>CM051520.1:13547500-18347500 GCA_028015205.1 Mytilisepta virgata | reverse complement strand
ATTAAACCATAATTAAATCATGTTAGCTGCCATTATAATGACTCCAGAAGTTTTGTTATTATTGTGTTTTGTAGATTGTTTATTTTTATCATCGTTATAAAACCATTTAAATTTTTTCCAGGGTGATATTCCAATAATTGTAAACAATATAAATACAGCTATAAATAATGATGACAAAAAGTACAAATCATCGGATGAGAAAGACATTACAAAGATAAAACAATCAGATTCGTTTACATTTAATTACTCCAGTAAAGGAAGAGGCAAAGATGATAGAGAAACTTTTACGAAAGAACGAAGGCAAAATGACAGATTCAGTAAAGACTACAGAGGTCATAGATCACCAAGAGATTATTATCCTAGACAAGGTTTTGCTGATAAGCAAAGAAATTACTATGATAAGAGACCATTATCTGGACATAATGACAGGAGAGGTTTTCATAGGGGAGATAACTCTAAAAACCCAAAGAATGACTCCAAAACAAAAACTGAAAGTAAGAAAAATGAAGAAGGTGTAGACAAAGCAGTTTCAACAAATAGACAAGCAAATGAGACTGTTGAAAAACAAGATTCAAATTCTGGTCTGGCAAATTATCATAAGGAGCAGGGTAAGACAAAACCAAATGATTTGAATGTAAAAATCAATACTGAATTATCTTCTCCTAATTGTGATTTTAAGAAAAAAATTGATTCAGGTGAGGGAGACAGTCTTAGTGAAAAAATGGCTGCGTGTGATGTCAAAATGACACAAGATAAAAGTGCAAAAAGTGAAGATGATAAAACAAAAAAAAGCAGAGATGAAGGTAGTAAGAACCATTACTATGACAACAGGAGATACAGAGGTAGAGGTCAGAGAAAACATGCAGGAGAAAATATGTCAAGTGAAGTCAAAAGTCATGGTCGTTCAAGTGAAAGTATTGATCATGGGTATTACAGAAACAGGGGTGATTACCATAACTACAGACAAAATAGATTTCACGATGATCATGATAAATATGGTGGTGGGCATAAACGATATGAACACTCGGAAAAAGGTCATAAAAGAGGACAGAATTATCATGACAGAAGACAAGATCACAGTCAACAGGAAAGAACTAAAGGGAAAATTGTTTGTGATAAGGGGTCTGAATCTAATATAAAAGTTAGAACAGATAGAGATCATTTAAGTGATAAGGAATCTGATGATAAAAAAAAGAAAACTGGAGTAATATCAACAACACATTCTAGTATACAGGAAGATAGGACTAGTAACGAAAGACGTGAAGTAAAAAGTATAAATTCTTCTGAAATACAACGTGAAATTAATGGTATCGAAAAACCAAATTTACCACACAAACATGATTCCGGTGGAAAATCAGAGAAAATAAATAAACCTCCTGGTTTTGTTATTAAGGGCCCTCCTCCAGGATTTTCGGAAAAATCTATTAAACCACCTCCTGGATTTTAATGTACACAATTTTTGTTTTTGTAATTGGGTTTCTGAAAGTTATGGTTTAATATTTTTGTCTGTTTCATTATAATTACACAAGCAAATTTTGCTGGTATTTTAAATGTGAGTTCCATATATACTAATGTGAATATCACATGAGCATATTTTGCCTGTGTAGCTCTAATTGTATTTATAATATTCAGATTTAAGAAAAAAACCTTTTCTGTATAATTTATTTCTCATTTAAGGTAAAAAAAAACTAAATTAAAATTTCAAACCCAGTCCACATGGTTACCTTATCTGACTTACAAAAACCAATGGCCATTGGACAATTTGCATTACCTAAAGATACCTCATTTTACCATTTTGATCTCATGGAATTATTAACAAAGATAAGATATAGAAGATATTATTCAGATATCATTAATAATAATAATGGCCAGTCAGTATAACACACATGATTTATTATAGGTTTATTATATCAAATTACAGATTCACACAGTAGAGGTATTTTATTAGGTTCTAAATCTCTTGTGTTCCATTAAATAGTATACAATTATTTAATGTGTAGTCAGGTAATAGACCAGAATATATTTCCCAAAGGAACTGGGAACAGCTAAGTGTTCTATTGCCCACTACAGAGGGAAAATTTTCTGGTCTATTGCCTGGCTACGCATTCAATAACTGTTTTATTACCTAATAGTAGATTTGGGGTGCACATTTTTGTAGAGAGATAAGAATAGGGTAATTGAATTGCATTTTTCAAAACTGTTAACAATAACATATATAAGAGTTTTTCATATGAATTATATCCATTAATGGTAATGAATATGATTTGGTTGAGTAATGAATATCATAAGGCGGGTCAAAACTTCACGGGCAATAGAACGCCACACCGGGCAATATAACGTCATTATATTGCCTGATAGACAAATTAAAAGTGAAATATGGTTAAAACTAAAATATGCCCAATAGAAAAGTAATTCAATAAAACAATTAGGTATAAATAATGTTATTTACAATGATATTTCAACAAAATTTGGCATTTTTGTTTATGTCAGTAAGCACCTCAAAGAACCAAAATATAGTTAGCTACAAGTATACATATGTAATAATTACTTATTCATACAATCCAGATAATATATTATATTTCATTTGAAGTAAATTGTCAGTATTGTATATTCATTATTTCATTTTTATTTGTGGATTTGAAAAATAATCTGAACAGGAGAAGATGTGGTATTTATCATTTTACATGGGCATTCACTGAAAAACTTGTGTTCTTGTGTACATTGAATAAATCTCAATAACTGTCTTAATTAAGTAAAGAATGGTAGTGATTCTAATTCTGTGTGTGAGACAGTATCTCATACATGTGTTATTGTAAAGCAGGTTATTTTGGGTGCATGTGAACTTTTGATGAAAAAAGTGTTCCAGACAATTTTGTGTTTGATACATTGACTGATTATAATAAACAACTCCATTTTAAGCGTGGATTAAAATAAAATAAATTAGAATAAAGTTGCATACATGTGACGAATTTCAAACCTCATATCAGGAAATAGTAAATTATGTTCAGGTTTTTGGGCTTCATAACAAGAGATTATAGTAATCTTATAATTTTTCTACAGAATACAACTAAATTTTGAAAGATTTTTATGAGGAATTTGGAAATATTCACAAGGAGTGCCCTCTAAATATACATCAGGATCATATGTATAGGTTTGAACTCTTGTAAAAGGGTATTCACAGCCTGAAAAAAGGCTGTTATATTGTAAACATAAAATATCATGAACATTATGAAAAAGATACAAAATCTTATCAAAAACTTGCAAATTCATGTTTTTTAGGTTGCATAACAAATTTTGTCACATATGAAAATGAAATTCAAAATTGTCATGCTGTTTTTCCATTCTTGTTTTCTTTTTGTTTCTGAGAATTTTAAATTGATAAAATACTAAAAAAAAAAACACTTTTATTTTTAAATACTCTAAATTTGGAAATTATTGCTGCATTTATTATCACTAATTTTAAGACATCAAATTTAGACTCAGATTATTATAAAAATTTATGGACAAATTATAAAAGAATACATTAAGAGAAATTATTGCAATTCTTTTTTCCTTTTCTGTGTTTTCATTGATAAAGACCTGGCATTTATTTTAATTTAAAGTGTAAATCTATGTTTTTGAAAAAGGTTACTTTCTGTAGTGGAATTCTTGATAGTTTTGCTTTCATGGTGTGAAATATAATAATAAGACTTTTTTGGACTGATGATAAACTTGAGGTATCTGGACCATAAATAAAGACTTGATTCTTCCATATGTCTCGGATGTTTCATTAAATTACCATGATAATTTTCGGCAAACTTTGGAAACAAAATATACAGTACTTATTTTCAACTTTAGAAAGATATATATTATTACAATTCCTGCTTTGAGCTTTTCGTTCAAGCTATTTTTGGTAAAAAAAGATTTATAATTTACGGTCATGATTTATAATGGTCTGGATACCTTAAAAAATGATGTGGAATGAAATATTAAACTGTGGACTTATGTCATTTAAACAATTTTAGTAATGTGGATTTGCGAGGATCAGTTTGTATAGTTTGATAAAAATACAACATTTCAAGGGTACTAAATTTGTTGGTTTTGTAATATTATTGGATTGAACATTTAGATTTAGAGTTATGCTACAGCCATAAAAAATACATAAATATGTAGCCAACAAAATATACTGAAAGAATTAACTGAATTTTTTAATCAGAAGAATAAAAAATTTCATTTATAGAATGAGTTTGAGTGACCCATGTGGGGAAGGGAGGGGGGGTGGGGTTGACACAGGGGTATGGTTTTCCCAGTTCCCTAAAAAAAATTTCCATTTTTCCTAACTCCTTAAAATTTTTTCCCCCGTTTCCCAATTTTCTAAATATTTTGCTCTATTTTCCCAATTCCCTAATTTCTTTAGTCAAATTTCCCAATATCTCCCCTCCCCCAAAAGTTACCCTTTTTCCCCAATTCCCTAAAGCTTGTCACCCACTAAACCCATGGTGTTAAAAAAAATATAATATTTTTTCAATGTACAGTGATGTCCCCTTATTCTGCACGTGCCCTGCACAGTGCACACTTGTCATTTTGGTACTTTCCAAATTAATATTGAGCAACATTAGTAATTTGTAATTTGTTTTGTTCATTATCAAACTTTGTTCCAGTTTGTATCCAAGCAATTTTAGTGTGAATCAACAGTCCATCTGTGTTATGGTTTTTCTGAAAAATCTTTAAAAATGCTAAGACCCCATCAGTATACATTTTTCTTGGCAAATTGAAACAACACTTTGATAAAATATAAAAGTAGAATATTTAACTTTTCCCACCATTCTGCATTTGATTTTACTGATTCAGTTCTTATTTTTGAAGTAAAACACCGCAAATGTCAATTTCTGAGCCAGGTGCATAGAATTAGGGGGATATTTAATAGTCTTAAAAACAAGGGGTATGTTGTTTCTACACAAATTAATGGCAAAATGTATAACATTCTACCTATTATTTTCACAAAAAAGAAGTTATTCATTATAGTAAAACAAATATTTGTGTGTCGTCCTTTGTTATCCATCTGCAGTTTATTATGAAAAGGCTTAGGTGCACGGACATAAGGGACTACATTGTATATGTTATTAATTTTATGAAAGGATTGCAGTTAATGTGAAAATTGTAATTGATGTTTAAAATAATTTTATAATTAATATATTGGAATGAATTTATAGAAAAAGTTAATGTCTATTCCACAAATGCTGAGCATTTAAATGTTTAATTCAAATGAGAGACTGTACTTATGTGATAATATAAAAACAAAAGACATTAAAGTTAATATAGTGTTGTATATGTATTTTTTTTATCACTCAACATAGTTAGGGATTCATCTGAATGTGTACTCATGTTTTAGATATTTGTCCTAGGTCTAGATGTAGGCAACTAATGGTAATAGAGGAAGAACATTTTCCCATTCACGTACATGCATAAACAAAGTGACCTTCTCCTATATTTAATTCATAAATGCGTTTAAATTAAATTTTGCATTAAGATCCAGACCTTAACAGGGAAGACATAGAGGATGATATTTTGTCACACTGCAAACATCTTTGGTCATTAAAAAAGTGCCTGCATAAATTAAGTCATTTTGACCTACATTTTTATATTTTCATAGTGACAAAAAGCAGGTGTATTGGCTTATATGTCTTACATCATGGAAATTCCCTGGTACTCGTTTACTGGTAAACATTCCAACAATACTATGTACAACTTATATCAACATACATATTAAATAACCCAAACAAAAACTGAAAAATCATCCCTTTAGAAAAATATATCAAGCACCTGTTAATTGATATTACAATTTCTCTTATATACCAATTTTATTTTAATTTTTCTTTAATATGCAAGTTCAGCATTGTACACATAGTGAAATAGAAACATTTTTATAGGCAATGAAGTACTTTCTGTTTACCAACTGCATTAATATATGCATATAATTTGTTATTTCAATTTAAAATTTTGTTATCACTTAACTCTTATAGTTTTATTTCAAAAGAAAGAATGACAATGAAGCTTTACCATAAACACTTAAAAAAAAAAAAATCATATATTTGCCAAATCCTGCTGCTGCTGTGTTTTGCGCGAACAAAAGATAAAAATAAATTACTCTGGAAGGCAAGATATAGATATTACTTTCCTGTGACGGCTGCATAAATTTTTTAAAAAATTTAAGAACTTTGTACATATAATACCTACAATTAAAATTTATGGTCCACTAGATAGCTTATCGTATAATGTTTGCCACAGTGTACTTTTCTTGTGACCCTGGCCTCGTTTTCATGGTCCACTGACTTCAGATCTGCATCCAAGTTTCGTGGTTAAATCCATTTCTCAGCAACTGTACATGTAATACCTAGGTGAACCATATTTGGTCTATAGATAGTTCTTAGTGGGTACATGCCAGTCTGACACCTGGCTTGGGACCTTGACCTCAATTTCATGCTTGAGTGACATTGTCACATTTTCGTGGTTAAGACCATTTCTCAGCTACTGTAATACCTAGACCCACCATATATGGTCAAAAGATAGTACTTGGTGGGTACATGTCAGTCTGACACCTGCCTTTTGACCTTGACCTTAATTTTATGCTTGAGTGACCTGTGTCACATTTTCGTGATTAAGTCCATTTCTTAGTAACTATAATACCTACACCCAACGTGTGTGGTGTATTGATAGTTCTTTGTGGGTACATGCCAGTCTGACACTTGTCTCTGAACCTTGGTCTCAATTTCATGGTTGAGTGACTTTCATCCAAGTTTCTTGATATAGTCCATTTTTCAGCAACTGTAATACCTAGTCCCATCATATTTTGTCTATTGATAGTTCTTGGTGGGTACATGCCAGTCTAACACCTGTCTCTTGACTTTGACGTAAATTTCATGCTTGAGTGATTTGTCACATTTTCGAGATTAGGTCCATTTCTCAGCAACATTCCTAGACCCACCAAATTTGGCCAATAGATAGTTCTTAGTAGGTACATGTCAGTATGACACTTGCCTTTTGACCTGGACCTCAATTTCATGGGTGAGTGAACTGTGTTACATTTTTGAGATTAAGTCCATTTCTCGGCAACTGTATTACGTAGCCCATCATATTTGGTCTGTTGATAGTTCTTAGTGGAAAAATGCCAGTCTAACAGCTGTCAGCTGAACTTGATCTGAATTTCATGCTTGAGTGATGTAAATATTTTCATGATTAGTCTATTTGTCAGCAAATGTACATTTGTAATTGGACCCACAGTATTTGGTTGATAGAAGTTCTTAGTGGGTATATACCACTTTAACACCTTACCTTTGACCTCTATTTCATACTTGACTGACTTGTTTCACGTTTTGGGTTAATATCCATTTCTCAGCAACGGCAATACATAGACCAAACATAGGCATAGACCTTTACTTGAATTTCAGTCAAATTGTCATGATTAAGTCCATTTTTCTGTAGCTGTAATATCTATATCCAAATTGACCTCAATTTTAGGTTTGAGGTACTCTTGTCCCATTTTTACAAATAATTCCATGTTCTCAACAAATGTATAATATAAACCCTCCATTTTTGGTCTATAGATAGTGCTTGGTGGGTACACACCAGTCTGAGACCTGTCAGCTCTCCTTGGACACAGTTTTAGGATTGAATGACATGCATGACATTTTTCATACAAATTATCGCCTGACCATTTCTGTTTCTTTTAAAGCATTTTCCTTTGACTTGCAATGTCGGGTATCAGATAATCATTATTCTGTGTCCATGTGCATACTCAGGCGAGACATTTAGTGTGTCAACTCTTGTTTTATTTGAGCTTTCTTTTAAATTATGAATTTGAGGACAAGGACAATGAAATATGCTGTAACTATCTTAATTTGTCTGTTACATGTATTTTCTCTTGATCCATTTGGCTAAGTTTTTAAATTGGAAATCTGTGAAGCTCAGCTTTAAAATAGCAAGTATGTGAATTACAAAAAACAGAAAATTTCAACACAAAAATCTAATAAATGTGTCTCTCCTGATTCCTGTGTATTTAAGTTTAGGTCAAGGTCAGGTGACATGCATCTAACAATGACTTCATAAGCCAAATTTTTATGACCTATAAAGTAGGGCAACCGAGAAACTAAGGTAATAATGAGAAATGAACGTCAATCACTGCACCATGAAAATGAGGTCAAAGTGAGCTTACATGTAAGACACCTTCGTAGACTTCACAAGGAATATACATACCAATGTAGCTATCATTTACAATAACTGAAAAATAGCCCGATCGTTAAAAACTGTGAATTACTAGACTGTGAAAACGACGTCAAGGTCAGGTATCTCTTTACACCTTGTGAAAAGTACACATACAGTTACTGAGAAACGAACTAATCATGAAAAAAATGGACAGTGAAAATAAGTCCAAGATCAGGTAAAATTTGTCAGAAACTCATTTCCATCTTAAAGGAATACACAACACAAACACAGTTGAGCTATCGCATATAGTTGCTGAGAAATAGACAAAATTAGGAAAACTTGACATGAATCTGGATAATAAGGTCAAGGTTAGGTGACTTGTAAAATATAGTTGTCAAGGTCAGATGACATATGTCAGGCAGACATGGCCCTACAAAGAAGCATCTTTAGACCAAATGTCAATGTTTTAGGTATCCTAAAGTTTCTAAGAAACTGACGTAATCATGAAAACTGGACGCAAACTTTGACGTCATTAAACCATGAAGATTGATGTCAGACACGCCTGCCATATGCCAATCAGAAAGATCGGACCACGAGGCATCTTTACACTAATTGTGATTTGTCTTGTTAACGCCACCAACGCATATGTCTCACCTTCAGCGACCTTTCCTCGAAGCGAGACAAAAGTCATTCGATTGTTTGAAAAATTCAATTCGTTTATTTGTATTACTATTTCCATTTTATAAATAACTGATTAATGATTAACTGACAATCTAGATTATATATAGAATAGCTGTAAAATAAGAATGTCTTCTTCACATCGTGATGCAACAAAATATTTTATACCATTCCATTTCATTACACTGCTAAAATCTACGGTTATTTAAACAGTTTATTTATTTTAGGCGTGGTATAAATATTACTTGTACTTTCCTACAAAATTTTCCAGCTAAATCCTGTGGTTTTGTTTTAAGTACTCTTTATCCTGTTTGACTTATGTATCAAAGTTTGAAATATAGAAAGTGAATTGGGATACTTGAAAATGTATAACATATTTATAGCGAATAAAGAAACATTGAACATTTAAACGTAATAGATCGTTTTAGCTCACCAAGCCTCAAAGGCCATGTGAGCTATTGCCATCACCTGGCGTCCGTCGTCCGTCGTCGTCGTCGTCGTAAACTTGCATTTAAAGATCTTCTCCTCTGAAACCACTTGGCCAATTTGAACAAAACTTGGCAGCAATGGTCCTTAGGTGGTACTCTTATATATGATGACCCGCCTGTCACCCAAGATGGCCGCCAGAGCCGAACATATTTTTATCATATGATCCTATGGGAAATTTATTTAAAGATCTTCTTGAATGAAACCGTTTGGCCAATGGGAACAAAACTTGGCAGCAATGGTGCTTAGGTGGTCCTCTTTGACAATTGTATCCGATGACACCGCCCGCAAGAGCCAAACATAGTTTAACATAGGGTTATGGGAAATTTACTTAAAGATCTTCTTGTCTGAAACAACTTGGCCAATTGGAAACTTGGCAACAGTAGTTCTAAGGTGGTCCTCTTTCAGAATTATATCCGATGACCCCGGCCGTCATCCAAGATGGCCACCAGAGCCGAACATAGTTTAAAAGTACCTTATGTGAAATTTACTAAAACAACTTCTTGTCTGAAACCACTGGCCCAATTGGAACAAAACTTGGCAGCAATGGTTGTTCGATGGTCCCCTGTCAGAATTATATCTGATGGCCTTGTCCGCCATTGAGGATGGCTGCCAGAGCGCAACATAGTTAAACATAGGACCTAATGGGGAAAATCACTGAAAGATCTTGTTTGAAACGAGTGTTTCAGTAGAAATTTTACAGCAGTATTTCATGCTGCCAGTCAAGGTGGACATTTTCCAGGAGAGCGATACAGGCTCTTTAGAGCCTCTAGTTAAAGTTTATTCAGACTTAAAAATAAAAAAAATACTTTGAAGTAGGGTTTTGTCAATATTCATTTTCTCTGCGGGGTAAGCACACTCCCTATGCTGAAGGCTGTGCGACTCTTATAACATTAGGTTTGTTGTCACTTTGATATTGCCCTAGCTATCGCCATTTGTTTCATTAGAAGAGATAATCCATATCATTGTTGACATTTCCTGTTATTCATTTTGTTCTTGATCTACATTGTCAGCATATGAGCAATTCTTTACATACTTTACATTCATTCTTAAAATTCTGAAAAAGGTATGAAAAGCAAGGTAAATTTGATCTAACTGTACATTCCTGTAACCGAGTGCTGATTACTATCAAAACACCTTTTGTGTTATGGCATTCCTTGAAGACAACATTCTTTAAATAAAAAAGCACATCGATCCCAGAACTTTATAGATAATAAATATAAAATAAGACAAGAAACTAAAGTAAATTTATGGATTAAACCAATGGTTGTATCTTTTAAAATGAGACAAAAACCAAAAGTAATATTTGCTTTTTATTTTTCATCAAATTACAGTTAGTATAATCGTGCTGCCTTCCCATTTGTAAGTAAGTGACAGATTTTCATTTATGTTATTGAAGTCTTGTCTCTGTAGCTTGTTATCTTTTGTAACATTGTCTTTGGTTAGTTACTGTTCATCTTGCATTTTATACTCATCCTATTTGTAAAGAAAATGGCCATCACGTTCGTCGTTACGTATTAAGTAAACAGTGCAAACAAAAATCTGAGATTTTTTTTCTCGGAATGGGCTGATACCTTATTTTGCAAAGCTGTGATAGTTACAGTTTCCCTTAAATTATATCACGACAAGCCGAAAAAAGAGAGGGCACACTGATATAAAGACTTGTTAAGATATTCAACGGCAAAAACGTGACTATAGTCAGTCAGGTCGTGCACTACGTAAACAATAACCCGACAAATATGATAGCGAGGCAAACCGAAGATGCAAATCAAAGGGTCATACACGCAAACCTGAATCAGCATGAGCCTTACATAATTCGGGCAGCTAGAATAATATATCTTTTTCCTTAACTCTTCATGTTCTACTCATCTTTTCCATTAGCGAGATTATCATCAGTAGAGTGCTTGGTGAGTAAATGCTAGTAAGTAAAATTAACGAAAGCAAACAATTGCGAGCTGGGGAAGAAAGGTCTTCGGAACTGTTTATACAGGTGAAACACCAGGACTGAACAGACAGATCGCGCAATACTGCAAAGTGGTTTTATGGATTTACGGGTAGTAGTGGAATTGACAAAGTTTAACTTGCATCCCAACCAACTACAAAAACGTACTTTCAAGACTTCATGTTAATTGAACTGAAGGTATCTCGAACTTGTAGTGGGGGCCTCGGTGACCGAGTGACCTAGTTAGTTCGTTATGACTACAAATGATCACTAGTCTGTCAACACTGAGGTTGTGAGTTCGAATCTACGACTGTGTCGGGGTGTGATCATAATTGACAAGGATTGCCAAATTTCCTTCCGAAGGTGGGTGGTTCTCTCCGGGTACTCCGGCTTCCTCCACCAATAAAAACGAAATAGCCAAATGTGCTGAAAACGGCGTAAAACCCCAACTAAACAAGCAACTCTTAGTGCTCACAGAAGTCATACAAAATCCAGCTTTGACAGACAAAAATTTTACAACCGATATAAATATTCAAATAAAAATCGCCAAATTATTCCTGTATAAATTAGTAAAACTGTAAATTGAAATTGTCATTCTCGTCATGCACAAACTTTATTTTAATTTTGATTTAATGCAAGTTCGGTATGGACATTTTATAAAACAAATAATGAAGCAAATTTAAAACCTTTTTATGAGCAATGAAAAATTATCAATTGCATTAATTTATGCCCACTTGTTAATTTACATGAAGAATAATACATGGCCAAGCCTATATCACATGCTATTTCATTCTGAGTACCCAATATCACCTCAATGGCCTTTGGCCAGATCGAGGGTTGATATAGGTTTGACCATGCATATATTTCAATGATGGACCATTGCTTTGTTCCTTGTAAGAAATGCGAGTATTGCTGTAAATAGCAGAATATCCCATGATCTGTAAAATTATAGCTGTTTTTTTTGCTCACCTGTCCTAAAAGGACATGTGAGCTTTTGCAATCACTTGGCGTCCGTCGTAAACCTTATCAAAGATCTCCTCTGAAACCACTAAACCAATTACAGCTATAATTAGTCTGAATGATCCTTAGGGTATGTAGAAACATGACCGCCATGGCTAAAAATAGAAGATAGGGGGTAAACTGCAGTTTTTGGCTAATATCCCCAAAACCAACACATTTAGAGCAAAATAGAAATGGGGTAAAAATGTTCATTAGGTCAAGATCTATTTGCCATGAATATCTTGAATATTATTATAGATAAAGAAAAACTGTAAACAGCAAAAATGTTCCACAAAGTACGATCTACAAGTAAGTCAATATGACCAAAATCGTAAATTGACTCCTTATAGGAGTTTTTGCCCTTTAAAGAAAATTTTTCACATTTTTTTCGTGATCTTTGTAAACTTTCAAAAACCTTTTCCTCTGAAACTACATGATCAATTTCAGCCAAACTGAAAAATCCTTAGGGTATCTAGTATAAAGTTTGTGTTTTATTTTCTTCTCCATCGAGAAACGTGACTGTCATGGCTACAAATAGAACATAGGTGAAAAACGCACTTTTTGGCTCATATCTCAAAAACAGAGCAAAACTGACAAGAAGTAAAAATGATTATGAAGTCAATATCTACCTGCCATGAAATGTGTTTTATTTTCTTCTCCATCGAGAAACGTGACTGTCATGGCTACAAATAGAACATAGGTGAAAAATGCACTTTTTGGCTCATATCTCAAAAACAGAGCAAAACTGACAAGAAGTAAAAATGATTATGAAGTCAATATCTACCTGCCATGAAATTTTGAGACGAATCGGTCAACCCATTCTCGGGTCATTTTGTTAATATTAAGGAAATTTTAGTTTTGGGTTATTAAGTTGAATATTATTATAGATAAAGACAAACTAAACATAAAAAATGTTCAGCATAACTTTAAATAAATTAAATGTTAGCTGTACAAGTAAAATGGAGGGTCAAGGGTCAAGGTCATTGAAAAAGTTAGACCGATGAAAAAATCCCTAGCAACCATATATATTTTGGTTAAGGACCCTATAATTTACCTATACAAGTCAAAAAGAAAGGTCAAGAGTCAAGGTCATTGAAAAGGTCTATAGCAACTGATGAAAAAGTCCATAGCAACCAAATATATTTTGGTTCAGGACCCTACAATTTACCTGTTTAAGTCAAAATGGAAGGTCAAGAGTCAATGCCATTGAAAAAGTCCATAGCAACCGATGAAAAAGTCCCTAGCAACCATAATATTTGGGTTCAGGATTCTATATATTAGCTGGACATGTTAAGCAATATTGAGGCGAAAAATGCGACGGTATACTTTTATAGCAAAATATTCATTGCAAGATGCAAGATCTACACAAAAAATATAACAGGTGAGCGATTCCGGCTCTTAAGGGCCTCTTGTTTATGATTACAGATGAAGTGAATATGTTACATTTTGTATTTTCCAGCCTACGGCTAAAAAAAAACGTACCCGAAGAAATCCAAACAGAATAAAAGTTCATTAACCTATGCCAACATTTGAAAAATGGGTATAAAAAGGTAGGAAAATTTGTTGGCATTTCTTGAATGTTGTATAAACAATCACTAATTAATATGTTTGTTTTATACAAACAAACACCAATCAAATTTCACCTGTACATGTAATTTCAAAATTACAATGAAACTTCTGTAATTTGTTTAACCATGGTAATAACCTCTGAATATTTTAAAATAGTTAAATCTGGACAGTTACGGGTAGTGCACATCCAGTATACTCTATCATTTCGTCTGGTCTTCACTCTAAACTTAAGGTCTAGATATGAAGTCTGTTTGAAGGAAAGCTGATATGATACATGGCTTAAAAATTTAACCAGTATATTTTTTCTAAATCAAGATTACTATTTTCTACATAAAGAAACCTAAGTACGAATTTCTTGTATTTTTGGAAAGAGAATATTTTTTTTATATATGTGAATTAACCAAAAATGTTCCATTAGAAGAAAGATACAGTAATTATTGCAGAAGTGATATTGAGGACGAGCTCCATTTTATTGATGATACGGGTCTTGCAAAGTCATGTTTAACGCATATTAAAAATGTATGTATTTTACTCTGAATATATGATATAATGTATTTACAATATATAATTTTAATTTCAAATTTCACATTTTCTCAGTATTTCAACTTTAACAATTACTGTATTTCAAAATAAAGACTGCATACAAAGGATTGCAATGACAATATCAAAGTTATACCTCTTATCTAGCTACGACAGTTTATCTAGTCAGCATTGAGAAATTCTTCAGGAAAAATATTCCGGTAACAAAGATTGCAGATGTATATTGCCTGTCTAATAATATCTTACTAGTAATGTTCACTAGCATTTTGCGATTTAAAACACCTTGGGGGTAATCACACCAAGTTCGGAATATCTTGGGTTTGACATGTTTGAATCGTTCTCGGATCAAAACTTGAATGCTTCTCTGGATCTAGCCCAAGAGCCAGTATTCAGTTTCCGTGCATTTGTAGACAAACGAAACTTTTAATTTTAAACATTTATTTTCAACATTAAACTTAATATTTAAAACAAACGGGAAAGCTCGACAATGCCGACACACCAGACCCTAATAAAGTGGAAAAAAAACCACGATAACATGATTGTATACCTAGGCATAGACACTGAAACAACAAAACTTGGTTTTAACCGATTTTATAAATATCTAACCCCTACCCAATATGTATTCTCACCCTGGGTCTGAGCCTCGTAAAGAGATCATTTAGTTCAAAATATGTTTAATAATTACCGGACATCTTTCGTTATCGTTGAATAAGTAATAGAAGCTTCCTTTCCCACAACGATGAGACACTATTTTAAGTATCCGAGTTCCTGTTGCACTTACAAATGTACTAAATTGGAAAAAAATATAATGGAATATGTTAGGATGATATAAGTGTAAAATCACGAACTGTGAATACATTCCTTTTATCAAACAAAATTGTCTCAAAAACGGCCAGCATATAAAACCTTTTACGCCGGAAAGACGGCACCATCTTTTATTTCTTGGTGAAATCGACTTTGAAATCGGATCTACATGTATTACATCATACAAAGCGTCTTCATTAATGCGTATTATACGCAATGGCTTTTGTATCTGACTTTATTTTAAGAAGGAAAGGCGTTAAATAAAATTTCATTAGAGTATATTTCTCAATAGATTAAATGTATTTTAGGGAAAAGTAGAATTTTCTGATACATATTAAACGTGCCGAAATGAACTAGATATAGTATACTGCTCTGTATGAGCATTCACGTACACATAATTGTGTGAATTTCAATTTCAGTGTATTTGCTAAGACAAAAAGAGAGAAGTCTGTAGGACTGACAACCATTTTTTGTGTCACGAGGACTTTCAGTAGAATTTATGAAGTTATCTAGGTTATTATATGCTACAGTAATGTTTTTCTTAATTCTGCTTCAAACTAGTTTTCATATGCTGACGTAGTAATAGATGCAGGTGAAACAAAATCGGTTATTGAGTGGAAATGCTTGCATAAACAGTGATATCTTACACGCAATTATACGAAAGAATCTAAAATAAAGATCTTGTAATTTCTGTTTGGTCAATTGACTGCTTTCCAAAGTTTTGGCCATGAGTGTACCCGATGACGATTAATCCAGAAATTTCCATTATCCGATACAAACTGAGTGTGATTTTGTATTCCCCGACACTGAAGCTGCTGGTGGACTCCGGATCACAAACTGTAGTATCCCCTCAATAGTATTTGTTTCGGGAATGACATGTAAATTAGATACACATGTAAAGTTTTTTTTTTTTTAATTTTGAGGATTCCCTCAGACAAAATTTGCCTTGCCTGGATTTTGGCCATCTTCTTCATCACTCTTAGATTCTGTTGCTCATAATTTTTTGATGATCATTTTTAGCTTTCACAGTTTTTGGTCACGCTTACCAAAATGAAATTAATCCATAAATTTGCATACACACTAAATTTAGTTAGACTTTATATGTTTCAACCACTTGTTACCAGTCAGTGACATTTATTTACAGTTACACAACAATTGCTACCTCTCATTACTAGTATTTAGATTTTTTTTTGTATATTAATAGAATTCGGAAAAATGGATTGTAATTTGCGAAATGATGTTATAAATAATAAATATATAGAATAATGAATCGTTTTTTGTTTGATAATTCAATTATGGCTAGTTTCTCTCCATAAATTTTGCGATACAATGTGAATTTCGTGTTTTGTTTTTGTTTATTAATTTAAATGATTGAAAGTCTTTCAATATAATCGAAACTTAGATTAAAAAGTTTCACCAAAGTAATTTGCAAATCTGATTTTGCGAAATATTCAGACGTTTTATGCGATAAGATTTTTTTTTTATGTTTCAAATTTTGTTGATCAAATCGACTTTGCAAAGGAAAGTCAGCAGGCTGATTGCCCGAACGTCAACTTTTCAAAGATCAAAGAACATTTTTACCCTTCATTAAACCTGATTAAGGGGCCCATTTAAGGGTTAAACAATTACTTTTACAGTTAAAAAAAATCACCTGAATTTTGTTTTATCTGTGTTGCAATAATTTTCTCTTAATTATATATGTATCAAATTAATTAATATGTTCCTTGTTGGTGTAGCTTCCATTTAGATGTTGGAATAAAATGAAGATACACACATAAATTACTAATAGTTTATTTCATTTGAATAATTAATAATGCTTTCATATTATAAACACATATTGTATGACAAATTATTAGTTGATGGAACAATAAATACAATAAAATTCACAGAAACAAACCACTGAAATGAGTAATATAATGAAATATTTTTTTTAAAAATACATCTAATTAAGTTATTAAAATTCAGTTAAAATAAAAAATTGTATTTAATATTTGGGGGGAAATACTTCTGTTTCTTAAATTTATTTTCTTTAAGTTATTAATTTCCTTGAGTTTTAAGCAGTAGTTCATTTTTAAAATATTTCGATAGTAAAATATATAAAGTATTTAATTCAAACTTATAAATTTACTTCAAATACTTATTTCTTTAATTTTGTTTTATTCCAAATTATAATTTTTTTTTAAAATAATGTCCTCATATTTATATACACCCCTAATGTACCCCGATTGAACACACTTTAATTGCTAAAACAACAACGTGTATCAATTATTATTTTTAAAAAGTTGACATTCGGGGAACACACCAATAGGCCGTGTCAGTAATGCAACATCAAGAGGTCAATAAGTACCCATTTTCATTTTCATGTTCCGGAAGAAACCGCCTTTTTATAAAAAAACCAATTTGTCAATAGGCTGAACACGTTAAAATTTGCCTTTAGTAAACCCGGAATCGTATGCAAGTACATTTAAATTTATTGGCATAATAAACCCATATTTCTCTGTACAAAAACATATGTACAGATATAGTATACTTTTATCATATACATGTATATCTGTTATTATATTTACCTTATTATTATTATTATTATTATTATTATTATAGTATTGTGTACATTCATAACATACATTATGTATAGATGTACGTAACTGATATCTACATTGTATCTAACCGTCAAAATGAACATCTCGCTCTGTAACCTTTGTTTTAACACATTTTCAAGGGGGAGATGATTAATGGCATTTCTTTAATCCTAAATAATACGTGGCAGGAAATTATACGATTATATTATTAAAGCATTCTCATTATGACAATTCATCATCCTCTCTATTGAGGAACCTTTTACTATTTGGTGTTATTTGTTTGTTATGTCAGGAAAACTGTGGAATCTTATGCTTATGTTTCCGAGACACAGGTTTGGATTTAAATATGAAAATCAGTATTTTATCAGTGTTTGGAGAATGCCACGCTCCCTGCATGCTAAAGATCCCTACTATAGTTTTCGAAAAATAGCAGACTAACACCCGCTACAGGAGACAAATTATCCGACTCTACCCAACCACCCTACCTTTTACAGTGGCAGTCAAAATCGGTTCCCCTTTGTGTCCCGTCCCACCCCTTTTTGAATTGTGTTTGATAAATTGTTGAACTGGTTTTTGTCCTGAAAAAAGCATGAAATATTTGCCACTTGTCGTTAAGCAAATAACAATCAATCAAAATAATACAATTAAATAATTGTTACTAAGGAAACATTGGAAAGACTGTCTTGGTTGGTTGAAATATTGTCCCATTTTCTGTGATCAGTGTACATTTAACGTAATCAGATTATAAAACCGTCCTTTTAATAAAATATATTCCGCCTCTTTATTTTTTCTTTTACTAAATATTTTACTCACAAAAAATTGAATACCATGAAAAGACAAGAAAAGTAAATAAAGAACAAGGCCTTATTACATGTATTACGTTTAAAAACAAAGAAAATTAGGTTTTATCATGCTGTGTGCATTAGTATACATATCTAAAAAAAAACGTTTTCAACAATTTTTTTTTACAATTGAACTGATCAAATTCCCGTTGTCATATCTAGTAAGAAAGTAATATTTCCGATAAAATTGAAAATAATAATTGCATACAAGGAGGATGATAAGAAATGAATTGGCTAACAGCCAATGAATCCCTTCCTTGATACGAATCACTTGTATATAGTATAGTGTAAAGTATACTCATTTATCACTAAACAGTGTTAACCAAAGATAGATCCAAGCTGACCGCTCGTTAGTAGGAATTACAGATCATCATGAAAATGTTTCAAACAGTATTTTTATTTTTGACTGTCTCTTGTTTCATTGATTATTTTGTCACTGGAGCAGGTAAGAAAATTTTATTATTTATTTTCAAATATGGTTTTATTTTAAAAATTGAGATTTTTCAGAACTTATTCGGAAATTTTAAGCTGATTGATGTTAATATATATTGGAGGATTTGCCTATAACTTTTGAAATATGGGAGAAATAGTCTTGTAATTTTTCATTTGCAATCATAATTTTTGAAAGAATACACCTCAATGTATTTCTAAGTATAGACCTGCATTATACCTGCTCACAAGGAACAGCAATATCTAGAAAAGGCAAAAAATAAAATCGTAATTACTTTAATGTTAATTTTTTTTGGAAAAAACATCGATTCGA
Organism: Mytilisepta virgata; assembly: GCA_028015205.1. NCBI lineage: Eukaryota > Metazoa > Mollusca > Bivalvia > Mytilida > Mytilidae > Mytilisepta > Mytilisepta virgata. The sequence continues at coordinate 18,328,117 of CM051520.1, read as the reverse complement.
TTTATTTTCCTTAATATGAAAAAAGTGAAAATTTTCACCGGACAATGATAAAGCCCAAAGTAAAAAATTTTAAACAATGACACTGATTTAATGTCATTTTGAAGTATTGATATACTCAGAGTTTTCCGGTAAAAATCAGTATGAAACGAAACAAGGATAAATCATCCATAACATGTAATCATAGTTGAATGGCTTAATTGAAATGTTATAATTTTAAACTGTTACTTTAAGCGTATTACTAGAAAAAATTTCCCAAAATGCCATGCTATTTTCTGACTTAGGAGCAGATGGTATATACAATAATAACGTACAAATGTAGCTTTGTTCTTAATAACCGCCTCGCAGAGTCAAACCAAAGACATTAAAATTGGTATTTGCTGCTTCTCCGCCAAGCACGCGGGATCTAGGAGTAAGAACAAAGATCAACTGGTCGACTCGGAGTCATTATAATGTGTCCGGGTGGGGTGATATGTCTTCCTGTGGACAGTTAAACCGTGAGCTAGCACATTAAAAATCCGGCTCAGCGTGTCGGTCTAGTATAAAGCAGAGATCTTACTCATAATCATATCAACATGTTCTCGTCCTGATATGCACCAGGTTGCCACTGGACGTTTTAAACAATAATTGATCCGCCCATTTGTTCTTAATATTTGGTATATTCTTTTTTTCGTAACCTTACTACAGGAATTTGCCCCGTAATATTTCATATTTTTTTTTTTATAAAACTTTGGAAAAAAATTGTTTTTGTGTGTGTCTGTTTTGAATCCGCATATTAATCTTGAATGGTACATTGTGTTACCGAATTTGGTATGTTTCTAACATAGTCTTTTGTGCCTCTGCAAGTGAAGGAACAGCTAGCTCAGATTCAACTTTTCTATCAGAGACATGAAATCGAATAAAGCCTGGAGAATTTATGGTATCTTCCTTAAGTATAGACCTAACACCGATATTTAATGATTATTAGCTCATCTGGCCCAAGGGCCATGTGAGCTATTGCAATCACTTGCAGTCCGTCGACAGTCTTCGTCATTGTCGTAAAAGTTCCTTTAAAGATCTCATCTGAAACCAGGGACAACTGGAACAAAACTTAGCAACAATGGTTCTTTGGTAGTCCACTATCAGAACTGTATCCGATGTTCCCAGCCGTCATCCAAGATGGCCGCGAGAGCGGAACATAGTTTAACGCACGACCCTATGGGAAATTTACATAAAGATCTTCTTGTCTGAAACCACAAAATTAATTGGACCAAAACTTGGCAGTAATTGTCCTTAGGTGGTCCTCCTTCAGAATTACATCCAATGACCTCACCTACCAGCCAACATGGCTACAAGAGCCGAACATAGTTTAACAAAGGACCTTATGGAAAATTTACTCAAAGAACTTCAAGAGCCGAAAATATTTTAACATAGGATCTTCTTTTCTGAAACGACTTAGCCAATTGGAACCAAAACTTGGCAGCAATGGTCCGTAGATTGTCCTTTACCAGAATTGTATCAGATGGATTAGACCACATCCATGCGAACTTAGATTAACATGGGACACTATGGGAAAATTCACTTAAAAGATCTTGTTTGAAACCAGTAAATTTCCAAAACCATTGTGCCATTTAGAACTTGGCAGCAAATTTCCTCCAGACTGCTAGCTTGAAAATGATTTCCAGGTGAGCGATACGGGCTGCTGGGAGCCCTTAGTTGATTATTGACATTACAATCTACACTCTGAGTTATTGTTTAAGGAAAATATGCATTACGTTTTCTCAACGTCAAACTTTTCTCTAGTATACCACTAAAGCATAACAAAGAAAGAAAACTCGGATTTAAAAGCAGCAATGGTATATTGTTATAACCATAAAAAGGAAGAAAACTCCGAACAAACACTTCAGATAGGAACATTTGTATATTATTATAAAGACACAAGTATATTTATTACATTGGATTGAGAAAGTCTGTAAAAGTTAAATAAATGGTAAAAGGCTGTTATATGCCTTGCAATAAAACATACATTTCTTTTGTAAAGAAGGATTGGCGACAATCTAGAAATACAAATATTTTATTTAGCTACCTTGTCATAATTTAAGTTAAAAAAAGAGAGTTAATTGTAAAATAGTGATATATCATGAAGACTTGTAAACGATAAAGAGTCCAAATAACGGAAAACTTTTAAAACTCGATGTTCTCATTAAAGTATTGAACAAACAGTTATAAAAACTATTTTTTATTAACTATAGGCTTCGACGACATGTAATTTATAAACTAATTATGCAATTATTAAAATAGATGCAAATATTTCGATGGAGAATTTCTCGTCCACTGGTGGTAATTTGCAGCGCAAATACTGTATACCTGCAAGTAATCGGATTTAATTTATGTCGGCTGACTGACCATGTGTGAAAACTTTACGGCAGCTGAAACACGCATCAAGGTTATGTAATTATACAGTTGTGAATGGTTTTTATTACGAAATTGATTGGTGTTTGTGGTATAAGGGGACCTATCGCATTGGCTAGAGCCAGATTATACGTTTTCAAATCATTATATTAGTTGTTTTCACTTTAATCAATATTTTTGTAAAACTTTTGAATGTTTGCACAAACTGTTTTGGTTGAAACAGAAATTTCAACTCCGAACCGTTTAAACGAAATAATAACAATGTGAGACTGTTAGGTTTAACATTGATGTCAATAACGCTAGGTCCGTTGCCGAGGTAATTTTCTGAATGTGGTAAAATTGTTAGCTTCATGCTACCCATATGACATATAGTTCGGCGAATCATATACTTGCAACGAAGCAAGTAATTGAAATTGTGGAAACAGTGACGGATCCAGGTTTGACGTAAGGAGCGTACGCCCTCACCTTAAAAAAAAAGAAAAATGTTATATTGCCTGTATTTGAACAACTAGACATATTTGAAAATGTCCCTAGAAGTAGTATTAATTAAAAAATATTCGTCAGTTTGGGAAGAACTTGGCCATTTCCTCTGAAATTAATAGTATCTCAATATTCTGAACCCCCATCTCAACCCCTCATCTTTTATTTCGCCACGCTTCGCTCTGCAAACAAGTTTACGCACTCCGCTTCTTGAAAACCTGGATCCGCCGCTGGGAAAAGCAAAATTCAAGTGTTATGTCTGTAATCGATTCAAATATTAAAGTTAATCTTTTATTGCATAGTCATGTGTTTAAAACCGTATTTCTACCTAAGTAAACATTTTTTATCTGCTGTGCAGATGTATATTCAATAATCCAATGGCACCTATCTGGTATTTGTTAATTACGGGTCTTATAATTGATAGTATAAACATGGTCTGTTAAGCTGCCACACAGCTAATCATTTTAGTCTCACACGTAAATTTGCGTTATCTCCCCCTGATACAGTCAGACGGCTCTTTTTTGGGAAATTCGAGAATTATGCAAGACGTATTACCGTCTAAGTAGTTTACGCTTTAAGACAACCCTTACAGACCTTATTTGCCCATGCCTGTCTTTTTGTCTTTTATCAATAAAAGTTATTACTAAACCTAGGAACAAGAAGTTATATAACATCTTTCCTTTTTCATATATATCCTATACTTACATGTATCACACCAATGTATTCTCTTTTTATACGCTTTAGGACAACCCTTACATACCTTATTAGCCCATGCATGTCTTTTATTTTTGACGTTGGTTTATTATTTGTTTGTTTTACTACACCACACCTTTAGTGTCTCGCATCTAGTTTTATAAATACCATATTCGGATGCAGTGTTATAATACATTGTATATCGATACGATGCTATTCACCATAAAGCAAGCTTATTTTATTTTCATTACCAAGGACCATATATTTGAATGTCTAATGTCCGATGTATAATTTTGATAGAGAACCATTCTGCTAAAAGTATGGTCTCTATTGACTCAGTAGGTTTAACACAGAAGATTTATAAATGATTTTATTGTTGATTTTTCTGTTTTAATAGCTGTCAAAATTAATCTAAGGTCCTGAACCCTTGGCAAAATTTTTAATGAGACCTTTCCACCATTTTCGGACTTTTCCCACTAATTTTTCGCTTCGGTATTCTTTGCCGATATACATTTCGGGATAAGATTTTCCAAGTTTTGTTTTGCTGATTTTTCTATTTTAGTAAAAGTGGTCATATTGCTTCAAGTTGTGGAATCCAAACACAGTAGGTACCACAATAACCCTTCTACCAAAGTTTGGTCTGAATTGATCGATCAATCCAGAGGTGAAGATTTTTAAGCATATTTTGTTGATTTTTTCATATTTACTAACGGTTGCTATATTTGCCTACCTGATGCTTTTCTACTTAGTGGGGGGACTATCCAAGAACAATTTCATCGATGTTTGGTCTAATGTTGAAGGGTTTCAGATAAGATTTTAAAAATATTTCTTGGCTAGTATTTCTGTTTTTTTAGTACGAACGACCAAATTTTTTTTTGGACCCCCGAAAAAATTTGGAAAGGGGTTCATTCAGGGAAAATTTCAATTCATATTAAGTTCAAGGTCAGCAAACATACCAACAAAGAAGCTATAATTTCCCACGTAACTGAAAGCAAGACGAACTGAGCCATTAATATATATCCAGTTGAATTATTACTATACTTGGTGCTTTCTCAACCGAATCTTTTAGAAAATACCACGTTAATCTGATTTTATATCAGTAAGCCCACATCATAGCATCACCATACTTGGTCAAACTTTGCCTCAGAACGTCTAAACAAGACGCATACTAGTATCTTTGAAATTTTTACTTTTTTTCCTTTTGGCTTTGTGAATGGTTGAATAGGGTATTCGACAGGCGATGTGCTAGTCAGCTTTATTAATTTCATTTCACCTTGTATTGTTCAAGAATGCTTGAAAAAAAAAAAAAGATTTTCAATTAGCTCCGATTTTAAGTGATTAAAACCACAGAGCAACAATTTACACTAGGCTCAGACATTTACCAAGCGATGTGGATGCTACTGACCTAATTTTCATTCAATGAATTTAATTTTTATTTTAACCTTGTACTGAGACTGACGTGATAAAATTGTATGCCTGCTACTGTGTTAAGGACACATGGCACAGATATATAACGGCGAGATGACGCGAATTTATTCAATGCTTTATTTGTTATCACCACCAACTCGGTTGGAAGTGTTTCAATACTAGCGTAAAATGATACTGGAAAAATGTATTGTTATAGAAAATGTTAATTAATAAGTGAAAACTAAGGTTATCTGTCCTTAGATGGCTTTGGATTTATTCTTTAACCGTTTTAGCCTCATCACATTAGATTACTGTTTCGGTCTCGATCGCAACTGATGAGTCGTACATCGACGAAATGTGCGCTTCTTGTGGATCAAATTTGGTATAAAAAATATGCATTATACAGACAGAAATATATGGTATATTTTTATCGTGCAAAAGGCGGTGAAAACCTGGTCCAGTGGTTAAGTGCCTTATAAAAACACGACCTATTATATAATTGATAATCGATTTGCTTAATTAATTATACCTGATCATGGGTTGCATTTTTTTTACCAAGGATGTTCCAAAAGTGCTGTCGCCCTCGTGGATATGTCTAATATTTGATCTAGTATTACGACGGTCATGTGATATTTCAATTTTCTGCTATTCAGAAACATTTTTTAATATGATAAAGATTTTAAAAAGCCATTAATGATGAACGTTGCCATACGAAAAGTTATGCAACATAATTACTTGTTCTCGTTTCAAGACATGCATTATAAGGATCAAATTTCAAGGCGAATAATAGAAAGTTTAATACTTTTGATATATACTCGAACTCAAACAATAGTAATAATGCACCTTGTTATCTTTTCAGATTGTTAGCCTATATATGTTCTCACGCTTGGTAACATAATTTTCCCCCAAACTTTACAACTATTAAATTATAAGAAATATACAGCGCTGAATTGTCGTCTTCATATTTAAGAACCTTTCTTTTTAATTTAAAAACGTTTTCTTTCCAAATTGCTTCCTTGGGCTCTGCATCCAATAACAAACGGGTCCTACCTAATACAATATATAATATTCCTTCATTCATTTACTTTTTCTGAAAATGTTTGGGACTTTTTGGTTTGTCCAGAAAGCAGGGCAATGTAACCAACAGCATCATATCAGTTTAACAATAGGTCCTTGACACTCCAATAGTGCCAATCGCGCGTTTTAAGCACCTTAATGACACAGAGTCTCTTAGGGCGTCTGAAAAAACCATCGTGAGGTCATATTTTAAAATGTGTTTAGCTTTTGATTCAGTAACAAAGAATTTTGTAAATGTGAATTTTTCCTTTAGCTGTGGCATGTCCAGATGCCATTCCGTGTTACATTGTACTTTTTAAATGTGTTAGAAAAAAATCCAGCCGATCGTCGATATCGCTGGTTATTGATCAGTGGTATTCTCGTTGGCTCTCGCGTTATTAATATATCGTCTAAATTTTATGAGATACAAGGAACTTCGTTCCTTAAGGGAACAGCCATTTGATTTTAATGGGGGGGGGGGACTATTTGTTCCAATGAGCGGTGAATATATCAGGCTAACTTCATATCTATAGAATTTTACTTCCAAGATTCCTTTATCGGACCGCGGGCTATAGCCCAATGTCCCATATTGGTCGAGGGATGTCACAGGGTACATGTCAGCGGCGGATCCAGGTTTTCCAAAGGGGGGCGTAAACTTGTTGGCTGAGCGGGCCGAGGCGAAATAATAGGTTAGGGGTTGGGGGTGGGGGTGTTGGTGAAGAATATTCAAATACAACGTGTACTAGTAATTTCAGAGGAAATGCCAAAGTTCTTCCCAAAGTGACATTATTAATATTACTTCAAGGGACATTTTCTAATATGTCTAGTTCTTCAAATACAGGCAGTATAACATATTTCTTTTTTTGAAAATGGGGGCGTACATGTCTTATGCACCTCCTGGATCTGCCACTGTATGTGGAAAATAACATATAACATATATCACATATTTCATGTTTTGATAGTTAAAAGAAACTAGAAAAAAAGATGGAATTTAGATCCATTCGTTTACTTGAATTAATCGAAGTTTTTTAGCATTCCTTCAATCCAGTAATGCAGTCCAGGTTCTTCCGAATCATGGGTCTTTCGGAATCAGAACGTCTCAAATTATAAATTAGGTCCACATTTTCTACACTTGATGATTTTTGCACATGAGAGCATAAGATGTCAATATCACCCCCCTTATCGGCCCCCTGGTCTGATAACTACAGGTCCGTTTGTGTCATATTAGCAAGGTTGAAACAAGCCCATCACAGGTAAATATATGTCCATATCATGTTTATTTTTCATGATGCAATTGAATGTAACGTTTTCACAAATCGAGAATTTGAAACAGGCGAGATATGTTTGTGTTCCAACCTTTCTTTCATTTCTTGAAACAACTACCTCACTGCACTTAAATGATCTAGTTCAATTTTGTCTGATAAATGTCTACCATACAGGAAATACGCGGTATACCCGCCTCTATGCTGAACGTGCAGAAGACAGACCTACTTTCGTACTCAACTATTAATTTCATGATTATAATGGTTCGTGACGAAGCTTTTGGCACTTAAGTGACATAATGAACTTTCATACAGAGTTAGAGAAGCAACCGACTGATGTAGTGTAATTTATTAAAGGAAACAACCAATCAGAGCCTAGTAAAATGACAATTTGAAATGCTTTAATCAGGTCTTGGGATTTTTGAAAAAAATGAAATAATATTGGAAATATCCGTTTTAAAAAAAACTTTTATATTTCATGAATATCAAATTTTAAATTCTGTGTAAACATTCCTGTGGGAAAATATGTCGAATTTATTCTCTGCGGTTGTAATTAATTCGCCTCCAAACCGCCTCCAAACTGTGTTTGGGACGGCGAAGTATTCTAAACATACCATGTTTTCCGTCACAAATTTTGTCGCGGTCGTTTGGCAAAACTTGCATGAATAGTATAGTTCGTTTGTTTCTACGGCATGCTTTTCGTTTCAAAACGGTATTTGCCTTGAAGGAAAAGAACCACAGGGGCCCGACTTCTGGATATTTATTTCTTTTTTATTAGGGTTAGGTTGCTAAGCAACCAAAACCCTTATGCCGTCGGTCGTTTGGTTGGACAATGAAGGAAACTTTGGAAATCTGGTGTTTTGTGGAAAAAGTTGGACCAGAAGTTTTTGAAACTATGTTTTTATGAGTAAATATGCAAGCTTATCTAGGATTGAAGCTTAAGCAAGGCTAGTTAAGCAGCTTTTTATTTCGATTTTGAGATGACACATGCGCAAAGAAACCTCCATATTTTCCGAATTACGACTATGTTTATATTTGAATATCATAAGAAAATAAACATTCCGCGGTAAAATAGTCCTAATATTTGTTGTTGCTGTTGTAGTTGTTTTTTAATAGAAATGTAACTGAAACACACCGAGAAGTGTAATTGTCCAGTTATTTAATAAAAGATGTGTGTTTTATTGACGATTTCCTTTTTGTTTTGAAAGCCGTATAAAGTATTCGCGCCTTTTAAAATGTACAATGCTATCGGCGTAAGGATTTTGAATGTTTACATTTGCACGGATATCTTGGGAAGGATTACAATCAGGTTTATTTTCAAAAGATTTCAAAGGTAAGTTCCATTTTTGTTGTGAACGTGATTGTTAACTTATACAGAACATATTTTGCACATTATTTGCTTATTCTTCTTGTAATTCTGATGGTATTTTGTGTATTTGATTAAACTTTTGACCTGATCATCGTGACTTCATTTTGTCAAACCTGTTGGTCAGTGATAGAATTGCATACAGGTTATTTGAAATGCCGACAACTTGCACATTAAGATTGAAAAACAATGTGTTTATCATTAATTTAGAAAACGGTATTATCGAAAGTATAATGGGTTTATTTTAATTGAAAGCTTGAATGTTTACGTTCTGATCTACCTGCACATGCGCAATGTAGTGTAAATATATTGTAGAAATGACCCCCTTCTGCAATTGTCCAAACTTTGTCTTTTTATATAACCTTAATAACTTGAAGACCTTTGATTTCTGTTTATTTTAATTCATCAAATCATTATTATGCGTTTGTCTTTTTAAAAAAATTCAATTTAGAGTGATAATTCAAGAAGCGTTAGCCGACTCGTGCATTCTTTGATTGATTAGTGCTTATTTATTGAAATAATCATCAGCAATGTTTGTACAAATAAAAGTCAAATGCTAGCAACCTAACCCTAGCAGTGCTATGCACTTTGATTTTATTTTTTTGTTATCTTATTTCTTGAGTACTTTTAATAAATATTCACTATAACAACGCAAATTATGCGTTTATTATCAATGTGCAATACACTATCCACGTCCTTATACTAAAAAATCCTAAAGGGATATAAGCCGCCATTTTGGATTTCCTACCTCTGCCACGATAAAAATCAATTAACTTCTTCCATGTCACAATTTATTTCATATCATAGGTAGGAAATCCAAAATGGCGGCTTATATCCCTTTAGGATTTTTTAGTATAAGGACGTGGATAGTGTATAGCACATTGATAATAAACGCATAATTTGCGTTGTTATAGTAAATATTTATTAAAAGTACTCATGAAATAAGATAACAAAAAAATAAAATAAAAAAGAAATAAATATCCAGAAGTCGGGCCCCTAGCTGTGAAAAGAACAGCCGTGAAAATTTACATGTGAATAGATTTTAATTTGGGATAGTGCCACTTGGTATACTTTTTTTTGATGCATGAAGTGGAAATATGCTTAATTAGCCTGTTAATTTTCCCTACGAAATGCACTACGTGCTATTTATAGATTTTAAATTGAGATCGAGGCTGCTTATCATTTACTTAATTGTGTTAAAATAAATACAGTCTATGAATTAATTAATTTATATGAAATGTCGTGCACTATTTATTTTCTTATCTGATCAAATACACGTAACAATCAAAAAGGTTTTATTAACTCTAAAATTTACCCAAATTGAATCAGGCGCTGGTTTTGAGCATATAGTTATTTTGATTGCGAATAAATTGGGTCAACACATATTACTGCCGGTTTATAAATATAGTTCATTAATTCGCCCCCAAACTTATATATAGCCGTGCACATGGTTCAAGCAAACAATGTCTTCTATAGAATTTGAAATAATAATTTTAAAGGGATTAATTGGAATTATTTGCATTAATAGGTGCATGTTCAGCAAATGAAAGGTTTTCGACAATTTCACGAGAGAGGCGAATTTGTATTCAGCAGAATACTTCCATCTAGTTTCAAATTGGATTCTAAAACATTCTGTAAAATGTGAGCATGTTTTTGTAGATTTAAAACCACTTTAGAAATGAAGCTCGGCGTCAACAGCGTTATATATTTTACTTTTTTTGTATTATGTTCTAGTATTCAGGTACGGGTTGTTAATCCGACACCTGTTCTACCCTTAATTATCATTATCATAAAATATATTCCCCTGTCATTCAGTCTTTCAAAAAGTTCACATCATCAAAAAGAATTCTGTGAGGTACATACTATAATTTTATAGCGTGTTGCCTTTTGTTATAATTCCAATACAGTGTGCATTGTTGATTCTGATTGTTCGACAAAGTGACGTCTGGGATCTTTTATTTTCCTATAAATGACGTTCATCTTCTAAATATGTGACCTAGTAAAAGAGTGTCATTTTAAACCGCTCATTTTTTTTTTATACATATTTTGCCGAAAAGTGCAATTATGGAATAATATGTAGTAAGAGAGAGTGAACTGGTCTCCTTTATAGACCGATAAGTTGATTCAAAACAACCCTTTTTACTATAATAAAAACAATTTAGAGTCAACGATATTCTTAAGGAACAACCATTAGATTTTTATTAGAGGGGAGTGATAGTGGATTTTGGAAAATTTTTCCCGCGGCATCGATAATCCTGTATATCATTGTTTAATTTTAGGTGATAATCAATCCTGCCTTTTTCAACACATATTGAACCTGCCTTATTTCACCTAAATTTGGATCCTACATTTTTTTTCAAATTCATTCCCCCTTCCCGACGCCATAAAAAATCGAAATGTTACAGTTTTTTTCGGATTTAAATAGTACAAGCACAGATACAATTTGCAAATCACTTTGTTATTATAATCAATCTATTCACAAACATCATATCGTTTTGTTGTATAGATTTTGTAACCTTGATACTCATAGACAGTAACAATATATTTTAAAAAGATATGATGCCGTTAACGGAGCAGGACACGATTACCCTTCCGGAACACCTGATGTAACTCAAATTGCTAGGGCTTTAGTTTCCGTGCGATCCTATTCTGATTCAGTTTAGTTTGAATATCATATGTTTATTTTTATTCTTTTAGTTTTAGATGTTTCTTTGTGGCATTTTTGGTTATATTCCATTCTTATATATATTTCCTATACATATTTATGTCATATTGTATGTAAATGAATAAATTCTAAATCTTGATATGCATGAATAGTATAGTTCGTTTGTTTCTACGGCGTGCATTTCGTTTCAAAACGGTAATTGCCTTGAAGGAAAACAACAGCCAATAACAAATTATATATATATATAAACGATTTGGATTGAGATAAATGAAAAAAACAGTAAAGAAAGAAATAACATTTTCTACACATTGATTTTTTTTAATACATGCTCGAACTAGTTAGGGCAAGATATGATTTCAGCAATTGAAAGTAATATTTTCATATTATTTTATCCTGTTTTGCTAAATATAGAAATGTAAGGAGACATGAGTAAACGTCAATGAGAAAACAATATACAAACGGGAAACTATGAGAAAAAAATACCGTGCTTTTTTGCTTCAGAAATCTTTTAACTACAGTTGACCTGTTCAACTGCAATACTGTAAATAACCTTTATTGAGGAAAGAAACAAATATTATGACGGATGCATTTTTTTCACTATTACTTCGATTATCCTGGTTAAAATCTATTTTAGGAAATTTTTCGTAACTTAACATCCTGCTTAAATAAACTTATGTTATACCCTAAATCACTTCATTATTTATTTTACCAAAAAATTATATGTTGTGAAGTTGATATCATACAAAACTTTTTATCTCTATTCTATTGGGGGTATATAATTTGTGTTGTAATCCTCATATTTTACCTGTAGGTAAATGTTAATAGTAAAAACGCAAGTATAAGTATAAAGGTAAAATTAAATTTGCGAATTTCGATATCTTACCAACCTTTACCAAATTCGAACCTAAAAGTCTTTTGCAAAACAAGTCTCAGATGGTATTAACAATGAAACCGATGTATAGAATTTCACTGCTTTAAAATAAGATTATTGAAATAACGGATATATCTTCCTAATGTCTTTCGATGGTTTTTGATTTCATCTTTTTTGTTCGTTTAAGCATTTTAATCGGCTTCACTGCCTGTTGTATTATTCTTTTGGAACTCTACATTTTCCGCGTTCAACACCGCTTATTCTTCCTTTGTAGAGTTTGTTCTCAGTATTGTTGTTCTCCAGTAGTTTTTAGATTTCCATTTTATAAAATCTCCCTTACCTTATAGGTCCTGTACGCGTTTGTATATATAGGATACAAACATTCTATATCAAAATTAAAGCTACAAAGTATACAATGGTTCAAGTGTAAAGGTTGCAATTAGAATGTTGCTCATTTCGTCTCTTTTTCTGAGGGTTGTACCAGAATCAATTCTTATGGTACACATATTTACTGCATAGAGCTATTCCTATAAATATTGAAAAAACTAATACCAAGAACTGAAAAAACGTGTTCAAGGGAGATGAGCAAGAAATTTCAGATATTTGAGTAGCGCATGTCTTTGCCCCCCCCCCCCCCCCCCCCCGGGAGCCTAAATAATAGAATCAATGACTTTTTGGATATGTATCAAAGTCGTAGAAATGTTTAGTGATCCTCCTGAAAGTATAAGAAGTTGGCCATTAAAATGAAGCAGGAGCGCCAGTGACATGGCAGCATGGAGGATGAACAAAGGGAACAACATACTCCAAATTCCTTCAGAACTGACGGTATGCTAGAAAGAGAAATACTTGTTCCTAATGGAATGCGAAAAAGAAAAATTATAAACGAACGACCTCTTTTGATATTAAAAATCCAACAAACAGACGTATGTCCATGACTTAATGACTTCAGAGAGGTGTCTCCATAAAATATGTAAGAATGCTATTGAGAAAATGTGCTGACGAATGCTACAGACTTACTCAGATATATCATGTAGCGAATCTAGATAGCAGATAATTAAAAGGATATAAAATGTCTGCAAGAAAAGAATGACATGTTGTTACTTAATAAACTTATACATTCATATATCTGAAATTGATGTATATATATATATATGAATTTATAAAAGAACAGGAAATACATTGATACCTGTTATTACTTGTATCATGATGCCATTCAATATGACCGAATTCCCTGCATTAATCCTACTATCATGGTATAGGATGAAATTCCTGAAAGAGCTAGCCAACCAAAAATTACTCAAGTTACTAAAAGCATGATATAAAATATATATTTTTATTAGATGTTGTTTTGTTGTCATATAAACATAACTTAATTTTGTGTTAAGGCATCGACCATTTTATTACTGAGGGAGGCTTGAGATTTTTTGGAAAAAATATTTTATGTCCATGTTTTTTCTGAAAATTTGTTTTCTCCCCCTCTGCGACCCCAAACAAATTTTTATTTGGGTTTTAAGAAAGATTTTTATGTATGAATCCCCCCAAAAAATTTGGTTTCCGGTTGTTCTCCAAAAAAAAAAAAAAAAAAAAAAATTTTCGACCGAAGCGGAAAGATTTTTGTATTGAACATTTAAATCCCAGGCCCGCCGCCTCAGTAATAAAATGGTCGGCGCCTAATTGTTCAGTGTTTGCAGAAATAAAACGCACATACATGAGTTCTTAAATACATGTGGAGTTCATTTTGGCTTGCAGATTGATTCAAGTGGTGGGGATATGAACTTTAAAGCATTCTAGTATTTGTAGAGATTTCTAAATTCAAATTCAAATTCAAATTCTTTATTATTAAGAAAGTTCAAAATTGTACATGTTTACATAAAAAACAATTAAGTTGTAATATACAAAAAGAGACATTTCAATTAATTTCAGAACAATATATCATCAACATCAAGGGGGACAACCACAGTCCAATACGATATAATGTCTTACGTTATAAAAACAAGTAAATAAACATTTCACAAATTATGCCTATCAAATAACCCTGTTTCTAAGTTGAAAGCACATATTTATATATCTGGCTATTTTGCTACAAACAGCCATTTAAATACTAAACTGCTATCTCTAATATTCAATATTTTTTGGCTGTAACAACTATATATATGATTGGCCCTAAGTTCATTATATTTTGGAAATAGTAATAAAAAGTGTTTCTCATCTTCCACCTGGCCAGTGTCACAGTTCTTGCATACTCTTTCATTTATTGGGGTCTTTGATGTTTTGTATCTACCAGTTTCAATATGTATTCTATGATTGCTGGTCCTATAAGTCTGGTCATGTTATATCTTTCATTATCATTATAAATATTACTTAAATATTTCTCTAATTTGAAAATATTTTTATATGTTCTGTATGATCCAAGTTTTTCACTTTCAGATAGTTGTAATGACCAGTTTTTTTTCTCAAAATTTTCTTTCAAATACTTTTTTATTTTAATAAGTTCACTATTTTTTTTATTGATCTATGACTAAGTAAGTATTCATGATTGCCAAAAAGATTGCAATTTCTAAGGATCATTTCTACAGAACTAAGCCAGCATTTCTGATTATTCATGAATTCATGAATTCATTCTCAGCCAAAGCAGAGATGAACAGTTTATCGGAAACTTTTGAGCTATTAAGCCTGGTCCATTACTTGATCATAGAAATAACTATATCAATATATAGAGGGTAACGACCAAGTTCACCATATCTATATATGCTAGCTTGCTAGTTTTACGATTAACAGACAATGCATATCTACACATACTAAGGTTTACTTTTTCCAAAGGCAGATTTTTATATAATGTTTCAAAAAGGTTATTAATATTATTTTTATTCTTACATGTATTTTTAGACTGAAAAATTCCAGGAATCTCTGAAGAGTACAGAAAAATTGATTTTACAGTATGATCAAATATATACATGAATTTTTCAACATCACAGGGCATATTTTAAAAAATACTAGTAAGCTTAAAAAAGGCCTTTTGCCCTCTACAAAACAGATCACTTAAAGCATTAGTAAAGCTACCGTTAATGCTGACTAAAATACCAAGATATTTATACACTCTTACAGATTCAATTGCAGTATCAGTTATGTAAAATTTATTATTAGACATTCTACTACCTTTATTAAACACCATAACTTTGGATTTCTGATAATTTATATCCAGGCCCCATCTACTACAATATTCATATACCTTATTCATACAATTTTGGAGGCCTTCACTACTTTCTGATAATAATAACACGGTCATCATCATATAATAAGCTTTTAAGGATGCTCGCTGGTTATTTTTTGGTCTTTTTGTCAGATTTTCCGAATCCTCGGGTTTTATCTGTTTCTTAAACATTAAATTTTTTGCCCATTGAACCCCCCAATTTTTCTTTTATAATTCAATCATATATACCTTAAAATGGTGTTTGATAAAATTTTATGAAATCCTTTTTATTTTTCATACATTTTTGAGAGACCGAAGTTGCTTCAAAGACAATGAAAAATCCAGAGAAAACCTATTTCCTGCAAATTTTCAAGGCTTTATAGCTCTAAAATGAGCACATGAATCTTTATTTTTTTCTTGCTTATTTGTTTACTATTCATATGTTCTCTCAAACTAAAATACCTATTTCAAATCCTATTTATTTTCTATTAGACCAGCGATTATCCTTAATAGACCTTGCACCAATGCTAACTAAAAGACAAGGTGTATACAATACTTTCTCTTACAAATACAACAAATATTTTCCCTTTACCAAATAAATTCTTTATTAATTATTTTGTGCTTTGGAAGTTATTCATAGTTTTAAGTTATCTCATGTATCAAAATTGGTATAATGTAAAAATCACAAAACGTATAAAACAATCTTTGAAATGAACCCTATGTGTAAAGAATTCATAAAGTTTCCTGTAGTATCTACGTATCTATCAGTTTTATAGATCTTTGCACTGAACCATGAGTGTAAAGCTACAACGTATGTATATATGCTGTATAATTATTGTTTCAAATATTCGATAATAATTATAACAGATAAAAATTGTTTACCATCATTATCAAATATGATGGTTCCATTGGTATAAATCTGGAAAATGAGAAAGACGCATTGCTTTGATTACAACTGTGGTATAATCATTGATTTGATTACATTTTGCTAATCAAAGGCTCCATTTTCATAAATGAAGTTGCAGACATACAACTTTGGTTTGATCTTATTTAATTAATATAAAAGTACTTTGTAAGGCTTTGATAATAATAATAATAATAATAATAATAATAATAATAATAATAATTATTATTATTATTATTATTAAAATAATACTAATAATAAAAATGATAATAAGGAAGAAAAGAATCATAACAAGATAGTCTCAGTTAGATCTGTCAATGATAAAAATTGCCAAGTCATTTTTCATATTCAGTCAAGAGTAAGCTATTTTCTCTTTCATATAAACACAAAATCTAATAAATGACAAATAAAAAGTAAAGAAACTATTTATTAAACACTTCTAGTATGTTTGAGATAGACGTTTCACATAATAAATGCACGTGTTATGTAATAATGCTATTTATAATGTTTACAGAACAGTCCAAAATGTAAACTGTTCTCGGTCGTACAACCCTCTAAGCACTTACTGGCCCCTTAAAATTGTAGGTCGACAAGGTATAAAGTATAAATAAAATATCATATTATCCATTTGTCATGTAAGTTAGGCCATATTTCAATTCAGCGATATTTTCAACGGAGACACCCTCGAAACACAATCAGTGAGTGATTAATAATTACGTGAAGAAAACCCAATAACAAAATTTATCATATATGACATATATTATTTACAAAAATGTTTGACTCATCATGTGCCAAGTTTATAGCCTTTCAGAGTTTTTCAAGCAGTGTTATCTTGATATATTCGGGTCAGCGATTGGTAAAACATTATGACGTCGTTGATACAAAGCGTTGGATAAAACATGACGTCGTTGGTATATTCGAGTCAGTTCAGTTAAACAAAAAATCAATTTAGGCGATGGGTAATACGATAAGGTATTTCATTACTTCTGATAAATTACCGTATTGTTACCAATAATTTAACCATGTTAATTTTATCTACTGTATATAACTAAATTCATAAAATGGAAAAAAAGAGTAACCATGACACACTGTCAATCAGTCTACAGACCTACAAGGCCTTAACCTTCGCCTTAACCCTCGCCTTAACCATGTCATTGTTAGTCCAACAACTGTAATTTTTATACTTTTGACTATAGACCAAATATCTTTAAAACTACTATATAACAAATAGTGTTTAAACCGGACTCAACTTTTCTTTCGATAAGATCGAGAGAAAAACCAGTGTCCTGATCAGTTAAAAGATGGCTAGAGTTTGCAATTTATCCAAAAGTTAGGAGATAATATTTACATTCCAAACACAATTTATGCCAATTTTTCATAAATTTTGCTACAATAATTAATTACTAGTAACTTTATGCAACTAAGAGATCTTCTCAACAGGACAGACAATTTAGTGGCAGTAGATTTGTTAAAGGCAGTAATGAAATAAAATATTTATAGAGTTTTATGTAATTTAGATAAAACTATGGAAACGAAAAGATCCGGACATACTTCACCCCTTGGTGTAATCTATTTACTATATGTTCTACTACTAGGACTTGTCTTATTGTCACAGTCCGGATCTTTCGTTTTCATGGTACCACCAACAAATTACTATATTATGTTCAATCTACTGGGACTTGTCTTTTTCAAGGGGTCGTCTTGTTCCCTTCATTCCATACAAGGTCAAACAAAATGATGAAAATAATAGACACCAGATACTACGTCTAAACATAGACTGACAAGTAAGTAAGGCAATGAGATATAGTTCTTGTAATGTTTCGGGGAAACAAAGTTTAAGATTATATTATTATTCAAGGAATATTTATATGGAATTGCTGAGTCATTAAATGGGCAAAGAAAAGTAAAATGATTAAAAGACAAAAACTGAATAAAATGAGATGCAAACAATAATAAAACAAAATTTAAAATGGCCCAAATATGGCCTTGTTCACGGC
Organism: Mytilisepta virgata; assembly: GCA_028015205.1. Taxonomy (NCBI): domain Eukaryota; kingdom Metazoa; phylum Mollusca; class Bivalvia; order Mytilida; family Mytilidae; genus Mytilisepta; species Mytilisepta virgata. The sequence continues at coordinate 18,309,838 of CM051520.1, read as the reverse complement.
ATATGTTTACTCTATGAAACCCAGTGCAAGAAAAAAAGATGTTCACTCTATGAAACCCAGAGCAAGACTTTAATGGCTCATTAATTCCATATATGATCCTTGTATTATATTGTAGTATGAACTGTTTCACCACACACATATTGTATTAAAAAAAATACATTGGACAAAAATGTCAATTTCGATAACATATCTACGAATATATGAAAATCCCCATAGCAACCCCAAGTTTTAACAAATTATTCCCATATTCATTCCTATATGATGTTGTCTCGTTGACGGTAACCCCATATCCTTTCAGTTCCATTTTATATAGCTTATTTAAAACACAACAAACATGCTTTACGAATGAAGGAGATCTAGCGACATGGACTTGAAAGCGACACAAACGCGGAAAGACGGAAATGTAACGCCATGATTCCAATTTTCTTCAGAAATTGAGAGTTTACACGGAAGTTGAATATTTATTTCAAATAGAATGAATAAAGAGAAAAATTACGCATGACCGCTGTTAACTTATCGAAAATATAATGTGAACAAAAATCACGTTTAGAGATAAAATAGTTAATATATCTACATGGTACATGTACAGATAGCCGCCAAAATGTTGTCTCCACAAGACATATGCTGACGAATACAATAGACAAACGACTAGACCTACTAAGATATAACATGTAACACATCAACAAATGATTTGAATTACATGTATATAATATGTCTATGACATTTACAAACGCTAAGTATGCATTAAGATAAGAAGAACGAGAACTTGTTACTGAGACATACACACGATGTAACCAAACTTGATTAGCATATTTAAAAAAAATGGACATGGTGTACAGATTGTGTAGGTTTATTTAATGTGAATATTTGCTCCGTTTCTCATCTTAATTATCTTCTGGAACCATCCCACACATTTTTGATTATGTCAACCATAGTTACCAATTTGCTTATTAATTTCCAGTATCTCAAATGAAACCATTGAAACAAACTTCATAGAGACCAATATACGATCTGATAAGCGTGACAGATCACGCAGTGTTACGATGATTTAATACGTTGTTTCCTTGGTTGTTGTAATAACACCTTCGCAACGTAACAAGACCAATACCCCCTGGATTTATAGGACCGAGACATTTTAAAACTATGATCAGTATTTCGGTACTAGTGTATACTTTTTAAAAAATGATACATTTTCTCAAATAACAAGTATCTGCAAGGATAAAACATACTGACATTTTATTAGAACTTATCAAATCTATTTGGAGTAAAATTCAGCTTTTACGTCTCATCATTAATGAAGGTATCAATGACATTAAACTTTAAAAAAAAACTTTTTAAATCATATAAAGAGGCTAAAATATTGTCAGTCAAAACTGAAATCCAAAATGTCAGACAGCCTTTAACATGGATAATCTGCCTAAACTGCATAACTAGCTCTGAATAGCCCGAATAAAAGCATTGCGAATATTCAGCCACAACCCCCTGAAAAATCTTCCAGAAAAAAAACAGAAAAATACAACCGCTGACAAACATGACAAATGTGGGACACGTAGAGGAAAAAGTGGCTGAGTTATTGTAGTTGACCGGGTACACAGCCCTTTTTTTTGTCTATACTAGGTAAAGAACGTATTTAGAATAGTTACCTAAAGTCGATAAACCCATCGAATTACGTTTTTTGACACAGAATATGAATGTATCCATTGTGGATTTCTCACTAAAGCTTCAATAACACATTTCAAAAAGTAATAACCTCCCAGTAGTGATGGAAAAATTCGGATAAGTAACCTGAAAGAAGGCTTTGCATTGGTGGCAGCTATTTAAAAATAAATTATAATTTTGTGTAATATGAACTTGAAGTGATGGGCTATTCAGTTTAGATATACAGTAAAAAAAAATCCCGTAAACTTTCGTATCAACGGAAAATATGCCAAAAAAATTTTTTTCATCTTTATAACATTTTTTTTCGGTTACCAATTTATCGATTAAATATCGATTTCCATAATTGAATTTGTCAAATTGATAGTAGCATTGAACTATTTATTTGAAGCCTCGTGTTTGAAGAACAGAATTTTTAAAGCAACAATATAAAGATCTGATCAGCTGGTCGAACAATTAGTATTTTGTGTGATCACAGTCACAAAACATTTCACAGATGCATATTTTGTTTGAACCTCAGAGAGCAAAACGCCCATACTGTTTCCTATCTAAACAATGTATAGAGGCTGTATAATTATTGTTTGAAAAGTTTGACATATGTTTAGTGTAGCCAGATATTAAACTTTACAAATACTCGTCGAAGAGATAAATTGTTTACTATCGTTTTTTAATTTGATCATTCTATTTGTGGAAATGCTGAAAAAATTACAATGATCTTAGTTTAACAGCAAAGTTTTTGTCGAAGATTTTTCTTTTTTAGTTTTTTGCACATATATTTACATGGATTTGGATTTACTTTCATCGTACTGTAATCTATATAATTAGTAAAAATAATTAAGGAAGATTATTTTAGAATATTTAGTCCATTATGTACTATAGTGATCAAGGCTAATTTGGCTATAAGGTCATGTAAGCTTTTGTCATCTTTTTGCAATTATTGTTCTGTTAACATTATATCAATCTTCTCTACGAAACCACTACATGAATAATTGGGACCAAATCTTGGTGGAATGGTTCGTGCACCCTTGAAGTGACCTTTGACCTTATCAACATCCACCTACCTACTTGATAATGAAATAATAGTTGGGGCCTAAATGCATGTGACAGAAGCTAAAGTATAGAAACAGATTTCATTGCTGCTATATGTTCTGTGACCTTAGTAATGTCATTAATTCCACATTACCCTGGCTAACAGATTAAATGATAAATGCTCGCACCAACATCGGAAGTCCATTTTACATGGTAAATCGGGCAGAAATTACAGACAGCACGATTAATCTGTTATCTGTTTATTGATTTCTTCAAAAATTGAGTACTGCAGTCAACTTTTATAACTATAACAGCCAGCCGACAGATGTAGTTTACATATTTTCTCAATTAGTGAATATGTACATAACGCCTATGATAATTACACAGGAATAATTAGTATTAAATGAGACGCTTATCTCAAATTGCATTGTTATCCCCAAACACTGAGATAAACAATGCACGCATTTTATAACACCACAATCCAATATCTACAAGAAATACGAGAATATCAGACACAGTGTCAAGACGATATTGATAAAGAATGATGATAAGACATCTGAAATTAAAGAAAGACTTTGATCACTGGTCTTTGTAATACGGACTGTAGCTAATCTTTGGAGGTCACAAGAGGAACTATTTTGTACTTTACATTGCCTAGTATTTTTCCACGTTTTCACTTCCATTACTGAAATACTTCTTGAACTTTTATAAAGATTGGGTACATGTATCTCGAGACATGCATATGCTTGAATTACTGAAATACTTCTTGAACTTTTATAAAGATTGGGTACATGTATCTCGAGACATGCATATGCTTCGGCCTTTTCTCTCTCGAGTTTAGTCCCCACTACTCAAGCGCTACGTATGGTAACCACTGAAAAGTCTGGGAAAATAGGAAACCACTAAAATTATAGAACTTTATCATGATGAAATTACTTAGAAATTTTGAGGATTCATATTTTAAATTGGCCAATTTCATGTATGCATGCCAAGAAAGGACTTTAAATTTAATTATAGGAAGTCCAGATTTGGAATAAATGTCTATATATTTTAACATGTTTAATACCCGAGAGAAATTTTATGTTGCATGGTGGCCACGAAACTAAAAGACTTGAACTGATTAGAATTGACTATAAACCTTGATTTACAACTAGCATTACTGGAGGAAATACTCCAGAGAGTTATTCTTCCTGGTTAAATTTATAGCCGTAAACTTAAGTTTTGATAGTAATTTTTCTTCAGTCAGCAATTTACACTTCGAGTATAGATTATTTATTCCGGTAAATGGAAATCCTATTCCCAGATTGGTGAATAAAAACATCGTCTTACAACGAAATACATATAATGCGGAGGTGTGAAGAAATCTGTTAATCTTCATATATCTTTACAGTTGACAGGAACTAACGAGGAAACTGTACGATCAATAGTATACAAATTAGCTAAATTACCAGAATATTTCTGAAGCACCAATATTTGACAGAAGAGAGAATATATTATTGATTAAGTCGTAAATGAAGAAAAGAAGAAATTCTACCATTTGCAATCAATAAAATCTGAATTATCTGAGAATTAACGGTGCAAGAGAAGTAATTGTTATGCTCGTGTAAGAGAGACATTAGATTGTGTACTAATTGTAAAGAGTTGGAAGGCGAATAGCACCTTTTCTTCCATTGTAAATGTCAATAAAAAATTAAGAACAGTCTTATTTCAACAATTAAACATCCTCCAAAACTTAGACATAAACAACTTAAATATATATATTAAATAAATTTTAAACCCAAAACTTGAACTTCTACCATTCATTTATGACTTTATAAAGCAGTCATTGGCATTGAGAAAATAGGGTCCACCTCCGTTAAAGTAGAATTCAACAGTGCTTAGCATTTACTGTACATAAAATTGTTTTATTCTGTCATGTTTGTCTATATAACCATGTTGTCTTGCATAATCTGTACATGTATTGCATTGTGTTTGTTAAATTATGTATTTTGCTTTGACCCGTATGGGTGTTATTTGCAAATAAATGAATGTAAGCACTAAATCACTTATGAACGTATAGCTAGAAAGGCAGACAATTGCACTAGGAACTCCATGCATTTTGTTTTTGCAAGATCTGTATATGTCCCATCATCGGGAAATATGATTTTCTTCGTGGAATTTCATGTTATCAGATTGTATTTGACATAGCTTTGTAGTCAATTAGCATGTTTTGTTGAATTTGGTCGGATCGCTAAAACATTATATTTCGTCCTCGCATTGTTTTATTGTATCATAATAATTTATAATACAGTAATATAATTGTTATAATTTCCCCAAAATTTAACGCCTGAACGTGTAAAGTCAATAAGTCACGACCTTCGTCATAGCTTATAATCAAAATTATAACATTCTGCAACATATAGTTACACAATACAACAACAACAAAAAATAAAAATGAGAAAAAAATGCTTAAACGAATATTTTTTTTTTCAGAATGGTCATACAGTGGAGATCATGGTAGGTAAAACTATTTTATAAACAATCCAATGATATACTGGTAGTACATTAAAATGAACACGGAAGTAGTATAGTATTTCCAAGGGACAATCCTGGAAACATTGAATGGGCCACTTTTGTCTGTCAGAAACAAAACTAACATTTTGTCCCTTTTCTATTTCTGGTTGTTTAAATCTCTCACGGGGAATGCTGCTCCACCTATGGTCCAAAGTCCGGTAACTTCGACGGCTGATTCGATACTGTACCAAATAGATGTTCCACTTTGTTCCAAATATTCTCCATGGGTGGGAGATGCCAATCATGAATCAACAGACAGTTTGACATCTAAAAATGCTATTAGCTACTACATGCATAGTCCGTAATTGAGAAACAATGGTAAAATAAAAACTAATTTGATTGTTATGTATATTATTTTGAAGAGCTGCCAAATTAAACGAAACACTCAGATCGACTCAACGTTACACGAGGAAGACTGTTAAGAAACACAGAAGTAAAACGAATTTCTTTATAATTTACATCTAATAAAACTTGCAAGCGCTATCCTGTTTTGAATTATACCTTTTTCCCCTTACTTTATTTTTAACCACTGAGTCTATACAGCTGTTGTTGTTCCCGAGGGTTGCTAATATTTCAATACTAGCCCGAAATTAATACTTTAAATTTACTGCTACAAAAATGTAATAGTTCCAGAAACTAAAGAGTATCTCCCTCGTACATAGCTCTGTCCTTAGATGGTTTTGGTATAACCACTTTTGGTCATTTTTGAATTTTTAAATTTGCTCTTCAACCCTTTGGATTGTTATTTTTGTTTTTAACATTTTAGGCCTGGAGCACAACTGATGAGTCGTAAATCGACGACATGTCCAAATCTTGTGCATCAAAATTGCTATAAAAAATGTATCCCTCATACACACTCTCAAAATGACATTTCGCTTTGTTTCTGTCGTCCATGATTTTGGAATTACTAGTAAGATATGACCTGTTGAAATATGCATATGGCATTAAATTCTACCGATGAGACATAATTTGTCGAAATTTCCACAGATTCTATTACCATATTTTTGGTTTCTACAATAATACTAAAATATATGTATAGCAGTAAATAAACTTGAAAAAAACACATTTATATCAATGAAGCTATGTAATAGACCTTTCTGTAAGATTAATTTAACCATCTGTAAACAAATTTCATTTTAGGTCCTGCCCACTGGGCATCTTTACCTAACTATGAAAAATGTGGAGCAATGGCCCAATCTCCAATAGATATACCAGATGCATCACTAATAGAATTCGACAGTAGTTTGACACCATTTAGGCTAACAGGCTTTGATAGCAAATCAAATTTGTTACGACTAGTTAACAACGGGCATACAGGTAAGTACGTAATAAAATAATCTCTCATATATAATTCATAGAAGGTTTTATATACCCCATGTCTTATTTCCGGCGTACCCCCAAGCTCTATAATCCATTTCTTGAATAATTTAATATCCTTTAGTTTGATAGGCTTTTTCAAAAGTTTGTTCTGTTTGAGATAAACGGAGTACTCAGAAAACGAATACAGCGTGAATGTCTTGTATATTAAATTGCTGCTTACATGGATAATTGTGCATGTATGTATGCATGTTCTCTGAAACGAATTATCGTATATATAGATAGTCTGTCAACTAAAGGAATTAAAGCCTAAAAAAGTCTAAAGTAACTTTTGTTTTGAGAATGTGATCCAGGATATCAATGTGTTTTACATGTATCTTACTTTTACGTTACTTTCAACACCATTTGCTATATCTCGACGGCCAGTTTGTATGCTGTATCTTGACGGCCAGTTTATTTTGATAGGGGAAGCTGGAATGTCTGGAAAGAAACGCTAATCTTGGGATGGAAAACTGGTTTTCTTGTCAGTTACGACTGGAGTCGACACTAGCATAGTTCAAATTTTCAACCCCAATTGTGACAAATTGTTGGTCATTATTACTTACAACTTGGTGGTTTTTTTTAGACGGGCCCATTAAGAGATTGTAAGGGAGCAACCATTTGATTTTTATGGGGGCATGGAAGAATACTTATTCAGCAAAATTTCGAGACTGCCCCTTTTTTACTACCTGGTGTTGTCCTGCCTTTTTCAGGGGTTCATGCCGTCCTGCCTCTAAGATACCAATTTCAAATGCACTGTTTATGCATTTTTCGTGTAATTAACAATCACCAACAGTGCTCAGGGTCGAAATATTGAAAATCCAAAATAAACCAAAATCTATGAATGGTTTGTTGTTTCATTGATAGGCTACATACATCAAAACTGGTTCATTGGACTTGTATTTTAAATAATAAAACACAGTTAAACTTTTGGATGCACACTTCAGTTTCTAGACTATAAGACTATCATATAACAATCTCTGATACCAATCTGAATGCGTATTAAATAAAGAAAAGGATAATGTTGGAAATGTCGTAGACACAAAATGACAAACATATTAGGTATAAAAGATTACCAAAAAAGCAAAATGCAAAAAAAAAAAAAAAAAAAAAAAAAAAACAAAGAAAGAAAAAAAAAAAAAACCAAACAACTAATGACAGTGATATGAAGTTCAAGTGGATGAAAAATGTCTGAGCTGGGTTGAATGTTATGCAGCATTTCAAATATTTTAACAACCATCTAGTTTATTTTGGTGTACTCCGAATATACAAGCAACTATTTCTTCTGTAGTTTGCTGGTGGGTTTGGTGAGAACTTTCCTAATCCCAGGTCCTCTGTTGTGATATATATCGAGCCCATAATAATAATGCCAGCCCTTGTTCGGTATGCGCACACAACCAGTGAAATGTGATCCATTGCCAAAAGTTATACAATATAAAGAGTACTTAATTTGATTTTTTTTCAACTCAGCGGGTAGTCGTCCAAGTGGGCAAGTATCAACCTCGAAATACATTACTGGCGGGTTTATGTCTATCTGTTTTCTGTTTTCTTGGTGACGAAGTTCGCATTCCACCACATTCTGCTGAATTTTGAGTCTTCTGGCGAGTAGATAATAACAAAACCCTTAACCACTATCTTCAACCACACACAGATGAAACGAATAATAGTACACATATCAAGCTCTCGTGTGCAAGTTACTATTTCAGATGTCGTTTCCCAAAGACCAAGTATGATGTGTAAACTAAGTTCCCTCTGTGTACATATTACAGTCGCAATTTAACGTACTATATTAGTTGCATTCACCATGTACTAAAAGTATTCAGATTTTATAGATACTTATCCTAGAGAAACAGCAATTAATGAACGGTTGTGTTCAATGTTTTATTTTGTGTTTTTTTACTATTTGTTTTCCCTTCTCTATTTTATACTTGATGGTTTTCAAAAAAAAAAAAAAAAAGATTTTTATGTTCTGTATGTATCCTGCCTTTTTTTTATTACATTTTTCATCCTGCCCTTTTTTTTCAAATGCCTTCCATGCCCCCCTCCCCCCATAAAAATCAAATGTATGCTCCCTAATGCAGTGAGCATATGTCAATTTTTGAAAGCTGTACGATGACTTTTTTCAACTTTTTATGTTCCGTTTCTGGATTATGTCTTTGACAGTAACCCCATAAATCTCAATTAATTTCTATTCGTAAATGTTGATGTCAATTTTGAATCATTTTACCACGAACGAAGAATGTTTTTTTTTAAAATGTAGACAAATTTATTATAACTTTTATGTGTATAGTCCCATTCATTGATTCTTGCGGCATTGTGACCAATATTCATTATACTCCTTTGAATTAAAATCTATGAGATCATTATGTTCAGATAGTTTGGGTTTTAAAATGATGTGACAAGAGCTTCAAAATAATGTTTGAGTTAACATAAAAATCATTTTATCATTAAGCCTTGACCTTGTATGGTTTTAAAACTCTTACTGGTCATGAATTTTCAAACGCAAAACGGATTATACCTGCCTACTAGAAGATGACTAGCCTGTCGAGACATGGTCTCATTTTCTTGGGGGTAATTTTATATCCGATGTTATATATGGTTGATGTTTTGCTTGTGAATTATAAACAGTTGATTTTGGTATACTGTTGTATTATTTATAACATCAAATCATTGGACAGTACTACCAAAGGTCTGTGTTAGCCCAAAGTATTTAGTTATATCTGGTTTTAGCCCAATGTATTTAGTTATATCTGGTGTTAGCCCGAAGTATTTAGTTATATCTGGTGTTAGCCCAAAGTATTTAGTTATATTTGGTGTTAGCCCAAAGTATTTAGTTATATCTGGTGTTAGCCCGAAGTATTTAGTTATATCTGGAGTTAGCCCAAAGTATTTAGTTATATCTGGTGTTAGCCCAAAGTATTTAGTTATATTTGGTGTTAGCCCAAAGTATTTAGTTATATCTGGTGTTAGCCCGAAGTATTTAGTTATATCTGGTGTTAGCCCAAAGTATTTAGTTATATCTGGTGTTAGCCAACAGTATTTAGTTATATCTGGTGTTAGCCAACAGTATTAAGTTATATATGATAGTTATACAACGATTTTTGGCCTGTATAGTATTTTCCTGTAATAAACATAACAATGCATCTTTTGTATTTCAGCTCAACTTAATATATTGGGCGATGTGGAGGTCGAAGGGGGTGCCCTAACCCAAAAACACAAGACAGCTCAATTACATTTCCACTGGGGCAGTAATAGCAATCAGGGTTCAGAACATCTATATAGCAAGAAAGCTTATCCATTAGAGGTACACATAACATTTAGTCCCTATTATATTCATCATAGATATTTACAACTGTAAAAATAAACTGCATACATTACTGTTTTACTGTATCCAGAGGGTCAGGATAGAATGCTAAGTTGCTATAGCAAGTCAAATTATTCTGACTCTTAAAGTTGACCTTGTAATTAATTTTTATGGTATAACCAATTCTTCTGCTAGTATTTCGATGCTGGCGTGAAACTGATTTCAAAATGTACCGTTATATGACAACTTTTCGGAAATATTTCTATTTGAGGCATAGTTCTGTCTTTAAAATAAATGGTTTTGAATTTGAATTTCTTGTTTGTGTTGGATTCGAATCTGTTGAACAAAATTTTGAATTTAGTGTTTTTGTCTCTGCCTGGAGCAATCTCTTTCGAAATTTTTATTATAGAATATTTACACTAGTAGCGTTAAGGTTCAAAGAGATATAGCATAATTTAATGAAACCCAATATTACAGTAAATTGCAAGGGAATTAATAATAAAAGGCTGCAGGTTTAATTATATTTAAAGAACACCTTAAAACCTCTCTTTTTTTAACACTCCTACACCATTACTTAATACTAACACCAATCACACGATTGTTTTGGTAAGGTGTAAGACAATTGTTAAATTTAGTTCTTGCATTTATAACTGCTAGTGACATGGTGTTGATTTGTACGTGAAATGTAAATCTTATACAAGTGTATCTGTATTAATATATTTTCAGATGCATATAGTGAATTTCAATTCTAAGTATAATAATTTATCATCTGCTGCATCTAAACCAGATGGTTTGGCAGTGCTAGGATTTTGGTTTGAGGTAAGTAAAATGTGTTATATGACATACATCACCTGAAATAAAAAATGATTTTGACATTTGCACTTCGTATTGAAATATATAAAAGTTATTTCTTTTTTAACCCTTTCAATGCGGATGATGCCTCAATGCATCATGGCCCTTTCCAGCCATTTGTATGACCCTAATCCTCTCCACTGATATCTGGATACACTTTTTTTGGTCTTGATTGCAAGACAAACATTATAGCTACAGAAGCAGTAACATTTGCGACCCAAATTCTCATGTATGAATTAACAGTACAATGCAGAATAGCATTGGTGCCATCATTTGTCACAAAGGATGAATTAAGAGGGAGGGGTGAGCTGCATTTTGGGCCTCAAATGAAGTATTGTTGGGTGGGAAAATTTTACTAATGAGCTGTACAGCAACAGCAAGGGTCATTTAATACCTCAGTGTGTGTGAAATATTTTAAAATTTTTTTTGGAACTTTTGAGCACCCTAAACAGTGCAAAAATGCCCAAAATTGCACTTTTGGCCTCCAATGACTTCCATACATCGATCCTACAACACAATTTTAGTTAGTTTTACCTCTTGATAGGAATTAATGGAAAGATGGCATCCCACTCTTAATACATCATGCATTACTAGGTATGTGGGGCATTCACTTTGGTTTCCATGGCAACGAGAACTTCCAAAATCAGCAAAAATATGCATATTTCTGATGGTGAGGGCTTTTTTCCCACCACTCTCCCCCTCCCCTCCCCTCCCCTCCCACCCAACATCCCGCCCCCCATCTTGCCTACCTCTTATATAAGGTACTGGTAAAATTTCATTCACAGATTCTGCCTCATTTGCATATTACAAACGAAAGTTTGCAAAGTCTTGAAAACGGACAATTTCTGAAAATTAATTCAGGGTTGAAAGGGTTAAAGATATAAAGCACTTGTGGAGAGAAATTAGGGGGAAATTATTATATTAGTATTGCAATCCATAGATTCAGTTTTTGAGTTATCCCCCTTTATCACCTCTAGATTTATATTTAAAAGCTAATAAAAGTTTGTAAAGTTGGAACATTTTTGTTACATTAAAAATTTTGAACTGCAACACACAATATTTTGCAATTACATTTTAAAAATATAATGATAATGAGGATATATATTTACAGGTCACAGCAGAGAATAATACAAACTTTGCAGCCCTGCTGAATCATTTAATTAACGTTCAATATGCAGGTAATTTTTCTAGTTGGCCCACAATACCAGCCCACAATAACCGCTAGCCCACAACAAAAATTGTGCGTTCGTCGATGTATCTCTAATAAAACACAAAGTGTACTTTAAAAATGGGTTTCTTTGACGTCCGCGTTTTCGGAAATATATATAAAAATTAAAAAACAACAATAAAAAAAGAAAAAAAATCTTTTAAGAAATACATCAAATCTAATATAGATCCAAACTTAATGCCAATAAACAGAATATGATGCGAAATGGTACCTTCCAGCCTGATACAGTGAAAACCGTGATATGGAGCTATCTGGAAACTTCGACCAGCCCTTAGCAATCAAGTCTTAGTAAAGGTCATTGTATGAGAGGTAGATATGGCCTAGACGTTTCGTACAAACTACCGTTTGTCACCTCTAGAGGCGTAGGGGCAATTCTCGACTTTGCGAAACGGTATTCCTCAGCCAGATACAGTGAAAACCGTGATATGGACCTCTCATACAATGCAGAAAAGAGAATAAATAAATATTGTTACCGACTACCCGTGAACAAACCCCCCCAAAAAACAAGACAGAACATTTGAAAGTTTTTCATTACAGGGTTTGTTTGTTTTTTTTTCTCAACACGTACAAAGGGAGCATATAAATGTCATAAATGGTGACGATATTATTAAAACAATTGTTACTAAAAGTGTTTAAAAAGTGTATACTTTAATATTATTCCTCTATGTTTGATGATATAAAAATCTTTGATTTACACTGAATTGTAATTTTTTTTCAAACTGAATTAAATATTTGCGTCTATTATCGACCGCCTTCTATTCTTCATTGTAGATGACGGGGATGATGTCCTCGATGTGACTTTAAGTGACCTAGTCCTTCCTTCACTTGATAGATATATTAGATATAAAGGCAGTCTGACAACACCGCCATGTTTCGAGAGTGTCACGTGGACTGTTTTTGAACAACCAATACCTATCTCTGAAATCCAGGTATGCCATATTTAAATTTCTTCTTGTCATTAAAGATTCCTAAAATTTTCATTTTCATATTTTTATCCGACGAAAATACAATTTTTATTTATTACAACATTTTATTGTCCAAAACTGGGGAAATTGGCAGACTGAACAAGGTCTGTGGATGAATATGACCTGCGGCAGCATTCTCTTCTTCAGGAAATTAAGTTCTTTGTGCATCAAAATAACTAGAAGTCAGTGATGATCACTTTAATTGCATTTCCAAACATTCTGAGCAAATAGAAAAACAAGTTGCTTTCTTTAAAAAAAGAAAAGCAATACGTGAACCCACGACTGCTGACTGGTCACCAACATTTGTTGATTTTATTTGCTTTTGATTTGAAATAATTAGCTGTGAATTAGATCTTGATAAATATTGATGAGTTTTGTTGTCACATCATCATTGAAAATATGTAATAGTGTGTAGATTATTGCACAAGTGAATAGGAATGTAGATAATTTTTACTAATTTCTGATCCTATTGCAATTCCCAATTTCTGCAAACTCTAAAGTTACTAAGGCAAATTGCATTGACTTTGCAACATATGTTTAATCCTCATGTTGCTATATTTGCCGGCTCAATTCATTTTAACTTTCAAAATTCATATCGACATAATTTGTTTCCTGTATGTTTTTAATTATCCTGCATAAATATTTGAGGCTGTCTGTGACAATCATACATACTTTATTTGTAATGTAAGCAATGAGGACATATAAGATAAGTGTAAATGTTAAAGTTTTTGACCTCACATTTGAATATGTTTTTGGCTTTACCTATCAAAATACCTTTATATATGACTAATAATTGCTAGTATATAAGAGGTGTACTGTGATATACCTTCAAGAATAAATGAAACCAAATAAGTATGAAAAAGAAGTTTGGTATGAATTTCGATGAGATTGTTTCACAAGAGACCTTATAACACCGAAATTAACAGCTATAGGTCACCAAACAGCCTTCAACAAAAAAAAAGCGCAAATATAAATGCAGGCAATAATTTCTGAAATAACAGTATGTTGGCAATGAGTTGCCTATCCACCAAAAACTAAATGTATGTATGCTTGGGAGGAAACGATAAAACATGTTCTGGATGAACTTGCTGATTTGTAAATCCAAGGATTTGTATATATACAAATCATTGCTAAATCTATCTTTTATCAATTATTGTTGCATGACTGGTGAAATTTCCATACTCCATAACCAGCCGAATCAGGACCAATATGTAGTACAAAGACAAAATATTCATGAATGGAAAATGGTTTTATTTTTATTAATGCATACTTATGATACATAAAAATAATATTCAGTATGAAATTCAATTCTAAAATATTCCAAAGCATATTTCAATGTAATAAGGTTAGATATATTGTGTATATTCTTTCAAAGAACCTGTAAAATTTTTATTTATTTAACACTTTAATTTCAAAAAACAAAGAACCATATCAGGAGAAAATTATGTTTGTATTTCTTTGCATTTAAATCAAAAACAGAAAATCTGATTACAAAAATTCTTAAATATTAGCCTCATTTATTATTCTATTCTTACAAAGAATTATCCAATTAAAATATTTTTATGACCATAACATAGGTGACCAAAGTATCTGGGATGTTCATGTCCGTAATTATCAACTAATTTAATTTTAAGACAATAAACAAAGGCGATGTCTTCAAAGGGTTATTTATTAATATGCAATATTGACACATCATGCTTTCATGATCACACTTACGCAATTTACACTTAAACGGTTTCTTATGAAGTAAAACAATGCAAACTATTCTCATAATTGCAACATATGTTAAAGATGCAGATACTTGAAGATTAGACTTTAACTGTTATTTAAAAACAAAAATAAAAAAATAATTGAAATTTAATGAATATAAATTCATATTTAAAAATCTTTTCCGAAATTTCCAAAAACTAAATAAACCAAAACTAAAATTCAAGTTTTTGATATATTCGTATATTTCATCAATATCGTCTTGAAATCTTCCTTTCCCGTTTTACGGATATATTACAATACAAAAAAAATTAAATAACAATTATTTATAAAACCTTACTAAAACGATATGAATTAATTAACGTAGAAAAATAAATACTTTTAATAATAATAATATTATCTTTCTGTTTTTCCGATTTAATATAAATATTTAAACCAGAATGTTCTCTCCAAAGTTTATGATGAAAAATACACAATATCATGTGGTTAAATCTTCAGACATAATTTAGTTTATAAATTGACCTAGATACACACAGTGTACAGAGGTCGCATCAAAACAAATATAATAGTGTTGTTGTTTAGAAACTTTCACAGCGCTTTTAAACATTCACATTATTAAAAACACATATATTTTGTGAAAAGGAAAATAGGTTTAAATATTCAAACTAAGTCTTTATTGTTTAAGTTTGATTGTTGAAATATAGCCGTATTCAAAGACGTAGATTAATACCTGTATAAATGATTGAAAACATTCGAGACATTCCGAGAATTTTATTCCGACTTCCGGCCGAGAGATATCGAGTGGCCCATAGACACATCCAAAACTCGCCAATATATAAGCGTGAACCCCTCAGGGGGTTCACGCAAAAACTAATATTTCAATTTGCAAGGACCAGTCTTTGACCTTTAGAAACGATCTTTTTCGTTCTGGTTTCTTCCTGTGGTTATAATATGCAATTGGATTGCGTGAAATACAAATTCACCGTCACAAAGTGAATTTGTCGGATTGGCGTTTGAAATTCCTGTGGCTAAAGGTTTTTGTTATATTGGTCTTGGTAAAGTGAGCACACTCTATATATAACACTGGAAAATATGAATCCAGAATCGGCACTTATCTGTGTTAAATAACTAATATTATTTTACACCAAGAAAATTACCCCGGGAAAATTACATATGCTTCAATCATATACCAGCTTTCTGTTTCAAGTAAGTCCAAGAAATCTGCTTGGAATGGGTGACGTGTTTATGTCGTCTACTCATTTTTGCCTGAAAAAAACAGCAATTGAAGGACGAAGAACAGAAATTTGAAGATGCTTACAGCAGCGAAAGATAAACGTTTTTCTTTTAGAAAAAAAAAGACATTAAAAAAATGTTCGACTTTATTTCGGGTTTCCCCTTGGCCCAAGATAATACGACAAAAGGCTAACAGATGTCAGACGAATCCGGAATCATGTAATGCTTAACATTTTCATTACTGAATGAATATACGTTAATTTTGAAAAAGTTTCTATTAAATTACCAATTTGATTTAACTCTTTCTAATAACCAATTAATGTATGTTCACTTTTTTCAGTTAAATTTATTCAGAGGCCTGTATGAAGAAACGCAGGATGCAGGCACTAAACATCCACTAGTGGACAACTTTAGACCCGTTGAAAGTATCAATAGCAGGAGAATTACAAGAAGCTTTAAAGTAGATACAGATGGCGCCAGCAGTCAATGTGCTCCTTATCTAGTTACAGTGGTGTTAGTCTACTTTCTACATTTGCATTTATTATGACACTATATTTAATTTTAACAGATTGTCAGCTTAAATATAACATTTAATATGCAATAAACAATACCAATTGCATTGTTTATACATGTATGTATAATTATCTAATCAACATTTAACATCAGAATTTACTTTGTTTAACTCCTATGGGTACATTTGTACTAGATTTGGACAAAATATATAATGTGAAGTAATGTAAAATTAAAATTAATCCTAGCAGACTGCAAGTCCAATACATGTGCTATTTTTTACTAAAGACTGCTGTCTGGTGTAGATGTGTGGACACAGGTGGGCTCAATTCCACAAGAGTATCACAAGCTCAGTATTTATTCTATACTTTCATCCAATTGTCAACTCTCTGGAACTGTGAAGCTTGACACTGTCTGTAGGAAGTTTTTTTACTTAGTCTGTTTTGGGCATTTTCTGTATGTATATCTACTCTGCAGTATCATTGGATATTAACCTTCAAAGATAATTCATTATAAATGGTTTCTTCAAATATGGGTACACATTGCATCCAAATTAATGTCAGAGATGTCTTCTCTAGTACTTGTTTTGTGTTGTTGATCACGTTTATATGCTACACGATGGAACCTGTAGCTACAAAATGTTAATGTTTTTACTATTTGTTAGATGTGATATTTCATTTAAGAACAGCTTATTTCTTATCATTTTCATATTAGTCAACAGTTAACATAGTGTCAGTGCTGCATAGTATTATCTCAAATATCAATTGTAATTCCCGTTTAATACAACTCTTTGGTAGCAATTTTGATGCACAAGATGTGCACATTTCGTCGATTTACGACTCATCAGTTGTGCTATAAAGGCCGAAAAGTTTACTTTAGTAAAAACACTGAGCATCGGATTTGTTCGTTCCGAGCGCATTAATATATAGGCAAAACTAATTAATTTTGCTTCCTGCTTAATAACTAATTAACTATTTATATCATAAAAATGTAGCATTGTAGTAAAGATAATACTATATAGTTCTTACCATTCAGTTAAGTACACGAAGTAATAACAGCTGTAATTACATGGTTTATATCATTTTTTATTCAAAGCTGTGTCCTGTATATACTTATAGTTCATAAAATCAATATCTATGCAAATTAAGATGAATGTATTAAATTTGGAAATACAGCTAGCTCTTATGAAATAGTATAAAAATCATACACTCTTAAAATGTTTTTACACTTCTTCTCTTAAAAGAAGGACATTTTTGGAATACTTATATTATAGACTCTCTTTATTTACTGGCTGAGCCCACTTCTACTCTACAAATTTGTATGCGACTTGCTAAATACGGATGGTGATATTGTACCAGAATGTATTGTCCATTATAATTGTATTATCTAGCAAAATCACGTGTTACCATTTTTGCTTAATCTATATATGTTTTTTTCTTTTTATTAACTTAAAGTTTTCATATCCAACATACAATTTATTTGCCTGATAAGGTATGAAACAAATATTTTGATGTTCTCTTTTGTTGTCCATACTGAATGTGGAATTAGGAAACAAATGACATTATTTGTTACTATGACTACCAGATACGTTTCTGTGTCTTAAAAGCACAAAATTTAAGTTTCTGTTCTTTTGGGAAGTCTGTCGGACAAACACTCTGTAGATCAAAGTCGTTCATCCAAACTAAAAAAGCGCCAATATTAAATATATAGATTTACACGAAGTTTTGTATTGAAGGTAAACATGTGGAAACATAGATTATAGGATACATATGTATACACAATAAATCTATTAAATAATATGATTAAAACAGCCCTAATACTACCAAAAAGGCATGTGTCATATTGGTGACGTCGTCCTGGTCATATAAATCACGTGATCTATATTGCTTTTCGGCCCGGTCCAATACTGAAAAAGGCCGTATCAGCCCTAGGGCTAATACAGCCTTTTCACTTCCGGTCATTTCATTGCCAGTCCGTATTGGAAATATTGGCCCTATATTCACATTTGATGTATGTAATAAAGCATTCAGAACAAGTCTGTATTGAAAAAGTTGGATTATTTAATAAAAGTGTTATGAACTGGCTGTTTCTGTATTGGCACTGGTATAGATTCTCGGTCAGCTGTATTGGCCCTCGACCCTACGGGTCTCGAGGCCAATACAGAAAACCTTGAATCTATACCAGTGCCAATACAGAAACAGCCAGTTAATAACACTATACTATTAAATGTTTTCTCACAAAACATACCATGTTCATATTTTGAACAAGCGTATTGTATTTGAATATTTTTTTTTCAGTTCCAAATTTAATGCGCACTTCTAAATATCAAAATTATATGGACATCTATACAATTACAACAAAATATTGTCAATTTCCAGTCATTAACTTAATGCAATCTTTCTTTTTACAAATTGAAATAATGACCTGCACCTAAAGGTCACATTATTAAATACTATTTTCTGTAACAATTGAGAGAAGTTTGTTGATAGATATGTGCATATGATTAGTATTTAATTGAGTTTGTGTACAAGTAATAAAAGATCATTACATAAATTGATACGGTGTTTACTTTACTACAAAGTGACCATATCTAACTGGAAGTGACAGCTATATTGAAATCAACAAATGCAGAGAAGCATAATGGTTAATCATTAATATTTAATCTACTAACCAACTGCTTATATCACAATAGGAAATGTAATTGCTATTAACAGCAAGTTGTAAATAAAACTAGTCGAAGCAGCCCCGCTGCATATCCCCGCGCTACTCTTCTTGTGTTTTTGAATTCCATACAATCCAAACTAGTTATGTTGCTATAGTGATTGCAAATATATATGGTTGCTAAGTAGAAATCACAAATAAAGTAGTCTTGCA
The DNA here is from genome assembly GCA_028015205.1 of Mytilisepta virgata. Taxonomy (NCBI): domain Eukaryota; kingdom Metazoa; phylum Mollusca; class Bivalvia; order Mytilida; family Mytilidae; genus Mytilisepta; species Mytilisepta virgata. The sequence goes on along the minus strand of CM051520.1, from coordinate 18,290,571 downwards.
GGAAATTTGCTAAAATTGGAATCCCATATTTTGAAATTCAACTGATCTGGATTACTTTAAGCTAATATGATCCAATAAAATGTATAGTTGCTAATTAAAATTCCAAAAATAATACTCTTAGACACTTTCAGGAAATTTATCAAAACTGGAATCACATATTTTTAAAAACCATACAATCTAAATAAACTAGTGTTGTTGGTATAGTGATTCCAAATATATATGGTTGCTAAGTACAAATCACAAATAAAGTAGTCTTTGAGTCTTTCAGGAAATTTACGAAAATTACAATCACATATTTTTGAATCCAAATGATCCTGATAAGTCTTAAAGCTAATATGATAAAAAAAAGATCTATGATTGCTAAGTAAAATTTCAAAAATAATAGTCGTAGACACTTTCAGGAAATTTTCCAAAGTTGGAATCACATATTTTTGACATCTAGATGATCCCAATATGTGTTACTGCTGATGTGATCCAGAAAATACAGGGTTTTTTGTCAAAAATAAAAAAAATAACGGTCTTTGAATCTTCCAGAAGATTTATCGAAGTTGGAACCGCATCTTAAAACAATTCCGAAACCTTTAGTACCTTATAAGATATCTTATAAACTTTAGAAGATATCTTATAAGTATATAAGATATCTCATATAAAATATAAGATATCTTATATAATCTGGTTTTTATAAGATATCTTATAAAGTATATAAGATATCTTATAAAGTATATAAGATATCTTAAAAAGTATATAAGATATCTTATAAATATTTTGTATATAAGATATCTTATATACTTTATAAGATATCTCATATATTTTATAAGATATCTTATATACTTTATAAGATATCTTATATAGTTTATAAGATATCTCATATAATTTATAAGATATCTTATAAACTATATGAACTATCTTATAAAGTTTATTAGATATCTTGAAGTTAGAATAAATAGTAAAACGGCTTGCCATAGATTATGTATATAAAATAATCCCCGTTTGGAAAACCGGAAAGGTTGTTAGCTATCCTGATTGATGCAGATGTTATATATTAAAACCTCCGTCATTATTTAATAGACAATGATAGCTAAGTATTGGATATACCCCTGAGGGCGTTAGCCCGACAGGGGTATATCCTATTTATATCATTGTAGTCTGAACAGTGCAAATGATAGGTTTTAACGATTTAGAAGTGTGGGATGCAACGATAATAAAAAATCTTTCATGCCAATTTCGATGCACAAGATGTGCACATTTCGTCGATTGACGACTCATCAGTTGTGTTAAGATGTTGAAAACCAAAACAATTATCCAAAAGGTTGAAAAGCAAATGCAAAAGTTCCAAAATGTCCAAAAGGGGTAAAGCCAAAATCTTCTAAAGACAGAGCTATGCAAAAGGGAGATAATCCTCAGTTTTCACATATTTAACAATTTTGTAACAGTAAAATTTAAGTATCAATTCGGGCTTGTATAACTATGATAAATTCAGGATATCTGGTAAAATTTTATGGCAACATGATATGAATACTGTTAGCCAGTATCAGGGAATGTAGTGGTATAGACGAATTTCCACCTGTAATTTGTGACTGAATTACTCCATTTGACCTACGGTTATACATTTCGGGGAAATCTCGTTATGTGAAAATATCTATTTTGAAATATCGTCTAATTCCCGACATTATGATCAAAGGAAAATACGTATTTCCGAGAATAACATTAAAATAGAATAACATACTGGGAAGTGAGCAGTTCTCGCCCAGTACGAATTCTCGCCACTCCATGCTACAATGCATATACTGTGGAGCAACAATAAAGATACCATAAAATAATCATATGGCTGAGTGAAATAACTTTTTGGAATGATATATGTAATGACAAGAACGGCTCGTACGCAAATAAACAATTTCTACGGAAGCCGGTACGTGCCATGGGGAGTTTGTTTTAAAAAAAAATTAACTCGTTTTAACGACTTAGCTAACTCGTTATAACGAATTAGCAACTCGTTATAACGACTTAGCAACTCGGTATTACGACTTCGCTAACTCGTTATAACGACCTATAACCCGATATAACGAGTTACTAAGTTGTTATAAAGAGTAAGCTTCTGGTTTCCGTACTAATTGACTAACCGTTAATTGATATAAAAAAAAAATGTTTTGGGTGTTTTTCCGAGTCGTACAACATCAGGCTGTTCTATCGATGAAAGACAACTATCTGATTGAGTATTCTATCTTAGAAAAAGGAACTGGTTTATCTTTCAGAGCACTTGTGTTTACTACTACGATTGTCTGGTTAGGGTATACTACCAGTATGTCTTGCTTTCCGACTGCAGCTTTATTTACAAATTCTCAGATGTTATTTCAGATGTAAATCATAACAAAATGCTATTGAGTTCGTAACTGAATAGTATTTTGTTATAATTACATTAAAAAAGGCAGAAGAATTTTTGTGAAAAAGCTGCAGCGTCATAAACGACGTAACCAGATTATTTAAAACTTTATATTCCGGAAAGCAGAAAGTTTAGACATCCTACTTCCCTCTCGTTGATATTACATGTTCTCAAATTTATAACCGGAAGTAGCCTTTTATTTCATTAAATAGCATAAAAGTTTGAATCCTGTATTTTATGTATAAATTTTAAAGTTGTTCTTTCGAAAAAATCTTAAACCGTTTTCTAAAAATATCAAAATAAAACCTGTCAACTTACCTTTTGTTGACTTTTTTTGTCAGCACGGAAACCTATATAAAATAGCCCATGTTGGTTTTTTGGTAGTAGGTTAATGTTTTTATGTCAGATATAATGTAGTCTAAGGTACATGTATATATGTGATGTTGTTGGAAAGTTTTGAACAATGTATGCTTCGAAGCATGTATTATTATTTAAAATAAATTTAATGCAGACAATTTTAATAAAGCTACAATTCCATCAACGAATCATTAAGTGGGTCATACAGCAGGTCAGTTTAATAGAAAGAAAATATATTCAGGCGGACAGTACATGTGCCAGGTATGTAACTTGACCACTCTTGACTAAGATAGAAATTATAGAAATATAACATGTTTGTTTTAGCTGCGCTAGTGGAGTACCTCCATTGCGTAGTTGGTAAGCTGTAGAATGTTTCGGGTCTAGGTGGCAAGATTAATTTTGGGTAATAATTATGCTGTATTACAGATATTTGAATTGCTCAGGAGTTTATGTAAGTCATGTAAACATCTTTTAAGCCTTAACCAAATTTTCACAGTTATTGGTCTCATGGTTGTGTGCCCAGTGTCTGGTATTAATAACATATCAACGATGTTTGGTTTGTATATTCATCTTAAAGTTTGCATTGCTGGTGCCGGTATAGTACAAAGTAGGATTCATATAAATAATATCAATTCGGTAAGTTCTAGTCCTGAAGTGTAATAATTCTCACTAGACGTTAGCCAATAATCAGTCAATCGATTATGGAGACAATTGACAATTGGATGTCACAGCAAGCTCCGAATATAAAAAATAAGTAGGGAATCTGTATACAGTTGTCACTTACATGTTCCAGTAATACGTTTTACCATTAATATATTATTTTTCACTAGTAAAACCTTATATGCTTCATTTCATGACAGGTTCTCCTTTCAAAAAAGTTTATAGTTTTAAGTCATATCCCCTTGCAAATTAATGGAAAAAATGTCTTGGTAAAGAGGCCATAAATGTATCATTTACTTTGATTTTAGCTGACCAAACATGGCAATATAAGATAACGAACATGATTTCTTAAGATAATTACATGTAATCTGGTGATTACAGAAGCAATAACTGTCGTCAAACCTTCATATAAATGAAATTTTCCAGTATTATATAAGGAGTTTTTCTGACGTGCCATAGTCGACGCCAAATTCGACAAAGGCAGTTTGACGTCACAGAAACCTTGGACTATGTTCTGCCGTTACTATTTTGTTTGTTTACTCTTATTTTTATAAGTAAAATATGTTGTCCTTCACAATTTTCAGTTTTTACTATTTTTGTAGTGCGTTTGGTATTAATAATTTGGTTTCACTAGTTTGTTGTGTATTAGCGTCTTCTGACTGTACTGCATTGGATAACAGAAAAGGCCAATTATGACATACACATCAAAGCAACTTCATTTCCTTTTTTCATGGATGATTTTTTAAGGTAAAGGGGTTTTGTTGAATGGGCGTGGACCCTTCAGTGGACATGGACTCATGATCATGTGTTTTGTTCTGTTATGAAGACAAGGTAAAAATTAAAAATCTGAAGGGACAATCATTAAACGTTACTTCTTAGACAAAGAAAATTTCGCCAAAGACAAGGTTGAAAACAAAAAAAACAAAAAAAAAAAAAAACAAAACAGAAACATAGATCCTATAGTGAACGATTGTCAACTGAGGCGGTTAGAAGTTTTTGAACCTCGCACGATCCGTCAGTTTTTCATGTTCGGGGTAAGAAGTGACTGGAAAGATACTGTCGGAATCGACAGAGATCCCCGAAACCCCACATTTATGAACATGTGTGCAACAAGTTTTGAAAATCAAAATTCTAAAACCTTATTGCACATCTACATATGGTGCTTGACAATACTGTTAAGAGACTGAAAGCAAAAATTAAAGAATGAAAGAGGAGGTCAGGACACAAGCTTAAATTCACAAATTTCGAAATTCGACCCCTGTGGCCGGGCCCCAATTTTTGAAAATTAAAATTCTAAAACCTTATTGCGCTATTACATATAGTGCATGACAATAATATATAGAAATAAAATGCATACATTGTAAAATAAAAGTGGGCTTTATTTCACAAGATAAAATTCACAATTTTCAAAATTCGTTCCCTGTTGGCCAAAATTAAAAAAAAAAAAAAAAACCCAAAATTCTAAAACCTCTTTGCACTTCTACATATTAAGCATGACAATACTGTATAAAAATAAAATGCATACATTGAAAAATGATAGAGGACTTTATATCACAAGCTAGAATTTGCAATTTATGAAATTAAATTCCTAAACCCAAAAGTGAAGGAGTTTATATCACAAGAAAGTTTGACAGACGGACAGATGAACGGCAGATGGACGGACGGAGACAATCGCTATATCACCAAACTTTCTTCGAAAGTGCGAGAATAATAGTATAAAAGCAGATTCGAAGATGTGAATATCGTTTAACCCTAAGGTATTACCAATTATTTTATCAAAAGACGCAAATATACACAATTGAATAGTCGTAATTCGAAAAAAAAATGCGTATATTGTTCATCGAAATTGATATCTTGGAATATCTAATGAACAATGCAATGCCAAGAAATAACACTCTATAAAGGGTTTAATTCTAACTCGTCATGACGTCAATAGAAATAGGCATTTCTGTATGATACGAGAGTCCATATTCCAAAACTATACCTTGCGAGTGATGTAGTATCTTTCCGCATAAGAACAAATACTCTTTCATGAGAGTTTTTACATCAGCAGTGGAAACTTGTCCAGAAAATCACTATACTGGCTTTATCATTTGATTCTAATCTTCAGTGTTTTAATTAGGTAAATGTTTCGGCTTTAAACATTCCCGGCCTTAAGCTCAACTTATGTATCATAAATCGACGAAATAGGCACATATTTTGATTGGTCTCATGGAAAATTTATTGGTCGTTTTGAACTGGAATCTGTTCTACTAGAGGTAATTTTCATTTTTTTTTAAAAATTGCATTTAAAGTAAAATATGCACTGAAATGAAAAGTATTATTGCTACCACGAAATGGGTGTCTTTGCTGGTGGTCTCAAGTATTTGATTGATTTACGGTCGGCTCCGCTGCTAGAAGTTCAAGAGTGGCATTTGCTACTAAAAGTTTAAACGTCTAAAAATCGTTAAATCCTTTGAAACTTATGAGAATTTTCCAAATTCATAGCTCTATTTTATATAGTCTTTGCTTTGTTTGTTTTGGAAACTGGTCTTTGGTCTGTGCAAATTATGGTTTTTTTTTAGGCTTCCAACATTCTAAAGAGGACAAATATACCTAAGAGTTAACCAAAAACGCAATCCATTAGACAGACAAACCCGAGAAGACAAACGAACAACCACAAGCACAACAAAACACTCTGAAAACTAAAAAAAAACAATGAACAACACGAACTCCTATAAAAACCAGGAGTGAACTCAGGTGCTCCGGGTGGATAAGCCTGCTCCTTATAAGGTACCCAGCAATCAGGTGGTAGTCACAAATCGGTGGAGGTACATAAAATGTTACGACAGTGGGAACAGGTCCAACATCATCTTTGATCTCATCTGTAACGGACAATCAATTCGTGATGACGACCGTAACATTTCCTAAGTCATGACATCAACGTAACCCTGGTTAAGAAGCTTTTGTGACAGCAGTAATCCTCTTTGTCGAAAGTCATGGTAACTCACTATTGCCATTGAATTTCGGATTAGTTGAGAAACGTAGACGCCATATGCAGGCGATGCTGGTATATTGCTAATCAAGAAGGGAAAGTTAACAACAGGAAAGTTGAAGTTATCACGTCTGTCATAAAGTTTTGTCTTAAAATGTCCCTCATTGTCTAGTTCAAGAAATGAAGCGGACTTCGATGTATCTGTGGTATCCTGAATTTCAAGCTCACTGGGGTAGATCAGATGTAGAAAGTCTTGGAATTTCTTGTTATTTAACAACACATCATCTATATAACGAAAAGGGAAATAAAAGGATTGAGCATTACTGATGAGAATATTATTTTCGATGCAATGGCATGGCATCGAAAACAATATTAAAAAATACTGATTATTAACTGAAATTTTAAATGTATCAATCAATACGAGAGACCAGAACAATATCGATGCAGGTCATTCAATATTTGCATGTATACTGAATATATAAATGTATGAGTGGTACCAAATTAAAAGGTTTTATGTTTTTATTCTATTCCTTCCACAAAAACAAATACATTGTACGATACAGCAATGACCGATCTTGTCGAAATATTGACATTTTTCTCTCTCTTCAAACAGACCTGATTTTTTTTTTTACGCCAAAAGAGTATTTTTATTTAAAAATTGGAAATCAATACATTTAGCACTTTTAAATTATTGAAAAATATATAATTGGGAATTAATATATTTAGGACTTTTGAATTATTAAAAAATACAGAATCAAAAGGTAAGCTAATAAAATGAAAATCTGTGTAATGTACTTACTTATGGAGAAATCAAAATTTTGTTTTTTATTTTCACTTTCGTTTTGCGTTTATATAAAAAAAAACTTAGAAATGATATAGTAATCGGGTACAGCAGCATGATGGCCTAAACCGATGTATGTCCCATGTTAAAATTACGTAATAGCCAAGCAAATTTACCTCTTAAATAAAAATATGAAAATTTATAGAAAAAATACTGCATTCTTGCAACCGATCGGCTGTTTACAAATCATATATATGTAACAGATTATGTCGAATTATGTATAAGTAAAAAGTATAAACGTAATAAAAATGAATTTCTGTATGATGTACACGTGTTTATTGAGAAATCAGTACCTTTGTCTTTAAATGAGTATACGTCGCTATATTATCTGAAAATCTGATGAAATTAAATGAATTCCTTTCCTATAAAGCTATATCATCCTTTATATCAATCCATTTTCATATATATATAATTTTCAAAGCTAATCTTACCTATTTCTGATAGGATTTTCTAGAAAAACGACTTATCAATTTTAAATAAGATCCAAAGCAGACATCAGAGGACAAGTTATCTATGTGCCCCAATAAAAAATATGTCTGAAAAGAAGAATATAACTGGTTCGTAGTAATCCTTATTTAAGAGAACGTTGAATAACCGTAGATTTTTGTCGTGAATGAAAAATATTTATTCTTAGACTATGAAATAACAATAAATTAGAATTAATATCACGTGTACTTATAGTTCTTCAATTTCCTTATTTGGTATATATCGTCATTCAGTTACATAAAATTATGCAAATAAATTTACAATCTAACCATTCGGGAAGATAAGAAAAAAAATATACATGATATATTCAATGAGGTCACATTTTTGTCCAAAACAATCAAATATTTTAATATATTCTGGTGATATATCATTTATGTTTTTATTAGCTGCTATAGTCTTCAAACCCTTTTCAATAGTATTTTCCATCAGGAAAGGCCATATCCGAAAACTGTCAGAGCTGAAAATAAATATCGAGATATTTAACAACGGTCTATTATATCACACGTTACAAAACAAACCAATTCGTGCAAACTTAGATAATTTATTCATCACGAAGAACTGTCATTGCTAAGATGATTCCTATAACACTAAAACCATGCGAGAACTTGTTTTTTGTGCGTTTAAAAACCGGAAAACTGAATAGCTCAAATTATCATGCTTTACTATTACAGTTTTCAAATTATGAATGAAAACAAACCTTCCAAAATATATATCTGAGATTTCAACAAAAAAAGTATATAAATAAATAAATGGCAGAAAAACTGTTGATATAAGCGTAGAATTGTAGATTTATTCGGATAGATGACTCAACTTTCATACCTAATACTTTCGTGTTTAATTTATAGATGTCGATATATATAGTGGAATGTTTTCAATTCATAGATGCATGGGTTGACCTAAATGCTATGAACTATTTTTTTGAGATATCAGTACTAAATATAATGTCTAACATCATCTTGGCAATTTAAAGTACTTTCAGAAAGAATGTCACCTGTAATTGAAATTAATATGCACATTGCCATAGGCACCAAATATTTATCATTTTTTACAAGAAACAAAACGTGGTGATAAATTGTATGAAAGCACCGTTTAATTATGGCTCGATGTATTCTGTTGATTAAAGTTTGTATTTTTTACTTAGTTCTTACTTGGATAACAAATAAAAAAGAAGTTAAAGAAATTGTGGTAGTATTGATTTTACATAAGCACAGTCCAATCTATTTTAGGTTAAAATATTTAAAAAATATCAATTAACTCGTGCAATATACAGTTAGTCAACTATAAAACTGGATTATGATTAAATGTCAGAATGAGATTTGGCATCATATTATCTATACACAAAATCCAACAAGGTACCAGATGTGAATACATTCAACCCCAGATAAATTGTCATATAAGTGTATAGATACTTACAATACGTACAATACAAAGGTTGGTAGTTTTTATTTCTTGTAATACATAAAGTTATTTAAATTGTTATCTCCAATAAGAATAATTTATTGGATCTTTTTTTACTATAAAATCATATTTTCAGGGTATAAATAATCAAGATCAGGCACTATTTTTCATACTAAACACAAAAACACTATACTAATGAAAAAGAGAAATTAATCCTATTGAAAATTAAACTTACAAACCTGTATACCTACTGTTCATAAAAACTGCAAAAAACCAATGTCTAACTTTTTACTTATATTACCTGTTGGCGCCCTCAGAAATTCTTTTATTTCAGAAAAATTCCTCCTAGAAGATGGGTCCTAAGTTCCAAGCAGTCCTATAATTGACATTCAACACCTTCATCCAAAATTTCATGCTAACTATATAACTCATGCATAACGTCTAAAAGTTTACAATACTAATTTGAGTTATCCCGCTTTTATTGTGTGAAAAGCTGATCAATGCAAATTGCGTGATGTTTGCATGTAGAGGCAAGCAAAATAATTCTTATTCAGATAAAATGGTGGAGTGTCAATGTGCATGGTAAATTCCCTAATACGCCGAAAGATATTTTCTTAATCATTACTTGTATCTATGTTGATACTTTTAACATCTAAAGAAATCTATGAGTTAACATGAATTAAACACATGCTAAATTTCTAAGGGTAATATATAAATAAGGGAAATTCAAACAAAAAATTGATTTTTGCTTTATATAGATTATAATCCTTGCTTTATATGGTATAATGTAAACTTGTTCATTAGTTTAAATTCAGAAAATCTTTTTAACACTAGACTTGTTTTTTCAAAATATATTTCAGGACAAAAGTTAGTCAGTGTAATTGGATAAAAAAAAGGTCAAACAAACAAATGTAAAATTGATGTGCAACTTGGGTGTCAAACAGAACTATATTACTAGGCATCAATGCAAATGCAAAAGGCAACTAAAAATATTGAGATGTTTCATATGCTTACAATTTGAATTTCTGAAACATTTACATTAAGAAATGAGAATTATCTAGTGTGTAAATCAACAATAATATGATACTGTAATATAATAATAAGTATACACTATCTAACAAGTTGTATTTTTCCCTAATGATTTTTTAAAAAGTTAAATAATTGTAAACAAAAATTAATTTAGGTGTAAATGCAGAAATACGATTCATCTTTAACAAAAAGTATTTCACCTTTTTAGGAAATATTTGAATCTTAAACAAAACCGTTTTGCTGTGAGTGATTATAACATTGATAGTAAGATAATCATATTTGAATACAGAGCGTGTATACCTACTATGAATAATGTTTTTTAACATAAAATACAATAGTATACAAAAAGGTAGACAGACATATACGGAATATTGAACACTAAATAACAAAAACAAGAGGCTCACCAGAGCCTGTATCGTTCAACTGGAGTCTGGTTTTCTAAGGACAATTAATCAACTATTTGACCAAGTTTGTTGCAATTGGTTCAATTGTTCAGGGAAAATTTGTTGAAGATTTATTTTTCATAAGGTTTAATGTTAAAATATGTTCCCTGATGGCGGTAGTCCTGGCACGAAGTTGATAAAATTGACCAGGAATAAGGGTGAACCTTAAATAAATGTAACAGAACCTGACCTCAAATTACACAAACCAATAACTCCTAAATAGAATTTGGGATTCCCTTCAAAATTTCAGGTAGGTAGATCTCAACATGGGAAACATTTTTCAATTTACATTTCACTTCTATCTCAAATGATTTTGGAGATAAATGGAAAAATGTTAAAATTTTGAAAATTTGACAAAAAAGGGCAATAACTCCTAAATGTGTTTTGGGATTTCCTTTAAAATTTCAGGGTATGTAGATCTCAACATGGCAAATATTTTTCAAATTTACATTTCACTTCTATCTTAAATAATTTTGGAGATAAATGACGAAAAATGTTAAATTTTGAAAATTTGACGAAAAAAGGGCAATAACTCCTAGATGGGTTTTGAGATTTCCTTCAAAACTTCAGGTAGATCTTTTCATGCTGATCAATTTTACCCCTGTCAGATTTTTGATATCTGTAACGGTTTTTAAGTTATAAGCAAACAACAACACATGCACCCCTATATTCTATTTTTAGCTACGACAGCCATGTTTTATGTCAGATCAAAATAATTTGAGGATCGTTTGTAGAGGACATGTCATAGATCATTCCTATTAAGTTTCAAACCAATCAGCCCAGCAGTTTCAGAGAAGAAGATTTTTGAATGAAAAGTTTACGACAGACGGACGGACGACGGACGCAAAGTGATGGCAAAAGCTCACCCTGGCATAGCCAGGTGAGCTAACAACAATTATAAACAAGCAACTATTCCACATAAACTATATAGGGATAGAAACGGTAATATATTAGCTTTTATGGGTACACACATATTTGTTTTTCCTTTCAAATGTATTTATTGATTCCTCAGGTTAAACCTTGCATCTGGTTAAGTACATGTATGTAATCAAGTAGGAAGTTATTCCAGAGGCATAACTTAGTTTGGGGCAGATCTCCACAGGCATAAAATTATTTTGGGGGTTTATCATTAAACAGTTGAACGATTTCATGTGATCGATGCAGATAAGAAAGAAACCCCATTATAATACTGAATAATCAATAAGACCTCACTGTTGAAGAAAAAGCTTGTAACTCACCACAGAATCAATATGGCTGCATAAACCAATCGTATTCACATTTAACGATTAACCGTTTACTTTTTTATAGGTATAACTTTACGAAAAATCCTATTTGTAATGGAGGACTGCGATGGGTTTCCAAAATTAAAATGTTCATATTAAAATCGATTTTGTATCATTTGAATGTTCTTAACATATATTATTTCATGATGGGTTCAGCAAAATGAACAAAAACTATCATATGTAAAAAATGAACTTTTTAAAAAATGAAACGTTAGATATAAAATCTATTCCAATTACAAAGAAAAGATTTCCAAATCTCATGAAGCATTTGATATGTCGGTCATTTTTACAGGATAAAAGGTTAACCAGTATTATTACAAACATAAAATTAACTTGTTTCAAAGTTATTCACATACAACTTGCCATCAATTTTGTTATGTTTACCCCAGTAAAATCAAATGAATTTGTAAAATGTAGAAACTTTGTCGTTAAAATCCGTACAATTTGTTCTATGAAAACGAAGAACGCAATTGTCTTCTCTTTCAAGAGAAAAATTGTTGCAATTGTATCAATTAATATAATTAGCAGAACGAATTTACTTATTAGAAACAGTTTAGTCATAAACTACAACAAAGGAATAATCTGTTATGAACTATAACCATGCTAATGTTTACATAAATTACTACAACAATAAAATTTTAACATTTACAATGAACAGACAATACTACTATGCTAAACAGGAATAATATGCATTTTTCTGAAATGTCAATTCCATGCAAAGGAAGATAACTTTGACGTTGTGAAATAGATTAAACAGAGTAACCTACCTTGGTTGTTGGTAATTCGGATAAGCTGTTGGTGACATATATTTAGATTTCTGGAAAACTCTTGGAGAGGAATGATATGATGCTGAACTAGGTCTTATATAATTATTATTGGGAGTTGAATTCAGGTTAACATAATTGACGTTGTGATTCATATTATTGTTTGTTTGACTTCGATAATTGTTGTTTGTTTGATAATTGTTGTTATTTTGCATAAACAAATTGTTGTTGGCATTATAATTCTGTTGTCCATGATGACTAATTTCCGATTGAGAAAATCCAGAACCAAGGAAAGGATTTGACAGAACTCTCGATGTTGCTGTGTCTGACAATAAATCTGACAAACCAGGTAATATTCTGTCCTTTGGTTGAGACAATGCCGGGTAATCGTTTGCATGGTATCGTCTTTGATTATCCTTCGAATTGCTTCTGGTTAAACCGTGCATCTGGGTAAATATATAGTCAAGTAACGGGGCAGATTTTCCATTGTTTAACCCGTTAGACAGAACCGATGCAGTGTCCGGGTTCTTAAACACGTGCAAACGATCATTATCATTCACAGATCCCATGTTAATAGGATTGACAGGCGTCCTTGGCTCGGAAAATTTATAATCTGGTCGCATATGCTGATAAGCGGTACCTTTGAGGTCACTTGGGGATATATTTCCTATCAGCAGACTGTTACCGTTTGATATAACTCCAGTTACGGCTTTCGATCCTGGAGTAAAGGAATTACCCGATAATCCACTTCTAAATATATAGTCCGGTTGTTGGTTGCCTACGTTTTGAACCGTGTTGTGTTGATGGGGTGGATTATAGATGTGTTGTGTTGGTACATCGTTATACTTTTGAATAGGACTCACTTTTACCGCTGGTAATTCATAATTTCTTAACTGAGGTCTATCCACCCTCATAGTATTGCAATATACCTTGCGACCATAAAGAGGCTGTAAAGGTCGAAAGTTGTCCCTGATGTACACTGGGTCTGCCTTTACAACACGACTAGAAACAGAGTGAGCTCTTCCAGTAGCTGCAACATGTTCGTTAACCTTATCTTGTAAGAGTCTAAATCTGTCCAGCTGTATGGATTTAAAAATATAGGTAAGAAATTAATTCTAAAAGATGTTTAAAGTTAAAACTGAAAATTAGCAGGAGGTAAAAATTCAACAACAATTACCAAAAATACCAAATACAATTAAACTTGGTATTAAACTTCATTACCTATGCTGTTAATCAAACCTTAAAAAGCATAAATGAAAAAAAAATACTTTGACAAGATAAAGCAACAAGGAATATCTAGATATGCCGAAGAAATAGCAACCGACTCTGATTATACTCTCGAGAACTTACACTCTACCAACAGTGTGTCCAAAAAGTTGAATCATAATTCTTAGCTTTACGATGTCATTGAATATGGAGGACCCATTGTATTAAACTAATAAATACGAATTCTCCTCATAGTATCAAAACAATTGTAATCATTATCACATTTATTAGACTATTTGTTAATAATTCTTAAATATCATCTTAAAGTTTTTTATATGAATTTATATGAATTGGAATTTTGTCTGGTGTGCCATCTTTGTTTTTATTAGAGGGAAAATTAGAATGAGTTTACACAACATAATAAAATAGGCAAAATACTAAATTTAAAAAACCAGTGAAATAATTTTAAAATACATGATATGCAATGAGTTCATTTTTGTGTACCTGTCTCTCTGATATATATATGGTATTCATCATAACAAACCACAATACACTCTCATAACAAGGTGGTGTAGTTAGGCTCCCTCTGTAATGGTAGAACTGTTGTTTATTTCTGGGTAGAAAGTCACTTATCCTTATGTTACTTATATTTGTCTTTTTTCCTAGCAATACAAATAATATATTTATACCATTAGGACATAAAATATAACTAAATATACTATATTACTTACAATAAGATCAAAATAGGCTCTCTAAATTACTGAACACTATACTATAGTATCATGGTATAAATTACTGAACACTATACTATAGATTACTGAACACTATACTATAGTAGCATGGTATAAATTACTGAACACTATACCATAGTAGCATGGTATAAATTACTGAACACTATACTATAGTAGCATGGTATAAATTACTGAACACTATACCATAGTAGCATGGTATAAATTACTGAACACTATACTATAGTAGCATGGTATAAATTACTGAACACTATACCATAGTAGCATGGTATAAATTACTGAGCACTACATTATAGTAGCATGGTATAAATTGGTCAAGGTATCTTTTTTTTTAACATAGTTGAATATACAGTTCTTCTTGTTTTATTTTTAAATTAATTATGTCGTTACTTCTCTTCAGCTTTGAGCACAACTGATAAATTGGCGAATTGTACACATCTTGAGCATCAAAATTGGTATTAGAAGAATTTATCAGTTAAGATCGATAAATCATTTTGTGCAGCCACAAAAACAAAATAAAAAAAATTAAAATCCTGAAATTTTGCAAATAATTTAGATTATTTACTTCAGTGCATATTATTTTTATAAATGTTCATTTCTTTGTCATTATTTCACATTTTTGCCACGTTATGAACGAAGTAGTTTTTATTAAGTTTTACCAAGGTTTCTTTCGGTTAAAGGAAGAACAAAAGCCAACCGAGAAAAGCAAAATAAAATAACTTTAATAACTTTATTTAGAAATGCATAATTGTACCCCTAAGGGTTGAAAGTATATATATGTACAAACATATAAAGTACAATATAACATTCATAATAAGAACAAAACATATGAAACCTATATGACTCTATATGTGAATCTGACAATATATTGTCTGTGGTGAACCATGCAATTATTTTTCCACTTTTCTCAGTATAAGTGACTTTTTAATAATTGGAGCAACATATTGCAAGTGAACCGATAGAGACAATATTGTAGCAAGTTTTTCAAATTCATTTTCATTATTTTCTATTTTAAAAATGTTTACATTTTGTTTTTCAAATTCTTCTCTAATGGAAGTATATTTTAAATAAAAATTCAGTTGAAACTGTATATCGCTTGTCAAGCATATTAATTGATGTGTAACATAACACCTATACATTCAATAAAATAATAAATAGATAAAGAACTTAATAATAAAAATAACACTAACACATCCTCCAATTAAGTGTACTTTAGTCGATAATTTAAAGTCCTGAGTCTCGTCAAATTAAAGAAAAGGTAGGTTCAAACGGAGGACAAGCTTCTTAACAAATATTTGTTGTATGTAATTAAGTGTGGCTAAAAGTTCACCGTTTCCTGGTTCAAGTCGTTCACCTCTATGTTAAAGATTTAATTTAAGTTGATTATCGCGCTTATTTATTGTTGTCGTCGTACAAAGGACAATGAGTTGTTATGAGGGAACAGAATAAAACATCCTTAATTATGACATTTTTCTATATTATCAGTAGTTTTAAAATAAATCGCCAGCGGATGACTTTAAAAATCATAAAATTTTGGTACATACATTTAATTTTTCATTTTTTTATATAAATACTCAATATTGTATAGGGTGAATAACTGAGGATTTATTTACTAGTATAAGGTTTTAATTAAAGATAACAGAGTTAAATATAGCCAATACCTATGTACTGAAATTTCTTACTCTTAACCAATTGTAATAGCAAATGCATATATCTGTACTAAAATTTCTTACTTTTAATAAAGACTTGAAGACATGATGATAGTGTATTTAAATAAGGTTCTTTTATCGCATTATGAGCTACGCACCTTTGATGGATCACGAGAGCTCAACCAACAGAGCTGCCTAGCGCGTAGCGAAAGCCTAATCGCGGACATAGTGGGTAGCCTGTTTGGAGAATGCCACACTCCCTGTACGATAAAGACCCCTCCTGTAGTTTTCGAAAAAGAGTAGGCTAATGCCGCTACAGAAGGTTAAATTATCCGACCCTACCCATCCCTCCACCGTTTTACAGTGTCAGTCTAAATTGGTTCCTCTCCGTGTACCGCCCCATCCCTAGTTGAACTAGTTCTCGACCCGAAGAAGCATGTAATATTTGCCACTGGACGTTAAGCAAATAACAAATAATCAATCAATCGCATTATGAGACAAGGCTAGAAAAATCCTAAATATCTTAAAATATTGGATAATGTTAAAATTCAGATGCATAAAGCAATGTTATACCTACTGTAAAACAACGTAACACCAAACAAAATTCAAAACAATAATCCCCTGTTTAACAGTTTACACATATCTATAGATAAAAAAAAAAGAAAATATGTCTGGTTCTCCTGTGGACCTATGGTGTATTATTCAATATCCAATTGAACCCTTTCAAAACTCAGATGTACGCAGTAATTAAAAGTGAATAAAAAATAGACTTACAACTGTATTTAAGTATGAGAAATAACTCACCATATTCTAAGATACTGTCAATACCATTGGCGAGACTGTCAAAGGCGTATGTGTCATCTGGTACTAACTGTATTAAAAAATAGGGGAAAAAAGAATAAGAAAGTCCAAAATAATGGGATTTGTGATTACGTTTGTTGAATTTTGGATACTGTTGTATGGCCTTGTGGAATCCCACATGTAATCAACCTCGTCTCGTATTCAGATTTATGGAATATCTCCCTGACTTTTACCCCAAATCTTTGCATTTAATAGTTACCAACTCAAGACAAAGTTATATATTTATACAAGGTTCCTTATTTGTTGTGATGGAAACGGTTTTAGAATAATAAACCAAACTAATATGTCATTTGTTGAGAGAACAAAGGTATTTCCATATAATTGGAACACGCATTAAATAACAACACAATTTTCTAGATTGTTTAACAGAAAGCCCTACAGGAATTATACATATTCTATCTTTATTAAAAACATGTATATATTTATTTGTAGCCTTCATGAATTATGAATGTATCATTACTTTCACTTTCGATGAAGGAAGAAAATCAAAAACTGGGTTATACAATACAGGTCTGTTTCTACAATGTACCTTGTCTTCTCTTTCATTCTATCTTCCATTTGCATTCGCATGTTATCCATGCGAGATCTTGTAATTTTGTTTGTTGTAATATTTGCTCGCCTTTTGTGAAAGCAATTTCTTGTATATAGATAGTCATGATAGGGTAACTTGACCCTTGTGAATCGATTAAAATGATGGTAGAAGTCATAGGAACAGGTAGCATTGATTTACATGTATTGGCAAAAATAAGAGAGAAAAATTTCAGAGACGGTGAAAATTAAGCGAAGGAAGAGAAAAGCAAGTTTAAACAAGCCAGAAATAGTTGTTTAAGATAAAAAATGTGATGTGTAGTCGATATCAATTACCATTAATTAGGTTAAAAACATAATAAAGTTTTCCATAAAAAGAAGATGACTCTGTAAAATAGTACAGTTGGGGAACATGCTCACAATTCTGAACCGTTTTTGTTCACCGTATACTTTACCTTCAATGCGTTTGTGAACAAAATTATAGCCCGATTTTCAAAACGTGATACGAGGGAAAAGATCATTCTTATAAGCATAATTAGGCATTAATTCATATACACGATCACATTTATTTATAATATCAGTGCACGGCGTTCTTGTCGTCGGAACGGATATATATGCGTATGTATTTGAGTCATCTCAGCCATTTTCAGAGCTCCTGTAAGACATCGAACAGATCCTGGTTGATACAAGACCATGTCGAATATAAATACATTGATATTAAGGTTGCGCAGTGTTTCTTCGCACTATTCAAGAACTTGGTTTGTAATTAACGCACATTCGTTACATTTTACAATTACATTTGTATTTTTTAATTATTGCTATAATTAATATTTCCATTTTGGATTTTTTTGTTTATTTGGTGTTAATAAAAAGCGTTATCAAAGTTGGCAAATATGTTCCAATGGCACGTTTGCAAACGTTATGTCTGCACATACTTTAATTTACATTGTATTAAAATAAATAACATGTACTGTTTCAAACAATCTACCTCAACAAACACCCCAATCACTGCAAGACCATCCGACATCTGCATGGCTTCTGACAAATTACCATACTTCTTAGCGTAGTGAACAAAGTGGACCTGTCAACATAACATATAGTGAAAGGAATAAAGACAAACAACGAATAATAATTGGAATTAATATGATTTTAACTTTTTTTTTATAAAACACCTTTTTAATCATATTTCTTCAAGACTTAGTCAAATTTACAAACACTTCAACAACTAGTTTCTGTTTACCAGACTGTTTATTTAGACGTTACGCGCGATGTTCGTACACATTAGGGTAACGTTACGTCGTCCGTCACAAGCGACGTTTTTCAATGATGAAAATTAAATATGTTCTGCTTTTACACATTTGCACGTTAAAATAATAATTGAAATACCAAACTCGTACAAAATTTAATATACCTCAATGGAAATAACTTGTTTTCTCATTTTCGACGATCACCAATAACTTAAAACCATTTCATAAAGTTTTATCTCCTTTTATTTTTTTCTAAATTAAGTACATAAACAATACCCATCAAAAATAAAACCAAAAAAAAACAAACCCAAAACAGATTTTTTTTTTTAAATCTCACACTCTCCCTCCTTTTTTGAAATTTGTAAATACAGTAACAAACATTTCTACCACATTAACTTTAATCATATTACAAAACAGTATAATTACATTAACAATCACACAGCCTTTAACGTGGTTTAATAAGATTAATTACAGATTAAGATAAATAATGTATAAAAACTAAACTGTATAAAAACACTTAATTTTTATAGATTTAAAAAAAATACTTAATTCATTTGATTCAATGTACAAAATGGTTTAGATGAAGCAGAGCATTCATTAGTCGAATAGAATAAACTTCAAAAATAACTTTAGATGTGACACGGTTTCTACAAATTAATGAAAAGTAAAGTCCCAATACCACATGTATTCGAAAAAAAACTAATAACAAGTATCATTGTCGGTTTTTTTTTTTTATTTGGTCTTTTATTTGTTACGATATATTAAAACAAAGGGATTTTAAGAAACTTGTACGACGTCCGATTTAGACGTTATTTTAAGAAAATCGCCTCTGTGACATTTTTGTCACTATTTTTGAGAGGCATATCATTTTCTTACTGTTCATATTATGTTCATAAGTTTAGTTTTTAAATAAAGAAGACGAAAATAACATTTCATAACTGGATTTAAAATGTGTTTAAACTAATCAAAGTTAACCCAGGAAAGAATATAAAAAGTTATTGGTCGCAGTGTTTTAAAAAAAATCACAAGTGTGACATTTGATTCACACAAAATGAAAGTGTCATGATTTTTCAATGATTGACTGAAAATATATGTCCATTGCAATTTTTTATCTGATTGAAAATAACATTTGATAGATAGAGCGATTTTTAACCGACGGCCAGGAATTTGTCTTTTTTCACACAAGCTTTAGGATGACTGAATCGCAAAAAGTTGCATGGGACAGGAAAACTTTTTGAACTTAAATGGGCTTATCTGTTTATGACGTCATCATAACGTCACAACAAGTTACGTCAGAAAATTTTGCCACAGTGGCAGAAATGTGGCAAAAAGTTGGGGATATGCGCCCAAAAATAAAAATACAAGACCGACTTAAAGCTGAAATATTTTTGATAAATGTTACCTGGGACAGCAAACATTTTCACGTAAATCTATCTTTAAATGCGCGTAATATTTATGTATAACAGTTTATTAAAATTTAAACAAGTAAAATTGGCTGTCCTATTTAAGATCTACAAGAAAATATATATATTGGCATACATTTCTATATTTTTTTTAAATTCTGGACAGTTTTATAGCAGAACACGTTGTATGTCTTCAAAGGCATGAACATCGCGCGTAACGTCTTATCATTTAAGATTTTTTTTCTAGTTCCTTTGGATACTTTCAGCTGTATCCTTCAATGAACTAATGTGACTTTATCGATATTTAGCCACGAATTCCGCTCAAATTGGTACTAGGGATGTGTTAAACTTGAAGTGGAAACAGGATTTTTCTAAATGTTTAAATGGCCTCACTGTGACTCTGAGATGGAGAACACAAATAACCAAATATTATCATCATTATTATGATGCGTTATAAAATTTGCTTTATTTACTTGTTCTTGCCTTTTAATCTATATTCTGGAGAAGTTCTATGACGCCAAATGGCCGATTTTAGAATAACAGCTATTTCTAAATCTGGACCATGTGACTTCACAGGAATATCATATTTAATTCTGGAATCATTTAGTAAATGCTGAAATCGGGAGGTTTTTTTAAAAAATTGTTTCGTACCTCAGCAGCCTTTTTCTTGTTGTCTAAGGCATGTTCCGACCCGACACTATTGTTCGATCCCCAATGCAAATGCATTTCTGCCAGCTGATAATCGCCAGTAAGATGTGCTCCACTTAGTATCAAATTCTCTGTCACAGCCATACTAGCTGTAAAATAAAACATTACCCGATTACGTTCGCAATTATAGATAATGAGCTTTTAAAGTTAGGTTTCGGAAGTACCAATACAATTAGGAGAAAATGATTTAAAACTACCAGTTTAAAAAGAGACCTCCCCTCCCCCCCCCCCAAAAAAAAAAAAAACCAGAACCAAAAAAAAAAAAAAACAAAACAACACACACACACTAGTTAAAAGACAAAACAAAAAATAACAAAAAACACTAGTTTGGTTTTGTCTTGATAATACGACCTATGTCAATGCAAATTTCATAGAATTGCCCATACATGTAGTTTAAACAGAGATCAATACACTAGGAGGACGACAAAATTATTGAAAAAAACAGGAATTTGAAGAACATCTTCAGTTTTATGTCTTGATAACAAGGCCTTAAGCTTCTATAAATTCATTCTGAGAGCATTTCAACTCACCGGTATGTCCATTGTTCTTAACAGTTATTGGTTTCCTTAAGCCATGTCCTAAATAATTGTCGTAATCTCTAAACTGAAGATCTGTCAGCCATGATGCATACTCGACCTCTCCTGTACGTATATTTACAGGTGACTGTCTTTGCCCGGCACAACGAGGGTAATGATCCGTCCAATGACTTGGTCCTGGAATCAATGCAAAGATCCTTTTGGAGTCTATTATGTTTTTCTTTATAGAAGGAAGACATGTACAGATTATGGAATATGTTTGATGTAATTCATGCTTCAATCCGTTTTCTTCTTATTTCCTTTTTAAAATTCATTATAAAAAAGTACGCTATATATGAAACAAATTGTAGGATCGATATATATATATTTAATGCATTCATTGGTTTTTGCTTTTTAATACTATTTATACAATCTTTATGGAATATATATATCGATCGTCAATTTCTTATATGTTTTAAAACGTTATTATATATTAAAATGTTTGATATTCAATAACAGTTACTTACCGGTATCACCTGCGTAGCTCCAATGATGCCCATTTTGGTCCTTTCCTGTCTCTATAACATAACACACAGCATATAATTAAAGCTAATAAATCGAAAAGCAAAGGTTATACATTTATTTTTGGTTAAATTAAAGCACGAAAATGCAAGAAGATTTCTATTAACCATACATATGTATTTGTCACCTTAATATATTGTCTGGCCATGCAACATGAAAAAATGAGACTTGGCTTGTAACAATATAAATTTTTAAGGGGACATTTTAAGTTATGAAAATGTATTTTGGAAGACAAATCAGCGCAATTAAAAATTACCATTTTGCAGATTTTATGATCCGTCAATAAGTATTCAAACACAACTCTTATTCCTAAAATAGTCTTTAAGGATGAGTCAAAGCCACAATTGTTATACATGTTTTCTAATTGACAACAGTATTTGACTAACGTAGTCTTACTTGCCTAAGGGAGCAACCATTTAAATTTTAGGGAGGGCTAGGATCAAATTTGAAATAAAAAGGCGGGACCAGGATTTTTGCAAAATGAAAAGACAGAATCACTATAGGTGTGAACAAAAAAATGCAGGAAATGTGTCCGGAATTGTTTTGGTTTAAATGGAAATTAAAGTTTAGGCCGCAATAAAAAATCCAGGACCAAAATTTAGACGAAAAAAATAGCCAGGGTCAAACTTTTCATCCTAGCCCCCGCCACTCCCCATAAAAATCAAATTGTTACTTCCTAAATGAGAAAAATGCAAAAATTCCAAACAGGACAACACTTCAACACCAATGCAATGACGACTTGTTTGAATTGTAAAAGGTTATCATTATACTCATCGTCGGAACCCCACGGCCTGTCGCACTTGCACTCTGCTTCCAGTGAGTGGAAGGAAAGCGTAAGCGCGACCGGCCGTGGGTTTCCCACGATGCATTATACCATTTGATTAATTGAAACTAGCATCACGCATATTATAACGTAGCCAATAACGAGAGCACAGAAATAGCCCTTTCCAGAAACTCATTTCCGGTATCACGATTCTGATTGTAACATTATAATTTGAAGCAAGTTACTTCCTTTATTCAGTTTCCGGCGAACGAAACCTTTTCTAGCCTTAGTGTATAGCACAATATGACTGCCCCCATTAAACAAAGGCTTTTCTAACGACACACATGTAGAAAATGCTTATGCTCCTATAACGCTCGCTGTGCTCGCTATTACATAAAGCCGATATTGTTTACAATGTTTACACTGATACTGTTTCATTCTAAAATTGAGAAGGACAGGTGTATTAGTTTATGTTTTTTCAAACTGAATTAATTCAATGTATAAAATGGTTTTTTTTTTAGGTAAACTACGAAACATTCAGCTAAGGTCATCTGAAATATCAGCATTTTTAGACTGCTAAGAAATTTATTGCTTTAAAACTGCATATTTACTATTGGTATTTCCAATATTTTTTACAATCAAAGCTTATAATATTTAACACTTATTTATTGTTGAATTATTTCATTTGCTTAAGAAGTTAACTAATTAACAAGCCTACATCGCTGATATGCATATGCAGATTTGTAGTTCTCAATAATAAATTATTAATATAAAATTTTAGAATTTGTTGATTGACAAAGACACATATTTTTTTTAAAAAAAAAGTGATAGAAATCTTAAATAAAGTCAATACATGGAAATACACTGCTTGCCTGTCTGTTAATTATTGCGAATTTATGCAAAATTCTTTGTCAGATATATTTTGTAGTCAACATTAAAAACAGATTTACTTGTCAAAAACATTTCCACCAAAATGAAAAAATCAATTTACCAGTAAAAAACTAAGTGCATTTATGTAATTAATTATGAAATTGTCTTCAAGTCTTATTATGTTAATTATAATTTTCATTCATGAAAATAGAAATTTACACTGTTCGTGACAGTTAATTTATACGTGTGTACTGAGAAAAAAGCTACACTAGAATTTAAACATTTTAAAAAGACAATAATGGACAAAACTTCAGAACTACTCTTTGAAAAAAAAGCTAATGAAATAATTTGGCTATGCTACTTATACAAAAAATTTGTATACGTAATGAGCTATGTTTCAAATGAACTAAGGTGGATTGCTTAAACAATTTTTGGTCTTCCAAATGTTTGGGTTTTAATGCTGCTGATGAGAGGTAACTCCTTGAAATGCGTCGTATACAGCATAGTATAAATTTACAATATCTAATATTGGTATCTTTGGATTGTTATTTTGAAACTCCTGGGATGATGCCTCTGCTGGTGGACCCTAGGTCCCCGAGGGTATTCGCCAACCCAGCCGTCAGACTTGTCTGACATGATTATTCATTGATTTGTCATAGAAATTACCAGTATTTAGCAAAATTCAAAAATAATAGAAATACTAAGGGTTCATTCCTTGTATTGCACATGGTAGATCTCCTTAGCTGAAATTTGGCTTCCTATTTCGGTATTTTTGGTTGAGTACTTCTTGTTTAATATAAGTTTGGTTTTTGGTCTTCCAAATGTTTGGGTTTTAATGCTGCTGATGAGAGGTAACTCCTTGAAATGCGTCGTATACAGCATAGTATAAATTTACAATATCTAATATTGGTATCTTTGGATTGTTATTTTGCATATAATCTCCATGTTTCGAATGCATTTATATAATATAATTACGAACTGTAAAATTTCAGGAAACTTTTTGATTCCTTTATATTTCATGATAACAGAATTACTTCCTATAAAAAATTTGGTCCTGACTGAGGTTTGAACCAATCCTTTTCAGTAGAAAGGCATTTTTTTCACCCCCAGCTCAGTTGGTAGTATTTCGATTGATACTTAAAATTTACTGTTACAAATTTGTAAAATTTGTGAAACATAAGGAGTATCTCCCTCGTGCATGGCTCTGTCCCTAGATGGTTTTGGCTTTGTAGATTTGGGTTCTTTTGGTATTTTGGAAATTGCTCTTCAACGTTTTGGATTGTTGCTTTGGTTTTCAACATTTTAGCACAACTGAGGAGTCGTAAAAAGACGAAATGTGCAGATCTTGTGCATCAAAATTGGTATCGAAGAATTTTATTAAAAACAAACAATTCCTTCTGTTCAATCGTGTTTTATGTTTGAGGACATTCGTGTTCATATTACCTCGCGTTCTTGTAACACGACACAATTATACCGTAGACTTCGATAGGTTGTAAAATCAACATCTTATGAAACATAAATTAAGTAACTACCAAGCAACTTATATTATAATAAGATTTTACCATTGAATATCTATATATTTAATTTCTTTCTAAAAAGCATCATTAGATAAAATGATACCTAGTGTTTCGTTTTTGGTTTTATTAAGCTTTTTAAAACAACTCATTAATAATTCGAAGAGTCAGCTTATTTATTTGAAAGTCTTTACATAATTTCCAACAAATCAGTTTAATGTATTGAATCTATTGTGCAACAAAACTGTTATAGATCGAATCCAAAAACCAACTGAATAAGCAATATACTATAATCCTGAATAGTTTTTAAAGTTTAAATTCTACAATTTATACAATTATTGTTTTATGTATCCTAATATAAAGGTAGCCTTTACTTTCAATATCTGTAGTTCTAACATTCAAACGACAAAGATAATGAGTGTTGTCATATATTCAAACATTCTTCAAGAATACAATTGGCGTGACCGCAAAGGTTCCAATGCATTTCTTTAAAAACAAATCATCCCTTCTGTGCAATCGTGTTTTCTGTTTAAAGACTGTCGTGTTCATATTACATCATGTCTGTTTAAAATTTCATTTGCATATATGTGACAAAAGGGAGCAACCATTTAATTTCTGGAAAGGGTGGGGCAAGAAATGACCTTGGACCGACACTCAATCCTGTCTTTTTCAACTGCATTTTTTAGCCTGGTCCTTTTTTCACCAAAGTGTGCATTTTGATCTCAAATAGCTCACGTATCTCCCGATTAAAATCAAACGGTTGTTCCCACCAATTCCGTTCCAACCAATTCTTAATCCATCTAGAATTTTCAATGAGGCACATGTTTATTTTTTTTTTTTCATTACGATGCTAACAAATCTCAAATGACTCAAGAGGTTTTACAGTATTGTGATGATTACACTAAAAACCGAAATAGTTTTTTCTGACCCATTTAAGTTGAAATCAAGCAAAATGACAATTCAACTGTAAAATAATATGACAAATCTATGACATAAATCATTATTCCTTTTATTTTGTGGTGCACCAACGTTTTAATAAGGTTTCATTAATTAAATACATTGTTCATATTTAATGATCAAAGTTTTACTTTATCGTCCAGGACAATCCTGACAAGAAACAGTTTGTATTAGGATATTTACGATGACATGTATTATATAATCTAGGAAACTTATGGTTAACGATATAACAACCTTTGATATTAGTTATAAATTTCAGTATGAGGTTGTGATATGTATATGAAAATATGTTTTACTGGAATCTTTGCAAATGAATCATTACAGGTGATAAAAATGTACCATGCACCAAGTCAATTTTAATGACTTTGTTGTCTCCAAAATTTCTCGAATTGGTGCTCGAAGCCAATGAATTTAAAATGGTACCATTAAAATAATTAGCGATAGATAAAATCCAGCTAGTCTTAACTTTTGAAACCTTATTTTTTAACAGAATAGGAGCCAAAATACTATTTCACAACAATCCAAACATCAAAATATCTCAAACCGCCTTGTATATAGTGTTAACGTACTAGGAAAAGGACTATCCATATACATCGGGAACAGTCCACTCAATCTTGCAACAAAAGACTACCAACGAGTTTATTTCTTATTAATCTGAATTTAACCTCCTGAAATACTATTTTATGATATTTATATTTATCAATCAGATGAACCCAGTCACATTCTGTCTTTACCGGACATAAATCACCACTAAATCATGAGAAAATTTAAGAAAACGTTTTTAATTGAATTTAGAAAAACTGCTACCATGTTGTTTTATGGTAATTTATTAAATCCTGCGTTTAAGTACTCAATTTCTGAAATTTAAAAATAAAGAATAAAAGCTTTTAGTGGTTTCTGTTCTTTATGTTGGATTTGAATCTTATCTATGGTAAAAAATACCAAACCCGAACTCAAACTTGACCTATATGACCCTATATTTTGTATAGTGTTGTAATTAGTATAAGGAATAATATGTTTTACATTTGACCAAAACAACCCATGTTAGCGTGCCAAAAGCCATTTTTTAATTTATAAAGGGGCATAACTCTGGAACGGCAAAAGGCACAATTCTTTAATTTGAACTTGGTCTGCGTATTGTTTTAATAAACAATTTTCATAAGTTTCAAAACCTTTGGCCAAAGAAAAATCAATTTTGATAGCGGAAGTCAATGTGCGATAGACGGACAGAAAGACGGTCGAACAGGGGCCACACCTTATGTCATAATACTAATGAAGGGGTTAATAAAAAGACAACATAAAACTGAAGCATGATTATGAATTCCCACGAAAAGAAGGGCTACTTGTAACGTAACTACATTCCTAATTTTTACATGCATTGTATATGTAAAGGTTAATGATTAATTGTGAATCAAGGATTTAGCTATTTTTGCATATTTAATGTCTCCGATGTCTACATACTATTCCGGAAACATGGTTGTTTTGTTTTATAAAAAGGTAGTCTACGATTTTTATTTTTTTTTATTTGAATAGAAACCAGTCTATAATAAAAAGTGTCGTTTCAAATACTACAAATTGATGAATGCTCGGCCAATATTATTGGTACGTAAACTATCACTTTTGGCAATGCACAATTTTACCTCAGATTCTTCAGTTAAAAGGATTAGATGAACCAACTTTAAACTGAACACTAATTGTCTCATTATATAACTATCAGCATCCTCACAAGTCAGGGGCCCTGTGTCTCAGTGCGGCACTAGGACACAGGACCCAAACGGGACACAGGTCACCACTTGGAACTTGGACACTGGTTCCCTGACGTGAGGATGAGCAATCAGTAGCGGATCAATATTGACAACCGGCGTGAGATGTCAGAATGTCTGCTATTTATCACTGTTTATATTGAAACTTTTGATAAGCACTAAAATTTGCAAGAAACTGAAATAGTGCGTATTTACTGTTTAACTCAATTAAAAAAATATTATACAGTATAAATATCTGATTCGTGTTCCATCATCACAAAATACAAAAATGAAGTCATATAAAATTTCCGAAGGTAAAGAAAAATCATACAGTTACCAATTAAATCTGGACTGTCTCCATATAATAAAGAAAGGATAGTCCGCAACAGCTCAATTTAGGCATGCTGTTGGTTTCATTGCAAGTAACACTTCCGGGCAGCTATAAATACTAATGTGTTGATTTATTGCGGGACCAGTTTGTGGTTGTTAATATATGACATTGGATGTGTAAAAAGTCTAGTTTTAAGAGTTGCAAGACAACAAAACAGAGACGAAATGCATGTTAATAATGAAGATAAAAATAAACTTTCATCAAGTATTTCATTATTATTAATAGGCAGACAAAATGTGACTTTTGTTGGTATTTAATTTTGCTGGAAGGGCACCTATTTGCAATCATGTCATAACATAGCAATAATTTTAATTTGTAGAATGATAAAGTGAATATCAACATAAGAATAAGGTGTGGAATCAAAAATCCAAATTCTGAGCGAAAATAAATAATAAACATAGAAAATAAATACACTTAATGTAGACGAAATAAAAATAAAACCCACGACCAATCGTTAATTTTGAACACTCTTAACTAAAAGGTGACATCAGAATCCGGAATGAATAATCATAAGTTTCAAAGAAAATGTAACCAAAGTATTATAGTTGTCGATACCTTACAAATCTAGTATCATATACAAAAAAGAAGAAATATCAAAAACAGAATTATATGTAATTCTATATTAAATTAGACCATCTTTGTAGAAAGGTAAGGCATTTCCTTTTATGAAATCATCATGTTCATTTAAATTGTCAAATCGAGAAGATGAACAAAACAGAAAAGTAAAATAAGAGTAATCTATGAAAAAAATCTCTGTATTAAGTTTAGACGGTAAAAGTCCGAAAAGAATAACTAATTCATGGCGACGACCAAGGAACCAGTCACGTCAGCTTTTCTCCTCATCACCCTGTGAGCAAACGAACACCTTTTTTGTTATATCCACATATAAGTTGCACATGGTATCAATTACTAGTAGGGGGGCCTCAGTGGCCGAGTGGTCTAGGTAGTTCGTCATGACTACTAAAGATCACTAGCCTGTCAACGCCGAGGTTGTGAGTTCGAATCCTAGTGGTCGCGGGGTCTGTTCGACTCCAATCTTAATTGACAAGGATTGCCAATTTTCCTACCGAACGTCAGTGGTTTTGTCTGGGTAAAATAAAAACTGACCGGCGCGAAATAGCCAAATGTGCTGAAAACGGCGTAAAACCCCAACTAAACAAACAAACAAATCAATTACTAGTGTGCGTTAGAGCAGAAGATGAATGTGAAGTTAACAATAGGAAAAAGACATATATCCAATTCCCGGAAAAATATTTGAACATGAAACATACCTTCTAGTTTCTACAGTATGTTTGGTCATAAGATTTGTTTAGCAATTTATTACAAGCGCATCCAGTTGGATTGGTAACTGCCCCTTCAGAATACCGACTGTTGCAAAACAACAATGTAGAGACAAAATGCATGTACCTGATGATGATAAACTTTCAAGTAAAGTTTTTTGTGTTTTATATCTAGTTTAGTGTATTGCGATTTTCCTGTCACACTGTCGCAAGTTATTCCATCATTATTTAAAACTAACATCGAGGTTGTGCCTTTCCTATGCAGCTTATTTTTGGCAGAACGCTGAACCGGATTAAAAGAATAAATAGCTTTAAAAAAAGTAGCGATTTCAGGCAAGAAGATAAAAACCATAGAAAAACAAACAAGACAGTGTCAAAACTGATGGGTTATAATTATTAACTCGCACCTACATTGTAAAACCGGTTATTGACATTAGTTCCTCCTTTCCAGTAATGTGAACGGTACCTGTCACTTCTAAAATAGTTAAATCCAGTAAAATAAGTCCGGTTCAGTCAAATATGAACCCTTTCTGAAGGAATGGGGTTTTTGCTCGGTTTTTTATTGCAATACCTTGCAATACACAACTTTTTACATTATTTAAGATTAAAAAGATAAGAATTTTGAAACAGTATTGATATCTTGCGCCTAATTAACTATATTTAAATATTAAAATATTACTTACCAGGATCAACCATGTTTCCATACAGGAGACTCAAAGTGAGCATCACCGATAACTCCCCCATTACACACTTGACTGTCTGAACGTTCAGCTAGTACTGGCTGACACACCAATCATACAGATATGTAAATATCAATGAAACATTCATTTAAACAGATCGTCAAAAAATTCACAAAATTAAAATTTACGATGATGAATTAGTGGAATTGACAATTATCATATTCACACAAATCAAATTTGTTAATTAAAATCTCTATAATACAATTGACTTGACATTAAATTTTAATATATTTTTTGACATAGTCGTACCTGAATATTTTTTAAAAAGAAAAGCCATACGTTTTATATTTATTATTAAATTTATTTTTGTGGTTTCTTCAATTTTTGTTATTTTCGTAAACACTCAAATTATAAATCATAACTTTGAAGTCATTAATATCATGTAATTATGCTAGTGGTCAGATATATTACATTCCTTTAGTTTAATATTTTGATAAACATTCAAATATATCAATTAATCTAAACTTGGTGTTGCTCGAAGCCGAATAGCGGAAATTTATATTATTTTTAGACTTAGGATTGTCTCATAAAACAATGGCAGATAAACAATCCTTGTCTATATTAAGGTATTAGTCATTCTGCTATTTATTTTCTACATTCTACGTTTTTGAAAATGAGTATGTCCATTAACTTTAGATACAGGAAATCTGAAACAGTATTACTAAAAAATGATGAAGTTAATATAACAAAGAGATACCCAACTCCCTAAAAAAGGGAAAGTTCTGAGGGGAGAAATCTAATTAACATGTTTTGTTCTGATGTT
Organism: Mytilisepta virgata; assembly: GCA_028015205.1. Lineage (NCBI taxonomy): Eukaryota > Metazoa > Mollusca > Bivalvia > Mytilida > Mytilidae > Mytilisepta > Mytilisepta virgata. Next base: position 18,259,488 of record CM051520.1, on the reverse strand, counting down.
TTTGTCCCTTGCAGATTAGAACCCTGAATCCGAATGGAAAGTACATTGGTCCATGTTATTTAAGTTATATGTAAAATGTGAGATTATTTCATCAAAACAATATTTAATATACAATATTGGCAAAATAATACCGAAGCGATAAAACAGTGGGAAAAGTCCTTAAATCGATACCCAAAGGAAAAGACAAAGTCATGAGAATGGAACATACAAATGCCACAAGGATACATAAATAACTATAAGAATATGAAAAAACATATACATTGTAAATAGAGCAAGACAGTACAGAAACTTAAGCACCAGCTATGTGATCTCCAACTAAAAACCGGGTGTTACATCAGGTGCTCAGGAAAGGTAAGTATGTCCTGTTCCGTTAACGACACCCTTAACATTGCCCGTGAGTTAAATTCAGTGAAGAGTAAAGTCCGGTGAAGGACATGAAATCTAACTGAATGATATCTAATTTCATATGTCAGATAGAAACTTCGTTTCGGTCATTCGTGATGAAAACCTTAAAATTTTTCAGTTATGAAATTAACAGACTGGACATAACCCAGTCTTAAACGTTTGACAGCAATCTCGCTCTGCTGAGACAGTCGTCATATATATCACAAGAACGGCAGTAACGAATCAAGTGAGAAATGTACACACCATGTACGCTGGAGACATTAGTATGTTACTGCTAAGAAAGGGGAAGTTCGCAATAAGAAAATTTAAGTCACCACGTTTGTCATAAAGTTTTGATTTTAATCGCCGATTATAATCTATGTACAAGTACACATCTAGATATGAAGCAGAAGTGGGTTTGTCTTTGGTGTCTTTAATTTCAAGTTCACTGGTATAGATGAGATCAGAATCCTTAAAGTTAGGATTATTATGTAAAGGAAAATCATCTATATAGCGGAAACCGAGATAAAAGGGATGGCCTAGTTTCTTTTCTTTCCTCTGTAGTAGCCCCTGTAAAAATTTAGCCTTATATGAAAACAAAAACAGATCGGCCAAAAGCAGTGCACAGTTTGTTCCCTTTGGAATACCGATCATCTATTGAAAATCCTGTCCTCCAAACTCAACAAAGATGTTGTCGACGAGAAATTCCAGCATGTTAACAACATTTCCCCGAGTACTTTTGGTTAGAATCAAGTGTGTTGTTTTGGGTGACAAAATAAGCCTTATCCTTACCTAATAGCAGATCAATGTAAACCTTGTTTAGTCCAGAAACATTTGTAAATTAGCTCATAAAAAAACTTATTTTAGTTTATCACGTGGAAGGGTTGTGTATAAAGTGTAGAAACATCTTTTTTTTTGCTATTACAATAGGTAAGGTGACTAGAAGAGAAGCAGTCTCTTGTCAGTGTTTAACGACCAATACATTTATTTTTTACCAACGAAATCTTACATGTTTACTTCCAGAACCATGTTGCTCTTGTAAAAAGATTATAATTTCCATTAATGCCTACTATTTACTAGTATTATGAATGTAATTAACAATCACCATAAAGATTTGGCTGGTCAAAACAGGACACAATTCTTTAAATGGTAACGGAAATGACATACAAACTTTTCTAAGCGGAACTTGAAGATTTATAAATTTAATATTGTTTGCAATATTTCCAAGTTTTATATTGCGCCCTGACGTCACATGGCTCAGATACTTCTGAAATAGGCCACACCATATTTTTGCAATCTTATTTAACATTTCTTTGTATGACTTGGATACCCTTCCTGGTCTATTTGCTAATATAAGAATAATCATAATTGCACGAGCACATTTAGTTTTAAGAACATTAATTTGTCTTATCTGTGCTTTTTTGTGACCTTTATATTGTTAATCTGGACAAACAATTTTTTATTCTTTTCATCAAGGTAATTACTTATAAATCATCATATATCATTGAGATTATAAGGTTCCGACAAAATTTACGTATATAAAGGAAACTAGATGTACTGTGAGCAAAGCTCACAAAGGATACCCCCCGCTTTGAAGTCCAATTATCTCCCTGGTGTGATATCGGAAAGCAAAGATTTTTCTTCATGCACATCTTTGGATGATGTACTTCCTTTCTGTAAAGTTTCGTTGAAATCCATTGAGCGGTCTAGGAGGAGTTGCGCTTACAAGATATATGGACAGACGGACAGACGGACAGACAGACGGACGGACAAGGTGATTCCTCTATACCACCACAAACAAGTTTGCGGGGGGTATAATTAAGAAAATGTTATATTGGTGTTACATTTGGTCCTTTAGAAACGAACAGATGTACATGTAACACATTGACACAGTTACAATATCGAAGACGTCTGTCAAGTATCAATTGACATTCACATGAATTAATCAGACGTTCTGCACTTATTTACTTGCGTTCACACCAAACATGACAAAACAGTTCCTTGTGGTTTGTTTTTTGAATTGTTTATGTTAGCTGTATGTGTACTCTTAATTATCGGGCTGAAAACAACGGAAGTTTTTAAACCAAAGACAGAGATATTTCCCCACAATAAATATCAACCAAAATAAAGCCAAAATTATTAGCATGATGAATATTTTAAAATAATGAATGTCCTAGGAAGCAAATATTCACACGGAAATATAGTCACATTTTGAGGACAAATCAATTTGGATCAACAAACTAGAGACTCATGAGCCTGTATCGCTCATCTGAATTTTATTTGCCATCTAAAGCAGAAATTAAAGTCTGACCATGGCAGCAATATTGTTCCGATTCGAGTGATACAATTTTCAAAAAGGACCACTTAAAACCATTTCTATAGTCCAGCCTGGATATAAAGCTATTCGTCAAGTTGTCAATTAGCAGGTTACAATAGCTAGCTAGTATTCAAATTGCTAGCATTGATAGTTTGCTAGTGGTCAAACTGACAGCTTCCTTTGATCACTCAATAACTGGTTTTAAAGACAAAATCTATCAAAATAACAATCCAAAGATACTAATATTAGATATAGTAAATTTATACTATGCTGTATACGACGCATTTCAAGGAGTTACCTCTCATCAGCAGCATTGAAACCGAAACATTTGGAAGACCAAAAACCAAACATATTTTAAACAAGAAGTATTCATAACCAAAAATACCGAAATAAGAAGCCAAATTTCAGCTAAGGAGATCTACCATGTGCAATACAAGGAATGAACCCTTAGTATTTCTATTATTTTTGAATTTTGCTAAATACTGGTAATTTGTGTAACAAATTAATGAGACAAGTCTGACGACTGGGTTGGCAAATACCCTCGGGTACCTAGGAAATTCTTTGAATACTAGGTACATGAACATGTAGCTAACATTAAAAAAATCCTCTCGTAATCTCAGCAAAACAAATCTTGCTATGTATGAACTCTCATAAAAAATTTAAAATTATATTTTTTATAAGTTTTGAAGGACTGGTTGTGTAGCCAAAGTAATTGTAAAAGAAAGGCAAACAATTATTTTTCATTATAATGAAAATATTTGGAATGAGATTACAGCATAAATGACGTCATATATCTAAGACACCTAATTTGCATAAAATGGTGAATTGATTCCTTTCCATTTGGTGAGAATTATATTATTATTTTTTTTCAATATTTTGACTAGAACAAAAGGACTAAAGTAAAAGTTAATACTGCTTTAAACGCAAAAGAAATGGCGTGTCATACGTGTGTCATAAATGTAAATTTATGACAAATAGAAGAAAAATATCAAACACACCTTCACCTACACAATGAACTTGAGGGCGGCTAATATGAAATAAAGTGTCTCTCTGTAAAAGCATAACATTGAGAAAATAATTATGCAGATCATATGTTAACTTGTTCACGATATTTGACCTGCACAAAGTTCGTAAAACTACATCAATAATAGCAAAAGAAATTGGTAATAAAAATTTAAATTGTCACATCAAGATGAAATATTATCGTTATTGAAACAGGTGACATACGTCTTGATGAATTTATTGACGCAAAAAACATTTAAAAAGAGCAGAAGGCTACGTAATTTATACAATTTTATTTCCTCTTATATATTAGGGAAAATCCCATTATCACCCTTTGTACAAAATATTTGTAAAATCGTTAATTTCAGTTAATTATTTAGAGGCAATTCTAAAAATTCTATGATTTGAAATTCAATTATAAAAAATGTCATAATTAATCATACATTATTCTATATTTAGTTAAAATGAAATATCTACAAATATCAGATAGGTAACATACTCTTCTTTACTTGACCCATAACAGTATGACATAAATAATTCAAGGAGACTGAAAAGACAGAAAAGGTCAGGACAGTCTGCACATCAATTGGAGAGAACATATGCAATGACACATTTGATTTCTCATCATTATTATTAGGTCAGATGCTCGTGACATCAATTTGCACAGACGGTAACCTCACACGCAGTTAATTAAATTTTAGTTATTTCCGTTGATCAAATCTTTAATTACGGTGCCCATATCTCTATAAGGAACAAAATGAATAACAGGAAAGGTCAACCATGACATACTAATTAATTAACGCCATCTAATCTATAGAACCCCAGAAAAACAGAAAAAATAACATAAAAGAGCAGAAAACATAAGCATGTTGAATGGGAAATATGGGTAATTAAATCCACAACAACAGTGGTTAGGACAAATATAAGTCGACCTATGATCACAAGGTCGACATGAAAAGGCCACGTTGACCTGATTTTTTAATGTTAGCAAATAGTTTAATTTATTGGTATCATGTTCAGACACCTTGGTCAACCTGTCAGACTCTCCTGTTCTGACTGGTATCATGTTCAGACACCTTGGTCAACGTGCCAGACTCTCCTGTTCTGACTGGTATCATGTTCAGACACCTTGGTCAACATGCCAGACTCTCCTGTTCTGACTGGTATCATGTTCAGACACCTTGGTCAACCTGCCAGACTGTCCCGTTCTGACTGGTATCATGTTCAGACACCTTGGTCAACCTGCCAGACTCTCCTATTCTGACTGGTATCATGTTCAGACACCTTGGTCAACCTGCCAGACTCTCCTATTCTGATTGGTATCATGTTCAGACACTTTGGTCAACCTGCCAGACTCTCCTGTTCTGACTGGTATCATGTTCAGACACCTTGGTCAACCTGCAAGACTCTCCTGTTCTGACTGGTATGATGTTCAGACACCTTGGTCAACATGCAAGACTCTCCTGTTCTGACTGGTATCATGTTCAGACACCTTGGTCAACCTGCAAGACTCTCCTGTTCTGACTGGTATCATGTTCAGACACCTTGGTCAACTGCCAGACTCTCCTGTTCTGACTGGTATGATGTTCAGACACCTTGGTCAACCTGCCAGACTCTCCTGTTCTGACTGGTATCATGTTCAGACACCTTGGTCAACCTGCCAGACTGTCCCGTTCTGACTGGTTTCATGTTCAGACACATTAGTCAACATGCCAGACTCTCCTGTTCTGACTGGTATCATGTTCAAACACCTTGGTCAACATGCCAGACTCTCCTGTTCTGACTGGTATCATGTTCAGACACCTTGGTCAACCTGCCAGACTCTCCTGTTCTGACTGGTATCATGCTCAGACACCTTGGTCAACCTGCCAGACTCTCCTGTTCTGACTGGTATCATGCTCAGACACCTTGGTCAACCTGCCAGACTCTCCTGTTCTGACTGATCATCCCCTAGACTTGTTACTGAAATTAAAACGATTGCACCCGTCACATATCAAGTGGATAATATCTAGTTCAGAAAGACTTGAAATCTTTAGTGCCTAGTTTATATCTAGTTCAGAGAGACGTGAAATCGTTAGTGCCTAGTTTCATTGTTGGGAATGAAGCTTCGTAGTAAAGAATCAATTCATGGTGATGACCGTAAAAAGTTTGGAGTACAGATCATATAAACAAGGAATTCCAAAAAAATGTCTCAGATGCTTATTTCAAAATAATTTCGGCAGTAATGAATCATTCGTGAAGTTTACCGAAGCGCCGGCGTATGGAGTATATATTTCACAACTCATACGTTATTCCAGAGCTTGTGACATATACATTGACTTCCTGGACAGAGCCCGGCTTCTGACAGAAAAGTTGCTCAGACAGGGGTACGTTGCTCCTAAGCTGAAGTCATCCTTATTAAAGTTTTATGGGCGTCATCATGACTTGGTTGACAGGTATGAAAAAACCGTTTCCCAAATGAAAATGGACCTGTTCCATTGATATTATCCCTTCCTCATATCGGATTTGACATGGACAGCATGGCGGGTGTCATGCAGAAAGCAGAGTCTGCTTACTCTTCCGGAGCACCTGAGTCTACCCCCGGTTTTTTGGTGGGGTCCATGTTGTTCATATGTTTTTAGTTTTTAATAGTAGTGCATGTATTGTTTTGGTCTTGTCTTCGTTGTTCTCCGGTGTTTGTCAGTTGTTACGATTTTTCTCTCCTTCGAATATCCCTTTGGTATTTCTTGACTTTACTTACACAGATATAATATTGGCTAAGAAAGGGGAAGTTCACAATTGGAAAATTAAAATCACCATGTTTGTCATAGTTTTGATTTTGGTTATCGTCTTTGTATAAGTCAATGTATGAAGCAGAGGTGGATTTTAATTATAGTCTGCACTATGTTTGCATACCAAAAGGTATATGTTGTACATATACACTTCAAATTAATCTTTTAAAAGAATCACATGGATTAAGATTTTTCGTCACGATAAATACAAACAGAAAAAAGGTTCGATGTCTTTATGACAATAAAAGAACTGAACAATAGAATGATTACTGGAGTAACTTCGCGTTAAATGTTGTAGCAAAATGTGATAGTTAAATTCGGAACACGTTTGCTGTATTTTTAATGTTTTGAACAGTACTACAACATGGCTTTATGTATATCGCTTCAACTGTTTGGTAATTTTGTATCTGCATTAGGTCATTATTTGGAGTATTGTGTCATTTTCTGTTGATAAGACATAAATATATTATACTAATAAAGGTTATTTTAATTGAATTTATCAATGTTTAAACTCGGGCGATTCACTTACAAACTAAATAGTCCGAAGGACTTTATGCAAAGTTTGTGAGTGATAAGCCCGAGTTTACACACTCGGAGGATTCACTCACAAACTAAATAAAGTCTGAAGGACTTTATACAAAGCTTGTGAGGGATAAGCCCGAGTTTACACATCGATAAATTCCGTATAAAAATATAACATTTTTTACTTATAATTCCAAAGAAATGCAGTAATATGACGTTTTCCATTTGAAATTAATATTTTCCTTCTGCACTATATTTTATGCGTACGTATTCATACACATGACGTCATGAAAGAAATTTATCAAGTTATAAACTTTTTACCGGAAGTTGCTGTTAGCCAATGAAATTACTACATTTTATGTTTTGAAAACAACATTGGAATTATATTTATATAAAGAATTTTTATTGAAGGTCACATTTGATGATATAAAAAGGTCAAATATTATTTAAATCCACGTCGAATTTGGAACCTTGGGAAAGTTTAATATTTTTGGTCTTCCGTCGTCTCAGACGGTGCATCATATCTATCGATTTAGATCGTCGAATTACTTATCAATTGTTTTATGCTCCTTCCCTTTTTATATAATAAAACATATCACAAAATACACAAATAAATAAATATGTTTTATGCGAGGTATGTGTAAAATGACTTGTCTCCTTAAACAACAACAACTATATATTGATATTCAAATTTATTGTGATTAATGTATCTCCAACTTTTTCGTCCAAATCCGATATGTCTCAAATTGTACATGTGTTTTGTGTTCATTTCATTGATGTGTGCGTCAATTACGTCATCACCAAAAGATAGGACGTCATTGGAATGTGCAGGTTTTGTTTCAAAAAGTTTGAACGATGTTGAATTTCAGGTATAGATGAATCTTATCGTAATTTTAACTGTTTAGAATTGCAGTAAAAACATGGTTTTTCGACAGTTGAAAATGTATGCTGAACACTCATAGTCCTAGCTAGTTTTTGTGGTTTTAAAATTTTCGGTCATTTTGTTCCACATTATTTTGTTTTATTGTTCGGATTTCCAGTTTTTCGCTCTCGAAAACTGCTGATCGGACATATTTATAATGCATCAGAAGTGTTCTCATAAAAAGCTGATCGGACATATATACAATGTATTAGAAGTGTTCTCATAGAAAGCTGCATATCGGACATATATACAATGCATCAGATATGTTCTCATAGAAAGCTCATCGGACATATATACAATGCATCAGAAGTGTTCTCATAGAAAGCTGATCGGACATATATACAATGTATCAGAAGTGTTCTTATACAAAGCTGATCGGACATATACATGTATACAATGCATCAGAAGTGTTCTCATAGAAAGCTGATCGGACATATATACAATGTATCAGAAGTGTTCTCATAGAAAGCTGGTCGGACATATATACAATGCATCAGAAGTGTTCTCATAGAAAACTGATCGGACTTATGTACAATGCACCAGAAGTGTTCTCATAGAAAGCTGATCGGACATACATAAAATGCATCAGAAGTGTTCTCATAGAAAGCTGATCGGACATATATATAATGCATCAGAAGTGTTCTCATAGAAAGCTGGTCGGACATATATACAATGCATCAGAAGTGTTCTCATACAAAGGTGATCGGACATATATACAATGTATCAGAAGTGTTCTCATAGAAAACTGATCGGTGTTATATACAATGCATCAGAAGTGTTCTCATAGAAAGCTGATCGAACATTATACAATGTATCAGAAGTGTTCTCATAGAAAGCTGATCGGACATATATAAAATGCATCAGAAGTGTTCTCATAGAAAGCTGATCGGACATATATACAATGCATCAGAAGTGTTCTTATAGAAAGCTGGTCGGACATATATACAATGTATCAGAACTGCTCTCATAGAAAGCTGATCGGACATATGTATGATGCATCAGAAGTGTTCTCATAGAAAGCTGATCTGGCATATATATGATGCATCAGAAGTGTTCTCATAGAAAGCTGGTCGGACATATATACAATGCATCAGAACTGCTCTCATAGAAAGCTGTTCGGACATATATATGATGCATCAGAAGTGTTCTCATAGAAAGCTGATCTGGCATATATATGATGCATCAGAAGTGTTCTCATAGAAAGCTGGTCGGACATATATACAATGCATCAGAAGTGCTCTCATAGAAAGCTGATCAAATATATATATGATGCATCAGAAGTGTTCTCATAGAAAGCTGATCGGACATATATATGATGCATCAGAAGTGTTCTCATAGAAAGCTAATCTGGCATATATACAATGCATCAGAAGTGTTCTCATAGAAAGCTGATCGGACATATATATAATGCATCAGAAGTGTTCTCATAGAAAGCCGATCGGACATATATATAATGCATCAGAAGTGTTCTCATAGAAATCTGATCGGACATATATATAATGCATCAGAAGTGTTCTCATAGAAAGCTAATCTGGCATATATACAATGCATCAGAAGTGTTCTAATAGAAAGCTGATCGGACATATATATAATGCATCAGAAGTGTTCTCATAGAAAGCCGATCGGACATATATACAATGCATCAGAAGTGTTCTCATAGAAAGTTTGTACATAAGTTTTACTTACATGGTGATGTTTGTGTAGGACTGTTAATGAAAACATTTCACTCAGGGTTGAAAGCTTCACTATATACTTCATGAGGGTTTTTTGTATTTCCGAGTTGTTTTGACCATTTGAGTTGATCTCACCCACACCACATTGGCGAGACATCAAAATAAATTTTAAATTAGGAACAATTCAAATTAACCACAACATGCACTTAATTCAAAGAGACATTAGACATTAAAAACATGATCGATATTTTAATAAAGCTAACAACATAGACGCACAAGATTGTTTCGAAAGTGACAGGTAGTTCATAGAATAATGTGTAGGATAAGCTTACGTAATTCTAACATTCTATTTTAGAAAATATAGGTGTACAATGACCTCAAACCATGCTAGGAAAATGTCTGTCCGTCAACTTTAAAAGGTTTTCTTTGATTATTTGTCATCTTCAAAGGAATAATCATTTCTTTCACAAACCACAAAGTGAATGTCACATTCAAAACCGAGTCATAAGTTAGAGATATATATTTTCTATGTTTCTAAATTAAAATAAAAAGTGTTAGGGAGCAAGCATTTGATTTTTATGTGGGGCGGCAGGATGAAACGTTTGATCCTGTCTATTTGTTTAGCCTGAAATTTTAGTCCTGGATTTTATTTGGGCCATAATTTTTATTTTCATTTAAACTAAAAAATTTTCGTGATTGACGTCATTCTTTGCACACCTAAAGTGATCCAGGGGACAGGTTTTCGAAGATGTCTTATGACTACAACAAAGAAGGTGTCGTAAGATGGTCTTATAATGATCGTATATGTATAGAAGCACGAATAGTTCGTTAAGAGAGAATTTGAATGTTCGAACCCTAGGTATTTCTTATTCATATTAAAATAAGAGGACCGATAAACTTTTACAATGGTTTTATTAATCCATGTTAATAGATTGTCACATTCCATAATTGATTTACACGCATTAACCATTTTTAAAAGACTATAAAAATTAAAATTAATTAAGCGTTCTTTTTTATTTATTTTTTCTTCTTTTAGTTACATGTACTTTTTTAAAATTAAATTGCATACTTTGTTAAATCATTTAAAATTTCATTATTTGTCATTACTGACTTGCGATTGTCATACGATCGTCGTAACTATTTGCTTCGCATCATGGGGCGGAGCTATTAGTTTCAGTAGACATACACGCCATCTTGCAATAATTACTGATCGCTGATTGGTTACTTTATGATGCGGCTGAGATACAGCAACAGCCATTGGTTTAAATGAGATAAAGAATTACAGACTTTACTCGTTCAGGATAAGTCATCAAAAGCCGGAAAATAACTATGTGTATATCAGTTCCGATCAACTGTCATTACATGTTTTTGTAATATTCATATATTCTGAAATTCATTATTGAAATCAATTATTAATAGGTGTATATTTGCTTTTTTAATCTGCAATACACACAGTTTGTTTTGCTTAATCGTATACACTTTAATCCCATGTTTACAACAAAAAATGCATGATCTCTACTTTATAACTTCTGCCAATCTAGGCACACCTCCAGAGTCGTGTCTATTTGCTGTAGTTCATTTGAATCAATATCTAAGAATACCACAATTCCAACACTAAATCAACAACCACATGCTCACTTATTATCATAAATTAAGATACAGCGAAGCTGTCCACAGCTTTTCAGAAAGCTAAACTTGGATTGTCTTAGGATACCTTTGTTTTACATCATACGATAGACCATCATAACTTATTCGCAAGTAATGTCATAAGATATGTCTTACGATCAATCTTACGATACTTTCGAAAACATGGCCCCTGCATGGCTTTTTTGAGATATTGATTGAACGGGTTGTAAACCAGACCTAAATGCGTACATAACCAAAGAATGGACGCCAAAACATTTTGCACAGAGTTAAGCATCCAGAGGAAAGTCCTTAACCAGCTTGTCGAGTTTTCTTTTTTTTAGTTTCAAGAAAGATGGCCAATGGTCGTATCTTCCGTTGGGATATGAACGTGTCATTGAAGTTGTGTATCACGGTTCGTGGTGTATCTCTGTCTTAGACAGGTACCACACAATTTAGCGTTCTTAAATGAAGAGCATTTCAATTTTTGCAATACTGATTATATAATATATTACAGTTAGGTATTTTCTCTTTTAATTCGTACCCTCGTTCTATAAAAATACAGCTTCAGAATGATATATAATGCCGGGTAAAATGAAAAAAAGTATGTTTTCGTCAAAATACGGACTTTAAAGCAATGTATGATTAGATTTCTCTTATATACGTGTATCTTGTAGGCGTTTATACAATGTCCATCAAAATGAAGTCAAGTTTAACTGTTTTTGTGTGACTCTTAGAACATAATTGTTATAAATTACTTCAAGTTATCTTAATTTAGATGCTGTGGTCTGAATTTTAATGACAGACTCTTATAAGGCGGCAATAAATTATATAAAAAATGTTTTCCTTGATGAGATGACAGAAGTTAAAAATATAAATTGTATACTATTTTTGTTTTATATTAAATAACACTTTGATTTTTTATGGTTTTACAGAAACTTAATAACAATATTCCTTTTCTCATGAAATAACATGAGTAACACTGAAAAACAAAATGGGCGCAAAGGACTTTTACAGTCTTTAAGTGTAATGAATTTTTTTTTTGTTATTTTATTTTATTATGATACAATGCTTTGTTTGTTCTAAATATACGAATTTAATCTGCTTGTGTGTATTTTTTTTAAAATATGAAATTCAAATGATATTTTATAGACAAAATCATATTGGAATTAAAAGCATTTCATGTAATATTTGTCCCTATTTTAGCAAACCAAAGTAAACAATTCTGTAAAATTTTGTCTCATTTTCGCGTACCCCCATACCCTTACACACAAGGTAATACGTGAAAGTCTATGTAACAAAAAATGAAAGATATGCGAACAGAGACACAGCCAAGGAGATTTGCTTTGTTTATAGAGACCTCTTTTTAAAAGTAGGGAGGGAATGTAAAAAACAGAGAAAATAGTTTTGTTTAAGATAAAAAATAATGTAAATTTTCTGTTGGGATACTGCTAAACTTAACAATTCTCTTTATGCCACAGGCATAGGCATAAAAAGTTTCTGGCTTTCCATCACATAAAATTAATTGCCATCCAGCTGCTGAATTTTAACAAAAAAATATTTTACTATTAAAATAGATCTTTATGAAATATGAATCTTGAAAATGTGTTTCTTAATTTATTTATTACGAAGGTTGAAGTTATGATAATATATATTAAAAAATGAATTATGAACTAAAGATTAATTATACAAAACCATAAAAATATAAATCTTACCTTTGTCTAAGAGGCCGGTACTATACCGATAGTTCCAGGTTCATGACGTGAATTTTATGCTTGTCACGTGACATAAAGTACCAGCGTTTGTTTGACTGACAGTCCCCTTCTGAATAAGATGGTTTAAAACAATTTAGTTTTAAGAAAGGTAACTATAGTTGTAAATATAGGTAACAAGTTTTCTGCTGAATTAAATTATACAAACGAAGACAAAACATACAATAAACTGACCAAGGAACTAAAACAAAATAAATAAATTATATTATATTATATATAAATATACTAAATAAATAAATGATTTGGAAAATACGTTAAAGGTATAAAAAGTTATGAGATTTCCGAATGCAATTAGGTTCTATAAGGGCACTCTGGTTCAAAACCTTGGTTCCATCCGGGTCTTTAGGTTCTGAACCTTGGTTCTATCTGGGTTCTTTGGTTCTAAACCATGGTAACTGGTAAATTAATAGATAAAAAGGAGAATCGATACATTGCACATGTATAAACTGTCCATGTTGATTAGATAGTGAGATAAATAAATGAATAAATAAATAAATAAAATACAAGTAACAAAAAATGATTTTTAGTAATATTTTGAGACATTATTTTTAATCAGCAATATGAATTTTTTTTCAATCTCCACTCACGCTGTATTATTTGGTAAACGGACACCTGGTCATTAAAACTGACCTTTAGACAGCTTAGATTCCAGTTGCTAGATCTATTGCTATATTGCTAGTATTTTATTCTGCTATTCAATTATTTAAAACGGAGATAACGTGAAACTTCCATAATGACACATCAAAGCAACTACATAAAGTCCAAAAGACACATAGATGGGCAACTATATACAGTCAAAAGGATACGCCAATGGGCAACTATATACAGTCAAAAGGATACACCAATGGGTAACTATATACAGTCAAAAGGATACGCCAATGGGTAACTATATACAGTCAAAAGGATACGCCAATGGGCAAATACATACAGTTCAAATAACAAAGTGTATTATATAAACATTAGCTCTATTTTTAAAAACTACCTCCAAAAGATGGGAAAACGGACACAGCTTTTTAATTGGTGGTATTAGCGGAAATTGTTTAGCATTTAAGCATGATAGTTCCTAAGTTTTAAATTAGGGATTACAAGTTTTTATGAGGTGAAAGGAATGAATTTTAATTTTTTTTTAATTCATATGATATACACTTTTAAAGTTGGAACTTTGAAAAATAGCTTTATCATAATAGAAAATCACGTTAGGATGTTACTCATATTGAAAAAAATGCATCGGGTTATTCATTTCCTTAGATCTGAAATGCCATATTAAATATTGTTAAATAAATGTATATGTATATCCAAATAAGGTTTAATCTTTGAAGCCAGCATTTTTACCACCGTTGGAACTTCTCAAGAAACATATGACATATTGAAGAATGCGTCAGGAGTAGTGAAATTAGCTAAAAGTGAAGTTAATTACTAAACAAACGCTCTATGAATTAAGCAGCAATCTTTCAAATGTTAATATAAAACGACAAATATTAAATAGTAAATTTATACTGGAGTTTTAACTTGTGTTCTGACCTTTTTTTACTAGCAGTAACGTGAAAACATGGTAAAGTATTTAGTGTGCACTTTTGATGCGTTTTTATTGTACAAACAAAAACATGACATAATCATTGTCTAACATTAGCCGTAGGAATATTGTTTAAACATACGATAAATAGTTTAGTAAATATCATGTGGCAGAACTTGCATTGAAATGTATTAAGAAATAACCATGATTTGATGCTTCTCAGAAAACTACTTTCTAAGAAAAATAATTTTATTCCGTCAACAACTAACTCAATTTATATCACACCATCTTTCTATTGATACAATTAAATAAGAAATTGGAGTTATTGTCAAAATAAATAAAATTAATTTTTTCTGAAGTTTAGTGAAAAGTCGTGAAGTCGTATATTGTCAGTATGAGTAATCAACTAACATGAGAAATCTTCTAAGGTCTAATGGCTATAATAGTGACATTGTTTTAAAATAATTTACATACTTTAACATTTGAAAAAAGAAAATATTAATGGGAAACATGATGTCCAAAATTGGTTCATTTTCAATGCTAAGGTATAAGAATTTGAAAATAGCTGTATAGGTTACACATTGCAAGAATATGATTTTTTTAATTGTTTTGGAAAGCCAAAAGTTACAAAAATATTGTGGACAATGAAGAAGGCCAAACTGCGGGAGAGGTCAAATTTTGAGAGAGTTAAAACATAACTTTTGATAAAATTTGAAAATTTTTAACAAATTGTTGATACATTATTATAACCTACCACATTAGATTATATGGTATTACAGAGTTCTAAGTAATACCTTTGTTAATAAGGGTATTACTGGTATTTAGGTACATGTATCAGCCGTGAAATTGCTTGATTTAGCCCAGTATTGTAATTTAGAATGCATTTTGGGAAAGATATGATAAAACATATCGAAGATGGGCTTTTTGTTGAGCATCAAGATAAATGGAAGTCAGACTTATTTTCTAATTTGAACAGTAAACTGCGCACTTATATATTGTTTAAGTAAGAATATTTTACGGAAAAATATTTATGTATGAATTTGTCTGGTAAATATCGGAGTGCTTTAGCTAAATTTGCTCCACTTAAAATTGAAACTGGAAGATATGAAAAGCTAGATATTGATGAAAGGATATGTTTTATTTGTAAAAACAATGATTTTAATGTTATCGAAGATTAAAAACATGTTTTAGTACAATGTCCAGGATATGCAGAAGTACATAGAAATATTTCTGATAAAATATCAAATATTAACGAAAATTTTATCAACATGTCTGATGATGAAAAGTTTTTATTTTTGTTCCATGATGAAAATGTTTGTTATTTTGCAGCCAAAATCTGCCATAAGATTTTATTAAGAAGACGATGTCTTCTTCATTCTTAATAGTATATTTTTGTGTTATTATCATAGTAAAAATAAATTATCTTAATATAGTCTCTCATAACTATTTAAAGAGTGGCTCTTGTATGTTATGTTATGTGTATATTATTGTTGTTTTATTGTACATATAGAGGTGAGACTTTAATAAAATATTTGTCTTGTCTTGTCTTGTCTTAAAATTCATTCTTCAAGTTAACTGTAATAAAGATAGAGGATTAGTTATTTCCGCTGGTAAATCTCTGAAATTAGACGTTTTTTTTTGTTATTACCTTTTAGGAAAATTTGAGTTTTTTTTTTTAATTGGATATCCACATCTTTGGCCTTTAGACTCCACACTAGCTTAGGCTGCTAGTTTTTAATTATTTGAAAGCTATGCAATAGCTCTGTCCGACATACCCTTTTACGTTATTTGGGATTTCAATTTGTTCTTCTACAATTTTAGTTTTTCCCTCCGCCTTGAAAGCACTGCTTAAACATAGCCCATTTACTGTTTATGGTAACAGATAGTAAAAACTGAAGACAAACAGACATAAACCTAGTAAATTTGTGTCTGACCAGCAGCTGACATGTAGAAAAAGATTGGCGAGGAATATGATACGATCATACGGGTTCCATCTACCCACCTATAGGGTATTATTTCTTCTTTCTTACCCTCCACGATAAATAAAACCAAATCCCTCCAACACAGAAATATTTTCACGTGCTTTATGTTGTCCAAATGACACATTATCATTGCCTTTGCATTTTTTATGTCATTTCACAGCTACACTGATATATTATTTTTCTACAAGGATGTGATGTCTATTTCATTGTATTTTGTTTCACTAAATGTCCAGATTTGCACAAATGATGTCCGATTTGTAGCTAAAGTCTAAACATAGCTGAACAAGACGAGGGGGAGGGGAGGGGGGGGGCATGTAGGAGATTTCATTTTTGTGGACATGGCTGAGTTATAAAAAATACAGCAATTTAAAACCTTTTGGAGAAATATCAATTTATCTTTTTGTCTCATCTACTTATTTGATCTAACAAAAGGTTAAGCAAAAGACTACAGTGCTAAATGAGTGAAAGGATACAATTTGTCAGTAGGTAATTTAAGCACTACTAAATGACAATGTCGAGACATTACAGATAAAATGTCACATTAATTATTAAAAGAAAACAAATTGGCAAAAAAGACTAATGAACTGCACAATTAATGAGGAAAACAGTGTAAATTATAACATACGATGTATATGTGTGTTTTATTTTACGAACACGTGCATGAAGCATGTTAAAATTGGACTGATATATACAGGAAATTTTGATTGACAACGCGTTTGTTATACCGGCATTATTGCGACTGGTATCCAGGGTTGTACTGATTATGCCCCAGAAGCTATAAAATGTATTATGAAGTAAACTATGAGACAATATATTAAACATACAACAGCTCCTACCTAATCCTTTCCATTTCGGCCAGCAACACCTTTCCAAGTCAGAAGTTCGGCGTCCAACTCGTTTCTTCGACACGGACTCCCTTGGGAGGTTGACATGTAACAGTGACAGTGTAAATTAACGGAAATGATACATACAGAAGAAATGCAGCTAACACAACTGTAAAAACAATTACTAGTAAAATGTTGTCTAGCCACCTGATAAACTAGCAAAAGATATGGTTCCGACTATATCAAGAAATAACAATGAAGCACAAATCTGTATAAATAGTGGTTGTCATCGGGGGTAACCTCAGCTTTTCCTTTCACTCTGTTTAATCCCACCACAGGTTTTCCCAAGTCAGGAAATTGGATATCAATTGATCATTGTCTCATTAGAAATTTTAGTTCTTATATGATAATGTTCTAGGTGATATTTTACCCACTTTTGTTCAAAAAGTTTACTATACAAACATTAGGAATCATAACATGATAGATTAGAATGATAGCCAGCTCACACGTTATAACAAGATGCTGCTGGAAGATGTGGACCTTTGAATGTAGAAGAGTGTTGTGAGATGACATTAGTATCTGGTTCTTTGTCCTTTTCTACTAGTTGTGATTGTGTTTTTTTCTGTGAAATTTTCTATCGTGCCAATTTGTCTATCCGAAATAATTCAGATGATTAAGTTTGTTCATGCATGTATTTGAATCTATTATGGTTTGATTGCATATTGTTTATAAACTTTATATATCTTTATAAACTAGATGTACATACAATACAAGTGCATTATACTAGCAACAGTTAGCATGTCATTTATACTTTTGTCGTAATCTTTCAATTTCTTTTGTTACAGCAGTGGATGGTTATATTCGTGCTGGAATCAATTTTTTCAAATATAAATCTTGGATTTATGATACTCTTAATAACGCAAAAAACGTTATACCACCTCTGAAAATAGTAGTTTCTATGTCTCATACTGTAGTCTGTAATGTTACTTGTACTGTATGAATTGTGCCAACACCAGTGCAATTTGGCAAAGGGTTACGTGTGTTAATGAAACTATAAGCGGTTTTATACCAATCGGTTCGTTTTTTATAGCTAACCCAGGAAAAAAGTTACTTTCGTAAAATGCACATTTATACAGCGAGCCAATCCTATAGAATGCACTGAAGTTGTGTCAATACATCTAATTAACATTACACGCGCATTGTTACACAATATCGGTGCTTGCGGTAAGTCTTCCTCAGGTATATACTTATCTGGTTAATTATGTCTGGTACATATTTTGTAAATTTCTATGTTTTATCCAAATATACGTAAGGGAGCATCATTGTAATTATCTTGTGGTTTTTTGTAATGTATATGTGCAATCTACCTTTGTTTGGATCTGATTGTTATAGACGTTTTGCCAGTTTGTCAATGTCATCTTTTGTATGTCCTGTTCGTGCACAGTTCAAAGGACTAGGTACTAACAAAATGGACATAAACAGGTGACCATTGATAAAGGTTGAACAAATGCGATGAAGTGAATATTGCCAAATTAAACGGTAGTATCCAAGTAGTAACTGACATAACATGTTTGAACACTTCAAACAGAAATGTGTAGCTTTTTGCTGAAAATGGTCTATATCTTGCGTTGCACTTATCATGTGTCGGAGTTGTAATATTGATATTGTAGGCTGTGACACTTGTGGCAGCAACCAATACGTCAGCGGAATTTTTTCTGAATACCAAATCATTAAATATACTTAACAGAAGTCCTAATCATGATGCTATATATATCAATATATCATATGAAGGAAAGAGTCAAGATATAGGGAATCCATCAATGGGACGTCATCCAATGTTTGCACCATTAACAGCATCTAGAGATGTTCGCGTATAATCCTGTAAGATTATTGTTATGTTTATCATATGGAATTCTCTCTTCACCTGATGTCACTCCCGTTTTTTTTTTCATGGGAGTTCACATTGCTAGTTTTTTAGTTTCTGAGCTGTCTTGTTCTAGTTTTGTTTAGTTTATTATACGTTTTTTATTCTTTTAGTTATACATGTATCCTTGTCGCGTTCCAATCTCCTGAATTTATTTGCTTGGAATTCGAATTTGTGGACTTTTCCCACTTTTTTATCGCTTCGGTATGTTTTTCCGATACTTATTTGGGGTCCTTGGTTACTTTTTGTTTATGTCTTGAAAACATTGTTTCCGGGGCAATGTAATGCTTGTCTTGTTATGTGGGTTGTTGCTCCGTATTGACGACTATAGAACAGTTTGTACAATGACGCCTGGGTTTAACCTATCTCTTCTCATTCTGTCTAATCATATGAGATGTTGTCTTATTGGCACTTACCGTTTATTCATATATTTTGATTTTTCATGTTTGTGTTTTTCCCGTTTAATTTGTTATTGCATAGTATATTGCACAGTAAACGTAAGTCCATGGGAAGTACAAAACTGTATTTAATATCATTTCATTGGTCACTGAGATTTTTGGTACACTACGAATCGTATAATATTCAGATTTGTACTGTTGGGGTTTATTCAAATGATATCTTGTTTATTTGTAACTTATTTATGAAGTAGCAGATAAACTCCAATACTAAATTCCGTGGTTAAGATCCACATTCAGCATGTTACTCTGACCAAAACTCACTGGACTGAGACCAGATACATTGGTAACATCTAAATATTTTGAAGTAAATTTATCTTTTGTTAAATTAATAAAACACACTTCAATAAATATTTGATTTTATTTTTTTAAACTATGACAAAATGACATACATAATCGGGATGATCTACTCCTCGTGTCAATTTCATCAGAAATTGGTCAAATATATTGTTCAACATAAAAAAACCCACTCATTACATAAATGCTAAATGATTTTTTCCCTACCTCTTACCTAATTATATGAAAAGTATTTTTTATTTCTCAGAATTTGTAGATGAAAATTTAACTATTTTAACATATCCTACATACAAAAAAAACGTTGTATTGCACATAGGATAATTCTGAAGTAATTCAGATATTCAAAGTCGGAACAAAAAATATCTATATTTTAAAAAATACCTTTAAGATAATTCTGAAGTAATTCTGATATTCAAAGTCAGAACAAAATAAAACATCCTTTTCTCTATTAACCAGGAACTGAATAAAAATTTGATCAACTTCAGTTACATTACACAACAACTACTAGGGTATTACTACCAAATTATTATTTTGAGGGATTATTATTTTTCACAATAAAAACGAACTGTTTTAATTGGACATAATTTTTAATTAGCAAATGCCATATACAACAACAATCGTTTTGCCAAAATATGTTCATATTCAAACATATTTTATGTAAAAAAATCATTAAATATCATGGGAACTTTTCCTTCTAATGCAGCTTTGGTCTGTGTGTGACAAGAATGTCATTGTTATTGTTTAAATTTGAAATAAATATATCGCCAAAAACTAAGATTACTCTCAAATCCCTTTCAATACTATACAAAGCTAACTATCATAACAAAGTTTAAACTTTGGTCACAATTTGATTATCTTAGAATTATTACCGGGAATGTTGACACCCCAAACAACAATTTGGGATATATATTGTACAAAATCACATATATGTAGCTACAATTATGGTGATAAAAATTGCACTAAAAATTGAAGGCAGGATAGGCAACAGAAATTTGTCCACTAACAGAAATGTGGTTGCTTATTTTTATATAGTCCTGTGAATGTAATGTAATTTGAACTTCTGTATACAGGACCGTATCACTTTGCAGTAATTCCTAGATTTGTCACTAGGTCCTATTTTAGATCAAATTGTCATTTGGATAATAGGACTAATTTCTTAAATTTAAAAACAAGTGTCAACTAAAACTTGCAAGAAAATGATACTAAAGAAACTGTATCTTCTTGTCTTGTATTCTAAAAGAAAACGTAACAGTTTTTGGCATTTTTTGCACCGTATTTAGAATTCAAAGGTCAATATGTGTGTTCTTGTAAAACACTAACATATCAAATTTGATGAAACTAATGATATCAATATCTTAACAAGACCAATGCTTTTATTTGAAATTTAAGGCAAATAACTTGTATAAAATTATTTGTTTCAGGAAACCCTGATATTATGACATACTCTCACTAATTTTGTTAAAGATTTTGGTAAATAGCAGTTTACTTCAAATGAAATGAAAAAAAATGTCTCTTATATAATCTGTACATCAAAATTTTGGAAGAATCCTACCTAATTTTGAAATTAATTATTTAATTTCAGGCATATTTTTTTTTTTATGATGTCTGGATTTCACAAGAGTAACCAATCCTAGGAAGTATATACATATGATAAAAATATGTAGACGACTACCATACAAAGACTGTCATAATGATGTTATCACAAAATACTATCACATCAGGCCTTGGTTTCATAAAACATCTCAGAATTAAATACTGACTCAAAAAACAACCCGATTGAAGCATTATTTCACTTTTTTTCTTATACAGACTGACTTCATACTACAAGTACACTTATTTTAACTACTTGGAAAAATTCCTTCTTTCTTTTTTTGTATTTTTGATGGTTATAATATCCAAAATTTCACTAAAACTCACCAAAGACATCAATATTCTGTTTTGTGATATGTATGTACTTGCTTGGTGTCAAAAATGTTGAGATTAAGGTAGGAGGCACCTAATTGGGCTATATTTCAGATGTTTATAAAATTTGGCATGCAACTAGAGTACATTGAACTGCATCTGAATATCAAAAAAATTATGTAGGTCCCTTTAATACTTCCCAGGTTTCAGGTTTTGGAAAACAGATGGGTAAATACATAGAATGCATGCAGTTATCACTCCAAAATGTCTTTAAATTTTGATTTCTCAAAATCCAGTCTCTAGAATTAAAAAAAACAGATATATTATTGCCATTGAAATTCTCTTTTTATTGATATAACATTTATTGGTGGTCACCAGATTCGTTTTTTTCAGTATATTAGATTGATTACTGTATGCAAAGTGAAAATAAGCATCAAAAAGCCAAAATAAGCATAATGTTGTCACGATAAAAATGTAGATTTTTAGTGTTTTTACAGACAGGACCTATAGTTGAATGATTTCCACAACAAAAACAAGGCTGGTGACCCTATGTTTATTAAGTATCATTGAAACGAAAAAGTTGAAAGCAATAGCATATCATTTTTTTTAGAAAATCCTAGGGATAACGATTTAAAGTGAAATTATTTGTTTTTTTTCAGCAGTTTTTATATGACATCTACAGTAAATGTCCTTTATTTCAATGAATTTAAATTAACCTTATGAAAGAAATATAAAAGCTAAATATAATTTTTTTTTTTTGATATTTAGATGCAGCTTCGAATGTTCAAGCTGCATGTAAAATTTAATGAAAATCTATAATTTAGCGGATTTAGATACCTCCTGCCTTAATGGCGATTTTTTATAAACATGAAAAAGTTTATGTTCATACATACAATCAAACATTTACTCTGACTAGATATTGTGACTGAATTGCCAATTTATAGAACCTATGTATATTTGAGGACCAAAATAATAAATAAAACATGAAATCTATACACATTAAAATGCCATTGCTCAATGAATATCATCTGGTAAGTATGATGAAACATTGCAGATCTTTATATAACTATAAATTATTCAATGAGAAAAATAAAATATGAGCTGTCAAATTGATAGAAAACCAGATTTCCCCACATCACTATTTGAAGCTATCTGTCCACTTTACATCACCAAACTAAAAAGTCTATTTTTGAGGTACTAAATCTATTTGATAATCAGTTAAGATTACCATAAAAGGTTTGTTGAATATAGCATACATATGTTTAGTATACACCATTTCATCAAGATTTGGTTACTCACCTGTGAAATAGTTTACTACCAGAAGGTGTTATGTTGTTAAGCTGAACAGAAAATAGTAAACAGCATATGCTAATACAAACCTTTTATGGTAAATTCCGATCTCCACCAATAAAATTTAACTTCCGCACAAACGGTTGACATTTTGCAGCTATTTTTAGCATGATAATAATTACTGTTTCACGACTTAAAACTTTAATTTTCTATAAAAGTTTAGATATTACCTCTGTACAACGTGAATATATATATACAGTTATCATGATGAAAATTAACAAATATATAATTTCTGTTTATCTTAATGTTAATTCTACTATTAGCGTGTATGCCAAAACCACAAAACTTCTTAATGGTAAATTGTACATTGTTTTTTTTGTATAAGATTGAAGTTAATTAAAACAGCTCAGCATATTCATGCAGTGTTCTCGTAAAAACAATATAAAAATTAACTTCCAAAATCATAATTCAATTGAAATCAAAACTTTGAAGTTTTTTTTATCTAATTCAACTATAAAATTACAAACTTGACATCTCTGGCAGAGCCGTACATACCATTTTATGAGCAAAATATGCGCGAGTTATCTTTCTTGGTACATACTTCTATGTATTAAATTTTACATCTAATTCTACTGTCTATATAACTATCATACGAACATTCAACATCAACTTAAATATATGTAACACCAGTAACAAGCACCTTGATCACGCTAATCCAATTTCTACTTGTAACTCTACTATATCCATAAGACAAAGTTTTCCTGGTTTTTCACCACGAATTATTTGGTCTATGTGAGAGTTTTGTGGCCTGAAATCAATATCATCCTTACATTTGTTAGATATCAAGAAATCTAATGCACTGCTTGGCCTGCCAGGCTTTGTTGTAGCTTTGGCACGTGAAAATAATGAATCAAAATATCTCTTTCTGAATTCGTGAACATCTTCATCATCTTTTTCTTGATGCAATTCTGCCATTATCGAAGCCCTAAGCTCTTCTCCACAGACTTTTGGGCCAGTGTTTAAATCTGGTAAATTAATCTGACCAGCACTTGATTTCTCTGACCGACTTTCTATTTGAGACATCTCGGCGTCGTTAGATAATGACGGAGGACTTGGAGTTGGAGACATTTTCATTTCACCACCTGAATGCTGTGGTTTCTGAAATAAATTTTCGTAGGATAGATTTCGAGCATGAGATCTTTTTTTCGGTAGTCGTTCGGCGTGTTTTGGTATACTTTTAACTTCCGAACTATGTTTTTCAGTATATTCTTCCGATGTGGATGGATATGTACTTGCAGGATGACTAGATTTCCAATAAGGAGGTTGGTATGGTCCCTCTTGAGTATTTGTCTGACTTGTCTCCTCACCAACGTAACTTGTGAAAGACCTGAAGGGATCCACTGGACCACTATAACCGTATAAATTTGTATCAGATGATGACCTACATATAGTCTGGTTGTACTGTGCTATCTTACGTCTTTTCGGATGTAAATGTCCTTGGTCACTTTCACTATTTTCGGGAGTTCGCTTCTGAAACTCTGAACGCACGTAATCTCCCGAGTTTATAGTTTCACAGCGTGGTCTGAACGAGTCCTCAGTTTGTGAGTCTTTGCTATCTAATGACAGTATATGCTTTAATGGACAAGAACAATTTGTGTATTGACAGATTGGTTCCTCCATATCGATACTAATGGCTCTTTGTCTTGTATCAATAGTCGATTCTCGCTGGCTCAGATCAAGGGGCTGTTCCATATCCTCAACAACCTCTCTAGAATGATGCAAGAAGTGAGACAGGTGGCCACAGTGTGAGGAACCTACAAAAATATATAATAAAAAAGTGTTTAGGCTTATTATGTATAAATACGACAAGACATATCACTGAGTCTGGGGTATACAGATGAAACTGTAGGATATATGTATCACCTCTGCTCACAGGACGTTATGATATGCAAATTTGGGAAGACGGACTTACTTAAACTTATTATTATTTTCCTTGAAACAATCCATCATAAAAACGACATTTTAGTATATCCACGTTCGTTCCTACAAACCCCTGACAACATTCATTCATATTTCACGGGTTGAAAGTGAACGATTTTCATTGGTTACTTCTCAAGGTAAAAAAAGAATCCATTTCCGTCGTAGGTAGAATTTTCTAGGTGTGTGTGCTTGTCCAAAACCAGATGTCTTAGTCGGGGTGTGCTTGTCTAAAGCCAGATGTCTTAGTCGGGGTGTGCATGTCCAAAGCCAGATGTCTTAGTTATAGTGTGCTTGTTCAAAGCCAGATGTCTTAGTCGTACTGTTATTGTCCAAAGCCAGATGTCTTAGTCGTAGTGTGCTTGTCCAAAGCCAGTTGTCTTAGTCGTAGTGTGCTTGTCCAAAGCCAGATGTCTTAGTCCGGCGTAGTATGTTTTTTAACTCATTATGCATTCTGGAGTATAATTTTTATTTCAATGATTTTGTATTTGTGTTCGGTTGAATTTATTCTTGCAATGCAGTGTAGACGCATGTCCTATGTCTTGTACTTTTCAATTTTGAATTTCAAAATATATCCCATGCCTCCTTTAATGTCTATACGAATCAACTTTCAAAGCTATCAAACTGTAACCAGTCTGTTTAAAGCATTCGTAGTCAGCATCTCATCGGATATCCTGTGGGTAATATTTATTCAACGTATCACGAACCGACCATGAAACTAGCGAAAAAATTATGAAGCAGAGTTGATATACGTGTCTTGTTGTGACTTGCTGATCTCCTGTATTTGTTTTTGAAATGTGTCGCACCAAAAGGGGAGCATATTTAAGTGAGAATCACTATGGAGCAACTTTCAGTTTTTAATATATATATATATATATATATATATATATATATATACACAAGTTCTATACGAACACAGTGATTGTTATACCACTGACGTGTATTGGATATAGCCCTGAGGGCGTTATTTATATCAGGATAATCTGGAAATTGCAAATGATAGGTTTTAGGGATAATTTAGAAGGAAGGGGGAGGGTCTTTCAGCAATTTCACCTTGTGCAAAGATAAACTATGATAAATGCAAGATATCTGGCTAAATTTTATGGCATCAATATATACATTATGATATATTTTGAAACTTACTTGGAATTTAATCCCTTATTTCTTCAAACAAAATATTTGATGTACTTTGCGTATATTGAAATGTGGGACCTTGAAACCCTTGTCACACTACATTCCCTGTATACATTGTACATGCGGTACTTGTGACAAGTTAATAAGATCGACTACTATACTTGAAACCAAGGTGCAGCATTGTTTAAAAATCTATTGTAGGCTAGTATGTACATGCTTTATGTAATTCGAATACGTTCCCTGGTAATAAGTTCTAAAGGGTCGAATTACATTGGTGTATTTTTATGAATTATTCCACTTTTAGCTAACATCAAACAAGATTGAATTTTATGAAACGTATTCCTCTGGAACCTATGACATATAAAACTGGTTTCTTTCACATTTATTTCACATACATATACAATGAACATTTGAAATTGAATGTTATATGAAAATGAACGAAAAGATTTTTGGGATGATATCTTCCTCTTGTGGCATTTTTGGTAATGAGAATACATTAAACGGAAGATCAGTACAAACAAATAGGTTATACCTTAGAGTATTATCTACATGTATGTGACATTATATATAGTTAATTTTACTGTTATGTGTAATGTTGGAACTCGTCTATACGTAGCTCTGACCTGATTGGTCACTTCATCTTATTTGTGTGTTAATTGTCCCCAATTATGTCATCACTGTCTTTGACTGTATTGCGCAACTGCCCTTAATTAAAATAAAGTAGTCTTATTCTTATTAATGTCAAATTCATCCGAGTTCAGTGAGTATACCTGGTGCCTAGGTTGCTCCCCCTCCCCCGGATTGCAACCTTTTCAAAGATAATTATGAAAGTATTAAATAAATATAGTTGCTAAATATTGATTTTTTTTCCTGCATGTAATGACCGTAGATTGACCCTCTGTACTTTTACTTTTATGGAGACCTGTATTTCATTACATATAAATCTATGACGGTTTTCTATGAATTAAAAATGAGAGGTTACATATTACTGGGACATTATCCCACTTACCGTGACCCCTTCTTGATGGAAGTTCTATTTTTCATTAGCTCTGGTCATTAATATGTTCTAAATAACGTATTATCATAATCAATCCTCACCGTGAAACATGCATGTACGAGCACCATTTGACCAGTAGATCACGGATTAATATTTATTTCCTACACTGTATTTATTAACATATATTTGATTTAATGAAAAAAAGTGTTTAGCACGACTAATATTTTGAGTTTTTTTTTAAATTGAATACAAAAAAGAAAAAAAAATTGAGAAATTTGTTTTTATTATTTCAAAATTTTCAAATATTAAAAAAAAGAGGAAAAAAAGCACAAAATTTGCTTTAGAAAGACATATAAACCTTGGTCGACTGATATTATTTGTCTTAATAATGTTATAGTCATGATAAATAACAGAATACCGTGTACAGATGTAAAAATATAAATTTAAGTTCATGATCAGGTAAAGCCTGTAAGCCATGTTGTACATTTATAAATTGAAAAATATATGATATTTAAAAAATCCGGACATGGTATTGATTATTTTATTTTATTTTCTTTAAAAAATCATGCTTGATTATTTTTGACCAGATAACAGAAAAAACCAAACACATAAATACACACATACATATGATATTTACCTATGCTATAATTTGGAAGTTCCATATTCCCATCCTCATTTAAATAGTTCATAATTAACTAACTAATACTAATACACTAATGGGCAATCAACTGGATACACATTTTTATAATTTGTTCTCATTCTCTACTAGCTCCAGTCTGAGAGGCAGTTAATATTACTTTTATTACTAACAATACACAATTTACTAATCTATGTGTAATGTGTATATAACTCGGGCAATGACATTGTGTGGGTTGTGAACTTTATCGACTATTGCTTCATTGGTTTAATCCATGGAATATTTATGTGAAATGTACACAACATAATAGGGGTTATTCTCTGGTGAACAACTTTTTACATTATTAAGACAAATATTATCAGTGCAAAAAGGTGTATGTGTCGTTATGTAACTCAATCATATTTGCTTTGTACTGTAACTAAACCCTCCATGGGCCCATTAATTGGTTAATAAAATCTTCTTCTTCTAAAGCATATTTAATGTCGACACATCTGTCTCGATTCTCGTTCTTGTCTTATTAATATTTATATAAAATGTCTTAAAATTTAACCAGATATCCTGCATTTATCAGGTGTCATTATTACGTAAGATGAAATTCCTGAAAGACCACTCCTCTCCTAAAAAAGCTATTTGCATTTTTCAATGTATCATGGCAAATAGGATGTACCCTTATCTTGAGGGTTACTCCCGAAAATGCCAAAGGAAAATTCAAATTTCAAATTTAAATTATTTATTATTTAATTTTATATTTAATTATGCTTTGTCAATTATGAATTTCAAAATTTAATTTCTTACAATTTGATATTTTTATTTTTGCTTTCTTAATTTACACTACAATATATATATGTATTTTATATTTTTAACAATAATCATTATTATTTTAAATTTTATAAGTATCCATACTTTCACCTTTGAAATATTTAATTTTATATAATTTTATCCCAGGAACAAATTGTCTTTACCAGTTCATCTACATCACCGTGTCATGTACTAAACAAACATAGCCCTAGGTAATTTATGAATGGGAATAGGCATTTTTCAAAAGTTGGATAAATGGGAAGACACCATTATTTATTGGTATTGAATCCAGAAAAAGGATTATCATCAAATACAGAAGTGTGCATGTATGGATGTCGGGAAAGGAAAAACAGCTCGCTGCAATGCACTCAGCAGGGTCAGGTATCGGGGGATGGGGGTTCATATTTTACATCAACGGTATGTGTCGTCAACTTCAACGGAATGACTTGTGCACACAGAAAAATTGTCCATATTTTGCTATGATAAAAAGTGGAGAAATAGAACAATTTTTTATAAAACGAAAATAGATTTACGAATTTAATCGCAATTCTCATTGATTTCGTGTTTATTTTTCGTAAAAAGAAAGGCCGTCATCTCAGAATTATCCAGGAACATAATGATATAGGAATTTTAATACATTGTCTCATCCATATTCCTTCAATCATGTCGGCCTTCACGTCAGAAATAACACTAGATTAAAATATATGAACATTTTCCCCATATGTATGATACAAAAAAAATCTTATTCAATATCTGTCGAAAATCACCAAAATAGTGCAAATTAATTCAATGCTTACGCCATTTAGTACCATACCTAACCTTCGAGTTTAGGAAGACGTAGTGTAAACTCTCTTTGAACTAAGAATACTATTTTTGAATATTTGAGAGTAACAAAAGCATTGATAACACAAAAAGTATTGTGTACTTATACATATCAAAAGCACATAACTATGGCATTTTGAACTATTACCGGACAATAACCCTCAGTATTAATGTGAAAAGTTCACCGGGTTATTATGACGTCAATGCTGTTCTGAATGGGTTTTAACTACTCATGACAAATTAATTTGACAAAAAAAAAAAAAAAAAAAAAGAAAGAAAAGAAAAAAAGAAAAAAAAAGAAAGAAAAAAAGGAAAAGTAAATTTTAAAAGAAAAAAAAATCATGTGACATGTAGATTAAAACCTATTTACATAAAAAAATTGTTTGATTCAATATCCCATAACGCAAATCCTTTTAGACAAACATGTTGTTAGCAAATTTAAGAAAATATTAAACTTTTAAATCTCGCAACAAGCAGAGGTAAAATTTGGCTCCCTTATATAAACGTCTAGACATGGCTTTTTCGGTTATAGAAATGTTTTATACATGGTACATGTAGTTGTAAAGTGTGCTAAAACTAACATTCTTATAATTCGATCCTCATTATTGTTATTTTCTCAAATATCAATAAGAAAGAAAGATAAAGGGTGATTATCCGGTCAACACTAACAACCAGAACTCCCATATCTCAATAGAACTGGTCACTGATTTATCTTTTTGTATGAACTTTATTGAAATTCTGATGATGATAATTATGGGGAGGATAGCATATCAGTTAGGAGTGACCAATAGAGTTTAATCTTTTCACGTATCAGATTTATAGAATATTTTATAACAACACAATTTTTCGTGCGATGAACTACAATTGATAACATTTCTTAAGTCTCATTTTAAAAGAAAAATGATAGATAATAAAAAAAATTCTTAAAATAAGTCAAATTCTTATTTACTGTATAATTGGTGTTTAACATTTAATCGATTTATATCATGAACATATTATGATATCAATGAAAACTTCTGCAGAATTCCTTACAAGTAACAAAAAAATTACAATTAATGTCTTTCTATTTTCAAACTTATTTACATGTGAAAATATAAAATACTGACATATGTCATCCACGAATTTTCTTCGGGAACATTCATTTCCTGAAAAATTCGATTAAACCAAATGCCAAAAAAGCTTGTGTTTGTTTTACTAAACAAGTAAATAAAAACTGCGGGAATTAAGACGCCCCAGGAGAACGGAACAATCGCCTGGATTTAAATTGTCTGATGCGTAATTTCAGAGAATAGTTTTACTTGAGAATTTTGCTGATTTTTCTAGTTTTAAAAATATTGGCGGCCATACTGGTCTAAGGTTCGAATGTTGAATGGGGACCACCTTAGGGTCATTCCACCGGAGTTTGGTCTCAATCAGCTCGTTTGATTCAAATAATATTGATTTATTTTGCAAATTATTCTATTTTTAGCAAAGGCTAAAGTCCATAACCGAGAAAGTATTTTGAATGGAGACCTTCCTAGACCATTCTATTAAAAAATTTTTGTTCCAACTGGAACATTTTTTCAGAGAATAAGTCTTTTAAATGAAATTTTAAGACGAAGACAGATAACGGACGCCAAGCGATGTCAATAGCACATAATATGCTGTTGGCGTTTCCAATGATGCGAGCACAGCAATAGCCCTTTCCAGAAACTCATTTCCGGTATCACGATTCTGACTCTAAAAATTATAATTTAAAGCAAGTTATTTCCCTTACTTTACTTACTTCCGTTTCCGGCGAACGAAACTTTTTCTAGCCTTAGTATGTAGCCCAATATGGCCATGTTCGCTTTAACAATATACAGTCAGTTCGGATTGCATAATGGCTGCCCCAATTAAACAAAGACTTTTCTAAATGACCTATGTGCTACTATAGCGCTCGCTGCGCTGGCTATAACAAATAAAACGACATATTCAAGTAAAAACCACAGTGCAAAGATAAAAAAAGAACTACCACAGAAATTCCATATTAACTTACATTGTTTTTATCTAACCACTTCATAATAGAGCACAGTATCTTTACCATCAAACATTATTCGATACATAAAATGAGAAAAAAAAAATACATCTGTGAAAATATTTTCTCGGGTGATTGTTTGTTCTTTTGTCCTGTTTTGTAGTTTTTACCATGGATGTAACTTTTATTGGTTGTCTTTTCCTTTTTTGTACTTTTACTTTAGCTTGCACATCTGTACCAAGTGAATCGATACACGACAACGGATACAACTGTACAAGTTCTTGTTGTATGGACAAGTTAAGACATACAAATATATTCAACCAGTATGTTCTAGATTTGTTCATCTATATCTGTTTTATTGAACATCTCAAAAAAAAAAATACAGATGAGTTCTTTCAACTTTGATCCATTTCACTAAATTACCTATAATATTATGTAACCGGAGCATTTTATTTTCGCTAACATTATTGGATTACATGTAGTCAATTGTTCTACCTCTGCAGATATTTGAATTTTTGTTTTCAAATTACGTAATATTTCAAAGTAGACCTATCATTATTGGTAAGAATGACAACTGTCCGAAATAAGTAATAATTTCACAGTGATGAAAAATTAGATTTTTGAACTTCATTCAAAATGGCACATAAAACCCCGGCTATACTTTTCTAAGGAAGAATAAATATAACATTTATTGGTACATGTACTCCGACTCCTTTGAAACGGAAAATGTTAGATCCCTGATTTACAGAAGTATATAATTTTTTGATAAACATGTGCCATTATCAGTAAAATGAATGCCACTCAAATTTAACATTTTTATAACCGAGAAATTATTCCTCATATAGCATGAAGTGCCCCGTGCTTGTACGTCTTTAAAAAATCACCCTTTAAGGTGTTTTTGTTTACTTATCTTTTCGTCAAGGAAAAAAAAATCGAATAACACTGCACATATTGTTTGACAAGTAAAAAAGCAAAAAGTAATGTACAATTTCAACTAGGAAAATCCATTTACTTAAAACAATAAAATACATGTATAATTTATATAAATATAAAAATACTAGCAACTACATGTATATGGTGACAAGGTGCGAACGGATCAAGGAGTGTTTATAAGAAAAATTACTGAATGTCCTACACAGAACCACAAGACCCAATACTTACTAAGCCAACATAATCTCAGAATGTGGACAGTCGGAAATTAGCATCAAAGAAGGATATAATAAGAAGATCAGGTTTTGTCATGGTCAAAGCAAACTACCTGTCCATTTAAAGTATAACTTGTAAACATGAAATGCAAACGATGTTGAACAAGTTTTCTGTAAAATGTCTATCATCTTTTCTTATCCTTAGACGTATCACAATAGTCTTAATGGTAACCGACGTCCCATAACGGCTGTGACTAGTAGGAATGCCATCGTTTTTATCTAATTTTTTAATTCGAAAGACCGTTAACCATTTTAACCAAACTCAGAAAAAGACCCTGTCAGATTTTTCAGCAATTCTTTCTTTGTAAAATTCCATTATAAAATGTTTGAAAATATTGCTGTTCATTTATTAAAATACCAACTACATGTGTGAAGATGAATTCCATGATCGAATTTTCTAGTGAGTTTCGTATTTTTTCGATTACTGCCTGATTTAAAAATGAAAATGAAATATATTTTTCACTTCATTAATTCATTAAACAAATATAATGAAACACACAAATCTATTAGAATTGCCGTAGGGCATTTACATTACATAATGTATTCTGTTCAAACGACATACCTT
Source organism: Mytilisepta virgata (assembly GCA_028015205.1). Lineage (NCBI taxonomy): Eukaryota > Metazoa > Mollusca > Bivalvia > Mytilida > Mytilidae > Mytilisepta > Mytilisepta virgata. The sequence goes on along the minus strand of CM051520.1, from coordinate 18,226,184 downwards.
CACGGTGGTAATAGTTTGTTCCCATATAACCCATCGGATACACAGTATAAAATCGCCGTCCAAACATTCCCTGTCTTATAACAGTATTCATGTCGTACATCTTCTCTATAATTCAACTGATTTCTATATCGATTTTATCCACATGTCACAACAATACAGAAACAGATTCCAGGTTAATGTTATGCATAGTCTTAAGGTTGTCACTGATCAGTGCAACTGTGTTAAACGGTCCTTTCAGAACACATCATTGTGGGGATTCTGAAGGGGTACTGAATAAAAAGGTATGAAATCCTCTCTGTGCAAGTTCACTTCTTAAAATAGTATGAACAGAATATATTTATCGTGTAGCCTTCTGTGTTGTCAATGGTAAAATGTATGTAGTTAAAGGTGATTATTAACGCTTGGAGGAAAATTATGGGACATATCAAACATTGAGTTATAACTGAAAACTACGTGAAACATTTTCAGGGACATTAAGGGACAGAATGATACAAACTTGATGTAAATGAACTTTGTTGGGAGACAAGCGAGATAAGTTCTCTGCATAAGTAACCGAATCTCCGCCAATTGTTGATTTACGTCGCACTCCTTGTCGTTGGCTGTCTAGTGGTAATAATAAGTTCAAACTCCTTGTCGTTTGGCCGTCTAGTGGCAATAATAAGTTCAAAGACAACACCAAAAATAGACTTGAAAAGAGCATATGTAAGGCAATAGTCTGCAGAACTTTAAATATAAACAAAAATCTATGCAACACAGACTAATGCAGTTAATGAACCTGTTATATTGATTAAATTTCTGAAACACTAAGTTATATACGTTAGCAATGAAACATTTGCACAACACATGATATAACATATCAATACGAAAACAAGAATATTTCTTATTTACAGCAAACCGAATTTTTGTTCATCGATTGGAGCCAACCCAAACCCTCCTCCACCAGCCGTAGATCGTCAAACTAAACAACCGAATTGGAAAATGCGGTTAAAAATTCTCTACTCCTCTATATCTGTTTTAATGAACATCGCAAAAAAAGAAAATACAGACGAGTTCTTTCAACTTTGATCCATTTCACTAAATTACCTATAATATTATGTAACCAGAGCATTTTATTTTCGCTAACATTAGTGGATTACATGTAGTCAATTGTTCTACCTCTGCAGGTATTTGAATTTTTGTTTTCAAATTACGTAATATTTCAAAGTAAACCTATTATTATTGGTAAGAATGAGAACTGTCCGAAATAAGTAACAATTTCACAGTGATGAAAAATTAGATTTTTGAACTTCATTCAAAATGGCACATAAAACCCCGGCTATACTTTTCTAAGGAAGAATAAATTTTACATTTATTGGTACATGCACTTCGACTCCTTTGAAACGGAAAATGTATAGATCCCTGATTTATTTATACCTCATTATTGGTACGAATGGGAACGTATTTTATAAAACGTTTAACAAAATACATATATTGAAAGACCAAGAAGCATGGTTATTTTAATTAAATAGTCCTTCTTTTGCACCAGCAACACTCCTAAAATGTAGGTTCAAAGAGTAAATTAAAAGTTGTACAAAAATTAACTTGCTCTTTTACTTTTAACATCAAACTTTTCTAGACGTTTTTATTCTGTCTAAAAAAGAACTAACATATAGAAATATGATAGGTCGGGTTATAATGAAAATATTTTATTAGTTTTTTTTTATAAGGCAGGAATAAATACATGTATTACAAAAATAAAATAAACAAATTTACAATACATTTAGTTTAAAAAAGTGAAACGCCAAATTTAAAAAAATGAAAAGTTTAAGTATAGTCCAGTTATCTGAATCAAACAACCTTTTCATGCCTACATGTGAATATTAAAACTGTATTCCATGTTGTTAAATTTAAATTTAAAGCAACTGATCGTGTTAATTTCCATTTAATTATCCCATTTTTGTTTTTATGGTTTTTACTGGGGATTAAGACATTCATGGGCCTGTGCATTAATTTTCCAAAATTTTGCATTTCCGAATTAATATTTCTTTTCTTAATTTCCATATTTTCTTCCGCTAGCTCGTTATATTCGCTGTAGAATTTTAGCCGGAATTTTGTGTATACCATTCCAGAAGCATAAATCTTGTGGGCATACCCACGGTAAATTACACATTTGTTCCTTCTATTAGGCTCAGTGTGAATTATATCCATTGTAAAAAAAAACTATCAATAAAAAATATATTCATGTATTTATTACTTCTACCGTACTGTTATATTAAAACAATTAGGGTTAGCTTAAGCATGAATATATTATAAGTAAAACTTCGGTTTTTGCTTAAATTCGGGAATGAATATAATACTCTTTTTGAAAATAAAAAATCTGAGACGTATGAATTGCGCTGACGACAGCGCAAATGATTCTACCTTGGCGGCCAATTGTGCATAACCCCCCCGAGTATGAGAACCCAAAACATCATCATCAGTACAGTTGAAGAAATCTGCACACGAGCAGGTTTCTAACTCGCATTCTCAGTGATAATGGAGACATTTTCAATTTCATGCAGTGATGTTCTGATGGGGTTTGGTAAACTCAGCATAAAAAAGATCAAAACCGTGTCGCAGCATGCAATTCAGATCCAAAAATTGCTTACACGGCTACAACGCAACATTATGAAGCTGCAGACAAAATATAAAATCATTCCCGTCTGTAGAAGCCAAGAAAACTTTCACGAACAAAAGATCTTAATGTCACTTATACCAAGGATCTAGTCCCCCCCGCTCCAGCCCCAAAAACTTAATTCAGGTCCTGTCCATATTGAAACTGAGTCATGGTGTTCCTACTTTTTTGACAGACAAATTCGTGGACAAAATCCTTGATTACTCAAACTTTGGCGTGATAAACCAGTTGGTTGCAACTTGTAAGTGTAAATGCATGTAGTACGAGATTACAGTACACATTTTCAAAAATAAGACGTATATGTACTTATTTGGGTATAATTTGAAATTTATCTTACAACCTCACTCTATTTTAATTTTACACTTATTGTTAGAAAACATTCACAGTTATTAAGAAATGCAGATAACAATTTTAAAACCGTTTTCCTTTGATAAATACGCAACGTTACATGCACCGATTAATTCGAGTTCCATCTTTACATGTGTGATTTGATTTTTTTTTAAAAAAATATGAATTTTCTAACAGGTGAACTTAATAAAACTTCTTTCAGACCTAAAATCGTTTCATTAGATTACTAAATTTAGCCACCAGGAATAAATAAACGTTGTGGACGATTTAACATTCAGTGTCAGAGAAAGTAGATAATCTTAAATGATTAATTTTAACGAGGTGGGTTGGGGAAGAGGGACACGAAGTAATCGATTGCGCTCTCGAATGTAATTTCTATTACATTCCTAGGGCCTAAAAAAAATATAGTTGTGTTTAGGGTAACCCAACCCTACCTAATTTTTAGTGCCTACCCTAAATTTTGTATAACCTTTCTTCAACAAGCACTGTTAAAGTCAAGGTGACTCCAGTATACAACCTAACTAAAAAAATTAATGTTAATAAATAAAAAAAATTCCCTTCCTAACTTTTTTCAGTGTGTTACCCTAAACATATGTATTTTTTTATTTGGCCTAGTAATAATGAATCCAATATTCAGCCTTTGATTCTATTTTTTGTCAAATTTTAACACATATTCTTTTACAAAAAGGTACCAACATTGTTCAATTTTTAAATTATGGAATCTCTCATTGAACTTGATATGAAAATGTTGGATTTTTTGGATAGGTCATAAGAGCACAGCTGATGGAAAACAAATTTGTTAAAATTATATCATTATGGATGGACAATGCAGCTTACGAAATATAATCTCTATTTGTTTAGGGGAAAAGGTGTTAAAATACTTTCGATCGTGATAGATAATGGTCAGCAAAGTGCATGTGTTAAAAATGATCTGTATGTACAATATTTAGAATTCTACACATTATTTATATGAAGAAGCACAACATTATGACGAATTATTGAAATATTATTTCTTAGAACACACTTAATGTAATCATACTTCATATATTAAAGAATTACATAAAAAATTAAGGGGGGATTAAACGGATATACAATTGTAAACAAATTATATTAGCTAACAACCATGTATGTAAATAACATTTAAAAGCAATTTCCTTACCTTTAAAGCATTTATACAAATTTCTCTCTACAAAATTCACTGACTAGAGTTTTAGAGTGCTCATTGGATTGTACCGACAGTTTTGTTTTCTTCTGACCCGACTTTGACACAGAATTGTATATTTAGTTATTGTGAACATGCGCAGAGGCAACATTTTTAGTTAGGTCATTGTCCGTTCATTGTAAACCTACGAGCAGTGCAACGACCTTTCAGATTACGTCTGTTGATAAAATGATATAACTCTTGTCGACCGAATATTAAAACAAAAGTGCAATGCATATTTATATTCTTTATTAATTGAAAAATAATATGATTCTAGTTTATGTTTTCAATTGAACTAATTGAATGAAAAATCGATTAGAATCTGCAAACAAGGTCATGTAATATCCTGTTGCATTATGTATATGACAATATGTATGTCTTGAACCGGAAATTTTACAGCTCTCCAAAGATTATCCACGGAAGTGAATTCTGGGTCTGTTTATTACCAATCAGTAAATTTGCATGATATTAAATTATTGTTGCATAAATTTATGCATTTAACCGTTAAATCGTTCATCATCAAGAGGGACTTTACCTTCGGAAATCTCAGAAAAATCAGTGACGTATACATACAGTTTGTTTTAGAGACTATGATATATACTGAAATTTATTGGTATTTAACCCAAGTAAATATCGGAAAAGCCCAGCTCAGAATTACATGCCGGGGTTGTCGTGATGTATAGGGTCTGAAAAAGTGGGGGTGGGGTAATTTGACCAATTTATGACCGGGGGGGGGGGGGGGGGGGGTGGGGGTACCTTGATCATTTTATGCAAAGGGGGGGGGGGGGGGTCGGCGAACTTGAAACCTCTACAGATAATTATCCACGCCAGCTTTGTATAATCTTGACCTGCATTTGCCGCATGACCCGTATTTAAATATCATTTAGTTACCCCCCCCCCCCACCCCTTCATAAAATGGTCAAGTTACCCCCCCCCCCCCCCCTCGAGCAAGGGGTATATATATTTGTGCATATGTTAAATAACTACAAGAATTCAAAGAAATATATTAACATCGTTTTTTGTAATTGCTGAAGTTTAACATAAGTGTTAATTATCTTTAAGTTATATCCATGGAGATAGAACAATATTACAAGCAACACATACATACAGGCAGACAGCCAGCCAGTGAAGTTACAGGAAAAAGTAAATAACTTTGACCGATGTGGACCCTATTGATACAAGAAAACTACTTTTAGTGTATACTTGTCATGCTTTTGATTATTATTTTCATATACTTATGAAATTTTTTAAATATTTTCCTCATAAACAAGAGTCTTTTTTAAGTGTGAATATACAGTTTTCTGAATTGTTTTTCATCTGATTAATCTGAAAAAAAAATCATCTATCCACATGTTTATGCATTAGAAAAGGTACAACTTCAAATTCAGAGAAAGAAAGTAACAATGCATTACTTCTACACAATTCCCAAAGAAGTTAACTCCTGAACTAAAATTGACCCCATGTAAAAAGAAAGACAAACAACGTAAGGCTTTCTTGTCTAGTGTGAACAATCCCTTTAGCGGTCATATCTCGAAGTGTAATTATCAGTGTTGTAAGACAAGACAAAACAAGACAAAAGAGTTTTTGACATAAAATATAAGAGTTCAGGTGAGAGCCATTCTTAATTGTTACAAGAGATCTTTTATTATATAAAAAAACCCGATACACATGCCTAATCATTGAGTAGCAGAACACAGAACATCCCAAACATGCAATTATAATCTCATATTTGGTAATTTTAAGTAATTAGATCATGAATTGTTCTTATGAACAGACCTGTATTTGATCGTTTAATCGATGACCTACATGCAGTTCTTTTTTACAATTCCGCTTTCCGTCGTTTTTGTTTGCAGGTAGGGAGAATTTTGTTAACTTTTATCAGAAAGGAGAGAAGACAAATGTGATATGATCCATCCAAGGACGGTTTATCTCTCTTTAAAAAATAATTTTAATATTGTTTGTAATAAAAAGTGAATGGCAATAAATTCAAGCAATTGATGATTACAATCAGTGTACTGCTTATTCTATAATGGAACGTGGGTTGTAATGTTCATTTTCATTGGATGAGTTGAAAATTTGAAGTCATAAATTCTGCAACCGATGATGCCCTCTAAAATGACGGCACGTGCAAAGCGTCATTTCCGGATATGAAAAAATCTTGGTAATTTCCTCGAAGCTTTGTGAGAAAGTTTATTATCTTACCTTTATTGTTCAAACTTAAGACTGTATTTATTTTTGTACCATTAATTATTAACGCACATTTCCTTACAAATGGAGTTGTGCTTAGCATTCAGTCAGTATAAATATTTAATTTTATCTTGTCTTTCACTTAATCACTTCTATACCAAAAAGTGATGGTGTAAGCATGTTTAAATCAATGATCTCTGGTCATCAGGGCCCAAAAAAAGATCAAAATCCAAAAATACCAAGAAGGTCAACCCAAAACAACCTAAAGACAGATTAATGTTCTTAGTTTCATAAAATATAACAATTCATTGGCAAGAATTTCTAAGCATCCAAAAATATTGGATAGTGAACATGCATTTACCACCTTTCCATTGACATTTTCCTATAAATCTTTGACACCTTTTACCTATCCACTGATCGCCAAGCTGTTCGCCTTTCAATGTCACTTCCAACATTTACTCGGGTCATTTCAGATGGACGAATTATACCCCGAAGACTACATGAAGTATCTGGGAAATGTGTGGGTCAGTAGGTTAATTTCAACATACGGTGTTGTAGTATGAATATGAATTCATCATCTTAAGGCCACGCCAAATTTATTTTTAGTTCTTTAATGGATTTCGCCGCTCCGATTTTTGGACTTTATAAATTTTAAGAAGAAAAAAAATTTTGTCGCTTCATTTTGCAAAAATGTTGAAAATTCTTCATTTTTCAAGAAGTTAAAAAACAAAAGTGTTCTCCCGCTCCTAAATATTGGTAAAATATAGGTATTTTTTTCCATTTTTTGCAATATTTTAGTTTAAAAATTGTGCCGCACGTAAACTTGATCTTCGCCGGAAAAAAGCTAGTCCTCAAGAAAAAAATATAAAATTAAAATTTCGCTCGCTCGCACATTTTTTTTTCAGAAAAAAATCCAAAGAACGAAAAATTAATTTGGTGTGGCCTAAGTATTTTCGTACTCTTTCATCACAGGGCATTTCATACCTAAAAATTGACTGCTGCACGACGCGTAAGGCAATGAGTTCTTTTACTGGCGTTCATAGGAACGCCTTACTTACTGGTGGCCATGGAAAGAAGCATCGTACACAAATTAAAAGAACTAATGGTATGAATAAATAAGGAAGCATGGTACACAGAAGAAGCCCGGGATATACTGAAGAGTACTGCAAAAGAAATGAATAAAAATATAAAACGAGATGGAGGCAGTCGAAAACGACAGCTATCCCCGCAAATGTTTAGGTCACAAGCTTAAAATGACAAACTTCAAAATTCGACCCATGTGGGATTCAGGTTTTGACAATCAATATACTAAAACCTTATATTCCATATCTACATATAGTCTATGTCAACAGTATGTAAAAAAAAATGAATAAAATGAAAAATGAGAGAGGAATTTAGGTCACAAGCTGAATTCAGAATTCAAAATTCAACCCCTGCGGGCCCTAGCAAATATTTTATGACGATACTGCATAAGAATAAAATACATTAAACGAAAAATGTTTAGATCACAAGAATAAATTCTCAATTTCCGAAATTCGACCCCTGTGGGTTTTGGAAAATCAAAGTTCTAATACCTTATTGGACATCTACATATTGAAATAAAATGCATAAAATAAAAATTAAAGAGGAGTTACAATTTACCTAATTTGACCCGTGTGGGCCTTCAGTTTTGAAAATCAAAATTCTATAACTTAATGTGCGTGCATCTACATACAGTATGTGACACATACTGCATAAAAATAAAATGAATAAAGGTAAAAATGAACGAGGATTTCAGGTCACAAGAAAGTGCGACGGACTGACGGACGGACGGGCAGACGGGAGCGGTAACAATATCCCCGAATTTTCTTCGAAAGTGCTGGGATAAATATAATACATAATGAACAGACCTACTTTCTGCTACACTGTTAAAACAATTTATTTGATCTATTTTTAATAATTGTTTTCGGGATATAATTAAACTAAACATAATTAGCATGTGCATGTAATGGCCTTATTTATATTCATTAACTTACAATAAATTACAAGGAATATAAATGGAAATTGTGAGCTGATAAAAGAGCACAAAACAAAAAAAAAAAAAAAGGTTAAAAGTTAGAAATGCCAAACGTGCTCTTCCTGCTCGTGAACAACGCAATATTTGCAGAAAGGTGACTTTAACTTCTGTTGTTTTGTTATTATTTTGCATTTTGTTTTTTGTCTGTATTTGTCCTTTATACGTTTAGTCGTTCTATGCCCTATTAACAGCTCATCATTTCCATTTATATTCCTTGTATTTTATTTTGTATAGCTTTTTTCAGTTAACACAAAGTGATTTCAAAAATGAGAATTTCTATTATGTATACAAATAACCACTGATTAACCCATAACAAAAGTAAAGGTCAATTTCTTTATTGATATATAAAATTTATCGGTGGAATTTGCAAGAATTTACGAATACGTAAAAATTATCAGATCAATCAATCATTCAAGCCTCTCTACGTCATTTTCGATTAGTTAGGCCATTCTCGGACGTAACTGTCCTAAGGCAAAGTCAAAGAACCGGTCAACATGCCTTCCATAACATGTGTTCTAGGTGAGAATGAAACTACACATCTTAAAAAAAATCCTGTGGCCATACTAAAATTCTGTACTTTTCAAATAACGACTGATATGAATATATACTCTCTCAAAAAAGAAACGCAACATACAGAAAATAGGAAATTTACTTCATATATTATTTTCATAATTTATGATATAAATAATTTACACAGGAATGCAAAAATTGGCACACTTCTTGTTCATGAGTTCTTTTACCTTGGAATATCACAGTTTGTCACATATTGTCAATAAATCACTCATAAATTGTCAATATCTGGTATGTCCACCATTTGCTTGTAACACAGCCCCGACTCTTCTTGGCATAGATTGAATTAAACGCTGAGTTCGAACACGCGGTATCCTTTGCCACTCAAACTGAAGTGCCTGCTGTAATTGTTGCAGATTTTGCGGTGGTGGTTGTCGTTGGCGCACGCGCCGATCCACTTCATCCCACAAATGTTCAATTGGATTAAGATCGGGTGATCGTGACGGCCAACGGATCACATTGACATTCTGTTGTTCTAAAAAGTCTACTGTTACACGTGCTGTATGTGGTCGGGCATTGTCGTGCTGAAAAATTTCTCTCCGAATGTCAATTACGGGCAATAAATGAGGTCGTAAAATTTCGTCTCTATACCTAACAGCGTTCAGATTGCCTTGGATATGTATCAGCTGTGTGTTTCTGGCATAAGAAATAGCGGCCCACATCATAACACTGCCTCCGCCAAAATTGTCTCTCTCCACAACACAGTTTTGCGCAAAACGTTCGTTTCGGCGCCTATACACACGTATGCGACCATCTCGCTTTTCCAGTTGAAAACGTGACTCATCGCTGAACCATACTCTTCTCCAGTTCTGTAAATTCCATGCACGAACTGTAGTACACCATCTAACCCTCGCTCGGCGGTGTTGGCGTCTCAGTGTTGCTCCAAAGTAAGGTCTTCTTGCCCTCAATCCATGAGAACGTAACCGATTGCGTACTGTCTGTGCTGATATACGGCGCAACCCAGGGACGTTTACAGCTGTTTCTGTTGCAGCAATAGTCCTATTCCGCAGATGGAAAAGTCTGATGTAACGATCTTGCGCCCTGGTTGTAACACGCGGGCGCCCTGAACGTGGCCGATCTGTCGTAGTACCAAGCTGCAGGTAGCGTCCCCAAAGGCGTGAAATTGTGCTACGATGAACATTGTACGTTACAGCAACAGCATTCTGTGATTCTCCGGCCTCTAGTCGTCCGATAGCGATATTCCGGGTAGCAGCGTCTAACCTTGGCATAGCGTCACCTCATCAGAATTTTATTTTACGAATGCATTCATGAAAAGAAATACCGGGTTTTTATACCGACTGACTGAGCTAAAAAATAACCCATGATTTGCACGTGAAAGTCGACCCAGTTTTTGGCAATGCGTAAATCGTAGGGTTTCCCAGATTGCGACCAAAGTCGTTTACGGGTGGATGAATTTAAATGATTGTACCTGGAAACTTTTTATGAAGGTGTAATTATGATCATGTGTACATATATTTTGATATTTATTGGTTATTTGTCCGGAAAAATAATATTTCAAAAAGATAATCTGATGTTGCGTTTCTTTTTTGAGAGAGTATAATTAAAACTTTTGAAAGAAAAAATTCAAAAAGTTCAACACACAGGCGCTTGGGTACAGGTTGGTGTATTGAAATTATGTATATTTGTGTAATAAAATCGTTAATTCTTAATTTGACAACATATGATACCATAATATGCATGTCCGACTGTATCTATAAATAGATACACAAACAAGGGGTTGTATCAAAGATGTTAAAATGACTAAAAACTAGGTCGGACATGCGTATTATGGTATCATATGTTGTGAAATCGAGAAATAACGATTTTATTACATAAATATACATAATTTCCAAGCTATACCCAAGCGCCTGTAGTTCAACAGTGTCACATTTCTTTGTAATGATATCATATTATATACAAAAATAAATGTTCCACCAATTAAACACCTGTTTTATTAAAAAAATATAAATACGTGTATGTCAATTTTTTGAAAGTTTGAAATGAGGAATTCAAAATATAATTACAGATTAATACATGGGCTTTTTTTTTATATTGCCAGTGTTATCAGACGAGACCTTGATATCGGCCCCGAGGGCTTTACCCCGAAGACGATGTCAGTCGAGGGCTGACAACAAGAGCGCTATTTGAAAAACGGCCATGTATTAATCTATTCATCACATATTTTGACACTAACAAGAAACAATTTTACTGCTGAATTAGAACTTCCTGTCGTTTGACCAGCGTCTTGCTGTTTGTTTGTTTGTTTAGTTGGGGGTTTAACGCCGTTTTCAGCACATTTTGGCCATTTCGCGGCGGCCAGTTTTTATTGGTGGAGGAAGCCGGAGTACCCGGAGAGAACCACCGACCTTCGGTAGGAAAATTGGCAATCCTTGTCAATTAAGATCGGAGTCGAACACACCCCGTCACAGGCGAGATTCGAACTCGCAACCCCAGCGGCGTCTTGCTGTTCCTACACGATCCGACGATTATTTATATTTGGGATGGAAATGACGTCGGTGATGCTCACGAGAGGGTAGATAACACGCTGCAAATTACGCTTTTATTACACATGCAAAATCAGCGTTATAAAATATGTGATTATTCAATACATCTTCCGACGTCGTGTATTTAATACATGTAAGCTTTGGAAAAGGAATTTATTACTGTTATGACATCGATTTCACTACTATAGGGTTATTGAATGGGCTTTTTCATATTGGTCCTGTATTATGTCCAAGGACAGTCGTATTGGGCCAAGGATAGCTGTATTTGGCCGAGGCGAAGCCGAGGCCAAATGCAGCTGTCCGAGGCCCAGTGCGACCTGTCCGAGGACATAATACTGGACCAATATGACAAAAGCCCATTCTATGATCCCTTTATTAACTAGCTGTGTAAAATGATGAAAATGTATCACTTATCAATAATAATTGAAAAAAAATATTGTGATATTTTTGTTCACTTGTTTATAAATAAAAAATATATACCTTCATTGGCAAGTTTCCGATGGCCACATCTTCATATTTCTTCTTTCTTACCTTCAGGTCATTGATGGATGTGTGATGTTACATGCTAAATTTCTTTTCTTACAGTTGTTTTTGTAGTAATTTTTTTTAAATACCTACGCAAGCAACTATTATAGAAAGAAATTATAGCTTTGTCTCCTCCCAATATTATTTGCATCGATTTTCTAGGTTTTTGCCATCTGCTTGCAAACATGGCGGAAGTAAACAAATCCATATTGGGCCTTATTTTCATATTGAAGCTGAAATCCATATTGGTTCTGTTTTTCTGGCTCATATTTCCATATTGAGGCTAAAACTCATATTGGTCCTGTTTTTCAGGCCTAATATCCATATTGAGGCTATAATCCGTATTGGTCCAGTTTTTTGTTTGTTATTAGTTCTTGACATTTAGTATTGCATAGCCAATTTATAACATATTTTACACAACTTGTTAATAAATGTATATATAACTTTTATCGGTATGTAATATTGTCCATTTTGGGTCCATAATTGGTACAATAAAATATTGTATTATATTGTATATTTTATAGTCATGCACATTCAATTTGATTTCTTTAAAAAATCTGTTCTGTTGAAATTTAAAGGAGGTATTAACGGACGATTATTATGGTTAAGGCTACAGCTATGGCGAAATTGGGAACAAGCCCATTTACAACCGATTTTTTTCCATTGAGAATTCGGAAATATATTACTAGGATTAATATTGATGGTGTCCTCTAATGGTCCTTTAGGGATAACCTTATTTGATTTTTAGGCGGTTAGCTGTGTAAGAAAGGTATTTGGAAATAATTTATGTTTCCAGTTTTAATTAAAAAAGTCAAGTCCTTAAATATTGTATAAAATATCCAAAAGTGACGTCACCTGGGATAAAATGGGTACTGGCTTGATACCCTGGGGTCTGGTTTTCAAAACTATACCAAGATGTCCTACGATATATCTTAGGACATATTTAAGGACCATATTAGGATAATCTTAGAATGAACATCAAAGCTTTTCTAAGGATTATCTTGAGACTTTCCTATCTGATATAAATGTATAACTATGAATATGTTATAATTGTTTGAAATATTTTATATGGAATAAAGGAACGACAAAATTAGAATAAAAACTTGAAATAAATATTATCATAATGATAAAAACTGAGAAATTGATAATAATAACTTTAATAATTCTTTATAGTTTTTATAATAAAGTTATGACTATAAAGACTTTCATTATTTAACGATTATAGATTGCTGTGTTAAATACATGTTACATATAATGGACATGGGAGATAAAATATATGGACTGGAAGTCAAGTATTATCAGTGCAATCTACCATAAATGTGTTTAATGCAGCTATCCTAAGTGTCGTCTAAACTGGTCATCGAAGCCATCTTAGGATTGTCTCAAGTTAGGATGTCCTAACGATGTCTTAAGTTAAATATTTAATTGCTTCATTAAAATATCATATATAACTCCACAAAGATGCTGTCAATATAATTTATTATATTAACACATAATATACACATACCATTTATTACTCACTTCTTCTATAAATGCCCAAAATATACTTCCATTAGAGAAGAATTTGAAAAACAAAATGTAAACATTTTTAAAATAGAAAATAATGAAAATGAATTTGAAAAACTTGCTACAATATTGTCTCTATCGGTTCACTTGCAATATGTTGCTCCATTTATTAAAAAGTCACTTATACTGAGAAAAGTGGAAAAATAATTGCATGGTTCACCACAGACAATATATTGTCAGATTTACATATAGAGTCATATAGGTTTCAAATGTTTTGTTCTTATTATGAATGTTGTATTGTACTCTATATGTTTATACATATATATGCTTTCAACCCTTACGGGTACAATTATGCATTTCTAAATAAAGTTATTATTATAAAATATTAAAAATAAACAAATGAAAAAATAACTATAAGATTGAAGCGAAACGAATTCCATGAGTTCAAAACGTCAGTTGTTTCAATGATTTCAAAGGGAAATCACGTGCAGCAATCGTTTAAACTGTTGAATGGTGTCTGAAAAAGTTCGGATGTGTATGAAGTTAATATACAATAGTGAAAAAATCACCAAAATTTTGTTGTTCGACTTTGAACTTTATTAACAAATGTTTTTAGATGAACTGTTCTCTTTTTGGGAGAAATGAAAAGCATCAAAAGCCATTTTTTCATTTATGATCAAGTTTAAGACCATCCTAAGACACCTTTTTGAATGTCCTAAGTTGAGGACAAAATCTTAGATGTATCCTAACTTGACACATATTCGATAAACCGACATAAGACTAAGATATGTCCTCAGATGGTCTTAGGACATGTCTTAGTCCTAAGACAGCTTCGTTAAACAGGCTCCTGGCCCCTGGGTCGCAGATTACCCAATCTCATCATCCAAGCTATTTCCTTGAACTTGAAACAGAAGGTTAAAATTTTATACATTTTCATAATCAACACATATTTAACTTCATAGTGAAACAGAGCTTATTTTTTGGATACTTGCTGAGCCAGTACGATTACAGAGAGAAAATGCGAAAATGTTGATTTACATGAATGATGCCGTTGAAGGAATAAAAAAAAAGTCGTAACAAGCAATAAATGTAGTATATTATAAATTAGTGTTAGGTTATTTCTTGTCGTTCTATGGTCACGGAAAGAAATTCCCCCCCCCCCCCAAATAAGAACATATCAGCATTACAGTGATCTTTTATTTTTATTACAACACAATTTTCAATTTGTAAGAAAGCTCTGCTACCCCATGATTATATGCGGTTTTCTGACTGCAGTCTGCGTTCTGCCAATGAGATATATATATCGTACCAATCCCAGAATTTGTATCAATATTTATCACGTAGCCAACAATCAGTTGGACTACAGATAAATTATCAATTATATCTTATTGGAATAGTGAATGAAACAAAATCGATATGGAAAAAAGGCTGTGATATGTAGCAAACAACTGTGAGACAACAGACTGAGGAGATAAAAACACCTGATCAGTGATGAAAATATGAATGAAAGGATAAATAATTTATATGACACATTCTGACATATTGATTGGCATGTAACATTCACCAGTCTTCTCATTGGTTCATTCAACAAATACATTGTTAAAAAAATAATTAAATGATAAAAAATTAAATTATTAAACTGTGTTTCTGTATTTCAGTCAAGGCAAATGTTTTTTTTCTGTCTTAAATTCAAGGTGTTGCTTAGTACATTAAATACCCCCTATCTTATAATCATTAATTAGATGTTACCAACCAGTAGGACACTCTACTTGGTAACCCCATATGATGGCAAAATAAATATATTCTCATTCTGTCACCAAGGGATGTTTTATGAATGTCGCATACTTTTCTTTTACACATTCCTGACAACAATGAAAAGGAGCGACTTGACAAAACTGACAGCAAATAAAAAATATTTACTGGAATGATATGAGAGTTGTTTTAAATATCTGCAAAAGCGAAAAAAAATTATGTTAAATTCAATCATTATTTAATTATAACAAATCTCAATGAAACAACACTTGTCACTACAGTATAAAAAATGAACCCCTATTCTTGTAGTTTGTTTTCACTCTGTCGAAAACAATCATTAATCGATTTTCTATTTCCGTCTCATTCATTAATTAAGTTGTTTTCGCTAGATATTGAAAAACATGGTCGCTAGACTTGCTACAAAGCCATTTGTTTATATTTTATCGGTCTTAATAATTTGTTTACTGTCACTATGAAGTGACCAAAAGATATCACGATTCAGTTAAACCTAATATAACACAACCTTACATGGAAGACAGCCAAAAACGGCTCAAAATTGTCACAGTTCTACCAAAAGCCCATGTGCGAGAATAGTCGTTTGATGCGGAAAGGTGGTATCTCTCTAAAAAACAAAAACAAACTGGAATTAACCTAATTATTTTACACTAAATATTCTAAAAAAAGGAAGAAAAACAAATAAAAAAAAAAAGAAAAACAAACAAACAAATTTGCTATAGTAACATAATGCAATTAAAGTGGACAATTAATAAAAAATCAATCAATATTATCATTGTAAACAATTTTTTAATATTGCAAAACACACTGAAGATTCTTGAGCGGTGAATAATTGTGACACACCTCAAGTACAAGCCAATTTACATTATACGTACACGACCTTGCATGACTTCGGTCAACTAATGGTCAAGTCCGTCCATTAACTTGTTCTTTATCGCTAGAATGTGTTGAAGCATGTCCTTTATCTAGTTCAAATAATTATATCATAATATAAAATTACATCCAAGCCCAGGTGAAAAGGTTAGATTGGTTGAAAAAATTTAACGTGAAAGTAAAATGAAAAAGTATCAATATTTAGAAATTTTGTAATGCGTAGAGATTTAAACTTTTTATATACAATGTAATTTTGAATTGTTCGGTATTACATACTTGTTGAAGTGCATATTCATTGTCATGGAATGTTTTTAACGAAACGACTATATTAACAGGACACTAACCTTTTCATTATGTAAAAGTTTTACAAAATATGTTTATACAAAAATTAGCATGAGAAAACATCTAAAAAATGGACACAAGAGAAAGGGTCAATCATCAAACACCAAACAAAATTAATATCATATCAAAACTACAACACAAACACGGAACACGTGAACATAAGGCATTATACTATTTCATATTTACGTATAAAATGCTTAACATCATTTATTTATTTATTACATTAAAACTGGTTTACTTCTGGGATATATGGTATCAAACCATTAGAACCGACAACAGTGTTTATACAGAAATCGTCTTAAAGCAAAATTTAAAAATATAAGATATTTTTCTTTATTTACCCTAAAATGATACTTTACATTTACGATTACAAAAATTTAAAATTTGTGTAAAATAAGGAATACCCCCTCGTGCATAGCTCTGTCCTGAAATGGTTTTGGCTTTAACCCTTTTGGTTATTTTGGAATTTTTGAATTTGCTCTTCAACATTTTGGATTATTGTTTTGGTTTTCAACATGTTAGTCCTTGAGCACAACTGACGAGTCGAATCGACGAAATGGGCACATCAAAATTTGTATCAAAGAATTTATTTGAAGAACTGATGATGAACAGCAGTGCTAACGTAGTTCCCATTCAAAAACGTTTGCCATGTGCATTTATGGTTTTGGTTTCACTTTATCTACTATATTTTTTTCTGAACTATTAAAAATGTATGTAGATTTCTTCTGCATCATGATCAATAGCTTCTTAATGAAATATTATGTACCAATTATAGCCCGTCTTCCTGGCTTAAAATACATATAGATATGAAACTTACATGAGACTAATTTGGAAAGGATTACTTCATTATGCATAATCTTCAAAGAGGAAGAAAAAGATCGGATACAGTCTTTAAAACTAGAGACTACTAAGGGCCTTTATCGCTCACATGGTTTTTTATATGCCATTTAATTTATTATTGGTCTCAATGGACACAATGATGAAAGAGAAACACCTATTGCAGTGTTAGAAATAACTTTTTAAATGAACTTGCCCGATAGGCGAGTTCATGCAAGAATCCACTTGCCCTCATAGATTTCAGCTTGCCCAATAGAAATGTGTTAAAACTTACTGATAACTTCACCTAGAAAATGTAAAGGTTGTTAATGTCTTATTGATGACCATGCTAAGCCTCTGAATTTAAATATTTATTGAATTTGTTCCTTTATATGATTTTTACTGTCTTTGTGAGTTTTTTCAACATAATAAATTATAATGATTAATAGAATAAAAATTATTGCTTTTTATTTCATTTATCAATCACCACTACTGTCCCACAAGTCACAGAACTCTTGGAGAGTATCTTTTGCATGTGCTATTTTATCACTATATTAATAAAATTTTTGTTAAAAGAGAGTGTCAACTGTCATTAATTTCTCTTAAAATACATTCTTGAAAAAAATATCTTTGAATGGCTTTTTTTTAACAATTGATAGGGTCGACCATAACAATTGTTAAAAAAGGCAATTATACATCCAAAGATATTTTTCTCTACGAATTTCTTGAATAAATAAAAAATAGATTTACCTAGACAAAGTTATTTATTAAAACTTGCTGTAGCTTATTAAAAAACTTTTAAACTCAAGTCGTCAAGAAGCAGTCTGAGGCTTTCTTATAAAACAATTCAAGTGCCCTACTGGCCAAAGTAAATGTTTATCTTCCAGTACAAGATGTAGACATAGTCAGGTTGAAGTCTTTGGTTCAGGGGTAACGGGAGGGGGTCTCGTGTTACAGAAACCCGATGTTGCAAAGTTTTTTAATATTACAATGGTCTTTAAGTTAAATAGTCAATTTACATATAAATTTATGCCAGACATGGTATTTTGTCCATAACTGACACGATCTCAAAACCAAAATACTTTATAGCTGTTCTGGTCTGTCGGTTAAAGATTTCTCCTACGTTTCGAATCATTTTCTGTTTTAAGAAAAAACGCGCGATTGATTTAGATTGTCTCGGATTTGATCGATCTCTTTCAGGTATGTTACAGATATTATGGAATGTAAAAGCATACAAACTAAACTTTTTACGGTCCTTTCCGACAAAAGTCGCTGTTATCAAGAATGAATCGTGGTGAAAGTACTGAGATACCGATCGAAGGCAAGTTTTTCACTTGCCCACCGGGAAAGTGCAAGCAGTGATTTACTTGCCCGATGGGATTTCAACTTTGTCGGGCAAGCGGGCAAGCGCTTATTTCTAACACTGTATTGTGAATGTTAAGTCCAGTTAACTAATAAAAAGTACCAAAGTAACAGCACTTTGACAGTTCATTGTAATAATCATAAAAATTCAAGACAAATTTCAATCCTATGGTACAAGTAGATGCAGACATCTTTGAAATTTAACGTATCATAAAAGCACATTTCTAGAATGACAGCTATTTTTGTTAGCAAAACGGCACCAAAGTGAAACAGAAAAGCCTGCACCTCATAAGTATAATTTCCACTAAGTTTAAATACATTTTCCCAAAGGGTCCAATGTTAACGAATTTCCATCTAGGATGTCTGATCTGCATTAAAGTAACAGCATTTGGATAGTCCATGAACATTTTGTATACCTGGCACTGATCATGTAGTTTCAAAGAATTTTTAAATGCTTCTTTTGGGATCTAGTGGCCATGTTATTTGATAGAACAGTAACACGAATTATTCATGTCCTCATATGTATCAAATCCGCATGGCAAATGTACCAACCCGTTTAATTGTTCTTCAGAAGAATTTTTCATGAACCTATCCATATCTGTTCAGTGGATATAAAAAAAAAATTAATTACTGACAACGGATTCCAGGAAATGATAATAGCTTTCCTTGAAGCCTGTATTTTCTTCATCGAAAGAAATAAAGAGTAAATCAATTTTACTTTTTATTGGTTATATTCGTTTTGTGTCTATCTATACACTATCTACCACATGTAAATTTTAAGCGATTTATTACTTTAGTTGTTCCCTGTTTTATAGTGCTCTAGTTTTTCTTTTTTATGACAAAATCGAGGGCAAAATAGTCCGATAACATAATAATCAAGAAAAACAAAATGTTGCTCAACATATGAAGATCAAGATTAACTCTATGTTTCGCTTACTGTAATACCTTTCGAAAATCTTGTGTTACACAATTAGTCACTCATCTTCCAGCAGATTTTGTTCATACTTAGTATGATTGGGTATAACCAGAGAATGCACATATTATACCAATTTCGTGGAGAATTGATTTTTTAAAGGCTTATTGCCCTTATACACGATTTTTCATTCATCTTTTGGCGGATTTGTTCACATTTGGCACCATGGCGATGATGCTAGACTTGAAGCGCATATTACATGGATTGATTTTTGAAAGACTTATTCCCCTTTCATATATATTGTTTTAAATACGTGTACGCAACGTGTCATTCATCTGTTAGGGGATTTTTTTTCATACATATATTTGGTACAATGTTTGGGCATGGCCTAAACCCGGGGGCCTAGAAATGTGCGTATTATACCGATTGTGCTGTTAATTGAGTTTTGGAAGATTTATTGCTTATTCATATATTTTGTTTGAATCTTGTATACGAAGTAAATGGTTTATATATTTACGGATTTTGCTTACATTTGGTATCATGGTTAGCCATGATATGATCATATTATACAGATTTCGCGGTTGACTGATTTTTGCAAGAGTTATCTGTTGTCTTGTCAAAATTGTGACTATTTTGTATGAGCAAGTAGTCATTTATATTTTTGCGGATAATTTTCATATTTGGTCAGTTGAATGGGCAAGCTCTTACCGTGTAAATATTATACTGATTTGGCGTGGTTGATTTTTGCAAGAGTTATAGCGCTTTCAATATATGTGGCTTCTAAGAGTTATAGCCTCAGCTTTTTTTTCACATCTGTTGAATGATAGGTTTGTTTGCGCAGCTTGGGTGAATGTGTTCATGTTTGGTATTGTACTTAGGCATGATGCAAGTAGCCATGCATTATAAAGATTTCATGTTCAGGAGCACATGTTATAGCCATTTACCAAGCCACCTGTTTGTTTATCCACACGACCTTTGGTTTACATCTAGTCATTTATCTATTGGTGGACGACATTCACATTTTCACAGATGGACAGCGAGTGGGGTTATAGTAGCGCTACAATGCTTGCATTTTTATTGAGTTTTAATTTAAACTTTATTTTATATTTTGATATTGTTTTGTAGCTCTTTAGACGCTTTTAGCTCACCTGGCAGAAATTGTCCTCTTTTATAACTATATCGGATGACCCCGCCCGTCATCCAAGATGGCCGCCAGAGTCGAACTTAGTTTAACATAGGACCTTATGTGAAATTTTCTTAAAGATCTTCTTGTCTGAAACCACCAGGCCAATTGGAACAAAACTTGGCAGCAATGGTCCTTACGTAGTCCTCTTTCAGAATTATATCAGATGACCTTGCCTATATCCAAGATTGCCGCCAGAGCCAAACATAGTTTACCATAGGACCCTATGGGAAATTTACTAGTCTGAAACCACTTGGCCAAATGGAATAAAACATAGCAGCAATAGTCCTTTGTTGGTCCTTTTTCAGAATTGTATCCGATGATCCTGCCCACCATTGAAGATGGCTGCCAGAGCGGACACAGTTTAATATGCAATTCATACTGTACCGTAATTGCGTGAATTTGAAGGGTGTTTATTACTTAAAATAACAGATACTATTTTCTCTATAAAATATAAAGGTCAGACGTTTTTAACTGCAACGGACAATTTATTACTATGAATGACGTCTACAAATTTTGTATCAAACAAATATATAAGTTGGATGAGCTAGTCTTAATTTTCTTTTAACACGTTTTTATGTTGTTATAGACATATTTGTTTTTGCCAAAGAAATATTGATTGTTGCAACTTACTTAGTGTTGTCAAAAATATATTTTGACTGTCACAATATTTACCTGAGGTTATGCATGAGTTGATAGTAAATTGTCCCTTGCAGTAAAAAGTCTGATTTGGTCTTTTCAGATACCTTTGATATCAATAGTGTTGAAATATACATTACATCAAGGATTGTAAACACTTAACGAAACTATAAAATACTATGTACGTTGCGATGTACCATACCCTAAATGAAACTTTATTCGATGGCGTACTAGAAATGTTACCACAAACCATACGTTAAACAACGCCTTAACCTAACTCTTTAATGGGCTTTACACTAAAGTTTAACGCTGAACATTATGAGGCACATACAATTAACATACAGCAGACAAGTGTTGAATTTAAACTTGTAAAGTGTTTATGAAAGGTCGTACTAAACATGTTACTGTTGATTCCATTTTTTTTAAATTTGAGTTTTTTCTAAAATATTTCTGTATATTCCTGCAGATTTCCACATCTCTTGTCTTCATCAAAATTGAACACTACATTTAAATTACTTTCAGGGAATGCTTGATACATCCGATTCTCAAGCATTTTCATCAGCGAAAGTTTTCGCAAATATTTACATTACCAAACTTATTGTTTGTCAACATAATATACAAGTTAAATGGCATCTATGATACCATGAAAGTTTAACAATGAAAAGTAAAGCACTTTACAAAGTCATAATGGTTCAACAAATTACAAGACTAAAAGAAGGCAGATCTCGAATCAGAATGATTTAATCTGAATCGAAATAAAACATTTGACTGTTCGAGCAAGTAACAAGATCATACTGTATAATATACGTTGGGTATTGTGACGCCATCAAGGTATTACTCCGCAGCCCACACTTTAAATATTCCTGAGCTATATAGGTAATTCAAACGAAGCTACCTGCAGTTTTGTATCAGAAAATTAAATTATATTGATTGTTTTAAATTTTGGAACAGGTTATACTTGCATGACTACTTTGGTCATTTTACATCGTATAACCTATTCCAAAATTGAAAACATTCCTGAAATAACTTCTTCTCTGAAACTGCTTGATCTATCGATTTATAAATGATGATTGCAAGGTACACAAATGAACTTCACACGTGCTGTTACTATTATGCAGAACAGAAAACTAAGATGGCCACCGTTGTCAGAAAATGTAATGAAAAGTCTTCTTCAGTTTGGATTGGTTTAAGTGATACTAATGAAAAGTCGAATATGGTTTGTTTTACTTTCTAGACGGTAAATTTCAAACTTGTCCTAAAGGAATGAAAATTGTTTTGAATGGTCTTTGCAATGTAGTCTCTAATTGTTGTGCATTTTGTGAATCCAAGATTACTAACACAGCAACATTTACAATAGGTGCATTTCTCTTTTAAACTGTTCATGGAGACCAAATACTAACTTAAATGGCAAATAAACTCCAGGGTGCCGTTTCATAAAACGCTCTCTATTAACGACTATCACTTAAATTAGCGACTACCTAACGAGTGTCGTACGTAGATGCGTTTCATAAAATGTACGTAAAACACTCGCTTTTGTTTCGGTCTCCGATCGATCGCTATTTTATTTTTAGAATTGGGAATTCTGCATAAAGGAGTTTTTTTGCGTAAAGGTAGTCTATCCATAGCAGACGGCAGTCATAGAGAGCTTCCAGAAAGCTACACTTTTCCACTGTCATTATATAAGATGAGTTATAAGTTCACTAAGACATAAAGGCTCTAAGGAGGGTGTCTTCAAAGAATGACAAAATTTTGAAAATATATGTTCAAGAAATGCCATCCTACAAAATACAGTAGGTGTTTTAATTGCAGATAAATTTCAGAAATGAACAGTGAGATCAAAGTCACCTTATTTTTAGCTCACCTGGACCAAATGTACGGTAAACTATTGCCATCACTTTGAGTCCATCGTCGTTAACTTTTCTTTAAATATCTTCTCTGAAACCACTGGGGAAATAGGGACCAAACATTGGTGGAATGGTCATTGGTTAGTCCTCTTAAAATTTGTGTCTGCATCCCCGACTTCCAACCACCATGGCTGCTGTAACTAAAAATAAAAAAAAGGAGCTGAATTAAAAAAAAAAATTCTGTAGTATTACATGGCCAAATGGAGCAGAAATTGTCCTTAGGTAGTATTCCTTTCAGAATAGTGTCCGGTGACTTGGACTGTGTATTAATTGTGGCAGCCATAGTTGAACTCAGTTTAACATAGCACTCTATAGGAAAATTCATATAAAAATCTTTTTGTCTAAAACCGCGAAGCCAGTTGGAACCAAACTTAGCATTAGGTGGTCCTCTTTCAGAATCATGTCCGATGATCCGAACTGTCAACAAAGATGGCCGCCACAACCGAACTTTGTTTAACATAGGGTCTTATGTGAAAATTCATTGATACATCGTCTTGTCTGAAACCACTATTACAGTTTGAACCATACTTGGCAGAAATGGTCCTTCAGAGTTTTTTCCCCATCACACAGACTGCCAACCAAGTTGGCTGCCACAGCCGAACTTAGTTACATATGATCTGTGGGAACATTCATTTAAAAATCTTCTTGTCTGAAATCACATAACCAATAGTAACCAAACTTGGCAGAAATGGTCCTTAGGATGTCCTCTTTCAGAATTGTGTCCGATGACCCGGACTGTGATCGAAGATTGCCACCAGAACTAAACTTTAGTATAACATAGGACCTTATGGAAACATTCATTTAAAAATCTCATCTGAAAGCACTTGGCAAATTGCAACCAGACTTGGCAGCCTTGGTTATGTCCAATAATCCGGACTACTATTTCTTAAGTGCTTTAATTGCTGTTGATTGGTAAATTGAATCCAGGTGAGCGATACAGGTTCCTGTTAGCCTCTAGTTAAACCCTTTTTTCAGAATGTTCAGAATACATTTAAGCATACTATACACAAATGAATGAAATCTAATAATCAGTATTTTTATATGGAGAATAATGTCAACTTTTTTGGGGGGCACGCATATTTATAAATTATATGATGTGTATGTTCTTTTTTTTTCTTCTTTTCTTTTTTTAATGTTTAGACATGTCGGGATGACATAATATACATGCATGTTCATGTTTTGTCTTTTTGTTGAACATCTATAAATAAGTATACACAAATGAATTTAATTTAATAAGCATTATTTTTTGTATGTAGAATAATGTCGACTTTATTTTCTTACTCTTCCGGAGTACCAGAGTTACCCCCGGTTTTTTGGTGGGGTCCATGATGTTCATATGGTTACACTCCATAAATTAATAGTACCATTTCCTATGTGAAGTGAGCTTGCAAATGTCATGGTCTTGTGCCATCTTCAGAATAAATAATACCCATATACATGTATATATATTCTGAAAGGCCATTATGTTAGAATTGTCTCAATCATGATAAAATAAACAAAAAATATCCATGGAAACCTAGTTGGCATAGCAACATTTCAAAATTTTTCATAAAAAAAGCTTTAAAAATGTTAAATTTCACTCCACTTCGGCTGAAAATTGAGGTCTGATGCAGCGTTTCAATCCAATTGAGACTTAATTTTTCAGATTCTGCATAAAATTCCATTACATATGTGGGGAAAAAAGTACTTTTCCGGCTCTTCTTTTCGCAATTTAACTTACCAGTTCAGGTGCCGATTATCACTGTCAAAGTTTTACACAACACATGTCAATTCACAAGTCCCAGTTTATTACCCCCCATTACTTGCCAGAAGCAAAGTCAGAAATCCAACAAATACCCGTGGAACCACTATGAGAATAGGACCACACACCACTTACAATGTTGCCACCTAAATCTGGGCCATAACTTTTTTCTCCTTTAAGGAAGACTCATGGTGTTTCATATTTAGGTGTGTCGCGTATCATCTTGATCAACATTTGACCTTGACCTTTCACCTCAAGTTTAAATAATAGGCTTTTTTGGACAATATGCTTGTCTGGGCCATACTTTCTGTTCTTTGCGGTAAATTCTTGTACCGTGTATTATCCTTATCTTCATTTAACCTTGGCATCAAGGTAAAAAAAAAATAAGGTTTTTTGGGAAATATTCTTTTCCTGGACATTACTATTTTGTTCTTTCAGCTAGACATATCATATTAAAAACATATATCTGATAGGACGGCGTGTGGAATATTGTCGTTATTTTCATATGACCTTGACCTCAAGGTTAAAGAATAAGTTTTTAGGGGAATATCCTTGTACGGACCATAACCCCTTTTTTCTTTAAGAAATATTTATTATGATAAAATAGTAGTCGCGTATCATCGTTATCTTCGTTTGACCCGGACCCTTGACCTCTAGGTAAAAAAATTAGCTTTTTAGGAAATATCCCTTTCCGGTCCATAACGTTTTTTGTTTAAGATAGACAATATCATATTAAGAATGATAATTATAAATGCGTACATATACAAAAAAGGTCTAAGTAAAGGTAAATTGTAGAATATGTCGATACGTAAATTATGACTGAACGCTAAAACAATATACATTACTTACACACTGATATATATTTACCATTTATTACCATTATTATATTTGTTTACCCATTTCATCGGCATAAAATTCTTTTCGATAAGAAATGAATATAGCTAAGCCTACATTCTACCATTCATAATTGGTTTTAATTAAATCTAAGCTTGGCAGGAGTTGCATAAATTTTCTAACCTAGGAAAAAGAAGGAAAAAACCATTTTTAGCTCACCTGACCCAAAGGGTCAAGTGAGTTATTCTCATCACTTGGCGTCCGTCGTCCGTCGTCCATTAACTTTTACAAAAATCTTCTCCACTGAATCTACTGGGCCAAATGGAAAAAAAACTTGGCCACAAGCATCATTAGGGTATCTAGTTTAAAAAATGTGTTCGATGACCCACCTGCCAACCAATAAGGCCGACATGGCTAAAAATAGAGCATAGGGGTAAATTGCAGTGTTTGTCTTGTATCTCAAAAACTACAGCATAAAACTGACGGGGTGAAAATGTTCATCAGGTCAAGATCTACGTGCCAAGAAATTTTCAGATGAATGGGTCAATCCTTTTTTTTGGTTTTTGCCCCTGAATTGTTAATTTTAAGGAAATTTTGCAGTTTTAGGTTATTATCTTGAATATTATTATAGATAAAGACAAATTGTCAACAGCAAAAATGTTCAACAAAGTAAGATCTACAAATAAGATTGAACCCTTATAGGAGTTTTTGCCCTTTAAAGATGACGTCCAGCGTAACCTTTCCTTTAAAAATAAAAAAAAATATGTTATCCTCTGAAACCACTGGGCCAATTGGGACCAAACTTTGGTGGAATGGTCCTTGGGAAAATTCATTTAAAAATTGTCTTGTCTGAAACCACTTAGACTTAGCAGATGATTCTCTTTTAGAAATGTGTAAATTGACCTGGACTGTCAACCAAGATGGCTTCACAGCTGAACTTAGTTAAACATAGAACCCTATGGAAAAAACCAGCCAAATTGACTGAAACACTTAAATTTTTAGTCCTGCTCAAGGTGAAAAGTTAAATCCAGGTGAAAAAAGTCAAGTTCCAAAGTGCCATACAAATCGTATAAAACACTGTCACAATAAAACTAGTATTGACTAGAATGAATATGTGCCATATTGAACCTCTCATAATTTCTGTGTTATGAAAAGACCAATCTGTGAAATTCTGTTAGTTGAAACGCATTTGCTGATACTTTTCCAATTTCTATTTTGAAACAAAAATTATGTAAATTAATTTGTAATTGATAATAATTCAGTAGACTTCATTAATTTGCGAGATAGCAATCAATGGAGGTATATAGGATAATTGTGAATAGGGAAGTTTTTTTGAATTTTTTTTTGGAGAATTTCAAATATAACTGTAGGATTCAAAATGTGTTAAAAAATGCGGTTAAAATCTGTGACAGTTTATTTCATGAAATAAAAATAAGCGGATTTTATATATTCCACACTCGTGATGAAAATCTAGTATCCAAGATCACTTCCTTCCAACTTTCAATTATTTTCTTCCCAGAATTATAAGAATTGTTTTCTTCCCAGAACTAATAAACAGAAACATATTGCCATGGAAAAAGAGTCCAGTGGGATTTGTATTTAAATACAAGACATGTTTATAATGGTCACCATTAACATACATTTCTCTGAGAAGTTGCAATTGCATGCCCTTCACAATGAGACGTTCTTGTGTAAACTTGAGCAAACAGTAAATTTCATTGAAAGCTGTACAAATGTAATAACAGTTCAGAAGTGACAAACAATGTCTCTAGGCCTTGACATTTATGAAAAAAACATTTCTGTCACCTTTTGAAGGAAAGCAATATCGTGATTCACAAGCCTAAATGTATATAGTTCATTACAGCTCTTTATATTGATAAAAATGGTTTTGACTGGAAGGAGTGTTATGCTGTATTAATGAAAATAATCTTGGGCTTAGTGATCAATATCTGTAATACAAAGGTTTCCCCGCTGATGTATTTCCATTGGTTCATAGTCATTTCAAGTGCTACATGTATTTATTTTTATCTTCAAGAAACCTGTGAAAAATTATTTATCATTTAATTCAGTGTTTACTTTAGTTTTATTAAAAAGTAACGTTTTTGAGACTTAATTTTTTCATGATAAAACTTGAAATGAAGAGTATTGGCTTTTTTGCAGCTATCTGTTCAAACATTCAAATATACTTTTCAATATAACTTTGAATAATTAATGTCTTAAAATTTTGTTGAAACTTGCACCTATGCATGGAGTCCGTATGACAACATGGTCTGTAAAACTGGTTGAAATTTAACATTGCCCTGTTCGGAAGCTGTATTGCCCTAGTGGATGCACATATATAAGAGGGCAATATGACTTTCCGTATTGCCCTGGACCGAAAAGCTGTTTTAAATTATTAACCGGATAAATTTTCATATAAGTTCTTGAAACATTAACCTGGTTCAACTACGGTAAATGGTTGGGCGATTAATTTGTTTTAGTCCTCAATCATTTGTTCATTTAATTAATGAAACCTTCAACTGGAATCGAGAGCACGTTTTAGTCCTTTCCAAGATGGCGGCTTTGAAACGCCATTATTGTTATTAACATGGCATGCTGTTTTTTTAAAGACTTGAAACCAAAAACATGTTTGAAGAAAATGAAACAATCCTAAATACCGGAATTTATAAAGACCAGGGCAACTTAAAAATATTGGTCGTGCATTTGCTATATTAAGGCTATTTTATCATATTATTTAATAACAAGTAGTTCAAGTTCCAGTTCAAATAGTTTATTAACGTCCCACCATTAATTACACTTATAAATACATACAATAAAACATAAAAGTTACCTTAAATTTTGTTATTAACGCCATTCTTAAGAGACTTATGAGTAAATGAAATAAAAAAATATCTGTCACATATGTGAATTCGGTCGTTTATCAGAAATTATTTATTCAGTTCTTTTGGTTAAGTGAAAATGTTTACCAGGTCGAAATATGAGTAGTGATGTTTATTTTTCGGGAAAGCACAGGGACATATGTAAGCATCCAAAGTAAATGTGTGGATGGTTGACCGATATCACAATGAATAATCGCCAGCTCAGTCACTAGTATTTCGAAACTAACCTGATATTGATACTTTAAATTTACTGTTACAAAAGTGTTAAATTTTGTGAAAACTAAGGAGTATCTCCCTCGTGCATAGGTGTGTCCTTAGGTGGTTTGGTCTTTACCCTTTTGGTCATTTTAGCATTTTGCTCTTCATTGTTTTGGTTTCTAACAGTAAGGCCTTGAGAACAACTGACGAGTTCTCAATGTGCACATTTTTTACATCAAAATTGGTATCAAAGAATTTAGTATTAGCAACTCTGTTTAGTCTAGATCCATTTTCAAATATTTTGCAAAAGGTCCTTATCAAAAACAGATTGAAGCTATTTTGAAATCAATCATATGTAATCTGATGTATTTAAGTACATTTGAAATTCTTTGTAATGATTGATTGATTGATTATCGTTATTTCCTCCATTTCCGAAGATCATGGTCTCAATAGGACATATGATATTTTACAATTAACAGCTGTCAAAATGCAGTCAACATATACGTTTGAAGTAAGCTGATGATGTATTGTGTAGATATACATATTGCCTCAAATTATTTTTTGACAGTTGTGAAAACAATAAACCAAAGAATGTAGAACAGAATAAAACGCCAAATGAGAAATTAGGTGCAGACAAAAAATAATTTAAGGTCAATTATATTCACAATGGAAATATTTTCTCCTGTCCAAAAATATATATAAACTTTAAAATACGTCGTTTGAAGCAACATTTTTGTGAAATTTCAGAACGTAAATTAGGTTTAGTCTAGATGACAATTTCATGTTATTACCATGTAATGTAAAAAACCCCAACAATCCATTCCATAAAAGGTCCAAAATTAGTTTCTCAAAGGAAAATTGCAGGTAGGATAGACATTTATGAAACATTGTATATGAAATGTCTTCATTGAAGATACTTTGCATACCCCTTCAGCAATTCATATAAAATGTAATGTGACTACTCAAAGACTTCAAATGTTCTAATGAAGTACAACTGTTATACTGAAACGGAAAAAAGCAAGTAAATACCGATGACATCATTCACGTCAGCAATCTGTTGGAAAGAGCTTAACAAAAATAACATCTGTTCTTCACAAAAGAGGTGCGTATGCGAACTGATAGATTTAGATTCACTGGTAACTTACCCCCTGCTTTGCAACGACGTCAGACTTTTACTTAAACAAGAAGTATAATTCTGATATACGTCACAACTGACAGAAATACTGTCAATATATTTTTTAAAGACAAGTACTATCTTTTAAAACAGATATCCAGCTAAAAATGATATTGGTTGGAAAAAGAAAACACGTCATGGTCATAACTATTGATTGCATGTACTTCGACGTATCCAACGAACAAATGCTTGAAACGATGAACTAGATGAACAATAACTGATACCTATTTTGTTATTTCTTCAAAAATGTATTGAAATGGGAAACAAATACATATCTTTGGTGTACGACCGGTCTATAGGTCTTCAGAATGCATTATAACGATGAAACAAGGACTGGCATCCGACGACAGATAAATTATTCTGTTTTCGCATGACCTACATCGTTTTTAGTGGTAAAACATATAGTGACATGTGATGAATGATATATATGCCCGTGTACGTATGATATTTTACACGGAAGAAGATGAGACAGACTGCCACCAGATTGTTCAGGGAGCTGCATGAACAGTGTTGAGACAAACAAAAAATGTTTCGGTTTTAATGCTGCTGATGAGAGGTAACTCCTTGAAATGCGTCGTATACAGGATAGTATAAATTTACTATATCTAATATGAGTATCTTTGGATTGTTATTTTTAAACTACAATCAATATGAATATCGAAATTTACTCCCCCGTTTTATATCAGTTATGCATATTTATTGAACTACAATTGGAAACAAATTCTCATTTGACAACTAGTAAATGACTTCCGTCGTTTAAATTACAGTGGTGAAACTGCTGGCATCTGAAAACGATAAACTGTAGAGGTGAAATAGAAGTGTAGAAGTGCCCTCTTGGAAATGATAATTGACCTTCATCATATAGAACCTTCAATTAGTGAAGTACCATGGCAAAAAAAACTACCATATGACGACAGATAGCTCTTATGAGCCTCTAGTTACTTTCACACTGCTTGTATTCATATCTCTGTAAATCACACTGTCCGTCCGTCCATATGTCATGTAAGCGCAACTCCTTCTAAACCGTCTCCTGTCCATATTTCTGTCTTTAATTGTTTTGGCTCAACCCGTTCTGTTGACATTTTGATTTGATAACTGAAGAATTGTAATTTCACAAATTAAGCATAGCTTGTGCTTCAAAATGTGTATGGGAGCATCATTATCTAAAAGTTATGGTCCACAACGCGACTTAAAATATTCACTTTAAGATGGTTTTGCTTCGATGGCTTAATTTTATTATCTTTACCGAATAAATTACATGTTATTTCTAAATGCCAGAAATGTCAAGATGTGTGCACATGTATAGCTTTGAGACTGATTTTCTTCTGTGCTAATATGTTGCCTTAACCAGTTTGTATCGCCTTGTTATTGCATTTGTTATCAACGATCGGCTGTAGTAACCCAGACATGTTACTAAATATACAACCGTAGAGCATGAGAACTGGTACCACTTATTATACTTTATGCAATAATAGTGTTTTCTTATTAGTACTGTCGAAAGGGGAGTGAAAAGATTCCGTCAATATGTGGAGGAGAAAGAAGCATCTACAGACGTCGGAAAATATTCAAAGCGGAGCTCAATGAAGAGTTGCATACTTTTTTATGCAGCAACACGACAATATGAAGGTGAAAGAATGAAAACGAAGTCATTATCGTCTTTTAAGTATGGACTTTGTAAGTATCTCAAAGAAATCGTGAAATTATGAAAAATTACAGTGAATTCACTACATCGAACAATTTTTATTCAGCAGTTTTAACAGACCTGAAAAAGAAAGGTTTGGGATCAGTAGACCACAAACCAGCTATTTGTTATGAGGATTTGAGAAAATTGTACGATAAAAATAATATTGCAACCAACCGAACCACACTTAGTGGCCTCCTCAACAAGGTTTGGTATGACATAATAATTTATGTGTGCAGACGATGGCGAGAGAACCTCAGAGATATGACCAGAGACGATTTCCTAATTGAAACCGATGGCAGTGGTAGATGATATATGTACCAGGTAAATAGCAAAACAATATCGCTGTGTTTTAATAAAATTGAATAAGGAGCATGTCACAAAGATAGAGAAAAAGATACACACAGAACTTAAGTATTCATTTTCTCTAGTAAAAATTACAATACTTTATCTGAAAGTTTTGTCAGGGTTGATGTCTTTGCGGCATAAGTACAAGACCTTTCCTTTTTATAAAAATTGAAAAAATATGGAAACAGGAATGTCCAAAATTAGTCTGCTGTTTCTGTTTTAGGTGAATGATGAGAACGACAAAAACCATACAATCCTGAAGAAACTATTGGAGAAGGTCGGATGTATGAACAGATTGGAAATGAAATGTGTACAGTATTGTCATTTCAGAAATATATGTTTAAACTAAACCCTGATTTAAATGCTATTTGGCAGCAGCCAAGGGATATATTTCAACCTGATGGTGGAACGTGGTACAACAAAACCCCTTTAGGGAAAAACAATGTCGTCCATGATGTCTAATAAAACGTATCACAAAATACCGAAATAAATTTGATGCACTGTATGGCCATTTCTAAACTTTCAAATGTATCAACTTTATAGTAATCATTCAATTAGGGCTACTGCCGTAACCGACTTAGATGAAGCCAGACATATTATGTGTGCTTCAGGCCATAAAAGTGAAACGTCAATCAAACATTATACACAAAGACTAGGCGAAACCAAAAAGCGTCAGATATAAGATTGTCTCAGTGAGAAATTGACAAATACTAGCAATCTACAAAGTTCTAAGCTTGTTCCTATACTATACCAGCTCCTATGAATACCACAACAAGAGAAAATGTTTAAAGTAATGTGTCTGATCTAGATTTCCTATTTGCTGATGGTGGACTTCAGGAACTTTTTGGTAATTCTACAGAAGTAGATAGTTCTTGGCTTACTATGTATCTTTTTTAAAACTCTGAGTGGTTTTTTCGTGAATATTTCCTATATTTCATTAAAATGAAAGTAAAAATTAAAAAGGACAAATATACCTAAGGAGAAATAAAAAAAATGTAATCCATTGGACAGAGAAACCCGGAAAGACAAATGGACAACCATAAGCACAACAAATAAACACAGAAAACTAAAAAACAATGAACAACACGAACTCCTATAAAAACCAGGAGTGAACCCATGTGCTCTGGAAGGGTAAGCAGTTCCTGCTCCGTATGCGGCATCCGTCGTGAAGTTCAACAAAGTCATTCAATCGGGTGGAAGTCACAAATCGGTGGAGGCACATGAAATGTTACGGCAGTTGGAACAGGTCCAACATCATCTTAGATATTGGAACACTATAATGGTCAATCAATACTTGATGACGACCGTAAAATTTTCTAAGTGATGACATCAACTTATCCCTGATAAAACCCTGGTTAAGAAGCTTTTGTGAAAGCATTAATCCTCTTTGTCGAAAGTCAGGGTAACACACGCATGCCCTTGAAAATCGGATAAGCTGAGAAACGTAGACGCCATATGCAGGCGATGCTGGTATATTGCTACTCAAGAAGGGAAAATTAACAAAAGGAAAGTTGAAGTGATCACGTTTGTCATAAAGTTTTGTCTTCAAATGTCCGTCATTGTCTATGTCAAGAAACAAATCCAAATATGAAGCGGTCTTTGGTGTATCTGTGGTATCCTTAATTTCAAGCTCACTGGGGTAGACTAGATGTAGAAAGTCTTGGAATTTGGGCTAATTTCTTTTGTTTTCACGTAGTAACCCTTAAATGAAGTCCGTTTCATATGAGTACAGAACCAGATCGGCGAGGAGAGGAGCACAGTTAATCTACCTTTCGTTTCCAATATATCTGAAATGCGGGTTTCCATCTTTGTGTGCAATTCGTTGATTGTTTGCGTACGGTATGATGTCACCACTGACTAATGTGACGTCGCTGAACATTTGCCAGTTTTGTTTCCAAAAGTTTGAACCATGTTGACCTTAGGGATATAACAGATTGTTATTTGAAATGTACAGAATTGTAATAATTTCTGGAGTTTTTCATCAACAAATCAGTTGCCCAAGTAGGAGGCACACACAATAGTGTTTTACTGAGTTTGATATTTGAACCTCTCTAACTGTTTCTACTTTCATAATTTTCAGTTTTTAGCTCGAGTGGCTATTTGACAACTTCTCCACCAATTAGCAATTCTAACTAGTTGATATGAATTAATATCTCATTTCCAAATGCAAATGTATATGTATCGATAATTTTTCGACGTCATCAGTAACATAAACCAGAACGATTTCAAATGATTAGATAAAGAAGCTGATTAAGGTTACATACAATACATATGTATTTTATCAATATGTCTGAGTAGCGTCCGATCAATACGTTATTGTCATTGTCGCTTAATAGAGAACTTTGTCTTGTCACAAAAAATAAAATAGACCAAGTTCTGACCTTGATATTATTCTGCCAATACACATATTCTGGTACAAAATTTAATGCATTGTGAGTGCACGTTTCAAATATTAATGCCTAACCAGCATTTATCAAAGCCAAAAAATGTGAAAATCCCAATCAATATTCTATAAAACGTTTTAGAGCAGATTCAAATTTCAAAATGGTCGGAAATTGTAAAACCCAAACTCCAAACCGCTCACCTGTTCACCTGCGCTGCATTTTCCACTGCCATAACGTAGAAGTCTACATCAAGATTCTTAAAAAAAATTAAGGGATTTAAATTCTCAAAATTCTTTGGTCAAAAGAAGTGGTATTATTATAAAACTATCTATTTGCCCTAATAGAAATAATGTTAGCAAAGAACTCAGTCTCAGTGCAT
The DNA here is from genome assembly GCA_028015205.1 of Mytilisepta virgata. NCBI lineage: Eukaryota > Metazoa > Mollusca > Bivalvia > Mytilida > Mytilidae > Mytilisepta > Mytilisepta virgata. The sequence goes on along the minus strand of CM051520.1, from coordinate 18,191,217 downwards.
TGTCAAATAAATGGCGGATGTTATGAATGTTACAAACATTCGGAACGTCACTGACATTTATATATCTCGAGGTATCAAACTGAAAAACAACAAGTAAAGCGAAGAGCTATCGGCATTGGTTATAGAGGTTTACCGAATCTTAAACCAAAACATATCTAATGACAGGTATATTACTAATTTTCCAAACACGTATCTTATTTTGTAACAGTAAACATTACATTGTAAGTACCGAAATCACTAACATTTGAACGGATTATACCCGACGGACTCGAGTCAAGAAAAAAGTAAAGAAATATTTGAATCATTTATCTTATAAATATATACATGTATTGAAAAATAAAGCGATGCCAGGAATTGTGTGATTTTTAAAGTTATATGTTATTTTGCTGTAAAGTTACCCAATATCATTCGGTAATGATTAGACGCAGAGCGGTTGTGTTATCACTTTAAGAACATTTAACAGGTGTTATAATAGTAAGAAAATATAAGATAAGAGTAAACTAAACACTAAATCTCTGATAAAGAAAAAAAAGATTTATTTTATTTTTGGCTCTGAACACTCCTTACGAGACACAATGGTGTCTAAGGATATTTATATGTAAAATCTGAAATTCTTTGCAAATTTAAGCTCATGACATGCTGTTTATATCATAAAGATGAAAAATATAAAGAAATGAAAAAAGAAAACTAATCCCGAGGACATCTCAAACGAAATCAAAATGGCATGTTTAAAAAAAAAACCCGTGTTCGTGGCCAAAAATGTGGAAAGATTGAACTATAATGCAAATGTTCCGAGGCAAATCCGCCTGCGAAGTTCACCATGGGCATTATGTGGCTACCAACATTTAGATTTTGTGTTTCAGTAGTTTCATTGTCAATAGCGCTGATTTATTTTACAAAGCCCTTATTTGAATATATATTTTTAAAATGAGAATCAGCTAGAAATATAAATTAATGAAAAGAAAAGGTCAGTAAATATACCAACATTTAAAATGTCATCACGGATTGAAAGTCCATCTTTCCATTTGGAGAAATGTATTAAGCGCGACAAAAAGCGAATAACACTTTTTGTTTGTCGTCATCTTCAATAGTACATATCTATGTTTAATACACGTTTCCTTAATTCAAGGTAATGTACTTTTATAGTACAAGCAATAAAGATTTTCTAGAATTTACTTTACATCGATTGTCTCTTCTCTTCCAATATGTAACTTTATCGGTTAAACTAAATCAATTCGTGGAAAGTGCTACCACCGAGGAACAAACATGTTTATTAGACTGTAATTAACCTATAAAAGAAAACCGCTTTTTCTAAATTCCATGTTAATTTTTTTGTTGTATTTTGGAATTTTGGTAACCTTTGTTGAATGTTTTAGACACTGTTACGGGTGTATTTTGATGGGACCGCTTGCTCCTTGTTGAAGGCCGCACGACAACCCTAAATTTGATTTTATCGCTTGTTCCATCCTATGGGATGTTGTTTCATTGACTCTTACTTCATATCTTTTCTGTATGTCTTAAGCGCCTGAGTTAAACTAGCTCGTTGTTTATGTTCGTCTCTGTATTTATCATCATCCATTATTTGTTGACTCTTTAATCTGGGTTTTTCTCTCACTTTGCCCACAAGAAAAAAAAGCCAAGATCGAAAAAAATCGTCTCTGATTTACAATACTAAATATTGTCTTTGACAAAATTAAAAATTAGTTATTTTCAATCTTCTTGCTGCTGTCGGCTGAAATATATCACTGAAACATTTCATCAGTGTGGCAACCTTCTTCACAACATAGTCCTCATTTTCAATCGAAATACAGCAAACACTTCTTCTGTTCAAGGTTTTTGATAAGGACCATAAATATTCCAACGTAACACATTAAATTCTAGACGTTTTGATCGACAATTAATGACTGGATATTTCAATCAACAGTATGTTTTCCAATGAGCATTAATTTTTAGTCCTTGCAATATCAATATCAAAGATAAAATAGAAACTATTAGGTCTTTTCAGTATCGAGATCTCTTTGCAGACATTTAGAGAGTTACAACAAGGTATCTGTTATACCCGCGAAAATATTTAACTGTTACTGAATACTTACTTAAACATTTGATTATTAAGAAGAAGTTTAATGAATTTATGCTAAGTTAACTTAAATAACTTACAACAAATTATACTTCATCATGAAATTTTATCAGAGATTTTAGTTGAAGGCCTCATCTAACGATTTTATTCTGGATTACAAATATTTTGGTATACCGATAATGTTATTTAAAATATTCGGGCGCATAGCTGGGAGGAGGATTCCAAACCGTGATGACAGAAATCAGGTCTGCTATCACTCGGACATCTTCACTGGAATAAAACTGCTGATGTTGTAATTTCCAATATAAATCCAATTTTTCAGGAAGAAACCTTATATTCTATATAAGTTTATTAAATGTCGATTTAGGTCATGTTGTCGGTGAAAAAAAAATGCTGAACATAAAAAGTACATTAAAACTTTGAAATATCTCAGGATTCATTACATATAACTGTACGACTGGGACAGGAATTGTCAAGTAGGAAACACGAGAACTAGACAACAATTAAACTTGAGATTTCTGGTAGATGACCTTTCAATTACTGATTAAAATAAACATCTGAGGTATAGGTATTATTACAATATTGTGTATCTGTAGTTAATTAGTATGGCATAAAAAAACTCCAAAAGTATCCAGAAAATATTTAAAGGGAATACGATTGATTAAGGTTCGCCTGTACTTTTTTAACTGAAATTTCATACAAACAAAGACAACATACTTTCATATCTTAATTTTTAAGATATTTTACACAAATTTTGGTATTTGAGTCAAAAACCTTTTTTTAAATATTTCAAGACTTTCAGTAAAATAACTGCTTACTTTTTAAAGAAAAGTAAGATAACTTGACCAAGTTTTTTGTAAAATGGACATTGTTCTCTGATAAATATAATTGAAGGTAATAGCGATCAACTAACTAGGAAACTATATAGTATTATTGCGTAAGGTTTTCCATATTGGCTTAGTTATTGGTCCGAGGCAAGCCATATTGGACTGAGGCGCAATAGAAATATTTATTTTTTGGCGCAAATGAAACTTTTTTTTACAAATTGTCGCAGATGTCATATCCCCTTTCAGAGTAAATTTCTTCACACCAAGAAGCCTATAAGAATCTTGCTATTTGAAAGATCTAAATTTTATTAATTTATCTAGTCACATATTTCAGCATTAAAATAAGCAATACACAAACTTAAAATAAGGGATGAGAACACTATATATTCTAGATCTGAAAAGAAGACGTTAAAATCATGATCATGAATGACTTACAGCTTTGTCCTAGCGGAATATTTGTTCGCAATACTCTAATATATTCTGACTGTCTGATTGAATTCTTCATGTAAAAATAAAAAGTCCATCTTTTCCCTAATCACTTCAATAAAAGGAAAGATATTTGGATGGTGACTGTTAATTATTATTGAAGAGTTTGTTTTTTTACTTTATAAATTTTTTCAAGTCAATTAATTTATCTATCGGTGAAATGGCGCAAAAGTAAAATTGAAAAAGTGGTGCAAAAGTCATATGCCCACTGAAAGTGCACAGCATGATAAAAACAACCGAACAAACAATTTATACTAAATAATCAAACCAACATTATAAATGAAATTGTATAGCTAATATAGAATAACAGATGACACGCAATACCGAAATTTAATCGTCATAATTGATTAGAATTAAACAAAATATTATTCAATAATTATTTGTATTAAAAATTAGAATTGATGATTTTTTTCAATTTTTTTTTTAAATTTCTTTGTCACTTTCTATATAATAACTATTTTAACACATTTTGGTATAGTTCTTGCCTCTGTTGCGTCTATGGTTGTGTTTTGTGCTCTTTTATGTTTTTTTTTGTTAGGAGTTCTGTCAGTTGGGTTGCTTTGATTGATTGGTATGTAATTGTTGACCTTTCATGTTATCCATATTGTTGTACAATTATCATTTTTCGTGTTTTCGGTCAATGTAGTGGAAAAAACCTTTATCCTCTGAAATAATCAATTATGAGTTTTGATACAGATAATTATGATGAATAATTATTTTTGTATTCTAAGAAATGATACAAACTGTCCTCATTCTAGTTCAGTAAAAAAATATAAAAACACAATTAAAATGTCCTTGACCTTTATGTCCGCGACCATCGGTGAATCACTACGGAAATATCGATAGCTCAGCGGAATAGATGACAGTAGGTCATGTATGATAGCTTTCTATTACCCTTTTCCCCACGTCTGGTCTACTTTTGTGAACAGCTCTGATTGGCTATTAGAATGGCGAAAAATGTTTATACTGTGCTTTCCAGATTGTAATTTTCTTGGAAGTAAAATATTTTCAGCTATATTATGTATGTAGGCTATACAATAATATGTCCAAGAAAGTGTAAAAATTGATATATATTTTATTCATACAAAAATATTTTTTAAAAATAAAGTAAATCTTTGAAAACTACTTGTTAAAAGCATGAAACCATTAAAACCAGTAGTGGATTCATTTTTCAACATTGAATATATACATAAAATATAAAATGAAGAAAAAAATATATAATCTATACCATTTCTTTATTTCATTTTTACTTAATTTTTAATAAACCTTTCACCAAATTTTGAAGTAAATATCTTTACAGATTAATTACAGTTCAAACTTAATTGAAATTTAACCTGGAAAGTGTGCTTTGTAACAACTAGACGTAGCCAAAAGAAGAGGGCTCCTAAACAATAGATATATATTGAAAAATTGGGTAGACTCGAGAGAAAAAGTCATTGAATACAACCAATTAATGGTGGCAAAGTGTTGAGTGCAGTCATTCATAGAGAGTTACAATTACTAGGAATTAAGACAGTCGTGAAGATAGCACTTCACTTGACATATTAAGGGAAAACAAGTTGGTGAACCACAACAATATGACAACAAATAATAAATAAGTTTTGAAACGTAAATATATATTAACAACCTTGAACTATTACATGACAAAAATGAGTACATGTAATTGCTGCAAGCTATAAAACTTGGAATCCACAAGGTATAAACTGTAGGTTTTGATTTCTACATTAGAAACATTTAAAACATATACCTTTATTCGCGAGAATTTGTAAAATAATTGGATTATGTTAAATCATGAATATACTTAAACTCAAATTATTGAGTTCTAAAAATTTTAATTTTTGGTGCAACAGTTAAATTTTTGTTGCTTATCTTTTTGTGATTTTATAAGACACTGTATGATATATTTAATTGATCATACAATAAGTCTACCCTTGAGGATGTTAGCCCTATTTTGTGCACGGTATCTGCCATGATGCCATATTTATTGCAAAAGTCTCAGTAATTCTGTAATTGGGTAGGGGTTATGGTGCTTAATATTTACGAAAGAAACTAATATACCTGGTTAAATGTTATGTCATTTTGAACTGCATCGAGATAACTACTATGTACTTTTTCCCTTGCACTGACACGAGGAGGGCCATAATACTAAATACAACTGTGTTTCAAAATGATTTTGTAGTGTTTAAAGTTAAGATTCTAGGTAAACAATTAACTTTGGTTTTGTAGAAAAGTGATAACAGCTAAGTGTATTAAATGGTTTCTATACAGTATTTATTGTCATTACCACACTATAAAAAAGTATGTCCTTAATCGTCTATACTAGAGAGAATAATGTTGGTCTCTTTTATTTCACTCTACCCTATGAGGTATGAAATACCAATTAAGATATGTCTACATATTTGACATCAGGTCTTAGGTATAAGTTTAATACACATACACTTAGATGTTCATTAAGCACATGACCTTGGTGACTTTTGCATATGAATATCTTGTTTGTACGAAAGCCCAGAAGGATCATACGAGATTCGAAATACGAAATTCGAGATTGAATATACAAAGTTCGAAATTCGAAATACGACATTCAATATCTTACGAGTTTCGAAATACGAAATTCGAGATTCAATATCCAAAGTTTAACATTCAACATCTAGAAAAGGTATTATTTGGCCAATGAAATATCTTTTCACCTTTAGAGATAACTATAAATAGAACATTGGTGATACTTTGGATTTATTTATAGAAACTCGTTAACAAGTTATTAATTGAATATGATAAGAAATACCTAGTAGTAGAATGTTCTTAGAATTATCTTACATTTTCTAGATTTACGAGTTTTGCTATATAAGCCCACGGTTATTGTTTATTGACGGAATTTTCTAGTTTGATGGAAAAAAAACACGTGCATAATTATAAATATATGTAGTTGTTTACAGTTTCCGGAAATTACTGTGTACTATAAATAAAACATTGATTTTATTTTTGATTTCTTTATAGAGTTTTAAGAATTATCTAGTACAAATGTAGTAGAATGTTCTTTTTAGAACGATCTTACATTTTTTAGATTTATAAATTTTGCTATATAAGCAATTATATATTTAGTTAAATTTACAGTGGTTTTTAGCGGAGATAATTCACTTCAGTATTTTTCTTTCTATCCAATGTATGTGGTATATCAACTTAACCGTGGGCATATATAGCAAAAATAATAAATCTAGAAAAGTAAGATGATTCCAAGAACATATTTCTTAGAATTTTTAATTAATGACTTATCAACGAGTGTGGCACCAATGTTCTGTTTATAGCTATCTCTACAGTTTATTGGCAAAATACTGTTCACAGCTTAGAAGTTTTTCTCTACATGTTGAATTTCGAATCTAAAATTTAAAGATATCGAATTTTGAACTTTGGATATTGGATGTCGAATTTCGTATTTCGAAACTCGTAGGATATCGAATTTCGAATTTCGAACTTTGGATATTGAATCTCGAATTTAGTATTTCGAATCTCGTATGACACTTTTGGGCTTTCGTATGTTTGTCTTTTGGTTTATGAGCACTAGTCGTGAGGTGGACCAAACTTCTTGTGTGCGACAACAGGATAGCTGTGTTATTTTCATCATTTTTTGCAGTCATTGATGTTTTTCTTGGTAATTCAAGCTAACAGTTTGGCTCCCTGGAGATCTGGTGCTATATACATGTAGTGCATGGTCAGATACCACCTTTTTCTGTTCCATCACATGTTGTGTGTCAGATCTCGTTATGTATAATGTTGAATAAAATTTATCGTCATTTTATTTTCCTTTTTGTTATGTGGGAATTTAGTGTCTGGAATTAATTTGTAAATCAAATTGTGTGTGTGTGCATTGAGTTTTGTTGTTATATGTTTTAGATAATTATATATGTTTGTATGTTGTATGAAACTTGCGGGTTCATGATAAGTTTAATAAAATGTTATGTGTTATCATTCCCTAACTTTGATGTAATGACGCTGCATTTTTTGTGGGTCGATTAAAAACTGCTATATTGATGATTTAACGAGCAATTCCAATTTTTCTATGTTAAAACTGCATTTTCAAAGGTATGAAAATCTAAGGTCAGTATAATATTGCAACTCAACACAATAAAACAAAACAAAAACCTCTTTCATTTACATCAGTATAAAGTAGGGCATTGTGTCACCTGGATATACCTTTTTATGTAACATCATTATCAAAACAACTTATCAAAAAATACCCACAGCTATTTTTAGTAATAAACAAATATTATATTAAAACTGTTCAGTTTCAGAATCTAAATGCACATTTAACTATTAATACCGTTATCTAAAAAGGCCATGTAAATATTGATCAACTTGACATTGTTATACAAATAAATCTGGGACGGGTTAACCAGTTTAAATATCGACTACTAGGTATGCAAATGAGAAGTCAACGACCTTAAAGTTGCTGACCTTATTACCGGTGCAGTCAATTAACATGCACATAAAATTATGCACAAAAGATGTTGAATGTTTATATTAATGTTAGTGTCTGATTTCATTAAGTTATATTTAGGTTGTACTTGAAATGATGGAGGTAAAACTTAACATTGAATCCAACTGAGGTTGAAAAAATAATTGGAAATTCAGTGAATTAATCCTAGCATATCCATTTTGGTTAATTTGGCCAATATTGTTTTCCACACTTTCTTACATATTTGTTTGTCGTTTCATGTATGTGCGCTATTTAGCTAATGGTAAATGTATATTATATTTTGCTAAACAATACTGCATGTATTCCTAAATTATATTTGATAAAATTTTATATGATAGTTCGATTTATTAAACGAAATAATTGGAATTCTAAATATCTGCACAAGAGATTTAAAAAATAAATCAATTTGGAGTTTAGCATTTTAAAATTTTTGTTTGCATTCTTACACATAAATACTGCAGGCATAAGAAAATATGAATTAAATGCAATTTCTTATAGGTAAATTTTTAAATTGTATATAAAGCATTTAATGGATTTAGACAATAAGTCAAACGGCTACCCATCCGAGCCCCGTCTTTTGTATCAAATCGTATTATTACTATTCGTCTGTTGGTGAAACTAGTGTATTAAAAAAAAAATCATATTTGCATAGCGCTATCTTCAGATGGTTTTTACTTTGTGTTTTTAGTTTTGGCTTTACCTTTGACTTTTCGATCATTTTGGCATTATTTTAAACTTACTCTTCAACAATTTGGATTATTATTAGGCCTTAAGCACGTAAATCGACGAAATGTGAAAATATATTTGTTTGGTATTTGATTCTGCTCTTCAGTTTGTTGGATTACTATTAAGTATTTATGTTTTCAAGGTTTTCGGCCTTGAGCACAACTGATAAGTAGTAAATCGACTGTCAACATATTTTGTTTGTTTTGTTTTGTTTTTTTTTTGTTTTGTTTTGAATGAGGTGGATTGATTTTTGACACATAATTCCTGCATATTCGTGACATAAGTTCAGTACTTTTCTTCCGTTCTTCGTCTTAAAGTTATACCGAACAAAGTTAAAGATGGCCAATAGCACAGGTTTTAGTGGAAATATTTAATAAGTGTTCTCGTTCACAGCAACTACATACAATATAACTTTCAATCTAATTAAAATTAGTTCTACGCACTTGCTTCCACGCGCGACATATAAACAACCGAACGAAAATAAGGAGCAAGTGCGGAGAACTAATTTTAATTAAATTGTATAAATTTGCCATCAAAATAAAACAAAGAAAGTTTGAATTAAAACAATAATTCAAACTAAGCAAATTTTTCGGATCACTGAGATCCTTTATCAATGCTGTCTCGTTACGAATAATATAGAAATATATATATATACGCTATAATTGAAAAGCACAAAACACCGGTGGAACTTTCTATGGCTTCTAAAAGCACGATAGACAAGCCTTGTCAATATTAAAATATCAGCAAATATCAAAATCATAGTTTTATATATAACTGTTGATGTAAAAGCGAGATTATTCATTATAGGATTTAATGTATGATGAATGGTAAAAAATTATTTGAAAATTTCTATATTTTCATTTAAACTTTATGTTCGCAAAGAAACATGATGCTTCAATGTTCAAAACGGATGCATACTATAAGAAATTTTTCAATGTTAAAATTTTGCACACTTTGAAATCAACTTTTCAATTTTGCATGTTGTACATTTGTAAGTAATGACGTTATATAGAATACATGGAGTTTTTCATATCATATTTCATATAAATTTTCAAATAAAAAATATTTTTTATTTTATATTTATTTGCCTGATTGAATATTTTCCTAGTGAGGTTTAATGTCTGGCAAACTGCATGCATTTTTGGATATCTGTCCTTAGTCAAAGATCTAGAAGATTAGTGTTATTCGGGGTCTAGATATGTATTAAGAGTCATCGTTACCGGTACCTATATTGGCTAAACCTTCTCATCTGTATACTGAAAAAGCCATATATATATGTTTTTTAGTTTTAACATTTTTTATCAAGGACATTGATGTTTTAGTCAGCAATGACAGATTATCTTCCGTTGACCTGATGGTTTTACTATTTTTCACCGATAAGTCAGTGAACTCGAGTCAACAACGCGGATCAGATCAATTCTCCAAAATATTACCATATTATCACGCTAACTTGCAATCATTTGTGGATTTTTTCATTAGTATTTTGAATTCATAAACAAATCTTTGAAGACAATTTGTAACTCAAATCAAGAAAATTATTGCTAAAGTATATTTTAACCTAAAAATTACAAATTAATTATTTGCTTTTAAAGCATTAAAAATTGCAATTTTATCAATTTTCTATTAATTTTCAATTTTTTTCCTTATTATATCGTTCACTCTCATTATATCAAACTGTTTACCTCAAAGAAACTTGTTGGTCGTAAGATAAATATTTGTATCTTGAAATTCATATTATCCCAATACTGTATTTAACAGTGAACTCTGATGTATCGAAAGGGAACTTACCTAACTACTTCAGTAGGTATAGATGTTCGGTCAATTTATTTCATTTCACATCTGTTGTAAAAAAAATAGTATTTCATAATTTTGAACTTTATGTTTGTACTTACTGAATGTTGCAATTTTTGTGAGTGTTAATTTGTAATGAAAGTTTGTTTGTTCATTATGTCATCACCAAGTCGCTGGCAGCGAGAAGACACGCGACATATTTTCTTGATAGAGTCTTATCTCACTGCAAGGCAATAACTAACTGACGTTAGGTAAAGAACAGTGCTCTTTTTGCTGTGATTTTCATCTCATAGTCAAAGTAGTATGGAGAAAAATCGGATACTCCTCTATAATTTAAGACGGTCCCTATAGTACCAATATGATTGAATTTGGGTTAAACTGTTTCAAATATTTATATTTCACGTTTGGAAATAGTTCGTCCCCTACAGTATGCATGCTGTTATCTCAAGTGAAATCTCAATTTCAATGCCAAGATCACAGAACAGTCATTTACCTCGCTATAACGAACACAATACATGACACGGTAAATAAATTCTAATACATTCTTACATCAAAGTAAATAATTCCATCTTCTTTTGATTATATGCATGTAACTTTTACGACTTTGGTAAATACACGTACTTAGATACACAGAAGCATCTTCGTTTGTCCTTGAGAACTAACAAGTTTGACGTCAAACATATTTTTATTATTCATTTATCATGTGCTTGTATGATATTTCATACATTAATGCACGGACTTTATGGTATTAATGTGTAAATAATTCCACGCACAAATGGGTTGTTATCAAATTCCATTTTAGCATTCAAACAGACAATGGTGATAAGAATGATAAACAAATTTTATATGTTCAATTTAAATACATATTATATCGTCATTTCTGAAGGTCTTACATGTAGATATTTGGAGCAATAGCCCAACATATCATAAGCCAAAATGACCAATAAAGCTTTAGGCTAAAAACCACCAAAGTGAGTATACAAAGGATAAAACAATAAGAAATGACATTTTCAACTAAGTAAATTTAAAAAATATTTTCCCTAATTGATACTAAATGACGGTTGTATGGGGGGGGGGGGGGGGGGTAGTCTAAAATTACAAATTCAGAAAAAATTTTGTCGCATTATTCTCTGTCCAGTTTAAATAATGCTTATTTTGTAAAAAAAATCCTTTACGCTGATTTTTTTTAATTCTGCAATTTACAGATAAACTGGGGTGAAAGACATGTCTTTTGAACAGGTTGTATAGTATATGAAATAACCTATTTTGCAGAGCAATTTTGTTTTTTAAGGTAGAGTTGTTATTTTTTGTAATTGATATATTTTCCTCAAATGCTGTATCCATTTCTAAATATTTCTTGATATTATGTTCTATTTTCTTTATTTTTAGGCCATTATTGTCTTTCAGTTAACTTTTAAAGCCATGATTCCCTACTATACTAGCACTATCCAAACTTTCCTGAATGCAGTGATAAAGCTACACTGTACAGGAGCACATAAGCATTAGATCAAAGAGGCAAATCAAAAGGCAGTTACTTCTAGAAAACTTTTTTTGCTTGTCTGTATTGAAACATAGTTCGTTGAACTTTAGTTGAAACCACCAAATTTTTTATAGAAATTTAATCAGTTAGTAAACTGAGTGCATTTCTACATATTTAAATAAGAAATTTAATCGTTAGTTAAGTACAGTGTATGTAATTTACAACTTCATGAATTTTCATAAGGAGACAATCTTACTTTGATGATGTTAAATTTTCTCTGCTTTCAGTTATTTTTGTTAATAACTATGATAACCTCCCCTTCAAGTATATTTTCACGAACCATTTCTGCTCTCTAAGTACGATTACATTTTTCTTCAATGCTTCCCTGAAACCCAACAACTGAAATAGAATAATAAATAAAATTCAGCAGCAGTATTAAAGAAAAATTATGGGAGGTTAACTTATGTTTTTATAAAATTTACAAATTTACGTTAACATCACAAATTCATTGAACAGTAAGAAAGCATCTCCCTTATTCGTACCTCTATCCTTACAGATAGTTGTTTGGCCTTGCTGCCTTTGTGTCTTCTTGGTATGCATATAAAAACTGCTCTGAATTTCTGAATGTTTGGTCTTGGAGCACTACTGATGCAACCCAAATTGTTGAAATGTGGTCATACGGTGCAACAAAATGGGTTTTACAATATGCTGATCCATTTACAATTAGTATGAAAAGTTTAAACACTTCCTTTGTTGCTACTATTTTGATATAAACCCGATTTTTCATTTTTTTAAACTAAGGAGTAACTCCCTCGTGCATAGATAGTTTTGGCTTTACCCTTTGTCCTTTTGGTCATTTTGGCATTATTTAAATTTGCTCTTCAACTATTTGGATTAAAGTTTTGATTTTCAACATTTTAGGCCTTGGGCACGTATATTTTTTCATTTGCTTAAATTTAATTTTGAAGTAAAATAGAATTTAAAATAAATATTCAAATATTTTAGTTGAAATTTAGATTTCAGAAAATCTAATAAATAGAACAGGTATGGAAAAGTGATCAAATGGAGAAAACTTTAATGAATTAACATCCAATTAGACCAAACACCTGAAAAGATTTGGACTGAACATTGGAAAAGATTTGGACTGAACACTGGAAAAGATTAATGACATTCTGTAGTCTTTAAGAGAATGTACTGTCCAGAACATAAAAAGAAATATACATTATTAACCTGGATTTTGACTTGACTGATTATTTCTTTTAACTTATCTTGGTTGTTTGCTTAAAAAATATTAATACCTGTAATATACAATGTATATTATTTTGTCTTTATTTGTCTGCATACTTTGTCTAAAAAGTATGGTTATAATCTTTCCTCGGAGATTTTATCGTCTAACAAATTTGCAATGCGTTACATCCTGTCACCAATGATTCTATACACGGAGGAATTTCCATATAGCGTTGATTTAAATGTCAGTGAACTTTCGCTATTGTATTTGGATTTCATTTGCAGGAAGTTTTAGCGTTGTGAATATTGCGGTAGAATATATATTATTGAGGCTAAATGGAAGGGACTTGATGTTAGGAACCCAATGTTGAACACTTTATAAAAAAAATGGGTAGTTTAATTAAGAGGCGAAGCCGTACATTTTTTCTTTTAGATCTTTTCAGAAAATCCTACTTCTTCCTGATCCCTCTCAAAATTGCATTGATACTGTACAATCATTACATTAAACGTTAATAAATAAATAATAGTAATGTTTATTGGATCCAAATTAAAATACTATTAATTCAGACTAATTATTTTAAACATTTAGTTCTAACATATCAACGAGGGAATACACACCTCATTATATTTCTAAAGAACATCATTAAACAAGTCCTGTTTGGCAAGGTGACCTGCCATTAACCTATCAGGTCAGTGCTCCCACTATTAGATACAATTATTGATTACTGTCAAATTACTTTTACAGGCCAGAAAGGATTGATATGACTTATCTAGACATTTCTATGATTTATCGGCTGTGTTGGCTTCCTCAAATAGGGAAAGTACGTCAGATGTGAATTATATGATTCTATTTTTCCAACATGTATAGCTTAAGGCTTAATCCAAACCGACCTTACGTTTATTGAACTTATGGAAAAATTATCCTGCTTCATTCTTTACGTACTTTGGTATACTACTTCTTAGAAAAAAGGAATGAGAAGAAGCTAGAAGATAGTTCACAAAGCGATTGTAAAACGAAAAAAACTGTATATAGCTACAATGTAACAATTCTGATATAACTTATTATTTGTCTAAATTCTGATTGGGTTTTCTGCCATGGTATTTTTCAAACTTGGTTTTTCATGGTATCCTTTTTTATAATTTTCCCTTCGTTATTAGTTGTGCATTCATACATTTATTTTTTGTATGCAGTATGATAACTATTGTTCTGTTATGCTTTTCTTTTTCGTCTTCTAAATTTTTTTTCATTTTTGTGTATTTTGTGATAATCTACATATTTTTTCATGACTAGCCTTTGTTTTTATCATTTTTGTAGTACATTTTTTTAATTCAGTTTTACATGTATACATTGAAAAGTTAAAAACATATTTTGTTATGAAACGTTCATAAAACCATTAACTTTAAAAGATTACAGGTATATATTAACATATTATAAAAAGTTATCAGGTTACAAAAACTGACCAATAGCATCAGTGTCACCTAGGACAAGTAAATAACCTTGAGGTCGCTGAACCCAACAGATTCCATCAATGAATAAACAGAAATGAACAAGTCTGTAAATACTTTTCGGTTCAATGAATAATGACTTGTGATGATTATTAACCGTCTATCAATTTGTATATATTTTTATTTTGCATTATTGCGAGCGCGGCAGATTGTTTGCATTTTCACAATTGCAGCAAAATACAAGGTTATAGCAAGGTTGAATTTAGTATGTCATTATTTTCAGTTAAAACATATTTTAATTTGAAAATATTTCATAAAAATTTGTCTGACAGATAAACAGAAAAAAATGATCGATAAAAACATGGGGGAAATTATAAAACAACTCAAAATTCTCACAACCTAAGGTTTTTAAAGAGGAAAATATACAGTACAAATAATTAAAGTGAAAATAAAAGTTATAATATTCTATTAAAAATGCGTCAGAATTATCTTGTTTTGCTTTGTTTTTAATTGCCTATTACAATATCTTCTACGTTTAAATTGAAATTTTTATTCAAAACTTTAAAAGAAAATATTTTGTCAATTTATAATTTGTATTATGTGTTTTGCATGGTTTCTTTATTAAAGCGACTGACATGATACAGTATGAAATAAGACTCTGATCTTTAGGGATATACAAAGCAATATATAAATAAATTTCGGTATAATTTTTGGACGAGCTAACTGAGGGGTGGGGATCCATTAAAAGGTTAACAATTTTTGATTTTGCTCAAAACAGATGACAGTAAATTTAAAATACTGATCACCATTTGAACAAAAATAAAAAAATAGTTAACACTGAACTGGACATTCATTAAACATCAGCCTTTAAAGAGGATAAAATCGCTGACGTTGTGTTACTGTAGTTAACATAGCTGTATGTGACACCATAATAAACCAAAACTGCAAAATTGTTTAATACAAATTATATACCCATTTTTTTATTGGGGGGGGGGGGGGGGTTAACTTAACCATTTTATGACGGGGGGGGGGGGGGGGGGGGGTGCGTCGGTGAACACGAAACCACTACCCGAAATTATCCACGTTATATCGAAGTTTTGACCCGAAAATATCCAGGAAAGCCAGAATTACATACCCGAAATTATCCAAAAATTATAAATGGAAGTTGTGACAAGTCAACCTGAATTCTCCTCAGTGCTTTATAAAAATCTGCAGAAATTTTAAATATCCTGACCGGAATTCTCCAGAGGGTAAAAAATCCCAACCCGGAATCTCCGCCGGTTTTGTAAAATCTTGACCCGAATTTGCCGCACGTCCCGTATCTAAATACCATTAACAGTGTACTGACCATTAGCAGATAACAGGGGTCAATATTTTCATAATAACAGTTAACAACAATGTCAATTTTTAGAAAACAGATAACAGATAATTAGTCAATAACAATAAAAATATTTGCAAAATAACAGTTAACAAAACATATACCTCAGTGGATAGTTTTCAACCATTAACACCACATTGTGAAGTGCACGTACTAAACAGAAAATTTCATATCTCATAAAAATGATCTTTTGAAAATATGAATTTAACTTCATTTGCTGCAATATTTTTAAAGCCCTTTTCAGTGATGATAAATGTTAAAATTATACAAACTGAACCTATTTGGATATGTAAAATGCCGTTAATGTTCTATTTGACAATATTTATGTTCGTTTTAGAATAGTCTATCTTTAGGTAGTTGGTATTCCTATAGGTGCTAATTGCACATCACTCATAGCGATCTTATATGTAGCTCAATATAAGTAAAACTTCCTATCAAAAAGAGCCTTCAAAGGATGACCTATACTTGCCACAAGTCTCTCTGTAAGTTGTGATGCCTTTAAAAATTATTTGCTATGAAAATGTACAGAATAATATCAAATACTTGTTTACCATCCAGCCGCGGTACAGAGCTGGATAGTAAAAAAGTATTTGATAGTATTCTGTACATTTTCATAGCAATTAATTTTTAAAGGCATCAAACCTTGCAGAGAGACTTGTGGCAAGTCTAGGCATGGCATAGCAGATTAGTATAAAAACACTTTGATATTTGGATTATGTTCTGTATATAATAAGCTGCTAAATGTTCATACTTTTGTACTAGTTTTCACTGTTGAAATCTGTTAACCAAAATTTATTACAAGAGCGATGATTTTTGAGTTTCCGAGCTTGACCGCGGCTTATCCTTAGGTTCTTCATACGAGTTCTACATTTCGCAGTTACGATTTATTACGGAAATCCTGCAGGACTCTAAAAAGCAAAGCATTTCTCATCCTGTGTTTCTCTGTATAGAAATATTATATACAGGACACATAAATTAGAGAAACTCCTTTAGACATTAAAGAATACACTGTTTTCGGTTATTGAATCTAGTTTTTTATTGGCAGAAATATTGATTTGCTTATTAGATCTTTACAATATTCTACATGAATACTAAACTATTCTATGTCCAAAAAGCAATACTTTCTTAAAACAGGAACTCTTTTTTCATTCTAACATTTATAAAACGTTGCAACTCAATTACATTTTAAACCGATGGTACATGTAACAGCTGTCTAAAATTTATGTATCATATGATCCTTTATGCCATGGGTGTTACCTTAGGTGGAAACAGTTCCTTAAAACAGTTTTTAAAACGTAACGGGAAATATCCAGAAAGGTAATTTATTATCATTTACCTATTTGAAAGTGAAATGCAAAGATTTCACGGCTAAATAAACTGATACCATCACTAGTGAAGTTATTATTTATGTCTTCCGTAAATATCCTTCTGGTTATACAAGGTCAAGTACATTTGTTTGACATACCCTACAAATCCTATTAGGTAAATTTTGATATGCGAAACAACCAGTAATGGAACTTCTTAGCAATACTATAATTTTTTTTACAATTATTCGTTGAAAATAACTTATTTCTATACAGATATTGCTGTAAAATGACCAGAGATATCTGAATTAGTTTATTTATTCCCGAAATATTATAATGAATGCTACAAAATGAGAATATTAAATTGCTGATGGTATTGCACCGGTAACTTTATGCATGAAAATTAATTTTAAAAAAGTGCCAAAATAAAGCAAAGATTAATGATTATTAAAGGTGACCTCGAGCAGGACAATAAACTTCCATCTAGTGGATTGGGCAATTGATTTCCTTGGAAACTGAGTTATTCTTAATCAAATTGATGTTTTTGATTTCGACCTTGAACCATGATTATACAAAGCTAACTGGAAAATGGCAGTATGTATTTTAACGAGTGCTATAGGAACATTATAACTATAATTGAAATGTTTTCAATAACAAAACGTTGCTATTTTCCAAGATTGTTTCTTTTTCTTTCTCATGTCTATGGTTTTTTTTTTTACCATTTTCTAGTTCTAAAGGCTTATGTCTCAGCTTATTGTCAGATTATTCCTCATTAAAATACTGTGATGAAATAAAAGGTTATTATTATTATTATTATTATTATTAAATAGAAGGTGCACTCTACAGGCATCGAATAATGCAGATAACATACATTATGTAAAATGAATGTTCTTAATAATACCAGAATTAAAAAAAAATGAGTGTCATATTTGAGAAGTACTGGTCATTCTATACTTTCTGTAAAATTTAGTTTGCTTACTTAGATTGACTAGCTGAACTCCCCCCCCCCCCCCCCCCCACCGAGCTTTAATTTTTAGACGGTTGTAGGACACCATGTTTAGTATTGAGATTTGTTAATCGAAACCATCTCTCAAGTTTTACTCTTCTGAAATACTACTCCTTGTAAAATCAAAATGGATAATTAAACATGGCATAAAAACATATATATTTTGCATTGTAAGAGTCAAGACATGAAAAGTAATTTAAGCGCTTCATTTTGATGAATGTCACTTTTGTCTTCCATTTAACATTTAATCTAAATCTGATTTAATCTTTTTTAATTCATATTCTGAAGAATTCATTTTATAAATTCTTTAAAAAAAACACATTGAAATATAAAGGACAAACTTACAATAGAAGAGAAAATTCTAAATCCCAAAGGATTTTACTGATTAATGAAAAAAATTAAATATAAAATAAAATATAAAATCAATTTTTAAAGTCATAGTTAATTCATTTATCTCCGCTGAACTTTTTGTCAATACTATATTTACAAGAATAATAAACGAAAGACATTCGCATCTCTCAACAGTCTACACAAACATCATTACACCGGTCGTTCAACTATTCACACCGCTCGTGAAGGCCGAGGTTTCTGATAATTTGTTGTTGTGACCCAGGTCATTCGAAGTCAGTTACCTCATAGAAATATATGTACATACATTAATAGGATTTCATACCATTTTAGTTCAGAATGAAGACGTCAATTTTCAGATCTAACATTAGCAACCACAGGCACAGAAAGGTGTCTTTTCAGAGTTCGTTGCGTCATCGGAGTACTATATTATATCAAATTTTAGCTAAGGGAACACTTTTTAACTTCAAAGGGGGTGAGGGGAGGATGTTTTTTTTTTTATATTGGCTTGAAATAGTTTTTTCAAGGTATGGACACATTTTTTTTCGACTACAATTAACCAAACCAAATTATTTTTTTTCTTACAAAGTCGAATCAGAAATTTCTTTTTTTTGAGCAATTTCCAGAAAGTAAAAGGTTTATTTATTCCTATGAAATCACTAGCAGTAAATAAAACTGATATATACTATGAATTTGTTTTTATAACTAGAGGCTCTCAAGAGCCTGTATCGCTCACCTGGATTTAACTTTTCACCTTGACAGGACTAAAAATTTAAGTGTTGCAGTAAATTTGGCTGGTTTTTCTATAGGGTTCTATGTTAAACTAAGTTCAGCTGTGGCAGCTATCTTGGTTGACAGTCCAGATGAATGGACACATTTAAAAAAGAGAACCATCTAAGGATCATTACAGCTAAGTCTTGTTCCAACTGGCTAAATGGTTCCAGACAAGAAGATTTTTAAATGAATTTTCCCATAGGGTCTTATATTTAACTAAGTTCGGCAGTGGCGGATATTTTGGTTGACAATCCATGTGATCTGACATCATTCTGAAAGAAGACCATCTAAGGACCAATGCTGCCAACTTAAGTTCCGATGGGCTCAGTAGTTTCAGACGAAAACATTTTTGAGTGAATTTCCCATAGGGTCCTGAGTTAAACTAAGTTTGGCTGTGGCCGCCATCTTGGTTCACAGTCCACAAAATCCGACACATTTCTGAAAGAGGACCCTCTAAGAACCACTGCTGCCAAGTCTGGTTCCAATATGTCAAGTGATTTCAGACAAGAAGATTTTTCAATGATTTTCCCATATGGCCCTATGTTAAGCTAATTTCAGCTGTGGCGGCATCTTGGTTCACAGTCTGGGTCATTGGACACAATTCTGAAAGAGGACCATCTAAGGACCATTGCTACCAAGTCTAGTTCTAATTGGAGTAGTTGTTTCAGACAAGAAGATTTTTGAGTGAATTTCTCATAGGGTCCTATGTTAAACTAAGTTCGGATGTGGCGGCCATTTGGTTCACAGTCCACAAAATCCAACACATTTCTGAAAGAGGACCATTGCTGCCTAGTCTGGTTTCAATTGGTCAAGTTGTTTCAGACAAGAAGATTTTTCAATGAATTTCCTCTGGGCCCTATGTTAAACTAAGTTCAGCTGTGCCGGCCATCTTGGTTAACAGTCCGGGTCATCGGACATATTTCTGAAAGAGAACCTCCTAAGGACCATATCTGCCAAGTTTGGTTCCAATTGGCCTTGTAGTTTCATAGAAGAAGATTTTTGAAATTCCTCCCCCTTTTTCCTATTTTTAGTAACAGCAGCCATGTCGGTTGGAAGTCGGGGATGCCAGATATAATTTTGGAAGGGGACCACCGAAGGACCATTCCATCAAAGTTTGGTCCCAATTGCCCAGTGATTTGAGAGGAAATGATCTTTAAATGACAGTTTACACTGGATGCCGTCTTTAAAGGGCAAAAACTCCTATAAGTAGTCACTCAATAATTTTGGTCATGTTGACTTATTTGTAGATCTTACTTTGTTGAACATTTTTGCTGTTTACAGTTTGCCTTTATCTATAATAATATTCAAGATAATAACCTAAAACTGCAAAATTTCCTTAAAATTAACAATTCAGGGGCAATAACCCATCTAAGGGTTGACCGATTCGTCTGAAAATATCATGGCCAGTAGATCTTGACCTGATGAACATTTTTATCCCGTGTCAGTTTTGCTCTAAATGCTTTAGTTTTTGAGATATAAGCCAAAAACTACAGTTTACCCCTATGTTCTATTTTTAGCCATGTCGGCCATGTTGGTTGGCAGGCGGGGTCATCGGACATATTTTTTAAACTAGATACCCTAATGATGCTTTTGGCCAAATTTGGTTCCATTTGGCGCAGTAGTTTCAGATGAGAAGATTTTTGTAAAAGTTAACGGACGACGGACGCCGGACGCCGGACGACGGAAGACGGACGCCGGACGCCAAGTGATGAGAATAGCTCACTTGACCCTATGGGTCAGGTGAGCTAATAAAAAATTTGCATATACTTTTCATTTGTAAATTTAAAACAAGATTAGTTCATATCTTTGCAACACACATCACATGTACATAGGTCCATCTTGTAAATAAATAGTATAGTCTCCGTACTTTGTATTTTATTATAATAATCATAATTCCACACAGTACTGAGTAGACACACATTGGGTATATCACGGTACATGTATGCATATTTAAAAAAGGAAGATTGTTGCTCTTCATCTTGATGGTTAATCACTGAAAGGTTAAAGCTTTTTTTGTAATGCTTGTGATTTTTTAAATCAACTCTTGGATTAATTTTTTTGTGAAAAAATAAATCTAAACCAGACATTTTTTTCCATAGTTTTTCATCCTCCCAAGTCAGGGTTCTGTATCCACGTTCGTTCCTAGGAAAGAACGTGGATACAAAACCCTGACCTGGGAGGATGTAGTTTTGTAAAACAGATTATTTTGTGGCCCTTGCTGCAACAGATTACTTTTTTCCCTTCCTTTTGGAACCAGAATATTGTTTTCACAAAAAACCATACCCCCCCCCCCCAGTTAAATGGATCTTCCCTAACTCTACTGATTGTGGGAAATTTAATCACTAATCTTCTGTTTTTGTCTTTTTGCGTTGAAGCTTTTTTTCTATGAAGACGGGGTAACATCATCATGAAACTTGGTATACACATGTACATCATGATATGAACTTTCAACAATTTATGCCTTCTAGCAAAGGAATAATCATTTTTCTTTTTTAAACAAGTGAATAAGTATAAGATGGATATAGTTGTGGACAAACATTGTATATTCTAGTATGTCAGAACAACTACATATAATATACCATACATTTGTCATATATGTTTGTTTAATATATGTTACTCAATCATATTTCTTTTGTACTGTAACTATGCCCTCCATGGGCGCATTTATTGATTAATTCTGTAGATGATTGGGCAAAAAGTGAATTTGATGACAAAAATCGAGGATCCCAAAATCTTTGAAAAAAAGGCTCAGAAAAATCCTGTGTTGTATATTACCTTGAACCAAATAGTAGAATTTAAGGGACAAAGTCGCTTGTGAAAACTCACAGAAAAAAATCTGGCTAGTTTTTGCTGCGTATCAAAATTCTGAGACCTGAGATCGTGTCCTTGTCGCCTAACACTCATTATTGTTGACAATATGAGACTTTTGACGATATTTATATAAATTTGTATCATCTTCGGTCATTCCGGCCCGTGAATTTGTTAATTCCATGAATTCTGTCCTGATACTAATTTACATGCAATGTGTATGTACATGTTGAACAAAATTAAATAATTTAATTTGATTTGAATACTGCATTTTAATTGGCTGAACAGCATAGAGCAACATTAGTTATTCTGTATAACCTGGTTTGGTCTTCTGGTGTCACCAACGGATTAATCTGCCACTTGTAAATTCAAATAGTCCCATGTCATTATTGATGCTTGAATCGAGGAATCATTGAACTTCTGTTTTGAAATTAAATTATAAGGAATTTTTCCAATTTCTGAATAGGTAATAACCTGGTTTAGGTCAGTTTACGGCATTCTTAAACCGCTTCGCGGTTTATTATGCGTAAACTGAGCCAAACAATGTTATATCGTATAACCTGTTAAAAAATTTGAAACATTCATTAAATGTCTCACCAGCAGTCCTCAAAACGGAAAATATGGAAATATGAAACAAAAATGACAGATTTACATTCCAAATTGGTCAGTCGAAAATGCTAGAACTAAAAACGCCTGCTTATTTCTCTCATGCATATTAATTGATCATGTTAAATTTTCCCAGTATTCTGCTTTATTTCAAAATCCAATATAATATTATTTTTAAGTCTGTTTGTTCAGTTCTAGTTAATGACAAGGAATATAATTTCTAATCTCTTTCATAGCATAAATTTGTTCATAACAGATTTTAAAACCATGATTGCTTGTATCGAAATTGTGTAATACACAAACTTCATCCAATCACAATACCAAATTTTTGAAATTACTCAGATTAAAAACCAATTGTTATGAATTATAGAGATATTTGGGCGAAAAAGAGCATCATAACACCCAAAATTCATATATGGTCAAGTTTTCCTTACTGAGAAAAAACATAATACCAAACGTTATATATCGTTAAAATTTCAGTGAACATACCTAAAATACTATAGACTTTGAAGAATAAAACAACGAGTGAAAAACTGGTGAGAATTACAGACATTCGATCTTAATCAGAATTGTATAATGAAACTTCAACCGGAAAAAGGTTTTAATACATAGCTAATATTTTGATAACAGGTGAAATTTGAGTTCAAGCTGAAAATAAGCTGAATTAAGTAATCTCATTTCACACATTGATAATTAAATTTTCAATCGATGCTGCCGTTCGATGACGTAAACCCGTGAAATACAGCAAAGAGTTCATCTGAGGGACACTGTTCTTTGTGGAGTATTGGAAGCTTTCACAAGGACAGGTAACAAGATATCGCCGGGTAATGACCTATAACCGACGGTTTCTCAATAACAATCGATTTTCAAACTAGTAAAACCACAGGAAATGGGAAATTAACTGCAGTAATCTCTTAACTCTGCATCCACGATATTTCGATTTATTTATATTTTTTTTCATTTTTTTTCAAGTCATTTAGTGATATAAAATGTATTAAAATGTCCAGCATGTATGAGACTTTTTCATAGAGTAAGATCAAATCCAAAAAGATCCCATCTTTTGAATTTTGCACTAATTACAGAATAAATGTATAATAATTATAGTTCACACCCTCAGTGCTATAGCTAATACTTGTACTACTACAGATGAAATGGGAAAAATAGATTTTGTTAATTTTATGATATTTCACATTCATTAGTACTAGTTGAAGAAAACACAAGGCTTTCACGACAGACAATATTCAGAATGTATTAATCTTCTGAAAATACCATCGACCAGATTATCTTTAAGTACATGCACCACCGTATAATGTGTTCTGTTTTCTTGTGTTTGTCGTTTTTCTAACGATATAGGCAAATCTAATGTTTAGAAATCTTTGAAAAGTCCAGCTAAGTCACTTTTACTGACTGAAATTAGTATGAACAGTAAGTAAGTTAGTAATGTGTTTATTCCAATTAAAGGGCCCATTAAGAGCATAGAAATTTACATACAATGACTGCATATATTGTATTATAAACAAAACAGACAGTGAGGAAAAAAATACAATGTAGAGTTATAAAATTGCCCGGTAAAATTGACAACGTCAGCAAATGTTAAGTATTAAACGTAGATAGGCATGTGGTAAAAGGGGAATAACTCTAATGTATAAAGACCTTTACTAGAGATAAAGGTAATATGGTTGAACTAAATATTTAATATTGGAATGACCAATTTGTACCTATGAATTTTTGTTTGTCAAAGAGAGTTAAGCAGTTTTATATTGATTCATTTACAAATGAATGGAAAATCTTGGTATATAATTATCCTTAGGGTATCTATTATAGAATTTAGAAATCTAAATTTAAGCTACAGAAATATTTTACTATACCACATTCTGGTTTAATGTATAGTTCATGTAAATTTAGATGCTGTAGCCAAAGATCGCCAATAGAATCTGGTCGATTTGTTAGTATTGATAGATCTGAAAGAGTTTGTGAGCTGTGTAATTTAAGAGACTTAGGTGATGAATTTCACTAACTATATAACTGCACATGTTTCCATGAGGAAAGATGCAAATTCTTACCAAATGCTAGTATATGTATCAAAAATGCTTTAAGTTTCAAGGAACTTATGAATTGTGATGACAAATATATACATATAAAGTTGTCTAAATTTTGCGGAATAGTTACGTCAGTCTTTAATGCAAAATGATATTTCTTCACTCATTTGTAACAACATATTTTGTATGAGCTAAACAATATTGCCTTCCTAATATACAATATGTTTTTAATTGTATAAATGTTTTTGTATTCATGCTTTCAATTACTTTGTTTATTGTTAATTGTTTGTACTATCATGCCTCATGTGGGGCCTTTAGTTCAAATAAAATCTTCAAAAATCTTCAATATTCAAAGAGAGTTTGGCAGCAATTAAGACAAGACTTAATTTGGTATATCTAGATTTTTGTAAAAAAAAAGGGATATGTCCCTCCGAAGCTGTCACATGTTCTTGACCTCATTTTCACGCTTAAATTTAATGTTAAATGTTAAATTTAACGAGAGTTATCGGATTTGAAATTGATCGAATTCGTTGGATATGAAAATGTCCCGAAATCTACAGAATTATAATGTAAACTCATTTAAAATATACTATTATAACATGACTCGTAAGAAATATACATTTTAAAATAATTATGTTATTTTATTATCAAAATTTATTTTCACATATTTAAATAATACAGTTGCTAGTAAGACAATACAATAAAATAACTAAGATTGCGAATAACTAAAGTTAGGCACATAGGTTACAAATTGAACGTGGGAGATATCAGGGTATTCTTCGACACACCAGAACATGTGTCAGGTGCACATCAGAGGAAATAGATGATGAGAAACACTTTTTGTTTATGTGTAATAACATCAACCATTTAAGAAAATCAATGATTGAATTAATTAATACCTCATGTGCTTATCTTAAATATCTGAGCATCAATGAAAAATTTATATGGTTACTTAATAATGAAAATTTTAGTATACTGGTCTCAATTTATTATTTAATAAGAGCAAGTGGGATTTGATTTTCCATACAGCTTTTGCTACCACTATTGTTGTTTTCTTTAACTCTTAATGATGTGTGCCTGAGACACTGTTTCAAACTGGTATTGTTATTACAAATGTACTTATACAATTCACTTGTTTGTAGTTGTTAACTTAAGCAACATTTACATGGTTATTTTACATACATTTGTTTTATATATGTAACTCAATCATATGTGTGTTGTACTGTAACTATGCCCTCCATGGGCCCATTATTTGGTTAATAATAAAATCTTCTTCTTCTTCTTCTTCTTCTTCATATACATATTCTTCTGTAACTATTCTATAAGTGGTTGTTTCAACTTAAAGTAGAAGGTAAATGATTTGGAATCCTCATTTTTTAATCATTATGTTTTTTATCGCAGTTAACTAAATTTGGATCAGCTGAAATGTAACGGTTTATTTTTTCCGGTGTGAAATTATTTCCGAACTCGTATATTAATACACTTCTGACGGAATAAAGTTGGAAAATATTTCATTATATAAAAATTAAGATTGCTATAAAATATTATCTGATTCATATTTTACACAAGATCATCATTTGACGGTCGGAAAATATTTCACAGATATATGAATATCACAGCCGGAATAAATTATCTCTTACAAATTAGTATTAAAAGAGTCTGAATGAGGGGGGTCTCATATGATATATATACGGAATTTATGTGCCATTTTTCCCTTTTCACTGAACAAATTTTAATTCTATAAATCTAAAAAGATTTCGTTATTGTATAATTCATTCAAAACTAATACAGCGATAAACATATAAGCTTTTTAGGTCATGTGACTTTCTGTTTACATGCATCTCCTGTCCTGTGCGGTTGTTACTTACTATATACATATATTAGTATTTCCCCAATTCTGCATCAATTTATTGTAGAACATTCTTATTCTCTGTTTTTTCTTTTGCCAAACATTTATATTCGTTATTTTTACGCTCGCTATTTCCCATTTCTATAAACACAATAAACTGTCCAACATCAAAAATGTTGTCATTTTCCGCACATTTTTCTAGTCTACTCCAGTTGCGAGACGTAATTTAGACACTTCCGGTTTTATTTGTTCGATGGAAGTAGGTTAACTAAATTGGCGGTTTGTTTGAAATACATTAAAGTGAAAAATGTCTGAAACAAATAGAAAAAACACTATGGACACATTACGAAAATCTTTTCGTCTTCCATGGAAAACTGGAAAGCGTTATAACATTCTAGAGGGTAAAGAGAACACGTATTTTAACACTCCCAAGCCATCGCACAGGCGACAGAGTTCAGACGGACAGTTGCACAATGTCCAGCGAGATCAAAAGAAAGAAAATAATGGGCATTTAAGAAGGAATAGCAGTTTAACTAGATCAGTGAGAGATGCAGTTGGTTCTCTGAAACAAGTAAGTGGTTTGGTAGTGCATAATTTTTTTAAAGCTACAATCTGCATCTGTGCATTATCTTTTGTTTTTGTTGAAATTGTTGTCACATGATAGATTGTTTTTACTTTAGTAACAATAAATTATTATTGTACATTTTTTAAAATTTCTATATGAACATAATTTATCTTTTTGGCGGACTGTGTATTAGTGATTAGGTCATGTGCATTCATCCATAACAGGATAATGAGTGATGTCACATGCAAGGCTGAATCATCAGATCATGTTGCACATGTGCATAAAAAAATAATAAATCAGTGTCTAAAATGTTCACATTTGTGGAATGAAAAGTGCCTGTAAAAATAATTAAAATGTTAGAATGTTATATAATATGTTAGAGCTTTTTTGCAGAACGGGAGGGTCTGCATGTACACATATATACAAATATTTTCTCAGTATATACATGACATTTTATTGATTTCACAACAGCAACACACATAGAAAGGGTTTTTTATTGCATTTTGTGTTATTACCATCTACATGTAGTGTCTTTGATTTTGATTCCCTCTGTCTTATAAAATCACCTTTGTAATTGTTTTCCAGTTACATGTAACACATTTTCAATCTCAGATACTGTTAATAATTAAAGTTGTAGATGTTTGAAATGTGCAGCTCTTGGTCATGGTACCATTAAGGCAAATGTAGCAAACGCATTACAGATGAGATGTTCACATGCAGTGTATAAACAAGGATATCTGTTCATACATGTACATGTAATACATGAAGTGATCGATTTAATAGGTATTAAATTGACACAAAATCGGTGAACTCACATGATACAAATTCTTGAAACAGAAAGTATTTTATTGCTGTTCTACATCTTAAAGACCGGACTTCAACACATAACACATCACTTCAAGATGAACACCCTTCATCTTACAATCAGGAAAAGTTTAAGGAAAATACATCCATGCAATTTACCATTGTACCAGAAAATACATGTCACAGGAAAAGAAATCTGACAATAGTTATATTATAGTAGTAAACTGGGAGATGCCAACAATTCCCGATTTTGGCGGCGTTTATCTGACTTTATCCGCTGAAAGTCCACTCCAATATCGTTACCTTATTACTCTGATGGGTAAAAAATCTGGATTTTTTCATTTCTGCTTCCATTTTAGTAAATTATAAGAATTTGGTCTGTATTGCCAAGGGAGTAAGGATTTATTTGGATAAAAAGTAACATCTAAATGATGCAGATACAAGCACATGTTTCGCTACCCTATACTATAGACACTGCGCTATTTAAAAATGAGCTTCTGCCCCCTAGTTCCCTGTCTATGTCTTTGTCTCTGGACCTCAGTGGGATCCTAGGCAGACCCAAAACTTACAGCCAAAATTTTTACTCCTTATTTTCATCAAATATGGGTTGCATCTCTGTAAATCTTAGAGTTTGGTTTAAAAAAGCGTTTTGTTTATGGTATAGTATATGTATAACGTTTCATTTAGTGAATTATATTTAGCATTTGGTACACTGTACATAATTCATGAAGCAAATCCTTCAGTGAGTGTACTATGATTTTATCCTGCAATGTATAATTTTCTGACCTAATAAGGGGGTCGAATAAATTTCGTTGTTATTATGTCAATGACCAAATAAACTATTAAGCACCGCCCATTTACAAGAACCTTGTGTGACCAACATTGACAACGGGACGGCTATGTATTGCAAAAACAATTCAAATTTGGAAAAAAATATGTAATTGACTTTATTTTATGCTGTTTTCTATCTCATTTCATAATGAATATAAAAAATTCTTTGCACTTGTATAGTTGTCGTCATGATTTACTGGGAATTGTTTCACCTGAAGAACAAAATCCCGTGTTTGTAAACAGTGCTTGATATTTAATTACACCAAGCTGTGAAGTACCTAACGGGATTCAATTGTTAGAAAAAAATATTTATCCATTAAAGAAAAATATTTCCCCTTCATAAATTGCAGGATAAAGACAACATTGATACCTTGGCTTTGAATACAGAATTTATTTGGACTAGGCACGAAACTGGGGAAAAGACTCACTGAAAGCTGGTCTTTTCCCCGTTTCTAAGCCTCATCCAAATAAATTCTGTATTCAAAGCCAAGGTCTCAATATTGTATATATATATAATGTACTGACTTCATCACATGTCGAATGATAATTTCATTCCTGAATGTACATGTAGGACGCTGAATGTTGTGGGACATTCACAAAAAAATTTTATACAGGAAATTTAATATTTATAAGAAAGAATATATTAAATTTTTTAACGTAGTCAACTAACAATAAAAAAGCTCAAATAAATTATAAATTACATGTAGCATAAATGATACTATGCATGATAAACCAATAATCAACATGCTAAATGAAACAATGTATGAAAAGAATAGCTTTACTGACCAATCAAGGGGTACGTATTACAGCAAACTTTTATGATTGAATTAACATATACAACATATGCAATGTATAGGTAATACTGACAATATTTCTAAAATTATATAGTGAAGTGATATTGAATATCACTTCAGTATATAATTTTAGTTTACAATACAAAAGGTAAAATTCAAGAGTTGTCTTTCTTGGACTGTAAGAATAAATTAACTGTTATGTTATTTGGAATTCCATTTATTTTTCATAAAACTTTAATTAAAAAAATAAATGTACAGAGCAGTTAAAGTGTAAGACCTGAATTGTTTAGGATGTTTATCTTTTAAATGTTATGGTATCCCTACATAGTTGGGGAGGAGGAGGGGGGGCTATGTAATAATAGTCATTTGGTTGTTTCAAATTCAGTTGTCTAGGAAAGTGAATATTTTGTTACATGTTTGTGCAAGTTCACAGCCCTTCAAATAAATAACATAATTATAAAACTAATTTTATAGTAATTACTGTCAAATATATATGAAATACAATTTATTGTCATGTTTTGTGATTATGTAACATTATGTAATTACAAATCCAAATTGCTCAATAATAAGATAACTTATCACATTCCCCAGAGATATTTTGACACTTAAGATACCACCTGGAGATTAAAGTTGTTTACCTAATCCTGATATTATCAGATGATTTTATTAATTGTTTACATTTACTGATGTACATTTTTATTTCATCATGATTATAATTGGGATGTTTGTTTACATGTATATGTATTTTTAGCAAAGAGCTATTTTTATAATTGGCATTAATCGCATAAATTTTCATGTTTACTGTAAATGTTGTATTGTTACAATTTTGACAGAAGAAGAAAAATTCAATAAAAGACTGGGAAAATTAGTGTAATTGAAAAAAATGCATTCTGTTGCCATGTACATGTAGGTGCATCTGTTGTCAATCAATATACAGAAAATGATTAGTTAGGTGCATAAGGTTTATTTTAAATATTCCCTGGATACTAATTTTGATGCACTTTATATAGGGTTTCCCACAGAAGCTTGAGTAGGGCAGGGTAAAACTCAAGTCTAGGTCAGGGCAGAAGGGGGGCACCCATCGAATCGATATGTTCGACAGGGCAATAGAAGTACATGTACTTTTTTCCGTTAGTTCTTGTTTTCTTATATATGTACATCTCCTTCTATGACCTTATTGAAACAATAGTTTTACATTTTTGTAAACAGCCAAGTAGTTTATTCTACTGTCTTTGAATGCCCTTCCATATATTGTCAAAAGCAAAGCACCTTTGTTCATTAAACCATTCTTTATGCATTGTTAAATATCTGCAGATTAATTATTTTTGCACAAAGGGCAGAAGGGCGGCTGGTAAAGGCGGCAGGCCGGGCCCCCCTTCTAAAACAAGCTATGGGAATCCCTATTTATATGAACATTCCAACAGTTTGTAGATCTCATTGTCTGTTTCAAAATATCATCTGTTTCTTTGATATATGCGGTATACAGTTCTGCTAATATCCATACTGAGACTACTATAAAAGTTATAATATAGTCTCAGAAAAAAAATAATAGATTTATATATATATGTGTGTATGTACATAATGTATGCTTGGGAGATTACTACATTATAATAAAACTGATGTAATGCTAATTCAAGTTAACTGATAAAAATATATAGGGGGTGGAATGAATTAAGTTTTAAATTTTTAAATTTGTATGGATCTAAATCTATTGGTAAAGTGTGTGAAAATTCATTGTGTCAAAAAACAATTACAAAGATCAGCATTCTACATGTACTATTTTTTGTGTCGCCTGCGAAACGCATAGTCGACACATAGTGATCACTATCTGTCATCTTGCGTCGTCACACTTTTCTTCTATCCTCAACTACTCGTAAACCGCTCAAAGGAATTTGATGAAACCTTCTCTGTGCATTAACCTTAATGCACAGGTGTGCATATATATTTCATTTTTAGAAAATTTTAATTTTTTTTTGTCAAAGTGACATTTTTGAAAAAAAAGGGTGGGGTCCAAACTTCTATCCTCAAATACTCCATAACCGCTCAAAGCAATTAGATAAAACTTTTTCTGTGCATTAACTTAATGCAAAGGTGTGCATATATATTTCATTTTTATAAAATTTTAAATTTTTTGGGTAAAAATTGACATTTTTGCAAAAAAAGGGGGGGGGGTAAAACTTCTATCCTCAACTACTCTATAATCGCTCAAAGGAATCTGATTAAACTTTCTCTGTGCATTACCCTTAATGCACAGCTGTGCATATATATATTTTATTTTCCTTGGAAGACTCACACATTTTTATCATAATTTTATAATTAGACAATTTGATTTGTCTTCATAAGCAATGAAAATAAAGATTTATATAACAAATCATGGTATGTTTTTTTTTGTTTGCTTTTTTTAGTACTGACAAATAATTAAGTTATAATTAATTCATTGTTTTATATACATATATAACACTTTGAAAAGTTACGTGAATATATTTATGTTATAAAAAGTATTGATATATTTCATGCATTTCATAATATGATTTCTTGATTGCAGAAATTTAAATCTTCAACAAGACAAAGGAGAAGGTTACCTGATGGCAAACCGTCCACTCCACTACGAAAGACAAAGAAGACCACACAGAGTGCAGGAAAAACTCCGACCAAATTAGGATATAGGGATGTTAAAATGTATTCACCATTCAGTATAGAGACCCCGAAAAAGAAGACTCCGAGGGGAATTCGCACTAATACACACTTTAGAGCATGGTAAATTAATTAACTTTAGTACTTACATGTACTTGTATGACAATTAAAAAAAAATAGTTTTTTTTAAATGTTATTCCTACTTTTAGTTTTTGTCTCGCCTGTGACGAATGTCGCGAAAGTTGAGAATTTTTAAAACCTTGATCTTTTGTCCACAGATGCATGATTTAAACTTTGTAGCTGTATACTTGTCTTATGACTTCGACCTCATTTTCATGTTCATTAACTTCATAAACAGTTGTCCAAGGTACATGTACATGCTAGTTTGACACCCGTCTCTTGATCTTGACCTGCATTTCATGCTTGACTGACTTGCATGAAATTTTTAAGATTACGTCCATTTCTCAGCAAATGTAATATGTAACCCATCATGTTTGGTCTATAGATATTTAATGGTGGGTTCATACTAGTCTGAGACCTATCAGCTGACCTTGGACTCAGTTTTAGGCTTGAGTGACTTGCATCAGATGTTCCCGACAAATGTGCATGACCATAACTTAACTATTTCTTATAATGCTTTTCCTTTGAATTACAAAGTCGGGTATCAGATAACTTATTCTTTGTTGATGTGCCTACACAGGCGAGACATTTAGTGTGTCCACTCTTGTTGGTTTACAAATGCTAGTAGAGGTAATGAACTGCAAGTGATTTGTAGTTGAAACCACAGAATAAAAACAATATTATTTGTACACAAGTATGTAAGTAGAATTGCTGGAACATTAAAGAAGTTATTTAATTTAAATTCATAATATTTTTTAAAGAATATAATTTTAGAGCAGCACAATTCGTGAAGTAAATTAAAAAAAATCATTTGTCAAACCTTTATTTTCATTTTTTTTTCAAGCGGTATGAAAGTACAATCTGATGTTGTGATTATAATGTACAAATTATTGCAGTTTTGAATGATATATGTATTTAGCAGGCAGGAACAGTTTGAGACACCAACAAGATTGAAGAAAGAAGTAGAAGATTTGACTGCAAACCTACAGGCACTGGCTGCTCTTACACCTAATACATTACAAGATAGATCTACAAGGAGGTATATAAAACCTTATTAGGGATATGGTATGCATTACACTACAAGACATGCATAAAAAAAACACATATAAATACATTTTCAAGATATCAAAAACAGTGAAATAAAGTAATGGATAAGAGGAAAGATCAACAGTGACATACCAATCATTTAATGTAATCAAGTTGACAGACCTTCAGACAAAAAACACATACATACATATAGAGCCAACAGATAGTTAGGACAGTTTGACTTGGTACAGACAATAAGACTGATAGCATTAAATATTTATCATAATTAGTTTTCACACGATCTTAACTCTTCACAGATGAAATTCATACAAGAAAAAACCAAAGTTACTGATCCACTTGACAAAAAACTATATATATCATTGAAATTAAGTTTCTTATATAGTCTACAGTTGATATAAGTGAGGAAGTGAACATTATATGCTGTATCAACCCTCAGCTAAATATCACCTCTAAAGATTCTAGCCATTTGACTGATATTGGTGGTTCAGGTTGATACAGAATGTGATACGTACTTATTTTGTAATTAATTATTCTTCCAGACATGATTTTTTTTTCCGTTTTAAATTGGAAATCTGCTTTTTGCAGATTTTCTGTTGTAGTTTCTTTATTATATATAGCAATATGGCTTCTGGTATGAAATATCAAATCCTACCTATCAGAAAAACATTCAGATTCACAAAATAATAAAAATGATTTGATGACCTAAATGACAATTTTTAGAATAAACCACAATGGTGCACATATGAAAAAAAAACCTGAAAATTAGTTCATAAAATATGTAAAGTCAGTGTAAAGAAAAAAATATAGGATATTAAATAATACAGGTACCGGTATTCTGTTTTTCAGAAAGTCACCTATAACAAATGGTAGTTTGAAGACTAGAAATACGAGGACCAGCATGGCAGCACGGAAACAAATACATACATTTGTGTATTGATTGTGACAGCCTTTGAAACAGATGTTTAATGTACTGAGATTGAATGATGATGTAACAAGAGCACATTTTTTACTAACGGTTGTTCATGGTACCAGCATTACATGATAGAACATAGTATTGATAGCGTTGTGAAATTTGTTTTAATTTTCAAATTACTCCCAATATTCATCAGATTTTTATAAATTTCTAGTTTTGTTTGACTGCAAGGTGAAATGTTCTTAATGTTACAATGATATATGTCATTGGATGACAAAATACATGTTCCATCATTTTAGATGTTATTTTTGATTACTTAATTGATGAAATACATTAATGCCGGTTTTCTTTTATATTGATTGAAATTTTTATGACATAAATTTTCTTTGTCCTTTGATTTGACAAGACAATTTTCCATTTTGAAAAATTTTCAATTCCAAAGTTGTCAGCTGACAAGAATTGAAATAATTTGAAAACAGTTGATTTACAGATATTATAAAAAAAATGTTTTGGAATAGATGTTTCAAATTTGACTTGCAAGTTTAAATCAACAGTGTTTGAATAAGACTAATGTCAGCATAACAAGATTTAAACCCAAGTTTCATCAACCTTTTTTCATAGAAAACCATTTATTTTGTGTTAGTATATAATTTACTCTCATGTATCGGCTTTTTACGTGTAGCTATCTTACATATGTATGGCATTATAAATTGTTTATTTTATTACATGTATTCATACCATTTTCAAATATTTATATTTTGTCCTATCTAGATTCAAAATATGTAGAAACTACAGGTATTAATCTAGTGTTATAAAAAGTGTGTTTTCATATTGACCCACTGTTATGTCAAAGGTAAGTCCCTATTTTGTCATGAGCTTTAGTATTTGTCTGTTGCACAAGGTCCAGTAGAGCTGTCTGATTTTTTGTGAACATAATACAAAATCACCTCATTAAAAATGGCAATAATCTTTTATCTCTGTCTCATCTGAGTCTTCATGGGCATTAAGAATTTCTTTGGTTACATTTAGTATTCAAATATATAAACATAACCATTTCTGAATACACGAATTAATTTAAGATGTGCATGTCAATTTCTGTACTCTGTATTTAGAAAAACAAAATATATTGTTATAATACAAATAAGTACACAAATACAAGTTAATTCCAATGTTGTTTTTTAAAACATCAAATGCAGTAATTTCATTGGCTAACAGCAACTTCCGGTAAAAAGTTTATAACTTGATAAATTCCTTTCATGACGTCGAGTTTATGAATACATACGCATGCAATATAATGCATGAGGAAAATGTTAATTTCAAATAGAAACCGTCATATTTCTACATTACTTTGGAATTTTAAGTAATAAAGGTTAATTTTGAAGGAATTCATCAATGTGTAAACTCTGGCTTATCACTCACAAACTTTACATAAAGTCCTTTGTGAGTAGTTTGCCCGAGTTTACACATTGATAAATTCCTTCAAAATAAGCTTTATTACTTTAATATTTTATTTCATTGAAATTGTTATATATAGAAAAATTGTGCTAATATATTAACATTTCTATACACGTTTTCATTTCAGCATAAATTATACCAGAACTGCAATGCTTTTCTGGAACCACAATCTTTAGAATCTCTGGTATGTCACAAGAATGTTTCCCCTCTTTGTGCAAAAAATTAACTATTTATATTTTCATTTCTCTTTCATATGATTTGGATTATAAAGTTTTTTCATAGGCATGAAGCATTTCCCTTTCCTTTATTTTTCATATATTAATGAAAAAAAAAAAATAAACCATACAGTTTGAGGTAAGCAAGAAAAAATAATTGCACATTTTATGCCATAAGTTTGAAACTTAAGTAAGGAGTTAGAAGCTAAAAATTTTTTTAAGAAACTTATGTATTTCATCCATATTTCAATGTATAAATGTTGATTTGTTTTATGTATCCTTGTGGAGATTAAAAAAAAAATACTCAATACAGTGTAGCTTTGAATACCTTTAGGATTTAAAAAAAAAATTTAGTTGCTTCAGGTATCTTGACATCAATCTAAATGAAAAACAGCT
Organism: Mytilisepta virgata; assembly: GCA_028015205.1. Taxonomy (NCBI): domain Eukaryota; kingdom Metazoa; phylum Mollusca; class Bivalvia; order Mytilida; family Mytilidae; genus Mytilisepta; species Mytilisepta virgata. Next base: position 18,154,800 of record CM051520.1, on the reverse strand, counting down.
GAAAAAAACGCTTAATAACAAAACAAAAATGTTTAAATAGCACTTGATTTGTAACAGTTGTTTTCATATTGATTATTTTTCTTTGTATATTGTAAAAATTGACATTGAAAAAAATACCAGTTTTTCTTCTAATGTGCTATAAAAATTAAGAGACAAAATTTTGTTCTTAAACTTTTTACCGACTACTTTCTTTAGGTGAGGTATTCCTACTAATAGTGCTTACCTGAAAGATATCAGAAAAAATGTAAATAGTAGTTAAAAATTTGGGTTTATCAGGGAAGAAAGAACATAGTGTTTTTTGTGTGACCTTAGTGTCTAAATATATTTAAATGAATCAGACCAGATTTTCTATGCCTTTAAGTGGAATTCCTCCTTCGTTTTGAACAGTAAAAAGTATCACTTCCACTCTTTTTCACGGTTGTCAAAATCGGGTCTGAGTAATGGATGTAAAAGAGCAATTTTGATTTTTCTTGATTTTGTTTAACAAATTATTTTATGCTGTAGAACAGCAAATCAAAGAAAATTATTAATATAGTATACAATGAAAGAGTTAATTCAGGGGCATTTATAAAGATTTTTCCAAGATTTTTTAAAAAGCAAAATATTATTTTTTTAATAATTCAAGTTGGTTTACTGAAAACGTTAACTGAACACATATATCCTTTATTTGACCATACATCTAGTCATTGTATTTGTAAAAATACTTCATAATGTATTCATGTATTATATGTATACCAAGAATAAGAAGCAGACTAGCATCAGAAATTCAATTTGTAATTGAATTTCAAATTTTATCTGAACTGATTATAATGGTTAACAAACTATGATCAGGAAAAACTTTTGTGTATTTACACAAATTTTTATAGAATATGAGCAGTTGATTACTATGTAGCAGGTTAATTTTTTCACTTATTCTGGCAGTCAATGAAAAACTGCTAAATCATATACACATCATAAAATGTAGCCAGCAAAAATTTAAAAGACTGAATTATGTAGAACACATTTTTGATCCAAGTTCACTAAATTATCTCAAATCAAAATAACCAGCTATAAGTAAAGTAGAAAACTGCCATATATCATTAGTGCTGATTTTTAGTAGAATTTTGCGTAGAAGATATGTAGAACTTAGCTTTTAATAGCAAAAATTAAGGTTTTGAAGAGTCCATTAATAAAAAATCTTTTGGTTTTAAAAAACCACTTTAAGTAAGAATATTGTATTTTTTTTCTTAATTTTAGGAATTAAATATCTTTGGCTTGGGATCAGTATGTTTTACCATCAACTTGCACAAACACTTTCTTAGTGCTTTCACTATGATAACTGGTCATAGTTTAACCCATAAACCATTAACATTGGTATTTACAGCTTTTCCATAAAGTATGGAAATAAATGAAAAATGTCTGTCAAAACCAAATAAAAACTGTTAATATACCATTTATTTCATTTAGTCTTAATTAATTATTGCTAGGCACCTGTGACGGATCACAGGAGCTCAAATCCACAGAGCTGCCTAGCACATCCCCTATGTCTCAGACAGGGGAGTCCCTCTCATTGGGAGTTTGTCTGGGCATAATACGAAAAGCATAACTGTGGACCATAGTGGGTAGGGTCTTTGGAGAATGCCGCACTCCCAGCACGCTGAAGACCCCTTCTGTAGTTTTTGAAAAAAGTCAGCTGATGGCCACTACAGAATTCTCAATTATCCGACCATACCCAACTCATCCTCCTTTTACGGTGGCAGTCAAAATGATTTCCCCTTTGTGTCCTGTCCCATCCCTCTTGAATTGTGTTTGTTAAATTGTTGAACTGGTTCTCGTCCTGAAGAAGCATGAAATATTTGCCACTGGACTTTAAGCAAGCAACAATCAATCAATTAATTATATATACCCCCCCAAAAATAAATGATTATAATTTTTCAAGAGTGGATTTGAATAAAAATTATCTGCAATATCTCATTAGCAGTGCTCGAGTTAGAAAAAAATATTGAACACCAAAACAATCAGCCAAAATATTGTAGAATAGGTTGAAAAAAGTGACAGAATGTTGATTTAAGTCTAAACTCCAGCAGATTTGGCATAGTAACAACATTCTATGATATTTATTTCAGTACACTGTATACTCCAAAAGTCTTGTCTGATCTGTGACCTCCAAAAATTTAATAACATTGGATAAACATGTTTTTGATCTTTATAGTATGAATTTTTATTGAATGTATAACATACAATATTTGGGGTTAGAATTGACTTTATATCTTAATATTTCAACATTATCTTGTTGAGTGCTTTCCACAGCAGGTACTTGGTTTTTGTGAAAGGAATCACGTCCTCCTGTACTATTCATTCATTGATTATTGGGGCCCTGGACCAAGATCTAAAGTTTTCACTTCATCAATCCATCCCCAAGGTTTTTGTCTCACCTGCGATGAAAAGTCACGAAGGCAAGATATAGGTATCACTTTTCTAAAACTTTAATTACTTTGCACATATAATACTTACAATTAAGATTTATGGTCCACAGATAGCTTACTAGTATCGTATAAGGTTTGCTGCAGTATACTTGTCTTGTGACCCTGACCTCATTTTCATGGTTCACTGACTTCACAAACATAATTGTAAAATCTGCGTCCAAGTTCCGTGGCTAAATCCATTTCTCAGCAACAGTAATACCTAGGCCAACCATATTTGGTCTATAGATAGTTCTTAGTGGGTATATGCCAGTCTGACACCTGGCTTGGGACCTTGACCTCAATTTCATGCCAGTCTGACACTTGTCCCTGGACCTTGACCTCAGTTTCATGGGTGAGTGACTTTCATCCAAGTTTCTTGATTAAGTTCATTTTTCAGCAACTGTCATACCTAGACCCACTGTGTTTGGTCTGTACATAGTTCTTAGTGGGTACATGCAAGTCTGACACCTGTCTCTAGACCTTGACCTCAATTTCATGCTAGAGTGACTTTGTCACATTTTCGAGATTAGGTCTATTTCTCGGTAACTTTAATACCTAGAACTACCATTTTTGGTCAATAGATAGTTCTTAGTGGGTACATGTCGGTATGACACCTGCCTTTTGACCTTGACCTCAATTTCATGGGTGAATGACATGTGTCACATTTTCATGATTAATCCATTTCTTAGCAACTGTAATACCTAAGCCAACCATATCTAGTCAATAGATAGTTCTTATTGGGCACATGCCAGTCTGACACCTGTCTCTGGACCTTGACCTTAATTTCATGCCTTTGTGACTTGTGTTTAGGCTTGAATGACATGCATGAGATTTTTCAGACAAATTATCGCCTGAACATTACTATTTCTTTGAGCGCATTTTCCTTTGACTTGCAATGTGGGGTATCAGATAATCATTATTCTGTGTCCATGTGCATACTCAGGCGAGACATTTAGTGTGTCCACTCTTGTTTTGTTAACATTGTTACTTGTTACAATCAATATCAACGTTTGGACTTAAAAACAAATATTCTGATGGCCACACTTGCCCGTTTTAGTTGAAATTTATTGCCCTTCGTGTTCTGTCTCAATCCATTTCTTGATTATTTGTATAGTTAAAACTGGTTCCCGTCTTGAAGATGCACGGCAACAAATGATATTCAATCAGTCAACCTGTAGCAGGTAAGTCACAGACAAGAAAAATAGTTGGGGTAGTTTGAACTTATTTATTTATAATGGATTGGAAAACAAGTGATACAAACTTGTTCTGATCCCTTTTCTTTTGGCGGGTGTGAGCGCGGTCGCGACATCTACAGAGGAGTCATTTACGTGCGAAAGGTTTTACTCTCCCTTAACACGGGACAGCCATCTTTCTTCCCAGTCCGACAGTATAGCATCTTTTATCGAGACCATCCTCGCAAATGGTGTTGATAGGGCGTTGCAAATGTAATCTCTTAAATTGTCAACCCGAACATGAATCGAACCAGGGACCTTTGGGATCGTTGTCTGATGCGCTCTTAAAAATTGTTAGGCTAGATAGAGTTTGTATTTGCTACCCCCTTAGGGCGCATTTAAATTTATCTTAAAATAATACTTTGCTTAGTCAAAATATCAAAAATGTGTGAATCGAGATATACGAAACCTAATTGCCAGACTTTACTTATTTAAATGCTCATGTTTTATCTTCGACAGCATGATAAAGCACTTTTCGATATTCATTTTTGTACACCCGTCATAGAAGGGACATATTATGGTATACCAATGTCCGTCCGTCAACACTTCGAACCATAACTCAAATTATCTTCAATCAATTCTCAAGAAATTTCAACACAACAGTAGGATTGACGGAAGAAAGCTCCCTTTCGATTTCAACGATTTTCAATTTTGTCATTCTGGGAGTTATGGGACTTAGATTGTCCAATAAAAAACAATTTTTCACATGTCGCACACTTACTCGAATACGCTTTGACAGATTTTCTTCAAACTTTAACAAAATACTACAAATGGTGGAGTGAGGGTCTGTGTACTTTTTGACGATTTCCGGATTTTTGTTTTGTCGTTCCAGAGTTTTGGACTTAGATTGTCCAAATATACGCAATTTTTCACATTTTGCGCACTAACTCCAGTACGCCTTGAATGATTTTTTTTTTCAAATTTTCACACATTCTTACAAATGGTTGTCTGAGGGTCTGTATACTTTTTGACGATTCTCATTTTTGTCGTTCCAGAGTTATGGGGCTTAGATTGTCCAAATACAAGCAATTTTTTATAAGTATAAAATTTCCTGCTAACACAAAGATGATGTTTAGTTTATTGTTACATTATTAAAATTTAGATATGTTAAGCCGTTGAAAAAGTAACATGACAATTTGCTAAAAAAAATCAATATTTTCCTACTCCTTACAACGGGCGTATCATGCACATAAGGGGCAGCAGTTTACTAGCTCACCTGGACCAAAGGTCCAGTGTGAGCCCATACATTGTACCAATCAGTTGGCATTGATAGCGTTAACTTTTACAAAATACAAAAATTCCGAAACCGCTGGGCCTTTTTGAACCAAGCTTTACTCGAATGGTCCTTCAGATGACCTGTAGTGTAACCAAGATGGCCACTGATGCAGATTCTAGTTAAAAATAGGACCGTACGGGAAAATTCACCTGAAGATTTCTTATCTGAAACAACTCTGCCGAAAGCAAACGTGGCAGAAATGGTCTTATGTTTTCCTCTTTCAAAACCGTATCTGATCACCAAGACCGGTAACTAAGATTGCCATCAAAGCAGAATTTAGTTTGACTTAAGTTCCTTTCGGAAAATTCATTTACTTTCTTGTCTGAAACCACATAGTCAATATGAACCAAACTTGACAGCAACGGTCCCTAGGTGGTCCTCTTTCTAAACTGTATCCGAGTATCTGGACCGCCAACCAAGATGGCCGTCAAAGAATCAATTAGTTTATCATAAGACTTTTTTTAAAGATCTCGCCTGAAACCCCTTTGCCGATTTGAATCCAATTTGGAAGCCAATAGTCCTTAGGAAGTCATCTTAAAAAAATCACTCCGATGTAGACTGCAAATCAAAATGCTCATTAAAAATGGTCTTATTTTAACAAATGATTCAATGGGAAAATTGGAACCAAACTGGCGCCAATGGTCCATAAGTGGTCTTCTTTCAAAATTATATCTGATGACTCAGACGACCACTAAGACGGCTGACATAGCCAAACCTTTTTCAACAGAGGATCTTCTTATCTGCAATCACAAGTCTAGTTGGAACCAACCACGGCAACATTGCTTCTTAATGCAGTTAAGCGATACAGACTCTTTGAACATCTGGTTTCTACTCCCTAGTATGCAATCTAAAACTACAAAGAAATAGGATACTAGTACGACACTCTCATTTTAATGAAGGACTTTATCATTCTATAATTAACCAGTTCACTTATGGCCCACTCAATTTGAGTAAGTTACCAAACTTTGTTTATTTTCTCTGCATGTCAAACAAGAGAGGAAAAAAAAACGAGCATAACAACTTTGAATTATTTACTGTAGTTACCAGTAAAATATTTCAGATACACATCATAAATTTAGTGGAGTAAACACAGCAACATTTTTCAGTAAGTTAAGATAACTTCTAATAAAATTCTTTGATACCAATTTTGATGCGCAAGATGTGCACATTTCGGCGATTTACGACTCATCAGTTGTGTTCAATGCCTAAAATGTTGAAACAACAATCCAAAAAGTTGAAGAGCAAATTCAAAAATGCCAAAATGACCAAAAGGGGTAATGCAAAAACCATCCAAGGACAGACCTATGCACGATACTCCTTAGTTTTAAATTTTTTTACGATTTTGTAACAGTAAAATTAGTATTAATTTCGGGTTGGTATCAAAATACTAGCAACTGAGCTGGGGATACCCTTGGGGACTTGGAGCCCAACAGCAGCGATATCAGATATATCAGAAAAAATGTAAATAGTGGTTAAAAATTTTGGGTTTATTAGGGTAGAAGGAACATAGTTGTTTTTTGTGTGACCTTAGTGTCTAAATATATTTAAATGAATCAGACCAGATTTTCTATGCCTTTAAGTGGAATTCCTCCTTTATTTTGAACATCGACTATGTGAAAAAATAAAATTCTTTGAAATTGAAGAATGTGGAAATGATACATGATTTTTTTTTATAAAATCCTTTGCAAGGTCCTATATTTGTATTTACATTATACTATATGGTAATAAGGATGTTTGGTGAATTCAGGTGGAAAACTAAACCCACGCAATACTGAAACCTAATATAAAGATCAGAATTAACGCTATATATATATAAATTCAAATTTAAAGATGTGCCATTATAGACACAAACAAGGAATTAAGTGCTGGGCGGTTGTCTTAACATTGCAGTTCGATGGAAGATATAATATCACTTTGCCTGTATTGTGATCAAACTAATTACACCGGTCTTAAAGCTGTTTTACAATTTCAGAATTAAATAAAAATCGTACCAATGAAAAGTAATGGCTGTCATCTAAGGGAGCAACCATTTGATTTTTATGGGGGGGGGGCATAGCAGTAATCTTAATTGCAGCAATATTTTAACGCAGTCTTTTTCAGGTACTAGTATAGTGAAGTTATGACAAAATGGTCATTGTTTCTTTAATAATGAAGAACTCAAACAGTAATCATAGCGATAATTGCAACAAACAAGAATAGCAGGAAAATTAGATACGTTCCATTTTTATAAGCATTGTCGATGAAAAAAAAGCTTAAATTGATTTTTTTGTTCGTGTTATTTTATATTATATTCATAATATGACGGCGCCCATATGTAATACGATTTTCTTAAGTTTGAAATAGTAAAGATTTGTCAGAATGAGAGAAGATGACAGATGCGACGGACGAATGTGTTTCCCAGGTATGTACATGTATATATTTGTTTGAATTTCTCTTAGCTTGTCTGGTAGAGGTAAGAACTTACTTTTTTATTCGTGATGTTTTGCAGAATAATAATATACATCAGTTTCAATATCATATCCACACTGTATACGGTACAATTACATTTTGAATTATGAGGAAATTTTGTCTTCACTTCATGCTTTAAATGACGATCCGATTATTTACAGAATCTAAATTCAATGCGTTTAATGTGCAATTCTGAATTAATCTTTATCAGTTGCGCGAGTGACACAAACTGTGGAAAGCCAGATAGATAAACCATGTGAGCGATAGTAACAATCAGGTCTAAACAGAGCAGCTGCATTTCAGGTAAAGTAGTTGAAACAATACTTCTATCAGAGGAGTTAGCAGTTTTATAAAGCTTACTTAGTATATCAAGTCTTGGCGATTTTTAAAATTTGATATAGATTTGTTTACTAGTACTTAAAACTTTCCCTTTGATTGTTTCTGACTAAGCCGTATTTTCTAACATGCATTACTGAAATGTGTCATACTTATTTTTCAAATTTGTATTTTCCACCTTTCCAGATTTTAACAGTATACAGTTTCTTAACGGATATCACTGCAATTGTCCAGAATAATTTGCCAGAGATTCTGGGAATCATCCACGTGTTCTATTGTCCGAGGCAATCGTCCGAAGACAATATAACTCTTGGTTAACATCCCAGTACCATGGGACAACTGTTCTAGTCTTTTGTCCTGATAAACATTAAATAACTATTTTATTTCCTATATAATTATTTTATGGAAATAACAGCACAGCATGAAACAAATTTATTTCAACAACCGTAGGTCAGTTTTGATTTTTGTAGATAAAGGGGTGATTTTGGTTGAAGTATTTTTCTCAGAGAAAAGAAGAAAATATTAATTTCAACAGTTCAATTATTCAAAACGAACTTAATACATGTACATGAATTCAAAATTCAAAAGCTAGTCACAATGAATCAATAAATGAAAAAGTTTAAATGACAGTGAAAAATAATTTGTCTGTCCTTATTATAGTTAAAGGATTTTTGGGGGTATTTAGCGTCCCAATTTCCAAGTTCATTTACAATTATATCAAATTTGAATCGAACAAGATTTACATGACCAGTCAATAGATTAAATGAATATTGTCCCGGGCAAAAGTCTGCTGTTGCGCACAACTTTCGATGACCTGAATACCTCAAGTACCATTATGTATATGATGTAGTTTTAAACATTTTGTAATGACACAAGAACAATAGATAATGTCACAGGTTTCACACGTATAAATTCATTTATTACAAAAACAATCATTTTTGTAGACAAATTAAATATCTTTTTGTAGTTTCGGTGCAGGTTAGCAGACATATTAACACCAGTTTTTGATGACTTCGAACTAAAAAAGTGGCTAAAAGGTAAGAAGCAGCCTTTTTCTCATTATAAGCAAAGCTAATACGTTATTAATGAAATTTAAGACTTCATGACAGAAATCAAGCTAATAAGTACTCAGGGAGGTAATTACAATTTATTTACAGAATCAATATAATGATATTGGAACCGGCTGAATACCAGATTACAAATATAACAACAGCATTGTTTTGCTATTGTGTTCTGGTATGAGTTCAATGACTACAGACACAGAAATATGAATGGAAGTCGGGACTTAGAACTGTAGCCAATGTTGCTAAAAAAATTTAACTATACAAAATTATAATAGCATTCTAGATAAGCTCCTACATTGGTCAAGTAATGGAATTGTGATAACAGATCGACGTATCGGAATATAAAGCTTTTCTAATTTGATGACAATTTGGTAGTTGTTTGTATAAAAGAGTTATTAGTTACGAATGATAACTCTTTTTTTAAAAATATTTTAATTTCAACATGAAACATTTTTCTATTATCATGATTATACCACTTTCTGACGAAAAGCGCCGAGTATTATTTCATTTAAATTATATGAACGGCCTTGGGGCTGTTATAACCTTTAATTAATTGCACCGCTTTTTGTTATCATAAAATTTACTATGTTACAATAAATGATTTAATATAAGTCCTGGAATGTATGAAATGAGCATTTGATAGTACCGTGAAATTGATATTAGAAATTTTCTGTTATATGATTGTTACTTTGGAAACTACGGTCTGTCATTCCTGTTTCACAACTTCCTTAGACTGTTTTCCCCCTCTTCCCTCGTTTGTTTATTCTGTATTTAAGTCAGCTCTGCAAGACTTTTGAATTTTGATTATTGGTTTGACTACACACTTGACTACACTGATGAAACAAAACCTGTTGAAATATGCATATACAGTGCATCGGTGTCATAAAATATATTTATTCAAAATTGAAACGTTAATTTATGTCTTTTAAAATGCAAAATTATAAATTGCTTTGCAGTCATTCATAATATGATTAGCAACATTTTAAATGTCAAGCCTCAGCAAGTCATTTGGCATAAAGGGAGAAATAAATTAACAGTAAAAATTAATACTGAAAGACTTTTTCTTACTTCAAAATACATGATTTAAATAAAATTCAAAACATGAAGCAGACAAACATTTTTTCTTTCACAGCTAGATGCTACAATATGGACGATGCTGAGAAAATGTTACGAAATGTGAGTAGCAATTGACACAAGACTGCTAGTAACTTAGAAATGTGAAAAACTCCAAAATATTATCTTTTTAAGGTTTAGAAATAAATTTTCACAACAGGTCATAATTCCAAAAAAAAAAGGATTAAATATGGAGAAAGAGATTCAGTCTTCCTTTATAACAAGATAAAGAGGGATTCTATTTTCTTAGCGTTTTCGATTTGCCCTTTTGGAATCCGTAGGAATACTTTTATCCGAGTCTATTGCTGCACGCAAACAACGCAAAATTCTATTGGAACAATTTTATAGATTTTTTGTACGAATGAATCCAGCTTAATACATTATATGTAAATATTCTTGATTTGTTTTTTTTTTTATCTGCGCCCGAAACAAATGCTTGTCCTTGAAAGATATAATACATTGTTTGGTGGCATAACTTAATCACATATTAATAATTTAAATAGTTCTTATATAGTTCTCTTCGATATAAATCTGTTTCCAAGGTGATAATCATTTCTGATGATCAATAAATGTCCTTTTCAGAGCATGGCGTACAAAGAGAAGAACAATGTTCAAGACCTTATCAAAGATTACAAATCGCCTGAGGTGAGCTATATACTTTTTCTCTGATCATCTATTGTCTTTAATTGTAAACAACAATGACATGAATGATATGTTAACTTAAAAAAAAATGCCTTCAATCTCGTGCTTTTTCAATGGAGAAACAAATGGTCTATTAACGTAGCTGTGGATGGGGTTTTATTATGTTTACAGAACGTCATATCATGTTCGTACATTGTGATTGATGGAATACTAGGTCTTTTATTAATGTTTGAATTGAATTTATGCACATAATTAGAAACACTTTTGATTCTATGCGAAAATGTCGCGTCTTGACTGACTTAATTCTAGAATCAATATCAGTGCACTAGTTGAAATGTTTAGTTAATTTTGCAAATCTATTAGTAAGTAAGGTTTCATGCAAGTATGGTATTGTTTGGATTTATATTATGATTGTAACAGTAGAGCATGATTTGTCTCCCAAAATTACAAATAGTCCACCGCTCTACCAACTGAGCTAAAGGAGTACTCTACCAACTGAGCTAAAGGAGTACTCCTTTAGCTCAGTCGGTAGAGCGGTGGACTACTGAACCAAAGGTTCCGGGTTCGATCCCCGGTTGGTGCGGTAGGTAATTTTGAGAGACAAATCATGCTCTACTGTTACATGATGTTAAAGTTCTATAATAAACCAGCCTTGTGCATCTTTATTTGTAAAACCTAATGACGATAAAAGGTAAACAATTCCAATCCGTGACATATTTTAGGTGTTGGAGAAATATTTAGCTGGTGGAATTGTCGGTCATGCTAAAGATGGCTCAACACTAAGAGTAGAGTTGTACGGGAAGCTCGATATGAAAGGTTTGATGAATTCTGTCAAGAAGTCCGATTTAGAGAAAACAAAGCTCCTTCATTGTGAGGCTACAATACAAGATTGGAAAAAACGCTCTGAAGAGGTTCGGTTTAGTTTTTGACCAGTAAAAAAAATAACTAACAAAGTTTAAAAATGTAACATTAGTTATAAGACACCATTTGAATGTCACTATAAACAGATCATAATTACTTCAAAAATTTGAGGCAAGTGTATCGTTACAGTTCCTGGAAAAAATAATGATTTCGTAGATAACAGAAAATCCTTTTCAAATGATTGTAACAACATAGAAAATAGGTACACTGTACTGTGTCTGTAGGGTAATAAACAAAATCATATAACTTTTTTTATTAGAACTGTTATAAACTGTATCAAAAAATAACGAAATAAGTTGATGCACTATATGGACATTTCGTTGTTTAACAACTCATCAGCAGTGCTCGAGATCAAAATGTTGGAAAACCGGTTAAAGATATAATGATGAATTGATAAGCATAACCATCAAAACCAAAACAAATAAACACAAACAGGTATCCAAACTCAGCTAAGGGTTATCTCTGCATCAAAAGGAAGAGCCTTAGAAATTTCTAGAAATTTTTGTCATTTAAAGCATTTATGTAATGAATTATGCCAGGACAAACATTCTGGCTACTGGGCTTATAATGCCCTCGGGGACTTGGTGTCCCATCAATTAATATACAAATAAGTATAATTTGTTCTTTTCATTACTTTTAGCAGTTTAGCAGTCATTCATAAAAATTGCGTCTTGTACTCAATGTTTACCTTTTTTTTAGACTGGTACCAGAATTGATGGTCTTACAGTAATATTTGATATGGAAGGAGTTGGGAGACATATGTTATGGAAACCAGGTTATTATTTCTAGGATTTTGTTGGTCTATTCGATTAATGAAATATATATATATATATATATATATATATATATATATATATATATATATATATATATATATATATATATACACACACACACACACACACATATATATATATATATATATATATACACACACACACACACACACACATATATATATATATATATATATATATATATATATATATATATGTGTGTGTGTGTGTGTGTATATATATATGTGTGTGTGTGTGTGTGTGTGTGTGTGTATATAAATAAACATATTAAAAACTTTGAATTTTTTCAAAATGGTCTGAAATTGGAATGTCACGAGAAACACCTTCAAATAATTGATCAGGTTTTCTTTCATTTTTGGAAGAGAGGTCGGTTTAAAATATCTGTAATTTGCCCCATTTAACATATAAATTTATATTCAATGTTGTAGGAATACAGATGTATCTGTACATGGTTCAGATTTTAGAAGATAATTATCCAGAAATGCTGAAACGATTGCTTGTTATAAATGGTAAGCCGTGCTAAATTTTATTCAGTGTATGTTAAACATTTGAAAGTAAACTAAAACAGATTATAAACTTTTTAATCTGCTATTTGCAGTTGTAACAACTTTGTTGTATATTTGTACTTTATCCACATGTATATCTCATCTACATTTAGAGCGAATCCAATTCGTATTGAAAGGTGTATGATTCGAATCATATATTGTAAGGAGTTGCCATTTCCCGTTTAAGGCCGGTGATTCTATACGGATAACCCTTCACAAATAAAACCTGGCTGCCACGATATACATCCAACCAACTGCATTGGGAGTGCCTTACAAGAACTATTTCGAAATGTAGTGCCCCATACCGTGTTTCATATTTTCGTAATTCCTTATTACGTTATGTTATTTTTTACAGCACCAGGGATCTTCCCAATATTATATAAACTGTGTAAACCATTAATCAGTAAAGACACAAAGAATAAAATTGAAATTCTTGGTGGTATGTATGATAACAATAAATCGAAATAATATTTCATAATTTACAATAAAATTACAAAATGTCAAAGGTAGAATGTACTTTTTAAAATGGTAAATTTACATAGATCACAAATTACAGATAAGGAGGAGAAACTAAGTAGGAATTTTTGACATCTCTGATTTCAGTATATAATCAAATAAATTAATTTACTTCATATAGTTCTCAATATACATTTGTTAATGTATGGAAATCTTGAGAATATGAGTGTGTCTCTATCACACAAAGGTTTGTCCTTATATATTGGATTTAGCCCTTACTTATATTTTATTCACCATTTTCATATATTGTTGAGGCTTTCTAGATTTTTTTTAACCTACCAACGATTCTCAATTTATAGAAATGTACACATCTTGTCCATCGCAGCTGGCAACATGAAATGTCGCTCTACCTTAAAAATCAAACAGAAAAGATTACCGTGTTAGTTTTACAGCAGTATGAAAAAAAACTACAATTTACAAATAAGAGACTTAATTGTGATAAGGACAAACTGAACGAGAAAAATGCTTTGGTTGATTTCCCTAACACTAATTCATTATATTAATTGGATTTTCACGACACATCATTGATGAAACTTGCAACACAGCTTGTAAATTTGATTAATTTTCTTGTCTGTGAATGAATATAACTTTTAATGCTTTTATTAGCTAATTATCAAGACGTACTGAAGAAGTACATAGACGATGATCAACTCCCAGCATGTTATGGGGGAATTCTCACTGATCCTGATGGTAACCCAAGATGTGCAACGATGGTAATAAATAGCAAATTTAATGAAAAGTAATGAGTATATGTCAGAATAATTTTTTGCTTTAAAACTATCTCATATATATGCATAAAAAAACAGATTGAATATTCGATGCACAGTTATGAAATCCGAAAAAAATATAGTTGTAAATTGTCTTGGAGGTCATCAATAATTGCAATCGATGGCATTTTGAGACACGTGAAATTTGATTTCTTCACGCAAGCTGGGAATCATAACATTTTGAAATTCTTCGATATATTACATTACATATAGTGATACTGTTATTTTTATTAATGTGGATTCATTACTTGTCGTTGAAACCTAGTTTTCTTGATTATATTGGAGAAATGGAACCCGTGAATTTATGTGTTTATGTGTTTCCTTAGAAAACCATGAAATTCAGTACCAAGAAACTCGAAGGTTTCATCCATTTCTATGAAATTTAGATGTCTACTGATCACGATAAATTCCAACGAATCAAACATCTTTAATTAATTCACAACAATTTCAATATAATATACTAAATTCATAGAAGATTGCATTAGATATGTTCTATTAGTAATTTGTAAATAGCCGCACAAATTATTACGCATAAACATCTAAAGATATTTGGGTAATATTAGTTTAAGTGAAATATCGTAAAGCATACCGAATAGCTAATTAACAGGAAATTAATGAGGTCCATTGTCTCTATATTTATATTATAATTGTGTTACAACAAATAGTCATAAACAAGTTTGTTATCTTCAACATTTTGTATTATGTTTTAGTTTCAAACATTTTTGCCCGGCGTTTTAGACCTGGCCAAAAACATGTATGTCATCGTACTGTGCATCTGATGTACCAGAAGTAATACAGGTATCAGATATTATTTTTCTTTATAAACGAATAGTCAAATTTACACTATGGTATTGTACAATGTAATTTTGTTTGACAGATCTGCCAGGGAGGAACAGTACCAGAGGAATATTATACACATAATACAGACTATCTGGAAACACTTGAAAAGACAACGATACCTAAAGGAGGGAAACTATCCAAGGAACACTTCGTTGAAATTCCGAACAGCGCACTAAGGTATATATATTTCATTAATAATCGCAAAAAGAATATGAGTGTAATGTGATACATGTAAGGGGGAATCTAGAGACAGACAAATATGTAATAATTTATTCAACACTAATTAAATAAAACAATATGCATACAGTTTCATTGTTGAAAATTATATTTTTTTCAGTAATTCGAATTATAATCAGAGGCAAGTTATATAAACAATGTATAGGTCACCCAAGTTGAGTGGGTGAACTTAATTGCGGACTGGACTGTTGCGGGCCAACGCTTTTTAGCTCACCTGACCCGAAGGGTCATGTGAGCTATTGCTATCACTTGGCGTCCGTCGTCCGTCCGTCGTCCGTCCGTCGTCCGTTAACTTTTTCAAACGTTAACTCCTCCAACGCCATAAGTCCAACTGCAACCAAACTTGGTACAGTTATTAATTGGTATGGGTGCTACAAATCTATTGTTTGGATTTTTGATTCGTAAAAAAACATGGCCGCCATGGCTAAAAATAGAACATAGGGGTAAATTGCAGTTTTTTGCAAATAACTCAAAAACCATAACAGATATCAAAATTCTGGCATAGGGTAAAAGTGTTCAGCACCTCAAGATCTACCTGCCCTGAAATTTTGAAGAAGATCCAACGACCCATGTAGGAGTTATTGCCCTTTTTCTGCATTTTTTCCAAATTTTGCACTTATTAAACTCAATATCTTGGATACTATAGAGGAAATTTGAAAAATTTAAATTTCATATTGTTAGGCACATTAAGATCTACAAAATTTGTAACAGGATCGAAGTTGTAGGTTCGTTCCTTTTAGGAGTTATTCCCCTTAGATCGTCAAAATTGACCATTTTTGCAGTCTTTATTCATTGTAATAAAATCGTTAACTCCTCTTACACCATAAGTTTAATTGCAACCAAACTTAGTGTAGTTGTTCCTTGGCATGAGTGCTACTAAACTATCGTTTGGATTTTTGATTTGTAAAAAAACATGGCTGCCATGGCTAAAAATAAAACATAGGGGTAAATTGCAGTTTTTTGCAAATAACTCAAAAATGGTGACAGATATCAAAATTCTGATGGGAAGCTAAAGTGTTCAACACCTCCAGATCTACCTGCTTTGAAATTTTGAAGAAGATGTAACCACCCATGTAGGAGTTATTGCCCTTTTTCTTGATTTTTTTTGGACATTTTTGGCTTTTTTTATGTTATTATTTCAAAAATCTTCTCCTCTGAAACTGCTGAATGGATTTTGATAAAACTTAGCATGATTGTTCCTTAGGGTATCCTGCACAAAGTTTATGCTTCGATTTTTGATCCGTTGAAAAACATGGCCACTGTTACTAAAAATAGAACATATTGGTCAAACAACAGTTTTTCGCAAGTATCTCAAAAATCATTAGGTTATGGCAAATTCTGGCAGGTTGAAAGTGTTCAGCATGATGAGAGCTACCGGTGTGCTTATTTTCATGAAAATCTGTCAACTGATGTTAGAGTTATTGCCCTTTTTAGCCCACCTGACCCGAAGGGTCATGTGAGCTATTGCTATCACTTGGCGTCCGTCGTCCGTCCGTCGTCCGTCCGTCCGTCCGTCGTCCGTTAACTTTTTCAAACGTTAACTCCTCCAACACCATAAGTCCAACTGCAACCAAACTTGGTACAGTTATTAATTGGTATGGGTGCTACAAATCTATCGTTTGGATTTTTGATTCGTATAAAAACATGGCCGTCATGGCTAAAAATAGAACATAGGGGTAAATCGCAGTTTTTTGCAAATAAGTCAGAAACGGTCACAGATATCAAAATTCTGGCATAGGGTAAAAGTGATCAGCACCGCAAGATCTACCTGCCATGAAATTTTGAAGAAGATCCAACGACCCATGTAGGAGTTATTGCCCTTTTTCTGCATTTTTTCCAAATTTTGCACTTATTAAGCTCAATATCTTGGATACTATAAAGGAAATTTGAAAAATTTAAATTTCATATTGTTAGGCACACAAAGATCTACAAAATTTGTAACGGGATCGAAGTTGTAGGTTCGTTCCTTTTAGGAGTTATTCCCTTAGATCGTCAAAATTGACCATTTTTGCAGTCTTTATTCATTGTAATAAAATCGTTAACTCCTCTTACACCATAAGTTTAATTGCAACCAAACTTAGTGTAGTTGTTCCTTGGCATGAGTGCTACTAAACTGTCGTTTGGATTTTTGATTTGTAAAAAAACATGGCTGCCATGGCTAAAAATAGAACATAGGGGTAAATTGCAGTTTTTTGCAAATAACTCAAAAATGGTGACAGATATCAAAATTCTGATGGGAAGCTAAAGTGTTCAACACCTCAAGATCTACCTGCTTTGAAATTTTGAAGAAGATGTAACCACCCATGTAGGAGTTATTGCCCTTTTTCTTGATTTTTTTTTGACATTTTTGGCTTTTTTTTATGTTATTATTTCAAAAATCTTCTCCTCTGAAACTACTGAATGGATTTGGATAAAACTTAGCATGATTGTTCCTTAGGGTATCCTGCACAAAGTTTATGCTTCGATTTTTGATCCGTCGAAAAACATGGCCACTGTTACTAAAAATAGAACATAGGAGTCAAACAACAGTTTTTCGCAAATATCTCAAAAATCATTAGGTTACGGCAAATTCTGGCAGGTTGAAAGTGTTCAGCATGATGAGAGCTACCTGTGTGCTTATTTTCGTGAAAATATGTCAACTGATGTTAGAGTTATTGCCCTTTTTGACATTTTTGGCTTTTTTTTTATGTTATTATTTCAAAAATCTTCTTCTCTGAAACTACTATTCAAAATCAAATGAAACTTGGTAAGATTGTTCCTTAGGGTATCCTGCAAAAAGTGAATGCTTTGATTTTTGGTTGGTCGAAAAACATGTCCACCGTTACTAAAAATAGAACATAGGGGTCAAAATGCTGTTTTTTGCTATTTTTTCCTGAATTATAGAAATAAAATGAAGATGAAAGCTACTTTCAAGGCAAACATGGTATCCCGCGTTGAATGGTGATGATGAAAGTTTGTTTTGGACGGCCATTTTCCCGCCATTTTTTACACTTGCTCGGATTTCAACAATATTTGGTTTTTAAAGTAAACATGGTATCCTTAGTGAATGGTGATGATGAGAATGTTGTATAACAATGATTAAACTTCATAATATGTGAGCTTTTAATATGCTATCACTTGGTGTCCGTCATCATCGTTGTTAACAAATTTTCAAACATCTTCTCCTCTGAAACTACTGGGGGGATTTGGATGAAACTTAGCATGATTGTTCCTGCAATATTTCCTTTTCAAGTACAATAAAAAGCCTTAACCCACAATTTTTATATAACTTCTTTCAAACATTTTAAAAACGAAGACAACATATAGACCAAAAGATTTATACTTGTATTTGAAGATGAATTAAAGCTTGTATTTTGTATTGTGAGTCATCAGATTGACCATGACTGTATCTTAATCAAGCGTAGGGAGAACTCATGCCCATTTCTTTCCAGAGGTTCTTGAAAGGCTTTTAAAGGTATTTTCAGAATTTTACGTGACCTTTAATACTCAGTTTAATTTACAACAAACATTAATATATTAATTTAGTTTATAGTGCATTGTTTGTCAGGTGAGCGATTCAGGCTCTTGAGAGCCTCTTGTTTTTATGTTATTATTTCAAAAATCTTCTTCTCTGAAACTACTATTCAAAATCAAATGAAACTTGGTAAGATTGTTCCTTAGGGTATCCTGCACAAAGTTTATGCTTCGATTTTTGATCCGTCGAAAAACATGGCCACTGTTACTAAAAATAGAACATAGGGGTCAAACAACAGTTTTGCGCAAATATCTAAAAAATCATTAGGTTACGGCAAATTCTGGCAGGTTGAAAGTGTTCAGCATGATGAGAGCTACCTGTGTGCTGATTTTCGTGAAAATCTGTCAACTGATGTTAGAGTTATTGTCCTTTTTTGAGATTTTTGGCTTTTTTTTATGTTATTGTTTCAAAAATCTTCTTCTCTGAAACTACTATTCAAAATCAAATGAAACTTGGTAAGATTGTTCCTTAGGATATCCTGCACAAAGTTTATGCTTCGATTTTTGATCCGTCGAAAAACATGGCCACTGTTACTAAAAATAGAATATAGGGGTCAAACAACAGTTTTGCACAAATATCTCAAAAATCATTAGGTTACGGCAAATTCTGGCAGGTTGAAAGTGTTCAGCATGATGAGAGCTACCTGTGTGCTGATTTTCATGAAAATCTGTCAACTGATGTTAGAGTTATTGCCCTTTTTTGAGATTTTTGGCTTTTTTTTATGTTATTGTTTCAAAAATCTTCTTCTCTGAAACTACTATTCAAAATCAAATGAAACTTGGTAAGATTGTTCCTTAGGGTATCCTGCAAAAAGTTAATGCTTCGATTTTTGATTGGTCGAAAAACATGTCCGCCCTTACTAAAAATAGAACATAGGGGTCAAAATGCTGTTTTTTGCTATTTTTTCCTGAATTATAGAAAGAAAATGAAGATGAAAGCTACTTTAAGGTAAACATGGTATCCCTAGTTGAATGGTGATGATGAAAGTTTGTTTTGGAGGGTCATTTTTAAAATGGCTGCCATTTTCCCGCCATTTTTTACACTTGCTCGGATTTCAACAATATTTGGTTTTTAAAATAAACATGGTATCCTTAGTGAATGGTGATGATGAGATTTAGTTTATAGCGCATTGTTTGCCAGGTGAGCGATTCAGGCTCTTGAGAGCCTCTTGTTGAATTACAGTCTAGATTTACACTGTTTGTTATTTCTACTTTTGTAACACCCCACACACCTCCACTGATTTAAGACTTTCTGGATATTGGACAGCGTCTTTTGGATAAAGATACTGTTAATAAACTGATCATTTGTAGATGGGAGTTCATGACACAAAATTATGATATAGAGTTTGGTGTGTATTTCAAAGAAAATGGTAAAAAAGAGGCAATTGTACCGATGTCAAAGGTTAACAGCCATACAATCACAGAAGATGGTTTCATCACATGTGATAAAAAAGGAATTTGTAAGATATAAACATATATTGAATACTTGTAGTATTACCCATTTTTGCGTTTCTGGTTTGTAGCAAAATTTCTTATAAAGAAAGATTTTAGCTCGAAAATACCCAGATTTTGACTTTTTATGGTCTGTTCCAACGGTTTGGCTTTGTAAATACCTGACAACGTTAAAAAGCGTTTCTAAACATTAAATTTGTGCTAAACAACTACTGATTTCCTAATGATGCTTATCAAGATTTTTTAAGAAAGTGACAGATAAACACACTTCAGTGTATGCACACATTACTGCTTTCATGTACACAAGTTGAAAATAATTCTTGACCAAGTCTAAGCACATTAAACATTATCAATTGTAACTACAAAACATCACTGAGCTACGAATACATATGAACAGCTAAAAAGTATTTTGGGATTCTAAAATGAAGTTTGCATCTATAAATTTGACTTTTGATGGTTGTGCTTATTAATTCATCATTATATCTTTAACCGGTTTTCCAATATTTTGATCTCGAGCACTGCTGATGAGTTGTCAGTCAACGAAGAGGCCATACAGTGCATTAAATTTATTTCGGTATTTTGTGATACGTTTTATTACTACCACTGGGTATATGTCACTGCTGTTGGACTGTTACTCCCCGAGGGCATTATCAGCCCAGTAGCCAGAACTTCTGTCATGGCATGATTCATTACTCAAATGCCTTTAAATTTTCTGTTCAAAATTTGACAAAAATGACTAGAAATTTCTAAGGCCCTTCCTTTTGATGCAGAGGTAACCCTTAGCTGAGTTTGGATACCTGTTTATTTTAATTGTTTTGATTTTTGTTGGTTGTGCTTATTAATTTATTATTATATCTTTAACCGGTTTTCCAATATTTTGACCTCGAGCACTGCTGATGAGTTGTCAGTCAACGAAATGGCCATACACTGCATCAAATTTATTTCGGTATTTTGTGATACGTTTTATTATAATCTGGGTTGTTTTTCAGATGAAGTTGTGTTTAGTAATGTCAGCTGGTTCAACGACAAGGTGATCTATTATTCCACTGAAGTGCTGACTCCTTAAAAAGGGAGTATGGTTTGTACAAATTTATATAGTAGTCTCTATGCAAAAGTAGTAAAAACATTTCTTTAAAATCCTGTGATGTTCATTGATTCCTGTAACTTTGTAATCCCGTTAGTGTTGAGATCTAGGCTATTTGTTGTCCTTTTATTTTCGTCTTTCATCCTGTACAAATCTTCATTTAAGTTGGCACTCTGAATATAATTTTGCAAAAATCGGATAAGGATTTTTTTACTGTTTAAATCAGATTGGTATAATAAGCTTTATTAAAATAGACAATTTAATGTGCTCTGATACGCTAGAACAGAACAGGTTTCAAAAAGGAGAAACTGCAGTAATGACATATTTTTCTTATTATATGAAATAAGAATCAAACCAGTTATGTAAAATTGTTCACGAGCAAATATAGCTACTATATAAGGAACATAAAAGAAAAGGAATAAGTTGACTCATGCGGCATAAATTACTGCAATTGTTAAAAGATTATACTTGGAAGAGAAAAATACTCCTAATGATGAGATTTATATCCTTATGATGTATACACCCAATGTCTGATGCTGAATAATCATTTTAGAAGGTGAAATTAACGTACGAAAAAGAAATTAAGAGGTTCTGAAAGATTTTTCCTATAAATTTATGGGACTTGACAATAGCAAAATTTATATCATAGAGCTTATGAGAATAGAAAAGACTGAAAATACTCTGAGGTGTCATATGCATAAATTTTGCTTCAATTTCATTACAGATGTACTGACACTAGTGTGATCATGATCAAATTACTGTTGGGAAGGATATCTTATTGTCGGAATAGATGTTTCTTTTGTATTTAATGAAAATTTGATGTGAACTGTGTTTTTGACAAATATCTATATATATATATATAACCAGCTTAACATATCATTGCATCTACAGTTGCTGTTCGATGAATGCTGACTTAAATAAATTTTTTGTTTGTTCTCTTGTGTTTTGTAAATTATTTTGGAGTTTATCAGTCACTTTAATGGTTTGCATTTTAGAGACACGCAAAATGTAATTTTTTCAAGTCATCGGAGAAATCTTACACATTAATATAATGCTATAGCTTTTTTTGGTAATGTGGATTCATTATATTTCGTTGGATTCCAATTTTGAGTTTTTCGTAGGTGCAGTGGAACTGAAAATTGATGTATTCGACATAACTGATATTGCTGTGATTTCCCCAGAAAACCATACAATTTAGTGCAAAAATGTAAATTTTGTTGTATCTGCATGCATTGCATATTGTGCACTCTTTCGTTATTTCACTGCTTTTGTGTATAGATTTAGTCAATTCACGTTCTGTTTATGAATATTAACCTATCCTTTAAAATACGCATTTATTAGGAAGATAATAAAAGTTAAAGACTTCATGGACAGACGGCCCGGCTCATGACAGAAAAGTTGCTCAGACAGGGGCCTGTTGCGCCTAAGTTGGAGTCATTCTTATTAAAGTTTTATGGACGTCATCATGACTTGTTGACAGGTATGAAACAACCGTTTCCAAAATGAAAATGGACCTGTTTCCCTTTCCTCATAACGGATTTGACATGGGTAGCATGGCGGTTGTCCTACAGGGAGCAGAGACTGCTTACTCTTCCGGAGCACCTCATTCTACCCCGGGTTTTGATGGGGTCCATGTTGTTCATATGTTTTTAGTTTTTAATTGTAGTGCATGTATATTGTTTTGGTCTTGTCTTTGTTGTTCTCGGGAGTTTGTCAGTTGTTTCGATTTTCCCCTCCTTCGAATATCCCTTTGGTATTTCTTGACTTTACTTAGATGTATAGAAGTTTAAGCACATATCTTCACAACTTTCACTATTAGTTTACTAATAACACATCATCTTCCTTCTTGCTGCGGATGGACCATCCATCTATAACCTTATAATATTCTTTTCACTTACTTTTTTCTCTAAATTAAAAACTACTAATTTCATTCCATTGCTTGGTAACTTTTTTTATATTAATACAAAAAAAAATAAAGGTAGACGAGAAAATTGTTAACTTATAATTAAGACGATTAAGGAACATAGAATATACGCGTTAACTTTATTTTGGAGACAAATGAATCCAAAAACAAAACCTGTTTTCCCTTGACACACAACAGTTTCACTTTACTCTGAAAAAGGCATATTTGGACATATTTTATATTTGACATTAGTAGAATGTCGTCCTAGAAGGTATATATATATATACTAGTCAACAAAAGAAACGATACAGTAGTGCATTTTCATATATTCATAATTTCAAATAGTGTACTAAGCAGAAAAGTAGACCAACACGACTGATTTTCACAGCAGATTGTTTTCTCATCAAAAGCATGGATTTTGGGCAAAAAATTTGAAATAAAAAATTACAATTTTTGATATTTCAAAAATCATATTTTTTAACTCCAAATTAAAAAATCAGTATTTTTACCCCATTATGTGAATCATAATGTCTGTATGACAAAAGATTTGAGTTTTTTCTACTGATTTCAGCCATTGGATATTCATTTTACAAAATGTGTGTGCCGCAAATTTAATTTAACCCTCTTTTGGAAATTTACATTTTCCATCATTTCAAATTTTATCCAAATTTCAAAATAAGACGCATTAGATCAAGAAATGAAGTAGCAAACCACTGTGTCCTCATACATAAGTTTTTTCACGGAATTAACAAGATATTTGGTTCCGAAATCGTGTATCGTTACTTTTGTTGACTAGTAAACAATTAATAGCTATGTAGGTAGGAACTGCCGTAGCTGTTTAGAACTCATTTCTCAAATGAAATTTTTACTGACTACAATAAAGCTATTATAGTCTATAAATAGTCTATAAATGTTTTGTTATATCTTATCATTTTTATAAATTCAATTGTGTAATTTTTCTTATGATTTTATGAATAGCTCATCACGACCAGATTTTTTCATTTTTCATATCTACCATATTCAGTAAATGTTTGCTATAAAATATTAAATAGCAGGTAGGTATTTTTTTAACATGAAGTTTTCTTAATTTTCTGAAAAGCTTCCCTCTCCCGTGCTAACGGTACAATTTTGAATTCTTAAAAAAAAATCCTGGATGAAATACCTGTATAGGAAATCACTGAGATCACTACAGGATTGTTTTTATTCTTTATAAAATTCTTTGTACAGTTTTTAATTGGTAAATGATATTCAGTAGTTCTCGCCAGTGTATTGATAAACAAAAGTTTTCATAATATACAACATATTTTTATTCTTATACACGACATTTTGTTTTTATGGTACCATGAACTTTGTTAAAGGCGGAATATTAATTAAGTTTGAAAAGGTCACAAAAACAAGAAGTCATTTGTACATACGGATTCAGACAGAGAAGTTGCCATATGAAATATTATTACACTTCCTCTAAGAAAGTACCTTAATTTAATGTAAGAGTTCCCTAAATTTGCATAGATTTCTTAAAAAAAAATTATTTATATGCGAAATAGTATGCATCCTGTTTCCCAAAACTTTTGATTCACCATCAATCAGGAACCTGGTTCCTGTCGTTTATGGAGTGGGTGGAACTTATTCACTTAATCTCATATGAGTTTTGAGCTAGGAGATTTTTCACACACACAAATGAAGTTACTTAGAGACTGTACTATCGTCTACTCAAATTCAACATTGTCGAAGATCGCTCAAATCGACCCATAATGTGTAAATGATTATTAAATCTTGTCATTATTTATATACTTCGATCGTTTTTGGAAAATTGCTTAGACCTTTGAAGCTTTGTACCCTGATGCAGGGTTAAAAAACATAGAAAGTTTTGAAGCCAAAGGGATAAAATAAGTACTGTTAGACGTCGTTGTCATATTCAACACCCAAACAGAAGTACGTTACTGAAAATAGAAAACAGTCAGCATTATAATCGTATTAAAATGTTGTGTTTAACATTGGCTATGGAAAATAGTGGCCTTGAAGAAAGATATAGTGAAATCCGGGTCGTGACCCCGAATTAATGTCCCAATTTCAGGATATATCGTGTAGTAATACAGTTAACCCAATGTTGAGCACCATGCACGCAATATATCTATTATAGTTTTGTCCATGTTGAAACATCTGGATGTGGACAAAAATCGATTTAAGAAAAGGTTATTTTCTCTGACAAATCTCAGATAGATCTGATTTTTTAATACAAAAATTAATACAATGCTGACAATAAAAACAAACAAGTTAAATTTACTGATTAGTCCTAAATCGACGAAATGTGCACATCTTGAGCATCAAAATTGGCATCAAATAGAATAGAGAATGGAAACGGAGAATGTGTCAAAGAGACAACAACCCGACCAAAGAGCAGAAGACAGCTCAAGGCTGCCAATGGGTCTTCAACGCAGCGAGAAAATCCCACACCCGGAGGCGGGTTTCAGCTGGCCTCTAAACAATAATGTATACTAGTTCAGCAAAATGGACGGCACACTAAACTCAGAAAACTCAGAAACATAAAAATGAACCAAAAAAAACAAAGACTTGATTTATTAATAATTTTAAATGTTATTGATAAATAAGCAAAAATGAAACAACCACCCAGTATTAATCTTGTACCTTTGACCCATTTAAAGATTGCGTTCAATTTTTTTTCTGGTAAAACATGACTGTTTAAATTATATTTTGATAAAAAAGAAAGTCTGCAGTGTGGTTTAATTACTCTAACGACAAAATGGATTTGATTTTCTTGTTCAAGAAGATTTCTAACTGTTTTGAACCATATTCTTTAAAATAGAAATTGTTTCTGAGCACCTGACATCATTCCCGGTTTTTTTTTTATGGGAGTTCACATTGCTAGTGCTTTAGTTTCTGTGATGTCTCGTTCTAGTTTTGTTTAGTCTATTATACGTTTTTTATTCTTTTGGTCCGTCCTTGTCGCGTTTGTTTGTTGTGTTCCGTTCTCCGGACTTTGTAGACTTTTCACATGGTTTGGTTTTGTCGCTTCGGTATTCTTTTGCCGATTTTTAAGGACTGTTTTGTGTAAAAGAAAAAAGGTTGACTTGATGATGGATGAATTATTGTTAACGTTCAGTGACCACCATTTAGATATTTGCATATCAGGACGAGAACATGTTGATATGATATGAATATGATCCTTACATTGTACTAGACCTACACGCTGAGCCGCATTTTTAACATGCAAGCTCACGAGGTAAATGTCCGCTAGAAGACATATCACCTCACTCGGACACATTATACTGACTCCGAGCTGACCAGTTCTTTGCTCTACATGCCGCGCGCTTGGCGCAGAAGCAGCAAATACCAATTTTAATGTGTTTGGTTTGACCCGGACGGGATTGAACCAGCAACCCTCCGCACTCGAGGCGAGCACGAGACCACCGAGGACGTTAGGCAGACTTGATAAAGTATGTCATTTCTCAAGAGAAATAAAATGCGCTATAATCGCACTGGGCTCTAAAAACTATGATAGAAAAAGATGTACCCTGTGAAGAGAGACTAATATCCTAACCACGCTAAAAACACCTTTTAGTTTGTATAAGTCGAAACATAGTAGTCTGCACCACGGTTTCGCATACTATTATTCTCATTTAATGATTGTACCATTGCGCACATTTTACTAATGTATGTTAATATCAAGTGTATAATGTAATGAATTTGAAAATGAAAATTTCAACGATTGTTTACATGTTGATTTACTTCAGATTGAGTGAACACTTGTTCTTTAACCTCCTTATAAAAATTAAACATAACAATAACATCTTATGATTATACCCTGAAATTATGAAAATCAATGTTAAATTTAGTTTTATCAATTTATATTGTCGTGCGGATTAGTCTTATTTTGTACGAAAGACCAGAAGGATCATACGAAATTCGAAATTCGAGATTCAATATTCGATGCTCGAAATTCGAAATCCGACATTCGATATCTTAAATTAAAAATTCGATCTTCTAAGTTGTAAATAGTATTTGACCAGTGAAATATCTTTCGCACTAGACAATGCACCAATTTAATTATGTTCTTTCATTATTTTTATTTATTTACAATTTTAAATTTTAATTTTCAATACCTTTAGGAAAAGATTTGTTAATTGTACATAATAGATTTCTCGTTTATTTAAGGAATGTTATAGTTTATTATATAATAAATTATAAATACACGTAATTGTTAAAAACAGTTTACCTTGTACATTGTACTATAAATAGAACATTGGTCATCAAATATAGTAATAAACCTATAAAATATAAGATAATTCTAATAAGAACATTCTTCTACGAAAGAATTCTTAAAATTCTCCATTAATAACGTGTAGACTGGATATCTATTTATTTTATTTAATTTTTTTTTTTTTTTTTGGTTTTATTTCATAGGTAATTTTAATAAATATTTGCCATAACAACGAATATAATCTGCGTTTATTACCATTGTGCTATATACTATCCACGTCCTTATACTAAATTATCCTAGGTTTTTTAGTATAAGGACGTTTCAGATATCGAATGTCGGATTTCATATTTCGAATTTCGAACTCCGGATATTGAATGTCGAATTTGCATGATCCTTCTGAGTTTTTCTACGATTGTTTACGATAACTATGTCCTGCTCTAAATCCTTATACCTTCTATATGAAGCAAACAAGGTCACCAGAGATATAAAATAGTACACATGTAGTATACAATTCACACGTGTCCTGCTTACGGAATAGGCAATTGTAAGCAAATTTACTGTAGAATTCAAAATGTACACAAACGTAATACTAACTTGTGTGCAAACGAAAATAAAAAAAAAAATGTGCGTAAACCTGTTTCTCCCCAATAACTGAAATATTATATTCACGTGTGTACATTATGTTGAGATTATCCAAAAACAATTTATTTATATGAGGCTTAGAAGCAGGTAGAAATGTGATGTTATGAAAAATAAAAAAAAAAAAAAAAAACCACGAAAATCAACATACTTGAAACAAGGAATTCTCACTAAAAGAACGAAAATAGATAACCTCTAAAATGGACGAACCAACAGAATATGAATACATTTTCTATAGTTATCTTCTGAACAATTTAAAGATAAATATTCCCAGGATTTGTGGAGGAGATTAAATTGTGATGCCCTGTTTTCATTTATATAATAATAACACGGATAACAGGAAAGGTCAACAATGACAAAAAAATCGATTAACGCCATCTAATTGAGAAATTAATTCATTCAAAGACCTATTCATTATGTCATGCATATAACAATCTATAATCTAATAGAATCTTGAATCATTGGCTCATTTCAAGATTGCCTTCTATTTTGCTTCTGGTAATGGCTATATTTTTATAAAAAGCAAATCTGGAGTGTTGTTGTAACTCCTTGAAATGCGTCGTATACAGCATAGTATAAATTTACTATATCTAATGTTAGTATCTTTGGATTGTTATTTTGTTATATTACTCTAACGACAGATTGGATTAAATATGATTTTCTTGTAAAGCAAGATTTCAAAACTGTTAACCACCAATTGTTTTGAACCATGTCCTTCAAACAAATTGTAGGTTAGAAATATTTTGTATAAAAGATAAAATATAGACACGATGAAGTTTGTCATTTATCAAAAGAAATAAAACTGCCTCCTCCAACTTTCGAATAATAATAAAACAATAAATAAAATAAATTGTTGAAAATAGGAAAAGAAAAAAAATCTAATTTAGTTTAGAACTATGCATCATGTGTATAAGAAAATCTTGACTAGCTACAACAAAAGACATCATCAACGTAAGAAGTTTAATCAAATCGAGATTTGCTTTAACTTCGACACTTGTTATATGAATTTTGTCATATCAATTTTGTTTATATGTACATGATTTAATTTATCCTGTTCTATATGCCTTACTTCGGAAGGCAACCCTTTTCGAAGGGAAATTAGATTATCAAAAAATGTCATCTTTAACGTATCAACTAAAAATACATTCACCCAGGTAGGTTTGGTTTAATGAATAATTAAAAAATGTATTTTGATTTATTTTCATTATAATTATTTAAAGTGGATATATCCAGTAAATCACCATGACTGCAGTGCTCAGTATGATCTGGAGCTTGTGATTATTGCTTCCTCCATGACAAGGGACAATTAACGGCCATGTTAGCACGTTCAAAAGCCTTTTAGTTGTATACAGTTGTATAAATACTGGACTTAAATGAGAGTGCCGATGTATTATATTTGTGCACATTCTCATTAAATGATGTCGTAAATGATTGCACAATGCACTGATTTCATCTGTATTTTAATATTACTTTTGCACACAACAAAATTTAATCATTTCAATACGTTTAATACGATTTAGTAAACTTTTAAGTCAGCTACCTGCTTGTTCTTTTACTTCCTGATAAAAATCAATAAACACGTGAAAATGTTCTAACATCCATTTATATAAAAATGTCCTGCTCTAAATAATACTTCGATCTTTCCGTACCAAAAAGGGACAACAGATATATAACACATATAAAGTATATAATTTGTTAGTGTGCACTTGTATCTGGCTAACTGGGGCTGTAAGTATGCGCAAACGAAAATCTTGCATGAATATGCCCCCCCCCCCCTTTACACTGCCGAGAGGAGAGGGAGTACTTTTTAAAGTTGGGATAACTAGCGAAATGAATAAAAAATAATTTTAAAAAAATTCTCTCAGATATATATTGTTACAAATAATTTGACTTAATATGAGTTTTTTAATAGTCCTTTTCAACTATTTGGAAGGTGAGGCCGAGTTTTGTCACAATTCCATTCTATCTCGTATAAATAAAATTTTCCATCTGACCACTTTATAAATGGGGGTAGTGGCGGCAAATTGTTGTCTCAATTCCAGGACATATTCTGTATTGAAAATATAAATCCTACTTGTAAAAACAATCTGCACGGAATTTGTCCATTAGTTTTGTCCTTTTGAAACATCTGGAATCGATCAAAGAAAAGGTCAATTTCTGTGACAAATCTAAAATAGATGGAACTCCTTTAAACAAATATAAATGTAACGATAAAAATAAAAACAAGCAAGTAAAAGAATGCTTTGATTGTTGCCGGTAATTTTTTTTATATTATATATTAAAAATATAGCACCCAACAAGTACGGATTTTTAAAGGAAATAGAATTTTGGCAATTATATTAGTTTTTTTTCAAAAACTATTTGCGCCTTTTTGTCATGTTTATATTTATATAATACAATAACCATGATAACTGATACTATTTTCCACATGTATGTATACATTTATATGTGTCGATTGTCGCAAAATAGACAGTTTATATATATGATCCTTAGAAACAAGTATAAATATAACAAGGAATTTTCACTAGACCACAAAACTAGATAGCCAAATACAAATAAAAAATATGTTAACCACAGCGCCCATAAAGAGCAGAATAATTAATTACAATTACAAAAGTGTATATACAGTGATTTATAGTGACTATGATGATTATTGATACGACCCACCCTCCCTCTTCAAAAACAAAGACAATATAAACAGCAGAGGTACATTTGTTTGTACAGAAGTCAGTTACCCTTAGCATGGGATTAGTACGATGGCCGATGTGAGCCGGCAGAAAAGTAAAAGTATTTCCTGCCTCTAAATTTGATGCAGCAGTTTTAGGGGCAAATTTTATTTTTTATTTTTATTTTCTGCCTCTAAAGATCAATATAGTCCATTAGTTCTAATGAAACATACATCATATATATAATCTAAAGTTATATATATTAAATATGCGGAAATAAATTGAAATAACACAAAATTATTGATCATCAAGTAGGTTAGTTCTAATTAGAACAGGGATGTTATGAGATTTGCTAGAAGTTTTCTGGGTTTTCATTATTAAGTAGCAAAATGAATTTTTCTGTAGAATGGCAGTTTAATAAATTAGGAAGACCAGAGAGTAATTCGTGTAAAATAGGATCACGTACAGAACTTAATTTTGAACAATTCATCAGAAAGTGGATATCATCCTCCACATCTGTTCTACATAATTTACAAATAAGTTCCTCCTCGGGTATGTTTTTATGTCTCCCATTTTCAATTTCTAATAAATGAGAACCAATTCTAAATTTTCATAAGGGATGAAATCTGGCTAAGGTATGACTCAATTTTTTGAAACAGTTTTTATAAAGAAGAAATTTACGAATTTAATTTTTGTTTTTTGTTTTTATCCTTTCTTGAATCATCAATAAAGTCCTCTTTCCATCCAAATTGTTGAATATAAAATAGTCATTTTCTTGATTAAATATTTTTTAATATAATTTACTGTTCTGTTTAAAATGTGACTAGGTGAGATATCCAAACAATTCAATGTACTTTTAATGCTGTCAAACCAAGATTAAACTATGTTTAACTAATGTTTTGGATAAAGAAAGTGCTTCTTTTAATAGATTGTAATTAGAGTTTTCTATTCCCGTTCAGAATTTAATCATAATTCCAATAACGCTGAAGAATAAAGGAAATCTGCCAATCTCAGCCATTACAGCAGCGTTCATACTGCGTCTACGGACTCCAAGGATAAATTTACTTGCTTTTATGTTTAAATTCTCTATTTTACAGCTGTTACCTAGTTTATAGAAAGACAGAGGAGAATTCAATTTAGATGTGTTAAATGAACCCCACATTTCTGAACCATATAACAATACAGATAACCACTTAACCAACAGAATATGTATCAGTCTTTCTTTACTTATATCTAAAGAACAATGTGTTTCGTTTAAGGGTATACATTCTCGGGATTTGTGGAGGAACTGACATATCGGTACTGCTTTTCTTGAATATTTAAAGCAGTTGTCTTATAATAATAGGACAACTCAGCAATGAAATCCCACATTTTGTACCAATCGATGAACTCAACCAAATCGACAGACCTTCAAAAACTTAGCAGTGATGTGGTTAAACAGGGCACCAAATGTTAGCTGTTCACAGTTGTGGAAGGCCTACAAAGACCCATATTTTTTTTTTCATTTTATCATTTACAATCTAATACAGTCTTATATAATTGTCTCATTTCAGGATTTCATTGTATCATTTCTGTTATTATTTTTATGCATTTTAATAAAAAGCTAATATGGAGTGTATTAACAACAATTTGATTTGTTTTTATCGTAAAACGAGGTGTTCAAACTTATAACCACCAATTCCTTTGAATCATGCACCATAAAACAAAAATTGTTTAAGAAAATGTATATAGGTAAAAAATATTTTGTATGAAAGATATGTATGATAATGTTTATCATTTGTGAAAAGAAATATCGCATGGTCCCATGTTAAGAGAGAGTATTACCCTAAGCACATTAAAAATGCCCTTTTTTGGTCGAAAAAGAGTAGGCTGAAATGCTGCTAAACTACTACTCTCGCTACTAAGGAAATGGATTACTAATAGTTGGTAAAACATTTGTCAGATATATTTTTTACCAAATAGTTTTATTCCAGTAAAGAATTAGCGGCTCTTCTGAGGACATTTTTTCATATATGATCATACTTTGTATTTTTATTAGAGATCTTGGCAGTTTTGTGTCAATGTATATTGCCAATTGTCTGAACAGCAACTTATCAGTAGTAAGTTTTTCAGAAATGATTTCAAGATGGTCCTCTTCAAAAATAGTATTTGATATCGACAGAGGATACTATCGGAGCAACCATTTGATTTTTTTTTTGGAGGGGGGGGGGGGGGGGGGGGGGGGGGCTAGGATGAAATTTGATATAAACAAGGCAGGACTAGGATTCTGGCAAAATAAAAAGTCAGGATCACTTTTGGTGTAAAAAAAAATGCAGGACCTGTGTCGATCAGAAGATATTTAGGTTTAAATGAAAATAAAATTTTGGGTCCAAATTGTCGGCGAACAAAATAGGCAGAATCAAACATTTAATCATAGCCCCATAAAAATCAAATGGTTGCTCCCATTAAGTACTTGTAATAAGACGGGAAGATCCATGAAATCATAATTCAAAGCTAAGGAAGGCAAATCCACAATGTGAGGAAAGCGGATATGGAGTAAGGTTTAAAAAAAACCCAATTATATAACTTAACAAACATCCAGAGCTTACAACTTAGGCTTCAATGGTGGAAAACCACACAATGTCGCAAGCCCTGAATGGTCCCAGAGTAATCATGTCCAGTGGTACAATATCATGTCAGAATATCAACAAATAACTAACTAAAAAGGTAACGGAAATAAAGACATTCATGACCATACTTTCCTTACTTGGTACAGGCGCATAAAATGCAGCAGGCTTAAACCAGTTTCGTAGAGCACCAATCCTCCCCCTTTTTAATATGGTCAATGACAACTAAAAAAGATCTAAACAAACTATAAAATCGATCCTAGAAACTTCCAATTCCCATGGTGACACAAAACATAGAATCCAACCAATTAATCAGAATAAGCGCATGTAAGTGCTCGCAATTACCTCTCAAAATCAGGTAGCATAATGGAAAAAATTAATCTTCAAGCCTACCAATCTTAATACTATTTTGTATCGCTCTTTAGTCGCCTTTATGGCTGGAGATCCGATACATTGAATCTAATTATATTTCCTCGACACATTATGTTTAAAAAAAAATCCACCATGAAGGACCAATATACCTAAGGAGCAATCAGAACAAACGTAATCCATTGGACAGACAAACCCGGGAAATGATTAAAGATTTTAAATGGTAAAGACGTACACTCATCTGAGGGTTATGCAAAGGATACATGTAGATGTTTCAATGTTTTCAAGCAGCAGGCATTCCTAGCATCTGAGATATAACTCTTCTCATGCAATGATTTATAACTTTACATCAGGATATGACAGGAACATCATCATAAATATTTCATTTTGTAAGGATATACGTTGTGATTACTAATATGTGTAATAATAAACACAGTATCGCTATCAATTTGTAGCCAGGGTAAAATCAAATTGTGTCATTACTGACTGAAGATTATGTAATAAATACAGAAATCTTGTCAATAATGATGTTCTATTTCTCAGATGGGCTGTAAATTATTTCAACAATAGTATTTAATTCCTTAGTGACATCTTGATAAGCATTTCCAGATTTTCCATTATCATTGTTACGTAACCTTTGATATATTACTAATATTCCACCTTATTAGTATAGTAATAAGAGTTGCTTTGAAGCAATCAGTTCACTCACAAACTGAAAAAAGTCCGAAGGACTTTATGTTAAGTTTGTGAGTGACCTGGTGGAGTTTATACACCATTAAATTGAGTAAAAACAATTCTTATTACTTATAATTCCATAATAATTACTCTTTCGGCAAAATACGAATTTCAAAGAAATAAGCGGTTTACTGGGTCACATATTCATACGCTGAACGTTATTTATCGAAAAATAAAATATCCCAGACGTCACGTTGTCGACCAATCAGAATCAATAATACAGAACGTATTGGAATTATAGATTCATACTGTAACAAGCATTGAATTGCTTCGTCCATCCACTCCCATTTTTCTTATTTGCCACTTTTCTGTCCTTTATAAAAAATTGTAAAGCCTTGTGAGTGTATTAAATATAAACAATGTTAATCTAATTTATTTCATAGTTTAATATCATATCTAGCAAAAACAGTGAAAAGTTACGAGTTAATTTTTACGGCAAAATTTTGAAACATTTCTGATTTTCATCCAAATTCCTAGCCTCACTTCATAATTCCTGTGAAATAGAAGAGAATCTTGTGTTACAAATCCATTATTTTGATGCATAAAAATGAAAATAAATAGTATATCCACTGCTCCCTTTCATTACAATTTATAACTTTTTGTGGTTGAAAATAGGCTGTCAATTTGTGCCTCCAGTACAAGCTTGCATATGTTGCTAATTTCATACATGCGCGAGTTCTTTAAAGTCTTACATATGTTACATATTATATTTTAACAAGTTAGTATTTGGTGTCCCTTATTGAGAATTAACTAGCTATTCAACGACTAATAACTGTAACAGTGCAATGTTACGAAGTCTCCCAAAACGAAGTAACTGATATTTCGAGTGCCTTACATTATATTCAATAAATTATTTGTTTTGCAGAGACTGAAATGAGGAATTTGTTCATATAAACTTTATGAATACTTAATTGAGAGGTTACCTGAAAATCGTGATATGGGTATTTTTGTGATCCGAGTTTTGCAGTCATACAATGTCACACTTGATCAACTTTTGCTTGTCGACATGCTGCATTGACAGATATATTTCCCAATATTTCTGAACCGTTTACGAGAACTGATTTTATTGTGTGGTGTAATAAAATACATTCGGTTTGATTAAATAAAAATAATGAAAAAGACGTCTTATCTGTCGTGATAAGTCCTCCCAACATCAAGTCAGTGTAACTTGAATTATATTTAGATACAATTGCAACACAACAAGATTTTTTTAAAATTTATAACCAAGTAAATGAAATAATATCTATTTAACAAATAATTCATGACACTGAGGGTCATATGGCAGTATATGGACCGGTTGGTTGCCCTCAAAAATTATATGGACCGAAATAATAAGGAAGATAAGTCAGTTTGAAACGGAAGGAAACTAATGTCAGTGACGGTGCATTATCCGGAATTCCGCGAAAAATTTACTAACTTTAAATTTGGTACAAAAAAATGTTGTTTCACGGATTGTCCTCAAAATAGGCTAGTTTTAAAGATGAAAATCTCAGAATCAATTTGAAACAATGCACAATGAGAGTCGGGAAACTTTGTCGACTCGATTTTTCTATTGAAAAAAAAAACCAACACATTTCCTACACCGAAAGTCGACAAGAAAAACGTTATTTTCATTACCCTTTTTGACAAACGATCAATATTTACAGGATTGTATCTACGAGCCATTGAATTTTGAACAATTCAGACGACAATCTGTTGAGCAATACACAAAATGAGACGAGATATTGCAAAAAAAAAGTCCTCCTAAAAAAATGAAGAATGGCCGCATTTTCTCTTCGTTGACAAATTCTATGATTAGATATTTTCCTACGCTGGGACTTCCGGTTACCCAACTATGAGCAGGATGATATAGACGCATGGAAGTACGATAAACGTATTTATTAGCTGCATATATTTTAATAAAGAAAAACTGGTTGGAGATGGGCAAACAAATGTTTTGCTTTGATAAGGACAATTGCGAAAGGATAGGGAAATTTTATTTAACATAACAGAATACATGATCCCTGTAATTTTCTATACGTACATTAATAAATATAAACAAACTAAAGGAAAAAGTTAAGGGAATTTGGCTTTCTCCAAAATCATTTTCATGAGTTCTAATATATTATGGTTTAGTGTTGTCATATAAGAGAATCTTTTGGAGTCCATCGTTAGAGTTTGTGGGGATTATAACAAAGTCTACACAAAGGACGATATTTATTACACCTATATGTACATGTTGGAATACTGTTTCTGTAACTGTATATCATATTTTTCGTCTATAATGTCTTTACATATGACCTCTAATAAAAATAACTGTTTGTAGACTTACATAGGCGTGCAAAATTTACAACGACTTATAATTTCCAAGAGAATTAGTGGGAAGTATTATTCATAGCTCCTAGAAAGAGTTATACACGAGTAATCAAATATCTTCCCACAACATGTGGAACTTTGTTTTCTTTGGCAACGTGTTATACAATCACGATGTCGGAGAAATACTATGTTAATAGCTGTATGGGGAACATTATGTAATACATTTGTATTTGTGTAATTATTTTTTTTCTGTAGGTTTTTTTGTAAGAATGTGCAAATACAAAATATTTATAAAGACACGGGATACAAATGCACATGTACACGAAACAACAAATGCATACATCTACATACATGTACATAAAACAGAAAGCTGCAATCTTTTAAACAATCTCTATAATCTACATATACATGTATCTAATGATCGATTTTTCGATTTCGTTTGTTTGTAAGTCTAATTGTTTGTTAGTTCAAGTGGTTTGTCATGATAAGGACAAATAATTAGAACTTCTTCAAGTCAAATTAATAGAACAGAAGGAATTTAGCATTTATTATATTATTCATTTAAATGTAATAATGAGATATTCAGTATTTCAGTTTGTTGTGCTTTAAATTTTGCTGAAAAAATAGCAGGATTATTTTTATTTTAGAGAACCAATGACGTTCGACTGGAAAACTGGCAAACATCAAACATAAACAGAGCGCAAATATACACATAAAAAAAATCCGAAAATTCCGACTTGGTTAAGGCACTAAACAGAGTTGGATTAAAATCTGGGTTAACCTCACCTGGATTTTGGCTGTATGGATTACAATGATTCGGCTTTCCAAAGATTTGGCTATGAGCTTAACCCATTAAGGCCAATTCAGAAATCACCATCTTTCACAATGAAATTTAGGTATCTCAGTGTATTTTATGTACAATGGCCATTTAAATTCCAAAGTGGCGGACGTCGGTATGAAAAATTTATGAACAAAACTTTAATCGAATTACATTCAAATTTAAAAATTTTATCATACAGGTAAAGAGATGATCACATGATAACAATATGGCAGATGACTAGTTCAATTACCTGTATGTTGATAGAAAGTAAACATGGGTTGTTGTTTCTCTGCAGAGGTCAGTATGGTACTGTACACTTCATGTGTACATTAATTGTATTATTTGTTTATAAATGTCTTTGACTTCGCTGAAATACCACTGCATGCCCGTGAATGGTATATTCAGTGTACTTTCATTTTGTAAATTGGACTGTATTATTTATTACCTTCAACATATAAATTTCAACGCAACTATTTAACATATTTACTTTTTCAAATAATTTTCTAAAGATGAAAGACGGTAAACTTTGAAATTTTCGTTTTTTTTTGTAAGATTGCAAAACCATCGAGATTGTA
Source organism: Mytilisepta virgata (assembly GCA_028015205.1). Lineage (NCBI taxonomy): Eukaryota > Metazoa > Mollusca > Bivalvia > Mytilida > Mytilidae > Mytilisepta > Mytilisepta virgata. The sequence goes on along the minus strand of CM051520.1, from coordinate 18,116,746 downwards.
TAATACAATTCTTGGATACCAATTCTGATGTTAAGAGCTTTTCTTGCAAATAATTGAGGCCACATAATGACCAACATCGCATTGACTGATTTTCACATGGTTTTGTTTTCAAAACGTACACGTTGAAAAAAAAACAAAATACATGTATAATGGAAATGTTTTAAAAAAAAATTTGAACAGAAAAAATTTAAACCGGACATTGCCTGACAAGCATGTATTGGAATACTTAAAAAAGAATCATAAAAATCATATGTTTTAACAGCGAATTTTATAAAAAATATACCAAAATGAACAAAAAAGTGAAATAACATACTTATTTTGTCAAGTATTTCCTGTAAAAATGACACTATTAACTATACTTTATCAAGGAAAACAATATAACAAGGAAATGTTTAGTACAGTATTGTAGCGACTTTATTACGCCGAAGCTCACTACATACATAAACTATGTCGACCATAAACCTTTAACTAGAAATTGGTGTCATCAGAAACGATGTCAATCCCCGCACTGCATGCACAAGTAAAAAAACAATTAACAGTGAAAAAGTAGCAATTTAACAATTCAGTCTGAAAATTGGGACCCTGAATCAAATTTCAAAATTGAAAGCCTTATTGCACATCTACACATAGTGAAGAACAATATTATACACAAATGAAACCAGTGAAACAAAAAATGAATGAGTATTTTCAGAGAAAAAGCAAAATTAGCAATTTCACCACTTTCGGTCCCAAAATTTGATCCCTTAATAGTAAAAACCTTTTCGCATATCTACAGAAAATAAAGAACAATTTTATATATATACAAATAAATTTGTTAAATTTGTTAAATCTAAATGAAAAATGGACGAGGAGTTTAAGGCACAAGCTTAAATGTGGGCATCAAGTTGTCAAAATCAAAATTCTAAAACGTCATTGCGCATACAGTATATGACAATATTGTATAGAAATTAAAAGCATAAAATGAAAAATTAATAAGCACTTTAGTTTAAATTTCCAGTTTTCGAAATCCGACCCCTGTGGGCCCCTATTTTTGAAAATCAAAATTCTAAAACCAAATTGCGCATCTACATATAGTATGTGACAATATGGTATAGAAATTAAATGCATTACATGAAAAATGAATGAGGAGTTTAGGTCACAAGCTTAAATTCCAATTTTCGTAATTCGACCCCTGTGGGCCCCTATTTTTGAAAATCAAAATTCTAAACCCTTATTGTGCATCTACACACAGTTTGTGACAATACTGTATAGAATTTAAATGCATGAAATTAAAAATGAACGAGGAGTTCTGGAGACAAGATTATCTAACGGGCGGACAAACGAACAGACAGACGGACAGATGGACCGATTACAAATATCCCCGAAGTTCATTCGAAGTGCGGGATAATTAGAAATAAAATATTTGTAGTATTTGATTATATGTACCCAAGGTATGTTTTGTCATAGCACACTTAAAATGCAATATAATTCTATAAATATATCATTCAAACTGTTACATTGTAATATTGTTTGTAAAATTTACAAAAGAAAATGGACGTTGATCTTTATTTAAGTATGTATTTAAAAATATGTTTCAAGAGACCGAGGGAACCGAGTCCAAAAGAGCAGCGGGCGGGACAGGTAAACCTAGAGATAAAACTTAGGATTTCAAATAAACACAAACATACTCAGAAATACTACGAAAAAAAATAAGACGCTTAAAAACCAGAATTGAACCCAGGTTACCGGAAAAACCTTATTACAAATAAAAATTTACGCAGTTATATTTGGTATATGTTACGCCGCGTCGTTTTATTAGTTTGCCATAACGAAGTTGAGGGGTACTATAATGGAGTCACCCTGACGTTCACGTCTGCATGCGCGTGCGCGTGCGCGTCCACAGCCAATTCTCAGTTACTAGTTGACATAGGGTCATCTATTTTTATTGCAGGTGCACGTTGAAGAGACTGACCATGTGACATAATATGGAGGTCACATGACCCATATTACATGGTTGACTGGTTTTTAAGTTTTATGTCAAAAGTCAGTTGACCTACAATCATATAACTAGGTGTCATGGTGCTTCTCGGGGAGTAAAACAGCCTCCCACCACAATTAGACCATTCTGACGTACTTATCGCGCTTTATTAAGTTAGGTTAAGTTTTACGTCCGAGTTCAGTTCTCTGATACAAAGGACTTACAGTCATATAACTAAGTGTCATGGTGCATCTCATAGAGTAACACAGTCTCCCACCAAAATTAGGTCACTCTGACATATTTATCGCGCAGCATTTACTTAGGTTAAGTTTTACGTCCAAGTTCAGTTCTCCGATACCAAGGGATCTACAATCATATTACTTGGTCTGAGGGTGCATCTCGGGGAGTTGCACAGCCTCCCACCAAAATTAGGTCATTCTGACCTACTTATCGCACTTCATTAAGTTAGGTTAAGTTTTAAGTCCTAGTTCATTTCTCCGATACCAAGGGACCTACAATCATATTACTTGGTCTGAGGGTGCATCTCGGTGCGTTACACAACCTCCCACCAAAATTAGGTAATTCTGACCAAGGACGTATAACTAACATTGGACCCAATGAGAATGAGGACCAATGAGGACCTACAATCATAATACTTGCTGTAAGGGTACATATCGGGTAGCTAAAAAGCCAAACACCAAAATTATCGGGGGAACAAGGCGAACTTTGTAATTTACATGTACACCTGGAATTACTTTCTAACGTCTTATGGTCAAGAACATAAGTTTTATGAATGACTAAGTACCACTTACACGTATGCTGATGGTAGACTGTTTTACCTCAGGGTATCATTCAGTCAGCAATGACACGATTTGTAGTTATTTTCAATTGATAAATTTATATTTTTATTAAAAGTAAGATTTTTTTCCCTCAAGAAAATTCTACCTTTTAAGTATTTTGGCTACCTCGATTCGCTCCTTTTAATTCTAGTTGCTTATAATTATGATTTTGGCTTTCGCAAATTTGAATACGGAACAAATTTATATCATCTACATAGGTTAACATGTCTGATGTCATGAAATAGAATTTATTTTATTTTTTCACACATTTTAAATGTCAGCGTAGGACGTCGAATGTTTATTATTACTAGGAGTGTTAACCGATTATGAATGTTGTTTTTAATTGATATCTACCACCCTTAGGTTATGTAACTTATTGACAAAGCCCACAGGGCACAATGCTTTTTGCTAGTTCTGCGTTTGTTAATTACAAAGTAATAGATACAATGTTATACAAGAGTAATTGTTTTTCTTTCATAAGACAAGCACTACATGACCGGGAAAATATTAACAGGGGTATTTTGAAAAATAAAACTGCTTGCTTAGATTTTGCCAAACAAAACAATTACTTTTTAGAATAACAAATGTGATGTAGGACGGGATAAACAAAATGACCTGACTTATTATAGAAATATTGTTTTTATATTCAGGAAACATTTGCCAATCAAAATCACGCTTAGACGAAAATGTTGCTAAAATTAAGAATGAAGAAATTCACAAACAAATGTATTACAACTAGAGACTCATAGGTGAGCTTGCTCACCTGGAAATCATTTGGGGACTTAAAGCAGAATAAATTGTTTGACTATGTCCATCTTGATATAGCTGTCAATTTTGGGTTCCAATTGGCTCTCTGGTTTCAGACAAGAAGATTTTATAGATGAATATTTTATATTTGGTCCTATGTTATACTTTTGTTCGAATCTGGTGGCCATCTTGGATGGCTGGCAGGGTAATCGGATACAATTCTGAAAGTGGACAGTCTACGGACGATATCCTCCAGGTTTCGTTCCAAACTGGCTACGAGATTTCAGATGAGATCTTTAAGCGAATTTTCCATTGCGTCCTTGTTAAACTAAGTTCGCCTATGTTGGCCTTATTGGATAGCACTGCAATTCATCATAAGTGGTTTCAAACAAAAAGATCTTTTAAGTGAATTTTCCCTTACGGTCCTAAGTTTAAGTGGCGGTCATCTTGGATCATTGGATACCTTTCTAAATGAGGACCACTTAAGTACCATTGCCATCAAGTTTGGATTCAATGCTCAGTGGTTTCAGATAAGAAGGTCTTTAAGTGGATTTTCCCTAGGTCCAGTGGTCACCTGTTTTAGCTATCTTGGATGGTGGTCTGGATCTTTGGATATAATTCTGAAAGAGGATTATCTCAGGCCCATTGTTTGGTTTCAACTGACTTAGTGGTTTCACACGAAAAGATCTTTCTGTGAATTTTGCAAATCGTCCAATGTTAAGCTAAATTCACCTGTGATGGCCATCTTTAATGGTGGTCCGAGTCATTGGATACAATTCTGATAAAGGACCATCTCAGGACAATTTCTGTCACATTGATTATGAGTTCCAATTGACTCGCTGGTTTAAGGTATCCGGACCATAAATGACCACGTGATTATTCAAAAGTTCTCGGATGTTCCGTACAACGCAACTGAAATGACTTCGGTAATTATCGACAAACTTCGAACATGCCAATATAACTAACTTATTTTTACAGACTCTGCATATGAGCAATAAATTATGTTTCAACTTGACTAATTTTAATGTTTTTGGTTCAGCCATTCACGGCCAAAAAGAGATACAATTTTCGATCATGATCTATTATGGTCCGGATACCTTAAGACAAGAAGATTTTAAATTAAAGCAAATTTGCCAATAGGGTCCTATGTCAAACATTGTTTGGTTTTGGTGGCCATATAAGATGGCTGTCTGGATCTTAGGATACAATTCTGAAAGAGGTCGATTTAAAAACCATTGCTGCCAGGTTTGTTCCCAACCGACACACTAGTTTCAAACAATTAAGAAGATCTTTAAGTGGATTTCTCATTGGGTCCAATGTGAAACTAAGTTCATCTATGGCGGCCATCTTGGATGCCGGTCTGAATCTTCGGATACATTTCTGAAAGAGACGAACTTTTGGTCAGTTGAGCTAAAAATCCATACATACCAAGACAAATAGGTAAGTAAGAAGTAATATGGTAGATAAATTCTTGACACAAAATTCCTAAATTCGTACACAAAATTCCTAGCAAAGCAAAATATATTCATTGAATAAATATCAAATATGTGAAAATCAGATAACGAAAGAGTTTTTTTAATATTATATAGAATAACTCAGAACCTTCTTCATCGTCAAATTTACTGAATGGACCACAACGGAAATATGTAGAAGACAGTGGCACAGGTCCTCCTACATCTGCAAGACAATTTCGTCCACCAGACAAGAGAAGCGATAGTAGGTTTCGGAGAGAAAAAGTTTGTAGGAAATATTTTTTTCAAATTTAAAAACATTTAAGTATACTTGTGACTTCGCTGCAACCATAAAACCAAGATAAATGTAGATATATGATTTGTAAGCTTGTGGGTGACATAATGGAATAAAGTAACTTTCCGAAGCAGACTGGACCCAAGTCAGACATTTTGCAATTGAAGCTGTAAGATCTATTGTTTCGGGTATAGTTGTTTAATACAATGTTTATGGACCCTTTCTATGTTAATCCATAATGTGCTTTTATAGTTGCAAACAAGAACGTCTTGGCTTGGGAAAAAAAGAAAAATAAAAGCCCGTGCTGACGCTATTCGTTAAGATAGACATAATAAGTCACCAGAGTTTGATAACACAGTTTTATTAAGACTCAAGTAACACATAAAAGATTATAAGTTAATTTATTATCAATCTATTTCAGCTTTTAGCGACGATGACGATAATCTCGGTGTGATTAAAATGAAACCATTGGTTATAGATTCATTAAACAAAACTTTTCAGGTAGGTGAAAAAAATCTCTTCGAAAAAATGCATTCTGTGTAGAACCTGACAAACAACCACCTAATATATATTGTAATGACTTTTTTTCAATGATGGAGACACTATTTATGAAATATTCATGTAATGCGTGTAAAACGTCTTTTTGGTCGTATAATTGAAATAGAATGGGCAATTTCCACAAATTCCGAGACAAAAATCATTTATTTCTTTGAACTTTGAAAAATTTCCTTTAGCATATTTGTTTACAGAAACGATTTAGTTCGTGAAAAGAGTGTCGTAAAATTTGTGATTAAATTTTGTAAAAATTGAAAATATTTGATTACTATTCATTTAAATGTCCATTAGCAAATGAGTAAATTTGTAAATTATTATTTAAGGCTATTGATTCTGATTTGTCGCAGTCAGAAGAAATATGCATACCTTGTGTATCATAATTTGTTTCCTGGGACATGTTTGTATATGAACATGTTTCATCCTAAGCAAGAAAATATGTCGTTTATTTACAATTTATTCTAGCATATTGCCCACCCTTTTTTGGGTTTGTAAAAAGTTATTGTTAAATTAATTTTCTATAGCCATATTTACCCAATGATGATTTCAGGATCTGGAAAAAATATACAATGATGTGTCTGATAATTATCACGCAATGGGGAAAGAAATGCATAACTTCAAGTCGGGTTTTCAGAGTGAAACTTCCGGAATTCCAGAATTACAACAGTGTATCCGGACATTAGTCCACAGATGTGGTACGTATGTTGATTATTAAATTGCATACAAAAATATCTGGTTATATAAGTATTCTAAATCAACCCTCCCCCCTTGGGATGTTCTTGTTAAAATGCTGTATAAGAGAGTATGGCTGTGAGCTACTGTTTTATATACATTGTTTATACACAGACGTACTGTTCTGAACTGTTCTAGAGTCACGGTTTCAGGGGAGAACAAATAAAAACGTGATATAAAAGCAATAATTATGGGATTGATGCAAGAGATTTGATGTTCGACATGAACAATTCTTTAATTGTTAGCCCGGCATTGATTCACTTTCATAATTCAAAATTCTATACTTTTCCCAAATATCCTAATGTTATAAAGAATAACTATTAATAACATTTTAATGTGGTTTCTGACTTACCAGATAGATGTGTATCGAATAAAAATGATTTAGAATAGAGCTGTTAGCAACAGAACAGCTAGCTTGCTGTACTCTGGTCTAGAGTAGAGTCTTTTACCAGAGAAGCTTTTTGAAAAACTTTGTGGAAGTTTAGAGATATGGTACATATATGAAACTGTATAACATAGTGCCTAAATTGAATTGCAAAAATAATAGATTATAATATTCATTGTTGATCTTTGACACACTTAGATTAAATTTACAGTAAGAGATCACAAACAACGTAAGGGTCATTTCCTGCATACCAATACTTTTCATTCTTAAACCAAGGTATGTTGATCATCAGTAAAGCTTTGAGTTTTCTTTCCTTAATCGTACATTGAGAAATTACAGACTCACCAAACGGCGATACAATACCTTTTGTCTTAAAGGGTAGATGCCAGACAACAGTCCGGTATAATTTATCCTGCAACTGGCTTATTTAATAGACAAATAAGGGTGTCGAATATTTTTTTCGATATTCGTTTATTAGGCGACTATCATCTCCTGGGTACCTTGTCTCACTTGCATGAAAGGTTGTATTGTGTCCTGGTTCACAGTGTTTATGTAACGCCATGTTATCCCTAGATTACGCGCCAAAAAATCGCCCTCTGAATATAGGATAGAAATGTGCCATTTTCATGATTTTTTTCGATAAAAGATAACAATTTATAGTTGCAGGATAAAAAAATATATGTACATTGCCGGAAAATAAACAATGTATTTCTACTCGCCGCGAAACAGGTGGAAAATGCTCGGTTAACACTCGCATTTCTACCTGTTTCTAAGTCTCGTACAAATATATTTTCCGACAATGTACATACATGTTTAGTGTGTATATATGCTTATGCATGAGATAGGCAGTTAAAAAATGGGAGATTTCACTGGTTGCAAAAAGTTAATTTGCTTGCAAAAATGGCCATCAATGAACACAGTTATCATAAAAGTCTTAATTTAAGTATTCTGGTTAATATAAAAACAAGAGATAAGGGGTGTGCATTTTACTCAGTAAAATTGATTTACAATATATTAGTATTTTTCCATTTCCTTTTAACACTTTAGGAGAGGGTTCTATTGAAAATGTGCAACGTAAAGCACATGGAGTGTATATAATCGTGTCAGAAAAGGCAGTCCTGAAGAATTCCACAGTTGATCCACAGGATGTTCTGGAATCAGTGAAACAATTTAATAATATGAATAAACACTTGGAAAAAGTTCTAGAGCGATGCCAAAGTATTCAGACAACAGTTAATATACTGTTTCAAGATGAAGAAACGATACGATCACAGATTACCAAAGAATCACTTACAGCATCAGAGGGAACAACTGCAGTGCGTAATTGCATTGAAAACTTCAAATTACTAGAACAAATACGAAAAAATATAGAATATATGAAATCCAAATGTCAAGTCAAGTTAAAAGAAGTTGTAGGGGCATCAAAGGCATTTTTTGAAAATAAAGAATAAGCTTGATCTAATTTTGTAACGTCTAAGATGTCGTATTTTTCTCCTAGGTATTCTCAAAGAAATCACTATCAGTAATGTTATGCGGACAATTATGCTGCTTTATAATTGTTCATTTAAATATGAATAATATTCTGTGATACTAATGTTGATGCAAAAGTGTGCACGTTTCGTCAAAAATAATTTAATGCTTTCTGTGGATATAGTTTATCTATCTCGTTTTTACAAAATGTAGCGCTTTTATATGAGAACTCAAGCACATTCAGTTTATAATTTGTACATATATTACGTTTAATTTATATATAATGTACTTTTACAGACGAATATCGTGATAACAGTCATTTTGATAGAAACTGTATTATGTAATGCTTATAAACAATAGGACAAGTCCATTAGGACGCAGATACAATTCTTGTTTTCTCTATTCCAGAAGGCATTTATGATGTTAATCAAAATGTGTTATTTTAATAATAAAAATGTCGATCTCAAGATACAGTAAAAGTACATTGTAATTGTTTCAAAATGCAGTTTTTCATTTAATTAAAATATACAGGAATAAAATGGCAGGATATTGGTATTACACGTCCAAAAATGGTAGTAGCCTGATTACGTCTGTGTGCCATCGAGTTGCCTTCAGTCGATCAACATGGCTTTGAGGCCAGTATTGCAATAAAAACCCAACTTTATAATTTTCCATATAGAAAATATTTAACAGTACGAAAACAACTTGAAACATGTACAGTGTCGTATGACTTAGAACATGTACAAACAGCGTGGGATCATGAAACCGGTTCTTTGATACTCATTTCATCCCATAAAATCTGGTTCACTTGTTGAACGAAACAGATAAACATTGAAAATCATCCCAAGTACTTAGTATACATACTTAAGGATAAAGCTAGATAAGAAAACTCCACATAAAAATAAGCGAAATTGGCAGGAAGTAATATACCGATTTCTTAATGCTCGCTGCTATCTATCTTGACTTTTAGCCTCAAATGCATATTCCACACTACTTAAAAAATGCCATTTCATTACATAAAGACATTGAAAAATCACGAACAGATGCACGATTAGATACATGTATACCATCATATTGTATTATTATACTTCAGTATTTTTTTCCTGTAGTAAATCAAGTGTAACATTTCAACTGATTCACCCAAAAGTCCTTGTTTGTTCTATTTCACCGGTCATCAGTTTATGTAATGTTCACCAGGTGAACAGTACTGTATTCATATTTCTCGGTTTTTTTTCATCCATCCAAAAGTTCATGTTTGTTCTATTTCACCGGTCACTCTGAATGCACAAATATAAGTTCTATTGAATGGGTTTTAATGAAACTTTTTTGTTTGGATTTTGTTTATTGAGTATAATAAAAAATTGGTTGACTGTTTATTTGGGGAACAGTAAATTTATTACCCTTGTTTACAAACTATTACCCTCGGCGTTGTCAGGGTAATAATTTGTACCTCAGGCTAATAAATGGACTGTTGCCCTCATGACCAGTCATCAAATGTATATTGTCTTTGTTTACTTTTAATAATCAAAAATGTACACAGGTGTTATAATTCTCTATTATGGAGACCGAACTGACAGTACAATTTTAGTCTAGTTTAGTTTAAACAATATTTATTCAAGTATGCATGTGTTTACAATAATATATTATACAAAATGTGAAAATACAGGGATTCAGAAACAAGAGAACTTACATAAATCTGTCTCCCTAATTTTAGTTTTATATCTATCGTGCTGTAACTACATGTAATGCGACTTGATGACTACCTGTGTTGAGGTAAAATCACACAATGCTAGAAAAAACCTGGGTAGAATGAGATAAAGTGAACATCATCAACCTATATCTTAACCAGATTATAGATTATTCGTAAAAAAGGCGAGACATATTTTTGTGTTTATAAGTCCTTTTTTACTGTAAATTGTACTTTTTTTAAAACAAAATTTTCCTACATTTCTTCATTTCTTTCGTGGTGAAACAACATATATTATAATAGTGTTGCCGGAAATAAGGACCACCACATTGATTGTAATTGTATTGTATGTTGATAGAATCAATATGGTTTGACTTTCCAAAGTTTTGTTATTAGGATATCTGATTGAGGGTGATCTGTATTCGCAACCGTCACAAGTATGGTCTCATTTTCCATGTATTTTTTTTCATATATGTGAAAAAAAATCAGTTGTTGTAGCATAATTATCCCTTTTGTCAAATTTAATAAGTAAGAGGAGTTAACACCCGTGGAGAGTGTTTAATCAAACCAGTTTTTCTGTACACCAGTAATATCACCATGAAAAACACTCACGAAGTAATAAAATTATTAACAAAATGCAAGAAATCGAATGACAAATCGCATCTTTAAAGTACATTGCAGCAAACATGCACTTTTTTTATATAACCTTTTTGTCAATCTCTTTAATATGATCTAATATGTTGTCGACAAATCTTCAAATTCATGCTTAAAAAAACTAAATATGTTGCGAAATAGAAAACGAGTACGATAAATGGAAATGATGAGCTGTCAAAAGTGGCATGTACAAAACACGCAAGCTGAAAAAAAAACAAACACAAAGTCGTAAAAAGACCAAACAAAGGACATTGTAAAAAGGAAAAATTAACCAACGTTTCGACCAATATGGCCTTTATCACGAGCATCAAAAAATAAAAAGGTGTTGAGTCTTGGAAACCCAGAGCAAGACTTTGCTTTGGTTGTTGTTTTTTTCCGATTTTATATTTGGTTTTTCACCAGATCAAATTTGTACAACACACTCCAGCTTATCTCTCTTATGCATTACAACTGATAATGTTAAATATTCTCATTATTATGTTTTATTTAAAAAAAAATCAAGAATGTTACTCGCTGTAATATTATTTCTTTGTTGTGACTATTTATTGCTACATGTAGTTAATTAATTACGAGTAGGGGCCTCGGTGGCCGAGTGTTCTAGGTAGTTCGTCATGACTACTGATGATCACTAGCCTGTCAACGCTGGGGTTGTGAGTTCGAATCTCACCTGTGGCGGGGTGTGTTCGACTCCGATGATTGCCAATTTTCCTTTTGAAGGTCGAGGGTTCTCTCCGGGTACTCCGGCTTCCTCCACCAATAAAAACTGGCCGCCGCGAAATGTCCAAATGTGCTGAAAACGGCGTTAAACCCCAACTAAATAAATTAATTAATTAATTACGAGTATAGCTGCAAAATCCGCTTTGATCTAATTTTCATGGTATTTCATAGCCAATATTAGTACGAAATAAATTTTCGAACCATAATTGTATGTATCCAAATGGGGTAATACACACACATCAAACGGGAAAAATTTAATCGAATCGCATTCCCCAAATTTTGAAATTACTCAGTATATTGTATAAATTTAACAATAACCATTTGTTTTGAATTAGACAGATAAGTGGGCGTGAAACATGTCGTACAATATCACACGATAATTATACGATATTACTAAAGTAAAAATTGTGAAAATAAAGATAAAATAATTATTCCATTGCTTAACTTGCAACAGTTACGATAAGTTCAGATGTTGAAATCCTGATTTTAATTTATATATTTTTAAAATCTTGTTTTAATACATGTACTTGTATCCTTTAGTCTTATTTCTGCTAGGTATTGAATCACATTGTGTATTTGGTCCTCCGTTAAAAGCCAAGTACCTTTCTACTTTCCAATTTCTTTATCAAGTTTTCCTGCAATTATGTTAATGTCAACATTGGTTTGTGGTCACAAATATGACAGTGTTTACAGGAAAAATGTACAATGTCCGTGTTGTGTTATTATTCACCAATAAAACCTTACTATGTAAGCAACAGGAATGGGCAAGAGTCATTGGTTAATATTATTATGTCGATGATAGGGTCCGCCTTAATCTTGCTTTTAAATTTTCACTTTTGGCTCATTGTGGAAGATTTAAAATGAAAAAATGTGCTCATCTCTTACTGTTGTGTGGATTATTTTCTCATGTATTTTAAACTCAAATATGTCATATAGTTATTACATGTACTTAGTTTTTGTTGCCCGAAGAATATAAGGTTTTTGCTAAGGATAAAATAAAATTGAACAAATAATTACTAACCATTTCAATAGCTAACACATGACAGAAGTTCCGATTCTGGGATAAAGGAAAGAATAAATGGCAATTATTACATACATATCATGAAGACAAATGTTTGATGCTATACGAATATATATAATACTCTGCTTCGTACTAGACCGACACGCTGAACCGGGTTTGCAAGGTTTTAGCTCAAAAGGTAAAAATCAACAGGAAGACATGATACCCCATCCAGGTACATTAATCCGGCAACTCCGAGCCGACCAATCTTTTGTCTTATTTCCAAATGCTGCCTACGTGTACTAGGCGGAAAATATCAATTTTAAAATCTTTGGTTTAATCTGGCCGAGGATAGAACTTTCGAACTCCGGCACTAGAGGCTAGGGTATTATCAAAACTTTATGACAAACGTGATGATTTAAATTTTCAGATTGTGAGCTCCCCCTTCCACTAGCAGTAACACACCAAAGAATCTCGCCTATCATCGCGGGTGTATATTTCACAGTTGATTCGTTACTGCCGTGCATGTGATATATACGACGACTTAATCGACAGAGCGAGATTGCTGTTGTATAAACTTCTAAGACAGCGTTATGTTCAGGCTGCTAATTTCATCATTCCAAAAAGTTAACGGTCGTCATCAAGAATTGATTAGCCATAAGAAGTTTATATCTCACCTGTGAGACTAGATATCCTCAATTAGATTTCACGTCCTTCTGGAATTGACACCCCACCGGACTTGATGCTTTACTGGCAATGTGCCGTTAACGGACCACGGCATGCTTACCCTTCCGACGCACTTGATATGTCATTCCAGGTTTTTAGTGGGAGTTCACATTGCCAACTTTTTTGTTTCTGAGCTGTCTGATTCTATTTTTGTTTAGTTTATTATATGTTTTTTTTTTATTCTTTTAGTTATAGAATCGAGAATGGAAACGGGAAATGTGTCAAAGACACAACCCGACCAAAGAGCAAAAAACAGCCCTTATACATGTATCCTGTTTTCATGTGTTCCGCTTCCATTCTCAGGACTTTGTCTTTTCATTGGATTTCGAATTTACGGACTTTTCCCACTGTTTTGGCGCTTCGGTATTCCTTTGTCGATATTTACCACGAAACAATCAATCGCAGTTTGTTTACCAAATGGGGTAGAATACGTATTCAATGCTACTTATTCTAATAATACAAAGAAATAGAGATATTTCACCTGGAAAATTAAAGAAGATAAAAAGTTAATCTTCCTTGGGTACACTCGGAGAGACCGAATCCAGGAGGTGTTTGGTTCTCATTTTTTGGCCTGTACTTTGTTTTCATACTTGTACACGCCTTGGATAATTGTCGTAGGCGGTTTTGCAAAAATGACATTCATTACTTTCAACGGCTTTATTTAATAACCCCAGCTGATAGAAACTCCTGATAATTGAAAACGTAATTTCAAGGACTAAAACGTCATCAATACACTTCTTACCAACAAAATTAATTACTATCTGAGAGCAAGAATTAAATATCTTTGTTAAAGACATGAAAGATATGACAATTATCGAAAGATAAAGACCGTTGTGCAGTTCCTTAGTGTGTAATTATTTTCTCCACAGGAAAGTGTAATTGTAAATTGGGTATGATAAATCGATATGTAATTGCATAATATTGATATTACTATGGAATTATTGACGACATAGAAATATAAAAAATAAGATAACCTACGGCAGTACAGTAGTTTTAAAAATTATACACAAAGATTAATGAACTTGATGGTATAAACGGTTTTGAAATTTTTTTAACACTTAAATGGATTGTGGGCAAATATTTGATTCTATAGGGCACAGCGCAGATCATTAAAAATTCACTTGTAAGAGGATTAACGAAATTGGTGTATCATGGCGCGCTTGCGCGTGTAGAAAAAGTTTGTTCGAATTACATGTATACTACATGTACATATACTTTTTTTTTTTCACCAAATTTTGGAGCATTGTTTTCCTTTCAAATAACGTAGAAGCAGTAATAGAAAAAAAACCCGCTGTATTGTGAACCCTCCCCATATTTTCTTATAGCTGTGTGTTGTGGGGTCCCTGAACCTGATCGTAATTGCATGCTCCTAAAATTGTTAATTTTTCGTTCATATGGAGTCTCATTGACGTACATGTAATTTTTAAGGCTACAATATAACCAGCAATCAATAATAATTGACTCAGCATACATGTATATGGACTTTTGTTTTTAATTAAATGTTAAACACCAATATATTCGGGTGGGGGAGGCGAGTGTAATGCGTGTTATGGTGTTTTTGCGGCTACAGTGTATGGTTAAGTACTTGTGATGTGTAATTAGATCTTAAGCAATATTTGGGGTTGGGGGTGGGGGCATTTGTTACTTGTTACGGTAATTTGGCTGCTATAATGTATGATGAACCAGAGATGTCGTCAACATATTTCATCTAATGAACTTACGGCTACCACATATCCTTTCATTTACAGTGAATAAAAGTTAGTAGTAAAATGATATATGCCCAATTCATATTTTGAAAGTTTTTAAAGTGGTCGTTTAACCCTAAAACTGGAGAAATTAAATTTCATCAAACATTATACACATACCAGCTCAAGATCAAATGAATTATTACTTAGCATCAAAGACGTGTCAGTACAAAAGCACAAAGAAAAGTTACTAAAAGTGGTACCAATCTAATGGTAGTTACACAACCTGACCTAAAATACAAGTAAAAACCATTCATCCAATAAATGTTTGGAAAATGGATATCATCTTAGCTATATTTGAAACACTTGGAATTTAAAGTAGTTTCAGACTAATGGAACATATAAAGCAGGTATCTGTGGTAAATGATATTTCTTATTTCGAAGATCATTCTGATATGTGTGAGCTTTTATCCCATTTTTCCAAGATGAAGAACTGCAATTAGAGTAGTAGAGTATTAGGTGGAATCCGCTTCATGTAACTGCGTTTTTAGAGGGCACTGAACCATATATAATAACAACAGAATAATCCAGGACTAACTCAAGGTCATCAACATGTATACATAGTAGGGGTGTGGTTGTGGAGGTGGGGTATAAGAGGGGGGAGACGGGCGTTTATAAAGGAATTGCGATATGGTACATAATACAGAATCAAAAGTAGATGACGATACATTTATTATAACTCTCATAGAAAATTCAGTTCATTTTGATGACAGGAAGTGACGTTGGTATCTAGGTTTTCTTTGTGAAGCATCTGAAATATAAAAAGTAAAAATTTAAAAATTCAGCATTCAGAAAATAAAGCACAAATTATATGTGTAGTTTTGTCATTGTATAATTTACTAGCTCCATCTCTTTTAAATGGACATTTAGATGTGTATTAAAGAATTAGATGTGCTCTCCAAAAAGAAATGTTTCTTGTGTTGAGTACGCCTTTTCAACATTTACAATGACAAAACCAGTATTCGGCAAGGATATCTGACGTCAAAAGTCCATTCTGATCATAGAATTCTGAGAACAATTGATTCACAAGTTGTAAAATAAAAATACATAAATCAATAAATAAAAACGTGAAATTACATGTATTATCAGTATAAAGATAACAGGAGTAAAATAAACTGTTACATTTACTTACCTAACTACATGATTCCTGGTCAATAAAAAGGATGTCTTTTTTGTTCCTGAATTCTGCTTCAGATACGGCACCGTCTCCTGCAGAAAAACGTAGAATTAAGCAAAACCCCAAAATTAACGTGCAAGGAACCTTCAACAAGATCTTTGAGATATTAGAAGTAATTAAAGTACAAAGTACAAATTTGGGACCAACAAAAGACTTTGAAATATCAAAGTTTTGAAATAACAATAAATACTAACAGAATTACACTTTATTGCAGTTTTTGCTTTCTGTGCTAATAAATATTACAACAAATAAATAGTTGCTACCGAATAAACATTTCAAAGTACATTTGTAAATTTGTATACATACTGTTTTGATCTAATTTCCTGAATACCATCATGTTATCTCTTTCATTACCACGTTTTCGGAGGAAAAATCCAAGATCTCCTGGATAGAAATAGCCATCGAGATCGTAGTCATATTCTTTAAAATCACACGGAAGATCCACAACGTCTCCTGGCCAGTTAAACTGAAAAAAGATGAATTCATATACAACATGTACAAATAATTAAAAAAGATGAATGAATGTCATTTTTTTATTCCAAGATTTATATTTCACCCAAAAGGAGACATTTTCAAAATGAGACCATGTACAAAAAGTTTAAGAAAAAAGCAGCTACACTTTTTATAAATGGATATACTGAATTTAAATGTAAATTTATGAATGTATCTGAAATATAACAATATTAACACAAAAATAGAAATAGGAACTGAATTCCTAACCTGATCGTTGGCCATTATATTACAAATGTTATCACAGTGCCAGCTTGTTTTGGAACCCTCAAGTGAACCACCACATACTTCTCCCCCTTGACACACGTCTGGGTCACCTTGCTCTTTTCTAGCCTTGTATTTCTGATACGCCTTATATGGTACTATTAACAGTGGATTTTTTAAGATGGCAATCTTTGTGAGTGTTTTGATACCGCTTTTAACGACACTTCCGATTTTCCTCAATAATCTTCTACCTCTGATTCTAGGTAAAACCTTTCTTATGAATCGTCTTCCCCTGAATCTTACTCGCCAAGCTTCAGAATCATCCAGCAGAAAGACCAAAACCAATGAAAACAAAAGGATCCAAGCAACTTTCATCTATATAAAAAAATGTTTACAAATAAAAATTAGAGTATAATCTATAGATGTAACAATTCATTTGTTTTCTCTCGAACGAATCTTTTTGACAATATACACATGCATTAATAAGTACATTTGATGCATTTTCCCGTTTAATTCTGAATTCAAATACATGTAGTATAAAAAAAATCTGATGATATGTTGTGTATTATCCTCGCAATGTAAATTTGCATAATATATATTATGATTTTAACATAAGATGTACATTTGGGTTTTGTAATGTTTTTTTTTTAATTCAGTAAATTAATAATACTATACTACATGTAAAAACAACATTAACAAATGTATTATTTTTATCGAAAAACGATAATTACCTTGATACTTTTTATTACTACAATCCTTCGGTGATTAAGTTCCAATACTTGTAAAAAATACTTGTGAATTCTACCTTTATATATGATAAAGTATTGATAAAGATATTAAATTTCAAGGGTTGGTGGATTTGAAATCAACCCATGTTAATGACCTTTACTCAGAAATTGTCGTCAAATTCTAAGATTTGTTTTCGTCTTTTTTTCTAATATTAAGGATATACATAAAAATAACTGAAATTTAATAAATTTTAAAACCTAATTAATAATAATTTGCAATTGTTTTATTAAATATTGTGCATTATATAACCAGTACAAACGTACTCAATTAGAAACAAAATAAATAACAATCCATGGTAATTCTACCAAAAAAATTCCAATCGTGTCGCAGACACAAAGAAGATTTTTAATTTTTAATTTTATAATTACATTTCACGATTGTTGCTCAATCGACATATCCCTTTTTTTCGTAAACTAATTGATATTCAGGGCTGTTTTTCACAAAGATCGTACGATAGGTTTACGTTTACGCCTGGTCATACATGTACTCTTACGATTTTGTAGCGTTTCACAAAATTGGGTAATTCAAACTTACGTGTACGCTTGGTCGTAACTTTAAGTGTGGGGTAGAGCACACGTAAGTCACTCGTAGCGGTATTTTTGTACGAAAGTGATCGTGATTGTTTGTAAACATGGCGTACATGTTGGTCAGAAATGAGGAAGGAGGTGTTTTCGAGAAAGGTCGACTACTTGACCGATCGAGAGTTAATTGAGAGATATAGATTACCCAGAAATGAAATTATAAGCCTTAAAGTGAGCTAATACCGGACATTGAGCATCCAACCGCCAGATCACACGCCACACCAACTTTTCTTCAGGTTTTTATCATTTTATTAAAAAGACGTCATTGACGCCGCGCACCTTAACAACAAACGTCAAGAAACGAAACCTATGATATGGGAGGTAAAGTTGTTCCAATTACACTTTTGACGATTCAATCCGATAGACCCAGATTAAGATTTATTCGGTCACAGTATTTTATTTTTCCCGGGGTAGAAGAAGAATAATTGTATTTCATTAATCAAATGTGCATATGTTGTATTTCTGGATTTGGTATTTTGTTTGTTTGTTTGTTTTTTGTTGTTGTTTTTATTTGGCGCGGGGAGGGGGGGGGGTATTTTTAGGTTGGTCCCACCGTAATATTCAGTATGAACTACGTCATATACAAATAACTCATAAAATTTCATAAGGGTTACATTACGACTTAATCTCCTGATGATATCTCCACCATTTCTTTTTCAGAAGCGTGGTATTGCAGAGGTGGGGGGGGATACCTCATCAGATGAAGGCTAGTTGTTACCCAATCAGGTTCCGGGTAAGAAGTAATAAACGAATCACAAAAATATAAGACACCCTCCTTCACAAACTCCCTGAAAAGACAGTTTCCTTAAGATTGAAAAATGCTTGAAAAATTCGCATATAGAAGAAGAAAAAGATGTTTATTTTCCATTAAAAGGGCTCATAAGAAGCATAATACAATATATATCATTACTTTAGACATATCATACACCAATACAGTATATACATTGTACATAGTTACAAATAGTACACATTTAAAACGCCACAGTTTTCAAATATATATATATAATATACTTATAAGCTTAAGAAAAAAGATGTAAAAAAAAAATAGACAATATTTATTTGCACCGACATATTTACAATAACTGATTATGGCGAACATAGACAATACACAATAGATTGATATTATATAATTAATGATTATGGCACTGAGTTAGGCCATTGGAGTGATAGTGGTTATAATAAATGTAATATCCATAAATAGAAAACAGTTTTTCTTTTGACAAGCATTCATCTATAAAATTAACAGTTGACTTAAATACAGCATATGAATAAGTATTCAATAATGTACATGTAGACAGAAGTCCTCTTGATAAGGAACGTGAATTATAATTTGAGTAAATGGCTTTAATTTTTTGTATCGCCTGCGACGAAAAGTCTCGGAGGCGTGATATAGGTATTACTTTCCGGCGGCGGCGGCGTAAACTTTTTTAAAAGTTTAATAACTTTGCACATGTAATACCTACAGCTAAGATTTATGGTCCACAAGGTTTGCCGCAGTATACTTATCTTGTGACCCTGACCTCATTTTCATGGTTCACTGACTTCATGAACATGAATTTAAAATCTGCGTCCAAGTTTCGTGGTTAAATCCATTTCTCAGCAACTGTAATACCTAGGCCAACCATATCTGGTCTATAGATAGTTCTTGGTAGGTACATGCCAGTTTGACACCTGGCTTGGGACCTTGACCTCAATTTCATCTTTGAGTGATTTTGTCACTTTTTTATGGTTAAGTAATTTCTCACCAACTAGAATACCAAGACCCACCATATTTGGTCAATATATAGTTCTTGGTGGATACATGTCAGTCTGACACCTGGTTTGGGACCTTTACCTCAATTTCATGCTTGAGTGACTTTGTCACTTTTTCGTGGTTAAGTCCATTTCTCAGCAACTTTAATACCTAGACCCACCATATTTGGTCAATAGATAGTTCTTAGTGGATATATACATGTCGGTATGACACCTGAGTTTTGACTTTGACCTCAATTTCTTTTAACGCATTTTCCTTTGACTAGCAAAATGTCGGGTATCAGATAATTATTCTGTGTCCATGTGCATACTCAGGCGAGACATGTAGTGTGTCCATTCTTGTTGAATATAATTATCTCTAACAGGTTTATAATTTGAATAATTCAAAAAGAAATGTTCTTCATCTTCAATTTCTCCTATGTTACATGAAAGAAAAATACGATTTTGTCTATGGACTTGAACATATCGTCCTCGTTCTATCTCAAGTGAGTGAAACACTAACACGAAATTTACAAAGTGTTGAGCTGTCAGATTTGAATTTCAAGATATCAACGTAGGGCGGTCTAACACATATTTTATGTATACTGGAAAAAAATTCGAGTTTAGAGCTGCTTGTGATTAAATTACTTTGATTTTGTAAAGCTTTGTCATTAATTCTTTGTTGAATGCGTTCCAAATAGTAGCTTATATTAGTTAAATTCATGTTTAAATGAGCAAAGCCCATTTACTTAACCACTCTTATAGTTTTAACCCAGGTACTGCTTGCTTCAGCATTTCTGCAGACTTTATAATCAAGACAATCTTGAGTTTTTATAACACGTTCCAGCAATTTTATTGCCGATAGTTGAATTTTAGTCTTTATTGGTTTTCTATTGAGTTCAGCTAGACAAGCAGCATTAGAAGCTTTGCACTGAATTTCAGAAATTTCAGTTGTAAATGTCCAAAAGGTTCAGTGTCTTTGAAGTTATTATCAACTCTCCACACGTCACTACCGTATAAAATGATAGTAACAACAAGAGTTTCAAATAATTTTTCTAAAAAAAATCACTAGGGTTATTTAGGCTTATTGTCTTTTTAATATATAATTACATATCTAAATACTCATCTTTTTAAAAGAAAATATGATTGTGAAATTTTCTGAAAGACATTTTTACTTTATTGTTTGTTCATTATATGTTTTATTTCACTGTTTGGATCACACCTCTTATGTGCTTTTTCCAATAAAATATTGCATATGAAATTGATAATACAATATCCTGCTATATAAATCCAGGTCAGTTGCGAGCAAAATGCCGTCAGACCATTCCACTAGCCCTAGACTTGAACGTAAGTTTAATAATGTGTTTTATTGTAATTGGTATGGGCCTACTCACAGCACAGGAATCAGAAATTGTATCAATAAACTAAATACAAGTCATTTATGAAAAGGGGGCTGAGCCCAGCTTCGTGACATGGTAAGTCAAGTCTGATTCATGTAGCGAGATTCATCTCTGTGTTAAAGGGTCACTGAGCACGACTTTCATATGAAGAACAGCAGTAAAGGGCATGTTCCCATGCGTTGGTCTTTTGCAATGTTCCAGGTATGTAATCTGTAATCTAGTGCAACGTCATCTTAGATATTGGAACACTGTAAAGGTCACTCAATTCATAATGACGACCGTAAAATTTCTTAATTATCCTTGATAAAACCATGGTTAAGAAGCTTTTGTGACAGCAGTAATCCTCGATGATCAGGGTACCTCATGCATGCCCTTGAATATCGGATAAGCTAAGAAAAGTAGACGCCATAATTATGCAGGCGATGCTGGTATATTGCTACTCAAGAAGTGAAAGTTAACAATAGGAAAGTTGAAGTTATCAAGTTTGTCATAAAGTTTTGTCTTTAAATGTCCCTCGTTGTCTATTTCAAGATATGAAGAGGACTTCGATGTATCTGTAGTATCCTTAATTTCAGGCTCACTGGGGTAGATGAGACGCAGAAAGTCTTGGAATTTGTCGCAGAAAGTCTTAGAATTTGTCGTTATTTAACGACAACACGTCATATATAACGAAAAGTGAAATTAAAGGATTGGGCTAGTTTATTTTTGTTTTCACGTAGTAGCCCTTGAATGAAGTGTTTCATACGAGTACAAAAACAGATCGGCGAGATGAGGAGCGCAGTTGGTTTCTATTGGAATACAGATTGTTTGTTGAAAAATTCTATCACCAAATTCAACAAATATGTCGTCTATGAGGAAATCTAACATGTTTGTAATTTCATCTTCAGAATACTTTTTGTCAGAATCGGAGAGGTTCTTCACGAAATAAGCCTTTTCTCTATTTAAAACTAGAAATTCATACATGCGTGTGCCATTTTTGTTGAAAAAACATTGTTGAACTAGTTGTTTCAATCGATATTTGAATAGAAATTTGATTTTCTAGAATTTGGGCCCACAGGGGTCGAATTGCGAAAAATTTAAGCCTGTTACCTAAACTCCTCTTTCATTTTTCAATTTACACATTTTATTTCTATACGGTATTGTCATACACTATATGCAATAAGGTTTTAGAATTTTGATTTACTAAAATTGGGGCCCACTGGTGTCGAAAACTATCAATTTAAGCTTGTGACGTAAAGTTGTCTTTTGTTTTCCAATTTATGCATTTTATTTCTATACAGTATTGTCAAACATATATTGGTAGTGAGCCATTTGCCGTTCTAGAGTTATGCCCCTTTATAACTTTGAAAATTGGAAAATATTTCGTTTCCGCTTCCAATTTAAGTTTGCTTCATCCAAATTTTATGAAACTCCTACACAATGCTACGAACCACAACAAGCAGACAGGGGTCGAATTTGAGCAGTGAGTCATTTACCGTTCTAGAGATATGCACTTTTATAACTTGGAAAATTGCAGTATTTTCAAGTATTACAAGCCAGCATGAGCGGCGGCATTCGTGTCCTCAGACACTTCTTTGATTTCTATATAGAGTATTGCCCTACACTATATGTACTGAATTGCACAATAAGGATTTAGAATTTCGATTTTTATACCAGGGGCCCACTCATGTCAAATTTCAAAAATAGTAAGTTTAAGCTTGTGATCTGAGCCTTTTTCTCAGTTTTCATTGGGTTTAATTTAGATGTCTGTTTTGCCATGTTTTGTTCTGTATTGAAGGGTTTGACTTCTCGGCATTTTCATTTTTAGCTCACCTGTCCTAAAAGAACATTTGAGCTTTGACCATCAGTTTTTATACGCCCGTCTTTAAAGACGGGACGTATTATGGTATACCGTTTTCCGTCCGTCTGTCCGTCTGTCGTCCACACTTCGGACAATAACTCAAAAACTCTTTCACCAATTCTCCTGATCATTTGGTGAATATTTTATGTCTATTGATGGAAGCTCTCTTTCGATTTTTATAAATTTCTGGATATACGTTTCTGGGTTAAGGAACTTTATTCATAAAAAGGGGGGATTGTCCGATTTACTTCAAACTTTACATATCCAGTTGTTTGTTGTGATAGTCTAAAGGTCTTTATACTTCTTTAATGAAATTTAGATTTTCCAGAGTGTGATGTGAGTTGTTCATCAAAAATAAGGAACAAAATTAAAGGGTCTATATGTTAATTGAGGACATTTAATTTTCTGGACGACGGGCGTATCATGCGCTCATGGCTTATGTCTCAAAAACTAAATCATTTAGAGCAAAACTGAGAGGAAGTAAAAATGTTTATGAGGTCAAGATCTACTTGCCATGAAATTTTCAATCGAATCGGTTTATGGGCTATTGCCTCTGAATTGTTGATTTTAAGGAAATTTTGCAGTTTTAAGTTAATATGCTGTTGGCGTGGCCAATGATGCGAGCACAGCAATAGCCCTTTCCAGAAACTCATTTCCGGTATCACTTTTCTGGCTCTAAAATTATAATTTGAAGCAAGTAATTTCCCTTACTTTCGTTTCCGGCTAACGAAACTTTTCTAGCCTTACTATGTAGCACGATATGGCTATCCCCATTAAACAAAGACTTATCTAAATGACCCATATGTAGAAAATGCATATGCTCCTATAGCGCTCGCTATTAACTTAAATAATATGAGGCAGGCGTTACCTGATGAGCTCCCGAAGTTTTTTTAAGAAGGGTATATCAGGAAATCTTCCGTTTCTGTTCCGTTTTTTTCATGTTCCGTCCCGTCCCATTCCGTCTTTTAGTAATAGCATCCGGATATTAGGCTCAACTTCCGATTGAAGAAAAAAATCTTGTCAGTACAATAACACAAATTGACCCTTCTACCGTAATAGTTCCTGAGGGAGCTATTATGGTAGAAGGGTCAATTTGTGGAGCTATTCTGGTAGGATGGTCAATTTGTGTTACTGTACTGACAAGATTTTTTTTGTTGAGCATAATTTCCGGTCTTGTCCCGATTCAGGCTCTTGTGAGCGTCTTGTTTCTTTTATAATTGGTTTAATTTCTGTACGTTTATATCCCCTTTTGATGAGGTTTTCTATGAATTCATCAGTTTGAAATTCTAAATCATTTTGGTTATTTGTAAGTCTTATTAGTCTGGTAGTCTCTCCTATGATAAATCCTTTAAAAACAGACGAGGGATGCACTGATGACCTATGCAAATACTGATATCAAAAATTCGATTTTTGAATAACAATCAGGTTATTATTCCTCTTAAAACTTTGGTTTTGAGGAAAATTATGCCAAATAAACTTTTGACATGTGCTTTTAACTCGAGGCTTTTAACCATTTGTTCTAATACGGCGAAGTGTATAAAGAGTTTGTTTTTTCTCGCATTGTATTAATTTCCATCACACTTATCTTTTATGAAAAACTCTAAATAATTCAATGGTCGGGAGTCTGACCATATTTAACAAGACGTTCAGTAACCCTTGCATGACTGCTATCAGAAATGGGAATTTCGCGGAATATCATACAACGACATATAGACAAATTGCGAAACAATAACGTTCAAAAACAATATGCGCAGAAACAATAGTAGGATTTGTCTTTAATCCATTCCGAGGCTTACCAAAGGTCTTTGCTTTAAGGCTTAGCAAATATATCTTGCCTTTATTTACTTTAGATTTTTTACGAATTTGATTATGTGGTTGCTCTAGCATTGAAATATTCTTTCTTCATTTTCACATTAAAATGCGATGCATCTCCCTTCCCGTTAAAAAATTTTGAAATTTTAAATAACAAAGTTTTAGGTTTTTAAAAAGCTGTGGACTGCTTCGCTGTATCTTAATTTATGGTAATATGTGAGCATATGGTTGTTGATTTAGTATTGAAATTGTGTTATTCTTAGATATTGATTGATATGAAATGTGTCTTGGACTTGCAATATCAATTTTTGTATATCTGCAAACCCAGCATATCTTAAAGCGTTCTGTTGACCAGTAAAATTTTCGGCGGGAAAACAACAAATAGACACGACTCTGGAGGTTGGCAAAAGTTATAAAGTACAGATCATGCATTTTTTGTTGTAAACATAGGATTATAGTGTATACGATTAAGCAAAACAAACCGTGTGTATTGCAGGTTAACAAAGCAAATATACACGTATTAATAATTGATTTCAATAATGAATTTCAGAATATATGAATATTACAAAAACATTTAATGACAGTTGATCGGAACTGATATACACATAGTTCATTTTCCGGCTTTTGATGACTTATCCTGAACGAGTAAAGTCTGTAATTCTTTAACTCATTTAAACCAATGGCTGTTTCTGTATCTCAGCCGCATCATAAAGTAACCAATTAGCGATCAGTAATTATTTCAAGATGGCGTGTATGTCTACTGAAACTAATAGCTCCGCACCGTGATGCGAAGCAAACATTTTACTACATGTATATGATTGAAACTGATATAATGAACATATCATTAATACTAAAGGAAGAGACAGTTTTCTTTGAGCGGTAAATACTCTGAAACCACAATGTTCTAAAAAAAAAAAAAACGCACGTCATTGGGAAGATTATTATTCACATGATTAATATTTTATTATCTCCCCTTTTGAAATAACATTTTTGCTAAAGTTAATTTCAATTTTGTGATAGTACCTATTTTGATAAAATTTAACATTCTATAAAACGGGAATAATCATTTAACATAAAAAAAATTAATCATTATGATTAGATATTCGGTTTAACTTAAATATTTTGCAAAAGATATAGTTATATGGTACCAGAATTTATGATTAGTATATTTGATTTAAAGGCTATTGTTCAAACTTATACGCTTCAGATAGGTATGAAATCTGTTAACAGTCACACTTTCTCCATTTGTTTTGGATCTTGCTTATGTAAATACTTTAAGAAATCCAAAGCCAAGTTCCCTTCCTAGAAGGTTCGGTTTAAATTTTTGAAGCTTAATCGAAGATTTCAGTTTTAAATTAAAATGGAGACTACGTTTAAAATTTCCGCTTAATGTCTTTACAACCAAGTATGTTTTTCTAGGATCATTATTTCTGGGGTCATTTTTGCTTTGCCAGTGTTGTTTTTACCAAATTATAATTATTTTTGAGATAGAATAATTACTTGTTTGTAAGGAATTCCTATTTATATTTTTGAATTATATGTTTCGAATCTTTGTTCTATGTTAATATGGTTAATAAAATATGAAAACTTAAAAAAAATTATATAAAAAGCTTGGAGTCCCAGTGGAACGAACTGCATGTCTAAATTGCTACTGTCCGCCAGTCTGTCCATTTGTTTGTCAGTAAATTGCTGGTTTATTGTGAAACTTTTATTTGAGGTTTGTCGGAATAGCAACTCTACACAGCGGGGATTGGAAACGCATAACTGTCAGACCCTCCTGTTACATTTCCTTTTCGTACCAAACAAATAACACCGCCGTGAAACACTGAATGAAAATATTGTTTACACAGTATTAATAGTAGGTAAAATAGATTTAAACATATGAAAGCCCCCATTTTATTTGATCACCGACACAGGAATCGCGTGATTCAGTCAATGTACATCATTTAGCATTTTAATGTGTAATTTAACTCAACGCATTTCCAAAAATCACATGGCGTGTACACAATACCGATGGTACATAATAGCCAAGTTAGTCCAAATAATTAATCCGTCTTGGAAGATTTTTACTTGGACGTATATTCCATCGATGAGGGATAAAAAAAATAAATTCAAAAATAATTATACCCTTGAGACGCCATGATTATCTGGACTAATAAATAAATAATAAAAAACTAAGTATGTTGCGAAACAGCTCATGCGACAATAGATAAAAAGAAAAATTAATGGAAATGGTGAGCTGTCAAAAGGGGCGTAAGTATGCACACTAACTTTTTGCGATACAGTTATCTTATATATATATGGTACGTTTTCTATACATCATAATGTTAAATATATTATTTTACTTATTTTTACTATATAGTTTTACTATCTACCTTTCCGCTTATGTATTTTCTATGAAATACGTTTAATATCGACACCCACGTCAAACAATTTTTTGTTTTGTTTACATTTTATGTACGGATTCAGTCTCGTTCTGGGTTTCAAAGAGTCAACACCTTTTTATTTTTATTTTTTACATGCTCGTGATCAAGACCATATTGGTCGAAACGTTGGGTATTTTTAACTTTTTAGTTTGTTGTTGATTTTTACGATTTTATATTTGGTTTTGTTCGACTTGTGTATTTCATACATTTTAGTCGTTTTACGCCCCTTTTGACAGCTCACCATTTCCATTTATTTTTCCTGTTATCTAAATAAATTATAGCTCCCATTGTGTACAATGAACATTTTCGAGCACTGCTGATGAGTTGTCAGTGAACGAAATGGCCATGCAGTACATCATTTTTTTTCGGTATTTTGTGATACGTTTTATTACAGTATGTTAGTTTGTCATTTAAATAAAAAAAAAAAAAAAAGATCACAGGCTGAACACTTAAATGTACAGTGTGTCTGGTCTTCACGTGGCGTGTACATGATAAACACTCAGAATGGAATGGTTGTCCCCCGGATTGTCCCCTAAGTATTACAGGACTAAAGTCCTAGGGAAAGGACAAAGGCTAGGAAACAAACAAAGACATAATGACAATACAAAATTGTTGAAGAAAAAACACATTAAGACTAACACCACTGTGCATCCCTTTACAGCAGATATATATTGCTCTTTTCTGGTACCTATTGCAATAGTATACATGTAGGTGTACCGTAAATTGCAACAGGCTGCAATTAACGGTACACTAGCGGCAATTGACGATACACTTCTATTGTTGAGAAAATGCATTGGTTACCAGTAAATAGCAATATCTGGTGTACGGGATACACAATGAACACGCATCCATAAAAATCAGCTGCACATGCAAAGTATGAGTCTTCTCCTCCTTAAAGATATCCGCCGAGATTGTCGCATAAAATTGAAACTGTACTATCAATGATATAGGTTTTTGTTCGCAATCTCCCTCTTAACAATTTTTTTTTAATCAGCAGCATCAGTATTGTTAACAGACTTCAGCTTTTCCCCACTTTTTTTACCTCTCAAATATCGACCCCCTTACCTCTCCTAGTTCCTTCTAGTTTACATATAATACGTCTATGTGAAGGTGTTTAGGGGATATGTCAAGTAAAAGTTGAACATTATAATGATTCACGTCAGAATATAGCTGGAAAATTTTAATTCCACGAATTTGACGCTACAATTAAACAACGTCATAATATAAACTTTAGAACCTACCGATCATTCAGGGAAAAAACTTTTCGATTATCTTCACGAAATCTAATTTTTATCCCAATGCAAAATTCTTAAAAACACAGAAAAAGAAAGCCTTATATCTCCGTAATTACATCGACAAGGCATGTTTTTTTTTCATTTTTGGAAAGAGCATACCAAAATTAAGAAAATTTCAAAAAATGAAGAAAAAATCAATTCAAGATCTAAACTGTATCGTATCCCCTTAAACGTGGTCAAAATTGAATTAAAATACTGGTAAAATTCACATATACTTTTCTATTAAACGCTACCTAGAATTTATACTTATCTCTTTAAAAATGCCCCAAAGTACGCTAAGTATGTTTTCTCAATAAACGTGAAAATAGTTTTATTAATTTATGGCTTGTTTGATTAGACCATGTATATCTTCGAAAAGGAATGCTGTTACTTTGGGACAAAGAAAATAAAAGCTCCATTTTTGGTTTCAACTTTTGCCACGTGTATCTTTTCTTTTATTTTGATGAACGACAACATATAAGTAGAGATTAAAAACATCTATAAATTCGTAAGAAAATATCCCAACACTCCTGTTATAACTCCCAGAAGGATCTACAAAATGTTCTTCCAGTGTATATAATGTAATGCATGTTCCCTTGACACATATCTCAAATCCTATTTTTTCATATTTATATGATCATATTTGAAAGAAAGAATCGTTACAGCTATACATCTTTTCTTTAAAACCATAATTGATAGATTACCGAACAGATTTTGCCAATTATTTTTTTCCTCGTAAAATGTTGTACTCCAAGGAAAACTAAAAACAGACTGAGTTGATGATGAATTGAATGTTATTTCTCAATATTTTTTGTAATTTTTTTTTCAATTAATGATCTATTGAAGTTTGGATTTCCACTAAAACCCGCAGGGTCCTATTTTCTCGAGGAAGTTCTCATCGGCTTCTTCAGATATCTCTGAAATGCCTATTATTTTGAAAGATTGAGACTGTGTAGTGTAAATAACACAAAACATATGACCGCGAAAGAAATACTTGGAAAATTCGAAATGACATACCTCAGGTTTACGGTAGGGTAGTGGCTACTAACATTAAGAGCTTTTCATTTTAACCATCCATATTATTGTATTATCATATCAAGTCACGATGTAGCATAATAAGCACCGAGGGGACAATATAGAGTGCCTCAGTAAAAGGTGGTATTTTCAAGATATTTTTGGCTAGAATAAGCTGAAAGTTTTGTACAATTGTCTTGAACAGGCTCTCAATTTTTTAAAGCAAAACTTACAAATGCTTACGAAAATATTGGAACAACAAACTTGACTAACGTTTATATTGAAATCTTGAGTTGAATGTACAATACTGGGGTAAGTACATTTAATTATACCCGCGCTTCAGCAAAGCGCGAGGATATTGTTTTGCAGTTCGGCGTACGTACGTATGTTAGTAATGTCGAGGATAATCTCAGTAACCACTGGATGTAGAAAGATGAAATTGGGTCATTGATTTCACTATGTGTGGGGACTGTGCTAACGGTTTCAGAATTTGAATAGCGCCCTGGGGGGGGGGGGGGGGGGCAGGGCTACAAAGGGGGCCTAAGGGTACATTATTCCTTTGTCACGCAACTCTTCTCAGGTTATTTGGAATACGAACTTTAAGTTGGTTCAGTAATTGCCCTGCCAATTTAGATTGTGCCAAAGATTTCGGAATCTGAATAGCGCCCATGGGTGCCGAGCTAAACGGGTGGTCTAAGGGTACATTATTCTTTTGTCGCGCAACTCCTCTCACGTTATTTGGAATATGGAACTGAAGGTTGGCTCAGTAATAGTACCACTAATGTACATTGTGCTATAGATTTCGGATTTTTTTTAAGATGCGGTTCCGACTTTGGTAATTTTCCTGGAAGTCTCAAAGACTATTATTGTTTTTTTAATTTTTTGACAAGAAACCATGTATTTTCTGAATCACATCATCAGTAACACAATGGGATCATCTAAATGTCAAAAATATGTTATTCCAACTTTCGTAAATTTCCCGAAAGTGTCTAAGACTAGTTTATTTGTGATTTCTATTTAGCAACCATGTAATTTTGGAATCACTATACCAACAGCACTAGTTTGGATTGTTTGGATATCAAAAATATGTTATTCCAATTTCGGTAAATTTCTCGAAAGTGTCTAAGACTATTGTTTTTGGAATTTTACTTAGCAACTATAGATTTTTTGGATCATATTAGCTTTAAGACTAATCTAGATCAGTTGAATTTAAAAACGTGTGATTCCAATTTTACTAAATTTTCTGAAAGACTACTTTATTTGTGATTTCTACTTAGCAACCATATATATTTGGAATCACTATAGCACCATTACTAGTTTGGATTGTATGGATTTAAAAAAGACAAGAGTAGCGCGGGGATATGCAGTGGGGCTGCTTCGGCTAGTTTGATATATCAGTATATCATATACGTGTAACTTACGAGTACGTGCAGTAGAAACTTCCGGCACTGGGGGTTGATATGTATCCCCTTGGGATGATAGAGTAACAGATGACCAAAGCTGGGCATTTGTAAGTTAGAATGTTACTTGCTTTCGCAAAAGTAATTTTACCAAGAATATATAATTCATAGATTGGTGGTGTTATATCGGAATTTTACATTCTTCAACAGCTAGAATTGGATGCACGGTTATAACATCAAAAATAATGTTTCCCCGGTTTTTGCACCTCCTGTGTCTCTCCTGATTTATGTCAACTTGTGCTCATGACAGAAATTGCTCCTTATCATGGAGGAAGCAGCATTCGGAGCTCAGAAAACTTCCTTCTGTTTCTGAGTGACTCATTCATGATTTTCGTGCATCATGTTGTTCATAAAGTGTTCAGTGTTCTGTGTTGTATCTGTATTTTATTCTTTTCTCTCTCGTTTGTCTAGATTAATGTTTTATGTGGCAGGCATTTATATAAATTAAAAAATACTTATATTACTGAAACATACAAGAAAGAGAAAAATCACAATTGGGAAAATGTGAGTGCATATTCGCAAATGATTTAAAACACAGAATATTAATCACTATTGCAACAGTGTGAAAGATAAAATTTCAGAGGGAAGTGCCAAGGATCGATTATAGAATAAACATTCTCTGATACCAGTTTTGATGCAGTGCATATACACATTTCAACAATTTATGTCTCATCTAGACCGAAATTATGGAAATCTGAAACAGTAAACCAATGTGTTATAGAGCAAAGTTAAATGTCAAAATGATCGGAAATGGTGGAACCAAAGCATCAAAATACACAAGGAAATAATTTTTAATCTATATAAATTTCCGAATATTGCGAAACTTTGAATATCAGTGCATTGCCAAAAGACTTCAATGTAAAGTTGAACATTATTCGTTGTCAATATTAGTGCGCTGTTTGTCTCATCAACATTGCTATAGGGTGAAAAGGCATTAATCAAACTGTATCGTCGTCATATTCCAACAAAAGAAAAGATATCAGATGGTTCTTAAAATGGTAAAGAGGGATTAAAGTTGCATTTTCCATAAAATGATACAAAATGAATGTTCAAAGTTTATTTTATGATCATAATTTTTTTTATCCTGTACAGTTCCATACCATGTTTTCAACCTACAAAATATTCAGTAATATAATGCATATATCTTCAATTATAATATTGCTCAAATTTGAAAAAGGGATCTCAATCGTAAATTTGACCAGAAAAAACACATATTTCGTTTTACTAAACTGTGTTGTTTATCTAATAACGTATAATTTTTCGATATTTTAGCAGTGAATCGAAACAAATGCTACTACTGAGTATCAAGTTATAAAAAAGCAGGAAAATTTCGCTTTAGCAAAACTATTGTTATCCGAATGTATATTATTCAGTGAATTGTTGAACAATACATCTACTTCTAGTACGAAAAGTGATTAAATGATGAAAAAACTGATTATAACAAGCAAACAATTTTTTAAATTCTTATAATAAAAATTATATATTTGAAAAAAAAAAAAACATGTATACCATTTATTGTACACATGATGATCTGTCTATCAGCAAATGATCTTTTCCACTTTCGAACTCTCCACTAGATAATGCACCGTCACCTACATTGTACAAATAGTAAAATCATATCTTAAAACGTGTCAATAATTGTTAACCAAGGACCACAAGAGAAAATACATGTACTTAAACGCAAAGCAAGTGCCGTTAACAAATTATAAAATTTAACAGCTAATGAATTTCTAAACATATTTTCCAGTATTGCACGTATCTTCGTAGTTTGTTTTTTAATTTTTACATGTTTTTTTCATTCCTTTAGTTATACATGTATCCTGGTGGCATTTGTCTGTTATGTTCCATTCTCATTACTTTTGTCTTTCCTTTTTGGGATTTCAACTTAACGGACTTTTTCGTCGCTTCGGTATTCTTCTGTCGATAATTAAAGTTTTAATATGACAATTATATGCTTACAGTTTATTTGATATTTTCTGGCGGATCTAATCTATATGCCATTTTACGTGATGATATGGATATGTTTATACCACATCTGAAACTTTTTATTATCATACATCTATACTTAGAACTTGATATGATGGTTTTTACATATGTGTAACGACCGGAAGTGAACAACCGATATTTGCAAATCCTAGGCTTATAACCAATCATTTAAGTGCTATTCGAACATACCCGGGCGGATAGGGGTGTGTTCCATATCGGACCGGGTATAATCCCCCGACACATATCGGACCGAGGAGTCTCGGGATGATATCCGGTCCGATATGGATTAGGTCATGTATTAATCTATAATTATCAGATCTTAATAATATCCGTATCAAACATGATGTGAACATTTTTCTTTCAAAATAAATTTCTTTATCACCATGAAGAAAAATATTCAGAATTTAAATTTATATTCATAACATGCATAAAGAAAGGTTTAAAAACAAACCGTTTTGATCAAACTTCTGGAAAACAACCCTACTGTCCTTTTCATCACCGTTTTCTCCAACCATATATGACAGTTCCTTGGGTGAGATGAGACTGTCTTTATCGCTGTCATACTCATCAAAAGTACATGGTAATTCTATCAGTTCCCCAGGCCAAACAAGCTGTATTTGTATATAGAAAAATAAAACAGATATTTTTATGTTGTATAGTTTGTCTCTCATGCTTTGTAAATTCTCAGGCATGAAGCGTATGTTAATGCACATTTACAACTGCAGATGGATCGTTCGTTAGGTATGTGATTAAACCATTAACATGTATTACTTTAAAAGATACAATGATGGGTATCCCCTATTTTCTTATTTTCACAGTATGAAAAATTGGATTTGGCATCCTATTTTTAAAACAAAATCCCAACATATGTTACAACTTTATAAAAAGACTTTCATTTCTGTTCTTCATCTTAAAGTCAGAGTAATGCCTTCAACGTGGCGAAAAATCTCACATCTAATTGCAAATTCAAAAACGGTCAGTTCGACCGGTTTTAACTGAAGTATTAAATATCTATTATTTACACCTGCGTTTTTGAAGGACAAAACTGCAGGTCAATCAACAAATTTCACACAATATAACAAGGAAAGAGATCTAGCAAATAATATGCATTCTCCTATTCTTGACGTGTTCAATCGGTGGGATAAAAATACATTATATCTTTAACCACTTCCCGGTGATTAAATTTCTACGTGGGAATTACCGCCCTTTTTTCTACAGTTATTGGAACGATAAACTAGAGAAGTCCCGAAATGACGTCAATGTAAACAAACTACATAGCAACGACGTTTTCTTGATGTTTTTGTCGAAAATCATAGGAGAAACAGATTCTCCTTCAATTTACTCGTGACTTATGAAATTTCTCCATCCTCAATAGTTAAATTTTAGATTTTAACACGCTCGCTAAAGGCTCGCGTGTTGAAAATCGAAAATTTAACTATCTCGGGTGGATAAATTTCATAACTCACTCGTACCTGAAGGAGAATCTATATTTATCACATATTTTATTCAAATAACGCCGATTTTGCATATGTAATAAAAGCATAATTTGATGCATGTTATTTGCCCCCGGGGGCAATAACATCATACGAGGACATGTTATCTGCCCTCTCGTCAGCCTCAGCGACGTCACTTCCGCCCAGCTGTACATAATCGTCTGATCATTATTTACAATGAATTAACCCTTCATAAATGTTCTAAGCAGTTTCAAATAGGGGCTTATAAAATCTATTTGTAGATCTCGGAGGAAAAACACTGGAACTGAAGTTGCATTCATTTGTTTGACTTATACTCCAAGTGAAAGAAAGCACAACAAAATAGCTGTAGCATTGTGAATGTGCAGCTTATATCCAGGGATGTCGAAAACCTGACAAACTTGCTTGAAGACTGGGAAATATAATTTAACAATACAACTATTTCTTCATAGTGGCAAAATATTTGATAAATAGATTAATACATGGTCTTTTTCATATTACCCGGGTAATAATCTCTCAATGAATTTCGTCACTCGGCCTAAAGCCCTCGGAGCCGATATCAAGGTCTCGGGCTGATAACAAGGGCAATATGAAAAAGACCGAGTATTAATCTATAATTATTAAAAGAATTTTACAGTAATTTACTGGGGGAGGGGGTTGCAAAAATACATACAATCCAAAGATAATTGCATATCTACGTTTTGTAAAATCTGTGTTGACGCAAGAAGCGTTCTAACACTATCTTTGAAATACAATGTATATGCGATAAGTTTTGATTATAAAAAGGTACCGACCTCGTTATCAACTATTATGTTACAGATGCTATCACAGTGCCACCGACATGTTTTTTCTAAACATAGCCCGCCGCACACAGTAGTACCAGCACAACCAGATTTCTTGTCTGCTTCCTCCATTTTATGGTATTTGTTATATGCAGTTAGCATGTTTTCTGCCAAATAGACTTTGGAGACCTGTGATTCGGAACGCTTACCAAGAAGTGCAGTAGCAATCTTGTATTTTACGTAGATCCTCACTGCCTTTCGAAATCTGAACCTAATCCAACGACGACGACGTCGCCATGCATCACAGTCTTGCACAACTAGAGCAACTATCACAAGTAGCAGAATATAGGTCCAGAGTTTTGTCATCTGTAAATATCATGTTTAATCTCACTTTTTGTCCGCATAGAGATCATATAAAAACACAAATCTAATCAGTTTGTTTAATCTTTTTATCGTTATTTTTGTTTGGTAATATAAAATTTATTTAAAATTCATCGCACAATTATTATTCTTCTGCCATTTTCATAAATTCTTTGATACAATTTTTGATGTACAAAATGTGCACATTTCGTCGATTTACGACTCATACAATCTAAGTTGTGCTCAAGGACTAAAATGGTGAAAACCAAACCAATAATCCAAAACGTTGACTGAGAGCAAAATGTCAAAATGACCAAAAGGTTAATACCATATAAGGATAGATCTTTGCATGCGGTAGACATTCGTTAAGTATTTACAAAATTTAACATTTCTGTAACAGTAAATTTCAAGTATAAATTTCGGACTATTGTCGAAATACTAGGAACAAAAGCTGGTGATAGCCTCTTTGATTTGCAGTCAACAGTCATCAGTATCGACTTAGTTGTAATAATAAATTCCTTAATAATAATTTTAAGGCACCAAAAGTGAACTTTTCGTCTAGAGTTGTGAACAGTTTATATAAGGATTCATTTAAAAAGTAAAGATGCCCCTACAATAATACTAATCATTGCATTTAATTTTTGACAAACTTTAAAAAATTTGTAAGGTAGGTAATATAGTTAAGTTAAACAGGAGAAATTGTTTTAATTTGATGGACATAAAATTGGATACATTGACAAAATCGTATACTCTTGTAAAATAATAGTATCTGGCCTACTTAAAATAGAATTAATTACCTTTAATTAGTGATAAATTTCACTTGAATCTGTGGGTAAAACAATATCAAAATTTATCAATCCGGCATTTATATACTATTTTATGAAGTTAACATATGTTCAAGTCTGTTGCAATTGATCAATACTTACACAGAAATCATTAGATCAGCTTTAAAATATGTTGAATACCAGGAAAAAAGTTATCATTATTAACAGTTCATAAAATTAGTATTCAAACACATTTATCAATAATCTAATTTGGGGATTTAAAATCTACAGAAAGCCTTACGTTATCACAATTAAGAATTATTTTAAGTATGATTCTAAAATGCTTTAAAAATATTGATTTCGAATAGCCCAGTATTTTGTAGAACATAATGGGGAAAACGTCCAGTCGAGCAATTGTAGTGAAACTAAATTTTGAAAAGTAATACTTTTCCAAAAAAAGATAGCCAACAAGAAATCTTTAAAAATAGTTTTTTAGTGATTTAATTAAATTTTGAAGTTTGAATACAGTTATTATTCAATATGCCTTTAGATACTTTTTATATGTTAAATTTGACTTACATATGCGAGATAAACGATCCAGCAATCACAAAAATATTGAAATATTTATCATTGAAATCAAATATTTAGCAGACATTATATATAACGTACATGTATCCAACGTGAATTCAAAACGCTGAGTATTCCCTCTATTATTTACGAATTGGTAAATAGAATTATCTAGTTATTTACATTTACAAATAAAGTTGAAGTTAATCATTATTACTTTTGTTCCCATAGCCATCCGAATATTCTTAATGTACTAATTTTACAGTAATTCCACTAATTCGAAGCCTCAACATGAAATTATGCAAAATCCCTTCAAACGAATGAATTTTACTTGGAAACTTCAATTTAATTGCTCTGGACAATGATAAGTTCTTCAGTCAATTTCAAGATATTTCTATTTCTAAAAGTTTTATCATATTGTCGAATTTCACGGCACCGCTAATTCCCCAGAGTGTCACCGTCTCATTTACTAGTATTTCGGTGTATTTGAAACTGTAAATTTTACTGTTACAAGATTGGAAATTTTGTTAAAACCAAGGAGTATCTTCGGTATGCATAGCCCTAACCTTAGATGGTGTTTGGTTCTACTTGTTGTCATTCTACCATTTATTCATTAATTTTCTCTACAATGTTGAAATACTAGGAAGAAAGCTAGTGCTGGTTTTTTTCCCTATCTGCAGTTTTTTGGGGCTCCGCTGATAAAACATAAATTGTCTAAATATGAACAAAAACAACCGGTATCATTTAATGTCTAATTGTAATCTTTGACCTTCCAGTTGTCAACTTCCCATTTTGAGCGGCAACATTCCAAAAGCGACGGCGTATGGAGTGTATATTTCACAACTCATACGTTATTCCAGAGCTTGTGACATAAACATTGACTTCCTGGACAAAGCCCGACTTCTGACAGAAAAGTTGCTCAAATAGGGGTATGTTGCTCCTAAGTTTCAGTCATCCTTATTAAAGTTTTATGGACGTGATCATGACCTGGTTGACAGATATAAAAAAAAATGTTTCCGAAATAAAAATGGACCTGTTCCATTGATTTTGTCCCTTCCTCACACTGGAATTGACATGGGCAGGTGTCCTGCAGGAAGCAGAGACTGCTTACTCTTCCGGAGCACCTGAGTCTAACCCCGATTTTTTGGTGGGGTCCATGTTCATATGTTTTTAGTTTTTAAGTGTACACATGTAGTGTGTGTATTGTTTTGTCTTGTCTTCGTTGTTCTTCGGAGTTTGTCACTTATTTTCGATTTTCCCCTCCTTCGAATATCCCTTTGGTATAATCCTCCGAACCAAAGTTCACATTTGGGAAGTAAAAATCGCTCTTTTGTCATCGATGTTTGTTT
Source organism: Mytilisepta virgata (assembly GCA_028015205.1). Classification (NCBI taxonomy): domain Eukaryota; kingdom Metazoa; phylum Mollusca; class Bivalvia; order Mytilida; family Mytilidae; genus Mytilisepta; species Mytilisepta virgata. The sequence goes on along the minus strand of CM051520.1, from coordinate 18,078,291 downwards.
TTAATCGTCCGTTGTTGTCTCCATATAAATCTAGGTTTGAAGAAGTGGATGCGTTAGTGGTCTATAGATAATTCCCCTCACCGAGGAAGACAAAATTTAGTTTTTTTCTTATAGGTACAAAGAGTAATAATAAAGAATGGGGTTGTCCCTTCTCTTTTCTGTTTAGTGGTATTATATACAGCAGCTACTGTCAAAATAAAGATTATTACGAAAATAACTGATAGGCTAAAAATGTTTAAATTATTTGTTCATGCATGTACCATAAAAATGCATAAGATAGGATATCCTGCCTATCAGCAACATTCATACAGGTCACAGGAAATGTTCAATTGCGCTCTCTGTTTGATAAATGTCAACCCTAGATTATTTTGCCTTAACCTTGACTGTGTACATATTTTTTACACCTGCTAAAACTGACTTATTGATCAATATTTAGAGACTATTTATTCACACGCAATTTCCAGAAAATATCTATATATGGAGAAAAATTAGAACGAACTATTCGTAAAATTTCATTTTCCAGGGAAATTAATTCCAAAAACAAATTCAGTCTATGAGTCAAATTTCTCTGAAAAATAGTTTAATGCCTCCAGACTCAAGGTTTATACAGTTATGCAAATAAAGATATCCACGCATTAACAATCTATCGAAAAATTAATTCATACATAATTTTTTTTTTAAATAATCATTCATTGGACATAATGTTTTTAGAAAGCAGGTTTTATTACCATCTATAACGAGTTAAGAAACAGTGTTTCAAATGATCAAATAGATAAACAGAAATTAATGCGTTTCTGAGGTCATCACAGTGCAACCTTTCAATTTTGCGAAACAATTTGTATTTATCACTATCGGCAATGTATAGATACGAATTACAACCTCTTAGATGTTATGGATTGAATTCAAAAAAGAGAAGAGACCTAAAGCTTTTAGCAATCCAGATGAAAATCTTTTTTAATTAACGTTTGAAGACAAATGTTAATCTCAATGAACCCAATAAAGAACTTTATAAGCACGGATATATATTTTCAAAATTTTTGTTGAAAAACATTTCGTAAAATACATTTGTGTATTAGGTTTTCAATGAGTAAACACAACTATTGAGTAAATTTCGTACATTATTCGATATAATGGCTTTCACTCCCGCCAATAATTTCTCTACGATTCATATTACAGGGAGTCGTTTATTATTTCATTTATGTATAAAAATGTAATGGGTAAACTTTCAATTAGATAGCATCCCACACGATTAAACTGGTAAAAGTACATCCTGGGGTCGGCGAGTAACACTCCATCAACATTACAACATGCAGGTACATCCCAGTTACATACGAAATTTCTTATACTTAGGATTAATTATCCAAATTTTGTGGATTTCGTAGGTCTTTTTTCATCAAATATCAATCTTTCCCAATTAAATGAATCCACGGTAATAAACATATAATCAACCATTCTTAATCCATGGTTAAACAAACGATGGACATGGACCCCAATAGATACTCAGTTCAAGAAAGAACAAAATGGATAACAGGAAAGGTCAACAATGATAAAACAGTCAATCAACGTCACCCAACAGAGGCGATAACAAAATAACTTAGTGACAAGTGGCTCATTTAGTACTAACGGAGTGATACAAAGACTGCTTCTGTCTATAACAATAGTTCGAAATTCATATCTTATAATAACGTCGTGAAAAAATAGTTGTTCTGTAGGAGCCTTAGGTTTTGTCATAATTTAGACGTAAAGCTGTACAATTTAATTTGTAAGAAGAGGACGTAATATTGAAAATACTAGGTTTTTTTCATGTTTAACATAATTATTTACTTCAGTATAAATTTTATGTCAAACTAAGAAAACATTGTATACTCAATAATTAACCTATAAAAACACAAACAATTTTACAAGATCTAGAAAAAAAAATTATTTACAAAGTGGTGCTGTATAGTTACGTTAATGTTTTGTTCATATTTTGTATAAAAAACCGCTTAAAAAACTCTTATCTCTCTATTAATGCCGTTTTAAATTTTTATTTGCCACATGCAGGACTAAGTGAAAATGTATCACAAATCAAATTAATAGTAATTTGGCATTGGCCTAAAATTGATTACTCAGAAATGGTGCAAGAAACTAACACTTGCGAATTTCTCCGATTGTTTCTCTTTCCCAATTCTTAGTCCTTAACCTGTGCTGACATTATCGATGTGATTATATTATTTTTACTAAAACTATAATTAAAGAATATTCATTTTCACCAGAGCTGCCTCTCTTGCTAGACTGAAGTACCCAAGGATATCATTAGTTCAACTGATAACATTTCGTTACTGATGAAATAGGTCCTTAAATATTTACATTGACTGAAATAAATTATTATTTATTTATTATTATTTATTTATTTGTTGATGACATTTTCCCGAAAACTAACAGTCACAAATAATGCCTAGATGTTCTGCAGAAGCTTATTTATCAACTAAAAGCATATCTTTCGCTCTGTACTACTTTGGGGGGTTTTGTCTCAGGTTCGGATTTAATCATATTAAACTTTGACCATAATCTCCTTCTTTGAAATCTATACCAAATTACTATTAATTTTGTTTGTGATATATATTTCCACGATCAGCACACATGTGCACTTGTGGATACCAATAGCAACTTTATCCCAAGTTGGTCATGCAAATCATTACCAATTATTTTAAATTTTGATGTGCAACATGATTGTATTTGTGTCTGTTGCATTTTAGAATTTCGATTTAAAAAATATTTCAAAAATTATGTCAGTAGTTGTTAGATTTCTTTGCCTGTAATTCTGTAATCTTGTATTCTTACATACTTAAATTGCACATATATCCATTAGAAGCAAACCATTAATAGAAGCTGCCTTGAAATTACAACGAATTACACGATTTTTCTGTTTGTCGACGACGTTACTATGCTTAAGATGAAGGACATCAAATAAAAGTACTGTTCCTGTTGTGTAAAGAACTGATTAACAATATCATTCCCCCCTTTAAATTAAAGAGATCAGAAAATAGAAATGGCGGATTGAATATACTTAAAATGATTGACTGAGAGTTAGACAAAAGAATATTTACAAATCCCCTATATTATTCACAAAACAAGTTGCGTAGGCTGCCTCTTTCTTAAGGTGAAGCAAATATTACTTCGACTTTCATAAAGAACAGGCTTACAAATTTTTAGGATATTGTTTGATTTCAGACTATATAATGTCCATTGGGTTGATTCCAGCATAAAAAACAAATCTCTTCCGTTAATTGCATGTAAATAACACTGGATTTTGATCGACATTTCGTTTAATTCGATTTCCCATCTCTCGAACACTAAGATGGGATGAAATACCAACACTTAAGAGAGAAATTATATATATTCAAAGCCCCAAATTTCTGGTAACCACTTTTGTTAGATTGTAAAACTTAAACAACTTTATAGTACTTGTCTTTTTTTGGAAAAGTTTCCCAAATTTTTTTTATGTCTGAGTTATCAATGGTTTTCAATTAATTTAACTGATCGATTTCAATTACTTTGAAAAACACGGGAATTTCCATGCAAAAATTTAATCACCGGGAAGTGGTTAAAAATATTATGTATTTTTGTCCCAACGATTAAAGACGTCAATAATAGGAGAAATAAAGATTCTCCTTCAGGTACGAGTGAGTTATGGAATTTCTCCAGCCGAGACAGTTAAATTTTCGATTTTCAACATGCCAACTTTAGCAAGATTGTTGAAATCTAAAATTTAACTATTGAGGGTGGATAAATTCCATAACTCACGAGCAAATTTCTCCCATGATTTTCGACAAAAACCCCAAGAAAATGTCGTTGCTACATGTATGTAGTTTGTTTACATAGACGTCATTTCGGGACTTCTCTAGTTTATCGTTCCAATAAGTGTAGAAAAACGGCGGGAATTCACACGCAGAAATTTAATCACCGGGAATTAGTTTAAATATTATGTTTTTTATCCAACCCATTAAACACGTTAAAAATGAGAGAAAATTCTTTTCCATCTTTATATATATAACAGAGAAAAATGGACGTCATATGGATCACATTTTAAAAGTCTCATTGTAACCAACTGTCTAAATAAATAAATATTTGGCGTTTATAACAGAAAAATATTCACTCAGTTATAAAAATGTATTACTCGATCTTTTCGCCTGATCAGGCGGAGCTTACATCGGTTGTATAATCACAGGACAGTCAATCTCATTAGGGATGTCACGTAACCTAATCAATTTCCTTGACATTTATATGTCACGTTATACTTACATTTACGTGTACCTACTGTACGGAGCTGGTGTTGAGACTTTTTTATAACATTTTTTTTATTAAACACAATGTACAAAAAATGGATCTACATGAATGGAACTTATTAGATTACGTGAAATAAATCACTTCTCAGACCATAAACACTTTTCTCGTCTTTTCTTTTTTTTTTTTTTTTATCAAATTGACATTACTGAACACAGTTAAACAATGCTAGTGAACGGGAGGTGTCCTGAACATATACAAAATGAAATCGAATGGCCTAAATATAGGTTATAGAATGGATTTCCATGTATTTTAAAAATTATTGCCCAATGCGAAGCCGCGGACATTATGTTATAAAACATGGAAAGCCATGATTTGACTGTCCTCTCTGAGAACCATTTAATAAAGACACTGCCTTTTGTACTACAACCATACTAATTATGAAAGCGTCGCAAGTAAAATTAACTCAATAACATGTAAAAGTAAAAACCTTTTGTTGGAAAAAAACTGTTCACAGTACCTAAACGTCGTTCAAACATGTTTAAAATTACAACTCAATGGACGGAAAACAAGATCGGAATCGACAGTGATCCCTGCACCCCCTATAAGTATTTGGGCCACTTACCTATAGTAAAAAACATAAAACCTTATTCCCATCCAAAAATATTATGCAATCATTCTGTAAAGAAAATCTTTAGAAAATCAAAATTCTAAAACCTTAGTGCGCATCTACAGGTAGTATGCAACCATTCTATATAGAAATTAAATTCCTAAACCCAAAAGTGAAGGAGTTGATGTCACAAGAAAGTGTGACGGGCGATGTCAATCGCTATATCCCAAAACTTTATTCGAAAGTACGGGAATAATGACATTGGGGAGTCTTTTTATATCCCCGCACTTTCGAAGAAAGTTCGGGGATATAGCGATTGTCTCCGTCCATCCGTCAGACTTTCTTGTGACATCAACTCCTCCTTCACTTTTGAGTTTAGGAATTTAATTTCTATATAGAATGGTTGCATACCACCTGTGATGCGCAATAAGGTTTTAGAATTTAGATTTTCTAAACAAGGGGCCCATATGAATTGAACTTCGAAAATTTGGAATTCAAGCTTGTGACCTGAACTCGTCTTTCATTTTTCAATTTATGTATTTTATTTAGTTTAAACAATATATTTATTCAAATATGCATGTGTGTACAAAAATATACTATACAAAATGTAAAAATACAGGGGTCGAATTTCGAAAAACTGTCAATTTAAGCTTGTGACCTAATCTCCTCTTTAGTTTTACAATTTATACATATTATTTCAATAAGGCATTGTCATACACAATAAGGTTTTAGAATTTTGGTTTTCTAAACAAGGGGCCCACATGGGTCGAATTTTGAAAAATTATCAATTTAAGCTTGTGACATAAACTTGTCTTCTGTTTTTTCTATTTATGCTTTTTATTTCTATACAGTATTGTCAAACACCATATGCATGTGTGCGATAAGGTTTTAGAATTTAAATTTTCTAAAATTGCAGTCCACATGGGTCGAAATTTGAAATGTTTAATTTAAGCTTGTGACCTTAACTTCTCTTTCAATTTGCTTATACATGTATATAGTATTGTTCTACACTATATTTAATTGCATAATAAGGATTTAGAATATCGATTTGATCCGGGGGCTCACACAGGCCAAATTTCAAAAATTGTCGGTTTAAGCTAGTGAACTAAGGTTTTTTTCATTTTTCATTAGATTTATTGATTCAATTTCTTTATAGAATGACTGCATACTATTTTTAGATCAGAGTATTATATTTTGGACTATAGGTAAGTGGCCCAACTACTTACAGGGGATGCAGGGATCACTGTCGATTCCGACAGTCCAGATTTCTAGTTTACATTAAATTTTAATTTTGTCAAAAAATTCTCTTCGAATCACTTAATATTTTTATCAAATCGGTAGTAAATAAAAGTAAATAAATAAACAAAATAACAAAAAATAAAAATTCCAATAATAATAAAAATTTTATTAAAAATCGCACCCCCCCCCCCAAAAAAAAATAATAATAAAAAAAAATGAAATGGTGTTTCTGTCCCAAATATATGTATATACAAATGTACAACTTCAAATCCCTTTGAAATTATAATCGGTTAACTTAATTTTTTTACATTAAACAATCTTCAGTTTTTGGAGCGGTACTAAAAATCCCCCTCATCCCCCCCCCTTTTGCAAGAAAATTATCAAAAATTAAAAATTTTACCGAATTTAAATAAAATAAATATCTAACTAAATTCATGATCATGAATAAATCCCAATTGAATAATTGAATTGAATTGAATAGTTCCCTAGGTAGGCAAGATATGGTCACGCATGCTATTTCTTAAAGGATGGAAAACCATGTACTATTAAATCTAAAGCTTACAATAACTTTCTTCGATTTGTTGAGGAGAGGTGATTATGTTCTAATGCAAATTTAAACTACGCCCGATCAGTTCGGTAAAATAGAGTAGTAAATGACCTGTTTTGTTTAACAACCCAAGGTTGTTTTTATGTTCATTTTTAAAAGTAATTAAGGAAACTTTCCCTCAGGTAACGCTTGTGAAATATACATTGACTTCCTGGACAGAGCCCGGCCCGGCTCCTGACAGGAAGGTTGCTCAGACAGGGGTATGTTGCTCTTATGTTGGATTCATCCTTATTAAAGTTTTATGGACGTCATCATGACTTGGTTGACAGGTATGAAAAAACCGTTTCCCAAATGAAAATGGACCTGTTCCATATTGATGTTATCCCTTCCTCATACCGCATTTGACATGGGTAGCATGGCGATTGTCCTGCAGGAAGCAGAGACTGCTTACTCTTCCGGAGCACCTGCGTCTACCCCGGTTTTATGGTGGGGTCCATGTTGTTCATATGTTTTTAGTTTTTAATTGTAGTGCATGTACTGTTTTAGTCTTGTCTTAGTTGTTCTCCGGAGTTTGTCAGTTGTTTCGATTTTTCCCTCCTTCGAATATCCCTTTGGTATTTCTCGACGTTACTTATAACAATATCAAGTCGCCACTGAATTTGTTAAAGAAAATAAAAAAGAAATAATAATGAAGAGGTTGCATGTTTAAAATTTATTCATCTTAAAATCATGATATTCTGTACTTTGGTTAAGTCTGCAAAATAAAATAAAAATAACGTGTAAGTAACAGAATATTATAAAATTTACAATTATCTTCTGCAAAAAAAGATCTTGACCAACGATTTAATTTAGAAAAATGATAAATCGTAAATGTACTATTAGAGTTGGCTATCACTGAACGGCGAGTAAAATAAACTCCAGATACTGGATTTCCCAAGTGCGATAGGCATTTCCAGATTAACAGTGATTTGTAATCATTGTACCCAGATCGCCCACCTGTCTTAGATTTTTTAACGTTGTATGAAACATTTTACTAGAACTTGCTAAAATGTAATATTCTCGTATATATCATAGTATTTAAACGAATATATGTTGATGGGTCTGGTTTTTCTTTTGGGCGATTTTGAAACTCTGTCTGATTTTGAGATTGTTTATCACTTTTTGACGTCAATTGTAAATGACGAGGAAATATCTAGATTAAAAACTTGTGCCTGAAGAACAATTAAGTTGTGTAACTGTGATATAATCATAAGCATAAAATACATCACCACCTTTCTCCTGAAGTGAAAAAAAAAAAAAAACAAAACTTCTTACTTGGTGATTTGGCTAGCCTGATATTACGATGATACCCAAAACATTCTAAAACCACCTTACAAATCAAAACATTGTGAGCAATTAAACCAAACGGACCTACAAGTAGTCATTATCTAGAGGTGAAACCCTACTTTCAAAAACTGCTAGACTTTAAAAACTGAAAACTATACATATGTATCTAAAAATCGACAGAAAGGGCAGTGATACGGTCTACTTCCAGCAGCGGTATCGATAATAAGAATAAAAACAGCTGTCACTTTTGATAACCGATTAGATTGATCGATGCTAAGTATTGGCTTATTGTTTCCGTTTTCTGTACTTTCAGTCTTCAATACTACTTACGAAATATACATACATTCATAAATAGCCCCGACAGAATAACCACCTATATGTATACGCTGAACTGAGAAAAAAATAATGTTTTCATATTTACTAATTATTTTGTACAGGAGGCTCTGTCTATCAGTAGATGATCTTTTCCACTTTCAAACTCTTCTCTGGACAGTGCACCGTCTCCTGTGAACAGTAAACCTCATTACTTCATATTTATAATACCACACCCGTCACAAAAAGAAGACGAAGAATTAACCTATAGCTCCTGTCAGGGGAAAATATTACAGCGCAACCAGATTTATTAATTTTTCGTGGTGTGTTAGTAATTCAGTGAATTTTTGAATTTGGAGAACTTCAGAATTTGCTTATTGCAGAATAGATCACATATATAGAAATATTAAAATTGTTCTTATATAATTGCTATTATTAAGTCCCTAAAACAAAGTCTGGGGTGCTTATTGTTTTTGCTCCGTTTATTTTCTTTTTTTTCTTTTGAGCCATGAACTTGTCCGAAGCGGATCTAAAAAAACCGTTCAAACTAGGCACAAAAATAGTTGGCCATGTCTAGTTGTGCATAAATGTTTCGGAATTTCAAAATTTTTGGGACTTTCGTATTGGCATCCCAAGATAGAATTACATGTTCGCATGGAAGTTGATGGCATCCAATCAACAAAGTACCAAACCATTTTGTTTAAAGCTTCGCGCATTATATCAATACCTCTTCAAAACTTTAAAAAATATTTTACTATGACATCTGTATTTAGAGGGGTCAAATAAACAAACAAAATATCCTTTAAAAACTAACCATTTTGATCAAACTTCTGGAAAACAACCACACTGTCTTTTTCATCACCGTTTTCTCCAACCATATATGAGAGTTCCTTGGGTGAGATGAGACTGTCTTTATCACTGTCATACTCCTCAAACGTACATGGTAATTCTATTAATTCTCCAGGCCAAACAAGCTGTTCAAAATGTAATATAAAATATATATAACTAAAATTATCCAGTGTACATCTACTTGTAAAGATAACTTGATGCAGATGCTTGAAAAGGGGTAACAATGGTATAAGAATTAGATAGATATTCCTATTTATAATTTTGTCGGTTTAATTTTTTTAACATATCCCATGGCGATAATGCACTTGGTCGACTTGAACATGCATTTATTTTTAAGCAAAAGTAGGAACTTTGGTTTTGAACAATAAACATATATACTAACTAGAAATTCAAGCAATAAATATTTAAATGTAAGGATCGTTTTGATGATTTTTTTTAATCTAACGCCAATCCCTTCCTCAGAATAAAATAGATAGATACATAATATTTCATGTGTACTGAATGTGACTTAATCTTAAAGACTCCATTGCATTTAGGACTTTAAATTATGGACTCTTTTAACAAAAATACTCTCATTTCAGTGGCAAAATGTACCTCGTTATCAACAATAATGTTACAAACGCTGTCGCAGTGCCACCGACATGCTTCCTGCAAACACAGACCACCACAAACCGTAGTACCAGCACAAGCAGCTTTCTTGTCTGTTTCCTTCATCGTGTGGAATTTGTTATATGCATTTAGCATGTTTTCAGCCAGATAGACCTTGGAAGCCTGAGTTTCGTCTCGTTTACCTAACGCAGCAGCGTATTTGTATGCGTTGTAGTAATTAATGGCTTTTCGCAATCTGAACCTAATCCTAATCCAACGACAACGACGACGCCATGCGTCACAGTCTTGTACAAGCAGTGCAACTACCACTAGCAGCAGAATGTATGTCCAGAGTTTTGTCATCTACAATAGTTTGTTTAAAAATGAATTTGGTACAAAATAAACTAACTAACGATGACAAATTTTAAAAAATCGCTGCCATGATTTATTACATTTCGTTGGATTTCAAGAGTCCGACAGGACCTGGCTGTCTCTATCTATGTCTATATTCATGTACATTCCATACAGCTAAAAGAATTACCTCTCGGTTAGGGTTCTACGAACGAACAGAAAAAGTCCAAGAGATTCACTACTTAAAACCAGCTGTATTTCTTTATATCATATAATTCGAGTAAAATTCATACATTTTTAATATTCATTACACATGACTTTGCAAGACCTGTATCACCTACTCTATATCGCACCCTTACTCTGAACACACTTTTATTCTGTTCGGAGTTCTTCGGGTGCAAAACAATGGTCTATTGATGAAATATGTGATATAAAGAATAAAACATGGTCAAACCTACAGCACATGCTATAACAACCCTCGACTACTATCACGCCGTCGTGGTGATATTGGTTACTCGTGTTGATATAGCATGTGATATAGGTTTGGCCATGTATTATTCTCCATATAACCTTGCCACCTTATATAATTAGTATATGAATGAAAACTGTAAAACTGGTGTACGATTTTATTTTACATCGTGTTTTTATAGTAGACAAAAAATAAATACTGCTTAACGTGACTACCTAATTGTTTAATGTTAAGGAGTAGTAGTGTATGAGCATCTCGAACATTTTTAATTATTTGATTTCCATAAATAAACCCCTATATTTAATTCATAAATCTGAAAAAAAAAGATGTTGCTCTACCTCTCTCTATTATAATAAAATAAACATTCATTGAAATGAAATAACCTCAAATTAGTGAGGCGCTGGATGTAAAATTCATAAAACAAATACCAATTGTTATTAAGCGCTTCGTATAAATATTAGCATTCAAAGATGACACATGTTTAAACATGTTGCAATTAATAAATACTTAGTCAGAAAATCACAAAATCAATTCCAGTAATTCTAATTACTTGGAATTGGTTACTGAACGAACAAAATAGTTTTGTAACATGTTTTCAATTAACAGTCCGAATAGTTGACATATTCATCTAATTATATTTTTATTCCTATGAAAAGTCGAAACTGATCATAATTGTGACTACATGTATATGTAGTTCATACTATTTTTTGATTTTGTAGGACTGTTAGTTAAATATATAGCTGATCAGCTGTAAGCGTAATAAATTACTAAGCTTGATTATTCTACTGTATATTATATTTTATTGGGCTTAAAATGAATGCCATGACTTTAAATCAAAGTATTATATGGGTCAGTGAACTATTATTTGGGTCTTTAGCTATTACAAAAACTAATTAAACATAAAAGGTTCAAAAGCTTCTGATGACCTGTGACTTTTTAAAAACTTTTTTTCATATAAATTGAAAAGCCCCCCCCCCATCCCCCCAAATAAAACAATTAAAATTTTCAAAATGGAGATGTTTTATACATCATGTAAATGTAACAGACAATTTTTTTAAGAACGGTCAGATATCTTGAAAACAGTGTATTATACCCAGGGCATTGCTGTGTATTTAATACTTCGTCAAGTTGTTCTGATACGGGAGAATTTCTCGGTACACTGCAAAAAACCGTTTATTTTTTTGGCTTCAGAGACTGAAGGCAGAAAGGTCATTGTTTGATATTGCGCGAAGATGAAAGACTCAAATCAACCAAATGTCGTCTGCATCTATATATAGTATAGTGTATTCATGACAAGACCTCGACTTCCTACACTGACCAAGTGGTTGTTGGTAAAATATCAACACTCATCTATGTAGATGTGATTGACACACCAACTACTGAATGTAGGAAAGAGTAAAGATGATCAAGCTGCATTAATTTCTATATTTACTAGTTTTCTATAGATCGAAATCAAATGTCTACGTGACATAGTGACATATTCATCAACTGGTTTATAAAAATTTTTAACGATAAGTAATACCAAAACATCAAATTGTAGTCCAACAACCTTACGACCATATTTATAATAAACGAATACAGTGTGAAAATGTAAGAATGTGGGGTAAGTGTAAATTATACAGCATCCCAGACAATGAACATGATAAAAATTGTTTTCATGTAGATTGAAGTTGTCCTGTAACCTTCATATTGCGGATTAACCAGGCTTTTAATTAAACATCAAAATGGGAGCAGGAAATGTCAGCAATAACATACCAACCAATCAAAGCAACCAACAGACAGAACCTTGGACAAAAACTACCATAAAAGAGCACAACACACAAATATAAACACAACAAAGAGTCAGGATAACCTGACTTGGTACAGACACTGAACAGTTGTGGGCTTAAACCGGGTACCCTAACCTCCACCTAATCTATCCTGACACTCCCCTCTAAATTTTCTGTCAGTATCTAAGCAAATGTTGAAAAAAATTAGTGCCAGTAAGTTCTTATAATAAGTTCTAATAACGTGTGCTGCTTTCTTTTTGTAATAAGAGATGTTTTAAAATTTCCGATTTATCTTCAGTTGCACATGAATGACGTCAGGCAAAATTACAACGCCATTCTTTTGAATCCCTTTTGAACTGTCAGATCGATGAAATACTAATTTTTTTTGGACTTTTTTGCTCCAAATTACAATAAAATCAAATGAAAAGTAAGTGTTATTGTAGTCAAATTTATTATGCTTACTTTTCTACCGTTTTTTTATTTCTGTTTCAGAAGTTCCAAAATAAAAATGGCCGTCACTTCGTTTACCTAATTTCCGTTTTTGTCATATTAGAATCGAAATAATTCATGAGAGGCATGTATTCGTGTTCGATTTTAATATGGGTAGCATTATTTAATTAAATTTGACCCCTCGCTAACACTCGCGATAATATTTTTCTCAAATAATGTTACCCATATTAAATCTCCAACGAATATGTGGCTGCCATGAATTATTTCTTAATTAAATATGTTCGATAGTAGAATAAGACTTTACATTTAAACCACAGACTGGAAGAAAAACTACCATGCTTAGAATGCTAATTGTTATTGTTTAAAGAGCTGGTGATACAAAAAAAACTCCTCCTAAATAGAGCATCTGTCTCAAGTCTTACAGCACCTCAATACAAATTTAACTCGTGGTGTATCAATATGAAGTGAATGTCTCATTTCAAGGGTGAAATAATGTTTTGTCTTGTCCACCCGTTCGTTACAAAAGTTTGTGATTGAAATATCTCCTGCAGTTTACATCGAATTGTTGCTTGTAATGTGTAGATTAACAAGTAAATTTTTTCAAGATTAATGTTTGGGATTTCCGATACAAAACAAGGACTTTGCCATTTTCACACACGTAATAGTTTGTGAACACAAAATCTCCGATCCTACAGGTTACACTTGATTGAAATTTGACTAACTTGCTTCATACCTTGTACCTTGTGTAGTTAAGGTTTACTCACGTGTGCCTTATCATACTTAGATGCATTTATTATATGTATCATACTTTCATTAAACGAAGACTTTACGACTACAGAAGGATACAGGAGTACATATGTTTTTGTGTCATCGTGTAAAATTATTGATATATTTTCTACCTAGATAGGCCCTTGATTGATAATAAATATTCTTATACTGATATACCGGACAATATACCCAATTATATTATTTTGTACAAAGTGACTTTTTAAAGAACTTTGATTTGTTATAAATGGAATATGTTTCAGAATCAATTTTTTGATAATGATATGTTCTAAATAACTTATTGTTATCATGTTCCGAGTATACAGGTTACCTGGAAATTGCGTGCATATCTAAACACTTTTTTTCGAATTGTTGATCAATCCGTTTCAACATGTGGTTTAGTACATGATGACATAGATCGGTTAATTTGTTTTTGCTTTATTATCTATTGCGTTTGATAAATTTCGAAAGATATGGATTAAAAAAGGGTTTATTGTAATTTTTTTTATCTTTGCTTCTATTTCGATACTAGCTGGAAACTAACAGTTACAATAATGACAAAGTTTGTGAAAACTAAGATGTGTCTCTCTTATGTCTCTTGTGCATAGGTCTTTCCTAAGACAACATTTTAGGACATGAGCACAACTGATGAGTCGTAAATCGAAGAAATATCCACATTTTGTGCATTTAAATGTTATCGAAGAATACAGTATTACCACGGATCGATGCCGCTGCTCAGTTGCTAATATTCGATACTAGCTCAAAACTAACATTTTAAATTTACAATGTATTATTACAAAAACAAAAATTTTGTGAAAACTAAGGAGTGTCTACCTCGTGCATAGATTTTTCTGAACATTCGTTTGGTTGTACCCTTTTGGTCATTTTGGCATTTTTGAATGAGCTCGTCAACGTTCTTGGATTATTACATGTATTATTTTGCTTCGAAAAATTTCATTTGATAAAAGTGCATCAAATTTGGCATAAAAAAAATTCATTATTACCACTGATCGAGTTGATTACGCTACTTGTTGACTCCAAGTCCCCGATGATATTACCAGCTCAGTTACTAATATTCAAATCTCAAACTTTAAAAATTTTCTTCAACAGAAATGTTGACGTTTGTGAAAACTTAAGTAGTATCTCGTGCATTGCTTTGTCCTTAGATGGGTTTGGCTTAACCCTTTTGTTTATTTTGGCATTTTTGAATCTGCTCATCAAATCTTTGGATTATTGGTTTTGTTTTAAATATTTTATGCATTGAGCACAACTATTGAGTTGTTGTAAATCGACGAAATATATACACCTTATGTATCACAATTGGTATCAAAGAATTAGTCGTTGACTATTGTTTTGTATTCAAAGTCTTTTAAAATCTTCAAAACCGCATGACAGCATTAGGCGTATATATACAGAATAATAGGTAGTTTCGTTTTTGATACTGACTATATCATGTGGACTATCTAGACGAGCTCGAAGGGCGAGTTTAGATATTCCACATGATATAGTCAGTATTAAAAACAAAAATACCCATTATTCTGTTTATCGGTAATTCATTTTTTTTTTCTGAAAAATATCACTTTTTCAACTAATTTTAATGTGCACTACTATTTTTTATAGCGGGAGAAGTTTGTAATGTTTGTCAATTTTAGTAATTCACGTACTTCATTTTCATTGGAAGGTCAGATAAGTAGACGCATTACGTCACACAATGTATTTCCTAATATTTTCAGTGATACTCGAAAATATTAGGCAAAAAGATTAAAGGAAATATGTACGAATTGCCGATAAACTGTGGTATTAATTCCAATTTTACACTCCCCTTTGTAGTTTAGTTGTAATATGATATCGATTTTCACCAAGTAAGAAATTTAGGGCATTTTACTTGTTACAATTTTGATACAGTTTTAATGTAAAATCTCAAAGGAAACATTTAAAAGTAAATAAAAACATATTTTATTGTCAGAAAACGTGTTTTTTAATTGGGGCGGTACTTGTGGATATTGTTTCATACTTATTGAGTACATATAATATATAATAATCGTTTACTGGTTTACTGTGTGGTAAGTTGTTTTTGTATTATTCCTGTCAATATCACATATGTTGAGGGCAGGTTATCGGGTACTCGCTAAACTTGTTTACGTCTACATTTTATTGGCATCTGCAAGGTAATGTTAGGCATTGTGGAAAAATGTATCGTGTTTAAAAACGTGCTAAGACTTTTAGATGTGTAAAATCGACATTTATCACATTTTTTTTAAAAAATTCCACGGCAACACAGAGATAACTTATTATTGATTAACTATTTACAAATTGGCGAAATTTGGTCACGGCTGTATTAACAAATTAATAGGCTGCCAACAAATTCTTGTACGCTGCAGCCTGACAAAAGCACACAATGTTCACTCCTGGCATGGAGTGCAAACATGTTCAAGTTCAATCAATCTTAGTATTCAAAGTTCAATCATAGCACAAGTTAGAATTCAATATGTAGCACATTTATGTTCCATAACAAAATATGTTCAATGCGCAAAATTAAACTCAAACCAGATATTTACAAATTACATTTACGATTGTTTTTAACAGTTACTGGTAAACATTTGACCCTGGGAAAAGAAGTCAAATTTTCAAAAAATATACATAATTGGATGCCGCGCTGCGCCAATGGTCGGCGCATGGCAAAATGTACAAAGTGGGAAGCCGCACACATTTAACAGCCGGACCAAGCATTAATACTGACCAAGCCTAATATGGATAATCTACTGTACTCGATAAAACTCTCTAGAGCCCCTTGAATCGTATTAAGAAATATTTCGTTTCCTTAAGAAGATAAGTGTACTCCGCCGTCAGCCCATAATTCCACAGAAGCCCATTTAATGTGTGGATATTTAATATATGCCGCGCCCAGTTTAATTGTTTCTGTAGCTGCAGAACTGTTTATTCGGGCCCGAGATCGTTCCATACATTTTTTGTTTTGGGAATATCTCCAATTTTTTCTGGTCAATATTTGCGACCAGATAAGTTTTGTTTTTGGAAACATTTTATGCAAATTTTGCAGTACCGATTTCAGCTGATAGCGAAGATCCCCTACAGAATATGCACCTAAATCATTACCACACAGTGAATCACTATAAAATGAGGAAGAATTTTATTTCTGGTACTGTATTTGCGCTTACCATGTATAAAAGCCACAATTCTTGGTCTATGATCTTCCAAGAGTGTACAGCAGAATGTATATTTATATAAACAATAAAAGCATCAGTCCAAAATTTTATAGTGTTAATACTATGCTTTGTTGTAAGCACCTTATCGACCGTAACAATTTGATTTTCTTGCTTTTCATGTTTTATTTTGTTTTCGAGGAGTTGTAACAGATCTATGCATTCGCCATTGATAATTTTGTTTTTGTTTGATTGTGATACATACGACCCGAAAGCTGAGTGGATGCTAGCTATTGGTCTTGTGTTTTGTGTGGAATAAATGTGCTCATTTATACCTGATGTGTCAGTGTTGCTTGCCGTGGCTACGGTCTTGGCTGCCGAAGGCGAGGGTAATGTCTCAGGAGGGTCATTCAATGGACGGTCCCTTCAATAAAGCACTGTGACATCCTGTTGAGTTGAACTCTGTGTCCCATGCACATTTTGTTGGGGTCCTGTTTGGTGGCCTGACGGAGGATTACGGTTAGCATTTAGGTCAGGATGCACTTGATTCTGAGTGGCGGGAGTGGAAGACTCGGATCCCGTTTTTTTCTTGGTCTTAGATGGTCCGTAGTTGGCGTTCCTGTTACTGGCATATGGGCTCGTTGACTTCCTTAAATTGATAAATTGTTGAACTGGTCCATTGTAACATATAAAATCGTGGTCGTTTAAAAAGAAAAAGAATAAAAGCATGGTTAATAAGATATTCATGTTAATGAAGCCCCCCCTTCCGAGTCGTACCCCTAACCCTCAAACTTTGGTTAAAATTCTGTTTTTTTGAAAATTTACAAATAAGTTCATTTTGAATGAATATGAAATCGGATCACGGTATTTTGAACGCAGGATCTGCTTGTGCTACAGCAAGCACATGACCAAATTAAAAAACGAGGAAAAATTCGTGAAAATTTGGAAATCCATAATAAAATGACAAATGATTTAAATTTAAGTGTATTTCGTGATGATCCATAATAAAATGACAAATGATTTAAATTTAAATGTATTTCGTGATCATCCATAATAAAATGACAAATGATTTAAATTTTGGGAAACACGCTCGCCACACGGACGCCATCATCATGACAAACTAAAAAGACATTTGGCAATCCGAACTAATCTTGCATAATTCGACAGTTACATTTTTAAAATGTATCTTAATTATGTCCAAGCATTCTTATTTTATCGCTTTAATGCGTTTTTGTTTGATTTTGTTGGACGATTCCTTGCAATAATTTTAAGAATTATCTTTTCGAAGTTACCTGATTATGAATCGTGAAAGAAAAGAGGCTGAAATTTTCTTGACGTCACTTTTATATGTAGCATGGGAGATAACTCCTTTAACAGTGTAGGCATCAAAAATGGGAGATTGCACAAAGAGCGACAACTCGAATAATTTCTTGCTATTTTTGCAATAAATTCATCTAGTCGTTAATTGAATAAATGCTAATATATACGTCTCTCCTTTCTTTTCTATACCAGTCTTGTTTTTCATTGAGGACCCATGATCTTTCTTACATTCTCTCATGTTATTACAAAAAACAACTCTTACATCTTCTTTTACTTCAGGTACAGAAAATTGAGTTTGATTCTTGCTCCCCTATTTAAATTTCATATTCATGAAGTTTAAATATTCCGAATAATAAGTTATGTTCATGAATACGTACGTAGACCTCTCTCGTCCTTCATCCCCCACAAATTTAGATACTGTTCTTATGTATAATACTATGTTAGTGATTTTAATACATGTTGGACATTTCTCACACTATAACAATATTTGTGTTGTTTCTTATCTAGGTTTATATAATTATCAAGTCACAATTATTAATAACAGGAAACAAAAATAACTTTCTGTCTTTCAACAAGGCTTGTACTAAAATAATTTTTTTTCTTATGTTATCTTAAAGGTAATCTCCTAAGTGTTTCACTCTTTCATATTTTTCTAAATACTCCATTTTTCAATTTGCTCTCCGTCTTCCTGGATATATTTTTGGTTTTAGGTTTTAACATTTTAGGCCTCGAGTACAAATTATGAGTCGTAAATCAACGAAAATGTAGAGGGAATTGGAAACAGTATTACGTTGATATTTTACATTATCCAATATTTTGTCTCTTGAAAGTATTCAGTCAGAAATTTTTCTCTAAAACCGATAGAGAAACAACCTTGCATTTGTAATTGGGACTTTCAGACGAATCTTCTTAACAGTCATGTAAAAAGGTGTCCCCTTAAGATATCTTAAACAGACCGGTAGGAGCCTCTCTGTTACTATGTGGAAAACACCTGGTGAAATTTGTTGTTTATTCGTAAACCTTAAAATGAAACTAAGTACCAATCGTGTTTATAAATTTAGTTAACAGAGTTTTGTTATAGGACTTGTAATAATTGGAAGGAACAAGAAATAATAAAGATCACTACAAAATGTAATACAAAAAAGAGCCCTTAAATGATCGTTTAGCTGGACAAATTTTACATGTGTTAACTTTTATATCATTCGATTTCCTTCCTGTTTGTTTCTTGTTTGAAGTTATGAATAAATGTGTAATTTGAAACAGAATTCTGCAAAGAGTTATCAAAGAATACCATGTCTGATCTTTCCTTGCAAATGCAGTCTTATATGAAAGAACAAAGCCGTATCAATTTTTGAATTTACGGGGTACTACGTTATGTTGTTTATTCTTAAATATGTATATTGATAAAAAATGGATTAGGAGTGGTCTAATACTGGTGCCGTATACGGAGCAGGAACTGCTTACCCTTCCGGAGCACCTGGGTACACTCCTGGATTTTTATAGGAGTTCGTGTTGTTGATTGTTTTTTAGTCCTCTGTGTTTATTTCTGGTGCTTGTGGTTGTTCATTTGTCTTCCCGGGTTTGTCTGTCCAAATGGATTACATTTTTTATTGCTCCTTAGGTATAGTTGTCCTTTTTAATGTCGCTTTTAGTTTTTGTGAATATTCCACTTACCTTACGGAGAAATCCTTTTTGAACCGTGTTTAAAAATTCATTTGCGCAGTGTGTACATCTATGTATTAATTGAGTTTAATAAATGTAAATTTCTCATTTCTAACTCCAATGATTTTGATAGACATTTGTGGTTTATTTTATTTTATTTTTTTGCTGTTCGACGACGGGCATACTTGAAATGGTGCAGTATATTTATCGAGTTAATCAGTAGTAGGAACAAATATTTAAGGGGGTACAGAACACCTAAGGGAGTTAACTCTTTAAAAATCAGCTAAACGTTTTAATCATATATTAATAGTAAAAAGGAATCAAGCTTCTCAATTGTTTGTCAAACTGCTATATATCCAATGAAATTATTCCCGTAAATTATATGGTTCAAATTTCTTGAATTTTTAACATTTTTGTCAACAGGTCAAAGTAAATACTTCATCAAAATTTTATGAAAATTAAACGAGCCAAATCTATTTAAGGTAAAGTGTTGGGTACCCCCTTTAACAATTTAAAAAGACATTAAAAATAAATAAATAAATAAATAAATAGACCGCTATATTGAAAAAACAAATTTAATTGAATGTCAACTAGATTTGAAAGTAAAGAATATCTCCGACTCGATGTTTTGGCTTTATCTTAATGATTGTGTTTGATAAATTGTTGAACTGGTTCTCGCCCTCAAAAAGAAATATTTGCGACTGGACTTTAAGCAAACAACAAACAACAATCAATCAATCATTTATCTTAACGATTTCTAAAATTGTTCATATTTCATAGAAGATTCGATTTGAAAATCACACTTTTATTAAATGTACAAAATACATGTATAAGAAGAAAAAAACTACTTTGGAAACAGTGTTTTGAAAGAGTTATTTCTAAATTCGTTTGCGACTTTGATAAAACAAAAATGTTAATGATGAAAAATACATCCCTTTTTATTGATTTAGCTTCCAATTGGTTTAAATTCTAGTTCGCTCAAAGGAAATGTCCCATATTCACTGACAAATTTAATGTTTTTCTCTCTGTTTAGTATTTTCACATGGTTATAGATGTCTTTTTCTATCGATTTTCTTTGGTTTGAAAAATCGATAAATTTACCAAGTCTAAGAAAGGCACCAAGATATCTTTTGGCCATTTCATTGCAAGTCAACATATCATAGTTCACTATAACCATCTCGCGATTCATGTTATTAATATAATTAAACCATGCGTATTTCCATTCTTTTTCATGCCATCGTATTTGTCCCGGATAGTCATCACATAAAATTATCATAAAACATCGACTGTTTGATATTACTTCAATCATTTCTGTTTCACGTGCATCACCTACAACAGAATCTCTACACGGAAAAAATATTTTCAGGTCATTGCGTTCAAGATAAGGTATTAAAGTCGACATCAACCAAATCCGAATACTATCCAGCTGATCATTACAAGAAATATAAACATCGTAAGTTAATGTGTCCGGTGCTCGCTGCTTAAAACAACGTTTGATCGAATCTCGTAATATGATAAAAATTTCAAAACGAAAGAAGTATATTACAAATGTACAAACAGCCATTGCAGCGAACAAAGAAATCAGCATATTGCTAATCCATAAAATAGATCCTTCAGGCAATCTACACCCAAGACCTTCTTTTGTCATGGCAGTTACTGGTGTCAAAAATCCTTTTGTTCTGCACAGGATTTCGATATTTTTATGGCATTTTTGATGCGGCGCTGGCACCCATTGCTGCAGCCACATATCATCACATTTACATTCCATAATTATTTTACCAAGATGTAACTGACATGGGCTTAAGATCTGATATGACCTTTGAAGCTTTAAAATTCTATTGTCTCTTAGATCTATCAATTTTATGTTCCTCCACGAATAAAGAATATCGTTAGGTATAAAACTAATTGAATTGCTACTTAGGTTAAATCTTTGCAGTCTACTGAAATACGTTTGACTTTTACCTGTGCTAATTTTTGATTGAAGTCTATATTGCTTTGCCGAAGTCAATTCATTGTTTGAAAAATCGAGTTCAATGCTTTCGTACTCAGGGAGGGATGATGGTAGTCTTGTAAGATGTTTATCGGAACAATTAACCACCGTCCTGTTTCGAACTGCTGGTTGATAAACGCAGTGACAGCGTAATGGGCATTTCTCATTAGCTTTAATTTCACAAATCAGACTCTTAAACTGTTTTTGCAGTACTATATCCACTAATGTTCTATTTTTTAAATGTGGTGGTCCATGACATATGATGGTAAAATAATCTCTGAATATTTTCAGTGCTATACCTCTTGCTGCCTTTGCAAACGAATACACTTTACAATCGCAATTCAAAGGGTTATGTCTTATATCTATTCCATAAGACATAAGTTTACCAAGTGAGAGAAGACTAGGAAATCCAAGATCTCTATAGTCAACAAATGTTGTCATTTCATTATAAGATATATCAACATACCCACCATAACCAAAGTCTGTATGGAGCCCAAATTTCCAGTTTAACACATTTGTCAGTGATTGAACATGATTGTAAGAGAAATCGGTATAACAGAAATACTTTTGTTTAGTCCAAAGGCCGTTTGTTACATCGAGAGTTTCTAGATTATTGTGTGAAATGTTGAATTTGAATAAACTTCCATCCATGATCATAGGGAAACCAGGCTCCATGTACTGAATTTCGTTGTACGATAAATCTATAATACGAATGTATTTCATTTGTAGGAAGGTTTCATTACTGAGATATCGTATGAGATTACCTTTAAGGATAAGTGTATCAAGATGCTCTAAACATGAAATATTTTTCAATTCGCTTATTTTGTTGAAAGATAAATCTACTTTAATGATTTTTTGAAAATCACAGATGTTTTCTGGTATCTTGAGAAGATGCCCATGTCTATGAATAAGATAGTAATGATCACGGCTTGCCCCTATATTGCAAACTTTAACCTCAGATCCTTCATACATTACTGACAACATTCCCATTTCCTTGGTTATACGGTTATATAGGAAAGAACGACAAATGCAACACCTCATACTTGCGCACCAATATGGACAAGTTAAGTCATTCCTATGGAATAATGTTTTTAACTTGTCCTCCAGATAGTGAGAATATACTGCATACGAACACACACATATCACCAGTAATGTTTGTATGGCTAAGGCTTGCATATTTATATTTTAAGTCGTTTATATAATCCAGTGCCCCAGTATTGAAAATTGTGAGGATGTTCACGCGTGCTGTCCTATTTATGATAAATTTACACGGGGCTTTTTATTAAAGACTTAAGCGTTATTTAAGTTAAAACGCGGAAATATCAGTTTAATTCAAGTGGAAATTCAATCTTATACAGTTGATGACCTTACATAAGGATATGCACTTATAAAATATACAACTTTTATACTCGATGCCTGCACATCTATGTAAATAGGATGTGGCAATTATGACCGTGTACGATATCAAATAAATATTAAAAATTTCAGTCAAGTTGATGTTACATAATAAAATTATACATTCTAATTGCCAAGCTATAAAGAAAAATGTAAACTAAAATTTAACCTTTAATGAGAAGGTCGAAGACAAACAAACAGCAGAAAAACACAACTTGATGCGCAACTTGGACTTCGCCCAAAACCACGGGGGTAAAACATTGGTCCTCTTATAAGACATCCACCATGTTGCTCATGTTAAGTACAGTAAACTTTCACGCAACAAAACTACTAGACTTGCTAAAAGTCCCTTCCTTATAACTTTTTCCCAAATTTGTTAAGTGAGTATATTGCTATTAGAGAGAGAACAACTGTAGGTCTCCCGCAGTTATCACTTACATACATGTATGTTCTATCTCTTTATAGCAGCAATCCTAAGTCATTTAAAGTGAAATAATAGAAACGTCCAACAATATAAAAAGGAAATCTAAAAAACTGCAACAAATAGAAAAAATCCGATTTCGTCTCGGAAAAATGGTTCCATGTACTATATATTGCTCTTTCATAAACAATTTACTAGATGCCTCTTCAAGTTCACAAATAATTACTAGCAGAGTAGCTTTTATTTCGGGATTGGCATGAAATTAATTTTATCAAATTAGGATTGCAAAATTTGTGGAAACCAAAGAACGCCTTCCATTATGATATAACTAATCATGAATTACCTTGGGGCCATTCAGGGCTTGTGGCATGGTACGTCTTCCACCATTGAAGACCATGTTGTAATGTCTAGATGTTTGTTTAGCTATATACTTGTGATTTCGTGCTTTCTTTGTAACTTCACTCCATGTCCATTTTTTTCACATAATATGCTGTATGTTTATGTATATATTATACGGCTTGTTTTAAAATTGGCTGGGGCCATGGAACGCCAGAGCGCACTCAATATATGAAATTAATCGGCACTTGTTGGTATATACGATAAATGCAGAGCTCAAATTAAAAAAAAAAATGCCAAAAAAGAAACCAAAACGTCAAGCCAAATCCATCTGAGGATAGAGCTACCCACGAGGGAGATACTCCTTACTTTTATAAAAATAAAACCTACTTTTGTACCAATAATACCTTGTATGCTGTATTTCCATAAAAATTTCTCTGGAAACAAAAGCTTTTTTTTTATTTTAGGTAATGTTCAGTAGCAATTATGAAGGTATATAAAAACAAATGTTTGGTATAGATAACGAATATGTGGCGCTTACTATCGTTTTTGGTTTGTCATTATCAAGATCAGGAAAATATCTTTAAATTTTCCTGAACTTTTTTTAGGAGATTATTTTTCAAATGGTACAGAAGTAAGACAATCAATTTGAAATATATTAAGGAATAATTATTCCACTTTTTATACATGTAAGATAGGCCGCGCTCTGTGTCCTTCTGCCCACAGCTAATTTTAAAAAAAGGTAGTTCGACTTCACAACAATCTCGGACTAAGATAGTCCTCTTTCAGAATTTTATCCAATGAGCCGGGCCAACAATAAACATGGCTACCAAAGTTCTATTTTGTTTAACGGAGGACCATATGGGAAAATTGACTAAAATGTCTTGTCTGGAACCACCTATGCAGTTGGACCCAACCGTGATGCATTGTAGGAATGGTCTTCTTTCTGAATTTATTCCAAAACCCGGAATGGTCGTCACAGCCTAACTTACTGTTACATTGTTCAATACCTAGCCATATGAAATAGGTTTATTATGGTTTCAAACCAGGTAAATGTTTTGAAGGAAGAATATTTGATATAGCTGACGATAACTACTGTACTGGAATTTGTTATGTGTTCATACACATTAGAGACTTGAATCCCTAGAAAATGATTTATTCCCATCTTTAAATTACATTTCCTTAATGTTTTTGAGCTTTGCGTTGTGCTCTGAGAATACGTTATTTTGTTTTATTGATTGATGCATAGGCGGACTGTTTATACAATCATTTCAAGGATTATACTTTACTTTGCCTTATGTTTTCACACATACGATTTATTCACGACTCAGTAAAATATTGCTAAACAATTGTTTAATTACTTAAGATATTATATTATTGTCAAAAAATAATAACGACAGTCCATGCTGATAATTAAACATTTTTAAAGATGTAAGTAAAGAAAACAACTTTTATGCACCGATGACTCAATCTCTCATGTAAAGCGTTACATTTACTAATTATTATGAATTACAAAATGTATATTCTAAATGTATATTCTATACATCTCACACTAACGTCTCATTTTTTTTACGCTCCAATGCCTAAATCTCACGAGGAAAGCATTACATGTACTAATTATTGTGCATTACAAAATGTATATTCTACATTTCACACTGACTTCGCATAACTTTTATATACAAATGACTCCATCTCTCATGTAAAGCGTTACATTTACTAATTATTTTGAATTACAAAATGTATATTCGACATCTCACACCAACTTCTCATAACTTTTACGCACCAATGACTCCATCTCTCATGTAAAGCGTTACATTTACTAATTATTGTGAATTACAAAATGTATATTCGACATCTCACACCAACTTCTCATAACTTTTACGCACCAATGACTCCATCTCTCATGTAAAGCGTTACATTTACTAATTATCGTGAATTACAAAATGTATATTCTAAATCTCACACTAACTTCTTATAATATCTGTTATATTTTAATATTGGAAACTATGCTTAGGCCAAAACAGTGAGTCGTAGAGATGTTTCCAGATTATCGACTGACGATAAAAATAACGTTTGCGAAGACAACCCAATGAATGGTGATATTCATGAACAGTGCATCGTCATTCATTTAGATGATTTATTTTGTATTATCAAGTTTACATACGTATTTACATTTATATAAGGAGAAATGTAAGAAAGGAGACGTGTAAAAAAAATATTGATTGGGAATTAGTAAGCATGGTAGAAATTGTCGATAAAACCAGAGAAAAAAGATGAAACTTTTTTTCTTCGTTGTTGAAAATTGAATGTATTCTTAGTCCGTCAACGCCTGTTTGAGTTCTTTGGTTAAGCGGTGCGATGGTGTGCAAAATCTCCAGGTTTTACTTTAAACTGAAAACCAAATCTGAATCAAATGCTTATATTTGTCTGTATTAAAATATTTAGATTATACCTTCGCGATATATTTGAAAAAGAATTTCAGATAATAGAAGTTTTTTCAATTGAAATTATATTTTAGATTCTTAATGAAAAAACACAACCAATGTTGTCTTAAAATGATTTGTTTGTTTAGTTGGGGTTTTACGCCGTTTTCAGCACATTTGGCTATTTCTTTTTTTATTGGTGAAGGAAGCCGGAGTACCCGGAGAGAACCACCGACCTTCGGTAGGAAAATTGGCTATCCTTGTCAATTAAGATCGGAGTCGAACACACCCCGCCACAGGTGAGATTCGAACTCACAACCTCAGCGTTGACAGGCTAGTGTTCATTAGTAGTCATGACGAACTACCTAGATGTTTTTCATATTGTGAAATTTCTTGGTTCTGTTCTGTTCTGTACATGTATTTTTAATTCTTTTTATCATATATTTAGTACTCAATATAGGTTTTCTGTAAATTTGATATTGATTGAAGCTCCTAGTTCACATCACCTATCCGTATCACACCCCTACTAAATCACGTCGTCGAAGAATGAATTCAACAGACACGTAGACAAAGATGCGTCAGTAGAATGAGGTTTATATGGCATATGGTTGAATAATTTGTTATCTCATATATATGCAAGTATGTTTTACTGGATAGAAAACGACGTCAGATATGAAACTCTTTTCATGTCCATTCAATTAAGGTTTAAATATATGATAAAAAGAATATGATATGGCTTTTTTCATATCACAACCCATATCAACCCTCGACCAATATCAGACCCTCGAGCTAAAGTTCTCGGGCTAATATGGGCGTCTCATGTTTATATAGGATGTGATATGAAAAAGCCATGTAATATTCTGTATATATTATGTTTGTCGATATGGCAGGCCTTTTTAATTTAATATTAAGCATTCTTTTCCGGTGAAAGGTACATGTTGCGTGGTTGAAATTCATTGATCCCACTATTTTGCATTTATAAAAAGTAATCACAAAACTTACAATACCTACCTCTTCTACCTGATATCTGAAATATCGGATTCTAAATTTCTCTATACTATTCAGAAGAATTTATTCTGGAATGGCATAAATTAAAACATTACAAATTTCCTTTTAAATGCTAAATGTCTTATAATGTAGATTTCATAATCAGTTGCCAATTACTCAGATCGGATGCTTCTTCCGTCTCTGCTGTGTGTATTTTTGAAATTAATGAAGTTCGCCCAGCATGTCCATTCCTTAACTTATCCGGCTTTTTCGGCCACCAATTATCCTGATAAAATTATACGTCTTCATTCGGAATCACAAATGTAACAAGTTAATGATTGACCCATTTACAATGTCCACGTATTTCTTTTTATAGCTGGCAAATTGGAATTATGTTCGTGCAATAGAAACTTTATTTTGATGATCATCCTGATCAGTATTTAATCGTTACATGTATCATAGTCATTCGTAAGATGTTTTACTACAGTTTCAGTAAAGGCAGAAATGAAAATGTAAATCAACTTTGGTGAATATAGTGCCACTACTTATCGATCTGGTACATTACTAGACTTACTACAATACTATACAGCTTGACTAACCATTATTATGTTTTTAATGTCTTTATTTGTCATTAGTAACTTTTCAAAACTATCTAGTAACGCTTCAAAAACTTGATAACTCAGTTTCTCTAATTTTCAGCCAATTTAACAGTCTCTCAACTGGTATTGGAAAAACTGATAATCCCACTAATAAGTTTTTGGTTCTCGGAATACTATTGTTGATTAATATTTGGTGCACCAATCTACGGAGGAACTTTTAACATTAACCATGTTAACTTTAACACAATGCAACAGGCTCCTCAGAAGAGACAACGTACTTTTGTTATTGAAATTCACAGTTCACAAGAGTAACAAAAGATAAACTTGAAAACGCCGTGTACTTTTTGTTGTTCCTTTCCTTATGAGTTAAACGATATATGTACAATAGTTAATGATGATGATGACGTAGAGGAAACAAGTGAATCTAAATATCCGACAGCATGTACAGCTAGAATTCTAAATAAATGAAATAAAGAAATCTGCCTTTGGTCAATTCAAAACCTCGGTTACTCAATTCAGCAATCGGGATGGATGTTAAAGACACAGTAGCGCAATGCATGAGGCTTAGAAAAAAAGTGAAACCAGGAACTTTTTTCAATAGACAGTATAGTGTTTGACTTTAAACATTGTAGCTTGCTTTGTGCGAGAAATCCTGATGAATTGTTTACGTCTAGTATTTCTGATGTTTCCGTTAAAGATTAGCTAAAGAAATTGTATGAAAGCATTTCCAATTATTTTAATTGATGAATATAATTCTTTCAGTACACATAACAGCAACTTACAACAAATTAGGGTTTGTAACATTTTTATTGTTAAAAACATCAACCAAACATATATATATATATATATATATATATAGATACATGTACATAAAATACAGACACATGTATATTTACTGTACTTCAAATAAACACGGATATGCAAAGCATAGCAGTCATACACAAGATTTTCTAACATTCCTGTGAACCTCTACGTAGAGGGCATCTTTATATTAAGGGCACCTGTCATACGTTGCTCTCCTGTGTTTTCATCCATCCTTATTGCTGAATTTAGTAAACGAGATCTTACATTAAACAAAACACTTGCTGTTTTCCCATGACTGTCCTTTATACATAGGTTTAACTGCAGATGCATCGAAAGTGTAATAATCTATACCGGATATAAATTGCTTCGACAATGTTATAATATCTGGTGATACTGTTCGTGTAAATCAATCTGAGGAAGAGATAGACAACATTCTAAAGACTTCACTTCGAACCTTCACTTAGGAAATATACTAATAAATCAAATTATACTGTGTCCAACTTCTTTGTTGTTACAACCTTTTGTAACTTAAGAAAATGTATGGTGGGCTTGGTTTTAGCTCATTATATGTTCTGATGATCAGATTTAACGTGAAACAAAACCGGATAGGTTTACACTATAATGTTAGCTAGTGTTATAGTTACAAAAAAGAAATGTTTATTAGTACAAGGTTGAGATTCATCATGTTATATAAGTTATTGTACTCACATTACAATTAAAAGATGATAAAAATTACACTTGTTTATAATTTGGATATTTTTCAATTTTAAGTGCTTTACTTTCCCTCATTAACTCATCAGTGGTAATTATTTGAATAAAGAACAATAATCTGTCATTAGTAGTGCAAATATGAGCGACCACTTGTACACAGCGACTTCCTGCCTAGCACGACCATATTTATTCCTCTCCAGCGTTTTCCCACTCAGTTTACTTGTATGTAACAACACCCTGTCTCAAGCTATTAATGACCTTAGTTAACATGTGGTTTTCGACTTCAGGTTTGAGATCTGGAACTTTGTCAAAATTTTAAATCTGTGATCAAAACTGCGATGTTGACTAGATGAACAAATTTTGTCAACACATACCGATATTTGTGTACGCAATGCTGTTAAAATCACGATACCCACGACTTAAACAATAATTAACGAACCATATTTAAAAACATAAGGATTTAAACAACTCTAATAAGATATCATAATATTATTTGTATTAAAGATTTAAAGAACATATCGATATGAAACATATGAACACGATTTCGACAGTAAGTTAAAATTTAACGATGTGCGGCCTATATTTACATTACATGATATGAAGAGAACATAATGATGTGGACATAACATGTCAACGTAACATCGTATTTAGTTTAACATTATTTAGGTATATGTGTAGTTGATTGCAAAACAAGTTACACCAACTTATGCTTATCACTCTCAACATGGCGGGTACGAGAGCGGACCCAGTAGTGGCATTTCAGCCTACTCTTTCCGATATCTAAAGGGGAGTATTTAACGTACTAAGGATGTTGCCCTCTCTTAACGAGGGATGAACTTCTTTCGTCCCCATCCGACTGACGACATATTTTACCGAAACCATCCTCTCAAATGATGTAGCGCATTTGGCCCCTGAAATGTGCATCGAATCTAACCAGGGAGCTTTGGCTTTGTAGTCGAAGTTTGTATAACATCGTGTGCTGGACATAGGTGTTATTAACAGTGCTCAAATCAGAAAATATAAATACTAGAGAAAGTAACCGAAACTGTTGAAGGGAAAGATTAAATTCCAAAATCTTCAAACTCGGTAAACCCACAACATTCATAAAAGAAAAGTTCGCTGTACGATGAAAACATCGTCGTGTCGCATATCTAAAACGAAAATAAATATATTTTTCAAATGAAATCAAAATCATGAAAAATTAAATTAAAAGTTTAATAAGGGTATCTGTAAAATATATATTAAAATATATATTATGGTATTATTATAGAACAGAATTGCTGTAGAAAAAAAGAATACACAGTACAAGAAAGATATGTATTGAAACAGTGATAAATTAAATCATCTGTGGATAATAGAGAAATCTTAGTTCGATGAGTTGGAAAACAAAAAAATGTTTGTTACATAGCCTTACCCTTGAAACCAGAGAAACCCCTAAACAGCTCATTAAAAACAACCGTTGATCCATAATAATTATTTAGTTTGACAAAGTCGGTGATAATTAACGTAACCCATTTATACGGATGTAAAGGAATATAAGATTTTAGATTGAATAATGCATCAGTATCGGAAATAAGACAAGACAAAATAGAAAAGAAGAAGAAAAAACAAACAGACTAAAAATGAATAAAGTCACTCAAAGGAGAAAATGAACTGAAGGATAAACCGCTCATAAAGACACCGAGTGTAACAATTTGTCAACTCCAGTGTAACCAAAAGGTGTTTTGAAACTCTCTCGTGAATTTGCCCTATATTACACATGTCTGTCCTGTTTTGATCTCTGTACTCTCTTGTTTCATGGTTTAATTTGTAAACTTGTCCATTGATTTGTAGCTTATAACTTACCGTCCAGATGGATCTCTGTATCTCAGGATCCAACTAAAAACTCCCAATTTCATCGTTTAACAGGATGCGTCAAATATAAAGATTATCACAAATAGTTAGCTATGTTTTAATCTATATACACTTACTTACTCTAAAAAATTGTAAGGTCGTCATCCCGAACTGAAGTTTGTATCTCGCGTATGAGACTAGACATCTTCAGTTAGATTTCACGTCCTTCTAGAATTTAATCCTCACTGGACTTGACACTTTACTGGCAATGTGACTTGGGTCGTTAACGGAGCAGGACATGATTACCCCTTCGGATCACTTGATGTCATTCTTGGTTTTTAAATGGAATTCAAATTGCTAGCACTTCTGTTTCCGAGCTGTTTTGTTCATTTTTGCTTGTTAATTTATTATATGTTTTGTATTCTTTTAGTTATGCATGTATCCTTGTGGCATTTGTTTGTTGTGTTACATTCTCATGACTTTGTCTTTTCCTTGGATTTAGACTTTTCCACTGTTTTGTCGCTTCGGTTTCTTTTGCCCATATTAACCAAATACTGCCAATTAAATGTTTGTGATTTTTACGCATCTTGAATAATCATCAGATCTTAAATGAAACACCAAATATGCATGACATGAAATAGATAATAACTAAAACAATGTGTATTTGATTTTACTTCTTCCTTCAATAACAAATACTTAATTCATGGCTTTAGAAATTATTCAGAAACTCTCGAATTAAAGACGAAGCTCCGGGTAGTTCATTATTTACAGCCAGTTGACTTGAATAATTATCTAGTTTTATAATTCAGTGCATACTTACAGAAAATCCTGAAGGATATTATAGGAGATCGATATATCAATTAGCATACTAACGGGGTCCTAGAAAATTATTTTTGCTGTAGAAGATTAAAAGGACAAATATACCTAAGGAGCAATCAAAGAAACGTAATCCATTGGACAGACAAACCCGGGAAGACAAATGAACAACCACAAGCACAACAAATAAACGCAGAAAACTAAAAAACAATGAACTACACGAACTCCTATAAAAACCAGGAGTGAACCAAGGTGCTCCGGAAGGGTAGGCAGTTCCTGCCCGGTATACGGAACCCGTCGTGAAGTTCAACAAAGTCAATCCGGGGAAGTCCCAAATCGGTGGAGGCAATACTGCTACTTTAAAAGCTGGATATTTTTCCAAAGTATGGTCGTTATGGAATCAAAACATTTGCCGTAACAAACTTTAGCGGATGATTTAACTAACAAAATAATTTCAAATTTAAAAAAAACTTTTTTAGTGGAATGCTTTCAGATGAATTTATAGTTTGTAACTAAAGTGAAATATTTCTTATGATGTTTCACCCTTGCGCTTTTTAGTGCCAACTTTTCCAGCAGACTTTAAAGTCCTTGGACTTCGAAAAAGTCGAAATGTTGACATTTAATTTCCGCTTTCGTTTCCAAGTTAGGAAATTGTTTAACAGATCTGTATTTATCCAACTGCTGTGGCATATATATAGATTCTCCTTCAGGCACAAGTCGATGTCATCACTTAGGATTAGGAAATTTTAGGGTCGTCATCACGAATTGATTGGCCGTTACAGTGTTCCAATATCTAAGATGATGTGGGGCCTGTTCCCCCTGTCGTAACCTTTCATGTGCCTCCATCGATTTGTGACTTCCCCCGGATTGACTTTGTTGAACTTCACGACGGGTGCCGTATACGGAGCAGGAACTACTTACCCTTCCGGAGCACCTGGGTTCACTCCTGGTTTTTATACGAGTTTGTGTTGTTCATTGTTTTTTAGTTTTCTGTGTTTATTTGTTGTGCTTGTGGTTGTTCATTTGTCTTAAAAATCTTACGAAAATATCGTTGCTATGTAGTTTGTTTACATAGACGTCATTTAGGGACTTCTCTAGTTTATCGTTCCAATAACTGTAGACAGAAACGGCGACCAAAATTTAGAGAACACCTCTTTTTGTACTTTTTGTTCCATTTTGGTCTTGTCTCATCGCCATTTCCCCTAGAACTCCTTTTATTACTTTTTTATTTGATAGCATTTTTTTTTTCAAAAATAAAAAGAAAGAAGAAAATTACTAAAATCAAGAAACAACTTCTATATGATTACACATGTACTCATTCGAAATACGAAACGAAACGGTTTAGTTCTTAAATAAGAATTCCTAAAGCAAGACTTTTTTTTCGTTTCGTTTCGTTTCATTTTATAGTAATCCCCGTCCAAAAGTGGTGAAGAAATTCAAGATGAGATACTTGCACAAATAAAGATACATGTAATGACAATACATCATACATTCAACAGCAATAACTGACATTACTTAACCTACGTTTCTAATCTCCAAATACATTTTTGACTTCCAGAAAGAAAACAAAGTGATTTCTGTTATATCTGGTTTATTTTGAATTGATTTGCTAATTTTATTGAAGGCGGACATAACAGTCTTACGTCCGAACAACCAAACACGACTTTGTAAATTTGCAATTACACTGTTATTTTTTCCTGATTTTCTTTTGTTTTGTTGATTTAAAAAATCGTTTAGTTCTTATTAAATCAACATTATATCTTTAACTGGTTTTCCAACACTTTGATCTCGAGCACTGATGATACGTTGTCAATCAACGAAAAGGACATACAGCAATACAGTGCATATAATTTATTTCGGTATTTTATGATAGGTTTTAGTAGTAATGGTGGTAATTTTGCTCCAAGATACGGCCTAAGGTCCACACCCACCTTGGACCCCAATTACAATTTCGAAAGGCGACCACATAAGAAATTTTCATTTAAAGTTGTTCACAACAGACGGTAAAGTTTAAGTAAAGATTTTTAAAAATATTTATTTGCTTTTTCTGTTTTTATGAACGGTCGTCGTAGCGGTTAAAGGTGCAAACTTAAATGCAACTTTTCCTATTTCCCTTGTAGGTATCAGCAAAATTCACCTAAAAAATTGAACGTTTTACCAGATCAATACCTATCTCGTAATTATTCCATCCTTTTTCTTAAAATCATAATATAAAAACCGTTTGGTAACAAACGCCATACAATTTACCATTACACGTGGAGGTCCTATTAGAGCTTTCTTACAAATTGACGAAAGGTACGTATGATTGACGAATCATACGTAAGACCCATTTGAGGGATCCTTTATTTTGACTTTTGACGACGATGAAAGTTTTGCACGACCTTGACTGGCTAAACAGCCCTTGAACAGTCGGCCCTGGCTTGCGCCTTGCATTTAAATGTTTATCAGTAAATAATGATTGACTTTTGAAAGCTTATGACAATATTTTTACACGTGTGCAATCTCAAAATAGCCATTGGCTCCGGGCATTGGCTATAAAATGCGTTGCTTCCCAATGTATTTCTTTCAATGACAATTACACTGCATGCAACGATACATGTGAAATGTTAATTTTTATGTGATATGATAGGTTTTAAAACGTATGCGCAAACGAGGATAAAATAAAATGCTAACTAGGAAAGGGGGAAGGGGGGGAATTGAATTCATAACATAGCCCCCCCCCCCCTTCCAAGTACTTCTTTCCAGTTAAAAAATATACCAAGAAAATAGTATTTATTAAAGTATTTTGGCTCCCAACATCCCGAAAAAAAAATTGTAGATCTTATTTTGTCCGATGTACAGTAGTTGTCGTCTGTTTATGTAGTTCATACGTGTTTCTCGTTTCTCGTTTGTATATAGATTAGACCGTGGGTTTTCCATTAGTAATTTTTGGGTCTTTTATAGCTTGCTGTTCGGTGGGAGCCAAGGCTCCGTATTGAAGGCCGTACCTTGACCTATAAAAGTTTACTTTTATATTGTTATTTGGATGGATAGTTGTTTCATTGGCACTCATACCACATTTTCCTATATCTAACTAATGTATCCACATTGCAGACACATTTCAAGTATCTTATTTTGATCTCCTCCCCGGTCATTTCTGTTCAACACTTAGCCAGAGAGAGACCGTTAAAATTTCTGAAACACTTTTTTTTCTCAGTATAACTGGGTGCTTGTTCGCCTTTTTGTTTTTGACCATTTGAAACTTTCTATATACATGTAGTATGGCACATATATAAAATAGTACGTTAATATTAAAGAGATTACAGCAATTATATTTTCGTTGATCTTCATTTCCATATCTTTGTTTGTTGGCTATTTGTCTCCTGGACATTTATCTTATATCTAACTACTTGTTTTAAAAAAAAAATTGCGCGCTTGTGTGTGTGTGTGAACGATACTGGGTGAAATATATCAAAGGGACATTTAAACTCACAAGTCGAAAACAAATTGACAAACACCCATGGAAAAAAAACCAAAAAGACAAAAAAAAACAGGTAAGAAAACACAAGCTAAAAACAAAGCAACACGAACCCAAACGAAAACTGGGGGTGATCGACGGTACTCCAGAGGGTAAGCAGATGATGCTTCACATGTGACACCAGCGTCCTTGCTTGTGTTCAAACCAGGAAAAACATGTATAAACAAATCCAACACTGATCAATCAACAATAATTAGCAATTTAAAACCAATTAGTCACGTTTAAAAGAATGAGAACAAATTAGTTATGGCATTAACTGACGAATTAGATATAACTGCCAGTAAAGACAAACCGTGCAAATAATTTATTTTGTAAATTGTATTTACGTTTTAAAATTCATGCTTGAAAATTCCCGCGCAAATGTGTGTTATCGTGATGAACATAAACAACGTATCGGACGTAAGTGTACTTTAAACATTTTTCGTTTATTTCAGATACAACATGCGTTTTTTATTTGTGAAATGCTTCAATTGTGTAGAATACAATTCATTAAGAAAAAATCTCATTTTTTCAGGATAAAATATAGACTCCAAATGTTATCGTGGAAATGAAATACACGCTCCCCTTACGTTCGTTCGTACCTTTCGTCAATTTGTAAGAAAGCTCTATTGAACGCAATGGAGCGGCCGGGTGTGAACAGGAGTTTTTCAACTTATTATCCTGTACAGATTCGTCGAGTCACTCCTCGATCATTTTTCTGCTATTGAAATAAATTTTCTTGCATAGAATACAAACATTGGGACTTGATCTCATTCGTTTTTAAACGTGACTCGTGTATACAGTTGATATAGCATGATGATTATATAGAAATAATTCTTCAGGGCTTCTGAAGTAGTAAACAGAATTGAGTCACGTAAACCATCCCCGGCTATTAATTTCATTCAATGAAACCTTGTTCTACATGTAAATCACAGGAGCTACATTCTTTTCCCGCGATTTCTGATAAAGTAATATATTACAATAAAAAACATAATGAAGTGAACTTTGTATGAGAACTGTGTCTCGATGGTAGAATTAAATCACCCAGTTAAAATAAAATATGGATTCTAGACCCCAATGTAGCAATTGTTATTTAGAACGTGCTATTTTAATTGAAACCAATGAATCCCACATGTATCAGTTGTCATATAATTTATAATCCGTTAAGTTCACTGAAAAATAGAAGAACGATTAATAAAGATATATGATCTAATACTTCGACATAGTAGAAATTATGGCATTGCTTATAACGTAAAATATGTTTCAGATTTAATCCAAACTATTATTATCTTAGATACTAGGTCCCTCCGTTGCGTTGCGGCGGGGGACAATAAATTCTCCCAAAAGAAACGACATTCTATTTGATTTTTGTTTGTTTTGTTGGGGTTTAACGCCGTTTTCAGCACATTTGACTATTTCGCGGCGGCCAGTTTTTATTGGTGGAGGAAGCCGGAGTACCCGGAGAGAACCACCGACCTTCGGTAGGAAAATTGGCAATCCTTGTCAATTAAGATCGGAGTCAAACACACCCCGCCACAGGTGAGATTCGAACTCACAACCCCAGCGTTGACAGGCTAGTGATCATTAGTAGTCATGACGAACTACCTAGACCAACCGGCCACCGAGGCCCCTGACATTCTAATTGAAACTTATCGCATGTTCGGTAAATAAAGCTTACATCGCATAATGATTAATTGGTTTATAATGTAACTAAGTGCATTCATGTAACGCATTTAAATAATGACCCAATCAGATGGTTATTTTTAAAATTTTTTTTTACTAAAAAATGGTATATTTAAGCTTACTTGACCTGACTTGTATAAGAATAAGAGCTGCGGCATTGATTGTTTTATTTTATCGATTTTATGATTGGGAAGCAGTTCGAGTTAATCTCCAAACTGATTTCACATTCATGAAGGTCCTGTGACCCATATTTTTATCTATGAATCTTAAAATTTAACCCAAAATGACCAAAAATCCGAGAAATGCAATTCATGTCTTCTGACAAATGAAAGAGAATTGATTCAAGCTGGGAAACTGATTTTTTTTTTGTGATGACGACTTGATTGTTTTACAAAAAATCCTGTAATGGCCACGAGGCCAGCCTTTAAAATATGTTTGTTTGCTGTAAAACGAATGACTCAATAAAATTGCCGCGATTCAATTTTTTTTTCTGACGTGTTGAATTTTTTTTTCAAAACT
This sequence comes from Mytilisepta virgata, assembly GCA_028015205.1. NCBI lineage: Eukaryota > Metazoa > Mollusca > Bivalvia > Mytilida > Mytilidae > Mytilisepta > Mytilisepta virgata. Next base: position 18,040,594 of record CM051520.1, on the reverse strand, counting down.
TCTACATTGTTCTCGCTAAGGTGCATACATGTGTCCTTCAAACTCGTGCGTCCATTTAGATTTAATCAGCTGCGTCCGAAGACCGTAGTTTTCATGAACATTTTTCAGGTCGCCATTTTTGTTTCGTGAAAATAAAATTGGGAAGGGATAGGAAGCGAAAATAAGAAAGCAAGAAAATGGAATTCTTGCGATTTTTCTTTGACCGACCGGTATGTAGAACAATATGTAGAACTCATTCCACTTAAAAACAGATTTAGCCTATTTTGGCCAGTGCACTTAAATATGCAGAAATGGAAATTTTGTTAATATTGATAATTCAGGTGGTAAAACAAGGTCACTGGGAAGAAAATAAGAGTATTTTTCAGAAAAAAATAATAATAAAGTTTATAAATAATTAAATAATGAAATTATAATAATTAAATTGTGTTAAACAGTATAGTGCAATTTTTTGGTCATATCTGTCTTAGAAATTTTCTTCCAAGGTTGGAGCACCACTGCAAATGTTCATTTTGTTATTTATACTAGTCAGTAATATGAGGCAGTACATGATTTTAGTTTACCTTTAACAAACATCCAATAGACTTACTATGGTACTGTCAAAACGATAGCGAGATGTACATATTAACAAAAAGAAGACTTACCCAAACAAAATTAGAATAGAGAATGGTAGTGAAAAACCCATTGAATGAAAGACACTGAAAAAACCTGCGAAATAAGGAATAACATCTAGATACAACTGAATAGAAACAAATACTAATGTATTAATACCACACAAATCTCTTGTCAATAATGTTGGGTTAGCATGATGACCCTGTTGAATTGAATTTCGTACACCTATTGTTGCTATTCGTTCTCTGAATATTGGTAATTACTCCTTTTATAAATAGACTCCAATCATATACAGGGAAAATATAAGAAAAAGCCAAGATTATGCAAGGCAATGACTTGATTTTCTCATCGCAATACTAAATTTAAGAAACAGGTAAATATTGTTTACATTTTTTGTCCCACTTTTTTTTTTTTCTGAAAATTCAGGCCGACCATTCTTGTATCCGAATCCAAAAGATATTTTCAACTATTGTCTCAGGTACTAATGCAAAATAATCTTCTTAGGATAAATGTGCAATATGTATGACATATTAGCATAAGTGAGTCGTGTGTATTTAACAACAGTACAAGTTAAAAAGTGTTAGATGAGTGAAACAATTAATATCAAATTAGACTGAATATATTTGAAGACTGATCACATATATGTTTTTTCGCATGGCTCTCTCTGCTGAACGGCAATCGACAGCATAAGACAATATTTCGTGATTACCCCCGAAACCACTGGTATCAAACTCAACAGAAGTCATAGACTGAAAATTCACCGTTGTGTTATTTCACGAATATAATCTGTAACTTTTATTAGGATTAAAATACGCCCATTCAATGCGGAAGAGAAATTCTAATTCGGTCGTTACAAGTGTCTTAGTAATACTTCCTTCTGCATTTAAGTAAAAAGTAACGCTATGAATTCCAAAGTTCAAGCGCCATGACACCCTCTTCAGTGTCAAGTTTATGATATAATACTTTAACTTCTGTGTTATTTTAGTTATAACAGAATCAATGTTTTTCCAACAGAATTTTTTAATTGTATTTTTTAACTTTCCTATATAAAATCTATGTCACAGATCGTCATGTATGTGATTCGGTAAATTAAGCACATCGATCTTGTTTCATTATACTTATGTCAGACATATGACATCAGCTGTGGTGGATCAAAGTAAAAACTACAATACTCAGGGAAGGTGTAAAAATTTCACAATTGAAAGTCTTTAATCCGCACGTCTGTTAATTTGTTTTGTTTTAGCTTCAATGTAGGTAGAAATTTTTATTTTTGGTTGTGTTTCACCTTCTTTAAAAGATGTCGCTTTGACAACAAACACTAGACATGAGAAAGTGACTTCAAAATACTCGTGTTTAGCTCACCTGACCCTAAGGATCAAGTGAGCTATTCTCATCACTTGGCGTCCGTCTTCCATCGTCCGTTAACTTTTACAAAAATCTTTTCCTCTGAAATTACTGGACCAAATGGAACCAAACTTGGCCACAAGCACCATTAGGGTATCCGATGACTCCGGCTGCCAACCAACATGGCTAAAAATAGAACATAGGGGTAAATTGCAGTTTTTGACTTGTATCTCAAAAACTAAAGCATTTAGAGCAAAACTGACTGGGGTAAAAATGTCAAGATCTACCTGCCATAAAATTTTCAGACGAATGGTTCAGCCCTTTTTTGGGTTATTGCCTCTGTATTGTTAATTTTAAGGCAGTTTTAGGTTATTATCTTGAATATTATTATAGATAAAGACAAACTGTCAAAAAAGTTCAACAAAGTAAGATCCACAAATAAGTCAACATACCCAAAATCGTTAATTGGCCCCTTATCCGGTGTAAACTTTCCTTTAAAGACCTTCTCCTCTGAAAACCTTGGTAGAATGGTTCTTTGGTGACCCCCTTCAAAAAATGTGTCCGGCATCCCCGACTTCCAACCGACATGGCTGCTGTGACTCAAAATAGAAAAAGGGGAGGATGAATTCAAAAATCTTCTTCATGTAACTACATGGCCAATTGGAATTAATCTTAGCAGCAATCTTCTTTAGATGGTTCTCTTTCAGAACTGTGTCCGATGACCTGGATTGTCAATTAAGACGGTCACCACAGCCGAACTTAGTTTCGTATGGAAGCCTATGGGAAAATTCATAAAACAATCTTTTTTTCTGAAACCACTGCCCCAATTGGGACCAGACTTGGCAGCAATGGACTTTATATAGTCCTCTTTAAGAACTGTGTCCGATGATCAGAAATATCGACCAAAATGACTGCCACAGCCGAACTTTGTTCAACATAGGACACTATTGGAAAATTCATTTAAAAATCTTATCTAAGACCATTTGGCCAATTGCGACCAGACTTGGCAGAAATGTCATTGGATCGTCCCCTTTCGGAATTGTAGCCGCTGACACTGGCCTGTCAATCAACATGGTCACCAAAGATGAACTCAATTTAACACAGCACCTTATGGCAAAATTTAATTTGCAGATACCATACCTTAAACTTGGACATTTGGAAACAGACTGATGACAGCAATGGTCCTCTTTCCGAATTGTGTTTGGTAACCTTAAATGTCAACTAAGATGGCCACCACACTTTAACTTTAATGTTCCCATGATAGGTTCCCATGTTAAACTAAGTTTCGCTGTTGGCAGTCCGGTTAATGAGACACAATTCTGCAAAAGAACCATCTAAAGACCATTTCTTCCAATTTTGGTTCCAAATGGCCAATTGGTTTCAGACAAAAAGACACTAAGTATGTAATTTACATCTTAATCGACGAAATGTGCACATCTTGTGTATCAGAATTGGTATCAAAGAATTGTATTTTTACCACTGGGTCGATGCCATTGCTGGGGGACTCCCGAGGTTATCCCCAGCTCACTTGCTATTATATCGATACAAGCTCGAAATTGATACTTATAATGTTCTATTACAAAAATATAACATTCGCAAAAACTAAGGAGTATCTCACTCTGTATAGCTCTGTCCTTAGACAGTTTTGGCATAACCCCTTATGGTAATTTTGGTAATTTTGAAGGTTTTTGTTGTTGGGCCCATGCTGTTTATATGCTTTTAGTTTTTAACTGTATTGCATGTATTGTGTTGGTCTTGTCTTCTTGTTCTCCGGAGTTTGTCAGTCGTTTCGATTTTCCCCTCCTTCGAACATTCTTTGGTATTTCTTGACTTCACTTAAACCTTTTGGATTATTGTTTTGGATTTCAACATTTTAGGCCATGGGCATAACTGATGAGTCGTAAATCTACGAAATGTGCACATCGTGTGTATCAAAATTAGTATCAAAGAATTGTATTAAACACGTAAAGGATCAAAACTCAAAAACTGTTGATTGTAGAGACTTCACTTGAACAGTTTCTTGTAATCATCTAAGGCCATTACCCTGAAAATGACTTCAAGGTCACTTGAACTCTCTCATTTGACTATCTCTAAAGCTCTGAGTAATAAAAGTAGTATATAAAGACAAGATCATTTTGAAGCATACATAATAAAATGATGTTGTGACCTTGACAATGACTGCGAGGTCACACTGGACAGGCATTAAAACTCTCTAGTTGTGATTTTACAAATCATATAATATTCAAAATATAGTTTATTAGAACAACTTCAGCTAGATGCATGTGTAAAGCAATGGTCATGAAAATTGAGATGACACTTCAAATAAAACAGACCTTAACTTTGAATAATTTGATTGTAGAAATATTGCAACATACCTTTACTTTGCAACACACCATTGCTGTTTACCACTTGAGCTGTACATAACACTTTCATTGAAAAGCAGGAACCTACAGTATACACACGCAAGTGATCCTTAACTCATTTAATTTCATTAATGTAAGAATTCTATCCAAACAATCATATCATTTTGTCATATAGACAGGTCAAGATCCTTGAATAAAACCCTTGCAATAAAAAAATATATAGCTCTGTTATAGATTCGTACATGTAAACAAAAACAATATTTCAATTAAGCTATTTTTGTCTTCATTTACGTGTCATTAGTTTTTAAGTAATAAGAAAGAAGGAAACGTTGTTCAATGAGACCTTATCATGTTTGATTAATACGTATAAACAATAGAAATGTAAAGCATCATTAGGGTTAACCAATACAAAACCGGTTTGTCTCATTATTGGAATACTAAAATTTTGTAGTTTACTTTTTTAGTTTCTTTTCATTGATACTATACGTTGTCCGTTGGTACATACGCATTAAAACTGTTCTACAAATGATATCACTTTTCAAAAGACGCCTAAAGAGATTAATGTACGAAAACACAGAAGACCCCCAAGAAACAGATACTTTCTAAACTGGCTGAGAAATGTTAAAATTTGCAATTATCGATGATAATCTGCCTCTTAGTATTATAATCAAGCCTTGTCAATCCAGAATGTAGTTATTGTATTATTTTGTCGTGTATGCTGTTTAACATTGAAAAAATCATACCTATATAAACAATAATTATTATAATGAAGTTGTTGGGAAAGAAGTTTAAAACCTTTCTTCTCGAATACTGTACATTCATATGTATTTTTCATGGCATATAATAACAAACGTAATAATAAGAGACTAACCTTTATACGCTTTGTTTTCTGTTTTCGAGTAGAGGTTCCCGAGACCAATCAATGGATTAAAGAAAAAACTACCATATAATGATAAAAACAACTTTGACGAAAGAAACTAAACTTTTTTTTTTATAATGGAGGATTGTGACTATCAGTTCTCCACTTTTAGCTTAGGTATCAGTGATGAAAAAAGGAGTAAAGTTGACCTGCAGCCGCCTGGTGACAAATTATGGATAAATTGTCGTTGGAAAATTATAATTTCTGGAGGTGCTGGATATGACGTCATAGGACGTACCTGGAAGTGATTTGCGCGTATGCTCAATCGAAAATGATGGATTTTTACGCCATTTGTCCATGTTTTGATTACGGAAGTGACGTCAATCACGTGCCTGGAACTGGAAATGTTGACTGCATACGCGTTTGAACCGGAAGTGCAAGGGGAGATAATTTTTCCCGAGTTTTCCATTCCTGGTTGTCTCTGGGTCGGTCATCGGTCTCTATAGGGTTACGGTCCAGAGGGATTGTTCCACTCAATATTATGTGGAAGTCCCGTGAGTATATGCTGTAAAAAGTGACTATTTGGTTATCTCCCCTTGTATTGTTGAAAGGTTTCACGTCCTATAAAAGCCTGTAATATTTTCCAATGGATGTTAAACAAACGATAACAAATTAATAAACTTTTAGAATAAGTGTTCCTATTTTCACTAGCCTAAGACTACTTGCTTTATCCTAGGGTAAAAATGAAAAATTCTAGGCGATTTAACTTTAATATTTATATTTCAGAACCATTTGGTACACATGTATATCCTATTGTCAACGTAAAAGGTTAAGACTTCCTAACATGAAACTTGAAATAATATATCTGATGTTTTAAGACCAATGAACGAAATAAACAACATTGTGATCAACTGATATCGTTTTTAAAGCCTGTGGAATAATTCTATTTTAAAAAAAGAAAAAATAATAAACAATTTTATATAAAAGTCAGGCAAATGAACGCTTGAATGGAGAAAAAATATTCACATATTTTTCTTCCTTTTATACCCATCAATATTCGATTCTAAATCTATATTATATTTTAGAAAACAGCTAATAATTTGGCACCCTTTTCTGATTCTGGTTTGTACGTGCAGACCAATTTAAATTTGGTGCTTTTTTCCTTTTGAAAACATTTGATTTATCTCATCACTAATTTTTATATACTCCATACTAAAATTTCAATTTTAGAAAAAATGTGTATTACAATTATGGATATATCCGATTTTTAATCTTGCAGGATTAATACTTCGTGAAATCACCAAAACCTTCAGCCAACATTTAGACTGCATAAGAAGTTTACATTACTGCACAAAATAAGTCATTATGTCAACATCAAAATATTCAATTATCATAAACTGAAATTAAAACCCTTAAGCGTATCAATATTATTAAAAATCTGCAGATAATGCTTACTTGAATCGATTACTTTCTTTTTCTCGTGGGAAAAGATATTAAGATATTGACATTTTCAGAGATTTCTTTAATGGACTTTAAAAGAATTTTACATACACCGTAGTCACTGTGACAGAATCATCATAAAACAAACAAGTTTGTGACGATACTATGATATTACATATATAGCCGAAACAAACATCCTATTATATACTTGACTCAGTGTTTCCCATTTATTTAATGAAATCATACAATTTTAGTTGTTGATGTGTATCTTTATCACGTTGATGCTTCCACGTGATGATCCTTGACATCTTCCTGACCATATAAAACCTTGCTTAACAACAACGGAAGACAAACAAAAATATTTTAAACCAATTTTCTTGAAAAAATCTGACTTGTAAAAACATAATCTTTTAATGAAACTGAAAAATCAATTTTTTTTCTGTATGTGTAAATATATATTTTTGAATTGACTCTTCATTGATTTAATTATAAATGATAGTGATCAATAAATTAAATTTTCGAATAAGATTTTGTCTATAAAAACTGCAGTAAGAAATAAAGAAAATATTAGTCCAGGACTTTAGATATTCATGTTATGTTTAGATTCAGTGGCTGTCCAGAGATTTGACCATGTGTGCTAATCAAACAGCGGAAATCCATATGGGAGATACATTTGACATTCATTTTCTAACATTTCTATGTGTTTGGGACAGTTATATTCTGTGTGAGACACAAGTGTGCGATTCATGCATCTCACATCGCATGACCTACATTGACGTAACAATGCAAAAAAGCGTCACGTCACAATGCTAGAACGTCAGAAAATACACAACTTCGTACAAATGGTACGACAACGTCGAAATTAACATCGCTTCAATTTTAAAATATCTGAAGCACAACCTAAAAGATAAGTTTTGTACCACTGGTACAAAACCAAAACCCACACGATCTTTTCAAATATGTAACTTATTTTGCACTAGGTTGCCTAGTTTATGAGAGCGCATTTTTGTGTCCTTAAGGTTATGTTTATTTCTTTAAATATTCGGCCGAGAAATGCGAGAAAAATAATTAGTTATGATAAAAAATGTGAGACTGGACAATTCGACCCTCGGGTCTACATTTTCTATCATCAGAAACTCGGCAAGCCTCGTTTCCGACTTGAAAATGTGAACCCTCGGGTGGAATTGTCCAATCTCACATCTTCGACCATGATTGATTATTATAATATACCTTTCGAGATGATCCATTCTTCTTAAAGGTTATTTCCTACCTCCTTGACAAATGTTCAATGTCAACTGAAGGTTGAAATCATTTTTCTTCCCATTCAAACTGAAAAATTTGTATTTGCACCATAATAAAACCTATTGCATTTTGATATACCTTGTGCAATAATTTTATAACGCATACACTGCAAAGAATAATACTTCCGTACATGTACATTCAGAAGATACAAATATTACTTTCAGATCAGATTTATATTAAAAAAAACATTTAATTTTGATTAGAAAAGAGGTAATATTTTTTCAAATTTCAAATTGGTAAATAAAATTTAAAACAAGGATGAAATGAAATACAGGACTTATTATGAACTGAAATTGAACAGTTAATCCTTTGTGAAAAATTCAAGCTCGTGGATGCGGAAAGAAAAATCCAAAAACAAATTGCTGTGTAGTTCCATAAATAGATACTCCCTTTTATAAACACCTGGAAAAGAAGGATTGGATATATGTCATCATGTCTTGTTATAAGAAAGCGGAAACAAGATCACGTGCAATTATGTACGTATGGCAGACTTAACACTTATAACCAGAATGGTTCCTATAACAAAGTATCGGAAATAATATGGGAACGTTGGGCCTTCAAGTGGTTTTTGGTCCAAAAATAGGGCTTTTTATAGGGCCGAATTTCTTGAAAATTAGGGCATAATAAAGCAAATTTAATAATCTATAGGGACATTATAGAGATATATCTCTCTACTTCACCCCTTTCCAAAACTGTCTTGTCATCCTGTAGCTGCAGTCAATCACCAAGAATTGATTGTTGTGTACAAGAAATGATAAAAATAAGACAGTGAGTTTCTTAGAAATATTCAAGTACCAGATTTTATCATATCTACAGGTACATGTATTTACGATAATCTTAAAGGTTTTAAAAGGAGGGCAACGAAAAAAAAACCATTTTAATTTTCGACCAATAAATTCTAATTTAAAGGGCTAATATAGGGAAAACGGTCTTTTTATGCCAAAATATAGGGATTATATGGCATTTTCATAAAGATAGGGATTTTATAGGGCCGCTTGAAGGCCTGGAACGTACGTATTAAGTTTTGAAGCTAGACCTTCATTTCAAAAAGATTCTAGAGGAAAACAGAAAACTAATTACAACTTTTTCAGAGGATACACAACATGTATGCTGATATTAGTGCTTCAGTTTTTGTGATATCTTGCTCTAAGTAAGAAATAATACATAGTTGTCATGCTCTATGGTTATTTTAACATTGGTAGGCATTATATTTGTTTATACTTTACACCGAGCGTCAGCGAGGTGTAAACTATTAACAAAAATAATGCCTACCCATGTTAAAATAACTATACGACATGGTCCCAAGGAAATATTTCGATTCTAATAGGATGATATGCATCATTTCTGTAATCGAAGCGAACACTATAAGTCGTCATATACGGGCACCCATGCCGATTTTAACAAGGCAAGAACATTTACAGAAAAACGGAAACTGTCTTTAAGCAAACAAAATAAATCAGACTTACATTTTTTTTTAGATTTTAAAGCAAATACCAGCGTTCGAGATCCTGAGCACATATGATTTTCCATTTTTGACTGCCGATCCGGCGTCGTTTGAATGTATGACGTTACATCTTTGATTGTGACGTCGCACTTTCGACTGCCATACCATTTCGCGTGACATGTATCGTTGTTGTATTTCGAGATTTGCTTAATGTTCGCAAAGCGATAACTGTAATAAAACGTATCACAAAATACCGAAATAAACTTGATGCATTGTAAAGATAGATTCAGTGAGATGGAATAATATTTATTTTATATATATAAAAAAAATACAACAGTTTTTTGATATCATATGTGGTTCGCGCTTCAAGTAACAAGGCATTATGCGCATGTGTCAATAATAATTGTTCTATTTAGAACACGGTTATGTTTCTATAGCGAAAGAGGCTTGTCATATTAGAAGTCTTGTTTTGGTATGTGTACATTTAGGTGAAGACATAACCTCTCACCAAATTAACGTAGAGCAGTTCTGCTGACTGCTTTACAACTGCTCTAGAATAGAATCCTGACTGCTCTAGAACAGAATCCTGACCTATTCTAACTGCTCTAAGCTGTCATGACCAAATACAGCTCTAACCTGTCATGGTCTTGAACAGTTCTGTAACCAGTCATAGTTTAGAACAGTTCTAGTAACATTCAGGATTTAGAATAAATAAGAGATCCCAACTTAAAGTTTCAGTAAAGTCTTATTGTAACACTATAAATAAACCGAACTGAAATAAAGCCGATGATCAAGTCGTAATGTCTTGACCAGAACTGTTCTTAAAAGCAGTCGTAGACCAGGACTGCTCTGATTCTTGGCCAGAGCTGTTCTAAAAAGCAGTCGTGGACCAGTCAACATGGAGCAGTTCTCGGAACTGCTACTGTCGTGATATAACGACAAAAATAAAATGGCTATAAATCTATATTAAGGTTTGCCAAAATATTGTCATACTTGACAAAGGAGTGTTTTATGTGATAATATACACATATTACAAATTCAATATTAAATGTGTTATATCGCTATGAAAATTAGACAAGCTGATAAGGGACGAGATCAAAAGTTCAATGTCGGATAAAAAACTTAATTCACATAGTTTTTTTCACTGACCCCCCCCCCCCCCCCTCTTAACTTAATTTGGGAAAAATTGATTGACCAATATAGGCGTATACAAAAATCGATGTCGGATAACAAAACTTCCAGTGATTTTTACCCCCCCCCCCCCCACCCCCAAACTATTTGAATTAAGTTTTTTATCCGACATTGAACTTTTGATCTCGTCCCTAACGGAACTAAAGATGGTTGAACTTGGCTTTTGACAAGAATTCTTCAAGAAATTTTCCGTCAAACACGTACAAAATAAAGATGGCATACATCCAAAGTTTTACACAAACTGTATGACTGACTAATCATTTCATTGTTTAACCTTTAATACAACTACACAGATGTTGCTTCATACGTGGTCCTTTCTACATTAATCATCATCAATGTTTGCAAATCATTTTTTTTAAATCAGAAAATTTTCTAAAACATTGTATGAAAATAAACTAATTGGGCCCCAACTATAATATTTCCAAGTGAAGTCAAATCCTTGTTTATATCTTTTAACAAGTTAAATGATGGAATATAAAATCCTATTTATCTGCATAAATCATTGCACATTTTTTCAAATAAATCATTTTCAGCATCACTTTGCGTCTGTCGTCCATCGTTAGCCAATTCATCCTCTGAAACCACTGGGTTAATTTAACTTTACAGGAATAATGTATGTAAGGGTAAAAGAGTCCTCATTTCATTCCAAACGGATAAAAAACATGCCCGATACAGGCACTTCTTGTTCAAATTTTCAAATTCTCTAAAACTACAACGCAAACTCTTTTCAAACTTTATAGGAATGGTGATTTGGAGATCATATACAAATATTCTTCTTTTGGTGTTAATCGAGGGGAATACAAGGCCTGTACAGTGACACATGTTTTGCATTAAAACCATATGGGAAAACACAATTTCATCATCTCCTCGGAAACTACAAGGCAAGTAATAATATAAATTGGCCTGAATATTGTATGGCAGGTCCTTTATAAAATATCTTCATTTCATTTGGATTTGATGAAAAACATGGCCATTCCTGATTTCGATATGTAACATTTTTGAGACATTTTCGTTAAAACTACGAACTACGATGCCAAATCTTTTTAAACTTTATGTGAATTATGATTGAGACACCCTCTACAAAGAATCATCAGGTGTCATACATGTCATAAGTTTGCATTGAAGCATATGTGAAATCACAATATTACCTCATTTTCTCTGAAACTGCAAATGACGGCAAGTAATAACCAAACTTGGCAGGAATAAAGTATGGAAAGGTGTTTATAAAAAGTCCTCATTTCATATGGATCGGATGAAAAACATGTCCGCCAAAGGCAATTCTTGATTTTGATCGATCAAATTTGAAATTCCTCTCCTCTAAAACTAAAATGCCAAGTCTGTTCAACTCAATAGGAATGGTGATTGGATACATGTATCAGCTATAATTATTCCTTATTTGGTGTTGATCAGTGGAATACGTTTGCATTTAAGCCTCTGGTATGGTAAATCACCGTTCCTCTGAAACTACGAAGCCAACATTAACCACAGTTACCAGGAATAGTGTATGGAAGGTTCTAATAGACTAAATCTTTATATGCAAACAATTTAAATATGCAGGCATTATCTGTTTTTTATTATCTAGATAAGCCATTCAGGCACATTTGAGCCTCTAGTTTACGTTTACGATATTTATCAAAATAAGGACAATGTAGGGTAATCCAGATTTTTCAAGACTTTCTATTTCTAATCTACCCCAGTGAGCTTGAAATTAAGGATACTACAGATACGCCAACGTCCGCTTGATATTTGGATTTGTTTCTTGAAATAGACAATGAAGGACATTTGAAGACAAAACTTTATGACAAACGTGATGACATCAACTTACCGATTGTTAATTTTCCCTTCGTGAGTAGCAATACACCAGCATCACCTGCATATGGCATCTACTTTTCTCAACTTATTCAAGGGCATGCGTGAGTTACCCCGACTTTCGACAAAGAGGATTACTTAACCAGGGTTTTATCAGGGATAAGTTGATGTCATCACTTAGGAAATTTTACAGTCGTCATCACGAATTTATTGCCCATTACAGTGTTCCAATATCTAAGATGAAGTAGGACCTGTTCTCAATGTCGTAACATTTCATCTGCCTCCACCGATTAGTGACTTTCCCAGGATTGGCTTTGTTGAACTTCACGACGGGTGTCCTATACGGAGCAGGAACTGCTTACCCTTCCGGAGCACCTGTGTTCACTCCTGGCTTTTATAGGAGTTCGTGTTGTTCGTTTATTTTAGTTTTCAGTGATTATTTGTTGTGCTTGTGGTCGTTCATTTGTCTTCCCGGGTTTGTCTGTTCAATGGATTACGTTTTTTTTTATTGCTCCTTAGGTATATTTGTCCTTTTTTGAACAGTTTAGAATATTTACAATGTTTACTAATAGAGGTTTTGTTCTGAAATCTGACAAAAGACCACCAAAGAATGAAAACTTCGTCTAAATTAGCCCAGTAGTTTCAATTATGGTTCAAAATTTGGATCGCCGAATGCATTTTTGAAACAAGATAAACCATCAGTCTTGCATGGTAATTGGCCCTGTAAATTTTGATGTGTTTTTAAAAAGCTTTTCTAAATATAGTTTTTTTTAGGGACGACGGTCCTGTTAGCCGTAATCGAAATCGCGAGACTCTTTTGATAAATGACCACCTAACGTCCATTCCATCGCACCGTCATCATGAATTGTCCTGTCGTTATTGAAAATTAATTTCATTTAAAATAAATCGTGATTAATTTCGAGTATTTTTAATATATGCAATCGCGGCAATTTTGTCCGACGTTTCTCGCGCTAGAAAAATTTACAATAATGGACCGCCAATGAACATTGCATCAAGGTTTAGTCCAATAGCTCAGTGTTTAATACTGTGCAATTTTTTGGGAAATCGCGAACGGAATATATTTATCTATGAAATGATTGCTTACTGTTTACTATCCATTGTCCCAATTTCGATACACTGTTTTATTGGTATGTCCTTGTTGACCTGTCCTGTTATCCATTTGTTGTTTATTTAGATGTGACGTTCAACCATCAAAATTTAAGTTGATAAATAGGAAATAGGAATTTATGTTGTAATTGTGTCAAAGGTTGATTCAAGTTATTGAGTTTTACAAAGCCAAGCTAATCGTTTTGCATTATGTCACACTGTGAACATTTTGTTCTTTATGCAATAACAATATGTGATACATGTGTCTTACTACCAACATAGGTAAAAAAACCGTAGAAATACAAAATACACTCTAATTGAAAGTCCCTGGTAACTCTTTAAATGGCCCTTAAAAATGTAATAAACACTGTGTCATAATATTTACAACTGTACTTACTAATGTATTTTGTGTAATATTTTAAAAGACTCAAATACAGTATTTTGTTGTTATACTAAAATTGATGTATTAAAAATCACATATCTTTATCATATATCTGTTTTACAAAAAATATTTTAATAAAGACTTGCATGTACTGTGCAATTCTTTAAGGCGATACTTAAAAAAATATCATAAGAAATTAGCATTCGCTAAAAATAAAGTACCTTATTATATAATAGTACCTTATATGAAAAAAAATCATCATGCAAGTGACAAAAATTAATGCAAAGGATAAGCAATGTTTGTTACATGTCAGCCATAAATAGTAAAGGTGTTAATGAGGTTAACAATATAAGAGAATTTTGATAAAATCCACTTAATACCAAATAATTAGAGTAAATTTGGAGTATATTTACAAAATGAATTTTAATTTCAACCATTTGGATATTGATCTTTGTGGGATTTAAAGTGTACTAGTGGACAAAAAGGTGTTCAGATGAGATGGCGAACAACGTAAACAACACGATCGTGAGTAGAATTCAAGTACACCCTAATTTAAATATGACAACAAACATTAGTAGCCCAGAAGAGTCAAGTATAAATAAACGTAGTATTACAAGAAAGAGACAAGTATCTAGTTCTGATATCAGTGATGCTAAGAAAATACAAAGTGCAAATAATTTAGAGCTAAATGATCTTTCTAACAGAGACCCCCCTAAAATGACAGAATCAGAACCTTCTTATTTCGGCGATACAAAATCTTGAAAATAATATATCTGTAAGCTTCAATATTGTAAATAGCCGCATACCACAACTAGAAACTAATATAGAGGAGAAGATTTCTGCCAAAATACAAACTGCGTTAAAAACACATAATCGACGAAGAAGTCTCCAAAGTTGAGAGCGAAATTAAACAAGATATAGAGACAATAAACAACAAAATAGACAAAGTACAGAAGTCATGTGAAAATATAACACGAGAAAAACCCAAACAAGCTTACATTCGCAATAATATAGTCATTCGAAATCTTCGTTATGACGAGAGCTTTGAAAGACAACGACAATTCGCAGTTTAGAAAATTAGTACTTCAGAATTCCATTTGTGATATAGTTGCTGTATGTGGAAAGTTTTTTCGTGGAAATGAAGTGCCGACTGTTGATTGATATAAATGGATTGGTAATAACCGTGAAAATATACATAAAAGTGCTGTCCGAGGTTTAGGCGGTGTTGGATTCTTGATCAAAAGTGAGATGTATAATGATTTTGAAGTTCTGTCTCTCGATAAAAGTGTCGAAGGAATACTATGGATACAAGTTAAAAGCAAAACTACAGACTTCGTCGTGTGTTATTTACCAACAAATGAGTCAAGTAGATCCAACGATCAAGAGTTGTTTTTGGAAAATTTGCTTCTTCAACAAGTGTATTGTAACAAAATTAAAGGTTTAGCCGTTATTTGCGGAGATTTTGATTCCTGATGTGGTTGTAATAATGATTATATAGAAGGTGTTGATGATATTATTCCAAGAAACTTAATTGATCATTTTGAAAATTATAACGGTGATCTATTCGTGGAATTCTTAACAAATATTAATTTTGCCATGCTAAATTGAAGAATAGGATCCAACGGGTTCACGTATATATCACCACAAGGAAAATCCGTTGTGGATTATGTTTGTGTACCATACGAACGATTTGGAAATATTTTAGATTTTAATGTTGTAAAAATGTCGAATATAATCAAAACTTTGAATGATAACCCATAAAGCGTACCTGATCATTTCCTTTTAAAATGTGTGTAATTAAAATACATAACGGCACAAGTAGCATTGAGTCATCGGAAAGAAATGTTGAAAATAAAAAGTCTAAATTCAATGTATAAAAAATATTCCTGATAATTTTCTGAGTGACCAAGAGAGTCTCGACTCAATCATAGGAGCTATAAACCGTATCGAAAATTCAATACATGAGGATAACTCTGTCCAGTCTGCTTACGATAATTTCTGTAATGTAGTGAAAGACGAGATGAAACACTGACTACCGATCATTAACAACGCCAACAAACGAAATAGACGTGTAAAATCTATGTAAAAACCGTACTAGAGTCAAATCCTAGAGGATCATTGGAACAAAGTACTAAGTATTTAAAAGTGAAAACGATTGGCTGGAAGCAGAAGGATCAAATTCGAATAAGAAAAAATTAAAGGAACAATTTTGTTCCGATCGTAAATGCTTTGACAAATTGAATAAAAAATACAAACGGAGATACGTCCACTGTGAACAAGAAAATCTTCAAGAAAAATTACACTCAACAAATCAAAGAGACTTTTGGAAATAGATTGCAAAACTTGGGATAGCAAATGAAAGACATGAAACTATACCGTGGTCCGTAATCGATAATGACGGAAACATCAGAATAAACAAAGAATATGTTTTAGAACGTTGGAAATCTGACTTTGAGAGTCTTTTCAACAGGAATTACCCGGAACAACCGCCGAGGGATGACAGTGAGAATGCAAATCGGTAAGATGTGACGTCTTTGAATGACCCTATATCGCGAGAAGAAAATATTAAAGCAGTTGAATGTGCTAAAGAACCTAAAGCTGCGGGTTTGATGAAATTCCCACCGAAGTTCTTAAAAACCAGACTTTTATTCATATGTAATAGATGCTTTGAGTACCGAAACATTGGACAACAGGGACTATCAATCCAATCTTCAAAACCGGATCAGACGACAAGAAAAATCCTATGAACTATCGTGGTATAACTTTAGTTTCGGTACCCAGTAAAATATACTGTCATATACTGAATTCACGTTTGAATAAATGGTTGGAATCTAACAAAATTTTAGGTGACGAACAAAACGGTTTCCGTGAGAAGAGAAGCTGCGAAGAACATATATATACTCTATATACAATCATCAATGACAGAAAAATTTCAAAACTTTCTACTTTTGTTTGCTTCATAGACACGCGAAAGGCGTTGGATTCTGTCCCGAGAAGTTTACTCTGGTATAAGATACTGAAAGCTGGCGTTCATGAAAAGTTCCTGACCGCAATGTTAAGTGTGGCGTCCGAGTCAACGACCGTCTGACACCATGGTTCAACGTCGATTCCGGACTCAAACAAGGATGTTTAATGTCGCCTAGCCTATTTGCGATAAACATTAACGATCTAGCCGAGCGAATCAATAGCTTAGAATGTGGTATAAAGATTGACGATATTTAGTTAAGCATATTGCTATATGCTGACGACATAGCCGTGATTGCACGAGACGAACAAAAACTCCAAGAATTGCCGAATGAAGTAGCGTCATGGTGTAAAGATTAGAAACTAGAAGTAAATCGTCAAAAAGTAAAGGAGTACATTTTAGGAACCCCTCAATACCTCGATCACACTTTAATTTTGAATGTGGAATCCATGATTTACAATATATTGACTCTTACAAATATTTAGGACTCAGGTTCGACGAGTTTTTATCTTTAGAAAAAGCGGCCAAGGAACTTGCTAAATCAGCTAGTAGCCCTTGGAGCTCTTTTCGGTAAATTCATAGCAACAGAAGGCATGGGTTGGAAAGTTTACCATAAGCTATATACTTCGATGGTGGAACCTGTATTATTCTATGTCAGCGCGATTTGGGGATATAAATCGTACATAGTAATTAATAATGTGCAGAACAAATTCGCAAAATCCTTTCTTGCTGTGGGAAAGCGTACCTCTAATACAGCTGTGCGTGAGGATCTTGGACTAACTACATTTCATACAAAACAGAAACGTCCGTGTCTACAGTTAAAATGTAAAATTGCACGAACTAACGATGACCGACTCGTATCAAAAATAGCAGTATGGGCCTCGCGACGACGAAAAGGGTGGCATCAACAAGTAAACAAGCTTGCCAGCGATATAGATATAGCTGAAGTTCACAATACCGCTATCAGTGTGAAAACAGCGATGCGTTCCATAAACAAGAAACTTTAGAATTTTGACCAAACTGTTTCTATACACGATTTACATGATGACCGAATCAACATCAACGGGAATAAACTAAGACCTTATCGTATGTACAGGTCAAGTGTAAACATAGAACAATATTTTGAATCACATTTACCAAGAAACATAACACGGACTATGGCATTATTCCGAAGTGGGACACAGTCCCTAGTTGTTGAAACAGGACGGTATTCCAGGCCGCAGACTCCCCTAAATGAAGACTTTGTAAATTTTGTACTTCGAATGAAATTGAACATGAAATTCATTTTTTAATAGTTTGTGCTCTATATGAAGACATTAGATACGATTTATTCCAAAAGGCATCTCGATTTATAGTTAACTTTGAAAATATGGATAGACAAAACAAGTTCAATGCTTTAAGGTAACTTCCGATACCAAGGGAAAGAATCCGGTTTGACTGATGTAATACTAGATTCCGATTTTAGTGATTGGATATATCGCCTATATTTCAATCTCGCGATAACAGTTTTGTTGTCGTCTAGTGTTGGTAAACAATCGATCCCATTCTCTACGGCATTACAGTTTTAAAAAAAGTTAAATACTTTCCTTAGTAACCGCTTCAAAAAGCATTAATTTTAATAAAGTTTTAAGAAAATTATATAATTTGACTGAATAATTGGCAGCACTTAAAGACACTGAACCGAGAATGTGAAAATTATTTTCATGTGTAATATGTAATTATGTTCCACCTGCGTTCTTTTCCCTAGCGCAAATGTCTCCCGTCAAAACAAATGGTTCAACGTGAATCACTGTCGACGTTGATCCACAAGATAAGGGTATCAAAATGAGCTAAAATAATCCATTTATAAAGCAATGCTTGTTTCAATTGGTTTACTTACAGTGCATTGCCGTGTAAATGTATTCTACAGTTGCGTGTAGGTTGGAGAGTTGAAGGTACAATTTCTTCAGTCAAAGACCACAAATCATGGACAAGGAGGAATGATAAAATAATCTTCATGTTATGTGTTCATATAAATTATGACAAATGGAAGACGTCAAACAGATAATAATCAGTTACTTTAAGGAGTTGTATTTTACATTAGGCACGTTGTGGGACCATGGCAGACACAGGCACCTGTTTCTGTTAAAAAAAATACCATATATCCTTATGTTATTATAAGGATATATGGTATTTTTTACAGACAAAAGTGCCTGTGGATACAGTATCCTGACATATTTTGTTCAACTGTATACAACAACAGAAACAAAATCATAAACATTTAAAATTCATAAACCAGTCTTACTTAATTCACAGGAAGTCGACACATGTATCTAGTTTCTAACTTGTCTGCTTTCACTTTCAATATTTCAAGGCAATATATGACATTATAATCTATTTCCCTGATGTATATGACCAACCCGGCTGTTATGAGTACAATTAGAGGGTCGCAGGGGTCTGTATTGCTCCCTAGATTTGGTTTGACATCCATGTTAAAATTTGGTGTCAATGGACATTGTGTCCAGTTTATAATTGTTATAAACTAGATTGAGGCCGTCGGAAACGACAGCTATCCCCACACTTCCCACGTGATGTATCCCTGTGCACCTATCTCACATGAATCATATCTTTGAAAACAGGTCCAATTTGTGGAAAAATCAAAAACCTTACTGTGCATCAATCTGCATTCAGTGTATGACAATACTATATAGAAATAAAATGCATAACATGAAAAACGAAAGAAGAGTTTCATTTACCAGCTGATAATTCCCATTTTTGAAATTCGATCCCTGAAGGCCCCAATTTTTGAAAATCAAAATTCTAAAATCTTATTGCGCATCATATACAGTGTGTGACAATATTGTACAGAAATTAAATCAAAATTCTAAAATCTTATTGCGCATCTATATACAGTGTGTGACAATATTGTACAGAAATTAAATACATAAAATGAAAAATGAAAGAAGAGTTTAGGTAACAAGCTTAAATTCCCAATTTTTAAAACTCAACCCCTGAGGGAACCAAGTTTTGAAAACCTTATTGTGCATCTATATAAATAATGTTATAGGAAATTTAACAAACCAGAAAAGCAGCTTAGAACCATGCAGTGATCATTCATGAGAGATTTTGAATCCATTGGTCAAGTAGTTTCAGAAAAGAGTATCTGAAATTTAGGCCACCAGAAACTAAACCATATAATGCTAAAGGGCACCTTCTATGTTATATTTTTGTTCGAATTATATTTTAGGGTTCCCTTATCAAATCCTAAACCTTATAAGGGGCTTCATTTTGCTGAGCTTTGCTCACACTGACATAGTTTTTTTTATCAATTTAACATGCCATCTGTAGTAAATGTTAACCAAACTAATTGTCCCCGCACTTTGGCACTTTCAAAAAAGGTAAGGTATAAAGCGATTGTCTCCGTCCGTCTGTTCATCCGTCACACTTTCGTGTGACATCACGTCCTTCTTCACTTTTGGGTTTAAGAATTTAATTGTACTCCCCCCAACCAACCAATGGAAGTTTGGGGTATATAGGTTTCTGCTTGTCCGTCCGAAATAACGTTGTTCGCAACTCCTCCTACACTACTTGCATGATTCTCATGAAAATTTAAGGAAAGTTAGATCACTATGTGGAGATGTGCATATTGATCCTTGGGTGGTCCCCTTCCAAATTTGTGTCCGGTGTCCCCAACCTTCGACCAGGTGGCGGTCAATCTAAAAATAGAAAAGGGGGAGTCCAAATTTTAAAAATCTCCGTTGAAGCATAGTATGCCAATCTCAGCTAAACTTTGCTGAAATGATCCTTGTGTAGTCTCCTTCCAAATTGCGTTTGAGGTTCCTGACATCTGACCAAGATGGCCGCCACAGCGGAACTTAGTTTAACATAGGACCCTATTGTAAATTTCCATAAAAATCTTCTTTTCTGAAACTACTTGCCCAATTAGAACCAAACTGGTGCAACGGTAATAAGGGGGTCCTCTTTCAAAATTGTGTTGATGGCCCCACCCTCCGACAAAGATGGCCGCCACAGTTTAACATATGACCCTATGGGAAATTCATTCAAAAATCTTGTCTCAAAAAACTGAGCCAATTGTAACCGGACTTGACAGTTATGGTTCGTAGATGGTCGTCTGAAATATGTCCTATGACCTAGGATGTCAACCAAGATGGCCGCCACAGTCGAACTTAGTTTTACATTGGATCGTACAGGACAATTCATTAAAAATGTTCTTGTCTGAAACCACTTGGCCGATTGGAACCAAACTTGACAGAAATAGTTCATAGGTGGTCCTCTTTCAGAATTGTGTCCTTTGACCTGGAATGTCAACAAAGATGGCCACAACAGCTGAACTAAGTTTAACATAGGACCCTATGGGAAAATTTATTAAAAAATCTTCTTGTCTGGAACTACCGAGAGGTTGGAACCAAACTTAGCAGCAATGGAGCTTAGATGGTCCTCTTTCAGAATTGTGTCCGTTGACTCAAACTATCAACCATGCAAGATGGCCACCACAGCCATACTTTTAACCTTGTGGTAACAGGTCGCCACATGTAAAAGGCAATGCACTATCATGTGAGCAATAAGGCTCCTTGGATCCTCTGGTTCAATTATCGTTTTATTTCTATATGCATTGTCATACACCATATACAGATGCGCACTAAGGTTTTAGAATTTTTATTTTCTAAAATGTGGGCCCACAGGGGTCGAATTTTGAAAAAAACTATCAATTTAAGCTTCACTGTGATGTAAAGCGGTCGTCTTTTGTTTTTCAATTTATGCATTTAATTTCTATGCACTATTGTCAAACACCATATGCAAATGTGCAATAAGGTTATAGAACTTTAATTTTCAAAAGTTGGGGTCAACAGGTGTCGAAATGTTCAATTTTCAATTTAAGCTTGTGACTAAGTTTTCTTTCATTTTGCTTATATATAGTATTGTCGTACACTATATGTAGTGGCACAATATGGATTAAGAATATTGATTTTTTAAACAGGGGGCTCACTCAGGTCAAATTTCAAAAATTGTCAGTTTAAGCTTGTGAACAAGGGTTTTTTCATTTTTCTTTAGGTTTATTGATTTAATTTCTTTATTATTATAGAATGATTGCATACTATTTTAGGATGGGAATAAGGTTTTGTATTTTTGACTATAGGAAGTGGTCCAAATACTTACAGGGGGTGCGCCGATCACTGTTGATTCTGACAGTACAGATTTCTAGTTTTTACAACCCACATTATTGTGAATTGTTTACATTTACAGAGTTACTTTGTTGTAACCAATCATGGTATTCGTTAATATATCGTTTTTGTCATATATGTGTAAATCTGGATGTTCACGCTTCTCACCTGTTGTCATGGTAACCGAATGTTAACAGAAATATATAATATCTTTTATTTGATTCTCACATTATAAATATCCAATAAAAATTATGCATGTTTAAGAAAAAATTCACCGTATATGCCACATTCTGTACATAATTATAAATATAGACAGAAAAATGCCATTTATTTCCGTTTCCGTGGGGTAACAAACATGTGTTTAGTTCCCAAAATAGTCTGGTGACCCATATATTTCTGTTTATTATTTGAAAGCACATTGTTTGGACTATCATTTGTCAATTTTTTAAAAAAATTAATTGAACCAATTTTTTTGGAAATTCAAGGAAAACAGAAAGTTTTACAGAAATTTTCGTTTTTTGTGTGTTGCTATGATGAATGCATTAGGACAGAAATTAATAGATATGCTTACCACTGCCATTATTTGTGTTCTGTTTACTTTTTAAACAGTATGTATGTGATAACGGCAGGACAAACTGTCATTTTACTTTCAAAGGCTCTAAAAAAATCCATAATTATCACTTCGGGTATGTATTTATTAATACAATGGAAATTCCAACTTTGGATACCGTTACCATGGAAACGAACCTGGTGACTTGCTATTTTTTAATCAAATTTTGAAAGAGGTCAATGCAAATATGTTTATGCAAAATTTTAGAAAAATTCATTGGGTAGGAAAAAAGGCTATATCTATAGGGATCCACCTTAATGACTTGTAAAGATATTCAAGAGACACTAGCATACTCTCTAAATAAATTCTATACGAGAAGGAAAACATTTTTGATTAAGTGGTTTAACAGACTCAATCAATTTTTCATTATTATGAATATTTTTCGTAAATTGTGGAATATATATTTACGAAAATCAGTGCTTTTGTCATAAAATATATTTTCTACTCTATAAAGATAACCTAGTTAAAGTCCCTTGAATTGTTTATTCATTTAACTTTTACTTATTATTATTTTATTTATCTTTATTTATTTATTTATTTATTTATTTTTGTATTTGTGTTGTCAAAGTTTTATTTTTAGTCATCATTTTTACTCTCATTTTATCACTACTAAAACCTTAAAATTTTCGTGAAAATAGTTTAAAATGTTACATGTATATCATTGAAACTATTTTAGTTCACATATTAATAGTATAATTTTTAAATGGAATCTAAATTTTTAATTTGTACAAAGATCTGTTTTATGGTAAATATATGGTCTCATAAGTCTTTATAGGCTGGATGTTGATCTTTTATTTTATGTATTTGTGCATTTGTATATATTTTATATCTTGTAAGATCGATACGTGACACTTTAATAAAATAAATTTATTATTATTATTATAATGCTTGGAATTGTAACACTTTCCTCGAAAGAATATCAGTATTCACAAATAACTTGAAACAGAATTCGAAAGTATTTAAAGAACTTATGTCTCTTCGCAAAAAATCAAAATTAAGGAAACTATGCTCTTTCATACGATTCATTAACTCTAGTGTCTGATCTCCGGGCTTACCTACATCTATATGAACATTTCCTCTTTATGTATATAGTGTACATAATATGTGTGTTTCTTTTATATTATTGTATTGTGTGATGTCTGTATACCATTGTAGCTACAAAGGTTTGACAGAATAAAGATATATATATAAAGAAATAAGTTGAATTCATCAGTAATTACATTTAATAATAAACATATATACTTGCACAAGCTCTTCTTTTCCCATGCCCATAATCTATTTAACAAATTAATCTATCGTTATATATCATACAATTATTCTAAAATTAATAAAAATTATAATAATTAACTCGAAGTTTTTATCATTATGATGATAATTACAATTCATGATATTTTAAAGATTTTTATTTTAACCTTTTTTTAATCATTTATTCCATATAAAAATTACAATCAATTATAACATATTCATAGTTATACAATTATATTAGAAAGGATAATATTAAGATCATCGTTATAAAAATAATTTAGGATTGTTTTGATTTCCATTCTGAGGCACTGCTAGGGTCATCCTAACATAGTTCAGAAATGTGTCCAAGATATTTGGAAATATCTTAGGATAGTTTCGAAAACCTAGCCCCCTTTTATGGTGCGGTATACATACTATATATTTCAGATATTATATACTTATTGACTGAGTAAGAGGGGAATAGTAAGTTTATTGTCCCGAGGAACAACTATTGCCCCGAGGCAACGCCGAGGGGCAATAGTTGTTCAGAGGGACAATAAACTTACTATTCCCCGACTACTCAGTCAGTAAGTGTTTTATTATACCGAAAGAAACACAAGAGATAATTAAGGCAAAATTTAAGTCATGTGTACGTACCCGAGATGCATGATCGAGTGACAGAGTCCATTATTTTTTTTTAAATTCATGTTCTCACCATGACATATCCCTTTTTCTAAATACTTTGAAGACGTACCGGAACATCTCGGGATTCAGCATTGACGATAACCTAAAACGCGGGAGCTTCCGAACGGGTCGGCTAAAACCTCCCAGCCAATCCCGTGCCCGGGATTAAAAATCCGCGAAACAACGTAACTTGAAGAGGGAAAATAGTTTTTTGAGGGAAAATAGTTTAGAAACTATTGACCGGTGACCGGGGAAAATAGTTAAATCACTGAAAATGTTAAAAATAGTGAAATTATTGTGCATGTATTTATTATAGAAAAATATATCTAAGGTATAATAAATAGTAATGTTCTGGTATTTTGTACACTCAATTCATGAAAACCCGATATATTGTGAAATTACAAGCGAATTCGTTAAATCTCCTTTCTTAACTGAATGAACAACATTTTTAAACCATCAAAGGTTTAATCCAGGTTTTGGACAAATATCCTAAATTGTTTTGTATAAAAATAACCTTTATTGTCAACAGAAAATCTGAAAACAAAAGTCGCAGTCTATTCTAACGCAGTCTTTTTAAAAAGTCCTTTAGGATAGTAATAAAGCGCACATTTTAGACTGGTAGCTAGAAATAATTTATCATTGATATGATATTGATTGGACCCCAAATATAATGTTCACCCGCTACAAATTTGAAGAACTTATAAACTGACGTGAGAATACCAAAGAATTCAATTTTCTCCCTTTTAAGCAGCTAAAATTAACTACTCCTTAAATATACGTTTTCATTTTTTTTTAACTTTTATTTTCATGAAAGTAATTACTTAAAGGAAAAAAATACATTTTCAGGGCTTAAATTCATCTTCATCTGGAGATAATCAGCTAATCAATTAAACCAATCACGTTACAGTTTTCAGTTTCTTGTGATGTACATAAAAGGAATTTCATTGATATTAACTTGGAGCAGTGATCTGATGTGATCAATGCCTTAGGTTTATGACTTGTCAATGAGCGTAAAATAATTATTGCCTGCTGTTTGATTTGAGAATGCACCGTTGTAACATTGATAACATTACTGTGACAGAGTAGGAAATTAATTGTCATCTATGTTCCAAAGGATATGATTCTTTTATTCAACATCCACGAAATGAAGTGACGTTTAGTGATATAGCATCTAAAATATGATTTAAGCCATGTCTTTATCTTTGAAGTATGGAGAGCTACCAAATCAAAGACGTTCGTATTTGTCCTTACGGAACTAATTGTTCTACGTTTCGTTTGAGTAATTCTGAAAATATAACATTAATTGACATCAATCCAGCTCTGTTATCAAAGTTAAGTGATTGGGAAGATTACATTGTTGCCTGTTATCTCCTTACTGTTGGTGAGTTTTTATTTATTATTTTGACTTTGTTTTGTTACAGTGACTACAGCTAAAAAATAACCCCGGATTTGTGTTCCATATTCTAGTTCCCCGAAAATAAAACAGTGACTACAGCTAAAAAATAACCCCGGATTTGTGTTCCATATTCATGTTTCCCGAAAGTATGGACTTTCCACTTGGTGAATTACATTTGATCTTAAATAACCATGTATGTCTTATTTCATACCGTCGGTTTTCATTTTCATAATTCCTGAATTTTCAGAAGAAATCACTGAAAGGCGATAAAATAAAGTTATATTTCCTAGCAATTAATCAAGATAGGTTAAGATCATTTAATCATGTTTTGTGCATCAAAATTAGTGTTATAGAACATATTAGAGACATAATGCATTTTACAATGCTGAATTGATCATCAGCGTTCTACACCTGTCTTGGGTTAATGCAAGGCCACATGTCTTTATTTGGTTTAATCATCCTCTTTTTGCAGTACAGAAAATCAAAATAATTTAAAATAACAAGACAAAAATTACCATTTAAGAGTTAATATGTTGAATTTATACTTAAAGTATAACGTTATAAAGCTTGCATTTCCTTGGAAATATAATGTACCATATCGCTCTCGGATATTCGGAAATAGCTAGCTTAGTATTTAGATACTTTTTGGCGTTAACATTTTTAACTGAGTAAGCATGTAAACATTTTTATTATTATTCCGGTTTTCCAAGTTTGATCTTTGGTATTGCTTATAATATGCATGTAATGTTTATCTAAATTGGTATGGAATAAATATTGATAAACATTTTTCTGATACCAGTGTTGATGAATATTGTTTATCCACAGTTAAATTAGTTGGTGTCTCATTGGTAGTCTGGAAATACAAAACAATGGAATGGTTCTTTATTTAAATTATAAAATTGATTAATCCTTAAAAAAGTCTATTGTGACAGCTATGTTATAGGATCAATTTCGCTTATAAAAATTTCAAGATTTGATAGAACAGTTGTTAAAAGGCTATTATTCTTGTATAGTGTTTATTTTCTTATTTAAATAGTATAACCTTTTTATAATCATAGTGGATTCGCAAATTACAAATAAAAAGTCATGGAGAATACTTTTAATGGCGTTCTTTAACTTTAAAATTTGCTATAAGATTAAATACACACTTAAGAATTACTTGTGGTACTAGCAAATAAAGTTATACAATGTAAATAGCATAAGCCTATAGAAAACATTTTCAGGAAAAAAAACTAAACATACAGCCGCGTAAAATCGAAACTGAACTGAAGTTTACATTCAAATGGACCATAATGTGCAGTTTCCTAATACAGTTACGTATCATTTATATAATTCATTTAAAGTAATCAACATTCTTTATAAAACAGATTAATTTCAAACGAGTTTTGAATATGGCATGAACACAATTTGCTTGTATCATATACATGTATTGAACACACAGTAATCAATTACAATGTACAAAAAATGTTCAGTCTTTAATATTAAGGATGAAAAATAAAAAAATAAAAAAAACTAGTGAGGGTAACAAAGCAATACCATTCTAGATCATCACTCTACGAATTCACAGTGCTATTCATTTAATTTTTGAATTTCCTGCATTTTTCTGTTTCTTTGTCATACGTTGATATTAAATTAAAAATGGCAGGTTTAAATAAAAAAGGTTGATTCACAGTAATTTGATGTTCGGTAAAGGGGGTTTACTTGCATATATGGATATGATTTTTCCTGCACATTCGACTAAAGTTTATAAATTTCAACAGTAAATAACAAATAAAAGCTTACTGTTTTTACTTGCAGTAAGAAATTCGTACGGTCATATTGTAATGGTCTTTGAAATTATCCATAAAGTCATTTCTTTAACTATTTATCGGATATTTAATAGTATTCGTTACTAAGAAAATGAATTTTCAGAACATGACGGAAGTTGAGAGATTGGGCTGTTTTTCATAACTGCTGATCACTTGTCAGTCAAATCCTGCTCGTAACGAAATGTATTCCACTGAGGTCTAAACTGATAAATTGTCAGTTGTCTTGTCGAAAGTCGATAGTGCGAGTCCTCCTAGGATCCACCATATATAGCCAGTCGTGCTGATGTTGGCGTGGTACTCTAATAAACGAGCGAATTGCGACGATAAAGTTTCCGGCCATTCAGTCATCAACCATTTACACCAATACCACTTCATAGAATTACATGAGATTTTTTTTTAAACCATCAATATTTTCTGAAGCACCGTTCAAGATAATTTATTGCTCCTTAGGTATATTTGTCCTTTTTATACATATCAAATGCCAGAACAGTATATTGGCAAAGAATACCGAAGCGACAAAAAAACAGTGGGAAAAGTTCGTAAATTCGAAATTAAAGGAAAAGACAAAGTCATCAGAATGGAACACAACAAACAAACGCCACAACTAAAGGAATGAAAAAAAAACCCATATAATCTGATTTGAAAAAAAGTAACAAAAGTTTACTAAGTTTGCTTTTAATTTTAACAGTACATGAAATAATCTGAAGGGACAAGACATTTTACGCATACATGTGTGTTACAAAGACCAACATTTGTATGTTGCATGATGAAAAAGAATACAACAAATAAAGTCTCATGTGAATAAAAGAATTGATATAGTATTATGATAAAATATTTATTAATGTTTATTAAAAATTCATAACAGTCTTTATAATTATTCGAAATAGTAATAAAAGGTTTTTTTTTTTAAATATATAAATCTATATATGAAAGTGAATCTATTGGCCAGTATTCGAACGTACAATCCCCTGCAAAAATACTTACATGTTATGCAAATGGAATAGTAGTGAAATATTAAAACTGTATAAATAAGTGAAGGATTATTGATAAAGTTTTACACAACAACATGAAATTCTCAACCAAAATATTCTCTTCCCAAAATGTTAATGTTAAAATGGGTAATGCAGCTTTTATTATTTCATTTTTTCTGATCCGTCATGATCATGTTGAATGCTTTCAAACAGCTGTTGGTCATTCACCTGTTCAGAAAAAAAATCTTATTTCTGGAAATTGATTTTGTACCCCAAAATTTTAATGAAACAAGAAAATGAAAATGGCCGCTCATAACAAAATTGGTAACCAAGAATATTCATTCTAAACATGAAATGTACAAAAATATATCTAATACATATGTTCAATTACATGTTTTTCCCCAACAGTTTTTTTTAATTTATAAATTTGTCTTTTTACATATTAAAAAATTCAAGACAAAGATATACTCTCTCAAAAAAGAAACGCAACATCAGATTATCTTTTTGAAATATTATTTTTCCGGACAAATAACCAATAAATATCAAAATATATGTACACATGATCATAATTACACCTTCATAAAAAGTTTCCAGGTACAATCATTTAAATTCATCCACCCGTAAACGACTTTGGTCGCAATCTGGGACCCCCTACGATTTACGCATTGCCAAAAACTGGGTCGACTTTCACGTGCAAATCATGGGTTATTTTTTAGCTCAGTCAGTCGGTATAAAAACCCGGTATTTCTTTTCATGAATGCATTCGTAAAATAAAATTCTGATGAGGTGACGCTATGCCAAGGTTAGACGCTGCTACCCGGAATATCGCTATCGGACGACTAGAGGCCGGAGAATCACAGAATGCTGTTGCTGTAACGTACAATGTTCATCGTAGCACAATTTCACGCCTTTGGGGACGCTACCTGCAGCTTGGTACTACGACAGATCGGCCACGTTCAGGGCGCCCGCGTGTTACAACCAGGGCGCAAGATCGTTACATCAGACTTTTCCATCTGCGGAATAGGACTATTGCTGCAACAGAAACAGCTGTAAACGTCCCTGGGTTGCGCCGTATATCAGCACAGACAGTACGCAATCGGTTACGTTCTCGTGGATTGAGGGCAAGAAGACCTTACTTTGGAGCAACACTGAGACGCCAACACCGCCGAGCGAGGGTTAGATGGTGTACTACAGTTCGTGCATGGAATTTACAGAACTGGAGAAGAGTATGGTTCAGCGATGAGTCACGTTTTCAACTGGAAAAGCGAGATGGTCGCATACGTGTGTATAGGCGCCGAAACGAACGTTTTGCGCAAAACTGTGTTGTGGAGAGAGACAATTTTGGCGGAGGCAGTGTTATGATGTGGGCCGCTATTTCTTATGCCAGAAACACACAGCTGATACATATCCAAGGCAATCTGAACGCTGTTAGGTATAGAGACGAAATTTTACGACCTCATTTATTGCCCGTAATTGACATTCGGAGAGAAATTTTTCAGCACGACAATGCCCGACCACATACAGCACGTGTAACAGTAGACTTTTTAGAACAACAGAATGTCAATGTGATCCGTTGGCCGTCACGATCACCCGATCTTAATCCAATTGAACATTTGTGGGATGAAGTGGATCGGCGCGTGCGCCAACGACAACCACCACCGCAAAATCTGCAACAATTACAGCAGGCACTTCAGTTTGAGTGGCAAAGGATACCGCGTGTTCGAACTCAGCGTTTAATTCAATCTATGCCAAGAAGAGTCGGGGCTGTGTTACAAGCAAATGGTGGACATACCAGATATTGACAATTTATGAGTGATTTATTGACAATATGTGACAAACTGTGATATTCCAAGGTAAAAGAACTCATGAACAAGAAGTGTGCCAATTTTTGCATTCCTGTGTAAATTATTTATATCATAAATTATGAAAATAATATATGAAGTAAATTTCCTATTTTCTGTATGTTGCGTTTCTTTTTTGAGAGAGTATAGTATCTAATTTTTTGTAGAGAAATTAAAATAAAAAAGTAGAGGAATTGTTTTAGCAGAAGTTAGTTTATGGAACTATAAAAACCGATAATACAGTCAAAGGCTTTGAAAAGAATTTTCAAGAAAACAGAGTCCCATTCATTTTGTTGATGTTTTCAGTATCAGTTATCAATTCAACTGTTCGTTGGTTTTACAATATGTAGAACACTGTACAGAGTAAAGTATACAGACATAGCTTACGATTTAAAAAAAGAATCATATGGAAAGGTCAATTCTTTGAAAAAGTACATAATATGGAAACATGTTTTGCCTTTTCATTAGAAACAAATATCACTTGACATTATCTATCATTTGTATTAGCGTTTGTATAAATGAATAAAACAGTAGTTTAGTAGAAGATTATATTTTCTTGCACAGTCATCATGACTATTCGTTAATAAATGAAACGAAATGGCTTAAGTTGAAGGCCATATACCAGGAACCCTAGATGTAAGTCATCTTTATCCATGTTTATTTACATATATATTGAACGCAGTTTCAGTGACCATTACACAATATAATTACATTTAATGTGTTCACTGTTTTCAGCTTTTTATTATATCTCAGTCTATTCGATCAATGTTAAATAAATATCGGCAAAACAACAAAGCGACAAAACAATATGAAAAATCTAAGATTGAAATTCAAAACAACAATACAAAATCAAGACAATGTATGGAACGCCACAGCTGTCTTATGTTCATTTCCATAATGTTGTTATGTCCATTTGTTGTTTTATTAAGTCAAATTGTCTGATTGTGTTGTTTGTTCTTATGGTGTTATGTTTAAATATTATTTCATTGAGTTAATTTCTATTTTGTTATGTGCAATTATTATTTCATTCAGTCGAATCAATTTGTTGTGGTGTTAAAAGATCGTTTTGTTGGGTCAATTGATTATATTGTTATGTTAAATCATTATTTTATTACGTTATATCAACTTATTATCATGTTAAATTATTATTTTATCAAGTCAAATCAACATATTGTTATGTTCAATCATTATTTCGTCTTGTCAGTCTAACTTGTTGTTATGTTCATTTGATGTTTCGTTACGTCCAATTAGTATAATGTTATGTTGCATTTTATTATGTTGTAAAGTTGAAGTATTATGTTGTAATGTTGAAGTATTATGTTGTAATGTTGAAGTAGTTATTATGTTGTAATGGTGAAGTATTATGTTGTAATGTTGAAGTATTATGTTGTAATGTTGAATCATTATGCTGATCAACGTTATGTTGTTCATTCGGAAATGATCTTCGAGTTACTTCGGTATTAACAGATTAATTTGAGACCACTCCCAATCTGCCATAAATTATTCAACACCTACACAAGTGTTTCGGGTACCTGTTCAGATAGATTAATAGGTTAATAGGCTATACCAATCATCAGAGCGACTCAAGCCCCTGATGTTTTATTATTAGGGATCAACCATTTTTTGAGGGGGAGGGGGTTGGGGGAGGGGGGTAGGATCAATTTTGGAATAAAAAGGCAGGACCAGGATTTTGACAAATTAAAAAGGCAGGATCACTGTGGGTGTGAACAAAATGAAGGACATTTGCCAATCAGGACATTTTTCGGTGTAAATGAAAATAAAAATGTGGGTCGAAATAGCATAAAAATCAAATTCTCCCTAAAGACGTATTATCTTTAATTATTTTACAACGTATGTTGAGAAACTGATACATAAAGAGTCGCGGCGTTTAAATATATAATTTGAAGTATAAATTATATATATTATTGAGAAGTTTAATTGAATTACTAAGGTTAATATCGCCTTTGGTTTATAATACTAATATGGTATCTACCATTCACTAATACGCAGAAACAAACTTTTTATAATGCTAAATATGTTCGTTTTGGCGTTCAAGATTGAATGAGTCTGTCGTAATTTATAGGTTTTTACATGTATCTCAAATGTAGCTGCTACCTAAATGGCTGCTGGCATTTCAAAATGTTATATTCTTATATAAATATTTGTTTTTTAGACATTTCAAAAAAGTGGCTGCCAGCTTGCGCCTGGTTAAATACAAACCTAAAAATAAAAACAAAGCGCCACCGATATAGTATTTGCTACAAACAGTTAGGAAGAAATGATTTCACAAATTATATATTCAAACGCCTCTCCTCCCCCGCTGATTGCATAAAAAAACCACAAAAGTCTTGAAAATTACCTCACCTCGTCTAAAACGAAATAAAAACAGTATATCTTTCTCAAACGTAGCCAATACGTAAATTATAACACATATTCTCAATTGAAAATAATTTTTGTGCACAATGAGATAAAGACTTAGCATAGATTATTGACAAACAATTTAAGTGTGCGACTCTTTGTGTATCAGTTTCTCAACATACGTTGTAAAATAATTAAAGATAATACGTCTTAAGGGAGCAACCATTTGACTTTTAGAGGGGACTACGATCAAATGTTTGGTCCTGCCTATCTTTTTTCCCTGAAAATTTTGGTCCTGGATCTTATTTTCGGCTGCTATTGCGACCTACATTTTTATTTTCATTTAACCATAAAATGTCCTTATTGACACATGTCCTCCATTTTTTTTTACACCAATTTTTATTTTGCCAAAATCCTGGCCCTGCCTTTTTATTCTAAAATTGATCCTAGCCCCCCCCCCCCCCCGCCCTAAAAAATGTTTGATCCCTAAAAATAAAACATCAGGGGCTTGAGTCGTTTTGATGATGGGTGTAGCCTTGAACCTATTAATCTATCTGAACAGGTACCCTAAACACTGGGGTAGGTGTTGAATATAGTTTATGGCAGACTGGGAGTGGTCTCAAATTAGTCTGTTAATACCGAAGTAACTCGAAGATCATTTCCGAATGAACAACATAACGTTGATCAACATAACGATTCAACATTACAACATAATATTTCAACATTACAACATAATACTTCAACATTACAACATAATAACTACTTCAACATTACAACATAATACTTCAACATTACAACATAATAACTCGACACAATAAAATAAAGTTGCTACTTGACATCACGTGATGAAAATGCAACATAACATTATACTAATTGGACGTAACGAAACATCAAATGAACATAACAACAAGTTAGACTGACAAGACGAAATAATGATTGAACATAACAATATAATCAATTGGCCTAACAAAACGATCTTTTAACACCACAACAAATTGATTCGACTGAATGAAATAATAATTGCACTTAACAAAATAGAAATTAACTCAATGAAATAATATTTGAACATAACAACATAAGAACAAACAACACAATCAGACAATTTGACTTAATAAAACAACAAATGGACATAACAACATTATGGAAATGAACATAAGACAGCTGTGGCGTTCCATAACAATGCATATACATGTGTCACTTGCAAGGAAGTAACGAATAAACTGTGAAATAATGTACACATCATAGGCTGGAGACCTTGGTATGTCACTGCTAAAATTACGTATAAAATCCCGAGGGATTAACACTATACTGGCAGATATTTTTTCGGCCGCATTAATTCTGGTTTTATCGTTCAGTAACGATAGCTTCCAAGAATTCTAAATGATTATTATTCGACAATAAATAGAAGCTAGTAAGGACTGAAGTCGTATAAAATATTACATTTGTATATTACCCATTTTGTGAATTGCAAATTCAAAAAAGTATCGATAACATTTTCATAATTTACAAAATGGGAAATAGAATATTGATATGCGCATACAAGTCGTATATCAGTCAAATATGTGCAATACATTTGTTCGAAATTTGTTTTCGAGAAAATCAAATGTACCTGAGGTTAATAACAAGTCAGGATGAACAATAAACTTGCTATTGCCTTCATACCTATTTAATAGTCAAGGCCGACCAAATACGAGAAACAATAAATAGGAACTATCATATTTAATATAATAAAACATTGTAGGCTATTGTAATAGAATATGAAATATATTACCGGTGTAGAGTTAACAGTGTTTTCTCTGTATCCCTAAATAATTAACAGATGCTTGAAATGTTTTAGATATGATGTTCTTATTTATATATTTACCATCTATTATATTTTGTTTAATGCATACAGTTTGTCGAACATAATTCCGTTCCCCTCGAATTGCAGAGAGATTATGATGACAAAATTAATAAAAAAAAATATCAATATTTATCCTGTTAAATAAATAATCTCCTGTGTAATGCGATACATAAAATAAAAGCATATTATGTTCTAGAAAATTAATACTAAAACCAGTAAATAACATTAGAGTTTCCATCTGTATAGTAATGCGAGATTCCTCTGAACAACATCAAACGGCCATTCGATTCTTACAAGGTTAGGGTACTAAGAAGTGGGTTTGAATCCTGGAATTGTTTTGCGGAATCCCACAGACTGGATATATATTTTTGAGCCTGTCGTGTTTCTCCAAAATATCGAATCTTGTGCATTTTCAAATTTCTTCCTTGTTCTTTCACAAAAATCGTAAACTATTGATTAATTTGTGTGAAAGTAAATGGTAATACATTTTCAAAAGCCGGTTATGTTAGAATTTCTATTTGTGGGTATTTTTTTATGAAGCAAAATAATGAAATGTATTATAAGCACTATAAACACATAAATAGTGTAGTATATGTTGAATTCATGTTTATATACAAATTCAATGAATTGGTAAAAAGACGAAATTTCACCAGAATCTGATTGCTGTTTAGAGCCTCATTCCGACCTTGTAATATAAAAGTTTTTTTCCAATTTATGAACTTTTGTCATCTGTATGTATAAATTTTGTGTAAATTTCATATGTGTTATGATAATTTTTCTCTTCCTTCAAAAAAGATCATACCAGTCATTTATTCTAGTTATAAATAACATATGTAATCATGTATTGCCCATGGTGTCCTATGTTTGTTTTAAAATAGCAGGGATATGTCAGAACTCTAAATCAGAATAAGATGTAAATAACCTTTATTATTGACTAACAATAGAATATCAGCCTAAATATGATAAAACATGTCAATACAATACAAAATGTCAAAGTACGCCAATACGACACATACCCGTCCAATGTGCCGTAGTGACTAGTCAATATGACATATTGGACTGGCTAGGCATTAAAGGATCATATTGGACTAGTCAATAGGACATATTGGACTGGTTAGTCAATAAAGGTATAATTGCTTCGCCTGAGTCCAATACGAATTGCCTCGGACCAATAACTAAGCCAATATGGAAAACCTACTATAATATTTTGTCTCAGACCAAAGTTAACATATGTGTCTGTATCAATATTTTTCAATGAACACTGCAACAGTTACTTCACTTATTGATGCATGTACTATGCCGTTACGTCTAGGACACAACATACGGCTTTTCATCTGGGTTCACATGTTCAACTTCTTTAACCCACGGTTAAACTGTATTCACTACGTTTAACCTATGTTTAAAATAAGCCCTCGGTTAAATGAATTCGAACGAAAATTTGATTTTATTAGTGAGTGGGGGATACATGCAAGTGATTTGGGATTCTGGAAACTCTTTTTCGCAGTATCCAGATACTGAATGAAGCTAAGTTGTACTTTACCGAGACTATCCCGCGCTTAAAAAATGAAAGATATTGCTGTTTTTAAACCCCCTGCAAACGAAATTTGGGTATATAGGTTTCAGTCTGTCCGGAATAACGTTGTCTGCAATTCCTTCTACATTACTTTCATGATTGTCATGAAACTTTATGGAGTGTTAGATCACTCTTTGAATATGTGCATATTGTCAGGAATTTCTGTTTGGACAAGAAATGTAAAAGATATGGCTGTTTGGACTTGGGCATATTTTAACAAAATTTCGTTCCATGTGTTGTCCGCAACTCCTCCTACATTACTTATATTATTCTCATGAAACTTTATGGAGTGTTAGATCACATTATGGAAATGTGCATATTGTCAGGATTTTCTGTTTGGGCGAGTACTTTGAAAAATATGATGTTACAGGGGTATTAATCCCTTTCAGGACAGTTCTGATTTATTGAAAGAGCTCACATTATTATTTAAATTATGGGTAAGAGAATATTTGAAAAAAAAACAAATATGAAACGTTTTTGCAGTTGTTTAGTTGGTATTTTGGATGGTATATATTGGTTCGTTTCTTGCAAGCTGACGGTAAAGCGTGGATGTCTTTTTTTTTAAAATATTTTTCGTTCATCGTGTATTACATTTGTTTACGTTTATCCGTATCCATATTCCCTGCGTGAACCGATACGTGAAGAAAGTTGAAAATTGAACTACACAAACAGGGCAGTCAAAATTTTCCCTGAATATTTCAGAGACTTGGAAATGGTTTCTCTCGGAATATTTTCTTAGCATTTAATGTTTTATCCTAAATTAATTATTCAATTCAATTATAAAAAAATGATTTTTATGTAATAATAGAAATTTCGAAATTTTGCCAAATTAGACATACCATAGAAAAAACCCTAATGTATTAGATCTTCTGAAATTGCATGTTTGTATTTTATTCGGCTTTTGAATTATAAAATATGAATTAATGAAGAAGGCGGTTTTGGGGGATAAGTATGGAGTTCGAATATCAAAGATTCCACGTTTAAAATTACGTAGTTAACGGATTATTGTGTAATAAAACAATTACTTTCTTTTGTATCGGTCGATATGAGTTTTAATAGACCTAAACAATTAATATTGACCGTTGCCTCCGGCATCGGTTAATATTATTTTTTAGGTCTATCAAAACACAAATCTACCTCTACAAAAGACTATAATTGTATAATATACATGTAGATGATATATTTCCATTGCTTGTTTAAAATTTTTTAGCAGAAGAAGACAATTTAAAATACAAGTTTTCATCCAAGTGTTTTCCCATACTTTTTATTAATTAAGTTTTACGTTCATAAATGAAATATGCAACATTTAATTAAAAACTACACAAAATGTTAAAAAAAAAGGAAGTTAACAAATGACTGTTTACTATCCATCGTATGAATTATCCATGGAACCAAACATGAAAAGGACAAATATACCTAAGGAGCAAATCAAGAAACGTAATCCATTGGACAGACAAATGAACAACCACAAGCACAACAAACAAACACTGAAAACTAAAAAACAATGAACAACACGAACTCCTATAAAAACCAGGAGTGAACCCGAGTGATCCAGATGGGTAAGCAGTTCCTGCTCCGTATATGGCACCCGTCGTGAAGTTCAAATCAGTGGAGTCATTTGAAATTTAACATCGGGAACCTACCCTTTCAAGAATACTAATATCAATTATTCGCTAATTATTTTCTTGTTTTTACATGGAAAGTTGTTATATAACAAAGTGATAGGTATTCACCACAAATATGACATAATATCTGAAATGTACTACCGATCGCACTAAAGTTTGGGTTGCTTAAAGAAATAATGCAAACTAGAGAGAATTGTTACCTGAAATCCCACAACAATACCAGTATAAACCGATGAAAATAAATAATTCAATTACATATTGTATACGTATGTACATTTATCATGAAATGTTAATAACGTAATTATTTATAAGAGCTATCGCATTTCATATCATTGTCGAAAGTGTTTAGTAAAAATGAACTTAAACATGCTAATTTGAAGGCACAGTAAAGTATTTTTGTTTACAATTGGGACATGATGATACTGGATCAAATTTTACAGGTGCAGCATAATCTGACCTTCTCTTGAGAATTTGATTTCAATACATTTTTGTTTAATCTCAGTGATATGTCATGTAAGAGCTATAATGTTTTTAATATTTTAAAATGCGTCATTATTTCAATTTTCCAGTTTTAGATGTTATAGAATCATATTTTTATCTTACAAACTGATGATGCTAAAAGCTTTAAATACAATCATGACAATTATTGATCTGTCTAAATACTCATTGGAATTCTACGATTCAGTATTAATATTTATTAATATATTGAAGAAGAAAAAATATAAAACAGATTATTAAAAGCAGAGAAAACGTTCTGTTTTCATCAGATGTTTACTAATGAGCTATATATGCAAGAGTCTTCTGGAAAATCGCCTGACTCCACTTGCAAAGGGAAAAAAGGTTGAAAACTTCACGTCACATACTCAGCCTAACCTTCTTTTAGCCAAGATAACGATCTCATTCTTCGTATCAATTCAATAAACCAGACTAAACATGCTAAAACTACAAAGCGTTAAATTTTGATATAAATTTCCCTACTTACTGAGCGTGTTTAGTCATATTGTATTGTTCAATTATTTTGTTGTCCTTTAGATGTAAGTCTTGTCTTTTCTTTGACTTAAAAAAAGTTCATATTTCAAGTTAAAGTTTTTGCGTTCTGTTGTGTTTCAATGTTAAAGAATTAACAAGTACCCATTCAATTACATAATTTGTTCATGTGTAAGGATTAGACGAACAACATCTACCAATCTGCTTCAATCATGACTTTCAAAACGGACATAAAAATGGGCAAAATGACTTGTATAGCTCTATCCTTAGATGGTTTTGGCGTTACAACTTTTGGTCATTTTGGCATTTTTTCAAATTTTCTCTTCAACGTTTTGAATTGTTATTTTGGGTTTTCAACATTTTAGACCTTGAACACAACTGATGAGTCGTAAGTCGAAGGAATGTGCACACCTTGTGAGTCCAAATTGGTATCAAATAATTGTATTTTAACCACTGAGTCCATACCGCTACTGGTGTGCTCTAAGTCCCCAAGAGTATCCCCAGCTCAGTTGCTAGTATTTCGATACTCGCCTGAAATTGATAGTTAAAATTTACAAAAGTTTAAAAATTGTGAAAACTAAGGAGTATCTCTTTCGTGCATAGCTCTGTACCTTAGATGGTTTTGGATTAACAGCTTTTGGTCATTTTGGCATTTTTGAATTTGCACTTCAACATTTTGGATTGTTGTTTTGGTTTTTCAACATTTTAAGCCTTGAGCACAACTGATGAGTCGTAAATCGACTGAATGTGCACATCTTGTGCATCAGTATTGGTATCAAATAATTGTATTATAAGAGGCAGCAACTATTAACGCATCCGTACCACCCGAATTAACTTTTTTTGTTTTGTATTGTGGGCTCAAAGTTGCTCATTTTTCAAAGGTTTTTGCGTTGTGTTCTTCTTGTTCGTTTGTTCTCGTCTTTTTTGGTTTTGCTTTGCCTCTGGATTTACGGTTCTTGAGTGGACCATCGATTTTCCTTATCTGGTAATGCATCTGTCCGTCGGAAGTCAGACACCAAATCTAATCGTTGTCAATTTTTCAAATTCCATCAAACACTAACTTAAATAATAAAACCTGTTATAAAGGTTAGCTTTCACAAGTAATTATATTTTCTGAGGAAATATTATGAAGTTACGAAGATCGCTGTAAATATAGTTGATTTATATGTAGTGATCATCCTCTAATAGAATCATTTGGAAACAAAAAGCAGTTTTTCATATCCAATGCTTTAAAAACGAACGGTAATAAAAAGAAAAACAAAGGTGATTGTTTTCGTTTTTTAAGGATGTTCGCTGCTCAGTTTCAAAATAACAAGCTTTTCATAACACTGTTAAATATTGATAGGGGATTAATAAAGGAACTAAAAGAGCGAAAAAAAATTATAGGTTCGTGTGCTTGTTTTCGAGATATAAGCCAATGAAAATTTGGCGGGGAAAACATGCTCTCTTGATTTTTCATAGCTTTATCATTCACAAGTTTTATTTCTCAAAAACCATTATATAATAACAAGGATTTTATAAGATTTTTTACAAATAGCTTATTATTCTGCATGCAATAGATTTATGAAAAGAAAAATGGTTGTTAGCGGGAAAAATAATTTATGGCATTCAAATGGATAAAACCAGATGATTCTGAACATCTGACAAAAATTAAAAAACATGACCAGCGAACATCCTTTATGATAGATGGAGTTGCATATAACTACGCAGATATCTGTAGGTATATTAAAACTTGTATTACGACGGAAAGGTGAGTATAGTCGTAAAATCAATTCAGACTGAGTAATTAACGCATACCGCCTACTGATAAATCGAAACAACGTGTAACTATGTCACATGTTCCCATTTACTAAGGACAAACTTTATTTCCAGTTTTATAAGGGTGATAGAAAAATTGCGTCTGACTTTGTTTATATGTTGTATTTTTATTATGTAACAGAGTATGTGTTAGTGACTGTAATGTTATTTATTTATTTTAATTACTTATTGTCTGTACTAAAGATTGATTGATTGAGTGTTGGTTAACGTGGAACCCTGCTACTATACCGATACGCTGAGACGTATTCACTACGTAACAGTCCTCAGGAAGATAGTTCACCACACCCGGACTCATTATTATGATTCCCAGTCAACTCCAATATACTATCAAATACATATTCTAAATTCTTTGGTTTGGTGCCGCCGGAATCAAACCGCACAAGACGTTACTACAAGACCACCGAGGCGTTTTGAAAACAGTTTGGCTTTCGATATTTTAGTACATGTAAGTCATGTATGTATACAATATATGAAGAATCGTTCTGTTTTCATTTAGAAATAAATTT
Source organism: Mytilisepta virgata (assembly GCA_028015205.1). NCBI lineage: Eukaryota > Metazoa > Mollusca > Bivalvia > Mytilida > Mytilidae > Mytilisepta > Mytilisepta virgata. The sequence continues at coordinate 17,999,373 of CM051520.1, read as the reverse complement.
TTAATATAAACAAGGACGTATGTTAGTTATACGTCCTTGATATAAATAACTGTTCTGTTTTATATGAATGTATAACTTTCATATGTATAACTATGATGTATATAAGAAATAGTAAATTTTTACGTTATAGATTTAGCAAGGTTGATATTTGAATTGAATGGAAGCAATCGTCACAATATTGTGGGACAGCAATATCACATGATTAGTGAGAATTATATCAGTAAACGTATACAATGTATCAAATATTTTATTCTACCTTTTGGGGGTTAGGGGTAGAAATGGTTATTTCAATTGGATAACGCTTCAAGTCTTTATCTGTGTTATTAATGAAATGAAAAAAAAGGTTTTCCTTGCATTTATTTGAATAATTTTAGGCTCTCTTTTGTCCTCAAAATATTTTTTAATAACAAAAAAGGTAACAACAATCAATTAACGCAATCCGTTCGATGTGTGCTTGGGAATAATTTTAAAAGGTACAAGGTACAGATACGATCGGTTGTATACCTGCTTAGTCAATAACAACTCGAGGCAACACAAGCCTTATAACCTTATTTGCTTTAGCTTTGCATCATTTAGTTATTTTGGATTCATTTCTTTCTCTTTTTGGATGACTCCGCTGATGGACTTAAGTGTTTTTTTTTTGTTTTTTTTTGTTTTGTTTTGTTTTGTTTTTTTTTTTGGGGGGGGGGTGGTATTTTGAAGATGAGTATGCATACCAGGTTCTACCCTTTTGGCCATTTTAGCATTTGATTCAGCTCCACAAAGGTTTTTTTTTTTGGAGTTCAAGATGTCTACCTTGATCACTAAATGTTGAAATTTGTACGGCGTATGTATCGAAGATGATGCCATGTTTATTATTTACTTATAAACGAAAGTTTATATCTCTACCACTTTGCACTTTAAATTAATCTTGAAACAATATGCCGTATAAAGGAGAAATCTAATTTGACTTAGAACTAACAGTTCCTTCTTGAGAAGAAACCTAACATCTCCTTGGGAGTGGTACATGTTACCAGTATTAATCAGTTGTTATAATTGGAGTTCATAATTTGGTTTTCACAACGAAGCGTTGCTGAACGTATCAATTATATCTTCTTTCAGTCAGTGATTGGTCATCCTTCCAAGTCAGTGTTTTGTATCCACGTTCGAACGTGGATACAAAACCCCGACTTGAGGAGGATGGTGATCGGTATTCTTTAAAAAGTATGGAAATTGTGAATTTTTCTAATTTGTCATCAATTTTGAAATTTTCAATTATATTTTATGTTACGAAATATATTGTTGTAAAGGATTATATAACCCTAAGTGAAAATAATAAAAGGTTATTGCATAAAATTTGGTGAATATTGTCCCCAGTAAATTTTATAATTGTAATTTATAATTGCGAGTGCAAGTTGAAAACAAAATAAAAACTGTCTTTTGACATTAGTACTTTGAAGCTATACATTGTAGATTGTTTACGATCTAGATGGAATATAACATTGCCGCAGAAAAATAATACCACTCGATCTATTAGTTTCCCTTTATTTATGTATCTCTTTATTTAATTGACATACTAAATATACCTTTTGTTTAGTATTGTTCGTTTTCATCTTTTGTAAAATATACAAAATTTGACTGTATACATTTATTTCCCTTGCATTAGTAAAATATGAAGATTTGTTCACCCGAGGAAACATGACTTTTCGAGGATGAACAAATTTTCACATTTCACTAATGCATTGAAAATTAATGATTTATTCCACTAAAATCCCGAGCATTTCGAATAAATGGGATATGATAGTGAAACACGAATCTGAGAGGGAAACACGATGTTTTATTCAATATCAGGTGGGAGAGTCTCAACCAATTAAATACGTACATTGCTATGAATTAATATATATAGCGGAATAATATCCGTTCTGTAAAATATGATCGTTAGGATGACATTAATTCTGATCATTAGTGTCGCAGATTGACACATGCAGTTTATTATTAACTGATTATAAAATCTCATGTGATTCCAATCTACAAGTGGCTTAACTGCACCAAGCGTTGATCATCACTTAAACTCGCGAGATAAACTTTTAGTAGGAACCTATTTGGACAAATGTTGTCTGTTCATCGTTGATTATTAGTTGAAATATAGACGGCCAGAAGAATAATAAAAAAGATGAAAATGTTGTATTGATGCTAAAATCAGCAAAATATTAGGAAAAACTTCGTCCGAGATGGGTCTTGTTTCATAACAAGTAGGAGTCACAGACTACTGTCTTACCTCTCCGTATAAGATGGACTTAATATAAGTGACAGATTTATTAACTTATTTTCAGTATTTTATCACTGCCAAATACGTGTCACCAGTAATAATTACTACAGTGTACTTCTTGTATTCGTGCTGACTTGAGATCTACATACATACCATTCATCCCGTACAGTATTGTCCATTCTATTCATAAACATAATTTGATCAGATATGTGCTTTTTTCATAGCTGATAAGACCAAAATTGGACCTCAAATATCAAGACCCGAAGTCTAATGAAATTCCAGTACAATTCCTTTAAAATCCGTATCAACCCCCATATCGGACCTGATTTATGTAGTTGTGTATAGATTTTAATTTCAAACTTTGTGATAAATAGATTATAACATGGAATTTTGTATCATCCTCGACCAGTATCGTACCTCGGGTAGAGCCCTCGATCCCATATTGGAGTCTCGGGATGATACCATGGCCGATATGGAAAATTCCATGTAATAATCTATAATTAGCATTTTCACCATTACATATTTATAAACCAAATAATAATCTAGAAAGTAAATAATGACTTAATGGAAACGATATTTTTTATATACATGTATTCATATAAATAAATTGAAAACTCATGTACATGTGTATGTAAAAGAAAAAAGACTATATTTCAGGAAGTTTTCACTGCAAAATATTTATACTTGGGATCTGACATCAACAAAAGCAGAAATCAATTATATTATTTTTCAATTTTTATTTTCACAAATGTGACAAAACCTGGGGATGTTTACAATTAAGATTGTGTACATAGATTTCGTATTTGCAATTCATCAAATTTTAATCTTCCATGTTAGCATTTTCTATAAATTTGTGAGTATAATGTCAGTGACAATTTTTCTTCCGGCTGAGAATCTGTCGTGGTAAATGAAAATTGATTTCGTTTAGCTTTTACCCTGATATGAACAATTGTTTTCATGCAAAGAAATTAGCTCATGATAATTTGAGATAATTTTTAACAATTTGTGGAAATCTACACACAGCCTCTGAAATTTTTTTAAGAGTGTATTTATGAATAATTGTTTGATATAATTCTTACATATTTTAAGAATCGGTAGTAAGTAATGAATTTTTGTACAGATCAGAGGATGTTCGATTTTTTTTACAATTCAATTTTTCAAGCAATGACCCAAGAAATCTGCCATTAATAATATACTGAGTGTTGGACGCACATGCAGAGCCAATGAAAACTTGGTTACTGAGGATGTATATTTAGAGGTTATTCTTTAGCTAGAATAAACCTATTGAAGACTGAACAACGCTGGGAACTTGAAATATAACCATGCATAACACGTTTTTTTTTTTTCATTTAAAACTTTCGGAAAACTGAGATCTTTGTCACATACAAGAAAGACCTATACATGTCCATTAGGCATTTTTATAAATATTTGTGTGCTATAAACAACCTTATTCATATACAACACATACACTCAGGAATTTCCTGGGAAGAGGATGATTGGATAAAAAACAATAAGTGTTGCTCGACAATTTACGTATTTGTAACTGCTTGGAAAATGTAAACTGAAATAAGTTGATGTCGTATACTTATTCACATATTCATACTAAGCATTATTATCCAAACATTTTTTACAAAATTTATATAAATTTGAATATATACTTATTCAAATACGAATATTTCAAGGTATTTCAATTGTGATATATTAACTGATATGCCAATATTTTAGTTCTTGTGCAAACTTCTTTTGTATCATGAACATGTTATGTATGGATGCACGGAACTTTTATATAATGACCAAATTAGATTTAAAATATATGTCCTTAAGGATGTAGACCTCTGAGGAGCCAAACATTTCTGATTTTTAGATTTATATGACTGTAAGAAAGTAATTTATGAATAAAAAATCACAGTACCACAATTAATTTTTTTTCGTACTTTCCCTTAAGATGAAGTGGACCAATCTGAAAAAATTTAACTTAAAAAAAACTATAGGTAGGTGTTAATATCAGAAAGTTTTATAAAATACTGTTGTTTTTTTTTTGTGTCAAATTTAGGGTTTTCTCTAAGAGCATATAATATCAACTTCTTTGTTATAAATGATTGAAAAAATACATATTAAAGAATTTTAAATAGAAAAGGTTGATATGGGATCTACATATTTTTGGTAAATTCATTTCTTTGTACCCCTCACCCATTTTCTCAACATTGCCAGATTGGTTATAAAATTTGAAAATTTTATTACTCAAAATACTTATTGTAATTACATAATTTTTTTCACAGAGTTTAGTTGCATTATAATATTTTTTAAATTCATTAATATTTTCCACTTGTATCACATGTTTTGGAAACAATTCCCGAACGAGATTTCAATGAGATTGAAGAATACAATGTACAATGTGACCTTTAAAAATGTCTTTTACAGAACTTTGACAGTATTAAGATATTACATAACGTTAGAAAATATAGACAGTAATAAAATTTATGTTTCAATTGATCCATGTGCTTGTCAGTTTGCCGTCTTGAGAATTCATACGCTCAGACCCGTGATCTATTTTTTTATCTCATTTGGGTTCATATTATTGGATTTGTGACTGTCGGTTGTTTTGCTTAAATGTCTACCAATGGGCATATAATGTGATAATGAGTTCTTTAATGAGAAGATGGAGAATACATGCTTTTTTTTAGATTTAAGTCCGATGTTGAACTGTTGTAGTAAGTATTATCTTCTACAGTACAGATATTCTTTTTGTGCTTTTAAATCACATATTGTAGATAATAAACGTGTTCAAGAAGCAAAATACTTACTAATTATGCTAAGACAGCAGGTTTTTTGGTTCAAAGACTAGGATGAAATATGATTTATATCTAATTCTGCTACGTATTTTAATTTCAAGCATTTGTTACATATAAGGTTTCTCTACATGTTTCAGCTGTTTCAACTGTTTATTTGTTAAACTCACAGCCGCAATTATTGCGTAACAGGAGCTAAATACAAATATTTATCATCATAGAGACAGCAAACAAATCAAGTGCGACACTATGTACCTAGATACAGAACAAAGGTCAAGGTATTTATATACTTTTCAAAACAACGAACACGTGGAACAAGTAATAGTAGTAAAAATGCTACTGGATTACCGGCAATCAGATCTTGCCTTCCTTCATTAAATTGTACAATCTTCCCCATTTCGAACGTTTAGGTTGTTGTCAAAATTATATCACTGGGGTATATAATTTTTGTTCTGAATTGGCATTTTCTATTTTATACATTTTTATTTGTCTCAATTTTCTCAATCAGCAAATTTAACTATACCATGTAGTGCACATTTTTCTCACATCTGAGACTATAATAATCAGTCATGGTCTAAGATGTGATATGGAATTGTCCAGTCTCACATTTTTTACCATTACTGATTATTTTTCTCACATTTCTCGGCCGAATATTTAAAGAAATAAACATGGCTGCCATGACATGAAAATACGCTCTATTAAACTAGACAACCTAGTGCAAAATATGTTACATATTTGAAAATATCGTATGCGTTTTGGTTTTGTAAAACTTTAAAAAGATATCTTTTAGGTTGAGCTTCAGGGATTTCCAAATTGAAGCGATGTTAATTTCGACGTTGTCGTACCATTTGTGCGAAGTTGTGTGTTTTCTGACGTTCTAGCATTGTCACGTGATGTTTTTTGCATTGTTACGTCAAGGTAGGTCATGTGATGTGAGATGCATGAATCTCACACCGATGTCTCACACGGAATATGACTGTCCCAAACACATAGAAAGGTGAGAAAATGATTTTTCACCGTTTCGAGGATTTAGACATGTGAGAAAATGTTTGAGTCCTAGTCTTTGAGATAGCCAATTCTGCCAACAAAGGGGATACCGATACTTTTTCTCACAATTAAAACTTCTTTTTGAACTGTTGCAATAATTAGGGATGCGAGACTATAATAATCAGTCATGGTCTAAGATGGGAGATGGGACAATTCCACCCGAGGGTTCACATTTTCCAGTCAGAAACGAGGCTTGCCGAGTTTCTGATGATAGAAAATGTGAACCCGAGGGTGGAATTGTCCAGTCTCACATCTTTTACCATGACTGATTATTTTTCTCACATTTCTCGGCCGAATATTTAAAGAAATAAACAAGGCTGCCATGACACGAAAATACGCTCTATTAAACTAAACAACCTAGTGCAAAATAAGTTACATATTTGAAAAGATCGTATGCGTTTTGGTTTTGTACCAAAGGTACAAAACTTTAAAAAGATATCTTTTAGGTTGCGCTTCAGGGATTTTCAAATTGAAGCGATGTTAATTTCGACGTTGTCGTACCATTTGTCCGAAGATGTGTGTTTTCTGACGTTCTAGCATTGTGACGTGATGTTTTTTTGCATTGTTACGTCAAGGTAGGTCGTGTGATGTGAGATGCATGAATCTCACACCGGTGTCTCACACGGAATATGACTGTCTCAAACACATAGAAATGTGAGAAAAGACTGTCTCATCCTATAAACAAAATATATTTCACCAGTACGAGGACGAGACGGGGTTATCGCAGAAAAGAGGACTCAAATAGATTTTGTCTCAATCGAGGCTCCTAGGATGAAGTTGAAATATTTGAGCCTAAGGGTGGGGGATAACTAAGCCTGTCCAAAAAAGCGTTATGGTTTCTCACCTTCCAAACTACTTTTTAGCTCACCTGGCCAAAGGCCAGGTGAGCTTTTGCCATCACTTGGCGTCCGTCGTCGTCGTCGTCGTCCGTCGTCGTTAACAATTTTTCAAAACTCTTCTCCTCTGAAACTACTTGACCAATTGGAACCACACTTGGTATGAATGTTCTTTGGGGTATCCTGCATAGAACTGGTGTGGGGATTTTTGATCCGTCGAAAAACATGGCCGCTGTTACTAAAAATAGAACATAGGGGTCAGACAACAGTTTTTCGCAAATATCTCAAAAATCATTAGGTTACGGCAAATTCTGGCAGGATGAAAGTGTTCAGCATGATGAGAGCTACCTGTGTGCTGATTTTCGTGAAAATCTGTCAACTGATGTTAGAGTTATTGCCCTTTTTTGACATTTTTGGCTTTTTTTATGTTATTATTTCAAAAATCTTCTCCTCTGAAACTACTTGACTAATTAGAACCAAACTTGGTATGAATGTTTCCTGGGGTACCCTGCATAGAACTGATGTGGGGATTTTTGATTCGTCGAAAAACATGGCCGCTGTTACTAAAAATAGAACATAGGGGTAAATTGCTGTTTTTTGCTAATAACTCAAAAACCGTTACAGATATCGAAAATCTGACGGGGTAAAATTGATCAGCATGACAAGATCTACCTACCCTGAAGTTTTGAAGGAAATTTCAAAACCCGTTTAGGAGTTATTGCCCTTTTTTCGTCAAATTTTCAAAATTTTAACATTTTTCGTCATTTATCTCCAAAACTATTTGAGGTAGAAGTAAAATGTAAATTTGAAAAATGTTTGCCATGTTGAGATCTACCTACCCTGAAATTTTAAAGGAAATCCCAAAACCCATTTAGGAGTTGTTGCCCTTTTTTTTCAAATTTTCAAAATTTTTTTATCAAAAATCTTCTCCTCTGAAACCGCTAGGCCGATTGGTTTGAAACTTAATAGGAATGGTCTATAACATGTCCTCTACAAACGATCCTCAATTAATTTTGATCTGACATAAAACATGGCGGCTGTCGTAGCTAAAAATAGAATATAGGGGTGCATGTGTTGTTTTTGGCTTATAACTTAAAAACCGTTACAGATATCAAAAATCTGACATGGGGTAAAATTGATCAGCATGACAAGATCTACCTAACCTGAAATTTCGAAGGAAATCCTAAAACCCATTTAGGAGTTATTGCCCTTTTTTCGTCAAATTATCATAATTTAACATTTTTTGTCATTTATCTCCAAAACTATTTGAGATAGAAGTGAAATCTATATTTGTTAAATGTTTGCCATGTTGAGATCTACATACCCTGAAATTTTGAAGGAAATCCCAAAACCCATTTAGGAGTTATTGCCCTTTTTTCGTCAAATTTTCAAAATTTATCATTTTTCGTCATTTATCTCCAAAACTATTTGAGATAGAAGTGAAATGTAAATTTTAAAAATGTTTGCCATGTTGAAATCTACATACTCTGAAATTTTAATGGAAATCCCAAAACCCATTTAGGAGTTATTGCCCTTTTTTGTCAAATTTTCAAAATTTTAACATTTTTGCATTTATCTCCAAAACTATTTGAGATAGAAGTGAAATATAAATTGAAAAATGTTTGCCATATTGAGATCTGCCTACCCTGAAATTTTGAAGGGAATCCCAAATTCTATTTAGGAGTTATTGGTTTGTGTAAAATTTGAGGTCGGGTTCTGTTACATTTATTTAAGGTTCACCCTTATTCCTGGTCAATTTTGTCAACTTCCTGCCAGGACTACCACCATCAGGGAACATATTTTAACATTAAACCTTATGAACAATAAATCTTCAACAAATTTTCCCTGAACAATTCAACCAATTGCAACAAACTTGGTCAAATAGTTGATTAATTGTCCAATGAAAACCAGACTCCAGGTGAGCGATACAGGCTCTGGTGAGCCTCTTGTTTAACTGTTGCTTTGGGCAGAGGGTGAGAAAACGCTATTCCACACGATAGCAACGATGTAGTATGTGATAAATCTCAGACTTTTATATTGGACATATGTGACAACCTTTTTCTTCTGTGAACTCTTATAATGGTATGGAGTGAAGGAATATGTCTCTAACGGTGAATTCAGTAAAAAGAAGAAGATATCGTAAAATTAGATACTTAAAACACAATTTAACATATACATAATCACTCCAACGTGTCCTACAGGGTGTGTATCGCAAGCAAACAACTGAAAGGTGGAAGAAAAATATAATTATTATATATCGGTGAATCTTTTCTACGTACTAAAGTTGGTATTTACAAAGTATGTTTGAGTGTCAAGATAATAGAAACAAATGAGTTGATTTTAAAAGTTTTTTTTTTGCGATCAATGTTATTTTTTTAAACGTAAAAAGATTTATATGTCTAGGTACCTTTAACATTACTTGTAAAAACAATATTTTGATTATATCTGGAATTGTGTTAGTCGTTTTCTGTTAGAATTAGAATAAAAATTTATGAGCTAAAGAACCATTTTATAATTGTTATGAGGAAGGTTTAGATATCTTATTTCTCTATTTCAGTTGACTAATTGAGTTAACCAATATGTAGTGTGTGCATGTTGTAGTCTTTTAAATATGTTGCACTGCCTATTAGCTGCATATAACAGATACATGCAGTAATCTGTTTTTATTATAGGATAAAATACGATTTTGTATGAGTTTATCGATGTGTAAACTCGGCCGACTCACTCACAAACTAAATAACTCGGCCGACTCACTCACAAACTAAATAAAGTCCGAAGGACTTTATGTTGAGTTTATGAGTGAAAAGGCCGAGTTTACACATCGATAAACTCATACAAAATCGTATTTGCTGACTCACTCAGAAACTAAATAAAATATGTTGAGTTTATGAGTGAAAAGGCCGAGATTACACATCGATACACTCATACAAAATCGTATTTAATCCTTATAATTCCATTTCAAACATCGAAAAGTTGTTCCTAACCGAAATTAAAAAAATAACTTTGCCCTTTTCAGGCGACATTTATTTTAACCCTTTGGCCGCGGGAAGGACATATGTGTCCATTGTCGGCTGGCCGCGGGAAGGACATATGTGTCCATTGTCGGCAGGCCGCGGGAAGGACATATGTGTCCAAATGATATATAAATGTAATTGATTTTGTTTTCTGTATGAAGAATACAGATTCAAATTTTGTTGTTTAATTGTTTTTATTAAGATCTACGGACTGTTATTGGTTTTCCTTGATCTCTTTGATCTTGGTGTTCAAAAACAACGTTACACGACGTCACAATGAACGAGTTTTTTTTTTTTTTTTGCAACGTTGTAAAATTAATGCCGCGTACGTCGTTACATTTGTGCAATTAACATCGCGGCCAAAGGGTTTTAAATCTGGTACTATTTTTGGCAGCTGAGCGATTGTATAAAAAAGTCATAAGTCATTTACAAATCGAAAACAACAAGGAAACTTACATTTTGATAGATTTTAATATAATCTGGAGCGCACAGAATCCACACAATGTCCGATTTTTTTCCGTTTGAAGAATCCAACTTGCGTTGTTTACAAATATGACGTTGCAATCTTGACTGTGACGTTCGTGCAGCAAATTTTCGCGGAATTTTTGAAAACGCAATTTTCATCAATTTTTAAACCATTTCTCTTTAATTCTAACTATTATTGTCTGTATCAACCTTAAAATTATTTTTTTTTACGGCATTTTCCACATTTAATGTCTCATTTTAAACTTTAAATAATCAAGAAAGTACATGAATATACTTGCCAAATATGGGTTTATCGATGTATAAACTTTTATGATTTTGCCCTTCCGACCAATGAAATTCTTGTATTTTATCATATGGAAATTAAAATGGAATTATATATCAATAATTGACGGTCGTGTACAATTGTTAATTACTAAACTTCAAAACGGACCTCTGTCATGAAATCTTTTTTTATAAAAACGACTGAAATTAATATTAGAATGATAAAGTAACTCTATGGTCCTGCAGTGGATGACGGAGGCTTAACCCAAAGAGTTGCATAGCGATACCTCAGTTTGGCCCAAACATTAGCGATTATGTACATGTAGAGTGTTGTAAATATTGCTTGTTCATTGCAGTACGTTTTGGTTTTTAGTTAGATCGGACATTGAAAAGCCTCTCTGAGTGAATATCACGAAGTTCCCATTTAAGAATTATTACTAATGAATATTTGTATTCACACTTAATAGCTGAAAACATTTATGAAGATCGAAAGTACGTTGTTTACAGTTTTTACACCAAGTAGCTAGTTTCACTTTCACGGAAGAGTTATCTACCTTGCGTTGAGAAATACCTATTTTTGTAAATAGCTGAGATATTTTTATACGTAGTTAAATGTAATGACAGTAATTATTATTGTATATGTTTTATTTTTATGCATTGCTGTCAGCATAAATATGAGAACTGCCAACTTTTAGCCAATGTTTTAGCGCTAAATACGACGTTATGTGACGTTGTTTGTTTACTTTGTTGATTTGGGAAACGGATTCGGGAGACGGAATTTGAATGCCCAAGAGATCAGACCTGACCCTTTGTTATGTTTTTGGTTATTTATTTGGCTTTGGTTCACTAAATTGCAGTGTATTTACGCTGCCTGGAATTATGCAATGAAGATTCCGTTTGTCTTGTAACGGTGAATGCCGTGATATTTCGTAATAAAGAAATTGTGTAAGCTATTTTAGCTCCTAGTATTTTAGTCCTGATTTTGGCTATTACCGTTGAGAATATTTTCTTTACTATGATTTTTATGTGAAATTACTGACATGAAGCAGGTTTAATCTTGAGAATAGCACTTTAATTGGATTTATCATTTGATATTTTAGATTGAAACATAATTAGTTTCCTGCATAATAAATATGTAGATTTTTAACAGTCTTTCTTATTTGCAGCAAAGCCCTTTTCACTTTTTTATACCGCTCGGCAAAGTGATTCGGAGAGAAACATTTTTTACACGACATAGTAAAAAAGGTTCCTTTACCAAGCTGAAGTATCAGATTAATTCCCTGATGACAAGCATGCGATCTGGGTTAATATAGATTTATCTTTATCATATACAAGACTTTAATCAGATATACATTGTCAATCCCACACAACACTGTCTACTTCAACGTTTAATATTCTTAGCGGTAGTCAGGTTTGTTATGAGCAGAGTAACTTAACTATTAAAAAACAATGGATTTAATCCGACAGCTGTAATTTGAGAATAAAAGATATAAAATTTTGGTTTGATGTAATATTCAAACTCTTGATTGGTCTTTATTAATTTTAATCTGAATAAAATATTATCAATACAAAACAAAGAGTCAATTTTCTTTTTGTTATATATTAATAACTTTTTTGACAGTAAAAAACACGCTTGTGTTTTTTGTGTCAGTAGCAGATTTTATAAAATTACGTTATATTGAATACTCAGGAACATCTTACTGCCTAAAATTAAAATTACAAATTTACTAGCCAATTGTGTTGTATATTGTAATTACACGTATTTAATTAAAATAAACCCCTATATCCGATGAGTGTTTTTTCTCTCTCGGAAATTCCTGTGAAGCATTTGATGTAAATTATACAAAAGTTGTTGAAAAAATATTATGCTGTAAATTATCCGTCTGGAATACTGTTGTAAACTTAGTTTTGCTTCTCGGCATATTTAGCATGAAAGTCTTTAGGGGTCATCCATAATTTTCAAATTTTTTCACAAATTTACAAAGAGCGCTCTTTTTGAAAACCCCCACCCTCCTCAAAAAGTGTACATCAACCTTTTTAAAACATTGTTGCTGTGAACAGGTACTCGAAAATAGGATCTACAGAAATCTTCACATCCTTTGAAAATGGATGTACCCAGTCCAGAGCACAAATCATATGTTTACATGGTCAGTTGATTTGCCGTTTGTTGTCTTTTTGTCGCCTTATTACTGTTCCGAACTTTGTCATACATTTCACTAAACTTATAGTTGTTAGACGAATTCCGATCCTTATTTCTCTTGGTCCTATTGCTTTCAGTATTTTTCATAAGTTTTGTTTGTGAGCATAGTTGATGATGAAGCTATAACAAGAAACGAAATATGCAGTGTGACTAATAGGTTTGGTTTGGTTTATATAGGGCGTTCCCCCCACTTTGGGCGCAGTTTGTAGTATTATGGCAGCAAGTTTTTTTTTGTAGTAGAAGCCGGAGTACCCCAAGGGAACCACCGAACTTGGGAAGGAAATTAGTGGCAGAAACCGGAGTACCCGAAGGGAACAACCGACCTTGGGAAGAAAATTTAAAGATATAAAATGTACTATTATATGTCGTAAAAAAGTGCGACCTTCGACTGCCCACGAGCTCTGACGTCCATAAATCATAAATGTTCGATAAAGGTATTTTTTGTCATAGAGCTACTGGACTAGGGCGGTCCACATTCCAATTTGAACAGATGTTGACGTACTTTGAATATATTAAAGTTTCATTTCAAGTATAGAACTTAGCAAAGAAATTTTGCAGTGCTATTTCTTAGATCTGAGTTTTCTAAAAGAGCGAAGAAGAATCCTTCTTCTTATTGATTGCATTACACAGTCCATTGTGTTTCGTTATTTTTAGATGTCTTCCTATCATGCTCACTAACTCTTAATTTATTTACTTCTCTCCTTTCCTAAATTTAAATACAAATACAAAATCAATAAACCAATACATGTAGGGTGATGATGCACTTTACATGACACTGAACGTCTAAACTGGACATCTTTGCATACGTAATAGTTATTTCTATCGTCGGTGGATAATCTGTAAATATTTGTACGACTCACTGTACCCATACCCGTATTTTTTTTTATGGTATTATAAACAGAAATACAGTTTGTAAATTACTGACAAATATATTCAAAACAATTAAAATATGCTTGTATAGGAGAGGGCCGGGACAGTTTTGCGCACATGTGTTTCTTTTTGCCCAGGGCCACGTGAGCTTATGCCATCACTTGGCATCCGTCGTCGTAAACTATTTCAGATATCTTTTCCTCGGAAACTACTGGCCAAATACTTTCAAACTTACAGCAAAAATGTTCAACAAAGTAATATCTACAAATTAGTCACATGATCAATATCGTTAATTGATCCCTTCTAGGAGTTTTTGCCCCTTAAAGACAATTTTTCACATTTTTTTTCGTCATATTTGTAAACTTTCAAAAATTTTCTCCTCTGAAACTACTGGGCCAAATACTTTCAACTTTACCTGGATATTCCTTAGCGTATATAGTTTAACATTTATATCTGGAAATTTCATCCATCAACAAGCATGGCTGCTGTTGATAAAAATAAAACGTATGGGTGAAATGCAGTCTTTGACTTATATCTCCAAAACAAAAGTATTTAGAGCAAATTTGACTGGGTAAAAATGTTCATCAGGTCAAGATCTACCTGCAATGAAATTTTCAGACGAATCGGTCAAACTTTGTTGGGTTATTGCCCATGAATTGTTAATTTTAAGGAAATTTTAGTTTTAAGTTATTATCTTGAATATTATTATAGATAAAGACAAATTGTAAACAGCAAAAATGTTTTCAGCAAAGTAAGTTATACAAATAAGTCAACATGACCAAAATCGTCAATTGACCCTTTATATGCGTGTTTGCCCTTGAAAGATAATGTACATGTAAACAGTAATTATCAGTAAAAATAATGTTCTGACATATTGTCACAGATGATTAGAGCATAACTAGAAATAAACTAGACGGTAGCTGTACATGTAAAATGGAGGGTCAAGGTCATTGAAAATGTCCATAGTAACCAATTAAAAATTCCCTAGCAACCATATATATTTGGATTAAGGCCCCCATAATTTACCTGTACAAGTCAAAAAGAAAGGTCAAGATTTAAAGTCATTGAAAAAGTCCATAGTAACCGATGAAAAAGTTCCTAGCAACCATATATATTAGATTCAGGACCATATATGTTTACGTCAATATGGAGGCTCAAGGGTCAAGGTTATTGGAAAATCCATACTAACCGATGGGAAAGTCCCTAGCAACAAGATATATTTGGGTTCTGCACCAAGTCAAAATGGAAGGTCAAGGCCATTGAAAAAGTCCATTGCAACCGATGAAAAAGTCCCAAGCAAGCATTATATATGGGTTCAGGATTCTATATTTTAGTTGTAGAAGTCAATATTAAGGCAAGAAATGCAACGATATAGATTAAATAGCAAAAACAATCATTGATGCGAGATCTACACAAAAAATACAGGTGAGCAATTCAGGCTCTTAGGAGGCTCGTTTTTTTAATTCAGTTAAACCTTTTAAAATGTTTCATTGTAGACTGTCAAATGATACTTTTCAGTGAAATTAAATTTAAGGATAATTTAATATTATATAGCAACTTAATGGTGTTTATGCGCTATTTTAATTGAGCGTTATTAAATGATAATGGGAGTAAATATAAGGCACAGTTAAGTATATTCCTTGAACTTTAAACATGAAAAATTCGCGTATAATAAACAAAATTACACGTTTTTTACGTTATTTTTATTAAAAAAGGATAATTTAATAGAAAAGATAAAGGTAAAAGAAATCGATAATTATCCTGCTGAGACGGAAGCAATTAGCTGAGAAAAAAAAATCTGAATGCAGACTAACGACTTCTTCAGATTTTACTAAGTATAAATGATATTTATGTTTTGTTAGTGTTCATTTTTTTTTAATTTGGCTTATTTAAAGAAAGAGTGAGGAGCACTTTCTGCAGTATTTGTTTAACTTACAGCTTTTAATAAAAAATTGTTAAATATTTGATATTTTCTATCATAAACGATATTATATAATCTATAAGAATATGATTAAACGGAAATGTAATGCGTAGTCATTGGATTCAGCTTTTCTGCAAATAGAGGCAAACAGAGGCGGTTTTGGGTTTTCCAACAGAAAAAACACAGTTATTAGTTCACCATGTACAGCGGATGGACCGGCTGTCGGCACCAAAAAACGGATGAAGGAATATCCCGTTAGCCGTCAATATGACATAATCAAAATCCTTGTCACATGAAAAGAGAAACATGTATCACCATTGAATTAAAGTATTTTTTTTTCTTTTTCAATATACCTAATTTTCTGTTATGTAATTTCTGTCAACCGATTAATAAAATCGATAATAGGTTTGTCAATACGCTTATAGAAGCCATAATTGTATCTTTAAATCGTTGACGAACTAAATATCCCTTAGTGTAGAATAATAACGTCATCGTTAAAAAATAAGGCGTTATGGCAGATTTAATAGGATGGTTTGTAAATTTTCCCATAGAATAACATTTTTTAACCTTTTTCAAATCAAAGCGATTAACTTATTAAAAACAAGTATATCTAGGCTTTTTTTATTATAAAAGGCTTATACAAAAGTACACCTTAGCATTTACACTTAAACTAACAAGGTTTCGCCTTTTCAACCGGAAGCCTCACCAGAAACGGTATTTTTTAACACAAGCGTACGAGTTTTACATTCTACAACTAAAAAGTTATTCCAAGTTTGGTGTTCAGCACAAGGAATTTTGGTTCTGTCAGTGATTCACTGAACCAAGGGTAAATACATTTTGTAACAATGGCGAAATCATCGGTTCAACAAATTTACAGTCTTCTTTCGACCTGTATTAATGATATTTTTAACAATAAAAACAGTAAGTCAGATGTTTCATAAACATTCTTATTTGTCCAGAGAACTTAAGTTTCCGATTTCTGTATTTTCTTGCTAACCATTTAAGATTTCTGGGTTATACGTTCTGTTTCTTCTTGACATTCGATTATTGTATGTTGACTGACCATTTTGTTTTATCTCTTTTAAAAATGATTTACCTCATACGAGTCTTTTTTCTGAAAGTGTAACTGTTCCATAATTCTGCAACACGTTATTGTCAAAACCATACCTTCATTTTCATTTATGGTAACATGTCAAGTGTCAAAGAAGAAGATAGGATAAGGGTATTTTTTGCCCCCTCCTTAAACGAAACAATACTTTTATCAGTGATCACATAGACCTCGGCATTAAAGAAAATGAAATTTTATATTGCTGGATCCTTAATGTGATTGCCTAGCAACACAAAAACATAGCAACATCATACAAAATGAAATGATATATGCAGTTCTCTTTAATTGCAATACAACAGTCAAAAAGTGTATCACATTGTTTCTGTAGGCCGGAAGATATAAAACAGTTAATTCTTTTTATAGAAGATTTCACTTCACATTGATTGTTTAATTAATCCAAGGGCCCCGACTGCCAGTAGTGTGATATGAATACACAGTTTGCTTGCTGGGTATTCTAATTTCAACAAAATTTGGTCGTTGCAACAAACTTGTTGTAAAGGTGTTTCAACCATGCTTACTTTTACCTTAAACTTGTAGAAAATTGACGGTTTATGTGATTTTCGAACTTGATGATACACATTATTTTTAAAACTGATTCTAAAATGATAGCCAAACAGGGCTTGTGTTATGCTTTAAAATAAGTTAATGTCAAATATTAAGGCCTCAAGAAAAGATAATTAAAAGCAATTTAAGGAAAATAATCACCAGAGCGCAGGAAAATTGCGAAAAGCAATAAGCGAATTCCTAAGTGACAAAGTTAATCTTATGCCGAATCTGATAATGTTTTGATTATAAACGTTTGTTGTCTGTCGTATACATTTGTAATTCCGTAAATCTTCAAATAGACACAGTCTTACTCTATTGACATTTCTCCTATATTTATTGTAACATAATTAGCATTAAGACCAGTACACAAGGTCAAACATACGTCTGTCAATATCATGGATTACATGTAAGTCCGTATTGACATTTTTTGTGAAATATATATGCGTATGAAGTTAATTAGGTGATTAAATGAAATGATGGTAAAGTGGTACACGCTTAAGATAAATTTGCAAATCTTTATAAAGTTGAAGCCAATAAAACCTTTTGCTGGAATAATAATCTCGCTAAGGCGTATTACAACTCAAAAGCAAAACAACCATGTTTCAAGAAAAAAAACAGTTCTATTGTTTAGTATTGGAAAGGATCTTCAGTTCAGATTGATTGTTTTTCTGCATTTTTATAATACTCTTCAGTAGAAATAATCTCGAGTCTATATTATAGTCCTTATAGAATTTCAAAAACAGTGCATTTTGATAGCTTTCATATATCCAAACAAAGGGGAATCAGTTTGTCGTGTGATAGGTTTTGAAATACAATCGAAAGTTCAGAATTTAGAGACATTATCTTGCATGAACCATAGCATTTTAATTTTAGTATTTTATTTCAATATATTTTATTTTCTTAATTCATTAATTTATATATTACATATGTAAAAATTATTATAATTATGGAAATGACTTCATTGTTCTTTCTGTGTATTGTATTCTGCAGGACTTTAACATGCCGCCTTTTGGCTCGGGAAATTTTGCCGTTTCTCGAGTGGTATTTTTTCTATATTCCCCTCCAAGCTATATATATATATCTGTTCAAAATACCAGTCGAGAGATGGAAAATATCGTCTCAAGACTTCCATTTTTAGCAGAAACATATACACCTCCAAAACGTGATCTTTCTGTTTAATTTCAGGGAAAATCAATTTCGTCAATTTTGAACGTCTCATTCTATTTTTTCCACCTTTTTGAACGTCTCATTCTATCTTTTCCACCTTCTTTAATCATTTGATTTATTTTCTGACATTTTTAGATCTTCGTTGTATTTCATCTGTGTACCTGTCTCTTAACTTACATTGTAGCTTCCGTAATGAAGAACCTTCGGGAACATTAACTCAAGGATACAACAATACAAGTTGATATTGTCATGCAATTACAATGTTATTTTACAATAAACATCACTACTTTATTCAAAGGAAAAATTGGATGTTGATTTTTATAATGATAACGCGTATCTCATAAATTTGTTATATCTTTGATAATATACTCTCTCAAAAAAGAAACGCAACATCAGATTATCTTTTTGAAATATTATTTTTCCGGACAAATAACCAATAAATATCAAAATATATGTACACATGATCATAATTACACCTTCATAAAAAGTTTCCAGGTACAATCATTTAAATTCATCCACCCGTAAACGACTTTGGTCGCAATCTGGGACACCCTACGATTTACGCATTGCCAAAAACTGGGTCGACTTTCACCTGCAAATCATGGGTTATTTTTTAGCTCAGTCAGTCGGTATAAAAACCCGGTATTTCTTTTCATGAATGCATTCGTAAAATAAAATTCTGATGAGGTGACGCTATGCCAAGGTTAGACGCTGCTACCCGGAATATCGCTATCGGACGACTAGAGGCCGGAGAATCACAGAATGCTGTTGCTGTAACGTACAATGTTCATCGTAGCACAATTTCACGCCTTTGGGGACGCTACCTGCAGCTTGGTACTACGACAGATCGGCCACGTTCAGGGCGCCCGCGTGTTACAACCAGGGCGCAAGATCGTTACATCAGACTTTTCCATCTGCGGAATAGGACTATTGCTGCAACAGAAACAGCTGTAAACGTCCCTGGGTTGCGTCGTATATCAGCACAGACAGTACGCAATCGGTTACGTTCTCATGGATTGAGGGCAAGAAGACCTTACTTTGGAGCAACACTGAGACGCCAACACCGCCGAGCGAGGGTTAGATGGTGTACTACAGTTCGTGCATGGAATTTACAGAACTGGAGAAGAGTATGGTTCAGCGATGAGTCACGTTTTCAACTGGAAAAGCGAGATGGTCGCATACGTGTGTATAGGCGCCGAAACGAACGTTTTGCGCAAAACTGTGTTGTGGAGAGAGACAATTTTGGCGGAGGCAGTGTTATGATGTGGGCCGCTATTTCTTATGCCAGAAACACACAGCTGATACATATCCAAGGCAATCTGAACGCTGTTAGGTATAGAGACGAAATTTTACGACCTCATTTATTGCCCGTAATTGACATTCGGAGAGAAATTTTTCAGCACGACAATGCCCGACCACATACAGCACGTGTAACAGTAGACTTTTTAGAACAACAGAATGTCAATGTGATCCGTTGGCCGTCACGATCACCCGATCTTAATCCAATTGAACATTTGTGGGATGAAGTGGATCGGCGCGTGCGCCAACGACAACCACCACCGCAAAATCTGCAACAATTACAGCAGGCACTTCAGTTTGAGTGGCAAAGGATACCGCGTGTTCGAACTCAGCGTTTAATTCAATCTATGCCAAGAAGAGTCGGGGCTGTGTTACAAGCAAATGGTGGACATACCAGATATTGACAATTTATGAGTGATTTATTGACAATATGTGACAAACTGTGATATTCCAAGGTAAAAGAACTCATGAACAAGAAGTGTGCCAATTTTTGCATTCCTGTGTAAATTATTTATATCATAAATTGTGAAAATAATATATGAAGTAAATTTCCTATTTTCTGTATGTTGCGTTTCTTTTTTGAGAGAGTATATTTAAAAAAAGTATTTTAAATTTTGCTGTTAGAGATCCTTCTATTTTAAATTATTCATTTCAATAAAATAAAATAAGTAATTGCTGATATAGACAAACGTGTTACACGTTCATCTATTACTTAAATTCACAATTCTGTGTAAATTCTTAAATTCATTACTTGTCATTTGATTCGGATCGGAATTGGGTACATGAATAGAGATGTGTTGGTGTTCTCATAGAAAATAACAGCAAGTCAAAATTGTAAACGAAGTTCAAATGAACGCTTGAAATTGTACAAGCCTCCTAATCAATATCATTGTTTTCTAACCTTAATGCAGACATTAATACTTGCAACAATGACACTAAGACAAAACTCAAAATTAACGATGACGATCGAGTGTCTACAAAAGATCATATCTAAGCTTCTTATTATGACCTTGAAATGAAATTTTCCATTCTGGCTGCATTTACAAAGTGAAATTCAAAGTCAAAGATTTTATCGATAAAACATGGAATGAATAATTATCTGCGTAGATAAGTTTTTCCTCGTCACAAAATGAAGGTCAAAATGAAGGTCAAAATGACAATATACGCAAAATAAATCTGACGTTATTTTCGACTATGAATGGTATTATATGGAGAGTTAAGATAGAAAACAGTTTAGACCTTTTGTAGTGGTTTCAATGGCCTTTTTAAAAATATTTCAGAAATAAAGGAGTGCCATAGAGTAACAGGGGTATAGGTAATCCTCTCTCGTCCTGCATTAGAACCATTGCTCTGCTGCTTGGACTGACTTGAATTCGATGCTTCTCTTTTACCAGTGATATCATGTATATAAAATAGCCGTCTTAATTGTAGCTAACAGTCGGCCATTTTCCGGTTCCTATTGATAAATTTGTTCTAGTTTTAATAAAAAAGGGTGAAACATTTGCGACTGAACGTTATTCACGAAAATTTCACTCCTATCCGCGCTATTATCCTAACTTTTCAATTTATATATTTTTTTTTCTTACAGCTGTTGTATCAACCATCCTGAATGGTCTTGTTGTGTATGTCTGTTTGAGAAAGGTGAAAAGCCTGGTTTCCTGTGATTTTTACATACTCAATCTTGCCATCATCGATATTTGTATGCCTGTGTTCGGGTTTCCATTAACAATATATTCCTCCTTCCACCATCAATGGATTGTTGGAGAGTTTCGTAAGTATTTCTTTGGTAAGTGTCTCTTTTGTTTATTTCACGGATGTACATTAAGACTAACAAATAAAGGCAGCTGTACAATATTTTCATCGAAATTATTTTTCAGCATTTCACATTATTAAGAATGTAAATCATAAAAATGGAAAATGTATATGACACATCTTTATAAAAGAACCGATAGTCACATTATCATTTTTTTTTTTTAACAACTGGAAAAACATTTCATTGCATATAATGGTCACATTGTCATCGTTTGTGCTTTGTTCAGATGGAGATTGAACAAAAAAAAAAAAAAAAAAGAAAAATGGTTTTTTTCTTGTTTACACTATTAATTAAAATTCAATAAAAAAAAGGCGATTTCCACCGATACATTCAATTTAGTCCGTTTCAACTTCTTGAACGAATTGTATTTGTTAAGTGAAATCTATAAATCTCTTTAAAAACTGATTTGCCTAGAATTTTGTTTACAAAATCAAAAGTTTTACAGGTAACATCCTGCCTAGTTTAATCTGTGGTTTATGAAAACGTAAATAACTCCTTTCTTTCTTTAAACGTCCGTACACGAAGAAAACACGCGTCTGTGTTTCTTGAAATCTAATATGGTAGTATTTAATGTACATCCATTTCATATTACGAATTATTTATGTTGTGTATCAGAATTTTCAGTTCTAGACTTCAGTTTTAGCATTCTAGTGTAAGGACAATCATTACAGATTTTATTTTTCGATAAAATTTATTTTATTCCTAGACTGAAAATAATTTTACAAATATAGCATAAAACATTTCGGGATAACTATTTCGATTCAGTGCCGTTAAGCCTACAATGTATTTCATTGTAGGACTGTTTTATTGAACTGTAAACATGCAGATAAAATGAGTATTTACTTTTCTGTATTTTGCATTTATTATTTAACAGTTTACAAAATTATTCCATAGCATGAAAAGTGACGAAAATAAAGTTTTAAAAAAAAATCCTCAAAAAAAGATTTTTGATTTAATGAATGGTAGTATCGTCACGGTTTTACATATAACCTTCATTTGTTTTTTCGTACAAATAGCACGATATAAAGACAACTGCTTTTGTAGTAATTTTGAATTGATTTATAATATTTGATATACTTTTTGTTGTATTTTTATGAGATTTCAACAACTAATATTGCAAACACAGCATTAACCTTGAGCTCTAATCATTAAAAATGAAATTTGATATACTTTTGATCCAATGCGGACACTTTTGTTGTTTAGTCTTTGAATCTTTTTATTTTTGAAATATATGAAATTTCAAATACAAGACAACAAAGCAAAAGCAGATGTATTTGTAAGACTGTTAAGGGTCAGTTCATAAAAATTAATAATAGATTATGCAACGGTTAACTTTAGTCGAGCTGAACTGATCTTAACTTGTATTGATCTTCATTGACTGCAGAATTGATCTTGTTATCTTGGCTTTGCTTTAACAAACAGTTTTACAGAAAATCAAGACGAAATAAGATCCAATTAGACAATAGCTATTTACTAATAAGGTTTGATATTCTTAAATTTAGGGAAATAATTGTGTCTGTTTGCTTCTATTCACGAAATCGATGTCAACGAAAATATCTGAATTCACAATATTCTTAGTTAATACTTAAATGAAGATTACACGACTGTTTTCAAAGTGCACTTTTTATTTCAGTTTGTGCTGCGTATGGTTTCATTGGATTTTTCTGTGGTGTTGTTAGCATAGCAACACTGGCACTAATAAGCTACGCCAGGTACCTCAAAGTCTGTGGTGTAGAGTATGGTAAGTATAACTGAAAGTTTCCTTCTTAATGAGTGGAGTACATTGTACAAAATAACAATCCAAAGATACTAATATTAGATATAGTAAATTTATACTATGCTGTATACGACGCATTTCAAGGAGTTACCTCTCATCAGCAGCATTAAAACCGAAACATTTGGAAGAGCAAAAACCAAACTTATATTAAACAAGAAGTACTCAACCAAAAATACCGAAATAGGAAGCCAAATTTCAGCTAAGATCCACCGTGTGCAATACAAGGAATGAACCCTTAGTATTTCTACTATTTTTAAATGTTGCTAAATACTGGTAATTTCTGTAACAATCAATGAATAATCATGTCAGACAAGTCTGACGACTGGGTTGGCGAATACCCTCGGGGACCTAGGGTCCACCAGCAAAATATTATCAAAAGGTAAAGGTTAAGCTACACTTCTTGGAGCAATTTAACTGTACAAAAAATAATCGATACGATACATAAAATGCAGCACGTAAGGTCTAGTGTTGCATAAAAATCTGTATTTGTTACTGCCATATAATATAAAATTTGACTGAAGACTTCGGGAATAAATGAAACTTGTGTTTGATTTGCACGTACGCCAGTGGCACAATTTTAGGTTGACTTTTGAATGATAATATTGTTAATTTCCAATACAAAATGACGTTTTTTTTCTCTTTATAGAAACTTTCAAATTACATTCCATCCATGTTTTTCTATTTTCAGCTCAAACAATCCTGACACACACAAACTATTTAATTATCGGAATTTATGTATATGCAGGGTTCTGGGCATTTTTGCCTGTATTTGGCGTTGGCGCATACGGCCCGGAACCTTTCGGCACATCTTGTACATTAGAGTGGGAAGGACATCAGATTTTTGTAACGTTTTTTCTTATTTTATGTGTTATTTTGCCGGTGATTATAATGAACGTTTCCTATGGAAGGATTTTGTTACACATAAAACAAGCCAGAAGACGAACGAGACGCACCATAATAAATTTAGGAAGACCACTGAAAAAACGTGATTCATATTTAATCAAGGTAAATATGTTATATTCATAATTATACAAGCAAATTAAATAAAGGGATTAAATCAGCAGCCCACAACAGTACACCAATAACAAACAACACAAACATAAAATCAAATACAGTACAGACACTTGGCAATCTTGGTTTTAAGGGTATTTTATAAACAAATCACTCTGTAAGACGCAAGGAAATGATCTCAGACCATGGATTTTTTTTTAAAAAATTGATCGACGTCGATTTGTTTTGTGTTTGTTTTTTTTGTTTGTTTGTTTGCCTTACAGTGCACCAAGGAACACACAGTCATACATTGTTTCCTCGCCTTTGGACATTGTTTTTATATTTTTTTAACAAATTTTGAAGCATGGATTTTTTCAATGTTCGTTCGTCCATTTTTGAACTAAGAAACATTTTGTTCATAGGTCTGTACTCCTTGCTATATTTTTTGAAATTTTTTCTCTGTTGTAAAACGTTAGGATATTCATTTGACTTTCCATTCTTATTGTTACAGAAAGTCGTTCCCTGAAGATAAAGTAAAGGACAACAAAAAAATAGCTGAAATAAAACGTATTACAAAATACCGAAATAAATTTGATGCATTTCTTTGAATGGCAGCTCATCAGCAGTGCTGGAGATCAAAATATTGGAAAACCAGTTAAAGTAACTCAAATAAATACTATTGGTTTTAAAACTATGGTAGTTAATTTTCCAAATGAAATACCGTTGAATAAACTAATACAATTAGCAAATCCTATCAATTATTAAAATTATGTTTAAGATTCATTTTTTTCAGCGAATTTGTGGAAATGATTTTCTTCAAATGCATAATAAAACTATCTAATAAATTGTATGTAACTTTAGAATTACGCAACGAAATTGAGTAAATGTTACATTATCGTCCTTTGAATTTGTTTGTCTTTCAGATGACCTTTACGATGTGTGTTGGTTTTGTCGGACTTTGGTCACCATATGCAGTAGTCAGCTTATGGACAGCTTACGGTCACCAAGGAGAGGTTCCAGTTAGGATAACATTAATAGCTGTCTTGTTAGCTAAGCTGTCAACAATTGTTAATCCATTGGTTTATTTCATGTTAAACAAGAAATTTCGTCCAATTTTAATAAAGTATATTGATGGAATTTCAAAGAAACTGAAACGGGGAGTGTTTTGTACATCAAGTTGAAGTCTGTGATTAATAATTTTTTATCTCGTGATATTTGTAAATTATTGAAGCCTATATAGTATTATAGAGTTGGTTGCTGTTCTGATGTGGGTCCTTGTTAGTGATGTACAATCAAAATGCCAACGAATGTGTGCTCAAATTCAACATAAAATAAACATTTTTTTTATTTGCGATATAACCATGTTTTAAGATTTTTTTGTTTCCTTTCTGATTTAAGATAAACGGGCCAGTACCGTTAATTATCACATATTTAGTATTGATAACTGCAATTCTGCATGTTTGATAATAACCGGAAGTCGAATGAAGTTATCAAACCCGGGCAAATAACTGGTTACTGGCCCGGGGCTGATAACAGGATTTTGCTTCCGGTACATACTATGACGTTCGGTGTAGCAGACGACAATTTGTCAAACAATGTATGTGTATCAGGAAGGATTCCTCGATGTTTCCAAGGATGATACAGCAGCAACAAAAAAAATCTTACATGCAGCTTTCAGGTGATACCAGTTGTATTGCCACTTGAAACTCAGATGACAAGATGAACATTTGCTAAATATATAAGGTAATTCTTCACAATATGACAAGAGAATTTTTTTTACTAATTAGATCCATTGGAAATCTGACAATTAACATTTACAGCTCCGATAAGTGAATAATACGTTTTAAAGAATATCAGATAGATTCATTGACATTTAAAACTAGTGTTTCGTTCAATTTGTTGAATTACTGTTTTTTTTTTCTTTCTTTGTAGCCTTAAAATATGTGATAAATAGACTAAATAACTAAATGTCATTTTCCGTATCAGCCCTGATATCATCCCGAGACTCCAATATTGGACCGAGGGCTCTGCCCGAGGTACGATACCGGCAGAGCCCTCGGTCCGATATTGGAGTCTCGGGATGAAACGAGGGCCGATATGGAAAATGTCATGTCATAATCTATTTATCACATATTTTGAATTTAAAATATATACACAACTACATAAATAATATGGAAAATGGTAGAGAAACTTTTAGCAGCTATATGATATATTTTTTTAAACCATGCCAAAACTGTATGAAAAATTCATAGGAAAACTGTACCTTTTGATACTGTTAATAAACAAATTTTTAACAAGTCTCCCATTTTGTTTGTTGACGTTGCAGACGTCCGGAAGTGGGACGCATTACGTGAGGGCTGATACGGATTTCTAATAGAAATATTTTATAAATTCGTATCAGCCCTCAGGTACAATGGGGACTCCTACGGATTTCTAAAGGAATTGTATTGGAAATTCATATATGAAGCCACATATTAGACTTCGGGGCTTGATATATAAGGTCCAATTTGATCATATCAGCTATGCAAAAAAGCAATTATAAGATCAAAATATGTGATAATCTTTAATTATCAGACCACACGGCTGATACGGGTATGATATTTACGACATGTTTTTTTTTCAATGGTAAAGCTAAATCACCTGTATTAAAAGGAGAAGGTCCAGTAAGACCCCTTTTTGGCCCCAAAATATAGAAATTTTACAAAAATTTTTAAATGAAAAGTTTTAGTTATTCATTGGAAAGTAGAATACTTCTGCTACATAGATATGGGCTGTTTTTGACAATACAATGCACATGTATCGGGTACTGACATCCTTAAGTCATGCTAAAGTACTGAAATCTTCACAATTTTAGCATTTTAGTTAAATTCAGACGGATTCCGTCTGAAATGAAAGTGGCCGCATTTGTGTTCATTCTTACTATTGAAATGTAAGCTGTATTTGATGATAATACATAACATATATAAAGGTTTGGGACGAACACGGATGCGGCCACTTTCATTTTTGACAAAAACAATTTGAAAAGTGACATTTGTGGGCATTTTTGATAGATTTTTCATATTTAAGCTTGAATCAGAGCGTTTTTGATGACTCAATCAGTTAAAATCTTTCACATATACTAATTGAATCAACTGAAATAGACACTTAAGTGTTTAAAAAGTGTCCAAAATCTTTCGTCAGATGATCCTGAAATTTGAGGCCAAAATAAGCCCTTACCGGACCTACTCCTTTACTTTTGCTTCAACACGGTTGACAAACGGTTAACGGTTAATTCTATCTCTCTGTCGAATATGTATTATTTGTGGATCACTTATACATCTAATCATCTCAATCGTCTCGCATGTGAGACGGGATACTGAGCAGCTTTAGATTTACATATGATAACAGCTTGTTCATCTTGGTAAGATAAAGATCTATGGTTGCTGAGTAAGACCTCAGGTCTATAACTTGTTATTATTGAAACATTATTTTCAAATCAGATGTTCACAAAATATCATCTTCACAATTATACCCCTTTTGGTTATATTATTACATATATGATATATATGTATATATATATATTTTGTATAAACCTTTCGAACTCTTATACAAGTATATACTTTGATTTGAAATAATATTTTCTTCCTTGTACATTTATCCGGTTCACAAATGTATATAATACAACTTTGCAATAAGATAGTCATTTTAGTTAAGATGGGATCAATTCTTTCCTCTCACAAGCTTTGTAAAGCCGCACACTCCTAAAAATATTGTAGTTTGGAGAAATATTCTTGTGAAGAGTTGTTCTACGATCGAGATACGTGCGTCGAGTTTAGAGATTACAAATGTACCATGTAAAGGCGATCAGGCTCTCGTCAGGTGATAATGGGGTTGAAGAGCTTTATTCAGTGTAGGAGTCTACATAGTAATTCCGTCTCTGTGACGAAGATTTTTTCTGTACGTGAGAGGTTGGAAATGGTTCCAGTTACATTCTGTTTACTTTTTGTATCAGATACTTGTTTGTGGTAATTGTTGTTGATATCGTTTTACAAATTATTACACTTGTATTTTATAGATGAATATAACATTTGCCATACTGCAACTGATGGAAAATATCATTATTTTGTCTAGTGCTAGATTAATATGAAATACATCATGTACGTTTGTTGTACATGTTAACTATTTTGATTTCATAACGAGATCAACACGGAATATTCATATTCTCCCATTATGTTTTAGCAGTGAAAACGTGGTATCAGGACATTATGTTAAACTATAGGAATTCATTTAAAGCTGCATGTTATAATTTAATACTGATCTTCTGATATCGGCCTCGGTAATTAAGAAAAGTGTATATGCATGATGATATTAGAATATATGACATATGGTGTAGCATTCTCCTTTTTACATTGGTTATTACGATCACGTGTTTTAAAGGATATTCCATATACGGACGCGTTGTTTCTATTTTTAAGTATATGGACACTATGTTTCTATTTATTCATATATTTACGCTACATGTATACTTGTAAATTTAGATCCGACTATAAGCCGTCCCGATTCGGCATGTTAAAGTCATGCAGAATACAATACACAGAAAGAACACTGAAGTCATTTCCATAATACATGTAATACACTATTTACATATGTAATATATAAATTAAGGACTTTCACTCGGTCAATACGTTATATATGGACCTGTTAGATATAACGTATTGCCCAAAAGTCCATAATTGATATGTTTGTCTTATATTGGCCTAGTTACAGGTCCTACGTTTTCTTTGGCAAAAATGGAGAACATCATGTAATGATACTATAATATTACTGGAAACAAAGGGTTATATAAAAGTGGGTGCTACATGAAGTATGGTAATATGACTGAACAAACAGAGCAGACCCTCAATGACATTTTGCTTGTAACGCATGCGGATTCCGGTGGATATTGAAGCAATGGAAAGTCTTTTATGAAATTGATTTTCTCTGATTGAACGACAAGCATCGCTGCCATGGGCAATTCTTGTTTCTGATTGACTGATATAAAGAAATCTTCTGTGAAACCGCTTGGCCAAAATGAACGAAACTTGAGAGGAAGCACTTGTTGAAGGTTTTTTTTACAACTTTCCTCATTTTGTCCAGATCAGGCGACAAACATGGCCGCCATTGGCAATTCTTGCTTCTGATTGTTTCTGATTATTTTCGTAAAACAATGTTTTGTTATCTCCCTTGTTTAAGTCCAAATTTCACAAAATTTTTAATATCTTCTGTTATGCAAAAGTGTTATTAAATTGGTTAAATGTGATATATTTTATCATTTGTTGTTTTTTTTTAAAGACAATTTCCTATTTAGAAGTAACAATAAAAGATTTGAACACTTTTTAAATAAGTTAATACCAAATTACAGAACATTGAAAAGGTATATATTTTCAAGATGCTAATGACTCATGATGTTGTGATTTTGTCTGTTGATGAAGAAATTTGAATAATAAAGAAAAAGAAATATTTTAGCATATATTTATCCGCCAGTCATGGACGCTTGGTAGTTCTCTCGTTGGGGCCTGTAACAATCGCAGGTATATAGTTGAGTCAATGAAATTATTTCACGGAAATGGTATTGCATTATGGCAAATTCATTATATAGGTTTTCAGAAATACAATACAACAATACATGCTCATATAATATTACTATCTGAATTGCATAATGTATGCTTACCTTCTACGTGTGAATTTGATATGGAAATTTCCTTATACTAAGTAATTTTATAAACTGTGAACATTGATTTAACATTTTATTGTCTGGATGGCAAGATATACATCTGTTCCCCAAACATATTTGAAAACTTATTTTATTTTTTACTGAATAATGGAAATTATATTAAAGTTTTAACCTCACTGTACCTCAAAGGGCAACTTGTGTTTCTTACTAATGTACATGTAGCTACTGAGGGCCCTGTGAGATGATTCAAGAAGAATGAAGTCAACTTTATTAAATATTTCTGATACAATTTTAGTGTGGTTTACTTTTTTTAAGCATGAGACGATTGTATTTGTACAATCTTGATTTCAATTTAATCATTTAAAACAACGAAAATAATTGTTATCTTTTTGTATTTCTAAAACAATTGTTATATCTATATTTTGTATTTGTGGTAATCTGTGTAATAAAATGATTAAAAAAAGGT
Organism: Mytilisepta virgata; assembly: GCA_028015205.1. Classification (NCBI taxonomy): domain Eukaryota; kingdom Metazoa; phylum Mollusca; class Bivalvia; order Mytilida; family Mytilidae; genus Mytilisepta; species Mytilisepta virgata. Next base: position 17,968,843 of record CM051520.1, on the reverse strand, counting down.
CTTAAAATGTCTTAAAATGTTGTTGTTTGCAAGTGTCTTTTGCGTCAAATATCAAATGTCTATTTTTGGTTGTCGTGCAACGCAGTTCAAATTTAAAGTGCAAAGAACTTTGTCAGTGGTGATGTGTTTCTTTGTATATACAGTTTTTATTTTAGACATTTTATGGTTTGTATGTCGTGAGAACTTTTATGGTGGGGCCAGCAGAATTGTATAATGCAATATGGGAACATACCCCGTGATATGGCTTTTTATTGACCTTGCTGTTCAAAAGAAGTCTCTCTAATAATTCTCATTTCATTTCTTTGAGTTTTAAAGTTTAGTTTACTTATATTTTTCCATTTAGTTCACGACAAAAGTTCTTCCGAAACAGTTTTGGCGATTATTCGTTACTTTTAATTCGTATCTCTGTTGCCCTTTTTGTTAATTGGAAATTATTAGCTCACCTGGTCTATAGGCAATGTGAGCCTGTGTCATCACTTTATGTCCGTCGTCCGTCGTCGTCCGTAAACTTTTCACATTTTTATCCTCTCCTCTAAAACTACTTGGCAAATTGTAACCAAACTTAGTGGGAAGTATGTATAGAAGGACCTCTACAAACTGTCCGCCATTGGTTTGGGTTGGATGAACAACATGGCCGCCAGAAACCTTCTTTGATTTTTATTGGCCAATTTTCAAAAATCTCTTAAACTACAGCATGAAATATTTTGATACTTTGCAGGATTGATAACAACAATACCCTCTAAATACGATGCACCTTTAGTTGAGATTCATCCTCTCAACCGACGGCTGCGGCTGTTCAAAGTTTCCATTGAAACCATATATGGGAAAGGACTTTTATGTAACTTGCTCAGGAACTAATGGGCAGATTGTAACAAAAGTTGAGAGGAATGATGTACGAACTATCGACCTTTGGTTTCGGTTGAATGAACAACATGGCGGCCAGAGGCCATCTTTGATTTTCATTGGCCAATTTTCAAAGATCTCCGAAACTACATTATGAAATGATTTGAAACTTAGCAGAATTGATGATGACAGTATCTTCTACAAACAATCCACTTTTGGTTGAGATTCATTTGACCAACCGACTGCTGCGGCTGTTCACAGTTTCCATGGAATCCCTATGGGGAAAAAACTTGTTTTGTCATTTGCCCAGGAACTAATGGGCAGACTTTCACTAAAGTTTGCAAGTATCTCATATGGAAGGACAGATGCAAACGATCCACCTTTTTTAGGTCAAAGGTCAAATATCAAGGTTACTTTGGCATTTTGTGTTTCTTTAAAAGCCTTGTGGATACAAAAGAGCTTACCTTGTATAATGCCAAATAGAAGCCAGGTGAGCCTCTAATTTTTTACTGCAAAAACAAAAGACTTTTATTAATATGTTAGTCAATCTGATAAAAAACATTCCAAAATGTATGTACAATATAGCCTGGACACTAAAATCAAATTAAAACATTTTTTTTTGTCCGCGGGTCTCGAACTCGCACCTTTGAGAATCTATTAACACTTACGTATACATGTATCTGGTGTACACTCAGTGCTTAATTTTGGTGGTGTTTACCAATATTGTATGGTGTTGTAAAAAGCCAATTATGTTTGCGGTACTGGTACAAGATCTGCATCGGTTAATTCTAAGATGGAACCTTGTCAGAATAAGGGTAACTAGCACATAGAACAAATACTACAAAATATTAGACATTTGAAGCATTTTAGTGCAAACTGAACTACTGCCAAAGTAAAAACATGTACCGTAGAAAAGATTATACCGTTGGTTGACCCTTTTTCATATCGCAACAACTTTTTCAATAGACTATTATGTATACAGTTGGTTGGCCTGCCCTTATTAAACTTTGAAATTTCTCAATTTAAATTTAAGTCCGTCCATTCATTCGTTTATACGTCTAATGTCGACAATATGGTTATTTTGTATAAAAGACTTGAATATTGTCAAAATGTTGCCAAAAATGATCAAACACAAATATGACGTGGATCTTTAGTAATAAGAATTTGATGCAATATAGATGTGTATATGCAATGTTCAACAAATTAATACTAATGATCACTAGTCTGTCAACGCTGAGCTTGTGAGTTCGAATCTCACCTGTTGCGGGGTCTGTTCGACTCCGATCTTAATTGACAAGGATTGCCAATTTTCCCAGCGAAGGTCGGTGGTTCTCGCCGGGTACGCCGGCTTCCTCCACCAATAAAAATTGATCGCCGCGAAATAGACAACTCTGCTGAAAACGACGTAAAACCCCAACTAAACAACCAACAAACAAACAACAAGTTTTTCAAACCAGTGTTGAAGGCCGAAAATACTGAAAAGCGAAACAATAAATAAACAAAAACCGTAGAGGGTATTAAACACAAAAATAACAAAACGTTTAACACCAAAATCCCATTTAATTAAGAACAAAGGAATTTTAAAAATGTTCTACTATCGAGATGTTTAAAACTGAGAAGGTTATACTCTCATGGAATTCAGTCAACGAGCAGAGTGATCAGTTTAAGTGAATAAGAGAAAAATCGGCTAAAAATCATCCATCGAAGGTTAGAGACAATATCAATAGTAAACTAGAGGCTCACCTGACCTGTATGGCTCACATGATTTTATTAGGCCATTATAAAATGTAAGCTCTATTGTATCCATATGGATTCAATGGAAACTTTGAACAGCCGCATTATTTCATAATGCAGTTTCAGAGAAGACGATTTTTGAAAATTACCCAATAAAAATCAAAGATGGCCTCTGGCGGCCATGTTGTTCATTCAACCGGAACCAAAGGTTGAAATTTGGTAGAGGTTCTTCCATACATCATTCATGTCAACTTTGGTTACAATCTGCCCATTATTTCATGAGCAATTGACAAAAATGTTTTTTTCCAATATGGTTTCAATGGAAACTTTGAACAGCCGCAGCCATCGGTTGAGCAGATGAATCTCAATCAAAAGTGGATCGTTTTACAGAGGAGAAAGGTACACCATTCCTTTCAACTTTGGTAACAATCTACTCATTAGTTCCTTCGCAAATGACACGGGCTACCGACGCAAAGTGATGGCATAAGCACATATTGCCTATAGGCTAGGTAGGCTAAAAACGGGAATAGGGAATACCGCGTATAGACGCAATAAAAATAACGCTGTTCGAGTCATTCGTCCAATCACACGATGACACAAAAATACGACGAAGAAAAATCATTATAATATTATATGATAAAGAAGATATTTAATGAAAGAAGACATGACATTAAACCATAAACAAGTTTTCTAATTAACACAATTTTTTCTTAATTAGCAGTTCTGGGGGAAAAGCAATAGACAGATTAAACTACTTCATGTAATTTGTGACACTGGAATTACCCAATTAGCCAGTAGAAGAGTTCAATTACTCGTTTTATTGATTAAAAACGATTTGTGAACTTGAATGCACATTCCTTGGATTACCCGGAATTAAAAAAAATACACCGAAAGCCATAAACATGATTGCGTGTGTACTAAATTAAATGTAGTTCGTAGTTATGTGGTATTATTGAGGAGAAACCTATTTAGAATTTTAGAACATTTTTGTGATGTATTTATATCGAATTTAAAGCAAACTGAGCTTTAACAATGCCTAGTTAAATAAGACTATTTCTTCGTAAGAGTACTTCTACATTACTACGTTCTGATTTTTTTTATTTCGCAGACCAGTAAGAGCAATTGTTTTTACACAATAAAAAGATTTATAGAAAATTACTCTTTACACTTGGTATTCAGTTTGTTAAGTTTTTAGTAGTATATAAAACAACGCAAAATGTAGTCCTAGTTGTTCACCATCACATTACCATATCCCAATTTAATTGATTAGAAAATTTAAAAAAGTTACGCATGCGTCCATGTAAGGGTAAATATAAAGTAATTAAAATAAATATTTAACTCTTTTTATTAATCCTCCTATTGGCTAAAAGGATTTTATGTATATTTTATATTCTTTTTACTATCTCTGTAAATTGCAAATTTCACAAAAAGTGACAACTACATTTATTTCAACCCTTATATTTGAGAAATTTTCATTAGTGTAATTTTTTCCTTAAAATTCTAATTTTATACTGAAAATTTGTTCTTATGCAAAAACATATCCTATTTCCCTAATTTTAATCAGATATTTAAAATTTAAACATGAAAAAATACAATTTAACAAGTATTTATTTAGATTATGAATTCAGGCTTATTTCAATGTTTAAATTGGTGGTCAAGCAGTAAAGTTTCGTTAATCGATATCCGTTGTAATCTCCTTATGAAACGTCTGATAGTTAAGACGGACTTGAAAAGTAACCTTGGTTTTCCCGACAGTTTACCAATACATGGTCGATTTTCTGCATATATATTAGAGCCAAAGTTGAAATGAAACAGTTTGTTTGTGGGGAACCGCTTCCTATGGTGCATGAGGTTATACGAACAGTCTCAACCATGCTACAGTCAAAGAACAAGAAGAAGCTTTTAGGTTAAGTTGTGCCAGGAAACTCTAAGCCTAGTACATGTACATGTAAATTGACATGCCGATGACCTCAGTGACCAGAAAGCTTTAGTGTTACAGAGATTATAAATACTTTGATCCAACATTTCTGCTGAAAAGTGGTCAAAATACATGTATCACGTGAAACATTGTATGCTTCTACATATTCACGTGACACTTACTCTATATATATTAAATGGGATAACCTCCCAGGCACGAAATTATTATTTTGAGATTATTTACATATTTGTTTGCATCTCGATATCTTAATAAAAATCAATTACTATAACTTAAACAGTAAAATCCGTATTGTAATACTATGTAAGATGTGATTTGTTAACTGTATGAAAAAATAATTAGTTCTTCGTGTTGGATAGATATGTTTCTGATAGAAAACTTTAATGTCCATCAAATCATAACATATTCTTTTTAATATGTAAAAAATTAACGTTAGATTTCAAATAAACTTGAAATAAAATGAAAAAAAAAACAATATAAAGCATTTAAGAGGATTAATATTAAATTTATATAGTATATTGGAAATTTATTACCGAGGCGTGAGGTCACGTTTATAGTCACACGTTTGCTAAGAAACAGAAACCTCAGCAAGTTCTGTGTTAAAATAAAAAATAATCAAGTGACCAATGTCGTCAATGTTAATGAACCACTGTTTCCGAGAAGACTTTCAAATGAAAGATAAATATAAACTTGTTAGTTGAATACCATTCTATTAGTAGATATCCAGAAGATATTTACCGTTAGGAGAAAACAAAATATTAAATTAAATATGATATTTTGTTACCAGATAAACATCTTCACGATAAATAAGTAAGGTACAAATGTGTCAATGCATTCATGTAACGGGATTATTTTATAAATTTGATTTTGCTATCTTTCCTTCAACGGATATCAAAGGGAAAAAGTTCACGTACTCTTGTTTAAAATCATGGGTTACAGGATATTTAAATTAGATTTTGGTATCTTTCTTTCCCCGATATGAAAACTCTCATACCAAACTGTGAAGTACATGAAGCCAAAAGTACATTTCTTTTGGTTTAAAAAATAACAGTTTACACGTTGCTTATCAAACAAGAGCTCACATTTTAATCTACATTCCAAACCTAAAACTAATATCTAGACAAAAACAAGTTGACAGTGATCCAGTTATTCACAAAAGCAAAATTTTGTGAAAATCAAACTCATGCAAGATTATCAAATCTAAAAGGTTCTATATTAATCTAAAGCGAGCTTGGCATGAAAATATATGAAAATGTATGTACAATGTACGTGGAAAGAAGGGATCAAAGGGGCAGCATCCAATGTCGGGAATTGACACAAAGGGAACATCAGAAGGTCGCCACACTATCTATAATACATAAGGAAAAGAGGGAACACACTGTTACAGGATTTGCTAGTTATTACATCCCCAACAGGCACGTGTTCAGTATAATACTACCAATGAGCCAACACCATAAATTGACCCTCTCATTTCTTTCATATGAGGCAACATATCAATACATCACATTTTGAAACCAAATTGTAGGTGGAAATCTTGATCATCCTCGTTGAATCGTCCCTGTTGTAAGGGGAATTTCATCGACCAATCAGCGATTGAAAACAACAAATCACACGTGGGTTATCAATTTTTTCTCCAATTGATCGGATACCCTAAAAATAGCCAACGAATTAGAGAAGGTAAAGTTTCAACTTTTAAAATAACAATCCAAAGATACTAATATTAGATATAGTAAATTTATACTATGCTGTATAAACGCATTTCAAGGAGTTACCTCTCATCAGCAGCATTAAAACCGAAACATTTGGAAGACCAAAAACCAAACTTGTTTTAAACAAGAAGTACTCATAACCAAAAATACCGAAATAGGAAGCTAAATTTCAGCTAAGGAGATCTACAATGTGCAATACAAGGAATGAACCCTTAGTATTTCTATTATTTTTGAATTTTGCTAAATACTGGTAATTTCTGTAACAAATCAATGAATAATCATGTCAGACAAGTCTGACGACTGGGTTAAAAATCGGTTACTCTAAATCTTGCTTTTTAAGATTTATTGATGGAAATGATTTGAAGATGTCTAATGGTTTCCTTACAGTCCTGATGATTATGATTTACCAAGGAAAAAAACATTCACGTCAGAGTTCCTATAATTAATGATAATCTGAATATCTTATGCACCAAAATTGGTGTACATGTATCATGTACTTTATTTTAATGTTCAGGTTTTTGGTCATTTATAAGAATTTGGGTCAAATCGAACTAAATTAACATTCCGTAGTTGAACCAAGTGACCATTTTAACATTTCATTAAATATAATTCTCCATATAAAGTATTGAAAGTCTAATAACATGACGTATGAAGATTACATGCAGTAAGGTCATTTATCTTGTCGTCGGGTTTCTAAGAAATCTCTTTGATCACTGGGCTCATTTCCATCAATTCAATATTAATTTATTCTTCACATGTAGTATTACATTTCTAATGATTTCGTTAATGTTTCGGTCATCTGTGTGATATATTAAAATACCTATAATAAAATAGAATGTTCAAATAGCAGTGTACCACATTAAAAATCGACCGATTGAAAGGTAGTTTGTGATAATTATAGTTTAAGAAAGGAAACTTTAAACAGCAATGTTCGATGTACCACTTTAAAAGGGTAGTTTGTGATAATTATAGTTTTATGCCTAAGAAATATTTACCTGAAGAACAATCAATATAAAACATGATATTTAAGAACAATTCTTCCTGCATCTGAAAGCTGTAACAGATGTTTTTGTATCGTGAACTCCTAGATCATGTACTTCCTTTTTCATAAATATTGCCCATTGTACGAGAGTTCAGAATTAAAAAGATTAGTGTATAAGCATGGAAATATTGATTCCAATTTATTCCGGTTTATTTTTCATTCAAACAACTTTTGGTCGAGAAATTACAGGTCATCAGTTGTCAAAAGGTAGGTGAAAATATTGTTCAATCAAATAAATACAACATTTTGATTTTTACATACACTTCCAAAGCAGCGACATTATTATACAAGATGCAAATTCTACATGGCATAAACCTTTATAGAATTATATTTCTAGTTTTTAAATTTAATTTCAAAAGCTGTTGTTAATACAAAATTGTTTTCTACCAAGCCTATGTAATGTTAGTTACCTTATACTAATAATTGAGAACATGATATAATGAAGTACATTTATCAATCAATGACTTCGTTAACAGATTTAATTAATATTACTAGAAGGTTATTCTACATTTATTTAACTCTCTATAAGAAACTCCCCCACACAACCTTCTATCCTGGGCATCGAATATTTTTTCGATATTCGTCTAGTAGGCAATAAATGTTTTTATTACATTTCGTAATTAGAAACGGTGTGTTTAAAACTAGTCCATATTTTGTGATATTGCACAGTAAAAGTGATATTGCACAGTGAACTATTTTTATAAACAGATGATTCCCAATTCATGCTCCTGAAGGTATCCGGACCATAATAGATCACGATTGAAAATGGTATCTCTATTTGACCGTGAATGACTAAAAAAAAACAATTTAAAGCTGGAATTTTGTATATATATATACTTTATGACAAATGTGATGATTTTAATTTTCCGATTGTGAACTTCCTCTTTCTTACCAGTAACAAACCAAGGTCTCCGCCTATGGTGTGTACATTTCACAGTTGATTCGTTACTGTCGCGCATGTGATTTATACAGCGACTTTCTCGGCAGGGCTAGATTGCTGTCACATAAACTTCTAAGACAGGGTTATGTTCAGTGTATGTTAATTTGATCACTCCAAACGTTTTACGGTCGTCATCACGAATTGATTGGCCGATACGAAGTTTCTATGTGGCATATGAGACTAGATATCGTACATTTTTTGAAGTTAAATTTCACGTCCTTCTGGAATTGAAATCCTGGGACTTGACACCTCAACAGACTTGAAACTTCACTTGCAATAGGACGAGTGCCGTTAACGGAGCAGGACACGAATACCTTCAGGAGCACCTGATGTCACTCCTGGTTTTTATGGCAGTTCACATTGCTTGCTAGTGCTTTAGTTTCTGTGCTGTCTTTTTTAGTTTTGTTTAGTTTATTCTACGTGTTTTAATTCTTTTAGTTGTATATTTTTCCTTGTCAAGTTTGTTTGTTGTGTTCCATTCTCCTGGCTTTGTCTTTTCCTTTGACTTCAAATTTGTGGACTTTTCCAACTGTTTTGTCGCTTCGGTATTCTTTTGCCGATATATATGAACTGGGACGTCTACAAAATCTAAGCCATATCCCCAAAACTAATTTTCCCCTCCGTGCTCTTAATTGCTAGCCTTTAGCATATTTTTTAATAGTTTAGCTCAATTTAATTATTAAAGCTTGTACTTAATTTATTATGATAGAGTATTTATTTATTTCAGCTTCTGAAATCACAAAAGCATTTCTTATGGAAGAAATCAAAAGAAGTCTTTTAAATGATATGTACTTTGAGTATGGGATTGTTAAAGAGTAAGTAAAAAATGTATAGACTCTTCTTATATATATATTGTTTAACATCGAAAAGGTGTTTCGATATCTAATATTTGTCAACTTAAAGTCTCTGCAAAGCTCCTCATTACGCATGTGTAAATATTCACAAAAAATAATTCCAAACCAAGAATGTGAATGTAAACCGTCATAAGATCAAAATCTAGAGACAAAATGGGTTGGTGAGAACGGTCAAAAAAGGGAAAAAAGACAAAACCAAAAGACTAAAAATGTTTAAAAAAGAAGATATAAAACCAGACAGCACAAAGCTAAAAAGCACTAGCAATTTCAAAGCCCACAAAAGCTTAGAGTATGTTCTTTTTTTAATATGTAGAAAGTAATTCACAAAATAGAAAGATACAATTTTGACAAGCAATATTTTGTCAAAGTGTACTAAACAGTATTAACAGCAGCATACGATACAGAAATGAAAGGTAAAATTCGTAAACAGCTGAACATTCCTTATTTATATTTTTACCGATTGTCAACCAAAACAGACTTGCACGATATTTTTCTCAGTGTTCTACCGTGACGTTAAAATACGAAAAGCAGTAAAACAGTCCTGTTTAACCTTTGTGACGTGGAAGCAAGAATTTTATGTCCAGAATTAAAGGACGATAACTCTTCTTTTATATAACGAATAAATTTCATTACAGATCAAAAATAACTTATATCAACATTCCAAGTGTATCCATTGATATGAAAGACAATAATATTGAGATTATTGTAAGAAACATTGTACTCCGTTTACAGGGACATTACAATATTAAATAGTAAGTCTATAATCTCACTATAAAACTTTATACAAATACATATACGTCTTAAATATACTACTCTTATTATCACAATATCTAACACAACTACGTTATAATAAAACAAAGTTAAATACATACACCAATATAGGTACCTCCATCTTATTAAGCTGCACTTAGCCATTATGACCAAGGAGAAGCAATTATAGTGATCTCCAACGGGTAACTTAGGAAGAGAGATAGATCACTATTGTTTCTAATTTGACTGTTGCTTTTTGAAGAAAAAAAACTGCAGTCGACGATCTTGAAGATTTAATCTTTATCTTGTTCAAACCAAAGACATGTCGACTCGTACATCTTTGCACATTTTATGATTCATTAAAGGTGATAAAAACATGACGGTAAATGCATTTCTACCATAACTGCCATATACAGATGAATGAAAATTTGGTTTAAAAAAAATTCTCTTCTGCATGAAATCGGATTAAAAATAAAATATTCCTCTGTAATTTAATAAGTTGAGTTGTCTCCCCTATCAGAGTTTTATTAGACATTCAGTTGAATTGATTTCCCTCAAGACAACATACAAATTTCAATATTTATAATATAAACGGATTAATTATCTAAAAACTAACACATGCAAAATTGAAACAGATTTGTACATATTATCAGGTTTTCTGCGAACGTATATCGTAAAATATCAGCCGCGAGACACAATGTGAAGCTTTTTCTGCGTAGCGAACGAGCTAAAAAGCTTCATATTGTGTCGAGCGGCTTATATTTTACAATATTTGTTGGAAGAAAACTTGATGATAAATTTATCGTATTGTAAACTAGCAATCTTAATGGAATTTCTTACTTTTCAATGGCCATCTGCCTATAACCGGATGTTTTCCTGATATATTCGGGTCAACGTTGGGTCAAACATTATGACGTAGCTGATATATTCAGGTCAGCTCATATTAGGGTCGGGTCAACTTTTTACGACGTCACAGTGCCGAAATACGGGAAATTGTGAAGGCCTCAGCAGGTCGATATAGGCATGGGGAAATACAATAAAATCGGTTACTTATTACTGCACTAGTTCATTTCACTTACAAGTCATCTCTCATAACTAAAAAAAATCTCTCTTTGCAGTGGTTGGTTTTACAGTGAATCGGGTCAATTAACAGCTGAATTATTGAACGCAATGTTTAAACTGCCTGTCCCAGTGAGTACAAATACATTGTTTATAGGAAGCGTTGAGGGGGGGGGGGGGGGGGAAGGAGGATCCCGAAATTTAGAAAAACGAGCAAAAATACCCTGTATTTCCTGTTCTTCGCTTGTTGGCTAGTTACATTGTACCAAATAAAGAAAATTATGATATTTTTTTCTGATGTTTTACCAGTTTTAAAACCATTTTGTTGATAGGTATCAGGTCTAATAGTCATCTGTAATTTATTCACCAGGAAAAGATTTCCTTTTGAAAGCGGATGAGGATAATTGTGTCGAATCACTGGGAACAATAACGTTTAAAGCCAGTGGAGAATTAGGCACATGGATGCTAAATTCGTTCAGCGATCGAATTGACAGTAATTTGAAGGGCAAGGTTTGTATTTATAAAATTTAGGGTTGACGAAAAATAGTTATGATGTGACATGGAAAGTAAATTCGGGTGCCAAGTGGTTGGTTTATTTTCTGCCTTCATATGAAGCTCGGATTCAATCTCTTCTTTGAGCACCCTTGAAGATAGGCGCAGGTTTTTGAAACCTTTTTTAATGAATTTGATGATATTGATAAGGTACCCAAGTTTAACTCTTTAAAATGTTTGTTTGTTTAGTTGGGGTTTTACGCCGTTTTCAGCGCATTTGGCGATTTCGCGGCGGCCAAATTTTATTGGTGGAGGAAGCCGGAGTACCCAAAGAGTACCACCGACCTTCGGTAGGAAAATTGGCAATCCTTGTCAATTCAGATCGGAGTCGAACACACCCGCCACAGGTGAGATTCGAACTCGCAACCTCAGTGTTGACAGGATAGTGATCATTAATAGTCATGACGAGCTACCTAGACCACATGGCCACCGGGGCCCCACTCTTTAAAATGAGGTAGGTGATATACTTGCACTCGTAGAGTTTTTCAAATGAACTCAACAACCGTGTTTTAAATCGATCACCATACTGTATTAAATACCGCATCTAACTATAACATCAAGGGTGTCTGGTTGGATTCCTACTCGAGATGAACATTTCAGGGATCAAACATTTTCAACAGTGTCCCAATTCACTTAGTAAATAAAGTAAGTCTAAATTATAGCTTTATACTCGGTCAAAGCGTCGGCGTTAGATCTCGCAAAAAATGTATGATTTATTTCAAGATTTTATTTAATTTTTAAATATATTATAAGTATTATTTATTATCATATAGTTAAAATACTTAATTGCTGACTTTGTGTAGAACAAATATTTATTTATGCTGAGAATTCAATATCGTCTATTATGTACTTGTCAGTTTTTATTATTATTTCTTAGATTTGCAATTTTGCAACTAAAGCTGTCAACAAACATCGAATTAAACTGACCGCCGTCTTAAGTTAACTATTGACTTTAAAAACTGGTGAGTACATATCCACTGTATACTGAATATGAAAATGAAAATATAGTTATTTTGTAGAGATGAACCGCTATCCAATCAGACCTAATATTTGGTACACAGTATTAAAAAAACAAAGCTAAACAGTCCTGCATATCAGTTGCAGAAAGAAGTGCCTTCAAAGTGTTCATTATGACCTTATTAACACTGTCCTAAATTAGCCTAGGGATGGAGCATTCACTGAGCTAACATTGTAATGTATCATAGAATTGCTTATGTTTGCTTATGACTGAAAACAAATGAAAACGGTGTGGACATCTTGTGCATCACAATTGGTATCAAGGAATTTATGTCATTTACGTACAATTTTTATACGCTAATAATTTATTAAAACTCATCATAGAGAATCTTCTTCGCTTACATGTGATAAGGAAGAAATAACTAAAGCCTTCTACATGTACAAAGTGGATTTATTCAAGCTGCTATGAAATAAAAAAAAAATCGGTTTTATTTCAATAGTAAATTTGATCAACTTCATATAGTTAGGTCTTACAGATCGGTGAAATATTAACATTCATTGATTACAGAATCATATTAAGTTTTTGTACATCCATATATAGAAATATTTATAATGATCTATTTAGAAAGTTTGTAAGACAATTTACACTTTTATGAACGTAGTTACATGTAACCGATTATATATATATTTTTTCAGAATGAAGAAAATACATCTTATATCGATCTTTTATCAGGCAATTATTAAAGTCTTGTAACTTTAAAAATATCTCATTTTTACAGGGTGACAGTGATAAATACACCTTGTTTCATACTGATAATGCTATTTTTTATTGTTGCAGTGTGAAAAGTGCATTACTCTTAAAGGGTTTTGCTTAGGGTGTTCAAGATTTGCTGATATACCAGTCCAAAAAGAAACGTTACATGAGTTTTTATCAATTTTTTCAAAACTTCGTGTATTATGAATTTTTTCTATGTCTGAACGTTTAAAAGTTGTACACTTATTGATTTTGGCCGTTTGAATGACGTAACGTGGTTTTCAGAAATTGACTTTTTTTACTGATTCCTAAATTTAGCTTCATCCCGGTGTGTTTGAAATGTTATAAAGGCCACAATTTGTGTCGGTTTAATCTGTAAACAAAAGGTTAATTTGAAAACGATAAAATTTGACACTTAAGTCAACATCTAAATGACAGAGAATGTGGCATTGGGGTGTTGCAAGCAGGAATGTGACAAAATGGATTTGAAAATCAATTTAATCTCTCCAGAATGACGAATTTATAGACTTTTGGGTCATCTAAGGGACATAGGCTAACTGTCCGAAATCACCTGTGTCAGTTTGGCCTTCGCGAAGATCATCCATTGAAGGGACCTACATGTATACTTAAGGGGGTAGGCCTGGGTAAGGCCAAAATTTTCCGCTCGTTTAATTTTTTTCATATTTTCGTCATGCAATATATATGTCTCAATACACCACCTGAGAAAATTTTGTTGAAATTCAACCACGTGTTTCCTTCACAGGGTTCATTGAAAATGGTCATTTAAGGGGTACCCTTCATTCCTGAGATGACAAAAGTTAATGAATATTACTACCTCTCATAGGACATATGTTTACTAAACAATAGTTATAATTGTTGAACTGAAGAACAGGGATATAGTCTTAATCAAAAATGAAATATGATGGTAAAATACATTCTTTATATGCAAATTCAAAGGTAAAAAGTACCGGACATGTTAGAAATTTCGTTCATTTTCAGTTGCCTCATTAAATATTCAACCACTGCTGTAAAAAAATTCTGTCGTTTAATTCTTACAAAAAAATGTTACAAAAAATATGATATATATATGTGTTATATGACAAAAAATTATGAAATTCTAACCACAATTTTTCACAAAATACTCGATCAATTTTTAAGGTAGGACGTCATTGTTTGACAATACGACGTTACGATAAGAGTTATCGTTCCTAACGTTATCGAGTATAAACCTATTCTATATGTTCAAAGAACGCGAAGAAGATTGAATAGAAGACGATGATGACTTAAATTATAAACGGAAATAAATTTAAAGAAAATATAATTATTATGACTGAAAACCAAGCATTCTCTCTTAAGTATTGTGATACTTTTAAACTTATTTATTTCTAGTGGATTGGGAAACAAGTGATACCAACTTATACCAATCCCTTGGTGGGTGCGAGAGAGGCCCCCGTAGCGGCATTTTAGCATACTCTTTTTCGACATCTACAAAGGAGTCTTTAACGTGCTAAGGGTGTCTCCCTTCCTTAACACGGGACAGCAATTTTCGTCCCCATCCGACGAATTAGCATCATATACCGAAACCATCCTCGGAAATGGTGTCGATAAGTGCGGTCGCAAATTTGATCCTTGAAATTTTCATATCGAACGGGAATCGAACTAGGGACCTTTGGCTTCGTAGTCCGATGCGCTGACCACTAAACCACGGCGCCCACGGCGATAGTTTTGTAAGTTTACTTATATTTGTCAAAACTGGGTTTTGTTTATAAAATACATGATCTAAAAAACATTACAGAAAAAATATAGACTGTCATGAAAGACTTGATATTCTCCTAAATCTAACAAATTACAAAATATGATGGTTAAATCGCCAGTGACTAAAAGTTTTTATAAATACAAAATAGGAATTGTAAAGCTGTGAGAGGAAAAGAGAGAATGACAGCAAAAAAAAGAAAAAAACCCTGAAATCGCGTTATATTCGAAAAATTTATTCTTCCGGGGTAGTCAATACATCCGAAAGCCGCGGAAGTGATCAAGAGGTATAGTTCTATAAACTTTTGAAAAAGTTTTGAATTTTCTGTTTATTGTTCCTTGACTGGCTTTGGAAGAGATAAAATCCGCAGGGCTTTCTACGAGCTCGTTCGCAAAAGCTGCACATTAAAATGGAACCTTGTCTCACATAGACGAATTTACCAGCAAAACTTTTTACCAATAAATAATCTATTATTATGTATTATTTTTCATTTGTATTACAATTCGGTTTTTTTTATTATTATTATTATTAAAAAAAAATGATTTGCTAAGTAAATAGATTAGCGTAATCCCTGGACACCGAACGTACAGTTGTTCAAATACTACGTTCTTTGTGATATGCGTTTCATAATTGCCACTGGATGTTAAACAATAATTCAGCAACATATCAAATTCTACGTAATTATCGATTTTGCACATATTTCGAGAAAGTTTTAGATTCGTTACGGAGATGCCCCTTACCGAACCTCTTCACTTCGTCTAATGCGAAGAAATTTTGTACGTCATAGTAATGCCATGTCATTCCTATTGTTTGACGTCAAAGAAAAAAACATCAATAGGAGTTATCTCCCATACCCCAGGCCTACCCCCTTAAACGACATTAAGGAAATTCTCGGCTTAATGGTGTCGAAGGCACCATTTTAATTATGTGTTTCAACAAGACAATGCTCGTTGTCATATTGCTCAATGGATTTTTTAAACTTTAGTTCACTGTTATTTTTCTCTAAACACCGATAATGTTCAGAGAAATCATGAATACAAACACAATTCTTTTTGTGGTAAATTCTGTATGATCAATTTTATTTGCGTAATTTGCCAATTTGCCCGGTGTTGATGCCACGGAAATGTTTTAGAAGATCTTTTAGAGGACTGACCATTTCTCTGACTTAGTCATTTTTTAACGACGTTTATTTTTACCACTTTGTTTTTCAGTGATATATTCGTACTTTTGCTATTCGACCTCGGGAGAAGAAGAAGAAACGTTGATTTCATCTTCAGACAGTTTTAAAAGGTTCACTATTTATTTATTTTATTTACTCCGCATTGGTCGCACTTGCTCTTAAGGCAATTTTTTTGTGATACCCTAGACAACAGGTGTTTTCTGTCTGATGCAGATCGTATAAAGTATGGCTTAATTTTTCCAAAAGCTCTTTGCCCAGTTTTCCTCTCGGGGATATTATTATATGAATTCTATGTACGCTTCTGTCTGTGTTTTTTTTAAGAACATGTATCATATCAGACGTGTACATTTTTGTTAATAAGCGTTCCCTTTTATATCTGATTTGGATGGGAATTTCCTGCCAAACAAAAGTTGTAAACGGTCTTCTTTGTTTCATCTGAAATAGCACTTTTTCTACTTTTCCGTCCATAGTCAAATTACAGGCGAATACCTCTGTTTTCAAAACTCTACTTCTCCGGAGGATATTCGTCTTGGTGGAAGTCCAAGTTCCTTACATAACTTAATTTTACATCTAACGATTTCTATGTTATAGCCACTCACGGATGCCGCTACTGCTTCCGTTTAGTTTAGTTTTAACGATTTCTATGTTATAGCCACTCACGGATGCCGCTACTGCTTCCGTTTAGTTTATTGTACTATTTCCTGAATTTCCCCAACCACAGCTGTTTGCACGGGTGACACTGCGCTTTTAAGGTTCATTATTGTTGGGGATTGTGGTGATCTACGGGCGAAATATGTAGAAATCACCGCAGCTCGTTTTGAAGCCGACTTTGGTAAGTTATCTTTGAGTTTTTGTTATTGCTCTCGATTTTTCCATCCTGTTTTTAAAAACTTTTGTGTTTTTAGGTACATGTATAATGGAAATTAAATTTGAAGATTGTTGAGAGAGGTTTTATTTCTGAATTTCTTAACTCTCGGTTTGTTTTTCATTCTTTTGTCATTGTTCTTTTTTATTTTCTCTAGTTGTTTTCTTTTCTTTAATGCTTCGTAATTCTGACTATATGCTTTGTTACGGACTTTTTCATTCTTATTGGCTTTGTGATATGATTTTCTATTCCGTTCGTTTTTCTTGCTCCTTTTCTGTTCTCTGACCCACTTGATCATTTGTTTTGCCGAACGTCTACTGTTCTGTTTCATAATTCTACAAGAACGAAACATTAACGTTAATCTCGATTCTGTTCCTGTGTATGTGCATCATTATTACAGTACACAAGCTGATGTTATTTATTTATTAGTTTATTGCCCGACGTCAATGCCCTCTGCATAAGTAACTAATACATGTACATCATTATTCCCAGAGACGTTGAACTTCAACAAATGATTAGATGAGCCAGTATTACATTTCAACTGACTCGAGGACTCGATTGAAATAATTCTTATACGACATTAAATTTTAAAAAAAAATGATTGCATTGGAATTCCCTTGATCTTGAAAGAGTTATCAATTTTTTAGTACAATCAGACAGGCTATCACGTTTATCGACATGTGTAACAGGTTAAAATACTTTTATTAATGCCAAGTGAACCATTTCCAAGAATGCATCAAATCAGTTTAAAAGTCTCTTGGGCGACGAATTTTTAAACCTATTACATCACAAATGTCAAATACTATATCATTTGGAGCATAATCATTATAAGGGGTTAGAAAGTATATGGAATATGAATTCTTAGCCTAAAATCACAGGTCACAAAACTTCAATTCATTCTGAATAAGTCACATTCTATGGTATATTTTTTTACCAGTTTCGATGCACTGTATATTTAAGAAATAATTCACTCGTGCCATGCTCTATGGTTATTTTAACATATATAGGCATTATATTTGTTTATATTTAAGACTCGAGCGTTATTTCTGTAATAAAAGCGAAGCTATAAGGCGACATTTATGGGCAGCCATGTCGATTTTAACAAGGCAAGAACTTTTACAAAAACCCGTAAATTTCTTTAAACAAAGAAAATTAAATAGACTTATATTTTTGTGAGATTTTAAAGCAAATACCAGTGTTCAAGATCACGTACAACGTATGCTTTTCCGTTTTTGACTGTCGATCTGGCGTCATTTTAAAGATGATCGCTAGTCTAATAGGAACTAAATAGGTTTTGAAATAGGTGTTTTAGTTTGAGAGAAAATATGCATAGGAAACAAATGAATAAGCAAGAAAAAAATATAGGTTCATGTACTCATTTTAGAGCTACAAGGTCTTGAAAATTTGCAGGAAATGGGTTTTCTCTGGATTTTTCATTGTCTCTGCATTAACTTCAATCTCTCAAAAATGCGTGAAAAAATAAAAAGGATTTCATAAAATTTTGTCAAATACCATTTTAAGGTATATATAATTGAATTATAAAAGAAAAAGTGGGGGTTCATGGGCAAAAAATTTCATGTTTAAGAAATGGATAAAACCCGAAGATTCCGAAAATCTGACAAAAAGACCAAAACATGACCAGCGAGCATCCTTAACGTACCTTGGATTATGACTTCGCGTGACATTTATCCTTGTTGTATTTCGAGCTTTGCTAAATGTTCGCAAAGCAATATATGTAAGATACATTCAGTGAGATGGAAGAATATAACTTTGAAACTTTATCGTTTCAACAAAATACAACAGTTTAGGGATTTCATGTGTGTTTCGCGGTTCTCGTCAATATCGCATTGTGCGCATGTGACAATAATAGTTATTCTATTTAGAACACGCAAGGACATATAACTAACATATATACGTCCTTGAATATAATCAGTAATATAAATAATAATAATATAAGTTGCATCAGGACATTCACAAACGTCAGAAATAATTGTTACACAACATTAGATCATTACAATCATACAATATTGTTTTTAATTTTAAATGCACTGAATAAATATTTGCCTAAATTACAAAGTTCCTTTGTGTTTTCACCAGAATGTAGTAGAACAAGTTTAAAGACTGAAGGCCTAGACAAATAGAATTTCTTAATAAACTGTTTATGTAGATCTAAATATCTAGCACATTGTATAATGAAGTGAAACTCATATTCTAGTATTAATTCACACATGGTACAATTTCTATTTGTACGATTAACACCATAATAACGTCCAGTCTCTACACAGAGATTATGAGAAGATAAACGAATTCTAGTGATACATTTGCTAAACATAACAGGAATATTATTTTGAAAATAAAATTGCATTTCTACATTAGAAACCACAAACTTATATAATCTACATTCTAAGGCCGTATATAGAGTACCACTAAGCTCTTGTTTGGCTTGGTAGAAAATTAGTTGTTTTAATTCATGAACCGCTAATTCATTAACATTCAATAGCCACTAGTTATCCCAAAGGTTATTCATACCTTAAGCATAGAACACTTTTCTAATACATATTACCCAATTGTTACATTTTGTGCTTAGTCACAACTAAATCTCTAGTAGAGAACTTACAAGAAGTAGTGGATTCGGAAAAGATAATCAACGAGCGACGTCAGTCGCGAGTTGATTATCGATTCCGAATTCACTACTTCTTATAAGTTCTCTCACTTAAACCATTGCTATGTATTCTTTAAGTCATTACTCATTGTGATATACAATTTCAGCGTTTCCTTATAGTTTGTTCACATTTTTGTTGTCTTAATCGAATAAAATATATCCCTTTCGAATCACATTTTTAAAATTAAATTTTAATTCTGAGTGAGTTTAAAATCACTATTCGTTCTGCATGGATTTTTGTCATGGATGGATGATTTGAAAGATGAAAATAAAAAATCGATTAAACAAACAAATGAATATAGTCCGGCTATAAATACAGATAATGCTAACACAGAATAATAACCATATGTATAATTTAAAATCACTCGATAAAAAGCTACAATTCCAAAAGTATTTTTAAAAAAGTAGCATTAAATCACGATGCTAGAACATTTGTCATAAAAATGTTTTTTGAACTTACCCCTAGTTAGCTCACCTGGACCAAAGGTCCATGTGAGCTTTTACCATCACTTGGCGTCCGTCGTCGTCGTCTGTCGTCGTCGTCGTCTGTTAACAATTTTTCAATCGTTAACTCGTCCGACACCATAAGTCCAATTGCAACCAAACTTCGTACAGTTGTTTATTGGTATATGTGCTACAAAACTATCGTTTGGATTTTCGATTCGTAAAAAAACATGGCCGCCATGGCTAAAAATAGAACATAGGGGTAAATTGCAGTTTTTTGCAAATAACTCAAAAACCATAACAGATATCAAAATTCTGGCATAGGGTAAAAGTGTTCAGCACCTCAAGATCTACCTGCCCTGAAATTTTGAAGAAGATCCAACGACCCATGTAGGAGTTATTGCCCTTTTTCTGCATTTTTTCCAAATTTTGCACTTAAGCTCAATATCTTGGATACTATAAAGGAAATTTGAAAAATTTAAATTTCATATTGTTAGGCACACAAAGATCTACAAAATTTGTAACAGGATCGAAGTTGTAGGTTCGTTCCTTTTAGGAGTTATTCCCCTTAGATCGTCAAAATTGACCATTTTTGCAGTCTTTATTCATTGTAATAAAATCGTTAACTCCTCTTACACCATAAGTTTAATTGCAACCAAACTTAGTGTAGTTGTTCCTTGGCATGAGTGCTACTAAACTATCGTTTGGATTTTTGATTTGTAAAAAAACATGGCTGCCATGGCTAAAAATAGAACATAGGGGTAAATTGCAGTTTTTTGCAAATAACTCAAAAATGGTGACAGATATCAAAATTCTGATGGGAAGCTAAAGTGTTCAACACCTCAAGATCTACCTGCTTTGAAATTTTGAAGAAGATGTAACCACCCATGTAGGAGTTATTGCCCTTTTTCTTGATTTTTTTAAAAATTTTTTGTTTAAATAGAACATCAAAATTGACCATTTTCACAGCATTTCCCTTAGTTTGCAAAATGTTTAAATGAGCCCTTTAGGAGTTAAAGTTTTGTCCCTTAAATGTCAAAATAACTGTTGATGCCTTATAGATGACCCTTTAAATGTCAAAAATAGCGTTTTCTCTTGTTTTTGCCATATAGAATGAAAACTATTGTCGATAGAGAAAAGCTGTTGTTTGCTTAAACAATCAGCTCATTGAGCCCTACAAAAGTCTGAATTGGGTCGAAGTTGTCAGATGATCCATTATAGGGGTAATAGCTCATGAAAGACTCCCTTAAAGCTTAAGGACCAGGTGAGCGATTCAGGCTCCTGGGAGCCTCTTGTCATATATTCGTATATATATATGAGTGTAGAAGTTTGAATAAAAACTACTCATCATTAATTATATGACAATGGAAATGGACGACGAGGATATTTTTATAACGCAGTCTAAATTTTGTGAAAATCCACAAAAATCTGATCAGGATTTAAGTGTAAACTTTTTTTTAATGTATGATGACATTTCTTCGGCATCTGAAAATGAAACTTTTCCTGTTATAAAACCTATTTATGAGGATATGCATCAGATGAGGATTTAATGTGTACCTTAGTCGATAAGGTAGATTCTGAGCTACGACCCAAACCAGGGCCGTCAAGAATAAAGAAGATAGTGTCTGATAATCAAATAGAAGAGCTTTCTGTGAGAAGATTAGTATTATATTTTTATATTTGTTTGATTCTTTAGAGATAAATCCTCATTCCCACTTTTTCCGAAGTATTTGCCCCGCTTTTTTTTCTAAAGTATATATATGATGTTCTGAAACGGTCCTATGCAGTTATATATGAACCGCACGACCTTCAACTGTGTTCAACACGTAGGAAAGGACCATAAATTATGTATAAGAGGATAACTATTTTTATCAGGGAGAAGACAAGATTATTATTTTTTCCTGTCAAAAAAACTGTCGCTTGGGTTGCATCAAATTTAAAAAAAAAATGCGTCTTATTGACAGATGTTTTGGGGTTATATTTGAAAGGTCTCAGTTAAACAACTTCAGAGTAGTTACACAAAACTTGTACCCTCCTTTGTACAATTTTCTTGAAATAAGCTAGTTTCCACGTACAGAAAAAATTGTACAACTTCAGTTAGGTCGAAAACTGAGAAGGGGTTGATTACACAAAACTTGTACTTTCCTTTGTTATTAAGTTTGCTGAAAAATTTCCTACATTTAAGTTCCAAAGTCCGGAAAATGGGAATGCATTCTTTTTAAAAAAAATCCATGCATAAAATGCTGCAGGTGCACAGCATCAATATATTACCTTAAATAAGAATGCCAAAAATTTGAAATGAAAAATTTTTGTCTCGAGAAAAAAAAACAGTTTCACTAACGACATTTATTTTGAAAAATCCTGTTCCTACATGTAAAATAAAAATAATCCTCTGACCAACAGAAAAAATAAATTTTTGTCTCGAGAAAAAAAAAAAAGTTTCGATAGTTGGTGCCTTATCGTTTACAACATTCATTTTCTATCAATTTGTAGATAGAGATTTTTTTTACGGTTGTAATTAAATCTACTCATTTCACGAAATTCGTTGAACTGTGGTGAGTAGTATTTATAGACACAATCAGAACTTTAGTGGATTCCTAAAAAATAATCCACTGTTTCTTCAATAGATGACGTCACAACAATGGTTTAATTATAACAAGACTGTAGTATACAATTATCACTAGTCAAATTATACTGCTTACTCCTCCGGAGCACCTAAGTCTACCCCCGATGGGTCCATGTTGTTAATATGTTTTTAATTGTAATGTATGTATTGTTTTGGTCTTGTCTTCGTTGTTCTTCGGAGTTTGTTTCGATTTTTCCCTCCTTCGAATATCCCTTTGGTATTTCTTGACTTTACTAAAACAACGCTCATAACAACACAGATACCTGCCAAGCTCATAATACACCGTAACATTAGAAGTTTGCCTTTTTACTCCCGATATCATTTTACAATAGTCCAAGTGAACCGTTTCTACCTGAGGCGCTTTATGTACACCCCAAATCTCAGCACTATACATTAAGATACTATTAAAACATGTATTAAATAGACTTAACATAATAAATGTATTTAGAAATAAGGATAAAGTTTTTTCCTTGCACTAAACATAGCTTTCTTTCATTGATCTGCACAATGTTTTTGTGTAATAAAAACATACAATTATAATGTAAACGTACACCGAAATAACAGTACTCCTCAACAATATCTAAAGCCTTATCATTATACACCCATTTCTCATCTAAGCTTATTGCTCAACCTCGTCAGAACACCACACTTTTAGTTTTCTTTGTGTTAACAGACAGACCCAAATTTCTCTATTTAAATTGACATTGTATTTAGCATATTTTGCAGACCTTCGGCAGTTTCAGAAAATAATATCATATCATCTCCATGTACCAGCAGAAATAATTCAATGCCTTGAAATTCCAGAGGGATATCGCTATTATTAATAAATTCACGCTCAAAATCATTCACATAAAGAGAGAACAAAATAGGAGGTCAAATCTCACCTAGCATTACACCAAGTTTATTGTTAAAATAAGCTGAAATAAACCCAATAAATCTAATACAAGTTCTCACATGTGTGAACAATATAGTATATACATGATGATTGTTTACACAAAGTCTAAAGTCTCGAAGTAATTAACGCTATTAATCTCTTTTAACAAAAAAGTACAGGGAATCCCAAATAATTAAACACGCGTCACACAGGTAATTCAGGTTTGCCTCATCATTTTCTGCACATTTTACACAACAACAGTGTTAGAAATAACCGCTTGCCCGCCAAAGTTGAAAACCCGTCGGGCAAGTCGACAATTATCGATGTTTTAACTTTTTATGAGTATTTCAGTACTTTGATAATGGAATTCCATGCCGCGTTTGTTATCCATTCTTTGATTGGCCAATATTTTTAAATGATCCTATCAAATAATTCGATGCTTTTATGGTACCTAAATACACTATGTTTTACAAATGGCGACCTTTCCATATTCAGTAAGGCTTACGTTCCCGATGACCCGAAACGAAAAAAAGGAGAACAGAATTAGAGAAAAATGATCAAAGGAAGCAATACCAAGTAAACGACCGGATAAGAACATTTCAGAATCACTGGTTAAAGGCGTTTACGTGGTTGAACTACGCAGAAGAGAACAGAATGACATGTACGATGTGTAAGCAGTACGGTAATGAAAACTTCGGTTCCATTTGTTGTTGACTCGAGGACCTAATACAAGGAATCCCTTAAATCACATGAAAACTCCGATGGTCATATACTGAATTGCAAACGTGAGTTTTTCGTGAAAAATCCAACAATGACTGTGGCAGTCAAAACTCTGCAAACTTTAAATTTGAAAACAATCAACCAGCTAAAATTGAAATTTAAAAAAACGTTCACTTTGTTTGTAAGTTTGGAAAACCATTTACTGAGTATGTTAAACTGTGTAAGTTAGATGAAGCCAAGTCTCTTGATGTAGGCAGCCAATACAGGAATGAGAAGTCAGCTATTGAAATTCTAAATACATAGCTGAAGCTGAGCGTGAGACCATTCGCAACGCCTTGAAGAATTCCAAGTTTGTTTCAGTGATTTCCGATGGAACAACTAATTGCTCATACCAGGAGGCAGAGACAGTTTTCGTCAGAACATGCTTCAAAGGAGATATAAAAGTATTCTTTTCATTGGTGAAAAACGTCCAAGGGGAGATGCTGAAACTTTGTAAGTATTGGTGAAAGGTTTACAAAATCTTTGTGTGGATTTTAAAGACAAAATTGTTGGCACTGGAACTGATGGGGCTAGTTCAATGATGGGGGTGAAAACAGGTGCTGTACAGAGGCTACGCGAGGTCACTGAAAGGGAGTGTATTGGTGGCATTCACTGCAACGGTCACAAACTTGAATTGGCATTAAAAGATACAATGGAAGCTAAAATAACTTTGTTCAATGAAATTGAACTTTTCCTAATCAACCTGTATTACTTCTACCGAAACAGCAATTTGACAAGGAACGGCTTGAAAGACTCCTACAGAGCCCTAGCAATGAAAATTGTTCTACCTGTTAGGGTCGGAGGGACACGACGGCCGTCCCACTTGAAAACAGCAATTTCTACTTTGTACAGCATCTTTGTCAGGTACATGTACATTGTATTAACATAAATAAAATGGAAAATATTATTAAATACTTTTCTCAAATGAAAATAAATTCACAAATCATCAGTACTGAGTAGTGCTTATTTTGAATGTAACAAATGTACTTGTTATGTTGTTGTATTATTCATTTCTCAGCCAATGAAGTATTATGCAGTGTAATTCAATATACACGTACTGTTCACAAGGTTTAATTACTTTATTTAATTATTACTAATTGAACAATGTATGTTCCACAATTTTGAAGAGTGTACGGTGACCCCTGAACATTTAGGGGATTTTTTGTTGTCAATGTCTTAATTATATTATCCCTTCCTCATACCGGATTTGACATGGGCAGCATGACGGGTATCCTGCAGGAAGCAGAGACTGCTTACTCTTCCGGAGCACCTGAGTCTACCCCAGTTTTTTTTATGTTTTTAGTTTTTAATTGTAGTGCATGTATTGTTTTGGTCTTGTCTTCGTTGTTCTCCGGAGTTTTTCAGTTGTTACGATTTTTCTCTCCTTCGAATATCCCTTTGGTATTTCTTGACTTTACTTAGTATCTGTCAAATCTATAATGAAGGATATGTATGTTAAAATGGCTCATAAAATTGCTTACATTTTTATATTTTAAAACAATTCAAACATACAAAGTTCCTCTGTATTATCTAAAGCATTATTAATATTCTAATTCTTCTTTATTGTGTTTATGTTATATCTTTTTACTAAATTAAAACAAAGTCACGTAATATCTGTATTGCAAATTTCTGGCAATTGCATTGTGTCCCAATTATTCTCTGGTAATTACTCAACAATCTGCTTTTCATATTTTAAGTTTGATGACCCAAGTGCAGTGTCCTGGAAGGAGATCAACAGCAAGTTAGGACGGGTTTGTCCTAATGTCCTTGACTTAGTTGATCTGGTGCCCACCATCCCAGCTTCCTCTGTTGATGCAGAAAGAGGCTTCAGTCGCCTAAAAATACCAAGACTGATAAGCGTTCAAGAATTGTAAACACACATTTATCAGGTCAATTGACAGTTATGCTTCATTCTTCAGATGTAATTTCTTATGATCCTTCTACAGCCATTGATCTTTGGAATGTGAAAAAATGTAGTTTAAGCCAGTACAAGCAGGTTGAAGTTGTACAAGTAAACGTTGAGTCAAATAACAATTAAATGGGTGTACATATAGTAACTGAAAATGATACCATTACTGATCAGGTCTTGCAAGCCAATGATGCAGATGAACAGTATCATAATGTTGTAAATGAACTTGATACAGACAATTCAAATGTACATGAACTTGATACAGACAATTTACATGTAAATGAGCTTGATACAGAAAATTCAAATGTACATGAACTTGATACAGACAATTTACATATAAATGAACTTGATACAGACAATTCACATGTAAATGAACTTGATACAGACAGTTCACATGTAAATGAACTTGATACAGACAATTTACATGTAAATGAACTTGATACAGACAATTCACATTTAAATGAACTTGATACAACAATTCACACGTAAATGAACTTGACACAGACAGTTCACATGTAAATGAACTTGATACAGACAATTTACATGTAAATGAACTTGATACAGACAATTCACATGTAAATGAACTTGATACAGACAATTCACAATTTGAAACAGATAATGAGAATTCAATTGGTAGTGTTGATGACAATAACAATGTTCTTTCCAATACTTCATGCATTGGTATTCAATGGGAACCAGAAAAGGAAGACATTGCAATTCAAGTGAACATGACAGAAACACTAGTATTTGAAGATGATGAGGCTTATAAGAGTAATGATGACTATGAATCTGAAAACGTTTTCAACTAGTTCTGTGGTTGGCATTTCTTGAAAATCCTTAGGACAAGTTGATATTCTGCAGGGCAAGTTCAGTTTGGCTTCCACTTGCCGAGTTCAAAAAGTTATTTCTAACACTGAACAATATGAATAATTTGAATAGCACTTGTTTTTAGTTGTTGAATTAAACATATTTTTACAGTTTTACAATTTTCAAATCCTGAATCATAATACTTATACTGAATATAACCTTTTTGGTTATCCGAAGACTGTGCTACGCTCTCCACGACCTCTACGATCGCCAAGATCGCAGTAGGGTCGTGGAAAAATAGGAAAACCATCTTCAGTGTAAAGGTATTAACGACACGCCTACGCTTACCATACGATCAAAATACGTTTTTTTCGATAATCTTTCACGTTGCTACTACGCTCTTTTACGTTTTCGCTACGATGCCTGCGTTTGTGGTACGTTCAAGCTACGACAATAACACGATCACACGACGCCCCTAGGCCGATGTTGTAGACCTCTCACGATTGTGACACGACATCAATACGCGCTTGACGATCGTAATACGTTGTCACTATGTTGTTCTCACGATCTAGCCACGATCAGCAAATAAACTATATAAAAGGACAATTTCTTGCTTGAATGTATATTAGTTCTCACTACGATGTCTCACTACGATGTCACTTTGAACGTCTCTGCGCTTCCTCTACGACCAGCAAATAAACTATATAAAAGGACAATTTCTTGCTTGAATGTATATACGATGTCTCACTACGATCTCACTACGATGTCTCTGCGCTTCCTCTACGACAGCGGTACGATGTCTGTACGATCAAAAGTGGCGACGACCTCGCTACGTAAATTTTGAGCATGTTCAAAACAGTCGGGCACCTGAAGATTCAACTACGACCTATCACGCGCAATGCCGACCACACAACGCTACTTGAAGACCTCAGTACGACCCCACTAAGATGTTCCACGATCAAAACATTTTTTATGGTCGTAGTGCAGTCTTCGTTCAGTGTAAAGGGGGCTTAAACAAACATGGTAAAACTCCATTTTTGCACATGCGTGCTTGCATTTTTCATAGAACTTGTAAATCTCATGCGACACTGTTATGCAACATGTGCAATGTAAATAAGGAGTGTAAAAACACCTTTGTTGGATAAATAGTCAGTAGAGATAACACTGTCTGTCATGAATTATTAGAAAGGCGACGAAATGATGTTTCATGTGTTATTATCGGATGTCCTCGTAAGCTCTCTAAGATACTTTCGTTTATACATGTTAAACGAGAGAGGTTAAATGAAATGCATTGACTAAAATTTTTATAAATGGTTGATTACCCTCTTCTTTTCTTCACACTATATTTGAAATATCTATATATTTTCAATGAATAATAATTGCAGATAATAGCGTAAGAAATTTAAAAAGCTTTCCCCTTCCGAGGTTTTAAAACAAATTTCTTAAATGGTCAAGGAACATTCATGTTAAATCTATCTTTATTAAAAAATAATCCTTATTCTATATATGTTAGATCAGCTTCGCTTCCACTTGTTTTCGGTATACCTCGATTTCATATATGATTGCATTTCACCTGGTTTTTTTTTTAGATTTGGACAGATATATTACTAAATTTGTACATTGTACAAAAAGACTTTTTGTAATATCCAAATCAAAGTACACTGTACATCAATTATTTGTGCCGTTAGCACGCTTTATAAGATTTAATAAGATCACACGATATCACAACATACAAGTTGCTCTCTTGTAACAATCAACTGGTGTCATGCAGAGAGAACTGATTTGGGGAAAAGGAATGTGAATGTGAACATGTATTATTTGTCTACGCTTAAATATTAAATTTGAGCACCTTAAACTGATGACATTTCATTTGTTTAACACAAAAAATAAATTCCGATAAATTTTAAATGAAAACAATGTGACGGATGGTGTTAATTGAAGTGACAGAACATGCTTACCATACCGGTGCACCTGATATCGCTCCCGGTTTTTATTCTTTTAAATCTTTAGGTCCATTTTATAATGATTTTGTTTTTATTTGACCTTGTACATGTCGTGGGCACACATTTTAGAACAACAGATGTCTTAAAATAGCATCGAAAGTATAAAAAAATGACTTTTTGGAAATATTTCAACCTTCACCAAGGATATTCAATATATGTTTTATTTTTGAGGTGACTTACCAAATATCTTATTTTAATTTATTGTAAATCAACCATACTGTTATATATTGGCAAAATCAAAATTTATTTTATTGTTCTGGGTGTAACAAATAGCCTGTCCAAGTCTTGAAAGATAACTTTCCTTATTGAAGATAATGTTTCACATTTCAATCTTCCCCCCTTTTTGTTGACACCACCGAAGAGCTTGGACAGTGCCGTTCTGGGATGGTTTTTCATGGGATTTTAGATAAATTAGTACATATTAATGTAATGCTTACTCTACCTGGGTCAAAATTGAACAATATTTTTCATAGTATGGAAATTCGATCAGTCGTTCCAAGAGAATTTTTGAAAATTCAAAGCCTCAAATCATGCTACTTTCTATTTACAACCATGTTGAAAGTCGCCGGAAATTAGTTATTTTGGAGTTTTTCAGAGGAAAAGACAATTTTTAATGCATTATTAAATTCGTTGGCCTTCCACAATTATATTTTTGCTTCAGGATATTGAGCAATTTAATTATATTTTAACATACTATTTGGATTATATTCCGGCGTACTAATACTTATTTACGTCAGTGATGACCTAGTAACAGGGTCACGCATAATTTATCAGTCACACGTATTAAAAGTTTTTAACCGGGAAATTTGAATTTTTGAACCTTAATTATAGTTGTAATAATTTTTATCCCCGGCCGACAAGAGTTATATCTAACATAACGGAATAATAGCCAAAAGTTAGGGGCTGTTTGGCGAGTAGGGATTTGTCGGCCAGTTTCAGGGGCTATATAAGGCGGGCAGTTGAGGCAGGATGGCATATCGCATCTAGCTGTCGTACCAGCAACACCATATCCAAATCCAATATTATAACCAGAAGCTGTATTTATTTTGAATTTCACACTTATAAAAGGAATTTAAGTCAGAATTAGGTACCTTTCTATTACATTATTTACCGATATTCCTTAAATTTGATCTGAATTTTCTATAAGTAAAATAACACTAGAAGTTGACGGGAAAATGAAGTCTAAAGAAAATCTAGAGAGAGCCAAACATAGAGTAGTCATGGCGAATTTTCCACTTCCGCTTTCACCTTAACGATATTTTCAAGTTTCAAGTTAACAGTTTTTGAACAGATCATTAAGTTATAGTTATTTTTCAATAAAGTTTATGGAAGCAGCTAAAGATAAATTCCAATAGAAGATGCGATATCCCACCACACCGATGCCCCGCCATATAGCCTATAGAAGAAAATATTTTATACTTTATTTTTTTTTTTTTTTTGGATAAACTAAGGAAGGCCAACATCTCAGATCCAGATTTTAATAAACATACATCTTTATTATTAAAAGAATTATATTGTTATTATGGTATAATACTTGTATATGATGACGACTAAAAGAAAGAAAGAAAGAAAGAATACACGTTACTTTCCGTATTGACTTTATTATTATTACAACCCCAACCATCCTACAGAGTTTAACTGAGGGGACAAAAGAATCGGTAGCCAAGGGACCACTTGACCGTCTATTACAATACAATAAGAGAAGCAAACAGGAGATGAATCAAGTACAAAACAAGTTCACGGTTATATATGTAAGATACTTAAATGAATCTATCAGTTACAGTTCTTCCTAAAGTCAAATCATCAGGCAAAATGTAATAACATTATATACAAAAAGGCATCTTGAGATATTGAAATCAGTAATTATATGGTTTTCGTAAATAAAATAGTAATTATTATGACATTGTGCCATTTTCAGTCAACATTGATATGTATGCTTCTTCCTGGTTATTAACCATTGTCAATGACATTAAACAATGCAAGAAATAATTATTTATGAAATATTTGTATATTGGCTTCATCATATTTATGAATAATCGTAAAGAAAAACAACCATACTTTATAAAGAGATATTATTCAACCCTGTAACGGAGTGTTCTTCCTGCAAAACTGTCAGACCAGCATGTATGATAACCTTAAGGCTTAATTTACCACATTATTCTTTCAAATGTCACGGATATAACAGTAGAGTATAATATATGTCCCCTAAAATTACCTACCATACAAACCGGGGATCGAAATCTGAATCTTTGACTCGGTAGCTACCAACTGGCCTGTTGCACGGTAATTTTCGGCAAACTTCCGAAACGCGATATACATGTAACTGCCTTATTTTCATAAACGCTACATGCAAACAACAAGTGTGTTTCAACTTGAATCTCATATACCTCATTATTCCTGCTTTGAATTTTTGAATGAATTGATTTACGGTGATCTATTATGGTCGTGATACCTTAACTAGTGTCCAAGCGAAAACCGAAACATTTTGAACCTTTAACAGTTGCCTTGTACGTTATCATATTGCGTTGGCTTTTATTCTATACAATTATGGCACTTTACATGAGTGAAATATCATGTTTTATGGATCACTTAACACCAATATTACCTAGGCCAACGTCCAAGGGCAATATGAATTGGTCCATAAAACATAATATTGCACGACAGTGAAGTGCTTTAATTGTTTTATTACATTTCACTTTAAAGAGCATGAATTGGAGATCACCTGTTTCTAAAAATAGTTATATTTATTTATTTAGTTGGGGTTTTAGGCCGTTTTCAGCACTTTTGGCTATTTCGCGGTGGCCAGTTTTTATTGGTGGAGGAAGCCGGAGTACCCGGAGAGAACCACCGACCTTCGGTAGGAAAATTAGCGATCCTTGTCAATTTAGATCGGAATCGATCCCACCCCGCCACAGGTGAGATTCGAACTCGCAACCTTAGTGTTGACAGGCTAGTGATCATTAGTAGTCATGACGAACTACTTAGACCACTCGGCCACCGAGGCCCCAGTTCACCATGTAATAACACTTTTACTGTGCAATGTCACAAAATATGGACTGGTTTGAAACACACTGTTTCTATATATATATCTAAAAGTACGAAATGTAATAATGAATTATTAACTAGAGCCCATATCTAGACGGAAAGGTGTGGATACCCATAAAATCTGTTTAACACCACAATAGACCAATACAGACCCTCCAGACTCTATTAATGTTATGCTTATGTGCCCTGCTCCGTATTATTTATGTTGATCGGATGTCGTTGATGGATTGGTATATCATTCTCGACATTTCCTGGTATATCTTTTTATTAATTACACATATACAGTTTATAAACTGAACATTTACATGTAGATAAAGTTTGACTTGAATAGCATGTTTTCACCAAATTAAGAATTAATTTGCATTATGGAATTAGACCCTCCCAGTTTGTTTCGGTTTAAGACATTTCAAAATGGATATTGTTGTAACATTGTCATTGTGACGTCAGGCAAAGTGACTGGCTTGAAACTGAAATTTGCTCCTGAAAAAAAGTGAATTTTCTGTGAATTTTGGATACGTACATGCTTCATAGTTTGCAGGGATGTTAATTTACTAAGACATTGTAAGTTTTGAACGTTATATATTTTTATTGCGTTTGCCGAATCATTGATTTGGAGATTTTTAAGCGATCTGTTGTTTTCTACATGTTAGCCGTCTCTACGTTACCGACGTCATAAAAGATTTCCAAGATGGATACTCCGTTGTTTCCAAAGCAAAATGGAACTCCGGCAATAACAAAGTCACAAGAACTATCTATAACCCCTGATATTATCATCAATGAACTTCTATGTTTTATTATAAACAAAATTAATACTTTACCTAATAAGTTGTTGGTAAAACTGTGCAAAGAAAATTTTCAGGAGTCGGAAATAGAACAGTCTAAACGTTTGCTTTATGATTTGTGTGCTGATAATGTGCGTTGTATTCCACGCAAAGGACCGAAGAAAAATGAATCTAATTTACAGGATATTCTGACTATTATACACAATACAGACCCTGACGATGTTCCGTGTTTTGTAGCCCGTGATATATCGAAACTTCCGTCTGTAAGCTTTGATCATGTTGATGTTTCAAGTTTGATGAAAGAGATTGAATTTTTAAAGTCTAACATGTCAGTTCTGTCCGAGAGTCAGAAATGTTCTTTGGAATTGATTCGGCAAATGAGGGATAGCCAAGGACAAGGTAATAGGGATGAACATTCAGTTTTACAAACACAAACCAAAAATAATAATGCATGTCATATTGAGGTCAATGAGGAAGACGCTTCATCAACTGAATTGGATGCTAGTTTGAAAGAGTTGAAAACTGTAGTGGCTGATGACAGTTTCATAACGTCGTCTGGAATCACAAATTCTTTGAAGCCCGAATCTACTTATGCCGATGTTCTTCGACAGAGTTCGAATTCTCCAACATCTGATCAGGATTTTACCATCGTAAAAATGCGAAAAAAAATTCCAAGTAAATCGACCATAACTTCGCCTAGGTTGGATAAATTAGATAATCGTTCGAGAGTCGGTTTTTCACATGATTCGAAGGCCGTGGTCATTGGTACTAAAAGAAGTTCAGTTCTGAAAGGAGTCCGTGCAAAATCTTCTTTGTTTATTTCTCGTCTTAGTCCTTCAACTTCGAGCAGGGATATTGAAGCTTTTGTGAAAGAAAATTTCAACATAACAGTGGAATGTCAGAAACTGGTTGTAGTATTTACAAATGTTGATATTTATCAGTTCAAGTTGTTTACGTTTATCAGCTGTCGGTACTATAAAGTGTATGCATCATCCGATACAGTGACATGAGTTATGACCTTATCTTATATTCCCACGATCTGTTTTTATACTTTAATGCTTGTTGTAAAAACATGTGTTTGCTGTGTATTCTAGTTAGTTTGTATTAAACCATGTAACCGAAAAGTTGTATGTTTATTCCAAGGTGCCTTGAGCGCGTACACTACAATTTGGCGACGAGGAAATGCCTTTTTGTAAATGGATTTAGAATCCGAGAATTACTGCATAGATATATTATTTGCTGAACGTGAATACGAAGTTATTATGGCAAAATTACTGGATTTACCAACTGTGCCTCCTTTTGATTGTAACGGGGAACAATCTTCACTTTCACAAAGATGGACAAAATGGAAGAAAAGTTTTGAGTATTACATGACAGCTTCTGGTGTATCCGAGGGAGGGCAGAAAAGAGCATTACTGTTACATTTAATTGGTCAAGACGCACAAGATATTTTTGAAACATTTACCGATACAGGAGATTCGTTTGAAGATGCCGTGGCAAAATTCGACCAGTATTTTCTTCCTAAGAAAAATCAGCCGGTAGAAAGACACATGTTTCGTAAATGTAAACAGAACGAGAATGAATCAATTGACAGTTACGTTACAAGACTGAAAAACTTAGCAAAAACTTGTGACTTTGGGACAATGCTTAACGATGCCATTCGGGGCCAAGTTATTGACATGTGCAACTCGTCAAAATTAAGACGCAGACTTTTACGTGAAAAAGATTTGACACTAGAAAAACTTCAAGACATAGCTAGAGCAAGTGAAGCAGCAGATCAGCATTCCGCACAATTTGAGGAAGTTCATATAAACAGAGTTAAAGTTAAACGGGATTTTAACCCAGTTAAACATCAGAGACATGAATATCACTCTAAAAGAAAAGATATCGAGTGTCATCGATGTGGACGTACTGGGCATATAGCTAGAGAATGTACAGTTGCCATGGATAAGACGTGTCACAAATGTGGCAAGATGGGACATTTTGCAAAGAAATGCAAGAGCAAGAAGTCAACAAAAG
This sequence comes from Mytilisepta virgata, assembly GCA_028015205.1. Lineage (NCBI taxonomy): Eukaryota > Metazoa > Mollusca > Bivalvia > Mytilida > Mytilidae > Mytilisepta > Mytilisepta virgata. The sequence continues at coordinate 17,933,985 of CM051520.1, read as the reverse complement.
AACAAGGAAAGTTTTACAAAAAGGAAAAAGTTAGATATATGGAAGAAGAAAGTTCCGATGATTCCGAAGAATATGTATTTGCAATTGATCGTTCCTCCGAGAAAAGGATTACTTTGAAAATAGGAGATGTTGTTATTCCATTTTTAGTGGATTCAGGAGCTACGTGTAATATTATAAATAGTGAAATTATGAGCAAATTAAAGAAATGTGGTGTCAATAAAATTCCAATTGAGAAGCAGTTATTTGCATATGGAGCTATTAATCCGTTGAAGATCAATAGTAAGATTAGATCTGATATAACATGTGAAGAATCAGGGAAGCGTGTTAAAGCTGAGTTCATGATAATTGATGGCAATCACACACCTCTGCTGGGTCGTAGTACAGCAAGTGAATTAGGCATTTTGTTGATTGGTCCATCTGTCAATATGATCAATACAAAAAGTGATATAGTGTCAAAATATTCTGATTTATTTTGTGGATTAGGTAAATTAAAGGATTACCAATTGAAAATTTACATAGATAAAAGTGTTAAGCCAATTGCACAACCAACTAGGAGATTACCTTTTAATATTCGGAAATCTGTTGAGGAAAAATTGTGTGAATTAGAGGAAATGGATGTTATAGAGCGTGTTGAAGGGCCAACAGAATGGGTGTCACCATTAGTTGTAGTTCCGAAGCGTAATTCGGAAATCAGAATTTGTGTTGATATGAGGCGAGCTAATGAGGCCGTAAAACGGTCGAGACACCCAATTCCTACAGTGGATGAAATTTTACAAGAGCTAAATGGAGCTAAGGTATATTCTAAAATTGATTTAAGGATGGGTTTTCATCAAGTGGAACTGGACCCTGAATCGAGAAATATAACAACATTCACTACTCATGTTGGATTATTTCGTTATAAGCGATTAATGTTCGGAATATCATGTGCACCAGAAATGTACCAACAATGCATTAAAATGGCTTTAGAAGGATGTGCCGGACAGCGAAATATATCAGATGATATAATTGTATATGGATGTACACAGCAGGAACATGACGAGCGATTGAATAAAGTTTTGGACCGCATGCGCGAAAAGGGACTTAGATTGAATAAAGACAAATGTAGGTTCAATATGGACAAAATGACGTTTATGGGACATGTTCTTTCAGCAAAAGGGATCAGTCCCGAAAAGTCAAAAATCGAAGCCGTTACAAGTGCAAGAAACCCGAAAACCGCCTCAGAGGTGAGAAGTTTCCTCGGACTTGTAAATTATTGTGGTCGTTATATACCAAACTTCTCAACCGTTTCAGCACCTCTCCGTGAGCTAACGAGAGCAAAAACAAAATGGATGTGGTCAAGTAGACACCAAGACGCGTTTGATGAACTGAAAAGGTTATTAGCAAGTGCAAAAACGCTAGCGTATTATAATAGTAACGCAGAAACACACGTTATAGTAGATGCGAGCCCTGTAGGACTTGGAGCTATTTTAAGCCAAAAACAAAGTGATGGGAACTTTAGACCTGTTACATTTGCTAGTAGGACACTGATCGATGTCGAACAACGATATTCTCAAACCGAGCGAGAAGCCCTTGCTGTCGTATGGGGATGTGAACGTTTCCATTTGTACTTGTACGGAAAGGAATTTATTTTAGTGACAGACCATAAACCGTTAGAGGTTATCTATTCTCCGAAATCTAAACCACCAGCGAGTATTGAAAGATGGGCGATGCGTTTACAACCTTATACGTTTAAGGTTAAGTACAAACCAGGACCACAGAATGCAGCAGACTGCCTTTCGAGATTGTCGCAAGTTCAAGATGAAACTACAGGTAGAAACATTGCAGAGGAGTATGCTTATTTCGTAGCACAAAATGCAGTTCCGAAGGCGATGACGTTTAGAATGATACAAGATTCAACACGTATGGATAAAGACATTAATCAGATTTTGAATGGCAAAATTTCAAAGTCGAACAATCTCTTCCGTTTCCGAGAAGAACTATCAGTTGTTGACGGTGTACTCTTAAAGGGATTACGAATCGTTATACCTGATAAGCTAAGAAAACAGACATTACAGTTAGCACATGAGGGTCATCAAGGTATCGTTAAAACAAAACTGAGGCTACGTGAAAAAGTATGGTGGCCTGGAATCGACCAAGACGCCGAAAATCTTGTTAAATCATGCAGAGCGTGCCAAGTCGTAGGAACCGTGCCGAAACAAGAACCTATAAAGAGAACACAGCTGCCAGACGGACCGTGGCAAGACTTGTGTGCCGATCTTATGGGACCGTTCCCAACAGGTGAATATGTGTTTGTCGTAGTGGATTATTACTCAAGGTGGCAAGAGGTAGCGATACTTAAATCAGTTACAACAGATAAAATTATCCGTTCGCTGGATATGATGTTTTCTCATCACGGAATTCCAATAACTTTGAAAACAGACAATGGACCCCAATTCACATCGAGGGAATTTTCTAATTATCTGAGCGAAAATGGTGTAAAACATAACAGAAGCACACCGTATTGGCCTCAAGCCAATGGTGAAGTTGAACGGCAGAATAGAACTTTACTTAAAGCATTTCGCACAGCAAATGCCGAAAATCGAGACTGGAGGAAAGAAATTCCGAGATTTCTGCTAGCCTACCGCAGTACTCCGCATAGTACTACAGGGAAAAGTCCTGCAGAACTTTTATTCAATAGGAAAATTCGTACAAAACTACCCGAGGTTGATGCGGAGAATGGAAAAGACGACCCAGATACGCGAAGAAAAGACTCTGAAATGAAAGAAAAGGGAAAAATATATGCCGATCTGAAAAGAAATGTGCGAGAATCAGATATTAATGTAGGAGATATAGTGTTACAGAAACAGACAAAAACCAACAAACTGTCAACAACATTCGAACGCGATCCTTATTATGTTATTAAGAAAGAAGGATCTCGACTTACGTTAAAGAACAATGAAGGAAATATTTTCCAAAGGAACAGTTCATTTGTTAAAAAGTTTAACGGACAAATAAATGAAGAAGAAATTTTGGATTACGAAAACATTGACAATAATACTGAAGACACAAATGAAAATGAACATGCAGATACTGAAGTTAACCGTCGTGAGGATTCATCGATACCATCAAGGCCAAAACGTGACAAAAAGTTACCAGAGCGTTTTAAAGACTTTGTGATGAACTAAAACAAACTGTAAATGTTCACTATAGACTGTACATACTTAGTATAATCATGTAGGATTTTATTAGTTTATTTTCACACTTTCTGCAGACAATTTCTTTAAATCAAATTAGTTCTAAATTTCGCTAAATGTTTATTTTGGAATTAATCTATTAGTAATATAATTATCAATCCAAGAAAAAGAGGAAATGTAGTATTTACAAATGTTGATATTTATCAGTTCAAGTTGTTTACGTTTATCAGCTGTCGGTACTATAAAGTGTATGCATCATCCGATACAGTGACATGAGTTATGACCTTATCTTATATTCCCACGATCTGTTTTTATACTTTAATGCTTGTTGTAAAAACATGTGTTTGCTGTGTATTCTAGTTAGTTTGTATTAAACCATGTAACCGAAAAGTTGTATGTTTATTCCAAGGTGCCTTGAGCGCGTACACTACACTGGTAACAAAGTATGATACATATACAATATTAGTATAATGTAGAAGAATATAGAAAATATTTGTACGAGGCTAGGAACTGGGGGAAAATGCGAGGCTCTGCCGAGCATTTTCCCCCAGTTCTGTGCCGAGTACAAATATTTTCTATATTCTTCTACATTATATTAATGTTGTTTTTATCCTGAAACACAACATTATTTGTTGGCAAACTTCCTACAAATGATTTCTTTATTATGAAGTGCCCCGTATGCTGCCCCATCTAATTGTGCGTAGTTAAATATCAAGACGGAGCACAAAGTGATGACGTAAAATACGCCTGTAAATAGTTTCACTGTTCCGTGCTGAAGAAAATGCATATAAAAATTTAAATCAGTGTATTTAATAATGAAATAAACAGATATGAACAATCATGATGATAAATTTATACAGTAACAATAATTTGAACGAGTTTATTGATCATTCGGATTCGGTGCAGTGTGTGATGGCGTGTTGTTGTTACCTGGATTGTGCATGTACACACTAAGTGTGCCAATGTTCAAATAGGCGCCATAAAACATTGAAGATACCATGTGGTTAGACTGCGATGATGTAAACTGGGGTTGTGGTATCGGAGGAAAGATATTGTCAAGCTGACGAAAAGAGTGTGAGGCGGTGCTAGTTGAAGAAGGTAAGCATGGAGCGCTGGTAGTTGAAACGGGAACGGACACGGGTGCATTTGAAAGGATATTTGAAATTTTCTTGTGTTTTTGTTCAGAAAGAGCACTGTAATTGTTGACACTAGCAATGTTTTTGTGTCCAGAAATTTGCATAATGTCTTTCCCTTCAATATCATTTTGCCTAAGTTTATCCACTAAGTATTTTCTGGCACTATGAAATCATTTGTAGGAAGTTTGCCAACAAATAATGTTGTGTTTCAGGATAAAAACAACATTAATATAATGTAGAAGAATATAGAAAATATTTGTACTCGGCACAGAACTGGGGGAAAATGCTCGGCAGTGCCTCGCATTTTCCCCCAGTTCCTAGCCTCGTACAAATATTTTCTATATTCTTCTACATTATACTAATATTGTATATTTATTATACAAAACAACACACATTTCTTTTAATTTAATACACATATATAGCCGAAACCTATGGTTGCTATGATATTGTTTACGATGGAGGCCGCCATATTTGTTTACATACATTCCAGAGAAAAGTAGTTCCCTAAAGTGGGCGGAGCTTAGATCTGAAAGTGATATTCCGTATAGTATACAGAATATCACTTTTGAATATTCGACACCACGTATTCGTATAGTAAATACACTAGTTACAGGATAAATATGCTTCGTTTAAGTTATTGTCAGATATAAGATTTTTTGATACACTCTTGAATCCATCTAATTGGCCTGAATGTGTTCTAGTGCGTAAGTTTTTCGAAAATAAAAACAATGGACACAGAAGATAAATTATTAAACGTCGTGTCTTATAATTGTAGATCTTTGAATCTAAATGTTAATTCTGTGATTGAGTTGTTAGGTGATCACGATATTTGTTTGTTGCAAGAACATTGGCTATATGATTTTGAATTACCTAAATTAAATAATTTACATCCGGATTTTTGGGGAAAAGGTATTTCATCTATGAATTCTAATTTAATTTATTGTGGTAGACCATATGGTGGGTTAGCTATTTTATGGCGTAAAAATATATGTTGTAAATGTAAAATTATAGAATATGGAGATACAAGAATTATGGGTGTTTTGATACAGGCTGTTTAAATTACTTATTATTAATGTCTATTTACCTTTTGACTGTACTGACAATTACTTAGAATTTATTCAATATTTGGGTAAAATTCATAGTATTATAGAAGAAGCTGAGACACCCAATGTAATTGTTGTAGGGGATTGGAATGCTGGGTCAAGTGAAACTTTATTTGGCAGTGAATTGAGAAACTTTACAGACGAACAAGATTATATTGTCAGTGATATTCGTTTGTTAGGGGAAAATTCTAATATTTTTACGCATTTTACGCATTTAAGTGAAGCGCATGGAACTGTTTCATGGATTGATCATATTGTAAGCACAACATCTAGTCACAGATCGATCAGTGATATAAAAGTGCATACTAACTTTGTAAGCTCCGACCACTTTCCAATGTCTTTTTCAACTAATATTTTGAAATTACATAGATGCGATACTAGCTTGATCAGTAGAAAAGGAATGCAACGACCAAAAATCATCAACTGGTGCAAGTGCTCCGACATGGACATCAATTTATATCGGAATAATCTATCGGCTCTCCTTTATGATCTTCATTTACCGGCGGATTGTTTTCAGTGTCGAGATATGAACTGTACTAATATATCTCATCGTACCTCTATAGAAAATTTTTACAGAGACATTATTGAATCAATTAAGAAGGCAAGTGATTCATTGAGCAGAGATAAAGTTGGTTATTTCAATATCATACCTAGATGGAATGAACATGTCAAAGAATCCCATGATATGGCTCGAGAAGCTTTTTTGATGTGGCAGTCATTTGGAAAGCCGAGATATGGACCTGTTTTTCGTCTGATGAATACAACTCGATTGTCGTTCAAGTATGCTTTACGAAAGTGTAAAATTGGCAGTGATCAACACAAAGCTGATGCTTTGGCTGATAAATTGAAAAATAAGGACATGCGTGGATTCTGGAATGGAATTAATAAAGAGAATAATAAGAATACCCCTTTATCGCAATCAGTTGACGGAGCAACTGGTTCGTATGAAATTGCACAAATGTGGCGAGATCACTTTAATGGCCTATTGAACTCTGTGAACAATAACAAATATGAGAATTCTGTAAAAGAAAGCGTAAAGGTGTGCCCTATTTCTGATGATGCTATTACAACTGTAGAAGAAATTCAGTCCATTGTAAATACTCTACATTCCGGAAAAGCAGCTGACAGTGATGGACTTGCTGCAGAACACTTGAAAAATGCCCCTCATATTTTATTTGTGTTGTTATCGCTGCTATTGTCTTCGATGTTAATTCACTGTGTTATTCCGAAGGACTTCACTCGAGTGATGCTGGTACCAATTCCGAAATCTAAATCTGGTGATCTCACAGACAAGGATAACTATGCATTGACCTCTATATTATCTAAAGTGATTGAAAAGTACTTATTGAATTTAATGCAAGATAAACTTTTAATAAGTGACCATCAGTTTGGTTTTAAGGATGGTCATTCTACTGACTTGTGTTTATTCGTTTTTAAAGAAATTGTATCTTTCTATGTAAAGCATGGCAGTCTTGTGTTTGCCTGTTTCTTAGATATACGCAAGGCGTTTGATAGAGTTAATCATTGGACTTTATTGCACAAATTACTACAGACAGACATCTCAGTTTTTATTGTTCGTTTTCTGATGTCATGGTTTGATATTCAGATTTATTGTATTCAGTGAGGTGAATTCACATCTAATGAATTTAATGTACGTAATGGTGTACGACAAGGGGGTATCTTATCACCCTATCTGTTCAATTTTTATATTAATGATTTGAACAAAGAGTTATCTGGAGCCAATGTTGGTTGTTTTTTAAATGGAGTGCCGCTAAATAATTTTTGTTATGCTGATGATATGTGTATTATTAGTCCATCAGTTGCAGGTTTGAGAAAACTTTTATCCATATATGAAAACTTTGCTAATGAACACGATATATTATTTAATACCAAAAAATCTGTTTGTATGATTTTTAAGACAAAATTTTTGAAGATTTATAACATTCCCAAGTTTTATTTAAATGGAAGTGTGATGGAATTTGTTGATGAATTTAAGTATTTAGGTCATATGATATGTAATGATTTGAATGATGATTGCGATATCAAAAGACAATATCGAAGCATATGTAGAAAGGTTAATATGCTGAAACGTAAATTTAATAAGTGTTAATTTGATGTTAAAATACAGCTCTTTCAGTCTTATTGTATGAATATTTATTGTGTGTCATTATGGTCCAACTGTGGAATATCGTCTCTTACCAAAATGAAAATAATGTATAATAATGCTTTCAGAATATTGATGGGTTTCAGTTCACGATGTAGTGCTAGTGGTATGTTTGTCAGGAATGATATAAGATGTTTTCAGGAAATGAGACGTAAAACTATCTATAGTTTGTATAAACGTTTGCAACAGTCTGATAATCAGCTTGTTCTTACTATTCTTGGTAGTGATTTATGGTATAGTTCGTCTTTACTTAGAAAATGGTATACTGAAATTTATGTGAACTTTGACTGACATGTTATTAAATTTGAATTTCTAATTACATTTATTGGTATTTTAATTCTTCATTTTTCATCTTGTATATTTAAAATTTTCATTATATTTGTATATAACTATGGACTATTTATGTCTGAAATAAATGATGATTATTATTATTATTGTAAATCTTTTGGAAACTAAACGTACATATATTTTTTTCATGCAGTTTTATCTTCAGATTAGTGTTTCCGCTGTTGACATTTTTTGCCTCAAGTAAAATTAAAATTAGATACATATAATGGCTAATGTTCAATAGAATTCTAAAAGTACAAAAAGAGCCACATGTGTGCATCTAAATCAAAATGTGTGAACGATATAGTATATACATGGTGATTGTTTTGACAATATCTTAAGCAATACTCGAAGTGAATGATTATCTGTTAAGTATTGGAGAAAATATGATAATCATTCGGATCGAGTGCTATATCGAACTAGACAATACACACGATAGTTAACTTTTGACTCAACATCCACGTCACAGGGGAGTACTTTTCATAATTCCATCCATTATACGTAGATTCGGTGTTTGAGAAAACCTCCCAGCCCTAGAAGGCGCGAACAAGATTGCAATTGATTGAATCACTTCTCGCGAGATCTCACCTAAGATATAGCCCATTTATTATTTTATACATAACTACAAGCCTATGTTTTTCACGTCTCTTATAGGGTGGCTCATAGCCAAGTTCCTTGTACAGTTTAGTTTTAGAGGAATTGACTCGAAGTCCAGTTATTATTCTACCAGCCCAACCTGAACACTCTCCAACAAGTTTGCCTCCTGTAATGAACAATTATCCCACACTACATCCCCATATTCTAGAATATGTTTAATAAATGAGAAATGATCAGAACTTTTCGAGACACCTGATACTTCAGCATTCTTAAGATACTCAATCTGCTACATGCTTTTTTATATATTATATCGATGTGAGTTCCCCACTTCCCATTACACTGCAGATCAAGACCTAGGTGTGTATGAATATTCGCATCATTTATCTGATTATCAAGACCCCCCAAATAAACTGAATGGTTTATAAAGTTTCTCCTAGAAAACATTACTGATTCTGTCTTAGATGGATTGAACTTAATAGCCCATTTTTTGGACCAATTAGAAATATGTGATAAATCAGTTGTTAATCTGTCTGCAGCCTGAATATAGTCATCATTGTCTATTATGACAACAGAGATGTATCATCAGCAAAAAGCTTAATATGAGGTCCTATGCCATTTACTATGTCTTTAATATAAATAAGGAATAAGAAAGTCCCAAGACAGAGCCTTGAGGAACACCTGCATCTAAATTCCCCCAATCCGATGAGAAACCATATAGAACAACTTTTTATTTTCTATCACTGAGGTTGTTTGATATCCAATTAAATAAATTGCCTTCGATTCCAATTTTTTGTAATTTTAATAGAAGTCCCTTGTGCCAAACTCTGTCAAAAGCCTTTGATATGTCGCAAAAAAACAAAGCGAACATCTTTTCCCACATCTAGATTGCTGATAACAGTATTATAAATATCCAATAACTGGTAGACAGTTGAATCTCTACGCATAAACCCCGACTGATGTTGCGTTATAATGTGATGTTCAATAACATAGTTATGCATATGCTTAACAATGGTTTTTTCCATCACCTTACGTAAAACACAAGTCAAAGAAATAGGACGATAATTAGAAACTTCAGATGCAGAACTCTTATGTTTGTATATAGGTATAACATGCGAACGTTTCCAATAAAATGGTAATGTTCCACACTGCAAAGATCTGTTGAATAAAATAGTCAAAGGTTTGACTAATGATGTAGAGATATTTCTCAGAATGACCGGAGCAATACCATCAGTACCACATGGTTTAGAACAGTTTAATATATTAAGCTGATCCTTAACTTCTTGCTCTGTAATTACAAAATAAGGACAAATATTATCTGGGACTATATCATCCGATGGAAGATCAGGTTCCTCCTCTAAAAGCGATATATCGTTAAAGAATTTATTAAAGACATCACACTTTTCAGAGGGATGAACAATGATTCTTCCAACATATGGGAGGGGGGGGGGGGGGGGTTACAGTATGGCACTTATTGCGTTTACATTCTGACTTAATTATGCGCCACCAATTACCTGGTAGAATATCTTTATCAATTAAATGTGACGTAATTTTCTCCTTGTAGTTAGCTTTAGCGTCACGGACTTATTTAATGACGTCATTTCTTGATTCGGTTTATTGGTAGACTTAGCTCTATAGTGAGCACGATTTCTACGACGAATCGCATTCCTTATAGAGCTATTCATGAATGATTTTTCATTTGGGCTAATAGTCACTAATTTTGTGGGTATATGCTTATCACAAGATTCAGAGAGTGTAAACTGAAAAACTAACAACACTCATTTATTGATTTGTTTTCAAAGAGTGTTTCCGAGTTGTTTCTGACCATATCCTCTGAAAAGGTAACATAATCAGCCTGGTCATATTTTCTAATCTTTCTCTTATAACATTTTTGTTTTATACTCTTGAACATTACTGGACAGGGGTCACTGCAGAAGTTTGGCAAGATATCAACCCCGAGTATCAAGTCAGGTCTATTTGTAATAAGTAAATCAAGGCATGTAGAGGAGGTGTTGGTAATCCTTGTAGGAGCTTGGACAACATTTTAAATTAAGTTTTGTGAGAAGCCTTCCAAGTTGATTACTAGAATATGCCAACATTTGTACAAGAGTTTTTGAACCGGTTTGTGAAGGCCAACAAACCATAGCCTGGTTGATTTCTGAGTGCCTCACCACTGTAATAACCCAACTATGCTCAATTCGTAATACAATTACTCCGGTAAAACTCTTAATCCAATATCATAATATGTCAAAATGATTTTCCCCACTATTTCATTTACACGACCAAAATGTATGATTTAAGTGTAAAAAACAGAAGATGACTCTCAAAAATCAACCGCGTGAAAATAAATTCCACAGGGGTAACTAGCCCTTGGATTGAATCTAACCGTCTCGGAATGGCTACCACTTTACATTTTTTTTTTAAATAATATAAGAACACCATTAAAAAAAGTCTGAACTATAGATCAGCCAACCCATATGCAAGTGCAGCATGTGAAAGGAAACACAAAAGGGAATCTAACGACTAATCAAAAGATGAAATGTGTCAAAGCTCATGTGGACAAGTTCACCTGCGGAGGAGCAAAAATATGACTTGAAAACCCAACAGATCAAAATTAAAACAAAAATGTAAATTCAAGCTCTGCTGACTACAAATGTGAAAATCGATCACATGTAAACAGTTAAGTTGAAATACTTAAATTAAGTATGTTTAAAATAGAACAGTCCAGGAATATATGAGAACTAACACAACAACTTGAAACTACATGTAGCTTTGTATTTAAATTAAATAGTACATCCACCAAACCGTTAGACATAATAAATTCCAGAAACTACAACGGGGGATTCTCTAATTTCAATTGTATACTCAAGCTATCCATAAAATGACCTCTGATAATTTTCAACTTCATGAAAATTCTGTCAGTCAAAGCACAAAGGAAACAACTTATTCATACCAGCATTTCAAGCATTTATCTCATAAAATTTTGGTCGAATTACCAATGTGTCTTCACGGAAAACTACCGACTATTTGCTATCTCCTCATAGAATTATCCCTGTGTCAAAATGTAACCGTTCAAATATTTCCTCATAAAATTACTTCCAAATCAACTATGGATCTTCATATCTACTGACCCTTCATTGATTTGCTCGTAAAATTATTTTCAAATTAACCATGGGTCTCGTCCGTTAATACGGAGCCTTCCATTATTTCAAATTTAAATGGGTCTTTGCCCGTAACTACTGACCCTTCAAATAACTCCAAATTAACAATGAGCCTTCGTCCGTAGTTACTGGCCTTTCAATCAAATAAAATGAAACAAAATACATACCTTAGGCTTAGTAAAACTAATATATTTCTTAAACTCATCACGAGAGAAAAGAAAAACTCAACTCATCGATATGAAGAGAAAATAGAAGGGATCCGTGTACCCCTAAGGCGCGAAAAAGAATCATTTCTCGCGAGATCTCACTTGAGATAACACAAAGTCTAAAGTCGCGAAGTAATTAACTTAATACCCGGAAGCCTAAATAATTAAACGTTTGCATAAGTCATACAAGTTACTCAGGTTTGCATTCATCATTTTCTGTACATTTTTCACAATAGGCTTGATACAAGAACAATCCCTTTCAATGTACATGTAAATTATTTCCATTCTGGTCGATCCAGAAATTTTGGACATCAGGCAAATGTATGTGTTATTTGATGGTCTAATAGTGATTTCACTGGCATGCAATTTTTATAACCAACAGCAACGGCCTCCACTGTTTTTGGATTGCTCGAACTCTATTTACAGAATCCGAATCTCGTGAATTTTCGTGTATTAAAATATAGCTCTCTTTAATGCTCTCATCATTCCTTTTATTTGACCTACATATATGTATATAAGAAGTCGCAACCAATTAGGACAACCACTTAATGTTAAAGATTTTCAGTTTTACGATTCAACAATTTATTTTTCCGTAGTTTTAGAAATATCAAAACAATTACATTTTGTAAAGGACCAGCTTCATTTATTGCAATCAACAGCGGAAAGTGGGCGTATCCTGTATTCTAGCGAAGATTTTTATTATATTTTAACAGCAGCTAAGTATCAATATAAGACTGCACAATCATGTTTTACAGTTTGTTGAAGAACAAATCAACTGTCAAGATATTAGAACCGTTATTCGCTAGGACGAAAATCCATAGTTTGTACGTTTTGGGGTTTACTGTAGACATGAAATGAGATACTCGTATGACATAACAATAGTGGGACGTATAGAGGTCATTGTACATAAACACCTGTCGCGTACCTACATTTGATTTGTTGACAAATAAAAATACCAAAATAGTGATATTCTAATCCTGAAATAAGTATCTTTAGTATGGTTTCAATAAATATAAGGATAATCCAATCAGGATTAAACTTATACATTTATATATACTAGGTCCTTGAAAAATGTATTCCATGTACCCAAAGCAGGTTCGAATTACGACGGGTGCGCACTCGGCAGGCACCCACTCTAACGTTGACTGAAACACACACATTTATTTTTATTACAAAATATTATAAAACTTTGTTTTTCTGTAGAATCTTCTAAAGATGAACATTTTCGGTCAGAAATTCAGATATACAAACGACGAGGGTTTGGTACATGTAATGAATAGGGAACATATTATTGTAGATTATCAAGAGAAATTTTCCCTATTCTGTCTATACTTTTTTCTTCTATCAGGTCTCTTCCAAAATTCGTAATCTATTTTAAAATTTTACTTTATAATTTTACACAGGCCAATTTCGCGTGAATTTCATGTTAATTGAGTTTATAAATACACTTGTTAAATTCACGTGAACTGTTAAAAAAATACTTTCATAGTGCGTTTAATTGATCAAAATAATGCAAAAACACATTTATCTGATTTTCTTTGCTATAATTTTCATGTGAATGTAACGTGAAATTTTTGTAAGCTCAATTAAGGTTAATTTTACGTTTAATTTTTTCCCTTGAGCATGTTGAGTTAGACATGATATTAACGTGAGCACATTTTGACTATGTTTTCTCTGTTCATTATTTTTACGCCATTATTCTCCATTATGTACCCTAAGCCTCTTTTATTGAGCAAGTTCCGGTTAAATATGTTTATCGAAAGGTACCTTGCTATAACGGTATTGTAGAATACTGAATATTTTTAGGAAACATTTGGTAAAACTTATTTAGAAACAACCAATTTTTAAAAGAAATAGCAGACGAGTAAGAACCATAATTATGATGTTTTTAGGATTCGACAGCACTGAAAACACGCTTTTTTGCTCAATTCTGATAAAAGGTCATGATAAATGGTAATCAAAATTTGATTCAATTGCACAAATGAAAAAGAAATATATGAAATTTTCTCTTACAAGATCTCTTACAATCCATTAATATAAAAAAAAAACGATAAAAAAAAGTAAAGAGCAACATCTTTGGATATTGCAATTTTTTGTGTGTGTGGAAACCAATATTAGAATAACGACTGGAATGAATGCTTTCTCGATTTACTACAAACGATTAGGAAGAAGACTTTATTTCCGTATCCTGAATAGAAATGAAAAGCTTTATGAGGTCTTGTAAAATGAGAGAATATGAAACTAAAAATCAATCTAAGATTAAAACTTTGTATAAAGGTACGTACAGTCTTTGGTTTAATTGATATTGCATTTAATTAAAAATTGAAGAATTTTGTTTCCGTACTTATTTTTACACAAAGTTACACCTTGTATAAGAATCCTAGGTTTGATTGACTGGTTGTGATTTTTTACAAACATTTCTACCCAAGATGAATTTTCACCAGTATTAAAGTCTTAGATACAATTTTCTTCGTCGCTCTTGAAAGTTTTCAACACTCTTAGCAAACGTCATTAGGAATCAGCGAATGTTTTGTCACAAAAGCAACAAACATACTAAAGATTCAGGTTGATTAAAGAAGGTGGGAGATAGATAAGTACAAGTTACTGAATTTGAGTCATTGACCGAGTGTTCCCTTTCCCCGTGGGATTCACCTTGAGATACTGGATTGATGTAAATGTTTTGTCGGTGCAAATTTACACGTATAATGACGCTGTCTCGAGCCAATACAGCTGTACTCGACCCAATACGACTGTACTTGGACATAATACAGGATCAATATCAAAACACCTATTTAATAATACTATAGAATAATCTAAAGATCCGTTGAATAATGCTTTCTTTTATTAATGTTAGTAATATATAGGTTTTCAGTTATCATTTGTGACGGTGGTGAATTCACCGGATATGAATCCCCGGGTGCGAAAGGCACGTGACCTGAAACTGCAGTAGGTGCTCCGACCCGGAAGTGGATACTGCTCATGCCTGACCGGAACCAAATGCAGGATGTTTGCAGCCGATAATGATGAATTTTTTCCGCCATTTTTCTTGTTTTGTTTATGGAAGTGACGTGAGTAACGTGGTCTGACCTGGTAGTTTGTAATACGGATGTCTTACCGGAGCCAGGATCTTTTCTTTCCACTTTCGCCCTACTTCAAACTCGCCCCACTTCAACTCGCACAAATCGCCCTTCCTTTGAAAATATTAGTTTGACAAACTCGCCCCAACTGCGAATATCATAGTTACAAATTCGCCGTAACTGTAAAATAATTACTGACCATCTCGTACCAATTTGATCTGGTTTATGTAGCCTTTGGAGACGCGATATTAATGAAGATGGTGTCCGAGGGCAAACTGGCGCGTTACCAGAGTTAGCAAGTCCGCACCAACCAGTCAATCTTTTTAAATTTATGGGAGCAGTATTCCAGAAGTTTGATAACAACAACTAGCCTACTTGACCGGTGTGCTTGTTTGAATGGTCTCATCTTAGAAGTCGATAGTGTTTCAGCTTCTACCTTTAACTTTTTGTGGTTTCGTTCTGCTTGTCACTGCTAAACTGTTTCTGGTGGTCAATAGATTGTATGTGAGATAGCTTCAGTTTTGGGGGAGTGAGAAATTGCGAGGGAGGGATTCTCATCATTACTGAGGGATATACTTTCTTCCACTCCAAGCTCATACTGCTATTGACTGCTCCTCGCTGCTCTTGACTAAACTTGTACTGCTATTGACTGCTCCTCGCTGCTCTTGACTAAACTTGTACTGCTATTTACTGATATTTACCTGTCACGATTATACTCACGTGCTTATTTCGGTTTCGAGGAAGAAGAGGGAGGGAGGGATTGCTGCTGCTGAAGAGGAGAGGTTCTTACATGTACTATTGCTTTCTCGGTCATGATGTCTTGTACAGTCTCTTATCTTTAGGTCTTATTTGAGTTTTCGATTGACATCAAAGATTGTCGGAAATTGTACCTGTTAGAAAGCATTCATCCATCCGGGTCATTTAGTAAGGCCACCTAGCATTTGTCCGGGCTTGTGACTGACTATGTATGAGTATATCCAGAGTATGTGTCAAGGATAGACGAGTATTTATAAGTCTATATTGGCTTCATAAACAAAACTCAATTTACTGAAAAATATATAATTAAAAATACAATACATGATCTCAAAATTACAAAAATTATTTCAAAGTCAATTTAACCAGTTCGGCAACTTTCCTTTAGTAGAGATATGGCTTTGCCGTTGAACGGTAATTATCAAAACACGTGGTCAGTCTTCACATAACTGGATCCACTCAATTATTTCACGTAGCTGCACATCTAAAGCGGCGCATTATCATGAACAATATCACGTGGTCATTCCACAAGTTCTGCCATACTAACGCCTTGGGTACATCATTCCTTTGTCACGCAACTCCTCTCAAGTTGTTTGGAATGCGGAAGTTGGCTCAGACATTGCCCTGCCAATGTAGATTGTACCAAATGTTTCAGGATTTGAATATCGCCCGTAGTGTCCGGGCTACACAGGTGCCTTAGGATACATTATTCCTTTGTCACGCGACTCCTTTCATGTTGTTTGGAATACGGAACTGAACGTTGGCTAAGTAATTGTAACACTAATGTAGATTGTGCTTAAGGTTTTAGAATTGTTTTAAGATGGTTCCAACTTTGGTAAATTTCCTGCAAGTCTCAAAGACCATTATTTATTTAATGTTTGACAAGAAACCATGTTTTTTTCTTGATCACATCAGTAGTAACACATATTGGGATCATCTAGATGTAAAAAATATGCGATTCCAACTTTGGTAAATTTCATTAAAGTGTCTAAGACTATTATTTTTGGAATTTTACTTAGCAATTCTATATTTTTTTAACATAATAACTTTAAGACTTATAAAGATCATTTGGATTTCAAAATATATAATTCCAATTTGAGTAAATTTCTGTAAGTGTCTTTGACTACTATTTTTTGAATTTTAATTAGCAACTATACATTTGTTTAGATCAAATTAGCTTAAAGACTTATCTAGATCAGTTGAATTTCAAACTATGTGATTCAAATTTTAGTAAATTTCCTGAAAGACAACTTTATTTGTGATTTCTTCTTAGCAACCATACATATTTGGAATCACTATAGCAACAGCACTAGTTTGGATTGTATGGATTTCAAAAACACAAGAGTAGCGCGGGAGCTGCTCCGATTATTTATATTTTAACAGTGGCAACGTATCGATATAAGACTGTACAATCATGTTTAAAGTTTATTGAAGACCAAATCAAATGTCAAGATATTCGAACCTTTATTCGCTATCACGAAACTCCTTAGTTTGTACGTTTTAAGGTTTAGGTTACCATTACATTTATCATTAAACCGTAGATGCGAACGGAGATAGTCGTACGACGTAACTGTCTGATATAACTGCAGAAGAACTGAATCCCTAAACTACAGATAGAGCTCCTCGAATTTCAAAACGTGTCGTGTATATACATCCGATGACAAACTTTTTATTGTCTCCCACGTGTTTGTTGACAATAGAAATACCAAAATAGTGATATTATAATCCTGAGGTAATTATCTTTAATATGGTTTCAATAAATATAAGGATAATTATTATTACGTTGTGTCATTTCGAAGTAGGATTAAAACTATTAGCAAAAATATTAGTGTGGTGGGCCTTGAAAAGTGTCTTTCATGTACCCAAAGCAAGCAAACCACCTAACCGAATTTTAGCAAGGCTTATGGTCCAATCACTTAATCGAGTATTTGTTGGTATCAATTTAAGAAAGTTTTAATCATTTTGAATCACTTTGCTTTACATTGCCCAGTTTCATATTAAATTCACTTGAAAAAATTTAACGTTAAATTATTACTTTTACAGTGCATTTAATTGATCAAAATACACAGTATTTTCATTTTATTTGCTAAAACTTTCATGTGCATTTAACGTGACATTTTTCGCGTGATTTTGATGTATAAGCTAAATTATGGTTATCACATGAGCACATGCTGTTGATTATTTTACACCGTTATTCATTCTATAAATTCTATAAACCCTATCCCTGTTAAATATGCTTGTCAACAGACGTCTCGATATAATGGTTTTGCAGAATACAGAACATTTTGAGGAAACATCTGGTAAAACTGATTTACATGTAGAGACAAACGTAAGATCTTTTATAAGAAAAAAGCAGAGTAAGAACCATAATAAGCTTTGTGAAACAGGGCAATCTGATTATGATGTCATTAACATTCGACAGATCAATGTATGTACTTTTGCTCCATATTAGTGCAAGAAGTTTAATTTAATACTATTATTACAAATTCTTTTTGTGTGGAAATCACTGTTAGAACAAAGATAGGAATGAATGTTTTCTCAATTTACTATAAACGATTAGGAAGGTGCGTAATTTCCGTGTTCTGAATTGAAATGAAATGAAAGGCTTCATAAGGATTTGTCAGATATCCTGCTACAGTGTTTTATTTGCCAGAATGCAATCGCCTTGTTTGCCCTTGCGAGCATCTTCCAGCAAACTTTTATTCGACGCTCTTGGAAGGTTTCAACACTGTTAACAAATGTTATTATGAATCATCAGTCGTGAGTGAATGTCATTGGCGCCAGGATGTATATACCGGGTAAAATGTTTTGTGGGTGCAACCTTACACACAGAATAACGTAATAAAATGTAATAAAAGCCGTTACCTTTGTAGAATATCTGAAAATGTCTGGCTTCATTTAATGATAGTTTTTACGATTATAGATTTAATGTTAGAATTAACAGTAAGGGTCAATGTACATGAGAATCGAACCAATATTGTACTGAATAATTCAAACATCCGTTTGAATGATGCTTTCTTTTATTACTATGTATTAGATCTATAACAAAAATACAAAAAGTCATATACATGTAATAATACTAAAGTTAATATCCTTATGGTTTTCAATAATGTACAAAATGTAGATACATGTATAATGGTAATATTTTCAATTATGAACCAAAGACCAAGATTTATCCACCGGCATTGACATATCCGGCGCTCCTTGAAATAAGTCTCTTCAATACCATTTCCTCAGAAAAAATCGAATAATAAAGTCTTTGTAGAGACAAATTAAATACTAGTCTGTTAAAGGTTTCAGAGTCGATAATATATATCAGTCTAAGAAAAGCGTTATTTACTTTAATGAATATTTATTTACTTCAAGGTTTATTATTTTTTACAGGAATGAAAATGAGCCATTTCAAGTTTGCACACCACGGAAACGTATAAGGAATATCAGGTCGAAAAATGCTTTTTCAACATGCTAAAATAACAGGGCGACGGAAATGTATCGGATCTGACAAAAAGCACCTTTTATGTTTAGCATGGTTCAAATACGATTTGTTATTTAAAGTGTTTCAGAAAAAATAGTAGACTAATGAAAACGGTGCTGAACAATTCATTGTGAAAATAAAATGGGGTGTGATTTGTTTTATGAGTCAATATGCAATTGGGTTTGTTTAATCAATTTGTTTTTTATTTCGTCACATTTATATCGACAAGCGCTAGAATGAAATATCAAGTATGAACAAAACGTCCTGCAAATTTTTGTGAACTGTTAGTTGTGCTATGTGTACATGGCCGATCCAAGCGGAAGAATGTGATAATGTTGTTATTATTGCAATGTAAATAAAATAGAAATCTAAATTTATTATTTAATTTTTCTGCAACACCAACGGACTTAATTTTGTACCTATCCGCCGTGAAAAGGCCATCTCGGGCAATCGAGCTATTTTTTCAAACCCTGGTAATGTTTAAGGGGAACCGTTATAAAAAGTACTATGTCCTTTTTTGTTCAATATATAACACTTGGCCCTGACAAAACTTTGCTCTATATTATGAAATATTCTTACTGTAGCCGCTGCAATGCAGAAAAATAATAACGATAACTTTTCAATTACCCAAGACAGTACAGAAACATCCATAGTTGTGTTGGAAGACAGGGCTAATATGTGTAAGTCTAATTATTAGATTAATATCAGTGTCAAGCTAATGTAGTTTTACCCATTCATTCACATCAGAATTAATTTTGTTATTTCGTGAAAGTCAACCGATTCATTCATAAAACACTAATGACATTGCATTTCGCTGATTTGTGCACACGCAATTACCCGGACTTTTTGGTTTTCACCTAAAAATTAAGAATTGCATTAGAATGGGAATAACCGTGTTGTATTTGATCTGGTTCCTGCATAAAACTCAATTTTACTGTCGCAAATATTATTTACTTGGCTCCGCAAAGACCGAACTTTGATGAAATGATCCTTACTTGCTTGCCTTTCAAAATTATGTCTGGGAGTGTTTGACCTGCGACTATGGGCGCCATTACGATTGTACTATAAATAGACTAATTAACGATTTACGTTTACTTATGATTATGAAGATTATATCTGTTGTACTCCAAAATGAAACAATCAGATGTCTGGATCTGCGTTGTATTCAAATAAAAGAATCTAAAATAAAATCAGAATAACCGAGCAAAATTTCAGAAATACAAGGTGAAAGATGTTGGAGTTTCAGCTTACACAAACTTGGTACCCTTCAAACATGAAGTCCCTAAAAATAATTAAGTTCAACACATGATAAATTTTACATTTTTTTTCTCTCAAATCACTCCACAACGCGAGTTTTTTCAATGTGTTCAAAATAAGTATGCAACATTTCAGAAGTGCTGGGTTTATGGTGTTGGAGTTTCGGATTACACAAATTTTAAAGTACAAACATGTAGTTACCCTATTCTGTGACAGACGGACGGATTGACCCGACTCTAAGGCTTGCTTCCGCCTTTTGCGACGCAGGTAAAACTTGTTATATGAGAAAGTTTGAGCAATGGATAAATATTCCACGATATTAATTTAATGCATAATGCAGTGCAGATTTCGTTGATTTAAGGTATTCGGACCATATTAGATCGTGGCCGTATATCATATTTATTTTTGACCAAAAATTACTTCAAACAAATATTCGAAGAAGTAATTAGGTAGATAAATCTTTCTCAAGTCGAAACACATTTTGTTGTTCGCATGCAGCGCTTATGAAACTAATTAAGTTCTATTGCGTTTTCGAAGTTTGCCGAAAATTACTGAAGTCATTGCAATTACGTTGTATGGAACATCCGGGACATTCGGAAGAACCATGGTCATTTATGGTCCGGATACCTTTTACATACACATTAGATAACTGAAACACATGACATTGTTCTTTAGTAATGTATCATTAAATCAGAGTTAAGGCTGAATATATGCCAGACTGAGCAGGGTATAAGACCATTATTGTCCTCTCTACAAAATGTGCAGCAAATCTGATTAAAATACAAAATCAATACTGTGAAATAGTAAAGGAATTCACAGTCATATAAGAAAATTTAAGTATATGGGGTCAGACTCAATGAGAAAACACCACTAGGATTAAACATGGGTAGAGTTTTATTACATCGATGGTTCATTGTGTAGCCTTGAACGAGGAGCAACACCCCCGCAACCAGACTACTTTATTTGATTTTATTATGTGGAAGCTATGATTGCCCAACAAAATAACAAAATGTTATTTCTAATGACAATTATAAGCTATTAAAGTCAATACTACCAGAAATGAAAGTTTAATTTCAAAACTATAAAATCTTCAATCTTTGTTTTATCGTATTTTAATCAATTAATAAACGTATAAGTCGTGAAAATCAAATTCTATCACTGTGACATCTTATTTCACGTTTAACACTATTAGTAACCCATGTCTTGGTATAACTGTCTTTACACTATTAACCTTTATTGAATTATAGGTCTGCTGATAAATTTATTTGCCATATAGTTTTAACAATAATCTGACTTGAAATATTACGCAATAATCATGAAGCTACAAACTTACAATAGTCGCGACTTGAAGATAAATTAGATTTCACATTCCGTGGATGTCTATAAAACTACATGTGGGTCCTGTAGGTAATTACAATACCAAAAGTACACCAATCACTGCTTAATTTTAAGGTACATGATTGCATATATCGTAGACAATTGGAAAACTATATAATATGAACAGAAATCGGTTGTTAAATATAAAACAACTTGACTCTCATTAATATTTCTAGCGATTGTATCTACCAGTGTTTTAACTGACAATAATTTGACATTTTATATGCAGCTGAAGAAATTTGATGTATTTACCGTTTGTCTATATCATTTGCAAAGATATAGTTTGTATTGGATATACCTCTGAGGGCGTTAGC
This sequence comes from Mytilisepta virgata, assembly GCA_028015205.1. Taxonomy (NCBI): domain Eukaryota; kingdom Metazoa; phylum Mollusca; class Bivalvia; order Mytilida; family Mytilidae; genus Mytilisepta; species Mytilisepta virgata. Next base: position 17,911,868 of record CM051520.1, on the reverse strand, counting down.
AGGATAGGAGTATATTTAACTTATACCATTATATTTTGCAACTCGCAAATGATGGCTTTTAATAATTTAGAAAGGTGATTTTTCAGGAATTTCACCTCGTGCAATGATACAGGATATCTGTTATCAGTTTATGGCATCACGGTATAAATGAACTTAACCTTGATATTTATCTTTTTAAACTTTATATGACGTAATTTTCTAACTAGTATACCTCTAGTCAAGAATAAAGTGGTATTATTATTATATAGTTAGCACTTTGATCTAGCTGTGAGACAACCTCGAGGATTCTAAGAACAATACCTTTCATCCTATTAGTTTTTCGTTCTGTGTAAACGCTTTTGTTCTTAGTCCGAAGACATTGAACTAAATACTATTTTGGTTGCCTCTATTCAACCACCTACACCAGATGTACGGATAATATTGAGTACTTTTAACCTCTTCGTATTTCCAGAGTGTTCATAATAAGCTATCACCTTTATTTTGCTCTGTTGGTAGTCTCTTTTCTACGTGCTGCTACAATTGAGGGATCATGGTAACAGGTAATGTCAACGATGAACAGTCAATAAGCAGGACGGCAATCATTCAGAGCACAACATACACAAAGAACAGAAAGTAAGGATAGTCTGAATTGGGGTAAACATGTATACGTTTTCCATATATGGTATTGTGTTGCTTTGTGAATATTGGGGAACTGTGACACTACATTTGCACGAGGCCCTTCATTACTCTGTCTTAGAGTGCTCATCATTGAATTTGTATCTAACACAACATTTATGATATCAATTTTTAAGACTTAATAAGATGAAACACAGTCTTTCTTTGAGGATACCAACACACATTATGAAATGATTAATCTTCACAATGTTGAGAAAAATAACCATTTTTTATTCATTAATTCTCTAAAACAAATGGTAAACATGACAGGTTAGTCACACCCAAACGTAGCACAGATTATATCACTGTACACATGCGTGTTAGCATTGTCAATGATTGCGATCCACTCTTTACGAATAACTTCTGTATACGAATCTATGGGTAACATGGGTAAAGGAAGATAAATCTTGTCTATTTTACATATACCCCTTGTAAAGTTGAAGAGTAAAAAAAACGGGAAAAGTCATTTTGATTGGTTATCGGGTTTTTACACCACGTTTACACACTAAAGCTTCACTTCAAGGCTATATTAAAATAGGACAGTAAAAAGGTTCCTTTTGAAAACACATGATCCATTATGATGGATAGTCTTTAAAACTTGGTATAACCCTTCGCTTTTATGTTATGTCACCCCACATGTGTGCAACTGTCTTTTATAGATAAAAGTGTATTCAGGTTAATGGAATGTTGTGTCATTGACTCATATTGCATCGTCTTTCATTTTCTACGATCCACATAAAGATGACTCTAAACTGCAAAAAGACGTACATTCAAGTTAAGTCGTTGGAACACATTGTAAAAAGACATTTTTTACTGATTGACGTTCAAAGTTAAACAATGGATATTTGAGACTCTGTCTGACGATGGGTAATAATGAAGAAAAAAAGAGAATACTTTGAAACCAAAATTAACTACCGATTACATGATAACCGAATATGACACGCTTGTCTCTCTATACATTATCAGTTTATGTTTATATTTTTCTAGATATCAGGTTTATTTCACGTATACATTTATATACTCTGATTTAAAAAAAAAACAGATACTATATTTAATTGGTACAGGCGTATGATTAACATTTATAAGGTCACTTGAAACCGAATTTATATATAATTATATACATGTATATATCAATGTGACTTTGTTGTTTTGCAGATAAATGACTGCTTCAAAAATTAAATGCACTTAGCAACAAATCCATCAGTGCATCAACTTGGCGATTGTTTATTGTCTTCTTTTCCTCCAAACTTTCTGACGGCTATGTAGTAAACACGTGCAATAGTACGACAATCTACTAAGGTCTTGGTACAAGTCACTTTCATAATTCTTAAGAATGTCTTATCGCATCTTTGTGGACTTTTCTTGAAATATGATCGCTGAAAATAAATTATATGATTTGCTATTCCGATTATTGTTGTATAATGGTAAATAAAAAATTTTGCGCAACACATCGAATAATACTAACTTTAACTTGTCCGCTTTCTTTAGACGCCATAATGGGTATTCGTAAACCCTATAGAGAATTTAGATGTATTTTCTACTTTATGTTATACTTTGGAACGTTTTTCTTGATAGCAGTCTTTTTTAACTGTAATTCGACTGACGAGTATTTTTATGTTTTCATCACTAAACGAATCATAAAAGTAGACGACAGACCAACATGACCAATAGACGATACACAAAAAAATCATTTATTTAAATTGATGTTTTATCCGTGGAATGCCTCACCGTCATTGAAAGACAAAGAACAAAATCTATGAAATTTTCATCACTTGATCATGAAGAACAGCAATAAAAGAGCTGATCCTTTGCTTAAACTAGCATCATCTATCAATCATATCTTTTCTTATCTATAACCAAATGTTGACAAATACATGTATGTTAAAATTCTTCAGATTCATAATTTCCGTCCAAAATTGTACTTTCAAATGAATATTTTTGCATTAAATTATTATAATAACCCCTTAACGTAAAATAAAAATTGTTATAGAATTCAATTATCCAAAAATATGTGACTTTAGGAATAACTTTTATGACGACATGGCCAGAATACGAGTTAAGTAAGTTTTTTTTTCTCTCAATTAAGCTGTATATTCTGGCGGTTAGACCGTAAAGGAAGTTATCGCAAAATTCCCAGTAACATACTATAATGCTCAAACGCAACCATACAAAGGGTTTGGTATTTTGACAAGTAAAAATACACAGGTTGTTATCTTCAAAATGGAACTTCTTTGTTAAACTTTACACTAATTAATATAATAAAACATTAAAATTTACATAAATGCTCTTATGTGTTAAAAGCAACTTACACAGAAGTAACATATATCATGCCTATTACAAGCAGATGTAAAAGTCTTCTTGTAAAAAAATGGTAAGTCGCCAGGAATACTGCAACCATTGATATTGGGATTCTTGTAACAAGTCTGTGAAACTACTGTACAAACCACACAACACAGAAGGAGGAGAACAAAAATGTTTGCAATATGCCTGTGGAAAATTGTACTGTTTAACATTTTAAAACGTTGAAAGAAAGTCAAATTATCAATTTTTGAAAGAAACAAATTGCGTAATTTTCAATAAATAATTATGCCTGCATTGTGGGTATATTGCCGTTGTCTCCGTGTGTCCGTCCGTCTGTCCGTTCGTCCGTCACACTTTCTTGTGACATCAACTCCTCATTCAGTTTTGGGTATAGCATTTTAATTCCTTCAAAGTAGTGTTGCATATATCCTGTAGATGTACAATAAGGTTTTAAAATTTTGATTTCTCTCAACGGGTGAAATGTGGTACCGAAAACGTAATCATAATATGCTTGTGACACCAACTCTTCATTCGCTATTGATGCAAGGCTTCTGCATTCATTATAGAATTATTGTACATGTGATGTAGATGTGCAATAAGGTTTTAAAATTTTGATTTCTTTCTTGGAGCGAAATTTGGGACCGAAAATGAGCGAATTTTCAAAATATGCTTAAAACATCAATTTTTGACGCATTTTTTATTCAGAGCGGTGCAAGGTTTTTTCATTGAACATTGTGGACAAGACAAAGGAAAACATGTATGAATTTTGCATGGTTTTTAACATAAAGAACATACTTAAACTTTTAATTGATATTTGTGTGAAGAATTTATCCACCATGTCAATTTTAGCTTGTTAATCTTTTTCAGTGAAAGTAAAACAATAATTGACAAATATGTTTCAATTTTGCATATCTCGCATTCGAAGATTATTTATTAATATATATAATGTCCGTCCCCAGTTGTAAATTCTCATATAAAAACGTCGACGAGATCATATCTTAAATAATTTTCCTTATATGTATGCAATAAATTGTTATAACAATCCCTAAACGAAATAAATAGTATACCTTTATATATAATTTCAAATATTGAAACTCAGGAAGCTGTGGTTATAGGCATAATTCTTATTAAAACATGGATAGGTTAAAAGTAAAATAACAAAAATACCTAACTCCAAGGGAAATTCAAAACGGAAAGTCCTTTATAAAACGGCAAAATCAAAAGCTCAAACACGTCTAACGAAAGAAAAACAACTGTCGTATTCCTGACTTGGTACAGGCATTTCCTTATATAGAAAATGGTGGATTAAACATGGCTTTATAGCTAGCAAAACCTCTCATTTGTATGACAGTCGCATAGAATTCCATTATATTGACAACAATGTGTGAGCAAAACAAACAGACATAATGGGTAAAAACGTCAAAAATTCGGGTACAGCAGTCAACATTGTAATATAATTTTTGTAATTTACTTTAGTCAAGATCAGAGAAGGGCATTAAAGGAGTAGAGCCATTTTCACTGAATTTATATTATTTCTAAGGCCAGTTTAAAAAGGTCACTTATAATGCCTTCAAAATATCTCAGGTAATAGCCTTGTATGCATTCTCTTAACATCTGCTAATAATAACCAACAAATAAGTTACAATTTTTTTTCGTCTTACCTGGATATCGCTCCGAGGACAATTTTAAGACAAATGTGCCAAATTCACGTACTTAAGACAGGTTTTTAACGTGTCAGGACACTCAGAACCAAAATATTTTTAGCTGTAAATGGGATTATGTCTCCTTTCATGTGACAGTAGAATGGGTTTGGTTCCGAATGACCTTGGCAATATTAAAACCAGAGGGTCACAGTAGCCAGTGTCGCTCACCTGATATTTCCATTTGTTCATTGCTAAAGGACCTTGAGATTAACATCCATGCCATGTTTGGTTTCAATCCATTCAGTAATTTTCAAGAAGAAGCTATTGGCATTTTAATTCCTTCACAGTTGTGTTGCATATATCCTGTAGATGCGCAATGACATCAACTCCTCATTCATTATTGATGCAAGGCTTCTACATTCATTATAGAATGGTTGTACATGTGATGTAGATGCGCAATAAGGTTTTAAAATATTTCTTTCGTGGAGCGAAATTTGTGACCGAAAATGAGCGAATTTTCAAAATATGCTTATCACATCAATTTTTTAAGCATTTTTTATTCTAGGCTTCTGGTTTCTTTTTAGGTAAATTGTTCGTGGTGTAGTGATGGAAAGACAGGTTTCAAAATTTTCATTTTCGCTTAATGGGCGAAATCAACAAATTGTCAAAATATGAATGTGACATCAACTCCTGATTGATTATTGATGCTAGGCTTCTACTTTGATTATAGAATGATTGGAGATATGATTTAGATGCGCAATGGAGCGAAAATTGGGACCAAAAATGAGCAAATTTTAAAAATATGCTTAAAACATTAATTTCTGAGGCATTTTTTATGCTAGGCTTCTGGTTTCTTCATAGGTAGATTGTCCATGATTGACAGATCCAAAAAAATATGCTCAACACGCAATTTTAGACCCATGGCATATAGGAAGTATTATAATTATCAAAATACGCTGTTTAGGATCTTTCATCCTAAAATAAACTTTGCATTGTTTATTTAACTCGGGGTAAGTTTTGTCCTTAACACTAAATTTGCATCAAAATCATCACTTGGATAAAACAGTACTCTAGTTTTTAATTGCAATACTTGAACAAACATTTCAATATTACGACATGCCTTATAGTTCATATTAAATCAGCTTAGTCTACGTTTTACATTGTGCCTGTCCTTTTGCGCCAAATTTTCATCACGGGTTTCTTGCTTTAAAATCGAACAGACCATAAAATCTTGGTTTTCACTTAATATTTTCGTATGCGTTCAAATCGGACCAAAAACACCAGGCACAAGATAAATCAAGAAAAAAACCAGATACCAGATAAGTACTAGTTTAGTTGTAGTTAATTCAATTTGTAATGCAATGGTTCTATTTGAGCAGTCAAAATGTGTTGACAGTATATTTACAAGTGATATACGGTCACTGACAGTATATAACATTTAGGCCACACCTACTTGACCTGATTAACGGGACTGAAATGAACAAACTTTACTGATTTCAATCATTAGGGAGCAACCATTTGAATTTTAGGGGGGGGAGGAAGGGGGTAGGATCAAGTTTGAAATAAAAAGGCAGGACCAGGATTTTGGCAAAATAAAAGACAGGATCACTTTTAGGTGTGAAAAAAAAGCAGGACCTGTGTCAATCAGGACATTTTTTTTGTTTAAATGGAAATAAAAATTTAGGCAATAGCGGCCGAAAAAAATATCCACGACCAAAATTCCGACGAACAAAATAGGCAAGATCAAACATAAAAATCAAATGGTTGCTCCCGTAGCACAAACTTTCAGTACCTATTCTCTTGTTACTTATATTTTTTATTGCTGAAAAAACATTTATAGCCAAATGTCTTTTATTTTAAAATACTAATGCGACTATAAATGGTATACCTGCTCATCGATCTTTGAAAACTTGAGTTCTCCCGCCAAATCAATGGTAACAGACGTTTTAAATATTCTTGAATTGGCGGTAATATCAACTAATGTCACCTAGGATTACAGTATAAAGACAATAACAGTGCATTGACATAGAATTCGATATACGAATTCCGCACGAATCTGGGAAAATGCTCTGGAAACTCTCTCATTTTCATCCGATTCTAAGCCTCATCCGTATATCAATGCAATGTTATTGTCTATTTATTTCTTTCTAAATCATATTCTTTTTACCATTATTAATATTCCAGTGAAGAATTTCATATTGTATATTTTCGATGAACTGTCAGGCTGTAGAATTTTCAGCACGAGTTGTTGTTCTTTTATTGAAGTAAATTTACCTAATTGTGTAAATCTTCTTAAAGTGATTAATTCGAAGCCCATTTTTAGAATTGGAAATTTAAAGGCCCGTTATTTGATTTTCCCCATCTAATTAATCATTTGTTTCAAGTTTAAACATTTCTTAAAATAATTAGCCAAAGAAGCATTTGAACTGAGCACGCATAACATCGCATTTCAATTTTTAAATCTTGCTGTCAAATTAAACAGTTTTGTTTGTCGTAAACTTATTGTAAGGCTCTATAATAACAAGAATCTTCTTTAAAAGAATTATTCTGTTTGTGTATCCATGCCAACAATTCCACGAATCGGTAAGATAATCTATAACTGCACGAACCATGGACAGCTGTGCAATACAATATCAATGTCTGGATTGCATATATCATGGAATACGCAACAGAAGCGTCATGAAATAAATATTTTAATGACATTTGACACCAAAGATCAATAGTTATTCAGTTAATTTTACATGTTTTATATATACATATATTTTTGTTACTTTGGAAAAAAACTTGAAAACCATTTTGAAATGTTCAATCAATAAGTTTTTTATGCACTGAGTCTCAAGACACTTATTTTAATATTGTACTACCGAGTACAATGTTTGTGTTTGTCATACCTTTTTACAAATTAATTTAGTGAATAAAGTAAAAAAAAAACGAACTTGGTATACCTTTACATTCTATTTTCATTACCGTTTGAAAATTTGCCACTTTTAATCATTTGTTATCTGCGTAAACATTTATAAATATCTTCGATATTTCTAAGTAATTTTCAAGGTAGCTTGAGCACTAGGTGAGCTATGGACCTTTAGACCAACATGAAATATCCAAAAAGTTATCTCAACAGAAAGAGCTACAAATATAAAATTTTGTGAAATTCTGTAAAAATTGAACTTTCACTCAAGGACTTGAAAACTTTACATTTATACTGGCCTCTCACGAACACTGCCGATTTCTATTAAACTCCATAAGATAGTATTAAACGTATATGTGAGAGTTAATTCTGACTCATTAAACAGAGTGACAGTTTCCGACCAGCAGCTCTGAGACCCTTCACTAGTTGTACGGTTAAGACGAGCACATTCTGTCCCTGCTATCTAACTTATGTACCGTCCAAACTTTTTTCAGATTGTAGCAAGCGATCGCCTTGTTGGTAATCATACTGTATGATATTATGTTTATATTTGTGTTTTGTGCTTTTTTGTCTGGAGTTCTGGGTACTGTTTCACTTAAGGTCATAAGAGTTACGAGTGAATGTAAATCCTTTGAACATATACAAGCTACGACTGATCGTAACTCTAACGATCTTTACTGAAATCGTACCCTGTCGTTTGGGTGGTGTTGATTAAGTGGTATGTAATTGTTGACCTTTCCTGTTATTCAGTTTGTTGTTAATTGTAATAAAATAAAGAAACAATTTATTCGTATATAATAATTTATTTAAAAGAGTAAGAATATAGGGCAACCTTCAGTGCGTGTATGTAGTAATCAAACGTGTCATTTACCCGCAAGACGACCAGCTTTCATTATGCCCGGGTCATCTCTAGAACAAATTCTGGAACAACTAAAATCAAGGGTTAGCTCAAATCAGTTCTTAGTTTTTGCAAAAATATATCGGGTATAGAATGTAAAGTTGGAATCTAAATATGACTATTTTGACACTGAAAATTAAATGATTACGTTTTACGAAATTTTACGGAAACCCTTGTAATTAAAATATAGAGAAAAGGGTACTAGACAGCTCTTCTTCGGTAGAATTAAAAAAAAAAATTAAAAGTAACATGAGTAAAATGGATGGGTGAGAAATTTATAGCCTTTTTTATGAACACAGTTCTATCCAGTATAATTTAATCGATACATTTTGGCCCTTCCTCATACCGGATTTGATATGGGCTGCTTAATCTTCCGGAGCACCTGATTCTACCCCCGGTTTTTTTGGTGGGGTCATTGTTGTTTATATGTTTTTAGTTTTTAAGTGTAGTGTTGGTGTTGTTTTGGTCTTGTCATCGTTTTTCCCCGAAGTTTTCCAGTTATTTTCGATTTTCCCCTCCTTGGAATATCCTTTTGGTATTTCTAAACTTTACTTAACCGATGTAATTAGGACCATTCTTAAAACTGATTTCATTATAGGTTTCTACAAAGGTTAGAAAAGGTCTTATCATATATACAGTACATAGTCATTGTCCGAAAATATAAAATTTATTTTGACGAGCATTAGCGAGCCTTTTCCCATGTTTCGCGAGTGTCCAAATAAATTATATGTTTTCCGACAATGACTTTGTATTGTCTTTATCCTGCAATCATAAGATTGACTCTTTTATAGGCCTTAAAATTGCGTTTGGAGTGAAAATTTCACGCGAAAAATAACAATACACAATATCTACATAGAGTACATAAAATACATGTACATTCAACAATAACATGAAGATATTGTATATAGTTAAGAGTCTCTTCCCCTCAGTTCTAAAGACTGTTTAATAAAAGAAACAACTTTATCTTGGGTGTTGATGGGTTCAAAATTTTGTTTAATTTTTCAAATGACTTTAATTTTTGGAACTTTTCATTATAACTTAAGGAAGCTTTTAATCTTGCAAAATATTACATGACAATGGTATTTATTCCTGGTTCAAATACGCTAAATCTGTAACAGAAGAAACTAGAATGGACTTAGATGAAATAAATAATTGTCAAACTTTAAAAGAGACAAAACTGAAAAGACAAAACAAAAACTAATATTGACAATTATTATTTGGCCTACTTATAGAAATTGGAACATACAAAAAAAAAATACCAAGAGAAGAGAAATTAAGCAAGACATGTAACAAAATAGACGACGAACAACATTTCTTTTTTGACTTTATTATTAATGACACACACACAAAAATTTTCTGGAACACTGTGATTAAATGAGTATCCACTAACTCTTGCAGAATGCCCTACAGTTGTCACTTTCAGAGGCGAAAACGCGAAATCGCGAAAACGCTGGGTCATAACTTATAATAACTGAAGGCAAATTTAGCAAATAAATCATATGGATTAAAACTAAAATATGCAAAAAGTAGTGGAATTATTCGATTTGGTGTGTACAAAACTTCTCAATAAGACTACCGGAAGCCATGTGAGCTTTTCTCATCACTTGGCGTCCGTCGTCCCAAATTTACATTTTAATTTTCTCTGAAACCAATGGGGAAATTAAGACCAATCTATGATGGAATGGTCTCCTTGGGTAGCCCCCTTCCAAAATTGTGTCCGACATTTCTGACTTGCAACCGACATGGCTGCTTTGACTGAAAATAGCAAAAAGGGGGATGAATTAAAAAAAAAATATATGTAACTACATGGCCAATTGGAACCAAACTTGGCAGCAATGGTCCATACATGGTCCTCTTTCAGAATAATGTCCGATGACCCGAATGATCGACCAAGAAGGTCGCCACAGCCCAACTTATTTTAACATAGGACCCTATGCAAAAAACATTCAAAAATCTTCTTGTCTGAAACCACTGAGCCAATTGGAACAAGACTTGGCAGCAATGGTCCTTAGATGGCCCTCTTTCAGAGTTGTGTCCGATGACTTGGAATGTCAACAAAGATGGCCACCATTGTCGAACTTAGTTTAACATAGGACACTAATGAAAAATTCATAAAAAAAATAATCTTCTTGTCTGAAAGTACAGAGCCAGTTGGAACAAAACCTGGAAGAAATGGTCCATAAATGGTCCTCTTTCAGAATTATGTCACATGAACCCGAATGTCAACCAAGATGGTCGCAACAACCGAACTTTGTTTAACATTGAACCCAATGGAAACCACCAAGCCAATTGTAACCAGACTTGGCAGAAATGGTCCTTAGGTGGTCCTCTTTCAGAATTTTGTCATGAACCCGAATATCAACCAAGAAAGCCGCCGCAGCCAAACTTAGTTTAAATAGGACCCTATGGAAAAATGATCTTCTTGTCTGAAACCATTGAGCTAATTGGTAACAAAGTTGGCAGAAACGGTCCTTTGTTGGCCCTCTTTCAGAATTGTGTCATATGACCCGTACTGTCAGCAAAGATGGCCAACAGAACCGAACTTAGTTTAAAATAGAATCCTATGGGAAAATTCATTAAAAAATCTTCTTGTCTGAAAGCACTTGTCTAATAGGAACCTGATTTGGCAGCCATGGTAATAGATTGTCCTCTTTCAGAAGTATGTCCAATAATATAGACTTTTGTTTCTTAGGTGATTTTATGGCTGTTTATTGGCAAATTGAATCCAGGTGAGCAATACAGTCTTCTTGGAGCCTCTAGTTGAAATTTAGCCTGCCTTTTGTTCCACTATGTACAATGTATATTGTGAATGTAGTAACGTATTGTTTAAGATTTGTGATATCTTAGGGACCAGGCAAAATTTATCAAGGATTCGGACGGGTGCAAATCAGTTTTACTGGTTTTTTTTACTGTTTTTAAAGTCTTCGCCCAACTGTATAGAATTATAATAAAAGTACACGCCCCATCAAATTTCATATTTTACAAATTTATAACAATTAAATAATAAAAATACATTAAATCAAAGGTAAAAAAATCATATATATCTATAACGTTAATGTGTCATAGACCGTAAAAACCTTGCAAATGTATTGTATTTAGGATATACAAGATATAATACAGTTTAGATAAATGAATTGAATATAATTAACCTTCAGGTATTGACAAAACTGAGTTATTTAAAGAAATTTCATATATGAATCTGTCAAGTATTAAAATTTCTTAAATTTTGAAAGTTCTATGGTTCTTGATATAGATTGATAAAAACCTTGCTTTTATTATGTACTTATACCACACAAGGTCCCATGACATAGAGTAACCAAAAAAGTGTTTGTCCCATGACGTTTTGCACCGGTTCCAAACCCCTGATAAATTTTGCCTGGTTCCTTAATATGCGATCGAAGCTCGCTCTTAAGTGTATCAAATTTCGGATATATATGTGTATACATGATAAGGGCCAAGTATTCTACAATTGAAAAAATTTCGACAAGATGGCGGCGCCACTGCGTCCATCGTAACTCCTCTGTCATTCTACAGTAGGGGCCGTGAACATTTCAGAGAAGTTACGATTGGTAAAAACCACTAGGCGCATGTCCCAAGAAATCATTAGTTCATTCGCCCCTTTATTTCTCGGACCAATTTTGGTATTTACGTCCGATTTAATTTGTCAACCTAATTCGATAATTCTAAATACCAAAAATTAAAAGAAAGCACAAGCTTTGCTCGCTCATCAGGTCGCACCTGTCTCATATAAACATTTAAGTACACGAATTATATACTTTTCTATGAAAAAAGCAGATTATAGCGAGCGCAGCGAGCGCTATAGGCGCATATGCATTTTCTACATATTGGTCATTTAGAAAAGTCTTTGTTTAATGGGGGCAGCATATTGTGCTACATACTAAGGCTAGAAAAAGTTTCGTTTACCGGAAACTGAAGTATGGGCAATAACTTCCTTTCAAATTATAACTTTAGAATCAGAATCGTATACCGGAAATGAATTTCTAGAAAGGGCTATTGCAGTGCTCGCACCATTGGCCACGCTAACAGCATATTACTCTTGTAGCTTCATGCTAAGTTTTTTTTAAAAACAGTCTAAATAGTTTGCCGATTAAATATGTTTAAGTGCATGCAATTCTTTTGTATGTGAAATATTATTGTTTTTTATGTTATCCATTGCTATTATAGGACTATAGTATAGTCTACGAAGTTCTTCCTCGGAAAAGGGCGGGAAAATAATAGGTTTTAGTAAGCATCCATAACATCACATCCTGATACAAGTGACAGAACTGAGTTCTAGGAGAAAACATACATGCTGCAGAGGTTCATAATGAAAGGCGACTTCTTCAGAATTCTGAATTTATTGCTTTTAAGTAGACTGAACGCTGGCAGAGATATTAATGAGATAGATACCGCCATAGATCAAGTTGGTTATGGACTGCTACAGAATGTTAAATCTCAGTATGGCACTGTGGAATACCACGAAGCTTTACATTTGATATTACAGAATGGTATGAAATCTCTAATGGTGAAGCAATCTCATCCTGCATCGGATTTTAACAAGACTCTATCTGAAATATCACCAGCATGCGCTAATGATACTGTACGGATGTTTAGAGATATTCTGAATCAGACAGAGTATGCGATAAATAGTAAGTATGATGTTGTAAGCAGTCAGTTTCAACTTTCGATATCAAACAATACTATATCTCGGAAAACTCTGTTTTCAATATTTAGTAGAATTAAATAAAGCAATATGCCAGTCTGTTGTAATGATGAGTGGCACAATTCGATTTTACTTACTATGATTTCAAGGTAAGGAGTCTGGAAGACTCTGAGTCCTTTTTGTTGGGTCTCGCATTGAAGATGTGGGAATTCTATAATTTTCTCTTTGTCCGTATTTCCGTCTGATCGCCCACAACGTTTTTTATGAGTGCAAATAGAAGGCACTTCTATAACAAACAGCAACAAGTTGAGAAGAGCGAAAAACCCAGGACCTTACTGACTTTTGTCACTTTTCTTGTTTTAAAATAAAACTAAGGTCAAGTTCTCGTGTTGTTGTAAATTGCCCTGAAATGCTTTTTGAATGAACTTGGCAGTTTTGAAAATTGTTGCCGACTTTGCAACACCTGATGTTAAAAATGGTGAATGAGTAAATTATACTTCAAAGGCGACAGTAAATACTTAGATTATACTCCCAAGGAGATATTGAATACGTAAGAAATCCAAGGCGATAGAATAAAATAAAAATAGGTATACTCCAAATAATAATAAGCCGATTGTCAATACATAGCGATAGTCAATTCACAGAGTATACTTCAGATATGATAGTCAGTACGTACAACATACTAAAAAGTTTCACCTTTTTAGTATGTTGTACGTACTGACTATCATATCTGAAGTAAACTCCATAAGCACAGTCAGTACGTAAAGTAAATTTGAGCACAATGGTTAATAAACATTTGAAAATCAGATATCACACTGCGAAGGAACTTTTGTAAAAATATTTGTAAACTCTTTAAAAAATGTTAGCATAAGAGAAAAACATCACTAACGACAACGAAAGAGATAGAATTACAGAATGACATGCACAGGAAGAACATATTACGAACTAAAGGAACTGGTACTTATTCTTGACAAATATTTTTAGTGGTAGATGCCGATGGTAAACCAGGGAGTGGAATATTACATGGAAATATAGCATGGTTGGGTAATCGTAAACAATGTAGGCAATCGGTGTCACAGGATAGCAAGTTTAAAGGACAGACCTGTGAAATTGTTACCAATGTTATTGTTCCTAAAATAAAGGTAAGAACAGAAATAAGGTAGATTTTGTAAATTCCAGAAATAAAGCTTTCGTCTAAAGCTCTAAAAATATCTCGATTTTCCTAAACAGGGTCGCTTATGTCTAGTATGCATAACAATTGATAATGTTAACGATTCATTGTTTTATTTTCAATCTCTTTCATATTAGTTCAGAACACACTTTTAACATAATGTTATGTACATTTGTATCTAAATGGGTTAATGCACATACATCAAACGGGAAATATTTCGTCAAATCACATTCTCCAAATTTTGTTTGTTTGTTTAGTTGGGGTTTTACGCCGTTTTCAGCACATTTGGCTATTTCACGGCGGCCAGTTTTTATTGGTGGAGGAAGCCGGAGTACCCGGAGAGAACCACCGACCTTCGGTAGGAAAATTGGCAATCCTTGTCAATTAAGATCGGAATCGAACACACCCCGCCACAGCGTTGACAGGCTAGTGATCATTAGTAGTTATGACGAACCACCTAGGCCCCTCCAAATTTTAAAATTACTCAGTATATTGTATAAATTTAACAATAACCAATTGTTATGAATTAGAGAGATAAGTGGGCGTGTTAATGATATTATCAACTGACACGGTGGATTGTATGACGGGTCCAAGTGTTCGAGTAGTAATTCAATATAAATACTACCTCTTTTATCCTCAGTTTCTTAAATTTTGCATCGTCTAGGTTCTGTGCTTCAATAATTATCACCTTTTCGTACAATTTGATATTGTACGTACCTTTTGTATTTAATGTCTATCTGTATTGGCGCTTGAACAGAATAGAAAAGGTAGGGGTCCCTTAAACCGGTTTACGCCTGTCGCAAGTCTGGAAACTGTTCAGTGGATGTCTTGTCTAGTTTGTGTTGTTTTTTCTTTTAGAGGTTAGGGTGTCTTTATCAAATAAATTGTTGGTTTCGTACAAATCTGTTCATCTATTTATTTTTTGGACCAATAAGAGCCTACCAGTCAGTGTGAGTTCTACTCGTTGTTGAAGACTGAATGGTGCATGCTGTCTTTTGTGATTTCTGGTGTCTGCTTATATTGGGTTTTCGTCTCACGGACATTTATTTCAGATTATAAGTGGATTAAATCCACATTGAACACATTTTAAAGATTAGTCAACGTCTGATTTAACTTCGGTCGACTATTCTATATATCTGGTTATGTTTGCTGGTGTTATGGCGCAAGGGTGTTCGGGAACCAGTAGTTCTTTATAATTGAAGTGGGTCTTGGCTAATGTTCAGAATCACATGACATTCCTTAAATTATTTTGATGTTCATGAGATTTTTCTGACGTTTAGTTTTTAGAATTTTAGAATTTGCTGATCCATAAGAAGGACGTAGTGGTCAAATTCTATTTTCAAAGCGTGAACATTGTCTGCATCGAGAATACACACTGTATTTTAACATCAAAGAACTTAGTAGACCGTACGAGCGATAAAGGTCGTTTCATGTGATTAGGATAGAAAATGTTAATATACGTTAAGAAATTAAATCATGCATTCATCTTGAAAGATTATGATATAGAAAATAAAACACAAAATACTTATCGCCAAAATGAAAGGTGAATCAAAGACTATACACACAAAAACAGACAAAGCAATCTAACAATTGATACAATTTTGTGTGTTTCTTATAGAATTCCCTGCTGTCTTTGGACGGATGTTTCCCAGATTCTTGTTTTGAGACCGATGTTAATTTACTTGTATCGGACGGTAAATATTTTTAAAATCATTAAAGCATATAATGAAATGTTTTAAGACAATCACTGCTCAATAGTTCAATTTCAACGGGTTTGAATGTTTCAGTAGTTATAGGGAACACCAAACACATGACAAACATATCTCGACGATTGAAACGAGACTTTTGGTTTAATTTGGGATCAGCTGTATACTAACTTGGCTTCCACACCTTTTGGATCTTACCACTGCTGATGAGAAAGAATTTGTCGAAATGTGAACATTCAATGTACAAACTGTATTCAAACCGGTACTATATAATGATTACATAGAATAAAGAATAGAAACGGGGAATGTGTCAAAGAGACAACAACCCGACCAAAGAGCAGAAAACAGCTCAAGGCTACCAATGGGTCTTCAACGCAGCGAGGAAATCCCGCACCTGGGGGGGGGGGGGGGGGGGGGGGGGGCTTCTGCTGGTCCCTAAAGAATAATGTTTACTAGTTCAGCAAAATGGACGGCACACTAAATTCTGAAACATAAAAATGAACAAAATTCAAAAAAAAGATTCAAAAACTTTCCAATGTACCAGAACCATTCGGCTAGGTCATGTACGTATTGTGTTGTTTTAATCAGGAAGTGTATTCATGATCAAGCTAAGTTGATCTAATTGATATTCTGTATATTCATGTTTGTGTAATTTATTTAGTATTACAAATATTATTAAAGCTTTATAGAAAATATCAAGGCAATTTTATCATAAAGTTAACATCTGACCATCCTTTTGTTTATAGCTATGCAAAGACTTGACAAGGAGTTAAAACTACATATATACCCCATAGCAGTCAAATGTCCGGAGGAGTTACAATATTCGTACGGAGATATAGTCGCACTGTAAGTGATTAATTGTACATTGTATGTGAAGTCATCCATTTTATCATACACTCGACGGTCGGGTTGAGGTAAAAAAATCAGTTTATGTCTGCTTCAAAAAACATCAGTTTGAAAAATATGCGTTAGAAATCTAAAATATTTTAATTCCTTTTTTTGTAATCACAATCCGTAGATATGTAATAAAGAAAGCGAAATTCCCGGCTATCATTAGCCGTTAGGGGGAAAAAAGGAAAAAAACGAAATTGAAGTTGATAGGATGTTTTGTGCCCTCATGTGAGCCAAATATTACGACACTTCCGCAGTCGTATTACACATGTAGCATTGAAGGAACACAATCTTCAGTACCGGGAAAATCCAACCGTTTATTAACCTTTCTGAACATTACGTACCAACATGTTCCTTTATTTGGTAATGCTCAAACGTGTAATAACGATTTTTATTTTTGCATATATATATCGCCTTGATATATCTCTCGAGCCTTAGGTGAATGCATGTATAACTTCTTGGGGTGATATAAAGGTCGATTTAAAATTAAAAAGTATTCATTTACATGTATAAATATTTAAAATATGAAAATGATTGTATTGTGCTTGTGTATTTGCATTTTAAAACTTTTTTCTAACACACCGTTAAGGTATGACGATACCAAATCGACCATATATATGTAGCTATTATTGAGCTTCAATGAAATATGAAACAAAAAATTAGGGGTCACCATCCTTATTTTCTAGCATTTTGGCCTTAAAAATTACAATTTTGGCGGTAAAAATTTACATAGACATAATGTTAAATGGCCAATTTTTAAAGCAACATCTCCTTATAATCAAGAAAATGTGCAGCATTCTTTTTATGGTCTTAAAACGTTGCGTTTCTCTTTCTTTTCATGTGATTTTATTATTGTAGTTTTGTCATTTCATGGTCTAACGTATTTGGCAAATTATTTAGTATTGGATTTTGGTCTTTAGAATTCTTTGTTCTTTTGCCAATCATCATAGTAAAGGAACATGCTTTAAGAAGTTTGAATGATTTTTTTTCCTGTTTTTCAGAGGTGTCTGTGGTATTATAGGATTTGCAATAATAATCGGTACATTATCTGAAATTATATTTTTATACATGGATAATACTACCGACAAAGAAGAAACAATAGAACGGAAAGAAACTCAGTCGCATCATTCCCTTAAAGCTGTGAATGTCAATGAGGCATCAGACAGAATAGGCTTACTTTCCAATGTACCAGAACCAGAGAATTTGATTGTCGAAGACTCGGCTAGGTCATGTACGTATTTTGTTATTTATCCATTATTAAGCTGGGTTGCTCGAATTGTTTTTATAGATTGTTTGATGTTGTGGAAGTGATTTAGGTTTAAATAAAAATGATCACTAACTTTAAAAATGTTAAGGTCGAATCAAGGTTAATGAGATATGTGTTCAACTTTGGTCTTAAATTCAGATCCGTGTGTCATCAATAATACCTTAAAAATAACTTGATTTTTTTGTTTTATTTCTCACAGTTCTCAAACAATAAACAAACTTTATTCAGTGTACAAATTGGCAAATTATTTGATTTTTTTTGTAAGTTACTCGAAGAGAAGTTAAATTAAAACTACAGTCTGATTATAATGCATATCTGTTTTTATGAATGAGTAGATGGCATTGTTTTTTTCATAATTCTGAATTTAATTAAAATTTAGGAAAAAGAAACAAATTTACTTATTCACGGTTTCAGAATACTTTCCTGGTCGGTAATAAGGAGTAAATTTCATGCCGACAACAACCCACCCGCGCTGGGAATTGTCAAAAAATAGACATCTAGAGGTCGCCTTACGAACTTTGGAATACTTTAATATAGCCATGTGACGAGCCCACGTGGATTCATGAGCGCAGACATAACTAATTGTCAAATATGGTTGAGAAAATAAAAAAAACTCGTACCCTTAGTTTGTTTGTTTAGCTGGGGTTTTACGCCATTTTCAGCACATTTGGTATTTCGCGGCGGCAAGTTTTTATTGGTGGAGGAAGCCGGAGTACCCGGAGAGAACCATCGACCTTCGGTAGGAAAATTGGCAATCCTTGTTAATTAAGATCGGAGTTGAACACACCCGCCACAGATGAGATTCGAACACACCTCAGCGTTGACATTAGTAGTCATGACGAACTACCTAGACCACTCGGCCAACGAGGCCCCCGTACCCTTAGTGAATCAAAACATAAACAAAATACATCACTGGAAAAACTTAAAAATAACTGTTCGGGCCTCTTCCTTTTTCAACTTAAACTGAATATTCTAAAAGTAATTTCGAAGAGGGTATGTATGCTCTCTGACACAGGGTTCCCAAATAATTGTAACTGTCAGAAGATTAGTTGCAGTATCAATAATGTCATCAACAGTTTTTCAATATTTTGATTATTTTGTTCGGAACGAAAATTGTAATTGATAAATGTGATATTTCAGCCAACTTTTCTTCCAGTACTAAGATATGAACGATAACACAACATTTATTTAATCGTTTATAGAACATAGTTTATATAAATTTATTCAAAACACATTGTTATAGGTACTGCATGTTCAACGTCCAATCAAATGTTGCTGTCATTTTCTGTAATAACCAATACCAGGAAGTTACTTAACACGTCGACAGCAGCCGGCTCCCTTACAGCTATCAACGGAATTAGAGTTATCAGCATGTGGTGGGTTATACTTTTCCACACAAAGTTTTTCGCATTCACTGCTGGAATGGTAGGTATGTTCGGCATAAAAATGTAGTATTTATGAAAAATAGAACTTTATTTGTCAAACATCCGTTTCATTTCAGATGGTCGTGCCAGACAAAAACTTGCAGCCACGATTGTTCACAAACCAATTAATCCTCTGACTAGTTTCCTACACACATTGAAAGTCTCCTTCACTGAACCAATAATTTGAAGTCTAAGTTTTTTCCGCTTGAGTAAGTTTGTGGGAGTTATGAAGTTTTAAAATCGTTATTAATTTTAAAATATCAATTTTCTGCTCCTTTTTCAACAATTGACTACCATGTAGTAGCCTTTCTACTTAAAAAAAATGAAACTGTATTAATAAGTACATGAAAACATTTTTCTTATTGTTTCCAGTGTAAATATTAAAAATTATTCTAAAAAAACTAAACACATCGTTACTAAAATGGTGAAAAATGGTTACAAAATATTGCCAAGTTTTTTGTATCTGTGATCAGAATTTAAAAGTTGCTAAAAAGACTGGTACAAGACTCACTAGACTTGTCTAGTGACATTTTCCTTAGGCTCCTCTACTGTTACCTTATAAAAGTCAGATGTTGTTCTGGAGTTAAGTCGCCTTGTCCATAAAAAAATCAAATATGCACGAAAAATCACAAAATTAGCAATTTTCGGGTGAATTAAAAAACGTGTCGACTTAGATGGGCTCAATATATCTTGTTAAAATTTGAAACATACTTTGTTAAGATAAGTATCTTTCAATGGTCAACTGCTAATCAATGCTAAACATATAGCTTCAACTCCTATTTTGTGTTTTAATTTAATGAAGTTTACCCTTGACTTAATGATAAACGTCAAGTAAAAAGCCTACATGTAATTTGATATTTTTGGTGTGTAAACATATATCCATGAGTAATTCTGAAAGCAATAAGTGTTCCCTTTTCAGAAACACTTTAATCCTACAATGCCCTGGCAGTAGAAATCTACTTGAAAATATCATTTTCTCCGAAATGCTTTTTTTGGGGAAATATGGTCAATGGGCATTGCTAAGAACGATATTCAATTTACCAGTACATTTAAGAAGAATCATATGTTGTTCTGTAGCTTTAAACAGATACACCAAAGTCCGCTTCATATTTGGATTTGTTTCTTGAAATAGACAATGAGGGACATTTGAAGACAAAACTTTATGACAAACGTAACTTTCCTATTGTTAATTTTGTTATTTTTAATACCGAACTGGAACTGAAAACCAAAAAACAATGAACAACACAAACTCCTATAAAAAGTAGGAGTGAACCCAGGTGCTCCGTATACGACACCCGTCGTGAAGATCAACAAAGTTTCCATGTTTTAAATGATATACAATTCATGGATACCAATTTTGATGCACAAGATGTGCATATTTTGTCGATTTACGACTCATCAGTTGTGCTCAAGGCCTATAATATTGAAAACCAAAACAGCAATCCGAAACGATGATAAGCAAATTCAAAAATACCAAAATGACCAAGGACAGGAAAGCAATAACTATCTAAGGACAGAGCATAATTTATTTAATAATCTTCCAATTTAAAATTCCGGTTTTAGTTTAGTATACAAAAATAGCTTAGAACTTTTCATATAAAAAATCAATTTAAACATACAGCCACAAACACACAAACATACACAGACACCAGTACTGCTGCGCTCGCTTCATTGGCCACGCCAACGGCATATTATCATAGACTCTAATTGTATAACTACCATGTTTTCTTTCAATAGATAACAGTATGGACATGGAATACGGTTTAAAACCAATTACATATCAGATCATTTTGAATGCTACTTGCGTTATAGACTCATTTTTCGTCATGAGTGGACTCCTTGTAGCTTATACACAGTTAAAGAAAATACAGAATAAAGGAATTCGTGGTGTTAATTGGCCAATGTTTTACATTCATCGGATTTGGCGGTAAGATATTTTTCAGAAATAAAAATGGTATTAGATATGATGTTGCTCCAAAACACTTTCCGTCAAATATAGGGGTCATAGTTGTACCAAAGATTGTTTATCTGTTTATACCTTTGTCTGGCTTCGTTTCTTAGAAAAAAACTTGCATAAAGGTACCAAACAAACCAGGGACAAATTAATAATTTGTAATTTAGATTCAATTTTATGACTATTTTTCTTGCCAGTCTAGTAAATTTATCTCTTTTGCGCCGTTCTCATAACTCGCAAACACACAGACGAATTTCAAACATCTGTATAAACCAGATCATCTGTGTACTCGCACTCCATGTATCGACGGGAACAAAACTATCCCTTAAACCGAAAATTTTAAACTGGAGACGCTGTGGTATCTATGTCCGGGATCTATGACTGGTAAGGCCACATCAAATTGATATGTAGTTCTATTTTTCGCTTTGGAACATTTCTCAACTAGGGACATGAAATTAGATAAAACAAAAAGTCATCCATATCAGACAGTTGTTTAATTATTTACTAATTAATGGGATATTATTTAAATTTTAACGTTTTGGTATGCAGAAATGAGTATAGAAATGAAAAAAGGGTTTCTTAGGGTAAAATGAATGTTCAAATTCTAAAAAAAAACAAATATTTGGATACCAATTTTGATGCACAAGATATGTACATTTTGTCGATTTACCACATCACTTGTGCCCAAGGCCTAAAATGTGGGAAAAAGCCAAAACAAAAATCCCAAAAGAGCAAATTCAAAATGCCAAAATGACCAAAGGGGGTAAATTCAAAACCACCCAAGTACAGATATATACACGAGAGATACTCCTTAGTTTTCACAAATTTTCAAATTTTGTAACGGTAATTTTCTGGTATCAATTGCGGTCTAGTATCGGAATACTAGCAGCTGAGCAATGTAAAACACTGTTAACATATTTAATTTGCCTTGAGCCAATACCACAAAGGCCGTTGGACATCAGAACATTGGATTAGCTCTAATGTCACTTCCTGTTGTATATTTTTCACATTGCAAAGACGTTAGTTTTTGTATTGTGTTTTTCTATTTCTCTTTCCTTTGCCATGAAATTGGTATTCTTTGGTTTTATTCGTATGTGCTGTATATGTAACGTTCTCGTGTTTGTGTTGTTTCTTTAGATTTACTCCCGTGTTTGTGTTGTTTCTTTAGATTTACTCCCGTGTCTGTGTTGTTTCTTTAGATTTACTCGCGTGTTTGTGTTGTTTCTTTAGATTTACTCCGGTGTCTGTGTTGTTTCTTTAGATTTACTCGCGTGTCTGTGTTGTTTCTTTAGATTTACTCCCGTGTCTATGTTGTTTCTTTAGATTTACTCGCGTGTCTGTGTTGTTTCTTTAGATTTACTCTCGTGTCTGTGTTGTTTCTTTAGATTTACTCTCGTGTCTGTGTTGTTTCTTTAGATTTACTCTCGTGTTTGTGTTGTTTCTTTAGATTTATAGTGTGAATAGTTATTCATTGTTGGAAATGTAGAAGACCAAAGCAATTACTTTAAACGCTAAATCAAAGATATAAGTCAGGCTTGGAAATATCCTCTAGTTTCGAATTTGTCATTACAGACTGACTCCTGTATATGCGTTTGCCATCATGATATGGACAACCTTATATAGACATTTAATATGGAATGGACCGTTCAGTATAATATTAACAAAAGCTAAGCCATCAATATTTGAAATGTGTGAGAAATACTGGTGGACCAATATCCTGTATATAAATAATTTCCATCCAAACTTAGGAAACGCTGAAAAACAAGTGATTATATTTTAGAAATATTTTTTAATAATTATATGATTTAATATTTTTTAGTTCACCTGGCCTAAAGGGCCAGTGTGACCTTTTCTCAACACTTGGCGACCGTCTTCCGTCAGTAAACTTTTTCATATCTTCATCTCCTCTGAACCAAAAGTTGCAAGAAAGTTCCTCTGATGGTTATAATCAGAATTTGTGATTTTCTGATCCAAAATTTGACATGGCTGCCACGGCCAATAATATGTGTCCTGATTGATTGTAAATTTAAAAATCTTCTTGTCAGAAAACACTAAGCCAATTGAATTGCTATATGGTATGTATTATCTTTATATGGTCCTCTACCAAACTTGTGATTGATTTGCTGATCTATAATCCAAGATGGCCGCCACAGCAGAACTTACATTGTAGCCCATGGGAAAAACATGTAAATGATTCTTCTCAAAGCCCTTTTACGGACTGGAGCCTTACAGTAAATTTGTGATTTCGATACCGATCTGAAATCCAAGATGGTCGCCACGGCAGAACATAGTTTAACATAGGACCCTATGGGAAAAACATGTATACAGTTTCTTCTCAAACACCCTTTATCACGGACTCGAGTAATACTATGCATGGATGGCAATATTATAGTCCTTCATTACATTTATGAATTTGATGCCGATCTGAAATCCAAGATGGCAACCACGGCAGAACAAAATTAAAAGTTACCATGACTTTCGACAAAGAGGATTAATGCTGTCACAAAAGCTTCTTAAACAGGGTTTTTATCAGAATCACGAATTGATTGACCGTTACAGTGATCCAATATCTAAGATGATGTTGAGCCTGTTCCCGCTGTTGTAACATTTCATGTACCTCCACCGATTTGTGACTACCATCGGATTGATCTTGTTGAACTTCACGACGAGTGACGTATACTGAGCACAAACTGCTTACCTTTCCGGAGTACCTGAGTTCACTCCTGGTTTTTATAGAAGTTTGCGTTGTTCATTGTGTTTTAGTTTTCAGTGTTTATTTGTTGTGGTTGTAGTTATTCATTTGTCTTCCCTGCATTTTTTGGTTTGCTCCTTAGTATATTTGTCCTCTTAAACATAGAACCCTATGGGAAAAACTACTCAAAAACCCTTTCATGGACTGGAGTAATATTATGCAAGGATGACTATATTATAGTCCTACATTAAAATGTGATTTTGATGCCGATCAGAAATCCACCGTAGAACATAGTTTAACATTAGGACTCTATGGGAAAAACATGTAAAAAGTTTCTGCTCAAAACCCTTTGACAGACTGGAGTAATATTATGCATGGATAGCGATATTATATATAGTCCCTCTTAAATTTGTGAAATCCAAGATGGTCGCAAAGAAAGAACATATTTAAACATAGGACTCCATGGGAAAAATATGTAAATAGATTAATATCAAACACTCTTTCACGGACTCGAGTAATATTATTTATGAATGGAGATATTATAGTCCTACATTTAATTTTAATTTCGATGCCGATCTGAAATCCAAGATGGCTGCCACTTCAGAAGATAGTTTAACACTAAGAAACATATAAAAGCTTCTTCTTAAAAACCCTTTGACGGACTGGAGTAATATTTTTCATCGATGACGATATCATTGCCCTACGTTAAATTTGTGATTTTGATGCCGATCTCAAAATCAAAGACGTCGCAATGGCAGAGCATAGTTCAACATAAAACATACAGAAAAAATGTAAACAAATTCTTCTCAAAAACTTTCGCTGACTGGAGTAATATTATGCATGGATGACAATATTATAGTGATACTAACTTGAGTTTGATGCCGATCTGAAATCGAACATGGCCGCCACGGCAGAACATAGTTTAAAATATGACCATATAGGAAAAGCATGTAAACAGCTTCTCAAAAACCTTCAACGAACTGGAGTAATATTACGCATGGAAGATGAAATGATTGTTCTTCTTAAAATTTGATTTTAGTGCTGGTCTAAAATCCAATATGGCTGCTACAGCAAAACACAGTTTAACGTAGAACCACATATGAAAAACATGTAAACGGCTTCTTTTTAAAAACTGTTCAACAGACTAGAGTGAACTTATGCATGGATGTGTATATTATTGCCATACATAATATTTGTGCCTCTAGTTATGTTCCTCCTTATGTTTAATACAAGTAATGGGCATTATGGGTGTACTGAGAGTGTAGAAGCCTCGGATCTTATATTAAGGTATAACCTTTTGGTTATAGATGAGATAACTTTGGAAGGCATATTATAGGTCGTGCAATTTTAAGACCTACGCACGGTTTTGTGATGTACAGTTTATTTAGGTGAAACGCTAGTAATTGAAGGCAAATTTAGAAATTGTGCATTCAGTTCAAAACTAATTTCAAATTGTAAAAATAAAATTTGAATAACAAACATGACGATAAATAAAAGACCAACGATGACAGAAATCAGTAAATAATGTAAACATTTTTTAAGTCTATAACATACGTAGGATAAAATCAAATATAAATAAAACAGAGAATAAGATAGTCGTACATAGTGCAGACGGTTGAATTGGTGACGTGAAAGTCTCGATGGTTTCATGCTCTTATCATTTTCCTCCGCAATAACAAGATTTTTTTCACATCTCTTGCATTTTGTGATTGTTAAAGTTTGGTTTACATGTCTTTTGAATTTTCTTTTACAGTGTATGGGATGGGGATGGTACTTGGCCAATGACATGCAGTTTTACATTACAAGTCCTCTGTTTCTTATACTGTTACACTGGTAAGTTGTAATATAGTTGACTGTAGTTATCTCAACGTATTTTTATAAACTACATATTTTTGGGTTTTTCAAATAGGCAATCGGCATTTAATAGTGGGTTCCAGATGTTACCCTCGTGGACCTTTTTAAATACTTACATTAAGTGGACATTATCCAACGGCTATTATTTGATAACAAAAATAAAGTAGCAGAAACCTTCAGTTCCCTCTTCCGTCATGCAGATGACATTTTGGAGTTGAATAAAGACATTCCAAATAAATTTGAAATAAGGATAAAACAAATATACAAAATTCCGCTTCTTATCTGGATTCCTCAAATCTGACCACGAGATAATTTGACGACTGTACGACAAAAATGTACACAATCGGGATAACATTATTTGTATAACAACATCGCTTATTTATGGCGTCGACTATTCTCAGTTTATCCTAATGTACTCTATTGGATGTCCAGCAAACAAAGCTACCTATAGACAGATTTATTGTTGTCATTAAAGCTACTCAACCAAAGGAATGCCAGGGATGGAATACTATCACAAACGACTGCCAACTCTCGCAGCCCAACATGTTCCTGAATCTACGTTTCCAGCTTATCTGATATTCAAGGGCATGCGTGAGTTATCCTGACTTTGGACAAAAATTATTACTGCTGTGACAAAAGCTTCTTAATCAGGGTTTTATCAAGGATGTATTAATGTCATCACTAATGGAATTGTAAGGTCGTCATCACGAATTGACCGTTACAGTGTTCCAATATCTTAGATTATGTTGGACCTGTTCCCAATGTCGTAACATTTCATTTACATCCACCGATTCGTGACTACCAATGATTCGGAATGATTTTGTTGAACTTCATGACGGGTACCGTATCAGGAGCAGGAACTGCATTCACTTTCGGAGCACCTGAGTTCACTCCTGGTGTTTATAGGACTTCGTGTTCGTCCTTCGTTTTTTAGTTTTTAGTGTTTATTTGTTGTGCTTTTTCATTTGTCTTCCCAGGTTTCTCTGTCTCATGGATTACGTTTTTGATTTGCTCCTTATGTATATTTGTCCTCTTTTCGACTGCTAGAGGACTGATGTTATTTTTTAACACGAATGGATTCAGTACACGCAGTGCTCTTTTTGATGACACAAGTTCACACATGGTTAATATAGAAAATCTTTAGTTTTGGATACTTCTGTGTTCTGTTTGTTCATTAGTATTCCTAGATATGTCCCTCTGATCAATTACGTCTTTCTGCTCACTTTCAAAAAATAATATGTTGATTCCAATTAACATTTTACCTTTACTACTGATAAGTCAAATATTTGTTGTATCAGTTTATATCTTAGAGAAATGATATCAGTTTATATTTTAAAGAAATGATAATACATGCACGATTCAACTGTAAATGTATATATTACAGTTGTCCTTTGTGTTGCATGTATCACTTTGACCCGTAAAACAGATAAGGTTTTAGCTAGTAACAACGAATGGTATCGACTTAAAAAAAAACACCATTTAGAAAGTGGAACATAGTCAATTTATAATCAGATTATCATAACCAAATCAGACATACATACCTTTATGTATTGTTGGCAAACACCTTGCCTTCCCTTATACAGATAATTACATATTGTACAGATTTTAATTATGTATGTTGTTAGGAAAAGGAAATTAGGGCATGCAGTTTTGCTGTTTGTTCTATTGGGTTGTGTAGCATCAAGAGTAATAACGGCTGATCATTATGGTATGAGATTGCCAGGCATGTAAGTGGAATTTATATTAACGAAACGATATTTTTGGAAATTTCAACTTTTCAGGAGATAAATCATAAAGTTCATGAGATAAACCACAAAAGAAATTCTCAAAAAAATACTGCGAACAATGTTTGAACAATTACAAGAAAAGAAATGTGCATTAGAACATCTTGAGAAACTATTTTCTAAAGCGAAATTACTTCATGTACCTGTACCTAGATCTATCGAAAACACCAAACGTGTACGTGCAAACGGCATAAATTGCTTATCCTTCCAATATCATATTTCTGTTAGCTAAAGTTTTGTAAGAATAATACACAATTACGTCACTAGATTTTCCATTTGTGCAAATATAAAGTCGATGTATAGAACGAGTCATGGATAGCATTTAATTTGTGAAATGTAAATCCTTGGAATAGTACTAAGTAGGGGCGAACCAAGGATTTTTTAAAGGGGGTGGTCGTAGAGTTTAAATTTGAAAAATCATATATTGATAAAACATATTTTTAGCGATCAAAAGGGAGACGTTCGCCCTCTATGCCCCACTCTGGATCCACCGCCGATTTTATGATAAAAAATCATATATCGATAAAACATTGTCAATATTGTTTTGGCGATCAAAAGGGGGGCGTATGCCCTCTTCGCCCCACTCTGAATCCGCCACTGCTAAAGAGTTTTATTTGAGGAATGTTCTGTGCTTATTGGCGACAGCAAGGTGTTAGATATACATGTAATGCCAACCCATGTTAAATGTGCTACCAATAATTTCGATTCCAGTATGACAGTCAGTGGAACGGATTTTACATACTTTTAGTACCGGGTTAGACAGCACAGAAATCTAGCGTCTAAAAGGACAATTTACATTATTTTTATAATTTATGCAAACTACATAAGGTGTAATAATTACTGACAGCTATTAAGGCGAGAACTAAGATGTTTTAAAACAGACAGAATCTAATCACATTTACATTTTAATAAGACTTCGATGCAAATACAACTATTCTTACTTCGTTGCCAGGTATAATTTTCATTCCTACTCCGTTGGTAGGTATAATTTTCATTCTTACTCCGTTGCCAGGTATAATTTTCATCTTTACTGACATCCAGAAACATTTAAACTTATGAATTTGGAAAAACGCCGTTTCGGGTGACGATCATAATTGTTGGAATTAGAAAATGAATTTGTTCAGAAAGCAAATGTAGAACGTCACGTTGAACTCCATGTTGGAAATTATGATAATTATTGAGATTGTGTATTTTACAGCATATGTACATAATTGTATTTGATATTTTAAGATTTCAACCAATTACCCATACAACAGAAAGATGGGCGGATTCCTTACCTTTGTACACTAAACCTTATACCAGGATACCGACATATCTAGTAGGATTATGGCTCGGATATGTAATGGTGGTGAACGGTAACCGAGTTAAAATACATAAGGTACCAAATTATACTGTTATTTTCATTAAAAGCCAACACTGGAGCAGAGCAATAGCCCTTTTATTCTATTGTTTCATAAATGATAAAACGGATAACATGAAAGGTGATCGACAATACCGCAGATAAAAATAACATAAAAGAGCACAAAACACATCGTAACAACAGAGAGTCGGGGTAGTCTGACTTGTGACAGACAATGAACATTGATGAGGTTAAAGCGGTTTAAAGGATAACCAAACGTTTCCTTATCTATCCGGACCGCCTGGTGTAGGAAATATACTATAAAAGCCGATATAATATGATTATAGCTGCCGTTGGGATATTGAAGCTCTGATAAACAAAAGTAAGAAATAAATGGAACACTCCCATAAAGGGTTCAATAGTACCTCGTCATTTCAGTAGATATCGACGGTGTTCGTTAGAGGCTAGTGTAAATCTTCAAGAGGAAGATCCGGTTTTACAGAATTACTCAAAATTTCAAATTTGTATCCCTACTTACTGTGACTATATTAAGGTACTTCGATTTTTTCTGGGTTATTGGCAAAGAATTTGCATTTATTCACGATATTACGATAGAAACATGTGTGGGAAATGCCGTTCATAATCAGTGCTTTTCTTGAAGCAGTGAATTTAGCTGAAAGTTGATAGCTATTATAAAACTTTTTGAAAGCATTAAGCAGTTTGTAAAATAATGTAAGTCTTATTTGTAAAGCGACATTTGCCCGTTAGTATTTTATGATCTGGAAATAACAGTCCTTAAACAGAGCCTTGGTATTTAGCTAAATATTAAGCAATCCTTGTTACTGAAGGTCGCAGAAAAACATATCTCGTTTTTTAAGACATGAGAAATATTTGACCTTAATGATTTTCACAGATACTATGTTTGATCGGTTGGTGTGCAGCTCTTGTCTCAGGGCTGTCAGTGGTATACGGACTATATGGTTTCTATAAAGATTTTCCAATAGTACATGAAGAAGGTGGAAAAGCAGAGAGTATGATATACATTGGATTTAGTAAACTGGCATTTGGTTTGGCTGTTGCTTGGGTTATATTTGCGTGTGCAGTCGGATATGGAGGTACATATATGAATCAATCAAACTATATGGAATAACTGCAAATGAATTAAGCTTCGTAAAACTTTGTTACAAAATAGTCACTCGTTTAAACAGAGCTATGGGAAGTCTGCATGAAATAACAATTCCTAAGAAAACACGAATCTGTAAAGGCTGAAACTTGCTAAAATGTCGCATGTTCTATATTAACATTCAATGATAATAATTGTAATGTTTTATACGTGCAAATGTCAAGACTTTGTGTCTCATCGGTAGTGCCCAAGTCTAAAAAGCACAAAAGATAAATATAAACGCTGAAGATCAGGTTAAAATGCCAAAATTATTAAGAAGGGTTAAAATCTACGTGTATCAAAGGACAAAGCTTAAAAAGGATATTCCTTCGTTTAAAAAAAAGAAAGTCCTAAAGACGCTAAAGAAGGACCTTTTTGCCGATACTAAGGTCTCAAAATTCATTTGTGCTACATCCGTACTTCACCTATTCGTGTCCATGGAATTCCTTCCATTTTATGTGATGTAAAACCCTTTATATAACCTAGATATCGAAAAGGCTTCTGGATATTAATTTTGACCAAATGGGTCTAAATTTTAATTCCGCAAATTCTCTGTAGGTCCTATATTTTTGGGTTTAGATGTTTCAATTAGAAAATTGTATTTTATTGTCATCTGACGACCGCCTCTTATCCATCATGTGTACCTATCATCTTTTCTTGCAGGGCCAGTGGATATATTTTTATCATGGAAAGTCTGGGCACCTTTGGGTAGATTGACATATTGTGCATATATAATTCACCCTGCAGTAATATTGTACTTTAGTTTAAACATGGAAAAACCATCACATTACACGGAACTAGTGTTCGTAAGTCTGCAGTTTCGGCATTAGATTTTTTAATGATTACAAAATTTATTAAATATGCTTTTTTCTCACACGAATTTTATAAGCAAACATAATATATCTTGCGTATATGAATTTATACAAACCGTATCATATGCTTTTCTAACACAT
Organism: Mytilisepta virgata; assembly: GCA_028015205.1. NCBI lineage: Eukaryota > Metazoa > Mollusca > Bivalvia > Mytilida > Mytilidae > Mytilisepta > Mytilisepta virgata. The sequence goes on along the minus strand of CM051520.1, from coordinate 17,880,604 downwards.
AACTAATGTAAAGTTCATGTAAAGTAAATGTAAGTTTTTTCGGGAAATGTTTTAGCGTTCAATTTTATAAATTTAACTCAAGTAGATGGATACAAGCTAAGGCTATATACTCTAAACAAGATAGAGCAAAAATCTAAATACACAAATCAGTACATGTACAGGCACACTGAACTTATTTGAGTGTTTGTGTATATTTGAAAAACTTCATAAGTTGAAAGGTTGCTCGAGAATATATACCTTGTCTGTTTTTTTTTTTTTTTTTAATTTAGATACAACATTATATATCTATGTTAGTTGTGTCGTATTGCGTGGCTTTTGTGTTGCACTTGGCTGTAGAAGCTCCTTTGTTAGCATTAGAGAAAATCATCTTTAGACGATGTTCCAGGTAAAACAGACAGACAGATTGCTCTAGTGGAAACAACGTTTTGTTGATAGGAGTCTCTAGTATGTTACTTGACGAAAATCATGCCGCAAAATGTAGAAATGAATTATTTCCACATACTGGACTATTCTTTTCATGACTTTTTTTACTGAGTTTGTGTTCAATAGTTAACCGTTTTAAAGAAAGGGATAGTGTTTATCGTTTGTTTTAATACAGAATTGGATATATACTGACGGCGTTTATTCGTGGCATGTTGATATCAATAAAATAACATTTGGAATCACAACGTTGTTATCTGGCATGTCTTCTGGTCTATTTAAAAACTGTGCCCTCTTTTTTTTAATTATATCGGAAGCAATATTATCTTTTCGTTTCTTTTGTTGTTTCTCGGTAATCGAGTATGACATTTTTACTTGACTTGAAATGAGCAACATGACTTAGTCTAGTTTAATGGACAACAACAGTCTAGTTTAATGGACAACAACTGCATACCCATTGAATTCGCCCACGGTTTTTATTTGGTCAGTGTTAACCCATTTTTGAAATAATTTGTATTGTGTGTTTCTGTTAGTTGTTTTTGTTTGTTCTCGTTCTTCCCACCTAGGTTTTGGCTTTATCTCTGGATTTATGATTGTTTGATAGCTCTTCAGACTTTCTCACGTTCTCTTATAAACAAGATAAACTATTACATGTAAACCTTGTTCATTACACATGGCAAGTATCCTATGTAATTTAAATACTTCGGATATACTTTACATTTTAGTGTTATTATAGCTGGGAACGAGCTATTAAAACTTTAGTCTGATTCATTGTAATTAGTTGAGACGTTTATTTTGCTACCATCGAGGCGATGCTACTGCTAGTGGACTCTACATTTCCAAACGTATCATACCCTCATACATATTCTTTGGTACCAATTTTGATGCACAAAATGTACACATTTCGTCGATTTACGATCCATCGGTTCTGCTCAAGGCCCAAAATGTTGAAAACCAAAATAATAATCCATATATACTATAAACGAAAGATTACATGATTTTTTATAAATTTTTTGTTGTATCCTAAGCTTTTTACAAGATTTTTCCCTGACGACATTTTTTCTATCGAAATCTGGTCTACACAAATAAAAAAAATGGTTTTTCTTTCGGATTTATGAAATTTACATGTACATATCGGGATTTTGTAAGATTTTAAAAAGTACATATCAAGCCAAATCTTATTTCTTTGTGTTTTCTAGAACAAGTCGAAAACGGTTGAATGAAATTACTTTATGAACCATTCCTTTGGCCAACAAATGTTTTTGATTGGATTGCCATGTTTGCTCCAAATTCACCTTACTCCTTTTGTACCGGAATGTTGTAGCCACTCAAATGAAGATGTTACTTAGAAAAGGTCGAAATGTGATTTTTTCCCTCAAGAATCCCTATTTGTTCGCATTTCATTTGATCGAGAACATGAAATTCACTACAACTGTTTTCTGATTGTAAATGGAAATGTTACTCACAACTACTTATTAGTGTTTTATTGGGCCCAAACAAGATCAAGATTTGTTGAATAATGGGTTTTTAAAACGTTATTCAAATTTCCCGCCTCGGTGGTCTCGTGGTAGCGTGCTCGCCTCGAGTGCGGAAAGTCTCGGGTTCGATCCCCGGCCGGGTCAAACCAAAGACATTAAAATTGCTATTTGCTGCTTCTCCGCCAATTACGAGGCATCTAGGTGTTGGTCGGCTCGGAGTCGATATAATGTGTCCGAATGGGATGATATGCCTCCCTGTGGAAAGTTAACACGTGAGCTAGCACATAAAAAATCCGGCTCAGCGTGTCGTCTAGTGAAAAGCAGGGATCATATTCATTATCATATTAACATGTTCTCGTCCTTTATGCACCTGTCTGCCACTGGACGTTAATAATTCATCCATCCATCGATCAAATTGTGGTAAAGACATAATCCATTAAAATTCCAGACTGGATGAAATATCGGAAAAAGAATAAAGATGCAGTAAGATGGACCGGAAATTTCATTATATTGAAATGCAGAGACTGTAGGGAGGATTTCGTAAAAACTGCATCACATAGATTTAATACTACAAAAATTTAATCAGAGATAAAAACACACAAAATCAAACTGATAAGAATCAGACCAAAAGCTAAAACACTAGCAATGAAAACTCTAACAAAAAGTTGGAATGACATCAGTTGGATACGATCTAGAAAGATTTTATAAACATCTATCTCACTGTATAATAAACATAGTTGGCTTAGAATTAATGTAGTTCTGATACACGTAGTAATCATATACCATTTATATAGAGATTCTACAACGATAACTAGTTTATTATGAAATTTATCAACTCAGGTAACTACATTTTCCTTTTTAAACTGCGATGCTTTTTCATAAAAAAAAATGAAAACTTAATTATCAAATGGAAAAAAATTATAACGCGTCAAGAGTTTTAGAATCTTTCTATAACGACAATTTAAAACTCCGATAACGTTTTTGGCGGGAAATCTCCCGAGCATTTATTACCAAACGTGTGGTGATATCAGAACTTATCAAACGGGTCAAGAGATGTATAAATGCGCACAGAATTAAAGAAACAAATTGAAAAAATTTTGGCTCGTATGATAAGACTTTTATTTCAATTTCCTATTCATTTTATTATACCAGTTTTGACCATTATATATATGCACAGTTTGATAGATAATGTCTTGTCAATTGTTCTTAGAGCTTATATATAGGGTAGATTCATAAGCCAAAGAATCCAAAAATCCTTTTTAAAACAGATTTGTGGTGTAGGGGGTATTCCTTCGTTTACAAATTTTATAGTGTATACATGTATAAATTGTAAATATCGATTTCGTTCCAGAATAAATAATAGGTACTTGGGGATTGGATTCTATCAGCAGAGAAATCTACCAAGCGGTTAAAAAAGTTGTAATACCCGTATGATACTATTTTTGAGGCAATAAATGTGCACGTTGACAAGTTATTTTTACTCAACACTGCTCAACACCAGAGACAGTATATGTGTCTGTCAACACCTAGAATATTTAAAGCAGAATATTTATAGCGATGAATGATCTTAAACAGAGCTATTTATAGATGATCATATGAACTCCATTGGGTTTGGTATTAGTTTTGATCGAAAATTGTTCATAATATACATTTCTTTTATCTTCTTGATTGCCAACAACATAGCAAAAATATTCAAAGGACATTAAGAAGTAAATAAATAAATGACGTTTAAATTCTTACTGAATAAGTAAATAAATACTTTTCTTCAAATTTACATTTATTGAATGAAGAATTTTCATACGCAGCGGCCAACCCAATATTGGCTACACCAGCCTGGGGAATACTGCTTGTATCTTCTTTTTCCAAAAATTCTTACTGCCTTATAATACACATTGGCAAAATAACGACATCTTCTTGTACTACATGTCCTGCGCATATTATGCAGGAATCGTATGTCACATCCATATCGACTTACGTATCGCGAACTACCCTGTAAAGAATATAATTTATAATTAACAAATTTAAGGAGCAAATAATAATAATAATATATATATATATATATATATAACATTCAACTAGTAAGAGGAGGGTTAACGGAGTAGGTACTTCAGTTACATACAGATTACGAATGTAAGGAGGTGGAACGTGACCCCAAAGATTAAGAATGTAAGGAGATGGATCATGACCCCAAAGATTAAGAATTGTAAAGAGGTGGAGCTTGACCCCAAAGCTTAAGAATGTAAGGAGATGGATCATGACCCCAAAGATTAAGAATGTAAAGAGGTGGAGCTTGACCCCAAAGATTAAGAATGTAAGGAAGTGGATCATGACCCCAAAGATTAAGAATGTAAAGAGGTGGAGCTTGACTCCAAAGATTAAGAATGTAAGGAGATGGATCATGACCCCAAAGATTAAGAATGTAAGGAGGCGGAGCTTGACCCTATCAGCAACAATATATAATTCATTTAATTCAATGTATTGTCATGTTTAACAGTATTTAACGTGGCTATGGGTGGGTATCTCATTGTACACTGTACTTCAAGATATAATTCAATATTATACCTTTACATTTTTAGTACTCTATTTATCTATGGTATCTTAGCCGGTCGATATAAAGAAAAGTATAATATAACAAATTGTTCGCTTCGGTCCATATAATTTTTGTCGGGGGACCAACTGGTCCATATACTGCCATATTACCCTCAGTGTCATAAACAATTTGTTAAAGAATTACTTCTATGGTCAATAAGTAAATATATATAATCAATTTTTTTTGTCATGCAAAACAAGAAAAAATGCATTTTAAGTGAGAGGATCTCAATAGGACTGGTATGACCAATTACCTACATGTAAAGTGTCTAGTTCTTTTATACAAGGCAATGATAAACATTGTATAAGAACTTACACAGCTGTAACACACGTCATGTTTGTTGCAAGCTGCTGTAAATCTTCTCTTGTAGAAAAACGGTAATCGGAATGGAATACTGCAACCGTTGACATACTGTTTGTTGTTACAATGCCATCCACTCACAACACAAATCATAGACAGGAGTACAAGTAAAGCTACACAGTTTGCCATTGCTCCTTTATGAAAAAAATACATTCTAAGGCCACATGAAATTGATTATTAGTTCTTTGGATTTTTTATGGCAAAAATATGTGCAAGCGAGCGAAATTTTTAATTTAATTTTTTTTCTTGAGGAATAGTTTTTGTCAGGCGAAGATCAAATTTACGTGCAGCGCAATTTTTTTAACTAAAATATTTCAAAAAATGGAAAAAATCATTACTTTTTGCCAAATTTTAGGAGCGGGCGAACACTTTTTATTTCTCTTTAAACCTTATATAAAAATGGCTAATATTCTGATTGGCTAAATCACGGTGTATTTAATTGATTCATTGATTGTTGCTTAACGTCCAGTGGCAAATATTTCATGCTTCTTCAGGACGAGAACCAGTTAAATTTATCAAACAATTCAACTAGGGGTCGGATGGGACACAAAGGGGAACCAATTTTGACTGCCACTGTAAAAGGAGAATAATTGGGTGGGGTCGTATAATTTAGCCTTCTGTAGCGGCCATAAACCTACTCTTTCGAAAACTACAGAAGTGGTCTTTTAGCGGGCTGAGTGTGGCATTCTCCAACCCACTTTCGTCCGCGGTCAGGCTTTCCGTATTATGACCTGACAACCCCCCCAACGAGAGGGTCTCCCCTATCCGCCAGACGCGCTAGACAGCTCTATGGGTTGAGCCCTCGTGATCCATCACAGGTGACTAGCGGTGTATTTTTAAAAAAAAATCCTTAATTTGAACACTTTTTCAGTAGCAAGGGGAATTTGACGTTTTTCCCTCTGCCGTGGTATTTGCGAAAATGAATTTGCCTTTTTTCCCCTCGCGGTATATTCGGTGTAATTGAACAGATATATCACGTGTGAGAGGGTATTTACAAAATATACAAGTCTCGAGAAAAAAAATTCAGTATGGAGAAAATTGTTATTCTCTTGACTGGCTATGGTATATTTTGCAAATACCCCTCTCACACATGATATATCTGTATATAATTTCTTTAAAAATGAATCATTTGGGGCGAAGTTTGAGCATTTTTGCAAAATGAAGCGGCAAAAAAAAAATTCTTAAAATTTACAGTCCGAAAATCGGAGCGGCGAAATCCAAAGAACTAAATCAAATTGGTGCCGCCTTAGAGCCAATATATTTTATTAAGAAATGACTAATAAATGTTGCGATGTATAATATTTATACACAAACAAACAAATGGACATTAATTTCAATCGCCATTTGTAATGTATAGCAGCTCCAAATGCAAAATTATTATACGAATTAAGACAAAACCACCAGTTTACTACCAGTTGTGTGTAAATATGATTATTTTAAAAATCTTACTGATAGAAGAATTAAAGAGATATTAAAGTTACCTTATGAAAAAACCTTTCCGACTCTTTATGAAAAAATTAATATAATTGTCTCCTCCGAACGAATACGTGGCAAAACTGATTCCTGGTAATCCTTACATCATATGTTAGTTTTTTTCTGGAAATTACATCATTTCTGCAGAATCAATTGTGTAACATATGTTTATATATCCACAGATATGGCAAATACAACCAAAAAGGAAAAATAATTAATAAACTTATAGAAATCGAAGAGCACATAAATGATAACACTCTTCAAAAGTAGACATATATTAGCCTTTCTACTTAAAAAAATGAAACTGTATTAATAAGTACATGAAAACATTTTTCTTATTGTTTCCAGTGTAAATATTAAAAATTATTCTAAAAAAACTAAACACATCCTTACTAAAATGGTGAAAAATGGTTTTTTGTATCTGTGATCAGAATTTAAAAGTTGCTAAAAAGACTGGTACAAGACTCACTAGACTTGTCTAGTGACATTTTCCTTAGGCTCCTCTACTGTTACCTTATAAAAGTCAGATGTTGTTCTGGAGTTAAGTCGCCTTGTCCATAAAAAAATCAAATATGCACGAAAAATCACAAAATTAGCAATTTTCGGGTAAATTAAAAAACGTGTCGACTTAGATGGGCTCAATATATATTGTTAAAATTTGAAACATACTTTGTTAAGATAAGTATCTTTCAATGGTCAACTGCTAATCAATGCTAAACATATAGCTTCAACTGCTATTTTGTGTTTTAATTTAACAAAGTTTACCCTCGGCTTAATGAAAAACGTCAAGTAAAAAGCCTACATATATTCCAAATCGTCAAATGAATTAAGTTAAATTATGTATTCCTTTTTTATTTCTTTGTAAAATTGCTTACGTGCCAAGGTCCGTATTTTTGCTTGTAATCCCTTTTTGTCTCTTTTCCCACCATTGTCAGAGACTTGTAACAATCATATTTTTCCAGAGTCTTTTATGGTGGTATTGTAGTACACCATAGTCAGTTAACCCCACTATCATTTTGAGACAGTATTTAAACATTCCTTAATATGTGGACATTCACTGCATCTGAGGATTTGCTCTTGAGTTTCAAAATAACAAAGATTTCATTAATTTATCAAATTTAAAAGATGTTTATTCATGAAAAAGAGACCAAATTATACTGATAGTTTCGTATGCTTGTTTTTGATATACAAGTACAAAAATGTAATTGAAATTTTGGCGGGAAATTGAAATCTCAATATTTTCCTTGGGTTTTGTGCCGATAAGATTTCTCAAGAGTCATTAATTAATATTAAGGATTTCAAAATGATTTGTGTTTTGGATTTTAAGACGTATTTAACAAAATAATGTAGAGTAAATTAGATTAAAATGGAAAAATTTATTTAAATTCTGTAAAATATATAAATCTAGATAATTCGAAAATCAAGACAAAAAATTGAAGAAGAGCAAACAACCATTACTGGTGCATGCATAAAAAGGTTTGTTTACTTCAATATATTTGTTATACATTAAACAATCTAAAATACTAGCAATAGAAGCAGGATAAATTTATCACCAGTTTCTTCTGTTTTTTTTATTTTTTTATTTTTTATTTTTTATTTTTTTTTATTCCCTCGGGTTGGATTTTAACAATGGTTTGAACGTATTTTACAAAAAACTAAGTATGTTGCGAGGAAAATAAATGGAAATGGTGAGCTGTCAAAAGGGGCATAAAACGACTTTTAAAATGTACAAAATACACAAGCCAAACAAAACCAAATACAGATTTTTTTTCTTTTTGTTTACATTTTATGTACGTACTCTTGAAACCCAAAGCAAGACTGAGTCCGTACATAAAATGTAAACAAAAAGAAATTTTGGGAAATTCATTTGGAAATGGCACGAAATAAATCTTATCCTTTTAAGTAAGGTGTGCTCTTTTCCACTTCCTCGCAAAAGGCTTTTTGGTTGACCTGTTAAGGTTCTTTCTCAATTTAAAACTCACAGTAACTTAATAATTTTCAACATTTCGAAGATTTAATTATGTGCATCATATTCCCTATGCACCCTGTTAAGTATCTGAGTTTATAAGCAAGATAGAATCATGTACAGCGGAAAAACTTTTACGAAGGAGCCTAATTAAAAACAACTCATATCCTATTTTTCATTACCTCAAATTATTATTCGATTTTTCTATACCTTTCTGGATGGATGCTGCACTTATAGTTAACAATGCTTTAATATTCAGATAATAGTAAAATTAAACTCTCACGTTTTGACACTGCAACACAAAAAGGACCAGTATACGAAAATATTTATTTAAGCAGATTTTCCATACTCATAACTTAAAAATTTTTAGTAAATTTGTAGGTTATCTTAAAACAATGTCTGATCGATTTGTTACAGATAATTTCACTGTAGAATATGTAAATATTCTGTGACATTTAGAAGCGTTTGATAAATTCATTTATAATGCGAAATTTTTTATAAGAATTTGTTGTGCATTTAGAAATTCAGAATAAACAGCTGCGCCACGAGCATATGATACCCCCGTCGTCTTGTGAAAAAAACATAATAAATGTTTTTGGAATAACACAGAGGTTGTACAGGAAGTCATGCCAAGTATATCCTGACTCATTCCTTATTCCTGCTCAATAGGAAGTTTATATAAGAGACAGAAAAATGATATACGGCGCGACATGTGGAAAAAAACTCTTTTTTACAAAAAACTCATTAACTCTAAAATAAAATTTTGAATCATCACCTAAAAGTATACAGATCTTTAGATTAATGTAACTAAGAAGTGTGTAAAGTTTTAAGCAATAATCATAAATTGTTTTTGAGGTACGGCGCGACATGTGAAAAAAACACACTCCTGTTTTAGTTACAAAGTCCCGTAACTCAAAACGTTTTAATATTATTTTCACCCAAAAAGTATAAAGATCGTTTGACTATCATAAGAAACAACTATGTTAAGTTTCATGAAATTTGGATAAGTTGTTCTCCAAGTTACGGTGCGACATGTTTACGACGGACAGACGGACAGACGGACGCCGGACGTTTGTATACCACAATACGTCCCGTCAAAATTTTGACGGGCGTATAAAAACTTGGAAATATGCCGATCTTATCGGAAATTGACTGCCCCCTTAAAATCTTTGATATTTCACTTCCTGGATAATTTTCGTTCAAATAATACTAACCATACTATCATTCAAGTATTTTTCTCATATCATTAAACCCTTCATAAAATGATAGTAGATACAGTTGTAACAGTCAGTTTATAAAGGGATACACATCAAAACTTCATAATTAATTGATGATAAAGCGAACCATCTACTTATTTGAAAGTAAAAAAACTATGATGATTTTCAATTCTAGAAGGATTGTTGGATTGGTGTTTAATGCCGCGGCGCTGGCGGTATTGCTTCCAATATATGAAGAGTTCTCTTACTTTCTATGGCCCCAAAAATTCTTAAAGGCCGGTTTGAAAAAGTCCGCTTGACGTCAGAGGAATATTAAAAAGGTGTCCAATGCACACTAGAAGATAATCTAACATTATTAAATGTATTATTATTTTTGTGAATTTTGTTTAAAAATAATTTTTTTTTAGCAAATTCAAACTTTTATCACAACCATTTAAAGAATGAGAAATAAAACACTGACATAAAATGATCTGAGAACAGCAAAACAAAACATTGTTCACTGGTAATATAGACAGTCTAATCACCTACAATCATCGATAATATTATGGGTAATGAGTGATTTGGTGGAAAATATTTATTTATAAAGATGTAAAACAATACAAAATTGCAAATTATGGAATAATATTCCTTACAAAATAAGAAGTATAGCCATGAAAATTCATAAATTGATTTCATGACATTTCACACGGAAGAAATATAATTAATAATAAATAATAATTAGTAATAAAAATAATAATAAATATAAATAAACATATAAAGAAGAGAAGGCACAATAATCCATGGTTCTCATTGCTACATGTATAGTCAAATCTTTTCATTCTGCAAAAATATATTGTTAACATGTCAATAAATTAAATATAATATAAACCGTTTAATTACTTATAAGTTAATTTTAAGTTCACTTAAAAATTTCTTTTTTGGAAAGAAACTACATGTATATTACACTTTAAAAAGATAGAATGCAGTCTTCGTCACGTTAGGAATGACATAAGAGCAAGACAAATCTGAATTACATCGATACAAATCCGAATTAAATTGACTACAAAATGTCTTAAACCATTGTGAAAAAGATTTGTTTTTATCTCCACGAGGAACACAATTGCAATAACTAATTCTACAGAGTCCATTAATGAGACTTATTATTAAATGTAATAAGTTCTACAACATATTTTCCATATCTTCAACTGGGTGTCTGATATCAACTGGTACGATACCGTACTGGTCTTCGAGAGCTTGTCGGACAGGTGGAGTAAGGAAAGCTGGCATAACGGGACCCAGTCTTATATTCTTCACTCCTAGACTCAACAAACTTAGCAACACAGCTACGGCTTTCTGTTCGAACCATGACAAAGAAAGCGATAATGGTAAGCTATTTATATCGGTATCAAGGGCGGATGCTAATGCCTGGGCAACCATTACAGCACCATAACTGTCATTACATTGTCCAACATCTAGTAGACGGGGAATCCCCGTATTACCAAGCGTTCCAAAATCCAAATCATTAAATCTATATTTGGCGCATCCCATCGTTAGAATGAGAGTTTGTGCAGGAAGAGACTTGGCAAGAGTTGTAAAATAATTCCGTTTGTGTTCTGATCCGTCACATCCACCAATCACGAAAATCCTTTTAAGATTTCCGGAACTAACTGCTTCCAAAACCTAACAGTGAAAAAACGTTAAAGTATAAATCATCTAACTGTGAAAAAAGCACAAAAGAATGTAGGTTTTTAACAAGTAAAAATGAATTTAAAATAAAATGCTCCGCTGGGCGCAGCTTGATACGACCGCAGAGGTCGAACCCTGAACAGTTGGGGCAAGTATGAACACAACATTCAAGCTTGATACAGCACTGAATTTGGATTGTTAATAAATATTTGACACAGCATAGGTTTCTGACACAGAATGAATGTGGTCTAAGAACTTAAACATTTTTAATTTACCTATTCAAACCATATCAGTATTGATTGCTTTTATATATAAATCAGAAATAACCAATTTTAAATTTTAAATTTAAAAGAAAAAAAAGGAAACAAAGGAACAAAAAATCCCTCCCCCAAATTTTTTGAACCCTCTTATGATTCGCCACCCCCAAACTCAATCCCAGCCTTCCCTTTGTGGTATGGTACCTTGCAGTACAATTTCAGAGAGATCCATACACTTGAACACAAGTTATTGTGTGGAAACTAGAAAAATGCTTGTTTGTAGGCCCCTTTTTGGCCCCTTTAAATCTCAATGTGGACCAATTTGATAACCGGGCCCAAATATCAATTTCTTGCTATTGCGCAATACTGTGCAATTGAAGATTTCTTGCTATTGCGCAATACTGGACAATTTAAGATTTCTTGCTATTGTGCAATACTGTGCAATTGAAAATTTCTTGCTATTGCACAATACTTATTATAACAATTTACACATCCTGTTTGGTGTGTATCTCTTGCCTTATCATTATTATTTGCTTTTATATATAAATCAGAAATTTAATAATAAAGTTTTTGGCAAATTTCCAATATACATAATTTAAAAGCAGTTTAGGTGAGATAAAAAAAAGCTTCATCAGCAACATTTTATATTGGCAAATTTCAAATGAAGTTCATTAAACTAAAGTTATTGGCAAATTTCTAATGGAATTTATTAATAATAAAGTTTTTGGCAAATTTCCAATATAAATAATTTAAAAGCAGTTTAGGTGAGATATTCAAATGAGTTTCAATAACCAACCTTACACTGCCTTTTAAATTATGTTTTTTACTTAAGAAATTGTCCATTAACCTGGAAACCCTTTTCCCCCTTTTTTGCACCTTATTCCTTAACGGTTTGAGCCATAACTCCCAAAGATAATTCTTACCATCCCTTTGTGTTATTCCAATATCCAAAATCTAAATACATGGTTAGATTCAGCATATCAAAGAACCCCAAGAATTCAATTTTTGATGAAATCAAATAAAGTTCAATTTTGGACCCTCTAAACCTCAATGTGGACCAATTTGTTAACCGGGCCCAAATATCAAAAATCTAAATACATGGTTAGATTCAAGCATATCGAAGAACCCCATATATTCAATTTTTGTTGAAATCAAACAAAGTTTAATTTTGGACCCCGATTTGGACCAACTTGAAAACTGGGCCCATAATAAAAAAAACTAAATACATGTTTAGATTCAGCATATCAAAGAACCCCAAGAATTAATTTTTTGTTAAAATCAAACTAAGTTTAATTTTGGACCCTTTGGACCTAAATGTAGACCAATTTGAAAACGGGACCAAAAATTCAGAATCTAAATACACGGTTAGATTCGGCATATCAAAGAACCCCAATAGTTCAATTTTCGATGAAATCAAACAAAGTTTAATTTTGGACCTTTTTGGTCCCTAATTCCTAAACTGTTGGGACCAAAACTCCCAAAAACAATCCCAACCTTCCTTTTGTGGTCATAAACCTTGTGTTAAAATTTCATAGATTTCTATTTACTTATACTTATACAATCCCAACCTTCCTTTTGTGGTCATAAACCTTGTGTTAAAATTTCATAGATTTCTATTTACTTATACTAGAGTTATTGTGCGAAAACCAAGAAAAATGCTTATTGGGCCCCTTTTTGGAACCTAATTCTTAAACTGTTGGGACCAAAACTCCCAAAATCAATCCCAACCTTCCTTTTGTGGTCATAAACCTTGTGTTTAAATTTCATAGATTTCTATTAACTTATACTAAAGTTATAGTGCGAAAACCAAATGTCTTCGGACGACGACGACGACGCCAACGTCATACCAATATACGACCGCAAAAATTTTGCGGTCGTATAAAAATTATAAGGGCAAACTCGAAATTTAGAAAATAAATGTATTACTTGAAATTACATTAGTAATGAAACTAGAGGCTACCAGGAGCCTGTATCGCTCACCTGGAAATCATTGGCAGAATAAATTGACTATATCCATCCTGACTGACAGTCTGGAACATTGCTGTTCAATTGGCTCACTGGTTTTGCAAAATTGTTTGCTTGTTTCAAACAAGAACATCTTTCATTGAATATTCTCATAAGGTCCTATGTTACAATATGTTTTGTTCTAATTGGCCAAGTGGTTTCAGACAAGAAGATCTTTAAGTGAATTTCTCATAGGGATCCTATGTTAAACTATGTTGGGCTGTGGCGGCCATCTTTGATGACGGGCAGGATCATTGGATACAAATCTGAAAGAGGACTCTCTAAGGACCACTTCTGCCAAGTTTTGTTCCAATTGGCTCAATGGTTTCAGACAAGAAGATCTTTAAGTAAATTTATGTGAAACTATGTTCGGCTCTGGTGGCGATTTTTGATGACAAGCGGGGTCATCGGATACAATTCTGAAAGAGTACCATCTAGGAACCATTGCTGCCTAGTTTTGTCTCAAATGGCCAAGTGGTTTCAGAGGTGAAGATCTTTAAAGGAAAGTTTACGACGACGACGACGGACGGACGTCAAGTGATGGCAATAGCTCGCATGGCCTTTGGGTGAGCTAAAAATTTAAAATAAAAATATATAATATAACGACACCGATAACTAAAGCAGGGAAATGAAAAACTGTAAAAATCGGATAGAAAATCACGTACTCTTTCTGTTATTGGAATACAAATTAAAAACAAAACTTGCCTTGTCTGCATGTTCCAGTATAACCTCTCGTCCAAACCCGACGCTGAATTTGTTAAGATCAATTCGCTTCACATTCTTTTCGTCAAATCCGGGTAAGGATGTGGCATGCTTTGAATAAAATAATCAAATGTAAGCATATTACATTATTGTCAGTGTTTGTTGAATTAATGCGACATATACCATTATCAGTAAATGATAATATACCCAACACCCAATTTGGTTCCTAAAAAGCGGCGAGTAACTGTCTTCACCAGTGTTAAGAAAAAAAACAGATTTTTTTTGTTCAAAATGACAGAGGCCGAAAAACACTCTCCCCAGCTATGTCCCACCATCAACACCAGAAATAGGAAATTCTCAAAAATGTAATGACTTGTCTAAAAATTAAGTTTGAATTAATACATGTATCAACTTTTAATTTCATAACCTATTTTGTAAAATATTATATATGCCCTTAAATGAAAACATAATAAATGTAAGGTTAAATTGCATTAAACTGATATTGTTGAGGTATGATCAGGCAGTATATGTACACATTGCACTAATTTACGTCTCCTTAGTAGTGTTCAAGGCGAAAAATGTGGAAATACATCCGGGTAAGTTTTGTTTTCACTAACACTACTTACATTAACAAGTTGTGATAAATGTTCCTGGTTATGTAAGTCAAGATGTTTCACACCATGAATTCCTGTTTCATTCAGTGTGTAAAGGCGATCCTTGTAGGATTTTAAGGGTTCTATGACACAATTTGTTGTAACGACTACTGGTCCAGGAAAGGTCCCAAAATCGACCTTCTGACTCTGCCAGGCACCACCATAATGACCGACGAGATTCTGAAAATGAATACTCGAGTAAAATGTAGAAATATACTTTAGCTCTTAGTCATCCTATCTTTGAAAAACATTTCAACTCTTCATTGGTTATAATTATGCCTGTATCTATGTATACGCAGTTATTGAAAATATAAAACATTTCTCTTAAAAATTCAATGGGACATGGGCAAGATTACCGAAACCAAAATATACACACGGAGATGCAAAAAATTAATGTGAGAATATGTTAACGATTTTTGTTGTTGTTTTATAAATAGTTATCTTACTTTCCAAAATTGCTGTGTCATTTTTTAATACTCTTCTGCATTATTTAGTAATTATGAATAAGATTCAACATAAATGACAAACAATGTTATATTCCTTCCTGAATAACAATCTTTAACACGGAATCAATAAGGGACGAGATCAAAAGTTCAATGTAGGATAAAAAACTTAATTCAAATAGTTTGGGGGTGGGGGGGGGGGGGGTAAAAATCGCTGCAAGTTTTGTTATCTGACATCGATTTTTGGATATGCCCATATAGGTCAATCAATTTTTCCCAAATTAAGTTTAGAGGGGGGGTGTGGGGGTCAGTGAAAAAACTATGTGAATTAAGTTTTTTTAATCCTACATTGAACTTTCGATCTCGTCCCTAAATAGGTAAGACAAATGAATAATCTACCTTAAATTCTCTAAGTTTAGGATAGCTGTGTGCGGGCAACATTTCGCCATGGGTATATACATTTATTCCAGATTCCTGTGTGTGTTCAAGTATCCTGTGTAAATCCATCAAGTCATGCCCAGACACCAGTATACACTAAAATAAAACACCGAAGATTGATGTAGAAGGAGACATGCACTTTTTGTCAACATAGTCCATATGCCTATGTTTATAAAATGGACAACAATACCAAGCAGGCAAAGGACCACAAAGACAACAGTACCAGAAATACAAATGAAAAAATAAAGAAAACTAAAAGAAAGAAAAAAACACTGACATTTGCTGCAGGGTAAGCTGTTCCTTCCCCCTATACAGTTATTATCACAAAGTATGTAAGAAGCTATTTTATAAGACCAATGAATCTTTCAGACAGTCAATGAAATACAGTTGAAGAATCGTAAGAACAATAGGCTTTATATTACACAAATGTTTTTATCTGTGTCATATAAGGTACATGTAAGTATCTGTAAAATGAAGTGAGGACGATGCGGCTTGTCCTCAGAACAAAAGGCTTCATATAAGGGCTACAAATATGAAATCATGTGCAATTCTGTAAAAAACTGCTCTTTCTCCCGATGGCTTGAAGATTTAATTTATACTGCCTCTCACAAATACTGCCGATTTCTATTAAACTATATGACGAGATAGCATTAACCCTTTATAGGACTGTTATTTCAGACTTTTTTGTTCAGTAGAGCGACAGAATCAGTGCTGCAGCTATGAGAGCCTTAGCTAGTTTTGCGGTTAAAACGAGCACATTCTGACCATGGTATCTAAATTATGTACCATCCAGTCTAATTTTGCAGTTCACTAGCAACCGGACATCTTATTGGTAATCATGCTGTATTGGTTTTTATTGTGTGTTTATACACCAGAGTGTCAGGATAGATAAGAGGGGGGTTTCGGTACCCATAAAACCGGTTTACCCCCACCACTGTCCAGTGTCTGTACCAAGTCAGACTATACTGACTCTGCTGTGTTTATGTTTGTGTTTTGTGTCCTTTTTGGGCTATTTTTTTGTTCGGAGTTCTGTCAGTTGGGTTGCTATGATTGATTTGTACATGCATGTCATTGTTGACCTTTCCTGTTATATATATTTTTTCTTTATGTTGCGAAGTAGATTTGTATCTATGCTATGTTAATTACAGACGTAGTAGTAAAATGAAAGGATATGGAATTCCCTAAAACATAAAAGCAGTCTTCATATGACAACGTAGGTATGTGTTTATGCTATCGTATATAGATACATGTGGAATGAAAGGATACTGCGACAATGAAATAGGAAAGTCATAAAATTTGCTTAAAATAAACGAGATTCATCCATCTCCTTAATAATGTAGCCATATCAAAACACAGAAAACAAAATCCTAAGAATAATGCTCATTAAAGATTATGTTCATCTTTTTTTGCTGTAATATCTATATATCTTGCCAAAATTCAGCCATGTATATCGTCAATTAAATGTCATTTCAACATATCTGTATTCTACTAAAGCTACGTATCGTAACCGCAGACGAACAAAATAATCCCAACATTAGAGAAAAAAATGTTTACCAGTATATAAATTAATTCATGTAACGTAATTAAAGTAATATATACATGTAATTTAATACAAATAAGGAAGTATATTAGGTGTAGCGTGAAATATAAGCCACAAACATTCATCCAACTAGTTTTGGTTAAGATTTTAAATATTTCTGTATAAAAACCAAAGATCAATTATGTAAGAGGCAAAACACGTACATAGGCCTCTCAGTGCCATGTATTACGTAACGAAACTTCAAATTGCGCACTTAGTATGAATTTAAATTAAATAATCAATCCTACATATCTCTGTATTCATTTTGTAAATCGGTAACTATACGGAGTGCTGACTGAATAAAGCATGTCGACTATCATTTTAGTTTAAATGGTGTGAACGTGTTGTCAACTAATCCAGTTGATTAAAATGTCGACTGCATGCTTAAAACATTATTTTTCGTTGTAAAATATATCTTAAAAATGAACAGATTAATTTTTTTTGTCCGGAACAATACATTTAAAACTATGTATTTTAAAGTACAATGTATCATTTAAGTTAGTTTGGGGTTCGGTAAATTTTATAATAAAAAACTTGCCTTTCCGGGGATTGGCGATCTGTTAACTTCTGTTGGTGATGGTATCCCGAACTGTTTCCGATGGCCTTTGTCTAATAGCTCCATTACTCGTAGATTTGTCTCCCCCACTTGTAGAGCCAGTTTGAGGTTTGTGGTTAAGTCATGGCGTTCCTTTTCAGGTCCACTCGATAAGAAATCCAATGCCTTAATATTGAGAAAAAGTTGATAGAAGTATTACGAATGTTCCTGGAGACTTAAATAAACAAGATTTTATTTCTGTAAAGTTTAATTTTTTTATATTTATCAACTTTATCACAATTGTACATATAAACAATCTAGGACTATAATCAGGAGAATATTTAATTATTTTTCTGAGGAAAAACCCTGGAGAGTAGTACATGTATCAGTAGTATCAAAATGGGAATGCCTTTTAAGCAAACAAATTTACTCGTAAACAAAGTTCAGAAAAATACAAAGACGAGGCGAACAGTAACATAAAAACAAGTACAATCATGTTTGTCCCCATAGGAATTTATATAAGTTGTTGGTGTCTCCCAAACTTAAATACAAATTTCAGAATTTGAACAACAAGCTCTGAGTACCTTTTGTATTAGAATCCATGTGGTCTTTGACGAAATAGACTTTTTTCCTTACAACATGTAAATACCAGATAGGCATTCCTTTTTATTAATAAGTCCAGATGCATTGTTTTATTAGATCAAGCAAACAGATTTCAATTAATCATGGCATGAGCAACATATGAAAAGGATTACGTTTTTAATCAATTTCATAATTATGATAAAATCAATTCATAATTATTTGCGGTAGCTCTTGTAATAACGCACCTTTCAGACAAAGCTTTTATGAGCACTTTATGCAGTTCGGTGTCCATTTAAGGGAAGCCGAATTGCTATTATTATCTTAATTTACAGTAAAACAGAAGGCAGATAAAACAGATGTGTACTACACATGTATTCGTATTATTGGGGTAACCCACTAGTATAATACAAGTAAAAGGGATTGCTAAGTGAACAAGACCCATCTGCTTAATCAGACAAAACCGCTCAATTTGTTATCAATCGGAAAACATTTTTCCGGACTAGCCACCAAATATAAGTGTATATGTATAATTTTACGTAGTGTAACAGGATTAAACAAACTAACCAGAAAATATAATGTCGTGACCGTATTTCTTGATACTTATATATGTGGAAATATTCTTTCAATGATTTACTAGCGTTATCCTGACGGGTCTAGCGCTAGCTGTATTGTCGAAAACCTTTACCTAAAGATTTACCTTGTACACAAATAGTTTGTCAGTTAAAAAAATGGATTATACACGATTCAACCGTGCATTTCTTTCCATGT
Organism: Mytilisepta virgata; assembly: GCA_028015205.1. Taxonomy (NCBI): domain Eukaryota; kingdom Metazoa; phylum Mollusca; class Bivalvia; order Mytilida; family Mytilidae; genus Mytilisepta; species Mytilisepta virgata. Next base: position 17,861,474 of record CM051520.1, on the reverse strand, counting down.
CAGATGGTAAATGTATGTCAAGCAATAAACCATTAAACTGAAATCAAATGTTAGACATTCCCGTCTCTCATGACCAAGGCTAGAAAAATACAATACTAAAGGAAAACATCCGTTTCATTATGTACTAAAGCAGCGAAAATCTTGAAACCCATTATGTGTAAAATGTCTTACAGAAAATCAAACATAAATAATATTTTTTAAGTTGGTTATATACCTGGTAGATAAATCTGGACACTTTGGGGTCAGTTTCACCTAGCGCATTGGCATGACAGGAGTACGCCGAAAGTCCTTTTATACCATACACGGTCATGTAGCGGACACCGTTAACGTCAGTCCCGTATATAGCCTGGTTTTCTAGAACGCCAACTTTATTACCTAAACAGAGAATTTTAACGAATATCTGGTCAGTATTTGGATTTTTCAGGTATTTTATCATGCGCATAATTAAGAATTTACATTGGTTCTTCCTTCTATTACTTTAACTATTTTTCATCATTACGTACTGTACGTGCGTATCTGTAGAGATTTTGAATATTGCACTATTTTGCATAATCTGCGGCTTGCACAGATGTAATCATCAACCAGATAGTTTTAATATTAGAACTAATACCGGTTCGGAACGGTACACAAAATGTATAATATTGCCCAGTTATATGCGTGACCTTTGACTTTTAGTTCTAACGTCAATTCAGTAATTGAAATTTGAGCAAGAAAATATTTATTACCAAGATGTTACTAAACATTGAAGGATCGGTCTATTTACATGATTTTTTTATATTCTAATTTATTCTGCGTTCTGTTTAAAAGTCATTATTGAAAAAAAAAATGTTTGTAGAGGTACCTTGTTGTTGAAGATATGTCAGATCATAACTGTCGGGTGACCAACTAGCTGTTTCTTGCATTAGTTCCTGAGGTAAAGCTGTCTTGGCTTCAATTTGTTGTTTTATAGTGTCACGATGCATTATTGCTGTTTTGATATATTCAGGAAATCTGTCCTGATCAAAGTTCACATTGGTTAAAGTACTAGAAAATAAAACACTAAAGTTTCCAAGATTCTTACATTTCAGGCTGTTAGCTATCAATTATTGCAGACAACATTTGCTTTCCTATCATAAATTGATTTTAGAACAATATTACAACTGGTGATAATGTTTTATCACTTTTTTATGGCTTTTAAATAAGGTCTTGATTGAGGCCGTGGTTATAGATTTAGGCGAAAAGAAAAATACAGATAAATTTTCTATGACCTCAATTTTAATACACAAGATATGCATATATATACGACTCCGGCATTAATTTCAAGGCCGAAATTACAAAAGTCGAAAGAATAACACAAAATGGTGAAGAAAATTTTCAAATGATAACATGATCATAAGGGTGAAGTCAAAACTATCTAAGGACAAAGGCCTCAAAGAGAGATACTCCTTAGTTTCAAAAATATTTAATTTTGCTAGCATCGAAATGCCAGCACCTAGGCTAGCTGGTTATACCCCCACGTACTCGGTGGTATTGATAATTATTCTATTATACAAATGTAATGCACAAAATATGCACATTTGGTCCAATGAGGATTTATCAGTTTTTGAACGCCAAAACAATAACATAAAATGTTGAAAAGCCTAAACTGGCGATCGAATCAAAATATATAATATTTATTAATATTATACATTTTCAAATTGACACACTTTCACAATGTCCCCATAACACCGAAAAAATTACCAAAATAGTTAATTACCTGAACATTGCCTTCTGGATAAAATCATCACACTCACTGGATACAACTAAACCCATATTCAGAGCCCTGTTAGCATACATGGACAGACCTTGTAAAGCATACATAAGAAGGTCTTGTAGAGCTGAAACTTGTGAAGTTTTCCCACAGACACCAACTGTAACACAACCTTTGCGACTCTTCGTTTGCTCACATTGATAACAGAACATATCTAAAACAAACAAGACCAAAACCGGGTCTGGACCTGCGTCGCAGCATGCAATTTAGATCCAAAAATTGCTTGCACGCTACAACTCAACATTATCAAGCTGCAGACAAAATATAAAATCATTCCCTTCTGTAGAAGCCAAGAAAACTTTGACGAAAGTTTCTTACCCAAGGTCTTTCGGACGGACGGACGGAGTCAAGCGGTTACTAGACCTGATTTCGCCGTTGGCGACGCATGTAAAAACTAAAGATAATCATAGTAAGTATTAAAATGGATAAATGGCAAGTTGTGGTAGCGAAATTGACAGAATAAGAGTAGGTTTCTGCAGCATCCTGATCTTGCTGCAAGACGCGACCTTAACACGTGGAGGTCTTAAAACTTTAAAAGATAAGGATTAAGAATAGAGGTGTTACCTACATGTGTTGTTTATGTCTTACTTTCTTGTTTACTTTTTTGTGCCGTTTTTTTTTCATTAATATTGATAGTGGCAAGTTTTTTTTATAAGAAAACAATTAAATAAATATATGTAAAATAAATTATGTAAACTTCTTAAAAAATAAGGAACGAAATATAATTTAACCTAAAGATATTACAATATTCAACATACCAGGTTTAACGAAATCGTCAGATTTTTTTATATTCGCTGTACTTGCAGATGAATATTGCCTCGGCCATTTACTGGCGTCTCTTCTGGTCAGTTCTGAATTTCTCTTCTGATTCCACTCACATACTGAACGGGTCCATATCGGTATCCTCTGTCCTAACATATACCCCCTTCTAGCCATAGTATTCATAATGAAGATTTAGTTTAAAATGCTCCCTACCTGAACTGATGTCTGTGTATGTTTATTTTGTTTACATTAGGAAAAATTCTTTTTATTTATTGACCTTGACCTGGATACTTCACTGAGCTAGAACAGATATATACCATCAAATCAATAAAAATGACAGTTCTGTACGTGTTTGATGTCAGATATAGGAAAACGTGCATAAATACATGATTACAATGCCAAGTACATGTAGGTTAGCTTAATAATTTACAAAACTATATTTCTTCACTATAGTATATCTGAAAAACCCAATGAAGCAATTATTAATATCTGCTTTCTGTTGATGCTATTTTCATTTTTCCTGAACATGGGCTTCATTCAAAAATCCCACTACATGTACTTAAAAACTAGAACCCCATCGTTACAAACATGAAAGTCCGTTTTACCCAACAAGAAAGTCCCCTCCCCCTTCCGCCATACCTGCCTTTTTGTTCAATTATAAAACGATACATTTACTTTAAGGATAAGCTTTTTATTTCACAAATAGAAAATCACAAATTGATCATATAATTTTTCAATTCATAAAAAGATTGACATGATTCGTCTGTCGTCTGAAAATGCAGTTTTCATCGCCATTAGCTTATAAATTCCCTTAATATACATATAGTAATCACAGGCACAACACATTCTATCAATATTAAAAAATAGGGACAATGGGAAGAAAATAGTGTCAATTATGTATATATAAAAAAGAGAAGGCTTCCAATGCAACAATCGGCAAAAATGTAATCAAAGCGGTTTAGTTTTTCGTGAAAGGCTTGCGCTTTATCATTGCAGCATTTTTGGACGAAGGACTACCTAGTTATTGTTCCGACGTACTTTTTACTGTATATAAATAAACTAGATATCGCAACTTACCACTTTTGTCTTGCTGTGGAAAATATTTGACTTCCATTGACAGTATTTTCTTCCCATTGTCCCTATTTTTTAAAATATTGATAGAAAGTCTTGTGCCTGTGATGTAATGTTCCCATGTTGTGTCATCTTACATTTCAACACAGTGAGCTGTCAAAAGTTTAAATTGATTTTGAAATAAAAGATATATATACGAACGTTTATTTAGTGAAAATATCAAACACGTTAACAACAGAAATATTTTAGATTTAAACGTTTCAGTCATATTGGTTATACATGTGTTTAGTTTATACGATGACACTATACTTTGGGTAAAATAATAGCTTACCAAATCCACAGCTTAATGAATGTCAGTATAACTCTTTTTCGTTGCAAAAAACATAAATTTAAAGGAAATGATCGGGTGTTAAAGAAACTACGCTTTTAGATCTGAAATTAGTAGGGTAGTAAAATTAAACTACTGGCGGATTATGACATTAAATGAACCAGATATTCTCAAACTATATGCACTTTGTCATTAGTTAAATAACATCCGTTTCGTTTTGTATTGAGCCGCCTAAGGGTATAATGTGGGCGACATGTCAGGTAATTTTACGATTGCAATTATAGCGAAATGTAAATAATATTGAATTTAAGTTTGTATTAAAGTGCAAGTTTTTTTTCCGTTTCAAATTAAATTGATTTATAAACAAACTGACACTGCAACGATATTGTTATTTCCATGCAGCTATTTGTTCGTGACTCCGATATACGAAAATCAACATTATCATTGATTAATTTGACCATGTTGACATTTTCAGTGTTATTTTTTAATTATCGGAAATGTTGTACTTAACAGCGACCAACAGGATTTCTTTCTTTAAATTGGACAGAAATGTTACCCTACAGGGGAAATTGAAATAATCCTTGGGTTTTGGAAAGATTTTTGTTGACCATCTACAACTGAAATCTTCTGTTTTATGTCTGATTGTTGTCGTTGATTGCCTTGCTAGAGAGTCTTGAATATTGTCTTTGTTTACTGATCGAAATGCTTCATTGAATATTTGCTTAAACATCCAGTGACCAAAAGTTCATGATTATCTAAGAAAGTCCAAAATCAAAAAGTAATGAAAAACTTACCCACAGCTATCCTTAAGTACTACATGTATTAAAATCCTGCATTTTAGGGAAAATGTTTTGTTTTCAACAAGAAGTTTCGTTAATAGCGGTAATATACGATCAAAGATGGATAATTTTGAAGAAATCCATGAAAAACACAAATTCGCACTTATTTTTGGACCTTTGATTTAAAATTTTGATATGAGCAACAACCTTGCCCAAAATGATATTTCACTGAAATGTGTCTTTTAAGACATTATATTAAAAAATCTTTTTGGGCAAGGCTGTTGCTCATAGTTGTTTTGACCAAAATCTACTGTGAAACTGACACTAAATTTTCTTCAGATCCTTGATTTAGCAGAAGTTCGTGACGTCGCTATTGCGTCATGGGAACGAATTTTGTACAATGATCGATAGTTTGTGGAAGTTCGATCATTATACGATAAAAAGATACAAATTCGAATCTGAAATCTTAATTTTAATTTGTCAGATAGGCCCAAATAATGGCTGAAATAATACCATCTCATTTATCAATAAATTATCAAGGATGGTGCTTGCATGGAAGGGGTCCGTCGGAAGAAAGTATAATTTACATATAACAAGAAGGAAATAAGGTGACCATTAAAATACATATCAATCGACGACGTTATAATTCTGAAAACAAAAGAGAACACAAACATAAAACCAAGTCGGGATAACGTCACTTTGAACACATTTGGCCAGTCCGAGATATTGCCATCACGTCGTCTGTCCGTCCATTAACTTTCACATTTTGATTTTCTGGAGATTCACCTAACAGAATTTAAGTAATCTTGGGAGAGATGCTTATTGTAAGGTCCTTTCTAAGTGTTGTAATTTTTGTGAAGATTGTCAAAAAACATTAACATTGCCGCAAGAGCTTTTCTAATTTCTGTTTCTAATTGGCTGAACTTTGAAAACACTTCTTCTTTATAACGATTTACCCGATTTACCACATTCTTACTGTCGAAATTGATAACACAGATTTTGTTCTTGTAAATTAGTACGCCTCAACTAAAAACTTTGGAAATAAATTGAATATATAGACCAAATTAAGACTTTATTAAACGAAAAATTAGACTGTGACAAAATCTAGTTCTGGCCGGAGATTCTAATACCGTTATACAAAATGGGTGGCTTAAAATTTAACACACCCGGTAGATATAGTAGTAAATTAGAAGAATTTGATTTGTGTGATATTTGGAGAGAGAAAAATACTGATTCTAAGTTATTCGCTTGGCGTCAAAAAAAATCCTCTGATACAATGCCGCTTATATTTTTGGTTGATCTCGAATTTCCGAATTTCTTGTCAATCAGTGTGAACAATACGTCTGTTGTCCCCTCTATAAAGACTGACCACAGTCGCATTAAATTAACACTATCTGGGAAAAGTTTAGCGAGAGAGGTCCCGGTTTCCGGAAATTCAATTCAGGCTTAATGACAGATAAAGATTATGTGGAAATAGTAAAAAAAAAGCATATCAGAATGTGATGATAAATATCACAGTTTAGATAAAAAAAATTTAAAGAGGGATACTATAAAAAGTGAACTAAGAGGTGCAACGGTTAAATATTTTAAGTATAAAAACATGAAATTGCGGGAAAGGGAGTACGATATTAAAAACGACAAGATGAAATTCAGAAAGTTCTCTCTCGTACTGTTTTAGATAAAGACATCGATGCTTTTTGGAAGAATTAGATATGCTAAAAGAGGATTTAGAGCAAATAGTTAACAATCAAACAAGGGGGGGGGGCTATTAAAAAAATCCAAATATTTCTTTTCACTAGAAAAGCGCAATTATGAAAATAAATATATTAACAAATTAGTTGTAAGTGACATGGAAATTAAGTCACAACAAAAAATATTAGACGAAGAGAGAAGTTTCTATGAAAAATTATACTCGTCAAAAGAAGACGATGATAAATATTCGGGAGACTGAAACTACTTTTATTCAGATTTTATTCCTAAGCTTACAGAAGTTGAAAAAAAATATATGCGATGCAGATATTACAGAATCTGAGTGTGTAAAAGTTTTGAAATCATTTAAAAATTTTAAAAGCCCTGGCACAGATGGGCTTACCGCTGAGTTCTATAATTTTTTCTGGTTTGACATAAAAAAATATGTTATAGAAAGCTTTGAATATTCCTTTGAAACCGGAAACCTCTAAACTGACCAAAAACGGGGCATACTTACTCTTATTCCAAAGAAAGACAAGGACAGAACACTTGTCGAACTGGCGTCCTCTTTCCCTTCTGAATTTTGATTACAAATTATTGGCCAAAGTAATTGCGGAAAGAATGAAACTATTTCTTCCTAAACTTATTGATCCAGATCAGACAGGATACGTGGCTGGTAGATATATTGGGGAAATTTTACGACTTATTGCTGATATTATTTTGTTCACTATGTTAAAAAAATTATCCAGGTCTAATATTACTTGTAGATTTTGAAAAAGCTTTCGATACTCTTGAATGGAAATTTATTCAAAAAGCATTGGTTTGTTTTAATTTTGGCACTAAGTTCAGGAAATGGATCTCAACTTTGTACTAAAACATTACTAGCCTAGTGGTTAATAGTGGATTTAGTTCTACATCTTTTAAGATTGAGAGAGGGGTTTGACAAGAGTGTCCTTTGTCACCGTTTTTATTTTTTTCTGGCCGTTGAACTGTTTGCTATCAATATTCGAACAATCAGATATCTGGTATAAAAACTGCTTGTACTGAAATCAAAATATCACAGTTGGCTGATGATACCACCTGTTTTCTGAAAGATGAATATTCTGCGAATGTTTTATTGAACACCTTTGATGATTTTGAGAACTGCTCTGGGTTAAAAGTAAATTTTTCAAAAACCGAAGCAACATGGATTGATAGAAATAAATTCAAAATAGATGGTTCCCTTCCCATTAAATGGACAAATGGGTTTAAAATCTTGGGTTTAAAATTCAATGCTTTAGAAGAAATGGTTTGTTCTAATTTAGATACATGTATAGAAAAAATGGAATCAGTTTTAAAAGTGTGGAATATCAGAAACCTTTCTTTGGTTGGAGAAATTGTAATTCTAAAATCACCTGCAATATCCAAACTTATATATGTTATTTCATCTACTCATGAACCAATATCATATGTTACTAAAATACAACGTAATATTAACAATTTTTTATGGAACGGTGGCACTCCGAAAATAAAATCGGAAGTTATTCAAAAGCCTACTAGCGAGGTGGTCTGAATGCCCCAAATTTTGAATTACAGCTGTCGAATAATGTGTGTGAAACGATTTCTGTCAGAACACGATTCCAAATGGAAACATGTTTCCAAAGCATTCTTTCCTCAATTTGAATTATAGGATTTATTCATGAAGAGATGTGAATTTCAATTCTTAAATTTAGAAGCAGGTGAGAAAAGAACTTATTTGGTTCAACCAATTTATCACAGTTAAACAGGAAGAGTATATTTAACAAATTGTGGTATATAAAAGGCATAAAGTACATTAATAATATTGTAGATGATAATGGGGAATGTTTGTCTCATCAAGTTATTAATTTAAAATATAACATAAATGCTTCTTTTGTGGACGTTTTGTCTATCAAAATTGCTATACCACGTAACTGGAAAGTATAGGTTCCACAATGAGTGAGAATTAGATATCGCTTGATATCAAATCGAGTTGTTGAATTTGGATATAATTAAAAAAAAACTAGCCTTTGGCGAGTTTATTATTAAGTCCAAATTAAATAACGAGAATTGATATCAAGCAATATCTATTTTTTTACGAGTTGTTAAACCTATTTCTCTTATGATTCTTAAGGAATATTTGTTTGTTTGTGATTCGGTGTCCTACCCACGGGAAATCTTAACGTTCATTGTTCTGTGACGTCAAATTTTGCTGTGCAACGGTGGCTTTCAACGATGACCGCGCAGATTTCAACCAATTAGAAAACAGCGACGTTTGGATCAAGGCCAATCAAATAACAGAATTTCTCGTAACACTTGTTCATATCATATGATAGGTAATTAGCAATCTAATTAAAAACCGATCTCTCATCTCTCCCGTTTTCTGATATGTCGCGTGGGAGATCTAACAAAACCCGCTTTGAGGTCACATGTGAGTGACCTCGTAGGTGTGTCCTGTTCGACCAATGAAATTGCGGCTTAGGCGATCTTGTAAGTTGTGGTAAAGGGATGTAACTCATTTTATTAACGAAGAAATCGTCAGTCCCCAGAATTCATTCGGATCTTCTTTAACGATAAGATCTAAAGGAAAACTTTTTTGATTGGCTTATTGATAGGAAGTCTACGGAGTCAACTCATTTGCATATCATTATAAATTCATAAGTTCCAGTTCACTCACATGTGACCTCAAAGCGGGTTTCGTTAGATTTCCCACGCGACATATAAGAAAACGGGAGCGATGAGAGATCAGTTTTTAATTAGATTGGGTAATTAGTTATGACAAATAATTCATCGCGCGAGAAATAGATAACAACGCACCATTATAAGAGAAGAGTTGTCAATACAACAGCACATGTCACCAAACAGTAACTCATTCGGATTTGTTTTTGAGAATAAGAAAAAAAAATACCAATCAGTAAGTTGTTTGCAAAAGATGTTGTTTTACTTTTTGTGTCTCCTATTTCACAACAAAAGTGGGAAGAAAGCTTTAACATAGAAATTAGTGATGAAAAATGGAAAAATATATATTCTCTAGCTTTTAAGTGTACTACATGTACTATGGAAAGTAAACTTCAAGCTTTCCAATACAAACTGTTATACAGAATAGGCTCTCATAACTATCTTCTAGAAAAATATAAATATACAGACACTAATGAATATGCCATATGTAAAAAGGTGGACACCATAGAACATAAGTTTTTTTAATGTACTGAAATTAAACAGTTTTAGAGAGAATTTTCTAATTGGTGGTATTTTGTTTTTGGAATCAGAATATTTTTGAAAAATACAGTGTAATTTTCGGTATTTTGAATTCCAACAACTTGGTTTTAAATTATTGTATTCTACTGGCAAAGTATTACATAAATTATGTGAAGATCACACAATTAGACAGACTGTTGATATCAATGAATGCCTTTCTTAAATTTTTGAGAAGTTTGGAAACGCTAGAATATTTATATCTTTTTAAAGACAAACACGAGTAATTTGTCGAGAGATTGTGAAAAGGGGGGGAGGGCGTGAATTATGGAATTTATTTAAATTTGATTGTAAACTGAATGTAATCCAAAGTTGCCTAAAGGATGTGCTACACACTGTATATTTATATCAAGGACTTTTATTTCTTTACAATCCTTTTGTCGCATGATAATAATGTCATATATATATATATATATATTTTAAACTAAATGTCTTGTAATGATGTATGTATGCACTGTAGTCTGAACACCAAAAAGATCATTAAAAAAAAAGAAAAAAGATTTACCCGATTGAACGCAAACTTTCAAATATGTTTCTATAAAGATCCTTAATAATTGTTGTTAATTTGGATTCGAATATCCAAGAAGGCCACCAGCAAACGAATCGGTTAACATTAGACCCAATCGGAAAATGTATTAAAAATTCCTGTTCTGAAGAACAATTCTACAGATTGATACAAAGCTGAAGACACGAATAATTGTTCTTACTTTGGTGCCATTCTACCAACAAACATGCCTGCCAAGCCCCAATGGCTGCCAGGTCCCAAAAGGGTTTTTCAGATTTGTTAAATTTCGAGGATCTTCTCTGAAACTACATGAGGCATAGATTTGAAACTTATCATGAATTATCATGCAAGGTACTTCACAAGTGATGTTACTTTGGTGCCGATTGGAAGATCAAGATCGACGCCATTGTCAGACGTTAACATCGGACCCTTTGTCGAATAAAATTGTATGACTAAACAGAGCCGATGAATTAATTTTTCATAACAATATGTAGGGATAGCAGTGAAAAATTAATGAAAATATGAATTATTACAAAATATATCATGAATATATATGGTTCATGATTAATCTCATCATTTTAAAATTTTAGATTAGCATATGAAATGTCTTGTGTATGGCATTTTAAACATTTGAATATATACATGTAATATAAGCTGACAGTTATATAAGATGAGAACTTTGTTACATTATCGTGGTAAAAGGAATTAACAGATTTTCTAGCAGTGTATTTTTTCATAGTGTATCAATGCAACGATATCAAGTGTGTCCTTTATCCCAAACGTATCCATTTATACCAAATAAAATTCTTTGATACCAGTTTTTATGCACAAGATGTGCACATTTCGTCGAACAAATGCAATGTTCCACACACACAATTGGTCGGTTCAGTCCATCAGTGTAATTGACAATACAACAGTATATAAAATCATCTTGTTCCCAATAAATACAAACCATTAAATAGAACACTTCTATATAAAGGGACATATCTTTAATTATGGGTATTTGTGTTTATGCCTATTGTTGTTGCTGTTTTCTGGACCCAGGGGTGTGGTGTTTTTTTTCTTGCATGATGTAAATTATACGTACTACATGTAATATAAATTTCTTGTTCATCGCACCCTCTTGGTTGTATAAGTAGTCAAGAAATACCAAAAGGGATATTCGAAGGAGGGGAAAATCGAAAACAACTAAAAAAACTCCAGCGAAGACAAGACCAAAACAGTACAAACATTACACTTAAAATCTGAAAACATATGAACAACATGGACCCCACCAAAAAAAACGGGGGTAGACTCAGGTTTTCCGGAAGAGTAAGCAGTCTCTGCTTCCTGCAGAACACCCGCCATGCTGCCATGTCAAATCCGGTATGAGGAAGGGACAACATCAATGGAACAGGTCCATTTTCATTTGGGAAACGGTTTTTTCATACCAGTCAACCAAGTCATGACGACGTCCATAAAACTTTAATAAGGATGACTGCAACTTAGGAGCAACATATCCCTGTTTGAGCAACTTTTATGTCAGGGGCCGGGCTCTGCCCAGGAAGTCAATGTATATATATATATAACTGTAACAATCTTATTTAATGGCAATTGGAACTAGGAGACTCATATTCACTTTTAGGGGTATCTTCCAAACAGGTCTGTGTAAAACTTTAGGTCATGTCGTATGAAAAAAAGATTTTCTGATTATATTTGTGTCAAGTCAATAAGCAAGACGAACTTTTGTTAATGGCTACCGAATCTTGGTGACAGATTGATATCCGTGAGAGATAATCGGAAATAGGTCTTGTTAAAGTTTTTCCAACTTCGGTTTCAGTTTGACCGAGTAGACTAAGCTACATGTAGGAAGACGACGAAAATTTCGACAGTTTCTAAAACTTACATTGGTGGGCAAGCGAGACAAGAACATACAAAAAAATGAAAATAGACTGATGTTTGGATAAAATTTATTTTGGATTGTCTTATTTGTTTCGGATATGAAGATCTATATGGTTAAACCTAATTTCCAATCGGTTCCAAAATAAATTTTGACTGTAGTTAATTGCTATCTTGATGAACAAAGGACTTAAGTGTTGTTCCAGATGGTAAAGCCAGACTGACTATATGTCTCTGGTAAAGCGAATCATACTCTCGATTATTCCGTTGTTTGGAAGTATGCACTTTCCTTGCTTAGCAAGGATACGATAAGACAACATTCCATAGTAGTAGATAAACAAGGTAAAGAATATTACAACTAGGGGTATAGAAGATATAAATTTAGCAACATTTGTTGAACTGCAAACTATATTAATGCAAAACACAGTCCCATCATACAACATACACCTTTCCACAAAAACTTGAGTAATAATACACAAAATAAAAAAAGAAAACCCATTTTTAATTCCTTTGGCAAAATATCATTCTGAGAGAAGTGATCATGATAAATCAAAATTAATTTGCTCTGTTGAATTTCTAAACGTACGGAACATTTATACATGCCCGTAATTGGAGTCTATTTATAAAACAAAATGTCAGCGCCCATTAGCTCCTGAATATTTTTTTACTTTTGGGGATTTTATGGCCAATGTGTTGGTGTTAATTGATTAAAAGGGTAATAGCTCACTAGAAATGTTTATCGTAATAATAGACCAAAGCCTTTCGTCTTACATAATATTAATAAACGGGGATACATAGTGCATATAGACTATAGTGGCTCGGTAGTTCAGACTGACCAAAGTCAAAGACGCGGCCAAGTTCACATATCTTGTCATACTTTGGGCAGGTGCGAATCCAAGGGGACGACCCGGTGAGCGCCCCATGTAAATTTCGAGCAAATTTTTATTATGTCCACAAATCAGAAGATTGGGATGTTTTCTAAGACATAGGCAAATTGGAAAATTTGTATATATTTGCTCATATTTATGGAGAGATGATTGACCCCATACTAGACACCTTGCCAGAATACTATCCCCACCCTTAAAAGGTAATGAAAATACAAGGAAAAGCATCAACTATGTCATCAAATTTATATGTTCACAGTATATCATAGATAATGTACAATGTAGTTTCTTTGCAGTAGAATGATAGAGAGTATACATAAGATATGATGTTGATAATTTTATGGTCTAGTACATCATATATTTCCCCTTTTTAGTGTTAAATAATTTGTCATTTTTATTTTCAGGTTCTTGAACAATGAAACGAATGTTCAAGATTTCACATGTGTGTCAATTTGCTAGATGTACAGGGAGAAGGCTACTGAGTACAATCCAGGGAACAAAAACTCTCCCCTATGATGTAATTGTGGTAGGAGGTGGTCATGCTGGGACAGAGGCAGCTTGTGCAGCTGCCAGAATGGGAGTACAAACATTACTTGTAACTCACAAATTTGAAACTATTGGTAATCACTATATCTTTCTGTAATTTTCCAAAGCTGTTATAATTTACCTCTGTAGTATCTTGTAAATTTGGAAAGTAATGAGCTGTATTGAGTATTTTTTCAAAATCAGACTCACTACATAAAAACACAAAACAGTTCAAGGGTTCACTGTCCTGTTTATTTCATTGACAATTGAATTCACAGTTCAGAAAATATTTGGGCCAAGTGTGATTGATAGAAAATGTATGATTCACAAATTTGTAAATCCCTTCTGTAAATGTTTTCAAGGTAATGTTTTGTCAGCATAGAGGTTCCAGGTGAGTGATACGACTCCTGTAGGCCTCCAGTTTTATGCCAGTTTTTAGAGATTTTCATGCCTCCATTTACCAACTATTTCATATATGTGGTGAGATATACAGACATTTGCACTTGAGTGAAAGGGTCAGAAATAGTAAAATATGAAATTTAAAAAAGTGAAAACCTGGAAATAATATTTCATCTTCTAATGCATGTTTCAATTTTTGGTTGAAATATTTGACAGGTTTTAATGTTTCTGTCTGTTTTGATAGGTGAGATGTCGTGCAATCCATCATTTGGAGGAATAGGCAAAGGACATCTGATGAAAGAGATAGATGCTTTAGATGGAGTCTGTGCTAGAATATGTGGTAAATTATCTTTAAGAAAGTTTTAATTATTTCTGTATCAAGGAATAACATATTTATAACAATTTAAAAATTGTTTTATAACCTTCTGAATTAATAAAAATGACATCAGAATGAAGTTTTTAATTTAACCAACATATGATTAATATTTCATGATACCGATTTTACTTTGCAAGATGTGAGTAAGGAATATATCATAATCTACAATGGGTATGGACAATGCCTTATGCGAAAGAACAATTATGGAGTGAAATGTGAAAAAGATAATAGCCTATTCTGAATATAACCAATATGTTTGTTTTCGTGTATTTTTGTTTTCTGGAAGTTTGGGTTACTATTTGTACAGTTGATGACAAATAACATTGTTTTAGATCAGTTCTGTTGTAAATTCTGATAGTGAAAACATCCATTATATGATCTGAAGATCATGTGAAATGTTTTTGATTTGATACTAAGTACATTGAATTGTCTCGTGAGGCTAACTCCATATCCTTATACTTTTTTTATATATTATAACAGATAAATCTGGTATCCAGTACAAAGTTCTAAACAGAAGGAAAGGACCAGCTGTTTGGGTAAGATATATCAAAGACATGATGAAAATTAAAAAAGTCAATGTTTTTGTGGATTTGGGAAAAGATAGAGTATTTAATTAAATGTTGTAATGTTGGGTAATTTAGTTGTGTTTAAATTTCAAACAGTTGTATGAAGGCTTTTAGGTTTGTATAGCCTATTTTAGAAAAAGGCCAATTCTGTTTATCATAAATTTACCTTAAATTGTTTAAAATGTAATAGTGTGATTACATCTAAGGAGTTGATCTATGGTCAACAATTAGAATTTTAAGAATTTATTGTTATGATATTATATAATAATTTTTTCTCCAAAGGGTCCAAGAGCACAGATAGATCGTGCATTGTATAAGAAATATATACATGCAGAAGTAAGAAACACACCCAGTCTAACTATTGAAGAATCCCCTGTGGAGGACCTTATTTTAAGAGAGGCAGAACATCCTGACCATGACATGATGAAACAAGAATGTTGTGGTGTTAAACTTGGTAACTATATTAACCCCACTTTTCAACTTTCAATATTGAATTACAAGATCAAATAAAAAAAATTACAAAGGAATAATATTAATGTTTTGAAGGAGTATATTAATATTAATTTGAAATTTAAATTCTCAAGTGGTAAAATATATCGTGAGTGGGTTATATTATTGGTTTTAGATGAGGTCAGTGCAAACCAAAGTCAATTTCCTGTTTGCTGCTTTTCTACTAAGAATCTAGTCCCTATTTATAAAAAATTGTCATGTCATTGTCATAACTACAAAAGTATGAAAATCAGTCAAAACCATACAAATTTTGATCAGCAAATAAATGTAGAAATACTAAAAGTTGGTTTCTGGTGCTGATGTTACTTGTCATTTATAAAAACTGAAAAGTTTCAGTGTCACTTTCTATGTTCTATAATATTCAGTGCAGCATAAGTTGTACTGGAAACCCCTGTTTATGAATTACAGGTGATGGGAAAGAAATTTATGGTAAAACAGTAATACTAACAGCTGGTACATTTCTACGTGGAAGTATAAACATTGGTCTGGATGTATACTCAGCAGGTAGAATGGGAGACCAACCAGCTGTAGGTCTAGCAAAAAGTATTGAAAATGCTGGCTTCACAATAGGTAGACTTAAAACTGGTATGTAAAATAGTTTTAAAACAATAGTTACCAGTTTACACCTGAAAAGAAGACCACTGTTTAAGCTCAGAGAGCAAAACAAACAATGTTTTGCTAAAATGACTATTTTGAAAGGAAATATATATGTTCTATAAATAATTCATTTTTTTGGGAAAATCCTGTAAATTTTCAAAATTTAGTTCATATTTATCAACCTTTCCGTTTTATATATGTACTTTTAAAAATTCTAGCCAAATAAAAATTATTTCAAGTGCCACAAGGAATATTCACATTAAATTTTAATTTTATTTGTGTAGGAACACCTCCAAGATTGGATGGTAAATCCATAGACTTCTCTAAGACAGAAATACATTATGGGGACAACCCACCAGAACCTTTCTCTTTCATCAATGATGATGTCTGGATAAAGGTAAATATCGTTTCAAATTCAAATAAAAGTACAAATCAATACTTTAAACTATTAATACAGGAAACAATATTGGTTGGTTATTGTTTCTGATTGGTCAAATGAAAACTGACACTATCTTATTTTTTCAGAAAACCTTACCATTGAAACCTTGATAAATAAACCGAAATTTATATGAATCTATATCTGAGAAAAAATAAAAAAATTCTAAACCATGTTTTCCAATCCTTTCAGCCTTATTTTACCTTCTTCAGTGGAGGTTAACATACTATAATGACACGTTACAATAGCAAATAAGTTTATGAAATTTTATAATTGTAAAGTCCCAGCTTGAAGGGTGCTGTATACTGACTGGGAACTGTCATACCTTAGCACTGGCTTATATGTTTCTATTCTCAAAAGATTTTAGTTTTAACTGCTTCTGTTTTGTCTTTTGTATTTGTTTATTTGAATTCCTTTTTAGCTCACCTGGCCCAGAGCGCCATGTGAGTTATTGTCATCACTTGGCGTCAATCAACTGTTGTCGTGAATTCCTCTACAGATCTTCCCCTCCGAAACCACTGGACCAATTGGAACTAAACTTGGCACCAGTGTATCTTAGGTGGTCCTCTTTCAGAAGTATATCCCATGACCCTTCCTACCAACCAAGATGGCTACCAGAGAAGAACATAGTTTAACATAGGACCCTATAGGAAATTTACTTAAAGATCTTGTTGTCTGAAACTATTTCGCTAATTTGAACAAAACTTGGCAGCAATGGTCCTTGGTTGGTCCTCTTTCAGAATTGTGTCGGATGATCCTGTCTGCCATCAAAGATGGCTGTCAGAGCCAAACATAGTTTAACATAGGAGCCAATGGGAAATTTACTTAAAGATCTTCTTGTCTGAAACCACTTGGCGAATAGGAACAAAAGTTGTCAGCAATGGTCCTTAGGTTGTTCTCTTTCATAATTGTATCCAATGAACCCGCTACCATCAAAGATGGACGCCAGAGCCGAACATAGTTTAACATAGGACCTTATGTGAAATATACTTATTAGGTCTTCTTGTCGGAAACCACAAAGCCAATATAAAGATTTAGCAGCAAAGGTCCTTAATTGGACCCCTTTCAGAATTGTATCCGATGACCCCGCCTGCCATCAAAGATGGCAATCAGAGCCGAACACAGTTTAAGATATGACCTTATAAGAAAGTTCCCTGAAAGATCTTCTCGTTTGAAACCAGTAAACAATTTGTAAAAACCAGTGAGTCAATTGGAACTTTACAGCAATGTTTATTGCATTTCCATTGTACTTCAGCATATATGTTTGTTCCATTTTTCTATGAATTTTGTTTTCTTGTAAATAGTCAGCTGATCAAGTTGTATGTCACATGACGAGAACCAATGAAGAGGTTGACAGAATATGCATGGACACATTACACCTAAACAGGCATGTTCAAGAAGAAATTGAAGGACCAAGGTAAGACATCGCATGTCACTGTTTATAAGGTACATTTCTGTAATACTGATGGGGAAAAAAAGGTATAAAGTTTAATTTCCTATTTCTCACTCCAACCAAGAGCATTGTGTTTAGGCCATGTATTGGTGTAGTATTGACGTGGAATGTTTGTGCTTATTTTACATTATTTTATGTTTATTTATGAAATCTTGTATGTATTTTGCATTCTTTAAATCATCTGTTAAATGTCAAAACTGGTTTATACAACTTATATTCTCTTCAAAGTTACAGAAAGATATCTGAATCCAATTCATAGACTAGTATAAGAGTGTTTTTGAATGGATTACATCACAATCATCCCTGTGTGACCATACTTGTTTGACAAGTGGATAATTTCCATGTTTTTGAAAACATCTTTGCTTTCAGTAGGTTAAAAAATCAATTTTTGTTTGCTCATATTCTGCAATGTTTGTAATTTATCAGTTTATTTGTACAATTAAAGTAATCTTTGTAAGAGTTATCTCCCATATGAGAAAATTTAATTCTTAAATTTTGAAATTTTTATAAAGTCCATTATATTCAAGATGACAGAAAAAAATTAGCTAAAAGGCATTTAAAAATGAATAAAAAGTTTGATGTTTGCTATAATTGATTGGCAAAAAGTTAAAAAAAAAGTTCTTAATTTTGTCATTTAAGCTAGTTTGTTCCTTACACCAGTAACATATTATAGGGAATCTGTTTTTAACTGGATTTTCATAGGAAAATATCAGTTATTAATTTGGTGATGTACGGCGGGCGGGCGGACGGACGGGCGGGCGGGCGGCTGCCAAACAGTGTCCGTGCAATAACTTATGAACTGTTCAACCAAAGCTTTTCAAATTTTAATATGTTGTTACTGATGACAAAATGGAGGTCAAGTTCGATATTGACGATTTTCACTTTCACCGTTCAAGAGTTATGGTTCTTGAAAGATTGAAAAATGGCTTTTCCAGTGGTGTCCGTGTGATAACTTATGAACTGTTCAACCAAAGCTTTTCAAATTTTAATATGTTGTTACTGATGACAAAATGGAGGTCAAGTTCAATATTCACGATTTTCACTTTCACCGTTCAGGAGTTATGGTTCTTGAAAGATTGAAAAATGGCTTTTCCAGTGGTGTCCGTGTGATAACTTATGAACTGTTCGACCAAAGCTTTTCAAATTTTAATATGTTGTTACTGATGACAAAATGGAGGTCAAGTTCGATATTGATGATCATTCTTCCATCGACCATACATATATTACAAGACAACAACTGTTTGAAAGTGGGAATCTGGAAAGTTATTGGAGTGACCACAAGATTCTTTGGATTCATATAAAATAAGGTTATAATCTCATTGGCGTATTTCTTTCATTATTGACTTCATGATTTCTGCTTACCAACCCCTGCTTAACAAATGTGTGTGTACTTATATACTCTCAAAAATTCCAATATTTGTCACTTACTATAAATAGGAAGTCAAGATTGATTTTTGCCTTTCCATTTCTGAACCCTACAAAACCCTACAAAAATTCATTTATATTTCTTTACTTCATCCTGTTTGGGAATCCAGATTTGCAAACATCATTTCCATGCAGGAAAATCCGGTTTGCTGTCATTCGACAGCCTCTTGTTTTTTTTGGAATGATGTCATACAACCAAGCTCCCTCGCCAATTTTGTTCAAATGACAAATATCATGTTTTGTTTGAAAAATTATCAATTGTGAGTAGAGCTAGATTCAAAAGAAACATATTTTTGCAGGCAAGCTTGGTAACTAGAACTTCATTGATATAATCAAGGTGAAATCTTTGAAATCTATAATAATTTTAAATTTGTAAAGTTTATTTCTGTCTTAATTCATACTAAATTATTTTGAATCAACCATAATTTAGGATCTTAAATTAAATTTGTATGTTGTCATTAGTCTTATCAAATTAATATAATACACAGTTGTATTTTATTTTTTACAAGTAGATTTTTGATAAACTAAGGATTCGGTTGTAATTAAAACAGTTAGGAGTCAACTTTTCTAAAGGGAAAATTTGTAAAATAAATAGATTTTTTCATTATAATATTGTTGTGACCACATTAAACTATTGGTTAGAAATGTAATCAACTCCTTTCTGATAAAATTAAATTATTATTTATAAACAAACTGTAGTACTGGTATGTACATACAGTTTATATAAACATAAATTTGTTTTCATTGATGTATTGTTTAAATGCACAACAATTTGAAAACCAAACTTAGCTATGAATAAATAATGCTACATTTAAAGATATGAGTATTGTCGATTTTAAAGAATTTATGTATATTGTTTCTTATTAAAATACATTTAAAGCATTTTGCTTTACAGAAACCAATGAAATTTCCAAAAATATGGTCACTATTAAAGCTGGATAAAAGGTGGTAAAGTTCTTGGTGAAAGGGATATAACTTTATTTTACTTTAAAGTTGATCAATTTGAAACAAATTATCTTCCATTGATATGTCCAGATGGTGACACAGACGAACTACACCACTATATCATTAGGGCAAAATAACAAATCTGTAACAATGTGCTGCACTTTTATTAACTGCAAATATATTATATAAAACTGAATGAAGAACATCGACACACACAATTCATATGATAAACTGACCAAACGAACAGACCTCAGCTAAATAATCAATACCTCTGTAAAGAGTCTTACGCAAATGTTTAAAACTTGTTTAATCGCAAACCAATTATGAAAAACTAAAAACATCTTTAACAGAAAAATCAATTCAAATTAAATGTGTTCACTTTTCGTAATTTTACTATTTTTAATAAATAATTCCAAAAGTAAAAATAAAAAGAACACTTCAAAAATAAAAAGACACCCATACATGTGATGGACTGTAAAATTCAGATCAGGAGATTTGGAAATTTTGGTCAGGAGTTTGGACTTCAGATCAGGAGGTTTTTTATCGACATATTTTTCATCGTAAAACTAAGATATAAGAGAGAAATATGCTATACATTTATTACATAAGAAATAAATAATAACTGGGGTTGCACCATTTGAAGTCAGCTTTCTAGGCATTGTTGAACTTTGTCAAATATTTCTGTTGTTTTGCTGGTGTCTTTGAAGACGGCATTTTGATACATAATGGTGTGCATAACAAACATTTTGCTTATATGATTTTTCTGTCAGCTTGTGTAGCAAACAGCTCACATTGAGCTGAAACCATTCCTTTTCCCAGTATTTTCATATACAATAAATGTTTTCCTCGGCATCAAAAACTTCCGATAAATGTTTAGACAACAACATTCCATTTTTCTATCAATGCCGGTATTTATCGGTATTTACCTTTAATCATCTTTGGCGTGTGCCATAAACAGAAGTAATTAATATACCAACATCTTTTGATTGTTCAATCAAACTATTACCCTTGTTAATTAGCCTTAAGCAAGGATTAAAATCTCCACATGTTGCGTAATCAGGTAATGTCAGTTACACCGGATATGTTTGATAAACTCGTGTTTTTACGACTTCAAAAAACTCGGGTTTTTACGATCTCAATGATAAATTTTGTAAACAAAATAGTAAAAATGGCGACTGAAAAATTTCATTCATGAAATTTTTTCTGCACGGGATTTTTTTCTCTTCAACGGGAGGACTGGAGGGGAGCCCTGAAAACGGGATTATTGTACTCCCGTCGGGAGGTTCACATGTATGGACACCTGAAAATATTTCAAATATCAAACACTGAAAAAGTTATAGAAAATTAAATACCTGCAAATATGGTCTGCTTTTTAGAGAGACCGCTCTCTTAGGCTAACTGGCAGTTAATGAATCAAAAAAGCTGCGCAGAGAGAACCTAAAAATGAATTCGCGCCAAAATGTGAATGTGAAATTCATGCATATAGTGAATATAACATGCGTGTGACGTCATTCGTCAAAGTAAAAAATATGTCACAAGATGATATGAAATGAAACGATAATGAATAAATTTAATGTACACTGAACACCAAAAGTCAAATCAAGCACACCCAATAAAAGCACTATCAACTTATATACGGTGACATACATTTAAAGCATTTTGCTTTACAGAAACCAATGAAATTTCCAAAAATATGGTCACTATTAAAGCTGGATAAAAGGTGGTAAAGTTCTTGGTGAAAGGGAGATAACTTTATTTTATTTTAAAGTTGATCAGTTTGAAACAAATTATCTTCCATTGGTATGTCCAGATGGTGACATATTTTGTGAGGAATTATATCATTATTTAAACTATATAAAGCGATTAATAAGTTATTTTAATTAATTATTCAAATCTGTGTATTTAACTGAAATAGTAGGCTTGGACACTGATTTGAAGCACAGTTCAGCACAATATACATTGTTGTCTCAATAATTTGTAACAGATAGATGATGTCTAAACATCATTTTATTACCCCCCCCCCCCCCCCCCCACCCCCCCCCCCCCCCCCACAATAACTGCAGCTTGAATTTAATTGTGAGACTGATTAAATATTAGATGTAATTTCTCTAGATGATTAGATATACTTAATAATTCTGAACTGATGTTCAGTAATCAGGTATGGTTTATCTTAGTCTAATGTTTAAAACATATATTTCGTAGTATAATCCTTCAGATTTCAACTGAATTCTATGCAGATCGGGGAGTTATCTGCCATTTATTGCAAAACAGAAAGGACTACCATATGTCCCACATACTTCATAAATGTATTGATGAAAAGGCTTGGGCTATGCTATAATGTTGTATATTTCAAACTAGGATTAGGCATTTCCTGATAATCAACATGGTTCACACTTCTGGAAAGAAAACTAGCACATTTTTAGTATTGTCACAGTTGTAAATGGTGATGTAATATTTTATTAACTAATTTTACACAGAAAATTGAAAAATCTGATCTTGTTAAAATGAAATCAGCAAAATTTTATCTCTTTAAAATGAAAATGGAAAAATCTCAATAAAAAATGAGGCATTTAAGCATTGGACAATAATTTGTTATGACAAAGGCAATGAAAGATTTATATTTTCCATTATTATCATTTTTAATATTTTCAAAAAAAATTAACGGTACATGTATGTTTTTGCAGAATAATTCATAACCTAAATGATAGGTTTTAATAATGTAGAAAAGGAAGATCTTTCAGGGTCTCATTTTAGGCAAAGATAAAATATGGTAAATGTAGGATATCTGGTTACATTTTGTGGCATCATGATATATATTCAGAAATTGATGAAAAGTCACAGTGGCTAACCATGAGGTCTAGGTAGTTTTTTCATTACTACATGTACTAGTGTTCACTAGCTTTTCATCATTTGATTGTGAGTTCGAATCCAGCTCACGGTCAGGGATCCAATGTTAATTTTGTAAGGATTGCCTGTTTTTTGCCATATTTGGGTGGTTCTGACCTTGTTATTCTTCTCCCACCACCAATAAAAACTGGCCGTCACAATAAACTGGTAGCCAATTGTGCTGAAAATTACAAATTCCAATAAACAAAATCAGACCAGAAATTAAATTCATTCATATAACATACATGTACATTGTACACCTCAAATGATGTGATACCAGTATATTCTATATAAATGAAATATTTGAAATATGAAAAATTAAAAAGTGGTTTATCAATGAGAATGAAAACATTAACAATATTCGTAAAGAGGAAGAAACAAGATATAAGTTTTTACTGGACACCATCTACTGTAGCATTAGGTTGTTGTGTCTTGCAGCCATAATCCTCCAAAAATGACATCACAATAAGGAAACAATAGCATAATGTCATTTTAGACTGTGTGTTGTACAAATCTGGCTTATCATAAGTTACAAATATTATTATGTTCCCCCAAGGAATTGCAGGGAGATGAGGGGACATAATGTTGTATTTTTGTTTCTTCACTATTATTATTATTATTCTTTCTTCAGTAGCCGCTTTGTTCGGGAGTGTTCTCGAAAACAGCTGAATCGATTGAAAGCGAACTTACTTACTAAAAAAATATACCACCATCTGAAGTTGTGCCTCGTCTTATTCAAACTGAAAAATCTGAAGTGGCTGCCATTTTCAAAACAGCCGCCTTCAAAGTTTAAAAAAATTCTTAAAAAATTGAAAAACATTCTGGACAGCTCCAATTTTAGCATAGAAATGTTCAGCACCATTAAAAATAGTATAGACGACCATTTTGAAAAATCAAAGATAGCCACAGTCTGAGTTGAAAAACTTGGGGAAAAAAATATAAAAAATTCAAAAAAATTCCTACTTGTGTAAAAATTTATATTTGGGGCTAGAATGGCAATGGGGGAAAATCTGTTATGCTGTGCATAACAGTTAGTACTATTTGTGTTTGTTTTTATTCTTTTGCAGTTATCATCAGTTTTCAACAACAATTATTATATTTGTATTGATTTCTGAATTTGCAGAAAACAATTTAGCACATACACAACCCAGATATGACTTTTTCAGGGAGATATTCATTTGGACAGTTATGAGTTTGGATATCTTATATTATAGGAATTAAAAAGTTTTCCAGACATTTACTTTTTTAATAATGTTTCAAACAGAAAAATCTTATTAGAGACAAAGGATGGGACAAAATCAATGGTAATAGATAAGATTAAGATCATTTTTCAATGGTTTGTCTAGTCAAATTGAATTAATGATTTTGATGTGTGATAAATATCCCCATTAATTCATGTAGTTGACTAAGTTATTGTTACTGGAATAGAAATTAATTCTAATAAAGATAAATAGTGGTAATGTCAACAGATAGATTTTTCAAGTTTCCTCAATTGTAATCAACTTATCTGCCTGTAATTATCTGTTCATATTGCATAAAAGTTCAAATTTTTTAAGCATAAAACATTTTTAATGTTTACTATAAATATATTGTTTTTTTTCTATATTTTTTTTTCTTATCATTTTAATTTTTTCTTACTGTCTTTTATTGTTATTATGATTTTTCAATTTTTTTGTTGCTATTATATAATATTTCATTCAGATCTCCGACACCAAGGGACCTACAATCATATTACTTGGTGTGAAGGTGCATCTCAGGATGTAACACAGCCTCCCACCAAAATTAGGTCACTCTGACCTACTTATCACACTTCATTTACTAGGGTAAGTTTTATGTCCGAGTTCAGTTTTCTCATACCAAGCAACCTACAATCATATTACTTGGTGTCAGGGTGCATTTCGGGAAGTAACACAACTTCCGACCAACATTAGGTCACTCTCACCTACTTACTGCACTTCATTGACTTAGGTTAAGTTTTACATCTGAGTTCAGTTATCGGTTACCAAGTGACCTACAATCATTACTTGCTGTAATGGCGCATCTCGGGGAGCTTGGCAGCCACACACCAAAATTAGTGGCGGAACGAGGCGAACTTTGTAATCATAGATTTCTGGTTTCATTATTATTATGATTTTTCTTTGGATATTCAATTGCATGATTTAACTTCCGATTATAGGTTAGAAAAATGGTGTTGCCCTCATCAACATCTCACAAACCAAAATGTCTTATGAATGGTCTAATTTAACATTAATTCATCATACCTTTTCTGTACTAGATGGCAACAGGTACACAGTTCTTATTTCATTAAACGATAAACTTTTGATTGACTACATCTGTCAAATTCTATTATGTAAGGAATCTCTGATTATGGAAAGTTAAATAGCATGAATAGAAAAGAAAAAAGTAAATATCAAAGACTTGTTTGAAATATGTATTGGGTTGTGTTGTGTTTTTTGTATTAGAATTTCAATATCAAATGACATGATATAATATCTTTTCAAATAATTATGTCATTGATGAATTGATGAAATAATTAGTTTTTTTAAACTGCTACTATACAATAAGACGGTTGTATATATATATATACATGTATACAAATATTAGTGAATATGACAAGCCCATGCAGTTTAATATTGTGTTTGGACAATATATATCCAGAATATAATAACACATATTTGAGAGGGGCTATAGTGCAGTGTTCTCCAGAGAAATTTATTTTCAACCAACACAAATTTTTACCCCAAGAAATTCATCGATGATTTTTTTTACCCAGAAATTAATTGTCAGCTGAGGCAGAGCAGAGTTCAAGGGGTAACAAACTATCACCCTCACCTATAATATGTGCTGCCTATTTATTTTATTAAATTAAAGCCTTTATTTATGATTGTTTTAATAGAGATGGTATCATTCTGCTCTTGGGCAGAGCCTACCATTAAAACTAGGCAATACCAGTTGGGTGATAGACAAAAATTATTACCCACTTATCCATGTTTTAAAGCACCACTTAGCCATATGTTAAAGCAGAAT
Source organism: Mytilisepta virgata (assembly GCA_028015205.1). Lineage (NCBI taxonomy): Eukaryota > Metazoa > Mollusca > Bivalvia > Mytilida > Mytilidae > Mytilisepta > Mytilisepta virgata. The sequence goes on along the minus strand of CM051520.1, from coordinate 17,835,392 downwards.
ATTACCCACATCTAAACTAATAAAAAATACAGAATTATGATAATACATGTATTCTGATAAAGACATAATTTAATGATGAGGAAATCATTCAGTCAATTCAGAACTTGATATGGTATATAGGGGTTCTACACCATGCTATATCATGACAGACATATTTTACTGATGGAGGAAGTGAAAATACCAAAAGAGAACTGTTTTCATTTAAGGGCATACGATACAGTTACAGGGGAGATAATCGCGTCGCTAACGTCCAACAAGAACTTTTCGCGGAACATTTTCCTTTTCCCGCAACGTCGCTAATTCGGACGTCTCCTTTTCGCGGAAAATAACCTTACGTCATAAAACAGTTCACGCAGAGAGGGAAATAAGTGGACAAAAAAAAACACGATCAGGAACACCAAAAAGGCGACAGTCAAACGACAAACAACACAAAATACTAAAAAGTACACACAGAAACGAGTAGCAGGAACCCCACTAAAACTAAAAGGTGGCGTTTTAATGGGTTTCATGGCGGAAAGTTTTCCATTTTGGAATAGATAGATTTCGATACATTGACATCTATATTTATAGTTCATGTAGTTATAAAATCCCTTAGTTCAAATGGTGCATGAATATTGTGAGGAACTTCCATGTATCAAGAAGATACCTTTACATTTTTGTACATCATTTAATAAAAATGAAATTACAGAATTAATTTCTCGGACTTCCTAACGTATGGTGATTTGCTTTTTTCAAAAGAGAGTAAAAATACTTAATTGGACATATATATATGCTGAGAAACGCTAGTCATATACGTTTAAATACATGTATTGCTTTGGATAGAAACAGAAGTTCAATAATCGACGAAAATTGTCGGTATCTCCAGATATATATGGAAAAAACAATTTTATAAAAATTATTTTTACACAGGCAACGCAATCCACAGCATTATTTCCCATTGGTGACAGGACATTTAACACAAAAGATGAAATAAGCAAAATTGTTGTAAAACATATAATTTGATCAGGAATTCTTTTCAAAGAGAGTGATTCCAAGCCTTTTATTCATACACGTGGGAATCGGGACCACACGAGTATCCGTTTTGCGTTATGGTGGCACGTCATTTCCCGCGTAAAATCAACAGTTGTACAATGCCTAAAAATTCGACAGTTTTTTCAAAATATCTAAAAAATGAGATCATGGACCCCTTAATTTCGAAACTGCATTCGATAGCAATTTATAAGGACAACATTGTGTGATTTTTAGATTAAATTATCAATAGCAGATTTTTTTTAATATACTGATGTATCGTGCCAATATTCAAAGTTTTTGGTAATATATCACATATTTTGAAAAAATGAAAATATCCTGTAGCACAAAATCGTCTAAATTTTATTTATCTGAAGAGAAGAGATATTCGTTTTCTTTATGCAAAAAACCCGATGTATTTATCTTTTAAAACAAGAAAGTACTTGATTTTTATCGAAATAGGTGAAAAGACGATATTTGCACAATCTTACTAAAAATCCCTGAAATTGAACCTTAAATATCTCAAAAAGTAGCATATGAAGGTGTCATTTTCTTTGTATTTTTAGAAAGATCGGTGAAAAAACTACCAATATGCAAAATCTCAAAGAAAAATCAATAGTAGATCGAAACTGTATCGTATGCCCTTAAGATCAGAGTCAATCACACCTTGCCATACATAAGTTGGATTTGAACTCATTACCTCTGTTGACAGTCTAGTGACCATAAGTATTAAAAGAAAACTACCTAGACCACATGGCAACAGAGCTTCCAATGTGATCAGTATTTGGATTTTTTAGACTCGGAACATTTATTTACTTATTATTTAAAACTCAAACCATTTATGAAAAGATCTGTTCTTTTAATTTTCTTCAAGTCCAACATATATATTATCAGTCACAATAATAATATATGTATTAGTCATAAATTTATTTATAATGTGAAAACTTCAGCTTTAATTAGTTCTCAAACTTTGAAAGATTTCTGATAAAATGAGTGAATGATGTCTTTTCTTTAAAATCAATAGTGTTACTGTATTTATGAGTTTCTTCCCTTCAACTTGCAGTAGCTTGTTAGTCTGGAGTAGACAGTATTCTGTGAAAATTACATAATGTGGACATTGACAATGAACTTCCTTGTCATCGACAGCTGTGAACGCTTTTCTTACATAATCATAGAATAGGTTTAATGACAGATAGAAACAATTGAACAACAGTAAATACAAATTGGTTTTCTGCATTTTAAAGTAAATGAGTATGAGATATGGAGTTCAAATCTATATTGTTCGCACCACATCAACTTGTTTTGAAAAACTGAGATTTATTATAGATTGTTCCTTCTGTTCTTTAATGAAATAAACATAACTGAGATGAAAGAATGAATGGATGTGTGTGTTTGTTTGTATGAATGTGTGTGCAAAAGTATTAACATCATCATCCAAGGGCAGTATTTTATTTTGAATATAGTTAATGTTTTGTGTGAGCTTGTTTGATTTTTGCACAAAATATGATTTATGACCTTGTGGGAAATACACAAGTTTTTCCCCAGTAGTTTGAACCATGTTTATTCCTATGACATACATCGATGGTAGATATTACAACTTTTGCTTCGATGTTGCCAGGGGTATAGTATTTTTGACCCATTTATCATTCATTTGTCTGTCTGTCTGTCATAGGTATTTCTTGCCTGGGTAGTTTATCTTTCTTGTTGGGTCTTCTTTAGCTTCAATTTGAATGAAGGTTAATTCCACTTATAAAATTTCAAATGAGTTTAATTTGAGACATGCAGTTTTTTTCTTGAGGCAGAATTGTCATAATTTTGAATCAATATATGCCAGCTTTTGGGTACACCTTACGTGGAATATTCTGATACTGTAAAAAAATCGCTTTGGTACTTTGATTTTGTATGGTGTATACTTTGTTTGGGCTAATTTGGCTAACCAGAAGATTATATCAGCGTTATTGAAAAAAAAACCAATAAATTGGTGTAAAGTTGTGGCACAGTTCAAGAAAAATACAATTATCTTTTCATTTTTACAGAAAATCTAATCAGAATTCAAAACTGTTTATCTCATACAATTCAGTACATCATCATTTCTGACTAGAAGTCAAACAAAATAAATTTTTTCCTGCATCACTAATGGTGAAAACAGGTCTAGTAGCTGCTGGACTCTGTCTGGCTGTCTGTTTATGTCCATCTGTCACGCTTAGGGGTACATACTTTGTGTAATCTGTAACCTGGACTGTATTGAACCAATATTTTTAAAACTCTGCATATTGTTTATATACGTATTGAAGATTTGCACCTCTTATTTGGTACGCAATCATGACCTGAATAATACTGGTTAATTGAAGCATCTTTTTATCTAAACCACAATCATATTAGAGTAATAATAACTTTGCCCCGACAAACATATGACGGTGACGCAGGGCGAGACATGTAATCGGTCTTGTTAAAATTACTACATGTACATAACAAACATCTAGTGACAGCCACATAAACTAAAACCAATTCACAGAAGTCATAGGGTATTTCTTCATGACTACTAATGATCACTAACCTGTCAACACTGAGGTTGTGAGTTTGAATCTCACCTGTGGCCGGATGTGTTCCACCCAGATTGTAATTGACAAGGATTGCCAATTTTCCTACCGAAGGTCATGGTTTTCTCCGGGTACTCCGACTTCCTCAACCAATAAAAACTTGCCGCCGCGCAATAGCCAAATGTGATGAAAATGGCATGAAACCCTTACTAAAAAAGCAAACAAACACAGAGGTACAGTGTATTATAAGATTTTCAGATAGCGCAATTCTTAGCTGACCTTTTATCTTTATCCAAACAAATTGTTCCTATCTTTGGGTCATTTATCTGCATCTGTACCATACCAAATACACATGTAAAACACATGGTTCTTGATGTACAAAACTAATACAAAAAAATACTGCACTAATTCAGATGTTGAGAAACTTATTGCTTTGTGGGAAGATTCAAGATGCCTCCTCCAGCATCCCCTTTTTAGCTTTATCTTTTCGACAATTTCATTGCAGCACATAGAAAAATAATAGATACAGTTGCTACTACTTCCTCTTCCATTGTTGATTACAATCTGATAAGCTTAATCATTATGTGTGTATGACAGAGTATTATAATACAAACCTTACTGTGTGTAATGGGCTTTAAGAGTTAAGATTCACATGGCTAGCTGAAATCAGAATTTCAATTATGTACCCAATAGAGCCTGAGATTTATTAATGGAATTTGTAGTTTTACCCAATGGAACCTCAGAAATCTTTGATTGAAACTTCATATAACTATCCAATGGAGCCTGTATCCTGAAGAGCCTCACATATCTGACCATATCATTTTATATTGAGTGTATAAAGATACATCCTTGGATATAATTATGGCCAATTAAAAATCTTATTACCGGTTTATATGAGTTTCTCTGTAAACCAGGTGTTCTCATTCTGAACAATTCCAATTTATCATGTGTTATATAGTTATATAGATTAATTTCTCATATTAATTGATAGCTTTGTCAAAATTATAATATTCCAGATAATAAGAAACCTATAGGTGGGCAAAACAATAATTATTCGGAAGACTTATTTTTCAAAAAATTGCTATCATTTTATAACTATGTTAATTAATTGTTTGTGTGTGTTCCAAAGGCATTTCAGTTAGGAGATGATCAAACTAAATCAGTTTCTAAATCTTTAAGTCAGTTTTATATGGTTATTTTATGGACTGTTATTTGTGATGTACAATTTTTAGTTCACTTAAACGAAGTTGAGGAGGACTAATGGAGTACCCTCTGGCATGCAAATCCTTGTGCACGTCCACAGCCAGTTCTCAGTTATTAGTTGACATAGGGTCATCTATTTTTGTGTGCAGATGGAGGTCACATGTCCCATATTACACGGTCAACTGGCTTTTAAGTTTTATATCAAAAATCAGTTTTAACATACAAAATGACCTACAATCATATAACTTGGTGTGAGGATGCATATCGGGGAGTAACACAGCCTCTCACCAAAATTAGGTCACTCTGACCTACTTATTCCGCTTCATTGACTTAGGTTAAGTTTTATGTCCGAGTTCATTTCTCCTATACCAAGGGACCTACAATCATATATTATTTCCTGTAAGGTTGCATCTCGGGGATCTACACAGCCACACACCTAAATTAGTGGGGGAACGAGGAGAGCTTTGTAATCATAGATTTCTGGTAGATACATGTAATTTTTACATTCTTACACAATTTTCATTAAGTAATCTTTGCACATCCATGTATATCTTTAGGTAAATGGCTTAAATAATCTTGGTACTTCATCATGTCTACCAACTTCACTTGCACAGAGGTTACAAACCCAGCATGCAGCAATTTTCACCTACAAAGGATTGCAAGTTTTCCTGCTCAAGGTTTTTCGTTCTCTTACAGATGTTAACAAATATGAAAATATAAGCATAAGGGGTATGCATCAATGAGATAACATCTAAGATTGAACAAGGGTAAAAAATCATTATACCCATGCATTGTGTGGCAACCAACAAAGCTCACCAAATGATACCCCACTGCTTGCAATGTCCAAACCCCAAAAATGATTTTGACCAAACAACAAAATAGGAGGTGCACAATGGCATTATATGATAAAGAATCTGAGAAAGTTTCATTAATTATAATAAGTGGTTTAGGAGGAGTTGCGGATACAAAAGCGGAACATATTGTTACTGAATGGACAAATGACGGACGGACAGATGAAGTTCGCCTCCCCAATCACTATATACCTCCACTTAATAAATTGGGGGTATAATAAGTTGACAGGGTCCTGGATTAGGGCAGGTGCAATGTATATGTAGAATGTTGTGGAGTTTAATAACATTTACTGAGTACTCAGCCCTCACTCTAAATCCTGGGACAGTGGCTTAAACAAAGGTAGATAAACAATAAAAGTCTGTCACATTAAGTATTTGATTCAATAAATACAGTACCAGAACAAAAGACCAATGACATAATTCATAAGAAGTTAGATACTTTGAATGTTCATTGTTTGATGACAGCTAGCTATAAAGGTACTAGTTGCGTGATAAAAGACCACTAGAGTATTAGCTGTAGTACTTCAAAATTGATTTCATACAATAATTTCATCAAAAGGCTTTGAAATTATTTTTGGATTTGTTTTATTTTAATGTCTTTAATTTTTAGAGATTTGCGACTGGCACGAAATAATCCAAAATATAACCACAGCCAAAATATCCCAAGTTACGGTAGCAAGAAAGTCAATTATGTAACAATGGTGTTATTAAAATCGTCTTTTAAGTGCTGTTTTTGGATTTTACAAAGTTTGTCCAGAAATTGTGATAATTAGATTAACAGGAAAAGGTCAGCAATACAAGGTGCACATTTTATTACCTAGGGAATTCCTACAACCTTGATGGTGCCAAGGAGAAACTAATTTATCTACTCATTTCCTTTTTTGCAAAGAAGGATCTAAACTGTTGTAGTATATATAATAGGAACTGGATTTAAAAAAAAGACCATTTAATGAAATGTGAAAATTTCTCATTTATAAACGTGTATATACCGGTATATCTTTAACTGGTTTTCCAATATTTTGGTCTCGACCACTTCTGATGGGTTGTCAGTCAATGAAATGGCCATTACAGTGCATCAAGTTATTTCGGTATTTTGTGATACAGTTTATTAGACAGCATTAGCCTATGACATAGGTAGCTGTTTTAATTCTAAATAGTACTACTGCAAAAATTTCTGAATTTCATTTACAGTAAATGATAAACGTATCTTTTATGAGTTAGCCAGTTTTTTTTATAGATATGGAATTGATTGGCAAGTGTTTTGACATCCAGTTGATGTGAAATACCTACATCTTTCTAAACTGTTTTAACAGAAATAAATTCTGACAATTACATCAGGGGGTGCACAATTTTTGTGAAAATTTTGGCAGATGCATTTTGAATCAAACATGATTTTAACTGAATTTTCCAGGATCATTTTGATGCTTATTTTCAGTTGATAAAATGACATACCTATCTTTCAACAATCTGGCATTATGCAACAATTTGAAGCCCCATTTGCTCCAAAACTCATTTACAATTAATGGGCTGAATAGTTTGATTTCCTTAAGAATGTGTCTTTTGTTTTTTGGTGAATTTGTCTGATTTTCAGAAGAAAATTTTGTAATTTTGATTAAGAAAACATGATTTATTATTGTTTTCCTGACAGAAATTTCATTAACAATTGATTTACGGTGACTAGATAAAGATATTTTAATTCCATTTAGAGATATATCAATCATGCAATATATTGTATCATGTTTGTTTTTCAACTTGCATCCATTAAATGTCTTACAAATGTCTTTAACAAACCATAAAATATTTTGAAGTATATAAATTGAATCATTGAAAACTTGTAAAAAATCTAATTAGGCTATGTCCTTGTTTTTCCAGTTACAAAGTTTTGAATGTTTGGTGATAGAAATATCAGCTTAGAAAACATGTTGAACAAGGAAAAATTGATATATTGATATTAATTCACCTGAAGAAATGATTTTTAGAAGATTATAGTTTTATTATATTTCTAGTGACAGTAGTAATCACCTTGTCTTTCTATGCACGTTTTAATTTAGTTAATGTAGCATTTGAACGACCATATAAAGTAGAAGTAGGCACAGCATGTGACTGTGTCTGTCTGTGCCCATATATCTGTCCATATTGTCCATTATATCACAGTTCAGATTCCTTTCATTGCATCACAGCAGGAATTCCCTCTGTTACATAACAGTAGGAAATCCACCCATTTCATCACATATTAATAATTAATTGAAATGACTATATTTAGTATTCACACTTATGAAGTAAAGGGTTTCATTTATTTAACATCATAAGGGTAGTCATGCATATCCTGTTTATATTATATTATAAACCTGTTAAATGCATATTCCTCTTAATTGGATAAATTTTTATAGCACAAAACCTGTTACAATACTCCTTATAACAGTATATTGACTAGTTAAGAAAATTGTCTCATTTGTATAATTATTTGGTTGAACTTAAGGTATCCCCACCATAGTAAATGATGCCTGTAAATTTTATTTCTTTTTGAAGGAAAATAAATTAAACATAGAGTTGAAAACTCAAATTGGGTGGATACATTTCCCCATGTTGTAACATACTTCACAGTGTGTATGCGACGTCTATGAAAACAAGAAAGTTATATAGTGTTTCCGAAGTTCACCAATAATTTCCGAGGTCTTCTGCTCTTACTTTGCATTGAAAATGTGGGATATTTGAAATAATCACTTGGTCATTTATTGTCTTTTTACCTATAATTAGGGCCTTGCATCAATTCTGATTCCTTTTAGTTTTCAGTCTCTACAAAATGTATATGTCCACTCATTTTGGCTTTGTATCTTTAGGAAAACTTGGATTTTAATGATGATGTCAACCTTGAAGGTCAAGGTCACAAACTTAATTTACCTGCATATGGGTCCTCATTGACAAACATTATCACTCTCCATCTGCAACTCTGCTCATAGTTAAATGATACTTTGCATTATTGTTCAATGCTACCTGCAGATGTGTTACACAATTGGTTTGAATGTTTACCTTGAAAGTTATGTTTGACTTTAGGTCCATGCTTACAATTATATTTGCTCTATATCATCAGTACTGCTAAGAAGTTATTAATAATATGTAAATCTGTGCCTTGATGATGAAGTCTTGTAGACAATAGGTTGGTGTTCTGAAACCCATTTCTGCTCTCTATCTTTATATCTGGTTGGAGTTAATGATTCTTTGTATGATTTACTACGCTAAAAAGTAGGTATAAATGTGCCAATTGTGGTTGTCAAACCGGAACCTGTTCATGACCCGGAAATTTGTAAAATCAAACCCTGTCGGTGACATTCAGTGTTCAAAGGTAAAACTGTTAATGACTTGACATGACAACTGCATGGTCAGTCTCATCACTGATGATCTCTGATATTGATATACATTGTAAATAGCCTTACATTTTAGTTAAAACAGAAAGTGATTTGTAGTGTAGCAGACCCTGTGCATGACAGGTGATTTATAAGTTCCACAATGATAAAATTATGAAAAAGTAATCCTGTCATTGACAAGGGTAAAGATAGCAACCCTGATCACGACAGGACAGAATCTGTGAAAAGTGGACCCTGTTTTGAGGGACATACATACTACTATTTCTAATAGAAGTAACACCATCCCCCCCCCCACCCCCGGGTTCCAACTATTAAGTAAAAAACACAACATAGGATATACACAAACCAACGCCCCAAGAAAGCACTTCCATTTGAAAGTAATCTAGAATAGAAATGTGATATATTCCATGATATAAGTCTAAATAGAAACAATTTAATGACTTTGCAGGTCAAGCTAATCAACAAAATCGTTTTTTCCAGTTTGTAATACTCATTTTTATTTTGTTATTAACTCAATTAGTAACCTGACCTAGAACTCATTATAAATGGTATTTAATTTAACCTGAAAATTAGGAATTCCTCTTAAAGTGCATAATTTTTAGTGTCTACCCTGAAGTGGCAATTTTTTAACAAGCACCTCTTCAATTTTTTTTTCAAATGTGTCAGGTCATAAATGGGGAAAGATAATATATGTATATATATATATATATATATATAAAGAATCTTTCCTCTTTGCTTAGAATGTCATGCATCTTTTATGGAAATGAAAGATCTGTTTGTGTATTGTATAATATCAGTTATAATTGGATAGTATTGCCTTACTTCTTATTTGGAAATCAAAATTTTAATTTCTCATATTTTTTGTTTGTGTTAGTTGATATCCTGAATATACAAGATATTTGATCTACTATAACTGAATAAGTCAATAAATATAATTTATATGTAAAGGATTGCATACAAATAAATTCTATAGCTTTCCAGCAATTCTCTCACTTATCCTGGATCTACCATGTAATCATTATTATTAGTCTGTTGTTGTACATCCCACCATATACAATATTTGTTTGAAGTGACACATGTCAGAGGAAATACAAATTATAGGTATAGAAATATTTGTGTAGGTAGATTTATCAATTGTTATTCTACAACAACTGCAGTTTCTATGGTGCATTTCTGTAAAGTTTAATGACCTTTGACTAATGCCTCTTTTACAGTATTTTTATTAGCCAAATTATCACATATTTTGTATTTTTTATGGATTTTGAAGATATGAAATTGTAATTATTGGGTTTATTAAGAATTGAATGCTTCATTTTTGTAGTTTTATTGGGGTGTAAAAGCCTTGACCTTAGCAAATATTGTATGAAGAGCAGAAGAGTACTGGTGTATCTGATTTACACCATGATGCATGATAGAACATTCAGATCATAGTTTTTAATAATTTAATAAGGGAATATTTCAAGAATTTATCTTACAAATGTATACAAGGGTAAAGACTGGCTATCTGGGTACATTTTATGGCGCCATGGTATAAATAAAATTCTGTGATACCAATTGAAAGCCAAAAACAACCAAGGACTGAGCTGTTCAAGAGGGAGATGGTCCTGAGTTTTCGCAGATTTTACAATTTTTCAACAGTAAATTTTAAGTACAAATTTATCAAATTAGGGCTAGTATCAAAATACTATCAACTGAGCTGGACATACCCTCGGTGACTTGGAGTCCACCAGGATAAGAGTCATTATGTACTACCTGTATTAACTGCATGTCTCGGAATGAAGTACTGTAAATTCAGAAATTGTTGCATGCATTTGTTACTATGAATTTTAGAAAATCAACAGTACTACAGGGGCGTTAGTAATGCAGTTCATGTACAGCTTGCAATAGAGTACCACTAGTAAAAATTAAAGCAAGTTTTAATTATTGTGATCCTCTTTTTGTTCCATTTATCACATTAATAAAAACATCTCATTAATTTCTGAAATCCTTGCATTTAAATTCTGGTTATTGTTTTTTTTTTACACAGCTTGTATCAAGTTTGAATTAGTGATTAATTGAGAGGCATTTTTTGTTATGACCAGTGAATGAATCTTGTTAGGTTGATTGTATAGTAATATAGACATTATTGAGTGAATGACACAGCTGTTACCAGACAATATCATACCTTTGATTTTTACAGACATAACTGTAAAATAGATCGTGGTTAACCTTGATAAACATCTCTTGGCAATTTGTATAATAGATCTCCAATAGTATATAGCCTTCTTTTTTTTAGTGTGAAACTAGAGAGAAGTTTTTGGCTTTTTTCAATAATCAGTATAGTCCCATATATATAAGCAAACTTCAGACTCTTTACTCCAACACTGAGGCTAATATTTTCCCTTTCCAGCGTCAAATGAATTCTGTGGAATTTAACTGTTGTAGACAAAATTTGTATTTCCAGGACTATTGTTGGGTGAAAATCTATCTTTGGTTGGGATTTTTACACTTTTTCATTCAAGGACAATAGTTCCCATTACCTATAATTATCATTAAATATGATAAAATTGAATATTCTGAGGTGGTGGGCATACTGTTTTGAACTTTTTTTCTTTATTGAAGTATGTGATGCTTATAAAGTCACTAAAGTATGTTTTTCAAAATAAGTGTATATAAGCATATTAACAGAAGGATGTTTAGGAAAAGGGGGCATTGGACGATTTTAAATGAACTTTAGATAGCTGCTTAATTCTTTCTTTTGGGGAAATGTTATTGGATTTTCCTTAAAATGTTGTCTAAATGCACATCTTTAATAAGAAAATGTTCTGTGTTCTTTAGTTGTAGTTTTCTCAGTCGGACCACTGCTCAGAGTCAGAATAGATTGGTAAACAATGGCCAGTTATACCAAATTTTCACCAAATGTTTTGTGTTTTTTAATTTCATACAAAATAGATATGATTATATGAATATACAATTGTATGCAACTAACATGGAAGTCCTATGTCATGTATGATAGTTTCATCATTCATCTGAGGGTTTGATAAAGGTGTCGCCTCATGACTTTCTCGTAACATTGTACTAGGAGTGCTATGAGAACTTTGATTTTCGTTGTTAGATGGTTCATACACTACCTCATTGTCCTCAATATCGTAACATGGAACAGAGGTTGGAGGGTTTACCAAGGTGGAGATCTGCTGATTCATTAAATTGGCAATGGTGGTCAAGCGATATTTTCTGTAACGATCACAGTACACATACTTTGCTAGTAAATTGATGTGTCTGTCAAACAGAATGTAAATCATTGGCTGAATGGCTCCTTGTGTCCACGCAATAAAACTGAATGATTGGTAAACTTTCGGAGATACATTAAAATGGACATCTATTAATAGTAACAAAAATAACGGATACCAGCAAATTACAAAGGCAATAGTATTGAGTATGAAAATTTTTGCACGATGGCTGGAATCATTTATGAAGGTTTGAATATTGCATGGTGACAAAGTTTCATCCGCTATGGTCAAAGAGGAACGCACAAGCATTGATACACGATTTGTATGATTCACTTGAATTTCTTTGTACAACTTACAAATAAAATGTATTATTCCTATTATAGCCAGAGTTGAAATTGCTATCCACATTGCATGTGCCACATATCCAGTTTCCTTACCAAGTACAAAAGAACAGCTGCCAATTTCTGGATGAAATTCAAAATATCCGCCTATCAATGTTGGACCAAGGTGTAATACTGTGCTTGCTATGTAAACTAGAATTACTCCAAATAGAATACAACACAACGATCCACGTGAATTTCCTCCAATATTAATCTCTCCAAATGTATAAGCTTCTGTACAAACCATGGCTAACATATTAAAAACAGATGCAGTGACAATTAATACATAGGTTGCTCCAAAAAAATCACAGTCGGATGGCTTTTGTTGTGTAACAAGATTATTGGCAATTGGAATGCAATAAGCTGATTTCAGACAGTCCAAAAAGCATGCATGTATCAGAAAGGCACTTGTCATCTTTCGTAGTGTTTGTCTTATAAAAACAAATAACACAACTACCAGATTCAGCAGTATCCCAAGTACGGCCACAAAGTACAGGTAATAGGCTTCTTGATGGAAGGTGTTTGTAACGGAATGGTCATCTCTTGCCTTGAAGGATTTTTCCATGTAGGTTTGGATTGCACGATCATCTTGGTTCAAATTGACTGTGTGAATTGGAATCATATGAGTATGGTTAACCATTTTGGTCTCGATAGTGGAAGGATATTTATTCTTTGGTTGTGATTCGTCATACTATCACTACTCCATCACCTGTGAAAATTAACAGGAATTATGTAAGATAAGACAATACAAATATCTTATGTAATATCTGGCTAACCAAGGAATTGTTTGCATATTATTCTTGTACAGTAAATACTTGTTTTTATATTTTTTCAATATGGACAAGTTATTAATGATAACAAACATTCTTTATGTTTTGTTGGGCCCAATATATTTTGTGTATTAAATGCCAATTTGGTTGTTTTTGTGGATGTTTTTGGAACCTCAAATTTAGTTATCTTTTATACAGTCATTACTAGAAAATTACAAAGTTACAAAAAGTTCAGAATTTTATACTTTACCACAAAAATCAACATCTTCAGAGGTCAGGAGCCTCGTAGTAGTGTAGCCATTGGGCACATTAGGAAACAGGAACCCTGACTTGAAAGGATGAAAAATAAATGAACCTATGGTAGCATTGTAAAGTGAGGTGTTTAAGTGTTAAATTTTATGAAGTTGAAACAAATTATGGAAGATAATTTGGCCTTTTAAATCAGTTTATGATGTAAGAAAAAGAGGGGTGAGATTATACATGCATGTTCCATCCTCATACTAAACCTTAGACAAAATATTATTTGTTCTTCAGTACTCTGTCATTAATGAAATTTACAAGTAAATAACACATTCTTTAATTTCCTCCATCAGTAATGTATTCAATCTTATTGTAATGGGCACCTGTTTTGTCAGTGCATTTCTACAGGGCTGAATTCATTACAGTACAGCATCTCCTGACATGTTATCATGCATATTGATTTAGTGGTAGAGAGGTTTCTTTTGGTAATTAGTCTTATCAGTATGCATAGTCAAACACTAAGGCAGAATGAATTTTAAAGAGTTCCATATTAAAATACATCTTAATTCTGCCAAAGAAAGAAATTTACTGATGATTCATTTTCATTTATTATTCAACCAAAATGAAAACAAATTTATATTATCTCATTGATTAAATCAACGCAGAATTCACATAAAAAAGACAATTTTCTGCTGCAGTTAAATTGAAACATCCCCAGATTTATTCTGTTGATCAAAAAGTAAAGGAAATGAGGAACTATACTTGAATGTTATATGTTATCATTAAATTAAAAGAACCAAGTGTCCTCTTGGAATATAGCATGCTCCCCGAGTTGCAGGTATTTTTGTAATTCAGGAAGCATACTTTATTCCAGCAGGAATTTGATATTATATGTTATTTAATAACAATTTCATAAACTCTAGATGTTTTATTGATGAAGTTGGTAAAGGGTTAATTAATTGCAACCTTCTTTGAAGTTTTCATTTAATGTAAGAAAGTCGTATATCATCATCATGTTTCCTGCAAATTTATAAAATTGTAATTTTGAGGTCAAAGTGCTATTTTTCATTGGTTACGGAAAAATTTATTTTTTGTTCAACCGATCTGCAAATTCCCAGTGTTCAACCCTCATTCATAAGTTCTGCCAAATTTAGGGACAGCTTTGCTGGGGTAGCTAACAATTAAAATTTTAAGAAAAAGCTTTTCTATTTGATATTCAGCTGCTTTTCATTAGAGTGTGTCCAAAATACCTCAGCAACTGATTTTTTAGGAAAATCTCTGGACTTTATTACAATTCTCTACATTTCAAACTCTGATAATGTTTGTCATGGTTCAAACTATTGGGAACAAAATTTGCACATATTCAGCACATTTGTTTGTGATCACATCATATTTGATGAGAAAATTGTACACAAAAAATGGAAAATATGCTCTTGTAAATAATTGCAGACATTTCTGCCACAGAAAAGACAATGGTTACAATTATTAATAAATAAAAACAAAAAGTAGAGTAAAACTGTTTACTTTTACTCTTTTTTTTAATATTTGAGATATTCCCCCAAAAAATACTCACAGTTATAAAAAAGACACACAGTAAGCATAACACTTCAAATAATGGATTTTTAACAATGGTCAGTATACTGGTAAAAATTGACAGATAGACAAGTCTGTTTTCCTTAAGAAAATTTCCATTTCAACCAAAAGGTCGTAAATCACATAAATTTATATGCTAATTTTACACCAGGTCAGCTGAATGCCTCAATTTGTTTGTTGATTACAGAAGTGTGTTATAGACATCAATCACTGCTGGTCTTATCAACATTCCTTTTTGTCCTTGTCTGTTATTATAGAATTAGATACTCGTCTTAAGATATAACAAACATCTTCTTTATATATCAGTCTAAATAGTTTTTATATTTTCACCTCAATTTATTGATTCAAACTTATTTTCACTGCTGTTTGTAAATATTTGACTTGAATAAATATTAGGTTTTCTTAACCTGGAAATATTATTGGTTTTAGGTAATATTGGATAATCAAATTTCTATTGACGGTATCAGAGAAAAATCAGAAATCTATGCATTAACTTAACAATAATATTACTGAATCTTTGATAGTGTAAATTAAAATCAGGGGGATCCTCATTACTCAAAATTAGGAGCAGTGTACAGTCTGTGACTTATAGTTATTAATTTATACCAAACAATGTTCAAATTGCAGAAGAAGTGATTGTTGGGATTAAAATGGAGTAGATTTTTTTCTAATATCTATAGTTGTTGTAGAGGTAGACATCACATTATTCAATTCATTTTCGAGCTTTTGAAAAGGCTCGGAAGAAGAGAAAAGTAACACCTATTTCATAAATCCTTGTATTTTTTCAAAATTTTGATTTAATAGATTTCGAGTTGCTTCAATTACAAAAAAGTTGTTATATATCTGATAAATGCTTCTATTTATTTGTACTATGATTAATTCTGGTTTAACCTTATATCCTACATATTCCAACTTTCTGTCTGTTTTATTAGTGAAGATGATTCCCCATGGTTGACTCAGATGTGGTTGTTATTAAATAAGATTTGTGGTTATGATGTAATAATTGTTTTGCAGTCAGCTCATAAATTTTTTTTTACTCCTACACTAAATAAAAATACCCCTTAGTTTGATGTAAAATTTAATCTGTGATAGGTAAGAAAGTTATTGGCATTAACATCATGCATGACAAAAGTTAAAAAGGTTCAAATCTTTGCAGATGCTTTTATCAAAGTGTCCTAACATGATTCATTACTTAAATGCCTTTAAATTTTCTGTTCAAAAATTGACAAAATTTACCAGAAATTTCTAAGGCTCTTCCTTTTGATGCAGAGGTAACCCTTAGCTGAGTTGGATTCCTATTTCTTTTAATTGTTTTGGTTTTTGATGGTCTGTGCTTATTTATTCATCATTATATCTTTAACCGGATTTCCAACATTTTGATCTGAACACAGCTGATGAGTTGTCAGTCAATGAAATGGCCATAGAGTACATTAAATTTATTTCAGTATTTTCTGACATATTTTATCATAATGAGATCTTCTACTTAGAAAAAATATTGTGCATCCCATTTATTGTTCAAGATGGCCCTAAAGAGTTTGAATAGAATATTTTATAGGTGGAGATAATAACACAAATGCAAGGTATTAGGAACAAATAACTGATAATAAAAGGAAAAAAAATAAAAAGCTGTCTTAAGATTTTCCCTTACCATTATTTGGAGCTGCACAACTATTCACCCTTCCACCCTCCTGCCTTTTATTGCAAAAACTAAACCAGATTTTTTCCATTGGAAATCTAACAATTACTATAATGATTATATATATTTCCATTCAAGTAGGGGGCCTCGGTGGCCAAGTGGTCTAGGTAGTTCGTCATGACTACTAATGATCACTAGCCTGTCAACACTGAGGTTGTGAGTTCGAATCTCACCTGTGGCGGGGTGTGTTCGACTCGGATCTTAATTGACAAGGATTGCCAATTTTCCTCTCCGGGTACTCCAGCTTCCTCCACCAATAAAAACTGGCCGCCACGAAATAGCCAAATGTGCTGAAAATGACGTAAAACCCCAACTAAACAAACAAACCATTCAAGTATCTCACAGTAAAACTTCAAAAACATATCATTTGTGCTCAAAATGGTTTGTACATGTACATGGAACAAAAGTTAACAAAATGTTTTTGAAATTTGGATATTCAGTTTTATTTTGGTCATTTCGTAGTTTTGAAATTTTACAAAGATCATGTAATTAATGATTGAATCATGAAGTTATGAAATTTCTTTTTTCTCAAATAGTTAAACTGCAAAAATTGGTCTCAAACAAAATATCATGAATCCACATGGTCCTGCTGTCACTTTGACCACTTGGAGGATAAGCATGGCAGGAAGGTTTTCAAATGTTTGTAATACTAGTCAATTAGTTCATGTTATAAATATCAATGACAAACTGTGAAAGTAACCAACTCCATCATCATTGTTCACTAGCAGCCTCTTATTCTAGAGGTTTATATCTTTTTGTCTATTCACTGATCAGAAGGATGAAGCATATTGGCTTTGTAATATAATAATCGTAAATTGAAGCTGAGAGAGAAAATTAATTTGTATTACTCTGCATCACCTGCAAAAAATCATTGTAATTGTTGTAAAGGCATGATTAAAAGAAAGATAGATTTGGCAACACAAACATGCTTTTGCATGTGACCATATGTTACAAAATCAATGATTAAAAGAAAGATTTTATTGTTAACACATGAATTTTGTTGCAGTAACTTTGTCAATAGTTTATACAATATGCAAGAGAGTGCTTAGTCATTAAAGTTCAGGGTGAGCCAAGGACAACTGCATAAATATTTGGGTGATTACATGTTTTTGATAAGTTGCCATAAATACATGTACATTGTTTTGTATGAGAAATGTTTAACATTGGAATTAATTTGAAATAACAAATTTTTTAACACAATCCAATTTTTTGGTTGTGAAAGAGTCACTATTTTATGAAGGTTATTTTGAGAGAGTTTATAGATATGAACCTGTACAACTCACTCTGAGAATATGAATAAAGTCAAATGTTTGAGAGTGAAGGCAGAGTTAATACACCAACATCCTCTGTAAAAATAACATTTATTACTTTACAATTCCAATAAAATGTATTAAAAGGAAAGCTTATGTTAAATATTTCATCTCTACTCCAAGAAATATTTCTCCAATCTGTTTATACATGTATAAACCTTTTCTTTGTAATGATCTAAACCAATGAATTTTAATGGAACAGTTGAATATTTAGCAAATATTTAGCAAATATATAGCAGTTCACTTTGATTTTTTTTGCTATTTGGTTTGCGTTATGCAAGTATGAAAGCAAGACGTCCATCAATAAATTCTTTTTACAAAAATAAATCTCTGAATTTTTGCATTATTTTTCATATTAATAAATGCACATACCAAATGCATTGACTTGGTAAACATCTGTTACAAACCAAATCAATATATAATTGTAAAGGATTAATATAAACAACATGTTGTTTGTCTGTTTCACTATCAAATATATATAAAAAGACTGTTTGTAAATTCATAAAAAAATTGTAATATGTCTGGTAAAAAATATCACTAAATTTTACATCTACTAGCTCAATTGCCTAAAGTGCAATGTGAGCTTTTGTCATGAGTAGGCATTGTTGTTCATCTGACCATCCTTCTACAATCGTAATTTTGATTTTTCCTTAAATTAAACCACTGGACCAAATTGTACCAAACCTTTGTGGAATGTTCTTTCTGTGGTCCTCTTTCAAAATTTTGTACATGGAATTAGATGTTGACCAATTAAGTTGCATTTACTGAAGATTCAAAATAATTTGAAAATCTCCTCTGACACCACTTATCCAAATGGGGACAAATTTGATGGAAAGGTCGTGTTATATCCATTGGCCTAAACATTGGACCAATATCACCACCCTTACTAAGACGATAAATTGTCAGCAAGAGATAAATTTTCACACTTCAAACAATTGGGCTAATTGCTACTCTAATATAATTGCTTGGTGGTCTGACCTTCTAAAAGTAAGGGCCTCTATAATTGAGTCAAATGAATGTCTTAAAGTTCTCAAGATCATGAATGCTTTCATTGTGATCAGGTAAATGAGAAGTGAATAAAGGTAACAGGTGAATTATACAGGCTACCAGGTATACCTGCATTCAGTTATATAGGAAATACTTGTATAATCAGACTTCCACTATTAATAATCATTGCCTCAGAAAAATATTGCAAAAATACATATAAAAACTATCAATAAAATCCAGTTGCTTTAACTCTATAATGAAGTGTACCAAATATGCAGAGAAATCTCATAGAATGTAATTGGTTGACAGGGTAATTCATATTCATTGATCATATTTCTGTGATATGCAAATAAATCTGATGTATTACATGTATTTGATCTGCATGGTTCATTCGGTGTTCAGACATTGTTAATATACCATAAAATATTGGTAAATTAAACCTGTAGCATCTTGCATATACATAATTCTATTTCTTTGCATCCAATTCATAAAAGACAGGATAACATATAAATCGAAAAGTAATGCAGGAAATGCCCTGTAGGCACCCAAAACTTATCTAGAACACCGAGTACCAGTAATTTTCACCCTTTTGCACCTGACAAATTATCTCATTTACTAACTGTAAAGTTTTTTTGTAATATGCTTAGCAGTGTCGACATATGAGGTTGATAAAGTATGCAAAGACCAAAAAGTAAACATGTAAGAAATGTCTTGCTATTTGTAGATATTGGAAAAATTGTCTTTATCCTGCAATTAATGTTAATATTTGCTAAACAAATACTTCAATACTATGGTTGTTCTAGGAACAACGATTGTATTGTCTATTTTTTAAATATTGATGTAAAATACAGTTACACCAGTGTTTAAAGGGGCAGATCCAGAATTTTAGATTAGAGAATGCATATTTTCACCCAGCATATCAAGGCTCAACATTTTTAGTGTTTTGTTGTCCTTTGTCCACCTTCTCATAGACATATTCCTCGGTTGTCAAATTTTCTGTTAACTTTTGGGGTAGGGGAGCACTGGCTGCACTCCAGTGTCTGAATCTGCATCTGTTCTTAAATGAAGAGGTTTCCTTTACATGAAGGTTAATGTTAAATGCTTTGTTCACAACTGGGATATTTTGATAGTATGCCCTTTCTGGACAGTGATTTGCAATGCAGAACTTCCCTATAAAGCAGGTTAGACTGAATTTGATTAACAGAATAAATCGTTCATTTACACCAAATTTGAACAAATGTTAAAGTATGAATAAATAAAATAAAAAAAGAAAGAAAAACCCACTTATTTGGATTTATTGGCTTGATGTGTTAAATTGACGTAATGGTCTTGGTTAATTTTCTTTCATCATATATGATTTCATTGTTAATATTAGTTTAGAACAACAATTTAATTAATACTATTTATTCACGTTAATTGTAGAGATATTATATTTTGTTTAAATGTTTAAAAAAAAAATGATCTGTTTAATGAAGGTTATTAAATAGTGCTATGTATAATGTTTAAAACTTGCTGTCCTTATCCAAATTGTGTGAAAACCCACTTGGACTGAATAACAGCTATGGAGTCCAGTACGATATATGATTTCAAAATAATACTGACTATAGTACAGTTTTCTCCCTGTTTGTACAGAGCAGGAAACTGTCTGTCTGCTTTATCATCAAAATATTGAAAAATGCACTGTACATTGAACAACGAATGCTATATCTTGTAATAACTTTAAGCTTTAATAGGTTTTGTTACATAAATTTCAGATCATGTTCATTTTAATAGAGATCTCAGTTGATATTCTTTTGCAACCATAATTCTCTTATTAATAACTTGATTCTGAACTCATTTTACCACCTTCGTTGATTTAAGTTCTGATATGTGTATATACTTACTAAAAATCCAGAATTACACTACTTCCGTTTTTTTAGATTAGATCTTAGGAAGTAATCCTAAAAATTATTGCGAAATTTGGAATTTAAAAAGAAGGTTTTGATTATTACTGATTAAAATTTTCATAGCAAGGTAAAAATTTTGCATATTTTAGATTTTTTTAGGAAAAGAGAAATTTGGCATATTTTTTAAGTGAAAAAAACACACACCCGGACCTCATAAGCACCCCTTCCTATTAGGTGGTATATAGTTTGGAAATCAGTTAGATAGATTTACTGTTATTTTAATTTGGAATTCCAGTCAATCTAAGATGAAGATTTGTAGGAAAGATATGGCACAACAAGAAGGAACATCTAACAAAATAATAAAGGCAACTGATGTGCTTATTGACTTGACAGAAATTAGGGTGTTGACAGAAACCAAAAACATTCTCTTTTTTGTTCTTGCATATAACTGGAAATTAACCAATCAGATAATGTCAAATCTAGGGTAGTTTAAAGCCAGGATTTTAATCAAAATGCTTTTTGCTAACATTCCTTTTTAGAAAATTTTTCATAGATGTGCAGAACTGTTAGATTAAAGGTTGATGCAGAAACATTTTGTTGTACCTTTCTTTGGAATTTGCAAGTTTTTTAAGATAAATCACATATATAATATAGTCAATGAGCATCTTGAATGTGTAAACTAAGCAAATCAGCAAATTTTAATTTAAAGTTTTAAATTTCTTTAAATTGATATGATAAACACTACAAAGTATATATAAAAAACATCAGTTTGCGATAAGAATTATAGGCATTATCTATACCTTAATTCAGCTGAAAAATAAAACGGAATTAGTTTCAGGATGTTTTGAGGAGAAAATTTGGTTAAATAGAAGAAAAATTAGTTTCACACAGAGAATTGATCAACAGATGATAAATGTTATTTCATTGTGATATCTATATGACACTTGATTGTCCTCAAGTCAGAAGATCATAAAAACATGAATAACAAAATGAGAAATGTCAAACTTTGAAAGACCATTGATAGATAGCAAGTTACTTACTGTAGTTAAATTGCTGCAGATTTTCCAATATATTTGGATAAGAACAAAAAGTCACAAGAAACAAAACTATTGTCTACAATGTCCAACTACAATCAATTTCATTCTATGATATGTCACAAACGCTGGTAAATACGAAAATGTTGAGCAACATTTGGTCGACTTTAGTAATCTAAAAACATCGGTTAATCAATAGAAAGATTTAATTGTCTATGCTTTCCTCTAGGGGGATTTAATTTTGACTTAAGCATTAATTTTACTTTAACCGGTGGATTAGGAATTTTTGAGTGTTTACTTTCTTGTAATATTGTCTGAATGGTATTTAGTTGTATGAGTATTATATCATGTTTTATTATAAAATCTTGCACAAGTTTTAGACTCAAGTAGTTTATTTGTGTCTGATAGATAAAGTACATTTTCTTCACTAAATAAAGGAATGTTTTGTTAGGCATTGTAAACATGATAACATGATATAAAATTTTTGTTTGTTATATTAATTCTAATTTTGATACTCTCATTTCTTTTAAATGTGGTTTTGTTTAAATTTTATCTTTTATTTATGAATCCTTTATTAGTTTTTGGCAGACATTGTCTCATAAATATGTTTGATATAAAGTCTGGAATTTTTATATCCTTTCTGATATTTAAATCTATATTTTGAATAAGTTAACACCTTTACTGTTAAATACTTTTTAATCCAGTTAGTTTTAATTTTTAAAATTTTATAATCAATAAGTAAGCTTTCAATCAAATATGTTTTACCTTGAAAAGTCTACTTACAAACTGGTTGTTCTAACACAATAATTTTTTTGAAAGTTTTACCAGCCTATAAGCAATGGTATCTACCAGAATGAAAATGAAAGGACATGGGATATGCATCATTTAGACAATACTCCAATGAAAGATTTATTATAAGCATCCAGGTTCATTATCTGAACATCAACAATTTATTGATACCAGCACCAAATTATTTCAAAAACCAAATACTCCAGTCCTTTGAATATCTAATTAGCCAAAAATAAAGATTGGAGGTTCATGTACATAGGAGGTTATCATGTGCGGATTCATAGTGGGGCAGACCCAGCGTACACCCCCTAAAAAATTGGGAAAAAATAGGATTTTACCACAAAAATTTAGTTTATGCCCCCTCTAAACTGAAATACTAGATCCATCCCTGGTTATCCTATACAATACTGGAAGTTTTCAAAAAAGAAGTAGACAACCGTTTTACTGCTGTTTGCAACCATTGTAATAATCAACATAAAATATTTTTCAGGAAATATATTAAATCTGTAACAAGCATTAAAGGTTTCAACATTTCATTTATGATTTGCCTCCAAACTGTGTAGGCAATTGTATACAATGTCAAAAATCAATTTTATGCTCTATGCAAAAGTCAGAAAGCCAGTCAGAAACACTCAGTAAAAAAAGGCAAGATGATATATATTTATCGTTAAATTCCAATCAATATCATAAACAAAGCAATTATTAGATAAATTGTATGTCAGAGGATAGTGTTTAAGTACTGATAGAAGATATTGTTTTATTTATGAGGAGCCAGTGTGTTTCAGCCTGGGTTAGAGCATGTGGGTTAGAGTAAAAAATAATTAATAGGGTCAGGTTGACACTTATGTTAAGCTTGTTTTACAGTTGATGGTTTAATACTTTAATGAGACAAATTCCATTTACTTGCCTTAAGGGTTAATTTCCTTGCATATATTTTGTATATTCTTACTTTTTTGATCTTTTTTAGTGATGGATAATTTTTTTTACTATAAAATTTTGAAAGGTGAGGGAGCCTCTATGTCTTTTTTGTTTTTCATTTTACAGTAGGTTTCTGTATGAAAAGGATTTTTATTTATTATGGAAATAAGACCCATTCTATTTTTTATCACCTGTAACAGAAATCTTTCTTATGCTGGCAGAACCACTAAATGACTTTTAATGTGTACCATATAGTGATCACTAGCTTACATTGAAGAGTTTAAGTGCGATAACACCCAATATTTAGGATAAACTGAAATAAATTAAAGAAAATCTGGTACATGTATGTACCGTGTTTTTTAATCAGCTTTGGAGCAATAATATTCCACAAGTATTATACATGGTCTTTTTAAAACTTTAATCGCTTAAATCCTCTTTTTAAAATTATATCAAGATTTCAAAAGGAACATTTGACAGAGACAAAATTACTAAGATCTCAAGTTGCACTTCAGATTTGTACACATTGAAGTAATTAAAATTCTTTTAATTTTAATAAAGCAAAAATATATATTTAGATAAAATTTGTTTAAGTGTAGCAATCTCCATATTTAAATCCCACGAGATCTAATTTATAAGATGTCACATCACATCAATACTTTGTAGAATTTTAAATTTGTAACAAATAAAAAGTATAGTTGTAAATTACTTACTTCAAAATCGATAAATATTATGAAAAAAATTAAATTCCACAACAGAAGAAAATAAATTCCACTGTCAGTAAATATAGCCATCCATAGTCATCTATTGTAGATACAAGCTGATCTGATACATCACAAAGATAGAGGGTCTGCAGGGAGAAGTGTAGTTCTCTGCAATTAGATTATTCCGTAGTTTGCTGTAATTAGTATATTGTTAGTTGATCTACAGGATGGTATCACTGTATTTCTTTAATTTGTAACCAGTAGAGGGTTTACAGGACCTTCCTTTTATGCGGCAGAGGGTTGACTTAATGCAACATGTAGCACTTATTAAGGATATAAATAATGGTAGCAATTTTATTGCTGCAGCAGTTGGTGTACTGGATAGTACACGTATCAATTCTGTTACTTTAGTAGTGGGTGTACAGAATTGTAGCAGTTTTGTTGCTGTAGCAGAGGATCTTGTGAATGGTATGTGTATCAGTTCTGTTATTTTAGTAGAGGATGTACAGAACTGTAGCAGCAGTCTTGTTACTGCAGTAGAGGATCTAGTGGATGGTATGTGTATCTGTTCTGTTACTTTAGTAGAGGGTGTACAGAATCGTAGCAGCAGTCTTGTTACTGCAGTAGAGGATCTAGTGGATGGTATGTGTATCTGTTCTGTTACTTTAGTAGAGGGTGTACAGAATCGTAGCAGCAGTCTTGTTACTGCAGTAGAGGATCTAGTGGATGGTATGTGTATCTGTTCTGTTACTTTAGTAGAGGGTGTACAGAATCGTAGCAGCAGTCCTGTTACTGCAGTAGAGGATCTAGTGGATGGTATGTGTATCTTTTCTATTACTTTAGCAGAGAATGTTCAGAAATGTAGCAGTTTTGTTGCTGTATCTAGTGGAGAGTAGGAGTATCAGTTCTATTACTTTAGTAAGGGGTGTGCAGAATTGTAGCAGTTTTGTTACTGTAGAGTTATTTTACTTTAGCAGAGAATGTACAGAATTGTAGCAGTTTTGTTACTGTAGCAGAAGATCTAGTGGATTGCATGTGTATCAGTTCTATTACTTTAGTAAGGGGTGTGCAGAATTGTAGCAGTTTTGTTACTGTAGAGTTATTTTACTTTAGCAGAGAAAGGACAGAATTGTAGCAGTTTTGTTACTGTAGCAGAGGATCTAGTGGATGGAATGTGTATCAGTTCTATTACTTTAGTAAGGGGTGTAAAGAATGGTAGCAGTTTTGTTACTGTAGCAGAGGATCTAGTGGATGGCATGTGTATCAGTTCTATTACTTTAGTAAGGGGTGTAAAGAATGGTAGCAGTTTTGTTACTGTAGCAGAGGATCTAGTGGATGGCATATGTATCAGTTCTGTTACTTAAGTAGAGAGTGTACAGAATTGTAGCAGCGGTTTTGTTACTAAAGCAGAGGATCTAGTGGATGGCATGTGTATCAGTTCTATTACTTTAGTAAGGGGTGTAAAGAATGGTAGCAGTTTTGTTACTGCAGCAGAGGATCTAGTACATGGTATGTGTATCAGTTCTTTTACTTTAGTAGAGGATGTACAGAATTGTAGCAGTTTTGTTACTAAAGCAGAGGATCTAGTGGATGGCAGGTGTATCAGTTCTATTACTTTGGTAAGGGGTGTAAAGAATGGTAGCAGTTTTGTTACTAAAGCAGAGGATCTAGTGGATGGCATGTGTATCAGTTCTATTACTTTAGTAAGGGGTGTAAAGAATGGTAGCAGTTTTGTTACTGCAACAGAGGATCTAGTAGATGGTATGTGTATCAGTTCTTTTACTTTAGTAGGGGGTGTACAGAATTGTAGCAGCAGTTTTGTTACTGCAGTAGAGGATCTAGTGGATGGTATGTGTATCAGTTATTTTACTTTAGTAGAAGGTGTACAGAATTGTAGCAGCAGTTTTGTTACTGCAGTAGAGGATCTAGTGGATGGTATGTGTATCAGTTATTTTACTTTAGTAGAGGGTGTACAGAATTGTAGCAGCAGTTTTGTTACTGCAGTAGAGGATCTAGTGGATGGTATGTGTATCAGTTCTGTTACTTTAGTAGAGGGTGTACGGAATTGTAGCAGCAGTTTTGTTACTGCAGCAGAGGATCTAGTAGATGGTATGTGTATCAGTTCTATTACTTTAGTAGAGGGTGTACAGAATTTTAGCAGTTTTGTTACTAAAGCAGAGGATCTAGTGGATGGCATGTGTATCAGTTCTATTACTTTAGTAAGGGGTGTAAAGAATGGTAGCAGTTTTGTTACTGCAGCAGAGGATCTAGTACATGGTATGTGTATCAGTTCTTTTACTTTAGTAGAGGGTGTACAGAATTTTAGCAGTTTTGTTACTAAAGCAGAGGATCTAGTGGATGGCATGTGTATCAGTTCTATTACTTTAGTAAGGGGTGTAAAGAATTGTAGCAGTTTTATAACCGCAGCAGAGGCCCCGCAGAGGACCTGGCGGATGGTTCTGCCACTTAGATAGATGGTAGACTGGACTGTAGCTGTTTTGTTGCTGCAGCGTAGTGTCTATATATATATATATATATATATATATATAAGGATGGTAACAATTGTGTTAATTTGCAGGACATTACTAGTAGCAGTGTAGTTCCTTTAAGTTTTTAACTAATAGTTTGCTGAATGTAATACTTTTTGGGAGGATCAAGAGGATGGTAGCAGTATAATTTTCTTAAGTAGGACTTCAGTAGCCCACATAGTTCTTCAGTACAGGGTCAAATCATCCCTGCTACAGTAGAGGTTGCAGTTTAGTTGTTATTTTTAGTTAATTACTTCAAAATAGGGTCAAAATTAGTTATTTTGGTAAATGGTCCAGTGTATAGTA
The DNA here is from genome assembly GCA_028015205.1 of Mytilisepta virgata. Lineage (NCBI taxonomy): Eukaryota > Metazoa > Mollusca > Bivalvia > Mytilida > Mytilidae > Mytilisepta > Mytilisepta virgata. The sequence continues at coordinate 17,808,078 of CM051520.1, read as the reverse complement.
ATAGTATACTTCTTTTCAATTTGTACTTTAGTAGAGGATCAGCAGGATGGTAGAAGTTTAGTTCTCTTTTAATGTTTATTTCTTCAATTAATACTTCAGTTAAGTTCTTTGGAATTTCTCTTCATTTCTCTAAAAGAGGGTAGCAGTTTAGATCTTTTTTAATTTGTTTCTTCATTAGAGGATAACAATGAAGTTTTCTTCAATTCAGCACTTAAGAAGTTCTGTATTTTTTCTGAAACAGCCATCCTAAGAATAAGTCTTGTTATTGCCATCACTTGGTATCCATCTTCAATTGTCTTTTCCTTTGTCATAAAGTTTTCTTTAAAGATTTTTTCAACAGAAACCATTTAGTAAATATGAACCTAACTTGGCAGCAATGGTCCAGGTGGTCCTCTTTCAGAATCAAAGATGGCCCCCACAGTTGACCTTAGCTTAGGGAAAATTCACTGAAACTTAGCAACAGTGGTCTTCTTTCAGAATTATATCTGATGACCCAGTTCACCATCCAAGAATGGCAGCCACATCCAAACAAAGTTTATTATAAGACCCTATAGGAAAATTCACTTTAAGATCTTTTCTGGAACAAGTAAGCCAGTTGGGACCAAAGTTGGAAGGAATGGTCCTAGTAAGGTAGTCTCCCGTCAGAATTGTATCTGATGACATGGACCACCAATAAAGATGGCCACTAAAGCCAAACATAATTCATAGCACTATGGAAAAATTCCATGGTTGAAATTATAACAAACAGTTCATTCTGCTGTAAGTCTTCAAATGATATCCAGGTTAGCAATAAAGGCTGCTAGTTTTAACTTTTGTCACAAGTTGAATGTTTGAAAAGCTAGACATAGGTGTTGCTTTCCTTTCGTTCAGGTGCTGTCGTCAATTGTTAAAGTGTATACAATAAATATTAAACATTGTGATATTTAATTTATAGTTGCAGCATTAGTAGATTTAATTTCAGTTGAGTTTATTCAGCCTCAAGTTGCCGACAGGCAAGACATATCTCTGTGTCAGCAGTTTAATAGGAGTCTGTATTAGACCACCATAATCTTTGACACTTATGTATCTGATGTATAGAAGTAACATCTGCTTTCTGTGTGATAAGATGAGCATGAATTTCACAATATTAAACTGACATATTGAAAATCATTCATCTCTATTTTGTAGCTCTGATATCTGATGGTTAACCAATAAATGTCAAAAAATCATTTTTATTTTTAATTGATAGCATAATATAAGCTGCTAATAAAACTTCTTTAATTTATACTGCTAACATTCCATCTTGCTCAGAATCTATGTGTGGAAATTTTTCATGACCGCTGTTCAATCTCTAAAACAATCATGAAAAAGATTGAGTACCGGTATATATGCCTATTTTAGGCAGTTTACTTGAAACAACTTATTCTATTACTTTGCCAATGTATCATTTAACAATACAGAAAAAATCAGAAAAATTATTTTTGTTGACAAAATTCCCTAATTACATGAGTAAAATTGTTACATTATTAAGTTTTTGTTTTGTTTAAATTGTTGGATTTTTAACCGGGTTTTATTCTGGAAAAATCCGGTTATTGAATTGGTGAAGTCGGGCAGGAGGTCGGGCTGGCGGGCGGGCAGGCAGCTGCCAATCGTGTCTGGCCTATAACTTTCTTGTCTTAAGACCTGGACCTTAGATCTTTGGTATGTGGATATGTCACCTCATGTTGACCTATGACCTTGACCTTAGGGTGAATAAATAGGTCATTTTAGATCATCTTTGTGTCCGGCCTTTAACTTTTTTGTCTAAAGACCTAGGCTTTGGATTTTTGGTGTGTAGGTAGGTTATCTCAAAATGATGTGTCGCGTAACAAGAATATTGACCTCAAGGTCAATAAATTGGTCATTTTTGTAATTTTTTTGCCTTAAGACCTAGGCCTTGGATATTTGTTGTATACATAGGTTTCCTCAAGACGATGTGTCGCATATTAAGGATGTTGACCTTGAACTTTGACCTCAAGGTCAATAAATTGCTAATCATGTCCAGCCTGTAACTTTTTTTGTCTTAAAACCTAGATCTTAGATCTTTGATGTGTGGGTAGTGTACCTCAAGATGATGTGTTGTGTACTAAAGATTTTGGCATCTGACCTTGACCCTTGACTTCTTTGTTGGAGAAAAGTTACTCAGTAAAAATGAAATAGGAGGAAAACCAGGTTTGCTGTCACTCAGACAGATCTCTTGTTTTTAAATCAACTAAGAAACTGTGGATATTTCTCTTTCTGGTGGTGCAAATTGGCTTATAATTGATGGTCAAATGATTCCATAATAATTCTTTAAAAGTTGTATGTTTTGTATTGAAATCAGCAGAGGAAAAATCTGAAGTGGTGATTATTTATGTCCAGTGACTGCAGAATTCCAAATTTAAAAGGGAATTCTTTTCAAAATGATGTCAATTTAAAATTTGAAAAGCTGAAAAGCTGTATCATAGCTGTATCAAAGCATGTTGAATTTACTTAAAATGATAAAGAAACATGTGGACCAAGTAACAAGTTTTTCAAGTCAATATGCAAAAATCCTGTGAGTTGAAGCATTCAAGAGCCAACGTGAGATTTGTGAAATTTCAGGTTACATGAATCTTTGACATATAGAATAAGATAGAAAATGACATTTTTCTTATTCCATATGCATCATTTATTGTTTATTGATAAGATATATGGAAATAATAACTAGATTTCTATCATTAATTACTGACCACAGAATAAGACTTGTTGTATATAGTTAATAGAAGTTATTAGCTTAGGAATCTCCAGAAACTATAAAATGGCAGAAATTCCTTGTCTTATAATGCAGTGCACGAATTACAAGTACATGCATTGTGTTATGTGATGTGACCATTGTCTCTCATACAAATTATTGTATCATTTATACTGTAAATGTTGAAATGAAATGTACCATATACTGTAAATCTTGACATGATGGGATATTTTTTCTATTGATTTTTGACCGCCTCGGTGGTCTCGTGGTAGCGTGGTCGCCCCGAGTGCCGAAGGTTGTGGGTTCGATCCCCGGCCGTGTCAAACCAAAGACATTAAAATTGGTATTTGGTGCTTCTCCGACAAGCACGCGACATCTAGGAGTAAGAGCAAAGACTGGTCGGCTCAGAGTCTGTATAATGTGTCGGAGTGAGGTGATATGTCTTCCTGCAGACAGTTACCTCGTGAGCTAGCACATTAAAAATCTGACTTAGCGTGTCGGTCTAGTACAAAGCAGGGATCATATTCATCATCATATCAACATGTTCTCGTCCTGATATGCACCTGGTTGCCACTGGACGTTAAACAATAATTCATCCATCCATCTATTGATTTTTGTATAATGTACCAAGTACAAGTTAGTTTTGTATCCATAACACTGCCCATATATGGTTTTGGCTTAACTTTTTTTAATTATTTCAGCATTTGAATCTGGTCTTCAATGTTTTTGTGTTTTTTGTGTTTTCTGTTTGGTTTTCAAAAGTTTGGCCTTGAATGCAACTGATGAAGTGTAAATTGATAAAATCTTGTGTATCAAAATTTGTATCATAGAATATATAATGTAAGTAAACCTCAACTCTGTCTTTTATCCTATGGAGTATATGCCATAGAAAGTTAGAAAGTACCTTGCATTTTTGATCTTGACTCAGCACTTTACATTTTTCTTGTAGTTTTTATTCAGTACCTCCCACTTAAAGCCTCAATGTATTGTACTTTTGTAAGAATGTTAAAGTAATTCAACTTCTCTGTATAAAAGATAATAACCAATAATATGCTAATTTCTATAGACATTCATTTTGGATGTCATGTAGGATTTTTGGCAGATAACAAATAATTTTGGCTGGATGTTTAGAAACGTCAGATGTTTAAGACAGATTACTTGTTTTGTTATATCATTCCATTGTTCTTCTACTATTGATTAAGTAGGTCACAAACCATTCTGTATTGAAAATACAGTCTTAAAACTTTTCTTGCTTTTTTATAGTGTTGTTTAATATTTGACAGAGCTGTCATGTTTCTGGGTTGCATAAGTCCTTGTTTTAAATCTTGTATGCTGTTTGTCATCACGGAAGGCCACACCATGATCCTCTAGATGTTGTAATTCTAACTTCTCTATGTTGACTCTCATTAAAACAAATATTATGTATCTTCACTTGACTTACCTCCATATTCTTTCAGTTTTGCATATACCAGTATAGTATATATCCCACAATAGAGATTGGAAAATTTCAGAATCTAAAGTCGTGTCTGCCCCCAATTTTTAACTTCCTGTGGTCAGGAATACCTTTTGCAATTCCTCTATTAAAATTTCTACTTTTTTTATTTAATTTCAAATACTCAAACTACACTTTGGCATGCACTTGTGTAGGTAGTAATGGTTTAGTTGTATTTGTTATTGTAGTTAGATTGAATTTTCCCTAAAAACTTATTTCTAAATACCACTGTTTTCATATGTCCAATCATATTAATAAATGAGGAGAGCTACTTGTGGGCAGTTCTGGCTGTTAGCCATCCTCTAGAAATAGATAAATTGTTACATAATAAATGAGGGGGCTAATTTTAGTTGTGACATCTTTGTGTAAACTAAGCTGATGAAAAATAAATTGTTGAAATGTGCACACTGCATCGCACCAAAATTGGTAACAAAGAATGTATATTGCATGAAACAAAATAACTATGCATCAACAGGAAATGTAATTGTCCAAAATGTTTGATTGTTGTCAGAATTATCTGGAATTGCAGGCAGCCAGTAGTAATGGCAATAGTAATGTTTCAGATCAGTAACCATAGAAGAAACATAAGACAGGTGATGGTGAAACCACAACAATGTTGTTTACATGTTACATTCTTTGACTTTTTGTATAATTAGTAATAAAGAGACTGTTAAGTTGTTTACATTGTGTCTTATTCTTTAATAGATCATCATCAAACATTTTCTGGAATTTTGTTTCATTTAATGTGGGTATATATATCCTTTTATCAAATTTAGGGAACTGGAGAAAATGAAAAGATAGGCAGATTGTACCTGGCTTTCATTTTAGCCAAAAACAAACTTGTTGTTAGGTCAGTGTGAGCTATAATGCATTCCGCCATATCTAGAAAAAGCTTTTAAAGATGATTCAGTAAAAAAGAAATTAGACCTTCAATACATTATCACTTAAAAGGCATATCAAAGAAACAAAGCTCTCTTTTCCAACTCATTAAGAAATAAAAATAAAATCTAAAAACATTGTGTTTAAAGTGGGATTGAGCACTTAAACAATTGACAAGTAGTTATTTCAACAACTTTATTACTTCAAAGTAATCAAAACAACTTGCTTGGAAATGTGTGAAGTAATTCAACCACAATAATGTATTAAAACCTGTAATTAACACCATTGTTTTGATCATTTTATTCCTGATAGTTGTAAAGATTCTTTAATATCAGCTAATTTTGATTTAATTTAATGGTAAATTTACCACAAATTTATTTTTCACCAAATGTGAACATAGCAGCAGATATCTAAGGATTGGGGTATGTGTCATTGAGGCTACATCCCTACTGCTGGAATGACTTGGTGTCCCTGTATGCAGCAAGAGCTGCTTTGTGTCTTTTCTAATCAGTGTTTCAATGTTGTGTTATTGTTTGTTCATTTTTATTTCTTCGTTGGTTTGTTCCTGTGATTTATATACCAGTATCTTTCATTGCCCCTTAAAGCCTATGTATTCATGCCATTTTTGTCTATGCTTTTTTTAATTGGGTTAGAAAATAATTATATTGTAATTAAATCTTTCATGGAACATTCTATGAAACTAAGTATAAACATGCTTAGAGTTCAATCCTATTTTATATTTTGAATTTGAAGTTGATTTTTCTCTATGTTAAAGGCCTCTCTTTACAATGTAGCTGTAAGACAAAGAACAGCAATAATCCTTATCTTAAAAGAATGTATGTGTAGTAATTTTATTCACCAAATCACCTCTTTTAGAATGAAATTCATGCCATTTTCTTTTAACACTTCATCTTTTTGTTTTATATTTTCTTAAAAGCTTCTTGTTGAACAGTTAATGCTCATTTAATTATCCCTTTTTGATGTAAATGTTTTTTTAATTTTACATTGATACTTTTAAACATAAATTTAAGTGTAGTTTAAAACATTCCATAACAGCAGGAAATTGATTTAAATGTTTGTATTTGTTAATGATGTGTAAATAATGATTTTCTTAATGCTTTTGCCTGTAGTTTTAATTGCTGTATAAATGTTTTATCTTATTTCAAAAATATCAAATTCATTAATAAACTGTGGAAATCTTAACTTCTTTATGTAAAATCTGGTGGTCTGTTATGATGTCATCTATTTGGTCCTTTTGTATAGTAATTTTATTCCATTAATATTTCTCTTTTCACATAGATTTCTGATATTTATTGCTGGCTTTTTAAAATCAAACTAGAAATTTTGTGTTTATTTGCAAAGTTAAAAATTTTCACACAAATGAATTTTCCGTGTCAAAACATTTCTTTCTTTTTGCCAGTTTTTGTAGTAGACGTCTATTCAGTTCTAAATTATTCTCATATTGTTCCAATACCAAGTTAAAACATATCTAGACTAGTATATTTTTACTGTTCAGTGCCATCTTAAGCATGTCTTTGAAATTTCTAGTGTTTGATGCTCATTTTGAACTTGGCTGACAGATATTGATATAACTTGATGACAAGACTTGAAGTGTCTTCCAGATTCCTAGTGCTAAATGAAAAGTTGAAAAGTGTATTCCAGTTGCTGTTGTTTGATTTATAGACAAATCGAAACTTGTTTAAAAGTTGAAAGCTATCTTCAGGATTTCTGGTGATCAGTTCCAAGCTGTCTTTAGGATCAGTGTATGCATGTTGAATTGCCTAATGTTAGTGCTTTTGCCAGATCAATGATGGTTGAAATTCAGTTAAATGAACCCAGTGTGAAAATTATTCTAATCTCTTTTGCAACTTACATTTTTGACTTGTATTGAAATAATGTTTAATTCATTTCATTCATAAAGGTCTGTCAAAGTGGTTGATTGTATTCTAACTATTAACAAATTATGTATGGAGTCCTTCCTTTTGCCAAAGGGATGAACTGTAAAATTTACATTTCTCTGATATTCTATCATTCTACAATTTGATTTAGGTGGATAACAAAATTAATTTACCTGACCCAATTGGAACAAAACTGATTTAATACTTCAGTTCTTTCAACAAGAAGCAACAAGACTTTAAACCTTTGAGCATTTGTCTCATACATACATTGTATGGGAACTTTATGTCAACAAAATTATTTCATAATTCATTATTATTAGATCCATAGCTGAAAATATAGGTGTTTGTATTCAGTTCCAAGCTGTTGAATTGCTTAGTAAATGCTTCCCAGTTTCTAATCCTCATGCAATATTTTGTTTATTTATCCACCGTCCAATATCAAAGTAAAAGTAAGTATATGAATATAATGTTTTGTTCTTTCATTCATGCATTTATCACCTAGAATAATTCAAAGCTCTATAAAACAGTTGGCAGAAATTCAAAGACAGAAAAGCTCAGCATGAAATATTTGTTGACTGTCAGAATTTGTTATAAAAGTAATCAAGGGTGTAATGGCTTACTTTTTCTCAGTGTGAGACTGAAATAAAATCTACCTACAGGATAAAGAAAAATAAAATATAAGAAGGCGTTAATAGTATTTGATAACAATGTCTCACCTGTGTGTGTTTTCTTTTATTCTTGCCAAAAGAAGATGATGTTATAATTGCATTGTGTCTTTTTCATTTGAACAGACAAAATATAGGAAATTGAGTATATTTTAATATGATGATATACATGTATAATCAGGGCATTACTGGAACCACAATTTATGTTAGCCATAAGCATAAATCAATATTTTTCATTAGTGAAATTATGTTTTATTGCCTATTTTCCACTAAAATTCATTATTTACAAAATAGTATTTATATTTTTACTTAAGACTACTTAATATTTGTGTCTGCCATATTATTCTGGTACTTAAAGTGGTTATCAGACATGGGAAGTGATGATTTTATGAACAATCAAGTACCTCACTGGATTTGCCAACTATAGGTATACACCAAACAAAAAGATGGAAGATGGTTTTGGTAGTCATTGTACATGAGAAACATACCTTACCAAGTTTTACCATACAGTACATGCTGTGTATATGTAGTTCCAGGTGAACATAAACATGTAGTGTAGTCATATGTGAACACGCAGTACAAGAAGGGTAGTCACAGGTGAACAAACAGAGCATTAGTAGTCACAGTTAACATATAGTGAAGTCATAACTGACCATACAGTACATGTAATGAATTCACAGGTGACCATACATTCTGCCTTTATATGTAGTGTAAGTCATATGTGAACATACAGTGCCTGTAATGTAGTCGCATGCAACCATACAGTACACGCAGTGTGGGCATAGGTAATCATACAGCATACAGTACATGTACTGTAGTCATAGTTAACCATACAGTACATGCAGTGTAGTCATAGGTAATCCGACGGTACATGTAGTGTGGTCATAGTTAACCATACAGTACATGCAGTGTAGTCATAGGTAACCATACAGTACATGTAGTGTATTCATTGGTAACCATACAGTAAATGTAGTGTAGTCATAGGTAACCATACAGTACTTTTAGTGTAGTCATAGGTAACCATACAGTACATGTAGTGTAGTCACATGTGACCATACAGTACATGTAGTGTGGTCATAGATAACCATACAGTACATGTAGTATAGTCATAGGTAACCCTGACCATACAGGACTTTCATAGTTAACCATACAGTACATGCAGTGTAGTCATAGGTAATCCGACGGTACATGTAGTGTGGTCATAGTTAACCATACAGTACATGCAGTGTAGTCATAGGTAACCATACAGTACATGCAGTGTAGTCATAGGTAACCATACAGTAGTGTAGTGTAGTCACAGGTAACCATACAGTAAATGTAGTGTAGTCATAGGTAACCATACAGTAAATGTAGTGTAGTCATAGGTAACAATACAGTACATGTAGTGTAGTCACATGTGACCATACAGTACTTGTAGTGTGGTCACAGATAACATACAGTACATGTAGTGTAGTCATAGGTAAGCATACAGTACATGTAGTGTAGTCATAGGTAAGCATACAGTACATGTAGTATAGTCACATGTGACCATACAGTACATGTAGTGTGGTCATAGATAACCATACAGTACATATAGTATAGTCATAGGTAACCCTGACCATAGAGTACTTTTAGTGTAGTCATAGGTAACCATTATTATTCATTCTGCATGGACATTGCACAAAATGCATCTAGCTGCTTTAACAGTGAAATTATTTTTATTTGTTGATATAAATTTGGTGGTTTCACTAGATTCAATTGCGAGGGATGTTAGGAAGGGTTTTCATCTTAATTTCCCTATTGAAATGAAATACATACTTAAAATCTTCAGTCCTTTTAATTTAAAATTACAAATAACTATAAAGTGAAAGGTTCTGTCCTGATATCTGAAATAATTTCCTTTAATCCCTTCTTTGTAGGTTTAGAATATGATAATTCCACAATATTCATTTAAGGTTTCTGGACAATAATAAATAATGATTATAAAGTATATTTCTTTTTTACCAAAAACAGCAAAAAATGGTTACCTATGAGTACATGCAGTGTAGTCATAGGTAACCATACAGTACATGTAGTGTAGTCACATGTGACCATACAGTACATGTAGTGTGGTCATAGATAACCATACAGTACATGCAGTGTGGTCATAGATAACCATACAGTACATGTAGTGTAGTCATAGTTAACCATACGATACATGCAGTGTATTAATAGGTAACCATACAGTACATGTAGTGTTGTCATAGGTAACCATACAGTACATGTAGTGTAGTCATAGGTAACCATACAGTACATGCAGTGTAGTCATAGGTAACCATACAGTACATGTAGTGTTGTCAGAGGTAACCATACAGTACATGTAGTGTAGTCATAGGTAACCATACAGTACATGCAGTGTAGTCATAGGTAACCATACAGTACATGCAGTGTATTAATAGGTAACCATACAGTACATGTAGTGTTGTCATAGGTAACCATACAGTACATGTAGTGTAGTCATAGGTAACCATACAGTACATGCAGTGTATTAATAGGTAACCATACAGTACATGTAGTTTAGTCATTGGTAACCATACAGTACATGTAGTGTAGTCAAAGATAACCATACAGTACATGTAGTGTAGTCATAGGTAACCATACAGTACATGCAGTGTAGTCATAGGTAACCATACAGTACATGTAGTGTAGTCATAGGTGACCATACAGTACATGTAGTAGTCATAGGTAACCATACAGTACACATAGTGTAGTCATAGGTAACCATACAGTGCATGTAGTGTATTCTAGGTAAACATACAATATGTGTAGTCCTACATGAACAATATTGTGTATGCAGTGCAGTCCCACATGCCATACTGTGCAAAGTATAAGGGCCACATGAACATACTGTGCATGCAATGTAGTCCCACATGAACATAAAGTACTTCCAATGTAATCTCAATTGAACATACAGTTTAGATTGTGTAGTCCCACATAAACAAAAAGTACATTCAGTGTAGTGCCAAATTAACATACATTGGAGCCATTGTTACAGTCCCACATGAACATATACAAGTAGAACATTACCATTAGTGATATTTAGATGTTTTAATATCAAATACCTGAAGTGTATTTTATCTCGTGTACAGTTGCAGTTAAATATGTGGTATGGATATAGATGAAATATTCCGTATATATTCCATAGTATATGTTTGGTATGCTAAATGTACAACAAATAAAGATAGTACAATTTTGGATTTCTCAAATAAAGCTTTGCCATTAATAAACTATAGTGCAAATAGAAATATTATCCAAAAGGTGCGTTTTAATTTTATGAGAGGTCAGTTGTTTGCTGAAAAATTCAAGGAATTGTAAAAATGCTTAAAAGTTAGATGATACAGAGTCAATTTTCTGATACAGATGCATATTAAACATGCCCTTTATATTTTAATATTTGTTCTAATGCAATTTGTTTTTGATTTATTTTTACTCTTTCATATTACCTTTTCTTGTGATACTGCACAATGCTGAAAAAGTCAATTTGTGACAGTAAAATCCCTCATTAACTGTTGCCAATCATTGAAATACAACATACATTATTATTCAAAATTTATGCTTCTGGAAGTATAAAGACTGAGAGATAAAAATTTGGTGCTACTGTTTGTACATGGTGATTAATGTAACTTTGGATTGAGAGCACAGAATAGCCAGTAATAGATGATAAGTTACCATATATTGTCACAAGGAATCCTGACTATTATATATGTTTGAAAATTTTCCAAACTTTCAGATTTTATCTGATTCTAGCCAAATTCTGAGTGCCAGGCCATTCACATTGATAAGATCTAAACATTATACTCTGAAACAAGATTATATAATATGCCATGTGATAAAGATATGACATACCAAGGTCATATTTGATTTGTAGTGTAATTTGTACAGCAGTCATTTGCAGCATGCAAATCAGGAAAAAAATAGTAACATTTACATAAATAGAAATGTATACTGATAATACTGCTATAGATATTTCCAGGTGGTAAAAAAATATAAGCTGAACTTAAATAGGGATTTTATTCAAACCGAAATTATTTATTTTTAAAAATTGCATAGTTGAAAAATTTGACATTTTTTTTAACCTTCATTGATAACAAATGAAGCAATATGAATTATAATTGATGATTAGACAGGTGAGAAAACATAAATAATACAAAGTGGAGTAAATATAGAAAATATTGCCATTAAAAACTACTTATATTTTTTAATGAAAGCCTTGGCATACATTTCAGGTACTTTGGTAAAATTCATTTTTGAAGTTTTCTGTTCAAGGATCTTTCTTTTCATACACTAAAATTATGGCCCATCCGCATTCAAGAAATCACACATTTAACCCTGTTTTCTTTTAAAAAGTAAAACAACAAAATTTAAAAAAGTACATATTTTTATGTTCATAATTTATAATGAGGCCACTTTTATATGGATAAGAGAAAATATTCCAATGAACTGATAAAAATGATTATGGAAAAAAAAGAAAAATACCAGCTAATGAAAGGGAAGTAATTTATTCAATCTTAGGATTAAAGGGAGACCATTCATTATATCATTTAAGGGCAGATAACTAATATAACTACCCATGTTTTTCTAAGGTGTAGATGAACACACACACACACACACACACACACATACAATAAAACAAAAAAATTAAATTGATATCTCAAAATTCAAAATCTATAGTAGCAAAGAAATATGCCCAAACATCAATGCTTCTAGGGCTTGTTTGAACTTTCATTGGATTGTCTATAACTTTAGATAATATGAAGAACAGCAACATATTACAGTCAGCAAAAATGGAATAGATGCACAAAATGTATAGTGTGCTGTATATATGGATATTAATGTTTTTAATGCATTAAATGAAAAATGCAACAGGATGCAGTTTGAAATTGATTTAAACTTTAATTTTGATTTTTGCTAGTTATATTCTTTTACAAAAAGTACATTAATTAATCTCCTATTGTTATCTGATTTGCATTAATAAATACAAACGAAAATTTCTAAATTTACAGGTTTTGTGATTTTTTGGGGGGAACCAGTGAGCATCTTCCTTAATTTTGCATATCTTTTCTATTCTTGGTTGCCTTTGGCATATTGTTTCTTTTGGAATTTGATTCTGCTCTGTAACATTATAACTTATTGTTTTTGTTCTCAACTTTCCCACATTGAGCACAGCTGACAAGTCATTTGATGAAATACACGTCGTCAGTTACATAACTGAGCTGATGATCCCCTCTGGCTCTTGTGTCTACCAGGCTTCATCTTAGTAGTAGAAATAAGCATTCTTCCTACAGTATGTCAAATGACTGAACATAATGTACTTTGACTGTAGCTTTTGTATAAAATTTATAACTATTGACTTTATCCACATAGATTCTATATCTGATTGTTTAGATACAATGTTGGATTGATATGTATCAGTATAATTAGTTTTATAAAAACCTATTTAAATGGAAATTGTGCACATTATTCATTCTGCATGGACATTGCACAAAATGCATCTAGCTGCTTTAACAGTGAAATTATTTTTATTTGTTGATATAAATTTGGTTGTTCCACTAGATTCATTTGTGAGGGACGTTAGAAAGGGTTTTCATCTTAATTTCCCCATTGAAATGAAATATATACGTAAAATCTTCAGTCCTTTTAATTTAAAATTACAAATAACTGTAAAGTGAAAGGTTCTGTCCTGATATCCGAAATAAGTTCCTTTAATCCCTTCTTTGTAGGTTTAGAATATGATAATTCCACAATATTCATTTAAGGTTTCTGGACAATAATAAATAGTGATTATAAAGTACATTTCTTTTTTACCAAAAAACACCGAAAAATGTTTACATCAGGAATTATGTAGATATGCCCTTCTCAAGTTGAAACATACATCATTGTTTGTATATATAGGAATCTGAAGTTGTTGCTGATAATTACCGAGGCTTTTCTCATTACATTGTATGGAACATCTTAAGAACTCAATGTTTGACTAGAAAATTCAGCATATAAACAATATCTCCAGAATGATGCAGTCCATGCTTTTAGTTAATATTCATACTAAATTAGATCTTTAGTATCAAAATTTATATCCTGTGTACTATTTAAACCAAGTATAGTCTTAACCTTTTTTTTTTTTTTTAGGTTTTGTCCATCATTGGAATCCAAAGTTTTACGTTTTAAAGGGAGAAAACACCAAATATGGCTTGAACCTGAAGGTTTGTTCAGACTACTTTCCTAATTGTTTAGTTAACCTGGCCTGTAAGGCCATGTGAGCTATTGCTATCACTTTACGTCCGTGGTCGTCCGTTATCCAACGTAAACTTTCCTTTAAAGGTCTTCTCCTCTGAAACCACTTGGTCAATTGGGACCAAACTTTGGTGGAATGGTGCTTGGGTGGCCCCCTTCCAAATTTGTGTCTTGCATTGGCTGCTAATACTAAAAATAGCAAAAAGGCGGATGAATTTTAAAAAATCTTCTTCTATGAAACTACATGGCCAATTGGAACCAGATGCAGCAATGGTCCATAGTAGGTCATCTTTTAGAAGTGTGTTCAATGACCCACAGAGTGAACCAAGATGGCAGCCACAGCTGAACTTAGTTTAACGTAGGAACCTATGGGAAAATTCATTTTTTTTAAATCTTCTTGTCTGAAACCACTGAGCCAATTAGGACATGGTAGCAATGGTCCTTAGATGGTCCTCTTTCAGAATTATGTCCGATGACCCGATCTGTGAACCAAAATGGGTGCCACAGCCATACTTAGTTTAACATTGGACCCTATGGGAAAATTCATTTAAAAATCTTCTTGTTTGAAACCACTTTACCAGTTGGAACCAGACTTGGCATCACTGTTCCTTTGATGGACCTCTTTCCGATGTAATTGTCCGATGACCAGGACAGTGAACCAAGATGTCTACCACACCTGAACTTAGTTTAACAGCTGTGGGAAATTTTGTTTAAACATCTTATTTTCTGAAACCATTTGACCTATTTGAACATCTCTTTCAGAATTGTGTCTGATGACCCCAACTGTATGTCAAGATGGCCACCATAGCCAAACTTAGTTTAATATATGACTCTTTTGGGAAGACCAGCCAAATTGACTGCTACAATTAAATTTTTAGTCCTGCTCAAGGTGGACAAGTTAAATCTAGGTGAGCTATACAGGCTCTTGAGAGCCTCTAGTTTAGTTTTACATGTTTATAATTGTTGGTCAGCACCTTCTTCCTTATATATAAATAGGTATTTATTATTTACGAAGACTCAACAGCAAAGTGGTCTAGCCTGTTTGTCATGATTACTAATTATCGGTAGTGCGTCAGCTGAGGTTGTCATGGTGAGATGTGTTTGATTATAATTTAAATTGACAAAGATTGTCAGGTTTCCTTCTAAAGGTTGTACTATAGCTTCATATTACAGCTATTTGTGCTGCAAGTTACGTAATACCACAGTATACTAAACTAAACACAGAAAGGTCTTATATCTAGAAATCATGTAGGACAATAAAAATTCAAATGACAAACTTTTAAAATGTTCCATTGCTTTGTAGATTTATCCTGTATGTCAAATATTGTTATATTGTGTTTCAGGTAAATGTATTCCTTCTAGCTGATGGTATAAAGTAAAGTAAATTTAGGTTTGGGGAAAACTTTTTTTTGCAAGCAACAAAATGACTGCATTTTTAGTTTTTTTTAAATATTTTTTTTTCAGGTTTAAATAATGATGTAATATATCCAAATGGTATATCATGTACAATGCCTGAAGAACACCAGATAAGATTAATACACTGTATAAAAGGGTTAGAAAATGCCAAGTTAGTGAAACCAGGTTGGTTGTAAAAATCAAGAAACATTTTGGTTAAATTCATATTACGGCTTAATTGTTCCTACTTTAGACACTTTTTTTATGCATATAAATGTTTTATATTTTAAATTAAAGGATACTTTTATCATAATGTAATGATTTTATTCTCATTTTGATAAGAATTATAGTTGCTTGCTGTTATTCTTTTTAAAAAGTGTTCAATTCAATGATTTTAAGCTGATCAGTCTAAAGTAGACAAATTTATGGATAAATAAATAGCATGAGATATTACATAAAAATTAAAAAAAAACAGCAATGGAAGATACAAATAGAACTTAATTTAATTAGATGAATTTCTGTCTTTGATGATATTTTTTTGTAGACTTTCTACAATATAAACAACACTATGAACAAGATCAAACACTTGTTCTTTAAATTTAAATTATATGCTTCTCTTTACAATAATTTATTTCTTCCTATTTTATCATTTTCTGTTATAAAGTGTTATTGGCTTTGACTGATGTTATATAATGATGTTTAGATCAAACTTATAAAGTGTTTCTTTCAGATATAAATTATTTTGTTTCTTGTTTGTTATTTTATATACTTAAGAGTTATTGCCCTTGTATGCAAATGCTACATGAATTTTGAATTTCCAAAAAACGTACTTTAGTAAATAAAAGACAACATATTTTCTGTCTTTATAATAAGTGCTGTTTGCAAACACACAAAAGTCTTTTTTTCTTTGGTTGGGGTAGGGAGGGGAATAATTTTAGGGGTAAAAGTTCATTACAAGATAATAGAAAAATGTCACAAATCCCATTTTATTTTATAAATATTTATTTTTGCCATAACATTGATTTTTAAAAGGTTATGGTGTTGAGTATGATTTTATGGACCCCCGACAGTTAAGGCCTACGTTAGAAACCCTCAGGATACAGAATATGTACTTTGCTGGGCAAATCAATGGTACAACAGGGTATGAAGAAGCTGCAGCCCAGGTAGGTAATCCATGTTTACATTGCACGTTAGACCTGTGAATTCTGAATCCTTTCAAAATGAAAACATGTAAAAAAAAAAACTATTTCTACATGAAAATGAAAAAATATGTGATAGGTGTGAGACAATAACTCATAGAATTGATCACAGATAAAAGACTGATTACATCTAGTCCTGTTTTAATTTTTTGTGTTAATTTTTTTTCTTTTTGAGAATCTGTGTATATATTTTTGTTTTGTTGATACAAAAAGTGAAAGTGATGTACCATGTAGACTAGTTTCAATGTAATCATAACTTTGGATATGGAATGTGAGACCACTTACAATATACCCTTTATATGATTGGTTCTTCTTATATCAGAATTCAATGAACTTTAAAAATGATTAAAATTACAGAATTTTGAGATATTAGTATGTTGATAGTGGAAATCTTTACGGCTTTTGCTTGCCAAGAAGTTAAAACTTCATCTGTCTCATACATCTTGACTTGAATGTTTATTTTCCATCATGTAAAAAAGACCAACTGTAATCTGTATGTATATATGACAATGATTATTATTTCTGCTGAACATTATAATGGCATGTTATTGCAGATAATGTAAATAATTACTCAACATTATGAAAAATGTGATATTATTTCTTGACACAAAATCAAGAGATGCATGTGGCTAAAGTCCAAGGAAAGGAACAGTCCATTTATTGCTGTTCATAATCTTCATGTCACATTGAAGCCTTCAACACCAAAAAAAAAATTCTCACATTCCACTGCATGCTCAAGATAATCTTTTAGCATCCATTAAGATGAATTCTTTGAACATGGATAAGGTCCCATCTGTGTTATTGTAGAATGCAGATACAAATTACACTCTGTCTCTACCTTGAGAAACTTCAAACCATAAATTTGATATGTTTTTTCCTCTAGATAGTATATTTTCAATTATCCATTCATCTTCAGAAAACAGATGCTTAAAACATTATCACTTGTATGTACTAAATGAAGATAAATGGTTATCTGTAAGCACAATTACTACTAGAAACATTTACCAGATGTCCAAATGACCATTGGTCAGCGACTGATCACTGCTCCTAGGTTAATTGGTTTATAATTGCATGTTTGATAAATAAATCCATCATTAAAAGAGCTCAATATGTCAAGTAGAAGTTCCCTTGTTAATATAAATAATTATTCACTTAAAAACCACTTGTTAGGAAATCTTCACAGAATTAATCAATATTCTACCAGGAACATAAGGATACTTTGATTTACATTGTGGTCACACAGTGATCAGACATTATAAAGTATGCAGATGGTATTCCACTGTAAAAGTATATAAAAGCAGAACAGCCAATATTTTTTACAATATTATATAATGGATTAATTATTGACTGATTGAAATATACATAAAGATTATCTCCCCTTATGCCAGTGGTCACCATGGGATTGAATGCCTGCAATGCTCTCTTAAACTTTTTTTGACAAACCTTTTTTCAAGCAAGAAAGTATTAGGCAGGTTATATGCAGAGCATTCTATTTCCTATAAGCACATGTCACCCTTCTCCCAGCAATTGTAGCTTACAAGGGGAGATTATCCTAATATACATTCAAACCTATTTTAAAGGGCACCTCTATACAGCAAATCACTGTCTGTAAAGGGCACAGTGAAAAAGTCCCATTCATAAACAAAGCATTAACCTCTGTATATAGGGCACTTGCTCATATAGGGCTTTTTTTTTTGGTCCCTTGGCTGCCCTTTATAGACAGGTTTGACTGTATTTTTCATTTTTTTTTTGTCAAATTAAAATATGGGAATAAATTTCACATTGGAAATAAAAATTCCAAAAAATTATCCTTATCTTTATTTGAATATGTACTAATATAGAAATTTTGTATATTCTTCCTTATAGAATTTTCACTGGGTAATGATTTTTTTTAACTATTTTAAAATCACCTGTTTTAACATTTTACTTCCTTACAAAGACTAGGCCTTTTCATCTGATATGTTTAGAATTTTTTGCTCACAATATCTTGTTTAACCAGTTTATCAGATGAAGGATAACCCAGAAAATAACTTCACACAATTGTGTATCCCAGTTTCATTATAAATTTTTTTCCTTGGATTTGTCATAATCTTAATGACATTTTTTTTACCTCTTTATAGGGAATAATTGCTGGAATCAATGCAGCTTTAAAAGTACAAAATAAACCCCCAATGATCGTGGACAGAACAGAGGGATACATTGGTGTCCTAATAGATGACCTTACTACACAGGGAACTAATGAACCATACAGAATGTTTACTAGTCGGTCAGAATTCAGACTGGCCCTGAGACCAGACAATGCTGACAGTAGACTGACAGAGAAAGGTATAGAAAAACGATTATGGCCAGTCATCATGATCATCATTGTTTTCTGAAAACGAAAAGTGTATTTCCATTTATCTGACAGTTATTATAGTCTTTTCAAAGAGTATATGCCATTTAGTAGGAAAATATATGTGCATGAAGGGTAAATTTTTGAAACAATCCCTGATGAAGTGTAATCACAGGAACACTTTTATTGTTCTTCCTTTTAAGTGTGAAAATCTCAGACCTTTTATGTGTATTACTCTTTCATCTTTATTTGTCATCTTGTGTTCCAAATGAATTACCGGTATTTTTATTTCTCCGTGGATATCGGTCTGAGGCATTAACTTTTTCCCTTGACCTGTATTTACAACCTGGCATTGGTTTCTGTTCAATAAGTTGAGTATGCTACAATGAAATCACTTGAAATTTTAACACATCATTTAGAATCAAAGATCAAGTTCCTATTTGAAATGTTTCAAATTTGCTGTTCCTGAGCTATTTCATTTGACAATTGGTAATATAGCCAAATTTTAGATTTTAGAGATAGTTTTGTGCATTGATTTGAGCTTTGTAAATCAATCAAATTTCAGTGAAGATATTCAAAACATGAACCAACATAGAATATTAGAATTGGCTAAATCAGTCAAAGGGAAATAACTCTATAATGTTGTACTGCCATTTGTTTGTTTAGTTTAGTTATTATCAGCACATTGAAACCTTGCAAAATCCTTGATGAACCTTGCATTTATAGCTGTTTTCATGTTCATGCAAAATATTGTTGATATTTCAATGTTTCCCAAAAATTGTACTACTGATAAGTCAAATTATTGATTAAGTCGAAATAATTTGGCTGGTTTTTGGTACATGTATTATGTTAACTGCATTAGAATAATAAAATAATACATGTATTTTGATTTATTTTATTATTATTTTGTAAATGATCAGGTTACGAAGCAGGATGTGTCAGCCGGTATAGATACGACAGGATGAACATTTTACAGTCAGAATTAACAGAAAATATAGGGTTACTACAGAGTATAGTTAAACCAGTCTCACAATGGAGAAAACTGAGATATCAGAAAGATAACGGGAATGGAAAACTGAGAAGGTTATAAATTTATGAAAACAGCAGTAGAGTTTGGTTGTTGAAAATTTTCTTTTGATCCCATGTAATTACTTTTATATAGAATCTGAAAAAATAGGCATGTCTTAATTAAAAGTTATCTCAAAGTGGAAGTGATTGTAAAAAATAATATGAGTTAACAGGAATTTTTAGATATATGTTGTGAATGAATGTATTGTCTTGGCACCAATAAATCATTTTGAGCTAAAAGATTTTGTGATAAGAAAAGTGAAGTGTATATTATTTCAGCTCTTTTATAACTGACCTTTCATTGTTTTACTTTACCAAGATATTCTTTGACAACATATCATGATGTCTTCAGTGAAACTTATAATTTTCATAAATAAGCATTTTTAGCATTTAATGAGAATTATGACCACTTTTATAAAACCTTTTCTTGGTTTAGATGAAATAATGAGAATTTATTGTATACAGTTTATGAAAAAATTCTAAAATTTCTTATAAAGTAGAAATTCTATTTTATTTCAGCATTTTTAAAATGTTATCAAGTGACGACTATAGATTGGATTTCTTTATTGAATGTTGTCCCAATGAACTTCATCATTTAAAGCATAACAGATATCTTAAAAGAAAATTGGAAATTGAAGGTAAATTGTTTTCTTTTATGTTATTGAAAGTTATCAGAGTTTGGTTTAGAAGTGTTTTGGTTTTGATAGGGATTATATTTTATATTTTTTATACAATGAAATTTTGAATACACTGTAGAATTATCTCTACTATTATTCCTTAAGGCTCTGTTATCACATAATGGTTAGTGAGCGAAAACAGCACTGTATATTTGGAAAATAAAACATGCATTAATTTCTAAAAATATGTGACAGCAGACCATAATACATGTATATTTTATAATACAACAAATTAAAATGTAACCTATCATTATATTTGTATTAGACATGTATGTTTCAACATCATATTTTTAGCTCACCTGGTCTGGCGTCGTCTGTCGTCGTTAACAATTTTTCAAACATCTCCTCTGAAACTACTGAATGGATTTGGATAAAACTTAGCATGGTTGTTCCTTAGGGTATCCTGCACAAAGTTTATGCTTCTATTTTTGATCCGTCGAGAAACATGGCCACTGTTACTAAAAATAGAACATAGGGGTCAAACTACAGTTTTTCGCAAATATCTCAAAAATCATTAGGTTACAGCAAATTCTGGCAGGTTGAAAGTGTTCAGCATGATGAGAGCTACCTGTGTGCTGATTTTCGTGAAAATATGTTAATTGATGTTAGAGTTATTGCCCTTTTTTGACATTTTTGGCTTTTTTTTATGTTATTATTTCAAAAATCTTCTTCTCTGAAACTACTATTCAAAATCAAATGATACTTGGTAAGATTGTTCCTTAGGGTATCCTGCAAAAAGTTAATGCTTGGATTTTTGATTGGTCGAAAAACATGTCCGCCCTTACTAAAAATAGAACATAGGGGTCAAAATGCTGTTTTTTTGCTATTTTTTCCTGAATTATAGAAAGAAAACGAAGATGAAAGCTACTTTCAAGGTAAACAGGGTATTCCGAGTTGAATGGTGATGATGAAAGTTGGTTTTGGACGGCCATTTCTAAAATGGCTGCCATTTTCCCGCCATTTGTTACACTTGCTCGGATTTCAACAATATTTGGTTTTTAAAGTAAACATTGTATCCTTAGTGAATGGTGATGATGAGAATGTTGTATAACAATGATTAAACTTCATAATATGTGAGCTTTTAATTACCAGCACTTGGTGTCCGTCATCATCGTTGTTAACAAATTTTCAAACATCTTCTCCTCTGAAACTATTAGGGGGATTTGGATGAAACTCTACAAAATGACAGATGAGTTAAGCATGGTTTATTGGATAAAAACCGACAGCTTAGTCAATATGATCAAATATGAAGCATAATAGAAAATAAAAAGCCTTGACCCACAATTTTTACATAACTTCTTTCAAACATTTTAAAAACGAAGACAACATATAGACCAAAAGATTTATACCTGTATTTGAAGATGAATTAAAGCTTGTATTTTGTATTGTGAATCATTAGATTGACCATGACTGTATCTTAATCAAGCTTAGCAAGAACTCATGCCCATTTCTTTCCAGAGGTTCTTGAAATGCTTTTAAAGGTATTTTCAGCATTTTACATGACTTTAATACTCAGTTTAATTTACAACAAACATTAATATATTAATTTAGTTTATAGTGCATTGTTTGCCAGGTGAGCGATTCAGGCTCTTGAGAGCCTCTTGTTTTAAATTTTGATATGACTTGGAGTACTTACCCAATTTTGTGTCATGAACCACAGTTTGGTGATATCATGAAATATATGAATACCGGTTTGTCCTATCCTTTTAAGAGTGATTCAATCAGAAATTAAATGATTATTTTAGGTCTATATGCAGATGAGATGGAAAGTCAACTGGAGGAGATAGAGGAAGTCAGAAAAGATGAAGAGTTAATCTTACCCGATGACATAGATTATATGAGGTAGTCTTTGTGATTGTCATCTTTTGTTTTATTTGTGGAAAAGTCACAGCAAGACATATTGGTTACAGTTCTGCCATAATCATATGTGCCAAATTTGAATAATTTTATAACCTATAGCAGTCTGTCTGTCAGTCAGTCTGTCTGTCACATCCATCTGTCCATCACAGAATAGGGTACCTACTTTGTGTAATCCAAAACTCAAACATAATAAACATGGCACTTCTGATATTTATTCTGAACACATTAAAGATGTGTACCTCCAATTTTGGAGTGATTTGAGAAAAAAATTGTCATTTGTTTAACTTAGTAATTTTTAGGCACATTCGGTAGGAAGGGCACCTTGTTTGTGTAATCTGTAAACTCCAACACCATAAACCTGGCACTTCTGATATATTGCACACTTTCTGAACACATTGACGATCTGCACCTCCCTTTTTGAGGTGATTTTAGAAAAAAATGTCAAATTTATCATTTGTTGAACTTTTGTCATTTTTAAACAAATCAGGTTTTAAGGGCACCTACAGTAGAATTTCGATTTTTCAAACTCAAGGGGTCTGTTAAATTAGTTTGAGACATCGTGAAAATTCTGGTTCCGAACCAGCATTGACTCTTTGTATTACTGAAAAGTTTGATCTCCTTTCCTTATTCAGCTGACCTTACTTGACCGCAATGAATTGTTTTTTTCTTAATTTGTATGTGGAATAAACCATTTGTTCATGTATTTGTTTACTTTTGTCTGTTTATTATTAAATAAATTTAAAACTTATTCACTGAGTGAAGTTCATTGACCAATTTCATTATCTTAGCATTTGTCACTGCAGAATAGACCTTTTCTCAAAATTAATTACAGCTTGGATTCCCTTTGAAAATTAGAAAATTAATTAACTATAAATAATTTAAAAAAAACAACACCCACTTATCAAAAGGAAATGGGCAAATAATCAGGATAAAACACCGATAAACATCAAACGGATAATAACAATAATCTGTAATTGATAATTAATCACTTTGTCAATCATGTTCGAGTTAATGAGAGTAAATTACATTATATAACTGTTGTTAGGACCAGAAAATTAGCTCGAGAATTCAAGAAATTGGTGTCTGAAAAACCGCTAGTTAACTTACATAGACATATGACTGAACTTTTGAAAAGGTTTCGAGCAATCCATGTTTGAGCCACCAAGATTCTACTGTGTAATCTGAAACTCCAACACCTTTCACCTTGCATTTCTGAAATTTTTCACAGTTATTGTAACCACATTGTAAATGTGCACCTCCTCTTTTTGGGTGATTTATGAAAAAAATGTCAAATTTATCATTTGTTGAATTTAGTCATTTTCAGGCACATCAGGTATGAAGGGTACCTTGGGTGTGTAATATGGAACTCCCAACACATTACACCTGGCATTTCTGAAATTTTGCACAGATATTATGACCACATAGAACACATACCTATTTTGTGTAATCTAAAAATCTGACGATTTTTACTCAGCCCTCATGAAAATTGAGCGATTTCAGTAGAGCCAAATACATATGAACATACCAGTATTAATTTTTTAATTCTTTTTGCTCGTGTATGTTCTTAGAGGATTTTTAACAGAACATATCAGACTTGTTCAGGCTTGCTTTTTTGTCCAGATATACATATTTGCATGCTACGCAGGTCCAGACATCTACATGTAATTGGTCTTGTTATATTACACTTTATCAGTGATTCTACACCATTATAATTCCCTTTCTAAATAGAATACAGGTTCGTAACATTTGAGGCACTATGACCTACATTTCACACATGAGTGAAAAATTTTGCAGGTTGGTTTGTATTTTAGGAACCCATAGTTACAGATTAGATATATTTTGGAGTTCAGACTCACTCTGGCTTGTGTAAAAGTTTCTTGCCCAGTTAGGATTGATGTTATGTTTGTATGGTGGTATCAATACAATTCTTGAAAACATTAACTTTTGAGAACAGACTCAAAATACTGGTTGAACTTTTCACCATGTATTTAATGGTGTATATTCAGATATTTTATTGAAATTTTTTTTATATGAATCTTTGTCTTTTATAGAATCCAAAATATATCAACAGATGCTAGAGTTAGGTTGTCAGATGCAAGACCACAAACTGTAAGCTTTATTTTAGGAATAATTATGTAACTTATTTTAAAGTTTGATTTTTCCAATAAAATAAATGTGGATTATCACATACCTATCTCAATAGCTGCCTGATACTATTCGGACACATCCATATCTGCCACGAGGTGCCACCCACGGGCAGATATGGGTCAAGGGATGATCTCAGGACAAATACTAGAATAAGCATGTGATTATCTGTTTATCACATAATCCACTTTCTCAGGGGCTGTTAAATGATCAGACTATACCTAGAACTAACAGTTACTATAACAAAAACGTTAATGAAAAATATAACAGAGATTTTAGTTTTAACATTTTTTATTCCATGAACAAACATTGTGGTTTCAGTTTTGTCAACTGTTTGTCAGCATTCCTCATTCCTTCCATATTGTTTACTTCTGATTTGACATCATTGTACTCACAGGCCAAGATATCGGTTATCTGCCCCTGGCATGGATAATACCAATTGAACATCCATTTGCTTATTGCATATGCAGAATTACATCTTATAAATGTGCGCATAAAGCTCCAAACAGTGACTAAGAAAAAATTTGATTTGTTCTCACACAGACAGCTTCTTGTTATGAATGAAGGTGCAGAACTGCAATTGTCTTTTTTTTTTGCGTAAACTCACAAAGAATAGGGGATTTGATTGAATTATTTTTGTACTTTTTTTATGTGTAAGAATGTGTAGATACATTGACAGCTAATCAGCATTGATGTTAAAATAATTTTACTAGTGATGAAATTTCACTATTTTACCATTATAATATCATCATTTCACCAGCATAATACTGATAATTTAATTTCTTTCAAATAAATAAAAACATTGCACTGAGTGTTATATATTGTATTCATGGAAAATTCTCAGTATAATATGATGGATAAAAAAAAGATAATTCAGTCAATGTTTGGTTTACTGGAATTGATCAATCCTGCCAGGCCCAAATGCACATGAAATAAGAGAGACACGAATTTATATTATCATAGAATAGGATGGATGCAGGGTTAGTGTACACAAGAAAAAGACATATGCAGTTCTGCACCTTCATTCATAAAATAAGTGAAGAGTTTTTAATTGCTGTTCTTCATCTGAAAGATACTGTAAGAGAGCCATTAAGGATTCATTTTTAACACATGGTGGAGTATATCAGTAGATCTTATTATAAAATACTGCTTAAGTGTCTTTTTGCTGCCATGTGCACCACTGATCTGACATAATATTTTAGCTGTTGATGTAGGGAATGTTTTTTATTTAAATCTACCAAAGACGCATTCCTGTGTATGCTATTTTTAATGTCTTTTAGATTGCAGCTGCCAGTAGAATACCTGGGATGACACCTGCAGCCATTGTCAGACTTCTGAAACATGTTAAAATGAGACAGTTGTATGGTACAAATAAAACTGTTTGAGAGTACTTGTATTTGGTATTCATATTTATAATTGTTAGAAACCAGCATCAACATTTGTAAATAAATTCTATAAGAACTACAATTATGTGCATGAAAAAAAATCCTGCAAAAAGTCACCTGAGTGATACTAAATTTATTTTGTGTGCATTTAACATTACCATAAAAGGCTGCTGAATATAGCTGTTTACTATCCAAGCTTTCGTGAAGATCTTGGTGAATCACCTGTGAAATATTTTATTTGTACAGTTTTGTGGATTGTTGTTTCTGCCATTCATTGTAGGACAATGTTGTTCATATGTTTTTAGTTTTTAATTGTAATGCATGTATTGTTTTGGTTTTGTCTTCGTTGTTCTCCGGAGTATGTCAGTTGTTTTGATTTTTTCCTCCTTCGAATATCCCTTTGGTATTTCTTGAATTTACTTATTCATCGTTTGTTTTTTTATTAATTTGAAACACATTTTTCAAAAGTTACTGCTTTAAAAAGGATAGAAAATAGCTCAAACATTTAAAATATTCTCAGGAAGTAATGGGCAGATTGTAACCAATGTTAACAGGAATGATATATGGAATGACATATGCAAATGATCCACCTTTTGAGGTCAAAGGTTAAATGTTAAGCTCACTTTGACATTTGCATTTCTTTAACATCCTTGTACATACAACAAAGCTTAAATTTTCAAATGAGCAAATAGAAGTCAGGTGAGCCTCTAGTTATGATTGAAATCATTAATGTTTTCATTGTAAATTGTTTTAGACATATGAACAAAGAATTTTTCAAAGGAAAATTAATCTTTTCTTTTTGTCATTTTTTACAAAACAGACCATTTTCAGACTTCAGGATAACAGTAGATGTCTTGACATAGGAAGAAATTATTATTCATACAACTGAGTTTTTGCTTTAATCTGTGTTACTCATCTATTATTTGCATTATGTTTCCTGTTTGGTTTTTCTTGTTATCTGCTACAGTATATTTTGTCTCATGATTTTTTAGCTGGTCATGCGATTTTTTGCCAGTTAACTCCCTTCTCCATTTTCATGTTATAAGGTTCATTAGGCATGCCTTCTAAATTCTAGCATGTACTTAGTAGTTGTACCTAATGCAACAGTTTAAAAAAAATTCAGTTGTACTCTTTTTGCATAGGTGATTTACTTAAATATTTTGATAATTTCTATCCTAACAGTCTTAAACAGAAGCTTGAAGATTTAAAAAATGTAATGAGATCAATAATTTGATTAATCTGTAAATTTTACGTTGTTCTTTCATTTTAACAGATTGCTCAACATATAATAAAACCAATCAACATCATGTATATAATGTAGCCTCTATATCAAAAGATAGTAAAATTCACAATAATCATGTATATATTCATCCTATACATCAAACGATGGTAAAATTCACAATAATCATGTATATATTCATCCTATACATCAAACGATGGTAAAATTCACAATAATCATGTATATATTCATCCTATACATCAAACGATGGTAAAATTCACAATAATCATGTATATATTCATCCTATACATCAGAAGACGGTAAAATTCACAATAATCATGTATATATTCATCCTATACATCAAAAGATGGTAAAATTCACAATAATCATGTATATAATTCATATAAATAAAAAATAAATTGGTAAAAGATGGACCACCTGTCTTTTATTATATATAGCTATAGAACATGTTAACTGTTCCAAGGTTAATTTTAACCAATTGACAAATATTTACAGCACTAAAGAAGGATGCATGATAAGGCCTTTTTTCCCCTCCTAACCCCCAAAAATATAGCTATTTTCTGAATTTTATAATTCTGAAGCAATCCTGCTGAAAAGAGTTTGGATATACCAAATTTTTATGCTAAGGCATTTATATAATGTATGACATCCTAACGAGAGCACAAAATTATCCACAATACCTCATCTACAATGAAATGCTTAAAATCACAAAATATTTATTCTTATAGATATACAACTTGCATATTATTACAGTGAATAATTTTTTTAACTGCTCTCACTTAAAACTTATTTTTTAATAAAACCTGTTAAAATAACATACTGAACTTGAAGTGAAGGCTATTATAGCTATAGGATTGATGAAGATGAAATGTGTTTTTTGTGGTTCATAAACTTTCATGATGTGATGATGGCAGATTTTCGGTCAGCCAAATTAGGTAATTCAGCAATTCTTGTAGGCAAAATGGCCTTACCATACCTCTTCCTTCATATGGTAAAGACAAAACTGTACTAGAAAAGTATTCTAATTGCAACTGCACATGTATGCAAAAAATATTAAGGACAACTTTTTAAAAGGCAAATATTTTTAATACTATTAATATTTCAGAAATATAAGTATTTTAAAGAATCATGATTAGTATAAAAAATGCACACGACAATAATTTAAAAGAACCTGAACAACTCATCAAATAGTGAAAGCTTCATTCCTATAATGTGTGGTTTTTGTTCTTATATTTATCTGAAAATTAATAAAATCTAAAACATCTTTTTATTTTTATTTTTTATATACTCGTGATCAAGACAATATTGGTCGAAACATTGAGTATTTTTAACTTTTCAGTTTGTTGTTGTTGTTTTACGATTTTATATTTGGTTTTGTTCGACTTGTGTATTTCATACATTTTAGTCATTTTACACCCCTTTTGACAGCTCACCATTTCCATTTATTTTTCTTGTTATCTAAAATCTAAATGCTTTTTTTAAAAGAAAATTTCATACCTTTATTGTATCAAGAGTCATATTTGTCAATGGATAAATATTAAAAGACGGTAAATCTCTTAGTAAATGTGTTAAAAATCATATGTATATTTTGCATAAATAAATCATGTTGTTACAATGTAACATCAAACCAGGCAAACATTTCAATAAAATTAATATAAACTCATGTATGTATACAAATGATGACACCAATATGAAATTGGTATAAAACAAGATAATAATAGAATTAAAAGGTGAAAGTCAGCAAGACGACAATCCTGAAACCATTGATGGCAACCAGAAGCTGTTTTTGCAATGGATTATTGGTAGGAAGAAAATAATCATTGATAAATAAAAACTAA
Organism: Mytilisepta virgata; assembly: GCA_028015205.1. Taxonomy (NCBI): domain Eukaryota; kingdom Metazoa; phylum Mollusca; class Bivalvia; order Mytilida; family Mytilidae; genus Mytilisepta; species Mytilisepta virgata. The sequence goes on along the minus strand of CM051520.1, from coordinate 17,779,028 downwards.
TCAAAATCTATATAATACTCCAGTGTGTCATTTTTCAAACAGCACTACAGTGTTTTTCCCACTAATTTTATATATTTGGAAAAGGTTTGCTTTGGTAGAATTTCAAAAAATCATATTGTGAATCCAAATTTAGTTTGCCTGGGTAGCTGCTACCACAACCTAAGAATAGGCGCTCGGACATCTTCATTTGTCTTTCCTGCATGTCTTCGATATGCTTAAGACGTGCATTCATCTCTTCCATTATAGGGAGTTTCTCAGTTTCTTCAAGAGCTGTTTTACTTCTTTGGCCCTTTCTACGATTGTATCTTGTTCTTGGTACTTCTGTTTTACCTCTCCTGTTCATCTTGGTATCTGATGTATGTTGTTCAATGGATTCATCTTCGAAAAACGTTTCTTCAGTCGGTTCTCCCATCATAGCTCTGATAATTAAAGCCGACTTCTGCGTCCATAAAGCATAAAGATCCATTCTTTTTATCTCTGCTAGAGTAGTGACAATCCATTCCTCTAGAAAGAATAAATATGAGAAACCTTTGTAATTTCCCTTTCTGGGTAGTAAGAGAATAGGGTATCAGGTGCATAGAGAAACATTTCTCTGATTACATGTACATGCAACTCTAGTACTTTGACGGTCACTTTCTCAACAGAGCAAAATTATTATCACTTAACCTTTGTACTTTCCCTTTCTGGGTAGTAAGAGAATAGGGTATCAGGTGCATAGAGAAACATTTCTCTGATTACATGTACATGCAACTCTAGTACTTTGACGGTCACTTTCTCAACAGAGCAAAATTATTATCACTTAACCTTTGGTTGATGTCGGTCTTACTTTCTGCTATCACTTCATACACTTTAAGGTTTGTGTCACGACGTCTTTTTTAATATACCATTAAAGTTTTTATTTCATAACAAGATTTGATATCTTTTTATTATATTTCTTTCTCTTTTTTTTTGGTATTTTCCGCTTTGCACCAAATGTTTCTATTTGCAATGTTTTTTTTTGTGTGAGTGAAGAGAGGCTGTTACATGTATGTGTTGTGTCGATCTATCTGTCTTTTTTGTATGTTTTAAGTCTTTGGGTTATCCTTTTGTATCTTCTGGTTGTAAAATGTTATGTTCTGGCCAAGAATTCATTTTTGCTTAATGATTATGCTTTCAGGCTACAAATGCATAATGATAACACTTTAATTTTTTAAGGGCAAAGAATATATGAATTAATAGATTTTTCTCTACACTGAAGGTTTCACCAGAACTTGTATGAAGAAGAACAACCATAAAAGCGCTGTTCTTTTGTTTCTAATTTGTCACATATATGTTAAGATGTTGTGTCAAGAATTAATTCACCAACATCCCTTCTTCCACGTTTTTAAATAAGTATGAATGTGTTAATAGCCAAATTTTCAGATATTTGTCCTGGAATTATGATGTCACAAAACAGATATTTTTATGTCACGTTGTTAATGTCGCAATTTGCAACGATTGACCCAAGTCAAATGCATGGACAATTAAATTTTTTTTTATACGAAATGGTAATACTGTTTATTTGAGACCACCAATTTTCTGTACAGTTTTTAAAAATTGAAGAATTCCTTTAAGCATAGTAAATTTGTACTTACGAACATCTGGCTGTTCTTGCTGTTTCGAGTACATAGCCCACAAATATTCCAGTAACAAGCAGTTTGATTCTTTGAAAGTTTTCTTGTTGGAAGCCGTGGGTAAATATTTCTTGACAAGAATGTTCCTTTCCCTTTCACACAAAGTTTTTTCCCACTCTTTGAAAATTTCAGACATAACATCCCTTTTTCTTTCCACTTCAGCTGCTTCCATCCGTACCTCTGGAATTAAGAAATGTAAAAAAAAATAATGAACAGAACATTCTAAAACTGAATCTAGACAACCAAATAGATAACAGGAAAGGTCAACAATAACATACCAATCAATCAAAGCAACCCAACGGACAAAACAACTAGAAAATAACACAAAAAAGAACAAAAGACAAACATGAACACAACAGAGAGTCAAGACAGTCTGACTTGGTACAGACACTGAATACTTATTAATAAAAAGACAGACATGAACACAACAGGGAGTCAAGACGGTCTTACTTGATACAGAACTGAATACTTGTTAATAAACCATAATTTTGAAACCAATGACACGAGTCTAAATGTAAAAAGAATAGGTCATGCCTACATATTCAGTTTCGGGTATTTTAGTTTTAAAATTAATTACTAAATAAATTGATAGAAAGTATGGCTCCGCAATCCAAGTGTTACTTGTTTGGTATAAATGTATGTTCGAAAACATTATTATTATTTATTATTATGTTTTTTTTCTATTACATGTGTATATATGTATTTTTTTTTATTAATTTTATTTTTTAATTTATTTATTTTGATCTTCAGCATTACTTTCGAATTATTTATTAAACTGAGCATGTCGAAATTATACTTTGTGACATTGTGTTACTGGTTTAAACGTGGAATGTTACAATGTACATGTTATTCTACAGTGAGATTTTTAAATTACAATAGAATTGCGACAGTTCTAATGTTTTTTGAACATTTTGCAGAATTTAAATTTGTTCCGCAGATGCCATAGTACCTTTTTCAGTCTTATTTTAATATAAACATAGTGTTTTTTTCATATATAGGAATATGTACAACTTACCAATAGGAACTGTAGTTTGTCTTATCTGCACGTGAACATTTGATGCAAGAAAATTCATGAAAAATTCTTCATTTTGTGTGAGGACGGTGTTTGAAATTCCTGCTTTAAGTAAATATGCCAACTTATCCCTCTCATAGCTTAATTTTGCCAAATCCTGATTTAATTTTTCAATTCTAAGGTTTTGTTCCCTTTCAATCCATGAATGACAGCTTTTACTCATTGCCAGTGTGAAACATCTATTGGCTTCCATAAGGTATCGTATGAGGTCTGTGTCGTAACCCTTTTCTTCGACCTTCTTAAGTGTATGATTGAAGTATTTGAGGGCATTGTTGTAGGCAATTTCTTGGAGTGTCATTTCCTTTGGGGTGTATGCGACTCCAAGATATTGTTGTATGAGCGTCGCAGTAATAATAGCAACCTTGTTGTTGGCGGCATCATCTATTCTTTTCATTTCCTTTTGACAAAGACGGAGATTTTGTTGTAATCTTACATTATGTACTTGCAGGGATTCAACTTCATGATCAAGCTTTGACTTTTGATCCATCAGGATTTTGAGTTCTTCCTCTTTTTTAATTGATTCATCGTCTTCAGTTATTTCAACATCTACAGATATATAATTTTTCTTTATTAAATCCGAAAGCAATAAAGAAGTGAGTGTATTATAATACAAACTGTTTCAGGGTTTAGGAAGTATAAATAGAAATAATGACATTGAAACAATCGTAAAAAAAATAATATTGCAATATACCGAAAGAATATGCGAAAGTCAGTAATATTCATTTAAAACTAACGACCCTCGAATCCAAACATCAATTCATACAATATCGATGAATTAAACATTCAGCGACTTTCAAATTTTCACTTTTTATAACAATGATCCAAGCCCATTGAAAACATTTCACCAAAATAGAAATGGAATACTCCTGTAACAGGCCAACAAAATGTGTTCTTGAATGACCGGATACGTTCTTTTGTCATATTTCCTATTTGACAAGATGAGAAAATCATAATCAAAATCCAATTCATGTGAAATCGTACCTGGACAGGCCAGGAAAAATAAACAACGGAAACATAACGCAAGAAAATTAAAACCCTATACCCCAACCCAATACATGAAACATATTTCGTTTCTGATCTGCATAAAGTTAGTACCATAGATTGGTTTTGCAAACACTGAGTGGATACCTCTGTCGATGGAGTAAGATAATCGAAAAAATACATGTGTACAGGCTACATGTACATTTGTACTTCACAGTACAGGAATAAGGGATCAGTTCAAAAATATAAATACCTATGCAACTAATAAGTTTCCCATTGTACCATATAGCATCGATTCCTCTCGATCCTAGATATTCCTTGTCTTTATTGCTGAGATCATATAAAACATGTCCATATCCCTCTGGAACCATGAAGGTGACTAGAATACTATTAGTGGCTTCTATTCCACTGGCAATGATATACTCTAGCGGTACACACAGAGCTTGACTAACATGTGTTCGCAGTTCCTCCAGTTTGTTCCTATTCATTTTTTCTCGGCCTGCTATGTGAAATTTTACAAATTCGTAACCATTCTCTGTAACATATCAACTTTAATGTGAGCATACCAGCCAAATTAAGCATATTTTAAAAGCTGAATTGGAAGTTAGTGTCTACAATTAAAATGAGTGTTCCAACATTCACCAACGTACAACTGTTGCTACAATCATTAGCCAGAAAAAATAACCATAGCAACCACCTCATTAATAAGTATTTTGGTATTACTGGACTTTAAATCGATACACAATATTTTAAGGTTATAAAGTTAGGAAAATTGTGAAAAATAGGAAGTATCATATATGACTATGTCTAAATATTCTTTTTGGATCCAACTAAATTTGTGTACATTTTTTTTTATCTTATTCCATCCTGATCATTATGAAAAAGAATTGTTTCAAGATGCTTTTCTGAAAGATTATTGTATGAAAGTGCTGTGAATCTACAAAAAATTGGAACTGCAATGTTCAAATTTCCAAATTGCAATGTCTTCAACTTGAGCAATGGTGATTAGTCTGAATATGCATATACCGTGCATTGTATCATATTATGTTAACACATACAACTTGATGAATACGAAAGATCTAGAACAAAAAAATGCTTGTTTATTTGTTTCATATATTAAAATCTCTATTACCTGGCATGTTACTTGGTGCATAAAAGTGTATTATGTTCCCACGCCTTTTCGCAAATTTAACAAATTTGGTATGCATGTCTTTCCGACGAGTATGCCACAACATAGCCTGGAGATACACTATATTATCTCTAGTTAGAATTTTTCTTTGTCTGAGATGCTGGAACAGATCTAATGGATCCTTTATTTCCTCCAGAACAGCTTTTCCTGTTCCATTAAGACCTATAAATAAACACCATGGCATTTTGAAATTGATCCTTTATTGGTTCAAGAACAGTTTCGTCTATTTCATTAAGTCCCTCAGAAATAAAAACAATGTCAATTTCTATTCATAGCTAAGAGATAAAACATATTGTAGTATACCAAAGCCTACATGTGCCTTCTGTTACACTAAGCTATACCAGAAACACTTTGGGTGTATCTTCGGAAACATTGTTATTGTTGGACTAATTAAGCCTAAAACTGACAAAAGATAATTCGTACAGATACAGCCATAAACTCTGTCCTGGTTCACTATTGATCGTTATGTACATGTAGTCATGACAAACTACTTGCAACACGACCAAATGGTCCATTTCTAACAAGACTAGTATATAAGGCAGAAAAATAGCACATTAGAAACATCGAAATGGCATGCGGACAAAAGATAGGTATCAACAGGGTAAGCCTTGCATGTATGGATGTATTTGGAAGTACAGTTTGAACGTGAAAGATACGAATGCATAACTATTTTACTACTTACCTGTGAGCAAGTGCTTTATCTTTTTAAGGTCATCTGCTGTCATGTCGTCAGCCAACTCATTCAGGAATACATTCATTTCCCAGTCGTCCGATGGGTTAGTGGGGAAATGAAATTCATCATCCCTGGAAGAGTTGGCTTCCGTGGCTGTCACTACAAAAAAATTACGAAAATGCAATTTTTTTAGTGCTATTATGTCTGTGTAAAGATAAACAACCAAAATAATAGCACCAGTAAAAGAAACGCTCGGTTAAACATGTTAAATATAATAATCTTTGTGATGAATTTTAAATGGAAGAGAGATATACTGAATTATTCAACAAATGCGCTCTTACCAAACTTCAATAATCATAATCACAAAAACAATGTGAGAAATAAAGTCAGGTTTACATCCAGATAAAGGTAAATAAGTCTTCGGAAATGAAAAAAAAATGTTTTTTTTTAAAATAAATGAGAAAGGGCGATTTTAATTTTAATTTTATTCTTTTTTACTATTAAAGTGTTTTCTGGACAAAAATTTCCTTTCTCACTATACAGACCATAGTGCAGGACATTAAGACACGAGGACCCTATGGTTTCGTCAGTCTATTTTCATGTGGTATCTGGTGGGATGTTGTTCGTCTCAATTTCGCATATCTTCATTTACAGTCGTCTTTTTTGGGTTTTTTTGTAGTTTGATTATACACGGCAGATTAATTCAGTAAATGCAAATTTACAAATATAATATTTTTCTCGTATACTCAAAACTACATGTACGATGAAATTTATGCTGTTCCAGCTAATAAGGTTGTTTTGCGTGTTAATTTTAATTAATTTTCAGAAGAGATGACAAGAAAATTCAACAATCAGTTGAAGGCATCTAATCAACAGCCCTCTATAGGTGAGTACAACACCTTTTTTATTAGAATTGTCATTCATGTGGTATATTATTAAAGTAATTTTAATTTGGCAAATTATTTCTTATAATAATTGTTTAAACACCAAATAATGAATAATTGAAGAGGAAAATATCTGCAGGCTTACTAGATAGAATTTAGTGTTTTCATCAGCAATATTTTTACAAGAAATTTTAGGTAATGTTATTTAGACAGGAACCTCACATCTTAAAGACTTCAATATGAAACCAAGGCACAAGCAAAAATGCAGATTTCAAAAATTAAATACAACGTCAAAATATTTCTACATCATCCTGAGTTTTGAACAATCCAAATGAGACGTACCTTACTTAGACGTTTATGAACTCTTTATATATGTGATATTGTTTATATTTTAATAAACATAGCAAAATTAGCCAAATTAAAAAATAGCAATGTTCCATCGTGATATTTTTTCTTTGTTTATTAAAATTTATTAATAATACATGCATGTCATAATCTATTACAATATGTTGTCATTAAATGTGGACAACATCAGATGAAACAAGTTTTCACGGATGTAAATCATGAATTATTGTGCATTTTATTAAAAACACATTCACTACAATAATGAAACACTTCCGCCCTGTCATTCAGTACATGTATGTTGAATAAAGTATTCGACCATTTTCTCGGCCTTATTTTGAATGACGTTTTGGTATATTGCAAGAATTATATTTATCTTCTATATTATGTACCCTATCTATCACATCTATAAGCAAAAAATGATTTATTAAATATAGTAGAAGTAGGTCCTATAAGAGGATAATGTACACAATGTTTTGCTTCTTTACAGGCTTAGGGTTTAAACAAATTTAGATAACATTAGCGAACCATTTTCTTCCGTCGGATATACATTTCTACCTGTTTCTAAGGCGCATACAAATAAACATTCTGACACTGCTATCTAAATTATGTACCGTCCAACCAATATTTTTAGTTCTAGCAAGCGTTCACCTTAATGGAAATCATACCGTATTGGCTTTTATAGTCTGTTATATACACCAGAGTGTTAGGATAGATAAGGGGGAGGTTTGGGTACCCATAAAAGCGTTTTAACCCCGTCTGTACCCAGTCAGAAAATCCTGACTATCTATTGTGTTTATGTTTGTGTTTTGTGCTACTCAATGTTGTTTGTTGTCCAGGGTGTTGTCTGTTGGGTGGAGTTGATTGATTGGTTATGTCATTGTTGACCTTTCCTGTTATTCATTTTATTGTTTATTTCTATTTTCCGACAATGTATATATAATTTATATTTTTATTTCTTTCTGCCCTAAAATTGTCCCAAATTTTTAATTCAAAGTTAGGCAAAATGTTGATCACATGCGCAAAATCTATATTATTTCAGAAGGTTTTATTAAAAATAAAAATAAGCCGGGGTGAATATCGAAATAGAAATTTAAATTTCAAGTTGTATAATTTATTTTCTTTAATTGTGTGACTGGGTATTTTGGTTCTTCTACAGAAACGGTCTAAAAATCAAATGAATTAAAGCAGTTAATTAAAAATTACAGACTTAGAACATGGCGCCCTATCGCCATGGCATTACAAACTGTAACGTTATGCTTCAATGACAAATCACGGTGTGATTAATCTCATACAAAACCGATCGAAAAAAAAAATTGACATTAGAGTACGCTATTTTCCCTCTCAGTTACATGGTTACTACTAGCAAAACATGTTGACAATGAATATTGTATAATGAATTTAGTTCGACAATACAAAACCAAAATAACTAATAAATAAAAGAACAAAAACAGGAAGCAACTAAAAACTATATAAATTTGAATATTCTACAAATTATATACCTATAAACATATAGGCATGATAAAGCTTATGATTTTGGTATGCTTTTTTAAAAAAACCTTCTCTTTCAGATTCTATACTGTTAAATCTCAATATCCAAGTTAAAAATATCTGGGATAAAACCGCCATGGACTTTGTTCGAATATCAATATGGCCGCCAAAAGGCGTCTCCATGATGATGTCAGGGTACTTCCATATTATAACTGTACATTTCTTATATTCATAATGATTTAAGCTTCACAGTTATTACAAAAATTGCTTGGGAATACTTTCTTTAAGTTTTATCTTATGTTTTACTTATATCAAGGGGGATGTAGATTTTTTGTAAACATTTTCAAAGTTTGTTGTTTCTTTGTTGAAGTGGTATTCAAGTATAGATTGGCTTAGTAATCAGAAATGTTTTTTTTAATTGTACATAGAAATAGTTGTTCAAAATTTCAAAAATCTTACTGTCAAGAGAAATCAAATTATTATCCTTTTGCCACTTTACGTGGGAATTTCCTTAATTGCTATTGCGCAAGCCCAAAATTATCGGATTGATAATTCATAGCGCATGTCAAACCATATTGTGAATCTAAAGTGGAAATACAACGTTTCTACTTTCAATATCATTGTGCAATTTTCCGAAAATCAAAGAGTTAAAAATCTATTTAAAACAATTGAACTATGAAATAACCTTGTTATCACACGTATCAGTTGTGTCGTTTGTTTTATAATTGTCAATTGTTGTAGGTATCTTATGAATTATTTTTGGGAGTTGATTTTATCGTGTTTATCATTGCAACAGATGCCCGCAAACCTCTCCCCGGCAAATTTTGAGTTCATTCGATTTTCAACATTTTTACACGATTTTTTTACATTCTCGTATGGATTTAGTTGCAAGATTAACATTCACGCGATTTTATGCTTGCACTTGTTTAATGATGACTAGGATATTAACCAATATCATCGAGAGGACAAATATAACTAAGGAGCAATCCAAAAAACGCAATCCATTGGACAGACCAACCCGGGAAGACACATGAACAACAACAAGCACAACAAATAAACACTGAAAACTAAAAACCAATAAACAATACGAACTCCGTTAAAAACCACGAGTGAACTCAAGTGCTCCGGAAGGGTCCGTATACGGCACCCGTCGTGAAGTTCAACAAAGTCAATCCGGTGGTAGTCACAAATCGGCGGAGGTACATGAAATGTTACGACAATGGGAACAGGTCCAACATCATCTTAGATATCGGAACACTGTAACGGTCAATCAATTCGTGATGACGACCGTAAAATTTCCTAAGTGATGACATCAACTTAACCCTGGCTAAGAAGCTTTTGTGACTAGTTCATCAATGTTTTTTCAGGAAAAATGGTACTCGCAGGTATACATTTCTAGTGTTAGAGAACAGGTTTATTTCTCAATGAACCTCTCTGATTTTTACAAAAAGTATTCTGAAGAAATTACAAACATGTTAGATTTTCTCATAGACAACATATTTGTTGAATTTATTGATACATCGAAGTCCGCTTCATATTTGGATTTGTTTCTTGAAATAGAGAATGAGATAAAACTATATGACAAACGTGATCACTTCAACTTTCCTGTTGTTAATAAAATGTATCAGAAAATACCGAAATAAATTTGATGCACTGTATGGCCCTTTATTTGAGTGACAACTCATCAGCAGTGCTCGAGATCAAAATGGTGGATTCCGGTTAAAGATATAATGATTAATTAATAAGCACAACCATCAACAAACCAAAAAAAAAAAACAAAATAAAACAAAAAGGAATGCAAACTAAGATAAGGGTTACCTCTGCATCAAATGGAAGAGCCTTAAAAATATCTGGTATTTTTTGTCAAATTTTGAACGGAAAATTTAAAGGCATTTAGGTAATGAATCGTGCCAGGACAAAAATTCCGACTAGTGCAGTGACATAGACTCAGTGGTTAACCTTCCTTTCTTGAGTAGCAGTATACCAGCATAGCCTGCATATGCTTCTACGTTTCTCCATTTTTTCGATAATCAAGGGCATGCGTGAGTTACCCTGACTTTCGACCAAAAGGATTACTGTTGTTCCAAAAACTTAATTCTTAACCAGGGTTTTGTCAACGATAAGTTGATTTCATCACTTAGGAAATTTCACGGTTCTCATCACGAATTGATTGACCGTTACTGTGTCCAATATCTAAGATGAAGTTGGACCTGTTCCCACTGTCGTAACATTTCATGTACCTCCACCGATTGGTGACTTTCACCAGATTGACTTTTTTTAACTTCGCGACGGGTGCCATTTACGGAGCAGTAACTGTTTATACTCCGGAGCACCTGGGTTCACTTCTGGTTTTTATATTAGTTCGTGTTGTTCATTGTTTTTTAGTTTTCATTGTGTATTTGTTGTGCTTGTGGTTGTTCATTGTGTGCCATTTACGGAGCAGTAACTGCTTATACTCCGGAGCACTTGGGTTCGTGTTATTCATTGTTTTTTAGTTTTCAGTGTGTATTTGTTGTGCTTGTGGTTATTCATTGTCTTCCCGGGTTGGTCTGTCTAATAGATTACGTTTTGTATTAGCGCCTTGCGTATATTTGTCCTCTTTTTATAAACAACAATATGGAAAACATCAGCTGCTTCCATCCGTACCTCTGGAATTAAGGAATGTAAAAAAATAATGAACAGTACATTCTAAAACTGAATCTAGACAACCAAATGGATAACAGGAAAGGTCAACAATGACATACCAATCAATCAAGGCAACCCAACTGACAGAACGCCGGACACAAAATAACATAAAAGAGTACAAAACACAAACATGAACTCAACAGAAAGTCAGGATATTCTGACTTGGTAAAGACACTGAATAGTGGAGGATTTAAACCGGTTCTCAATCAAAATATCGATTGAAAAAACTAGTTCATCAATGTTTTTTTAAAGAAAATGGCACACGCTGGTATAAATTTGTAGTTTCAGGTAGAGAAAAGGCTTATTACGTGAAGAACCACTCTGATTCTGACATAAAGTATTCTGAAGATGAAATGTTAGATTTTTTCATAGACAACATATTTGTTGAAGTTGGCTGTGCAATTTCTCAACAAACAATCGGCATTCCAATGGGAACCAACTGTGCTCCTCTGCTAGCCGATCGGTTTCTGTACTCATATGAAGCGGACTTAATTCAAGGGCTACTACGTGAAAACAAAAAGAAACTAGCACAATCGTTTAATTTCAATTTTCGTTATATAGATGACGTGTTGTCGTTAAATAACGACAAATTCCAAAACTTTCTACATCTCATCTACCCCAGTGAGCTTGAAATTAAGGATACTACAGATACATCGAAGTCCGCTTCATATTTGGATCTGTTTCTTGAAATAGACAATGAGGGACATTGAAGACAAAACTAAATGACAAACATGATGACTTCAACTTTCATATTGTTAACTTTCCCTTCTTGGGTAGCAATATACCAGCATTGCCTGCATATGGCATCTAAGTTTCTCAGCTTATCCCATATTCAAGGGCGTGAGTTACCACGAATTTCGACAGAGGATTACTGCTGTCACAAAAGCTTCTTAACCAGGGTTTTATATAGGATAAGTTGATGTCATCACTTGGAAATTTTACGGTCGTCATCACGAATTGATTGACCGCTACAGTATCCAATATTTAAGTTGATGTTGGACCTGTTCCCACAGTCTTAAAATTTCATGTACCTCTGCCGATTTGTGACTACCACCGGATTGACTTGTTGAACTTCACGACCGGTGCCGTATACGAAGCAGGAACTGTTTACATTTTTTAGAGCACCTGAGTTCACTCCTGGTTTTCATGGGAGTTCGTGTTGTTCATTTTTATTTAGTTTTCAGTGTTTATTTGTTGTGCTTGTGGTTGTTCATTTGTCTTCCCGGGTTTGTCTATCTAATTGATTGCGTATTTTAGTTCGCTCCTTGGGTATATTTGTCCTCTATGGGTACCCAAATCTCTCCTTATCTATCCTGACACTCTGGTGTAAAAAACATTATATTAAAACCAATTCAGTACGATTACCAACAAAGTGGCCGCTTGCTAGAACGGAAAATTAGAGTAGACGGTATATAATATAGATAGCAGGGTCAGAATGTGCTCGTTTTAACTGTAAAATTAGCTAAGGCTCTTCTAGCTGCAGGTCGGATACTGTCATTCTACTAAACGAAGAAATATGAAATAACACTTCCATAAAGGGTTTAATCCTATCTCGTCAGGGCGGGGGTATGGTTTGTTGTGAACAAAATACCAAAGGGAAGGGAAAAAAATAATCTGTTGCAGCAAGGGCCAATCTGTTTTACAAAACTTTCAGTGATTAACCATCAAGATGAAGAGCAAGAATCATGACAATCAAACCATTGTTCTTTTTTTTAATATGCATACATCTACATATACCCAATGTGTGTCTACTCGGTACTGTGCGGAATTATGATTATTATAATAGAATACAAAGTACAGATAAAATTATGTTATACTCCATTTCTTAAGGAAATAATATATAAAAACAAAATAAAGGTCATTAACAAATGCGCAAATGTTTTATTATAAAAACAAATTCATAGTATATACCAGTTTCATTTACTGTTAGTGATTTCATAGGAATAAATACACCTTTTACTGTCTGGGCATTGCTAAAAAAAAATTTCTGATTCGACTTGGTGAGAAAAAAAAATAATTTGGTTTGATTGTAGTCGAAATAAAAATAAAATTGTGTCCTTACCTTGAAAAAAACAATATAAAAAACATACCCCCCACACTTTGAAGTTAAATGGTTTTTCCCTTAAAACTAAACATTTTAATTAGCCTAAATCTCCAATGTCGTCGTCCGTCGTATACATACCCGTCGGCGGATGCTGGTGGTTGGGGTTTTATTGTTGAAATATTGTTTATTCAAATTTTATGTATAAAAATTCCACATTGTATGATATATACATGTACTGCAAAACAATCCTTAATAAATGCGATTTCAACTAAGAATGGCCGACCTACACATTATTACATAAGAATGGAGAAATAAATACAGCCAGGCATACTACGTCGCCTATCTTTTTGTATAATAAGTAAACGACGTGTAGTTCACATGAGTAACGTAATGAAAGTAACTGACAACTGTTCATTTTACCATATACGTGTACTTAGTATACACACTGAGGATAGAAACTACAAAACAAAACTTTCCCTAATCTATATTACTGTGCAAAATTATTTCCTTGTGACGTTGAATAATTGACAACAGCAAAAAAATGGACTAAGTTATGTGATATGTAAAGTCAAGAAATACCAAAGGGATTTTCGAAGGAGAAAAAAATAGTAACAACTGACAAACTCCGGAGAACAACGAAGACAAGACCAAAACAATACATGCACTACAATTAAAAACTAAAAACATATGAACAACATGGACCCCACCAAAAAACCGGGGGTAGACTCAGGTGCTCCGGAAGAGTAAGCAGTCTCTGCTTTCTGCAGGACACCCGCCATGCTGTCCATGTCACATCCGAAATGAAGAAGGGATAATATCAATGGAACAGGTCCATTTTCATTTGGGAAACGGTTTTTTCATACCTGTCAACCAAGTCATGATGACGCCCATAAAACTTTAATAAGGATGACTTCAGCTTAGGAGCAACGTACCCCTGTCTGATGAGCAACTTTTCTGTCATAAGCCGGGCTCTGTCCAGGAAGTCAATGTATATGTCACAAGTTCTGGAATAACGTATGAGTTGTGAAATATATTAAACATCTACATTCTTTACACTATGTTCTAAAAGATTCATGTTACACAGTTGCACATTATTATGCAATTTCATTTACTCATTTGCAATACCAAAACTTTGTATTTTTGCTTACTCCTTTTAGAGCATGATAACTGATATTTAGCTGAGATATATGCAACAAATATATAGCAAATATTGATAACTGCCTTATATGTTTATTAGTGCCACCTTAATCAGGCTTCAAAGTCCAAGATAATACATCACTGCTGAAATAAACAGCAAAATGGATAACAGAAAATGTCAACAATGACATACCAATCAATCAAATGAATCAACTGACAGAATCCGGATAATAAAATAACATAAAAGAGTACAAAACACACATATGAACACAACAGCTTTGATGAGAACATCATTGAAAGCGATGTTTACGTGGGTCTGTTTTTTTTTCACTATTAAATAGTTGGTCGTGTGTACCAATGCATATACTTTCTTTTGACTATTATTACATGGTTTAAAATTATCATGTGCATCAACATTGGGATCTAATCTTTATCTTATACCATTTTAATTCCAAGTCAAATAATGAAAATATGCATACCACCACACCAATTTTGTCTCGTTGTACACTAGTTCTTGAGTTGAGTTCAAAAGCTGAATTGATACAAGTTTTAATACAGTAAAAACATTTAAAAAACATCCGAATATAATAAACAAAACACCTACACGCACGCGATACACGTCAAGTCATAGAACAAAACAACTACATGCACGCGATACACATCAAGTCATAAAACATTGCTTTAATTACTGTTCTTTTTCTTAATATAAAGTCAGAGTGTGGCTTTCAACTCTTATAAAAATTCGCATCTCACTAAACTAAAATTTTTCATTGCGGATTCACGACTTTGTTGGTAGACATAAATGTAAACAAAGGAAGTATGTTATGTGCTGGTCCACCATCAACAGTCTTTATCTGAAAAACACCTGGATCGTGATTGTCATCCGATTTATTGAACAATTTAAACTTTGTACTTCTGCTGTTAGGCTTCACGGATCTTGAAATCCCAAACTTCTTGTATAAAATTACTGCAGCAACGGCAGCACCAATAAGTAAAACAGCAACACCAACAATAAGAGCAGTCTTCGATTTGTCGTCATTGTTACCTGCTAACGAATTTAGATTATAAAAATAATATACATTAACATTGTGATCTTCATACAGGGTATGCAATTTTAATACGAATTCCTGATCTTTTGGCTAATTGTCCAAGATCTTACTGCGACTTTTAAGATAAAGTTCAGTGTCCAAGATCTTACTGCGACTTTTAAGATAAAGTTCGGTGTCCAAGATCTTACTGCGACTTTAAGATAAAGTTCGATCTTAACATTACTGATCTCTTTCATTTTTTTAAAATAATTTTCCAGTAACGCAGGTCTTTGTTTGCCCTCATATAATCTTACATTGTTCTATACAAACAATTTTGCAGATCAATGGATTACTTTTAGTTTCTATAATTTTACGCAAATTCAATATTTTCGGAAATAAAGTAACAAATGCATTTCTGAATGAATATCGGAACGATAAGACAGTGGGGGGAACCCCACTAGACCAAATCCAAATACATGCATGTACAAGGCGTATTCTTGCAATAACATAGTACCACGAATTTTGTTCACCTCGATGAACTTCACAAATTATTAGAAATACCAAATGCCTTATATTGCCTAATCTTGTTTACATGTATCAGAAATCATATGAATTTTTTTTTCAAATTGCATACAATGAAGTATGACCTTGATACTGGGGATGAAAAAAAACATGCTTTTTTGACGGGATTTTTTTGGTGGTGCCTTAAAATTACTTACATTGGTCATGGGAGAATAATGAACAATCAAAATCTGGAATAATTATACACTATTTAAAAAAAAATAATTCTCAAAAATAATGGCATTTTTTTTTCTTATACTTTAATTTATCAACTCACCGCAGCAGATCACAGCCTGACTGGCCGATGTAAATGTCAACCAGGAATTTAGGTTTTCCTGAACAGTACTATCATATACATCTACAGTACAGGATGAAGCAGAACTGTAACACGTGGCTACTTCACAGTAATCACTGAATCATACATAGGACAATCAGTTATCGTTACATTGAGAAACAAAATTAAGGATCAACCATTTGGGTTCCATTCGGAAATAAGAAAGTGAGTTTAGATCGTGGAAGTCTTTTGTCATCATATTTTGTAACCTTGGTTTTCATTTTAAAAAAAAAACTTATCCCACCGTCAAAGAAATCAAATGATTGTTCCATTAAGTTTATTATTTTTGTTTTTACTTATGATCTGTAAAAAATATATAATTTGGAACATAAATAGAAGCTTTTTATTTAACACTTTAAATGCGGATTTTGGTAGGTGATAAATGGATTCATCAGTTCATTATTTCATTTACTTTTTTTTCTTTCCTCGTTAAAATCTAGATCCACAGAACTCAAATCGTATTAGAATGATACATGTTCATTACAAAAATATGAAGCATGATAGCACATTCGTAAATTTAGTTTCCGTCAAGTTTCTTTGTAGTTTCTGCACGAATGACTTTTAGTTAGTTTATGTTCAAATGCAGAATATTGGAGAGTAACAACAATTGTAAAGAGGTCCATTCTACAAGATTAAACGGACGGCTATTATATTTCTCTTTAATAATATTACTTTAATAACTGAGAAAATACTGTTTTAAGCTAAAAGAGAAACAACAGATACATGTACCTGCAGCTAGAACTTGACTGATATGATGTGAACTCTAATTCACAGATCCTGTGGATGTAATATTCCACTGATGAATAATTTGTACACGTCAGATCTGGAAGGCCTAACAAACAATAGAGTGCACGTGTTAAACATATAATTCATTTGGTGAACGAATTAATTATTTAAATGTTCTATTTTTATTTGTATTCTTTTTATTAATTTTTTGTTTCAGTTTTTCTCGTACTTGGAATGAAATCGTGTACGCTTACATTTGTAAAATAACGATCAAGAATTGCTCTCAATACTTTATCGTTTTCCGACTTCCATTGTTTTAGTAATGGGTGTACATGTACATGATGAAGATTAATCCAAAGATGTAAAATGTATCTGACTTTAAAACGAAAAATAAACATAATGTGATATTTTCAAAACGACATTATACATGAATTTAAAGGCAAAAATACGATAAGGAAGACATAAATGACGTGTGAATGTTCATGCGAAATGAAAAAAAAAATCACCTTGAATTTTCAAAACTTTTTTTTCGGCAAGGAGGATTGGTGTTGTCGCAAGGGCTTCTTTGCCAGGATTTTGTCGGGGATAAGTTGATTTCGTCACTTTGGAAATTTTACGGTTGTCGCGGGTTGACCTGTTCTCGCAGTCGGTGCCTTTCGTGTGCCTCTGTCGCTTTCTGACTGCCGCCGTATTGGCTTTGTTGAACTTAACGACGGGTGTCGTGTACGGAGCAGAAACTGCTTACCCTTCCAGAGCACCTGAGTTCTCTACTGGCTATTGTTGGAGTTCGTGTTGTTCATTTTTTTCAGTGTTTGTTTGTTGTGCTTGTGTTTGTTGGTTTGTCTTCCCGTGTTTGTCTGTCTGGATGGTTGCGTTTTTTAGTTTGCTCCTTTTGTATATTTGTCCTCTTTTGAACTGTTTTACATAAAACATCTCAGAACCCCTCTGCTTACACGGTCGCTCTATTCGTTAATTCTACTTACATTTATCAACATCAAATGACAGTGCTGTACTGATTGTATTTTTGAAAGTATTGATGAGAGTATACTCATCAGCCTCAGTACAAGTAACACTGTACGTTGATTCTACACTGTTCATTATACAAGGGACTATTGTACCCGTCAACACACTGGAAATACACAGGAAGTCTGAATAATCATTTCTTGTAAAGACTAAGATTTAAAATATATTTTCCATTCTAATATGACTGCTCCGTAGTCGACAGATGACCAAAACTGTAGTAAAATTTCCAGTGAAACCACGCTCCCATTGATACTTTGTTGTGGCTGTTTTCTTTAGTGAAAGCAGATTAATCGTACGTAATCTCCGGTTCGTCTGCATTCAGAATGTTTTTGCTACGACAAAATATTTGGGACAATTATGTCTCCAGTGAAAATGGCAACGAAAGTTCAGCACGCAGGGAAGATTTACAAATTCTATAATGCAAATATAACTGATGGGAACTTTTCTATTAACATGGTAAACAAAGAGAAGAGGTAACGATGTGATGACTGACACTTGCCGCCTTCCGTCGCATTCGAGAAAAGATTGTGTGACCTACAGTGTACATTAGAGAAAATCAAACGTTCGTTCGTTTGTTGTATATTTTCGCTAATCTCAAAATTGTTGAAGTTGTCAAATGAATCAAAATTTTGCTTCGAGATGTGTTTTCAGAGCAAAGATTCTTTTAACATGAAATGGCGATTTTTCACATCAACAGGGAGAATAGTACTCATTTGAGAGAACATCCGAAACACTGATTTCTTTACCGTACTGTCTTCATTAATATATCATATTAAATTTATTAGAATAGACATAATCCATGGCATACTGTGGTTTTTTGGAGATTTTACCACGGGTGCGCCTTATTTTGTACAGTTTACCCCTCGCTACGGTCAGCAATCTCCCAACAAACCACAATATGCCATGAACTGTTTCATGTGGTGAATTTTAAGCTGAAACCGTTTCAATTATATTTTATGGTAGATTTAACAATGCTTGCCAAATTGACGACTTTGCAAAGTTTTGGTTACAAACGTACCTGATGTACATTGTATGCTCAAAACCAGACATTTCAATTTAATGCACCTTCAACACCTATTTAGGGTCCTTGAGTTTTAAATTTCAATACTAGCTGTGATCACCTTTGGAGAAACAAATTTTCGAAATTTTTCAGATGTTATGAAATTGTTTTTGTGATAAATTCGTTTTTGTTTCGGCTTGCAATTTTAGGAAATGAGCAGCTCAATCAGGCGAACATGCATTTTATTTTGAATGCATAAATATGGATGATATATCATTTTCAAAACACTGTAAAAAACGTTCAATTCAATTGTTTTAAAAGAGAATCCAATTTACTTATTTTTATTATAAGAAACGATCTAACAAGCGTTGTTTTCATACAGGCTGTGTTAGAAGTCCATTGTACATACACTTTCTTCATGTAAAACCCAAAGTGTAAGTGACTGGTTTTACAATTATATGGAATAATTTATGAATACTTCCAGTTTGATAGCAATAACCGAACTTCTGTAAGTTGATTTATTCTTTAAATCTTAAAAATGGATTGAATATATAATTTACAATGCATTTTTGACTAGCTCTACGAGCTCAGCAATACGTATTGCAAATATTACAAAGGTATGACCAAAAATATTAAATTCATGGCAAATTAGACGAAAAATAGAACGTAAAAACTGAGGCACTCTCAATGTGGCCCCACAGACATAAATAGAAAACTAATGATATTAGGTCTTCCGAATCGGTAGGCTTGTACATTACTTACGCACATTTCGCTGAGTCACCAGAGGCAGCAGCAAAGTTCAAGAAGTTAATTGTTAAGCACGTATTCGCGATAGGCTCCACGACAGTTGTATTTGTACATAACGCTACAAAGATATTAAAGAGAATAATGTCATGGACGTAAACTATTCATATTAAACTAATAGATTTAAACATAAAACTAATCATACACAACGGCCCAACGATAAGAAAGGAACTTCAGAAATGAACATCGAAAAAAGAGTTAACATTGTTCTTCCTGCCGGGTCTTCCTGTATTTCTATTCCTCAATGTCTTCTTAGCCCACCAAGTGAAGTATTTCCATGACTCGACATAACATTTCCTGTAAAAACATTATGTTCTGAAACCGCTGGGGCAATACGGACCAACTTGGTTCAGTAGTTTATCTACTTTTAAAAATATGCTGTTAGGTTCAAACCTTAGATTAATATCTCCGCCACAACTTAAAATACAATAATCAACAGAACATGTTTAATATACTTAAAACCACTGAGTT
The DNA here is from genome assembly GCA_028015205.1 of Mytilisepta virgata. Classification (NCBI taxonomy): domain Eukaryota; kingdom Metazoa; phylum Mollusca; class Bivalvia; order Mytilida; family Mytilidae; genus Mytilisepta; species Mytilisepta virgata. Next base: position 17,758,931 of record CM051520.1, on the reverse strand, counting down.
TATCGGGACCAAGCATTGTGTCCGGAGGTCCTGATTTTTAAACAATATGACCATCGTTACTTCGAATAGACATCAATGTATAATCTGGTACATGATTAGAAAATGCGTAGTATTTTAACCTTATCTAATTCGGTTGTGACTTAACGTTGGTGAAATGGTCCTTGGGTTTTACTGTTTGCGATATATACATATATGGCTGTGATCTATGATCAAGAATTTGGACTGTTACTAACGAGGTAAGCAAGCAAACATTTGAAAAGTCTACTGTTAAACGATTTAATAATTGAGACCAAAATGATTGTCCTTCATCACTATTTGGACAAGTGAACATTTTAGTATTTAAGGGCCTTGGTTCACAATCTTCGTAACATTATGACCGTGTTCATGACAATAAATAAAAATCAGCAGTGTTTAAAACTCTTCTCATTAAAAACTATAGAAGTTTTCATATTTTTGGTTTCGCCTCGCCTTGTGTAATGTATCAATAAAATGTTCGAAAGATTTATGTGTTTCTGTAAGAATTGTATGACACACCGTCTCCACAGTTAGCTGTGGTTATTTGTGCAACTATCAGCAACAAGACCAAACCTTCTTTGTTCTGCATTACTTTAATTTGTAGCTGCAATGACAATTCTACTGGTTTCCCATATCAAATTTCTGAAAAAAAAACTTTGAAATAAAAATATGCTAGTGTACCCTTTTTGTTTCAAGTTTCCACGAGGTCATCTCTTTTTGTGTGTGTGTGCTTTTGCTTAGAATATAACGCCACAACAACTTGAAGAATTTCAGATTGTTGGACACGTGAACTTTTTATTTGCATGTGGAACACACATTCGTTTTTCATTCATATGTTATAAATCGTGTAATTATTGTTTGAACACAGCTAAAAGATGCAAAACTGTACGATGTCATTCTCATTATTACATGTATTCTGTAATTCGAAATCGGATACATATATATACGTATTTAAAAGATAATTATGGCATGTTTTACTTACATATTGTAAAAATCTGCACCAAGTTGATTCACAGTAACGAAAATTTTTAAAATGTTCAGCTATAAATGTCTTTTATTAAAGAATCAATTTCCTTTTTGTTTAATCAAAACTGTTATACGGTTACAAAAACAAGTATTCCTGTAATAATAGAAATCATAAAATTGTTATACGTTACAATAACAAGTATTCCTGTAATAATAGAAATCATAAAACTGTTATACGTTACAATAACAAGTATTCCTGTAATAATAGAAATCATACAACTGTTATACGTTACAATACCAAGTATTCCTGTAATAATAGAAATCATAAAACTGTTATACGTTACAATAACAAGTATTCCTGTAATAATAGATATCATAAAACTGTTATACGTTACAATATTAAGTATTCCTGTAATAATAAAAATCATAAAATTGTTCCAATGATTCTAAATGATACTTTTTATTTTTAAATACATGTACAGATTTGAAGTAATGAAGTGTCAAGATACCTTAATTTGTATATATATAAGAAAGCAAATGTCTATATATACAGCAATTTAAAAATGTTAAGAAGTATATACTCATAACAATAGCAGTCGATATTTCTTCTTAATAAATAAAGGATCAAATTGTGTTATTAGATTTACATTGTGTAGAATTTGAAGACAATTATATTTACTACCAATTCACAAAAAAATAATGTCACTTTGAATTATATAGTATTATCTGACACTATTAGTTTTCATCCTAAAGTACAAAATGTATCATCAAAGAGAAAATATAATTGCAAAATAGTGATATAATACAATAAATAATATTTTTATGATAACTAATTCAAGAATTTGAATATCGCAAAATATTCAATGAGTGACCGAAAAACATCTTAATTCACGAATGCGCGCAGCGCATGAGTGAATTATTAGTGTTTCCTGTCACGAGCTGAATATTGTCGATATTCAAATTCTTGAATTAGTTATACTCTTTATAACATTGATAAAATAGACAAAAAATGCTTCAAAAGTGTCATATTTTCTTAGATCCCTTCCTGAATCTTTCGACGTCACAAACGTCATTTGTTAGTAACGCCCTTGACGACGTTAAATAAAAACCGATCTTTCACTGAGTGAAAATATCGATTTTATTTTCACTGGAAATTACGATAAATCACCACCATCAATGTAATAAGTAGTGATAATTTTTCAAATATAATTAATAATTAAAAATAATTAATGAACTAAATTGCATAAAAGCATTATCAGAGAATATAAATTCTAATTATATGTTTGTCTTAATTTTCTGTGCTCAAATTTTAAAAAATGAACATATTTTTTAATGCAACAATTAAGCAAATTATACTTACAATATTACAAGTTGTGTTTGTCCAAAAATTGATTTTTTTTCGTGTACTTAAACTGTCTATAGAGATAGTATTCCTTTCATTTTGGGTTCTTAAGGGTATTTCATTAATTATAGACCGTAATAGTCATGCTTAAATAATGATATAATGAAACTTTCGAAAATAGATATAACCGTTCTTATTTTTTTTTATTTCAATATATGTTCTACAGTCATAAAAAAATTTAATTTGATGAGAATTACCATAAATTTAAACTGTACCCCAGCATTATACGAAAAAGGAAAACAAATCGCAAAATGGTATAATGTTCGGAACTTATTATATAAAACTATACAAAATGTACTAATACCGATAAAAACAATAGTGAAGTCATTTAAAAGTAAGGTACATTAAGTCCGTTTAATTATTTTACAAATGTATATGACTAAACAAAGAAAAACCGACGAATAAACAAGATATCTTGTTCCTATGTTTAAAGTTTCTTGTTGATATACTGTATAAATGTAAGAGATAATTGTATCCGAGCGAAATACCATCCCCCGGCAACTAATTCACGGTTAAAATCATCCTCTGGAAAAATTAGTATTATGATATTTTGTCCGTTAGTGTGAAATTTTTCCCGGTATTTAATAATTTGGGTCTTAATCGGTTTTACAGGATTTGATAAAAATGAATTAATTTCGAATGTTTTGCTTTCTTATATTTTGCGACTGGTAATAAACATGATAAGAGTAAAAAAGCATACAGAAGATAAAATCAAATCTAATCAAATAAAAAAAAATGAAATATTCCTATTCACGGATTGTTTTTAACGCTGTGAAAAATGTTCCGTATTTTTAATGCATTATCACGTGTCCGTTTATTATATAAGAACGTGTAGTAACACGTGTTTACCGGCATTTTTTTCACGCATGGTGCATGAAATTCTTTCCGTATTATTTCAAGCATGAACTCGTGCTCACCTACGATATATAAACTGCACTATTAAAAATTTAAATCATTCCGTTACGTTTTCGTTGAATACGTAATAGTTATCGCACGAGGACGCGGTGTGTCTGTATAAGATCACCCCGAGGGCCGGAGGCCCGAGGGATGATCTTATACAGACACACCAAGTCCGAGTGGGATAACTATTTTACATCCCAGCTCATCCGTGATAAATAATAATAAACTTAAATTAAACATTTCAGTACTATTTTACGTTATAATATACTTTTATATATATTATATATTGTATTCCCCACTGGAACCCCGGACTTAATATTCTTATAGGTAAAATTAACTCGGTGTGAGCTTCACTGGCCTATTGGTTAACGTGAATGGCTAATAAACGAACGGTCCCAGGTTCGATTCTCGGTACATTCTTTCTAAATTTTAATGTTAATTTTTAATTTGTAATTTATGTTTCTGCATAAATTTTCTAAGTTTTAATCGTGAGTAAATTGTTCCCGCCAACTTTAAACTAACAAAGCACTCTTGCTGGGGTGATCTGGCAGGGGTGATCCGTCTCAGATCACCGCTGTAAAAACAAAGGAGCTGGGATGTAAGTACAGGAATCATATCATGGAAGAAGACGAATACAATCAAATTCTAAATTATATTAAAAATAATGAATATCCAAATGCTGCTTCCGATAATTTGAAACGCAAAATTAGAAACAGAGTAAACGATTTTTCATTAAAGAATGATAACCTTTATTATGTCAAAGAAACTGATGAAAAGCTTGTTATTACCAAAGATAAGATAAACAGTATCCTAAAACTTTGTCATGTCTTCAATGGCTGTCATTTAGGAAGGAACAAGACAGTCAATAAAATTTCAGAACGTTATTATTGGGTTGGAATTGTTAAAGATGTTTCCGATTATGTCAAACAATGCAAAGAATGCCAACATCAAAACAAAAAGACAAGATGTCTTCTTCGTTTAATTTTATCCGGATTTTCTCAGGCTAGGAGACAATTTGCTAGGAAATTGTTTCTGGAAGAAAAAAAATACCAGTAAATATTTTCCAGCGCAATAAATCTCACACCGGTTAAAAATAACCGTTAAATTAATATAAAATGTGATGTCAGGGGTTTGTAGGAACGAACGTGGATACAAAACCCTGAGTTGGAAGGATGCAAGTGGGTATATTTCAGTAAATTAGTTAGAGAGGTTATAAATATTGGAGAGGTAATGGTCTGAAAATAGTTATGTAGTTAGACGATGGGCAAGGAAGGCGAGGAACTCGTTTAGAGGAGGCATTAATAGCAAGCGATACTATCAAAAAAATACCTCAATGAATTTGATTTCACAGTTGTTCAGCAATTGGACTGGTTAGTATTTACATTGAACATGTAAAATAGAATAATACAGATAACAAATAGACGTGAACATAGGCTCAAAAATTCATTGTCTGTTCTCATATAACAGTATAATACACTATTCAGAGTAAGATTTTTAGTTGGCATAATATGACAAATTATTTCTACACAAGCTGTGTTCTGAGAGCAATCGCGTTGGAGAACTAGGTATATACATGTATATATATATAGTGTTTGTATGTAAACTAACAAGGTTTAGTTGTAACGCAGAAGTTGTATTTAGCACTGATGAGACTTTTTACGAGTTGTTCAACCTATTTCTGTTATGATTCTTCAGGAATATTTGTTTGTTTGTGATTCGGCGTCCGACCCATGGGAAATCTTAACGTTAATTTTTCTGTGACGTCAAATGTTGCTATGCAACGGTTTCTTTCAAGATGACCGCGCAGATTTCAACCAATCAGATCAAGGCCAATCAAATAAAAGAATTTCTCGTAACAGTTGTTCATATCATATGATGGGTAATTAGTTATGGCAAATAATTCATCGCGCGAGAAATAGATAGCAACGCCATAATAAAAGAAATGTATATATATATATATATATATATATATATATATATATATATATATATATATATATATATATATATATATATATATATATATAATGATTGTATGTAAACTAGCAAGGTGTGGTTGTAACGCAGAAGTTGTATTCAGCACTGATGCAATCAAAGAATTCATTTTTTGGTAAACAAATATTGAATTGAACTATATAGGATCTCAGTTATGTTAGTTGACTTATAATATAACACAAGACTTCATCATATTTTGTGATGCAGCAGAAACAGGTTACGGTGGTCATTTGATCACAAGTTCAGAGGATGAAAGAGTAGAAATTTGCGGTAGTTGTTCATTGGAGCGACACTCAACGTAGAGCTTGAGGCAGTAAAAGGACTGTTATTGAATCTTGTAAATCGGGTGTAAGGTAAAGTAGTTAGAGTGTACACAGACAATAAAAATTTGCTCATTTGTTTAGAGTGGAGTACAAAGATTATTCTACACAAAATAATTATGTCCGTTGTTGAATTTAATATAGAAAAGTGCTTTACATTTAGTATTATTTGGATACTTAGAGAATTAAATATACAAGCAGACATTTTTAGTAGAAAATCATACTGTGATGATTGGGAGATTGACGACTGGATATTTAGATATCTTGATAAATTATGGTGTCCTCAAAACTTCGACAGATTCGTTCTCGACTACAATACGAAATTCCAAATTTTGGTGCTTAACAACGTTTTAATTGAATTTTGTAATAAATATAATAACATACTCATATTTAGGGATACTACAAAAAATGTATGATGTTACTTAGTTTTTCTGCTTTTCTGGGGTACGATGAAGTAATCTTACTGAAATTTTGCGATATTGAAATTCATGACTCGTTTCTGATTAGTTTAGTTTCAACATATTTTATTGCCAAAAAGAACAATTGGATTGGATATAAGTTATTACAACTTCCTTAAATCCTCTCTATACAATAATAGTATATATACTCCAAGATGATAGGAAAGATATTTTGCATAAAGATATGTAGATACATAAATATACTAGTATACAGACATGAAAAATAATCGAGTACCTTGGGTTAGAGTCTAATTAGTCATTCGTTTTGTATGATGTATATAATGATGAACATATCTTAATAGAATGATATTTTGTCCGCTCCAAATAATAGGTTTTCAATGGAAATTTGGACAAAAGGTTTGATATTTTTCGGAGATTGATATATCGGACATTCTAGAAAAAAATGCATTAAATCTTTCCACGGGCACCCGCAAAAAAAACTGGGATCATTGACTAAATTAAGTCTGTACAGGTCGGCTTTCAAAGGACTACAAAGGTGTCGCAGTTTAGTATGCAATATATTTTCTTGTTTTTGGTTTTGCATATAGACAGTTCTGAAGTTCTCATTTCTAAAGGTTCTACTTATGCATGTCCACATACTGGTAATATGTTTTTGACTTATGTTAACTTATCAGGTTTCTGTAGCGGTTCAAACATTTTTTATTTCGAGCTTTGTATAAGTCTGGTAATATACATATATGTAAACTTGTAAAGAAAAATAAGAAACTGAGTTACACGGCGGCTAGGAAAGCTTTGTTTAAAAGAGTTAAGTTACAACATCCCGATTGTAATACAGGACTTCATTCGTTCAGATCAGGCGGAGCTACAATAGCCGGCAATGATGATCAAGATAGCGAAAGATGTTTAAAGAAACATGGCAGATTGATGTCTGATTACCGTAAATTGGGATATTTTGACTGTGGTTATATTTTGGTTTATTTGGAGTTTGTTTCCAATCCGCCAAAATTAAACAAACCAAAAAAATAATCCAAAAAATAAACTTCCAAAATATTTCATGCAGTTATATGTAAAAATCATTAAATATATGATTATAGATTGTAAAATCAAAACAAAGGAATGATTTGATTTTTTCAGTTGTCAACCATGACAGCTTCTAGTGACAACATTATTAGCATTTAATCATGCAGATCAGAAAATCTTACCATAATTTTATTCATTTTTCATTTTCATTTATTGTTTAAATTTTTTCCGAGAGGGTCAAAATTAATCACTCTACTGACACAAAGTGCCAAATTTTAACACACCAAAATTTAACGAACACGTTTTTAGCAAAAACCGCCAAAATATCGCTACACCAAAATATCCCGATTTACGGTATAGTAAGGATGGTTACATCGTCGATTCCACAGAGAATTGCTTCAGGGCATCACAGGTCTGAAGTCTATAATCGTTTAATCGGGGCCACTTTCTTTGTATTTTTTCTATCACGTACGGCGGGCTGTCGGAAAATATATTTGCGTTTTAGTTATTTATTATGCCTTATAGAAAGAAACAATATAGTTAATACTTACATCTTCGGGCGTTGCGTGTAAGCATAGAGGGAGAATATTGTATTAGCGTTTTGGTAAAATAAATTTGTAAAGGTTGAATGTTATAGATTTACATTTTTACCAATCATATAGGTAGTATATTTCGAGCCAGATGCATTGGATGGGGTTTTTATTCACGTTTTACTCTCTGTGCATACATGCAAGACTCTTATCAAACTAAACTATTTGTCATATTTTTGAAAACAATTGTTTTTTTCTACATTTTAGTGAGGTCCAGCACCCATATCCTGAGATATGCTTGAGCAATTGCTTCAGATACATGTTTCTGAAAGCTTTGATGTTTCCTGGGTGCCCTTGGAATTATGAAAATAGTTCTATGCTTGGTTAGTTATAGGTTAATTTAATGCGGTTATATAATACATGGATCAGAGAATATATGTAAAAGTTCGTTGTTTTTTGGATATCGATCTACTGTTGTGTTACATATTCATGATATAGATAATACTAAATTAAATACATTCGTCGTCCATCACGTATGGAGGACTATCGGCAAATGTATTTGCGTTTTAGTTATATGCCTTGTAGGAAGAGACAAAATAGATAATACACTCTGATGTGTCCAATTTGTCATGTGAGCAGATGTTATTACGGTCTATAGTGCTATGTGAATGACCATTGAAGGTTATTTAAAACGTCGAATTAAAGGGGTTGAACGTGTATGAGAGAGAGGGTTACCGAAGTCCGATTGTCGTCAGATCAAGGGCCAAGAGCGCTCACATGAAGGGCCGAGTATTGTCTGAATGTGATTAACTCCCCTTTTCCGGCGCTGATTATTTCATAAGTTTCTTGGGGCTCTCTTCGAGGTGTTCAGGTCAAGGGCCGAGGCTACGCATGTGCCAAGTCTATCTTTCCCCTTGCTTTTCATTCTGGATTTTATTTAGGTTTTTTATGGTAATGTATAGAGTTGTGAACTCCAGTTGGAGTATTTAGGCTTGGACCTATTGCCGTTTGGGGAAAAATGTCCAGACAACCATTTTCGGAATTCTGTTAATTCCCGTTCTTTTCATCCCGTAGGTTTTTGGATATTTCTTCGAGCAAGTATAACGGGATTGAGGCAACAAATATTTAAACAAAGAAATCGATCTGTTTTTGTCCTTATCCCATAAGTCACAATAAGGCTCAATCCATCGTAAGATAGAGATACAAACGCTGGTATGTACATGTAATAGGACAAATACACATTTTTTGATTGCAGTTTTGATGCATGTGATTCGGACAAATTACGATATAATAGTGAATACAAGCATTCTTTACAGACGATTCTGATATTAAAATAAATTGAAACAATAGAGAGCGTTAAATCGTACCTTGTGATTTTATCTATTATCATAATATAGTGACGTTCCATATATTGAAACAAACTTGCCACTGCTATTCGACTCGGATGTCCATTTGCAGTTTGCTCTATTATTTTTCCAGTCAGATACAATTTTTTTTTATATTTATGGATAAACTAAAGGGGCCAAGTTTTCAAGTTTTCGAGTGAAAAAATGAAAGCAAAATCCGGTAATAAATATTTCTGCTAAATACGTTCCTCTGTCAAACCTTCCGTATTATAACGTTACTATCCTCAACGAGATGGTCTATCTTATTTGCCACCCAGGGTCGAGCTGCAGTATTTCAAGTATTCAACGACGTTTAACAAATAGGAGGCATATTTCATCACAATACTATTCAGATATTTAATACATAATGTTGTAATCACCAAACTTTTATATTATGTCGCATAACCCATGACTTAATCGTCTTGGTGGAGAAGGTTAGATTGAAATGTACACATTAGTAATTAACTGGCATATCTTTGTTACAACTTTCACGTGGTCATGTTTTATTTAATATCGCGTTGTTACGTGTTGCAGTTGTATTCTGTTTATACATGTATCTCCATTTATTTTCTAAAATATTTAGATCAATTGATCGTGAGGGGAGACCAGACAATTTATACCTTATTGTTTTTTCCACAACACTGTCTGTTCAGCCTGGTGTGTGGGTGCATTGTCATCTTGGAAAACTCATTGGTCATTACCAAACTACTTTGCAACTATAGGCCACGTGCATCTATCGAGCACATTAATATATTTTGCGGACGTTTTACTCATATTTATAGCAATACGGTCAAATGACGTCATATTTACGGGAAAAAATATTTGAAATTACCGTATCAAAACATGGTAACGTTCTGATCAGTATTAGTAATGTAGTTTACAGTTAAATCACAGCTGATTTTTGAGAAATGCGCGGAGTGTTGAAAAAAGGAATACTTTTGACGTCACACAGTATGCTCGAAAAAAATTAGAACCAAAAACCATCTAACAGAGCTATGCATGATGGAATCAACCATTTCCTAATTATATGTGACAGTTCAATTTGGTGATTCAATTTTACGGCTAATAATGAAATACTAATTGTAGCTGCTGATACCCCTGTGACTTCAGTTAACCAGAAGAGGCATTGAATCCGTGATGAAAAACAAACATTTTATGATACCAGTTTCGGGTACTGTGTGCACTTATTAACAATATATGTATTATCAATAGTGCTGAAGGCCGAAGAAATGTGGAAATCAAATAAAAAACCAAAACATTCTACAGCAGAATCACATGAAAAAATGATAAGGAAATACATCTTAACACCCCCAGGAAAAAGACACCAAAGATCAATTTTTGCTGTTGTTTGCTCTTTATTTTTAATTGCAGTAATTTATTAATAATTTTGTACCACAGCTGTGCTCACGAATATGCTTGTATTCGACAGATTCTATTTAGAGGTATTTGTAAAGCAAATTCGACTCACCTTGGATTTTAGCTGTCATTTTTAGACCATTATCACCATGCGTTAATTATTTTGACTTTCCAAAGTAATATGCTGTTGGCGTGGCCAAAGATGCGAGCACAGCAATAGCCCTTTCCAGAAACTCATTTCCGGTATCACGATTCTGACTCTAAAATTATAATTTGAAGCAAGTTATTCCATTTCCGAACGAAACTTTTTCTAGCATTAGTATGTAGCTCAATATGGCTGCCCCCATTAAACAAAGACTTCTAAATGACCCATATGTAGAAAATGCATATGCTCCTGTGGCGCTCGCTACGCTCGCTATTAGTACTTGAACCATTTCGGAATTAGGCTTAGTGTGTAAAACACTATCTATGTATAAAATTCTATTGTAAAAAACGAAGATAACTTCAACTAACTGTATCATTAATAGGCTTAAAAGTTATGTTTCCTTGTTTTACCTAAATTGTAATATTATGAAGAAAGAAATCCCGTATTAAATTGGATTTTCCTCAAATGGTAAGGAATTGTTGTATCGAATGGGATAGTCATTTCCTGTTGGTGGAGGGATTCACAAGGGGATTCACAACATGGTTCTGTTTCACTAAAGGTCGTAAGAGTTACGATCAGTCGTAAATTGTATATATTTAAAGGACTTATGATCAGTCGTAACTTTTACGACCTTAAGTGAAACAGAACCATGTTGTGAATCCCATTTTTCATGGCAGTTTAAATCCCTAATTCTTGCAATTTTGCTGTTTCGTTTGTTTGGTATATACATCTTAACGCTTTCCGTTTTTCTTTGTCGTATTTTTTCTCTCTCGTGTTGTTTCCTGTATTAATCGTGTCCTTGAATTTTGGACTATGGACTTTCCTATTTATTTTACTGTTTTGGATTCATTTGCCAATATTTAGAAAGTACACATATCTTCCATAAAATCTGATTCAGTAAATTTTAGTACTTAATTTTTAGTTCTCTGTGGCTCTTAATGGTACCTGATGAACATTTTTGTACATTGTATGTCAAAACATAACTGCATTTAAGAAAATATTTCAGTTTTTTGCAAATGTCACACAAAGGAGATTTCTTTACCTTCATTTCTGAACGTTTGTAAGTACTTATATACATTGTAATACAGACAAGAAGCTATGATAAATCAGAATCTCTTAATTTAATTACAAAATTTTGTAGTAATGAAAATTGCTTGTCAGTTGAGAGGGGAGGATAGAAAAAGATCCTAGAGATTTGAGAGTGTGTAAATTTTTTACTAATAAAGTCGAAGATGAGAAGTATTTTCGTTTAGTTTGCTCTAACAATAACGAACTTAGAGAAGACTGTTTAAGTATCATCCTAACATTCTTTTTTTTTATTTCGAAGATATAAACAAACTTAATATTATACTAGATCCTTCTTATGGTCTTGTTGAAATAATTGTTTCCTTTAATAAATCAGTCATTAGCCTTGAGCTGTTTTCTGCTCTTTGGTCGGGTTGTTGTTGACACATTCCCCGTTTCAATTCTTTACTCATTAGAACTGAGGACGGCGGACTAGACCTTTAGTACTGACCTTTTGAATATATAATTGTGTTCATAAACAATATTTGTGTATTTTTATCCCCGTACTTCGAATGGAGTTCGGGAATATTTGTAATCAGTCCGTCTGTTCGTCTGTTAGATAACCTTGTCTCCAGAACTCCTCGTTCATTTTTAACTTCATACATTTAATTTCTATACAGTATTGTCACAAACTGTATGTAGATGCGCAATAAGGTTTTAGCATTTTGATTTTCAAAAATTGGGACCCACATTGAATTTTGAAAACTGGAAATATAAAGTAAACTTCTTATTAATTTTTCATTTTATGCTTTTAATTTCTACACAATATTGTCACATACTGTATGTAGATGCTCAATAAGGTTCTAGAATTTTGATTTTGACAACTTAAGGCCCACAGGGGTTGTATTTCGGAAATAGTGAATTTAAGCTTGTGCCTTAAACTCCTCTTTCATTTTTCATTTAGATTTAGCAAATTTCCAGTTTTCAGACTGAAATTGTTAAATTGCTAATTTTTCACTGTTAATTGTTTTTTGACTTGTGCAGTGCGGGGATGGGCATCGTTTCTGATGGCACCAATTTCTAGTTTCTTTTTGTTTATATGTCACAAACTGTTTTGTTTTTATAGTTTATATTACAACAAAAGATTGAATTGAATTGAATATATTTCTCTCTTAAACAGATGATAGCTGAAGAAATTAGATTGGTCAAGTATCTCTTGAATGTTACAATTTTGCATCTAGAATCTTTATATACATGTATGTCGGAGAGCACGAGATGAACTTGGCAGTGTCATCTAACATTGAAATACGCATTGTACGGAAGAGAATCAATATTTTTATTAAAATGATGTTGTGTTAGATACGAAATAAACAACCTTGAGCCCTAGCTATTACTATTAGTGGATTTACCAACATATGACGTGTATTGTACGACATTTTTTGTATATATATATATATATATAATCTAAGTACAGTAGTGACAATGTGACAAACTTTAATACGGCTTTCCATTGAAGGTATGTTTCCGTATTTTATCATTGCAGTATTTTAATATCACTTTAAAAGTATAAAATTAATATTTTATATCATAATGTATTACCGAAGTAAATATTTCAGGTCTGATTCTTAAAATATTTGAACGGAATGATAATTACGTATTATACTTATATTTTGTACACAGCGATGGCAAAAAGTTTTGTTTTTCTCGTTGTGTGTTGTGTGATTGGTACTGTGGTTTCATACACGTGTGACAACAATCCTTATGTCAATGGTTGCAGCATTCCAGGCAATTTGCCATTTGCCTACAAAAGGAAATTTACACCAGCTTGCAACAGACATGATATATGTTACCGATGTGTAAGTCAGATTATCAATTCAAAAACATACAACTAAGTTTATCTAATATTTTATTTAGACCTATAAACATATCTTTAAATGACACAATACATGTTACATTCATGTACAAATGTATGTCTGAAATGATTGCTTGAAGAACTGTAATTTTAGGACAAAAAAGAATTATTTCGATATTTTATGGCCAAATTTAGAATAAAATTAAACAATAACATGTCTAATTTCAAAGTCACATTTACCAAACATTTTCTATAAAACAGTTACTAGCCAAGTATAAAATCGAACCTTACATGATTTGTTGAAAAGATCATATTTGACTATAGACTAGTGCAAGACTACGGGAGTGTATTAGAGACATATTAATAAAATAGTAAGAACGACAAATATTTTTCAAACTCAAAATTCTGAGTTTTTAAAACTTGAAATTTAGATTTTTAAAACCTGAAATGTTTACTTTAAAATCTCAACGTTTTGACTTTTTTCCAAATTTCTCTTTCTGTCCATTCTATATATTGTTTCGCGTTTATAAACTCTCTTTTAGAAAAACAGATTATGACAAAATGGTGTGATAAAAAAAAAGTCTAAACTTGAACTTTATTGAAGTAAAAATTTTGAGTTTATAAGTATTGGAGTTGATATTGAGTTTTGAAAATCCTTATTTGACATGGGCAGCATGTCGGGTTGTCTGCAGGAAGCAAAGACTGCCTACTCTTTCGGAGCACCTGAGTCTACTCCCATTTTTGTTGATGGGATCCATGTTTTTAGTTTTTAAGTGTAGTGTATGTATTGTTTTTGTCTTGTCTTCGTTGTTCTCCGGATTTTGTCAGTTTTTTTCGATTCCCCCCTCCTTCGAATATCCCTTCGGTATTTGTTGAACTTTACATATAAATATTAATAAAGCAAGTAAATTTTTATTACAGGGGTCTTCTCGAGGGATAAGCAGATGGGGATGTGACAATAGATTTTTGAGTAATATGAAGAGGAGATGTAAATCATCAAACATTTGTCATGGTGTAGCCAAGGTGTATTATACAGCAGTAAGAAAGTTCGGAAAGAACACATACCACAAAATATCTTCGAGTTGGTGTCCCCAGTCATGGGTTACTCCTTGCCTATAAATGGCGACTGCAAACGTTACTATAACAGTGTTACAGTAATAAAAAATATCTTTGGACACTTTTGTGTCTGCATATAATTATACTTTTGAAAATGACTGAAGGGACTCCATATATTTAATATTGCAGCCAAATGAAAAAACAAGGAAGATAAATAAAAATGTATCCTACACCCATTTCCGAGGTTTTTCAAACAAAAAGGGTAAAACTTATATTTTTATTTGTCTTGTACGGCTCGTCAATCGTTTTGTTGACGGCGATCAACTACCAATGACATTGTAACAATCCAGTTATTTCATTTAGTGTTTTTTGTTTTATTCCGACAACCCCTAGCAACATGTGATAATTTTGCATAGCAACGAAAATATCACATTCCGTGACCGAACATTACCGAACTCGAAAAATATCACCATTTTAAGCCGAGTTTCACCGATCAGTATTTCAATTCTTGTATTGTATCTTCAGACATTTCTGCAAATGCCATACAAGCAGAATAATGGAAACAGGTTATAAATCTTGAAAATCAAGACAAACAACTTGTCGTTTGCTGTTTCTCAGCTTAGGCGAAATGAAATACTAATCTTTAAAACTCGACCGGAAAGTGTGATATTATCCGAGTTCGGTAATGTTCGGTTTTGGAATGTGATATTTTCGTTGCTATGCAAAATTATCACATGTTGCTAGGATAGTGTCATTTGTGTCATTTGTCTGTATGATTCTTTTTGTTTTCATCTTGAACCTGAAAAGTAGACGTATTTTTACGATTCTATAACAGGCCATTACAGTTGCCACAACCCTACAAGGTAGTGTTGGTTATGCAGCACCACTATTATCCGCGGGTGTTTTTACTGATATTATATTGTTGACTTAAAATACAGTTAATTCATTGAGATACAGTATTGTTTATTCCGCATCAAATAATCCAGGTGAGATCTTTCTAGGAAGTGACGTATAACAATAGCCAACGACGCTTTACAAAGGTCGACGCGTAGTCACATTCGTGAATTAATGTGTTGTTCGGTAACTCGTTGTAGATTTGTGGCTATTCGAATTTCCGAATTAGTTATTCCTCAAAATAAAAAAAAAAAAAAAAAAAAAAACGATAAATACATAAATGGTAAAAATTACCAATTATAAAAGGCACATCTTATCAATGAATAAATACTTACTATGACTAGTTTTGACACTGGCGACAAAGATGTCATATCCCTGATCAAAACTGGATAACCGAAACGTTGATACTTATCTCTTTTTATTTCACGATAAGATATTCCGCCATTACTTGGTTTGAATTTGGTCTGCATCAATTTTAAAGAAAAGTCAGATAACAGACTTTTAGTAGTTCTTTAAGAAAACGATGAATGATTAGAAAAATAAATCTGTCTAATTAAATTTGACAGACTTCACAATGTTTTTCCTTTTAAAATTGTCCAAAAATGTATTATGTTCTCCTTCGCTTGCTCATCCGAACATAAAACTTTTCTGATTACTTCAAACACAACTAAAGACTGATGTGAATTGAGAGATGCACCAAAGCAGTTTTAATAAACATTTTCAACAATATGTTTCGTTCATATTCAATATATTAAAGTCCAAATTATATTAAATTATATTGAAGTCCAAATTATCGGCACAATCCTGGAATCACACAATCTAAAAATACAAATAATATGAATTAGAACAAGAAAAAACTTCCATATACAAACATTGTAATAAATAATATCTAAATATAACTGTAGAACTTGCTTTGGTGTTTTCTCGATAATTAGAAAAAGGTGCCAAAAGAATTATATAAAGGTCTTAAACCGAATTACTTCTAATTACGCAAAGAAAAATAAATACAATTATTTTATTAAATAAGAAATATTATTCCTACATTCATTACAAAAGTCTTGCATAAATTGCCACATTTTTTAACCATACATGACAACTATAAAGTGTGAACTTAAATGTTATGATCGTACTATTTTCGGTAATTTTAACAAAATAACTTTTAACTTACTAGAAAACATATATTTAGGCTGTTAAACTTTCTTTCTCGGTATATTTTGTTTTTCTTCCTTTCTGAATATACTCAGGCTGTCCTCTGTTAAAACTCTATTTGGTATCGTGATGAAATAATACCATGTTTACCATGATATCATTTTACTTTATGCCGGGAAAGATAATGAGCAAAATTGAGGTTATCTATATCTATACGGAGCAGGAACTGCTTACCCTTTAGGAGCACCTGGGTTCACTCCTGGTTTTTATATGTTCATTGTTTTTTAGTTTTCAGTGTTTATCTGTTGTGCTTATGGTTGTTAATTTGTCTTCCCGGGTTTGTCTGTCCAACGGATTACGTTTGATTTGATTTGCTCCTTAGGTATATTCGTCCTCTGTAGATTTATCAGAAATATGAATAGCGTGATTGTCTTCTACGCTGTAACTCTTGTTTTCCTCCTTGTACATATATTTTTTTTTTCATATGCTTCTAATGTATGCTCTCTGTACCATTGTACTATATAGTGATCTTGTCTTGACATGGACAGATAGAGATACATGTACCCCCCCCCCCCCCCCCCCCCCCCAATGTAATAGACAGATACACATTCTTTGATTGCAGTTTTGATGCATGTATTAGTGGGATTAACAAACGGTGAAAGTGAAAACAATAACTGAACATGCTTTAAAGAAGATTCTGGTAATAAAATGACTTGAAACAATAGAAAGTGATATACATGTATGTATTATACAAATCTAGTGAGTTTATCTAGTGCCATAATATAAGTGACGTTCCAAAGGTATTGCAAGAAAATTGCCACTTTTAGGCGACGTTTCTCGTCTATGGTGCTTTTATTTGTGTAATTATTGCGTCGCTAATAAATATTTCTACTAAAAATGGTCAACAAATCTACCGCTAAAGCCCTCGAAATTAAAAAATTCAGACTCCAAGCTATTTAATGTATTCTACAGCAACTAATTACATGTACACCTGAATTCTTATAAAGTTATACTGTCGACTAGAATAAAACGTGAATGCAGGGACCTGATTATAAGCACCATCAATCGTTTTAGCAAGTAAACATTTGAATTCTATGATAACAATCTTTGGGAACAACATTTGTCTCACCAGCACTATTTAAGGCTAAAAATTTGAAAACCCCGAATGCCAAAATGATTTTTATGGGCTTAACGTCACTGAGTGGCAAATAGTAAATGCGTGTTCAGGACTAGAGCCGGTGTAACAACACAACACTGTGATGCAGGGTGGATCGGCACATAGGGCTATAAATTTTGACTGTCAATAAAAAAAATGTGAAAATTTGGGTAAGGAAAGCTAATTTAGACTTGGAACGGTCATTATCCTTCTCTTGTTTGAGAGTTCTTAAGTAAAAGTAGGGTGACAATCTCCGAAACATCATCCACTATGTTTCACAATCGGCCTCTCCGTACCTTAGAACTCACAACGAGATAGTCTCCCTGATTTTCCACCGGAGGACAAGCTAGGCCCGAAAACTGTAGAACCAAAGTCCATTTTACATATCTATGCATGATGAAATTCTCCTTAGTTTTCAAATATTTCCTTATTATATAACTAGATCTTATTTCATGGATAATACAGAAATAATAGCTGTTGAAACCCCGAGAACTATGTAGACAAAGAATGTACATATGAATGATATACGTATCATCATAAAAGTTTGAGTAGTATTTTTGAAAATATATCCAAAATGTCATGTAAAGTTATATCTAAACCACACAAAAGTAAATGAAAAAAATATAAGCAAGTCTGGTCAGATGAGACTATATATGAATTAAAAAAGAAATAAACTATTTAGGAAATAAAATTTTAAAAAATGTCCAAGTAATCAATTAAAACACAAATATTTTGAAAAACTAAAGAATTTCAAAAAACAAACAAAACAGAAAAAAATACAATATCAAGAGAAAATATATGACTCATTAACAGATACAGGTCAAAAGAAGCAAAAAGAATACTGGGATTTTATAAAGGGATTAAAGCCCAAAAAAATGAAGAAATTTCAGAAATTTTGAAAGATGAAAATAAGTTAATAGAACGCATACAAAGACAGGAAACCCCTGCTACTATAAACCAACAATTTATCAACAAAATCAAGAACGAAATAGAAAATATTGAAGACAATTTAGAATTTAATGAATTAAAAGATAAAAAAAATCACATGCTCAGAAATTAAAAAAGTTATTAAGAACCTAAAGAAAGGAAAGTCATCCGGACCAGATAAAATACTAAATGAGATTATTAAAACATTACAGTGAAGGGAATATCTAAATTATTTAATATTATTTTAAGCTCTGGAATATATCCCACTTCATGGAAACAGTCTTACATAATCATGCTTCATAAGGCTGGCGAAACTAGCGACCCTAACAATTATAGAGGTATTTCCTGAATAAGTGGTTTATCGAAATTGTTTAATGCTATATTAAATGAGAGATTAATAAATTTATTAGATATGCAAAATACTTTAAAAAATAGTCAATTTGGCTTCAGAAAAAAACCATAGAACATCTGATAGTATCTTTATTCTGAAATCGCTTGTAAATAAATATGTTCGAAAAAATAAGAAGAAAATATATGCATGCTTTGTCGATTTAACGAAAGCATTTGACTCTGTATGGAGAGAAGCTTTGTTTTACAAACTTTACAAAATAGGGGTTGGAAAGAAGTTTTTACAAATAATTCAACAACAATATAAAGAAACAATGCCAGCTTTAAAGACCCAAAATCTTCATTGAGATTTCTTTTATTTAACTAGAGGAGTTAAACAAGGAGATTCCTTATACCCTACTCTTTTCAATGTTATATAAATGATATTGAAGCTGAATTCAGTGACGTTGCAAATCAGCCTATTCAACTCACTGACTCCATGTTAGGTTGTCTACTTTTTATGGATGACCTTCTTATTTTATCTGAAACTAAAGACGGTTTACAAAATAGTCTGGATAATCTTGAAAAATATTGTACCAAATGGCAGCTTACATTAAATGTGAAAAAAAACAAAAACTATGGTTTTGCAAAGTAATAGAATGAAATACGAAAACTTTAATTTTAAATACCAAAATGAGAATTTAACCAATGTTAAAGAATACATATTTTTGGGGTTAAAGATATGAAACAATGGCGAATTACTACAAAGTTCAGAAGAACTGGTAAAAAAGCCATAAAAGTTTTATTTTCAATTAAATCATATACAGGTTCTTTTAAATACTTGCCTATGAATGTAGCAAATAGCTTATTTGATAACATGGTCAAACAAAGAGCAATATACAATTCAGAAATAACTTACATGGATACCTACATTTCCTTGTTTAGAGCAAAACAAAGGACAAATGTGTCTGGGAATGATATAGACTTTCTCACGTTTACTGATCAATACTGTATTGAAAAATTATATTTAACTTTTTGTAAATATGCACTAGGAAAAAGTAAAACCTCTTCTAACATAGCAGTTAGAACTGAGCTAAGGATGTATCCCTTGGAACTCCAAATAAAGACTCAAACATTATTGTACTTAATTAGATTACTAAATGGAAAAAATAATCCATTATTAGATGAGTCCTTACAACTAGACTCAATGGGAGTATACTGTTGGTTTACATATGTAAAATCAATAGTTAAAGAAGCTGGCTTAGAAATAACAGATTTTAGTAATATCACTGATAACCAAAAACATAGAGTGAGAAAAACCTTAAATCTACTTTTGAGAAATTTTATAAAGATATGTACAACAAATAGTTGAAGATATAGATATAAACAGTAAACTGTTTTTATATAAATTGTTGAAACAATCTCTAAATAGTGAATTTTATTTGAAATCAAAATGCTCTGAATTTAAAAAACTGCTTTAACCTGTTTTCCAATATTTTGATCTCGAGCACTGCTGATGAGTTGTCAATCAACGAAATGGCCATACAGTACATCAAATTTATGTCGGTATTTTGTGATACACTTTATTATAGCTTAATTCAGAATAAGTAATCATTGCCTCCTTATAGAAAAAGGAAGATATTTAAAAATTCCAAGGAAAAATCGTCTATGTATCAACAGTAATTTAGTAGAAGTTGAAAAACATTTCCTGCTATATTGCGCAAGAAATTTAGAAATACGAAAAACTATTGGAGAAAACCAAAACAGAAAACCCTTCAATTATTTTCTCATCTTTAGGATGATAAAGAAACAATTCATTATATTTTGAATCCATTAACACTCCTGCAAGTAGAAAACACTGGTTCCTTTCTAAAACGGCCATAAGCACTGAGGACAGGGGACCTATAAACAAATGTAACTTTATTGATTTAGATTTTGTATGTTTATATGTTCATACTTGCTAGTATGTTTTTTGTTTATGTGTGTCACAAATCAATATGATTTATATGACAATAAAGTTTGATTTGATTTGATTAGTGCTGAAGGCCGAAAAATAAAATAAAACAATAATAACAAAATTAACATTAAATTTCCTTAGGAACAAGTCACCCAACATCAAATTTGGCTTCTTATTTATAATAATGTTCCGTAGTTGTGCTTTTTTATAAGCTGTTTAATAAATAAAATCGTTTCGCACTCATTCATAACCAGTTCTGAACTACTAACTACTACTACCATTGCATTTTAAAATATCTCTATTAGTGGACTAAAAGTCAACGATAGTATCTTCCTATTTGGAGGTGATATGATTAAGGATATTTATTTAGAGAAAATTGTACTCTCTATATGATTATTTTAGAACTATTCGATGATAAAATTGTCTAAATCTCTTTGGATATAGCTGTCGTCTTAAGAAGTGTTTTGCCAAGATTTGATGGTTACAAATTAAGTTTACTGGCGACCCTTTAGCAATCATTAAATAAAAATTGATGAAAAATATTAAAAATACAACACTGTTATATCAATTAGTCCAGTCAATCTAGCATAAATTTGACCCTAACCTTAAAGTAATTGCAAAAGAAGATTTTTAAGTTTTAATCTTTAGTATTATACCCCAAATATACACAGAAAAAAGTCTAACAAAATCTAACTTTAGGAAGATAAAAAAAATCATGATTTTAAAATACCTATGGACATTTGCATTGAAAATGGGAGATAACTCTGCAAAAAAGGCAGAAATATCAATAAGAATTGATACAAAATTATAACTTTACCGCTTCTATTCAGCAGAATGTATTGATTCTTGATATTTTAGCTGTCTTTAGAGTATAACAAACAACTCTAAAGTTTTTTTCATATCTTTTATCAAGCTACAACCTGGATTTCGTAATTCATTAGTTGACGATTTATTAAATTTTTCAACTTGTCAAGGTAAAGAATCTCAAATTTAATAAAAATAATTAAGCATATATTCTTCTTTTTGTGGTTTAAAGTTTCTTTAAACAAGGTAGATGCTGATCAAATATAATTTACAGATATAAACAATACCAAATTTTCACATTATTTTTTCAAAATGGTCACAAAGCCACAAATTTGCAATTTCTTTAATGAAAAATGTGCAAAAAAAATAGAAATTCCCATAACATTTCGGTTTTTTTTTTCATTTCATGAGCAGAAGATTATATAATATAGTCAAATACAAACTTATAACCCCATCAAAGAATCATACTTTACATGAATTTTAGGAGTTATCTCCCCTTTCCAATGTTAATTTCCATAGGAAATTAAAAATGCTGATTTTGAGTTTTCCTCAAGTTAGATTTTATGAGACTTTTTTCTGTGTATATTTGGGGCTTAATGCTATAGATTAGAACTAAAACATTTTTTGTTGCAATTAGTTTGAGGTTAAAACTTAGTCTGACTGGACTACATTCAATTGCAAGTGTTAAGATTTTAGGTAAAATAAGGATTTTCTTTATATCCGGACGTGACGCTTCGCAGGTGCGGTCGTCTCAGAGGACATCAATTGCAGAATTGATGGCTTAAAATTTTCGACGTCTTCCAATCAAAATCAACGTAACAACCAACATTCCATTAGATTAATACTTTGACTTTCCAAAGTATTGGTAATGAACGCACTTGCTTGATCTTATTCAGAATTACTGTGTGTATTTTTCAAAACGCAAGTCGTTTTTAAGATATAGCTCAAATACATCATTTAAAATTATTATCCTTCATTTTGTCTTTTCCACTGCTGAAAAGTGTCATATAATTTAAGAGCGGATTTCCTTTTTTTTGTGTGTGTGCAATTCATTGAGTTTTACGTACAGCATGACGTAACCACAAACAAACGTGACCTTCCTGAATATGTACAAGAACCATGTTGACCCTTGGGTTGTGCCTACATGTTATTTGAAATGTACAAAACCTTTATAATCTTTGACTTTTTTATCAGGAAATCAGTTGCCAAGTACATGGGACACACTATTTATGTAATATCGACAAAAAAATACCAAAGCAACAAAACAGTGGGAAAATTTCACAAATTCGAAGCCAAAAGAAAAAACAGTCAGGAGAATGGAACACAACAAGAATCATGAATCATGAATAACTAAAAGAATAAAAGACGTATAATCAGCTAAGCAAAACTAGAACAAGACAGCACAGAAACTAAAGCACTAGCAATGTGCATAAAAATCAGGCAGTGACATCGGGTGCTCCGGAAGGGTAAGTATGTCCTACTCCGTTAACGGCACCCGTTACATTGTCAGTGAAGTGTCAAGTCCAGTGAGGTGTCAATTCCTAGAATTTGATTTTTAAGATTTTATCTTAAATTGTACAAATGCAGAAATAAATGTTCATTTAACAGATCATCTTAATTTTTGTATTTTACTTGATAATTAAATGATAACAACGTTTAACCACATGCACTAATGTTATTTTTTTAATCAAACAATAACTTATTTGTACGCCAAAATATTTAATACATTTTTTTTTTCAGTTACAATTTTATTTTTATTTCAAAAACGTTTTACGATATAAAAATCTAAGGATAATGGGTATTATCGATTCAACAAGATAACATTTCATAGTACTGAACAAGGAACAAAATTAAACTAACTCCACGGGGTTACGTGGACGTCAACAAAACTTAACAGCCCACCTCAAACGACAATTTGGCTATATAGTAGTTTAGTTTTTGAGTTCACTCAGTTTTTATAGAAGTTTGTGTTGTTCATAATTTTGGTTCTCACTGTCACTGTAATGTCTTTTTTATCTGTTCACATGTATTCATAGTGTGTCTGTCTTTTTGGATTTCGTCTTTTGGTTGGCTCCATCGGTATTGTTGTCCATTCTTTAACTATTAATTCATGATTTATTGATAAACAAAAATATATTTTACTTTCAAATTAACGTTTCTTGTTAAATCTTCTACTTTAAAAAAATAAAAAATTATCATATATTCGATCAAATGAGATACTAATGTTATCGTGTTCTCTTTACCCAAAACTTGCTTTGTTTATCATGTAGACCATTTAATATTAAATATACTTACCAACAGACTTTAAAAAAAGAAGCCATATCTGAATTAGCCGTAATTTCAGACTTATCTAATTCCAAGATCAAAGATCAATGAAAACACGATTTTTGTCTAAACTGTTCAAACACTTGTACCTACTTTCTACTCCAATTTTTTTTCCTTCTTAATTCCATTGTAAAGCTTTTATGTAAAGGTGAATAACCCTTGTTTTAACTTGACAAACAAACTTTTTATATTAAGGATCAATAAATACCTTATTCGTAAAACAAATCAATGATATGAATATATAAATCTCACATTATGTCATGTCTATAATGAGGACTGACTAATATTTGTCTATATTGAATAGTTTCATTTGGGACTTTCTGGGACCATTGGTCCAGGGACGATTAACGTTTCCAGAACAATCCAACTCTAACGTTAAGGCATGACCGCTGAAAATGGATATTTTCAGACGGACGAAATGTGTGGCTTATATTTGCCGGTATAACAGAGTCCCTAATTTTCAGTAAATTAAATGAGGTTCTGTCATTTCTGTTGCAGTTTTGTTTGCTTGGTTTAAACAATATTTATTGATCTGGTCAATTGCAATTACAAAACTATAACACAATAAATACTATAGGATTCAGAAACAAGCAAACCTGATTGTATAAATATGTCTCCTAATCATTTAAAAAAAAAAGAACACAAAACAATTATGACATGCTCTATAACAATTGTAAACCGAAAAAATAAAGAGTGTTTACAATAGAGGAAAATACAGCGGAGAACGACCATGTACATAAGCAAACAGGTAGTATACTGGAAAGGGTGTTATTAGGATAAATATATATTTTTTCTGTTTATTTTTTTTTAAAAGTGAAGAGCAATGTAGCGGATGTAGTTGACGTTTTGATATTTTTGTAGAGTTCATTGCTGAAGATCTTACTGCTGCCTTAGAGATGAAAAACAGCAATACAGCGCTGTTTACTTTTTTTTTGTGTAATTTTACAATATTCCACGGCTCAATTTCGCATTTGTTTAAATGTAGGCATGGTGTTTGCTAATAAGACTCTGAACCTTAAATATACCTACTAAAGAAATACTTATATGGATATCACATATAGTGTACAGTTCAGGATTCATTGAAGTTTTGACCAACAATATACCCCAGAAGAGCAAATGGGGGGAGCATGCACCTATCTATATCCTGCTCTTATTTATAACCCATTTGCTTAGTTGGCAAAAATTAAAATTTGCACATTTGCATAAAAGAGTGCAGCATGACAAAAATTAAGTTCTGGAACATTTCTTTTTATCTTCTTGTGTTGCCTTTACTTCAATCTTTCTGATTCGCTATGTGTGTTTTATTCTTTGGTTATATTCTTATAGTTTTTCTCTTCTTTTTTTAATTGTAAAAGGTAAAAGTACTAAAAGTTTGGAAATTTATTCCTTATCAAGAAATATATTTTTAATATGATTTATTATCAGAAATATAAGTTTATTTTTCTTTCTTTATTCACATGAAGAGTATATATTTTCCACTTAGGATAGCACGTTACTTCCTAATTCATACATGTATTTCTTTTTAAAAGATAATTTTTTACAAGAAGCAATGTGGAAATGCAGATCCTAAATAAATAATGATTCAAGAAAATTGAGGCAAGAATGGACGACAAAGGAAGAAACTTGAGCCTTTTCTCAGTAAATGACAATGTACTGAATGTCCTTCATATAAGGATCTTAAACTCGAAATATCTCTTATCTCAAGTATGTCGCTAAAAGTGAATGCACAAGGAATAATCAGTAGTTCTTAAAACAGGATGTGCATTGGTCACATAGGTAATTTTTGACTTTACTAAGAACAGGAAGAAAGTATATAAAGTGTTGTATTTAGAGTTCCAAATAACGATCAACTGACAGCCAGGATGTATGAATCTAGGGTTAACCCCCAAATTATATAATTTCGATTCACATTCCTAACATAACGTAAAACAAAACAAACTTCTTATGTTTAAGAATCAATTTCATGTCATACAATCAGGTGTGATATTTCGGAGATAACTTTAGAAGCAGAGACATCCACTCATTGTTAGCAAAAACTTGTTTGATGCATTAGATATCCATATTTCTACAAATTTTGTTTCTTCAGTTGTCCCTAAGGCCAAATAACGAAGAATGTCGTGATATTAAGAAAACCTAAAAAAAATATAATTAACATCATATGGACCAGACAAAAAAACTGGTAATTGCCCTTTTATACCCGTTGTTAGGTGTCATGATGGCAGCAGATTTCAGATTAAAAAAAATGTCAGTTTTATTTCCTATCAGAATATTAGGAACTGAACTATTAATGCTAGCGGTATTAATATTTTTCAGTAGATGTTTATAGTTCTCTTTACATAACGGAATTACATTGAAATGTCACATATACGTTGTATTTCTAAGACAACTTTATGTTCACACTCTGCTAATATCATCAGTCCAGAAATTTTCGGTCGTCATGATCACGTTTCGGTTGAAGCAGTACAAAGTTTCCGGCGGAGGATGAGATATTAATTTCTTGTAAAGCAACGGGTGAAAAACGTTATATTGTTTTTCCAAGCGGATTCGCCCTACTTTGTTGTTACTATGACTATTCCCTATAACAGTAATGATTTATTGGTTCCAATTAATTGTAATACACCAAGGTTTAAACAATATTCAAAAGTAAACCGAAATACTTTAATTCCCTTCAAAAAAGAAGAAAAACGTTCTCTTGTTATGTGCTTGTCGTATCTATATTAATAGGTTCGTTTGAAATGTCTTAAATTCTCACTGCTCGTATAAAACATGTCAAAACCCCCCGCCCTTTCAATATTAAGAAGTGAAAGTATTCATCCTCAATCACTCTGATTTGAATTGTGTCTTTTGTAGTTGTTACGTGATAAAATAGTATCATCTGGCGGTATAATTACTGCGCATATTGGTAGTATGTACGGTTACCTCTGGTCACCTTATAGCGGAACAATTATCCTCAGAACGGAAGTGGAGACGAAGGACGGAACAAAGAAACATGTCGGATTGGTTCTGATCACGTTAACTTATCGATAATTCCAGCAATTAAAGAAACGTATCAAATTCTGATTTGAATTGTGTCTATTGGAGTTGTTACGTGATGACGGCCCAAAGAAATCAAGCCCTTGATTTTAGTATTATAGATTTCTTCTCATGCTGAATCGTAATACGTATTAATTAAGCCTAAGCAACAGAAAAAACATAGTCCATAAATTTTTTTTTATCATTATGTCAATCGCACGTAAAGTATTTATCATTAACCAAATATTGTTAATTTAAAAGCCCGTACGTAACAAGTTGCCAGCGAATAAAATAATTTTATGATTATTACAGATAATAAAAGCTAAGCTATTTTATTATTTTTATAATGTTTAATTTAAAATGGTGGCTCACTAAGTTCATAGACTTATCGTGACTTTCAACCGAACAGAAAGAAAGAACCGACCTTTAATTTTTTTTTATTTCGCAGAGTAACACCTTTTAGTGTTACAGTAACGTACATTGTGCTGTTTCTTAGCAAAATAAAAGTTTTTCTATGCATATATGAAGCAAGTGCTCTAACTTTGCTTTTATAACGTATTCATTCTTCCGAAAACTGTCTCATGGTAGCGTGCTCGCCACGAGTGCGGAAGGTTGCGGGTTCGAACCAAAGACATTAAAATTGGTATTTGGGATCATAGTAATTATCATATCAAAATGTTCTCGTCCTGATATGCACCCGGTTGCCACTGGACGTTAAACAATAATTCATCCATCCATCCGATAACTGTCTTTTCATAGTAGTGTACTGTTGGTTTCATGGTAACACTTATGTCGGAATTAAAATTTATCCCGCAGTTGCCCTATATATCGAGCCGATTATTATTTTTTTTTTTATTTTATTACAAATGTAAATTTTCATGGTACCCTTTTCCTCACTTCAGTGATTACCATTCCACACTCTTTATGATGTCACGTTTTCCGTAGTATTCCATTTTTAATTCTGTTATAGATTTCTTTCGATTCACACGCTTTTCCTCGATAACATATAATATATCGCATTTCAGATGTTTATAAATCAAATTGTCGGATATATACTGTTTATTTGTACATGTCGCGAAACATTTGGCAAACCAACGGTTTCGTAGGCTCATAAAAAACTAAGTATTACTGAAAAAACTGAAACAAAACTATATTGTATTTTTTTCTAATTTCAAATTAATTATTTGTCCAAAGACGCAGAAAATGCTTCGTTTTTGTGACATTGAATAAGTATCTCCAAACAAAGTGTTCCCCAACTTTGAAATCTTCGTCTTTGGTCAAGTAACATATAAGTAGACAGTAGTAAGAACACCTCAGCAACCTATCTATTGGTGAAAAGCTCCATACTTTACTACAAGTCTGTACATTTTAATTAACACTTAGATGCTTTTGAAAACAAAGTTTAAACATTCTGCAACGTCACATTTGTTTGTTTTTACTTGATGTTTTACCCAAAAATCAACGAATTGCACACAGAATAAATATTTTAGGCATTTCAGCAGTAGAAAAAACAACAATTAATTCAGACTATTGGAAACAAAAGGAAGTGCCATACTTTACTTTCATTTTAAAGAAAGGTTTGAAGTATTCCTGAAAAACCACTCAGCAAGCGGTTTATAAATAAAACACGTGTAGTAAGCATTTAGATATATGTAATGGTGTTACCATACTAATTTTGTTCCAACATGCTTCTTGCATGTAAGGGTTATCCTAAGGCTATATATACATGTGTAACTAAGACCTAGATATATGTATCTGTTATCAAAAGAGCCCAAACTCAACATACACATTTACCAATTGTGCAAATATTCAAATATTTCATGTTTCCAGGCCATAATAGATCATCACAGTAAAGTATATTTTGTTTTACTTAGAATGACTTTATTCAAAATATATATTATCTAGATTCATTATACTTTATGTAAAAAAAGCGGCAAGATTTTATTGGTAAATTTGCGGGTAACATTCTAATCTGACACACGACTCAGCCTGTAACATTTTTATAATGTTACCCTCTCATGCTTTGTGTAAAAATTTGTGATTTTCTTCATGTACTAGACTGCAGACACATTATTAAAATATCTGTGTCTGTGTTAGAGTAGATGTTATTTTGACTCTTGTGCAATCGTGGAATTACTAGTTTAGATAGAGCGCATGAATCGAAAAATGTCAACATGCAGTTCTGAACTTAAAAAACTAAAAACAAAACATTCTGTATAATAAACCAAGTCTAATAAATTTTACTTAGTGATTCTTTCTTTCGACGATCTGTCACTTTCTTCGGGTATGTTCTTTCCTTTATCGCTTCTTTTGTATTTGTTTGTTCTTTTTGAGATAATTTGAGATTTTTCATGTACGATTTTGTTTTTTTTCCCTTTTCTTTTGATTTTTTTTTTTTGCTCCCGACACCACTGGAATTTTTGCCTAGAACTCATTACAATATTTTTCGTTTTTCCGAAAGAAAATAATTTTATTTCGTTTTTTTTTTTTTCATAAATTTATTTCCGCTTAATTTTTTGTACGCCTTAGATATTTTTTATTGTGACCAGTAGCCGATTCTGATTTTCCTGATTAACGCCTCAAAATAAGTCACATTACCGTATTTTTATTCTATTAGTAATTATCTCATGTATGTGTCTGCGTGCCGATCTATTTTTCTAATTTCTTTTCGAAATTATATGACAATTAAACGTTACGTTCCATCAATGTGTGAATTTTGTTACAGAACGTCAAAATCGTATGTGGGGACATCGTTTGGGACTATAATAATCTGTCATGGTCTAAGATGTTAGATGGGACAATTCCACCCGAGGGCTCACATTTTCCAGTCCGAAACGAGGTTTCTGATGATAAAAAATGTGAATCCGAGGGTTGAATTGTCCTGTCTCACATTTTTTACCATGACTGAATATTTTTCTCACTTTTCTCGGCCGAATATTTAAAGAAATAAACATGGCCGCCATGACACGAAAATGAACTCTATTAAACTAGACAACTTAGTGCAAAATAAATTACATATTTGAAAAGATCGTATGCGTTTTGGTTTTGTACCAAAGGTACAAAACTTTAAACAGATATCTTTTAGGTTGCGGTTCAGGGGTTTTCAAATTGAAGCGATGTTAATTTCGACGTTGTCGTACCATTTGTGCTAAGTTGTGTGTTTTCCGACGTTCTAGCATTGTGACGTGTCGTTTTTTTGCATTGTTACGTCAAGGTAGGTCATGTGATGTGAGCTGCATGAATCTCAAACTGGGCCTGGCACCATAAAAGTTGAGAATATTCTTAAGTCTGAGAATTTTCTTAAATACTGGGATACTCGAATGTGATTGGTTGAGAATGGGAATTTGAGTTAAATTTTCTTTGCTCAGCAAAAATAGTTCTTGATGGCGCCCAAGCCTGGTGTCTCACACGGAATATAACTGTCCCAAATACATAGAAATGTGAGAATTTATAGTTTTATCTGATATCTCGTATTTTAGATTAAATTCATGTTAATTGCATATCAAAATAGAGATAAATGTTAGTACTTTTATCCCCTATAATATGTTTTATACAGCGAATAACACTATTAAATAAATATCATGATAAAACATAAAAACGTTACCCTGCGTCAATTTTCTGAAGGGGACAAAATGTTGGACATTGCTATTCAACTCGCATAAAAAGAATTTGTTTTAAAATCCTTGAATATTGCATGAGGCAAAAGTGTAAGCTTTGTACAAAATGCTAGTTTTGTGTTGTGTGTTCGTGTGTTACTCGGTACCAACACGGTAGAGACTTAATTCGGGGCAACGTGTGTAATTTTCAACGACTTGGCAACAGAGATAACCTTGCGGCTGTTGGTTGCTGGCTGTAAAATACAATTAAAACTTCAATAAGTTTTATACTTTATTTGGTCCGGCTACAAGCATCAAGTGCCTGTAACCGGCCAAACGTAGTTTAAATACAAAATTTTTGCCATAAGCACGATAAGATTTTTAACCAATCAAAATTAGAAAATTTGTAAAATTACTCAAGGTAAGACTGGACAATTCCAAAATATAATTTTTGATTGGTGTAAATAAGTGAACTTGACCAAGTGTCTTGTCACCTTTGACACGTAAGAAAAGTTTCTGTGAGATCAATAGTACTAATTGCCCTGCCAAAAATACCTCCAGATTAATGATGTAATTTATCGCACTTTTTATACTTTATGATAAAAAGACTGAATAATGAATGGACACTAATGCCTTAAGCTCAAATAA
This sequence comes from Mytilisepta virgata, assembly GCA_028015205.1. NCBI lineage: Eukaryota > Metazoa > Mollusca > Bivalvia > Mytilida > Mytilidae > Mytilisepta > Mytilisepta virgata. The sequence continues at coordinate 17,727,770 of CM051520.1, read as the reverse complement.
GAAAAATTGAGAACAAATACTTAAAAATATATCAAAGAATTATGAAATTAAAAATTACAAGAATGTTTTCCTAAAAGCTAAATTATGAAACTAAATATATACAACGTTAACAGCCACAATTTCTAACAAGAAATTGAGCATATTATTACAGAAAATACTTTTAATAAAATATGTTCCCCATATAACACTAGTATAAAAACTATTTACTAACGACATGGTGATTGCTCTGGTATTCACTTTTTTCGGAAAAATTTTAAAAATGATTGCACTCTTTCGTGCATGGGACACATAATTTGTATCATCTGGAACCTTTTTTTTTTCGGAATTCCGTCATTTTGAAGAAAAACGGACATTACGTCATCGACCAATTATGAGGTGCTTGTTCGGGACAAATTTTTGCATCGTTTGGCGGACTTTTTTGTTTGCTTCTTACGATATTCAGAATTTCACAAAACTTAAAGTGTAACGCTGGACAAGTAAATAACGCCCAAAATGATTGTTTAATTGATTTTTACATAATGAAAATAGCATGTAACATATACAAAGTTGCAATATTTTGAAAGTACAATAAAAAAAAGTTTTAAAATTATATATAACACTTTAATATATCAATTTTAATATTTATTAATTAATGACATGAATCTGCCTTGTCCGCGATTTCACCGAAGTAACACCAGTATCGTGCGACGTTTCTCTATTACCCTGTCAGTCATGTGTTATTTATATAATATCATTCTAAGTTGAAGACCAATTCGTTTTATGAATGAGGCGTCTATGATAATAGGTTGGGTATATTGCGTTTCCGAAGTTTGCCAATAACTGCCGAGGTTATTGCCACTACGTTGTATAGAACTTTCGGGACATCTGGAAAAATCACGTGGTCATTTATAGTCCTCATTTTTTTAATCTGAACTAGTCTATTCCCTATAATAATAATCATTTATTGGTACCAATTTATTGTAATATATTGAAACAGTATTCAAAAGTAAACTGTAAATACTTCAATTCCCTCAGACTTGAAATTGATAACTACTGTTTTGAACCTGGAGCCTTGGGTGAAGTGTTCTTTATAAGACGGGGAAGCAAGCATATTTGCCTTTTTTATTTTCATTCATTTTGGGCATGTGGTCGCTTTTTAAATTCCCAGTGCAGATGATTGAATAGAAAGACGATTGTTCATTTTCTTTTGTGCATTTTTCTTTACACTTACGCAACGAAATCCTAAACCGTTTTCTGTCGAGCTGTCTTTAGACAAACTTTTCCTCGGTCGATACCGGAAACTTCTTGTAATGTATACTTCCGGAACGGTATCGGTTTTCGTGATCCGCATTAATTAATTAGGGGTAATTAGCAAAACGCGGAAACAATTGCATATGTACTGATAAAAGTTTTAAACTGCACAATGGTCTCATACTTCTGATATATAAAGATCGCACGTCGCATTTGTTGTTGAAACGGCAACCCGGCTAACGAAAATTTGTCTCATTCTTTTAGTAGTATTAATATGTAATATGTTACCAAAATGATTTTGTCCTAACATATCAAAGGGTGAAACTTGGCAAACGATTTGAAGTCGCTATATCTCTATCTCCCAATGTAAGTCCAAAAACAAAATAAATATAAAAAAAAATCACAGAACACACCAAGGCAACTTAAATAAGTTTGAAGTAAAAAACTTAAGAATTGGGCCAATAAGCTGTACAAGATTTAAGATAAACATTCATGTATGTTGACGTGAATTTTATTCCTCATTCCACAGTACCAGATGATTGACAGAAACCAATATAAACTATATTATTAATCGTTAGTTCTGGTGAAAAGTACCATATCCGTGTCCGAGTCGTATATAAGTAGCTATTTACGTAGAACTCCTCATTGGTTATTTAAAAAATGAAAAAATTTACAATGGTGAAACAAATACAAGTGCAGCCAATAGAGACTACAAAAGATAGTACCTGTATAAAAATCAACAGGTAACGTATATTATTTTAACGGGTAAGGATTGATATTCTATTTATTTTTATATATTCATGTTTGTTTGATTTTTTTTCAACTCTAGTAATTGCTTAAAATTATATTTGGTTCAAACTGCGAGTGCTGAATTTTAGTGTTGTTTCCATATAATTCTTTTTGGTTTTCTTCGTATTTTATAAATCTCTTGTTTGTGGGGGGGGGGGGGGGGTTGTTATATTTGGTTTTGTTTTTTTTTTAGGTTTTTGTTATTATTATTTTTTATATAATTGTGGTATTTGTTTTTTTTTTTTTTTTTCATTTTACTTTTATATGAATTCGACTTATCTTTGGATTTGGGTCATACTGACATTCCTTACCGACTTCGGTATTTACAGGCTATATCATGATAATTGTGTCACTTCTGAAGTTAATTTTTACAGAATTAACGTTTCATTCGATTTTCTCAGATGTATCCATTAACTGTGTTCACAGTATTGCCTTTAAAAAAAGTTATAATGGTTCTAATAATAAATTTCACATATTTTTGAGGGATATAAGAGACAAGTATTTGAATTTTAAGGGAAGAAAAAAACAAGATTCATATTTTATTCATATGTCAAAAACATGGCGATAAAAAAGAGTAGATTGAACATATCTTGGAATCGATTAGATGCACGTGATTTTAGAAACAAAATGCGCACTTAAGAGGGGGGACAAGTAATGCAGCTCCTCGTTCGCATCTAGTCGGAGTTTTGTTGCTGTCCCTTGCACATCCATGCAGCAGATACATCTTGAAGCAAAATTGATATAAGCGATAAATCTTTTACAGAAATAAGAAAACACCTTACAATTTGCACACTTTTACAGACCGGACTGTTAAACAGACAATAAAGTATATACATTTTTTTGAAATTTTTACTTAAACATAACTATCTGAAGCCAATAAATACATGTACAATGATTATGAAAATCTATATGTCATTCCTATGAGGAAAATAATAAGTTTATTAAATATTAGTACCAAGGTGGTATAAAATGTAATTATATTCTTTGTAAATTCAAACTATAATTACTTTCGTGTAGTAGAAAATACAATACATTATATTTAACCATTATTTTCAATGTTTACACAAACCAGAAAGCGTGCAAAGGCCGACCAAGGTCCGCCCATTCTCATAAACACGTTTAAAGTCAGAATTAATTTACGGACTTCTTGGTGAATAATAGAAAACTTGATTTAAGTATATTGTGGATGAATGTCTGCTTTCATACGATTTCACCATTATATAGTTAGTTTATTGCACCCCCATTTTCCATGTCAGTCCCGATATCATCCCGAGGCCTTTGTCGAAGGGCTGATAAGTGATTATATCGGGACAGAAATGGAAAATGGGGTATCATAAACTGTTTATCATATATTTCCTATGTGACCAAGGTATTTTACCAGTGACCAACAAACAAATTTTACCACTTTTTCTCGAAAATCACTAGTGGCAGTAATGGAACACGTATACCTCAGTTGATATGTAATATTACGTCCGATTTTACATCATCAGCTACTTGATTCAAACTTTACAATATTTTATTTGCGTATATTGGAGTATACGGTTTGCGACGTAAAGAACCAAAATTGCTTCAAGTTACTTATCTGATGTGGATGTTATGACGCAACAAATATGACGTCACAATACTGAAATGGGTATTTTGCCATGATATGGATTTTGTGCCCTGCTGGTCTGAAATGACATGTTAACTTCCGGCTGTATCATATGGGCAAAACTACCTATATAAACCCTAAATTTATGATAAAAATCTTTTATAGGCTTTTACCAATTACATGTACAAATATTATTTCAAAACTTTCAATGTATTTTCGACTCTTTTTCAATTTCTTTTTATCTGTGTGTAGGTTTTTTCAACGAAGGGTATGCTACCTACAGATACATGACCTAATCCGTATCGGACCGGTCATCATCCCCAGACTCCAAATATCGGCCCATATGGCCATAGCAGCCCGGACACGTTTAAATAGCACTTGAATAACGCGTTATTAGCTGGGGTGTGCAGATATGGGTTGTTCACTTCCGGTCGTTCCACGTGTACAAAAACCACCATATTTAGTACTAAGTACATGTATATGATGTTTTTTAATATTTATCCGCGACAAAAGAGATATAAGTACTAATGAAAATATTGTAATCATTTATTTTCTTCCTGGGAACTACTTCCGTTTAACGACCAATCACTTGAAGTCTTGTTTTGTAGTATATTACAGAGAACAGAAAACAAGTGTCTGTTTACGAGCATGCAAGACATTTTAAATTCTCTCTCTCCCACACACACACACACACCCTTACCATCACGCGCACACACATCCAGAGCTGTACTTAGTGAAACCATAAATTTTTGTCGTTTGGCGAAATACTCAGATGAAATTTTCCCCAAAAATTTAAAATAGATTTATGCAGTTTTAACAAATATATGCTAGTCAACAAAAGTAACGATACACGAGTTCGGAAACAAATATCTTGGTACTTAAGTATTAGGACAATATTGATTGGCTACTTCATTTCTTCTAATTAATGCGTCTCATTTTGAAATTTGGATAAAGCTTGAAATGATGGAAAATGGAAATTTCCAAAAGAAGGTTAAATCAATTTGGCGGAAAATTGAGATGATGAGAAAACAATCTACTATGAAAATCAGACGTGTGGGTCTTTTTTTCTGCTTAGTATACTATTGAATATATCAGTTGTTGACTAGTATATGTTTTATGTTTCGCATTTTCCCAGTTTTTGAACTTCAGTTTTTGGAAACCAATAAAATTATTCTTTTAACAAGACAGGATAAAATAGCGTCATTAAAAATAGCTACATAGAATAGGATTATAAAAATACTGAAACAGATACTAATTAGGGTATACTGTGTATAAGTTTTTCTTTTGAAAGATTATTGGGGTTATATGCTTCTTGCAGAGCATTTGGCTTTAGCTGGGCGGCAAAAATTTCATTTTCAAGAATGAAGCAAGTCGGCCGAGTAGCTGGAGAGAACTACGGAAATTCGGAAGGAAAATTAACAAGTCAAACACAAACTAGCAAGGATTTGTATTCGAACTCAGTGTTGGCCAGCTAATAATTGTTAGGAATTACCTAGACCAATTGGTCATCCAGTATGCTTTTCTTTCATAAAAATGAAGGACATACTGTGTATAAGTTTTTCTTTTGAAAGATTATTGGGGTTATATGCTTCTTGCAGAGCATTTGGCTTTAGCTGGGCGGCAAAAATTTCATTTTCAAGAATGAAGCAAGTCGGCCGAGTAGCTGGAGAGAACTACGGAAATTCGGAAGGAAAATTAACAAGTCAAACACAAACTAGCAAGGATTTGTATTCGAACTCAGTGTTGGCCAGCTAATAATTGTTAGGAATTACCTAGACCAATTGGTCATCCAGTATGCTTTTCTTTCATAAAAATGAAGGACATACTGTGTATAAGTTTTTCTTTTGAAAGATTATTGGGGTTATATGCTTCTTGAAGGGCATTTGGCTTTAGCTGGGCGGCAAAAATTTCATTTTCAAGAATGAAGCAAGTCGGCCGAGTAGCTGGAGAGAACTACGGAAATTCGGAAGGAAAATTAACAAGTCAAACACAAACTAGCAAGGATTTGTATTCGAACTCAGTGTTGGCCAGCTAATAATAGTTAGGAATTACCTAGACCAATTGGTCACCCAGCATGCTTTTCTTTCATAAAAATGAAGGACGATGTGAGGGTAATAATCGATGAAAACATGAATTAGTTTTTCTATTTTAAAAGCATCAATTTAGGAAGATAGAAAATAAGGACACGATAGAACTAAGGGATTATTTCAGTACTTTGATTGCGTTATCGAATATAGAAACTACAACGCTGATACATAAAAATTCTTTGATGTCAATTATCAGGCATTAAATGTGCAGATTTATGAATAAAGCCGCATGTCTTAATAGTTTGCAAGGCCAATTTCACAGTGAAATCTCTACACGACCCTTTCCCGATCAATTCGACTGCTACTCGACGAATACCCGATCTCTTCTCGAGTGCTTGGCTTCTCGATCCGTACTCGATTTTTTTTACATGTCAAAAATTGTCGGGTAGAAAGTCGGAGCGATGCCGAGCAAGGTAGACCACCCCGAATATTTTTGTCGAGCGAGTCAGACCAGTCTCCCGATCGCTTAATCTGTCTTAATCGAGTTGATCTGATCGACAGTGTGAACCTAGCTTAAGTAACAGATGAAGGGGAATGTCTTAAATTTAGCGAAAGATTTGTCGTCTGGCCTGCAAATTACTGTTGATGTATATTTACGTTATAAGGATCATTAGAACATTTCAAAACATGTTTAAGCTTGGTTATACAAAATTGGACTAAATTGGCTTGTTTAGCTTATAATTAAGTATAAATTCAAATTCAAATTCAAATTCTTTATTTTCCTAATCACAGGGCCCTTTCGGGCATAACATATCAAACCTTGGACTGAAAACAGCATGTTTAAGCTTAGTTGTACAAATCTTGAACTCAAAACGGCATGTTTAAGCTTAGCTGTACAAACCTTGGACTCGAAAGAGCACGTTTAAGCTTAGTTATACAAACCTTGAACTAAAAACGGTATGTTTAAGCTTAGTTATACAAACCTTTTACGGCATGTTTAAGCTTAGTTATACAAACCTTGCACTCAAAACGGCATGTTTAAGCTTAGTTATAAATACAACCTTGAACTCAAAACGTCATGTTTTAGCTTAGTTGTACAAACGATGGACTCAAAACGGCACGTTTAAGCTTAGCTGTACAAACCTTGGACTCGAAACAGCACGTTTAAGCTTAGTTATACAAACCTTGAACTCAAAACGGCATGTTTAAGCTTTGTTATACAAAACTTTTACGGCATGTTTAAGCTTTGTTATACAAACCTTGGACTCAAAACGGCATGTTTAAGTTTAGTTATACAAACCTTTTACGGCATGTTTAGGCTTTGTTATACAAACCTTTGACTCAAAACGGCATGTTTAAGCTTAGTTATACAAACCTTGGACTCAAAAGGACTCAAAACGGCATGTTTAAGCTTAGTTATACAAACCTTGGACTCAAAAGGACTCAAAACGGCATGTTTAAGCTTAGTTATACAAACCTTGGACTCAAAACAGCATGTTTAAGCTTAGTTGTACAAACCTTGGATTAAAAATGGCATTTTAAGCTTAGTTATATAAATCGGCGAGTCAAAAGTTATACAAAACGGGGACTCGATCTAAGATATATTCAGTCAATTAATTTAAATAATACTAAAACGGATAAAACGAACAAAATACCTTTTACATAGCCTTTTCGTTGTTAATTGTATAAAAAAGGTGCCATGAAGGTGAACACATCACAAACATATTCAGGTCTAATTTGCCTTTTAATTAAAAAATTTAACGAAATACCTAAAGTTTAACATAATTTATTCATTCGCTGTCTTATGTCATTATACTCTAGACTTCTATTCGATAAAGTTTTTCGTCAACTTCATTTCGCTCTGAAATGCTCAGCCAGCAATTTGAGGCCATTCGTAATTATCGTCTTAGATTTTTTCACCAAATTGTCTTAAAAATCATAAAATTAAATTATTGTTTCCATGGTGTCGATTATTTGATTTATAAAAGACTAGGATTGAATTTGAAAGAACAGTCTGAAAATGGGTAGAAAAAAATAAAGAATTGATTTTACCTACAATCAAATAGCAGTATATTTTATTTTTTTAAATCCCACAAAAGTGCATGAAAAATACTTTCACCTTGGTACTTGAATTTTTTTTTTACCAGTTTTAAGATCACTTTAAGAATGAAATGATTAAAGGATACAGTGGAAAATCAAGTTTTCTTTTTTCTTTTTTAAAATTTATAACGGTATTCAATAAAATAAAAGTTTCGTATGTTCAGTGGTTTATATATTAATTTTAGTCAGACGTAATTAATGTCTTTATATTTACATGTTATTTCTCCATTTTCCCGGACTTTGGTGAATGAAAAACAGAACTGTGACGTAATACGGTCATCATTCGGAAAAGAACTTCTTCCAAAGTACAACATACTGTTTAATTTAATTAAATATAAAGTATACATATGTGATGATGACTTCCGACAAATACAATATATTTTTCTGATCTTGACGACAAATTATGGCAAGTTGCTTTTAAAAATTTAAATAAAACAGGTATTTAATTTATAATTTATCTCATATTCAGAATAATAAAGGTCCCGGATTAATGTACTTTACGGATGTAACAGTTTATTTTATAGTTAATTTATCAACCGTCGAAAATAAAAGAAATCTATGTTCATCCTTATCTGATTGGCAGCAATGATATTTAAATTATTTGAAATAGCCAAAGGTGGGGAATCATTATTCAGATTAATCCTATATATAATAATATACATAATTATTGATAAATATTCTTAAAATTTGCTATGAAGTCAAGAACGACACAGATAGCTCCTATCAGAGTAGTGGCAGAATATATAGACATAGAAAATTCTATAAATAGGTAAAAGTTTTTATTTTATTTATATTTTATCTTCATAAAAAGAGCATCGTATAAAGCAATTTATTTATTAAATTCTACAACATAATATTATAAAAAATGGAAGGATATTGGGTAATCAAACGCCCGTAAGACAGCAGGGAGAAAACTTTGTCTGGCATTCTACAAGGAACAGCATTTCATATCACTAACAAGCACTAAATGGTCCTTGACAATCGCTTTTATAACTGTGAACAGATTCCCCCAAAATCTTTTATAAATTCGTAATATATGCATAATTACATCTGTATTTTAGAGTCAAAGGACCGAAATTTATTTTGCATGGATTTTAATGGACACTGCCTATTCAAAACAAAAGAACAATCTAGAAAGGCCTGTTTACTCTCAAAGTCTACCTTAGAACAAATGAACAATCTTGAGAAGCCTATTTACTCTCAAATTCTCCCATATTTTCGCTTTTTAATTTAACTACTTTCAAATGATAATACAATGTACATGTATAACCATTTGAAATCTTGGTTATTCTTCAACTTCCGAGCAACACTTTTTGTTCTTTAGTTTTTTTTTACATTTCATCGTGTGTTTCTTAAAAAGAATACATTTTTTGTACATTCTATAGCAGTAATTCATAATATCACCTATAATATTTTTGACACTTAAATGTAGTGTACACGACTTAAGATAGAGAACGACCCTATAGTGACAATATTTAAGTAAAAGAGCTGTAAAATTAAACCATTAACATGATTAATGGAAATAATGTGAAAGTGGGATTAGTTAACTTATACTGAGCAGCAAGTACCCCCCCCCCCCCCCCCTTTCCTTTCATAGAGGACTTCTGTAATTATTGAAGATGCCAATATAGTTAAACATTCACGCCTACGTTTGTACTTGCTATGGATTTTGTATTAAGACTTAAACATCGCATTCTGTCTGTTTTCTTTTAAATTAGGGACCTTTCATAGTTTGTTTATTTATTTAAATTTAAGATAAGATATGTAGATTTATCATGTATGGTTACAATCTGAATAATAATAATATTATCTAAGGATACAATTTTAAAGAATAAATATCTCCGTGATTCAATGGTGTCTTAATAATTGAAGTAAAGTCTTCATGTAAACAAAAAAATTTATTAAATACGTAAATACATATATACAACAATTAGGTCCCATATCAACAAATGTTCATGTATGTAAAAGATTTTTTAATAAGTTGAAAGTTATTTGACAATATTTGGATCAAAATTTAGCAATTTTCCCCCGTAGTTGTGTGAAAAATCCCTATAATCGTAAACAAGGAAAAGATTAGAATGATAGAAAAAGTATATGTAATCAAACTGAAAGATCTGTGTGTGGTTAATTTTTATGAAAAAACTAATCATGTAATACTGTAATATATTATAATAGTCTGAAATTCTGGACTCCGACTTCAAACGCCCTGATTTGGAATTCCCTGAATACGTCGAACGTCAGAGCGAATTTTGTCAAGAATCTACACGTATTAGTGTTTTAAGACTAATGCATTTATTTTCTTCCAAGAAACTTTTAAATGATTCGCTTTTAAAGCCATTTTTTCACTATAAAAAGTATATAGTTTTAAGCACTGTTTCCTATATTTAAAGGAAGTTAATTGGTAACAAATGTTTAGTATAGATGAGTGAACCTGTCGTCTACTTTCGTTCTGCTTGGTCAAAAACGACGACAATTGATGAAAATATTTTATGATTTAATTATTTAATTACGGAACTAAAACATACACAGGTTTCCAGACTGAAAATTAATTTGAAATTCGTAAAACAAATCTCCTACTTTTATGTTTGGAATGAGTTATGGCATCAGACATTTCTTAAAGAGGTCATTTGAAGTCAGAGGAATCGCCATGTAATGATTTAAATTTATAACGACAAGTCTTCCTTACAATTTTGCCCACTTGTAAGTCGCCTTTGGGTATCAAGAATGAGATACAATCTCATGCCTCGCAGCACGATCAAATCAACCCTTGTAAATAAGTTTTCTTTATCTTTAAGTGAGGATGACGATTGGATAAAATGGGTTAATAAAGAATTCCAAAAGTATGCCGAAGATGGAAAACTGAGTACAGAGAAGTTTAAGAAAGCCTTAGGACTAAAAAAGGTTTGCATCAATAACTCACTTAGATATATAATATACAATCGAATAGTTTAATTTGGTCTGCACACGGAATTAATGGAATCATCGTTCTTTCTGGCCCTGTATAATATATGGTAACCACAGCTGGCTACAAGCAAAAGCAAAATAAAAACTGCTTAAAAATCTATAATCACTTGTACTAAACGTGACAAAGATTGTGAATATATATATAATCCAAGGGGAATAAATAAAGAGAAATAAATTTATTTGTCAATTGATACAGAGATTAAACACTCCTTTTTTATTGTTATTTCAAAGTGCTTTATTTATTTTTTTTTTCGTGTATTTTTCATCTGTTATGATGTTATAATTCTGTAACATAATTCTACCTTATGTTAAAGGATTATTATCTTTTTTATAATTATTAACATGCGTTGCTACACATGAGGAAGATCAAGATCACGATTAGCCATATTGTTTTCTACACGTAATAATTAGTCATTTCGCAACGCAACAGCACTGAAGAAGGATCTCAGGGATCCAAAAATTATGCTATTTGAATTATTGTTATAATTCAGAATTTTATTTGTTTTATTTTGATGTTGTTTTGAAACTTTTTAGACGTTTATATATATATAATGCATACATGTATATCTTTATATTATATGACTAAACTGAAAAATAAAAAAAATCACTTACACATTTGCTCGTTTTAATTTTTTTTTACTCATCATTCAGACCACAGGCTCTTGTCTCAGAAAATAAAATTACTATATATGCCAAGAGAAACAAAAAGGTCCCTAACTCTTGCAACACAATTTTACGCGCCTGCTTCGATTTCCAAAGAATTATAGCTTCAACATTTCGGTCTCGCTCAAAACTTTTGGATCAATAAAAAAATATTAATTTATCAACGCAATGATGTATGACACGCCTACCTTACTTGCCAATCAACAGCGCTAAAGGCATGTGAAAACGGTCAAAGTGAATTATTTATCACTACTACTATTTTTTTAACATAGATGGACAGGAAAATGGACTTTTTTTTTAAAATGACCCATATAGTAATTTTTTTCTGAGACAAGAGGCTGTGATTCAGACCTAGGATCTCGCATTCTTTTTAATACTAGAAGGCAAAAAGCTAAAAAAAAAACAAAAAAAAAACTATAATCTATGGGACCTTAAGGGATTTTTACGATCATGCTACTTATATTTCAATCATTGCAATGTAACTTGCTTAATTTGGTGTGTTTTTTTTATTCTACCATTACAGTCGTTTTTTGCCGAAAGATTTTTTGCACAGTTTGACACTACTGGAAGTGGAGGTATTGCATATAGGGAACTACTCGATGGATTGCACATGCTTAAGAATGGAACGCCAAACGAGAAACTCCAGTTTTTGTTTAATGTATTTGATTCGGATGGTAAACATATTTTATATAATTACATTTTGTATAATTAGGATGCGCATTGTTTCACCAATAAGTTCCCCTCAACATTTCCTATCAATTTAGTACAATTCAAAGGAGGTGACCCACTGGCATCAAAACTCTCATTTTGCCACTAATTGAAAAATGAGATGTTCTTCGTAAAGTTAAATCCGATATAAAATTTGTTGTGTACACTGATGTTAAAGAATCATTTTGATTGGTTCCTTGTAGGAAATTGAAATTTATTGAAATCTTTTGTTTAAATAATATTTTTTTAAAAGGGCATACAACCGTAACATTTTGTAAACATTATTTACTAGTGCACATGACTTTTTATATATGTCAAGGGAGTGGTTTGATTGACAAGTTCGAGTTGAGATTGGTCCTGAAATCCTGTATGGAAGAAAGTTCACTTCATCTGTGCAAGGAAGACGTGGACGATTTGACAAATATACTATTTGAAGAGGCTGATATAGATCACAGTGGCGGAATAACATTCTATGAATTTCAGTCGGCTTTGGAAAAGCACCCTGGTTTAATAGGAGATTTAACGTTTAGGTATCTTTCTTGATTGCTTAATTTTTTAATGAATAAACTTTGGTTTTAAGAAGCTGACAAAGGTAAATAATGAGAACTCACTCAGGCAGTCAGATGAGTATCAATTCTGCATTGAAAATATTATAATATGTATACAAAATCACTACGCATTTAGTAAATGTTTAAAATAAATGAAACGCTCACTAGGAAAGAATAACCAATATTTAATATTATTCATAAAACGATAACCATTCATAACGTTTGAAACGAACTAACAGACAGTGCTATAACACACGATGATAGTAATTTTGATCATACTTTGACAAAGTTAGAAATTTTATAAAATCGGAGATAAAAACCCAAAATGTTTTACAGCAGAATCGGATAACAAGAAACAAAAACAAGATTCTGAGCACATGTTCACGTACTACAGCAGAGACGGACATTTATTTAGATTTCGCAAACATTTTAAGTTTTTGAATTTCCTGACATGTCTTTTTCAGTGCTACGCATTGGTTTGGACTACCGGAGTCAAGGTCACAGTCCCGGTGTTCTCGATACTGCAGTCGGGTATACTGTAAACACAACACTTCGAAAATTATATTTATTTTGCTTTATATCTTAGCAAACTTGGGATTTGGAGGTTATGCTGCATGGAATCATCACAAATCTAACGGGTTTTTACTTACAGCACGAATTGCTGGCATGAACCTTAATTTCAATTGTACCTTAGTGCTTGTTCCTATGCTTCGTCATACTTTAAGTCTCGTGAGATCTACGAGACTAGGACATCTTCTTCCGTTGGATGAACATGTTATATTTCATAAATGTGTTGGGGTTATGATAACTGTCTGGAGTGTAATACATGTAACCGGACACATTGGCAATACTAGTAAGTATAAATTTCGACAGCTTATTGTAGAACCGAGTCATATATACTCTCTCAAAAAAGAAACGCAACATACAGAAAATAGGAAATTTACTTCATATATTATTTTCATAATTTATGATATAAATAATTTACACAGGAATGCAAAAATTGGCACACTTCTTGTTCATGAGTTCTTTTACCTTGGAATATCACAGTTTGTCACATATTGTCAATAAATCACTCATAAATTGTCAATATCTGGTATGTCCACCATTTGCTTGTAACACAGCCCCGACTCTTCTTGGCATAGATTGAATTAAACGCTGAGTTCGAACACGCGGTATCCTTTGCCACTCAAACTGAAGTGCCTGCTGTAATTGTTGCAGATTTTGCGGTGGTGGTTGTCGTTGGCGCACGCGCCGATCCACTTCATCCCACAAATGTTCAATTGGATTAAGATCGGGTGATCGTGACGGCCAACGGATCACATTGACATTCTGTTGTTCTAAAAAGTCTACTGTTACACGTGCTGTATGTGGTCGGGCATTGTCGTGCTGAAAAATTTCTCTCCGAATGTCAATTACGGGCAATAAATGAGGTCGTAAAATTTCGTCTCTATACCTAACAGCGTTCAGATTGCCTTGGATATGTATCAGCTGTGTGTTTCTGGCATAAGAAATAGCGGCCCACATCATAACACTGCCTCCGCCAAAATTGTCTCTCTCCACAACACAGTTTTGCGCAAAACGTTCGTTTCGGCGCCTATACACACGTATGCGACCATCTCGCTTTTCCAGTTGAAAACGTGACTCATCGCTGAACCATACTCTTCTCCAGTTCTGTAAATTCCATGCACGAACTGTAGTACACCATCTAACCCTCGCTCGGCGGTGTTGGCGTCTCAGTGTTGCTCCAAAGTAAGGTCTTCTTGCCCTCAATCCATGAGAACGTAACCGATTGCGTACTGTCTGTGCTGATATACGGCGCAACCCAGGGACGTTTACAGCTGTTTCTGTTGCAGCAATAGTCCTATTCCGCAGATGGAAAAGTCTGATGTAACGATCTTGCGCCCTGGTTGTAACACGCGGGCGCCCTGAACGTGGCCGATCTGTCGTAGTACCAAGCTGCAGGTAGCGTCCCCAAAGGCGTGAAATTGTGCTACGATGAACATTGTACGTTACAGCAACAGCATTCTGTGATTCTCCGGCCTCTAGTCGTCCGATAGCGATATTCCGGGTAGCAGCGTCTAACCTTGGCATAGCGTCACCTCATCAGAATTTTATTTTACGAATGCATTCATGAAAAGAAATACCGGGTTTTTATACCGACTGACTGAGCTAAAAAATAACCCATGATTTGCACGTGAAAGTCGACCCAGTTTTTGGCAATGCGTAAATCGTAGGGTGTCCCAGATTGCGACCAAAGTCGTTTACGGGTGGATGAATTTAAATGATTGTACCTGGAAACTTTTTATGAAGGTGTAATTATGATCATGTGTACATATATTTTGATATTTATTGGTTATTTGTCCGGAAAAATAATATTTCAAAAAGATAATCTGATGTTGCGTTTCTTTTTTGAGAGAGTATATTTTAGAAACCACACTCGTTATATCTATAATATACATTTATATGAGAATGTTTTTATCATTATTTATTTTTGTGTAAATTTTGAATATATATTTTTAATATTCGCTTTATTTTGCCATATTCAGATGGACTATCGATCGAAACTAACAGATATTTCTATGCAATCCATGTTATATGTACTATTACTTGAGTGTTTTTCATCATAATGATTACATTATATCTGTCATCAGTAAGAGTCCTTTATCATTTTTCATTTTGCAGTTTATTTATCGGAGGCCACAGAAAATCTGCCGGTGTGGAAAATTTTGTTCACGGTTATCCTGAACCTTGGTCTATTCAGTGGAGTAGCCTTTATAACCGGATGGATTATTACATTTATATTAATTATTCTAGTCATATTTTCCCTTCCATGTGTTCGTTCAAAAATTTATCAGGTAATGGACAGTTTCAATATGCCCAATGAAGTAAAATTTATTTCAATAGAACATAAGGGATAAATACTTTTGTATAAGACAAAATTGGAATAAAACATGAGTTATGTGATAATGATTTCCTTTATATACATTGCATTACGATTTTGACCTGAAAATACTGCAACATGATTTTGGAACTATAAATAGCAGATATCATTATACTTAAGCATGATACATGATAGAAAAGTGCACATATAGAGAATAAAACGGATACCAAAAAAGGTCCACATTGACACATCAATTAATAACGACATCCAATAGACATACCCTCAGACCAAAAAATAACATGAAGATAACAAAACACAAACACAGAAACAACAGTTTGACTAATGGCAAATGATGCACAGCACCAGGGGTTGTCTTGGTAGTTCTCAGGTTGAATGCTGAAGACGTTAGAGCAATTTTCACAAAAAAGAAGATTTTTTATTAAAATATATTCCAGTATTAAATGGATATGTTTTTTCCTGTACATGAACCCTACATCTGTCTTTTTTATTATATTATGCATATTCTACACAATAAATAACGGTGCTATGGCACCAAGGAATGAATGAAAATCTTAAATTGCTTGGCGCTATCAAATCAAATTTTTATGAAAGCTTTTGTTACATGGGACTACTCGAAATTGTTTTCGATTACGCCATTCTTTGTACTTGTTTATTAAATATTGATTTATATATTTGCACTTTTCAGGCATTTTATACAGTACATTTTTTATGTATCCCCTTTTGGATATTATTGATAATGCACTGTCAACATTTTTGGATGTGGTTTATATTACCGGGAACGATTTTCCTTATAGAACAGATTTACAGAATTAAATGGATTAAACAACTCCGGTATGGAGTTACTCATATTGAACAAATCACCCTTCTCCCATGTGGGGTAAGTTTTTATATGGGTCCTCCATACTATCTAAGAGTTGTCAGAGAAAGTTTCTTGTAACTGGTTGTGAATTTATCCATTTTCTAAAGACTAGACCAATTTTAGATGCCATTGAAAGGTATGGAAGTTTTTTACCAACCACATGCAAGTCACACCATTATAAAATTTCAAATTTCAAATTTATTTATTGAAATAGAGTCCAACTGTGGACTATCATCAATACATAACAAGGAGCAAAGAATAACAATATATGCAATGTTAGCAACACATTTCAAAGAAACTTTAAAATATAATTTACATACATGTTTACAAAGAAATAAATAGATTGCAAGAAATAATAATAATAATTATAGGTAAAGATTTAAAAAAAAAAAACGGTTTTTGAAAACTATGAGGAAATTTTCATAAAATTCACCGAATCATGATGTTATTTTTTATTTGATAACAGGTGACTCATCTAGAAATTTCCAGGCCAAAATCATTTGATTTTCAACCAGGCGACTATCTGTTCCTACAGATTCCGGATATTTCTCCATATGAATTTCATCCGTTCACCATAAGTAGTGCGCCCGAATTGAAAGGTAACAATGATTGGTTTTTTTTTAGATAATCTTTATTCTGTTTGTTTGGAATGTTATGTTTCTAAATAATTTACCTTGTCTTTTGATTTTAATCAGTTTTCTCTAACAGTTTTGGAATACTTCATCTATGTATTTTTCCCCGAAATTATTTTGTTATCTAAACATGCATGAGCTGTTAATCAAGCATTGTGCTTCTCTACAACAAATGTCTCAGATAAATGAACATGGGAACATGTAATACATTTCGAAGTGAACCTTATCTTCTCAATACATTACTTTTTCAATTTAAATATATCTCAGAAAAATATTCAAATTATTTTGCGGAATTTTTTCTACAGATAGGATATGGCTTCACATCCGTACAACCGGAAACTGGACCAGTGACCTATATAAATATTTGTCCAATTACGATCCAGGATACAATGCTGAAATGGTGGTACCTATGACACCAATGACAACAATTCTACAAAAGAAACGTAGAATGTTACGACCGGAAGCCAAACGAAAGTCAATCATAGGTAAACATGAAGGGGTATGGGAATTACATCGGTTACTTGAATCTGTTCTAGATCTTTGATATTTTGTTAGAGGTTTCAATTTTTTAAGAGTGAAACTGTGACGTAATTTGACAGATCTTGCTCATCAAAACTGGCAGGGAATATTAACGTGACAATGCAAATTAAACTTAGCTTTTGAATATATAAATGATAGAATGTAATACCTTACTTCTACAATAATAATGTTGTTGGATTAGTTGGTTTATTGCCATTGTTTTTTGGTGCTGGGATTGATATTCTTACTGGTGACGTGCTTTCCATAGTCACTGCTTTTGTAATACAATCTTTGGTACAAATTTTGGTGCACAGCATGTGCACATTTCGTAGATAATGATATTTGATACATGTGTTACAATTTTTCAGTTGATAAACATTGAAATTTTGTTTAAACTATACACATGTAGTTTCAAATCCCTAATGCCATTAAATAGATTCTGAGTGTTTAAGCCCGTTTGATACTTTTGCTCACACTACTTTGGTGACCGGCTTTGTAAAGTTGATGCAGCTCAATCCACAAGTCCACCAGGACATATTACCTGAATTTTGGTTGCAAAATAATAATAATGAAAATCGTTGCAATTCTATGAATAAAAAAATGTTTTTTTGTCCTGTTTTTATAGTAAACACAGTAGGGTAGAGATTAGTCCGAGATTGCTCTGACGTCCGACGTGTGATATGCTGGGGCCATGGGACGTCAGAGCGCACTCCGTATAAAAAACATGGAAATTGCCGACCCAGACTTGGGGCGGCAGTTTTTAGACTCGAAATTGTAATATATCCAATTATAAGTAGATACATCATACATCATTCGATTCCTTATTCGTTTTTCTCTAGGAATATGTACATTTTATTCATCAACAATCTCCCTGTACCACAAACGAAAGCTTTATTGCCTTCAACCCACCATTTTCGTCATTTTACTACGGATGTCATTCGTTTGGTCAAACCTTCAAGTATGGACAATGTTGGAGATAAAAAAAGATACATATTGATATATATTGAAGTTTTTAAAATGTTTTGATTTTAGATAGTTTAAATGGTTTAATGGAGACATTTATAAGGAATGGTACTGTAGAAGACATAGACGCAGTAAGTCATCTTCTTTAAAAATTTTTGTTTGGTGTAAAAAACCATTGACCACCAGTTATACATGTAACTGAGCGCGATTGAATCTGAATCCGACTATAGTGATAATTGAATCATGAAAGAACGAACGAAAATATGCCTACTGCGATCATGATACAAATAATTCAAATCATGTACCAATGTTTACCGGAGGAAGATTTTAACATATATATATATATATGACAATTGTCGAGGCCTAATTCAAAATTATGTTTGTTTGCTGAAGCCCGATTTAAAAACAATTATTGAACTTGCGAGTGACATTTTTTGTTTTAATTTTCAATTTAAGTAGAGTCACATAAATTATTTTTAATTGAATTCATGAATTTAATCATCAGTATGATTGAAAAAAATTTGCTACATACCTACCATACACTGTTACGCTACAGTAAACAAAGAATGTGTTAAGCCTGGCTCGATATAAATATTTTTTTCTATACACATTGATAACGAATATCACTAAAAAGTTCAATAAAACAGAGATAGAATAAAACTACTGGTAATGGTCCAGTTGCCTTTATACCAATGAACTATGGACAACTGAGCTCCTCAATAAAGAAAGGAACCCAAATGTTTGGAAGGGTAGGTAGTTTCTACTCTGTATTCGGTTTTTTTTTTACTTTTTGGAAATTGCTTACTCAAAGGACTAAATTTTATAATTGGATTATAAACTGCATACACAAATATATTTTAGTGAGGTCTTCTATTTTACCAATATAAAAAGTGTCGGCAAATATAATGGAAAGTCTTGGTATTTGTATCTACCGTTATTCTATTTTAATAGGAAGAAATAGCTAAACAAAGAAGAATTCAAAAGCGTACCAAATCGGTTCATATCCGGGTAATTATTACAAAATATCATAGTTTTTGAAAATGTTAGAAAGGGGAGATAACGCAAGGAAAAAAATTATTACAATATTTTACCCAATACAAAGCCATTTAATAGGCTTTTTACTTGACGTTTATCATTAAGTCAAGGGTAAACTTCATTAAATTAAAAAACAAAATAGGAGTTGAAGCTATATGTTTAGCATTGATTAGCAGTTGACCATTGAAAGATACTTATCTTAACAAAGTATGTTTTAAATTTTAACAATATATATATATTGAGCCCATCTAAGTCGACACGTTTTTTTAATTTACCCGAAAATTGCTAATTTTGTGATTTTTCGTCCATATTTGATTTTTTTATGGACAAGGCGACTTAACTCCAGAACAACATCTGACTTTTATAAGGTAACAGTAGAGGAGCCTAAGGAAAATGTCACTAGACAAGTATAGTGAGTCTTGTACCAGTCTTTTTAGCAACTTTTAAATTCTGATCACAGATACAAAAAACTTGGCAATATTTTGTAACCATTTTTCACCATTTTAGTAACGATGTGTTTAGTTTTTTTAGAATAATTTTTAATATTTACACTGGAAACAATAAGAAAAATGTTTTCATGTACTTATTAATACAGTTTCATTTTTTTAAGTAGAAAGGCTACATTTAAAAAACAAATTCATTTAAAAAATTGTATTTTGGTTGACTATTTTCAACAACTAAGGAATGGTCATTATAACAGGCTCCCATAGGACAAATACATACATTTGTTTTTGTTAAAATATAACATGCAAAGTACAAGGTTATTTGTGTTTACCATGCATCAAGCTATGCATCGAATTTTATTGAGGAGTGATTGTACAAGAGAGGCTAGGTCTGTATTTTTTTTTTTTTTTTTTGAAAGGGTCATAGCTTAGGTTTGCTTCCAAAATTCCAAGTATTCAAATTTTATTAATTTTTTTTCTCGTTTTATCCTGCCTAGAGTTTGCTTCTGTCACCAAGTATTGTTTTTATTTTCCCCCTATTTTGCCCCACTTACTCGTACCGTAAACTGCGCGACCAATACAAGAATAGAATCTTTATTGTAAATGTAAAGTGCAAGCTTTCTCTGTCTATCAAAATTATTGTCAATTTTCAGTGTTTCTTGGATGGACCATTCGGTACAGCATCACGCGAAGCCTTAAACACAGAACACGCCATTTTGGTCGGAGCAGGAATAGGTGTTACACCTATGGCCTCTATATTACAAAGTATTTTACACAGAATGAGAAAACTTAAAAGAAAATGTCCAAAGTGTACACACTGTTGGTATGATGATATAGAAGAAAATGTTTTGAAAATGAGAAAGGTATTATAACAGATTGCACTGTCGACATTAAGAAATTCAGCTCATATATCTGCCTTATGTTTAACACCCATTCTTCGATATGTCTTTCCTACCGCCGTAGTATCGACTGTGTCGTTGAAAATTGTTAAATTTTATAATTTATTTATAAAGAATATACCAAAAGGCACATTAAAGAATTTTAGTGTGCATTTGGATAAGTATCAATAAATGAATAATTATATGGGCCTACCTCCGAACAGAACGATCATTAACTTTGAAAGATTCAAATTGTCAGTGGTTCGTCCGATTTAGTAGAAAAGAATTATGATAAATGAAATTTAGCATGGTTTTGCATTTGTAAATTTCATTTCCATAGAAATAATATAGCCCTTGCATCAAAACATGAACCATTTTTAAATTTGGTATTTTGCACATTGAAATTTTGCTCGCGACATCGTCCGCTGCAGACAAGACACATTTCAATGCCAACAATTTTAGTGAATCATTTAATGAAGTATCAAAAGAACAATTTGTTTCATAGTGTAAAAGTGCGTGAATATTTCATTCCCGAAACTCTGGAATAAGAAATATACCTGGCGGAAGTTTCTTCATAGAAGCACAAGAGATCTTCAAAAACCGGCGAACAATTACATGTACAAGTAAAACGTACTTTAGGTACATAAGAATATACATTCTTGTCAATTTGTATCTTGATTTCATTTTTGCAATCCGAAAATAAAGACCATTTTACAATACTGATCAATGTATTTTGTAATAGGAAGAGGTGGTGATGAAATGTGATAGGAGTATGATGAACTTATTAAGGATTTTAATTTATTTTACTTATTGGTCTTTGCCTGTATAGTCAAGAGTTTTCCAAAACATTTTACTTTTTAGGTCGATTTTATTTGGATTAATCGAGATCAACGATGTTTCGAATGGTTTGTTCATCTTTTAAACAACTTAGAAATCGAACAGTCTCTGTCATCCTCCAATAACCTAGTAGATTTACACTTATATATGACATCTGCTATAAAGGAAACCCACATGGAGGGAGTTGGTTTACAGTTAGCTCTAGATCTTGTTCATAAGAAAGAACAGAAAGATTTCTTCACAGGACTGAAAACTAAAACTCGACCAGGTCGACCTGACTGGGATAATGTAAGTATTGAAAACTTAGACGGAGAGCCGTATCTGGAATGAATTTAACTAGAGGCTCGCTGGAGCCTTTATCACTCGCCTGAATCTTATTTTCCAGGCATTTCATTTAAAATTAGGCCTCAACGGACACAATAATAGTAAGTCCAGTTGCAATGTCATTTATCTCGGATTTCTAATCATTAACAAAGAGACAATTTGCATTGATCACTCATAACAAATATCAGTTCCTTGGGACAAGTCTATTAAGAGAAGATGATCTATGGAATTTAGCAGAACGGCACATGAGCAGGGAAAATTATTCACTTCCACAAAGTTTGGTATCAATATTTAATTCTTCTTTCGGAGAATAATTTTAAATGCATTCACCATAAGACTCAGTGTTAACTTCGTCAGATACTGGTGACCATCTTTGATTTCCGATCGGCACCAAAGTAACAATTCGTTGTAAGTACCTTGCAATGATAATATATGACAACTTAGTCAAGTAGCTTCCAAACAAATCTTGGAAATTTAACCCATCATAAAAGTCCCATTGTGGCCTTGCGGTCATGTTTGATAGCAGTATCAAAGTTACAGTTATTCGACTCCTCGTAGGTAACACTCCCACCAAGTTTCATACCATTCTCATGATTCTGTTAAACTTTTCATCATCATCAGAATTTTAAATACATTTCCAATCGGGTCTAATGTTAATAAAGTTCGACATTTCGCCATCTTGGATTCCGATCGTCATCATAGTAACACCAATTGGGTAATACCTTGCAATGATCTTTCATGACAAGGTTCAGAAGATCTTTGACATTAAATTCGACCAATCCGAAAAGCCCTTGTGGGGCCTAACTGCCATATTTGTTGGTAGAATGGCACAAAATTCGTGTCCTCATACATTCTAGGTATCAAATCCAACGAGCTTGGTATCAATTTGTTGAATTGTTCTTCAGAACCGGAATTTTTAATATGTTTTGCACAATGGGTCCAATGTAAATTAATTCAATAGCCGACAGCCACGTTGGATTTCTGATCGGCACCAAAGTAACAACTCATGTGAAGGATATTTGTACAAATTTGCTTTAATAAGTATATATAGTTCATGAGAAAAAGTATTTCAAAGTTAAGCCAATCAGACATTAGAATAGGCTCTGACGACCATGTTTCTTGATCAATCGGCACCAAAGTACTTTATAACAACACTTTGAGAGGACGTTACAACAAAAATCTCTACTAAGTTGTTAAATTCTGTTCAGTGGTTCTCAAGAAGATCAAAATGTGAAAAGTTAACAGACAGAAGACGGACGCCAGGTAATAGCAATAGTTTAAAATGGCCTTTGGCCAGTTGAGCTAAAAACCTCAGACAGACTGATCATGACCTGGAAAATGTAAGTATTTATGGACATAAAATTGACCCTCGACATTGCCTTCTTGATAATGACAATGTAATTAAGCATACGTTGGTCAATACTAAAAATTGATCAGGGTGGTCTGGTTTGGTTTGACTGAGAGCTGAAAGTCGATCTTGAGTGGGACCAAGTAAGTATTGATTGATGAAAACCTTAAAGTTGGACAATGTGGTCCGAAAGAGATTATACTAATAAGGTAAGACTGATTTAGATAAAACAACAGCAAACTCGATTGTAATGGTTTACTTGTTTTAGGAAAAAACAAATAATGTAGAGGATGCACTACTTAAACTTGGCCAAAACGAAATAAAAATAAGGTAAATCATTACCTTTTAATATATTGGGACAACTTAATTTGGTATTAGTCTGCATTTGACATACCCAGATCGCGAGAGTTGTTTCTCTTCAGTGCAAAACACTGAGTTAATTACAACGTTTTGTCCCGTAGTCCTCCCGTTGGTTATCTGACCTACAAATACATGGGTATATTACATTTTTAATTAATATAATATGATGGAAGGATTATATTCACTTTATTATTAATCGAATGGTTGGAAAAATCCGAATATCAACAATCATAAATCCTGAGGCAAAGATAAAGCGGAGTGAAATCATCTTACCAGGAAGGGTAAACAGTTCTTGCCTTCCATAAGACTCCTCCTGCTTAGTTTAGATTCTTCTGGCCTTCCATAAGACTCCTCCTGCTTAGTTTAGATTTTAAGATCAGGAAAAATTCATTTTAGACTAAATAATAAAGATGTCACGTTTAATATTAATTAGTGATTAACCTATTTAATTTTTTATTTAAAAAAATATTTTATGGTAATGATAAGCTTTACCAACTAGTATACGGTACGGCACTGGCAATTTTCTGCAGCTGGACAGACTGTAGTAATTCGAACTATCTATAACTCGAACAGATTTCGAAAGTCCATTGGAGTTCGAGTCATCGTTATTTTTTACTTAAAAGATACACATATTATACCTCTTCTTCTGTTGTTTCAGCTTTTTGCAGACATATCTCAACAAAACAAAGGAAGAAAAAAGGTGTTCTTTTGCGGACCAAAGCAGATGGCTGATGTTATAAAGGAAAAGTGTGAAAAGTACTCATTTGCTTTCGCAAAAGAAATTTTTTGAATGTACAACATATTTTGTAGACGTACATATTTCTCATCACAATTATCTGCTAACCAAGGCAGACGTTTATATTTTTAATAGTGTTTGCCATTCACCAGTGCAGACATATACAGATTTCTAACTGGAAGATTGTATGTTGTTGCTTCATACATGTATGTTGCTCATTCAGGGGGCGTTAATGAATCCTTCATTGATGAGGACGTGCTCAGTAAATGTTGTTACATGAACCAAATTATAATAAATTGTTATTTAACATCATTTATATTAACGATTATACATGTATAAACATTTTACGAAATGGCTCATTGAATATAAACCAATAACAGTAAGATCAATTAAATACGTATTAACAATGTTGTTTATATACAATTTATCTAGACATCTTTACATTTATTTGGATATATTTTAGCTTATTTCCCATTATCATCTCTCTTATCAGCTATTATGTAACGATTTGTCTCAAATTCTCAATAGTATAATCGATTACAGTGTATATTAAGGCACTCTCCATGATCAGTAGGTTCCATAAGATTAACATTTAATAATCGATAAATACAAACCTCAGTTAAGTGTTCCTAACTGAATATTTTTTATTTGCATTTGTACTTTCCATTTAAACATATTGGTGCTCAAGCCCGGTCCTAATAAAGGGATTACGGATTCATCATCGCAGGTGCAAAATTTGAGGAAGGTATCCTCCTATAAAACCTGCCTCAGTTTTATAATACATATATTTGTGCTCCTGTAAGATTCCATCCACATAATAGTAAAATAATTTGCTCCCATTTAGTAATCAGAAATGAGAGTGCAGAAATCAATTCTTCATCTACTAACAGACTCTTTAAAAATAACATTTTCTGTACCTATTTTTCTCTCTTTTTTCACACAACGCAGCATATTGAATTAATTGCAATCTGTTATCATATTGCTATTGCTCATTCCTGAAACAGGACGATTCCGCCTAATTCTTTAGTTTTCTAATGTGTCAATGTAATTGTTAGAATTAATGAACTTCAAATATACACCTTTGTTTTGATATGCATATGTACATGTCATTAGATTTCAGCAAACCAGGACAAATGTATTTATGGTAAGAATACAGAACGAAATCCTAATTTAGGAGCTTTGAAGCACATCTGGGTTTCAGAATCTAGATCAATTAGAATTCTATGTAGATACAAGATCCGATAATTACATAAAAGCCCAGTTGACAGCTAAAGTTGACAAGGTGGTAATGTTGTTTCGGAAGAAGATACTAATTTCTAATTTAGGATATATGGCTTCAATTAATATTCCAACTCGCCTAGCCGGTTCTTAATCGAATGACCTACAATAAGCATGTCGTAGGCTTTGTAATTAACACACATTGCTATCGCAGTTGGTAGATACTATTATGACTGAGAACCAAAATTGTATGAATGTGTTTATGTTTAAGACTTTGGTTACACTCGTGACTTCTAAAGGTACACAAAAACTATACGGGTTCCTTTCTGATGCCAAGGAGGAGGTACTTGATATCGCATTCTATTATCTAATCTAAATGAGTCAATTTATAAAAATTATAATTGTAAGGAACACACATATTTTGGTTCCAATTTTGATACACTGTAAATGTGTTTTGTACAAATACTGTCCAATTAGCAACCTTCAAGCCAAAATATAACCCTACATAGTTTACAGCAGATTTAAATCCAATTTTACACAAGATATTCCTTAGTTTCGTAGTTTCCAAATTTAGGTTTCATAATTTTGAAACAGTAAGGAGGATATACTTCATGTTGAAGACCCAATTGCATCAAGAATTTACCGATTACGAACTTAGGATAATCTGCCATCATAACCTAGAAAATGGGTCAAAGTCACAAATGGCCGGGTTGCAAAGAATGGGTTAAGTTCGCTTTTATTGATGTCCGAATTCTGATCCGTGGCACTGTGTCAACTCATACTTCCACGATGATCGGAGTTTTAAGATCAGATTAGTATCAATTTTACGGTGTGAACTACCAACAAACTTTTAATTTTTTTTTACGGACAAAAATTCTTCAAATATTTCGACAATATTATGGAGGAAATTATAAACACAGGTCTACAATATTATGGAGGAAATTATAAACACAGGTTAACATCTTTAATATATATGCACATTTTGATGAAAAAATGACTAGGTTGCCAAGTCTGACAAATGGGTAAAAATTATTCAAACAATTCTGTAATAGCTGGTGCACAATTTCAATGTGTGTACATTCTTTCTGTGAAGTTTATTAAATCTAGGTTGAAAACTGTAGGAGGAGTTGATGATACAAAATGGGTACTGTACTTTCACACTTTGATGAAAAAATTACTAAGTTCTCAAGTCTCGGAAAATTGGAAAAAAATTATTCAAACAATTCCATAATAGCAGGTGCACAACTTCAATATGTATACAATCTTCCTGTGAAGTTTGATAAATCTGGATTGAAAACTGTAGGAGGAATTGACACAAAAATGGGTACTGTGTTTTCACATTTGATGGAAAAATTACTAAGTTTCCAAGTCTGGAGAAAACGGAAACGAAATTATTCAAACAATTCCATAATAGCAGGTGCACAACTTCAATATGTGTACAATATTTCTGTGAAGTTTGATAATTCTGGATTGAAAACTGTAGAAGTTGATGACACAAATGGGTACCGTATTTTTACATTTTGATGAAAAAATTACTAAGTTCTCAAGTCTCGGAAAATTGAAAAAAAATTATTCAAACAATTCCATAACAGCAGGTGCACAACTTCAATATGTATACAATCTTCCTGTGAAGTTTGATAAATCTGGATTGAAAACTGTAGGAGGAATTGATGACACCAAAATGGGTACTGTGTTTTCACATTTGATGGAAAAATTACTAAGTTTCCAAGTCTGGAGAAAACGGAAACGAAATTATTCAAACAATTCCATAATAGCAGGTGCATAACTTCAATATGTGTACAATCTTCCTGATAAATCTCAGTTAAAAATTGTAGGAGCAGTTGTTGGCACAAGATTGGTACCCTATTTTCACCATATTATAACCCGGATTTACACTGGTCTGATCGTTATACATGTACTATATCACCAATAGCCTCAAAATATTTCCTATCGTTCCATATTTTCCCACATTTTATTGCAAAGGTTTTCAGTGACATTTAAAAATTTTTCATTTACATGCAATTATTAAAAATTTGATCCAAAGCGATTGTATAAAAGAGATCTTACAGTAAGCTCTATATAAGATTAGATAAACATTGATACCGTAAGTAGTATGTCATATACTTGTTTGGATTATACATGTAGTTATTTCTACCAAAAACTGTTAAAATCCAGTACATATACAAACAGTAATTTCTCTTAAAAACCCAGAAATCCATACATGGTTCAGATCATTTCTAACCTCTAATCTATTCTGTCAGCGAATATATACTGTATACATGTTGAATCATTCTAAAACAGTTTTAGGGAAGACCCAACCCTGTCATAATTGTTCTAGGGTAGAACCGTCATAAATGGTTCTATGGTAGAAAAGTCATATATTGTTCTAGGATTTTAGAAAAACTATGCATGAAGCCGCTGGTACAGCTGAGCTCAGTTCAAACCTCTCTTTAGAACTGTCCTAAACTGTCAGAAGAACTTCTACCCTAGGACCATTTATGACCCTGGCAATAGTTTATGAATTTTGAACATCAAAATTATAAGAAATAAAATAAGTAATTTTCTAGTACCTTGGACTATTATAACAGTCCCAGCTAGTACATATTCCTCTACATGCGTTTCGACAAGAGAACATTTTAAATCAAAATTTAGTCCCGTCCCTTCTCAATTGAAATTATTGTGTAAAATTTCCATATATGTACGTTATGTCTATGTGATTTTTCGATAAATTAGTGAAATGCACATCTTATTTCAAAATGGCGGTACTCATCCCAATCATCTTCTACCTTACCATATAACATGTATAACGAAATAAATATAGTTCATACGAACAAAGAGAATTAGTTATCTAATATATCAAATGTTTAATATATAAAAATGGTAAAAAAAAAAATTATTAATTTAAAATAAATTAAAATGTTACTTATCTGACACATTTGAAATCTGGGACCACCTTATACACACCTCTTTATTCAAATGCTCGTTAATTATTTTACCCGCACTTTCGAATGAAAGTTTGGGTTTATTGTCGTTGCGGTCGTCTGTCCGTCCCTCATAGTTTCTTGTGACGCAAACTCCTCCTTCAATTTTGAATTTTTACCAATTTTTTTGTGCCATATTGTTGCTTACTAACTGTAGAAGCGCAGTAAGGTTTTGGAATTCCAAATTTTTAAAAGAGGACCTGGGAGGGACCAAAAAGGACCAAATTATACAAAGAGCCTTGTGACATGAACTCCTCTTTCATTTTTGAATTTAAACCATTTTTATTGTTGCCATATTATTGCTTACCAACTGTAGATGCGCAAGAAGGTTTTGGAATTCCAAATTTTTTAAAAGGGGGATGGGAGGGACCAAAAAGGACCGAAACATAAAAGAAAGCATAATTAGTAAAATAACTATGTCATATTGTAGCTTGCTAACTGCAGATGCGCAAAAGGTTTTGGAATTCCAAATTTCTAAAAGGGGGCCTGGGAGGGACCAAAAAGGGCCAAAATAGACAAGGAGTCTTGTGACGCGAACTCCTATATCATTTTTGAATTTAAATCATTTTTTATTGTTGCCATATTGTTGCTTACCAAATGTAGACGCGCAATAAGGTTTTGGAATTCCAATTTTTTTTTAAAAAGAGGGTAGGAGGGACCAAAAAGGGCTGAAACAGAAAAAGACCATAATTAATAAAATTTTATCTAAAGAAAAAAAATTGAAGAAATTTCTGAATTTCAGTTTAAGGGACTTTAGTCCCTAAAAGGGTCCAAATAGTTAAATTATAGTAAAAGTGGGTTGTGATATATTTGTGAAAAGGTTATTTGTTACAGATGCAAACTGTAATGCTAAGCATGCTTTTATTTTGCATTTTGAGGATTTAAAGGGCCAAAAAGTTAGATTACAGTAAAAGTGGGTTGTGATATATCTCTGCAAAGGTTATTTGTTACAGATTCAAACTGTAATGCAATGGAAACTGAAAATGTTAAGAATGTTTGTTTACAAATAAATGTGGGGTCCGGATATAGTTCCGACAGCCCCTAGTTCTAGTTTTAAAATGCAGCGTTATAAAAATTCGAAACCCCGCTGATTTTGTCAACAAAACGGTTTACCTGTATACATACACACTTACGTGTGTACCTTAAAGGTTGAAACAATAAACATCCGAACAGTCAAGGTACAATATACATGTAAATGTCAAAACGTTAATTAGTTATAATTACTTGAAACACACACATGTTACGAAGAATTTCTTTACCTGTAAATTTACCACAGATAAAAATCGCACAAATTTTAACAAAAACAATAATTCGTTTTTCTTGTGGGTTAAAAAAGTGAGAAAAAACTTGCACCATAGCTCTTTATTACTTGTATGTACTTTTTCTGTTTTGTATAAATTGGTCATAATTTAACATTATTAAATATTGTCATAATTTCATATATTTAATGTTACTGTCATGTATGTATAAATTACCATAATGTTGTTATTGGTTACAGCCTCTGTTTCACTATCCATGTTCTATTAATAAATATATATTAGCTTTTTAAAGGTATTGGTTGCATACCTGGAGAACACTCTATTACTATCGACACTACAGTGGAACCTGTTGTTCATGCACCGCGGAAGATTCCGTTAGCGTTAAAAGACAAAGTTAGAGATGAACTTAAACGAATGGAAGATAACAACATTATAGTTAAGCAAACTGAACCTACTGCATGGGTTAATTCGATGGTTACCGTAATCAAACCCAACAACAAGGTCCGAATATGCATGGATCCAAAAGACTTGAACAAAGCTATTAAAAGACCACACTACCCGCTAAAAACGATAGAAGAAGTTATCGCAAATATACCGGAAGCCAAAGTATTTTCAAAGATAGATGCCGTGAATGGATTTTGGCAATTGAAACTCACAGAAGAGAGCTCTAAGCTCTGCACATTCAATACGCCGTTCGGAAGATACAGATTTAAGAGACTACCGTTCGGAATCAACTCTGCCTCAGAAGTTTTTCAGAAAGCAATGTCCGAGATGTTCGATGACATTGATGGTGCCGTATCTATAATAGACGACATACTAATATGGGGCAAAGATCAACAGCAACACGACGAAAGACTGAAAAAGGTATTAGACCGAGTCCGTGAAAACAACCTGAAACTTAGTCCGAGAAAATGTGAATTTCGTAAGAATAAAATATCGTATGTTGGACACGTACTCACATCAGAAGGTGTAAAACCAGATCCAGAGAAAATCAGAGCTGTAGAAAAAATGAATCCACCGGAGAACAAATCTGAACTACTAACATTTCTTGGATTTATAGCTTATCTGACAAAGTTCATTCCGAACATGTCCGAAGTGAGCGCACCGCTAAGACTCTTGCTTGAAAAGAACACTTCTTGGCACTGGGAAGAGACACAACAATCAAGTTTTGAAAAGTTGAAACTTATGGCTACAAACTCGCCTGTGCTACGTTACTTCGATCCGAAGTTACCACTTACTCTCTCAGTGGACGCATCTCAAAAAGGTCTTGGTGCAGTGATTCTACAAGAAGGAAAGCCGATTGCGTATGCTTCAAGAGCTTTGACTATATGTCAGCAACGGTATGCACAAATTGAAAAAGAAACACTAGCTATAGTATATGGATGTCAGAAATTCCATCAATACATCTATGGACGCAAGGTGACTGTTGAAACTGATCACAAACCGTTACAGGCTATATTTAGAAAACCATTATATCAGACACCGCCAAGGTTACAACGACTACTTCTAATGTTACAGAAATACGATCTGAACATTGGATATAAACCAGGAAAGCTCATGTTCTTAGCCGATCAACTGAGTCGAAATTTTCTATCAGAGACAAAAGAAGACTTAACACCGGATTTAACCGTGAATGAACTCAGTTTAATATCATATCTACCGATATCCGATGAAATGTATGGTAAATTTCAAAAGTCAACAGCGGAAGATGGAGAATTACAGGAACTACTGAAAACTATTTCCGAAGGATGGCCGAATGAAAAACATGAACTTCCGAAATCAATGACTCCGTACTGGACATTCCGTGATGAAATATCATGCGTAGATGGACTTTTATTCAAGTCACACAAACTTATAGTGCCGAAAAGCCTACAAAAGGAAATGCTTTCAAAGATACACGAATCGCATATGGGAATTAACAAATGTAAATCTAGAGCAAGAGACATACTATTCTGGAACGGAATGGCATCGCAAATTGAGGACTTAATAAGTAAATGTTCCACTTGCCAAGAAAACCAGAAATCGCAATCAAAAGAACCTATGATTACAGCCGACTTACCGGAAAGACCCTGGTCCAAAGTAGCCGCCGATATATTTCATTTAAATGACAATAACTATATTCTAATTGTGGACTACTACTCGAAATGGCCAGAAATTCACAAACTAGACAATATGTCAAGTAAGAACACCATAGCGTATATGAAAAGTACATTTTCCAGATGTGGAGTACCAGACATTCTCATCACTGATAATGCAAAGCAATTCAGTTCCAATGAATTCAAAGAATTCGCCAAAGATTATGGATTTCAACACAAAACATCGAGTCCGACTTATGCACAATCAAATGGACAAGCAGAAAGAACAGTACAAACCGTGAAATCTTTATTCAAGAAAGCCAAGGATCCATATCTAGCGCTTCTCGATTACCGAAACACCGAAATTCAAGATCTAGGATTATCACCAGCTCAAATATTTTATGGAAGAAGAATAAAAACGAAACTGCCCACTACAACTCCGTTATTGAAAGCAAACAACACACAGGATATTCGCCGAAAACTGAAGGAAAGACAGTATAAGCAAAAACACTACTACGACAAACAGTCGAAACCGCTTGTGCCACTTGAAAATGGACAAAAAGTTCTAATTCATGATGGAGATAAATGGTCAAAATGTGGAACAATTAAACGAAAACATCAATCACCGAGGTCATACATAGTACAAACAACAAATGGGAAACTGTATCGCCGAAACAGACGTCATCTGAAGCCGACACGTGCTACAAACAACTATGAAAATTTATCATCAGATAATGAGGACAATGACTTTCAAGTGCAAGTACAGAATGAAACTGATAACCCGCCACCGCGACCTATAGTTAAAACAACACGCTATGGGAGAAATATAAACACACCAGCGAAGTTTAATGATTTTGTGCAGACATAAATCAAGGAGGCATGAATGGCAAATCTCGGCGTAGTAAAATTACATCATTCTAATGGAATTTATAGTTCAGCAAAATGTGTTATATATTATATTGTGAAAATATAAAATGTGAAAAGCAGAGTATATGTGAATATAAAATATAAAAGTGAAAAAGCAGAATATATGTGAATCATTATAATATCAGAAATGTGAAATCAAATTATCTTTACTTATTCTTAATTGAGATTCCGATGCCATTCATCGCGACCGCATTCATTCTGAAGGATGTGTATATAAATTTCATGTGACATTTAGTTAGGATTTAGGTTTAGGTGTTAGGACATTACATAGAAATGCTAAATTTAATTAAGTGAATAAAATTACATTTATTGACATTAAAGTTTAATTGGATAGTACACTAATTGTAATCATTTAATTTTTATTCTTATTTTACCAACATTCAGTTATTTAAATTTTAATATTATTAATTTCCGTTTAACGTGAAATTTTTTAGTTTCAAATATCAATTTCTTGAATTTCAATTTTGATTCATAATTCTATTGTTTTTAATTAATTTAATTTTTCATCTTGAGAAAGGGAGATGTCATGTATGTATAAATTACCATAATGTTGTTATTGGTTACAGCCTCTGTTTCACTATCCATGTTCTATTAATAAATATATATTAGCTTAACATGTCTGACTAAACGGCCATCATAACAGTTACTACATATTTCAAACAAGTTGCTTTCTTTAAAAAAAGAAAAGCAATACGTGAACCCACGACTGCTGACTGGTCACCAACATTTGTTGATTTTATTTGCTTTTGATTTGAAATAATTAGCTGTGAATTAGATATTGATAAATATTGATGAGTTTTGTTGTCACATCATCATTGAAAATGTGTAATAGTGTGTAGATTATTGCACAAGTGACTAGGAATGTAGATAATTTTTACTTTGTGTTTAATGTAAAAATTCCTGATCCTATTGCAATTCCCAATTTCTGCAAACTCTAAAGTGACTAAGGCAAATTGCATTGACTTTGCCTCAGGTTGCTATATTTTCCGGCTCAATTCATTTTAACTTTCAAAATTCATATCGACTTAATTTGTTTCCTGGATGTTTTTAATTATCCTGCATAATTATTTGAGACTGTCTGTAACAATCATACATACTTTATTTGTAATGTAAGCAATGAGGACATATACTTAAGTGTAAATGATAAAGTTTTTGACCTCACATTTGAATATGGTTTTGGCTTTACCTATCAAAATACCTTTATATATGACTAATAATTGCTCTTATATAAGAGGTGTGCTGTGATATACCTTCAAGACTAAAGGAAACCAAATAAATATAAAAAAGAAGTTTGGTATGAATTTCGATGAGATTGTTTCACAAGAGACCTTATAACACCGAAATTAACAGCTAGAGGTCACCAAACAGCCTTCAACAAATAACGCAAAGCCCATACCACATAGTCAGCTATAAAAGGCCTTGAAATCACAACTATAAACAATTCAAACGAGAAAGGGAACGACCTGATTAATGTACCCAAAAAGGAACGAAAAATCAAACATGCAACACAACAACAAACAACAACCATTGAATTACAGGCAGATGAATACAGAATGTGGCAGGGATATGTTTGATAAATATTGGTAACTCTATACAATTTAAATATGTCGCCAATGAAACAACTATCCACCAAACCAAATGAATAACCTCATGCAAAAAATAAAGACCACTTTTTTCAAATAAGATTTATAATACTGTAAATTCAGAAATTATTACGATGCTTTTATTATTGCAAAAAATGCGATAGGCTTATAATCGCAATTATTTATACTCACATTTTGAATTTGTTTATAAGAATTAAACAGGCTTTTTCACAATATCGCAAAAATAATATTGCATTTTATTCTAAAATGATAAAATCGCAATAATAAATGCAGGCAATAATTTCTGAAATAACATCTTATGTTGGCAATGAGTTGCCTATCCACCAAATCCAAATGTATGTATGCTTGGGAGGAAACAAAAAATTATTTCATGTTACATAAGTGACCAAAGTATCTGGGATGTTCATGTCCGTAATTATCAACTAATTTAATTTTAAAACAATAAACAAAGGCGATGTCTTCAAAGGATTATTTATTTATATACAATATTGACACGTCATGCTTTCATGATCACACTTACGCAATTTACACATAAACAATGCAAACTATTCTCATAATTGCAACATATGTTAAAGATTGTTGAAGATTAGACTTTAACTGTTATTTAAAAACAAAAATAAAAAAATAATTGAATTTTAATGAACATAAATTCATATTTAAAAATCTTTTAAGAAATTTCCAAAAACTACCATCAATAAACCCAAACTAAAATTCAAGTTTTTGATATATTCGTATATTTTATCAACATCATCTTGAAATCTTCCTTTCCCGTTTTATGGATATATTACAAAACAAAAAATTAAATAATAATTACTTATAAAACCTTACTAAAACTGTATGAATTAATTAACGCAGAAAAATAAATACTTTTAATAAAAATAATAATAATATTATCTTTCTGTTTTCCGATTTAATATAAATATTTAAACCAGAATGTTCTCTCCCAAGTTTATGATGAAAAATACACAATATCATGTGGTTAAACCTTCAGACATAATTTAGTTTACATAATTGACCTAGATACATACACAGTGGACAGGGGTCGCTTCAAAACAAATATAATAGCGTTGTTGTTTAGAAACTTTCACAGCGCTTATAAACATTCACATTATTAAAAAAACATATATTTTGTGAAAAGGCAAATAGGTTTAAATTTTAAACTAAGTCTTTATTGTTTAAGTTTGATTGTTGAAATATAGCCGTATCAAAGACGTAGATTACTACCTGTATAAATGATTGAAAACATTCGAGACATTCCGAGAATATCATTCCTACTTCCGGCCGAGAGATATCGAGTGGCCCATAGACACATCCAAAACTCGCCAATATATAAGCGTGAACCCCTCAGGGGGTTCACGCAAAAATGTTTTTAAAAGTTTGGAAAAAGCGAACACGAGGAGTATATGCCATAATCAATACAGAGTAATCGGACATCAAAATGGACAGTTCTACCCTAGTCATTTATGACCGTTCTATCACACAACCATTCTGAATGTTTCTACCCTAGAACCATTTATGACAGTTCTACCCTAGAACCATTCTGGGCGGTTCTACCCTAGAACCATTTGTGACAGTTCTACACTAGAGTCATTCTGGATGGTTCTACCCTAGAACCATTTATGACAGTTCTACCCTAGAACCATTTATGACAATTCTACCCTAGAACCATTTATGACAGTTCTACCCTAGAACCATTTATGACGGTTCTACCTTAAAACCATTTATGACAGGATTAGTTCTACCCTAGAAGCGTTCTAGAATGGTTCTAGAACCATCCTCTCTGACAGAATAGTTGAGGGGTTAGACTTTACATGTGGAAAATGTGATTTTTTAAATGTTAAAATAAGTATAAAGTTTAAAATTTTTGTGGTTTGGTGTATTAGATTATAAAATACCTTAAATTCCTGATTATGAAGTAGGCTTTTTACATGACGCTTTTCATTAAGCCAAGGATAAACTTCATTAAATTAAAACACAAAATAGGAGTTGAAGCTATATGCTTAGCATTGATTAGCAGTTGACCATTGAAAGATACTTTTCTGAATAAAGTATGTTTCAAATTCCAACAAGATATATTGAGCCCATCTAAGTCGACACGTTTTTTAATTTACCCGAAAATTGCTAATTTTGTGATTTTTCGTGCATATTTGATTTTTTTATGGACAAGGCGACTTAACTCCAGAACAACATCTGACTTTCATAAGGTACCAGTAGATGAGCCTAAGGAAATGTCACTAGATAAGTCTAGTGAGTCTTGTACCAGTCTTTTTAGCAACTTTAATACTCTGATCACAGATACAAAGAATTTGGCAATATTTTGTAACCATTTTTCACCATTTTAGTAACGATGAGTTAAGTTTTTTTGGAATAATTATGAATATTTAAACTGGAAACAATAAGAAAAATGTTTTCATATAATTATTAATAAAGATTCATGTTTTTAAGTAGAAAGGCTATATGAAGGTGATTTTGTTTTCATTTCAGACTCTATACGAGTTATTACATTGTCTCAAAAAGAAAGGTCTTAATATATCACAATAAATTGAATAATTTAATTCTTTAGATTTAAGTGTTTTAGATTAGTAAGAAGTATAAATTAGTTAAATTTATAAGAGACCGAAAATTTCTATCTTTATCGGAAAGATTTTTCATTTCAACTCTATTGAGTTATGGTATCAAAAAATCTAGTTTTTACTATATCACAACTAAATAATAACCAATACAATAAATGATTCTGAGGTAGAACCGTCCAGAATGGTTCTAGGATAGACCTGTCATAAATGGTTCTAGGTTAGAACCGTCCAGAATGGTTCTATGATAGACCTGTCATAAATGGCTCTACGGTAGAACCGTCCAGAATGGTTCTAGGATAGACCTGTCATAAATGGTTCTAGGCTAGAACCGTCCAGAATGCTTCTAGGGAAGACCTGTCATAAATGGGTCTATGGTAGAACAGTCCAGAATGGTTCTAGGGTAGAACTGTCATGAATGGTTCTAGGGTAGAACTATCATAAATGGTTGTAGGTTAGAATGTCCAGAATAGTTCTAGGTCAGGACACATCCTGTCATAAATGGTTCTAAAAGTTTCAGGATGACAGTTCTAGAACCGTTCTAGAACAGTTCTCCTGACAGTTCTAATGAGAGGTTTAGAGCGGAGACTTTACATGCATTCGCTAATTTTGGGGACACGAAAGTGGACATCATTCCTTAATACTGTAGAATATTTAGGCTTCACTTTGAAGTCGTGTAAGAACCTTTTAATCTGTGGAATGTTTAGTACAATGGATGATTTCCATACATCTATAACACAACATTTTCAAGTACAAACAAATGTATTATTAAGTTAAAAATGTAAAACTTCGTCTCGGCGAGAAATTCCATTTCATATTTCTTTGGTGACTAATTAGATTGAGTTGTTATAATAGTCATTTAAATACAATAAAATAAATTATTTTTTACTGAATATTTTACTCTGTCCTAGTTTGGACCAGTCATATTGCGTACCAGTACCAAGTTTGGCATTTCCGAAAGAATATACATTTCCATAGGGGTTTGAATGGTCTATTGGACCTAATGCTATACGTTCCGTTAATTTAATGTTCCTTTCAACCATTTCTTCTAGCCGTTGTAACTGTAATTGAATATCCTTATCGTCAGTTGCTGAACTTTTGGCCTTTGTTTGTGGTTGGTGAGTTTGATGCTTGCTGGACTTTCCTGATGAACCATGATCTTTATCTTATGTGGAAGCTGATGCTTGTGAGGATGCATTTTTCCTACCAGATTGAATTCTGCTTTCAAATATGTAATTTGATTCGTGAATCCAATTATTGAGTAAATCCATTCTTTTAATGGTCACAAGTATATTTACCATCCATTCGTCTAAAATAAGAAAACTTTGATTTTATTTTTTTGACTAAATAATTCAATCTGACTGTCCTTCATGTTCAAAAATGGCCCAAGATTTGTGTTTAAATTGCATCTAAAAGCGATATTCAAATATGTTGGGTTTATTGTATTTCTCAGTACCTAATTCGATAGGTATTTTTATCAAGACTTACAACGGTGTCCGTTTGAATCGGGAGTCGAACTACCTTGGAATGAGCTAAATTTACATTCGCGATCGCAACCGCGGTTTTGACAGGCTAGCGGTAATTGTCTGTTGTGTGATTTTCTATTCGTAATAAACATAATAAAACTAACGTGTTTTGCATTAACCGTCTTTTTAATGTTTTATGTTAACATTTAAAAACTTACGGAAATTAAGTTTACTTAGATCTTTAGAACTTCTTTCAACATTCCATAAGTGCTCCAACAACATAGCGTTTGAATCTTTAAACAATTTCTTTTCTCTGCTTGATGGAAGGAATTTCTTAACCAACAGATCCTTTTCTGTTTGATCTATATAGCTCTCCTTCATTTTAAATACATCTGTCATAATGGATCTCAGTGTTTCAAATTCGACTTCCCCAAACTGTTCTGTTTCTTTATGAAATAAAAATGTCATCTGAATAATTTACAATACTTTCATGCACAGGATCTGATGCTCTTTAATTAAATAGATCTTTGATATGAAATTATCAAAATTTATATTTTAAAGTTTGTGCAAAGTTAATTGGGAAGTTTTTACAGGACACTTCGGTCCGAACCAAAATGACGAAAATGCTATAAAATGTCTTTGAGATTATAAGGAAATGATTTTTGAAATCGCACAAATATACTTCAACTGACACTAAATTATCAGAAGAATCTTTTTTTCCATTCAGTTTTTCAGAATCATTTTAGGAATGCTAAAATCGTCTAAGAAATAATTATATAAATACAACACGATTCGAAGAGACAGAAGATCAAGTGATATAACCCATTCGAGATTTAATAATTTGGAATATTAACTTTTCGTGCAGGACTTAATTGGTTTATTCTTCATTACAAACTTTCTTGTTTGAAACCACCGAGTCAATTAGAACCAATCCTGGCAGCGCGGGTCCTCAGGTTGCAATAGCCGAACTTAGTTTAAGAAAGGGCCCTACCAGGCTACGGGAAATTTCATTTAGAATCTTCTAAAACCACTGGCTCAATTGGATTCATGTTTACAACAACAATCAAAATTGTCTGATAACATGAAATGCTAACCAAGATGGATGCTACAAATGATTTTCTTTTAACAAAGGACCATTGCGGGAAAAAATCACTAGATAACCTTATTGTTTGTAACAACAGAGGCAATTGAACTTGAATGGGAGCTTGTGTCCTTACGTGGTTCTCTTTCAGAAATGTCTGATAACCTGACCACTTACCAAGATGGCTCCATACCTGGACTTCCTTAAAAAATGGACTCATGTAGACCATTCATCTAAAAAATCTACCCCAAAAATACTGAGAAAAAGAGAACCCAACTTGGCATGAAGGCTATTTATCCTATGACCAAGTTTGTCAATTAAGATGGCCATCATCACCTCACATGGGAAATTCACTTCATAAAGTCTGCTGTGAAAATTGATTTATTTTGGACAAATTTTGGCAACAATGCTATATACATGTATAAAAATATATAAACATAAAAAAATTTAACTGTTCCAAATCACACACTAAATAGCCATTTTGGGTGTTAATGGGCAAATTGAATCCAGGTGAGCGATACAGGCTCCTGGGACCCAAGTTTTATTTCTCACCTGTGCCATTAATAATTATACAAAAAGTTTTAAAATTATATCTTAGACTTCATTTTTTATAAATATCAAATACCCTGAATATTTTTCAAATAAAGGTTTGTGCTTGGATAGTTGATAAAGTAAATATGCTCTTCAAAAAGGATTCCGTACCTTCTTCAGTCCTATAGAAAATATTTTTAATTGCAATTCAAGAATAGAACGCAAAATTGATATATACGTACTGATTGATATATTAGGTCCTCCAAAGAGTATTGATATATTTAATCCCATTTCTGCCAGAAAAAATTCTTCATTCTTTGTGAGAACTGGATTGGAAATACCAGCTTTCAAGAAGTATGCCAGTTTATCACGCTCATAAGAAAGTGTAATAACTTCTTGTTGAAGTCTCATAATTCGAACTTGTTGTTGTTCGATCCATTGGTGAATTGTTCCCAAATGAGATGAAGCAATAATAGTATTTGCCTCTAGTAGACATTGTATAATATCTGCATCATATCCCAGGCTTTCAACTTTTTTCAACATATATCTAGCATATTTTGTTGCATTTTTCAAAGCGATATTCTTTAATGTCAATTCGTTCGGATTACATGCAAAACCAACATATTGTTCAATTAAGCGCGAAGTTACTTCAAATGTTCTATTTTCTGCTTTGCGTTTTGTCTCTTCCAACTGCTTCTGACACAGGCGAAGAGATTTATCGCTCTCCAGAGCTTGAATCTGCACAGAATCAAGTTCTTTCTTTAGATTAGCTTTCTCTTTCAATAGCATGGCTACCTCTTCGTCCCTTTGTATTCTTTCCTCTTTCTCTATGGTGTGAGTTTCTGAAAATATTACTACAAAATTTGTAACTCTTTTATTTTGAAAATTTCTTTTTTAAGGTTGTACAGAACACCGAAGGGAGTTAACACTTTAAAAATCGGCTGAACTTTTTAATCGCATACTATTAGTTAAGAGAAATCAAGCTTCTCAATGATTAAAATTAGTGTTTGTAAAACTGCTATACATGTATATCCAATGAAATTATTCCCTTAAATTGTGTGGTTCAAATTTTTTGAAATTTTTATATTTTTGTCAACAGGTCATAGTAAATATTTCGTCAAAAATTTATGAAAATTAAACGAGCCAAATCTATTTTCGTCAAAGTGTTGGGTACCCCCTTAAATGACGAGTTTACTTTTTGTATAATATTTCAGTGTTTCATAGATAGGTTACTCATTTGCTATAATAATAGTTCTCCGGCTTACCTTAATAGACAGGACACAAAAAAACTACATGTTATGAAAAGTGCATTAATCGGGCGAAACAATGGTCAGTTTCATGTGACTGTCAATGGCAAAAAGAGGATACATGTGAGTTCAGTCGGTTAGATATTTTGCCTTTATCCCTAACGCTTGTCGTGTGTATTTATAACATTTGAGCTATTTCAATTTTATCTTACTGTGTAATTTTATGTAAATACCCAGATGATTCCGAATATCACAATGTTAATAGCAAAGGACAGTTACCATGTACATGTACAGTCTACTATAGCAACCTTATTGAATAATTTCGTATATACCTGAGCAGTTGATGGTCTGCCCACAGCAGAGAATTACATCAACTCCTTTGGATTCTAAATATTCCTTATTTTTATCATCAAGATCAAAAAGAATATTTGTCAATCCTTTGGGGACCATAAATGTGAATAGAATGCTATTCGTTGC
Source organism: Mytilisepta virgata (assembly GCA_028015205.1). Taxonomy (NCBI): domain Eukaryota; kingdom Metazoa; phylum Mollusca; class Bivalvia; order Mytilida; family Mytilidae; genus Mytilisepta; species Mytilisepta virgata. Next base: position 17,685,878 of record CM051520.1, on the reverse strand, counting down.
TTCAATACCGACGACAATGGCGAACTCTTGTGGTACGCAGAGGATACGACTGACAAGGCTTCGTAGCTCTTCTAATTTCTTTCTGTTCATTTTTTCTTTCCTCTAATATGGAATTTGAGATATTCATAACCATTTTCTGAAAACAAAAACAAAAAAATAGTGTTCTTCATGTAAAGAAGCATTGCAAAAGGCTCCTGTTTTCATCCGTACAAAAAGAAATGACAAAAAAGATTCCAAAGCAAACCTTTAATTTAAAGAACTTTATATAATGACTTACCAGGTTTATCACTAGGCGCGTAAAAGTGAAATGAAATATTTGCGTGCAATACAAGTTTTGATGCATAATATATGCCTTGGCGAAATTAAATTACTTAGTGATATTGTTGACAACTACCACATCAGATGGTGTGGTACAATATATACTTCATACTCCATAACCAAACATATCTATATGTCCAGCAAATAAGGTTAAAATATCTGGCTACTTTGTATTTCATTCAGTATAATGTTAAAGAAAAATCAAAATTGCAAATTGCACGAAAACTGCTGAACATATGAATGGTTTTTGTTGTAATACTTTCATGTATTGCAACAAAATTTCCAAATCAAGTAAAACGTAAATCATAAAGTAAGCCAGTCTACATGTTTTCTAAAGCATATTTCGGTCTGATTACTTCTGGTTCGTTTGTGATATATCGCATAGCAAACACGATAATATAACAAGGAATTATGTTATAAAATACATTTGCCAAACCGAATATCCGACAATAATGATTTAGCTATTCTTCTATTTTATTTTCAACAACTAAAGTCATTTACATTATTTAAAGACAATCGCTTGACTGTTTTAATATAAAATAAAGGGCTTCGCTAGACGCAGCATGTCGACTGGCAAATAATTGAAGTCCAAATGTAAATGTGGACATAATATTAAGCTTTACCCAATAAAGTGTTTGATGATATACACAGAAATATTGGACCTACCACAAAAACCAGATGAAAACCCCAAAAATTTAGAATTCAAACTATCTTGCTTTTTTTGTAAATTTTAAACACCAGTATCTCCACAAAATGTAAAAGGAAGAAGAAATCTGTTGATATACTACTGGAAGCACTCATTAAGATGAAATAAAAGAAAAAAACCCTTAAAATTGGATGAAAAATAAATTTAGGTGTCCATCAGAATAGCTAATTTTGGCCCCTTTAATCCTCTTTAACTCTGAAACGAGAGAAAATACACAAAAATTGTGTAACTTTATTTGTATTTCTCATGGCGAACCATTTAAAAAAAATCATCAAAATCAGAAAAGAAATGAAAAAGTTTCAAAAATTAAAATGTATCGCTTTTTCGGCCTATTATATCTTGAAAACATTAAGCGATAATGAAAAACAGATCTCACATCAGTTTTTTCTATTTTCATCAAGGATCATTAAACATTAAAAGCAAAAATCATAAAATTGCACAACACATTACATACAAAATGTTACACCACAATTTATCAAAAACCCTTAATGACCCCCATAAAAACGGGAGGGGTCAGTTTCCCCAAATGTACGACGTACGACGCCGACCACGGCAGGCTCATACCATAATACGTCCGAAAATATTTGCGGTCGTATAAAAAGAGAGGTACAAGATACTCATTTTCAAACAAGGATTTAAACATCTAAAAATCGTATGTTCCAACAGATATCGAGACGATTCTACATAGATTTACACGTACGTACTACTTCGTCATCGTAATGCCTGATTAAATGATAGACCTAAGAAGAATTTAAACTATAATTAAAAACCAATTGTTCAGAGAACAATTGAAGGTCTTTCCACCTCAATTGCAGATTTGTTGATAACAAAATGAGGTTTAAAATGTAATTGTTGGTTTTAGAGCATAGCTAAGCTTTCAGCGATTGCAAAGATATATGGTTCTATGTACTTTTGATTGAAATAAGGGAGGTATTATGCTACTTCCAGTATTACAAATATCACTTCTGGTTTGATATGATAGGAAATTTCACAATTGTTTAAAAAATATATGGACTGCTAGTTTGAATAACTAAGAAAAATGTTTATTTCTGGTTAACTAAATGTTTGTGATGAATTATACTGTTTTGCACTATAAACATCAAAAACGTCATTAATGTGACCTTATAAATTGACTATTCTAGACGTTTTCATGGGCTGTAACATTGTCACGTTAATTAACATTCCAATATGTTCAAAACGTCTGAAAACGTCTACAGAAATAATACCGTTGCCAGTTATAACGTCATCAAAAGTAGTGCCTGAATTTCACGCTTTCAATAACTTTAATTGCTTTAAAAATCTGAAAAAACCTTATAAAGTATGAAAAAATGCAAAATACGTAATAAAGGTCATGACCTTGACCTTTGACCTTGTGACCTTTTTCAAGGTCATTGGTTGCTGAGCTCATTGCAGAAGACCCCATGCCATTATTATGTACCATCGTCAAGTTATAAACGAAAAACCTTAAGTTTGAACGTTCTAGGCGCAATTACTCCCAAAAGATGACGTCATACAACTTTAACTCAAATGTAACAAAGTTGCGCATCAATGTCCTAAACATTTCCACCATTATATTTCCTTGGCTATCCACAACCATTTCAGAGGAGTAGTGATAACAAGCAAATGTCAAATAATAGAACTTGACCTTGACCTTTGACCTTGATGCCAATTTGAAGGTTATCAGTCCTTGATGTTAAAACAAAAGACCCCATGCCTTTACCATGTACCATTGTTGAGAATTAAACGAAAAAACCGAAAAGTTAAACGTTTTAGGGGCAATTACGCCTATAAAATGACGTCATACAACTTTTATACAAATGTAACAAAGCTAGGTCTCAACGTTCTAAACATTTTCTCCATTACATTTTATCATCTATCTTTTACCGTTTCAGAGGAGAAGCGATACTAGCAAAAGTCAAAATTTAGAACTTGACCTTGACCTTTGACCTTGATGCCAATTTGAAGGTTATCAATCCTTGATGTCAGAACAAAATACCCCATGCCTTTATCATGTACCATTGTTGAGAAATAAACGAAAAACCGAAAATTTAAACGTTCTGGGGGCAATTACACCTATAAAATGACGTCATACAACTTTGATGCAAATGTAACAAAGCTAGGTCTCAACGTCCTTAACAGTTTCTCTATTACATTTTATCAGCTATCTTTTACCGTTTCAGAGGAGAAGCGATAACAAGCAAAAGTCAAAATTTAGAACTTGACCTTGACCTTTGATCTTGACCTCATTTTTATTTTTATGGACCAAGGACCTCAAATCAAAAGACCCTAGGCCTCTATCACTTATGGTTTTCCAGTTACAAATACATTTCACATATATCAAATACAAAAGGGGAAATAACTCTCATATGGAGTCTTCGTAAAGCTTCGGTCTAAATAAAACCTAACATCCTGAGGATATAACGAGCAATTTGGAAAAATAAATTTGTCGCTTTCTTTTACGGTTGCGGAGGAGATCTCATAACAAGAAAAACCGTGTTTGGGGAGATAACTCTTACAAAGAAAAGTGTTCGGTTAAACAGGGTCAGTTTCAAAAGCATATAGACTGTATGATATCATATACCAAAAAACTAAGCGACATCTTTTGAAACAAAAATACACTGCAAGAAAAAAATTAGGCGGGAGAAAAAAATAATAATCAGAAGAAAACCAATAGGTCTTCCCACGGAAAGGTGGAAAGTCCTAATTATGTGTACATATATTAGCATATAAAGGGATAACTAAAAACTGTTCTTACACGAAAGCATCGTAAAAATCCTTAGTTTGGCAGACATTTACTACCCATTTTCTGCATGTAAACGAATTTTTTAAAATAAAAAAATTAATACCCATTGAGGAGTAAACATCCGATGGTAATGTAAATAAGAGATGATTGATTGATTTTTGTTTACTTAACGTGCAGTGGTAAATACACTGAACCGCAAAAGAAACGTCGCACAAAATGACATGTTCACATACATTTATTTCAAAGTGACATTTATATATTTTAAATTAATTTTTACAAAATTTAATGAATGATTTACAGTCTTTTGGTTACAATGTTCACAAAAACGTCACAATTGTCGCAACGTCACATGTTTTCAATGCTGTGCTCCCACGTCCGTTAATAACGTGTATGTCCTCCACCGGCACCAATTACTGCGGCACATCTTCGGTACATGGAGTTGATGAGCCGATTAATAAACGCCATCGGAATACGTGCCCATACTCTCTGAAACGCTTGTGAAAGTTCAGCTGCAGTTGTCGGACTTGGCTGCTCATTATTCAACCGTCTTTGAACTTCGTCCCATAAATGTTCAATAGGGTTTAAATCTGGACTCAAAGCCGGCCAATCCATAACATTAATGTTATTCTGCTGTAGGAAGTCTCTTGTGGCTCTTGCGGTATGCGCACGTGCATTGTCCTGTTGGAAAGTCTTGTTTTGATGACGTGCGAAATGGGGCTGAACATGGGGTGTCAAGACTTGGTCGATATAACGGGCAGCTGTTACGCCATTTCCTCTGCCTGGGCCAAGGTTCTGAAAGATGACTGGACCAAGTTTAACGTTAAGGCCGATTCCACCCCATACCATGATGCTAGGTCCTCCCCACGCGTCTGTTTCCAGAATGCAGCTTTCTTCGTAACGTTCCCCGCGTCTTCTCCACACTCTGGTTCTGCCATCAGCTGTTGAAATGCAGTAACGGCTTTCGTCAGAGAAGATGATGTTACTTCATTGTCGATTTCGCCAATTCTGTCGCTGAGTGGCCCACTGAAGACGAGCTTGACGGTGTCGAGGAGTAAGAATAGGTCCTCTTGCTGGACGGCGACATCTCATGTTTCTAGCAGCTAATCGCCGACGAACCGTATCATCACTTATGGGTCGTCCATGTGTTCCAACAGTGTTTCTGGCAGTTTCGGCAGCTGGGGTGAACCGATTCATCAAATGGTGACGAACAATGCCTCTATTCTGTCTAGGGGTAGTGACTTGGGGTCTACCACTCCGTGGACGGTCATTTGTGCTGTTTGTTGCATTGTACCGTGTCCGTAGACGTTCAATTGTTCGAATAGCACAGTTGAAGTCGTTGGCAATAACTCTGGCAGATTGCCCAGCATCCAATCGACCAATGGCCTGTTCTCTCTGTTGTGGAGTCAGACGTGGCATAGCTTCTGTGTCAACACTGATACTAACACTCTTTAATTTTCTCCGGCCTTTTATACCCATAAAGGAGCATGAATTTCACGAACATTTAAGATTTAAGAAAAATTACCGCCAAGTGTGTCCCACGAGCGGTTTTAGGTACGGTCGCTCTACGATATCAACTGAAAATTATTCAACCGAAAATTTAATTCACAGGTAATTTAATCTTACCTGGTGATGTAATCGTAATACTGATTATATAAAAATCATTAATTAATATTTATTTTGAATTTTGCTAATATTTTGAAAAAGCGACGTTTCTTTTGCGGTTCAGTATATTTCGTGCTACAAAACGAGAACCGGTTTAACAATTTATCAAATACAATTCAAATAGGGGTGGGACAGGACACAAAGGGGAACCAATTTGGAAGTCGATTATAAAAAGATGGGTGGTTGGGTAGCATTGGATAATTTAGCCTTCTGCAGCGTGCCATGTTCCAAACACGCATACAATTTAGTCCGCGTGCTTTCCGTTATATGACATAATAGCTCTTCAAAGAGAGGGTTTCACCTATCCGCCACCTGGAGACGCACTAGGCAGCTCTGTGAGTTGAGCTTCCTTATCCATCACGGGTTCTTAATGTATATAATATAAGGCATCACAGAACTAATGTAAGTTTGGATTCACTTGAATTTGGACAAATTTAAGTATTAAACTTAAATTTTCAAATCGTCATTGATAAATTGTTGAAGAAGCTAGATTGGTAATGAACAACAAAATAGATAACTGGAAAGAAGTTTACTAATATGTTGCAGCTGTGAATATCTGAACAACCAACGCACTTTATTCTATAACATTTTTCCTATTTGAGTAATTTTAATCATGTAAAATTAAACTCGAGCTGAACCAATCCGACATGTTTCCATGTTTCAACATCCGTCTAAACTTTCAGTCTCGAGCTTTTACATCTATTTCTCGGTCTACACTGCTAAGAACAACTCTGAAAGTTTTCATTCACACTTATTTCCAGGTATTGACGAAACACCAGAGTCACCTAGGGAATGGATTTAACGTGTTGCATCTCCCTTTTTTACCTCTGCACCCCCCATTTTTTTCACTGCAACATACAATGTTATACCTTAAATTAAATTTCCAAATTTCTTCGACTGACACTTTAACATTTGATTGATGCTGTAATATTGTGAAATTGCGTTCATTTCTTTCATAAAATGATGATAAAATAAAAACAATTTTCACAATAAAGAACGTGGGTGTTACAAAGAAAGAGGGGAAAAGGAAAAAGGGGGATGCAACAAATTAAACAAACTAAATCATTCCCCGGATGCCTGTGCGATATACTATAAATCGTGCTTTATTCTAGGGTTGGATAGAGGGGGGAGAGGAGATAAAAAGTTTCAGGTTTCGTAGACGTGTCTAATTGTCTTTAAAATCGATAGATATAAAACATTATAACCTGATTTTCACGCATCGCTATATAAGACTATAAAATATAAAATTCTCATTCTACGAAAATGCTGAAATTCTCAGTTCCATGAAAAGAAAAGCCATTCCATCTTTATCGGATAGCTTGCACGGGTAGTTTCCTAATGAAAGAAAAAAACTGGTGGATTAATTCTTGACACAAAATACCTGAATTTACGTGACAAACTTGCAAGTAGTGGAACAGCGCTACTGTTTTCCTCTTGAGGTCACAATAAGGCCTATTTTCTTAAAAAGGTGTTCGTGCACAGTGAGAAAATAGTCGGTCTTTTCTAAAACTCATAAGAATATTGTAATGCTTGTGGCCGTTATTTGAAGTCACTGTTACTTATCATCTACTGGTATTTACAACTTGATTTTCATTTTTTTGCATAATAAACATGTTTTATAAATACAAGCACTTGTGATGTCGAAAACATTAATACGACCACAACAGGGTAATCGCTAAAAAATACAGTAACGTACTACTTTATTTCGCCTGACGTCATTAATCGTTGTTATCGCTCCACAATTGGTCATAGCTATGATATATACAATAAAGGATGTATAAGTATGGATTTTTAAATGAATAAAAAGTCATTAATTTGCGTAAATTTTTAAATTAAGTTGCATGTATATGAAAAATTTTAAATTCACAAAATGAGGATGCTGTTCAGGATATCTCGTATTATTTCTGATTATATTTAATATCGAGTTTAATCCACTGATAATTTACGGATATTGATTAAATCCTTTTTATTGATATAAGAAAAAGACAGTTACTATATATACTTGTATTCAATTTATTGTTCCAGCAGACTAAAATATGAGGTTATTAATTTTCGTTGGACTTCTTGTCCATACCTTTGCGCTACATATACACAGAGAAATACGAGCTGTGAAAGATGGTGATTATAGTCAAGTCGATGTGAGTTTTTAATTTTATACGCTTCATAATATCTTGTGTATAATTAACTTCATAATATTTGTTTTATACTTATATCGCGATTTAGCAAATTCCTTTAACACTTATAAATTCATGTAAAAACATTTTTAAAACAACAGAGTAATTCTTGCAACGTTACCGTCTATAATAGTAATAAGAGTTGTTTTGAAGCAAATTATCGGTTCACTCACCAACTTTTAGGCAAAATACGAAAGAACTGGTAATTTTAAAATGGAATTCATTTACTGGCTCACATATTCATACACTGGACGTCATTTATCGGAAAATAAAACATTCCAAACGTCATGTTGTCGACCAATCAAAATCCAAAATACACGCCATATTGGAATTATTGTTTTAGATTTCCACATTTCCAGCATAGAAAACTGTTAAACTGTTAATGAGACAAATTGTTGAAATAAGCACACGGTGTACCCGGAAATGTTTATAATGTTTATAGTAACTATCATTTCAAAACATGCATGTATCGATATATTACATTGTAATAAAGCAACTGGATTGATGAATGGAAAAAGTAACACCTGTTCATTATATACGAATGAAAATACTGCCACAACATTAGAACATACAATCACCATTTCGATTTTTTTCTAGATAATAACCTTACATTTTTTTCCAACAGAAATATTTGGAGCAGTTCGGATACATGTCCAAAACAAAGACAATTCGAGTACATACGGGATCCGAAAGATCTAATTCATTACGGTATGTTTGTTATTTGTCAAAATTAAATTGATTGATGAAATAGAGATACTTTAGACTTCTATCTGTCATGCCTTGTTTACTGATTTCATTCCAGACGTTTGAACGAATCAAAATTCAATTACTTTTTAAGGTCACTTAGCTCAAAGGGCAATGTTGCAACTATTGCCATTACTTGTCGTCCGCCGTCCGTCGTCGTCGTAAACATTCCTTTAAAGATCTCCTCTGAAAGCACTTTGACAATTGGAACAAAAATTGGCAGCAATGGGCCTTAGGTGGTTGTCTTTCAGATTTGTTTCTAATGATCCCTTCCGACATCCAAGATAGCCAAACATAGTTTAACATAGGACCTAATGGGAAAAATAAATTTCACTGAAAGATTTCTCGTTAGAAACCAGTGATGCATTGACATCAATGTTCCAGACTGCCAGTCAAGACGGACATAATCAGAAAATTTATTATGCAAATGATTTCCAGATGGGCAATTCAGGCTCTTTGGAGCCTCTAGTTAATTTTTTAGTGTCAGTCTTTTACTCTAATGAGGTTATTTTACCCTCTTGTACATATGACGAATATGCATCTCTGATTAAAAGTACATGTAGTATCGTTATTCTCGGTTGGTTTCATTTTGCGTTTCAAGTCGTACTTCAGTTGCAATTTGTTTCGAAACTTAATATTTTTATTCAATTTTATCAAGTTTCGTGTTTAAATGATTCTTCTTGAAAACTGTGAAACGGATAATGCTGGCAGTTTTATATTTATGTTCCTTGTATTTCATTGGTGTATGAGCTGTTTCGCAACATACATGTTTTATTTAAGGAAAAAGATATCTCATATAATTATTTCATTCTGGAAAGATTTGACACTTTTTCTGGATTAGTCTGATAGCGTGTTTCAGTAGTGCCAGTAGACAAAATATAAGATATTACTATATATTAATGTTATTGTCGCTTTCGTTTGATAAGTCAATTACAATGTTTGATCAAGAGCCTTGGTGTACTAGTGGTAGAGTGCACGCCTCGAGTGTGGAAGGTCGTGGGTTCGATCTCCGGCCGGATCAAACCAAAGTCATTAAAACTGGTATTTGCTGATTCTCCGCCAAGCACGCGTCATCTAGGAGTAAGAGCAAAGGACTGGTCGGCTAGGAGTCAGTATAATGTGTTAGAGTGGAGTGATATGTATTTTCGTTAGCACGTAAAATAGTCCGGCCCAGAGTATCGCTGTCAAAGTGGGGTTCCTATACATATCATATCAAAATGTTCTCATCCTGATATGCACTTAATGGTTGCCACTGGACATTAACAATAATTGATCCATCCATCCATCCAATAGACGGTTATCTAAATCATTCAAACCTAATATCATTTAATTTTTTATAGAAGACTCAATGTATTAAGCTGGAATTTATAACATTTTAAAGGTCGTTTGTTCCTTGTACTGAATAAAGAGGACAAATATACCTAAGGAGCAAAAAACGTAATCCATTAGACAGACAAAACCCAGCAAGACAAATGAACAACCACAAGCACAACAAATGAACACTCAAAACTAAAAAACAATGAACAACACGAACTCCTTTAAAAACCAGGAGTGAACTCAGGTGCTTCGGAAGGGTAAGTAGTTCCTGCTCCGTTTACGGCATCCGTAGTGACGTTCAACAAAGTAAATCCAGTGGTAGTCACAAATCGGTAGAGTACATGAAATGTTACGACAGTGGGAACAGGTACAACATCATCTTAGATATTGGAACACTGTAACGGTCAATCAATTCTTGATGACGACCGTAAAATTTCCTATGTGGTGACATTAACTTAACCCTGATAACCCCCTGGTTAAGAAGCTTTTGTGACAGCAGTAATCCTCTTTGTCGAAAGTCACGCATGTCCTTTAATATAGGATAAGCTGAGAAACGTAGACGCCATATGCAGGCGATGCTGGTATATTGCTAATCGAGAAGGGAAAGTTAACAATAGGAAAGTCGAAGTCATCACGTTTGTCATAAAGTTTTGTCTTCAGATGTCCCTCATTGTCTATTTCGAGAAACAAATCCAAATATAAAACGGACTTTTATGTATTTGTAGTATCCTTAAATTCAAGTTCTGGGGTAGATGAGATGCAGAAATTCATGGAATGTATCGTTATTTAACGAGAACACGTTATCTATATAATGAAAAGTGAAATTAAAGGATTAGGCTAGTTTCTTTTTGTTTTCACGTAGAAGCCCTTGAATGAATCCCGCTTCATATGAGTACAGAAACAGATCGACGAGGAGAGGAGCACAATTGGTTTCCATTGGAATGCCGAATGTTTTTATTCTATTGCATGTAGCCAAAGATTTTGATTTTAGATATTGTAGTAAATTTTTTTAGTTTTTAAGAATCCACATCTGATTGACGCCACTGGTGGAATATGATGTTTCACAGTAATTCTGAAGCCATCTTTAATACATGTCAATATGAGTGTTAAAATTTTTGAGCAATTAGCTGACCCAGCAATGTACCTTTGTTTAAACGGATTCTTATGTACTTTAGGAATACAATAAAGAACAGGAAGGTCCTTTCCTATTCCTTTGTAGAAATGCCAAAGGAATGAAGAACGGTATGGTGGTTATCAAGGACTTCCTGCTTAGTGGGTGTGGTCGGTGTATAAGTTGAGTTATCTGCAGTTTTATCTATTCCCAACTCGTTTTCAAGACACTCAAAATAATAATTTTTGCAGACAAAAACGATGTTATTAGGGGCTTTGTCCGCTGGGGCAATTATATATTTGTCATGGAGGCGAGTCAATGTTTCAACAACCTTAGGGTCTCTAAAGATGGATGTAGCTTTAGTGCTCATATACCCTTGGAGGTTTTAAAACACAGTTCTATAGTTAAATTGAGAACGTTTATTTTAACTGCGTTTTAGGAACCTGGTATGAAGTTTTGTTCTAAAACGATTGTAGTTCAGACTTTGGCTAGATTGCTATTCAAAGTTTTTGTTTGGACTAGTGACAAGTGTGAGCATTCACGTCTTTGGATTTTGATCATGTGGAATTTCGCTTCAGCTTTCTTAAACCGATATTCATTTGTCAGCACCATCACATAAAATTATAATATTGCCCCAAACATTCATTATATCTGCATAAATAAGCCTGTATACGAGAATAAAAAATGTATTGAGGTATCGAAATAAATAGTCCTAAATAGGCTACACACTCGAATGTATCCATTATTGTGCAATTTTATTTTACGCATATAACGCAAATTATTCAGGCCAAAAAAGAACACTGAAATAAATGTTTAAAAACGAATTTAATACTCTGATATATAGTTGAAGTCAGTTCTAACCTCTCACAACTATCCTGTCAGCGAAGACTGTCTTAGAACCATTCTAGAACGATTCTCGGATAGAACCAACACTGTCTTAAATTATTCTAGGAATGGTTCTAGGGTTGAACCGTTCAAAATGGTTCTAGGTTACAATCGTCAAAAAGGGTTCTAGGATAAAACCGTCCGAATGATTTTAGGATAGAACCGTCAAAAATTGTTCTATAGGACAGAACCGTCAGGAAAGGAGATCAGTTCTAACATTTCAACTATTCTGTCAGAGAGGATGGTTCTAGTGTAGAACTGTCATAAATGGTTCTAGGGTAGAACTACCTTTCCTAGACACGGGGTATAAGACAGGGTAGATCAAAATATTTATTAAGCTAATCAAAATAGTAAATAAGTACGCATTATTAAACATATCATAAAATATACGATCTGATTAAGCGTGTGTTGTTTATAAAGATGGATACATTAAGATTTATTTAAATTAATTGACTTTTAGGGCATTCCAGAAGTTCAATGGATTGTCAATAACAGGAGAGTTAGATGACGCGACAATTGCTAAAATGAATACACCACGATGTGGTGTCCCTGATATGATACCAGATTCGGACGGTCAACCAAAGCCCTTTGTACTTGGTAAGTTTTAGATAAAAACTGATATACGTACTCCATATTTCAATGTTTTTTTGGTTTGGACTTTTTTTCACTAGCACGATAAATGGTAAATTCAAATTATTCATTTCCAGTAAAATAATTGTAACGACAAACATTCCTATTCCTAATAGAAATATTGACATAAGTAATAATAGGCACCATAAGAATTTTCACAATCAGTACACCCATTTTTTTTCGGTGACAATTCTGTTTACGTTGGAACCTGTATGCGGCTATAGATTGTTGAATATTATGTGTGACATTTGAATTCCGAATCATTTTCCTGGAAGAGACCCTTGCTAAATTCTATACCATGTTCAACACATAATCCGTTGTAAATATTTTACTTCTCAGTCTAAAAGTCTACGGAACCATCGTTTATATCCTACGAAATTGATCTAAATATAACCGTACCGTTATTTAGAATAAACTTTTACCATAAATTTACTTTTAATTTAAGAATGGAATTTTAGGACAAATTATTTTATTGTTAGCTGTTTAGTTCCTAGATTTTTATCCTTTGGATAAATTTACATTCTACAGGTCCAAAATGGCAGAAAAAAACCTTGACGTGGAGAGTTAACACATTTACACCCGACTTAAGTAACATAGTAACACGGTAAAACACTTATAATGTTATTGTTTATTTAACTAAATTGTTACAGAGGCCTTCAATTTTGAAAAACCTTTGCTCCATGTAGCAATGTCAGTAAACGCCAGGCGGAGCAGTTTTGGAGGAAGTTATTTGAAAACTGGATTCCGCTTCTTTACAACCTTTTTCAGCCTATTTTGGGACCAGTATACTGTAAACAAACTTTGGTTTCCGCCCAGTGGCGCCCCTAGTGTTTACCGACATTGCTACTCCATGAATAAACCATTGAATTTTTAGTTAGTTTTATCCAAAAAGTGAATAATTATGATGTAATCAATCTGTTCAAATGGATACTGTTCTCCTAAACATAATCATTCATTTGGATATACATGTATGTACGAAATAGGAAATATGTATTTTATGAAATAAACCATTCAGACCCCATTTCATATTTTGAAACGAAACAGTCCGAAAGGAAAGCCGAACAGAAAATCAAAAGTAAACGGATCAAAACAAACAGGTAAAGATAAACATTATCCAAGGACGGAGCTTTGTGTGAGGTTGTTACCACTAAACTTACAAAATATTCTACTCATTTGCAATAGTAGATCGTAAATATTTCCGACCAGCACCAAAATACTAGCTACTGAGCGTGTCATATGTTTAAATTATCATGTTATCTTTTCCATTCTTTGAATTTATATCTTCAGTGGACATTTTTGTAGCTGTAGAAATATTTATTTACAGATCTGAGATCGCCAGAGCTTTTAAAGCATGGTCGGATGTTGCTGATCTCACATTTGTGGAGAAAACAACTACAGGAAGCGTGGATATAGATATTGGATTCTATAATGGAGGCCATGGCGATGGATCCCCTTTCGATGGACCAGGTATTGTAATTAAGTCTCCCAAACCAAGTGTGAGACTTACAGATTTTGATTTGCGATTTTTATCGAACATTTTTTTCCTACCTCTCCGATTTTGTTCGTTGGAGTTCTCAAAACCGTCACAGATATGGATTTGAGGTTTTCTACGATGAAAGATCAATGTTTTTAGATGTGCCTAATACTATTGATTTTTTGATGGGGGTCACTGAGACATCATATAATGAGCAGTTCAAAGAGGCTAGGGGTTTACTATAGGACCTTATGGGGAAATCTGTTTTGATCGAAAAACTCTACGAAAGTGACCATCTCATATCATATATTTTATATACCCCGTGACAACACCTATTGAATGACATATTCCTCGTTCCTCTAGGCGGTCATCCCCAACCCCCAAAGTCGATAACTTTGAAAACATTCATATGCAGGGGGTTTTCACCACTCTGTCAAATCAATAATGTTCAATTATCTCATAAACCGTAGAAATCCCTACCCATAAACCATGTGTTTTTTTTTATATTTCACATGGCAAGATACATTAAATGATAGATATCTCATTACTCAATGGTGTCATTCTCGCCCCCTCAAACCAATTATCTTGAATTATATAAAATCTGTAAGAAACCCGACCCCTAAACCGTATTTTATTTTATTCCCAATGACAAAACGCATGAACTGATATATACCTTATTTACCCAAAGGTTCATCCCCACCCCCTCGAACTAACAATCTTTAATTATATCGTAAAGCATTGCGATCCCTGCCTATAAATCATATATTTTCTTTTTTCCCATGACAAGACAAACAGATTGATAAAACCTAACACCCATACCCAAAAAGAGTGGTGGTCATCCTCGCACTTCATATCAGTAAGGTTTTATTATTTCAAAATTCGTAAAAATGTTTATCCCTTTAACACGTTTTAATATGTAACGTTCAAATCTCACAAACCATTAAACCTCATAACCACATTACATATATTTCTAATTGACTATAAGGAGACGCAATAAATTATTTTACACATTGCCCGGGGAATGGGGGTACTCCCTAGTACAAAATCAATAAAAGACATTGAGATCCTTGGCACTTAATTATAAACATTTTTTATTCTTTGTGAAAAGCTCAGATATCTGCAGGGTTCATGTCCAACCCAGTTAAACACTGCATGTATCATCAGTGTGTCTGAATTACTTCGAAACTGCTGGCCGGGGGTAATCATTATGCGCATGACAAGACCTAGTGAATGTCCATGGGGATGATTTGCTATTCCCGGAAGATAATAAATTGTTATATATCGTAAAAAAAATTCTCAAATAATATTTTATGCTAAACTGTATTGGTCTAATTTTTTATTTTTTGCCTGATTTTTATGAGGCTTGTTTACTATGTTCCTTGCTGGAAAAGAAAAAATATCACTTTCGATCCGTTTTTGTCTATACCTGTTATCGTTTTTGAGATAAGGTGACACGCTAATTCTTGAAACTTTTTAATTCTTTATCGGATTTTGATGATTTTTAAAAAAATGATTCCTCACGAAAAACCCAATATAATTTACTGCAGTTTTTTTGTATCTTTAACCGAATTTAATATAATATTGACACGAGGAAGACATGAATATATCAGGTATAATATGTAATAATACATATTATTTTATTTGCTTGGTCATGAATTAAAAAACAAATTCTTGTTGTGTTGCAATTGTATCATTTTATATAAATATGATTCAAATTACACTGACTTGATGTTGGGAGGACTTTTTAACATTTGAAGTAGAAAAACCTACGATATTCAAGTATTTTGTTTTTTGTCTGTTACATATCCACTGTATTGTTCAACGAGTTATGGTACTTCATAAATTAAATTACTGTATAGGAATAATTTATTGAATACAATGTAAGGCATTCGAGATATCAGTTATTTCGTTTGGGAGACTACGTAACAGTTCACTGTTACAGTTATTACTCGTTATATACAACCTTAAATTTCCATGATTGCGTTTTGTTCCCGCTGTGATTGTTTACGTCGCATACAAGTTTCCACAGACACTGCAGTTATATCTTTTAAATGATAGAAAAAGTAAAATTTATTTTGACAAAAGATTGTTTTCAATTTTGGAACAGGTTATACGATATAACTTATACTTTGAGGTAGTTTACGCTTCATCAATCGCTATGATTATAAGAGGATGTTTACCGGATGTTAATCGATGTGAGCAGTTTGCACTGCCCTCTGTACATCGGGTTACTTCTTGTTTTTTTTCAGTTTTATTCCTTGGGAGGTTTAGCGGGGGATATCAGCGCGGAAGTTAACCACTGTACGGAGTTTGAGCTTGCCAGTGCAACACGGAAATTAGATATGCAATTTACATATTACATTTTTATGAATTAGAAGTGAACCAGTTGATACTGAATTAGAAGTGAACCAGTTGATACTGTAACAAATTTAGTTTATTAACGATTTTTTATCTGTTATTTGTATTATATTTGTTACCTAGGTGGCGTTCTTGCTCATGCATATTTCCCTCAAGATGGTGATTCACATTTTGATGACGGCGAAAACTGGGTTGTAAATAGATCTGGAATCGATTTGTTTATTGTTGCTGCGCACGAATTCGGACATGCGCTAGGACTTGACCATTCCAAAAACAATGACGCTTTGATGGCTCCATTTTATACTGGATATATTCCAAATTACAAGCTCCATGAAGATGATATAGCTGGAATACAGGCTCAGTACGGTAATATATAGTATACAATGTTAATATTTATATACGGTTGTATCTTGTCAGAGATTCCTTTTTGTCGTACTAGCATGAGGCTTGGGACGTCAAACCACACTTTCCAAATCTATACCACAAGAGACGTTTGGCCTGAACTGAATCCCGGACTAAGTTTTGACCATGTGACAAAAGCAGTCAGTTGAAACGTAATTTTACTCTGAAACCGTTCTGCAGGAGAGCCGTTTTAGTCTAATATTTTACAGGAGAGTTGTTTCTGTCAAAAACTATTCTACAGAAGATCTGTTCTATTATTTACACATAAAAACAAAACAAGCAAGCTCTTGGGTAAAATAATTTTTTAAAAACTAGAAAATTGTCCTGTTTGTAATTAAATCACAAGACATTAATTATATACCATGGAAAAATAATTTCACCCACCCGAACTTCTGTTTAATAGTAAAAAACTTCTGTTTAATCTTTTTTAAATTTTATTTTAATTAATAGATGCCCCCATTCCCCCCTCGATGTGAACTTTAAAGCATCTGTAAAAGTCACCTAAATATATCATGGTTTACATCTTCAATATAAAGCTGAAAGATGATTTTATATTTTCTAACATAATATTTTGAAAACATATACTTTATGTTAATATAATTAGTTATTTTATAATAATATCTGTAAAATGTTTGTGTCCACCCAGTTTAGCGGTGTCAAAATTTACCAGTTCTGCAAAATAAAGCTTATATACTTAATAAAAATATGACACAAACATAAAAGTCACAATAATAAATGAATGTAACGTTTATATCATAAAATCACACTCTTAATCCAATTACGAAACAGGGACGTTTCTAATATAATCCACGTTGGTATATTTGTAACTCACAAGCAAAATTAAAGAAATGTATCTTAATGGTTAGTGCTTCTCGTTTACAATAAAACATCTTTTTCTACAATTTCAGGTGCGGCTCAAAATATACCTCCTACAAATGCGCCAACCCCTGCACGCACCGAAAGCACGACTAAACCAGCCACAAATGCTCCAACACCTGTGCCGACTCAAAGACGCACAGATGCTCCAACACCTGCACCGACTCGAGGATCCACAGATGCCCCAAATCCTGCTCCTACTGATTCGACACCAGCAGTAGACACTAGACCAGGGATTTGTCGATTAATATGGCATACTGCAACGAGAGGTACATATCATAAAATTATCTACGTTGTATTTTCATATTCTCTCAGATATCTCAATATCTAGTTTATTTGAGATCAAAAGACTGCATGCATTTAACTACTAATACATGTATATATTGTGATACAATCTTTTTACCATGCATAGATCTGATACCAATACTGGCAGTTTACTAAGTTTCTATAGGTTAAGGAACCATTGCAACAACTCATGGGACATTTTAGAATGCTAAATTTCTGACCCTACACGTCAAACCATCTGGTCGGCAAACATATGAAAGGTCTTTAGGAACACTATACCAATCGTGTCAATGTTTCCATTTCGGCCACACTAAATTGATCTTTTGTTCTTTGGATTTCGCCGCTCCGATTTTTGAACTATGTAAATTTTAAGAAAAAATGCTTTTGCCGTTTCATTTCGCACAAATTCTTAAAATTCGCAGCAAATTCTTCATTTTTCAAGAAATTAAAAACAAAAGTAATCACCCGCTCCTAAAATTTTGTAACAATGGGAATTTCTTTCCCATTTTTTGCAATATTTTAGTTTGAAAAATGTGTTCCGCATGTAAATTTGATCTTTGCCTGAAAAAAGTAGTAAAAAAAGTTAAAATTTCGCTCGCCCGGAACCATTTTGGCCATCCAAAAATCCAAAGAACTAAAAATAAATTTGATGTGACTTTACTATACATATACATATAGCCTGGATGTAATTGCCAAATATTACAAGCATCTTCAGGAATACAAGCAGTTCAACAACTTATCAAGGGCATCCAACTGCAACAGAAAAATTGTGGAGAGTTGAGGATGGACAGATACATGATATCAGACTTTTGTGGCGGCCACTAGCCAACTCTTTATCGAAATCTACGAAAAGGAGGGTCTTTAACGTTCAAAAAGGTCATGATCTGTACTTATGACCAGGATTTCCGTATTTAGACAACCCCAAACGAGAGGATTCTCCTATCCGCCACATAAGTGCGACTCTACTAATTATTAAGTTTAGGATAAAAATAACAATCCAAAGATACTAATATTAGATATAGTAAATTTATACTATGCTGTATACGACGCATTTCAAGGAGTTACCTCTCATCAGCAGCATTAAAACCGAAACATTTGGAAGACCAAAACCAAACTTATTTTAAACAAGAAGTACTCATAACCAAAAATACCGAAATAGGAAGCAAAATGTCAGCTAAGGAGATCTACCATGTGCAATACAAGGAATTTCTATAAATGCACCCCAGAATTATATTCATTCTTAAATTTTGTGGTAATCATATAATGCATATGCATGTATTGCTATTGAGAATAATTAAGTGCGAAAACATCAACCGAACAACTTTGAAAGTACAAGTAGGGGTTAACTAGGACATATGTAGTACCATGTGCGCTTGAATTTTGTGATAGCAATTTTCGTGACATAAACTGGCAAGTTAAATTGTGTGAAAATTAGACGGAAAATTTTCTTTGTTTTTTTCTTAACAAATGTAATAAATGTTTATTAAGAATATGAAAAAATAAGGTTCATCTCCATTGGATCGCCATTTATGGAAAGCCAACGGGGTCAAAATTCTTAATTCGTAAATTGTCAACTTGTAACTTGTAACTGTGTAATTTCTAAATTCTTAATTCGTAAATTGTCAATTTGTAACTTGTAACTGTGTAATTTCTAAATTCTTAATTCGTACATTGTCAATTTGTTACTTGTAACTGTGTAATTTCTAATTCTTAATTCGTAAATTGTCAATTTGTAACTTGTAACTATGTAATTTCTAAATTCTTAATTCGTAAATTGTCAATTTGTAACTTGTAACTGTGTAATTTCTAAATTCTTAATTCGTAAATTGTCAATTTGTAACTTGTAACTGTGTAATTTCAAAATTCTTATATTGATGTTTTGTAACTTGAAACATGTCGATTCGTTAAATGTCATCGTTGTATTATTCTAACGATCATTATGACGACAGATGGGGCTCGTTTTTCTTGTTTTTTGAAGACGACAGGTGGCGCTGTGTTCGATCATTACCGGAAACCCAGGTAATAAACGGTTTCTATTAATCCTAAAACGCGATTATCGGACCATTTGATTCTGACTGAGGGGAAGGGCTGACAGATATATATATATATTAATATACATGCCAACTAAACTTTACTGGTCAAGAATTAATTGCCGCCATCCGATTTTTCGTCCTATATAAATTTTCAAAATGTGTTGCAGACAAAACACACACAGGTTGTTCTCCAAATATTCCCGATTTCCTCCCCCTCAACCACGGCTTCACTCCCCCTAGTCCCGGGATCCCGCCCTTGCCACCCTCTCCTCACAGTTTGCCACCATTTTGCTCTCCAAAATGAGCTATCACTGAACCCCCCCCCCCAAAATCATGTGCAAAGATTTTCATGGAGAAATAAAATTGTTGTGAACAGATTGGCGAGAATTGTTCCTGTGAGATATTTTCTCATGCAAATGCAGTGTTTAGGGTTAGAATTTTTCTATTATTTACATCAGTGAATCTTATTATCCCCGTCACGAATGGTTGGGCAGGGGGGAGGGGGGGGGTGCAATAATTTTTTTAAAGTTATAATGGGACATTTTTTATTGATATTCAGAAATTTAAGGGGACATTCTTTAACAATCTCTGTAAAATATTCTGATTTTAATGTGACATTTTCAACTTGAATATGAAAATTGGTGCATGACCCCTTCTAATCCTAGTCACTGTGTTTTGACATGTATTCTAAGGGATACCCTCAAAATAAGACAGATGACTTTGCTTTGCGGAACAATGGGGATATATAATAATCAATAAAGGGGCTGTATGGCAACATTCACAGGAGTCTGAAATTGTATCAATCAAACTTGAAAATATTTGAAATGTCAAGTCAAGGAAGCGTTCCTTGACATTTCATCTATTATTCATGTTTGATTGATAAAATTGCAGATTCCTGTGTTGCTGCGCAACAAGTTACGTGGATTGTGTTTGAAAGCCATTCGCGTTAACAAATTTATGGTATTTGCGGGGACTTCATTTTTGGGTCCAATTAAATCATCAAAAATACATCTTCACATAGAGGTGACCTCGAATATACATGTATGTCTACTGTACTGGTCACCACACCTGGGAGGGGGTGTCACTTTCTTTATTAAGGTATATTCAGATGTGTCCCTTTTTCAACTTGGCAAATATATATGACTGTCACTTGGTCGGAAATTTCAGACTTAATAAATGACGGGTCAAAAATTGCAGACTAAATATATGAAATATAAGACTGAGCCGGAAAATTCAGACTAATATTGTTCTGGGCCGGACTAAATATATTATGGGAGAAATGGGTTCACACCCATTATTCCTTAATATTAAAATCCCAATGTTAAAATTTTGGAAAAGAATTAAACCATCTAATTATTTTTTAATACAAGAAGCAAATAGATGAAAAATCTTTATGTATTTGGCTCTTGAGTAATGAAGATAAAAATGTTTTATATCATGTTTGTACTTAGCAAAACAAATTGAATGAGTAAAGAAGTATTATTCTAAATGAGTCACTTAGTTAATGTATACTATATATTAAAACTGTTTTGAATGTGCAATATTTTGTTATATATATAAAGTCTAAAGGAATCTGACCAACCAGAAAACTTAATGAATACTGGATCGTCGAGACATGAAATATACTAGTAGTATAATGGTGTGATATCCTGGTGTCCCCTCAGGATATTTTGTCAATGACCATGATCATAAAACTATGAAACTGTTTCTTTTTTATTACACACCTTTACCCACTTTTAACCAAAGTGACCCCCCCCCCCCCCCCCCTTCTTCCCCGACTGGTCAGAGAGAAGATCTCGCCATCTCGCCATTTTCATGACAGAAGCTCTTCTCGCCAATCTGCTTACCGTAATTTTATTTCTCCACGAAAATCTTCAAATATGACAGCTCATTTCAGAGAGCAAAACATCAGCAATCTGTTAGATGTTATCTTCAAATTTAGGTATAACTTTTCAGACAGGAGAGGCGCCAAAAATGGGGTAGCAAGAATTACATGCCGGTGAGAAATACCTTTTGACCAGTACTTCTACTGGCTGGTCAGAGAGAAGATCTCACAGAAACAATTCTCGCCAATCTGTTCACAACAATTTTATTTCTCCATGAAAATCTTTGCACATGATTGGGGGGGGGGTCTGTGATAGCTCATTTTTTAGAGCAAAATGGTGGCAAACTGTTAGGAGGGAGTGGCAAGGGGACGGGATCCCGGGAGTAGGGGGAGTTGAGGGAATCGGGAATCGGGAATATTTGGAGAACACCCTGTGGGACGTTTTGTGTGCAACACATTTTGTAATTTTTTATAGGACGAAAAATCGGGTGGCGGCAATTAATTCTTTACCAGTAAACTTTAGTAGGCATGTAAATTAATATATATATATCTGTCAGCCCTTCCCCTCAGTCAGAATCAAATGGTCCGATAATCGCATTTTAGGATTAATAGAAACCGTTTATTACCTAGGTTTTCCAGTAATGCTCGTACGCAGCGCCACCTGTCGTCTTCAGAAAACAAGAAAACCGAGCGCCATCTGTCGTCATAATGATCGTTAGAATAATACAACGATGACATTTAACGAATCGACATTTAACGAATCGACATGTTTCAAGTTACAAAACATCAATATACGAATTTTGAAATTACACAGTTACAAGTTACAAATTGACAATTTACGAATTAAGAATTTAGAAATTACACAGTTACAAGTTACAAATTGACAATTTACGAATTAAGAATTTAGAAATTACATAGTTACAAGTTACAAATTGACAATTTACGAATTAAGAATTTAGAAATTACACAGTTACAAGTTACAAATTGACAATTTACGAATTAAGAATTTAGAAATTACACAGTTACAAGTTACAAATTGACAATTTACGAATTAAGAATTTAGAAATTACACAGTTACAAGTTACAAATTGACAATTTACGAATTAAGAATTTTGACCCCGTTGGCTTTCCATAGCCATTGGCCTTAATTTTCAGTTGAAAATTTGTAAAATTGCATATTTTTTTTAACATTTTTTCACAAAAAATTTGAAAATTGTTTCTATTGTTAATTTCCATTTTTTTGTTGTTTGAAGCACTGCCTGTATTTTTCCATTTCCGAATATTTGTACATTTATATGAATATTATTTACTCTGAAACTGCCCCATAATCCAGAAATCAGCGAGGCCACTTAAAACTGACAAAAATACATCTTAATTTGGAGCCTAACCATAGGACGCACAAGTGGGCTTTTTGGGTTGAACCCCGCTGATGTATCACAGGTTCAATGTATCTAGGAAAACAAAATATAACGTCACGTAGAAATGTAGTACTGTTAAGGTAGAAGCTATTACTGTTTGAGGTCAAAGACAACCAGCAATAAAAGTTTGATTACTTGCTGTACATGTATTATGTTCCAGTATTGTACAGATAAGGTTCTTAAAAATTGAACAGATTGAAGGAAATAACATTGAATTAAGACCATTTATATCAAGCGACTTTCGACAACTGACTTAAATTGACATTTTTTTTCTGGCCAAATGAATTAAATGTGTGACTTAAATTAAATAATGATTCCATATATACTGGAATCCATAATTCAAAAATGTAGCGGAAACCAGGTGTGCTATACAGCAGATCTAGAAGTTACAAATCTTTAGTTTAAGTAAAATTTCCACACCTAATTCTAGGGTAACCAACTTTACAAAACCTACCGAATTTTATTCAGGTGTTTTACATATTTGACATTTTGGGCTATTAAGCAATACAAAGCATCGGATTAACTTCTTTCTTGGAGACTGAAATCCATTTGGATTATATCAGTACGTGTACAAAACAAAGAAAACACAAATGCATTTGTTTTAAAGACTGTTCTATATTTGGTAAAATGCATAAGGTATGACATTTTTACATTGCAGACTTGAATGGGGACTTCTTGGCTTTCCGAGGACGATATGTGCTACTTATGAATGAGGAAGAGGGAATTTACCGCGTAAGACGAACCAACCAATTGTTTCGAGGAGCCCCAAGAACACCTAGCGCTGTATTTTCTATTCATACAACAGGAAACACGTATTTCATACGAGGTTTGAAATTTTTAACTTGATCTAAAACATGTGGATCAATTCATGTCAAACCATATTACATGTTTTTTTTAAAACTTTTACATTATATAACTTATAGCGACTTTTAAATGTATGTTGAAGTAATAAAAAGGTGGTTCTCTTGCTTATTGTATGTTCCAGTATTATGGGTTAGGTTCTGATGTAAGTTGTGACATTCGCTTGCAACAATTTTGTTTATTGTACTTTCATATCAGTCTTAGCAAAAAACTTTAAATGACGGCCATGTTTAAGTGGAGAAATTAAGGTACCTGATGAGACCTACACAACTTCTGCAAAAACAGACATTCTGCGTAGAGATTTAAGTCGAAAATACATTTCTATGAACTCTGCTTAAACTAAAAACCTGTTAACAGGATATTTCATTAGAACATAAAAACTATACGACTCAGCTACCTTAGCTATCACGAATATAACGGTTCTTTATAGGCTAGAACTAGACTGATACATTCAATGTTACTTAATTGAAACATTATATTCACTATAAGTCCAATTAATGCCATACATATAATCAATAGGTCGAAGAATGTACGAGTTTAACAGCGAAGGCACACGAACTAGAATGTTTTGGATAAAAGGAGGAAGAACCAGTATGCCTGAGGCTCCACGTGCTGCCTTTGCTCTTAGTGAAACAGAAATTTACATCCTCGGAGTAAGTTTATATATAGAGAGTACACAGATACCGAATCTAATACATACAGTATATGACGTTTTTCTAGATTAATCTTTATTCAGGTAAACTTATTAACAAAAATTTCAAAAAGCAGAAAAGTTCTTCAAAAGTGTGACTACTAAATTCAAAACTGTCCTAAAACTTGCAACCATGTTACTGCATGTCATTTCTGCCTGCGAAAGCATTTCTCTAGCACAATCTCTCCGCAAGGATTCAACTGCCAGAGACTGTGGTAATTTTAAAGCATCATAACGTTGAAACGTAATTCCTCAGAAAAATTTAAAACACATTTTTAATTGGGTTATAAAATCCAAATAATACATTAAACTCTGCTGAAAAGTACAATCCTCGATATAAAAAGAAGGGAATTGTGTGCATAAATTTGATACATGTACATCTACCTGCTATTTATTTAAAATGGATTTGGATACAAAATATACGAACTGATATTAATCACTCTTCACTTCGAGGTTTCGAGAAAGCCTTACATACTGTTGTTTTGCAGCATGTATAGCGGAACCATTAACGTTCAAGCTACGTTTTTCTTAATAAGAAGAGGTTATATCATTCTTGTGATTCAGTGTCGCTTCTTTTTTTTTTTTGCAGAAAACAAAAGTATGGATGTTTAATCTTGCAACCATGCGTGTTGTGGAAAATTCTCATGAACTGATATCTTCCAAATTCCCAGGAGTACCTAGTGGAATCGGAGCTGCTATGGCCTACGATGACTCAACTGTCTACTTCTTCCGAGGAATTGAGTATGTTTTGTATACCAATTTTAAGTATAACCGCACAATCTATATCAGCAGATCTTAATATTTTAGAGTCCTTTGTTAAAACAATTTGAAGAAATCAATTTCACGTGAAATCTCCTGTAGTGTTATTAAATAATTTATTATTTATTTAATTGTTTTTGGCGGGGGGGGGGGGGGGGGGTTCAAGGTATTTTTGACGCAGCCGAACACTCGTAGAATATGCACATCTTCAATATGTGTACAATTGCCCTTCATAAGAAACGCTTTCTACCTTGAACCTGTTTTGGAGAAGTTATTCAGACAACCCAAATGAGAAATGACTAAGTTCAAAAACCTGTAATTTTGTGTAAAATTTATAAAATTGCATAAAAATCATTATTGCATGCAGACCTTTAGTATTTGTACGATCATCCAGCATAATAAAATAAGAAATGTTCTCTTAAAAACTATCAGGAGACAAGCCAAGTACCCTAGATAATGGCTTAAGTTCAAAAACCTGTAATTTATACAACAGAAATGATAATTATAATGGTAGGCACATTTTCAATATATGTACCTACCTACAATAATAAGATCGTTCTACCTTTAAAAAATTCTTGCCAGAAAGCTGTAAGAGGAGTTATCCGAATGAACCATATACATATACCCTGTATATGGGCGGAAAGGGTTAAAGACAATGTGCCCATATTTTATACTTGTTTTACTTTTCAGGTATTATACTTATGATATGGAATTGCAAACCCTTTTGGATGGACCAGTGGATCAGGCTTCCGATTTTCTGAAGAAAAACTGTAGATTCCAGAACGGTTCTTCCCTATTCAGAAAAAAATTAAATTAGACAGAGAAAATACAAAATGATGATTTATTTTTAATAACTACAATATATGTGTTTAATTGATAATACTCCTTATTCATTTTAAGTCGATTTTTCATTTGATACCTCAAAACTATTATACTTTCAATCAATTACACTGCGATAATTTTTCCTTAATTTCTATTTTTAATAAAGTTTTCTACTAAAATATACTTGTTCAGTTTTGAATGTCTGACTAATCATGGGTCGATATGTGGTGTCTTTGAATCCTGTGACAAATCATGGGTCGATATGTGGTGTCTTTGAATCCTGTGACTAATCATGGGTCGATATGTGGTCTTTGAATCCTGTGACATCAGTTTTCTTTCCTCTACCATTTCAGAAACCACAGAGATGATCTTGCTTCGTTTAAAAACTTATTACGTCAACATTAGCTAACAGTAATGAAGCTCCTACCACTGAGAACTTTTTGATATCTGCGGAGCTGTACTGTGATCAAGTGAACACAATGAAGCAGCCCTCACACCCATATACATCGGACTCTATGTTGCTTTAAGCTTATGATAAGTACTTCACAACCAGTTAATTGAAATGATTAGGTTGACAACTTAGGGAAAGAGGGAGATTAAGATCGCAAATTTAAGTCGCTTATTTCTATTTCTACATTGTCTAGCGTGTTAACTGACGATCGAACTCTCCGAGGCCACTTAGAGATTGCGAGAACCACTCCTGTAGAGAGCCTTTTGAATATGGAATAATGTTGCATGGAATTTATTAATAGGGAAGACTTATTACCAATATCCTAAGGATTCCTCAGAATAATAAATGTACCGAAAAGAATATGCTCTAATAATCAGCTGTCATTACAGTGTACCTAAATTTAGTAGTTGAAAAAAATTATATTAAGGAGTTGTGTGATTTATGCCCAGGTTCCTGCAATTCAGTTTCTCTTAGGTTAGATTTGCAAACAATGTTTGTTTGAAAACGCCACAACTAAGACACAGTTTGGTATTGCTTTCTGTATTTTGTCTTTATATAAATTTATCGATATTATCTTCTTGTACAAACATGTAGCGTTGCCTCATCTGTTGCTGTAGGTATTTGTAGTAAGTCGCCTTTCTCATAAGCTGGCCTGTATTTTTTTCGTTTCTTATGCAAGGTGATATGAAATGATACATTTGTTCGGGCATTGTTGTTACGTTGATACTTTACCTGAAACATTGTTGTAACGTTAACACTTTACCTTATAGATTGTGGTTACGTTGATACTTTACCTGGCACTTTTTTGTTACGTTGATACTTTACCTGCAGATTGTTGTTACGTTGATATTTTACATGGCATATTTCAGTTATGTTGATATTTTACCTCCCAGATTGTTGTTACGTTGATACTTTCCCTGGTAGATTGTTTTTACATTGATATTTTACCTGGCAGATTGTTGTTACGTTGATATTTTACACGGCAGATTGTTGTTACAGTGATACCTTCCCTGGTAGATTGTTGTTACGTTGATAGTTTACCTGGTAGATTGTTGTTACGTTGATACCTTACCTGGCAGTTTTTTGTTACGTTGATACCTTACCAGGTAGATTGTTGTTTCGTTGATATTTTCCCTGGTAGACTGTTGTTACGTATCAACATTACCTGGCAGATTGTTACTACTTTGATACTTTCCCTGGTAGATTGTTGTTACGATGATACTTTCTTTGGAAGATTGTTGTTAACTTGATACTTAACCTGGAAGATTGTTGTTATGTTGATACTTTACCTGGCAGATTGTTGTTATGTTGATACTTTACCTGGCAGATTGTTGTTACGTTGAAACTTTACCTGCAAATTGTTGGTACGTTGATAATTCCCTTGCAGATTGTTGTTACGTTGATACTTTACCTTGCAGATTGTTGTTACGTTGATACTTTACAAGACAGATTGTTGTTACGTTGAAACTCTACCTGCAGATTGTGGTTACGTTGATAAATTCCCTGGCAGATTGTTGTTACGTTGATACTTTAACTTGCCGATTGTTGTTATGTTGATACTTTACCAGGCAGATTGTTGTTACGCTGATACTTTACCAGGCAGATTGTTGTTACGTTGATACTTTACCTTGCAAATTATACATGAATGGTTGCGCATAAACGCGAAGTTTGAAAAACCTTATTAGTTCGAATACATATGCCTGTCTTTGGCATCATCAACAGTTTAATTTGTGTGTCTTTTGGGATATGGTGAGTTTTTATGATCCCCGTAATTTCAAAGATAATACGATTCTCTCCGTCCGTCACACTTTCTTGTGACATCAACTCCTCCTCTTTTGGGTTAAGGGATTTAATTTCTATATAGAATAGTTTCAAATATCCCCTCTAATTGCGCAATAAGGTTGGGGTCGAACTTCAAAAATTGCAATTTATAGCTTGTGACCTAAATTCCTCTTTCATTTTCCAATATAAATTTGCAATTTATTTCTATGCAGTATTGTCATACACAATACGCAGATGCGCAATAAAGTTTTAGAATTTCGAGTTTCTAAACTTGGGGCAAAAGTGATCGAATTTCGAAAATTGTCAATTTAAGCTTGTGACCTAATGTCCTCTTTCAATTTTCAATTCATTCTTTTCATTCCTTATAGTATTGTCATACATTATATGTAGATGTGCAAAAGTATTTTAGAATTTTGATTTTCGAAACTTTGCGCTCACGAAAATTCTGAATTTAAGCTTATGACCTAAACCTCTTTCATTTTTCAATTTATGCATTTTATTTTTTTTTATTGTGGTAGATATGCAATTTCAATTTTCAAAACGACTTCAATGTACAAAATACACAAGTCGAACAACCAAATACAAAAACAAAAAAGAACAACGAAAGTGAAAATTGAAAATTAAATAAATGCTTAACTTATTTTTTTTACTTTTAATTACTAAATATTTTGCAGTTTATATACCTTATACGCGTTACATTTACTGTGTAAGTGGAACGTTAAATGAAATTTCTTTTTGTTCACTTTTTAGCTGACCTGACCCAAAAGGTCAAGTGGGTTATTCTCATCACTTGGTATCCGTCGTCCGTTAAATTTTTACAAAAATCTTCTCCTCTGAAATTACTTGGCCAAATGGAACCAAAGTTGGCCACAAGTATCATTAGGATATCTAGTTTTCAAAACGTGTCCGGTGACCCCGTCTGCTAAAAATAGAACATAGGGGTAAACTGCAGTTTTTGTCTTGTATCTCAAATACTAAAGCCGTTAGAGCAAAACTGACAAATGTTCATCAGAACAAGATCTACCTGCCATGAAATTTTCAGACGAATTGGTCAACCCTTTGTTGGGTTATTGCCTCTGAATTGTTAATTGTAAGGAAATTTTGCAGTTTTAGGTTGAATATTATTATAAAGACAGTCCTTACATGGTCCTCTTTTAGAATTGTGTCCGATGAATCGGACTGTCAACCTAGATGGCTGCCACAGCCGAACTTTGTTTAACATAGGACCTAATGGGAAAATTCATTTAAAAGTCCTATTGTCTGAAACCACTAAGACAATTGTAACCTGACTTGGCAGCAATGATCCTTGCATCGTCCTCTTTCAGAATTGTCCGATTACCCGGACTGTCAACACCAAGATGGCCGCCACAGCCTAAATTAATTTATCATAGAACCCTATGGAAAAAATTCATTTACATTTTTTTTTGTCTGAAACCACTGAGCCAATTTGAACCAGACTTGGCAGAAATGGTCCTTAGATGGCCGTCTTTCAGAATTATGTCTGATGACCTGGACTGTCAACCAAGATGGCTGCCACAGCTGAACTTAGTTTAACATATGACTCAACTTGAAAATTCATTTAACAATCTTCTTGTATGAAATCATTGGGGCTAGTGGAACCAGACTCGGCAGCAATGGTTCTTAAATGGTCCTCTTTCAGAATTGTGTCCGATGAACTGGACTCTCAACCAAGATAACTGCCACAGCCAAACTTAGTTTAGCATAGGATCCTCTAGTTATGTACGGACTCATTCTTGCTCTAGCTGGGTTTGTAAGAGTCAACATCTTTTGTTTTTTCATGCTCGTGATTAAGACCATATTGTTCGAAAAGTTGGGCAGTTTTGACTTTTAACCATCGTTGTTGGTTTTTTGTATTTGGTTGTGTTCGACTTGTGTATTTTGAACGTTGAAGTCGTTTTATGCCCCGTTTAACAACTCACCATTGCCATTTATTTTCCTTGCATTCTATTGTCGTATGAGCTGTTTCGCAACATACTCACTTTATTCATTCATTGCGGTTTTAGATTTTATAATTTGGGTACGTTTTCCTAATTGTAGGGGTAAGAGAATCACTGTTGATTTCGAAAGTACTTGTGTTTAATCTACCAACATGTATCGCAACAGAACAACTCGTTTTGTGAAACATCACCGTATATGAATTTTATGAGATCAGTCCTACAATTCAGAAATATAATTCTGTGATAATATTCTAGAAAATGACGTTACATATTGTGCGAGTCACATCATGATTGTCCTTGAAACGTGTCCTTCTTTTGATTTATAGAATTAGAAGAACTTTCATGCTTTTGAATCGATTCTTTGCTCTTTTTTATTGTTAATTTGCGACACATCCGCCGTGACGGACCGGAAAGAACTCGAACACGGTAAGTAGAACTTTTTGTTCAACGACGTCCCCGATTTTTTATTAGTATATTAGTAATTTTAACATCAATTATTAGCACCGTTGTCCTTCAAAAGACCGAAAATCGATCATAGGCGAAAATCGTTTTATCCCTAATGGCAAAACTAGTAAAAAAAAAATTTAAAAATCGGCAAAATATATTTAAGAATCTTCTCTGAAATTACTACAATTGATATCAAAATTCGGTGGAATTGTCCTTAGGTTTTCCTCTTTCAGGTCCAGGCCTCTCAACAATATGGCCCGTTACATAAAATAACGCAAAAAATCAGCAAACAAATATTAAAAAAGCATCAATAGTCGACGGAATTGACTTAGGAGGCCCCCTTTTCAAACTGTGTTTGGAAGCCCGGACTTCCGACCTATATGGTCACTGTTACTATGAAAAAAAAAGCCAGTAAAACATTTTAAAAACCTTCCCTGAAATTACACGGACAATCTGAGACAAAATATTGATAGAATAATCCTTAGAATGTATCCTTTCTAATTTGTGTCCAATAGTCTGAATCTTTGACCAATATGTCTATCGTTACTAAAGTATAGACATATCAGCTAATTTTAGTTTAAAATCTTTTCTCAAATTATTGAGGTGGTTCTGTTAAAAAGTTGGTTAAATGGTAATCTACGAAAATTTTGTCATGGTTCGAACCATGAATCAATATGGTCGTTGCGAGTTTAAAAAATACAGCGAAATGCACCGATCAGGCTTGCCTTTTAATGCTATTGTTTAATTACTTTTAAAGGCAAATTAAATGCATGCGAGTGGAAAAGGATCCTGCAGTTCTTATGATTGTTCGTGTGTCTTTATAGTTAGAGAGATGTTTTATTGTTTAGTCTGCCCTGATGTCTGATCCAGAAAAAAAATAATAAAATTTCCGGAATCACGATTCTGACTATAAAATTATAATTTGAAGCAAGTTATTTCCCTTGCTTGGACGTAGTACTGGTTCGCTGCAATGAAGAGTAAAGGGTTAACTGTTTTCAAAACTTGTTAATTTGCACGCACTGTTTGGTTTATATAAATGTGGGAACTACTGACGATCTTTTTGCTTCCAACATACTTGTAATAAAATTTGAAATATTTGTATATCAAAGTAATAAATAATTTCTTTTTACGTCCTACTGGATGCTCTGCACTGCAGCGAACTAGAACTACGTCCAAGCAAGGGAAATAACTTGCCTTCAATTATAATATTAGAATCAGAATCGTGATACCGGAAAGGAGTTTCTGAAAAGGGCTATACATTATCACAAAAGAGGTACATAAATCCGACTTAAAACACGGTTTCTTTACTAACGTCATATAAAATTACTTTTTGACGTTATACATGTTATATATTACATGCATTATATTTGTTTTGTAAAATACTAATCTATTTACCTGTAAATTTGAAGGATTATTTTTTTGGTTAATCTTTCATTATAATGGATATGTAATTAAACAAGGATGCTGTCAAGGATATTGATTATTATATCTGATAAATAAAAACTTAATCCAGTTTCAAATACGGATATTTCGTATTAATAATCTTTTATATATATATGTATTAGTAAACGTTGCCTTAATTTTATTATTTTATCAAAGCAAAATATGAAGTTACATGTACAAATTTTCATCGGACTTATCGTCCATATTTTCGGACTACACAGGCATAAAGAAATACGTTCCGTGGTATATAACGACAAGACTGAAGTCGATGTGAGTTTATTATACATTATATGACATTGTCATTGACTTTTCTGGACTTATGTTTTAACATTTAATTTCTGCTTTTTCCGACGTCGTCGGTATAGTTTCCATATAGTAGGTATTTTTGCCCATTGACCTTAAAGACGCTTTCTCGTGGTAAGAGCATGGGTATTGCCAATTATCTGTTCTGTAATTGGAGTAAATGACATTCTTGATGTTCGGAAAACTCTTTGGTTTATATATTGCTATGTTTAGGAGTTGAAAATTAAAATTCATATATCAATAAAATATTATTTTTAACATGCTTTTAGATGCGTAAAGTAAACCAAAAAACAATCAAAGATAAGATGTAAATCGAAAAAAATTCTTCGGATATCTTTTTGAAAGATAGTTCTTGTTTTCAATACGTTTTAGCATTTTAACGTCTCAACACTTTTATATAAAAGATTATGGGTTTTTTTTACCTTATTACACCCATTAGGCAATTTTAAGATACTAGTGTTGAAATTTTCAGGGCATCTGATGATTTTTAATGCAAAAAAAAAATCATTGTACGCAGAAAATAACCCCATTAATATCTTTTATAAAAATCAAGAAACATATACACACATGTACACATTTATGCCATTTTTACTTTGCTTATTCATTTTTGTTACTTTCAAATGCATAACACTGTTTATTGGAATGTACATGAAGCTGATTTTTTTGGCCTTTAGTAGTGATTACATGTAACTGATTTCTATGAAATTTCTATGACTATTGAAATTTCCTGTGGCTAGATATTAAATTTACATCAGATTATATAATCTGCCCTTAACAAAATGTACAAGTATGATGTTTATCTATTGTTAAATATACTCTCCGATGGTATAGACAATATTCTTTTTTTGGTAATTTGGCATTTAAATGTACAGTACAACATTTGTGGTTATTTTTTTCGACTTCCAAAACGTTAGTCCTTAAGCACTACTGACGAGTTTTATTTACAACTAAAATATTTTACAGAGATATTTGGAAAAATATGGATACATGTCCCCAGTAAAGACACTCCAGTTACATACAGAATCCGAGAGATCGAACTCACTGAGGTATGCTGTTTATTTATTTTTTTTATTTACATGGATTAAAAAAATCTAACATTTTGGTCCTTTTGGTACCTCCTACCTTAAAATGTAATAACTTTACCACTTCAACATTTAAGAAGGTGAATTTCGGTTTAGCAGAGAAAAATCTTATATAAGGCATTGACGTTGTTATGATATGTTTTGAAGTTTCTTAGAATTTCGATTTACAATCGAAAATGCTATCATGAATTGAATAAATAAATTTCCATTATCATCGAGACTTTCAACCTACTGTACTAAAATATCTCTGCATGGAAATGTACGAGTGTTCTAAATAAACTGGTTGCTTTTTAGAGCGTTTCAGGAGTTCAATGGATTACCGGTTACAGGGGAATTGGACGATGCAACCATTGCTAAAATGAACACTCCGAGGTGTGGTGTTCCTGATGTAATCCGTTCTGACAGTCAACCACAACCATATCGCCTTGGTAAGAATGTAAAACGATAACATTCTCTGATGATGGTGCGTTGTTATCTATTTTCTGTTATCGCTCGTTTATTATTATATCCAAATTAAACAACTCGATTTGATATCAAGCGATATCTAATTCTCATTCATTGTGAAACCTATACATATACATTATATCATATAGCGTACGATATCACCATCTAACACAATGTCTTTTTTTCAAAAATTGCATTAATCAAAACAAGTCATCCTTAAACATGAAAAATGTACTGATGTTAAGATGTTTAGATGTTTTGACTGATTTTCTGATACAAGATACAGAATTCTATTTCAGTTTCTCGTAATATTTATTTTTTGCTAAAATTTGGACACTTTATAGTAAAGAACTGTGAAAGCGATGAAGGAAATACACGTGTTTATCGACAATTCGTACATATTTCCTTTGATCATTTAGCCTAATATTTTCGAGTATCACATACAGGCTTTATCACTGAAAATATTAGGCAATACCATGTGTGATGTAATGCGGAAGGATCTTTTATCTGATCGTCCAATGAAAATGAATTACGGAAATTATCGATAACATGTCGTCAATTCACGCAAATTTTCCTTCCCCATTCACTGTCAAGAATGTGTTCGGGCTCGTCTAGATATTCCACATAATATAGTCAGTATCAACAATGAAACTATCTATTATTCTATATATGTATCACAGTCTAAAAGTGACCTTCGAATTATTTTCTGTTTTTCGAAATTGTTCAATGCGAATAAGACTCAAGCTGTATTTACTTATCATGCTTATAGTACATGTATTAGAGCAATAATAAATTGTGCATGTTGAAGAAAGACCAAAAGTTTATATTATATTTTTCTAATGTAATTCATATGAAAATAATACGTTTTATGTTGCAGGTCCAAAATGGCCAAAAAGACCATTGACATGGCGAATCGACAATTTTACGCCTGATTTAAGTAATTCACTTATAAGGTACGTAACACTAGAGCATAATTTATCTCCGAAAAATGCCTCCCGCAATAACTGGGGATCGAGCCCTAGGTACAAAATGTACAGTCTTCAGCGTTCTACCAACTGAGCTAATGGTGTACTCAACTAGCACAGCTAATGAAGGGTGGTTATAAAACCTGTTACGATTTGATCACTCATTTTGTCTCAAGGGACGCCATGGTACAGGTAAATGGATCGTCATGGTTTGGTGTGTTATAGAATTCTAATACGATCTGCTGCATTAGCCTAGTTAATATTTCATAATTCAAATTTTGATGTACAATTAGATGTGCACATTTCGAATATATAAGACACAAAAACAGTGCCATGCTCTGATTCCTACAAATATTACTGTCAGAAGACGGGACAGTTAACATGATCATAGAACATGTATTAAAACATTTCACTCTCTTTATGTATGATTCAACCGGTTCTGTGGTAACTATTTGCTATGTCATTACTTTCATATTCTTCTATATCACTAGTGCAAATTCAGTAACTTGTGTTCGATCCCTTGAGAGCATATTCAAATCCAAAATAACTCAAAACGTAAAACTAAAAAACATTCGTGGACAGAATTCTTTTTCGGGGACATACTTAATAGTTTGTGACTATAACTGTAAAAATTCAAATATCAACTTCGTGGAAAGTACGACTATTGAGAACTACATTCTTGGGAACTTGAGTCAACCATCAAAGGCGTCCACTCGATGGAAGAAATAAAAACTATATGATACATGTACCAGTTTTGATGATAGAATTAATTAATAAATATAAATGTCGTTGGTATTTAGTTTCTCAGCCATATTTGATGTTCAGATATCATTTCGGTCCGCTTATATATCACTCAGATTAAATTAAGGGTGTTCAACATGATATGAGGTTTTGCAGATACATCCACGGTGGTATTTTTCGGTCAAACCATTCAGGATATGCCAGAACATTTAACCCGCAACATTCCTTTATCAAAATCTATATTTACAGGAATTTTTATTTTTTAAAACAGGGATATATATATATGTGACATTTGAAACAGATTATCCGACTTTTTCGCCTGTATTTTCAACAAAGAAACGCGGTTAATTAGTGTGACATGCTTGGTTTAAACAATATTTATTGAACTAAACAATTTTAATTACAAAACTATAATACAATAAATACTATAGCATTCAGAAACCAGCAAAACTGCTTTTATAAATCTGTCTCCTTATCATTTAAAAGAAAGAACAAAAAAAAACATATGAAATGCTCTGTAACAATTGTTAATGGGAGAAAATAAAGATTATTTACAATAGAGAAAAATACAGAGAACAAACATGTACACAAGTAAACAGGTAGTATATACTGGATAGGGGTAAATAGGATTAGTATATATTTTCCTTTTTTTCTTTTTTTATGTTTTTTCTTTTTTTTATGTTTTTTCTTTTTTTTTCAGGTTGAAATCATTAATGTTTTTGTGACATGCTTATCAAGTATATTACTTAGTTTCTGTTTCTTGTAAATGTCTTAGAAACAACACCAAGAGTAAAAGACAAGTTTAATACAACCAGCTATCAGAGACTTTCTGTAGGTTGTGGACGGCAATACTATACGGAGAATAGTATGTACAATGTATTATTATTTTAACAGGTCTGAGATAGCAAGAGCATTGAAAGCCTGGTCGGATGTTGCTGATCTGACTTTTGTCGAGATGCCCACGGGTTCAACGGGAAGTGTTGATATAGATATAGGATTTTATTCAGGAAACCATGGCGATGGATCCAGATTTGATGGACGAGGTACTGCACAGATATATACTCGATAAACCTTCTGAACGTCTCAACCCGCAAAGACTAGCTATGTGAAAGATAAAAGTATAAATTAATAAAAAAAATAAGTAAAGAAATGCGCTAACTCTGCCATAAAGACAATAAAACGAAGTGTCATCATATGCTTTAGTAGGATAAGAAGCCACCGTTCATCATGGGTGCCTTTGAATTTCAGGCAGAAAAAAATCATATTATGCACAAGACATCAAATTTAACTTGCAAAAATTTTATACTTTGTACCGATCGATCAATTTAATACGAACCCAATTTTAAACGGCAATTTATGTCTTATTCAAGCTTGTCTTATTTGGTTTTTACACTTTCTGAGATTTCAAACAAAAACGAGATAACAAAAA
The DNA here is from genome assembly GCA_028015205.1 of Mytilisepta virgata. NCBI lineage: Eukaryota > Metazoa > Mollusca > Bivalvia > Mytilida > Mytilidae > Mytilisepta > Mytilisepta virgata. Next base: position 17,648,739 of record CM051520.1, on the reverse strand, counting down.
CTTTATTTTTGTACCGATCGATCGACTAGTAACCTATTCCTGTCTTATCTAAGCTTGTCTTTCCTAGATTTTACAATATTTCTGAAATTTCAAACAAAAACGAGATAACAAGGTACATTGTTTTGCAGTTAATTAAAACTCATTAAGGCCAGTTCCTTCATGTTTTAAAATGAATATGTTATTGTTTTTCTTCACATGGTGATCTAAACATTGTCTTCCCCGGTTTTGATTGACTGCAACTTTTGATTTGAAATGCGGTATGGAGAAAATTTAAACAAGTAAAAAAAACAAATATGACCGAAATGGCCATTTAGGACTAAATATGGGATCGTGACATAAGTAGAATTGAAAGAGTCATGATTATATGGATTAAGTCAGACTACTAGAACAATTATTTTTTTTTGTTTGTTTTTTTTTTTTTTTTACTTACATGTATTTGAAATATTATTACGATGATTATTAAATATCTCACTTTTTTTAAGTTTGCCATGTGATTTGACCAAGATTTAATAACTTTCTCTATGTGCAAAATTTGTTTATTTAAGGTGGAGTTCTGGCGCATGCATATTACCCACAAGATGGCAAATCACACTTTGATGAAGATGAAACTTGGGTTGTGAATAGAACTGGATCTGATTTATTTATTATAGCTGCACATGAATTTGGACATGCGCTTGGACTTGGTCATTCACGAAATGATCAAGCTTTGATGGCTCCATATTACAGAGGATATATTCCAGATTATCAACTACACTCCGATGATATAGCTGGAATACAGGCTCAGTATGGTGGGTTTGTTTTATGCTTACTTAGTACCTTTACCATGTAGAGTAATACTATACCCTAACCGTATACCTAAGCTAAGCAAACTTTTTACTTTTTTATTCTATTAAACTATGTACAATACAATAACTTTATCTTATCCTTGCCCCCCTAAAAATACGAAAAGGCTGCATATCTTATAAATTGACTACAAACTGTGCCAATAAAATATACCTAGTGAATTTGTACTTGTTTAACTAAACCTAAACGACATATTGAACTATCAATAACAAGTCAGAATAAATATTACGCACGAATGCTGTTTTTCATTTCCAAAATACTGAATGGATTCATGATGACTATAACCGTTATAATTATGTATTTTTAATTCTGCATTTAAAATCAAATTCCAACCTTTACATGTTCTGAAAGTTTTAATCGAAGATCATTAATCAATTTGAAATTTGATACCATCACATCAAGGTTATTCGTATGTTTCAAAAACTTTTTTATGAATTTTTTTATTTCATTTCTATTTTAGGCCCTCCGGCCACCGAAGCTCCAACCACAACACCCACAGAGACGCCAACTGATGCTCCAACGCCATCCCCAACTGACCCCCCTACTCCATCTCCAACCGACGCTCCAACTCCATCCCCAACTGACCCCCCTACTCCATCTCCAACCGACGCTCCAACTCCATCCCCAACTGACCCCCCTTCTCCATCTCCAACCGACGCTCCAACTCCATCCCCAACTGACCCTCCAACTCCATCTCCAACCGACGCTCCAACTCCATCCCCAACTGACCCTCCTACTCCATCCCCAACTGATTCTCCAACTCCATCCCCAACTGACCCTCCAACTCCATCCCCAACTGATTCTCCAACTCCATCCCCAACTGACCCTCCAACTCCATCTCCAACTGATGTTCCAACTCCATCTCCCACTGCAACGCCAACACAAGGGCCGACTAAGCAACCAACAGATGCGTCTACAGATATTCCAACTACCTCACCACGAGTAGATAATAGACCTAACATCTGTCGATTAGAATGGGATGCTGCGACCAGAGGTAATAAATCCGGCAAGTCGCTAAAACAACGATTGTAGTATACATGTAATTCTGTAAAGGGTTTGACAGTAAAAACATTAATAATTGATATTTGAATTTTCTTCCGTAAATGGCCATTTTCAGTGCGAGTTGTCCCGTTGAAGATCGGTTCATGCGACCTCCTTTCACACTGCACTAGGCCTCATCTTCCAGGTACTGCTTTTAGACCAATCTAATCGCGCCGTTCACAAAGGCATTTTTACATCAGTCGTAACGTTATTTAACTTCGACTGTGCTCATTAGGAAACTTAATCATCGAGTATTTACGGAAGAAATAGGTACTTATACTCGTTCAAAAAAAAAACTTGTTTTTAAAATTTAGCGTCTTTTAAAGATACTAATTTTAAAACGTCGTTGAAGATTTTCCAGTCTTCACTTTGAACTTGTGTAATAACCTATTAGTCTTTTTAATTTTGCAGCGCTTGGACATAATTTGTTCGTAACCGCATGCTTCCTTTTTTTATAGAATATATACTTTAATATGTATTACTGTTTACTATATGTAGGTATTATATTTCAGCTGCCAATGGTGATTTTATGGCTTTCTATGGTCGTTATATTCTTCTAATGAGTGAAGAAGAGGGGATATACCGTATTAGACGAACGAACCAAATATTCAGAGGAGCTCCGAGAAGACCTAGCGCTGTTTTCACGGTATACGACACAGGAAATACCTACTTTTTACGAGGTTCGTATCATCTGAAATTGATTGAAGCCAAACGCTGTTGATAATTTTATGTAAGCAGAAAAGACTATTTGTTCTGCTGTATAGTTATCTCTATAGTATGCTTGCTTACATGCATATGTGTTCGAATGTGTCCGTATATTGACTGTATGTAATAAAACAATTATTAACTCATCCGACATATAGAAATTCAGCATTTTACCGATCGATGAATTTATATTTGGTCGTTGAAGTTTGCCCCAAATCCATTCTTTTTCATATGGTAATCTTTTATATGTAGGTAGAAGAATGTACGAGTTTAACAGTTTTGGAAGACAAACTAGAATATTTTGGATAAGAGGGGGAAGACGCAGTATGCCTGAGGCTCCACGTGCAGCCTTTGCTGCCAATGGAACAGACATTTACATCTTTGGAGTAAGTTGTATGATATATTAATGAATAAAGCGATAAAGTCTGTGATTCAAAAAGAACATTTAAAACATTTTAGCGCATATTCTCTTTTTTCGTAATTTTGAATTCCAATCTTGCAATTATCACATTGGATTAATTAGTTTTCCACTTCTATTACATTGACTGACCTGAATATATAAGTGACCTTAGAAAAACAAGATCAGATGCATCTCTATTTGTTCATATTTAAAATTGTAGTCCAAACTCCACTGCGAAATGAGTAGTCTACTACAATGTACAATTTATAACCAGTTTTTAAGTAGAGAAACCGCCGTTCTAAAAACTGCCTTAGGCCATTTGTATTCTCAGTCGACTCACTTTAAGACAGTTCAGATAAGATTGTTTTGAATCGCCTCTTGGGAAAGGTTTCCTTTTGATCCTCCATCCTGAATGACGAAATAAGTAAAGATGTTAATGAAGGGGGTGTTCAAATGAATTATTACCATATCATGTGCCAACTAGATATATGAATGATGACTATAAAAAAGAAAAGATTTAGTGCATGATTATCATGTTCGGAGCATTCATGAATTAGTAATATTAACCAGTTATGTAAATGTGTTAAAAATTGCCCATTTAATACTAGATATACAAAGCTAATAAAGATCAATAACTGGACCAATACGGAAAAACAGGCTCAATACGAAAACAATAGGCTCAATATCGAAAAAAGGCCCAATACGAACAGGTTCAATATGGATATTCTTCCAGTACAAAATAATCTAGTAGTTTTGCGTTATTTGGGAATAGTAAATGCATCAAAGTTCCAAGCAAAACATTTTACTGAACACACTACAGCAAAATACAAAATCTCATATATAGAAATCCTAGCAGTAATTGTATACTCAGCAATACATTTCTCATTCTATATAACTGGTTAATAAAGGTGTGATATAATGTTTTTTCATCATATTGGTCCTGTATTATATCCTCGGACAAGTCGTGTTAGAAGTGTAGAAAGGGGGATTCTGCCCCACATGCAGAAATCCTGCATAAAATCCCCACCCCGACGGCCAAATGCAAATGGACGGCATTCCTATTGAGCATAAGGTAAATACAAGAATTATGGCTTTCGCACAGAGCATAAGTCAGATAAGTCAGTCTTCACAGGAAAGTGGGGATAAGGACATCTTAAAGGGAAGGATGTCACAGATTGATACAAATAAAGATATGATATCCGAAAGAAATATGATGGATTTCTTTCTGGAGAATGAAGAAGATTTGGAAGATAGCACCCCAAACCCCCAAAGGCAGCAGCAGTGCTGCAATTTCCCCAATCTGACGCAGATGGATGAACATACTGAGCTTTGTCAAAATTGTGGGGCGCAGTCAATGAAGCCGCTATTTGAGCATCATCAATGCGGGGAGCAGAAGACCAGCTGCGACTACCCACTTAAGAGGAAGAAGGGACAGTTCTGCAAGAGCAAGCCCGGGATGGGTGGTCTCTGCCGGAGGCATAGGCAGCAATTACATCAGGAGGAGGAGGAGGAGGAGATCATCCCAGTCAAGGGCAAAATGGTGGTGAAAGAAACCATGAAGACCCTCCGTCAAATAGCTAAGGATGAGGGTCTGAGGGGATTTAGCAGGAAAAGCAAGGAGGTCTTGGTGAAGCTCATCGAGGAGAAAACCACCCGTAAATTTGCCCGCCAGGAAGTCTTCACCGAGAAGCAGATCAAAGCGCTGGCAAAGAATCGCGGCCTCACCAAATATTCCCGGCTCAAGAGAGACGATCTGCTCCGTCTGGTGGAGGAGGACATCAAAAATGCCCCGACCGAGGAGGAGATCAAGGTCACTGATAGGCGGGAAGCTCTGAATGGCGTATTTGGCACGGTCGTCATCGAACCTTTGAAGCCGCACGACGTAGCCACTTTTCTTAACGTAAGCCAGGGCACCGTCACCACAACAATCTCCGATGCGCTTGCCCAAAAGAAGGGATTGAAGGTAAACTTAGTGCTTGATGCAGAGTTGGTGAAGACCAATTCCGTGACTAGGGAAAACACCTACATCATTCCCAACTTTCGATCAGCCCAGGCTACCCTCACCCCATCATCCGACCTCGAATCGGAGATCATGCGTATGATGGAGAAGGTCAAGGAAAATATGGTGCCAAATATATGCGTGAAGGGAGTGGATGGACTTTCGGCAGCGTCAAGAAGCTAGAAATCCACCTCAACCAATTCAAGCCTCTCAAGGGGGCTTCCTTCATACCGACCCCATCAGCACTCTCGAAAAAGAAGGCGATCATCAACGTGCAGAACGAGGATCAGGAGTGCTTCAAGTGGGCTATCCTCTCCGCGCTTCATCATGAGGAGGTGGATCAGAAACATACCAATCGCCCCAGTCAGTACGTGAAGTGGGGGGGCGATCTAAAATTTGAAGGCATCGACTTCCCAGTCTCGCTCAGGGCGATCGATAAATTCGAGAGGCAGAATCCCACCATCAACGTCAACGTCTTTGGCTTCGATGGCGTAAAGAAGGGTGAAGATGAGGAAGAGGATCTTCAGATCTACCCCCTCAGGATATCCAAGAATATAGGCCCTACCCACGTAGATCTCCTCTTTCTGACTCGCGAAGGCAAGCAGCATTACTGCTGGATCAAGAGCCTTTCACGACTCCTAGGCTCCCAAGTGACCGGCCACAAAGAGGCAGTCTTCTTCTGCCGCAGATGGCTCAGCCATTTTTCCAGGCAGGATCTCCTCGACGATCATATGGAATATTGCAGTCGGAAGGATGCGATCAGGATCGAGATGCCGGAAGAGGGGTCCGCCATAGCCTTCCACAATCACAAGAAGATGATGAGAGCCCCCTTCGCGATCTACGCGGATTTCGAGTGCTTCACGGAGAAGCTCGACACCTGCCAGCCGGATCCGTCTCACTCCTACACGAAGGCCTACCAAATTCAGCGCCCCTCAGGCTTCTGCTATCAAGTTAAATATGCTCACGACGACTACAAAGATCCGGTCGTCTACTGCGGGGAGGATGCGGCTAAGAAATTCGTGCAGTGCGTGGAGGAGGAAGTGCGGGCGATAGGTAAGATTTACAAGGAGATCAAGCCGATGGAGATGACTGACGAGGATAAGGAGAGCTTCGCAGAAAGCACGCACTGCCACATTTGCGGGGACGAATTGGGAGGGGATAAGGCTCGAGATCATGACCATCTTACCGGGAAATATCGCGGCGCAGCGCACAACCAGTGCAATCTAGATTTCCAGCTCCCGAAGCACGTCCCCATCTTTTTCCACAACTTGAGCGGATATGATGCCCACATCTTCGTCAAGGAGCTTGGATTCACTGAGGGTAAGATCGACTGCATCCCCAATACTGATGAGAAATATATCAGCTTCTCCAAGCAGGTGGATAATCTGGAGATGAGATTCGTCGATTCGGCGCGCTTCATGCTCAGCTCGTTGGATAATCTAGCCAAGAATCTCACACTCGACCAATTCAAGACCGTGAAAGCAAGATTTGGTGATCGTCACGAGCTGATGATTCGGAAGGGGGTTTTTCCCTACGATTATATGGATGGGCCGGCCAAGCTGGAAGAGACTCATCTCCCACCCAAAGAAGCCTTCTACAGCACGCTCTCCGGAGAGCATATAAGTGACGAAGATTACGCGCGCGCTCAGAAGGTCTGGGAGGCCTTCGAGTGCAAGACCCTACGCGATTATCACGATCTCTATCTCGAGACCGACGTGCTCCTGCTGACTGACATTTTCGAGAATTTCAGGAATATCTGCCAGACTCACTATGGGCTCGATCCTGCCAATTACTACACATCGCCAGGATTGTCCTACGATGCCGCCCTCAAGACCACTGGGCAAAGATTGGAGCTTCTTTCCGATCCAGATATGCTGCTGATGTTTGAGCAGGCGACCAGGGGAGGGGTGGCCATGATCTCTCATCGCCATGCTCGGGCCAATAATCCCTACATGGAGAGCTACGATCGCTCCGAGCCCACCAAGTATCTCACCTACCTCGATGCTAATAATCTTTACGGGTGGGCGATGTCGCAGCCTCTTCCCACGGGGGACTTTGAGTGGACGGAGCCGGAGGAGATCGACGAGATTCTCAGCTATCCCGACGACCACGAATATGGCGCCATGGTAGAATGCGATCTCGAATATCAGCGGGATCTTCACGACGCCCACAACGACTATCCTCTCGCCCCCGAGAATGTGGAGATCGACAAAGTCCGGAAGCTCGTGCCTCATCTTGGCAAGCGTGAAAAATATACACTCCACTATCGAAATCTCAAGACGTATTTGGAGATGGGCATGAAGCTCACCAAAGTCCGTCGGATCATCAGATTCAGACAATCTCCATGGCTCAAACCATATATCGAGCTGAATACTGCTCTTCGCGCCAAGGCCAAGACCGACTCCGAGAAGGAATTTTTCAAGCTCATGAATAATTCGGTCTTCGGCAAAACCATGGAAAATATTCGGAAGCACGTCGACGTCAGGCCCGTCACCACCGAGAAGCAGGCCCTCAAGCTCGTGGCCAAGCCCAATTTCGATCGTCGAGTGGTCTTTACCGAGAATCTGGCAGCCGTCCACATGAAGAAGACCAAGCTGAAATTTAATATGCCGATCTATCTAGGAGCCTGCATCTTGGATATTTCGAAGCTCCTCATGTACGATTTCCACTATGGATTCGTGAGGAAGATGTACGGCGATAAGGCTCGGTTGCTTTTCACCGACACGGACAGCTTGGCCTATGAGATCCAGACCGACGATTTCTACCAGGATATCGCTCCGCACGTCGAGGCTAAATTCGATACGTCAAACTATCCCATCGAGCATCCTTCCGCCATCCCCACCGGCAAAAATAAGAAAGTCCTCGGGATGTTCAAGGACGAATGCGGTTGGAAGATCATGACCGATTTCGCGGGGCTCCGGGCGATGCTATACGCCTTCAAGATGGATGATGGTCAGGCCACGAAGAAGGCGAAGGGAGTCACGAAGGGCGTCATCAAGCGCAGCATCACCTTCGAGGACTACAAGCGATGCCTCGAGACTCAGCAGGACATCCATCGCCCGATGAGCATCCTCCGCAGCCATCTCCATCAGATCTACGCCGAGGAGATCAACAAGATCGCTCTCTCCGCCAAAGACGATAAGCGTCACATCCTCCCGGACGGCATCAGCACCCTCGCCCACGGACACTATCGAATCACTCACGGCAGCAAGTGAGGCGCCCCTCCCCGCCTCGCACTTAGATAAATGAGCAGCATACGCGTGCACGGCCTCCTCCTCCCCATATGCCCCTCTCCAACGTAGTGCTTGAGGAAGCCGCCTCGGCCCTAGGCATCTCTCGATTCAGAGGAATATTCATGCGCGATGCCTTGCCTCCCAGCCCCCAGCCCATCGAATGCGGCATCCTGAATCACGACGATAGCGATGGCCCCGGCACGCATTGGACGTGCTGGCATAAGCGCGGAGGATTCAAAGTCTACTTCGATCCCTACGGCCTGCCTCCGCCCGACGAGATGATTGACTATCTGCGGCCTGAGATTCGATATAATACCGATGAAATCCAGCGGCGCGGCGACGTGGTCTGCGGACACTTTTGCCTGCACGTCCTGAAGCTCCTATCGGAAGGTCGGACGCTCGAGGAGGTGATTTTCAGACTATAGATAAATGGATAAGTTTGGATCTCACTCGAGAAAGCGCATGCCCATCTGGCGGATGCTCCAGGATCTAGATATGAATGATCATCGCATCACCAGCTTGGGATTGCCCCAGGGCAGCTCGGACGCCGTGACGAAGCGCTGGGTCAACCAACAGCTGAAAGACGGTATGAAAGACATCGACGAGCTAGATACAGATGTTAAGCAGATGCAGATGGCCATCAAGCGGATGCAAAGGGAGTATGACGAATCCATCAAAGACCTTGCCAAAAAGCTGATGACCGTAGAAGATGGCAAAGTCGATAAGTCAGAGTGCGTCTCGACCAATGGTGGCTTGATGACTACGGACCTAGACATGCGAAAATATCACCTGCTAAATCTCCCAAGACTGATAACGAGCCCATCACCAAAGCCGTCTTCGACCAGCTGAAGACGGAGCTAGACGCATTAAGGGTCTTCGTCCACCTGAAGCATGCATAAATCAAGGCTTTCTGGTCTCCTTTGAATCGAGACCGGAAAGCCTGGGGGGATCATCGCCAGTCGGACTCCTTGACCCAGGAATTGAAGGTTTTGGGATATCCTCTCCACTTGACGCGGATTTCTTTCTCCCCATTCCGGATGCGTCGGCTCAAGATTTTCTCGATGCGAAAGATATCCTGGTCGGTGCGCTGGAGCTCGGGCTCGTAAAAGGATCCCTTGATTTCCTCACCCTTGTAGTCTTTGAGACGATAGGTGGGCAGCTGCGTCGCTAGGGCCTGGGCGATGGTAAAGATCTCCTCCGTCCAGCGCGGAGTATATCCCTTCTCGAAGATGCCCTTCTTCTTGGTGATCCGGACCTTATCGCCGACGTCGAATCGCTGAGGCTGCATGGGCGGGAGGTCTCCGTAAAGATTCCAGAAGACCTTGGCCTCGTGCTCTTTCTGGCTGGCGGCGGTGGGGGTCATCTTGATGGATCGATGCTTGGTGGTATTATTCTGGCGGACGAGATCGTCCAGGACGGGAAGGTAGGAGCGCGTGGAATTGGCCGAAAAGTATTTGAACATCTTCTCCTTCATGGTGCGATTCCAGCGCTCCACCACGCTCGATTTCTCTTCGTTCTCTGTGGAGTAGAGATCGACGTCGTGCTTCCGGAGCAGATCCTTCACGTCGCGATTATAAAATTCCGTGCCCTTATCGGTCCATAGCTTCTCGGACGTGCGATCCTTGAAGACGGTCCGGAAGGCATCTCGCACCGTGGCGCCTTTCTTATCCTTGAGCGGCACCAACCAGCCGTATTTGGAAAAGACGTCGATGATGCTCAGGAGGTATTTGAAGCCTCGATTATCGCGGGAGAAGGCGCTCATATCTACGAGATCGGCAGCCCAGATCTCATCCACCCCGCCTACCACCACGCGGCGCTTCTGAAATTTGCGTCGGACTGGCTTGTGCAGCTCTTCGGCTAGCTCATCCGACCATCGGACTTTTTTTTTCCCACGCCCAGTCCAAATCGTGCTTTGGTGCCGATGAATAGTCTGACGATGCCACGCTCGAAGCGCTCGCGCGTGGTGGGATTGGGGATGGTATCGAGGGAGGCTAGCATCGTCTTATCGCAGATCGAATTTCGTGCGGCCGTATCCTTGTGCTTGGCATAGCAAAGATCGTGGCGATAGGCGGCCTCATCCACTCGATTGATGGGTCTCGACCAAGGTTTGGGCGTGCCGTCGGCATTGAGTCGCTGGCCGAGTCTCGTCCCCGGCCCGGTGAAATTATGCCCCGGCAGATGCATTTCGACGGGCAGACGATTGATCATCTTATTCACGAGCCCGGCGCCCCTCTCCTCCGTCTTGATGAATTGCGACTTTCGCGCGCCGCACTCTGCGCAGGTCCCCACCTTTCGCCGCCGCCGTCCGTCGTCGCTCGTGATCACGGCGCGATTATTCGTCTCCGTCTTCTTCTGACACTTCAAGCAATACATTCCCATTTTATATAGATAAATGGACGTTGAAGACCTTACCTACGATGAGCCTGCCGCGAGTCGTCGGCATAACCACTATCTCCTCCCGCAGCGATCCATCCGAGGTCTGATCATCGGGAAATCGGACTGCGGCAAGACGACTTTGCTGAATAATCTCCTCCTGCGCGATGGATGGCTCCATTACGATCGCCTCTTCGTCTTCGGAAAATCGCTCCACCAGCCCATCTATCAGCTGCTGCGGCAGGCGCTGGTTAAAGGATTTTCGAAAGACGATATCCGCGACCTTCTCTCCGTCAAGGATCGCTATCCCCACTCTTTGGTCGACGTGGTGCAGATGATGAAGCCGCCGTCCAAGCCTAGCGGCATCGAACCTTTCTTCTTCGAGGAGGCGAGCGACGTGCCCGATCCCCGAGAGCTCGATCCCGCCCGCAAAAATCTCATGGTCTTCGACGACCTGATGCTGAGCAAGCAGAGCAAGTGCGAGGACTACTACGTGCGCGGTCGGCATAATAACGTCGACTGCTTCTACCTCTGCCAAAATTACTTCAAGCTCCCGCGACAATCGATCCGGGAGAATGCCAATTTCATCTGCCTCTTCGAGCAGGATGCCAAGAATCGCGACCATATCCGTCGAGATCATTGCGGCGATCTCACCCCGGCTCAATTCGATGCCCTATGCGACTATTGCTGGGCGAAGCCTCACGGATTCATGACCATCGATCTCACGAGTCCCAAGACGGCGGGAAAGTATCGATGCGATCTGGATGAATTCTATCGAGCATAAGATAAAGAATGGATCACTTGCTGGAATTTTTCCCGGAGAATCAGCGGGACTTGGATCGGGCTAATGCCCCCGAGCCCCCACGACCACCCCCTGAATGCGAGCACCGGTGGGAGCGTGTGCTTATTAAATGTGAGATCCCAGGATATGCCTGCGGCAGATGCGGAGCTGAAAAGTACGCTCGTCGCTTCGACGATCAGGATTTCGAAGGAAGGACCTATAATTCCCACTCCCGCCGCAAAGCTGAGCCGGCGCCCAGACCCCCGTGCCCCATCAAGACCGTCCGCGGCCATCAGTGCACGTATCCCTCCGTATCGGGCAGTGATAAGTGCAAGAGGCATTCGAAGCTTTTCCCTGGGAAATGCTATCGGTGCGGAGTCTCGATCGCCCGCGGTAAGGCTTTGCATCGTATCCACGAGGAGGCTATATACATGCCCAAATTTGCCACCTACTGGTCGGACGTAAAAGTGAGGATGGCGGGGGAGTGCGATCTCCTCAAAGGCGTGAAGAGGATCGGCCGCGAGCCTTTCTGCTCCTCCAAATGCATGGAGAGTGCGTAGGATCTTCGGGAATCTACGGTTTTTGCATCCCGCTGAGGCAGGAGGCAAAAAGCATGGGAGATGGCTTGAACGCTATGGGGCGTTCGATCCATCGCTTAGGGGCGTTCGATCCATCGCTTAGGGGCGTTGGCGATGCTATAAATAAAATGACGTTCATCAAGATCACCGACCCCAAGCAGCGTGAGGCGCTTGCTAGGGACTTGCAGGAGACCAAGCGCAGCATCCAGGCTAACGATATGCAGCGTCGCCTAGATAAGATCGGACTCAGCCGCGATCTCTCCAAGATATTCAAGCCCGTGATCGAGACGCAAAAGGAGACCGCCTCCCAGATCACCAAAAAGATCGAAGATATCCCACTCGCTCTGCCCGCCCCGGTGCCTGCCCTTCCTCCTCCTATCCCTGCTGCCGAGGACGACGACGATCCGCTTGCCATCGAGCAGGCATTGAAAAGGCGAGTCGTCGGCATAACCACTATCTTCAGCTCAGTATGACTCCCCAGGCCGACCATACCTTTGGATTGCGAGTGGAAGACGGCGGCATCATGATCGGGAGTCTGCCCGTCACCTTCGATGGAGACGATATCCTCGTCGATGGCGAGCGCTATGAGGGCACCTCCGGCCTGTGGGAGCTTATGGTCCTGAAGAATCCCAAAGATTTCGACGTGGAGGACTTGCATACCTATGGCGATATCCTGCGAGCATCCAATGCCATGTATCAAGGCAATTCTTCGCTCTCGCAGACCCCCAAGGCCAGCAAAAGCCGGAAATGGAAGGAGATCGTCTCGTACCTCTATAAGCAGGATAAGTATGGGAGTGGGGTATCGACCGTCTTCCTCCCCACGTGCTGCTGGATCGTCTCGATCTTTGCGCCGCCGCCTACCAGGCTGGAAATAATGGGATGCGCAACGAAATCGTGGCCATCCTCGACGCCATGAAGTCCGGTCATATCAGCAGGGATGAGTACGAGAAGCTGCATCGGAAGCTCCTCTAAATAAATTTACGATGCCTTTAGTAGTGAGTCACGGATATCGTCGAAAGTATGCAGTCGGCGGAAAAGGCCTTTTCGATACGATCGCCAGTCTGGCCGGACGGGTGCTTACCTCCTCCGCCGCCAAGACGTTGGGAAGCAAGGCCGTGAGCGCCGCCTCCAATGCAGCCCTGAAAGGCGTGGAGAAAGGTGCGAGCAAGGCGGTGGACCACGTCGTCCGTCGAGTGAGCCGCAAGAAAAATCCTCCGCCAGCACCTACCCTCAAGATCAAGAGGACTTCGCAGCAGCAGGCCCGTCTCAATAATCTCATCTCGGGCGGGGGCATCGCCACCATCCACGACTTCGTCCAGCGCTATAGATAAATATATCATGGCCGATATGCTCTCTATCACCGAAGGACTGACTTTCGATGAAAGTCTCCAGGAATATCAGGTTCACGAATACGAACCTCAAGCCGGGGCGCAGCTGAATAATGCCGGCGCAGAGATACGCATCAATATCGAGACCCAGGATCTCTTCCTTCATCCCTCCGAAAGCTATCTCTTGATCGAAGGCCGTCTTCAGAAGAATGATGGCTCCGCATATGCCGACGCCAATCTCGTATCGCTCGTCCATAACGGCGCCATGTATCTCTTTCGTAGCATTAGCTACCGACTTTCCGGCCAGCAGATCGAGCATCTCAACGATCCGGGCATCGCCACCACCATGCTAGGGATGCTGACGTACCCCGACGACTTCTCCAAATCGCAAGGTCTCAACCAGCTATGGTTCAAAGACTCCACGGCAGATGCCGAGGCAGAAAACGTCGGATTCGCGGCACGCCACGGATATATCATCACCAAGCCAGCCAATAAGGGATCCTTTTCCTTCTCCATCCCGCTCAAGCACGTCTTTGGCTTTGCCGAGGACTACGATAAGATCGTCTACGGATTCAAGCACGAGCTCTCCAATGCCATCCTCCGAGCCGCCGCCGTCAACGACGTGGCCAAGATAGTCTTGAGCAAGATTTCCTGGTTCGTCCCCCACGTCATTCCCTCCGACGAAAAGAAGCTGCGGCTCTATAAGACCATCCAGAGCAAGACCAAGATCGATTGCGGATTTCGCATGAGGCAGTGCGACTCCATCGCCGTGCCCCAGACCTCACAATTCCAATGGCGTCTGGCCGCTAAAAGTGGACGTGAGAAACCGCGATGGATCATCGTCGCCTTCCAAACGGATAGGAGCAATGATCAGACGCATAATGCCGCCGTCTTCGACCATTGCCGATTGCGAAATATCCACGTGACCCTCAATGCGGAGCGCTATCCCGCCGTGGATTTCAATGCCGGCTTCTCTCAATGCAGGGTCGCCAGGGTCTATAAGGAGGCCGCCGAATTCCGCAAGAAATTCTATAGCATGGAAAGTCTGCTGAGCAATGGCGGCATCAATCCCTCCGACTTCATCGATCTCTATCCCCTATTCGTCATCGACGTAAGCCATCAGTCCGAGCGGTTGAAAGAGTCGACGGTGGATATCCAGATCCGAGCCGATTTCGAGCGCAACGTCCCTGCCAATACCCAAGCCTTCGCCCTGGTCATCTCCGATCGAATCCTCCAATTCGAATCCGACGGCCAGAAGATGAGCGTCGTCTTCTGAGGAGACTTAGATAAATGGACTCTTCACTTTTGCGGAAAATCGCCACCAATACAGAGCCCAAGCATGGGTTCTCCTTCATCGTCTCTGGGAACGATAGTCAGATCTTGACTCGCTTCAACCCACCCCTCCAGCTGCGCGAGGAGAAATCTTACGAGATGGCCCTCGTGAATCTGGAGACCTACTACTCCATCCCCAATATTCATGCAGGAAATAATTCCTTCCGCTACTCTCCCGATGATGGGGCTAGCTGGTTTCCCGTCGAGCTGAGCACCGGCTCCTATGGAATCGACGATATCATCGATGAGATCCAGCGACAATTGCGACTCAATAAGCACAAGGCTAAGATCCTTCTCGATGCCAATCGCGCGACGCTGAGAGCAACCCTCACTCTCGCCAGAAATTATCAAGTGGATTTCGACGTGCCCAATAGCATCAGTACGGTGCTTGGATTCGAGCGCCGGACGTATGCCTACGATCGAAGCACTAATGGCTACGCGGAAGGCGAGAATATCGTCAATATCATCAGCATCAATAGCATCCTGGTGAATAGTGATATCATCCATGGAAGCTACGTCAACGGCACGCAGCAGTCCACCATCTATAGCTTCTTTCCCGCAGTCGATCCCGGCATGAAGATCATCCAGACTCCCAAGAATCTTGTCTACTTACCCGTGACCCTGAGGACCATCGACCGCATGCAGACGTATCTGACCGATCAAGACGCTCGCCCCATCGATCTGCGAGGGGAGAATCTCAACATCCGCTTCCATCTGCGTGAGGTATAAATAAATGGATTATCAAGAGTATGGTCTCAACTTGACGAAAGGTCAGGCAGAGAAGATCCAGCGTGCGGCAAAGAACGGTTGCCCCGTGAGCGTCCGATTGTCGCATGCCAACCTATCCGGCGAGCATAAGATGCTCCTCACTCGCCGCCAGATCCAGCGCATCGCCAAGCTCTTGCAGAGCGGAAAGGGTGGAATGGTCTTGGAGATGAGTCCGAAGCAGGTGAGGCATAATGTGCAGAAAGAAGGTGGATTCCTCCCCATGCTGGCGGGTCTCGCCTCTGCTGCGCTGCCCATGCTTGCCAAAACCGTGCTACCTGCTTTGGGCGTGGGCGCATTGAGCGGTTTGGGTAGTGCAGCCATCCAAAAGGCCGTGGGATCTGGATTATTTCTCAAGAAGGGTGGGAAAGTATGCTGCGTGAAACCTCATGGTCGTGGTCTGTATTTGAGCCCAGGCACTTTGCCCAATACGTACGGCGATGGCTTATATTTGAAGAGCGGACGTCAGATCTACGACGGAAGTGGGCTGATCCTCGGTCCCAATAGCCCCTTCAAAAGCATCCCCATCTTGGGCATGCTCCTCTAGATATAGATAAATGGACGACGTAGACTCTGGGAAGCAATCCTACCGAGAAGCTAGAATCGGGTCGATCGAGAGAGAGCTTGAATCCGAAAAGAAAAAGTATACCCGACTGTTGAGGACCTATAAGCGAGCGGATAAAGCGGCATCTTTCGCTCTGGGCGTGTGCGCCGTACTTAACGTCATTTGCTCCGCCGGCGCCCTCAGCACCGCCGACACGGGGGTAGGCGTAGTGGCATGCCTTCCTTTGAGCTCTCTGACCGTCGTGAATTCCATCGCGATGATGGTGTTAACCGTGCTAGCCAAGCGCATCCGTAAGAAATGTAAGAAGCATGAAGATACCGTGCGTATCGTCAGATCCTATCAATCCCAGATCGAAGATTCAGTGAGCAAGGCCCTAGAGGATGGTGAGATCGATGAGACTGAATTTGCAGGCGCTGTGAAATGTCTCGGCTTCTACTACGACGAAAAGCAGCAGCTGCGAAAACCTTCCACCACTTTTAGTGAAGACCTTACTACGCATGCGCCATAGGGATGATTCTTCCAACGCGCGCCTCGCTCGGCTACGCCTCGCTCCCCGCGCTTATTCCAGAATCATCCAGATCAAAGTTCCAAGTGACCAAAAAAATTTCCCAATCCAGTTATTTGGATTGGGAAATTTCAGACCCCTTACCCCCAGATTTTTTTTTTTTACTTCCTCACCAGATCGTACGAGAGATACTGCTGGTTAGATTTTTTGCTGAGCTTGAATCCCATGCTCCGAACGTAAGCGCCTTGCAAGGAGCCCTTCTCTTTGTTAAGCGTGGGGCAGGCCCATACCCTGGTGGTTTCTCCTTCTCGATCCTTCAGGGTGAGGATTTTGCTTTTGCCGAATTTTCCATCCACTTCTACCACCTCCAAGATTTTATAGATCACCCCGGTGAGTAAATCCTTCCATTTGAGTGCTTCCTGATTCTGGTCCTGCACTTTCTCCTGGAAGGCGTCTTCGCTGATGAAGTCATCCCCATTTGTGGGAATTTCGACGAATCCATTCTGTGCTAAAGCCATAATTCTTGTATTTACCTTATGCTCAATAGGAATGCCGTCCATTTGCATTTGGCCGTCGGGGTGGGGATTTTATGCAGGATTTCTGCATGTGGGGCAGAATCCCCCTTTCTACACTTCTCGTGCTGGGCCTCGGAATTGCCTTGGCCCAATTGGACATAATACAGGACCAATATATAAAAAAAAAACATTATTGCTTCGCATCACGGTGCGGAGCTATTAGTTTCAGTAGACATACACGCCATCTTGAAATAATTACTGATCGCTGATTGGTTACTTTATGATGCGGCTGAGATACAGCAACAGCCATTGGTTTAAATGAGATAAAGAATTACAGACTTTACCCGTTCAGGATAAGTCGTCGCCAGGTAAACTCAATTTGCGACGGTAAAACCAGCGATTTACGTCGGCAACTGATAAAATACAATACAGTTATCCCCTAAGTTTACAACAAAACTTTATAACTTCTGCCAATCTAGGCACACCTCCAGAGTCGTGTCTGTTTGTTGTTTTCGCGCGGAAAAGTTTACTGGTCAACAGAACGCTTTAGTGCGGATATACTGGGTTTGCAGATGTACAAAAAATAGATATTGCAAGTCTAAGACACATTTCATATCAATCAATATCTAAGAATACCACAATTCCAATACTAAATCAACAACCTCATGTTCACATATTACCATAAATTAAGATACACCGAAGCAGTGCACAGCTTTTTAGAAAGCTAAAACTTGTATAACCCTATGGATGGTATAGCCTCAGGATATATCTTAGTATAATGCAATACGAACACAATAGACTTAATGATCTTTTTAATGCAGACGTCCCATTAGACGCAATTTTGTAACCCGAATCGGACCAATAAATTGTGAGAAAGAAAATTTAGAATGTGTGCACATAACAATTTTATGATTTAACAATGTACTTTCGACATTTGATACTTCTTTTAAAAATAATATATCGAATTATTTTATCAAGCAAAACTCTCTCGTCCGGTAAAATGGATTAAATTTTGGAAAGAGTTCCATATGGTATCCCCAGCTGGGTATATCTTAGACGGAATAAGCATACAGATGTGATTATGGGGGTGCAAAATAGAACTGTGTCTAAGTTTTAAACACTTTCTAATACTATATTCTCAATTTCAACAAAGAGCTGTTGTTTATTCGTTTTAAAAATAAGGTTTAATTGTAGACTTGAGCTGTTTTCTACTCTTTGGTCGGGTTGTTGCCTCTTTGACACATTCCCCGTTTCTATTCTCTATTCTATTTAATCTAGTTGTTTAAGATATCTGTGTTGTGTATGTTTTTTTTTTACTGCACCTGATCTAAATATTCAGTTAGTCCTATGCAAGCTACATGTAGTTTAAATTCACCAAAATTAATTTCGTTGCTCAGAGTTGGGACAGCTGATTGTGGGGCTCAATAATTGTACATGTATTATGATAGTAATATATTGTAATTTTTATCGTACGTCAACATTTTATTTAATTTTTTATCAGGGAACACAAGAATGGAGGTTCGACCTTGCAACTAGACGTGTTGTGGAAAACTCTCACGAGCTTATATCTTCAAAATTCCCAGGAATACCGAATAACATTGGAGCTGCCATTGTTTACGATGACTCAAAGGCATACTTTATCAAGGGCACCAAGTATGTATATATATCATACAATTCCATGGATGAGATTTTTTTCATATTTATTTCTCAGCTATGCAATGAATTATCATTTATGATTTATATAATGCCTTATAAATATTCCATGATGTCAATTTCACAGTTCATCTATTTACGACTCATCAGAGGAATTCCAAAATATACCCAAGATTACTCTAAATTAAAAACATTACATGGAATACCTAACAGCTTTGTGCCTCATATCATTTTTTTTTAAATCAAAAGCTCACTGTCATTATTAGTAAGTGAGTTCTTTTTTAGAGCGAAATGACTGTCACATATCTTTCAATGTCAGGGTTATAATCGGATTTGGTTAATACAATCATCCCAGAAATTAAGACTTGATTGACCTATACTAAGATTCTAGCTCACAAATGAGAATAAATATATCAAGTTAGATTTCACGTCATACGGGAGTTGACGCTTGAACTTCACCGGACTTTACACTCTACCTAATTTTCCTTTCTTACATTCCGGAGCACCTGATGTCACTCGCGATATTTTTAGTGGAAGTTCATATTGCTTTACTTTTTGTGATGTCTTGTTCCGATTATGTTTGGTTTGCCATGTGTGATTTACTCTTTTAGTTGTGTCTTTGCACAATTGTTTTGCATTGTTAAGGGGATACAGAACACCTGAACGTTTTAATCACATTCTATTAGTAAATGGAAATCAAGCTTCTCAATTATCAAAATTAGTGTTTGTCAAACTGCTATATACCCTGTATACCCAATGAATTTATTCCCGTAAATTGTGTTGTTCAAATTTCTAGAAAATTTAAAGTAAATATTTCGTCAAAATTTTATTAAAATTAAACGAGTCAAATCTATTTCAGTCAAAGTGTCGGAAAACCCTTAATATTTCTTACGAATTCGACTTATCTTTGGATGTTGGTCTTGTGTTGTCCACTGTATTATTGCTTTGTTTTTTTTAGATGATATTCATAAAAATGCACATTCATACAAATGAATTCAAAACTTAGTCTCTGACTTCTTTTTGACGACCTACGGTAAGCCGCCAGTGACAATCGAAGTAGCGTTGGAAATTTTAAAAAATCAGAGAGTTTTGATATGACGTTTTTCTTGGGTAGTGTTTTTAATCAGATAATGCGTATCTAGGCAATACATTGTTTAAAATAGATCTTGCAGACCGAGCACTCTCTAAAAACTATGGAATGACAAAAATTTTGTTTATTACATTTACGTGTTGAACTTGAACAAAAATTTCCAAAGTTCTAAATGTAAACTTGATTTCAGATATGTGATAAATCTTTTTAATTTCTTAAGGAAAGCACCTTCCACGTGAAAAAATAAAATACGTATTATTATTTTTATTCATCCTAGGACGATATATGAAAGGTACAAGACAGCATCCCATTTATTACACAGTTAATAGATTGGTGACATCCTGACTGGTCTTACATTTGATCAAAAGGCATTTATAGGAGTAAGAGCAAAGATTGGCTCGCAGTTGAATAATCTGTTACCTTGTGAGTTAAAACGTTAAAAATCCGGAAAGTACAAAGCAGGAATCATATCTATATACTGGACCTTAACAGATGATTAATCAACCAATATATAACAAGTCCATTATTTTCCGTTACTACAAGATCCTTTGTCGTTCACTTAGATCATGATATTTATTTTACTTTTTAGGTATTACACGTTTGATATGAGACAACAAACGCTTTCTAATGGACCAAGTGATGTTTCTTCCAAGTTTTTAAAGAAATTTTGCACCTTAGAGAATGAGTGAGAAGATGAATTTGCCAAGATAGATTTATGTTCACGTCTCGTCGCAAAAATTCCTATACATGGTATATAATGTCAATTTTGTGTAGAATATTGCTGTTTTTAAATGAAACTAGTTTTGATAAGTTACCTCAATTAAGTGTAAACTTTTGACATTTAATCCTTACAGATTTTTATATTTTATATTTTAGCATATTATTCAATGATCATTTTAACTGATTTATTCAACTTCTGAAATGAAATTAAATAGTTGTGAAAATGAAATTTCTTCTGTTATATGTGATATTATCAGTTCTAATGTCTGTTGTTTGATGCCTGTATATGTATATAGTCCTTGCTACACAACGTAGATCTTGAAAGATCAAGGCCAACTGCATATTTTGATATAAAATTTTCATGTAAATTCACGATTAAACGATCACCACATCACCTGTATTGAGTTAGTTTTTATGGAAGTGGCATTTCTTTTGTCATGATATTTTTTTTTCTTTTCTTTATTGAGAAAATTTTGGTTTTGTCTTTGAAGTATTGTTGGTATTTGTCGCTTCGTTGAAACAACTAATAAAACTAAAGGCTTTGGAAGTGTCAGACTTCATTGTAATACCTAAAAAGTTCCTGTATTATCAATTCTTGTATGCTTTCGCTGTTTACTTTTTTTCTTGGTCTTCTTTTTTAATTTATTGTTTCATATCAAATTAAGCGGTATAAATATCAGAGTTCTAGTCATCATATTTCCATCATATCACCACAAAAAGAAGTTTATTACGGCAAATGGACAACCTGGAAACAAAAGCTGACATTTTCTATCACTAAACACGACATAATTTATTGATTCAGCCAATTAACTCATCAAAACTGGCTTTAAACATTCTAAATATTCATTCATACCTATTTTATCTCCAAAAACAATGACATTTCAAGACCAGCATGGATCCAGTTTCCTCAGGGTTTTAAAATATCTTTAACAAATTTTCTAAATATGGGGAA
This sequence comes from Mytilisepta virgata, assembly GCA_028015205.1. NCBI lineage: Eukaryota > Metazoa > Mollusca > Bivalvia > Mytilida > Mytilidae > Mytilisepta > Mytilisepta virgata. The sequence continues at coordinate 17,627,361 of CM051520.1, read as the reverse complement.
ATACTAAAAACAAAACACTATGTGGGTGGAGATATATCAAATGTGAACAACAAATTATATCCACTGCAAGTGTGTGCTTTACTATGAGTGGCGGATCATGTCAAAATAAGGATACCTTTATCAGGATACTTTTCTATCGGGATACTTTGAATAACTATCTGATACTTTCAACTTGATTCGGGATACTTTAAACAAGTATCAGTGTACTTTCGACAAGCATCAGGATACTTTAAACAAGTATGATGATACTTTCAACACACTAGAAATTTTAAGATTTCATACGAAATACATTATAATAATGGCTGGATTTGTTCTTTGAACAAATTATTGTAACATTCATGGCAATATTCGACAATATTCTCACACTAATTGTTTGGCAAAATTAAAATATGCATGTATAATAATATTCTTTACTGCAGGATTTCTGTTAGAAAAAGATTCTTTACTACAGAGAACATTTAAGAATTATTCATAAATTTTACAAAATGATTAACACGACTATATTTTATCTAATTATCATATAATACATGTACACTGATTTTGTTAAGTCGACACGATTGTTGTCGTAGCATATATTGATATTACAACAAATTGAAACTTTGGGTGATAATATGATCTAATAATTCATAATCTTCCTAGTTTCAAATTACGTATGAATACAAGTTTTTCGATGAAAATTTTTTTTAAATTCGAATTCATTGTATTCAGCTCTCTTTACGAGGTATTCTAATACTAAGATGGCATCAAAAGTCTAGCTCGTGGAAGTTTGCTTCAGAGCAAAATGAAGAAGACCATAATGTAGCTAGAATTGTAGGCCTTCTAAAATTCAAAACGAGTTTACTGATCGAAGGGAAATCGTCATTTGTTTCCCTTTCAAACACCAATATAAGCCTGCAGGATTACTCACGTATGACACTGGGTATATAAAACATTAGTATCAAATAAAAATGTAAAAATTCCCAATAAAACTAATTTATTGCGTCATATAACACTTTCTTATTCAAAACTGAAATTATGAAAATCAAATATCAACAGCCGTCAGTAAAACACGTTAATGGAAAAGCATACATCACTGATAACTCGTGCCAGAGTACCTTATTCTTCTTAATTTTCTATACCATAGTGTTTTAGTATCTCGGAGGCATTTTTTATGGAAGAAGCTTAAAAACTTGTAGATAGGTACCTACATTCCGCTGGATTAATTAATCAAATTAAGATTATTAAACCTGACATAGATATTCTTTCTTTAATATGCCTTTTTGATCACAAATCATTATATGTTAAGAGTAAAACAATCATGATAGTCATTTGATATAAAATTATAGAATTTGTGAAAACTAAGGAGTATCTCCCCCATGCATATGTCCTTAAATGGTTTTGGTTTTACCCGTTTATGCAATTTTGGTATATTTGAATTTGCACTTCAGCTTTTTGGCTTTTTATTTGGTTTTCAGCATTTTAGGCCTTGAGCACAACTGAGAAGTCATAAATCGACAAAATGTACACATCTTGTGCATCAACATTTGGTATCAAAGATTTTTAATTTTACCACCGAGTCGATTTCAGGTTTCACTACATCTGGGTCCTGAACAATTCCTGGCCATGTATATATACTTTGATTTGTTTTTTATTCAGCTTGTTAAAACAAACGAGAAAAATCCTGAAACTTCAATATATTTATTTTCTATTCAACAATTAAACAAATTTCAATCCAGAAATTTCTTGATAGATAAAAATAAACGAGAGTAACACTGCATACAGTGGAAAAGCGTTGACGTCGTAGGGCGCATCATACAGAGAGAAAACGGACGTCTATCACTTTCACTTTGCTCAGCTGTCTGTATTACAATGAATATGCAGGAGCGAGTGGCAGTTTTTCAGGTTGATTTCTCTTCTATTATGAGGGCACGATATAATGAATGCCGTGGTTACATTTTGGGTACCGGTGTAATTTGCAAATCTAGCTAATGTTCATTTGATTTTGGATAACTTACTTCATTTGCAGAAACACTTCTATTTCTTGAAATTTTATCTTAGGGCAGACATACGAATTTTTGTTGTAAAATAAAGCAAAAAGATCACCATAGTGTCGTCCGTATTTTTATTTTAGTTTTCAGTGTTCCTGTGTTGTCCTTTGCAATGTATTAGTATGTGCATCTGTTTAAAGCTTCAGATACTACATAATCAACGTTCGCTAAAATACGAGTTGCGGCCGTTTTAAACATACAATGAGATAAATAAAATAAGTAAGCTTTCTACTGACGAAAGTAAAGAATTTTGGAAAATATTAAAAAATATAAAATATGAAAATGATATAACAGATGAACCAAATATTGATCTTAATCAATTTGCTAATCATTTTAAGGATCAAGGAAATCCCACTAAAATTGATCAAATATTTGAAAATCAAATAAATATTGAATTAATAAATCAAGAACAAAAACTCTTGAAAAAGGAAACTGATAAACCTATAACAATATCAGAAATTAAAGATCAAATAAAGAGATTAAAAAATGGTAAAAGTTGTGGTCCTGATCTAATATGCTATGAAATAATAAAAAACAGTAGTTCTGTACTATTAACTGCTTTAGCAAAATTTTTTAATCTTATTTTAGATACATCTTTATATCCACAAAAATGGAATCATTCTTTCATCATTCCCATTTTCAAAAGTGGGGATACCTCTATATTATCTAATTATAGAGGAATTTCTCTTACTAACTGTCTTAGTAAATTATTTAACTCTGTCATAAACATCCGACTTCTAAAAATATTCGAAAATAAAATAAATCCCTCACAATTTGGATTTCGTAGGAACAACAGAACTTCTGATAGTATATTTGTTGTCAAAACTTTATTAAATAAATATGTTAATCATGAAAAAAAGAAAGTTTATGGCTGTTTCGTGGATTTACGTAAAGCCTTTGATTCCGTATGGAGAATAGGACTATTATACAAACTTTTAAAAAATAAAGACTTAGGTCATCATTTATACAATGTTATAAAAAATATGTACTACTGTACTACTGCAGCAGTAAAATCACAAAATTTATTATCAGACCATGTACCTATAAATAGAGGTGTGAAACAAGGGGATAACTTGAGTTCCCTACTCTTTAATATTTATATAAATGATATTCCAGATATACTGATTCTTCTGATTCAAAAGAATCAGAATCAGATATACTTGATCAAGAGTGTAAACCAGTCACTCTTGACAAGATGTCATTAAATTGTTTAATGTTTGCCGATGATTTACTTTTACTCTCTGAAACTCCAGAGGGACTTCAAAACTCCATTAATAAACTAAATGAATATTGTCTTAAATGGCAACTTTCAATAAATGTGAAAAAGACCAAAATTATGATCTTCCAACAAAAAAATGTAATAGATAAAAGAATAACTTTTTCCTTGATGGAGAAAAAATAGACATAGTATTGAAATATAAATATTTAGGAAATGTAATTGAATCTTCAGGAAAGTTTCATTCTTCTCATTTAGAATTATCTAAAAAGGGAAATAAGGTCATGTTTTCAATGTTTAAATATCTAAATCCTTTAACAAATATACCCTTACACATATATAAAAAACTTTTTGAGTCTTTAGTTAGACCAGTATTGATATATAACTCTGAAATCTGGTATATGGACTTTTATGAAAAAATCATAAAGTCAAAAAACAGGAATAAGGATAATCCAAAATTTGATATAATATCACTTATTGACACCAGTTATATAGAAAAAACAAATCTAAAATTTTGTAAATTTGTTTTGGGGCTGAGCAAACAGTCAGTGAATATAGCAGCTAGAGCTGAACTTGGTCAATATCCACTAGATACATTTATTAAGACACACAGACTATCAAATATCTAGTGAGACTATTTAGTCACACTAGCAACCCATTATTAGATGATGCATTTTCATTATCCAAAAATCTTCATACAGCCGGAACATATTCATGGTTTTCATATGTAAATGATATTTGCTTATCAAATGATATTGATTTCAATCAATTAGAAAAACTAAATTATCTAAAAGATAATAAAACTTTAAATAATATAAAACAAAAATTAAAAAATAAATATGAAAACACTTTCTTTCATAAATTGAAATCGTCTACTGAAAACAATAAAATCTTTCTATACAGTAAAATTAAAACTAAATATGAAATTGAAGACTTCTTCATAAAAACTAATTTTGAAAATAGAAAAAATGTATGCAAAATGCGCATAAGTGATCATTTTTTAGAACTAGAAAGAGGCAGATTCAAAAATATAAAAAGAGAAAATAGAATCTGCCCAAATTGTCATTTAAATATATTAGAAGATGAAGCTCACTTCTTCTATAAATGTCCAAAATATACTTCCATTAGAGAAGAATTTGAAAAACAAAATGTAAACATTTTTAAAATAGAAAATAATGAAAATGAATTTGAAAATCTTGCTACAATATTGTCTCTATCGGTTCACTTGCAACATGTTGCTCCATTTATTAAAAAGTCACTTATACTGAGAAAAGTGGAAAAATAATTGCATGGTTCACCACAGACAATATATTGTCAGATTCACATATAGGTTTCATATTTTTTTTTCTTATTATGTTGTATTGTACTCTTTATGTTTGTACTTATATATGCTTTCAACCCTTAGGGTATAATTATGCATTTCTAAATAAAGTTATTTATGCTCCGTTTATGGCACCCGCCCGTCGGCATTGCCATTGAGCAACATTGTCAATTCCAGGAAGACAAGAAATTTAACTCGAGATATGTCTTTTTTGTGAGGTAGAAACTTCGTGTTGGCCGATTAGTGATGATGACCTTAAAATTTCTAAAGTAATGAAATCAACAATGAATAAACACAAAATTTAACATGTAACTAGAGTACGTTGAACTGCATCTGAATATCACAAAAATAATGTAGGTCCCTTTAATAATTCCCGAAATATGGTGTTTCAAGTTATGGCAAACAGATGTGTAAATACATAGAATGCACCTGGATATCGCTGCAAAAAAAAGCAATTATTTAGACTTTAAATTATGATGTCCCTAGAATTTTTTTTAAATGATATATTATAGCCATTAAAATTCTCATTTTATTGATATAAAATTTGATAGGGGTAACCAGATTAGTTTTTTTAGGATATTAGATTAATTACTATATGAAGAGTGAAAATAAGCGCCAAAAAGCCAAAATAAGGGTAACGTCGTCACGACGTCGCGATAAAAATGTAGATTTTTAGTGTTTTTACAGACAGGACGTAAAGTTGAACGCTTCCCACAACGAAAACGAAGCTGGTGAACCTATGTTATTTAGTATCATTGAAAAGGTTGACAGCAATAACATCGTTTTTATAGAAAATTCTACAGATTAGTTTTTGAGAAATGATGATTTAAATTCAAATGATTAATTATATTTTCGGCAGTTTTTATATGATATACAGTTGAAGGATTTTAAATCAACCTTAGTGAAGAAATATAAAAGTTAAATATAAATTTGTTTATAATTTTTTTTTCGATAATTAGATGCAGTTTTGAATATTCTAGCTGCACGTAAAATTTCATGAAATTAAATTGGGTAAGAGAGATATTCCTGTACAACTTAAGAATCTTCAAGAATCCATTTCTAATTTTCACTTCTGATGAAGTAGGCTTTGTTAGGGTAGCTATTTAAAATTTCCTTACCTGATTGGTTATCATTTCATTTGTTCTAGGACAAAACTTTTCTAAATATTAGTGGCTTGGTTCAATGGTCTTATAAAAAAGTGTTTGTACAGAACATTGCGTTTGATTCTGCATTTCAGGGGCCAGGTTTTCAAAAATATCGTAAGGTTGATCGTAAGACATATCTTATGACATTAGGAACGAGATCAAAAGTTCAATGTAGGATAAAAAACTTAATTCAAATAGTTTGGGGTGGGGGGTAAAAATCGCTGCAAGTTTTGTTATCCGACATCGATTTTCGGATTGAAAAATACGGATTCAAGTGATGTCCAAGTCAATACATAGAACAAACATACATTGTTGAGGAAAAACAGGACCCATGATACAAAACGTATACTCTCAAAGCATATGCCCATATTGGTCAATCAATTTTTTGCAAATTAAGTTAAGGGGGGGGGGGGGTCTGTGAAAACACTATGTGAATTAAGTTTTTTATCCTACATTGAACTTTTGATCTCGTCTCTTACTTGCGACTATGTTATGATGGTCTTACGACCTATCGTACGATGTAAAACAAAGGTATCCTACGACAATCATAGTTACGACGATCGTATGACCATCGCAAGTCAGTAATGACAAACAATGAAAGTTTAAATGATTTAACAAAGTATGCAATTTAATTTTTTTAAAAAGTACATGTAACTAAAAGAAGAAAAAAAAATAATAAAAAATGACGTTTAATTAATTTTAATTTTAATAGCCTTTTAAAAATGATTAATGCATATACGTTTACTGTACATGTATAACATGCATGCACATGTAAATAAATTATGGAATGTGACAATCTATTAACATGGATAAAAAAAACCCATTGGAAACGTTTATCGGTCTACTCTATTTTAATATGAATAAGAAATACCTAGAGTTCGAACATTCAACGTTCAACGTTCGTGCTTTTATACATGTACGATCATTATAAGACCATCTTACGACACCTTCTTTGGTGTCGTAACTTTGTGACAAATTTTGTGACATGTCACAAGTTCCGACCCTTTCGAAAACACATTTTATGACTGCGACACGTCTTAGACAATCTTACGATATGTTGTAGTCATAAGACATATTCGAAAACGTGGCCCCAGATCAGGAAAAAAATCAACCTTTTCTCTGGATGAGTTAGACGTGAGGTGTAAATATGTCGTAATACCTCTTGAAAACTAATGATTGTCGCTCTGAACTTCAAGTAATGATAAAGTAAAAAAAAATGTACATTTTTGTCCTGAGTACAAAAGTGTGAATTCACTGCTGGTTTTATAAGGGTTTTATACCTAATCATTAGTGTTGTGTGAAGTTGTACTATAATCAATAATCTGTATTCTCGTGTTCTATTCCCTTTAAACAACTATTCATTGAATATCTTAATTTTTATTTTATTATATTCCAATATATTATTCTACAATAAAAAATTTACTTATTTCAAATAATTGTGATCTAGTGTGAAGCCCAATTCTGAAGCGCAAAACATTTTCTTAGTAGAAATGTTTTTAGGCATTAAAAATTTTACAGAAGAAAGAAAAAACTAATTTTCAATGTTGCTGAACTATACGATTGTCTAGACGTTTAAAAGTGTTTGCATACAAAATAATATAATACAATGAATTAATGCGTTAAAGAAAAGTATCTATAGTTTTCAGGTTGTTGGTATTTTGACTTTACCTTTAAACTAGACGCAATACCATCATAATAATGCACATAGCTTTACCTGTAATATTGAAACTTGACCTTTTGACGAAATAAAATTTCCTGACCTTTACAACATCTAAAGTAATCGAAGTGGTTATCGCCCTCTATTAAGACATAAATTATTTCATTTATTTATGACCCTCTACTGTATGTCGTGATAATATGAAACATTGTCCAATTGTTTATACTGGGAACATGTAATATGGTTAAGCTACTTCAAAAATGAAGTATCATGCAGTTGTTGGGAAATGTACAAATGTTGTATATCTGCATAGTATATATACCTCTGCGAAATTTGGAATTATCACCACTAGTTGATAGTTCTCTAGTTGTTCAGCAGGATGAAAACCATCGTATTAGCCCTCGTGTTTGGATTGGCCGGTAAGTTTAAATCAGTATCTTGCTAAATATATACATGTAGGTCTTCTTACGTATCCTCTATTTAGTTTATTATTAATTCTGCAGCAATAAAATTTAAACTTTAATGTTCATAATACAATTGCATATCCGATTTTTTCAATAAGATAAATGTCTTTTGTTTTTATATCAATTCACCGTTATTGAATTTAAAATCAAATGCATTGGCGAAACTTGAAAAACATATCACATGTATTTATCGTTTATTTGTGACAATGCTTTAAACTTCTAAATATATACTTGAACTTGCCATTATTTCCAGGACTTTTTTCTCTATAAAATCTTGAATATTTAAATTGATGAATTTTAAAAATTACTAATGCGATATAAAATTTCATAAAGAATTGAAAAAAATACTCACGGTTTTCTATAGAGCAGGAAAGCAAATACTTTGTAAACTTATTCTTTAAATTATATATTATTTGTTATATTCTTATCTTGAACACTCCTAACTCGTTTATATTAATTACCTTTATTAAACCTTACCTTTACTAAATAATCGATAGTCTTATTTTCAAAATCTTTTTTAACCTTATTTCCAAATAAAGTATACTGTGTTTAATGGACGAATTTCGAAGAAGTTATGCCATTTACCTGAGATATGTGGTCAAATACCTTATTTTCACAAGTTCTTAAAACCAAAATTTTTGCACGTTTTAGGATCTTCAGTTAACGCTAGGTGTAGCACTGGGGTGTTGGGGCCTGGGGACATCGATTTTAAACATTATATCTGGAACACAAATCGCCTATAGATAGGTGATAAATATTTTTAACCCAGTTTTTAAATTACTTATGGAAAAACAGCTCCGATGGGCGTTAGTTGAATATCCTACATGTCGTAGAATCAACAAACGGTTTACTCCCACATAACCAACAGTTCGAAAATTTCAATTCTCATCTAACCAGCATTAAACAAAAATTTAATTCCCATCTAACAAGCATTAAACAAAAATTTAATTCCCACATGGCCAACACCTGTAACTTATCTAATTAACCTGTAATATTATTATTAATATTGAAATATTTGAATAAAATTATAAAATTCAACAGTTCTGTTACAATATATTGAGTTTAAAAATATGAATTTAAAAAGAAGAAAAAACTTTCAATGTTACAAAAAGAATAATAGGGTTAATTTTAGTATAAAATTATTTAATTAGCAAAATCTTGAAATTTCACTTTTTACGCTTTATTAGACACACTAGTTTGATGTCAAGAGATCAGTGTCTTTGACTACGTAGATTCGACAGCTCACTTGCTACATTTAGACTAAGGTTGTGTTTAATTTCAACAGATCCAGATACGGTTTCGTAATCCGGTTTTCGAAAACTTAAATCCGATAAATCTTGCTACTGGACAGGTTTCACGATTTTGTAAATCCGGGACAATCCGGTTTTGGTTTCGTGTAAAAAAAAAAAAAAAACGTATGGGTATGATGGGTTTTAATGTCATTGTCTTTGAATATCTTTTTTTAGATATTCAGTGATAAAGTTTTAATATTCTATTGATTTATTCTTTTCCCAATCTTTATATATCCTCTTAAATAAGTCCATTAATTTGAGTTTAATTATGGAAAACATCTGTAATAAATTCATTTGTGATGAAGTTGAAATACTAGTATGTTTTTCTATTGTTTATTTCTTTAATTTTTTTACATAATCTTTCGAATAAATTTATGAATTTGGATATTTTTTCAATATTTTTATTTTTCTTTTAATTTTATTTAATTATAACTAATAATGTATTTTATTGTCTTATTATCATGTCTGTTTATATATTTATTATCATTTATCATTAATATAATATTGTAAATATTTTGCAGAGTTTTAACACCTTTTGAACAGTACTTCAAAGATTTTTCATAACCAATAACTAGTTAATCACTAAATAATCACGCTACAAATTCCCACCTGGCCAAAAAGCATGACAAGTAAATTCCAACATGGCCAACACAAAATATCCTACAAACATCTGTGTTTAGATTTTTGCTGAAATATGTAACTGCCACTTTCAGTTACGACCGTTTAACCAACACATTTACATCCCAAGATATTTGTACCTTTTAATTTCGCTAAACTAAAGGAATAGTTTAGTTCAAAGCAAGTTAATGTGTAACTTCATGATTGCGATTATGATCGATTACTTGCAGTATCTTGACCGGAAATTATGATTTTTTTAATGAATTAACTGAGACTAATTGTAAAAGATCAATGATTCATTGTTATTAGAACTTTTCTGTGGATACTGAGGTTTCGTTTAGAAATCAGACTAAATTTATTTAGTTTTGTTTCGTTTCGTTTCGATTCTAATTAATTTTCAGAATAGAACAAAATTTCCGGTTTAATAATGCGAAAAATCGATGGGCAAAACATCCAAAATTCAGGGAGGGGATTAAAAAAGATTAATTTGTCCGGTTTTTAGTTGGAGTTCACATTATATTGCTAGTGCTTTTATTTTTGTGCTTTTTTTGTTATATTTGTGTCTATATTTTTTATCATTTTAGTTATACATGTATCCTTTTGTCGTTTGTTTGTTGTGTTCCAATCCCATGACTGTCTTCTCCTTGGAATATAAATTTACGGACTGTTTTGTCGCTTCGGTATTCTTTTGCCGGTGTTTGTAATACTGCATTGTAAATGTCCAACATAAGTGTCTATATACAAACCAATGTAAAGGGAACAACTGCAGAGCAGATAATACTGACTACCAAGGATTTAACGATATACTTAAAAATAAAAGAATATATGTTTTTTATATTAGTATTATATTATGTATGTGTTGTGTTACAGTTTGCTCAAACATAGAACATCCGAATAGAGATTTACTGGAGAGAATCGCAAAAGGACTAGAGGTAAACTAACAATGTGTTTTACGATATTACGTGCATTCATGAAGCTCAACTCTAATAATGTTTACTTTTAAATATGTAAAATCTTATTTTCTATCAAGTCTTAAAGCTTTTGTAGTTACTGAAGCTGTTATTTAGTAGTATTCTTCAATCTGCCATTATTTTCAATATTAAGTGCAAAAATAGTACTCATATCACTATGTGTATATAGGTATGTCAGTAGTATAAATAAATACGCCTGATTTCTGGAAGATTTCTCCATGAGAATAATCTTATTTGATTTATAATACTATTAAGATAAATAAAATATGGTATTAAAATAACTTATTCTTTGTTAAATATTTCTTTTAATTTAGGTTGATGTCGATCATCTCAAAAACGATCGTATAGTCGGTGGAAGCAATGCCGATATCCAAAACTATCCGTGGCAGGTGTCCCTGCAGCTAAGGAGTGGAGGTAGCTGGTATCATATTTGTGGTGGTTCCATAATAGATGCAAAATGGGCGGTAACAGCTGCTCATTGCGTTGATGGACAAAGGTAACTTTCATTTATTATACCATAAAAAAGAAATATTGTATTATAAACCATCAACTACGAGTACAATAGAAAAATCAACCTTAGTTGTTGAGTTTTTAATTGTTTTAATCTTTATGATAGAAATTTAAAAAATCCTGCAAAAACACAAATTAAAAATTTAATTTGACTTTCAATGTGCAGACAATTTATCAGAAACATTATAAATTTATCCAAAATCAAGTTTCTCTGGTGAGATAATATTATTATCACTATTTATGTCTCGTATATCCTATGACGTCAACCGCCTCGGTGGTCTTGTGGTAGCGTGCTCGCCCCGAGTGCGGAAGGTCGCGGGTTCGATCCCCGGCCGGGTCAAACCAAAGACATTAAAATTGGTATTTGCTGCTTCTCCGCCAAGCACGCGGCATCTAAGAGTAAGAGCAAAGACTGGTCGGCTCGGAGTCAGTATAATGTGTCCGAGTGAGGTGATATGTCTTCCTGCGGACAATTACCTCGTGAGCTAGCACATTAAAAATCCGATTGAGCGTGTCGGTCTAGTACAAAGCATGGATCATATTCATTATCATATCAACATGTTCTCGTCCTGATATGCACCTGGTTGCCACTGGACGTTAAACAATAATCATCCATCCATCCATCCTATGACGTCATTAACGTATTCCTCATAGTTTTTTATCCAAATTTTAAACTTTCAGTCTGAACATGTACTGCATGAGACATACCTCATTGCAAAGGACAAGAACAGGAGATTTAAAACTTTTTAAACTTTTTATGTAAATGAAATGTTTCTCATCGTTTACATGTGCTTCAATTCAAACAGTTAACAAAATCTTTTTTGTTAGGTCCCATGATATTACTTTAACTGAAAAAGAGATGGAAGGATATGTGTCTATCTAATGCTTTTGGTAAATGAATATTTTTGTTCTCCGTGCAGTTCGTGATAATTTATTTAAATTTTCATTTGCATCGTAGCTCAAATAATCTGAGGATAGCTGCAGGGACCACACAGCTAACTGACTCTTCAAGGACAGTAAGAACCATGTCACGAGTTATTATGGTAAGTCTATATGCAAACATTATATTGTGGCACTTTAATCTCCGTAGATTAAATCTAACCGATCTCTCACGAAACCCCTTTCAAACCTAAGCGTTACTGTTTTAAACATACTTTTGCAGTTACCTATATATACTAGCCAACAAAAGAAACGATAAACGGTAATGCATTTTTCATATGTTCATAATTTAAATAGCTGTACTAAGCAGAAAAAAAGACCCACGCGTCTGATTTTCTTAGTAGATTGTTTTCTCATCAAAAGCATGGATTTTGTGCAAAAAGTTGGAAATAAAAAATTCCAAATATGTTGAGATTTCAAAAATCACATGTTTCAACCCAAAATTAAAAAACCAGTATTTTTAATCCGTTATGTGAATCATAATGTCTGTGTGACAAAAGATTTGAGTTTTTTCTACTAATTTCAACCACTGGATTTTCATTTTATAAAATGTGTGTACATTTTCTTTTCGATTTTCCGCAAAATTGATTTAACCCTCTTTTGGAAATTTCCATTTTCCACATTGAAGCTTTATGCAAATTTAAAAATGAAATGCATTATATCAAGAAATGAAGTAGCAAACCAATGTTGCCCTAATACTTAAGTATTTTTAAGGAATTTTTTCATACTGTTTATAAATTAAGTTACAAGATTTGCATAAATAATAGTACTATGACAAGTTATGATGTTCTAAATTTAAACTTGAACACCCAACCTTGTTCAGAAATTCTCCGATTCATTAAAAAATATCTTGGTAGGAAACAACAATTATAGAGTATTCTTTAACTATTTCACGAATATGTACTAACATCTCTAATTATTCTTATATGCCGATAGGAATTTGCCAATTAATTTGTTGTAATAATTTTCGTAGCATCCGAGTTACAACGGCAATGGAGCAGGATATCCGAACGATATTGCACTGTTGGAACTTTCAAGTGATTTGAGCTTCGGATCAAACATTAACAAAATATCAGTTCCTTCAACTAATGAATTTTCTGGAACCAGATGCTATCTTTCAGGATGGGGACGTCTGAGTGGAAGTTTGTATGACTTGAATATAATATTAGATAATGACAATAGTAAAACATTTTGTTGTACATTTTGTGCCACGTCCTTTCTCAGCCATTTTTTAAAAACAGCTATAACAGCTGGTTTTTGCATCATATATTACGTCACCACAAATAAATTTGACGTCGCAGAATATTTGCAAATTTTGTTTCCAAATGTTTGATCCATTTTGACTTTTAAGACATACCGAATTGTTATTTTAAAGGTAAGAATACTGATGAAGTCCGGAGTTTTTCATCAAGAAATCAGTAGTCGAGACACACAGTAGATATAAAAACAATAATATCCTAATTTACATCATTCCAAGCTATCAAGCTATAAAATGCAAAGAAAACAGGGCACAATAAAACAAAAGTGAGTAAAGCTTGTCTTCTTGTTACAGGTGTTTATGTCAACTTTATCATTATTTGATTTTTTACTATAGGTGGTAGTTCGCCGAACACTCTGCAGCATGTAGAAATGCCCGTGATCGGTAATTCAGAGTGTGCAACTCGCTGGAGCTCAGTAAGTGGGGCCTCTATTAATAGTGGTCACATTTGTGTTTATGAGTCTGGAAAATCAGCATGCAGTGTAAGTATCATAATCGCATCTTATGACTTAAATGCTTTGCAAAAATATTTTCTTTACATGTGTCTATTCTTTCTTTTCATGATTTCGATCTGTAAATTTTGGTTGTTCCAAAGAGGACAAATATACCTAAGGAGCAATGCGAAAAACGCAATCCGTAAGACGACAAACCCGGGAAGACAAATGAACAACCACAAGCACAACATATAAACACTGAAAACTAAAAAAAACAATGAACATCACGAACTCCTATAAAAACCAGGAGTGAACTGTGATGCTCCAGAAGGGTAAGCCGTTCCTGCTCCGTATACGGCACCGTCGTGAAGTTCAACAAAGTCAATCCAATGTTAGTCACAAATCGGTAAAGGTACATGAAATATTATGACAGTGGAAACAGGTCCAGCATCATCTTCGATATTGGAACACTGTAACGGTCAATCAATTTGTGATGACGACCGTAAAATTTCCTAAGTGATGAAATCAACTTATCCCTGATAAAACCCTGGTTAAGCAGCTTTTGTGAAAGTGGTAATGCTCTTTGTCGAACGTCATGATAACTCACTCATGCCCTTGAATATCGGATGGGCTGAGAAACGTATACGCCATATGGAGGCGATGCTGGTATATTGCTACTCAAGAAGGGAAAGTTAACAATAGGAAAGTTGAAGACATCCTCTTTGTCATAAACTTTTGTCTTCAAGTGTAAACGTTTTAATTAAGCATGTTGCTGTGTTATTCTAATTGTATTCTACATCTACTTACCTTATTAAAGTGTTAATGTGTGGACATCTAACGCTACATTTAGCGTGTCTCAAATGGGAAACAACTTTTCAAAACAAGTGAATTATTATTTTTTTCTACATCAGGGTGACAGTGGAGGACCAATGGCATGCTACGTTGGTAATACACCATACCTCGCTGGAGCTACGTCCTGGGGCATAAGCACGTGCTCTGGCGATTTTCCAAGCGTCTACGCTAGACTTACTACCTTCAGAAGCTGGATAACTACTTATGTCAATGTTTAAAACATTACTGACTTAAATGTCAATAAAACGATTTAAAATTTATAATTTTGCAGATTTTTTTTTTCAAATTTCCCTGCTTTAATACTTATTTATAAAATTAGGGTTTGTTTTTTTATACAAAATCTTTTCCAATCGTTTAAACAACTCATATTTTGCAATTTACTGTTCTGTTCTATTCAGGGCAAGATTTTAGCAAAATTCAAAAATAATAGAAATACTAAGGGTTCATTCCTTGTATTGCACATGGTAGATCTCCTTAGCTGAAATTTGGCTTCCTATTTCGGTATTTTTGGTTGAGTACTTCTTGTTTAATATAAGTTTGGTTTTTTGTCTTCCAAATGTTTCGGTTTTAATGCAGCTGATGAGAGGTAACTCCTTCAAATGCATCTTATACAGCATAATATAAATTTACTATGTAATATTAGTATCTTTGGATTGTTATTTTTCTATACCGATGGTCATTTGTTAGGTTGCAATGCCGGATCGCAATAACAATGCTCTTACAACTTCATTGAGTTCATTCAAGGGTTACTACACGATATTAAAAAGAAGCCAACTCTGTCCTTTAATTCGTCAAACTACGACATATTCCAAGAATTTTTTTCAGCTCATCCCTCCGAGTGAATTTGAAGTTTTCGGTGTATTGGTGTTACCTGTTGCATTTCTCCTTTTGTCTGTTCCTTTTGAATTGATACTGCCTTTTTTAAAACTGCAATTCGTTGTTCGTGAACATCTCAAATATGTTATAAAAATTAAAGTAAAAAGTATTACTCTGCTCTTTGTTTAAATTTTTATAATTATTGTCTTTTGCAGTGTTGAAATGCCCAGATATTTCCAATGAACTGATGTTCAAATTTTTGTTTGCAATTCTTTGATTTTTGTGTGATGTATGACATCACCACAAACAATTCTGACATTGCTAATAATTGTTTCCAACAGTTTGAACCATGCTGACCTTTGGGATATGCCAAATTGTTACAGATTCTCCTTCAGGCAGGAGTGAGTTATGGAATTTCTCCACCCGAGATAGTTAAATTTTCGATTTTCAACATCGAGCTTTTGCGAGCGTGTTAAAATCTAAAATTTAACTATTAAGGGTGGAGAAATTCCATAACTCACGGATAAATTGAAGGAGAATCTGTTTCTCCTATGATTTTTGACAAAAACCTCAAGAAAATGTCGTTGCTATGTAGTTTGTTTACATAGACGTCATTTCGGGACTTCTCTAGTTTATCGTTCAAATAACTGTAGAAAAAACGGCGGTAATTCCCACGTAAAAAATTAAACAACAGAAAGTGTTTAAAAATGTGTATTTTTATCCCACTGATTAAACACGTCAAGAATAGGAGAAATGAAATTTACATAATTGTAATAATTTGTGGCGTTTTCATCGATAAATAGGTGTCGGAAATATGTGGGACACACGTGTCAGTACTTCTTTCGTATAACTTCGTTGTTATTCTTTGTCAATTTCAATATACCGATTATAGAAAAATAAACTAACCGCACAATGTATATTAAAAACATTTGCAGATTGAAAGTTTCATGTAACACTACAATTTCCAGATAGACTATTACAAATCAAGTATTTTTCTGGTAAAACAACGAAGAAAAATTGTTGCAAAGTGGTTGTTAAGGTGTATACCGCTAATATTCGCACTGCCTCTGTCTTTAAGATTTGAAATGTCTTAATAAACAACAAAATTGATAACAGGAAAGGTCAACAATGACATACCAATCAATCAAAGAAACCCAATTGACAGAACTCCAAGAGCATAAAATACCGGCACACATAAACAAACCAGAGAGTCAGGATAGTCTGACTTGGAACAGCCACTGCACTGACCGCTGACGGGGTTAAACTGGTTTTATGGATACCCAAACCTCCCCCTTAACTATCCTGACACCCTGATGTATAAAACACATTATAAATACCAATACAGTATAATTACGAACAAGGTGACCGCTTGCTAGAACTGAAAAATTATACTGGGCGGTATATAAACGAAAAGGTCTGAAATAATACTCCCATGAAGGGTTTAGTGCTATCTTGTCATAGAGTTGAATTTAAAGTCTTCAAGATATTGGGAGGAAGAGCAATTCTTACAGAATTACACATAATTTCATGTTTTTAGCCATTACTGTCAAAAAATCTTTTAGTAACTACCAAGTTTCTACGGCTTATTAGTAAAACAGTAACCTTATCTTTTTTTAATCTGAAATTTCTTGAAGTTTAGTGAAATGTTATACCTTTATGATTGGAATTGAATCAAAATAAGACAATATAGACATTACTTTAAAACCCAGGACCGTAACCACCGTTGAGGCAAAGGAGGCAACTGCTTCCCCTAAATTTTCGGCCCCAAAATATTTTTTTTAGTAATAAAATGAAATATTGTACATGAAGAACTTTAATGTTTATAATATACATATATAACAACACGATATTTACAGTTTTTAACATGTAATAATCATGATACTCTATATCTGCCATTTCCCGGCTTTGTTATCGACAGTAAACCGACATTGGTCCGTTATTATCCTTTTCCCGGGGAAAAGTCAGAATTGTTAACAAATTAAATCTACTTGATACTTGATCTGTAAAAGGGGTCTAGGGATGATCCTATCTCTCAAGAATATTGAAATTGGTCAAGGTAAGTAAGACTGACATAACAAACAAAACATATGATCAATTTTGTTTTACATCGATCGATGGAATCGGGGAATGCTTCAAAGAGACAACTTAACAACCCAACTAGAGAGCAAGTTCGTTTTTGTATTATGTACAACTGTTTTGATTCAAGCATCACTGATGAGTCTTATATAGACAAAATCGAAGCAAAAAAGGTCCATTTTATGCCATTTGATAAAAAAACCCTGCTTTTTCGTTATATCTCACCACATCTAAATTTTACATGATATATTAGGGAAAAAAATGCCATCTGAAAGACTATCCTCCACACGAGGACTATAGTTCAATAAACCCATGCCTTCGGCACTTTTTATTCACCGCGGACTCTAAAACATTTAATCCTTCAGGGTCACAGTAAAACAATCGACACTACTTGCACATACAGCATAATGGAATTACTTTTTAAAGTATGACGCAAACTGAAACGTTTTCCCTCGTCCATTCAGTTGGTGAAGTAGTTCCCTTTAATGAAATTTAATTTCGCAAGGATATTTTCTCAAAGTTATCAATTATTATAAAAAGGAAATATGTTAATAACATTATAAAACGGTGAAGAAAGTTAAAGATTTAATGTGTATTTATTTGCACGCGTATTTAAAAAAAGGACAAAATCTTTTCTCGTGTGAACAAGGCTTTGAGGGAAGGGGTCTTTTCATAGTGGAGTGATAACCTTGAAATGTGAAATACAATCTCAGAAAGATAAAGGATCATCTCCAATTAGGAATTGGTCAGTTGCTAAAAATTACAAATGGAATAATCAATCAAATGAAAAACTTTTAGAGTGTTTATGTAATAAAGAAATGATAAGCAGTTTTGTAAACTTTGAAACTAAGAATTTTACGGAAGACCAAGAAGGTATAAATTCAGCTGCAGAAGAGCTGAATGACCTATTTTATAATATAGCAAATAAATCATGTAAAATAATAAAACCCGGAAAGAAAAGGTTTAAAAGAGTAAAACAGAAATGGTCTGACTTATCAATATATGACCAAAAGAAATCTTTAAATTTCACTTGTAGTCAAATTAGAAAAAATCCTTATGACAAGGCTTTGAGACAAAAATATTTTAATCAACTTAAAACTTTTAGAAAAATTGTTAAACAGAAGAAAAAGATATACATGCAGTCAATATATGATAAACTATCAGATTCTATACAGAATGATCCTAGTGAATTTTGGAAGTTACTAAAAGAAAATGACCAGAAAGGAGATGAAAACCAAAATGTGGTTAAAGAATTGGTAAATGATTTTGAGAAAATAGTCCAACATATTCAGGGTCAAGGAGAATGCAAAAATATAAATTACAGTTTTCAAAATAAAGTTAAAATCGAATTGAACAATATAGAAAGAATAATCTGTGAAAATTCAGAAACAGACAATCCCATAAATATAAGTGAAATTAAATCGGCAATCAAAAAATTGAAAAAGGGGAAAGCAAATGGACCAGACGGTATAATAAATGAAATATTTAAATATAGCAGTGATGTTACTGTTAAAAGTCTTGCAAAACTATTTAATTTAGTACTAAAAACGGGTCACTTTCCATTTCATTGGAATAATTCTTATTTGATTTTATTATATAAAAGTGGTAATAGAATGGATCCTTCTAATTACAGGGGAATTTCATTGATAAATTGTATAGCTAAACTTTTTAGTGCTATCTTAAATGGTAGACTAAAAACTTGGATGAAAGATAGATATTCTAATTCTCAATTTGGTTTCCGCGAAAACCATCGAACCACAGACAGTCTTTTTGTTCTAAAATCTCTTATTAACAAATATATACATAAGAATAAGAAGAAATTATATTTATGCTTTGTTGACTTCAAAAAAGCATTTGATTCAGTATGGAGAGATGGATTATTGTACAAATTAGCTAATCTAGGAATGGGAAAGCATTTATATTACACAATAAAAAATATGTTATCAAAGACAAACATTGCTCTTAAGTTAGAAGGATGTCATTCAGAATATTTCGAAATAAACAGGGGAGTAAAACAAGGGGATTCACTTAGCCCTACTCTTTTCAACATGTTTATAAATGATTTAAGTTCAAACTTTGACAGGGATGATTGTCAACCTTCAATTCTTCTAAACTCAAAAGTTGGTTCTCTGTCATTTGCAGATGATCTACTTATCATTTCAGAAAGTAAAGAAGGTCTTCAAACAAGTGTAAATAATTTAAGTGAATATTGCGGAAAGTGGCAGCTAACTTTAAACGTTAAAAAGACGAAAACTATGATAGTTCAAAATAATTGTATAAATTCTGATTCATTCATCAGTTTTAATGATGAGAGAATTCAAAATACTTTCGAGTATAAATTTTTAGGATGCTTATTAAAAAGCAATGGTAATCTAAAGTCTAGTTTAAATGATCTAGCAAAAAAGGCAAGAAAGGTATTATTTTTACTTAGAGAAAAAGCCATGTCTATGGGGAATTTCCCAGTTAAAGTAATGAATAACTTATTTGATAAATTAATTAGACCAATTTTAACTTATAGTTCTGAGATTTCTTTTATGGACTACTACTTGCCCTTTTATAGGGCAAAAAAGAGAGCAGCCCAGACAAATAATAGAGTAGATTATATTTCCTTTGTGGATAAAACTTCTTTAGAAAAAGTACACTTAAATTTTTGTAAGTCTCTATTAGGGACAAAGAAATCTTCTTCAAATATTGGTGTGAGAACAGAATTAGGAAGATATCCTATTGAAAACTTCATACATAGTCAATCACTTCTATATCTAGCAAGACTTCACACAAATGATATAAATCCATTGCTCAAAGAATCTTTTGAACTTACTAAAGCACTTGACAATCAAGGCACTTACAGCTGGTACACCTTCGTTAAAGATATTGTTTCAGAAGTAGAAAATGGAGACAATATTTCTAGTTGCAAGTCATTAAAGGATGTAAAACTTTTGAAATCTTCTATAAAAAATGGTGTAAATGAGAAATTTAAAGAGATATTTTTAGATAGAATAAATGGATATGATGAAAAAAGTAAATTTTATCTATATAAGAAGTTAAATCCATCTCTCAAAGGAGAGTTTTATCTTACAGATCCATTATTTTCAATTAGAAATATATTCACAAAACTGCGTATTAGTGATCACGACCTCGAAATAGAAAAAGGTCGTTATTATAAAATCCCTCGGCAAGATAGAATTTGTAAAATTTGCAAGACTATTGAAGATGAATCTCATTTCATTTTAAAATGTAAAACTAATAGTAAAATAAGGGAAACTTTGTTTAATAGTCTTAAGCTTGAAAATGGAGAATTTATAAACATGACAGATGATGAAAAACTGGTCTTTTTGCTTAACCCGACAAATAATAAACATATTAGAATGGTTGGCTTCTTTTTAAAGCAGTCATTAGAACTGAGGGCAGAAGTCTCATAATTCATTTGATATGTTATAATGTCTGTTACTAATACTTATGCGTATAATATTTGGTCTCCAAATTTGCTTTATATGTATTTGTATGTCTTTGTCACAAACTATATGTTTATGTTTAATGACAAATAAAAAGTTCTGATATTACGGAACCGAAATGACCCTGCTACGGAGGTTGCTGAAGACGTCAGTGGGACTTTTATTGAGATCTATATACACAAAAGTTTTGTATTTTAGCACTACATGTAATTGTTCATATGTTGTCGTTTCGGTATTTGCAAACACAAGTTTCTGTTGTGATGGAATGAACAACTACGGAGTACCTTTCGCGCTATTTTATTTTCACCCATCATGTGAAATGTTTGTAATAATAACTGGTAGGACGTCAGATCGGTTTCATTTATTTTCAAAGCTTGTTCCAATCGTTCCTTTGCCTTCTCATAAATACCATAATAAATAAGAAAGTCGGCCTCTATGTTCAAAAGTCTGGTATTTTGAACACACGGCGAGTCAACCCCTTTAGTTTTGTCATTCTGCATTTCTGTTAAATTAATTTTCTTTTTCAGTACTTTCGTATCACCGTTTCTGAAAACTTCATCATGTGTATGTTCTAAAATATGATTGTCCGTCTTTACTACACAGTAATTAAAAACTGGACTCGAAATAAGTATTTTTAATAAGTAATTTGAATTTTGAAAATGTATAAAATCTGAAATCCTATTGAAAACAAAAAGTGATACGTTTGTTTTCGTAAATATAATTGACGGAACAACCAGTCGGGAATCTGTTCCAAATTCAAAATATTCATTTTCCATCCTTGCTAGTATTGGAATTTTTTTCCATAAAATAGAATAAGAACCGGTCATATAAATATTGCTGTCCAAAAACACACCGGTAACATTTTTCTGGTGACCAATAAATTCTAAACAAATATTAACATCGTTTGAACTATATATTCCTTGGTATGTCCATTTCGGGATAGTATCTTTGTTTAGAGAATGAACAGCCGTCAGCTGATAAGACACGATATAAAGAAGCAGACTGTAAAAGATCATTCTGGACCGATATTTTGTAGATCCAGTTTTAAAGATTGTCATAACAGCATAACTAAATATGGCAAATAACAGTGGTATGGTGTCATGAATAAATCGAACCTCTTTATGTCCTTTTGATGAATATAGAAATATAATAAATACAGATATTGCACTGAGTTTAACTATTTTTATAACGTTTGCTCCGGCAAACGGACTTAATAGAATAAGCCTTTCCTTATAACCCCTAAAGTTTCCAAAATAAACAAAAATAAGAATAAGAGATATTATAAGTAAAATAAGATTCAGACCGTTTTCAAAAAATAACATCCGCACATAGAATATGCTTTCTTTAGAAGGGATACATCTTGATGATGTTGATCCTATAACGTTGAATTTTATCCATTGCAATGGTGATATTATCACTGAACCGTAACTTTTATAGTCATCTAAAATACCGATGAAAACTGCAACGACAGCACCGGTTAAAACGTACAGATACGAGTATCTGGTCATTTTTATCACGTTGGTACGTGATGTAATAAAAGTAATAAAAAGGACAGAGGTATCCGGTCGGATATATATGAGTAAAGCAAATAAAAATCCACAGAAAAACTTTCTGAGTCCATAGTTCGGAATATTTGTCTCCACTGCATGTTTTATTTCTTGCAAATTATCATTGTGATCAATTATTCTGCCGTTTTTAAGCTTGGAATTTATTTGCATGCAACAGCGGACAACATAATGCGTATCTTGTATTGTTTTTGAAATACACTTGTCCTCAACAATTGGTCTATTTACTTTGTAACAGTCTTTGAAATTTTTATCCGTTATCATGGACAATAGGAGATATACGAATGGCGACAGGAAGCTGTTTGAAATAGTGTGTGTTCCAAGAATGTTCAGATGTATAGATGATGCACATAAAATAGACGATAAAACAGCTGTATCGTTACATCTAGAAACATTTTTCACGAATCTGTATATCGTCAATACAAGTAGAGAAGACACTGATGTGTGAAACACTTTCCAGACCTGTAAAACATTAAATTATAGGTAATAAGTATATTTCTCATCAATTTTATTAACTAGATCCACCGTATTTGGCTGATGGACGTTTCTAGTGCTTATATACCAGTCTGACACCATAAACTTTGACCTCTATTTCACGCTTGAGTGACTTGTGTCACATATTTGCGATTTCAGGCTTGAATGACATGCACCAATAACCATTTCGTTATTGCATTTTTCTTGGAGTTACAATGTCGGGTATCAGAAAATCTTTATTCTGTGTTCATGTGCATACTCAGGCAAGACATGTAGTGCGTCCACTCTTGTGATAATGCGAAAGTACATAGCAAGGAGGCACTTTTATCAAAATTTCATGAAAAATCCTCAAGCCGAAATTGTCTATAACACACCTGAGACTCCTTCTGAATGACTGTTAGACTTTCTTCTAATTAATATGATGATGTCATAAGTTATTATATAGGGACCATTCACTTTCATAAAGGTGTGCATTTCCTCTATTTTGGTAGTGTATGCAAGTTCTAATTTATTTTAGTTTACCTATGTTTTTCACAATATTATATTATTCCCGCTTGAACAATTTTAATTAAAAATCTATGAAAAAACCTTTTTCTCATATTTTGTTTTCTTGTAAAAAAATATCTGCTTTAAAAAAGCCCTAAAAAATATTATCAAGCACAGAAATCCCTGCTCCCCCTCGGTAATAAAATGGTCCATGCCTTACCAATAGACTTACGACAAATCTCTATGTAATATTCTGTCCCTTTTATAATTAATGTTTAGCTAAAACATTTACCTCTACTATCCAAACTTATTTACTATACACATAATGATAGTACATATGTATGAACAGAGAAGTGGTTTATTTTCATAGGAGAAAAATAAAATTAAAAATTACATTTGGGAATTGTAGCAGGTCTAATTTACCAAATGAGAATTCTCCGGAAGCCACTGATAAGAAAAATATTACTTACTACGAATAGACTCCTTGTATATCCACAAAACAATGCAATGTATCCTACCAAAATATATACTTTGGGTACCAAAAATGACCGCAAACTGTACATTCCCAAATTGTATTGATGAATTCTTGCAACTGTTATATTTGGCTCTGATGTATTTGGTGGTGGAAGATATTCGTATGGGCGAAAACCATAGCCGTATATCTCAGAATGGGCAACTGAAAGTCAATAGCATTATTAAATTAAATTCTTAAACACATAAACAGCATGGGAAATATATACATGTATATGTTTGCTTTTTCGACAAAAATAAGAACATAAGAAAACCAATCAATATCTTAAGCAAAATTGAATTACTATAATTGTTGAATACCAAGATAAACATTGTTACGAGTGAACTGCAATCTTGTAATTATCTTTAAGAAAATAAAATCATGCATTCTACAAATATAATATCGGCTAATGATAATATACTATTTTCTTAATATAACATAATAACAATCCAAAGATACTAATATTAGATTTAGTAAATTTATACTATACTGTATACGACGCATTTCAAGGAGTTACCTCTCATCAGCAGTGATCAACATATCTCGAGTACAGTAACTTAGATGAGTCTGACGAGATACGAGTAAATATTTTTGTAAAAGTCAGAAGATCTGGCATATAGTCAACAGCAAGTTCTATTTTAAGCAAGTAATACTGCATTATATCATAAAAATGAAACGACCATCGCAAATAGAAGTAAATAAATCGTATATGATTGGCAATACTTTTTCACTGGTATTTTAAAGCAATTATTCTATATGAATATATCGTTAATATGTTAGATATTACATAGCGTTGTAAATTAACTCTTGGTTGACTTAACAAACGACCAGAGAATATTAATTTCTGTTTTGGGGACTTGCATCTACTGAATATATAAGTATTGACTCCTCACTCATGCCATATATAACAACAAAAAATGCAAACATAGTTTACCGTCAGCCCGCCGTGCTCGATGGACGCCGGAATATTTTATTCTATCAACAAAAAATTACAACATCGATTAATCTTTGTACATGTCCCAGAATACAGATTAGTTACTGAAATACTGAAAAAATTTACTGAAGTCCATCTCAGAATTACCGAATCATATATGCATGTATATATATGTACAAGAAAACCTCTTTCGTTGACGGTCAAGGCCGACGAGGAACAACTAGAGATAAAAACAGTAGTGAATGAAACCTGTGTCTCAATGCCAAATGCACAATCCCGTCTACAGAGCCAGGCGTTCGGACCTACACCTGAATCAAAAATGTGAAATAATGACAAAGTATAAAATCCCTTTATAATAAAGTAAATTTAGTGTGCACAAGTTGCACGACAGCTAGAACGTGACGCGATACCCAGCTACCCCCAAAATACCAGATAAATCTATCATACCATTGGTCACTACATATGACCTTATTATATATTCATACGACCTGTAACTGTCAATACAATATTTTTTCCGACTATACTACGAAACGTGAAAAAATACTAATATATTTATTGACCCCTAGGAGAAAACTATGATATGGAAGAATAGTTTTCTCCTAGCCATCGGGGTCAATAAATATATATTAATACACACAGAAAAGCCAATATGAGGTTAACGTACCTAAACATTCAACACTGATACTTAAAAGTCACTGAAAGATCTATAAGAACAAGGTCAAGATTAATAGGTTCTTACACGAGTTTCAAAGTGAAGACTGGAAAATCTTAAACGATTTTTTAAAAGTCACGTCTTTCCCGAGTGGAGTACAGTGGAACGAGGGAAAAGACACTGAAATTTAAAAACTAGAACTTTTTAATGAGTATAAGTACCTATTTCTTCGGTAAATACTCCATTTTTAAGTTTCCAGTACCTAGGTAAATAACGATACGCCTGATTGGTCAAAAGGTATATATAGAGAATGGAAACGGGGAATGTGTCAAACTGACAACAACCCGACCAAAGAGCAGAAAACAGCTCAAGGCTACCAATGGGTCTTCAACGCAGAGAGAAAATCCCTCACCCGGATGCGAGCTTCAGCTGGTCCTTAAACAATAATGCATGCTAGTTCAGCGAAATGGACGGCACACTAAACTCCGAAACATAAACAAAATTTAAAAAATACACAAGACTAACAAAGGCTAGAGGTTCCTGACTTGGGACAGGCGCAAAAATGAGGCGGGGTTAAACATGTTTTGTGAGATCTCAAACCTCCCACTATACTTCTAGCCAATGTGGAATAAACAAAAACACACGATGCACACAGTAAAACTCATTTCAAAAGTTCATTTGTGAACTGCGTGATTTAACTAGTCTAAGAGCAGTGGAAGAGAAGGCCTCGTGCAGTGGGAGATGAGGTCGCGTGAATCGATCTTCAACGGGTCATCTCACACTGAAAATGGCCATTTACGAATGTAATACTGATTCTGTACTAGAGTCATAACTCTTTCGTGCTGAGGAATTGTTCAAATTCAAGAAAGCTCTTACTCTTCAACGTTTTGGTTTTTGACATTTTAGGCCATGAGCACAATTGATGAGCCGTAAATCGACGAAATCTGCACATCTTGCTCATCAAAATTGGTATGAAAGAATTTTATTAAAATTGTTGAACAAAATGTGCAGAGCACAATGTACACATAAAAAGATGTTACGTTGATCAATAACATTAGAACACTTTTTACTTGAGTTGTTATGACGACATCTGTATGAATTGTTTTATATGATAATATTGTTGCATAATGTTGTGTATAGTGTGAAATTTGTCAACACATGCAACAAATATATGGGCAGAATAATTCCCATCATTATAAAAGTGTGGTTGTATAATTCCGAACAAAACAGTCATGACAGTTACACTTTAACACATGCTTTTTAAATAATTCATACCATTCAAACCTTAAAACGCTTTTAACGATATAAATGTACATAAAGAGATTCTGAGGTTGATAAATATTACATTTACAATATATAGTTTCTAATAGTATGTTATTAAGTTTGAGATATATGATACTTATTTCATCTTTGCGTAATACTGTACACTCCTAAGGTGTTGATCTTAATATATACAGTATATCATCTTCAACCATACTGAGACTAATAACAGCAATGTAATATTTCAGGTGTAATGCGAAAATCTAGCGTGCAGTATTGCTTTAAAAAAATTGACCTGATTGATGCAGAAAAGAGACTGATTTGCTCGGGGTAATATTCCACAGTATTTATGCAATAACATCCCATTGTAATGAGACTTCACGTTACTGTTTGGTCTTCTAGGATTCAAACGATTAAATTTTAAGTTATACCTGGGCAAGGAAGTGATCTTCGATCCATGAACCTGCTGTTTTTTCGGCGCACAAGGGCGTCCAACTGTTGTTTTTTGTTTTTTGTTTTTGTTTTTTTTTTGTTTTTTCTTTTTTTTTTTGTAAAACCATATCATTGTTTGATTCTACTACCCCCCCCCCCCCACCCCTAAAACGTTAACGGTTATTATTATTATTATCATTATTATTATGGATTTATTTTGTTAAATTGCATGTGTATTTTTCACTTTTTTTTTAAACTTTATTGTTATAAATTTATTTGTTACATCGCCAAAAGTCCACCATGTTTGTGTCGTTAAATTTGTCAGTTATAAATCAAGCAAATCAATATTCAAAATGTCACAGATATAAATATTTTTAAAATATTTGAAAGTTTGAAATTGTTTAAATAATGTGTCAAATTTTTTATCAACCCTGTCAATCTGGCGTCTTGGCTTAAAAGGCACAAATAACGAATTATTCACACACAGTGGCTTAAAACGATTTTTACAGAATAAAAGTATAGTTACAATTTTTAATTTGAAAATATATCTAGTGTTTAATATCCATACACTGTAGGACCCCACATATCTACTATATCTTATTGTTCATTGTTACATGTGTAACAGAACGATCATTATCAATTTATATAATCCATTTGAACTCCGGGTGCGGGATTTTCAAGCTGCGTTGAAGACCCATTGGAAGCCTTGGTCGGGTTGTTGTCTCTTTGACACATCCACCGTTTCTATTCTCTATTCTGAACTTGTAAATGATCATGAAGTTATATTGAATAAATTCAGACCAACATATTATACTAGTCTGGAATGACTAGGGAATGATCTTTTGCAGTATAAACAATAATTAAGAAATTTATTGATTACAGAAATAAAAATCTATTATTTAATACTTATGGCTTAAAAATATTTGAAACAATATTTTTAAAAGACAAACATGTCAGTTACACCTTTTCCCTTGATAAAACTACATTTTAACCCAGTTCAACTTTGCAATTTTTGAATTTCTAACTTAAAAAAAATAACCTGACGAGATTTTACAGAACAAGCGGTTTATAACTGAATATAGAAAATGGGTAAAAACATAACTAAATACGGAATTTAAGACACCCCCATCCAAATCCTCTTAAGTGTGTAAATATATATGTATATAATCTTCTAACAGTAGGGACTATAAAATAGAAAGTTTATGTTCTTTGGTTTAAATGGACATTTTACAACAATAGCTGCAGTCTTTAAATCTGTACTGCCTTCACACGAATAGTGCCAATTTTAATTAAACTTTATGACGCGATACCATCAAGCTCTTTCAAGGCAATATCATTTCTTACTAATCTCTTTGATCGTGCGACAGTATTATTTAATATCAGTTTTTATGAGCTGAGTTAGAATAAGCATTTCATCCTTTTGCCCTCTTCAAAGCATAAACAGAAAAGTATTCCTACCAATGAATCGACATCAAGCCTGAACAAAAAACTAATAGAAAAGTCAAACAAGTACTGAATTCAGATATAGGTTAAAAATTCTTGTTTGCACTGTAAAAATTAACACAGTTACTAAAAGGTACTCTGTGGATACCTGTCAGACTAACAAACGCCCACACACATTATAGAAAGAAAAGTTAAATGGCATAACAATATGCCTTTTGTATTCGAAAACACCAATTTTGATTGAGCGAATCTGATCAACGCCAATACAGAAATTCGCTATGCATATGCTAACAAACTTTATTTTTAAAATTGTTTACAAGCCAAAGCTTCAGAAAATGTAAAAAAAGTAATAAAGGGGAGATTTGTTATCAATATTAAAAAAAAATATTGTGCGATATGGGATATACTCCCTTCTCTTGATATCGTGCTATCTTCAAATTTTGAAATTTTTGTTTTGGTTTCCAACATTTTAGTCCTTGAGCACAATTGATATGTTGTAAATCGACGAAATGTGCACATTGGTATCAAAGATTGGTAGCTCAGTTGCTAGTATTTAGATACTTGTCCGAAATTGATACTTGAAATGAACTGTTACAGAATTTTAAAAGGAGGGTCTCCCTCTTAAATAGCTCTGTCCATAGATGGTTTTGGCTTTACCCCTTTTGATCATTTGGCATATTTTAACATGCTCTTCATCTTTTTGGATTGTTGTTTTGTCGTAAATCGACGAAATGTGCACATCTTGTGTAGCAAAATTGGTATCAAAGAATTTTATTAGTATTCTTGTGCTTTTTCAACTCCATTTTGACGTCGTCAAGTACTATGATATAGTGAGCTGAAGTCTGGCTCCCTGGTGTTTTTATATTTTTCTTTTGTTGCCCCTGTTGCTCGGACTTTTTAGGGTGTGTTAATATTTACGGATCGAGTGTGTTATTTTAAACGTTTACCTCCCCAAAAAGGAACGAGTGCATACGTGCAATATTATGTGTTAATTTAGAAAATGATGAAACAAAATAAAACTTTTATAATAACCCTGGACAAGGATTTCCAAGAAAAAAGATATGACTTCTTGAAAAAAGGTTTTATATAGGACACTAAAACATAATTCAGAAATAATATACTCTCTCAAAAAAGAAACGCAACATACAGAAAATAGGAAATTTACTTCATATATTATTTTCATAATTTATGATATAAATAATTTACACAGGAATGCAAAAATTGGCACACTTCTTGTTCATGAGTTCTTTTACCTTGGAATATCACAGTTTGTCACATATTGTCAATAAATCACTCATAAATTGTCAATATCTGGTATGTCCACCATTTGCTTGTAACACAGCCCCGACTCTTCTTGGCATAGATTGAATTAAACGCTGAGTTCGAACACGCGGTATCCTTTGCCACTCAAACTGAAGTGCCTGCTGTAATTGTTGCAGATTTTGCGGTGGTGGTTGTCGTTGGCGCACGCGCCGATCCACTTCATCCCACAAATGTTCAATTGGATTAAGATCGGGTGATCGTGACGGCCAACGGATCACATTGACATTCTGTTGTTCTAAAAAGTCTACTGTTACACGTGCTGTATGTGGTCGGGCATTGTCGTGCTGAAAAATTTCTCTCCGAATGTCAATTACGGGCAATAAATGAGGTCGTAAAATTTCGTCTCTATACCTAACAGCGTTCAGATTGCCTTGGATATGTATCAGCTGTGTGTTTCTGGCATAAGAAATAGCGGCCCACATCATAACACTGCCTCCGCCAAAATTGTCTCTCTCCACAACACAGTTTTGCGCAAAACGTTCGTTTCGGCGCCTATACACACGTATGCGACCATCTCGCTTTTCCAGTTGAAAACGTGACTCATCGCTGAACCATACTCTTCTCCAGTTCTGTAAATTCCATGCACGAACTGTAGTACACCATCTAACCCTCGCTCGGCGGTGTTGGCGTCTCAGTGTTGCTCCAAAGTAAGGTCTTCTTGCCCTCAATCCATGAGAACGTAACCGATTGCGTACTGTCTGTGCTGATATACGGCGCAACCCAGGGACGTTTACAGCTGTTTCTGTTGCAGCAATAGTCCTATTCCGCAGATGGAAAAGTCTGATGTAACGATCTTGCGCCCTGGTTGTAACACGCGGGCGCCCTGAACGTGGCCGATCTGTCGTAGAACCAAGCTGCAGGTAGCGTCCCCAAAGGCGTGAAATTGTGCTACGATGAACATTGTACGTTACAGCAACAGCATTCTGTGATTCTCCGGCCTCTAGTCGTCCGATAGCGATATTCCGGGTAGCAGCGTCTAACCTTGGCATAGCGTCACCTCATCAGAATTTTATTTTACGAATGCATTCATGAAAAGAAATACCGGGTTTTTATACCGACTGACTGAGCTAAAAAATAACCCATGATTTGCACGTGAAAGTCGACCCAGTTTTTGGCAATGCGTAAATCGTAGGGTGTCCCAGATTGCGACCAAAGTCGTTTACGGGTGGATGAATTTAAATGATTGTACCTGGAAACTTTTTATGAAGGTGTAATTATGATCATGTGTACATATATTTTGATATTTATTGGTTATTTGTCCGGAAAAATAATATTTCAAAAAGATAATCTGATGTTGCGTTTCTTTTTTGAGAGAGTATATATTGAAGATGAAGGGGGCAATCAATTAAAGGAATACATGTATATCCTTTTTTTATTTCGGTATTTTGTGATACGTTTTTTTTATTATTATTTATTTATTAAATAGAAATTAGCTCAATTTCTAGAGGTCGATTGCTCTTTTAACATTTTCCCACAAAGAAAAAAAAAACAAGTTTAAAAACCTTACCTTCAAGAGTTTGGTAAATTTCATCTGGATGTAAAATCCACCAGTTGTCCTTATTAATGACATAATTTATTCTGAAACCCAGTATTAGAACAAACACAAGCCAATGAAAGTAAGGAGGAAACAAGTTGTTTTTTGTGTTATGCCTTTTCTTTCCACATTTATTGTCATTTGGTGCTTTCATAATCGTCTTTAAATGTTTACAATCTAAAATATCTTCTTGCTGTTTTCGTAATTGCTGCGTATTTTTTGCATATTTCTTTAATGTTAACCTGGTTCCTTCCTCAGATATAAGTCCTGCAAAATTAATTTCTTCGAATCTGTATTAATTTTTTGTTTTTCAGATCCTATTTAAAGAACTTCTTATCAACAGACATTCTGAAAGGACTTCTAAACGTTATTTAATTAACTGTGTGACACTATCAAATTTAAATACTTTGAACGCAATGAAATATGATATTTACAAGCAAACACCATGTATTCATAGCGTTTCACGGTAAATCAGTAATCCAATATTTATGTCAACTGAAAAGAAAACAAAAATGTCCAACTGATCAACCTACCTACATCCGTCAGATATTTTTTGTTAAATTATAAATAACCATACGAATATGATGGATTCGCTTGAAGAATTGCAAATATATGTATAATGTGTTTGTAAAATTAAATTGATAAAATTCCTGTTAAACATATATCCTCAGGCAAGTTAATTTATAATTACCATTTTATTTGCTACATTTATCAATGTATTATTTATTATTAATTATGTCTAACAGTGAGAAACAAATTTATTTTACATTGTAGTTTTTATGTTATTTGTCAACGGTTTTTTTTAAATAAAAACGAAGTATATAGTTTAGTACAAGTAGTCATTACTATGAAATAAACAAAAGGTACATCCACAAGTCACGAACATGTCTGTAGTGTAATGATCTTTAAAATTCTAGAAACTGTAACGCATGGTTTAATATATCTAAGATCAAATATTTCGGAATGAAAGAAGGAAGCTTGTCCTAACAATGGGAACTAAGCCTTCAAAATGTTTTATCCGTCGATTATGTAACTTGATAAACTCATCCTTCAAAATTAGGGTTTTTTATCCACGTTCGTTCCTACAAAACCCTGACTTGGGAGGATGTATAAATTGTTCTTTATAAAAAAAATTTCTATCGGTGCACACCGAAATATATAGGATATACCGAAAAAAAACTCTTACTGTATAATAAAATTATTCAAAATTTGGAAAATAAGGAGTTCACGAATATCCTTCTGCTTTTTGCATGTATATATTTTTATGGCCGTCTTTCCACCAGGATTTGAATCGTGGATTCGACTTTTCTGGCTTTGGCCTTAGATGTTCTGGTTAGAATCTGATTATAAATATGAAATATGAGTTATTTTTACATCTTAAAGTAATCAAGTGTTTGAGGTGCATACAGTTCATCATTGATTTCTAAAGTTCAACTAGACGATATTTTCCAGCGGATGCATAGATGTATGTGTGTGTGATATTCTATAACCAATGTTTAGAGACGCGCGTGCGTGTGGGGGACTGAAATTTTTGGAAAATATTACTTTAGAAGGCTTTCCTTTTTATATGACCTGAGTCAAATGATGTTCAGTTATCAAATTTTAATTTTTAACCTGTTATTTACAATAAATGTTCGTTTGAAATTTCTCAGTACTTGAGCCTAACATTGAGTAAATATATGTAATTTAAAGATTTAGGGACATTGTTAAAGTAAAGTCGTGTCGACTTAACACCCAGTCTACGAGAAAAGCATACAAAATGGTCCACAAGGGGGTCCTCAGATTTTCCACTAAATTGATGTGTGGATATAATATGCTGTTGGCGTGGCCAATGATGCGAGCACAGCAATATTAGCCCTTTCCAGAAACTCATTTCCGGTATCACGATTCTGACTCTAAAATTATAATTTGAAGCAAGTTATTTGCCTTACTTTACTTACTTCCGGCGAACGAAACTTTTTGTAACCTTAGTATGTAACACAATATGGCTGCCCCCATTAAACAAAGACTTTTCTAAATGACCCATATGTAGAAAATGCATTTGCTTCTATAGCGCTCGCTGCGCTCGATAATATGTTGTTGGCGTGGCCAATAATGCGAGCACAGCAATAGCCCTTTCCAGAAACTCATTTCTAGTATCATTTCTAGTATCACGATTCACGATCTAAAATTATATTTACTTCCGTTTCCGGCGAACGAAACTTTTTTCTAGTCTTATGGCTGCCCCCATTAAATAAAGACTTTTCTAAATGACCCATATGTAGAAAATGCATATGCTCCTATAGCGCTCGTTGCGCTCGCTATTATCGGAAGACTAGTTTTCAGGAAAAATATTTTTCTGGTACTACTGTGAGAAGGCAAGGACAGCAATATGTGCCGGGAACCAGTTTTCATGTTCAGAGTTTGAATTTATAGTTAAAAATACCAATTTTTGATACCATTATACTAAAAAGAAGAAAGCAATATGATATTTCTCTGCTTATTATTGTAAAGCATGCACATTGTATTGACAGTAACTGGTAATACACCGACCACAGGGTAACAAGGGGAGATAATTAGACATATTTTTAACATTTGAATTTTCATAAAAACCACATTTCTCAAAATGCACACAGAGCCTAATACACTAATTTTTCCAAGACAATCTTTATTGTTTCAAAAAGACTAAGTATTCATGTAACTTAAAAAAAATTGATGGGGACTCAATTTTCTAAACGTGTAATGAAATTCTCAAAATGTCCAAAAATATACATTTTTTTTAATGTTGCAGTTTCTATATTACAGAATAAAAATGATACAGCAAACACCTCGAAATGATGAAAAATTAACAATTAATCCAGGAAATAACGGTTTTAGGTAAAACAAGCTGAACTAAATGATAAAAAAAATGTAATTTCAGAAGGGAGATAACTCTAATGAACAAAGTTTAATATGGTATTTTTCAAATATTCAGGTTTCTTGCCTGAAAAAACTTTGACCATCTTATTTAATATGTATTTTACTTCTATAGAGATATCATTATATTAAACATAATCTTTTATTTGACCATTGGATAACAAGGGAGATATTTTTAACATTTGAATTTTCATAAAAACCACATTTCTCAAAAGGCATACAGAGCCTAATACACTAATTTTTCCAAGACAATCTTTATTGTTTCAAAAAGACTAAAGATTCATGTAACTTCAAAAGAAAAAAATAAATTGGTGGGGTCTCAATTTTCTAAATGTGTAATGAAAGTCTCAAAATGCCGGTCCGATAATATTAATCTTCCATAATCTACTATTTGAAATAGAGGCTCCCAGGAGTCTGAATTGCTCACTTGGGAAAAGCTCAGTGATTCTTCTTTCTGATTTTTTTTTTCAGTTAACTGTAGCATTATTGGTCCAAAATCTAGACATAGTTTTGAAGAGGGAAGACCTGAGGTCTACATTTAATTCAACAAAGTTTAATTTAAATTGCTTAATAGTCTAGAAAATATTTTTTTTTAATTTGGCCAATATTTTTTTAATTAACAGCAGCCGTATTGGTTCATTGTCCGGTAATACATGTTCTTTTAGAAAGGGTCCACTTAAGGACCGCATAATCTGCATAATGTGGCTATAAGCATTTTATTTGAGTCTCAAACATTTGGTCAAAGCAAGCAACTTATAAACAGTATTAAATGTTACCATTTTTAAAGGGGCATAATTCTGGAGTGTTAAAGGCAGGATGCGAAATTTGAACTTGATGAGTTTACTGTGGTAAGAAGCATCTATAATACTAAATTTACGAATTAGCCGAATAGGCGGCAAAACGCATGGTTCAAAATAAACGATGTATAGTTCAGATTATAAAGGTTATTATCGGATTTGACAATCTGCATTTATAAATTTAAACTACAGTTTTGTTTATGTGCAAATGGAATTTGTATGGACTTTTCCGATATGAATTCTCCCAACGTATCCCTAGAAGGTTCTCGAAGGCATCATTTTAGCACATTGATTTAAATAAACAAGTATGCACATATTTTTAATGTATTTCTGTTTGAAATTACGGAAGAAGAATAAAAAAAAATTAAAAACATTCTCCTTCGAGTGGGATGTTTCCGCTTTATGTATTCAGGATTGTTTTTCTACAATAACGCAATTTCTCCTAACTGTAAAGGTTATGAACTTTGAAGATAATGAAGAAGTAAAGTAAACTTCAGGGGAATTCCTAACTTAGTTGTTTTTTGGATTGCTCGGATGTTTACCTTGCACAAAGTGATAAAACCAACAATCATCTATTTTTAAATTATTTGTCATGTGACCTGTCTAAATATATCTCTACTGTAAGCCCTAGATAAAAATATTTTTAACAAATGGTCATCTTTATCATTAATGACGAAATTTATCTCGGACATCTTTGATAAATATAAACGTGGACAACACAAGCAGCCACACACTAAAAATGCTTTCACCTTCTGATTATTGGATATATTTGTGAAATTAAGCCTCGCTTGCCCTGCCCATGATGACAATGGAACAATTGGAACAATTCTTTTCCAAAAATATGCTCTAACTAACTCACGGCATCTTTTGAAAAATTCATCCGTCACTAAGGAAATGTTTACATCTACAATTTCATTTTCATATTTATTCTGAAGGAAAAAGGTAATGCATTATGAAATGTGTATTTAATGAAAGCTTTTCATCAAGTTCCAGTTCAGAATTAATTATAACAATAAAAATATTGACAATTTATGTGGTTGTGTTTTCGTCATAGATTATGACTTTGATGGCACCTTAAGGTCCATTTTGGTAATTCTACGTGGCATACAGTCTACTGCATCAGTGGATACATCTTCGGTAGTAACGAACAGCCATGACAATTGGGTCACGATGACCTACATTTCACGCTTCATTGACTTTGGTTAAAGTCTGCATTAAAATTCATTTCTAAGAATACTACATGCAGCACATATAGACATGAAACTATCAGTTGATACCACCTACTTGACAGGAAAGTTTATGGAAGCCTGCCACATCATCCATATTGAGTTCCTGTTCCATGAATGGCATGGCCGCAACAAAGTTTTATAGTCAATATGGCCACCACAAAAAAAAAGCTTATTTTCCCGCGCTCGCGCGGGTTCAATGTCTAGTTGCATATAAGTTTCAAATCATTTGGCCTTGGCAAACTCAATTTATAGAGTGAGGAAACCAATTCAGACAGATGGAAGGACAGACTCAGTCATGCACATCTTCAATATATCCATGTAAATTCTGCAATGCTTCCAAGAGATCTGGGTTAAAAGTAGTAGGAGGAGTTGTACCCTTCCTAGCAAATTCTGGCAAAGAATGATCAAGTCTCACAACATGGAAATAATCTTGTATACATTTGTAGCATCATACGTCTTTACTCTTGTCACTTTTTAGTTCATAAACATTCTTCTACGTTGTAAGTTTCCAAGATCTGGGTTTTAATTAAAAAAAGTTAAATTGTGGAACTGTGATTTTTTTCATGATAATAGCGCAAAAATGGGTAAAAATAATGAAAAATGGGAAAATCATCAAAAATGGGATACTTTCAAATGACCGTAGCAAAAAAATAAGTCCAGCACCATATGATTTTTTCTTTATAAATTACTTTCTTACAGTCATATAAACCCAAAAATCAGGTTAAGAAAAAAAGTTTAATGCTAGAAATTTTTGGCTCCTCAGAAGTGTACATCCTTAAGAAACTGTGCTTACAAACCAAATACCCTATATTGTAGTGAATTCTAAAAAAAGAAGTTCAATCATTGTTGACCGATTAAAGTAAGCAAGATCACTAGAGTCCTATGACTGCACAAATTACATTTATATTTGCCGAATAGGGTGATGCATCCACTGAAGGTACTACGGTAGATTATGCAGTTTGTGCCATTTTGTAAATCTCATACTTGTCTAATAAATTAATGAGGTTTATCGACTAATAACGATAAACCAATTTAATCAAAGTAAAACTTCTAATATTCCCCAATTCCGTGCTACGGATTCGGATCCGGTTCTACTGGAATCCAATCTGAGCTGCAAATTTTCGGCATCACATGACATATCTCGCCACCATTTGGCTGCCCATGTAAATGACACTAACATTTAAATACACAGAATTATTACGAAATATTCAAACTGATATTCTTCGCATACGTTTACTGTTACCAAACACTTGTATTATAAGGAGTGAAATATTAATGCGAAGATACTGGCACAATGCAGACAACGACAAAGCCATTGAATTTTCCCGAATACCGGTAAATTTCTCTACATACTAATGCACGTGCAAGAGAAAAGAATTTATACAGGTTTGACGGAACCCACTTGTCTGATATAGGGATTAGCGTTTTTCTAAACAACATTCAGGGAGCTATAGAATCATTTTTGTCATCAGACCAAATTCACGTTTTTCCTTGTGACTAATTTGTTTCTTCTAAGAAATGTCCGGGGGCCGGGGGCTTTATGTGAGCGTGTATAGACACCCTCATTTGGCGGGATCTGGCAAGATAAGGGGGTCAAGATCCGGTCCTGTATTCTACGTCGGATCATATTATGGTTTTTCTTTCATGCGTTACCGCAGGAAGTTGTATTTAGGCCTTTTCATGTTACCATGAGGGGCTGGTTCTGAACTGGTACCAGTTTGAACTGCATGTGAATTGTGTATGTTTACTCCCATGAAAAAACCATGGCGAATATGGCCCGACGTATTAGGGGATCATGTCCCTCGTTCTCTCTTGGCTTAACTAGGAGGAATTTGAGCCTCCATTGTCACCAGTGGGGCGAAGACTTGTCAAATTTATTCATCGGCATTCTGATTTATCTTGCCAGACCTTGCTGATCTTTGGTTAACTGTGACCGTTTTTCTCCAAAATTTACAAATTTGTTATTTATTTTTAAGAGGCAAATATTGAATCTTTGATTAACTTGAAATTTGCTAGATTTATCATGATAACAAAACAAAAAACTCCATATTTTATTTTATTTTTTTTGTCCTTTTGGTCTTATTTCACAAGCATTTCTAATAAATATATACCATAAAGGCAAGATATTTTAATAACTATTTTTATGCTGACGAATGAAATCTTTTTATATTAGAATATAATTTCTTTCACATTTCACGATACCCTTGAAGGGCCTCTTAGGTCAAGCTTTAGTATGACTTTATTTCATTATTTTTTTAACAAATAACCTGTTTGTAGATGACTATAATATATTACTCTTTCTTGGCAAATTTGACCTCATTCTAGGCCAAGAATTTTATGTTACATAATGGTGTTTGACAATTTTAATTTTATGTAATTTACTTATGTTAATTAAGGACATTTTTACTTATCATTTATATGTTGTACATGGTGTAAAGTTTTGTAATACTTTCTGTTTTGACTATTTTACTTTGATAAGTAAAAATTGACAATCTCATCTTATGAGTTTATTATGCTTTACATTTGTGACTTGATTCCTTATCAACAAAGAGTTTGTTTAGCTAATCGGTTGTTGTGGATTGTAGGAGAAGGGCATAAAAATTTATTATCAACGTGCTTAAGTCTTCCTTACACTAAATAATCCTAGGATTTTTTAGTACAAGGACGTGGATATAGTATACAACACATGTATTCGTCTTTATGGTAAATAAATATTAAAATTACTCGTGAAATAAGACAAGAAGTCGCATTGTGATGAAAATGTTGCAGAGAAACTGGCACAATAATCATTATTTTCTTCGTTCCCATGACTTGTGCATTAACCCTATATTCATCTTTTAATTTATCAGATCAAAGTTATAAACTGAACTTTACACCCGTTTCTTCGTTCTATTCATTACGTGCAAATGTGTACAAAAACATTTTATGAGATATTAATGCTATTTAGAATGGATAATGCTTTTTGCAGTATTACTACATAACTATAACACTATGAAATGTTTATGTACTTTGTAAAATATCTCGGTTACTGAAGTTAACTTGCTGACACATAAATCTACAAAAGAATAATTTATAAAAGTTTGTTTTGAAGTTCTTTGAACCATTCGGGTTGCAATGGCGTTCCCCTTTTACACAAAGTAATATACCATCATCTACGAATCCCCTTTTCACAGGCACTGAAGAAGAATTCGAAACAAAGTGACTAAACTCATACAGGTGGTCTACTTTTATGTTACTTTTATTTTGTAACAAATATTGTTTAATTTTTTTTTAATCATTTGCTTTGCTATTAATAAACTGTATCACAAAATACCGAAATTAAAATGATGCACTGTATGGCCATTTCGTTGGCCGACAACTCATCAGCAGTTCTCGAGATCAAAATGTTGGAAATCCGGTTAATGATATAATAATTAATTAATAAGCACAACTATCAGACACCAAAACAATTTTGAAATTTTTATCAAATTTTTAACGAAAAATTTAAAAGCATTTAAGTAGTGAATCATGTCAGGACAAAAATTATGGCTACTGAGTTGATAATCAGCGGTCCTCGGGGACTTACAAGTCCACCAGCAGTGACATATACCAGTAGTAGTAATAAACTGTATCACAAAATACCGAAATAAAATGATCTACTGCATCACGTGCATAGCCATATTGAATTGTTCTTAGTTATTTCTTATGTAGAAGTAACCCGAATATTCCAGTCGTTATATTCGCTCACTTCGATCACTCCATTTCAG
The DNA here is from genome assembly GCA_028015205.1 of Mytilisepta virgata. NCBI lineage: Eukaryota > Metazoa > Mollusca > Bivalvia > Mytilida > Mytilidae > Mytilisepta > Mytilisepta virgata. The sequence continues at coordinate 17,587,032 of CM051520.1, read as the reverse complement.
AGAGCAGCTGACGCGCATGAAAAACGTATCGCCTTCAGCCGTTTACCGAAGGAGAGAATCGGATACGGAAACGGCTTGAATTATTCGAGTTAATGTAGAAGGTGAAATTTATTAACAAAAATCAGTCATAAATTTCATTGTGAAAATCAAGGATTAAGATTACTGCAATAAATTTACAACAACAAAACACTATTCTACAACAATGTTGGTTGTGAATTGCATGACGTTGAAAATTTCAAACCATCAGTTTTGCTATTGATGGCCTCGGAGGTTTACGGCTAGTGCAAAAAGTCACTTCCGGATTTCAACTAAAAATGACTTAGTTTAATATTTATACTTGCATTAGAATGGATATAATCGTATTCTAATGTTTGCCGCATCAATTTTTTATTTGATAATTGCAAATATACATTTACTTGCTCCGATAATTAGTCGTGAGTAAACTCCATTTGCAACCATTAAATCCACAACTAATCCACAACTAATCCAGGCAAATATTCAATCCACAACTAATCCAGGCAAATATTAAATCCACAACTAATCCGGGCAAATATTAAATCCACAACTAATCCAGGCAAATATTAAAATACAATACTGTTATCTCCTATTTTTTTCTATATGCATCTAAAGTTACCAAATTATTATCAGTATTCCTTATTTGGCTTAAATTTGTGTAATTTCCTAATTAGTTTATCAATCTTTTTAATCAATTATTTATCAGAAAACAATGCCTATGTAGTTGAGAACATTTTGCAAAAGAAATGTTTAAGTTATCTTTTTTAGTTAAAAAGTTAGACACTTTTTTGTGACTCTGTTGAAAAATACAAAATTTAGAATTTTTTGGCTTAAATATGCTAAAATCAGTGTCAAATATCTTAAAACCTAAATCATGAAGGTAACCTTTTCTTTCCGTACTTGCAAAGTAAACATAAACATTTATTATATGGTAAATTTTCAGCAAAAAATCAGTTGAGGAACCTTATTGTGTCGTATTCCCTTAAACAATTCATTGATTGTTAGCCATCGGTAAATAAACATGATAATTAAGACATAGGTTTTGATTTGCGATTTTTATCGAACATTTTTTTCTTCCTCCCCGATTTCGTTCGTTCGAGTTCTCAGTAACCGTCAGAGATATGGATCGGAGATTTTCCATGATGAAAGATCAATGTTTCTAGGTGTGCCTAATACTATTCAGTTTTTGATGGGGGTCACTGAGACGTATAATGAGCAGTTCAAAGAGGCTAGGGGTTTACTACAGGACCCTATGGGGAATTTTTTTTTTCATCGAAAAACTCTACGAGAGTGACCAATAACCATCTCATATCATATATTTTATTATACACCGTGACACTTATTAAATGACATATACCTCGTTCCTCTGGCGGGGAGGGGGGGGGGTAATCCCCACCCCCAAAGTTGATAATTCTGAAAAATTTCATATGAAATTAAAATCTATAGCTTTTAATCATGTATTTTATTATTCTCCGTAACAAAACGCATTAAGTGACATGTACCCCATTCTTTCAGTAGGGTGATCCTCACCCCTATAAATCAATAATGTCCAATTATCTCATACACCATTAAAATCCCCACCCCTAAACCATATATTTTCTTATTCCCCATGGTAAAACGCACCAAATAAAACATACCTCGCTTCCCCGGGGGGGGGGGGGGGGGGGTGTATCACCACTCCCTTCAAATCAATAATGTTGAATTATCTCAAAAACGGTTAAAATCCGCACCCCTAAACCATATATTTTCTTATTCCCCATGGTAAGACGCACCAAATGACACGTACCTCGCTTCCCCAGGGTGCTATCAAAACTGCTTTCAAATCGATAATGTTGAATTATCTCAAAAACCGTTAAAATCCAAACCCCTAAACCATATATTTTCTTATTCCCCATGGTAAGACGCACCAAATAACACATACCTCGCTTCCCCAGGGAGCTATCACCACTCCCTTCAAATCAATAATGTTGAATTACCTCAAAAACCGTTAAAATCCCCACCACTAAACCATATATTTTCTTATTCCCCATGGTAAGACGCACCAAATAACACATACCTCGCTTCTCCATGGGGTTATCACCACTCCCATCAAATCAATTATGTTCAATTATCTTATAAATTTTTGACGGTCAAGCGCGACGCCATAATGAAAAACCGCATTATAGCGGCGCTGAGAGCGATGCGTATAAACAGTACAGCGATTCCCCTTTAAATGATACATACATGTACCTCATTTCTAAATGGATGTCATTCTCACCCCCTTAAACCAATTATCTTGAATTATATAAAATTAAAAATCTGTAAGAAACCCCGACACCTAAACCGTATATTTCCATATTCCCCATGACAAGACGCATGAACTTCTATATACCTCATTTACCAAAGAGTTCATCCCTACCCCCTCGAATCAATTGTCTTTAATTATCTCGTAAAGCATTGAAATCCCTGCCCCTAAATCATATATTTTCTTTTCCCCCATTGTAAGATAAACAGATTGATAAAAACCTAACACCCCACTAAAGAATGGGAGGGGGGGGGGGGTCATCCTCGCCCCTCAAATCAATACTTTTTAATTATTTCAAAATCCGAAAGAAAGTTTATCCCTTTAACACATTTTAATACCCAGTGTTAAAATCTCATAAACCATACCCCGTAACCACATATATTTCTAATTGCCTATAAGGAGACTCAATATATGATTTTACACATTGCCCGGGGATGGGGGTATTTCCTCCTAAAAAATCACCAAAAGACATTGAGATCCTTGGCCCTTATATAAATTATATTGCAAAAAGCTTTGTGAAAAGCTCAGATATCCTCAGAGTTCATGTCCCACCCCTTTAAACACTGGATGTATCATCAGTGTTTCTGAATAGGTTCAAAACTGTTGGCCGGGATAATCGTAATGCCCATAACAAGACCTAGTGAATGCACAATTGGAATTGTTCGAGGGGGGTAATTTACTATTCCCGGAGGATAATAAATTGTTACCAATGTATATATATCATAAAATATTCTCCTATGATATTTTATGCTAAACTGTATTGCTCTTAACATTTTTATTTTTTTTTGTCTGATTTTTTATGCAACACAGATATTTTATTATTATTGATGTGGTGTTTTATCTTTTAATTATTTTATTTTCTGTCCTTACATCAGATCGTAGATTTACATAATATTAATACAAGGAAGATCGACATTAATGTATCAGACATAATATGTAATAATACAGATTCATTTGATTGGTCATAAATTAAAACAAATTCTTGTTGTGTTGCAATCAATTTTATATAAATATGATTCAAACTTGATGTTGGGAGGACTTAACACCAGAGGTAAGAAGTCTTTTTTTATTATTTTTATTTAATGAAACCGAATGAATTTTATTACACCATACAATAAAATCAGTTCTTGTAAACGGTTCAGAAATATTTGGATACATCTCTGTCAATGCAGCATGTCGACAAGCAAAGGTTGATCAAGTGGGACATTGTATGACTGTAAAACTCGAGTCACAAAAATACCCATATCACAATTTTCAAGTAACCTCTCCATTATAATTATGCATAAACTTTATAGGAACAATTTCCCCATTTCAGTCTCTGAAAAACAAATAATTTATTGAAAATAATGCAAGGCATTCGAGATATTAATTACTTCGTTTGGGAGACTTCGTAACTGTTCACTGTTACAGTTATTACTCGTTACTTGAGATATTTATTTACTAATTGTTAAACAATATTGTAACTGGACACAAAAAAGCAACTACCGGAAATGCTGACAGGGGATAATACACGCTGGTGTCAGTTGATGACGATGAATTTCGCCGAAAAACTGACAATAAATCCACATTTAAATTCAGTTTTTACCTCATTCGAAAGAGAAATTATTACTGAAAATGATACTGTAGTAGTTAAAATGAAAGGATACAGTATATTTGATAAAATAAGAAAATTGCAGCTCTTACCTTTTTGTTTGTTTTGATCTCTTGCTCCGCGGTTCGCAGATCGCTCCGCGGACGTATATGAGTGGCCGTTCGTGTCATTGGCGGTATGAACATACCGTATGAAATTTTCAACGCGTTGGTTTTTACTTTCAACGCGTTGGTTTTTATTATCAACGCGTTGGTTTTTACTTTCAACGCGTTGGTTTTACTTTCAACGCGTTGGTTTTCACTTTCAACGCGTTGATCTTCACTTTCAACGCGTTGATTCGTAATTCATACGGTATGAAAAACCAACGCGTTGGTTTTCAATTCCATACCGTAAGTTTTTCATTCCATACCGTAAGTTTTGCACTTTTGTCAACCAATCAAAATCTTTCTAACAAAGCGTTTTCTAAAAATATCCTGTCGTCATTAGTGCAAATATTAAAGATATTGATCCGTTATCCACCTATTTCTGGTATGAATCATCTCTGGCCTTACATTGGTAACGTGCTACCGTATTTCACTTTCGGGTTTTTCAGGAAATTTGTCATAGGGAAACCCTCTTCAGAGGCGCCCTTTGTGTTTTTATTTATTTCATTTGATTTTCAATAAATCTTTTAAATATATATTATTTTAAAGATATATTAGTAGTATTTATTGCAAACAGCACTTTATGTGTCTCTTTTTCACATGTTGTTTTTATATATTGATAACGTGCTATCGTTCCCAACGTTTCGGGTTTTTTTTTCTATGTTTACCATATATCAATAGAAAATATTTGCGTTTACTTCTAATATTTTTTTTTGTGATAGTTCTTCATCGGATGGTTCTTTTAAGATATTCACCAATACTCCGATTTCTTTTGAATTCCACTGTCGGGCGGTTTTTGAAGATATTTCCCGTTTTGGGATCTCCTTGAATTTTATACCAATATTTATTGATTACTTTTTGAAGATTTTCAGCATATGGGTGGTATTGAGTAATAAGTGTAATATTACTATTACATGTGTACATGTTTCTCTATTTACTCTTTTCTTTAGCCTGTGTGGTCTATCTTTGAAATATATTTTCGACAGAATTCTAGATATATTTTGTTTCTTATATCCTCTGTATGTTAACTTTTCAGAAAATAGATTTATTCTTTCAATAAATTCATTTTCGTTATTGGTGTTTCTTAATATGCGGATACCTTCCCCTTTAATAAAGGATCGAAAGTTGCTATTGCTATAAAGTCAGCAAGTATCTTCAACAACGGAGAATATATTTTCCCGCCAAACTTAACAACAATCTGGAGTCCGTCCGAACGGTTAATTAGATTGTACTTTGTTAGAAGGATTTTGATTGGTTGACAAAAGTGAAAAACTTACGGTATATAATGAAAAACTTACGGTATGGAATTGAAAACCAACGCGTTGGTTATTCATACCGTATGAATTACGAATCAACGCGTTGAAAGTGAAGACCAACGCGTTGAAAGTGAAAACCAACGCGTTGAAAGTAAAACCAACGCGTTGAAAGTGAAAACCAACGCGTTGAAAGTAAAAACCAACGCGTTGATAATAAAAACCAACGCGTTGAAAGTAAAAACCAACGCGTTGAAAAATTCATACGGTATGTTCATACCGCCAATGACACGAACGGCCACTCATAGACGTAATACCTTTATGCAGGGTGTGGTTATGGTAATGTAATTTCGAATTTTGGAAGTAATGGTAATGTAATTTAATTACATTGTTAAAGTTATGACCCCAACCCTGTTGGTCTTTGTACCATTCCATGTGGTAGGTGGAAGCATTATAGATTTTGTAACATGTACAATCGAAAAGTTTTCCAGATTGGTATCAGGCTTTTATTACATCCACATTCCTTATTTGTTTTTACATATTAACTTTTTTTCTGATAGAGTGTGATGACAGGTATTGCCCTTTTCCTTTACTACTGCTCTCTTGACCACCCAAACGTCAACAGAGCAGTGTCTGTATTTTCACCTTGTTAAAAAAACTAGAGGCTCTCAAGAGCCTGTGTCGCTCACCTGTATCTAATGTGATTTTGGAAATTATGTAAAATTATATAATGATTGAGACCAAGATTGGTTTAATTTGACACAGTATTTAAAATTAAAAACAGGTCATCTTAGTGTAGTCTTACAATAGCTACTGAAGACATCTTATCATTATTATTTTTGAATATGTGGTCAAGTTGTGACCATTCAGAATTTTTTTTACAATTTTCTGATAGACTTCTAAACATCTTGGATGATGGATCGGCAACAAAGTAACAACACTTGGTCAGCAAAGTTTCATTCCATTCAGTGGTTCTCTAAAAGAAGTCATTTGTATGCATTTCCCATAGGGTCCTATGTTAAACTAAGTTCCCCGCTGGCGGCCATCTTGGATTATGGATCGGCTACAAAGTAACAACACTTGGTCAGCACCTCACAAGGAACATTCATGCCATGTTTGGTTTCATTCCATTCAACGGTTCTCTAAAAGAAGTCATTTGTATGCATTTCCCATAGGGTCCTATGTTAAACTAAGTCCCCCTCTGGCGCCCATCTTGGATGATGGGTCGGCTACAAAGTAACAACACTTGGTCAGCACCTCATAAGGAACATTCATGCCAGATTTAGTTTCATTCCATTCAGTGGTTCTCTAAAAGAAGTCATTTGTATGCATTTCCCATAGGTTCCTATGTTAAACTAAGTTCCCCGCTGGCGGCCATCTTGGATGATGGATCGGCTACAAAGTAACAACACTTGGTCAGCACCTCATAAGGAACATTCATGCCATGTTTGGTTTCATTCCATTCAACGGTTCTCTAAAAGAAGTCATTTGTATGCATTTCCCATAGGGTCCTATGTTAAACTAAGTTCCCTGCTGGCGGCCATCTTGGATGATGGATCGGCTACAAAGTAACAACACTTGGTCAGCACCTCATAAGGAACATTCATGCCAGATTTAGTTTCATTCCATTCAGTGGTTCTCTAAAAGAAGTCATTTGTATGCATTTCCCATAGGGTCCTATGTTAAACTAAGTTCCCCGCTGGCGGCCATCTTGGATGATGGATCGGCTACAAAGTAACAACACTTGGTCAGCACCTCATAAGGAACATTCATGCCAGATTTAGTTTCATTCCATTCAGTGGTTCTCTAAAAGAAGTCATTTGTATGCATTTCCCATAGGGTCCTATGTTAAACTAAGTCCCCCTCTGGCGCCCATCTTGGACGATGGATCGGCTACAAAGTAACAACACTTGGTCAGCACCTCATAAGGAACATTCATGCCATGTTTGGTTTCATTCCATTCAGTGGCTCTCTAGAAGAAGTTCAAAATGTAAAATGTTAACGACGACGCCGGACGACGGACGACGACGGACGACGGACGACGACGGACGACGGACGCCAAGTGATGAGAAAAGCTCACTTGACCCTTTGGGTCAGGTGAGCTAAAAAGAACCGTATTTTGAATAAATTTTAAGCAGCATTCATGAATAAATATGAAATTGAAAATAAATGGTGTGTACATCCATGAAAAAATGGCCTATTAAATATTGACTGAGAATAATATATATAAAAAAAATCATTATACTCCACTTAAAGGTACTTTTTATTTTTTTCTGGCTGGCTCACAAAAATATTCTGTATATTAAACGCCTGTATTTTGCTTGATCCATTCACTGAAATATGAAATTCTGGAATACACGCTTGGATATCCCACACCACACCCGCTGATACCCCATGACGTAGCACCGGCTAGATATTTTGTACCACCTGAAGTGCATGTCATAGGACCGCCACTGTCTCCCTTAAAGAACAAAGTACATGTTATTGTTAATCAACCATGAAATTAAAATGAAAACCTGGTTTTTCGCGTCATCACAAAGAGCAGAATGTATTATTTTCAAATAACACTCCATTTCTGTAAATGAAATATTTTTTTATTGAAGTAAAATTTCTATTCGATGTCAAAAGAGACATATAAAACATATATTGTTTTATATGTCTCTGATGTCAATCAACATTATAACAAATTAAATTATCATTAATTTAGCGACTGTACACAAACCTTCTTACGCAGCGCACCTGTGTTGTTTTTTTTTTTTTTTTTTTTTTTTATTTATTTATTCAGCCAAAAGACATGCTTCACCCAGGATCATAATTGATGAAGGAACTTTGGACATGTAACTGCTTTATAAGTAAAAGAATGAAGAAGTATTCGATGTATCTTATCTAGCCAAAGGAAAGAAAACTTATTTTAGACTTCTCAGTTTATTGAGACGATAATTTTGATTTCAATTATTATTTTATTCAATATGGTCATTTGGAATTCCTTAGTTAAGAAAATTTTCTACAACTTGACTTTCAGCTGTGCGCTGTTGTTCAACTCATCCTACCCAAGGATAAATTTAAACCCGGATTAATTCATAAAGAAATTCAATGAGCTTAACTTTTGCTTAAATTTAACCCTCAATTAAACGAGTTGAACAACATCTCTATAGGGATAATTGCAAATCGAAGTTTCATGATATCATGACTTATATCGCATGCTGTACTTTAATTTCAGACTCTCAAGTTGTCTATTTTATCTTTTAAAGTAAGACGCATGTCTTTTTCGGTCTGATAAAGTAAGACGCATGTACTTTAATTTCAGACTCTCAAGTTGTCTATTTTATCTTTTAAAGTAAGACGCATGTCTTTTTCGGTCTGATGCGCAAGTATTCATAGGTTTCAACTATACATGCTATAACTACATCGGTAAATTTCACGTCTCTCTACTGGTATTTTTCTCAAATACCCCTCCCGAGCATGATGTATCTGTATACAAATTACTGTTAATGTTAATTACCATAGTAGGTTATATATGGTGAAATATTTTCACATCTGTCGGATGTCTATGTCCTGTTTAAAAATACAACGTAAAGCACATGTGACAAATTTTTCAGACTTTTCTTGATACTTTCAAACCAAGAAAAGACTTGTTTTCTGTCTAAAGGAAGATTGATACATGTAGAATAACTCGCCCTACATCTTGTTGGCATTGTTTCCCTCAGGTGCAAGTAATAAGACCACTCACATTACATGCAGATTTTCCACTGTCAGCGTCGTTACCAATACAAATATGGCCAGGATTGATAGTAGCAGAAGGTATAGAAGCCCATTTGCTAGTACAGTCTGTGTTTGACAAAACTGTCATGGTGACTTCCTGGAGTATTTGAGGTAGACCAGGTTCTGGAAGTAAAACATATGTAGATTGTTAGTCAATCGTTTGCGAAAGGCAGAAGGTAAAATATAAAGATGTTATCAAATTATGTGTTTTAAAAGCCGTATTCTTTTTTGTTCTCTCGTACAATTAACACGATGGTTGGTATACATAGATGGAACTGCGTACCTTTCCGGAGCATCTTGATTCAATGCTGGTTTTAACACGAATTGTGTTTATATATATATATATAAGTCTCTGAGACCCCTTACGGCAACTACGCCTAGCATACAAAGCATGGCGATTATAACGTTACGCCACGGTGACAACCTAAAAATAGTTGTTCCTATGACATACTTATAAACGTCATGCTTTGCACACACAGGAAGTCTTGTGTTTTTAGGCTGTAATTTAAATTTTCTTTTCAATTTTTCCTGACTGTTGTATTAAGTAGAATGGAAAGGAAATTTGAGATTTAAGTGGCTATCGATGAGCGTTCAAATGAAATGCAACCATTTGAATTAACTGATTTGCATATTTTGAGCCATATGCAATTTTCATTCCCTTGAAAATGTGGTCTGATTATAACATTGCACAAACATAAACGTTACCATCATTTGTTAATCCCCATCCTGTTATAACACAACCATCCCCAGCGAAGTCACCAGTTTCTTCATCAGCAATGTTTATCTTTCCTATCTTGTCATCAAAAACTAATGCCTCTTCTAGTTCAAGTACGGCAATATCATTCGGGAAACCTGGACCAGAAAAATCGTAATCCGGATGCTGGAGTAGAAAAGATGTTTAGGTCAATTTCTTGAAAATTCAGCTCTAATAAATCGCTTGAATTTAATTGACATGCTTTAAAATTGTTTTAATTTCGGTTTCCAGTGCAAGGCTGATGAAAGTTCATGATAATTCGACAGAATATGCATATCTTATGAATTAAGATTGGTTTAAAAAATACAATGCCTCTAATTAAAGTATATATTGTAGGTGTTCGCACAAAGCGTATCGCCTGCGTTAAAGGCCGATCATATAAACGCCTTCTTATCAACATCTTACCCGTGCGTAACAGATAAGGTTGTCCATAAAGACACACACAAAAATGTGGCATAATAAAATAATGTATATTGGAATAAATTTCAAATATTTTTCGCCAAGTTTGGTCAGCGTTTGTATGAAAAGAAGTCGCAAAAATGCACATCTTTGCGTGGGAATGTGTCTACGTGACTGACTATTAAAATTGACCAATTTCCACAGTCAACTGTGATCACGTCTCATCCAATCGTATTAGCTCATTGAATTAGTGGATGGAACATGATTGATAGTTGATACTCATTCATTACCAAAAGTCAGTGCTTAAAACAGACACATCACAGTATGTGAAAAAAACCTGAAAAATGCAATAAATATTCATTGAATTTTTACGATCAGATGCTAGTATTTTTTTTCCATGGGGTCAGGTTGCAAAATCAATGAAAGTTGAAGATATGTTGTTTTATATCTGACAAAAATTAATTGAATCTCTCCAATTTCAACATGTTTGTTACATGTACAACATTTACACCTCAGTCAAAGGCGACTGAGTCCTGAATTTATTGGACAATATTATCAAATCATTCCTGAACGGGGAGTTACTTTTTAATACAGTTTGAAATATCGACAAAAGAATGCTGAAGCATTCGAAGCAAAAGAGACATTGGACAAATTCCACAAGACCACCAAACCCCAAAGACGGGTCGATTGAGCGAGAACACTAACATGGCAAACAAATACTATAAAGACACAACCAAAAGAGTAAAAAACACAGAGGAAACCGAAGAGAATTAGAACAAGACAGTACAAAACTAAAGCACTAAACTCCCACCAAACATCAGAAGTGACATCAGAGGCTCGGGCATGGTAAGCATGTCCTACTCCGTTAACGACACCCATGATGATTCTTAATCTGGATTTCTAACATTCAAGTATGAAATAATTAAAAATGATGCGTGGTAAATCTAAAGCTGACAACAGCTGCAAAGTGAATTGACGTCCGTTGGCCTCAAGCCAATTCTAAAAGAAGCCGACGTAAGAAGAATATGAGAAGATGGTTGCTGTGAGAAAAAGCAGAGATCAAATATCGCTTTATTTTCTCACCAAAAATGATTTTTTGCTTTATGTGCCATATTCGCATCTAAGACAAATACTACACATGGAAAAGAATATTTAATCTAGACTACTAAAATGTTATACTCTGTAGATAATACACTTACAATTTTAACTGTTTTAATTGATCTTTCAACTCCACCTTCTAATCTGTTTGTTGTTCCAGCTACTATTCTTAAACTACTGGGTCTGAAAGTACCACAGAAGATTTACATATATATATTTATTACTCACATTTGGCTTTCCAATTTTTGTGACTAAATTGAACTGACGAGATATACATGTCAGTTAAATAATATACATGGATCATTTCAAATAGTAATTTAACATAAAAGGGAACGTCAGTAGGTTTCGTGACACCGCTTATGATTTTTACTTGCAATAAATAGTTCAAGCCCATATATAGCTACATTTACTTACAGAACAAACCCTTTCAACATTGAAAATGTTGAGCAGATTGTATTAAAAAAAGGAGCACACACCTTCAAAATAACCATTTAGTTTTTAAGTAAATAATGAGCACTCTACGTACGATATTCTTTAAGTTTTAAGTATATTAGGAAACAAGCCATACCAACTTATTTTGATACCCCTTAGAATAAAGTTGGGGCGAGAGCGCCACTGTAGAAGCATTTTAGGATCGAGAGTTTTTAACGTGCCAAGCAATTTTTGTCACTATCGGACAACTAGCATGTTTTATCCTGAGCATCCTCGCAAATGGTGTCTATAGTCTAAATTTTCATCCCGAACAAAATCGAACCATTTGGCTTCGTATTCCGATGCTATTTATAACCACATCAACCATGCTCTTTTATTTTGTTATTTACATTTGTGTAAAGCTGTTTGTTTTTAAACCGTTTATTGTTTGCATTTGTTTAATCGCTAGCCAGAGATTTAAGGGAGTGTTACATGTACTTGTCCAAACACATCAGTATATGTATTCTCAGTGCCTGTCTCTTGTCTATTTAATATTATTATACACCCGCTTTTGGACCTTTGTATCCGCAACTCCTCCTAAACTACTGAATGGAATTTGATGAAACTTTCAGAGAATCTTCATTCCATGATGGCATTGTGCACCTCATATTTTATCGGACCAGTTTTGGGGTTTCCCATAGAAAAACATGGACTTTGACTTTCAATGTGATAGGGGGTACCATGATGCCTTCCGCCACTCCTCCTAAACCACTGTATGTAATTTGATGAATTTAAACTTTCAGAGGATTTTTATTTCATGATGCCATAGTGCACCTCCTTTTTTAGATTTTGATCTGATGAATATTTGGGGTTACCCATACCAAATTATGGACTTTGACATTCATTGTGATAGGGGGTACCATGATGCCATCCGCAACTCCTCCTAAACCACTGAATGGAATTTGATGAAACTTTCAGAGGATCTTTATTGCATGATGTTGTAGTGCACCTCCTATTTTAGATTTTGAACTGACCAACATTTGGGGTTTCATTACCATCACATGGACTTTGCCATTCATTGTGATAGGGGGTTCCAGTATGCCATCCGTAACTCCTCCTAAACCGCTGAATGGAATTTGATGAAACTTTAAGAGAATCTTTTTTACATGATGCTATAGTGCACCTCCTGTTTTAGATTTTGATCTGACCAACATTTGGGGTTTTCCATACCAAAACATGGACCTTGTCATTCTCCTATCCAAAATATTGACATTTCCTTTCATGTATCTTATGTAAGACGGGGGTATCAAGTAGTGAGGTTTGCCCACAGTATTTCTAGTTTATACTCCAATCGTTCTTTTTGAGCAGTTAAAAGGGGTTGACAGTATATTTACAAGTATAATTTATACGGTCACTGACAGTATACAACATTAAGGCCACACCTACTTGACCTGACTGACGGCCGACTGAAATAAACAAATTTTTAGAACATAATTTAAATATGTATTCTCTTGTAACTTATTTTTTATCGTTGAAAAAAATGCAGCCAAACTTTCCTTATTTAAGGAAAAAACTATCAATGGTATACCCGTTCGTCGAATTTTGAAAAGGTGGGTTATCCCGCCAAATCAATAGGGACCCCTTGAGCACAGGGGCTCGTTACAATTGACACAAAATGTCACCTGTGACTGATCCGGCCTCCGATCGGATCAGTCACAGATGACATACTGTGTCAATTGTAACGTAGATCGGGGTCGGATCAGACACAGATGACATATTGTGTCAATTGTAACGTAGATCGGAGCCGGGTCAGTCACGGATGACATACTGTGTCAATTGTTACGAGCCCCTGTGTCTTGAAATAATCTTGAAATTGGTTGTAATGTCCACTGATGTGACCAAAGATTGCAGTATAAAGACAATAACAGTGAACTGAATTGACATAAAATTCGATAAACGAATTCGACACGAATCGGGAAATATCCATAGAAATATTCCGACATTGATTTCCTGAAAATCAGTAAGTGATAGATTGCACATTTTCCCGTTATGAGTTTTATAGTATTTTCCTATATGTATCATTTGGCAAAGCCATATATCTCAGTGAGTTTCCAGGTACTTACGATGAACCTTCGACACAGTGTGCAGCAGTTACAACCCAGTTTTCAGAGATGATTGAACCACCACAGTTATGGCTGAAGCCCACACCAGACGATGATTGGAGGGACACCTGATAGGGATAGTTCTCTATCGTCGTATCCTTTCCACCCACAATGCGCTGTAATTAATATGTATGGATATGAATGAACATTAATTTATCATGGTTCATATAAGAATTCGATTTCAGAACCTCTTAGGTTATTTTAGGCATTCTAATTTCCAGTTTCAGCGCCAAGTGAAAAACAAATGTATTTAGAACCTCAATAAATAGAATTTATGAAATACATATTAATAAGTAAATCATGATATCCCTAAATGGTTACGGAACTTCTTCAGTATTTCATGACCTCCATAATTCAAATTAGGGATACCCGTAAAAAATTATAGGTCACTTGTCAATACCTCTAAAATTTAAATAAATTCTTTGATACAAAATGGAATTTACGTTTATCTTGACTGAAAAGTATAATAAAAGCAAATTCAGTAAAGTCTGTTTCTGGGAATCATGTAATTCTAAATTGTCAGTAAAATAATCCGTGCTCTAGCACCTAATAAAATTCAAAGCTCACTGAAGAAAGACGGATAAAATACAAAACCAACCCTCCTGTCTGACTTAGTTCAAAAACATGCGATTTCTAAATGTTATGGTAAAAGAAATAATCGTGTTTTTCATTCGAAAAGGGAAATGGAATACACTGTCATTTTTTGTCATAAAATTTTATTCCAGTAGTAGCATGTAGTACTTGACTGGTGACATTGTTTGACAGTAATCGTGAAGGCAATGAAGAGGATCAACGGAATAATGGTATCTAGTGTGATGTTGTCACATTGATAAATACCCGATATGCTATTATAAATGAAAATAAAATGATCATTGGAAGGGAAGTGAGTCTATTGTATTTTTTTCATAGAATAATGGTAAAAGAAATTTATTTGCTTACCTTGTCTAGGTTTCTAGCCTCCACATAAGCTGTGGAAATGAATAATAACGTATTCAATAAATTTATTGAAACCGTGTTTTGTTTAAATAAAAATTTTTTACTTTTTTTAAATTAAAAAAATCTGATTTTTTTTTCTCTCGAAAAATCGTAAAATGAAATAAAAGTGAAAACATATCCAATGTATATTTACTGTATTCTGTTGTCCAAATAATTTACACATAAATAAATTCTACCCAATGACCACTTGCATTAAATTAATAAGTGGACAAGTTTTATCTAGGCAAAATTTTCAGTAATATCGTCAACGATTTGGAATTATAAATAATACAGTCTTTCTTTTTACTGTAAACTCGGTCGTCCTCAAAAACTTAATTAAAGGTTGTTCTGTGACAAATTGAAATCCAAGCAATATGTTAATTAAGTTGAATGCGTCATGTAAAGTGAACGCGCATCAAACAAAAGGCTCCTTAGTTTAAAATTGAATGAAAATCACATCTATGAGATAGTTTGAGATCTTTTTCATACACACACCTACTAAACCAACGAAGAGTAAAACAAATTTCATACTGGTGGATTTACGGGTCCTAATTTTAACACTGATAGTCTTGCACTGAGTGAAGGTCTTTTTATAGAAGATCATAAACAGCTGTCGATTTCCCAACACGAAATATATATTATAGATTGAGAAAGGAATAACACTCTCATTTGCAAAGGTTAAAAGATATTTAGTATTTAATCATTACTTTTTGGGTATATTTGACCACCATTAGTAAAATGTCCATCCGAATTCGGCATTGCCATGGAAACATTTTTGAGAAGCGGTCAATGTCCAATACAACATTGACCGTAACCTAAATTAAACACAAGATATGAAATATCCCAATAGATTCTCTTGTTTATTGTATTGTTTTATCATTTTAAACTCTTAGTTCCAGTTTTAAGATTTAACATACACCGGCTGTATTTATGTATTTTGACTTCTGTTTAAAAGTTTCATCGCTTTTCATCATTCTGTATTTTCATTGGTTTAGATGAGGCTAACAATTCTACTCTAATACACGGATTAGTGGGTAATATTTTTTCCGATGTCACTCTCTTGGACGGAACTTAAACTCTAAAAGAGAGTAAGCTCTGCTGACGAAGGTGAAATACGATAAATAATTAACTTTTGAACCATGTTTTAGAACAAAATGTCACCCCTTCATTTAAACTTGTCATGAGAATCATAATGTCTGTGTGACAAAAGATTTGAGTTTTTTCTACTGATTTTATTAAATCAGTTTTTGTACAGAACAAAACGTATGTTGGTATTTTGTTTGATGTTTTTTTTTATTTGTTTTCTTTTTTATGCCGTTGATGCTTGAACTTTCCGTTGTCCAATATTTTTTTTTCAAAATGCACTGTACTCGTATATATACATGGTTTTATTATCCCCGCACTTATCGATAGCAATAGCGATTATCTCCTCCTTCACTTTTGGGTTTAGGAATTTAATTTCTATATAGAATGGTTGCATATTACCTGTAGATGTGCAATAAGGTTTTAGAATTTTTGATTTTCAAAAATTGGGACCTTTATGGGTGGAATTTCAAAAATTGGGAATTATAAGCTGGTGACTGAAACTTTTCTTTCATTTTTCATTTTATACATTTTATTTTTGTACAGTATTGTCATACACTGTATGCACATGTGCAATAAGGTTTTAGATTTTTTTATTTTCAAAAATAATGTGGGGAGTGCGGGGATAGCTGTCGTTTCCGACTGCCTCAACTTAGTTTTTGTATTGCTTAAACCCTAATAGGTATCTTTAATAAATAAAGCGCTTACAATTAATCTTCCTGATCGCAGTTTGTAATAACAACCCCCTTCCCTTTTCCGATGTTCTAGTTTTGAGAATAAGAGATCAACCTTTTTCTTTCGCTGTGCTGAAAATATTTTGAACGAAAACCATCTTGTAGATGTATTTTACAGAGTTTTGGAAAATTACATGTCGGTACAAATTTCCTTCCGTGTCCAACAAATTATTTTGTTGATAGTGAAAAACAGGTTAAACGGTTTTTGTCAGGCCGCTATTGGGCATCGTATATGTAGTAGGATTAGAATTCACAATGTTAGAAAGAAAGCTTTAATTTGGCTTTCTTTATCAATCTTTACAAATAGGTAGAATTTCCTAATGTCATGTCACGACTTATCAAATATCACGTTGACTCAGTGAACAAGATAAAGAAAACAAGTACTAAAGAACTAAATCATGTAACGCAAGCAGTGTCGCTGATGTATTGTTTCGTAAAGTCGCGAACAAATATATGTTTTACAGTACGAAATACAAAATACAAGGTGTTGATTTGTAGTTTGGTGCATGTGGTGTTTGTTTTTATTGGCTTTCTCAATTTCTTAATTATTGTTTGTATCAGCGACCTCAAACTTTAACCTATACTGTAAGGATGTCAAGACCATCTTTTTCTCTTGTTGTACGTTTTATGACATGGCGTTTTACAAAACCCAAAACGTTGTTCAAGTTGTAATTTAGTTTAATGTATTATTATCGCGTCTAGGCACCTGTGAAGGATCACGGGAGCTCAATCCCACAAAGCTGCCTAGCGCATTCACAGGTGGCGGATAGTGGAACCCTCTCGTTGGGGGGTTGTTAGGTCATAATACCGAAAGCCAGGCGCGGACCATAGTGGGTAACGTGTTTGGACAATGTCAGACTCCCTTGCACACTAAAGAACACTTCTGTAGTTTTTGATAAAGAGAAGACTTAAGGTCGCTACAGAAGGCTAAATTATCCGACCCTTCCTAACCGTCCTTCTTTTACAGTGGCAGTCAAAATTGGTTCCCCTTTGTTTCCCATCCCACCCCTACATTTATTTGAATTGTTTGATAAATTGAACTGGTTCTCGTCCTATTTGCCACTGGACGTAAAGCAACAATCAATCAATCAATCTCTCTCGCGTATAGCTCTTTCTTATGGTGTTTTGGCTTTATCTTTTGTAATTCTTTTTGGCATTTGAATTTGTTCTTCATTGTGTTTGGCTATTGGTTTGGCTATCAAAAGTTTAAGTCTTGGACACAACAGGTGAATTATAAATGGACGAAATATGCTCATCTTATGCATACAAATTAGTATCAGAATATTTATTGTTCGAATATATATCCAGAAATAAAACACAAATTGTAACAAAAAAATCAAAAAGAGCTAGAACAAAGACAGCACAAAAACTATCTATGTGAACCTCCGCAAAGAATCAGAAATGGAAAAAAAATTCAACATAAGTTACAACATTTAAAAAAATAGACACAATATTCCATATAATAAATACAGGTTTCTGGCTAGGGATAAACAGATAGAATGGGACACCATTAAACGCATTTTAAGAGTATTGATCCCATGTCTTAAATATTGGCTCAACGATTAGACAAATATAGAAAGACAATGAAAATGTGGGGGTAGAGGGGGTATAATATAACGAGAAATAAAACACAAATTGTAATTAAAAAAAATCATAACGAGCTAGAACAAAGACAGTACAAAAACCATCTATCGAGCTTCTGCAAAGAATCAGGAGTGGAACTGACATACGTGTATTTGCTCATACCATCAAACCTATTTTATTACATGGCTCGGAAATTTGGTGTATTTTTAATGTTAAGGTAACAGGTACGTAAATGGGCTATCTCACGGATTTTTATGAAATTTTGCAAGCCATTAGAGCATGTGGAACTGCATATAAATATCGAAAAAATATATAAGTAACTTTTATTTCGGTGACCCCCTATAAATTTTTATATCAATAAAACGGAAATTCCAGTAGCAAAAACATATCATTTTTAAAGAAAATTCGTAGGACAGGATTTCGAGAAATATTAATTTGTAGTCAAAATTGCTGAACTTTTTTACGATATTTACGTGTATTCTATATATTTGTACTACTATTTTCAGGATATTTAATTTGCTATATCTCAGAAAGTGTAAAAGTTATATATATCATTTTTTCGATGTTCATGTGCAGTTCCTCATGCTCTAGTTGTATGCAAAATTTCATAAAATTCCGTGGGATTATCCATTTACGTACCTGTCACCTTAACAATACTAGAATTAAGATATCTGATGATATTAATTTAGAGGATTGTTCTAAAAAATTTAAATGTGAAACACTGCAATTTTGTAAATTCACATTGGGCATACATAAGAAAAGTGCTAACCCTGCTTCTCTTTCAGAACTTGGAAGACACCCTCTACATTATGATATTGTTAAAACGTATGATTAAATACTATTATAGATTGGAAAACATGTCTCTCTTCTCCTTTACAGGATGCTTTTCTATGCTGTACAAAACTCCATCTGTCTTACAAAGCAATTTGGTATTCCGATCTGTTGAAAAGGTACTTAAAGTATTAAAAATTGATACTAATTTTATGAATCCTAAATGGCGTTCATGTAAACAAAATGCGTAGCAACGGCATTTCAGTCTTGAGGTTTTTGTTGAAAATCACAGGAAAAATAAATTCTCCTTGAATTTACTCGTAAGTTATAGAATTTCTCCACCCTCGATAGTTAAATTATTTTAACACGCTCGCTAAAACCTCGCGTGTTGAAAACAAAAAATTTAAGTATCTCAGGTGGAGAAATTTTATAACTAACCTGAAGGAGAATCTATATGTAACTGCAGTTGTCTGTTTCTGTCAATCAAGTAACTTCTTGTCATGGCCTCTCATGTTTTTTGTTACACTGTTACATATTGCCCCTTAGAGGGACCTTTAATTGGTTAATAAACATTATCTTATCTCATCTTATCTTAAATAGGTTCAACGGAATGGACAAAACTTGTTCATTTTGTGATATATATGTCCGATTCTTAGAACACAGCGCAAAAACAAACTTGTCTTAGCTCTATTCCGTAAATATTCAGATCTTTGAGAAAACCATGCAAAATTTAACTTTTCAATATCATAAAAAAAAAATATTTAGTTATTCTTAAGAAAATTCCTAAATTAAGGAAATTCCGCCCACCACATTGCACCAGATTCCACCAATATAGATAAATATTTCGGAAACATACGAGTCCTGACGGGCAATGTTTTTATCTTTTATTGTATTCTTTCGTTTTGGCATGAAACGAAAGTAAAGGGGACATAGGTGGTGATTAAAGTAACAAGGCTGTTGATTGTTTTAATTTGTTTCGAAAGTATTTGTTTTGCACGCCTCAGTGTTCAAAGTGAAAAAATAACTAAATTTTTAAATGGAATGATCCATTAATGCAGTTTAAGTGATAACAAACTGTCACTGACATGAGGTCCTTGACCTTGCAGAGAAAGTAAAATTTTTTTAAAAGATTGAAATTTGGTAACAAAAAAAGGGTAAGACTTCCATTTGAATCCCCTTCATGTATATCTTTATTTATTCCGTCATTAAGGGGAGGGGGGTCAAAAAGAAGTTTCCAAAAAAAAACAGGGTTGTAAAATCATCCATAATCAGATGGTAGTAGCGAAAATGTAAGGGCACTTGTGCATAAAAGAAACAAGCACGAAATAAAAAGGCTGTTTTAACTCTTGACAAGCCTATTGTTTCAGGAAAAATATTTCCACTATCCAAGATTCCCTCCCCCCCCCCTAACTACAAAAAATGAAAGAAAATAAAATCAAATGGTTGATTCCTAGCTTATTAATGTTATAAAAATGAAAGTGCTTTAACGCTAAGTTTGAACTCAGCACATGACATTATTGAGTTACCAACCAGCAACAATACATCAATTTGAATAGAACCAATAGTAGCCCTTGATTCTTTAAATAGATAAAAATTGAATTAACAATTTATATTGATTTGTTAAAACAAAGAAACAAACATTAACACATGATAAATGCAATTATTGAACATATAATAATAAGGTAGATAAGTGAAAGGTTTTTTATGTCAATTTTAGTAAAGATTTTTTTATAATATAACTTTATTTAAATTTTTTTATGTGTTTCATGCAAATTTTTAAAAATGCAGCATGCAAGTTGAAATATTTTAAATTTTGATGCTTTTTTATTCCCTGCACAATATCCCTTTTCATCACCCTCAATATTTAAATATCCTGACTCTCTGTTGTGTTCATGTTGTGTTTAAAGTACTCTTTTATGTTATTTTCTGTATGGCATTTTGTCAGTGGATTTGTATGTCTTTGTTGACCATTTTGTTGTTTATGTTTTATATAGGCAAAACCAGCTATCTGCAGTAATATTTCTTTTAATATTTTTATTTTATAGAGAGAAGAATTTTTAGACTTTCAACATTGAAATGTGTTTATTGTTTATGTACATAAATGATGATGAAAGTAAAGATGGCTACAGATTAATTATAGCTGACAATCGAGATGAGGAATGGGACAGACCTACGAAACCATTGTCATTTTGGTCTGATTGTCCAGATTGCATCAGTGGTAGGTTTTTAAAGAGAGGATTATTCAACAAAAGAAGTATTATATAAGTTTTCAATATGTTGGTACCAAGACACAACAAGGAAGTATTTTTACAAGTGAGCACAAAATTTAACAAGGAAGGATTTATAATAAAATGTTTATAATTTTTTTTTGGTGGATGACAACAGTAAAATGAAGCACATTCTGCTGTATATAAAGATAAAAGAAAAAATATTTCAAAATTGGGAATGATGTTTTACATCAAAACATACCATGATATTCCTTAGATATCAAACATCTTTTTCTCATGTTCAGTTGGACTGTGCTTATTAAAAGGAAAGTTGGGAAAAATACCAATTCTGTCCAGAATTGTCACTTATCAGTAATTCATGAATACCACTTTCAAAATTCATACCAAAAAAAACTTTAATGATTCAATTCTATGGTCTGACAAACCATAACCCAAGCCTACACATCCAAAGGTCATATGCCTTTGGAAGAATCTTGGACTAACCACAACTGTGAGATGTGAAAGGCCAATTAAACAATTACTGCTTTTGCTAAAATCTTGTGTAAATGTAACAACACTCCGATAAGACTTAAGTTTCATCATTAGTCAAACATTTTTTACATTCAAGGGCAAGATCAAACAGAAGGAAAGGAAGGAGGAACATGGATTGGTGCATCAAAGAAAGGAAGAATTGGTATATTACTGAATATTTTAGGTAGAAATGATCCACAGAAAATAGGAAGAGGTAATTTAAATTTGAAAATTGTGTGGTATTATAATTCGGATGGTCAAGATGCACATTTTGACGAATAATACTGAAGGCCAGGCCAAAAACACAGACAACCAAACAATATGAAGGAACTATTGCTGAATTGTTATAATTTATGGTACTATGGAGGTTGGCAAAAGACATCTTGCTTGTCTGATGTTTTTACATGCATTTACCCTTTCTGATCAAGTTAAACCATATTAACCCAGCTACTGGTAGTATGAATATTGTGAAATTTAGGATCATGGATTTTATCAAATGCCAAAAAGCTTTCATGCTGTTATATCCAAAATAAATAAGGTTTACCTATCAATTTGGGAAACTTGCACTATAGTTAACAGTAATATCTTCTTTTCTCATGTGAAGTATCAACAATTATAATCAGAACAGAATGTAAAAAATATTTACATATTTTTATTTCTCTAATTCTATGCACATTTATACATCATTGGTTAAATGCTTGTTATATTTCCCACCAAAAACTGTTCGGAAGACCTCATGGAATTTTTAATTTATCATGGAGTTTTACATTGTCATGAGATAAAAAGATTCTAAAAATCTTTTAGGCATTAATTATTTGAATATATCCACCCTCGATAATTAAATTTTCATTATAACCAGTACATAGATTTGTTCTCTTCCCACCAAATTGTGCATCTCTTGGGCTATTTTGACTTTTGTCCATGTACAATATGATTTAACAAGGAATATACACACAATGTTCTTTCCACTAGTAAGATAAGTAGCCAGAGGCCATGTAAGATTTTGTCATCACTTGGCGTCCTTCATCCATCCATTAACTTTTCACATTTTAATCTTCTCATCTGAAACCAATGGGTCAATTGGAATTAAATTTGGCAGGAAGCATCTATTTAAGGTTCTTTATAAAGTGTGCTCATTTTGTCCCAATCAGACAACAAATATGGCTACCATGGGCAATTGTTGTTTCTGATTGGCTCAGTTTTCAAAAAAACTTCTCCTCTGAAACTGCTAGGCCAAATGGAGCAAAACTTGACAGGAAGCATATATGGGAGTTTCTTTACCAAATTTCCTCATTTTGTCCAGATTGGACTACAAATATGGCCACCATGGGCAATTCTGATTGGCTGATATAAGACAATCTTCTCCTCTGAAATCGCTTGGCCAAATGGAATGAAAGTTGACATGAAGCATCTATGGGACGTTCTTTACAAAATTTCCTCATTTTGTCCCGATCGGACAACAAACATGGCAATCATGGGCAATTCTTGTTTTTCATTGATTGATTAAAAAAAAAATTTTCTCCAGAACTGCTACGCCAAATAGAGTCAAACATGACAGAAAGTGTCTATGGCTTATAAATAAAATCTACAAAACCGCAGAATTGCTTGAAACCAAACATGGCCTGAACGTTCCTCATAAGGTGCCAATCCCTCATTCAAGATTGTCACCAGCAGAGCATTTAGGTCAACATATGACCCTATAGGAAATACATGCAAAAAACTTCTGGAGAACCACTGAATTTTAGAATATGCTGACCTGCAAGTAGAAGGACTTTGATGCACAAAAATTTGGTCCCTACAAGGCTTACCACACTTCATAATGATAGTCAGAGAAGTTAATTCTCTTTTTGAGGTACTTCAATAAAAAAGGCTTTCATTCCAGGTGAGCGATACAGGCTCAGCCCTCTGAGCCTCTAGTTTATCTTTGTGATAGATACAAGCCTTGTATTTTAAAAATGAAAATTTAATTATCTTGAGTTGAAAAAATTCATAATCAACTGGTCTATTTGTATCTATATTTATTATATGTTTTTCAGGACATTTAGTCAATGGGTTTATTTGCAGTCAGAAAACTGCAGAAGATTTTATCAAAGAAAAGATTTCACCCTGTGTTGGAGGCTTCAACTCATTTAATTTGATACTTCTAGATCTCAGGTATTATTAAGTTGATTCTGGTATTTGTTCACATCCATGAGCTGGATAAAAATCAAATATGTGTTCACCTATTTATTATAATTTTATGGCTCAATAGATTTTAGTAATTTTAGCCCTCGAAAAACTTAAGTTGCAAACCTATCTTGTAAAGTAAAACCTAAAGACCTACTATTGGAATAGATTCCCACACGCCCTGCAATTAGTCCAAAAATCTGAAACTTTAATGCCCATTTACACATGTTATGCAATCATTCTATGAAGAAATTTAATCACTGAATCCAATACAAAATGAAAAAAGCTAAGATCAAAAGCTTAAAGTCTCAATTTTAGAAATTCATCCCTGTGGGCTCCAATTTTGAAAATCAAAATTCTAAAACCTTATTGCATATGGTCAATTTCGACAGTAAGCTACTAGTTGTCTGTTTATCCAATTTTGTTTAAAGTAGTATGACCAATTTGTTGAATCTTTTTTTCATGTATGGGATGTGGCTCTTGTTTGAATGCTGGATGAAAAATCCTTGATGTTGTTATTATTTCATATATATTTAACTAACTTGTCTCATTGATCCATGCCACATATCCTATCATTTTTCATATTTACAGTATATGTTAATTTCATATGTCATTCCCTTTGTAGTTTACTAAAGACAGAAGGTGTATGGTGTACTCATTATGAAGATAAAATGACTATAAAACATATACACGGTGGTAAGAATAGTAAAAATTTATTCTCATAAATGTGTATTTATTTCAAATTTTTATGTACAGATTTTAAGGTCTTTATGCCAACAGATCAATAAAAAGGGGAGATAAACTGAATTGTTGTCGCTGATCCATTTTCATTTATCATTAATTTCTAATGACCATGTCTTGCATCCAGAATTGCTTTCACAGATAAAAACAAGATAAAGATGTAGCTTTTTTATGGAATATTCCAGAAATATATCTAAAGTATGACCTAAAATTCACCATTAAATTATTTTATGTAAAAGAGTTTATTGTTATACATATTTATTTAAAATAAGTCAAATTGTGGTGTAATATGATGTAGAACAGTTTTCACAATAAACATTGGCAACTTTTTATTCAAATTTATAGGTATAATAACATGTGACAATTCTGAACCAGGAATTCCTTGGCAGAAATCCATACAGAATAGAGAACGGTTTGAAGAAATAATTAAACAATATAATCACAAAGATAAAAAAGACAAACTAGTGGAGGAGCTACTTAATTTACTAGGGGATAGAACATTGTATGTATATTCCTTGTTAAATCATATTGTACATTTGTACAATTTGCGATTAACCGACCAATTTAACGTTGATTTAATGGTAAAAGGTTTTGTATTTTAACTTGTTTTGCAATTAAACGGATTTTGCAATTAAGCAGTTTGCAATTAAGTGGAGTTGACTGTACATGCCCAAAGGTTAAAATAACCCAAGAGCTGCTCAATATGGTGGGAAGAGTACAACATCTATGTAATAATCGAATACTTTTATTGTAATGGGTGAGATAGGATATGAATGATAGACTCTTGTTGGGCATGAAAATAATTCCTGCAAAAACTCAACTGAGTGACGTACTAAATTTATTTGGCACAAAAATAAGATTACCATAAACACGCCGTACAACCGAATTGTTATGATACGATTAAAACTAACAGACATGGTAACAAACCAACGTTTTGCCAAATAGGGTAAAAATTAGTAATGTGTATATCTCCTGTGTATTAAACTTTCTTAAAAAAAATTATCCCTCCAGAAGTAAAATTTTTATCTACAAACACACACAATAAATTGTTTTGATGTTGAATGCTTTTACTGGTGAAAAATAACACAATTTCAAAAATTGTTATGATACATCATATACAGTCTGAAATTTGTAAGGTATGTGATGTATCATGACATTATTTTTACATGTTTCCTTTTTGCAACTATCCAAGTGTTAGTATTCAAAACTACTGATCTTTTGGAATAATTGATAAAAGGTCTTTACCTGGAAAGTATAGTTCATTGAAGAAAATTTTATAGACATGAGATATACATGATGTTGATATTTACCATATTTGGTAAAATGATGGTTTGTGACCATGTCCGATGGTTTTTGATCGTATCATAACAATTTGGTTGTACGGTGTGATAAAAGACTTGTTGATTATAACACATGCTGTTTACTATCCATGCTTTTGTCAAGATTTGGTTACTGGTACTTACCTCTGAAATATTTTACTACGAGAAAACATTGTTGTACAGCTGAATGGAAAATAGTAAAAAGCACATGTTAATATTATATACAGTTGACTCTCGTTATCTCGAACACATTTAAGATGAAATTCTGGGTAACTCAAATTATCTGTTTGGACCCTAAACAGCAATAACTATACAGATTTACTTCTGATATCTCGAATTTTCGGTTAAGTCGAACTATATTTTCAGGTCACCATGGATTCGACATAACAAGAGTTGACTGTGTATTCAAATATATTTTTACTAAACCTAAAATGTGCAGTTGTTAACGCTGTTCTTCAGTATTTCATAAATCTTGTTTCATACCTTTTAGAATAAGTGATGATGAAAAGATTTATAATCAAGGCAGAATGGCAGGAAGACCTGACGATTATCTTTTACAACTTAGTGCTCCATTTGTCTGGGCACCTAAATACAGATATGGAACAAGGTATGTCTGTCTTTGAATCCTTTGCCTGAAGAATCTGGAGCTTTATAACTTTAATTTTCTGAAACAATAAATTAATCTGTACTGTAAAATGATCTATATATATATATATACATATTAGTTATTTTTTGTAAAATTAAATAAAAGTACTAAATCAAACTAATGAAAAATTTGCCATCTTAACATCAAAAGATGAAACTATCAGAAAAACATTGAAAAAAATGGTTCAATTTTAAATTTTTTATTAAAAATTAGCCTTGAACATTAGCAATTTTATAGAACTCACAAAATGAGGAACAAAAAAATGGCCACTCTCAGACAGATTTCTTCAAAACCCACAAATAAAAGTTCTATTTTTAAACTTGCACGAAGTATTTTTTAACCTTTTTGTCTGTTTAGTGTTGTTAGTGACATAAATGTTACCATAGAATATATCTGCACAGAAAAAATTTTAAATAAAATTTTTGCTTTATTATTTTCAGGACGCATTCCATAATTTTAGTAGATCCAGTAGGACAGTGTGATTTTATAGAAAAGACAATGAAAACACCAGTAAATCCTGAGAGTGTAGAATGGGAAACAAATGTCTTTAGTTTTAAATTTCATCATGATGAAACTGTATCAAATTTATAGCTTATAGATTTAATCTTCCAAATAAATCCAACTTTCTATTTTCTCAGTTGAACATAATCATAACCTAAGATTAAGCATGATCATGATTAGGATTTATGGTCGGGTTGCACGAAGTGCAAATCCAAGTTATAGTATGGTGATGTCGGGTGGGCGGGGAAATTAGGGTACCAATCTTGTGCCAACAACTACTCCTACAGTTTTCAACCGCGATTTATCAAACTTCACAGGAAGATTGTACACATATTGAAGTTGTGCACCTACTATTATGGAATTGTTTGAATAAATTTTTCCCATTTTTCAGACTTTGGGAACCTAGCCATTTTTCCATCAAAATGTGCATATATATTAAAGATGTTCACCTGTGTTTATAATTTCCTTCGTAATATTATTGACCTGTGTTTATAATTTCCTCCATAATATTGTTGACCTGGGTTTATAATTTCCTCAATAATATTTTTGACCTGTGTTCATAATTTCCTCCATAATATTGTCGAATTATTTGAAGAATTTTTGTCTGTAAAAAAATTTAAAAGTTTGTTGTTAGTTCACACAGTAAAATTGATACTAGTCTGATCTTATCTTAAACTCTCCTATCATTGTGGAAGTGTGCTACAGATCAGAATTTGGATATCCATAAAAGCAAACATAACCCATTCTTTGCAACCCGGCCATTTGTGACATTGACTCATTTTTAGCTCACCTGGCCCAAGGCCATGTGAGCTTTTGTCATCACTTGGCATCCGCCATCCGTCCGTCTAAACTTTTACATTTTCATCTTCTCCTCTGAAACCCCTGGACCTATTGAACTGAAACTTGGCATGTAGCTTCCATGGAAGGTCCTTTACAAAGTGTGCATAAATCATCTTGGTCCGTGAAAAAAAATGGCCACCATGAGCATTTACATGTTCTGATTGGTCCAAATGTAAAACTTCTTCTCCTCTGAAACGGTAAAGCCAAATGAACTGATTTTTTATATGGAACATCTATGGAAGGTCCTTTACAAAATTCGCATAAATCATCCTGGTCCGTGAAACAAAATGGCCGTCATGAGCATTTACATGTTCTGATTGGTCGAAATTTAAAACTTCTTCTCCTCTGAAACCGTAAAGCCAAATGAACAGATTTTTGGTATGGAGCCTCTATGAAAGGTCCTTTACTCTGTCTAGTCCATGAAACAAAATGGCGGCCAGAAACCTTTATATGTTCTGATTGGTCAAAATTTAAAACTACTCCTCTGAAACTGTTTGGCCAATGAACTTGTACTTTATATGAAGCATTTATAGAAGATCATTTACAAAGAAATCAATCTAGTCTGTCAAATCAAATCAAAAGTTTATGACTGCCAGGTGGGCGATACAGGCTCAGCCCAATGAGCCTCTTGTTTTATTATGGATGATAAAGACCATAAAATGATTGATTTTTATGCATTTTTTAATATTATTGGCATTAACAGAATTAAGCACATAATTCAGTCTTTCAGCTAGCAGCTTAATATTTGTGAAAGTTAGTCATTTAACAGGAAAATTTGAAGCTTTTTATAGAAGCAAGTGACGAATGTCAGGAGTGAAGGAGTGCAATGAGTTAAATACTAGATGTTTTATGTTTGTTAACTTGTATATGTGTTTCTATAAGAAAATAATGTGAATTTGTTTTCAAAATATTAATCAATTATGTTTTGGTTGAGAGCACATAGTTTTGTTATCTATTCTAAAATATATATGCACTACCTTATGGGAAAAGATGCAATATCATTATATTATTGTCCTGATATTACAGAAAAATGTTTTTTCTGAACAATTTTTTAAATTCAAACTTTGTTCATCATTTCTTGAGATACAATGCAATTCGTTACCTATTTCTGGTTTGATCTAATAGATTAAAATATATTAATTATAATTTGAAAAATATTAATAAAACAATAATTTTAGTCATTTAATAGTTTATATTTTTTTATAATATTAAACAACAAATATGGTGGATTAATTCTGAAAACAAATTTCCAACATGAAAATATTCATGAAAAATATTAAGCAAAGAAACAGACCCTTTATTTGTTTTATTTAACTTAAAAACACAGTGAAACCTGCAGCCATACGCTTCCCAAAGAATAAGGGTATACCAACAGTTTTAATGGTTCCCACATAACTTATATGCTTCACTCCATAAACCATTTTGGAAGAAGTTAATAGTTTTCAGATGTCGCTTTTAAATTATTCAGGATTTGATAACATTAATTGGTATAGATAATGAATTCATGTCATTAACTGTAATTTTTCCTGATAAAAAATGGCAACTTCAAGTTGATATACAATTCTTTGATACCAATTCTGATGCACAAGATGTGCACATTTTGTCGATTTACGACATCATTTGTGCTCAAGGCCTGTTGAAAACCAAAACCAAAACAAAATTCCAAAAGGTTGAAGAGCAAAGTCAAAAAAATACCAAAATGACCAAAAGGGGGTTGATGATAATAATTTGTGGAGATAATTATTCAAATGTTTGCAGAAACATACAAAGTATGCGTTATTGTTTAGGGATCAGCCAAACCCCCCCCTTCTCCCATGCCCTGCATTGGGCTGTTTTCTGCTCTTTGGTAGGGTTGTTGTCTCTTTCACATATTCCCCATTTCCATTCTCTATTCTAAAGTTTTCTTGGCAAACAATTCTTTGAAGTTTGAAAAACAAATGTTTGTTGTTGGAAATACTTTCCAGATGTATGTTTGGTATATACATGTACTCTATGGTTCTATGATCATTTCTAAAACAGATTACTTGAATTTAGGACTAAGCTTTCTAATGAAGTGAGCTGAAGTTATAATAAAACTGAGCTATATCTGATAATTAGAAATGTAATTCATTTACATTACTTTTTGGTAAATATAAATAAAATTTATGGACAACATATCAAGTTTATTTTGACTCACCAATGCACTTTCCAAAAAAATAAGTTCATATCAATGGTGCTCAAAGTTAAAAAAAAAAACACAAGAAATTCAAAATATTAATCTTTTCTGAAACTTTTGCAAAGTATCTGGAATAAAAACAAACTAAACTAGAATTGCAATTGCGAGCAATAGCAGATGTCGCCCCTGGCAGCCATCTTGAAAATGGCGGCCATTTTGGGAAAAAAAGTACTGATTGCACACCTTCACATAGTGATCTTACTTTCTGCCAAGTTTCATTCAATTCTATCCATGTTAAGTTTTTCGCCATTTTAACATCATTTTTCAAAATGGCCGCCAAACGTCTCCAACCGATCGCCATTTTTTTTCATGAGTTTGTTCTTCTAATTGTACTTTACAAACATACGAAGTTTAATGAAATTCTATGGTACAGTTTTTGAGATATAAACGTTTTAAATTTTCGGAGGGTACCGATCTTTGAATGGCGGCCATCTTGAAAATGGCGGCCATTTGGGAAAAAAAAGTATTGATTGCACACCTTCACATAGTGATCTTACTTTCTGCCAAGTTTCATTCAATTCTATCCAGGCATCTCCGAGAACTAAGCCGGACAAAAATCATTGGAAAGAAAGAAAGAAAGAATAATAATAATAATAATAATAATAATAATAACAAAGAAACGGAAGAATAACAATATGTCGTCCCGTGACTACGTTCGGGGCGACATAAATATATGGGCAACCACTTACAAATGCCATGGACAATCCTTTCTTTTCTTTACTAAGTGTGAGAGTTCCTTTTATCAGCAACGGCAAAAATCAGCAACAAAGCACAACAATGGATTTCTTTTATCAATTAGTCGATAATTAGGGGGCGAGATCAAAAGTTCAATGTAGGATAAAAAACTTAATTCACATAGTTTTTTCACTGACCCCCCCCCCCCTCTTCTTAACTTAATTTGGGAAAATTTTATTGACAATATGGGCATATGCTTTGAGAGTATACTTTTTGTATCATGAGTCCTGTTTTTCCTCATCAGTGTATGTTTGTTCTGTATATTGACTTGGACGTCACTTGAATCCGTATTTTTCAATCCGAAAATCGATGTCGGATAACAAAACTTGCAGCGATGTATAACCCCCCCCCCCCACCCCACCCCAAACTATTTGAATTAAGTTTTTTATCCTACATTGAACTTTTGATCTCGTCCCTAATAATAATGAAAAACTTTGTCATTACGTTTACTTAACCCTTTTAACTGCAAATCGTCCCACATTTTATTACAATATGGTTGTTAGAAGCATTTCGATATATAATGCTAAAGAGTTGTTATCTCGACAACATAACCAGCACTCCCTCATTTCAGTACAAATGTATGTTATTTTTTCAAAATTATATATTATCAGCATTTTTTTAAAACATTTTCTTTTATGGACCAAACAGTTTGGAATCACTTTGGGTCCATTATCTTCAACATCCAATGTGAAAGACTTGATAAATGAATAGAAAGTAACCTTGCTTTGATGGGTTGTAAAAATATGCGCTTTTCAAACAGTTCCTTCTGAATGTGTTGCATCTCTTTCGATTGGGATATCTTCTATCTAATGCAACGTCATGTTATAAATCTAAAAGGAGAACTTTGAAACGTAAATAAGGCTTTCCAATGAAACATTTTTAAAAATAAGTATATTCAGGAATACTCCAAAGATGACACTATACCAAATTTACCTTCAGGCAATCGGCATTCTAAAGGGTACAATTCATGCCCTTTTTCTTGCCGATCTGCTTTTTTGGAAAGATATCTCATCTATTCAAGTGAACCTGAAATTCAGGATACTTTAGATACAAAAAGTCCACTTCATGGATTTTTTTCTCGAAATGGACAACTTCGACCTAACTAAGGACTTAAAAAACTAACCTGTACGACAAACTTGAAAACTTTTCAGTCTATCTTGTCTTTTGTCATTTTACATTTATATTCCCCAGTTTGTCTTTCTGAATTGCTTATTAGAATCTGCTACCTGGACATTACTGATTGTTTATATGACCAAAGGGACAAAATAATACAGTAAACCAGAGAGAATTTAAACCCTAGCAGTAGGAACTCTCACGAAATACCAGAGGTAGCATCGGACTCTGGAACAATAACAGAGTGTCCTGTTCCGTTAACGGCACCCTTCACATCACTAGTGGGTAAAATTTAATGAAGTTCCAGTTCCGGTGAGTTGTTCAACATGACCAGAAATGCTGAAAGCTGTACGAGCATGTCATCTCGTGTTTCCGTTCATTTCTATAGATTGTGCATTATATACCATAAAAATAATTTTAAAATACCAAGTAATATATGGATATTTGACTGTGATAATTTTGCCCATGGGTATAGGCGCCTGTTTTAAATTTGCCAAAATTAATCAAAAAAAAAATTAAAGGGAATAAAAAAGTTCCCAACTAGATGTAATAAATGAATAATTTTTGTAGTAAAAAATTGTAAAAAGGGTTAAATCCATTGTCTACAGACGAACGCTGTGAAATAATGAACAAAGGTAATGATGATGTAGGCAGAGCCAAATGAGAAAAGTAATATGAAACTTAATATATTTCAATGTATTTTTATCGATATGGCATTAATAGCATTTTAAAAGTTAATACCTTGGATTTTAAAACACGATACTTTCAGTTTATAAAAGCATCACGCACGTCAACAGATACAAATTCAATACTTGTTTGGTTAACTGCAGTACGACATATTGCAAAAATGTTTCGAATTATATATTTTCTATTTCTGATTGTCTATTCTTTATGCAGTAAAATGGAGAAAAAGAGACAGGAAACAAATGCCGGAAATACGTTTCTTTGGCTTATTGCAAAGCAGTTGGACCGAGTGGAGAGCAGGATTTACTCTTTGCAGCAACGTGACCGCGAAACAGAGAAGGCGATCGACGAACTCGACAGCAGACTGAAACCGTTCGAAAGTGGACATAAATCTACTCAGAATAACACAGACATTTCAGCATTGTTATCAAGTTTACAGAATGAACAAAACAAAATTTTGGAAACACTTGAAAAGATCCGAGTGAAGCAAGAAACTTTTGAGGATAAATTTATGGAATCCAAAAATGGTATTAACTTATAAAATAAGATATAACTATACAATTACCCAAAATACTATGTTGGTTGCAACCAATAGTTTCTATAAAGAACCTCCCAGAAGTCATACTGACATAGACAATTTTGACAAAAATTTGAAGTATATTTAAAAAAGTTGAAACAAGATCTTTTCGTCTCTTTTTAGGAATCGGTCAATATGAATACTGATTAATCAAATGTCGGTGTAAGTGAAATTTGAAGACTACATTTAATGATATTAGAATATACATAATGTAACTCTATATTTCCAGGAGGAACATACATAAGATGGGGACGAAATAATTGTCAAATGAAGTCTACCCTAGTATATAATGGTAAGCAATTTCTTTACATTTGATTTGGCGGGTAGTTGTTATATTAGACTTGAATCTTCTGTTTTTTGCTATACACTGTTTTCGGCTATACACTGTTTTGCATGGCCTTTTAGAAATAATTCGTTGAAATATGCATAAATATTGAATTGAAATTGAAGTTCATTTTTAATTTAAAACATTTGTTTTAACCATATGAAGAGGGTGCTAAAGGTTTCCTGTACCAAACTTTAGCCCAAAGTTATACTTAGTATAGTATACCTGACCAAGGACGTATAACTAACACTACTATTGAAATCCTTGACTAGACGCAGCTTTTATGGATAAACCTTCATCAGCTACCACTCTTTATTTAAACTTTACAAAATCGTCAAATGAATTTGACCACAAAATTCCATACGGACCTATTAGGACAGTTACATGTAAGTAATGTCAGTTTCGGGATTAGGGAGTACAAGTCTTACTTTTTATGAATTTGTAATATTTAAAAGCACCCATTTTTTTTAAATATGCCATATGAAGTCATTTCAGTCCCGAATCAATAGATATTGAGTAGAATATTAAAATAAAAAGGTTAACTTCATTTGATGTAAGATTAATAGTATCGACTAAATAAAATAAATATTCTCTTTTAAGCATAATATGTTAACTTATCTTTAAGGATATGCAGCCGGTAGAATTGTTGAGTCAGGAGGTTCCGGTTCAAATTATTTATGCCTTCCTAAATATCCTCAGTGGGGTAGGTATTCCCCAGGTTATGATTCGTCTACTGGTCGGATCGGTGGTGTAGAATATGAAATGACGTTTATTAAGCATAATCACCCATACAACAAGTATTACAACAACAAAGATATGCCATGCGCTGTATGCGAGACTAAAAATAGACCAACAGTTTTAATGATCCCTGCAAGAACCAAATGCTTCTCAAACTGGCATCAAGAGTACACTGGCTATCTGATGTCCGAGGCACATGCTAGTCCAAGTTCAAGGTCTACATCAGAATATATATGTGTTGACCGAGATTTAGAGATTGTGCCTGGTGGAGATGCAGATAATAATCATGGTGTAGCATATCCTGTAGAGGTATTATGTGGCTCTTTGAAATGTCCACCGTATGTGGCGGGACGAGAACTGACTTGTGTTGTGTGCTCTAAATAGTACCATGGCTTCCAATCAAATAAATAAAAGTCGAATTATTGTGTTTAATTAAAATATTTTATTCCCATCAAATTCAATATACGCAAACAAATACAAGTAAATACATGTATATTAGTTAAATTAATTGTACTTCTTCACTTACGACCTTGATTGATTGCTGACAAATGTAAAAAGGATGACAGCTTTAATTGCCATCAGAGGCTTCCCGAACTGTACATTTATAGGGAGTAGCAAGAAGATCGCTGTTCTTTTCTGGCATGTCGGACATGCATTTAGGACAAAATGACCAATGTCAAAATCCTGTATAAAACTTAAAACTCTGAAAATTGGAGTTTAATTTTTAAGTCCTCTTTTACCTCAAAGGTGGTTGGAGACAGACAAGAGGCTCATAAAAGCCTTAATCGCTCACTTGCTATTTTTTGTGTAGATTAAAAATTTAGGCCAATAACCCGAAAATGGGTTGACCGATTCTTATGAAAATTTCGTTGCAGGTAGATCTTTACCTCATACACATTTTTACTTCTGTCAGTTTTGCTCCACCTGCTTTAGTTTTTTAGATATGTTCTATTTTAGCAATGGTAGCTATGTTTCTTGATGAATTAGAAAATAAAAACAAAAAATTTTTACTAGATACCATAAGGATCTTTCAGCCTAAGTTTAGCTAAAATTGACCCTGAAGGTTCAGAGGAAAAGCTTTTTGAAAGTTTACAAGGATGGCGGAAAAAAAGTGAAAAATTGTCTTTAAAGGGCAAAGACTGCTATAAAGAGGTCAATCAACGATTTTGGTCATGTTGACTTATTTGTAGATCTTTCTTTGTTGAATCTTTTTGTTGTTTACAGTTTGTCTTTTATCTTTAATATTATAACCTAAAATGGCAAAATGTCCTTAAAATTAACAATTCAGGGGCAATAACCCAACAAAGGGATGACCAGCTGAAAATTTCATGGCAGGTAGATCTTGACCTGATGAACATTTTTACCCCGTCAGTTTATAGCAATAGCTCACATGTCCTTTTAGCACAGGTGAGCTAAAAAGACTCATTTTTTCCCATCAGGGAACATAATTAATCAAACACCCTAAAAATAATATGAAAATGAAAACAAACAACAAGAGTGGACACACTTAATGTCTCGCCTGAGTACCCACATGGACACAGAATAAAGATTATCTGATACCCAACATTGCGCAAGTCAAAAGAATATGCGTTAAAGGAAATAGTAATGGTCAGGCAACATTTGTCTAAACAAATTCTATAAAGACTAGCATGTGCCCGCTAAGAACTATCTACAGGCCAAATATGGTGGGACTAGGTATTACAGTTGCTGAGAAATGGACTTATTATCACGAAACTCGGAGGCAAGTCACTCAACCACGAAATTGAGTGAAGGTCTAGAGATGGGTGTCAGACTGGCATGGACTCATTAAGAACTATCAACAGACCTAATATGGTGGGTCTAGGTATTACAATTGCTGAGAAATGGACTTAATCAACCACTAAAGCATGACATTGCGGTCAAGGTTCAGAGACAGGCTGTCAGACTGGCATATACCCACTAAGAACTATCTATTGATCATATATGGTGGACTTAGTTATTATAGTTGCTAAGAATTGGACTTAATCACGAAAAGGTGATACAAGTCAGTCAACCATAAAATTGAGGTGAAGGTCAAAAGGTGTCAGACTGGCATGTACCAATCTAAGAACTATAAACAGACCAAATGTGGTGGGTCTCTAGGTATTATAGTTGCTAAAAAAATGACTTAATCACGAAACTTGGAGGCACACTCAAGCATTAAATTGAGGCCAATGTTCAGAGGCAGTTTTCAGACTGGCATGTACTAAATTAGAACTATCAACAGACCAAATATAATGGGTCTAGGTATTACAGATTCTGAGAATTGACCTAAACACGAAATTGTAACACAAGTAACTCAAGCATGAGATTGAGGTCAAGGTACAAAGACGGGTGTCAGGCTGGCATGTGCCTACCAAGAACTATCTATTGGCCAGGTGGGCTTAGGTATTAGTTCCTTAGAAATGGATAATCATGAAAATGTGAGGCAGGTTACTCAACCATTAACTTGAGAGCAAGGTCAAAAGGCAGATATGTATCCATTTAGAACTATCTATTGACCAAATATGGTGGGTCTAGGTATTATAAATACTGAGAAATGGACTTTACCACGAAAATGTGACAAAGTCATTAAAGCATGAAATTGAGGTCAAAGTCTAGAGACAGGTATCAGACTATACTCCATTTTACTTTCTTTTCTGATGTCCTATTGAGAATCCTCGGGTTTTATCCTTAGGCTAATGCCTTCAAAATCATGAAGGCTAAAATCTGATTGGCTGATTGGAAAGGTCATCAAAATAGAAAGTAAAATGGAGTGTTGTTAGATCTACATGCCGTGACTGAAAGGAGCAATCACTAGATCCAGTTTTAATTAGATTGGGCATGTGCCCACTAATAACTATTTATTGACTAGATATGGTCGGCTAATAGGTATTATTCATAGTTGCTAAGAAATGGACTTAATCACGAAAATGTGCTAGGTATAACAGGTGTTGAGAAATCGATTTAACCACGAAACTTTGATGCAGATTTTACATTTATGTTTATGAAGTCAGTGAACCATGAAAACGAGGTCAGGGTCACAAGACAAGTATACTGTGACAAAGTTTATACCAGACGAGACAAAAATACAACAAAAAAACTTTCAGAAGAGGGCCTTAATTATTCTCTAATGGAAACAACTCTGGTAAAATGTTATAATGACATGTTTATTGTTACATGAATTCCTTTTTTTCCTTTGATCTTTTTATGGAATATATTCAAGAAAAAAAGCAAGCATCAACTAGAACATGTGCAATAAAAACCAAATCAGGATATAATGCATAAACCCATCAGATTTTCATGTAATTTCAACTGAAAACAGACCGTGCAATATTCAATAACCTAAATATGATAATGCATAGCCAAGCTCTGCCTCCAACAGGGAATGACAACACCCTAAAAATATACTAGTAAATCTTATAAATTTAGACAAACTTTTATTCAGAACAAATTATGACAATATATGTATTAAACACAATACAATTTATAATATAGTTCTGTTAAGTTTCAATTAAGTCTTGGAAAATTCAACATAAAACTAGAGACCCCCAGGAGCCTGTATCGCTTACCTGGACTATATGTCCATCTTGGCTGGCAGCGTGGAACATTGCTGTCAAGTTCCAATTGTCTCACTGGTTTCAAACAAGAAGATCATTCAGTGAACTTTCCCATTAGGTCATATGTTAAACTAATTTCCACTCTGGCAGCCATCTTGGATGGTGGACAGGGTAATCGGATATATTTCTGAAAGAAGAAACTAAGGACCATTGCTGGCAAGTTTTTTTCCAATTGGCCAAGTGGTTTCAGACAAGAAGATCTTTAAGTAAATTTCCCATAGGGTCCTATGTTAAACAAAGTTCGGCCTGCTGGCAATCTTGGATGAGGGGTGCGGTCATAGGATATACTTCTTTAAGAGGACCACTTAAGGACCATTGCTGCCAAGTTTTGTTCCAATTGGCCTATTAGTTTCAGACAAGATCTTTAAACTAGATGTACTGTGAGCAGAGCTCACAAAGGATACCCCCCGCTTTGAAGTCCAATTACCTCCCTTGTGTGATATCGGAAAGCAAAGATTTTTCTTCATGCACATCTTTGGATGATATACTTCCTTTCTGTAAAGTTTCGTTGAAATCCATTGAGTGGTCTAGGAGGAGTTGCGCTTACGAGGATCATATATAATGTATAAGCCAAAAAAAATAGAAGTCCAATTATCTCCCTTGTGTGAAATCGGAAAGCAAAGATTTTTCTTCATGCACATCTCTGGATGATGTACTTCCTTTCTGTAAAGTTTCGTTGAAATCCATTGAGCGGTCTAGGAGGAGTTGCGCTTACGAGGTTCATACATAATGTATAAGCTAAAAAAAATAGAAGTCCAATTATCTCCCTTGTGTGATATCGGAAAGCAAAGATTTTTCTTCATGCACATCTTTGGATGATGTACTTCCTTTCTGTAAAGTTTCGTTGAAATCCATTGAGCGGTCTAGGAGGAGTTGCGCTTACAAGATATATGGACAGACAGACAGACGGACAGACGGATGGACAAGGTGATTCCTATATACCCCCCCAAACTTTGTTTGCAGGGGGTATAATAAATTTCCCAATGTTAAACTAAGTTTGGCTCTGGTGGCCATCTTGGATGACATGTGGGGTCATCACATCAAATTCTGAAAGACGACGACCAGTTTTGTTCCAACTGGCCCAATGGTTTCAGAGGAGAAGATCTGTAAAGGAAAGTTTACGACGATGGACTACAGACGCCAGACTCCAAGTGATGACAATAGCTCACATGGCCCTTTGGGCCAGGTGAGCTAAAAATGTAAAAAAATCCCTCTAAAGAAAAAAAAATTATCCTTTTTAACAAAGATCCAATCTCTTTAGGATTTTAAAGTATGTGAATTCAAAACTTTTTAAAAAATGCAATAAAACTTCCCTGTAAGTATCACGTAACAAAACTGAAATAAACTCTCGCATACTAAATTTTCCCACCCCATCGAAGTCCACCAGCATTGCATGGTTGACATGGATGACGCGTTATTTTCAATCATCCGATTGGTCAGACCATAATTATGTGGGCATAGCACACCTTCCTCCTTTGATGAATAAATTTCTCATGTTATGTGCTCGAAAGTTTATTTGACTAACTCGGAATGTCGTGCTATAAATATAACATAAAGCAAATGTGCATGAGCTTGAACCTAAATGCCTGTGGATGACCCTCATGCCATACAATGACCACAAGAACGGTTAAATTTATAGTCACAAATAATCACTGGCATTCTGTAAGCTCTATAGAATAAAGAATGGATACAGGGAATGTGTCAAAGAGACAACAACCTGACCAAAGAGTAGAAAACAGCTCAAGGCTACCAACGCAGTCAGAAAATCCCACACCTAGAGGCAGGCTTCGGCTGGCCCCTAAACAATAATGCATACTAGTTTAGCGCAATGGACGGCACACTAAACTCCGAAACATACAACTGAACCAAAATTAAAAAACACACAAGACTAACAAAGGTTAGAGGTTCCTGCCTTGGCTACCTCCTTCATATATGACATCAAAATAGCTACTTATAAAAAGTTTAAAATTCTTTTATTTGTTTATTTATTTAAGTCATTAAAACTGATAATCATCTTTCATTGGTTGATCTTTATCCTCTCCACCCAATCGGTTTGGCCCATCATAGTCTATTCCAGGTGTATAGTGTGGTTCTATAACCTCTGGCTCAGATAACTCTAAACAACCCTCTTTTACTGAAGTAATAAAGGCCTGCAGCTGTAAAGACATAATAATATTCTTTATTAATTTAATTTCCTACACCCCAAATTTATCCTTGCATACTTTTAGTAAAATATTGCTTTAATGTCAATACTTTTAGTACAATATTGCTCTCCTTGCATACATATAGTAAAATATTTCTCTAACGTCAATACTTTTAGTAAAATATTGCTCTAACTTCAATCAGCTCTTTTTCATATTGTATTGGGCTGCCAAAGCATACTTCGTATATGAAACTAGGAAACTGTCAAACAATATTTACTGAATAAATGTTATTGAATTTCAAATTAATTTTCTGCTCAGAATTCTAATATCTTTTATTTCTGTAACCATTTGAATAATTATAAAAAAAAACTTCTCTTCATCAACTTCAGATTGCTGTTTTTGGTCAAGTATAATGAAAGTAAAGAACACAGATATGTCACGTACACCAAGCAGTTTTTAATAATCAACTTCTTAATATCATTTTGTTACTAGTAGACATTACTTAAAACTGTAGACTTTTATACTGAAGAGAAGAATGGTTATATAAGACTTACATAAATGGTTTCTCTTAAGAAAGTAAAATTATTACCTGTAAACTACTGATAAGTGGTTATTCCCAGTTTTATATATATATATATGAATGCGCTCAGACATCACACAGCCCAAATCAATACAATAGAGGCTATGTAACAGCAGGATTCCCAGTTTTATTTATATATGAAAGCATTCAGACATACCACAACCCAATTCAATAGAGGCCATGTAATGTCAGGATTCCCAGTTTTATATATTTATGAATGCACTCAGATATCCCATAGCCCCATACAACAGAGGCCAGGTAATGTCAGAAGAATCTCAGACTTATACCCTGGACACTAAAGTACTAAATTCTGGTTTTGTGAAAAAGAAAAAAAATTCTGTGAATGACTTTAATGACCTTATTGCAATATACACATGTATGACATTACTTCAAAACAATGGGATATTTTTGGTGTTTCTGATAGTTGGATCGATGTTGACTGTAAGGACACACCTAATTTATGTACAAAATTTTAACATACCCACAGTTTTTTCATAAACTAGTCGATCTTTGAATTATGAGGGACACACAGCAGTCTGCAAACCAGCAACAATATGTAGGATAGTGTCTAAACATGTGATTAACTCAGTAAAATGAGCTGGAGAATTATAAACACATGAAATAAACTGTTCACTTTTTGTATTATGTTCATGTGATGCATTCATGTAGTACTTAAATCCCACTTCACCATTTTATAAAAATAAAATATCAATAATAAATTTACCATTATACACATCACTAGTCACACTTTTTCAAAGGTGCAATATGGGCTCTGTTTTTTATGAATTTAATTTTTACAAACTACTATGTGTCCTGCACACATTGACAAGTGATCTTTTTATGGGAAACTAAGGAATTGATAACATTTCAAATATATATTTATACATCTCATTAATGGGTGTCATGATTGAAAATAAGACATTTGTATTTTATTTATATCAAATGTTTAGACATATCATAAAAGTGCTTTTGGTAAGCATTTTTTCACAGCTCAAATACAGTGAATCTAAAGAATCACTTACTAAATGATTTATTCAAGCAAACTTCTGAATCAATGTAATCACTATAGTATAGACTTACTTTTTCAGATTTTGAGTCTTCTGCTTGTTCATCATAGAATACATTAGTAATACCAGCATGTAAACATCTCTGTGCCAATATGGTACCAATATTCTGGGCAGCTGATACATCAGAGCAACTGAAAAAGTCAAAATGCAGGAAACTATATTTCTGTAGCTTTTATTAATGTATAGTCATCTGCTATCCTGTAACTTGTGATGAAATAATTAGGTAGGATCTGCCCAGCATAACCAATGGCAGAATTTATCAAATGGATAAAATTGGTGTAGGGTTGTCAATTAGAATAAATGAATACCATCTTGGTTCACAGTCCACGAAATCCGACACATTTCTGAAAGAGGACATCCTAAGAACCATCGCTACCAAGTCTGGCTCCAATCTGTCCATTGGTTTCAGGAAAGAAGATTTTTCAATGAATTTTCCCATAGGGCCCTATGTTAAACTAAGTTCAGCTGTGGTGGCCACCTTGGTTCTAAGTCTGGGTCATCGGACACAATTCTGAAAGAGGACCATCTAAGGACCATTGCTACCAAATCTAGTTCTAATTGGCTTAGTAGTTTCAGACAAGAAGATTTTTGAGTGAATTTCCCATAGGGTTCTATGTTAAACTAAGTTCGGCTGTGGTGGCCATCTTGGTTCACAGTCCATAAAATCCGACAAATTTTTGAAAGAGGACCTCCTAAGGACCATTGCTGCCAAGTCTGGTTCCAATTGGTCAAGTTGTTTCAGACAAGAAGACTTTTCAAGGAATTTCCCATAGGGCCCTATGTTAAACAAAGTTCGGTTGTGGCGGCCATATTGGTTGTCAGTCCAGGTCATCGGACACAATTCTGAAAGAGGATCATCTAAGGACCATTGATGCCAAGTCTGGTTCCAATTGGTCAAGTGGTTTCAGACAAGAAGATTTTTCAATGAATTTTCCCATAAGGCCCCATGTTAAACTAAGTTCGGCTGTAGCGGCCATCTTGGTTAACAGTCCAGGTCAGCGGACATACTTTTGAAAGAGAACCTCCTAAGGACCATTACTGCCAAGTTTGATTCCAATTGGCCTTTCAGTTTCATAGAAGATTTTGGAAATTCGTTCCCCCCTTTTCTATTTTTAGTAACAGCAGCCATGTCGGTTGGAAGTCGAGAATACCAGACACAATTTTGGATGGGGACCCCCCAAGGACCATTCCACTAAAGTTTGGTGCCAATTGGCCTAGTGGTTTCAGAGGAAATGATCTTTAAAGGAAAGTTTATGCTGGATGCCGTCTTTAAAGGGCAAAAACTCCTATAAGGGGTCAATCAATGATGTTGGTCATGTTGGCTTATTTGTAGATCTTACTTTGTAGAACATTTTTGCTGTTTACAGTTTGCCTTTATCTATAATAATATTCAAGATAATAACCTAAAACTGCAAAATTTCCTTAAAATTAAGAATTCAGGGGCAATAACCCAACTAACAGTTGACCGATTCGTCTGAAAATTTCATGGCAAGTAGATCTTGACCTGATGAAGATTTTTACCCCATGTCAGTTTTGCTCTAAATGCTTTAGTTTTTGAGATATAAGCCAAAAACTACAGTTTACCCCTATGTTCTATTTTTAGCCATGTTGGTTAGCAGGCAGGGTCATCGGACAAATTTTTTAAACAAGATACCCTAATGATGCTTTTGGCCAAGTTTGGTTCCATTTGGCCTCAGTGGTTCTCTAAAAGAAGTCATTTGTATGCATTTCGCATAGGGTCCAGTGTTAAACTTAGTCCCCTGCTGGCGGCCATCATGCTATGTTTTGTTACATTCCATTCAGTGGTTCTCTAAAAGAAGTCATTTGTATGCATTTCCCATAAGGTCCAATGTTAAACTTAGTCCCCCGCTGGTGGCCATCTTGGATGATGGATCGGCTACAAAGTAACAACACTTGGTCAGCACCTCATAAGGAACATTCATGCCAGATTTAGTTTCATTCCATTCAGGGGTTCTCTAAAAGAAGTCATTTGTATGCATTTCCCATAGGGTCCTATGTTAAACTAAGTTGCCCGCTGGCGGCCATCTTGGATGATGGATCAGCTACATAGTAACAACACTTGGTCAGCACCTCATAAGGAATATTCATGCCATGTTTGGTTTCATTCCATTAAGTGGGTCACTAAAAGAAGTCATTTGTATGCATTTCCCATAGGGTTCTATGTTAAACTAAAACCCCTGCTGGCGGCCATCTTGGATTATGGATTACGGGCCAGGTGACCTAATAAGATGCGGGCCTCGGTCGCCTAGATAGTTCATCATGACTACTAATGATCACTAGCCTGTCAAAACTGGGATTGTGAGTTTGAATCTCACCTGTGGCA
The DNA here is from genome assembly GCA_028015205.1 of Mytilisepta virgata. Taxonomy (NCBI): domain Eukaryota; kingdom Metazoa; phylum Mollusca; class Bivalvia; order Mytilida; family Mytilidae; genus Mytilisepta; species Mytilisepta virgata. The sequence continues at coordinate 17,542,923 of CM051520.1, read as the reverse complement.
GGGTGTGTTCGACTCCTATCTAAATTGACAAGGATTGCCAATTTTCCTACCGGAGGTCCGTGGTTCTCTCCAGGTACTCTGGCTTCATCCACCAATAAAAACTGGTTGCCGCAAAATAGCCAAATGTGCTGAAAACAGCGTAAAACCCAAACTAAACAAACAAACAAACAAAATAAGATGTTCCCTCTACAAATGCTTTGATGATGTAGACATTTCAAGCGTCCTGTCAGATAAGAGTATTTTTCACAAATACCCCACTGCCTCTGAAATCGTTTGTAATGCATAGTATTAGTGAAAAATACCCCTCTAATGAACCAGTGAGATTACATCAATCTTATATAAGGTGTAATTATGCTTAAAAGATAAGTCACACAGATCTACATGTATATTAAATTTTAATGAACTAAAGGTATTTTTCATGTTTAAATTTTTACCTCAATAAATGTAGTCCAATGGCCAATTCTTTGGTAGAAGCAGAGATAATAGTTTCTCCTGTCCAGTGCACTATTTTACCAAAAGTATGTCTGTTTGTTGTCTCAAATACTAATCTGAAATAAAAAATGAAAAGTGATGATACCGTTAATACAGATTCAAATACTAGTACACATAGTCTGAACCTTTAAATTTATAAGTCACTCGCCTGAACCCTGATCCAATAAAATTTGCTTTGGGCTGTCTGTCTTTATTCTAGTCTGGTCACTTTTTGTTTGGACTACTTAAAAAAAGATATACCCTAAGTAGTCAAAAGGTCTATCATATGAAACAGTTTAGCACAGACTCATTTACTACTGTGTGTCTCAAATCAACTACAACTGGTTTTTCTGGAAAGTTTCTGAATATAGGACAATAAAAACTATAACGTTTCCTTTGGTTTATGTCAGTCATATATGTAATTAAGTAGTTCCCTTTTCAAATTCTGAGATCTATAAAATTCTCTAAATTAGTTTCCCACTTTTGTGTGTGATTTTATATTTACATAAAATTGACATAACAAGGAATGTGCGTGCTTTGTTTCTACACATCTTTAAGATCACACCTTGCCATTATTTAAAATACAAATATTTGAAATAAAGCATCCCAAGGATCAGCATGACCTATTTAAGCATGGGAGTACAGTCTGAAATTTTCAGTGCCATCTTTAAATATTTCAGCATCAGTGTTCATTCCTGATAACAGTGATTTTTGTTCCATATGGTATTGGGATAGGAATCCCATAATATCTGTAGTATATGCATAAGACATCAATCAAATCTAAGATGACCAACAGCAAACTGTAATCTAAATCAATCGTGTTTGTTATCCTACATTAGAAAATACACCAGAAATATGCATTGGTATGGTAAGAAGTATTTGATAAACTGAGAACAATCCAACTGGGACAGAAGCAGAAAACTTTAACAAATAGATTTGAACAGTTATTAAGTAATTTTGATGTTAATTCATTTCAATTATAGAAAAATTGTGATGTTTGGCATCAGGTTATGCAAATTCTCAAATTAACTTTAAGACCATTATGACATTAAAGAAACATGCAGCAAAGACATCAATGTGACAAAAACAATACTTATTTGAAAAAAAAAATTTACTTATGCAGTAGGGCACTTGAATAACGAAAAAGAAAGCCTTCTACTGCTGAATACTGATAGAATTATGTTAACTTAGTGCTTCTTGAGTGTTAAATTGACAAAAATAAATTTTAATAAATATGAATTTTAAAATTTGATTTTTTTTCTCTCTTTCAAACAATGTCAGGGTTAACGATCAGACCAAATGAGTATCACCACTGCTGTTTTATCATAAGTGTTCCTCTGGCCTTGAATTTTTTTTTTTTTTGGTAATCCCTGAAATCACAAGGTTTTCATCAATAAATCAGTTACAGAAGAATGTGGGACACACAACAGTCATTATCTTTGACAACCTAGAATCATGCAAAATATGTTAATGTGATTTCTCCATACAATTTTATTGAATATACTAGAAAAAGAAATAAAATGAGTTTTTAAATTTAAAATTATTGTGAATGTGATCATCATGTCACATTTTCCATGTTCATGAAAAAATTTATAAACTTCCAAATTTGTAATATCAATCAATCAATACTGTTTATAACAAAGAAACACTGAAAACTAAATATTACTGTCAACAGGAACTGTAAAAACCATGAATGAACCCAGGTTCACCAGATGGGTAGTAAGTTCTGGCTTTATAAACAAAACACATCATGTCATCCAACAAAGTCAATTTGGTAGTAGTCCTAAATCAATGGAGATCTGATAGAATAGGTTTGTTTGTTTAATTGGGGTTTTACGCCGTTTTCAGCACATTTGGCTATTTTGCGGCGGCCAGTTTTTTTTGGTGGAGGAAGCCGGAGTACCCGGAGAGAACCACCGACCTTCGGTAGAAAAATCGGCAATCCTTGTCAATTAAGATCGGAGTCGAACACACCCCGCCACAGGTGAGATTCGAACTCACAACCTCAGCGTTGACAGGCTAGTGATCACTAGTAGTCATGAGGAACTACCTAGACCACTCGGCCACCGAGGCCCCTGATAGAATAGGAGAAACAAGTCCAATGTCATTTGTGATATTCATAAATTGTAATGATCAATCAATTCATGTAAAATTTTACCACTGATGACAACAACCTACCTCTGATAAAAACTTACAAATACAAATATGTTTATTGACACAAGCACATAATTAATGAACTTGCACAGGCTCAATGTACATGTAGTAAGTGGCTTATCTGACAGTGGTATATATTTGCAATTATTTTCTTTTTAAAGCACACAAGTTAACATAAACAACCAAGAAAAGCTGCTTTGGTAATATGAATTTGAATTAGTTTGACTGAAAATGTATATATGATCATCAAAATACAAAATCATGCTATAATAGTGACTAACCCACAATATATGTTGAAATTGAATTTGAAGATTTATAGGCAAAATGAAAATTACCTCCGCTTGCATACTAATAAATTAATATAGTTCTATTTTCTTGTAACCTGCTACTTACTTATTATAGTATTCTCTATTTGGACTTTGAAACACCCATCCTTGTCTTTTCCTGGCTAATCCCATACTTTCAAGATTTCTACATATAAATGTACATGTATACAAGATATCAAGTATATTTAGGCGATATTATGTTAAGACATTATAAATCTGCATGTCATTAACAGTCTTAATTTTTGACGAAAAATTCACTAGTATAATGTAATATAAATAGGATTTTAATCTGACTGACTTTATCAAGCTTGAGACAGATATGTGTTCAATTTTCGTATGAAGACATTGCTTACAAATTATTCAGATTAATGTTAAAATCATAAAATAAAAATAATTAACCTTGGGTTTCTGTTGACAAAATCTGGATTGACTTCATAATCTTTATTTTCACCTGCTTTACATACTTGAGAAGTTTCAAAACCTCGTCCTAAATATAACAAAACAAAAATTGTATATTTCCATATATATGTAATATTTAAAATACAATTGATTGTAGGTATTTATCTCAAATTCAGAAGGATGTTCACCAATATAAAAGCTGAACAGGTGCCAGTTTAGGGGCCAATTAAAAAACAGTGTATTTAGAAAGCTGATCCATATTATACTGTATATTTATTATACCCCCCCAATTTCAAAATATCTTTGAGAAATTAATGTTTTACAATTAACATCCTTCAAATGCTTCATTTATTATCTCTCTTGTTCTCACCCCAGGCAATATAATGTAATGCAGATAGTAAGGAAAGGTGTTTATTGCAGCAATAAACAAAATAATTTGGATTTTAGGTCACAAGGTCCTCTTCTGGTACAGTTAGAAAAGTGAGATTTCCTTACACAGTTCTATTGAATTCTTTACCAGTTTTTAGCCTGGGTAACAGTAGGAAATTTTGAACATAAAATTATGCTTTACTGTATACATGTATTGTGATATGACATACTCAATAAACTGTACAGTATACTGTTGGTAATTTTTTTTGTGCAACTGTAAGCTCATTACCAGTACTTATCCTAGATTGATATTCATGTATGTCTTTTTTAAAACTTCAAGTCGTTTTCCACGAATATTTCCAATATTTCATTAAAATGAAAGTCAAAAGCATTTCTCTGTCTTTTCCACTGCTGAAATTCCTGACATATTTTATAAAAGCAGATTTTGAATTTTGAGTGGAATTTGTTGCTTTTTGCAAATGCTGTCCCTTCAATCAAATGTGACATTTCAGTATATGTGGAAGTTCTTTTTCAGAAGTTTGATCCATGTTGACTCTTACTCTTAGGGCATATCTAATTCTTTTATCATGTGTAGAGAATACACCCTTTCCAGGATTCAAAATTGTATACTATATTTTTGCAAGTTCCTTTAAGGCATAACATCCATTACGCTTTGAGGATAGAGCAAACCAATCTTTTTCGATTTAATTCTTTCAAGATTCTGCTTTAAAACAATATTTTTTCATTAGATTATTTTAGTATATTTTAAAGAAATTCATTTTCAAGAACAACAATACTGTTATAATAATGATTTTTTAATCTGAAGCGTACGTTTAATTTTTTTTCAATTTCAAAATATTTTATTGATAAATACATATCAAATGGATTGGACAACAGGCTAGGCCTATACAAGTCCTCTCCACGTTTATCAACGTCTATGAATAGCCTGATTGAAACAATGAAAATAAACAATTTCTGAAAACTTTCATGTTATAAAATATAATGTCCCCACTTCCTGCAATTGTCTTTCATTTCTTTTAATTTTTTAAAGAAAAATACAAACTCTAAACTATTTTAAAACAGACATTTAAAAAGGGTCTCTATCAAAATCAATGACCGGAAATATAGAAGTGCCCTAAAAAAGTAAAAGAACGTCATAAAATAAATACCAGGATTCTGAGAAATTGACATCCCAAAAACGACGTATTGCTATAAAGTCTGGTTTTTTTTCAGCAAAAACAAGTTGCCAAAGTATGTGGGACTTAGGTATATACGTAGTGGATTACTATTTTTAATCCTTTTTTGTATTATCTGGTAAAAAATAATTAATAAATTCAGTTTTCCTTTTAAATTTTGAGACATTTAATCATTTATGGATTCCTCGTACAGATTTTTCACTTTGATAGTTTTGAGAATATTTCATTTGCCTCTATTTTGATGCAATATCCCAGTAATGTTTAAAATGTTGATTTTCATTGGTTAACCTCAAAGTCAAAATTAGAATTAAAAAAAAAATTTCAACCTTTTAATTTCATAGCCCTGCTTTATAGCCACCATTGCATGTTCTTCTCAGTAATTGATTTCTATATTAAAAAAGGTTCAGAATGGATTATCTAAATGAAACTTGTGAATTTCGTTGTATTTGTTAAATGTTATGTTAAATTTGTTTGATGATCATTGAATTTGAAAACTGAATGACTATAACTTGAAGACTCAATCAGGTCTTTATTTTTCTGCACAACTCAGATCCCAGAGGAACAAACTCTAAAATAGGTGAATATTTAGCTGTGAACATAAACCTTAAATCATTAACTTTGAGGGAAGAAAGAGTCCGATTTTTTCGTTGGATGTTCATTTTGGCTAAACACTGGTCATTTCCCTGTTGTCCCTTGTCATATCTTACTGTAATATATGACCCATAATTTGATATCTTGACCTAAGTTATGGGGACCTGGGAACGGAGGCTCACAGAGCTCAGCAGACCCTCCTGCTACAAACATAGTTGCTTTTAATTTGCAAAATCAGATATTTTAAGTGTACCAATAGATTTGCATGTCAATGCATCTGAAAAGAACGGTAAACGAATTCTTCTGGCCAAAAAGTTCATGTTTCTGGGAGATGTAATGGAGAGGGGATGGAAACCCTAAAAATGCTTTTAAAAATTTAACATCAGTTTGATCACGAATTGTAACCCGGGAAATATTTCTTGATAATAAATTAGTCATATGAAAAGAACAGTATCAAATAATATTCTGAATGTCGTCCAACTGTTTTGCTGTAATTTTTTAACTCTACAAAACTGATATAAAGACAGCTCCGTCATTGATTCGAAAATTACAAAAACCAAAACCGGAAGCACGTGTTGACTGTCAAAAGTGAAAACAAATATTTTCCATTTGTCATTTGAAGTTAATTTGTTTTTTTTTTCAGGTTTATTTCATGTAGTAACGTTATTCAAGGACATATTGTCTATATAATCTATTCTGTTAGAAATGCAACATAATATTTTATATAGAGTGATTGGTTTACAATTATGTAACTCCCCTTTATACTGCTGGTTTTGTCTTGGCTGATTCTACAATGTTTATTATACTATTCGTTTCTGCTGTCTCATATTGTTTGTTCTCTAATCAACAATAATCAGCATGTGAGGTGTATGTATGTTATGAGTTATTTGTTTTAATTATGCCTGTAAGGCCCCTGTGATAGGAAATAATTTGATTTATACTTGGGTCTCACTGTAACGTGGTACTTATTTTCGTAAGATGGTGTCAAAATAATGTTGGAAGCGTGATACAGTGGGAATAATATATACATATTATAATGCACTATTGTTCTGTCATAGTCAAGTTGAAGTTTTTGCTGTGTTTTAACCCTACCACTAGTGACACTGTTCTGACAGTGTCTGTATCTAGTCCTGATAATAATGACGTCTACTGAGGGTATTTTTCAATTTGATTTTTTTAAATCCCTCAAAATGAGGGTATCACAGAAAAAAAAACTAGAGATTGTTTCTGTAAGACACAGATGCCCCGCCTAAAATGTAAGTCATCATGTATGAATGCTCAGTACTATCCAAGTCACATTCACTGATGAATTTTCATTGATACACCATGTAGAGTTCCAAAGAAATGAACCTAAAGGCAAAACTTAACCAGAGTCGTTCAAGCATAAAATGTAGGTCATAATGACCCAATTATTGTATGACTGCACTGTAACTACCTAAGGCACATGCACTGATGAAGTTTCATTTATACACTATGCATACCGGTAGTTCCAAAGAAAGGAACCTAAATGCAAAACTTAACCACATAGTTGGGACAGATGTATGGGGGTAACTCTATATGCCCCCTCCACATTCGTGGGTGGGGTATAAAAAGCCTTCCAAGATGTCATAATTATTTGGACTATGACTGTAACCTGACTCTCTGTTGTAGTCTTTGCTCTTTTATGTTACTTTTTGTCCGGGTTTATGTTTGTCAGGCGGCATTGATTGATTGGTGTGTTGTTGTTGACCTTTCCTGTTATCCATTTTGTTGTTATGCCCCATGGTCAGTTTGTGATATACATGGTCCGAGTCGTCCTATGACCCCGGTCTGAGTACAAACCATATGGTCCGATAAGCTGGGACAAGTTGTCCAATGGTAGGGTACGAGTGTAATACATGAATATGAATGCCTAAAACTTTTTAATAAATTTAAACTAAATAGAACAAATTGCATGATCAGGTTACCCTGAATAAGTACAAGCGTACATGTATTCCTTTTCACATCAGTTTAAATAAATTAAAATCTGATTCAAAAAATTCTCTGGCAGTAACGGTTATGGCGACCCATTTTTTAGAGATAGTTTAATTTTTAAAAATTCCATTGCATTCATGTTGATCACTGGTGTTTGCAGTATCTCACATGTAAAATTTTACCTATATAAACAAATTTTTGAATCTAATTCATAATTATTCCCTAGATGTGCTTTAGATTTTAAATAGGTAAAAAGGTGAGACTTTGAGAAAAAATAAGAGGAAAAATATCTATCAAACATTAAAATTTTGTCCTTTGTGGAAGATGATATATACTGTTATAGAATTGTCATTGATATTGTCAAAATACTACAAAGTGCTTTACAAAGCCTTTAATTCTATTGATGTGGTTTATGAAATTTTAAATTATTTTGACCATGTTCTATTTTAATACATGTATATTATTTATTTCAGACAGGATGACAACTGATGGAGATCAGGACTCCAATGATAAAAGAATTCTTGTCCAATTTAAAAGTGAAACTGGAGAAGTTACAGGAAGTCCATTTGATATTCCAGTAGAAATCAATACAGAAAAATTACAGCTTGTTTGTAATGCATTATTATCAAATGTAAGTACATCTGGACTTGTGTTTTTGGTATATAATAGAAAACTCAGTTGTTATGTAGTAAAAAACAACATTTTAACATTATGCCTTTATTTGTGCTAAAAATAACAGAAATAAAAATCTGCTAAAATTTGTAGATGCTAATCATAATTTACATAAATATTATATTATGATAGACATCATGACAATTTGAATACTTTCGGTGTAAAATATAGATACAATGTATATTTTAGGGTTTTTGTCATGTTCTCTTCATTTTGGATAAATCCCACTAAATTAAGATAAAGAACGCAGCATAAGCAATAAGAGCAAAGGACTGGCCAGTTCGGAGTCGGTATAATGTGTCCATGTTGGGTGATATGTCTTCCTGTGGACCACATGAGCTAGCACATTAAAAATATCGGTACAAAGTAGGGATCATATTCATATCGTATCAACAAGTTCTCATCCTGATATGCTCCCAATGGTTGCCACTAGACATTAAACAATAATGTATCCATCCATCCATTCTTGTTCTTATTATAATTGTAGGAAGAAAAAGTACCATACACATTTTTTGTCAAAGAAACAGAAATCACAGATACTCTGTCAAAAGCTTTAGACAAAGATACATTAGAACAGTCAGAAGAAGTACTAGACATAATATATCAGCCACAGGCTGTATTTAGGGTCAGACCAGTCACAAGATGTACAAGTTCTATAGAAGGACATGCAGAGGCTGTGATCTCTATAGCCTTTAGTCCTGATGGACGATATTTAGCTAGTGGATCGGGTGATACTACTGTCAGATTCTGGGATATTTATACAGAAACACCTCAATTTACATGTAAAGGTATGGTTAAAAAATTTAGTGTATCATAATTATATTGAAATGAGAAATTAATGTTATTATTGTTAAAAGTAGAGCAATTTTACTGGAAAATTATGCAGACACTATGACAATTGTACAGAAATCATGACCATTTTGTAGAAAGTGGTTTAGGTAGTTTGTCAAGACTACTAATGATCACTAGCCTGTCAACTGTCCATCGGATGGGGATGAAAAATGGCTTTCCTGTGTAAAGGGAGAGCAACACCCTTAGCATGTTAAAGACTCCTCTGTAGATATCGAAAAAGATTAGGCTAAAATGCCGCTACAGAGGCTGCTCTCGCAACCGCCAAGTGGAGAGGGATAAGTATAAGTTGGTATAACTTGTTACCCAATCCACCATAAATAAATAACTTTAAACTAATCAAACTGTCAACACTGAGGTGCTGAGTTCAAATTTCACTTGTGGCGGGGTGTGTGTGACTCCGATCTTAATTGACAAGGATTGTCAAATTTCTTCTTCGGTGGTTCTCCATCTTCCTCCACCAATAAAAAGTGGTCATGGCGAAATATCCAAATGTGCTGAAAACGGCCTAAATCCCCAATTAAACAAACAAACAAACCATGTTGTAGACATAAAAATATTACCCTTCCTGCGGTAAACAAAATTATTTGGACAATAGATATGAAATTAGTGTCTTGTCTAAAATAATATAGCCCACAAATGTTATTTGACAGTAAAAGTATTAGTTGTATAATAAAATAAATAAATATTGTAAACATGGAAGGTTGATTAACCCAAACTGTTAGAACATGATTAACCCAAACTGTTAGAACATGATTAACCCAAACTGTTAGACACGATTAACCCAAACTGTTAGATATGATTAACCCGAACTGTTAGAACATGATGAACATTATTTGTTAGATTAACAAATTTAAACTTAAGACAAGTATAATTTGAACAAAAGTTATTCCTCATGGGATTCAGTCTAGACATATTTCCATGTTTAACCATTAGAAACTATGTTAGTAATTTATTTTCATATATTTTAGCACATAAACATTGGGTTTTATGTATAGCCTGGTCACCAGATGGTAAAAAGTTAGCATCGGGTTGTAAAAACAGTCAGGTAAATCTTCATGGGTGTTACATTCTAAATTTAGGACTTCATACATATTTTTTTTAATTATGTGTATTCTATAATGATTGCATCAATTTGAATTTTTTTTGTTAACCACACAAATACATTTAGCACTTAAAAGAATTGCACTTTTTGTGCTGTATAAGTGTTTCATACTTTCGAGGAGATTTTTGTTTCCTTTAGCTTGAAATAAAAATTTTACTACACTCACTTCGTTTTGCATTCACAGGAGTTAACTTGTAAAAACATAAGACAGGTTGGTTTATCAGGATTTATGCCACTTTAAGAGAAGTTGGCTATATCACAAATAGGTCTTTTAAAATTAGATGATAAGTGATATGACTTTGGTTGTCCGATGCCATTTAACAAATCAAAGCTCACAAGTCATTACATACACAAAATTCACATATACATGTATTGGTAAAACCTAGACACTACACATCTGTGTTATTAGAAATCTTTTATTAAAAAATTTTTAAGAAGACCTTATTTGGGATATTGACAACAGTTTGATATTAAATATTAAAATTCCCAATGTACTATGTTATACATATGTACTTACAGATATGTATATGGGATCCATCAACAGGGTTACAAACTGGTAAAACATTTACAGGACACAGACAGTGGATCACATGGTTGGCATGGAAACCTTTACATTTGTAAGGTTATCTTAGAAGGCATATTCTTTATTTTTCTTTTCTGTGTTTTTCAACTTTTGTTAACCTTTGGAAAATTTCCCAGCAATTTTATTCAAGATGGATATTTGAATTTTATGTTTCTGATTTTTATATGAAATAATTCAAGCAAAGTGGATATTGATTATATCTATAAATTAATGTAAATTTAAACAAGTATATATGTGTCCAATGGACACTATATGCCCCTCCAATGATGTAAGTATTTAGTAAATAGAATAACATGTGTATATTGTTGACTTTGAAGTCCCTATCAATAGGGTAGATGAAATACTATCTCTAAGTATTTCATGAAAAACTACCTTCAACCTGAACCTTAACCTGGATTCTAATATTGAAATTCTATGAAGAAATTCAAAGTCAGTGACCCATGACCTCAAGGTCACAGCATCCGTTTCACATTAAAATGCTGCTGTTAATATCACAAGCTATCCATGTATAACGTTTCATGATGATACCATAACTCCTTCATGAAAAACTACCTTAAACCTGAACCTTAACCTGGATTCTATATTGAAATTCATATAGAGAAATTCAAAGTCAATGACCCATGACGTCAAGGTCACAGCATCCGTTTCTCATCAAAATGCAGGTGTTCATATCACAAGCTATCCATTTAGAAAGTTTCATGATGATACCATAACTCCTTCATGAAAAACAACCTTATACCTGAACCTTAACCTCATACGGACGGACGGATGGCCGCACAGGCGGGGCATAAAAATGGTGTGTTATCTCTCATATTCCATGCACATAATTATTTTATTTTTAATCCATTCATCTTGTTGAAAAATTTACTGTAGCACAAAGATTTTTCAGACATTACATGTTATTAAATTGAAAAAGATTAAATTAGGAATAAAATCTGATTATTTTACAGTTTGAAAGAAATAGTCCAGTCAATCTAGCAAAAATGGACCCTAACCTCAAACTAATTTCAACAGAAGAAATTAATATATTTTGTGTTAGGAAGTGTACAAGGATTAACCAAGAAAAAAATCCCCATGAAATGAATGCAAGCAGATAAAATTACAGCTGAAAGAAACTTCCTATGGGAATTTGCATTGAATAAGGGAGATAACTCTGTAAAAACTGCTTGAAATATTGCCAAAACCACAACAAAATAATAATTAATATTTTTATTGTACAAAATGTTTTGCCAAAGTACATGTTCAGCATTAAAACAGGGTAAAACCAATTATTGTAATTGCGTTTTGATATTTTAATTCAAGTTTTGAATTAGATTTCCCTCATTTCAAAAAATAAATTAGAATATCAAGTTTATGAAGTCAAATTTTGATGAAAATATAAGTAGTACTTACACTTTTTTGGTTTTAAAAATGCTTTTAACAAAGTAGAAATTATTGATATATAATAAAAACGGATAATCATCAACAAATATTTTTATTTTTTTTTTTCAAAATCACCACAAGGTTCAAAATAACCATTTTCTGCGATATTAAACATGTCAGTAAAATCAAACTACAAATAAAATTATGCATATTCTTGTATCATATAAAGCAGAATATATAACCAAGTTAAATTAAGCCAATTTAGTCCATGGAAGTATCTTTCTTAACAAGCAGAGGAAGAAATTTGTTAAAAAACAAAACAAAAGCATAGTTTTAGCAAGAGTTACCTCCCTTGTTCCATTGAAAATCCGATAGAAGATTTGAAAGTCTAATTTTTAAGTTTCTGTTGTCCAATTTTCATGGACTTTTTTCTGTGTATATTTAGGATATACTTAAGCAATTTAGATTCAAAATACCTTCTGTTGCAATGAGTTTTAGGTCAAAATTTATTTTGACTGGACTAAAAAGTATTTCACTCTGTGAATTGAAATAACAATAACATTGTTGCTTTTCAATTGTTGACACATAGCTACAAAATTATTTCAAACTTTTTTGTTTAATTGATATAGTTTTTATATGTATTAAACAGTATAACTAATCTTGAAATTTGTTTACCAAAAAATTGACAAGTTGTTACTGAACAAACACTGCTGGTTTGTGAATTGATATCTTATTCAGTCACTCTTTACACATTGTAATTGATTAGCTTTGCTACAATAACTCAGATAAGTTCATCTCATAAGATCTTATTTTTAATTATACCATCAGTTTACAAACATGAAGTACATTATTAGCTTTCTCATGTAAACAAAATGTCCAGGAGTAAGTTTGGTTTTCCCATTTGTTTATTGCATTTTCTTGGGTTATCTCCCCTGTATATTGAAAAATTAGAAAAAGAGTACCAAATGATTTGCTTATTCATATCAAAAATATGTCTTTTATTAACATTAGTGTTAAGTTAACCATTTTTTAATGAGATAATTACTTAAATTACTAATATATGTATGTTTAATTTCAGAGATCCAGAATGCAGATTTTTAGCTAGTTCTTCGAAAGTATGTATATTTTTTCGAAATAGTATGCGTTTCACTTCAGCTTCACAATATAATACACTTAAATCAGTGTTTATCTTAGTAAAAGTTATCATGCATGTTCATTGCTTACTAAAATATGAATTTGTAAAGGGAAGTAATTCAGAAATTTTTGCCAATCATTGTTGACAGACATTATTGTGACATTGATTAATGTGATTTATGCACATGTTTTGTCAAGTTTTTATGTTTTTACACGTAGGGATCACTGTCCATTGTCTTTCTTTGTCGTCATCACACATTCTTTTAATTGAACTCCGCCAAGCATGTGGCAAAGGACGGCTCAGAGTCAGTATAATGTGTACGGGTGGGGTGAGACTGTTACCTGGTGAGCTAGAATGTTAAAAATCCAGCTCAGCTTGTCTGTCTAGTTCAAAGCAGGGTTCATATTCATATCATATGTTCTTGTCCTGATATTCACTTAATGGTTGTCACTAGACTTTAAACAATAATTCATCCATCCATCTAAATTTGAACCTCTTCCTAAACCTGTGAATCAGTTTCCATGAACCTTTAAAGTGAATGTTCAGTAATTATTGGTATTGTGAACTCTAATTTTATTTTTGTATCAGATGTTATGGTGTAATAAGGGAGACAACTAACATACCCTGTTAATTTTTTTGCTATAATAAAAAGATCACATTGATTTCCATATTGAAATTAATTTTATTTTATGTTAAGTTGGAATTTTGTAGAGAGAAGTTGTGAAATCATTTCTTTAAAATTACCATATGTTGATAATATTCTTCACTGATGAACAACATTTTTCAATATTACCAACACAAGAATAATATTGAAAATACTAAAACCAATCACACAAGTTTTCAAACTGGTGCCAGTGATTCTCATGAACTTGCAGTTTTTTCTCCATGCTGAAGGCCTCACTATGACTTTTTAAGATAAATGAATAACAAAAAAAGCTTCGTCCCTTTGCTTGAACTTATGTCATGATTTCGTATATGAAATTTATCTACTATACTCTTTCTTACATGATTTTAAGCGTTGTATAAATATTGGACACTTTACAGCATATAATTTCTAATTTCAGGATAGTACAATAGAAATTTGGGACACATTATAACAAGTCTTTATCTCATTTCAGGATGGTACAGTAAGAATATGGGACACAATATTAAGTAATTGTAACATTATCCTGTCCAGTCACCTACAGTCAGTTACATGTGTCAAGTGGGGTGGTTCAAATCTGTTATACACAGCTTCACAAGATAGAACAATTAAAGTATGGAGGGCTGAAGATGTGAGTAGATTATATAGCCAACACTATTTCCACCACTTTGCATCTGTGGCCCAGCATTAATATTTCCTTCCAAAATGTCAGAAATCACTGGGAAAGACTTGTCCTTGGTTGGACGTCTTCCAAAAATGGCTGTAGACAAGAGAAAAATCATAAGAACAATCTCCTCAGGGCCCAAAGTTTGTAGTACTATGTAAATTATGCTAAAGGGTGTGAAATTACCGGTGGATTAAAGTTTCAGGGGCATGATAAAGGCTTTTATTTTTTAGCCACTAAGTGTTAAGCATAACATGATTATATTGAAAATGATCAGTTACACATTATAAGCATGGTTGAAAATTTTAGAGAAAATGCCAGATTTTCAGATTTTTGCATCTACAGTGGAACCTCTGTAAACCGAACAGCTGTGGGACCGGAGAAATCGGCCGGTTTTCAGAGGGTCCGGTTTTAGGAGGTTCCGGAAAAGACGTATCTCATCCGCAGAGTGAGACCGGAAGTGTATTACAATTGGCCTAGTTCGATCTGTCTACTATAGTTTGGTAGGTTTTGGACTACTTGAACAAAGATTTGATCGGAATAAGGATTAACCAATCAACTCCATCAAGAGAATACTTGGTGACGTCACAATTCTACCATAGTTCTACCATTTTAAATCATTGGTAGATGTTTAGTTGACCAGACATGCGCAGCAAAACAAAATTAAATGACCACACATGCGCAGAAAAACCTTTTAGTTAAACTTTAGTAACTTTGGTTAATGATCGAACTAGGCCAACGATGTTGTAAACTTGTACCATTTGCTTACATATGTACATGTACCACGCGCATATTATTTTAATACAATTAATTGTTTTTAATTTCAATCATATTGATGCCTGATTATTGTTTGATTAACAACTTTCACACCTTTATTTAAAATGGTTATTTAGTTTAATGATGTCAATCATCGATCGATTAAGCCTTAAGGATGACATGTATTACGGTTCACTGATTTTCCAGGTAATACATTGTTTTGGCAGGTTTCTGGAGGTTAATTTGACAAGAATATATATGTTTTGTACCGGAAAGTACGGCCGGTGTTCGGAATTCAGAGGGTCCGGTTTTCAGAGAATTTTTTTACTTGAATATATAGGCAAAAATTCCGGACCGAAAGAAAAAGTTCGGTTTTCAGAGGAATCCGGTTTTCAGAGGGGCCGGTTTTCGGGGGTTCCACTGTATATACATGTTTTCATTAACAAAACATGTATGTTTTCCTGAATTTAAGTTTTTGACAACTTCTTTATCCCCTACCATGCATTAATGACTCAACGAATCTTTTTAAAAAATAAGATTAATTATACAAAATGTAAGTGATATTAATACTTCTGAAGTTGTTTTGTAGGGTGTACTCTGTAGAACACTGCAAGGTCATGGTCACTGGGTGAACATATTGGCTCTAAGTACAGATTATGTTATGAGAACTGGTGCTTTTGATCCTGCTACAGCCACAGTGGTACATAAAGACATAATGGAAAAAGGTTAGTTCAATAAGGTCAAGATTATAAAAAGCTGTGCATAAGTAAATTGTACAGGTGGCTTACTTTAGTAAGGGCAAGGTTGTGATTGCAGAATTTTGGTAGCAAAGTTAACATATTTGAACTAACTGTGTATACAGATTTATTGATGATAACTGATGCCTTTGAAATACATTTAACTTCAGTATCTTTTATTACTGTAATGACTTTAACAAAGATTGGTATTATAGGTTCAAGTTTGGCATTACAAGGTCATGGACAGTTAGTTAACATTGGATATTTAATTATTTTTCATGGCTGTAGTCTATTGATACAAGTTTTTCCCCTTGAAAGTTTTTCAAAATTCCAAATGATTCCTGTATTTATTGTTTAACACGACTTAAGTGAAATTTGAGTCAAACTTTTGCTGCCAGATTTTATAGATGAAAGGAGATGGAGTAACCAAAAGAACCCTAAACCTTCTGGCATAAATACTTGCATCACTGTTCAGTCAACATCATAAAAAAAGAATTGATATGGTTGAATACTGTAATTCTTGGCACAAATAATATATGCATGTAAATAAGTTCCAAGCAAAGGAACAACTTTTTTATTGCTGTTCATCATCCTTAAGTCACAGGCTTTCAGCAGAGAAAAATCTTAAACCCAGTTTGTTCAAGCTGAAGAAGAGAACAACATGGAGGCAGGAGATTGACAAACTAGCAAATGAACAACATTTTGTGAAAGTTAACTATACATACAATAAGGACAAAACAAAACAATCACAACAAACTCCTGATGTCATTTGATGCCAGACATCAGTCGTTACATCTTAGTTGATGTCTAGCTATTAATATATATTTTAAAACATTTTCTTTTTTTTCTGAGTTTTTATCTAAAAACTACTGCAGAATCTTATAGCACAGTGAGATGAAATATATCATAATTAAATTTCTTTCATACAGTACAGTCAATATAAATGTCTGTCTTTAGATGTGGTGCTAAACTTCCAGAACTTTCACAATAACCAAAACCTGTTTTCCATACTGTCGTTATATCTATCAAGTCCTGATTGGCTCGAAAAAATCTGGCAGAATTTCCAGTCATGTATACTGTGTGATGATCCTGTGTCACAGTTGATTGAGTTCTATAATAATGAATAACAGGATGTGTGACACCACCTGAAGATCGTCTGCTTATTTCATTGACAATACTAGTGTCAGGATCATGACATGTTTTACCCACCTCTTTGACCTTGGAATTAAACTCAATATCCCCAAATATTAGATTAGGGATGTCACGTTGAATGAAGTTGAATTTAAATATGAATTTTACTCTGTTCCCGCTGATGAAACTTGAAGAACAGGTACCAGAACCTCTTTTTAAAGTTTTTGCTGTCCTGTCAATTTGGTAACATTCCTTTGCATCTAATGACCCAGTACTTCCTGTTTGCCAGATGATAAAATTTTGTTTTGTACTTTCATCATATTCAATCTTGAAAAGCTCTGAATTTTTTTCTCTTACATCATAAAGCGTAATCAAACGCACCCAGTTAGCTTTATCTATGTCATTGTCAAAGTCTAAAAAAGGATGATTGAAATACATGCTGACATTATCAAAGTATCGTTCATCATCAAACTTCCCTTCAAATAAGGTACGAGGAATGTTAAATTTGATTTCACCATCAGGATTTCTCTCGAACTGTGTACAAAAGAAAACAGTCACAGAGCCACCAAATATTAAAATGAGTCCAAACATGATGAAAACACGATATGTGACATGGATCTTAGCCCATTTTGTATTTTCCTTTGTTTTAGCCAGATTGTCTTTACTGCAGTATCTCACACAGGAAACAATCAAACGGATACAAATACCAAAGAGCATGACACATGCTTTGACCAATTGGAAATAACTTATCGCTTCTTCACGGCAAACTACAATCGCTACATTGAGGGCGATTTGTGGAACATCTTCTATCCATATTGTTATGGCTGATGCAAGATCTGAATCAATCCAGGGATTTTCTCTAAAAACTTCCCACCATAAATTTACTATTTCAAATACAAAAGTAAACGTCCCTAGAACTGAAAAAGCTAGTAAACACCATGTGATAGCTGGTTCTGGAGGCCCATAAACTAGCCCCTGCTTTATCATATATACATCTTTGAAAAGCAACCAATCACAGATTAGGTCAGCTGAATTGAGAGAAAAAACGGATATAAACACCAAACATTTGAACCACGTTTTGTGTCTGACAGTATGCACACATGGACAACATTTTTCAATGGCTTCAGTTTCAGCATTTGCTGACATCTTTGGTGAACCTTTTGGTGGATTGTCTAAAGCAACCACTTTGGATGGCATCTCTTCAGGTGGGACTCTGAAAGATATAAACAGTGTAAATTTCAGTGTAACTTAAAACTTAGTAGTGAAAGAGTAAGGGTGAGACAAGATTAGATATGGTGGAACACTAGAAAAAACTTTTTATGTCTAGGGTCTATATTTTACTGATTTGAAAAATTTATATACAGTTGATTCTTATTTCTCAGAGTTTGTCATACCAATGTAAATACAAATAATAAGATATTTGAGTTTTCAGGGATAATTTAGTGCAAACTAACCAGTTACAGAAATTAAACGAGTTAAAAGAGTCAGTTTTAGTTGACCTTGATTTTAGATCCTTTTTAAAAAAAAATTTTAAATGTTAAACTGTTTTTAGTTCGCCTCAACAAAGTTGAGGGGACTATTGGAGTCACCCCGGCGTCCACATCCGTGTCCGCGTTCGCATACATAGCCAGTTCTCAGTTACTAGTTGACATAGGGTTGTATATTTTTGTGTGCAGGGGCATAATGAAGAGACTGACCATATGATATAAGATGAAGGTCACATGACCATATTACACGGTTGACTGGCTTTTAAGTTTTATGTAAAAAATCAGTTTTGATATAGAAAGTGACCTACAATCATATAACTTGGTGTGAGGGTGCATCTCAGGGAGTAACACAGTCTCACTCTGATCTTCTTATCGTGCTTCATTGACTGAGTTAAGTTTTACATCCGAGTTCAGTTCTTCGATACCAAGAGACCTACAATCATATTACTTGGTGTGAGGATGCATCTCAAGGGATAACACAGCCTCCCACCAAAATTAGGTCACCCTGACCTACTTATCACACTTCATTGAGTTTTATGTCTGAGTTCAGATCTCCGATACCAAGGGACCTACAATCATGTAACTTGGTGTGAGGATGCATCTGTGGTTGTAACACAGCTTCCCACCAAAACTAGGTCACTCTGACCTACTTATTGCTATATATTGACATAGCTTAAGTTTTCATCCCAAGTTCATTTCTCAGATACCAAAGGACCTACAGTCATATTACTTGGTGTGAGGGTGCATCTCAGGGAGTAACACAGCCTCTCACCAAAATTAGGTCACTCTGGCCTACTTATTGTGCTTCATTGACTTGTGTTAAGTTTTACATCTGAGTTCAGTTCTCCAATACCAAGCAACCTCACACTAAGGAAACTTGGTGTGAGGTTGCATCTCGGGGAGTAACACAGCCTCCCACCAAACTTAGGTCCCTCTGACCTACTTATCTTGCTTCATTGACTTAGGTTTTGTTTTACATCTGTGTTCAGTTCTCCAATACCAAACGTCCTACAATCATTACTTGCTGTAAGGGTGCATCTCGGGAACTACCCAGACACACCAAAATTAGTGGCGGAACGAGGCAAAATTTGTAATCGTAGATTTCTTGTTAGATCCTGCAGTTATTTTTAAAGGAATTAGAGGGTGGTTGTATTAAAAAAATTATGTTGCTTTTATTTAAAATTCATTTGTTAATTCTCATCACTTGGCGTCAGGTGTCCATCGTCTGTCAACTTTTACAAAAATCTTCTATTCTGAAACTACCTCAAGATCTACCTGCCATGAAATTTTCAGACGAATTGGTGAACCCTTTGTTGGGTTATTGCCCCTGAATTGTTAATTTTAAGGAAATTTTGCAGTTTTAGGTTATTATCTGGAATATAATTATAGATAAAGACAAACGATAAACAGCAAAAATGTTCAACAAAGTAAGATCTACCAATAATTCGACATGACCAAAATCATTGATTGACCCCTTATAGGAGTTTTTGCCCTTAACAGTGTCAAGCGTAAACTTTCCTTTAAAGATCTTCTATGAAACAATTTGGCCAATTGGGACCAAACTGGGTGGCCCTCTTCCCAAATTCCCGCATCTCCGACTTCCAACCGACATGGCTGCTGTTACTAAAAATAGAAAAAAGGGTAGGGGAGGTTGAATTTAAAAAATTTTCTACTATGAAACTACAAGGCCAATTTTAACCAAACTTGGCAGTATAAGTCCTTAGGAGGTTCTCTTTTAGCAGTATGTCTGATGACCCAGACTGTTAACCAAGATGGCTGCCATAGCCAAACTTAGTTTAAC
This sequence comes from Mytilisepta virgata, assembly GCA_028015205.1. Lineage (NCBI taxonomy): Eukaryota > Metazoa > Mollusca > Bivalvia > Mytilida > Mytilidae > Mytilisepta > Mytilisepta virgata. Next base: position 17,522,539 of record CM051520.1, on the reverse strand, counting down.
ATAGGACCCTACGGGAAAATTCATTGAAAAATCTTCTAGTCTGAAACCACTTGACCAATTGGAACCAGAGTTGGCAGCAATGGTCCTTAATTGGTGCTCTTTTAGAAATTTGTCCGATGACTTGGACTGTCAACCAAGATGGCCGCCACAACCAAACTTAGTTTAACATTGGACACTATGGTAAAATTCATTGAAAAATCTTTTTGTCTGAAACCACTTGATAAATTGAAACCAGAATTGGTGGCAATGGTCTGTAGGAGGTCCTCTTTCAGACATAGGACCCTATGGGAAATTCACTCAAAAATATTCTTGTCTGAAACCACTAAGCCAATTAGAAGTAGACTTGGTAGCAATGGTCCTTAGATGGTCCTCTTTCAGAATTGTGTCCAATGTCCCAGACTGTCCACCAAGATGGCTGCCCTATGGGAAAATTCATTGAAAAATCTTCTTGTCTGAAACAACTTGACCAATTGTCTTGACCAGTGGTCTGTAGGAGGTCCTCTTTCAGAAATATATCTGATTTTGTGGATGGTGAACCAAGATGGCCCAAACAGCCGAACTTGGTTTAACATTGGACCCTATTGGAAATTCACTCAAAAATCTTTTCGTCTGAAACTACTGAGCCAATTGAAACTTAAATTGGCAACATTGGTCCTTACATAGTCCTCTTTCAGAAATGTGTCTGATCACCCGGATTGTCAACCAAGATGGCTGCCACAGCCTAATTTAGTTTCATGTAGGACCCTATGGGAGAATTTTTTTTAAAATCTTCTTGTCTGAAACCACATAGCCAGTTGGAACAAGACTTAGCAGTAATGGTCCTTAGATGGTTCTCTTTTAGAAATGTGTTCATTGACCTGGACTGTCAACCAAGATGGCTGCCACAGCCAAACTTAGTTAAACATAGAACCCTATAGAAAAACCATCCAAATTGACTGCAACACTTAAATTTTTACCTGCTTAAGGTGGAAAATTAAATCCAGGCGGGCGATACAGGCGCTTGAGAGCCTCTTATTTAGCTCACCTGGCCAAAGGTGATTGGCTAATAAAAAAAAAACTTCTGAAATCGCTTGGCCAAATGGAACGAAACTTGACACAAAGCATTTATGGGAGGTTCTGTACAAAGTTTTGCCCTCTTTTCAATCGGGCAACAAACATGGCCATCAATCTTATATTTCGATGTGGGCAAAAATTTGAAGGTGGAAGGTCCTTTGCAGATTCCTTATTACCTCTCAGTTGAAACCAAACATGTCTTGAATGTTCCTCATAAGGTGCTAACCAATGTTGTTACTTTGGTGCCAATCCCTCATTCAAGATGGCCACCAGCAGAGGATTTAGGTTAACATAAGACCCTATGGGAAATATGTGCAAAAATCTTCTGGAGAACTGCTGAATTTTAAAATAATTTGACCTGTAAGTAGAAGGACCTTGATGCAGGAAAATTTGGTCACTTCAAGGCTTACCACACTTCATAATGATAGGGAGAAGTGACTTCTCTCTTTGTGGTACATCAATAAAAACTGCTTTCATACCAGGTGAGCAATATAGGCTCAGTCTTCTGAGACTCTAGTTTTTGTCGAGCCTGCGACTTTAGTCGCAGAAAGCTCGACATAGGGATAGTGATCCGGCGGCGGCGGCGACAGCGGTGGCGTTAACTCACTTCTTAAAAGCTTTATATTTTAGAAGGTGGAAGACCTGGATGCTTTATACTTTGTATATAGATGCCTTATGTTACGAAGTTTCCGTCTGTCATATGTACATTGTCCTTGACCTCATTTTCATGGTTCAGTGACTACTTGAAAAAAAAATTCAGATTTTTTGTAATGTTAATTTCTCTCTTATTATGAGTAATAGGATAACTATATTTGGTATGTGCGTACCTTACAAGGTCCTCATCCCCATCAGACAGTTTTCAATTGACCTCGACCCAATTTCAAGGATCAGTGAACAAGGTTAAGTTTTGGTGGTCAAGTCCATATCTCAGATACTATAAGCAATAGGTCTAGTATATTTGGTGTATGGAAGGATTGTAAGGTGTACATGTCCAACTGGTAGGTGTCATCTGACCTTGACCTCATTTTCATGGTTCAGTGGTTATAGTTAAGTTTTTGTGTTTTGGCCTGTTTTTCGAATACTGTATGCAATAGGTCTACTATATTTGGTGTATGGAAGGATTGTAAGGTGTACATGTCCAACTGGCAGGTTTCATCTGACCTTGACCTCATTTTCATGGTTCAGTGGTTATAGTTAAGTTTTTGTGTTTTGACCTGTTTTTCGAATACTGTATGCAATAGGTCTACTATATTTGGTGTATGGAAGGATTGTAAGGTGTACATGTCCAACTGGCAGGTGTCATCTGACCTTGACCTCATTTTCATGGTTCAGTGGTTATAGTTAAATTTTTGTGTTTTGGCCTGTTTTCGAATACTGTATGCAATAGGTCTACTATATTTGGTGTATGGAAGGATTGTAAGTTGTACATGTCCAACTGGCAGGTGTCATCTGACCTTGACCTCATTTTCATGGTTCAGTGGTTGTAGTTAAGTTTTTGTGTTTTGGCCTGTTTTTCGAATACTGTATGCAATAGGTCTACTATATTGGTGTATGAAAGAATTGTAAGGTGTACATGTCCAACTGGCAGGTGTCATCTGACCTGAACCACATTTTCATGGTTCAGTGTTTATAGTTAAGTTTTTGTGTTTTGGCCTGTTTTTCAAATACTGTATGCAATGTGTCTGATAGCATTTACTTTCATTAGAAATACACGACAGGTGAGACATTTTTGTGTGTCCACTCTTGTCTTTTTAGCTCATCTGACCCAAAGGGTCATGTGAACTATTGTCATCACTTGGTGTCCATCATCCGTTGTCCACAAACTACATTTTAATCTTCTCCTCAGAAACCACTGGGACAATTGGGACAAACTTTAGTGAAATGGTCCTTGGATGGTCCCCTTCTAAATATATGTCCAGTGACCCCGGCCTTTGACCAAGATGGCGGCCACGCTTAAAATAGAAAAAAGGGTGGTCAAAATTTTAAAAAATCTTTCCTCTGAAGTTACTATGCCAATCTCAGCCAAACTTTACTGAAATGATCCTTGGGTAGTCCTCTTCCAAAGCTGTGTCCGATGGTCCTGACATCTGATGAAGATGGCCGCCACAGGGGAACTTAATTTAACATAGGACTGTATGGGAAATTCACATAAAAATCTTCTTGTCTGAAACTATATGGCCAATTAGAACCAAACTATGGTCGAATGGTCATAAGGTGGTCCTCTTTCAAAAATGTGTCTTCGATCCAGATGGCTGCCACAGCCAAACTTAGTTTAATATTTCAGAATTATGTCTGATGAACCTGATGATCAACCAAGATGGCCGCCACATCCTAATTCAGTTTAACATTGGACCCTATGAGAAAATTCATTAAAAAATCTTCTTGTCTGCAACTACTGAGCCAATTGGAACCGGACTAATGACAAGTATGGTATGTAGATGGTCCTCTGTCAGAAATATGTCCAATGACCAAGAATGTCAACCAGGATGGCTGCCACAGCCAAACTTAGTTTTACATGGGACCCAGTGGGAAAATTCATTTAAAAATCTTGTCTGAAACCACTTGGCCAATTGGAACCAAACTTGACAGAAATGGTTCATAGGTGGTCCTCTTTCAGAAATGTGTCAGTTGACCCTGAATGTCAACAAAGATGGCCACCACAGCTGAACTAAGCTTAACATAGGACCCTATGGGAAAATTCATTAAATAATCTGCTTGTCTGAAACAACAGAGCCAATTAAAACAAGAGTTGGCAGCAATGGTCTTTAGATGGTCCTCTTTCAGAATTATGTTGGATGACCTGGACTGTCAACCGAGATGGCCAACATAGCCAAACATAGTTTAACATTGGACCCTATAGAAAATTCGTTAAATTCTTCTTGTCTGAAACTAACAAGAGGTTGGAACCAAACTTAGCACCAATGGTCCTTAGATGATCCTCTTTCAGAATTGTGTCTGTTGACCCAAAGTATCAACCAAGATGGCAACCACAGCCAAACTTTTAACCCTGTGGTAAATGGTCACTATATGTAATAGGCAATGCACTATCAGGTGAGCGATACAGGCTCCTGAGAGCCTCTCGTCTTCTCAAACAACCTTGTCTGGGCCATAACTTTTTTACATTTGAGGTAGTAGACTAATAATATTTTGTATGTAGATGTATTGTGATGAAGTGGTGTGTCGCATATCATCATGATCAGCATTTAACCTTGACCTTTGACCTCAAGGTCAAATTGGTTTTTTGGACAATATAATTTTACTTGTCTGGGCCATAATTTATTTACTTTGAGTTAGACACATGATAATTTGTATGTAGATGTATATTGATGAGACAGTTTGTTGCATATAATCATGACCAACATTTGACCTTGACCTGTATGAAGGGGAGACATATGTTTTAGTTGAACTGAAACAGTTCCTACTAGTTAAATCTTAAACCCATAAAAGACGATCTGATTAAAAGTATCATTATTATTTTATTTTCACCTTCTTTTCTTCTTTTTCAGTTATTTAACATTTACTTATATCATCATTTATTTCGTAAGATATTTATTATATACTAATTAGCAATAGTATGCTAGAAATTGCATATGTTTAAGATTGGAATGAGGCTACCTTTAAATTCCAACCCATTTCTAATGTGTATTTCATATTCAAGTGCCATTTGAATCATACTACTTGGTAGACATGATCATTAAATAAGATCACCATAGAACTAATGCTGCCAATTGGCTCAGTGTTCGAAGACAAGATCTCTAAGTGACTTTGTGTAAGGTCAAATGTTACACTGAGTTGGCAGAATTTGTTTCCTATGGCTCTTTGAAACAAAAATCTAGTCAAATTGGTTCTAAAATGCAGACAAACGCACTTTGCATCAAAATAAAACCATCCCAAGAACATACTGGCAAGATCTTAAAGGTAAAAAAGAATATGTTCGATGGTTGGCTACAAGGAAAATATAAAAAGACCTTGTCCTAATATATTTCTAATATCTTATAAGAAAAGGATGTTAGAATACTCCAGGGCTAAAAGGTCCTATCTTGTCTTAAACCACTTAGCCATTTGGAATCAAACTTGGTGTCAGAAGTTCTTGGGTGATCCTCTTTGATGATCATATCCTCCAAGTAGTGTGACTGATGTTTGTCATAAAAACCCAATGAGAGCCAAGTTAAATTTTAAAAAAAAGAACAAAAATTGAAATTGTGACATTACTTAATGGTGTAAATTAAATACCACAAAATAATTTCATTAGATTTTTGACATTATATAAGATATTAAGGAAGAAATTTACCTTGTCAATGAGTAGAGTTCCATTATTATTGTGTTGATATTGGGTTTTATTTATAAAATTTATCATTTGGAAATTGATAAGCTTTGTGTCTATGTTTACTCATAAGATTTACACATGCAAGATCAATATACTGATACTAATTTGTCTCCAAAAGTAAATGAAATTTCCTCAGATTTATTTAATGTGTGTAAAAGTTAAACATTTGAAATGTCAAAAAACAAAATAGTTTAGTACAGATAATATTAATTCATAGGGTCTTATCAACACCCCGATCTACCCCTGCTTTTCAGCATAAACCTCCAATATCAATGATATTTTATTTCATTTCTGTTGTTTAACAGAAAACAATTGATTTCTACTTTTAAAAAATCAGGAAAAAAAATTAAAAAATCTGGTTTGTAGTTTACTGTATCCTTAGTTTAAATTTTAATCAAAAATAAATAAAAGTCTGACACATAAGTTGCAAAAATATGATAAACACATTACTGAGATTTCTTAAAAATAAGAATCTATAATAGTATTTTATGCAAATAATAAAAATTAATACAATATGTACATATTTGATATAGACATAAAAAGTTCTTACCATTTGTTTTGTCAAATAATTTTTTCAAGGTATGATCGGTGGTTTATCTTGGAGATAATATATTTGGAGATTTCAGTTGTGATGTTCCCAATAACAGTATTGATAAATTGTCAATATATCGTACAACTAGTACACTTCTTAAATTTTTATATCACTATGGACAGTTAAAATTTCAGTGACTTTTCTATGTGTAAATTACACAATGGTACAAAAATAGAATTCATAATTCCTCAAAACAGAAAGAAATTGTGTCAAGATTACCCTGAGACATGTAGGACCATTTTTTGTTTATTTTAAAGAACTTGCATCGGTAAATGGTAAAAAAGAAAATGCAGAATGCAGATCAACTTCTTTTTTTTTGGGTGGGGGGGAGGGATATTTTTATTTTAACATACGATATCCCATCAGGTTTGGTTTGTTTAATTTGGGCTTTATGCTGTTATTGGCTATACTGTTTATTGAGGTAAAATTCCAAAGAGAACCACTGAAAAAAAAACATTTTAAGAAAGCTGTTTGATATTTGACATAAATATTTTATGATACCAATTTTGATGCACACTTCATCAAATTATAACTCATCAGTTTTGCTAAAGGTTCAAGGCCAAAAATGTTGCCAGCTGAAACAATAACACAAATGTCAGGATGCTAAGGACAAAGCTTTGCATGAGAGTGAACTCCTTATTTTCCACAAAATTTAACGATTTTATATCAGTAACTTTAAAGTATCAGATTTGCACTACTCTCTATAAACCTTCATCTACGGAATGGATTTTTTTTTATTTTGAATACATATTAGAATTTAAGGACAATTTCTTGTGGGTCAATTAACCTCGATGAGTCGTCCAAGAAAGCAAAAATATAAACATTGTTTATGAAGTTGTATTTTTAACTGCAAATCTTTAGTTTGAATGGGGAATTTACAATGGAAAAATAATTGCACTCAAAATGTTGAAATTTTTGTTAATTTGAAATGACTAACTCACCACTGTCTTAAAATTTGTAAAACCATTATTTTTAACATTTTTCATACACTTTGTATATATTTTGGTGCATCTGGGGGATGAAATACTCAATTTAATAGAATCTCTTAGGATGAATTATCTCCCTTTTACATTGAAAATTCCAAAATATTTTTGTTTCTCTGGAAGACAAGGTTGAACAAAATAAGGTAAGTTCAATAGTTTTAGTTACGACTTAGATAATTGCATCTTTCTGCCAAGTAGTAAGACGATTCAAAATGATTTAGATACTAGAATTAGGAAAAACCCGTTCCACACACTAAGGTTTACAGACTGTAATGTTATACTAGCAACTGAGCTGGTACGGATTACAGTCAATCAGCAGAGACTTCTACTCAGTGGTAATAATGCATATGACAAAACATGCATGTTTGTTACTATTTTACTATTTTGACAGCGGAAAGATTAATCCAACATGTTGATGAGCAAATTCAAAAGCAAAAATGACCTAAAGGTTAAAGTCAAAAAACCATCTAAAGACAGCAGTGCATATTAATGACCATACCTGGTTTTTGATTTATGAAGGAAAAAATAAATTCAGAGTAATCATATATTAAATATATAGGAACAGAATCAATAAATTGTCCCAAAAAAAAAAAAAACACAATTGCCATTACTCAGAAGTGAATTTCTTCAAAGGAACAGTACATTTGGACTGACATGTCTTAAATTGGAGTTCATTATAGACTAAATATGACTACAAACTGGTATGTCATTTTTCCTTCTTTCTATGCATTGATATTTGAAAAATGGCCTATATGATTTAATTCTATGTTGATACTTTTGTCTGTTTGTGTTTCTAGATATATACTCCAATTGTTCTGAAATAGAATTTTAAATAGATCATTTTATGATTATTTTATTATAAAAAATTTTAAAGTCAGTATTCATCAGTAAAAATAAATTGGATTTCTTTTTTATCAGTCTTTAGACTCTGCATTAAACTTTAAGACATTTGACTTTAATGGATCTATCCCAGTGTGGTGCATCACTACCAGAGCTCTCACAACCAATAAATCCAGTCTTCCATGCTTCTTTAATAGGAATCAAATTTTCTGATGTATAAAATTTAAATAAAGTCTTGAAAACACCCTCATTTGGCAAGAGAAGGTGGTATCGGTCTTCAGTGTACTCCTTGGCTTTGAAATATTTCACATGTAGCCGAGTATTGTTTCCTGGATCATTAAAACACTCGACTAGTTCTGTGTAACGAGTATTGTATTTTATATCTCCCATTAGGAGATGTGATGATTGCTGAATAAAGTCATAATAAATGACGAATTCAGCCGTTACGTCGCTATTGTCAAATAGATTTGAACAATCGCCTTTCTGTGATACGAACCAACCATTTGTTTCATTGAAACACTCGGTTTTTAAAGTTTTTGTAGTGAGTGTTCCATATTCTCTGGTTAGTGATGTTTGAATTTGTATTTTCATATTCCCATTCTTTTTAAACTTGATCTTCTGTGCAGGAAATTGACTTTTTTCAAATTCTGTTAGATCTATCAATTTTATCCATTCATCCTGTTTAAATATTTGGTCTTCTCCATTTCGTAATTCATTACCATTTAGGTATATTCCAACATGAGGAAAATATTTTGATGTGTCTAGCTTGCTCGTTAAAAATTCTTTAGGTTCTTGAAATGAAATTCTATTTCCATTACGTTGGACATGAGAGAATAAAAACACACAGGATGATCCTAAAATTGAGAGAATTAAACCAAATAGTAAAACTCCAGAGCAACACTTAAATGTTCTTCTATTTCTATATTCACCTCCTCTTTTTCTTAGGCAGTATCTAACGATTGCAATAATTAATCGGCCCACAGATCCAATAATTACAATGGACGCTTTTGAAATCTGATATATACTAACGCCTTCCTCACGACAGCCTGCGATGATAACGCTTATTGTGATTTGTGGAATTTCCTCTAACCAGATTATGACAGTAGAGAGATAGTCGATATCTATCCAGCCTTTCTCGTCAGGTTTGAATATTTCTCGTCCAAAGTTGACTATTTCAACTAGGAAAGTTATAACACCTACACAAGAGAACCCAAGTAATGCATATAAAAGTTTTGTATCTATTGGTCCAAAAACTAATCCCTTTTCCTGTAATCGCATATCATTATAAAACAGCCAATCACTTAGCAGGTCTGCAAAGTCTGTTGCAAATATTACCACAAAGACAAATATTTGGATACAGAAGTTTCTTTTCAGATCAGACATACAACCCATCTTCAGATTTTACCTGGAAAAAATTTAAAAATATTTGATTTGTGAGGATAGAATTTGCTTTGTTGTCTCATTGTAAATGAAGATATGATCACCATGAGATGTTTTTGATGTGGATGTTCCTGTGATTTTGGTTAAATTTATCCATGTTTTTATATTCACCATTGTGAGCATTTTTATGCAGTGTACACAGATTCTCCATGTTAAGGCTACCGCTATATGACAAACTCTTACCATTTAGGGATCATTGTCTCAATCAGTAGCATATAAACCTTGTCTCTGTTCATTTTCAAGCTGTTTCTCATAATTTTTAACTTGATTTTCCAACAGAAAAAATCAGATTATTTGTTTGGTGATGTTTGATATATGCTGGACAAGATGTTTCAGGTCATCCAAAAACAAGTGAAAAAGTAGTACTAATCAAATTTTTTATTGTAAAGAAGTACATTTTAAAAATTTACAAAACTTCTGTCATGAGGATTGAAGGTAAGAGAATCACTCGAGTTCTGCCTTTTTTTGAAAAGATTTTTTTTTATTTTGATACACCATATCTTTTCACTTTTGACTAACTACACACTGAATTTTAATTTTGTATGATAAAACAAATTTTGCATAATGTAGATTATTTGTAACAATTCACATTCACAACTTTAAAAAAAGAAGTAAACATACATACATTACAACTGCATGTCATCAATATTTGGTGTGGATGTGAAATTTCTGTATATTTCAATAAATACATAAGTGGAATAGGAAATAATCAAATTTTACCACAAGTTAATTTGCAATGTTCAGAATATTTATTTCCTTGTATAGTATACATTACATTGGTTATGAGTACTTCTTGTTTAAAATAAGTTAGGTTTTTGGTCTTCCTAATGTTTCGGTTTTAATGCTGTTCCTTGAAATGCCTCATATACAGCATAGTATAAATTTACTATATCTAATATTAGTATCTTTGGATTGTTATTTTGAAACTACTGGGACGATGCCTCTGCATGGTGGACCCTAGGTCCCCGAGGGTATTCACCAACCCAGTCATCAGACTTGTCTGACATGATTATTCATTGATTTGTTACAGAAATTACCAGTATTTAGCAAAATTCAAAAATAATAGAAATACTAAGGGTTCATTCCTTGTATTGTACATGGTAGATCTCCTTTGCTGAAATTTGGCTTCCTATTTCGATATTTTTGGTTATGAGTACTTCTTGTTTAAAATAAGTTTGGTTTTTGGTCTGCCAAATGTTTCGGTTTTAGTGCTGCTGATGACAGGTAACTCCTTGATATCGTATACAGCATAGTATAAATTTACTATATCTAATATAAGTATCTTTGGATTGTTATTTTATTTATATAGAAGTCTATTCTATTTATTTGTCCATACAATTTGAGTATTTTAAATGTGACTGTTCCTACTCTGGATCTTTTAGAACTTAAAAAAGCTTTATTGGTTGTCTCATGCTAAGGATGTTTTTTTATTATTTTAAAATATTTTTATTAGTTTGGTATTGTATACCAGGCAGGTTGGCAAGCAAAAAGGAATGGAAAATGTGGCTTACTTTCATTAAGACAGTTTTTGTTTTAAATTCAGATTTGATATTTACACCTTCAAAATATGTAATGTTTTAAGCAAATTGCTCATTATTGTTACACTTTAGATGTAATCTAAAATAGAAATTCTTGAAAAAAAATATTTCTTACCTCTAATAAAAATTCCAGTTTATAAATGAAGCAATATTTATGTATGGGAAGATTATCAACACTCTCTATGATGATGATATTGCATATAGATATTTTATTTACTGAATCATAAACTGCTGTTTATTAATTGATAAACCACATTTTTATTCCACAGAGTAGAGAAATTATCAGCAAGCGTTGCTTAATAAAACAGGTGAATTTTATGACAAACATTGTCATGTTGTTATAAACTTGATGCTGGTGTTAATGACTTAGATCAGTTATAGATGTTAATTAATTTTTGCGATCAAAGAAGGGATTCCTGACCACAAGAGTTACAATGAACGGGTGGTTTTGTATATTCACAGAAATAACAGAGGTATTATTATGTCAATGAGACAACAACCCTGAAATGTAATTTAAAAAGTACAAAAAGAGGTTGTCGTATAGCTTTTAAAACTGGGCAAACCATAACAGCTCTTAATGGCACATGTAAAAAAATATTAATGACAATTTAACCAGAACCTCAAAATGTCTTAAATAACATCTTTATTCCAAAATATATCAACCTCAACTGACAAAAGCTCCACGCTTAAGAGAGGAATATAAAAATGTTTCAGGGTCGAAGTAGAGAAACCCAACCCTCAATACCCCACATACACCAACCCCTAGCAGTGTACATAGGATAAGTAAAGAAAGTATACCAGTATTTCCAAATACATATACATAAGATCTTCTTCTTAACAAAATTTCTTATTTCATTCTTTTTTTTCCTAAAAAAATATCAGTTTGATTTAAAAGATATTTTTTCTGATATGTATGAAGGGATATTTTGAAATACAGATATATATACAATATATTTACATTGTCATAAAATATACAATTTATTTGTACAAGCCTTAGAAACAGGAAAATTGGCCAGTTGCAGGATTAAATATTTTTCTACCAATTATTTCTTTTGTTTGTCCTAGTTACGATATTATGCACACTGTGTTCAAAATATTTTTTTCGTTCCCATCAGGTTTCAGTTTTTATTTTTATATTGTAACAAGGTATTATTTAGAATTGATAATGGGATTTGATGATTATTATGGTGCACAGAGCCATTCATAAACACTGTGTAGTGCAAAGAACATTTTATATTGAATGTAACAGTATATCAAAATTTCTAATTAACACTGGACCTTACCTTATTAGGATTAAATCCTAGGATGTATAAAATATGATATAAACTACGTACATAATAAACTTGTTCATTTTGTCCCCCTGTAATCAGTCTTATTACAACTAATGATGACAAATTAGTACCATGAGGTTCCAGGAGGGAAACATAAATCTAATGTATTAAAAATTTGAAAATTTTTTTGTGATTTAAATTTTTAGTCATATGTTTTGATTATATGTGTCAGTAATTTTGCAATTTTTTCTGACTTCTAGGCATTAACTGTCATTTTTTTTTCATTATTGTGACTTTATGATGCCTCGGGACAACTTCATATCAGATTACGAACATGCAATCGAATGACAATTTTCTTGTTATTTAGAGTCATAAAATCATGTTGTTTAATATCCGTTAGATGTATTTTTTTGGTTGATAATCATAAGAAGAGGGGTTAATATTTGTGGAGAGTAAATTAAAAAACAAAAAATTATCAAGGAACATGGAGACTTTATTTCTTAATTATTTTAGTACTTAAATGTAATATTACATGTTAAACCTTGCATATGTAGCATAATCCATAATAATATATCATAATGGTAAATACGATGTGTCACATTTTACATGTTGGGATGAGACTCACCCTTTTTTTCCCAAAAATGCTGAAGTATTTGGAATAATTCCAATCCCTAAAATTCCATAAATTTTTTGACTATCTTTGCTTATTTTAAAATGTCTCCTCAAATAGTGAAACATCTCACTCTTGACCAGTCTTCACACATATGAAGTAAACTTGTTCCCAAAAAATGAATTTTTTAGACTTCATTTATTTGATAATTACATTGTAATGTTAATAGTTCACTCTAATGATCACTAGCCTGTCAATGCTGGGGTTGTGAGTTCGAATCTCACCTGTTGGGGGGGGGGGGGGGGGGGGGGGGGGGGGGGGTGTTCGACTCCGATCTTAATTGACAAGGATTGCCAATTTTCCTACTGAAGGTCGGTGGTTCTCTCCGGGTACTCTGGCTTCCTCCACCAATAAAAACTGGCTGCCGCGAAATGGCCAAATGTGCTGAAAATGGTGTTAAACCCCAACTAAACAAACAAAATAATATCTTACTATGCAACAGTTATGGAATTAAAAATAAAATGTTTAAACACCATGGAACAGAACATTTTATTATTTGAAAAAATTTCATATATATTGTATCAATCTTTGTGTCCTGTGTTTGTTTCGTTATGTTGGATGCTTAATTACTTCTCAGCCATATTTGTTGATTGAATGAAGTGCTGTTTCCACATGTTCTGGGATTTCCCATTCATTGAAGATTGTGTTATGATGTCTCATTTTGTCCTGTTCATTATGAAGATGGGATGTCTGCTGAACATATTACTCCATATCCGTTCTTCCTAATAATAAATCTATGGTTCCATTACACATGAAAATTGGTAATCAACAAAATGTGATGAATTTACCTGCTTGCAATCAGTTTGAATCATATTGACATAATGTTATGTCATTTGAAAAACTTGAAATATATGATAGACATAAAATCACTTACATATATTCCTTTCTGTCTTAAAGTATATGAACCACAACTTGTGAAAAATATCAATTTATGATTTGCTTCAAATCCAGGATGGTTGCCATAGCTTAAAATACCAAAAACTCATTTTATCTGAAGCTAACTGTTTAACAGGTAATGCAGAAATGGGCCTTAGTTAAATATTAGCATTTGACTTTAACAGTTACGTTTAAGACAATATACAACATAAAAGAATTACTGTAAAATCTTGTTAAAATTCTGGCCTTTTCTTTTACAGGTGAAGAATTACAGAAAAAGGCACTTGAAAGATATAATACTGTCAAGGTACTATAGCTTTTATATTCAATTGTATTCTTGATTAAATTATTGTAATATTTTTTATAACCCTTTGTTTACATTTCTGAATGAGTTACTCTTACCATTAGGAATTCTTAGCTTTGATTGATTTTAAAAATTTGGTTAAACAATTCATATGTAAATGGTATAGTTAACTCCTTTTATCTCAGAATATCTGAAATCTCAGCATGATTTTTTATAACTGCAACGATTCACATCCATTTTAGTAATTATTTATTAAAATCCTGCAGTGCATTTCAAATATTCAACAAACTACTTGTCTTCATAGTGTAGATTTAAAATACAGTAGGACTTCTTTGCTAGGCCTGTATGTTGTCCTATGTGTCTGTATTACCTCCCTTTAATTATATTACTAGGCAGGTTCACCAGAAAGATTAGTATCAGGTTCAGATGATTTTACTCTATATTTATGGAACCCGGAAGAGGAAAAGAAACCAGTTTGTCGAATGACAGGACACCAGCAGTTGATTAATGATGTAAAATTTTCACCAGATACACGATTGATAGCTAGTGCATCTTTTGATAAATCTGTAAAGTTATGGGATGGAAAAACAGGAAAGTAAGTTAAAAAATAATGTTAAAAAATAGTTTCAAATTTATTAGAATTATTTGGGTTTTTTCCATATGAAGGGTGGTAAATTGTTTTTTTACGAGGTATAAGTTAAAATATATGTTGATTTATCAGATTTTTTGTACAAACTTGATAAAGACTGAATGTGTCTAAAAAAAATATAACAAAGTTTCTATAAACATTTTACAATTAATTATCAGATTATATAATCATACTTTAACAAACAAGTTGATAATTTTGGTTGTGTAAAATTGTGGAGAATTATAACATGTTTCATGGAGTAAATTTTGATCAACCACTGAAATACCGTTAGTTGTAACTTAACCCTATGAAAATAACTTGCTGTAAGGTAAAATTTGAATAAAATATTCTTGATATAGAAACAAAATTATGCAGTTAAAAGGAAATTCTTTATTTTCAATAAGAATTTACCAGGAGTAGCCTACCATGACTTTGAAGTAAATGGTTTTATGCTATAAAATTTTATTCAAATAAGAATAGGCTTTGACGAGGTATATTAGTAGGAGTTGACTGTACCTAAAAGATTTTGATTAAGAATTATCTTGCATGCCACATTTTATTATTAGTTTGATTTGTATGGAAATATACATTTGCAAATATTTTTTATTTTTGTTAGCACAAGAATTTTTACAAAATTAGATTTTAGGATGAATTTTTTAATTTAGATTAATTAGTTATTCGTTGGATTTACCACATACAATAAAACGATCAGTATCCAGATAATAACTATCCACATTGGATTTGGATATTACAATTACTCCACAGAATGTTACCAAATCTGTGAATAACCTAAAGTTCAAATAAAAATCCCAACTTTGAGAAGTTTATCAGGGAAATTGATGTACATGTATATAAGAGTATTGTATGGCAATGTTATATAATTTGCATAAAATTCAGAGAGAAAAAATTGTCACCGCTATTCAAAATTTATTTGGCTTCAGAATTTTCCATTTTTGTGAAAGAGAAATAAAAAAAATTAGCTTGCTTGCTCACGTTTCTAAGGGGCTTGTGTCTCCAATAAACATGTAATTAATTTGTAGTGGCCTTATTATAAATTTTTTTCTTATGTTAGGTTTTTAGCTACATTAAGAGGTCATGTGAACAGAGTGTACCAGGTTTCATGGTCAGCTGATAGCAGATTATTGTGTAGCGGAAGTTCCGATTCAACATTAAAAGTTTGGGATATAACAAAAAGAAAAATCTTGCTAGATTTACCAGGACATGCAGATGAGGTCAGCATTTATATTTTTGTCTTAAAGTATATTGGTTGTAAAAATAGATTTATTTAAGATTGTAATTTTGATGTTCCTTATGAAAAGTTAAAAAAATCATGAAAGATTTTGTTTTGATAGATCAAAATATTGAAGTGATTTTTTAGATAAATGTTGAAGAGTAGAGTTATCTCCCATAGACCATAGTTTTCATATATATGAAAAAAACTAATTAATGCTTTGTGCTGCATTTTACCCTACAGTACATTACAAATTGTCAGTATATTTCCGTCAAAACTTTATTTTCCAGGTAATGTATTTCTGCATGTTCACTATTGACTTTTGAGATTTTGAAGTCTGAGTATATAATAAATGAAAGGCCATTCTGTATTCTACTGTCAGATGATCCTTAGATTCTGCAGAACAGATTCCTTGGTTTTAATATTTGAACATTTTTACATAATATTGTACTTTGTGTTACTGAAGTGGGATTTTGCTTGAAAATTTTCAAATCACTTTGACTTATACAATGCATCAACATATCAGTATTCAGTTTTGACCTCCAGTTGAATCTATGATTAATTCAGAGAGAGAATATTGTGTATTTTGATTGTTTATACAAATGTCCCTTTTTTAAATGTGATAATAAATTTCTCTGATACTAATTTTTATGCACATTTCTTTGATTTGCAACTCATCAATTGTGCTCAAGGTCTAAAATGTGAAAAAACAATGAATTTACATCAATGTCAATGATTTTTGGAAAAACTTTCTTCACACTTAAAATAAATGACTAAAAAGTAAGCTAGTAGTTAAATTATATGAAAGGAAAAATTAATGAGATTAATTAAAGATATCAGTCCCAATGGTAAATATTTTCACTTTTTGAATTTGGGACTATAAAAATTGTTCCACAAAAGCTGTGTTGACATCCCAACACAAACATGTTCGACTGTATGTTATGTTAGTGTTTACAATAAAGGGAATATTTCATGCAGATGCAAAAATGATCAATATTTTGGTAATTGGCTGCCATCTCCTGGAATTCAAGAAGAATTATTGTTTGATTTGCTTAGTTTAATGTGAAATACAGTATGAAATAATTAAGGTTTTGTACCATTTTTAAAGGTATATGCTGTTGATTGGAGTCCTGATGGTCAGAGAGTGGCTAGTGGTGGAAAGGATAAAGTTCTTAAATTGTAAGTTTAAAACAAAATCTGTACTGTAACCATGTTTTGTTTAGCATGTTTTGCACACATAATACCTACACTTAAAATCTTTGGTCCGCAGATACACATCGATATAAACTGCAGCCATATACTTGTCTTGTGACCTTGACCTTGTTTTCATGGTTTATTGACTCCATAAACATTTGTAAAATGTAAAATTTGTGTCACATTTTCATAATTAAGTCCATTTCTCAGAAACTTCAATACCTAAGCCCACCATATTTGGTCTATAGATAGTTTTTGGTGGGTAGCTGACAGTCTGATACCTGATTGATCTCAGTTTCATGCTTGAGTGACTTGTGTCATATTTTCGTGATTAAGTCCATATATCAGCAACTGTAATACCTACACCCACCATATTTGGTCTATAGATAGTTCTTGTTGGGTACAGTCAGTTTGACACCTGTCAACTGAGCTTGACCTTAAAATTACATGCTTGAGTGACTTGTGTTACATTTTCGTGATTAAGTCCATTTATCAGCAACTGTAATACCTAGACCCATCACATTTGGTCTATAGATAGTTCTTGTTGGGTACATGCCAGTCTGATATCTGTCACGTAACCTTACCTTAATATCATGAGTGACTTGCATCAAAATTTTTTTTATTAATTCAATTTCTCAGAAACTGCAATACCTAGACCCATCACTATATACCAGTCTGACACCTGTCACCTGACCTTCACCTCTATTTCATGCTTGAGTGACTTGTGTCATAAATTTTCAGCAACTGTAATATGTAGACCAACTTTATTTGGTTTATAGATGTACTTTTGTCACATTTTCATGATCGTCCATTTCTCTGTAGATTTAATACCTATACCCACCACATATTCAGATACTTCTTCGCAGGTAGTTGTCAGTCTGACACCTGTTACCCGACCTTGACCTCCATTTCATGCTTGACTGAATCTCATAACCTTTTCACAAATAAGTTAATTTCTCAACAAATGAAATGCATAGACCTACCATTTTTGGTACAGATATACCTTTTGGTGGGTACATACCAGCCTGAAACCTGTTAGCCCACCTTGGACACAATTTTAGGCTTGAGATTTTTCAGACAAGTGTCACCTGACCATAACTATTTATTTAATGCATTTCCTTTGAGTAACAATGTAAGGTAAAACTAATATTACTGAAATCAAATGAATGTTTCTTTTTTTTTTTAATTTTCTGTGTTGGTTATGAATGTTTTCATTGTGAAGCATTTAAATTAAGAGAAAATCTACATGATCTATTTCCCCCTGAAAAAAAACTGATATACTTCTTTTTCATGCAGATTCACCCTTTCTTTGTTGTTATTATGTTGAATAAAAAACAATTAGAAGCATAAATTTTTCTTTGAAAGTCATATTAAAAGCAAACTCTCAATTAAATACACTAAAATTAACATCTGGAAAATCAATGTGCCCAGAAGCACTTTCTGTTTATTATGATATTATTATGAGGTTGTAAAAAGGGAAGTAACTTGCCGAAATATGAATGTTTAAATGATGGTCGGTAACTTATTTGCATATGTTTCAAAGCCATAGGGGTAAGAAAAAGAATCAAACTACACTGAAAGTACAGAAAAGAGAAATTTCAGAACCCTCCCTAAAGAACTTTTGAAATCTTAACCTCGGCTGTCTGAGATTTCTCAACCTTGCACTTTTTCTTGTATTAGATTTAAGAAATAATTCATGGCAGCCATAGGACTTTGGTGATTTTAATATGGGTAATATTATTTGAGCAAACTTTTATCCCGAGCATAAGCGAGGTGTAAACTTTATGCAAATCATGTTACCCATATTAAAATCTAATACGAACATATGGTTCCCATGAATTATTTTGATTCTGATGTGGCAAAAATGGAAATAAAGTAAACGAAGTGGTACTGCAAGGCATTTCATGTGATAGCTATTTTGATTTTGGAACTTCTGAAAGAGAAATAAAAAACAATAAAGAAGTAAACACAATAAATTTAATAGCAATAAAACTTACTTTTTATTTAATTTTATTGAACTTTGAACTTCATAATAGTAATTGCTGTAAAAACATTTGGAAAAGATCAGCCAACCATCGAGAGGAAATGACCACAATGAGGTCACTGTTCTGCTAATCTTCGAAACTTTTCAGTACATTTTTTTATTAAAAAATTGAAATTTTGGATGTCCGTTTGACCCTGGTCAGGCCAGAAAATAGAAGGCTTTCTTTATATGGGAAAAGCTTTTGTTTTATTTTTTTATCAGGTAAGGCCATAGATTTTTATTAATTAGTTTACTTCTAAGGGACGATATGTGTAACAGTGTAAGAAAATATTGAAGAGGAAAATAGTTACTAGATTTTAGTACCAGTACTTTTAATAAGACTTACCCACAATAAGATGTAAGATTGATGTAACATCATGTTGTGTTAATATACATGAGAAACTTACTCATGTAATACTAGAACATTGTACAACAAGGTGTCTAATTGACAGGGAACCAGATTTACCATCACTGTTAAGAGCTGCCTATCTGTCATATACCAACTCTCCTGTTGAAAATTGAATAACTAATAATGGTTTTTTTTCCCATTTGAACAGTTAAAAAGCACATGAACATTGATTTATTTTCTTCAGTTTGAACCTTCTGTAGCATAAGCACCTTTTTTCATTGTTGAATATAGTTTTGTTAATCTGTTATATCAGTTAATCACTAAATACATCGGTTAAGAAAAAAAATCTGATAATATACTGTAGGTCCATTTATTTTCAATGGACTCAATTTATGTAGTTTAATGAAATTTTAACATTTCTAAAAACCAAATTTCATGGTATATGTACTTTTAACCTAATGCCTCATTGGAAAATTTACATGTCTTTTAATAATGTTATTTCTTTTGCCTCACCCATGAAAACCAGAAATCCAACAAAAAAGTAATAAATTGTAATCCAATGTATCGACCAAAAACGTATCACGTCAAAAAGGATGTAATCAAATTGTGGATGTCTGAGATTGCTAAAATTTTAAAAATTCAAAGAAAGATCATGATATATATTATTTTGTATTGCATACATGGAGGCTAAAATTATAATAAATGTATTTTATGTATAGTTAATGTGTTACATTTGTGATGTTTCTATTCTTTGATCTTTGTCGATCAAATAAGGATATTAACTTTTTTTCTACAATTGTGTAAACAAATTTGTTTGATCGTACCTGATAAAGATATATGACTTTTACGATTCTCTTTTCAAACAGTTGACTCTTTTGGACATAAAGTTGATGTTTAATTATGAGAAAATGACGAATGTCTGTATAAGATTTATATATTTCTGGTGGTTTTAAACTAAATTTCTTCCTTTGGTCAGTAGACAAAGTGACAACTTAACATCACGAAATGTTCCACAAAAATGTTTGTACGATGGTAATTTGAAAGGTACGGTCCATTGATCTGAAAATAAGAACTGTTTCATGTACAAACTATAAAGATACAAGCTAAGGAGTGATGTGTATATTGACTTTAGATGAGAATTATATTGTTATAGAAGATGTGTTGTCAAGCAGAGCAGAGAATCACCATTACAGGGTTTTATGAAAAGTCTCAGAGTTAGTTATTTGTTCTCTGTTATAAAAAACTTCATCTGGTGCCATTATTTGTATTTGACTTAAGACCAGGGGAATTGATTTTTTGGGGAGTGGGTAAATCCCCCAAAACATGGCATAATTGTAATAGTCCTTTATTATGCCTCTTCAGGAAAGTCAGAATGATAAATGTTTGAGAGAAATAAAGTAAAGTTTATTTTTGACAATATGTCATTACTGTTCATTTTATGGTTTGTTTATTTACTTGTACAATGCTTTAAAGTAAGAAATTTACAAAATGTATTTATATCTTCTAAGTGTAAAGAATGATCATTCAGTATTTTTTTGACAAATGCATTGATGCTCAAGGTCAATAAGATTGAAAACCAAAACAATCAGTTGTCTATTACAGATCAAAGTATGTTATACCATGTAGCTTTTCTAAGCCTGAATTTTCAGTGAAAAAATATCCTGAACTCAATTGATCCATATTTCCTATAGGCCTAGGTTTACATTTTTTAAAAAGACTTTATAAATCCTAAACTGAATTAACCCATGTCTCATACAAGGCTGCAAACCTCTCTGAAAGAATTTTTTGGCAAATTCACTTGTAATATTTTGGTTTATTTCTGAGCAAAAGGACCATGCTGTTCTCAAGGTAGGGATAGTGCAATGATATCACATATGATAGTGTAGCAAAATAAATGTATGTTGTTACATCAGAACAGAATAGTGCTGTAGGAATAAACTGTTGTAACAGTGAATGATGTAGTTTTGCAGAGTCGTACAATGGGTAGTGGTAGTATTGTAGGGCTGTTTTAATAAATGGGATAGTGCTGTATGAATAAGAAATGTTGTTACAGTAGAAAGGGATGGTGCTGCAGGGATAAAACTGTTGTTACAGTGGAAGGGGTAGTGCTGCAGGGTTATACATTGGATAGTGGTAGTATTGTAGGGCTTTTTAGTTCACCTCAACAAAGTTGAGGGGTACTAATGGAGTCACACTGGCGTCCACAGCCAGTTCTCAGTTACTAGTTGACATCAAGTCATCTATTTTTGTATGCAGGTGCATGTTGAAAAGACTGACCATGTGACATAAGATGGAGGTCACATGACCCATATTACACAGTTGACTGGCTTTTAAGTTTTATGTCAAAAATCAGTTTTAACATACAGAGTGCCCTCCAATCATAGTACTTAGTGTGAGGTGCATCTCAGGGGATAATACAGCCTCCCTCCAAAATTAGGTCACTCTGACCTATTTATTGCACTTCATTGACTTAGGTTAAGTTTTACGTCCGAGTTCAGTTCTCCGATACCAAGGGACCTACTATCATACAACTTGGTGTGAGGGTGCATCTCGGGGAGTAACACAGCCTCCCACCAAAATTAGGTCATTCTGACCTACTTATTGCACTTCATTGACTTATGTTAAGTTTTACGTCCAATTCAGTTCTCTGATACCAAGCGACCTACAATCATATTACTTGTTGTGATGGTGCATCTTGGTGAATAACATAGCCTCCCACTCAAATTAGGTCACTCTGACCTACTTATCGCACTTCATTGAGTTTGGTTAAGTTTTACATTCTAGTTCAATTCTCTGATAACAAGGGACCTATAATCATATAACAAGGTGTCATGGTGCATCTTGGGAAGTAAACCAGCCTTCCACCAAAATTAGGTCACTCTGACCTTTTAATTGCGCTTCATTAACTTAGATTAAGATTTACGTCCTAGTTCAGTTCTCTGATACCAAGAGACCTACAATCATATTACTTGGTATGAGGGTCCATCTCGGGGAGTAACACAGCCTCCCACCAAAATTAGGTCACTCTGACCTACTTATCAATCTTCATTGACCTAGGTTAAGTTTTACGTCCTAGTTCAATTCTCCGATACCAAGCAACCTACAATCACCTTTTTGTTAACATTTTATGTACAGACTCAGTCTTGATCTGTGTTTCAAAGAGTCAACACCTTTTAATTTTTATTTTTTACATGCTCGTGAACAAGACCATATTGGTTGAAACTTTTTTTGATTGTTGTTTTTTTTATGATTTTATATTTGGTTTTGTTCAACTTGTGTATTTTATACATTTAAGTCGTTTTTTGTCCCTTTTGACAGCTCACTATTTCCATTTATTTTCCTTGTTACAATCATATTATTTGGTTTGAAGATGAATCTCTGGGAGTAACACAGCCACCCACCAAAATTATATCACTCTGACCTATTTATCGCGCTTCATTTACTTAGGTTAAGTTTTATGTCTGAGTTCAGTTCTCTGATACCAAGCAACTTAAAATCATATTAAATGGTGTCAGGGTGAATCTTGGGGAGTTAAACAGCCTCCCACCAAAAATAGGTCACTCTGACCTACTTATTGCACTTCATTGCCTTAGGTTAAGTTTTACGTCAGAGTTCAGTTCTCCGATACCAAGCGACCTTCAATCATATTACTTATGTAAGAGTGAACTTGGGGAGCTACAAAGCTACCAAATTTATTGAGAATGAGGCGAACTTTGTAATCATAGATTTCTGGTATAATAAATGGGATAGTGCTGCAGAAATAAAACTGTTGTAATGGTAGAGATAGATTGTGCTGCAGGGATAAAACTTGGATAGTTGTAGTACTGTAGGGCTGCTATACTAAATAGGATAGTGCTGCAGGAATAAAACCCTGGTTACAGTAGATGGGATTAGTGCTGCTTGAATAAAACTGTTGTTACAGTGGATAAGAGAAGTGCCACAGGGCTGTTACAGTGGATGGGGGTAGTGCTGGAGGAATAAAACTGTTGAAACAGTGGGTTATGCTGCAGTTATAAAACTTATTACAGTGGGTGTGGGTTGTGCTGCTGTAGTAAAACTCTGGTTATAGATGGGGGTAATGTTGCATCAATAAAGCTGTTGCTACAGTGGCTTGGAGTACTGCCACAGGGATGTTACAATAAATGGGGTAGTGCTGCGGGGATACAATTGTAATGATGGAAGGTGTAGTGCTGAATGAACAAAACTGTTGTTACAGTAGATTGGAGTAGTGCTGTAGGGATAAAACTGTTGTTACAGTGGATAGGGGTAGTGCTGCATGAATAAAACTGTTGTTACAGTGGATGGGGGTAGTGCTGCATGAATAAAACTGTTGTTACAGTAGATTTTGGTAAAGGCACAGGGCTGTTACAATAGATGGGGTTACTGCAGGAATAAAACTGTTGTTTCATTTGATGGGGGTAGTGCTGCAGGGATAAAACTGTTGTTACAGTTGATTGGGGTAGTGCCGCATAGCTGCTACAATAGATGGGGGTAGTGCTGCAGGGATAAAATGTTGTTACGGTAGATAGGGGTAGTGCTGCAGGAATAAAACTTGTGACAGAGAATTTTGAGTAGTGCTGCAAGGTTATAGTGGATAGTGGTAGTATTGCAGGGCTGTTATGATAAATGGGATAGTGTCCTACAGGAATAAATCTGATTACATTAGATGGGAGTAGTGCTGCTTGAATAAAACATGTTACAGTGGATTGGAGTAGTGCTGCAGGAATAAAACTGTTGTTACAGTGTATGGGGGAAGTGCTGCATGAATAAAACTGTTGTTACAGTGGATTGGGGTAGTGTGGCAGGGCTGTTACAATATAAGTGGTAGTGCTACAGGAATCAAATTGTTGTAACAGGAGATTAGGGTAGTGCTGCAGGAATAAAACTGTTGTAACAGTTGATTAGGATAGTGCTGCATGAATAAAACTGTTGTTACAGTGGATAGGGGTAGTGCTGCAGAATAAAGCTGCTGTTACAGTAGATGGGGATAGTGTTGCATGAATAAAACTGTTGTTACAGTGGATAGATGTACTACAGGGCTGTTACAATAGATGGGGTAGTGTCACACTAGATTGGGATACTACTGCAGTAATATTATCTATTATTGCACTATTCAGGGGTAGTGATGATTTGCTTAAACTGTTGTCACAGTAGACAGGGGTAAAACTGATGTCACCATAGATAGGAATAGTGTTGCAGGGATATATCTAATTTTACACTAGATTGGGATATTGATGCCTGGATAAATCTGTTGTCACAATAGACTTGGTTAGTACAACTGGAGTAAAATTTCTTACAGTAGTAAGTTGTCATTGTAGTTGATGGGGATAGTATAGTATGAATTTTAAATTGTCACAACAGGAAGAGGCAGTGGAAATGGATAAAATTGTTGTTTAAATATATAGGGATGGGTAACAAGGGTAAGTATAATGTTACAATGAAACTTGTCATAATAGGTACTTTTTGTTTGATGGGGTCACAGTGGATGTGGATAGTATGGTTTGATAAAATAAAAACTACTGTGACAGTGTAGGATAGATAGAATGTATGTTGAGGTGACTGGGAATAGCATGCTAGTATATATAAGAGAAATGTTGCAAAGATGAAGATATTTTTGAAACAGTAAATTGGGAGAGTTCAAGATGGATTAGGGTTGCCAGAAGCACTTGATTTTGGTATATTTCCATGTTGTAGGTCTCTCCTCCCTAATACCTGTTTTTTATTTCTTTTTCATTCATTTATTTTATTTATTTGTTTGTTTTAAATTTTTTGACATATTATCAGGCTTGGTTCTTAGAAATGGACTAAACAACCTTATGTAGACATGAAATTTAATAATCCTTCATCCAAAAAAGGTGAACCTGTTTACTAATTGACTCCATGTGTGGAAAAGTTATAGTTCTATGATACAGTATCTCAGTACTCAATATAACATAAAAATTTTCTTTTCAATTTTCAGATGGAGGAAGTAAAGACAAAAAGACAGATATATATGGTGCAATCATTGTCAATAAAATTTTATATATGTCTGAATATTGTTTGGTTGTTTTCATTCATTTACTACTGAAATTTAAGAAAGTAATACAATATTTTTATTGGATCAGAATAATTGCCTTGTAGAAAGACTTGCATTTTGATTATTAATGTTCATTTTACAGTTATTATAAAGTGTTTGATATGTGTTATTTTCAAAGACATCCAAAAACTATACTGAGGCAGTCGGAAACAACAGCTATCCCCGCACTCCCCACATCTTGAATTACTGTTCACCTTTTTCACAATCATATCGTTGAATACAAGCCCAAATTTTGGATAATAAAAATTCTAAAGCCTTTACTTTCATCTGCATACAGTGTATGACAATACTGTATAGAAATACAAATTTGTAAGGGTTCCGTGGAATCCAGTGTCTTGCCTGCGTTCGCTTTCGATTTTTGTTATGTTTTCAGTGTTATAGTGGAATGTACTTAATTTATCTCCACATGGTATTTAATGATCATGAAGAAGCTCCTGTCAAAGTTTGGTAAAAATCGAGGATGGTTTAAGAAAGTAATTAATTTTTT
Organism: Mytilisepta virgata; assembly: GCA_028015205.1. Classification (NCBI taxonomy): domain Eukaryota; kingdom Metazoa; phylum Mollusca; class Bivalvia; order Mytilida; family Mytilidae; genus Mytilisepta; species Mytilisepta virgata. Next base: position 17,496,657 of record CM051520.1, on the reverse strand, counting down.
AAAAACTTTAGCTGCCGACTGTATGTAATGTTAACTGGTAGAAAAACTAAGTCCATTTATAAGTACAGTACGGGAAAAAATGAAAAAAAAATGTACAAAATGTTCCTCTGAATACTATTTTTAGCTCACCTGGCTATGCCAGGGTGAGCTTTTGCCATCACTTTGCGTCCGGCGTCCGTCGTCCGTCGTCCGTCGTCCGTCCGTCGTCCGTAAACTTTTCATTCAAAGATCTTCTCCTCTGAAACCACTGGGTCAATCCAAACCAAACTTGGTCACAATAGTCCTTGGGTGGCCCCCTTTCAAAATTGTGTCGCTCATGTTCATACCTCATCCAAGATGGCCGCCAGCGGGGATCATAATTTAACATTGGACCCTATGGGATAAAACATTCAAAGATCTTCTCCTCTGAAAGTACTAGGCCAATTGGAACCAAACTTAATCACATGAGTCCTTGGGTGGTACCCTTCAAAAGTGGTGTTGCTCACATCCGTATCCTATCCAAGATGGCCGCCAGCGGGGCCACAAGCGTTTCAAATTCTTTTGTCTTTACATTGCAACTCTTATACAAAGAAAGATAACTCTAACTCAAAATTTGGCATTAGTGAAATAAAAATTTCTAATGTCTGATGGAATATTTAATATATATCTGATTTTGATGGGTTTTAATTTCAGCAGTATATATAACCTAGATTATAGGGGGAACCCCTGCCCGATTTTTTTTTTGAAAGGTGGTCTGAAATTGTAATGGATAGCAGAAGTTTTGGTTCTCATAGAAACTAATTTCAGGTCTTACTTGGCTACAACGGTCTACTTTAAAAATTGTGTCTCTTGGGTCCGTAGCCAATCCAAGATGGCCACCAGAGGGGACCAAATTTTAACATTGGACCCTATGGTAAAACATTCAAAAATCTTATCATCAGATATAACTGGGCAATTGGAACTAAACTTGGTCATAATAAACCTTGGGTGGCCCTGTTTAAAAAATTGTGTTGCTTAGGGTTGTACTTAATCAAAAATGGGTGCCAGCGGGGACCATAGTTTAATATTTGACCTATGGGAAAAGTTTTAAATTCTTCTGCTGAGACTGGAAATACTTGGCCAATTGAAACCAAACTGGTCACCTTCAAAAATTGTGTGGCTTTGATCCGTACCTGATCCAAGCTGGATGCTAGCTGAGACCAAAGTTTAACTTATTGGACCAGTGTAACATGTCCAATATGCTTTTTGTTGTCTAAAATGACTATGCTTATTTTTTTAAAATATGTAATTACAGGTTTTAAAAATTTTTATGTTTTGTGCCTCTAAATAATATTAATGAGCATTTTAAATTTAAAAACTAAATATTTAAAATTGCTAGCATAACGGATCTATTAAATGTAAAATAAAAAAAAATGTAATTCTGTAAAGTTATATAATATTAAATGGTAAAAAGAGATAAATAAAATTAAATGTAGGTTTTTCATGGATTTTTATTTCATGGATATTTCTATATAACTATTTATTATTGAGAATAAATGCATAAAAGTATATATGATGTTAGGGTGTTTTCTTGTTGCTCTTGACACTTCTTGTCTCTTTTTAGTGTTTCCCAGTCCTAAACTCTTCACTTCCTGTTTCAACTTTTGGTGAGAAAACGTGCTTGCTTGAGTGGAAAATTTCTATTGTTTTGATTTTGGTTGAGGGTTGTTGTACATACCAACATATCTTTTGCCTTTTACATGCATAATTCTATGTATACATGAGTTGAGATGGCGGGATAGTGTTTTTTATGATCTTTTCCATGCAAATAAAAAATGGGAACATTACCACTTTCCATTTTCCCAGATATGTTTTGCCTTTTTTACATTTTTTATTTGTGGGGTTCTTGTATTGTATTTGGTGAAGTTTCATTATTTGTGGAGTTCATGAAATTTATGATTCCAATTTTCACATTTGACAATTATTCCCATTTCCCTACATTTTTATTCCCTTTTTCCCAAGTATCAAAGTGTACTAGTATTTAAGTATATACTCTATATACACAGTGCATTTTTTGATGTATCCATTTACATAGTACTAGTAACAATTAAACTGCAGTTTTACATATTCTTTTGATTACACTGTAATGGTCAATAAGCTGACCATAATATGATGATATGATGATATTACTTTGACTTTGTTATGGATAGAAAGTTTGTGTGTATTCTGCTTCTGTGCATTTTAATAATCATTTGTCAAGTTTTTGTGAAGCACATGCATTATATTTAGCAAAAAGTCAAAGATCAAAAGAAACTGCCAGAACTTTTCCTCTAAAATTCTTGATTCTCGCACTATATTTATGAGAGTTGGCATCCTGGCTGAATTTAGGCCTGAAATAAAAATACTTGTGTTTCCGCTTACCGTACTGACCCTATTTTTTGTGCCTATCGGCACCTTATAAGTTTTTTGATCAGATTTTGACGAGCACTGTTAAAGTCAGAAGGCTTTTCCAGTACAAAGCAGTTAAAAACTTTTGAAAAAATAAAAAGTTATGCCTACCTTACCGCGAGAGCATGTTAGCGGAAACATGTGTATTTTTTTTCTTGACCTTATAGGGAATGTGACCCATTTCTTGAAAACAATACAACATACATGTGTGTAATCCAAATGATTATGTTTTATGTGCCAGTGTTAAAACCAATTGATGCCTTCAGAACAAAACATGTCTCGTAAAAGCAGACAGTCAATATAATATTTCATTGGGGAGATTCATTGAAGTTTCAGTGGGCCACAATATTTTTGTCAGGTTCTACGATTGGTATTTTGTCTGTTTTTTGGTTCGTTTTCTATCTGACAAATTCTATACATTATTTGTCAGAAAAACGATATGTAACTAAAGAAAAGCAAATCAATTCAAATGTTAGTAGAAAATTTCAAATTTTTTGTAGCAAAAAAAGGGGGGGTTACAACAAATTTTATTGTTTTTTTTTTTTTAGGGAGGGGGGGGGGGGTCAATGTGCAACTTCATAGTGTATTGCACAAAAACTAAAAAAAGGGGTAAATTATTATTTTTTTTTTTTTGGGGGGGGGGGGCAATTTTCCACAGCATATTGTATTGCACAAGAAGCAAAAAATTGAATATAAATTCAAATCATATGACCAATTCAAAGTTCTTTGATTTCAGAAACCTATTATGTGTCAAATATTTCAAGAAATTTTCAGTTGCACAGTATTGCGCAATAGCAAGAAATCTTCAATTGTTCAGTATTGCGCAATAGCAAGAAATTGATATGTGTGCCCAATTTTAAATTTTAAATTGGTTATTTCTGATTTATATATAAAAACAAATAATACTGATATGGTTTGAATAGGTAAATTAAAAATGTTTAAGTTCTTAGACAACATTCATTCTGTGTCAGAAACCTATACTGTGTCAAATATTTATTCACAATCCAAATTCAATATTGTATCAAGCTTGAATGTTTTGTTCATAATTGCCCCAACTATTCAGGGTTCGACATCTGCGGTCGTATCTAGCTGCGCCCAGCGGAGCATTTTATTACACTTGCTCGGATTTCAACAATATTTGGTTTTTAAAGTAAACATGGTATCCTTAGTGAATGGTGATGATGAGAATGTTGTATAACAGTGATTAAACTTCATAATATGTGAGCTTTTAATATGCTATCACTTGGTGTCTGTCATCATCGTTGTTAACAAATTTTCAAACATCTTCTCCTCTGAAACTACTGGGGGGATTTGGATGAAACTTAGCATGATTGTTCCTGCAATATTTCCTTTTCAAGTACAATAAAAAGCCTTAACCCACAATTTTTATATAACTTCTTTCAAACATTTTAAAAACGAAGACAACATATAGACCAAAAGATTTATACTTGTATTTGAAGATGAATTAAAGCTTGTATTTTGTATTGTGAGTCATCAGATTGACCATGACTGTATCTTAATCAAGCATAGGGAGAACTCATGCCCATTTCTTTCCAGAGGTTCTTGAAAGGCTTTTAAAGGTATTTTCAGAATTTTACGTGACCTTTAATACTCAGTTTAATTTACAACAAACATTAATATATTAATTTAGTTTATAGTGCATTGTTTACCAGGTGAGCGATTCAGGCTCTTGAGAGCCTCTTGTTTTTTTTATCATGAACAGGCTTCTGTCCAAGTTTGGTAAAAATTCAGGATGGTTTACGGAAGTAATTAATGTTTTAAAAACTTTAACTGCCGACTGTATGTAATGTTAAAAGGGAGAAAAACTAAGACCATTTATAAGTAAAATACGTAGAAATGGGAACACAATTATTACAAAATTTTCCTCCAGATACTATCTATTGATCAAGAACAAGCTTCTATCCAAGTTTGGTAAAAATCTAGGATGGTTTAAGAATGTAATTAAAGTTTTAAAAACTTTAACTGCAGACTGTATGTAATGTTAAGTGGGAGAAAAAATCAGTCCATTTAAAAGTAAAATACGGGAAAATAGGGAAAAAAATCCAGGTTATTTTTTAAAAAGTTATTAATGTTTTAAAAACTTAACCACAGAGTGGGAATGTAGGATCTCTATGTCTCGCTTTCGCGACATAAGTCGAAGGTTTGACAAAAATGCATAAAATGACAAATGAAAGTAGTTCTGGACACCGGCTCATAATTCCCAATTTTCTAAGTTTTACCTCAACAGACCCCAATTTTTAAAAATCAAAATTCTAAAACCTTATCGTTCATCTACAAGCAGTGTGTGGTAATACTGTAAAGAAGTTAAAAGCGTAAAATGAAAAATGAAAGGAGTTTAGATCACAAGCTTTGATTCACATTTTTCAAAATTCTACCCCTTTTAGCCCCTGTATTGAAATTAAATGCATAAAATGAAAGAGGAGTTTAGGTTACCAGCTTTTTGAAAATCAAAATTCTAAAACCTTATTGCGCATCTACATACAGTATGTGACAATACTGTATAGAAATTAAGTGCATAAAGTGAAAAATGAATGAGTAGTTTTGGTCACAAGCTTAAATTACAATTTTCGAAATTCGACCCCAGTGGGCCTCAATTTTTGAAAATTAAAATTCTAAAACCTTTTTGGGCATGGGCATGTGACAATACTGAAATGCGTGAAGTTAAAAATGATTTAGGAGTTTAGGTCACAAGAAAGTGCGACGGACGGACAGGGGCGATAACAATACCACCGAACTTCTTCGAAGTGCGGGGATAATAAGGCACATGTTAATGTTTCATTTTAAAATTTTGCATGGCTTTGACACAGATCTTTCATGTTTGTTTTATATCAGTATTGTATGCTGTAAACTGTAGTTGCGTTTTAGGTAAAATAACACAATGACTTTGGTGTAAGAATAAACATAGTGTTCTTTGCCCCTTACACTATTTTATATGAAAAGAAAATCTCTTCCTGTCTATCTTACCCTGGCATGTCGCATTAGCTCACAGTTGCGGCCTTTTACTTTCTCGTTGTCAAACTATCTCACACACATCTTCAAAATGACGTACAGCATATGCTATTTCAGTGGTCATCAGTTACCAGTATAATATCACATATTTGTCTCATAAAATAGCAAAATAAATGTTATGTGTAGAATGAATACCTTTCTCCAAAATAGGCAAGGTATACACTAAAATGTGACTTCAGCATTGGTGTCGGAGGCTTACTGTGGGCTTTTTACTTGACATTTTTCATTAAGTCAAGGGTAAACTACATTAGATTAAAACACAAAATAGGAGTTGAAGCTACATGTTTAGCATTGATTTCATTTCTTAATTATGGTATTTACAAAGTCAACATCATTGCTGACCCATCTTGTCGCTGTGGAAGTAAATATGAAGATGCATATCATTTCTTTTTTAAATGTCCTTTAAATAGAAATATTTATAATGATTTAGTTTGACGCTTACACTGGTTACCTGACTGCTGTAGCTTGGATTTAAATCTTTTAACTACGGGTAGTTTTACTAATGAACAAAATGAAATGGTTTTCAAATGTGTTTTTGATTTCATAAAAAAATCAAAGCGATTCCTGATTATCTAGATTATACCCTTATGAAATCCCCACATATCACCACACATCACATGTCTTTTCTTTTCATTATCCCTTTTGTTATATACCTAATTACAGTCTTTGTGTATACAGTAGTTACAGTAATTAATACATTTTAGCATGCATTAAAATACTATTGTATATTATTGTATAATAGGAGAAGACTTCATAAGTTTGTGTAACTTGTGTCTCATCCTTTTTGCATCTTATTTTGCAAATAAAATATGTTTAAACTAAACTAGCATTGATTGGTAGTTTACCATTAAAAGCTACTTATCTTAACAAAGTATTTTTCAAATTTTAACAGGATATATTGAACACATCGAACTCGACACTTTTTTTAATTTACCCGAAAATTGCTAATTTTGTGATTTGTCGTGCATATTTGATTTTTTTATGAACAAGGCGACATAACTCCAGAACAACATCTGATTTTAATAGGGTAACAGTATAGCGGAGCCTAAGGAAATATAAGTCTAGTGAGTCTTTTTAGCTACTTGATCACAGATACAAAGAACTTGGCAATATTTTGTAACCATTTTTCAATATGTTAGTAACGATAGTTTAAGTGTTTTAGAATAATTATGAATATTTACACTGGAAACAATAAGAACTAGAAATCTGGACTTTCGGAATCGACAGTGATCCCCACACCCCCTGTAAGTATTTCGGCCACTTACCTATAGTCTAAAATATAACACATTATTCCCATCCAAAAATAGTATGCAGTCATTCTATAAAAAAATTAAATCAATAAACCTAATGAAAAATGAAAAAAACCTTAGTTCACAAGCTTAACCCGACAATTTTGGAAATTTGGCCTGTGTGAGCCTCCGGATGAAATCGATATTCTAAATCCTTATTGTGCAACTAAATATAGTGTAGGAAAATACTATATATAAGCAAACTGAAAGAGAAGTTAAGGTCACAAGCTTAAATTAAAAATTTCAAATTTCGACCCATGTGGACTCCAATTTTAGAAAAATAAAATTCTAAAACCTTCTTGCACACCTGCATATGGTGTTTGACAATACTGTATAGAAATCAAATGCAAAAATTGAAAAACAAAAGACAAGTTTATGTCGAAAGCTTAAATTGATAATTTTTCAAAATTCGACACCTTTCCCTTTTTTAGGAAATCAAAATTCTAAAACCTTATTGCGCATCTGCATATAGTGTATGACAATGCTGTATAGAAACAATATGCATAAATTGTAAAATTAAAGAGGAGATTAGGTCACCCTCTTAAATTGACAGTTTTCGAAATTCGACCCCCGTGGGCCCCAATTTTAGAAAATCAAAATTCTAAAACCTTATTGCGCATCTGCATATGGTGCATGACAATACTGAATAGAAATAAAATGCATAAATTGTAAAATGAAAGAGGAGTTTAGGTCACAAGCTTAAATTCATAGTTTTTTCGAAATTCGACCCCTATAAACCCCAATTATAGAAAATCAAAATTCTAAAACCTTATTGCGCATCTGCATATGGTGCATGACTATACTGTATAGAAATAAAATGCATAAATTGAAAAATGAAAGACGAGTTCAGGCCACAAGCTTGAATTCCAAATTTTCGAAGGCCCCTTGTTTAGAAAATCAAAATTCTAAAACCTTATTGCGCATCTACAGGTGGTATGCAACCATTCTATATAGAAATTAAATTCCTAAACACAAAAGTGAAGGAGTTGATGTCACAAGAAAGTGTGACGGAGAGACGGACGGAGACGATCGCTATATCCCCGAACTTTCTTCGAAAGTGCGGGGATAAAAATGTCTCGTGCATGTACTTATTAATAAAATATCATTTTTTAAGAAAAACTGCTACTTATTGTTGAAAGTCAGAAATACATAATATGAAAACTGGTGCTAGACTTTTGTCCTGTTTATGTAGGGATTAATCAACCATGCCATTTCTTCCATATTACAGTATTGCAGCAGTTTTATATGATGTTGACTTTAGATATGAGACGTACACAGACAATTGAACAAGATTGATGCTGTTGTTATAGGATCCTTAGTTATTCTCTGGTGATACTATTAAACTGCAATAAAAAATGATCAAATTATTAAATAAATAATCGACAAAAGTATAGTTTCCATTATTTCTATAAATTCTTTTTCTGGTTTGTCTGTTTGTTGGTTGGTTGACCACGGCCCCAGCATATCACAAAAAAGACCGTCAGACGTCAGAGCTATCTCGGACTAGTTGGTTGGTTGATGCTGCATCAACAGCAGTAGTTGCGTCTGCCTAATGCTGTCGGTTAACTCAATGGATATAAACGTGAATCATTGTAGACATAAAACCATGCAAAAGCATTACCGCAAAACAAAGAGAAATTATATGACAGACGAAGAAAAAAGGATCAATTATCTTTAAAGATAGAGAACCAGACAAGGACCCTGAAGGACACGTGGTGACTTTTTAAGCTTCAGTCACCTACATTCCCCAGTAGACCCCTTTCCCTCTTCACACTTTTTAAAACACGGAAATGGGCACCTATTTCCATTTATAAACTGCTAAGTTAACGAGATTTGGCATCAATGGAGGAAAAAATGTATTTTTTTGACGTAACTGACGCTAGTGATTAAATTTGAACTTCGATTTTCCCCCAGGGTTTTGTACCTGAATTAACATGAAATACAGGGATACAGAAATAATAACAGTAGGTTAACAGAATAATAATTATCTTTATCGTTAATGACTATTTATGAAAGAAGTGTGAATGACTAATAATATTATTTTCAGATAATTCTGAAAGGCAATCTAACGATCAAGCTTAACAGTGCACTTTTTAACCCGAATAATTCATAATTTTCAATAGACCATAAAAATCAGAACTAGCAGATAACATCGACTTAAATACCACTTCAGGTTGATCCTTTGTAGCAGTTCCTGTGAGATTTAATCGATTTCGAATAAAACATTTTCATTTAGTGTATTATTTGATGAATCTGTGGAATTATAGAAATTACAAAAACTGATAACATTAAACGGCATATATAGCTCAGATTGTTCTTAATGCATACGGGGTACACGTCAAGTACACTCATAACCAAAGCTTTGGGTGATTATTGTTATGAAAGAAAATGCAAGTACTGATTTTATGGGTCAAAATTGGTTGAAATTAATTAAACGTCATTAGATGAGAGACAAAGGCGAAAAAAGATCTTGTGTAGTTGGGGCAAAGGAAGCAAAGTCTGTTGTATGCTACATTGGACGACTCTCATCGTCCGACATTAAATTTGAAAAAAAAGGAAGAAAAGGTAAAGAGGCATAATGTGTCACACTTACCGCCAAACTTGTTTTCTTTGGCTAAAGAGTAGCCTTGAACGCAAGTCTTATTTTAACTTCTGTTCTTGTTGCTTTCGAAGATCTAAACTTGTCCAACAAATACGAACGCAATCAAGGAGCATCTGGCTGTCAAAACGCATACATCAAAATTCCTTTCTCAAAAGTGGTCATTTTTTACTGAACTGTGGATGAAGTAGGTAAATATCAGCCAGAGAGTTTCTATGGCAAAAATACGCGAATATATGATTATTGTTCACGTCGGCTGATGGTTGACATACAGGGGATTGTCCGTTCGCGTTACAAATCTTACTGAACTTGACACAAATTCATATTCTTAATTTTTCAATGCCGTCCTTGTTATGGTTGGAGATTTGGAACAGTAGTGTTAAAAGCCATGAAAGAAAATGTTCTTTCTTTTCTGTCGTGTAAAACCAAAATCTCATGATCAGTTTATTTTATAAACCAGACCGAGTAATACAACTTATTCTCAAGAATTGATTATACACTTTTTCACTCCTCCAGAATTGTCGTGCGTGGTGTGACTTTGCAATAAGCTTTTGGAACTTTAGTTTTTGATCGGATTGAGACATGTTTTTGACTGAAAGTGTCCATCAACAATATCTAACTAAAACCATGAGAAAATAAAACATAGAATGCAGGGTTTCGATTTTCAGTGAGACGGTTAGATTTTTGACTTTCCAGCAATGATGTATTCGTAGGTGTACAATATACGTATATATAAGGGTTTTTTATGCGATTGCATGGACATCGGAAGTTTTCGGCAACACAGTCACTTTAAATTTAATAATTCAATATGCAGTTTCTGTACCGTGCAGATTATACGCAGCGATAATATATAATAAAGTCAATATGTCTACAAATAAAATTCTAATCAATCATCTGTACTACTGCGAACTTTAAAAAATCAGATAACAATTGTAAATTGAAAAAAATGCTACTTTATAAATAAATTCATTAAATATAAACCCTACTATTAACAGCATCGTTGAAAACTTTAACAATGAATTTATGCTCTTTAGTTCTCAACTATGTGGAAACTAAATAAGCCTTATGCACTGGTCGGAAAACTATTAAGTCGTTTTTAATTGTACGTCTCTTTTTGTAATGCTTGTGTGTAAAAATTTGTCATATTACACGTATTGCGATCCTCGTCTGCTATCAAACGATCTTTTGGTACGTAATAACAGGTCCTTTAAATGGGGAAATTTCACGCGTTTTTCTTACTAAGTACACCTAAATAATATTGACCAGATTGGCAGACAAGTCATAAGATGAGCTATGACACTTCATACATACATAGTATATCCTGGCATATTAATTTATCCTGTTTCTCCGTCTTTCCATCAGTAGAGAGGGTAGATGGTCTGTAAGGGTAACTCCTCCTACAGTTTTCAAGTTAGAACTTTTGCAGGATAATTGTACACATTTAGAAAATGTGCATTCTATATATATTAAAAAGGATTCCTATTCACACCGATTTTTATCTCGCCTTCGACGAATGTCACGAAAGGGGAGATGTAGGTATTACATAACACCTACACTTTAGGTCTACAAAGTAAAGTAAAGTCAAGTAAAGTCAAGTAAATTTTATTTTCAATCATAAGCCCGTGAGGGCATAAATCAATACAGTGTATATAGAATATAACTGTTTAAACTCTCATACATCACTCTCATTCATAACCATTCATTCCCTTTTCATCCTGATTTGGTTAATTGGTGAACAATACAAAACATTTAAATTTAATAATCAATACTGCAGAAGGTAAGAGTCAACACCAAGCGCACAATATTAATAGAGAATACGTATACATGCTGTCAAGTGTTTTTTTTTAATAGTATATATATATATATATATATATATAAATAAATAAATAAATAAATAAATAAATAAATAAATAAATAAATTGCACTAGGACTTATAACCTATGCATTCATTCTATATACTAGTCTGACACTTTACCCACCATATTCGGTCTATAGATAATTAATGGTAGGTATATGCCAGTCTGACACCTGTCACCCGACATTGACCCACAGTATTTGGTCTTTAGATACTTCTTGGGTACATGCCAGTCTGATACCCGTAACCCAACCTTGACCTCAATTTAATGATTGATCGACTTGCGACACATTTTCGTGATTAGGTCAATTTCTCAGCAACTGTAATACATAGACTGTATTTGGTATGTTAATAGTTCTTGATGTATACATGCCAGTCTGACACTTGTCAACCGGGCTAGTCCTTGTCTATAGATAGCTCTTGGTGGGTGCATGCCAATCTGACAACTGTCACCCGATCGACCTTGACCTCCCATGCTTGATTGACCTGCGTCATATATCCTCGGTTAAATTTCGTTTTTCAGCAATTGTGATACTTATACCCACCAGTGTGGTTAATAGATACCTGTTGTTGGGTGCAAACCGGTCTGCTGATCTTGAACACAATTTTAGCATTGAGTTACTGCCATCAGATTTTTCAGACAAATGTCACATAACCATAACTATGACTTCTAATACATTCACCATTTGAGTTACAATGTCGGATATTATCAGTATCCAGGTATGTACCCAGGCGAGACATGTAGTGTGTGTACTTTTGTTATTAAATAAAATTACTGGTTTTTTTAACATGTTCGACTTAGTAACATTGTGGTCTGGTACAGTGGGATGTCCGGTTAATTCCTCCTTCAGTTTCAACAATTTTGCCTGATGACTGGGCAAATATTGAATCTGGAAATATTTTGTTCATTTTTCACAAATAAAACCATGGATAGTTGAACATGATATGGAAAAAGTGATATGGTGAATTATTTCTTGACATAGACATAGATAGATTATACGTATCAAATGTTTAAGCAAAGAAGCAGCGCTTTTATTGCTGTTCTTCATCTTAAAATTTGCAGTGGGCCCTTCAACGTGTAGAAAAACCTACCCACTGTAAGTTTAAGATGGCCAATAGCACCGGTTTAATTATTTTTTTCAGAGAAATCAGCATTAGGGTACATGGTTTCAAGACAGTTTATTAATATTGAATATTTGAAATTATACTGGAGATTTGCGCATTATCAGGATTTACAAAATAACAAGTTGTCTAATTTTAACTTTTTTTTAGTTTGTTTTACAATTTTCCAGTGTTGGGTTTTGTGAAGTACATGTATATCCGTGTACAAATAGGATCCCATACACTGAAGAACTCAGGGGAACATCATTACACCTGCTTAACTGGCTTCCACCTATTCCTGTGTTTTATGTCAATCATTTAAGGACTTTCTACCCCTATCTAGTAGTATTAAAGTCCTTCCAAAAATACATATTTGCGTGGTACGTGAGCCTTAGATTTATTTTGTCTGATCGATTCCATCTCCCACCAACATTGGATATCAGTCTTAAAGTGTCTTAGCACTGATACACGCGAATCATAAAGAGATTATATCCAATCTATGATCAAAGGCTTTAAATGTAATATGCTAACATTATTGATCGCTAATTTCGTCAAATCACTTTTAATTTAATGGATTTTTAAACACGGTACCCGTCTAACTTGTAACTTTGATTTTTTTTTTTATTGAACTTTTTTCCTCGTGATTTTTCAAAGAGACTGGCCCATGGTCATAAGGGGCTTTAATGGAATCAAAAGACATGAAAGAAATAAACGTGAGCTTTTTGATGCACTTCAATATTTACTTGTTTGATTCGGATCAGTTCGATCTATTTATTTGCGTAACACAGAATTTTGTGGTTGGAAATGAAAGCTTTAGTTTACGTCATCACGTTTCACAATATTTTTTAAATACGCAAATTTCATATTTGAATTCCACAAGACGTTCATAATTGCGGACCTCTCAGGGAACACCTCAAGTCGAAACGAACGTAGATGAAAACACTATGTTGAAGGTAACCCCCATTCATGTGATAAAAATAGAATTGTGGGCGGGGAAATCTCATGTCACGTGGTGTATACTGAAACTCTTTGATGCATGCCGCCATAACCTTTTAGTTGTAAATTTTGGAGTTGGATAGTTGTAAAAGTTCTCGTTTTCCAACATTTTACGTTTTCATTTTATGTGATTGGGATTTAACTCTTGAAATATGTCTCGGCGAAAGAAAGAAAGGATTTCACGATGATAATAGGAAGTTTGTTGTTTATGAATATTCTTTGGTCTTTGGTTCATTGCAAAGAAAGGGCCGTTTTAGATATAGTAATGCACAAAATTACAAGAAATGGCGAGTATAATTCAGAAACAGAGAAAATATTTGGACATTTTAGTGCAGCGGGACCCGTGGTCAGTGCAGAAGGAGATATATTACAGGTAGGTGTTTCTACCTGTGTACCCATATATATATACGCCGGTGTATATTTCTCTCAGGTGTGTTATTTTTCATTTGTACAGTTATTTTGCAATGCGGGTGGCGTTGTTTATTTGTGTTTTATTTCACAAATTTCTTGTTAATCAAGGAAGCAGATGATTGCATAAAGAAAAAAATGTGTATTTATTAACTAATTAATGGCAGGTGCAACTTTTTACAACTAATGGAAATACTCGATCCGTACTTGTTTATTATGTCCTGCAGCTATTACTTAATTGTCAGGTCAATTAAATTATCAAATTACACAAAGCAATAATGTTTAATTGTTTTTGTTGATTATAAATAAAAATATAGCTGTGAAGAATGACACAATTATTGTATTAAAGTGAGAATGATATTAAAAAAAAAATTGTTAAATAATGAACCACTCTCAATATTAATAGTATTCATTTTCGTATTTAACATTTATAATAATTACAAATTGTTAAGTGGGTTTTTTTAGATGTAAAAGTATACTTAATTGCAACATACTAAGAGGGAAGTAAAAAAGTTCATGACACAATGATTTTTTGACAGAAAATGTTTGAAAAAATCCTTAAATTTTGCAATAATATGATCAGCATTCAAATACCCTGTATAACTGACCGAGAAAATATAGACACATTTCAAAGGACATACTTGTGTTAAATTTATGATTCAAAGTTCACAACCTAAGACCAGACCTGACTATTTTATCTATGATGTACACCTTTCGTATATCTTTGTATGTGATTTGACGGCCTTTGAAGTCTGATTAGGCTTATAGGTATATAGTATCACCACTGGCTTGACTAAAATCTTCAGATGAATATCTGTATTTTTATTCATATTAAATTCTTTATGTGGGTTTAAATTTTGAAGTCATATGTTGGTAAAAGTTTAATTTAAGGTAATTTTAAAGTTATCATACTGGTAGTGAAAAGTTTTTAAGATCAGATATCTGACCTGTTTATAATAGGGAAAGAATACCAGTTTGTGTCTATACGTGATGATATTTATTTCAAATTTTAATTTACAATAAACATATGAGATACAAAAAGAAAACACAATTTAAAGATACAGGTAATTATTTTTGAGGTTGTTAATATTTAAAATTTGAATGAAAATTATCATTGAAATTTAATAAACCAGTGATTGATTTCTGTTATAGAATATTATGTTATGTGGTATATAATTAATGACTAAAAATAGGAAATATAACACATCTGATCATTTCTCTGAGGAACATGAGAGACAGATAGTGTGGGCATGGAATAATTGATGAGGTGAAAATAAAACAAAAAGAAAGACATATGAGGCTAATTCATAATATGTTTTAATGTACACAAACTTGAAGAATAAAGTTCTTGGTTTTGACTGAAACAGATAATATTATTTTCAGTCTTTGTAGGAATTTTAAAATAAGTTTTTAGAAGGTGATGTGTCACACATATGGGGTTAAAAAAATTTGGTTTGTAAGGAGAATAAATAATTACCTCAATTAAAGAACCATCTGGATAATGGAGAACCATAAAAAACTTTGTATAGTCTATTTAAGTAGAATATACTTGTAAAATTAATTAAAAATTTCCCAGTGATGCCATGATACTTGAGAATAATTATTTCAATATAATGTTGCTGTTACAAATATGAGAATTTATTAGGGAGAATGAGGACTTTGGTATCTATGCCTGCAGTTAGTATGGAATTGTCAGAGTAGTGAGAATCTGAAAATGAATGAAGAAGTGAGTTTCAGGAAAATTTTATGTGACATTGAACTGCCCCTCTCTTTCTATGGCCATTGCGTTTGTTTATCTGTGTTTCTGATACACTTTCTTGTAACTATAACACCTCCCTCGTATTTGAAATATTACCCAGTTTTTTGTGTGTCATCTGTTGCTATCTGTTTGTAGGTTTACATTAAGGTCTTGGATTCTTAACTGGACTTTCCAATGGAAAGAAAGCTGTTTATTAGTTTGGCGATATACAAATGTAAGGCGGGCGGATCTAGACAGTAATCTGGATTTGTTGTCAGACAGTTTCTTATTAAATTAGTGGTCTAGGTAGTTGAATGACTATAAATAATCACTAGCCTGTCAACACTGAGGCTAGGAGTTCGAAACCTCACCTGGCATGTTCCACTCTGATCTTAATTGACAAGGATTGCCAAATTTCCTACTGAAGGTTGGTGGTTCTCTCCGGGTACTCCGGCTTCATCCACCAATAAAAACTGGTTGCCGCGAAATAGCCAAATGTGCTGAAAACCGCGTAAAACCCCAACTAAACAAACAAATTAGAGTTAAATCATAAGCACAAGTTCAAAAGTGGAGTGTTGGAATTAAGAGGTCAGGGCTAAAAAACAGCAGGAGACATATTTACCTTAATGAGAAACCAATAAAGAAGTTAGCCAAATATGGGGCAAATTTAAAGTTGAAGTCTTTCCATATATACTCTACAGGTGTTCATACAAGAATATTATGTCTGCTAAATTATCACCCAGAAGTAATTATTTTTAATTATACCCCATTAGTTATAGCACTCTCTCATTAACCAGGATGCCAATTGCATGGTTAATCTAGATAAAACTGAATGGCGGGAATTGGCCTGTCCTGCTTTTAACTGCTTAACTTTGGTCGCATCAAACAGTATCATATTTAAAATGTAATGACTCTACTTGAATTAGATTTAGTATCTATATCATATCTTTAAATATCATATTTAGTAAATTTTAGCATCGAAGGTTATCTATCTATGATTTCTTATGTAAACAAGATAACATTCTGCAGATAAACCCCTTTGTTTGTTAATTTTCCCAACACCACAGAGCATCTTGTGAACAACCTTTAAGTACCTACTCCAAAAATTACAGGCCTAATTTTTTGCTCTTTATAGGAGCTTCCAAGTTTTTATGAAAAATTTTGCTTCATCATTGTAATTTGAATAATATACACAAGACAGATGTTCTGTAAATTGTACACTGTCAGTCTGAAATATTGCACCTTTGCACAATACAGTGCAGGAAGATTTGCATTTTTTCCTTTGGTTAAGTTACGGAGCTAAAGCTTATTTTTATAAAGAAGCTACATATTGGATAAAAAATGGGATGGATAATATGATTTGGGTTCATGTACATGTAATACAATAACTTAAGACCTTGATTTTTATCTTTTTTTTTCAATATTCCAAATCTTTAGTTACTTAGGAGAGGACTGTTTTGTACTTAAATAATTTTGCCAGCATCACTTGTGGTTTGGATGATTGCAAACCGAGTTTAATGATGACACCTTAAGATAATTGCTACAATCAAATTAAAACTGGTGGTGGAAAATATTATAATACAATACTGTTATAAACATTCTAATGCAAGTGTAAAAAAAAAATTTAAAAAGGGAAATTTGAATTCCTGATCAAGTAATTTTTTGCAGAATGTAGTGGAAGTTTATTCGGCCGAAAGGTTTATTTCAGTGATATACTTATGAAAGGGAAAATATGCCAATGCTGCCATTGACCACTTCTAAAATGTCAGACCAATTTAAAGATTTTTTGTTACCTCATGAAGTTTGTTAATGTGATCAGAAGGTTCATGTAATAAGGATTTCTTATATTTGAATTACCAGTTAGGAACAATTATACATGTACAAAGAGAAATGTCATTTTATTAAAATTTCAGATATTTTTTTTGACGTGCAGTTTTAAAGCCATTTAAGATTTTCAAGAAAAAACCATTTGCAAATAGAATAAGAATAAGAATGGTTTATTTCAAATCAAGAGCCCACCAAAAGGCATGAAGTGGTAGTACACTTTACAACATTGTACAATATACAAGTCAACATATAGACAACATACATGTAGAAAAAACAATTATAGCTATCATATGTTTGGAAGGAGAGGACCAGGTCAAACACAAATACTGTTTCCAATAATAAAATTAAGCTCATATATAGTTTATACTTTATTATTTCCACAAAGCTCTTTTTCAATAATAAAATAAATATGAATTTCGTTGTGGTGTAAAATAAATCCTGAGTAGTACTGAGCTTCCCAATACAACAGGAAGGACAAGTCAGTTCTACCCGATGAGCTTTAAAACTTTTTGGTAGTTGATAAATGGGTCATATCAAGGGTGAATTGAATTGTCGTCCTAAATTGTATTAATATGAATCAAATTTCCTTCTGCTGTGTGGCTTCCGTAAATGATAATTTTATTCAAATCCTTCATTTTCGTTTCATTTGCTGACATAAATCATTTTAATGTTGATTTTTCCTACAAAGGGATTTATCAGTTTGGAATATTATTATAACCTCATTTTCAATTCTTTAAGGAATGAATGTATTTGTACATTAAGTGTGTGAAAGTCAGAAATTGAAATTTCTCTGGCATTTAAAAGAGCTTTAAGGTTGAGTGTAAAGTATGATAAATGGAGGTACATGTATGTTAGAATTATGGATGTGTAAAATTGTTCCAAATTGAAAGTTTTGAATATTAAACAACAAAGAAACCACTTTCAAATATTTTGCTGAAGCAGATTGATATTCCATGGCTAGAAAACATTTTACACGACTGAAATTAAGTATAAGTAATTTTTTTTGCTGAGAATTTGAAGCAGATCATTGTTTTACCATTGTTTTACTGTTGAATTTGTTTATGAAAAGTCTGAAGAACAAGAATTTAATATGGTACTGAATATAAAAAGTTCCTTAAAAACACAAAATTCTGTAAGTAAACATTGAACAATGAGGAAATAAGGAATAACCACTGTAAATACAGGTTTGAGACAGATACTTGAAGAAATGTGTGAGGGATAAGAACTGAACCGTCCCCTGATTATTTTTCATTAAAATTAGGATAAGAGAGGTTAAACTCAACAAGTATTCATTTACATGTAATTAGGTATATTTGCACTATAAATGACAAGTATTTAGAATAAAATTGCAATTTAACAAATACATGTAGTACCATCCCCCCCCCTCTCCAAAGGGAACATAATTTCCTATTGACCACAAATTTACATGGTTTCCCTACAAAAATTAAATTATTTGTAGAAAATCTAATACATTATACTGTATTTTGAGTATACACATACATGAAAACAAAAGGTGGCAAACAGTTACCTTATACAACCAGCTGTCAGTTAAATTCAAATCAGATGAATTGATATTTGCATGCAAAAAAGGGCAAAATCCTTTTATTTTGCCAACTATTAGGTTCGGGTTCATATAATACTTCATAATGCTTTTTCAAGGGGAAATAACTCCGCTAATTCATCATACGGAAAGAGTTTTGATCAAACAGTAACAATTACAGGTCGATTGTCCTTACTTTTGGTTGATTTACTTTAATATGAAATAAAAACACCTCCTTAATTTGTAATTTCTGTTTGATGTTAGGGAGAATGATTGAATATTAAGATGTCAGCTTGTCTGGGATTGATTTCTAGATTTGTATTAAGTAAAACTGGTATGTTTTGTACACAAAGATTAAATAATACTTAACAAATAGAGAAAAGATCAAAGAACATCAAATCCAATTTTCCTTTTGTTGTGAACAGGCTATAGCTTTATACAAGTATACAAATACTTTTGAAGTATGAATATTGTTTGATCAAGTTCATAGGGTGTATAACAATTCCGTCTGAACCAGTTTGTCACTGCAAACATTTTTGCTGTAATAGGGGGTTATTTTGAAGTTGATTTTAATTTAAACATGTTAAATGGATCACCTTTTCTGTCAAAATACTTGTCAATTGTTGAGATGAGTTGATGACAAAAATTCAAACAATATATTGTATGATACAAATTTTAATGCCCTCTATACTGGTACACGAATTATGAATCAGCAGTGCTCAAGGCCTAAAGAAACCTAGAACTGAAAATGTAAGTCAGATATAAATTACCAATTCCGTAAGGCCAAAAAGCCATATAATGACAGAACTGTGCATTATAAGCATGATATTCCTTGATTTACAAAAATTTAACAATATTTTACAGTAATTTAAAGAAAAAAAACATCTCTTTTTTTTCCATTTTCTTATATTACATGTAGTTAATTGAAGTACTGGTAATATTTTTAATTAAAGCTTTACAAAAATTGATTCAAACCTTAATTGAATAGAAATGATTTTGCCCTTAAATAACACATGTATCATTCAGTACAGATAATTTTTTTCTGTATACCAGCTGTTTATGTAACAGTATTATTCATTAATATGTCAGCTGCTGTACCTACTTACATCTTTTTTATAGGCTATTCTGTTGTAAAAAATAGTATAGATATTTTAAATGAAATTCCTAGTAGGAATCTTCCCATTGAACCCTTTTATAATACTGGAAGAGGGGTTCAAGTGACAGTTCAAGTTACGTGAGTGACTACAATTTTGCAGGTTAGGCCAATTATAGTTAACTGACAGATTATGATTCCCACCTAACCCTCGAAATTAGACCACCTCATCCAGAATTTGACTTTTGGAATTTTTGTTGTGTCTTAAGTTTGGTTAGATGGCCTTATCCCAATTCTCACAGACAGCGAGAATTTTACACACATTGGCCTTGCCAATGATGAGTTAAGGACAGAAATAGATCCAAGTAATATAAAATAAAAAATAGAATCCTCCCTGTCATCCTGTCCCAAATTTTTTAGAAGGGGTGGATGATAATGTGTCAATTAACATGATTATGTCATATTTCAAGATTTTGATCAGTGGTTCATAGATCTCTATATTCTTTAACATGTGAATGTGCCACCTTAAGGATGTTTGCTGGTCATGTATTTGAATTTTTGTCAGATGTTCAGAATCCTCTGTTTTTATCCATTTGAATGCCATAAAAAGGACAAATATACCTAAGGAGCAATCAAAAAAACATAATCCATTGGACAGACCAACCCGGGAAGACAAATGAACAACCACAAGCACAACAAATAAACACAGAAAACTAAAAAACAATGAACAACACAAACTCCTATCAAAACCAGGAGTGAACCCAGGTGCTCCGGAAGGGTAAGTAGTTCCTGCTCCATATACAGCACCTGTCGCGAAGTTCAACAAAGTCAATCCGGTGAAAGTCACAAATCGGTGGAGGCACATGAAATGTTACAACAGTGGGAACATGTCCAACATCATCTTAGATATTGGAACACTGTAATGGTCAATCAATTCGTGATGACGACCGTAAAATTTCTGAAGTGATGACATCAACATATCCCTGATAAAACCCTGGTTAAGAAGCTTTTGTGACTGCATTAACCTTTTTTGTCGAAAGTCAGGGTAACTCATGCATGCCCTTGAAAATCGGATTAGCTGAGAAAGGTAGACGCCATATGCAGGCGATGCTGATATATTGCTACTCAAGAAGGGAAAATTAATAATAGGAAAGACGAAGTCATCAGGTTTGTCATAAAGTTTAGTCTTCAAATGCCCCTCATTGTCTATTTCAAGAAATCCAAATATGAAGCGGACTTTGGTGTATCTGTAGTATCCTTAATTTCAAGCTCACTGGGGTTGATTAGATGTAGAAAGTCTTGGAATTTGTCGTTATTTAACAACAACACATCATCTATATAAAGAAAAGTGAAATTAAGTTGTCTATGAGAAAATCTAACATGTTTGTAATTTCATCTTCAGAATACTTTTTTGTCAGAATCAGAGTGGTTCTTCACAAAATAAGCCTTAACTCTACCTAGAACTAGAAATTTATACCTGCATGTGCCATTTTTCTTGAAAAAACATTGATGAAGTAGTTGCTTTAAGTGACCTTTTAATTGAGAATGTGGTATGGTAGTGTATGAATGTTTTTATGCTGTTGCAGGTAGCCAAAGATTTTGATTTTAGATATTGTAGTAAGTTTTTTGAGTTTTTAAGAATCCACATCTGATTGACGCCACTGGTGGAATATGATGTTTCGCAGTAATTCTGAAGGCCCTCTTTAATACATGTCAATATGAATGTTAAAATCTTTGAAAGGGGTTTTGTAGAGCAATTAGCTGACCCAGCAATGTACCTTTGTTTAAACAGATTCTTATGAGTCTAATAAAGAGCAGGAAGGTCCATTTTGTCACCCTTTGTAGAAATGCCAAAGGAATGAAGAACGGTCTTGTGGTTATCAAGGACATCCTGCTTAGTGAGTGTGATTGTTGTATAAGTTGGGTTACCCGCAGTATTATCTATTCCCAACTCATTTCTGAGACACTAAAAATAATAGCTGCTGGGACAATTACATATTTGTCATGGAGGCGAGTCAAGTTTTTAACAACCTTAGGGTCTTTGAAGATGGATTTAGCTTTAGTGCTCATAGACCCTTTTTCCTTCTAACACCCTTTTTTTCATAAATCTTTTGCATACAGTCACAGAATAATAAGCCATTTGTAAAAATCTTATAAAATCCTTGTTATTATTTAATGGTTTTTGAGAAATAAAACTTGTCAATGATAAAGCTATGAAAAGTCAAGAGTGCATATTTTTCCTGCCAAATTTTCAATGGCTTATAACTTGAAAACAAGCACACAGACCTATAATTTTTTTCCGCTCTTTCAGTTTCTTTATTAATCCACTATCAATATTTACCAGTGTTATGAAATGCTTGTTATTTTGAAACTGAGTAACAAACATCCTTAAGATCTTTTAATTTGAAGAAAGTTCATGGTACACAAGGCACTGTTCATATAATTTATGGAGCAGCTCACGTCGTAAGAAAAGGCCTTGTGAGGTGTTGTCATCAATAATGGCAGTCTTTCTGTTAATTTTTTTTTGAAAACCTTTTGTAGTAAGATGAAATAAACTTTGTATGAAGCATCTAATGAATTGTTCCAGTTGATCAGTTTGCAAGTTGGATTTTTTTTATTCCTCAGATTTAAAAATCACTCTCCAGGACAGACTTTGTCAAGTGTTACAAGCTACATTGTAAGCATATTTGCAAGGGCTTTCAAAAGTTTTTAAAGTAAACATAGATGCTACCAGACTGTAAGGAAATGTCTGCCAAAGTAAATGCTTAAAACTCTAGATAGAGTAGCTTAGCTTCTCTAAGTGGAAATCACTGCCTATAGCCCTTTTCAGAAACTCATTTCCGGTATCACGAATCTGACTCAAAAATTAGAATTTGAAGCAAGTTATTTCCCTTGTTGGGACTTACAAATGTAGTCTGGTTTGCTGCAGTGCAGAGCAACCAGTAGGAAGTAGATATAAATTATTTATACTTTGATATACAAATATTTCCAGATTTATAATCAAGTTTGATTACAAGTATGTTGGAAGCAAAAAGATCGTAAGTAGTTCCCAAATTTATATAAACAAAACATTACATGCAAATTAACAAGTTTTAAAAACAGCTTATCCTTTACTCATCATTGCAGCGAACCAGCACTATGTCCTGGAACATCGCAGCAAGGGAAATAAGTTGGTTCAAATTATAATTTTAGAGTCAGAAACATGATACCGGAAATGAGTTTCTGAAAAGGGCTATACCTTTGTCCATGGTACTATCATGTTGATATTAGTGTGAGACATTAAATTATAACACCTGAACAAAACCTGAAATTTAGGTTCAGGACTTCCTGCATGGGATTTTGTTTATAACTTGTCATTAAATATTCTTTGCTACATACATGTGTATATAAAGTTGAATGTGACTTTTTGTGGGTATAAAGGGAAAAAAGTAGACCCTAAAAAAATACATTTGTACATACTCTAGACATTCTTTGCAATTATTAGACATATTTTAACTGTTTTAAAAAGAACTGGTGATCTGCAGTGTCTGACTATGATATAATTTGGTAGAAAGACTGTTAAGATTACAATACCTTCTTTATGAAAACTGGCTCAATTCCAGTCCTGTTGGCTGCAAACAAATCATTAAAAAATTTCATTTGTAACAAATTATGGTTATGGAAGGTAATTTTGTCAATGTTTTGTATCTCATTTTAATAATTGGGTTTTTAAAATTGTACTTTACCCTGCATTTGAAAAGTAACAATTTACTAATAATATTTGACGAACATCCTATCTAAACTTGCAATATAATTAAAACTTTGGTAATAGATTTTTTTCTGAAAAAGAATGTTAAAAGACAAGATAGTTGTGTGTTTAAGAGGTTTGTAAAGGGGGATATGGACATGTGCGAATTAGAAATAGAAATTTGGTCTGCAAGTTGAATTTTTCTCAGTTTGCACAAAACATGGCGAATATATGACCTACATGTATCAGCACGGTGGCACGGAAAATAAAAATTACCAAAAGCGTTGCCCTCATTTAACAACCTACTAAATGATACACATTCGTGGGGTGAACTTATAAACTTCTACTTTGGGGCCCTCTTGCTTGAAAATTTTGACCGTAAGTACCAGAAGTCCAGCTTGAAACCTTAGAAAGTTTTAGAACGTAAAAAGAAAAAGCATGCACAACAGTTTATCTGGTTTTAATACCTATTGCATTTAGTTACATGCCTACAATTATGAATATATTTTATGATTGATTTTCAAAATTAATGAAAATATTTTTGAGACCATTGCAGATTAGAGAAAGATCCCTCGGTAATATAAAAACCAGCGACCATATTTTATCAAATGGAATGGTGTCCAGTGATGCTTACCCATCTTTTCATGATCATATTGATTAGAAGTATATAGCAATACATACTTCTTGGCAATTTAATTGTTATTTTTGTAATATGAATAAAAGAAAGAACTGTCTTTCTGCCCACTGTGTGCTCTTATCAGAGTCACCGGTAATATGACATAAAAAGGCAGTAGCATACACTAGTTAATATAATTTATTAAGATGAAATCTTCAGGAGATGCTTAGAAAAAGTTGTATACATGTATTTGTTATTGTTGGTAACTGCTGTTGCTGCTACAAGCTAACCAAAGTGTCACCTTTTGGCATAAAGCAATCCCAAAACAAAACAGGCACAAACGTATTAACATTTAAGACATAATATAGTTTATATATAAAGGTATGTGAAACAGTTGCAGTATTTTGAACTTTTATTTGCTTGTCCTTGACTTTGTTTGAACAAGATGTTAATAATATTTAAACTATTATACTGGGCCTAATGATTAATGTAGAATAAATAGGTGAAGCAAACAAAAGGGGAGACAACTTGACCAAGATAATTCTGGATACTATTATTTAGGAAAAAACTTGAATGAATGGAACTGGTATCTTTATAAACAATGTATTATAATCATATCATGAATTAATATGAATTCAGTATCTTGTGGGTATTTATTTTGGTAGTATGAAAAGTCATTGTTTCCAGGATGTAATAAATATTTCATAGCTTTGTAATTTCCTAGTAATAACATTCATTCAGGACCATAATTGAAATAGGGACCCTTACATCCAAACCACGGTGTCCGTAAATTAGTCATCTGATGACACCGGAAAACATGCAGTTCGTTCATTCTGAATTATCAAAATGTTAGATGAAAAACGCAAAAATGATGGTACATGTGACGTTGCACATCATGTATGCTTATTTAACCTCCCCTTCAAATCTTGTTTGAAGTTTGATAGTATTAACTGAAGTAGATTTTACCTAATATCTTTTATCTAGAACATTTTATATTTAAGTGTTTACCAATTTTTAAACTAAGGATTGTCAAACCTAATTTATATAATTGTAGTTAACTATCCAACAAAATTGAATTTTATTGTCATTGGTCATGGAAGTGTTGAAAAAAAGCAAATGATGATTGTTTTGGAATGTAGAAAATTTATTTGGTTTCTGACCACCTGTGCAAGAGTTAATTGTTGTGCGTACAAATGTACCTTAATATAATAAGGGGACTTTTTAATTAAAATTTTGGAAATTTGACAGTGTGAGTTCTAAAGTATTCCAACTTCTAACCTTAGTTAGTCATACATTTGTAAAGAATGTGGGGAAACTATTCTAAAAATTTTTTACACTTTTTATGTATCTCCGTCTTATATGAGCAATATGGCTTTTTATTTCTTGACGAAGAATTTCAGTAAATATCCGTAGAAAGATATGGATAATAAATTTAAATGGATAAATTTTTGGAAAAAAATCATCTGGTAGTCCGAAATTTACTGTAGTACATGTTACAAATTGAATATACATGTATATACATATATACATATTTATTTTCTTTCATACTTTTTTTAAGAGAATTGTGATGTCTTTTCCAGGCTCAGATCCAAGATTTTGATTGAAGAATAGTGCAAAAATTAATTTGTGTAATTTGCATATTTTTATGTGAAAAGGTCATTTTTGGCAGACTTGTGTAATGGATGCATCCCCTAATAATCTGCTTCTGTCTTATAAATTTTAAGGGAAAACATTATTTAAGTTTTTTATCTGACATCAATGTTTTGATGGTACATGTATCTATAAAGATCCATACATACCCTTAGTGACAATTGTAGAGTCAACACTTAAAGTTTATGGATTGTATGTCTACAAAAAATGTATGTCAATAAAGTTTTGATGTAAAATACCAGGTTTTTGTACATTTAAATTGTGATTTTCCATATTATTTCTAGATGTAAAAACAAATACAGAAATAGAGTAGTGTGGCGTCCATTTCGCTGAACTAGTATGCATTATTGAATCGAGGCCAGCTGAAGCCCGTCTCCAGGTTCGGGATTTTCTCACTGCGTTGAAGACCCATTGGTAGCCTTGGGCTGTTTTCTGCTCTTTGGTCATGTTGTTCACTCTCTCTTTGACACATTCCCCATTTCCATTCTCAATTCTATAGTTCATTGTGGGATTGGGCAATAATTTGGTCACAAAAGGTCAGAAAAGGGGCCATATTAAATCATTCTAAGAAGTCTTCTTTGGTTTTAAGTATTTTGCTTGGGTAACTGTTATTCTTTTATGAATGAACCAATACTTTTCATTGATTAAAATCAGACCCTGGAATGGTAGTGTGCCACAGAAAATTTTAGATAATTCTATTTGATTGGATGTTTCTGTTGCTGAGAAACTCTGCATGACCAATGATATGTCTTGTAACTTTGTACATGATAGCTAACTTGTATCTAAACAGAAGTGATAACCCTATCACATAAATGTTTATTTACATTGTAAAGAACTTTGTTTGTTAAAGGATGTATCAGAATTGGAGTAGGTTATTGGAGGTCATACCCTGCATAGTTTGATTGACAGTTATTAGGGTAGTGGCAAACTAATTCAGCCCAAGAATGACTATAATGACTTAACATGATTAAATACTTTTTCTGTTGTGATGTATATTTTTAATTTCCCCTGTGTTTTCACCATTTAGGTAAAATTGGGTAGGATTTTAGTAATTGAAGCTATAATGATTTACATTTCAATGAAACTGTTAATTTGTTAAAGCATTTAGGGTAAGTAATTTAGCAAATGATTTTTTTCTTTTCATTATACGAACATATTTAGAGGGAATTTCACTCAACACAGTCACCCCCTCTATTGTCAGAAATAAAAAATTTCTATATCATTTAAAATACAATGCCCCTGAATCCAAATTTTGGACCAGTGCCTGTTAAGGCAGTCAAATAATGTCTCAATATAGTTTTTAAGAAAATTTTAATGTCTCCTAGCTAACTGAGGGAAAAGATTCTTGACTAGGCCAAGTATAAGTGTACATAATTGTCTACAGTTTCTTTTGTCTACATGTTGTCTACATGTATTTTCTAGTTTGTTTTTCCTATCTTTCAATAACGATGATAAATCGGAGAGATTTTAAAATTTTACACTATAAATGGCTCAAAATGTAATAGAAAATTTTAATTTAGCACGATGGCTCCATCCGTTTATTGTGATTTTAACTTAATAAGACTTGACTATACTGTTTGTGTCTTCAACCGAGACTGACTGTTATTAACACACTAAATTTATGAATTGATTCGGATGTACAATAAGGCTATAAATCCACTATGATAGCATATAACATTAAAGTTCTAGTGAAAAGATGAAAAGGGAAATTAACTGTGGTGGTATTTAATGTGGAATTTTGATATTGAACGAAATGAAAAGGCGATATCCATGATAGCCATGTAGTTTTAACCTCTTTATCATTTATGAATGAGATATTTGTAACGATTCAGCTGTTTTGTGGTTTTTCGTGTAATGAGGATATTTCCATATATAGAAACCTGAATAAATATTTGAAACTTTTCAATTTGAAGTAGTAGTTTTTGGTTAATGTTAGGATTAAGTCAACTGTCACTGCTTAAAGTTTAACCAATTTGCACAGATCATTAAAGTTCAATTTCTAAATTTTATAACTTAATTACAAGCCAAGAAGCGAAGTCATGCAGCCTATTGAAATGAGAGTGAGGGACAGTCCTGTTTAAAAGATAGAAATATTAGTTGAATAGTTCAACAAAATATGGTTATAATGACAACATTGAAAGCTTATTTATTAAATTCAAAGTAGGTTTTACACCTTCCATTAATTTCGTTTGAGGTTTTGGTTTGTGCTTTGCTCATATTGGTACCAATATAAATAAATAATTACATTTCTTTAATTTTTAATATGGAACAATGAAGGTGTAGTATCAACTGTTATGAAAAAAACAGAAGAATTTTTACATGAGTACTTGGGATCAATCTGAAATGGTCAAGTATGAAATTTAGTTTTCTCAATAAGGGGTAAAATACTGAAAGTTCACAAAAAATTGAAAACATTTTAGGAAATTTAAGTTCGAAAGTTTACAATTCTCCAAAATACTAAAGTATTTCTAAAATGAACGGTGAATCTCTTTCTATATAGGTGTGATTTGGAGTAACTATAAAGTCAGGTTTTTGAATCCATCCTACATTATGTAGTCCTCACATGACATTATACACTAGTATACCATACGTGTATATGAATAGAAAGGTCATAACTATGTATGAACATTTTTTTTATATCTGGCACCAATTTTTTGTGCGAATGTGACAGTTAAATCAATCCAAGAGAATATCTGTAAAAAAAAGCTTTAATCTGTGTGCGAATGTGACAGTTAAATCAATCCAAGAGAATATTCTGTCTTCAGAATATCTGTAAAAAAAAGATTTAATATCTGACATCAATTCTGTGTGCGAATTTGACATTTAAATGCAAGAGAATATTCTCCACAAAAAAAATTGTATATTTGACCACAAATCTGTACACAATTGTAACAAAAGTTCAAGAGAAAGATCAGTACTTTTATTACTACAATAACCATTACTTTATTGATATTATTAACCTACTTTACATATTTATAGTCAAAAAATACATTTTTAACATTAATTTCTAAGTCACATGGTAGTTTAACTAATTAAATATCAATAATTTGGTTTGAAATTTTCTCTTTTTCAGACCTATAAAAGAGTATAAATATGGCTTATGTTTAAATGACCTGTAGTTGACATCAGCTGTTAAGGAATGTTTTTTATGTTTAGTTAATTCATACATTTTATGTTTAAACTGAAGTTATTTGCCCTGTGGATGCTTCAGACGAGCATAAAAGTTTTGTTTGACATTTGTATAAACTACACAGGGGGTTTTCTTTCATACTAAGGATTTGTAACTGGTATTTACATGTATAGGCAAAAGACTTTTATTTTTATTTACCTTCACTTTGATTATAAGTTTGTCATTTTATATAACATTTTTACTTTTTAACCAGATTTTCCAGTGGAAATAATCTGTTTATTTGTTTGTCGATGTACAGAATGGGGCAGCCTGTCAAAATCCAGATTGCACTGAAGTTCAACAGTTGTATTAACCTACAAGAAGTGTCAGTTTTTCCTTTTGAAGGTCTGTGGTTCTCTTCTGGGACTTGGCTTCCTCTATAAGTAAAAACTGGTGCAAAAACAACTGAAATGACCTAAAAACCCAATGAACACAAATGATATATATCTGTCAGGATTGCTTCTAATTCTGTCAATGTTGTCTAATGGAGAAATTCAGAAATTTCGTATGTACATTTTTGTATTTCCTCAAATTTGTTAAATTAAAAGCATAACTGAAAAACTAATCTTGTTTATAAAAATACATTGTACCTATATAAACAACTTGAAGACATTAATTTACCTGTTGCAGCTGGAGATACCCATCCAAATGGAAATTTATTCAGACTTATAAAACCATCAATATGGCAGTACAGGGAAAATTTACCCAGGCACATAAAATAGAAACTTCAAATTTAACCATTTTAACATCCAGTAGTTTGATTTTCTGATTTTAAAATGTCATGCCTTGTTGTAAAAACTGACAGGTTAACAGTTATTGGTTATCATGTAAAAAAAATTTCATGACAACTTTTTTGTGCTGATTTGTAAAATATGAACATTTTAGAGAGTGTTAAGTGTATTCTGGATTTTAAATTGTAACTTTGTATGACAAAGTCAGCTATATCCAGAAAGGAGAGAATTCTTTTTTGTATTGTAAGCAATTGAAGACTTTGTCAACGGAAAAATTGATTTTTCAGTTTTGAAGGGATAAATATACCCAAAATCAGTTTTGTATTCAAGAAAATTTTGTTTCTGGTAAAAACGTTTTGGACAAAACATGTAAAAGGTGATTTTAATTGTTTAGACGGAGACATTCATGTCAGTTTCAATCGCTATCAAATTAGTATCATACATCAAATATATGCACATAGTAAATAAAATATCTTTTCTTCTTCCTTTTAAGAAAACCAAAAATATGCAAATTTTTCCCTTGTCGGTTTAATATTTGTATGCGAGTCACATTACAGGTCACCAGATTTCTTTACACAGAGGTAATATGTTACCTTCTTGTTTGAGAAAAATTCATTTAGCCATGTTAATGATCAGTTTATTAGCTATTAAATCACGGCTAAGCCTTTTGTCTCTACAATGACTTCTCTTTGATCTCTCCAGAAAACCGCACAGGTAAAATAAAGTGATACATAACATTACAAAACTTTGATTAAGAAATGCAAACAAGATGTGTTAAAAAACATCACTTGTCATACTAAGTTGATATCCTGCAAAGGTTTTCTTGTTATTGATAACGATGATTACAGTACAAATATAAGAATATTTCGTTTGGTGCATCTTTCCATGTTTCCGTCATTTTTGCTCTTTGATTGAATTTTCCCAGTTTGGAAATGTAAGATAGGTAGGCGACTCCGCACAGATGAAAGAAAATCAAGTTTGAGGTTCCAAAGGTAGCAAGCCATTTTTACTTTGAATATCGCATCAAGTCTACATGTAAATGTATTAAAAAAAAGTTTATACCATAAAAATTTGCACCTAATATTTGCATTAATCTGTATTGAAACATAAAATGGCATAAAAAATGAAGTTCCTATTAGCATGCATGCGTGTAACTTTATATGTATGTAGCCAATGTCTTTTTAATCAAATACAAATTGAAAACTATTTATTTTTTACCAGAAATACTGTGATATGACTGAAATAGTCCCAACACATCACAAAACTCCAATCAATCCAGAACATCTAACTTCACAAAAGTATCTTATATATTTGCGTTACCTGTTGTAATTAATTTTTTTCCCATTTTATTCAAACATTTAGCTTTTGAAAAAAAGCAGCTATATTCATGCTTTAAAAGGTCAATAGAAATTAAAGTTCTGTCCCAGAATCAAGTCTTTTCAAGATTGTTTTTTATCATTTAGTAAACAAGCTCAATCCTTGTGTATTAGATTTAATTTTTTTTATAGAATACCATAAGCCATGCAAAGCTAAACAAGATATAAAGGTTCCAATCAAACATGAATTAATGGTATGCTTAAACAAGCCATCTGTTTGAATTATGTAATTTTTATTACATAATTAGGCTTAATAGCTACCCCATCTGACTTTGAACTTTGTAATTGAAGCACATTGGAATAGCTAAATAAACCAATAAATACCAATTTAACAGGAAAACAGATATTTATTAGCTCCAGGTAAAAATTGATTGTGGATTAATGTTGCACTTTTGGGGAATTTTACTTTGTAGAATAACACAAATTTTAACTGATAGAGACATTGCCTTGGGGAAAAAATATATCGTCATATACCGTAGTTTGTTTGTATGAAAATGTAAGGATATGGGGTTTTTTGAAGCTTTGGCCTGTAAATCTATCCCAATGAATAGATGCAATCACTGAGTTCCACCAGTTTTATGCAGTTTTTGTTTTTTAACAGGCGAAATGTTCATTTCCATTATGATAAAAGACTTAAAAACAGAAATATACAAAAAAAAATACTTTCAGCTTACCTCACTAATTTGAGAAGCTCAATTAGATTAAAATGTAGAAATGATTTCTTCATGGCCTTATTGCCATTATCTTGAATAATTATTGTTTGTTGTAAGTAGTATGTAGAAAGTTTCTATAGCTTTTGAAAGTGGAATCCTGTGAATTTTATAGACTGTACTGCAATACATTTCTTAAAGTATTTGGCTGTTTGACAACCTTATGGTGATAATTGTAGCTAATGCTGATGTACTGATTGTTACTCTTCATTGCATGTTATTTTGGAACAATTGAACAAATCATACAAAATTGTATAGCAAAGTCTTATTTTAAAATTTTATGTCCGAATTGAATTAGCGATAAAATTATTAAAATGTCATTTTCTTATCAATGAAAACAAGGATGTTATTACAAGCTATTTTTCATTCATTTATTTTACATCATATACGATGTGACATGGAGATGTGTATGTAGGTGTTGTTATCCAAAAAAAATCTAAATTTGGGGGTAAAAACCACATCAAGAACTCAGAATATATGTGACTCACATTAATTACAAGATGAAAGGAATTTCTATGTGTTTCTAATGAGATAATAAACATGTTAACAAATGTTTTAAGTCTTTATTTTCAAAGAAATCCTGAATTTTGAATATATTCAGATTAACCATTTCCAAAAATAGTTCCAATTGAACTTGGTGACACAAACATTCAAGGGATTAACAAAAACAGTTTGAGACAATTATTGTTAAAGGGCAACTAGTGCTATTCCAGTGGAGGCTAGGGGCTATCTACCTCAAAAGGATTACTAAACAAAAAAGTTGGATTACATATGTAGCAAGTTGTTGTTAGTGCCTCAGTATAGGGCTTGGCACAATCAGCATTTTAGTGCCTCAGTATAGGATTTGGAACAATCAGCTTTAAAAGGAATACTGAAAAGAATTGAGGTTACAAATTGTAGTTGTTGCTACTGTTAAAGTGGATGCTTGAAGCAATCTGGATTCATATGCAAGGCTTTGGTTAATAGTTTTGAAGGCCTAACAATGATTTCAAGACGAAGAACAGCAATAGGAGCTAAAATATCCATTCTGTAAATTTAATTTTGTAAGACCAGTTTTCCAAACATTTGTCCTGCATTTAAAGGTACCTGGCTATTAAATTCCTAAGATGGACATGATCCAAAAAATAAGAATAAAATTTACAAGTGCCTGGTAGTACCCAGCTAAACCCAGCTTTTACTTGGATTTAGTTGTTAATTACAGTAAATACAAAACATGTAGGTTGTAACAAATCTGTCATATCTCTCAGTAAAAAGGGCATAAAAAACCTTGTAGAAACAATAATAATTAATCATAATTTTCTTTTGTAAAAAACAATTTTATGAATTTTACACCATGAGGTGTAAAAGTTAAAGCATATTGCGGTTAAACGGAGAGATGTAATTCTTCTTCTAAAACATTTTGTTTAGTACGTAGTCTGATGGATGTATCTGTTTTAAGTCGGCTGTTTTATAAAAGTTTGGAAGACTTGATGAATGGTTATGCGAATGTGTTTTTAAAGCTTTTAAAAACAGACTTATTTGAATATAAAAATTGCTGAATAATGGTTTGTGTGAACATTATTATTTTGGCAAAGTTCTTTGTTATATCAAGAAATTTTGAAACTTGCTATAGATTTTGTATTGTAAACTTTGATGTTTTCACTTTTACGTGTATTTCTTTATTCATTTAGTAGACATATACAAAAATCAGTAAGTTAGGGATGACTATATATGCATGTATATAATTTGATATTTATACCAGATTGAATCATAAATAGACGTCAGCTATAGATAAATCTTATTTTATATTTAATGATCTGTATTCTAAGAATGTAAGTTATACTCTAATGTTATTCAGTTGCAAAATTGATACCCTGAAGCTTTCAATATCATCCGATGAAAATTGACAGCACATCCAATGTAAAATTCTGTGTCTAACATGTGACGACTCTGTCCCAATTTTTACCATAAATACATAGATTTTGATATCTCACCATTGGAAATGCTATATTCTTCAACATTTTTCTTAATTTTTGAAATGTCACCACAATTTTTTTTAGAATTATCACTTGTATGGGCTGCCTTTCAGCTGAGGTTCTATGTGAATTATCATTAGTATCGTTGAAATCAGATTACCATATTAATTGCTTATTAGTCGGAAAATTGGGACAAAAAGTAAAACCTGTGAGTCTTATACCGACTTATAAGAGAGATCTAACATCCAGAGGGAATAACCAGTCAAGGAAAGATCAATCTCTGTTTTCATATTTGTAAGAAAAGTACGATGGTGTAAGACAGACATTGAAGCTATATTGATTGTGAATAAAAGTATTTTAATACCAACTGTAGATGTGTCTTTATAATCCCTTTTTTGGTTAATTTTTGTGGTTTGTAATGATTTTCAGTCAAATTTCCCTCTGTCTTATACAATATGTGTATTTATTTTTCATGGCCGATTGATTATGTAAGCATTTAACTGAGAGTACCTAGAACACTCTGGTATCAATTTGGCAAAATACAGTGGATGGGCAGTAAGTGATGAAGAAAATCTGGATTGTTGTCACTTATGCAGTTTCATGTCAGTGATATTAATTTCAAATTTCAAACATGTTGTTCATACAAGTCTTTATGTGAAATTTTATTCTTGATTTTATCTTTGACTTGTACTCTATTCCTGGCTCATGTACTACAGTAAATATTATTAAATCCAAAAAAAGGATATAATATTATTTTACAAGTTTTATGAAAAATGAGAATATTGAAGAAGATTAAAATTTCAAACCATGTATCTTTATCTGTTTTTGACGTTGAATAAATTTTCTCAATGATTTAATGTATTTGCCGATATTTTGTTATTACTTTTGTAAATTATTAAATCTTAAATTTATTCAAATTTTGAACGAGAGACATATTTATGAAAGAATAGATCAAATTGTTTGACATTTTTAACAATAAGTTCCAATGTATAAAATTTGTTTGTTCTTTATAAATGAAATGTTCAGTAGGACAAGTTGTCTTTGATCAGAGATGGTATGCAGTTATGCTGTGTTTGATATTTGTACAAAGGATAGAATGAGGTTTTATCCCAGAAACCTGGCCTTGTTTCATCAAAAAGCTAATGACTAGGATTTGTTGTAATTGTGGTGACAAAAATATTATGTAAATAATACCGCACACTTTACTATTTACAAAACTTAATTTTAGTCATACGAAATAGGGGCTTGTTGCATGTAATTTTTGTACAAGCTTATCAATAGAATAAAATGTGTACATAGTACATGATGCTTTATAAAGATTTTATAGAATAAGCTAAATTTTCTGTTACAGGGGATTGGGTATTACTTCTCATCCTATCACTAGTTAACAAACAATTGGTTGCTATGGACTGAGATTTTCTGTGTGGTTGAGACAATGTACACTCCCCTTTTCCCACCATTTTTTTAACATCGATTTTGATTTGAGATCAGTTGAGAAAAAGAATCAAACACCAAGACTCTAAGACTGGTTACTTTCAGACACACCTTGCGCAAGATTTCCTAGTATTTTTAACTCAGACAAGCCTCATCTTACCCTCATGTATCTGTGATTTACTGCTCTTGCACTCTTGCTGTTTTTAGATATTTAATGTCTTTTATCATTTGAAATTAAGCAAGGTGTTGTTACCATCATCTGTGAAAGTGATGATCACAATTTTTCTTGAAAAAGACTGGTGTCTGTCTGAACCTCTCAGTTCTCAACACAACCAACACTACAAAACATACAATGTATAAGCACTTCATATAGTCATTTTATATATAGACTTTTATGTAGACTTAAATTTAATGGATAGATTGATGGATGAA
The DNA here is from genome assembly GCA_028015205.1 of Mytilisepta virgata. NCBI lineage: Eukaryota > Metazoa > Mollusca > Bivalvia > Mytilida > Mytilidae > Mytilisepta > Mytilisepta virgata. Next base: position 17,460,975 of record CM051520.1, on the reverse strand, counting down.
TTATTGTTTAACATCCAGTAGAAATCATTTAATGCATATCAGGATGGGAACATATTTTTATGATACGAATATGGACCCTGATACGAATTGTTCTAGAGCGACACACTGAGCTGGATTTTTAAAGTGCTAGCAGATGAGGTAGCAGTCCACAGGAAGATATATCATCTCACCCAGGCACATTATACTGACTCCAAGCCGACCAGTCCTTTCCTCTTACTCCTAGAATTTGTCGCATGCTTTGGGGGGACTTTTGTTTGATCCAGCCGGAGATTGAACCTTCCCATGGTGAGCATGTTACCATGTGACGACCAAGGCTGTTTAACTTTATTTGTTCAGTCTAGCCTAATTCAAAATGTGTTCCTTAGTGTTAAATGCAACTGAAGTAATATATACATTAAGGTCGCTCCTTACTATTTTAGTTTCTCTATAAATATAAAATTCTCAGAATACTTTGGTTGACAGAGAGTTGTTGACTTAATGTCCTATTATACAGACTTGATCCTCGTGTATATGTCTATATATAATCTCCGATAATACGACCAATCTGTATGTAACATAAGAGGGGGCAAAGCTTTTAAGTCAGTGTTGTTTTTTTTTGCTGATTTGTTTTTGTGTAGTTAAATTCTAAAGGGTGTTTTTAATGTTTTTATGCATGTACATTGTTCCCACTTTTTTAGGCAATGAAGGGTTCATTTTAATTTTAATAGGTGGATCACCTACTTCTATACTATTATATTTGGAGAGCTGGTTTTTCTGATCAGAGCCTACAGTAATGGGTAGTTTCTTAGAACTTTAACTTTAGTTTCTGAGTACTTCAAAAATTAAATTGATGGGTAGTTTCTTAGTACTTAAAATAATTAATTGAAAATTGTACACTAAATAGTGTGAGTACCAAATATTACAAATTGGGCACTTTGTCTCCTTATTTTATCTGTATAATACCAAAGTTATATATCCAGATTCAAAATGAAATCATTTAAATTCAGCTTTAACCTAAATGTATAATTTGTACATTTTATGCATTAAACATGAAATTGAAAATGTTTAAACTGGTATTTTTCATCTGTATGTGGATTTTAGTAAATCTTTAATGCAGATATAATTAGGTAGAATGGCAACTACAAGATTTACTGTGGATTAAATTGGAATAGCTAGCTTACAGAATCAAATTTGTATTTTGTAGATTCATCCAATGAGTATTTGCAGTCCAGACGTATCGGAACAAATGGTTTATGGTTGGGTTGGAGTTATGAAGTTAGAAAGACTGGAAGTCCCTTGTATGAATTTTTATGAGCAGGTAAAGAAGCAAGGTTCTGTTATGATAATAGAGGAATCTACAATGCACAGGCATGATGTTGTAGCGTGGAAATACTTACATTTTTCTTCTGTGGTAAAAATTGTTTAAAGGATAGAAAGGCTCAATGCAATTTCAGGGGGAATAGTGTTAAAGAGGGCTAAATGTGCAAAAAGTAAATTTAAATTTAAACATTCATCATTTTCATATTTACAGTAAGATAATGTATGTTAAAAAAAAGAGACACTGAAATTTTATTTTTCTGAGGACAACATATAAGGTCTCTTGATAACTGTTGTTATTTTATACAAATGTCACAGAAACAGTATAAAAACACAGGTGTATTATTTTACCTGCGGCAGATTAATTTCTTTGATGTCACATCAGAGAGAAAATATAACACACTGCAATAATTATCATATAATTTAATTATTAGGTAAAAAATGCCATTCATTTTCAAACTGTCTGCTTTTATTTACTTCCATGACAAGACAAATTTTTGTCATTCATTTTACGGAGGTAAAACATAGGTGGAATAGTCCATAATTTATTTTTCATATTAACATGTAAATTCATAAGTTAGTTTATTATATGTTTTTTTATTCATTTAAGTATACATATGCATGTACCCTTATGGCATTTGTTTGTTGTGTTCTATTCTCCTGACTTTGTCTTTTCATTGGATTTGGAATTTGTGGACTTTTCCCACTGTTTTGTCACTTCCGTGTTCGTTTGCTGATATTTAAAGGATTCATTTCTGCTTATGACCAGTTATTTATGCTTAAAAATAGGGACCATAGTTTTAAGGGAACACATCCTTAAGGGGGGGGGGGTAGTAGGGGTCCTGATCCCGAAATCCGGGGCTTAAAAACGTGAAAGCCAGAGGTCCCAAATTTAAAGATATTTCAATCCCGACATCCTGAAATTCGAAATGGGAATTCGGAAAGAATAAATCCTGAAATACCAAGCTTAAAAACCCCCAATCCTTTTAACAACTAAACAATGATTTTCCACATGACTAACCATGTTGAATTTTATCCTACATTATATAAGGTAAATTAACTTTTTGACTTTCCAAAAATTCTGTCGACTATTTTAACAACATTTTTGTGATTAAAAAGGAAATAGTACAAGTTTTGATCTCTCTAACATTGTCTACATCAGGGATACTTATTCCTTTGTATATAAAATAGACCAAAATGACCTCTGCCATGTCCAACAACCAAAAGGAATTAATTATCGTATTTTTAGCGTGCCTTTAAGTTAACATGACAGATAAAAAGAAAATCATCCAATGCACCTTCTTATGTGGCCTTTGATGTATCCTTTGTTTTTAGCGAAACATTCTGATCATTTTGTTATAACATCTTGGAGAATCCGTATATATCCTACTTCAACCATGTTACGCTTATATTAAAAGCTATATAACATCGGGTTTGACAGCCTGTTTGATTGTCTTTTTTTCCTCGCAGGTTAATTACCTGTAATTATGTCCATATATGTCTGTTAAGATATATATGGTACATTCTTGTTGATATGAATCATCTGTGGGTTATTGCTGAGTCAAAAAAGTATAGATGTAGAATTATTGTATTGAGACTGTTATTTTTCTCTTTTAATGATTTTTAATTGTCAATGATTATGGCATATCACTGTTCAGGATTATAATAAATACTCCATCAATATCCTATGTAAAGTTGAAAACATATTAAGGAATTGCATTATTGAGGGACTTTTACTTTTTCCCCACTGAAAAGAGATCAATATCTATTTAGACCACAAAGAATATACCTATACTCGCTGAATTAAAATAAACCAATTCATTGGACAATATGCCTAGTTAAGAGTCACTGATGCTGCATTTTGTTGCTGACTCTTGTATGATAATTACACAGTTTTTTCCTTAATAGGTTTGAACTATCGTTTTGTATTCATTTTGGTTTTAAGTTTGAAATAAAGATAAAGAAGTGTTCTGGTTCATAGCCTGAATATTTTGAACAATATGAGCACATAGCTGATTAATATGGTCTTATAATGAAATTCCAATTTTACTCTAAGATGATTTTTTTTCCAAAAATGTACAAGTAGACCACATCATAGAATTTTGGACTTACTTATCCATTGGTCAATAAACTTTCAAGTGTATGAAAGACATTAACATTTTATAGATATGAATCTGGCCCAAAGTACATACAGTAAAACAAAATTATCTTATTGTCATGAAATGAGAAATTTTTTACAAATGATGTAAAAAGCCACAAAAAATGTTCATTTTGAATGCTGTTCAATGCTATAAGGGACGAGATCAAAAGTTCAATGTCGGATAAAAAACTTAATTCACATAGCTTTTTCACCCCCCGCTTAACTTAAGTTGGGAAAAATTGATTGACCAATACGGGCATATTCAAAATTCGATGAGGGATAACAAAACTTGCAGTGATTTTTACCCCCCACCCCCAAACTATTTGAATTAAGTTTTTTATCCGACATTGAACTTTTGATCTCGTCCCTAACATGTTACAGATTTAAATTTGTGGATTATATATTCAAGTAATTTTAGCAGAAGTAACTAAAGTAGGTTTGCATACAGTAAAATGAAAAATTAAAAATCATTTCTTTCCTTGTACAAATAGTTTGAAGAGATTGTTTATAGAAGGAAGTCATGACGGGCAGTTTTTACAGCATTAAGTGATCCTTGTATCTTTATAGTGTTATATAGAAATATAGAATTTGTTCTTATTACTGGTTTATTTAAAGGTCAGAGTTATAATGTCATCCAGGTCATTGTTTTATATGCATTTTATAATGGTTTTAGGTTTTCTTGATCATGTAGAGTGACTGATATGACCTCTTAATCGTACTTTAAGGTTCCACATACTTTATGTTAGGGTTGTGTTTTTAGGCTTTGATTTAGGTTTTGATAAAGGTTAGTGTCAGGGATATGGTTATCATTAGTACAAAATTACCCAGTACTCTGAATTTATGAGACCCTTAATAGAATTGGATTAGAATATGATTCGGATAAAATTTTGTTCTGATATCATAGCATTTTCATGGACAGTTCCATTGCCAAAGAACCTTCAGTGTGCTTATAGAAAAACAAATCCTGAGAGTTTCTTCAAGAAATATAATTGCTGTTGTGCTGACTATAACTTGTTATAAATAAACAAATTTATACAATTCAACCACAGATTTGTATAGATTTTAATTTGGTGAACATGTAAAAATTTGTATTTGGTATTAACGGTATTTTCGGTACAACCCTATTATATGGAATAAAGTAAAAATGATTTGGTTTAATACCTCTTTTTAAAGTGGTCTGTAAGAAGCTGGTCATAGAACTAAAATTTCATCCCATTCCCTAACTGTCTTTTATAGTGTGGCTGTACAAATTGCTCTACTTTTTCCCGTTAGCATTTCCTGTTTGTAATTTGACAATGCAATTAAATAAAAAGATTTGACTGGAAGTGAAAATTTAGATTTCTTTGATGCATTATATAAAATCTTACATGTAGCTCTGTTTCATACATTTATATTATGTTAATAGTGTGAGTTTTACATATCTGAGTCTTATGTGAAATAATTTGAGTTTCTTTGAATATTATTGTTATTCTTCAGGCAAAAGTAGCAATAAGGAGGGGTGCCACAGCAGTAGTGTTTGATGTTACTGAAGTCCCTGAAGCAGCAAAAAAGGTATCCATAGTAAAGAAATGATTAAATTATCTAGGGAGTTGGGGCAGTAAAGGAATTCAAAAAACAAATGTCAGACTTCAAAATTTTGTGAAAAAGGCAGGCTCAAAAACGTGATAAAAAAATTGAAGGACTGAATATTTCCTAAAATTAACAATTAATTTTTTGACAAAAAAAAAGCAGTCGCTGGCATAATAAATAAATCCAGTGTTGTGGATTCCCACAATCCAGGATAACTTCTGTGCCTTCAGCCCTAGTACAGATCGAATTGTTGCTCCCTTGTAAAGTAAAACTTGTAAGGATCAAAATATGTATGTAGAATTTAAACAATTCATTTTGATATTCCTGTGTGGTTTAACTATTTTTAACTTTAATAAATGCATTTAAATGTATTCATTAAAGCTGTAAAAAAGGGTAACTGAAGTAGAAATAATGAAGTTCTTTTATAAGTGAACTTTAAAAAAAAGAAATGTTTTACATTTTTATCATTCTATAATCCTGAGTATCATCATAGCAGCATATAATACAGATGTGCAGCTTGTATCTGTTTTTTTTGTTTTTTTGTTGTTCATGGAGTATAAATATAAGATAATCAGTAACAAAGTCACAATTTTACCTATAAATATGATACCTGTGGTGAATTTTACCTGTAAATGCAGTACCTGCTGCTAATGCAGAATACATGAAGAATACCAGAAGGTCTAGTTATTTATACACCTGGCAGTCTATCTCCAGATTTTATATTTCTGTATTTTTATAATCATAAAATAATTCTTTGGGTGGTCTTTTACAAGTTTACTATTTATAGATGTAATTATTTTATTCAAAACCTGTCATACATGTAATTTGAATAAATTGAGTGAAAAAGACTCTTTGAGTGGAAGTTATTTGGTGCTATTAGTGTTACAATTTATGCATTTTAAGTATTTGGGTCATATATTGCTTTGTTGTTATTAAAAAAAAAATGTGCCATTTCAGAGGGACTAACAATTCCATTATAAATAAAGATCCAATATTGAACATACTTTTGAAAGTGTTAAAACTAATTTGTAACACCTCTCACACATTGATAAAGATAAAAATCCATAACTTCTGAATTTAATTTCAAAACAAAAGTTTTATTTCTAAGAAAACAACTTTTCTTTGGTACAAATTTCTTCTTTCAAGTACTTGTATATACCAGTACATGGTATTGAATAATTGTTAGGTGACTCAGATTGTCTTCTTCCTTTCAGGAAAACCTTTTAGCCTACTGACATTTATAGTTAATAAGAAATGTTCAATTAATACATCAGAAGTCTATTCCAAAAAAGAAAATGTAGAAATTAAAGGATATGGTGATCTGTTAATAAAACAACACCCCATTACATTGAATATGCAAAATATATGTAGTTTATTAGCATCTAATACTGTTGTTTCACCTTTAATGATTGAGGAATAGGCCATACCATGGACAAGAACTAAATTGCAAACAGTGTTGGTGTCAAAAAAAAAATCACAATCTCAAATAAACATGATATTCCGAATAGGATTTAACTGCCTCGGTGGTCTTGTGGTAGTGTGCTCAACTCAAGTGTGGAAGGTTAGTGGTTCGATCAAAGGCAGGGTCCACCAGAGATGTTAAAATTGGTATTTGCTGCTTCTCCGACAAGCATGCAGCATCTAGTAGTAAAGAGCAGACTGGCCATCTCGGGGTCGGTATAATTTGTCTGGGTTGGGTGATTTATCTTCCTATGGTCTGTTGCCTTGTGAGGTAGCACTTTAAAATGGTTTAGTACAAAGCAGAGTTGATATTCATATTAAATCAATATATTCTCATCCCGATATGCATGTAATTATTGCCACTGGATAATCCATCCATCCAAATAGAATTACATGTTAATTACATGGCTATATCTTTGTTTTATCTTTAGTTGCGGCATTTTGCTCGTGTACAGTTGGACAGACCTGTGATAATTATTCGTGGTAAGGAGGCCATTCGACTTATGACAATCATACGCACACAACAGGATGCTTGGGCCAGAATCAGATCGGAGAGTTCTCAGAGTGTTGACGTGAATGGAAAAGTAAGATAATATTTGTACTGTAATAAAAGTAACTCTGGTTATCTCAAAATCTCTGATATCTTAAAGTAATTTGTTGATCCAGATATAATACCTCTAACTATATCTACACCCAATATCTGAAATTTTATTTTACAGTTCCTTTAAGTCTTTTAACTAAAGTTGACTGTGGTATATTTCAGCTAATACTTGGACTATCCTTAAAAGTATTTGTGCCATTACAAAGTTGGGTAAAATACAGAAACTTCTAACATCATTAGTATGCATTTACAATACATGTGTATAATTCTGAACAAATTTTACCTCTTTTTTCAAATTTAAGATGTAATGCAAGAATAATGGAATAATGTATTTGTATTTCATTTGTTATCATTCTGTTATCATTCTGTCAAAAGTACAGAGTAATTAATTTTTAGGGTTAGCCCTTTTGACATATGTACAAACTTTCAGATTTCACAAACCCAAAACTAAAACTATAATTTCAGTCAAGTTCTAACTATTACAGGTTTGCAGCTATGAAGTGTTATTTTAATCTCTGTTGATTTGTACATATAATATTTCGTTTATAAATATTTCAAAAATAGGATATTTTTGCTCACAACATCCTTTTGATCCAACTTGAAAACAAAGGGATGAAAATTTTATTTTCAAGAAATAAGTAATTTTCTATTTCTCATTGTTGCAAAACTGTGCCGTGTACCAGTAATCAAACCTATAAAGGGAAATAACTCAGTTGAAATAATAGTTTTCAGTTCAGTTTTGTGAAATCCAGAAAATTGTTTGTAGAAACACCTATATGGTAGGAAATCTTGCTACATTGTAACACTTCAGATGGCACAAATTTTCTTCATGATGTAAAGAAAAAGCCCATTTATTAATCAAGTTCTTAAAGTCAGTGAGGTATTCAGCACCCTTATTCATGAAAAGTCTTAGACATAAATTTGGTTGTAACTCAATTTCATTATGACTTGCATCTGAAATAACATCTAAAGTTTTGTAAATAAGGCTATAGACTTCTGCACTGAGAAACTCAAAAGCAAATTCAAGACAGTCCCAAGGCCTGGTTTCAAACCAGCATGAATAAACAAACGTGTCTGTATATCTTTCAGGAAGACAGAGAGTATTTAGATGTTGGAATTTTTGTAGCTGTTTTTGTTGCTTTGTGTATACTTGTTATAATAATAGTCATTAAGGTAAGTGTTTGTTGGAGAAGTAGCATTTTATCTAGTGATGTAATTTCTTTTTTATTGCTTAAAAAATAAAGAATTAATAGAAAATGTTCAAAACTGATGTTTTCGTAGCGATTTGTACTTTCCTCTTTCAAAAAGGTTAGAAAGTCATATGTTTATAACAGTTTTATATTAAGTGGAAAAATACGTTTTAAGATGTTGCAAGTGGTTCTCAAATTACATAAAAATAAAGTATGAAATAAACTTTTAAGGGGCCATCCATAATTGTCAACCATTTTTCTAAAACGCACGCTAGGGGGGAGGGGTAAAAAAATTGTCAATTTTAGCGTACACTTTTTTCTTTATTTTTTTTATTTTTTTTTTTTTCGTGTCTGCATACTTGGCTCGACAAACAACTCTGTTTGGGTTTGTAAAAATCCGTGGATAAAATATGAAATGTTTATAAATACCTATGTATGTAAACTCAAGGGAAAGAAGGAAGACCTCGTTAAGGACGCCAACAAGATATGGCGAGATCGAAAAGACACAAACTGCCCGGTGGAGGAACAAGAAGAATTCTCCTCTATAAAAACAAACAGAAAATATTTCAGCTTCATTGAACCGGGGACTGATATGGTAAATTAATGATCAAAATTGAAAATATGAAACTTGGCATATACATTTACAAGAGGTCAGACCAAAATAAAACAGAATTAGATGAGTGTCTCCTGTTTCCCTATCAACACTACATGTTAAAGCCCCAAGTCCTAAACATTTTGGAATTTTTTCATTATTACATTACATTGGAAATCACAGTCACAAATTCACCCCTTTAAAGTTTGATAGTGTATCAAAATAAAATACAATCTCTATCTACACATGCTACAATGTACCCAAACTTTTCACAGATTGAAACAGGGATTAATTAAACACATCTTATTCCTATTGTTCTCATATATCTGTCTTTATGAAAAAAAATAGAATGGCATCTACTATTTTGAAATAACTATCTAGTTAAATTTTGTTGTGTATATATTACATGCAGGATATTGTGTCATGCATGTGCATGTTTTCCAGCCATACATCTTTCATATAAAAAATAATGCATATCTTTATTTTAACAAAAATCTAAAATGAAAACACAAGGTAGAACAATTATAATAATTTATTTTTTCAAAATAGGCATTTCTAAAAAGAAGACACCTATTTAAAAGAAATCAATATTAAGATGTCAGTATCCGTACTAATAATGCATCAAAACTTGATTGTTTATCTTCATGCTGGGCATTTGAAAAATTTTTATGTTCAGTTTTTGAGGGGGTGAGGGGTCTGAAAAAGTGTGTTTTTTGCACACTTTGGAAAATGGTTGACAATTATGGATGGCCCCTAAGAGTATTTTCTTCAACATTTTGATGTTTTTTTGTTTGCACCTTCTCTCTATTTTTCAGTTTTTATAAATTCCAACTTTAATTAAGATTCTTTTTGTGGAAGTTTGATCATGCATGTATATTTTTAGTTAATTAAAATCTTCATTTTAATTTATATATCTTGAAATACCATATATCTATTTAATCACTATTAAAGGAAAGAACCTTGAATTCACTTAAAAAAACCTGTTGAAATCACTACGATTATTCAAGAACATACATAACAATAAGGTACTCTTTAGTGCACTTAAGAAATTTTCTTTTAAATGTATATTATAAAAGTTTACCTTGAAATTTCAGATCTAATTAATTGCAGTTCTAAATCATTTGAGAAAAGATTTATTGTATGAAAGAGAAGAATTTTAAGTTATGCCTTTTATCAATAATAGGGTTTTTTCTTTCTAAGGTAGAAAAAAATGAAATTTAAGAATATAACAAATACATTGTCACATGCATTATGTAAATTACATTTAAAATACCTGCGTGTGAGATCTTAATAATTATAAACTTAGGTGTGAAAACATTTTCTGTTATAAGTGAGAAGTTGAACAAAGTGCATCTGCACAAAAAGACACAAAATGGGCTGATCATAGTAAATTACAATAAATGTCAGTTTCTGTAATATAAAAAAACTTAAATTCTTGAGTTAAGTAGACTTTGTCTGGTCATCTTTACTGGGACAAAAGGTGTGGTTTCTATTTAATAATGTGTACCACTCAAATTCGTTCAGTACAGGTCCTCTCATTTATGGGAAATTGCTTTGATTGTAAGATTTAATTGGTCAAAAATTAAAAAAGTTAAACCCAACCCCCTAAAAAAACAAAGCAAAAGAAAAGCTTATTTAAAATATTCATTTGTCATGTCTGCTGCTTTAACTGTGTACCTTTGACAGTTGAAAGAAATTATAAGAGTCCCAGCACATTCTAATATCTTACAAAAAATTAAGTGTGTAAATATTGTAATATTTAATTTGTTATATTCTGGCATCAACAGAAAAATAAGAAGTATTGTTTTACCATGATTTGTTTTTGTTGCCTCATATTCTTGATTTCCAACAGTGAAAATTAGATCTATTTCCTAAACCATTAGCATTTTCAGAGAATCATAAAGTACAAAATAACCAAATATTGTCCTTTAAGTAATATTCATATTTCAAATTTGCAAGAGAAGATGTGTTGGACACCCATCATAATTAAGATGGGTTGTCAGTTTTCTTTGTTGAAGATTGATGATTCTTATTTGGTACTCTGGTTTCCTGTAACAATGAAAACTGACTCCCATGTTATAGCCAGTTGCACCACTGACAGTTTAAAATTCCAATAAATATTAGATTTATTTCATGTTTTATAAATGAGAACTTTTCTGTCTAATGGCATGTTAAAATAAGATTTTACTTTGGTACAGGGGTCTGAAGATATAAACTTTTTGTACATATAAATATAGTAATAAATGTTCATAAAATAAAGAACTTAAATAATAAAAAATTTCTTTTGAGAAACAGTCTTCGCTATTAGACTCTGTTATGCAGTAACAGAAACCTTTGAACAAAAGTCATCTTTAAAATCTATCATTTCATTAAAAATATTAATTACACGCACTAAATGTTATGCAGTAGGGAAAAATACGTAATTGTTTGTCCTGAGGAAACTTTTGTAAATTTGTATTGAAAGGTCTTGCTGACACATATGTTCTTGAACGATATTTTTGCAGTGCTCCTTAATATCCCAATGCTATTCGTTATGTAAGAGATCAGGATTTAATTCATGTTTATAGAGCGTAATTTTTACTTGTAACTTAGCTGTTTGATCTTTGATGCAATAACTAATATATTTTACTGAATTGATAGTAAATTGTTATGTTTCTCATGCATGAGAACACTTGAATTGGAGTTGATTGATAAAGTCATTTTGTAAAAAGTTTTGTCAAAATTATCAAAATATTAAACAAAATATTTTACTTTTTTATGGCTATTTAAAGACATCATGATATCAACATAGATTTCACACAGATTTTCTAAAAATTTATTAGAAATTTTGTATGAGAAACTGGAACAGATCGTATGAAGTCGTGAGTGCATATGTTACCAAAGTAATCGCTGGATTATATTTTAATAATGACCAAGTACTAGAAGTCCGCTATAATATCAAACAAATGGAGGACTATTACCATTTATTTAACATATATTTAATGCTATTTGTAAAACTGCTTTTCTTTCATGTTCTGTTGGTACTTGGACAAACCTTGAAATTCTTAATGGTAAATTGGAATGCACAAATAATGTTGCAAGATTTAGAAACCATTAAATAACTATAAAATATCGATTCTTTTTACTAATTTTGTGAAGTTGTGAGTAACAGGAATGTTTTCTTAATTTAATCATATTATTAAGGAAGAAATGATTTTAAATTTTACTTTTATATATATAACTAGGACATACTTTGATCTTGTTATTTAAATTTTGTTTAAACCATGTATCAAATGTTTAACAAAGATACAAACAAGAACCCCCCAAAAGCAACATTAATTCTAAACAAACTACTAGTCGAAATATGATTTAGTTTTATCACAAGAAAAATCACAGTTTTCTGCAGGTGTGAATCAACAATTTTAAAAACAATTTAATTGACATGTAACATGCATAAAATATGTTAAACTGCATGTTTTACAACTGTTTTTGTGATATAATGTCAGGAAATCTAATAAAAGTCATTGTTCAGTAAGATTTAATGTAATAACAGTGCATTATAGGTTACTTGTTCTTTAATACCACTACATAGTCAACAAAATTTGGATTATATTTTTTTTTAATTCCTGAAAAGTAGAGCATTAAGGTGAGACTGTATTTGTGCATAGGCTGTTTGAAATTTCATTTAATTACAAGATGGAGAACAGAAAGACAAAAATTACTATTGGGTTACAGAGATAGTGTTTTCCCTAGGAATTTGTTAAGGCATAGTAATTTGTCCAACTGAGGGCAATTTCAGTACATGAAGTAAATTCTTAATAGATTAAACATCTGCTATAATTATCAATAACCATGTACACCCTGTAATCAGGTAAATAACACCTTTAATTCCTCAACTTGGACAATTAAATGCAATAAACTTATCAAAATACAGCAAGATAAGTTAATTTTACAGAAATAAGGCCTGGGGAAAGGGTTTAATTTAAAAATTTTAGAGGCACTAAAAGCATTTTCAGGGCACATTCAAAAGAGTATCCATAGGGCAACATATTGCCCAAAGAAGAAGGAATGGTGCTACACCATGCTAAAAATACCTAGGGAAACCCCAAATAAATGTTACAATCTTGCATTTGCTGTGAGATTAAAATTATGATCCCAGAGATTTAAAAATCTTATATTTTGAAATTGCATCCCATAAAATTCCTCATATTCTTTTACATTCGTTTATTTTCATTTCTCATCCCTAGTGGATAAAAATCTCAGCCTTGACCATTTTTGATTGAACATGTATGAAATTAGCCTTTGTTTCTCCTGTACACTTGACTCGTTCCATTTAAATTATAATTTGCAACTTAATTTATACCTTCATAAAAAGGTACAATTTTCAAAGGTTTTGATTTTATTCAATCATATAATTTCTCTTGAACACAATTAATATAAAATTTTGGATTACTTAACCAGAAAGTTTGCATCTACATAAGTAATGAAAGGTTTATATCAAAGTTACTGATACTCCTGAATTAAAGTAGGGATATGGTGGATTAATTCTTGACATGAAATCCGTACATATAGGTTACCAAATTTTAACTGACCGACCAGGTTATATAAGGTAGCAAGCATGATACAGAGCATTTAAGTTCAAAATTATGTCTAAAACGTTGTCAGAATAAGGCTGAGGTTTTTACCAGTTTAACATTTTTCATGGATCTTAATTCGTCTATTCTCATAATTTTTATTTTATTTAAATTCATTTATTTTTATTCTGTATTATTTATTTACAATTCATTCTTATTTACATTTCAGTTTAAATGTCGACATAGAGAACAACAGGTTTGTTATGCTTTATTATAGTTTTATTATATGCTACCAATATTTATTTTAATGTTGCCAGAATATTTTACAGTTTGAGGGAAAAAAATTCTGATAAATTAAAGAATGTCACAGAAAAATTTCAAAGTTGACTATAATTTTAAGTATCCAAAAGGAATTTAAGAATTCCACAAAATGCATATTTTATATTTAGTCTTTCCTTCAAAATTACAAATTTTATATTTAGTCTTTCCTTCAAAATTACAAAACCAGGATAATTTATATCTTCATAACAACAGATTTTTAAAGCTGTAAGCATTTGGAGATTTAGTATTAAAAGTATGGAATGAATATATTAATGAGACTATGTTCATCTAATTAATATTCAATCATCTTTGGAAAATTTTAATCTTAAGCCATAGTCAACATCATAATTACAAGCTAAACTACCTCCCTTTTCTTTGACTTTTCTAAAATGTGTTTTGAGATTTTGTGTTCACAACTTATCCATTGTATTCCTTTTCCTATCATAGTGTTAAATACTGAGAAATATATTAATATTGGCTGTTTTTATACAGTTTGGGGGGTATATAGGAATCACCTTGTCCGTCTGTCCATGTACCTTGTAAGGAAAACTAAACTGTTCAATGGATTTTGATGAATCTTTATACGAAGGTTGGGCATCATATGTACATGTAGATGTGCATGAAGCAAGATAATTATTGCTGGATGCTTGCAAAAGGAGATAAACTTAAAGGTTTAGATGTTTAAAGATTGTAAGCGCAATTCCTCCTAAACTGTCAATGAATTTTGATGAAATTTTATACAAAGGCTGGGCATCATATGTAGATCTGCATGAAGCAAGATGCTTGCAAAGGCAGATAATCCAACTTGAGGGTTTTACATGTTTAAAGCTTGTAAGCGCAATCCTTCTAAACAGTTTATTGGATTTTTATTACACTTTACACAGTTGTAGTACAGTACCTGCAAATGTGCATGAAGGAATATTGTTGGTGTCTAAAATTTGGAAGGGGAGATAATTCAACTTATACTCTCAAGCATGATACCAGTATATCAAAGTTTGAATATTCATAGTATTTTCAAGTGGGGGGTATCACTCAGTGAGGTCACTCATTGTTCTAGTTTTGTTGTTTTATTTTTTATGAAGTTAAACATATGGTAAACAATTATACAGTACCGGTTCATCAGAATGGAAAATTTGTATTGATTTTCTCCTACAGTATAAGTTATTTTAGTTATACTGTTTTTTTTTAAGCTTTCAATGTCAGAGTTAGCAAAACAAGCAATTGCTAAGCTGGAGACCAGAAAGTACCAGTGTCAGATAGAGAAAAGCTTGACAAGAGTTACCACCCCTACCTCAGATGTTTACAGTCAAACTTCCAGTACTGATGCATGTGCAATATGTTTAGAGGAATATCGTGAAGGACAGGTATGTCACTAATCACTGCATCCATCTGACCCACAATCTGATTAACCGGGTTTTTCCCTTGCCAAATGTCTTTTCTGATATGACTGTCAAAATTGTTCTTTTTCCATATAATTTAATATTGGATGTAATGCGTCATTTGTTTGGTCAGATTTTTTTTTTTCGTCTATCATATCATCGATTGTAATTTTCTTCTATACAGGGAATCCCAACGTTTTAGACATCAGAACAACAGTTTGAATTAAATTATAAGGATTGACTAATTTTGCTTTCAGTATATTCGAAATAACCTCGATGCTCTTGGTGCATAATTTCAAATAAGCCGCTATGCAGGTTATTTAGTGTGCACCACGTGATTGAGGTTATTTCTTCATAGACTGAAAAAATATTACAGTCAATCCTTAAATGACACAAGTCAAAGTAAGATAACTCCAATTTATTAGGTTTTACTCTCAAAGGAAATTTTCAAAAGTTATTTACCAAAAGTCTGAACTGACAAACAGATTTATATTGCTGAAGTTTATGAATATAATCTAACAATTTTGTAAGCAGACTGAGGTTTACTCTATGATAGAAAAGGATTGACTTTTAATTAGATGGTAAATATCATACAATAAAATACTTTGGGTAAGGTCAACTTAGTGAAATGAAGTCTTTAGACCTAATTGAGGCAAAGGTCAGATTATGACAACAAATAGGTCAGATCATGGGATCTCATTCCACAATGTTGAACAAATAAAATATAATTAATTGTTCATACTATACTGGTGAAATAGAGGTTATCATTTAACATGGGGATATTTTTAAGTTATAAGTCAGTTTTAAAGATTTTTCAGAAGCCTAACAAATTTACAGATTCATCCTAGATAATATATATGTATAATGAAGCATTGATATTGAACTTATATTGACCTTAAATTGCATTGGTCATTATCAATATTTTCGGTCAGTATCATACCAATCTTGACCACCTCACAAGTCTGTAATTATATCATACATTTCTGTGTAGTTGGTTTTGATTTTGTTATTAAATATTACAAGAAAAATAAAGATATATTTATATTCAGATATTTTTATTTAATTTTAGGTTTTACGAGTGTTGCCTTGTTCACATGAGTTCCATAGCATATGTGTAGATCCATGGCTAGTTAACCATAGAACATGTCCCTTTTGCATGTTTAATATTATAGGTAAGTGCTTAACAAAGATGTTGAAGTTTGAATGCCATGTAAATAATTGTTTTGCTTTATCCCCTTTGTTTTCTGAGAGGTTAATACTTTCATTTAATAATGTAAATATTGAAATTATTGTGTCTACTTATTATTGCAATCAACAATAATGCATATGTTTATTATTACAAGTTATGTACATGTGCAAAATTAAATTATGAGGCTTAATTATTGCAATCTTTACCCAGATTTCTTGCATTAATACTAGAATTAATAGTAGTAACTCCAGACTTTTAACTTTTTATTTTAATAATAATGGCGATTAATAATTTTTAAATGACAAATTTATCTATCAAAAAAACAAAAAGTTAAATAAAATCCAGTTGTTTTTGTCTGTTTCTTGTTTTGAATGATTTTGGAGAGGCATATACGAATGTAATATTTCAAAATAAATTTAAATTTTAGAACAAGAAGAACCACAACAGTCTTCCAGAGCTCAACAAACTGATGCTAGAAATACAGACCAAAGACAATTTTATCAACTACCTCCTCGTACAAATATTGTTTATCCACATATTTCACATTCCCAATATTTACAATATTTAAACTATCATTCAGAACTGCACAATGCATGTACATCTTGTGAAGGGACTGTAGGATCTTCTATTTCTTCATGCAATTCATGTCGCCAGAATGCTCATAATCTTTCACGAGAACCATTTCATCGCAGTTACTATAGGACATTACAACAGTCATGTTGTGCCAACGATGTAGAAGTTGGCCGTGTTTTTCCATACAATTCACCATTTGTTAACTCAGGGATATCATACTCTCATCAGGTTACAGCATCGTCCATTCATCATCACACAAATTACTGTCCAACTCATAGACAAATCCACAATTCTACTCATCATTATTATTTAGGACATAGTACTCGATTATTCCAATACAAAATGAAAGCTGATCCAGGGAGACCATGTGACAGTGAACCAGAAAACACGTCTGGAAAAGATATCAGCATTAAAGCTCATTACGGAAGTTGTAGCAGTGAAAGTTGCTCGGATCGTAATCCGAGTAGCAGTAGTTTAGAATGTCCCGAATGTGTTCATACATGTGATAATGTTGCCGATAGCAACCAGAGCACTTACGGTAGTAGTGAAAACCATGATTGTAGTGATAATAATAGTTACGATTCAACTGTATTCTGGGGTGGCGCTCCGGATCAAATGTGTACTGACTTAAGCTCAGAGAAAACCTCTGTTTCTGGAGTGTCTTGTCAGGAAAACGTTTGTACATGTTCAAACTTTCTAGCTGAAAGTGATGTAAATTCTAGCAATATTTGTTGGAAAAAATGTGATATAAAAAACAGTGCTTCAACTTTAAACCTTAGTGGAGTAAGTGGTTGTGATGCAGCATGTAGTATTGACTCAAGTAGATTTAATAGTTGTCAATCAGTAGATTATTTATTAAACTTAAGTGAGATTTCAGGACTGACAGAAGATGATTGCAGCGATACTTCTTCGACTAGTCAAAATATTTGTCTTATGTGTAACCATGAAAATGATTCAGAACACATTTCATTCACAAGTAATACATTTCCAAAGGACCAGAAATGTAAACTAATGAACCATGTTCACAGCATGGCTAATACTCTTCCACGATCCAGGAGACATAACTGTATTAAATATGCAAATTGCAAAAGCAGGTCAAAGTTGAAAGGTCAACAGAATGATTTAAATGTGCCATTCTGTTTTTCCTGTGATGATAAGTCATACACACAAAGCCAGTTAAAAGCATCAAGGCATAGCTTTCCATCAACCAATCATAACAGGGAAGGGCAAATTATTAACCATAATACTCAGGGCAATGGCATGGAGTTATCAGGCAATAATCAGTTATGCATAGCACCAAGAAAAGTGTGCCGACATAAATCATCTTCCAGATTTTTTACAAGCAGTTTGCTAGAAAATTTTCGATTTAGCAAATCATGTGATATTTTGTCCTCAGACGGTGGATTAACCAATGGTCATCATGTAATTCAAAAAGAAGCTAAACCTCTTACCAAAGACTCAGTTGTCATGGCTACCTCACAAGGTTAGACTATAGTAATACAAGGATTATACTTATTATAATATGGAAGGGTTGTAAAATGTCATAAACCTTTTGGTTGTTTTTTTTTGTATCCAGCTATAAATTCTTTGTTTATACAAGAGCAAATTATCAAGTGAATGTAATTATTCATATGGTTTCTCAAAACCAACACAACACAAAAATAGTTATATAGGGATTTTACACTGAAAATTCCAAAGGTGAAATGTGTTTGCTTTGGTATTTTTTGCAAATACACTACAATCTTTGAGGTAAGTTTGAGGCACCAATCCCAATTGACATTTAACATGATTTTATTGTGGGAAACATAAAACTAGTTGGAAAATATGAGAAATTGGTTTTTGAAAGATCAATATAGTTAAAATTCACAGAAATAACATAAAAAATTATCAGACTTACAAAACCTTTCAAGATATTCCTGGTGTTTGAGCTAGCTGAGTCCAAGCCACTGAGATTTGACACTATTTGGTTCCAGTTTAGAAGCTGGAGTACTCTGAGAAAACTTCAAGAGGAGAACTTGGAGTCAGTTGAGAGCCAAACACACCTCACACTGAGTGGGATTCCAAATCACAGTTATTATGTTGATCATAGTAATCGCATTCTGCATTGAGTTTCACTCCCTACAATAATGATGCAAAAACCCTATGCACCCTATGCTAACTTTTATTCAGAAAATTGTTTGAAACAGGTGATGCATTGATATTGAAAACTCCTATATTATCACATTATATATTAATTCATTATTTGTTAATAATTTCTTTTAAAGGTTCAACTATTACAGTTTTTCTGGACAGCAAGGATCAGCAGCATATAGGAGATGTAGTCTGAAGTCTTATACAGCAATGTACCAAAAGTCTTTCATAACATACTATGTCTTTGTATCTTTTTATATTACTAAATTCTACTTTGTATATCGTTGCTGTAGGTTAAGGATAAATAATGATTTGGACTTCTCTTACTATAATATAAATTGCTTTGGTTTTCCTAGTTTTTGGAGGCATTATATATTACTATGGTAACAGTGTTCTTGGTTTTTTTATCTAAGAAATAAAAAATTAACTTACTTTGAGAAGTTATAGATATCATTTGACTGCTGGGTGGTTTTAAAAATCAAATGAATATGCAAAATTTTTGAAAATTGTATGAATCCAGTATTTTAAACTTATGTTAAATTTTACTTTTTAATGCACCTGCAACAGATAGTAAGAGGGTACTTACCCCTGTCCATCTGCATAGATTGTACACATATTGAAGGTATGCATTTGGAAAGTATTTTTATTTTCTTGAAATTTTCACAAAATTATGGGTTGTTGAACATAGTCATTTTCTGATGTACATATATGTTCACCAAGGGGTGGGTGAACATAAATAAGATGGTCAAGCATCTGTAAACTTGCGGGTAGAAATTTTTTCATTTTTTTTTGTTTGGTAGGGACATGGGACCTTTTTTTTTTTAAAAATAGATAATTGAAACTGGTAATATTCTAATTATAAGAAAAAGTTTACATACATGTAGTAATCATTTTTATGTATTATTTATGGCCAGTGTGCATTTTTGTTAATACTTATATTTTAATGTACTACATTGTTTATGATCATTCATTTATATCTTGCAATCTTCATTGTTTTCCATTTAAATTTCAGAGGTTTATATGTCATTTCTTTTTAAATGTGCTGCTTTTGCATAAAAGTTTATTTTTTGAAAAACAGGGGAAATAAAACAGAAATTGTTTTGAGAAAAAGTTATCAGTTAAATTGCTGTTGAAATATACATTTAGATTTACTGAATAATATAATTTTTTTAATTTCAAGACGTTAATGAGAATATATTGGGAATTATGGTCATTACATTGATTGGATGTCTTTAAACCTCAATCTTTGGAATAGATTTTCAGAATTTGAAAACATTAGTGAATGTGAATTGTCTTATCACTTGGCTGACAGATCCAGTTAGCCAAATCATAAACAAAACAGTTGAAATCACTTAAAAATCATTTCACCTTTGGAATTTTCAGTGTAAAAGGGAGATAAATCTTCCTTTGAGATTTTATTCAATTAAGTGTAATATCCTTAGGTTGCATATTAAATGTGCACATTGTGCATGAGAAATGGTCTAAATAAGTCATTTCAGTTTTTAAATATTTTCAACTTTGAGTGCATTAATTGTTTTTCTATTTGAAACTCCCCATTGAGAATCATATTTTAGGTATGAAAATATAACTTTGTAAATAAGGGTAAATTTGTTTATGTTCATGGACAACTCAAATAAGGTTAATTAACAAAAAAAAATTCTTATAATTCTAACACTTCCAAAATGCCAAAAATCCATTCCATGAACGGAGGTTTCCAGACTGTAGTGTTATTTCTTGTACAAGTGATATCTAAGTTCAGTCTTTATATGTTCTTGGATCACACGTGTTTTGCACGTTTTTATAATATTTCTTCATGTACTAAGGTATCTTAGTGTAGCACTAATGGAGAAATTTTAAAATTTTATCCATAATATTTTTTTTATTCTGACCAATTTGATAAATTTTGGGAAACCACAGATTCATTAACTTTTTGCCTATCATTTCCCACAAAACATGTTCAAAATATAATACCGTATAATTCCCATTCAGTCTTAGAGAAATCAATTTTCACTGTATCCAGTTGATTACAAAATTACCTTCTCTCACCAGGAAAATTTCAAATTTTAAAATATTCTTGAACTTCTTACTTGCATGTTAACGTTTGAAAATTTAACTATCTCTCATGAAAGTGGATCCATATCATAATGTATAATCTTTAATTAGCTGATGAGCATTCAGACAAGAACACTGGGCTAAGATATTTGCTGCAATTTAAGCAAATTTAGTAAATTTTGAAGAAAAAAAATAAGTCCCTTTTGTTTTCCCATTAAGACACATGAGATATAACTCCAACAGAACCAGAAAAAAATACCTTATGATGCGTGATATAATAAACTGCCCTTAGAATTTTTTTTTTCTTTTTTTTTTAAAATTCTCTATCTGTACTGCCTGTGTAATATGAGAATTTATATCATTGTATTTATGAATTTCCAAACGATGGCATTTAATTTCACATGGTCAGTAAATAGTATTGTTAGAATGTTATGTATATGTTCTTTGGTATAAAGATAAATTTGCCACTCAAAGTGGTTATCTGTTAAAAACCATTTAACCATTTCAAAGCCAGAAGACTTTTTCAAAGTGTCAAAGTGACAAACCAAAACACTTTCAATAATCGGCTTGAATTTCATTTATTTAAAAACTAGTAATATCTGAGCTACTTATTCAAGGTATGGCCAGAATAACCATAAACTGTATTACTTTTTGGTGGAAAATAAATTGAACTCAAGTTTACAGCAGGATTTGTCCCTAGCTCAAATGTACTCTACAGTTTGTTGGCCACTTCAATAAAATAACACGTTTGTGTGCCACTTCAATGAAAGTAACTTTAAGTTGTGTCCCAATTCAATGAAATGACTTGGGTATATAGCTTTTCCAGTTTTTGCTGATAATCACCACAGCCATTGTCATTTCTTTGCATTCTGAGTCTTTTGGAATAATCATATGATCAGATTTCTTAATACACTTATCAACACTTTCTGGTATTTAGTTAGATTTTCCCCTCAAAACTGGAAAACCAGTTGCCTTTTATCATATAAAGAATACAATGATTTTTGTTGTAGTGTGATAAAGTGTAAATGTAAGTACTTGCACACACCCCTCCCCCCTCCCATCTTTAAATTGAAAGTGAATCAAATACTTCACTTTAAAGCGTTCAAGTTTGCAGATACGACTTAAAATAACCTCCCTTTACTTTTCATTTGGAAACCCCTAGTTTTTTCCCTTTTGACCCTGTGTAATATCCAGAACTTTTTCGAAATTTCCACGAAAATATTTTGGGGTTTTGATTGAATGAACAATTAGAATGAACAATTATGTATGTTGTACGAGGCATTTTTTTTGGTAATACATGTGTATTTATTTGTTACATTGAGACCAATTTCTGTTTACATTATGTTGTTATAACTTAGTGAAATATCAAGATATTAAATAAAATATCATAAGTATTCATATTTATTTTATATGTTCCTACTGGGAAGATTAAGTGTGAAGATTTTGAGAATAATAGGTCAAGGTAAAATAAATAACTGAGTATTATGAACTACAGATTGGTTTTCATAACTAATTTTGAGTCAGAATATTACACTTGAACAGCCTGGGGAGAGGGGAGTGCACGGAAAACTTGTCAAGCAGCAAAAATCATATACATTGTAAGTGCAATTCAACATTTCAAGGTTTAAAGCAAACAAAATCTATAAAATCCAAATCAATTTATATGAATGTTTAATTTTAATTTGATATATCTACAATTCCAAAATATCAGCAAACAGGAAGTGACTCCTACAGATCAGACTTATCAACATCATTCCTATCTTCAATAATAGAATGTGTCCATGGATGTCCCAGTCCTAAAAATTCCTGGGTTCAACAATAAAATGCTTCAAATCAACACAAATTTGGCTATTTTCTGCATAATGAAGGGGCATAACTCAGGACAGGAAATGTGAAACATCAAAAATTTGAAACTGACTGCTGCCTACTGGCTAACAACATGGTATTTATTTTATAATGATATTGAAGTATACTCAAATAAATGAGTGGAAAAATATATTTTGTTTTGATCCAGTGTCAAGGGGCATAACTCCAAAAAAGCAAAATGTTCTTAGTGGTTCTCAACATTGGACATTGTATTATAAAAATCACAAATTTTCAGCAGATTATAACTAAACTTGTGCTTAATGGTTGTCAACATTGTGTCAAGAGATTCATTGAAGAAAACCCCACTCCATGAACAAAATTTAAAATCTGCCTTTTTTCTGCACTATCAAGGGGCATATCAGGAACAGAATATGAAACATGTCACATTTAATCTCGATCAACAATGTGTTAGAATTTGAAATGGACACATTCAAACATACTGCAATTTAGGACACACATACAAGATATGGATAAAACTTGATATGACCAATGCAGATATAAAAGGCTAAAAAAAACGTTCACTGATTTTTTTTCCAAAGTTTTAAGGGTATCCGTAAACTGGAAATGGAAATACCAAAGATCAGAAAAAGTCACTCATACTATAACTCAATGTAACTTAGTTGTATTAAGCCATGAACTAAATATCAAATCCTTCCTAATCACATAATATGTAATGAAAGCTTCAGTTCAGATGAAATGATGGCCAGACAATGGTATTGCAGTATAATTGAAATAGATTAACTCCGATCATTTTTTAGTCCCCTACTGGTGAAGCCGAAAGGGGACTTTAGGTTTGCAGTCCGGCAAATCAGTTTTTCCACTTTTTTCAGTTGTGCTTGAAGATTTTGACTTGATATTTGGTATATAGTTCTATCATGACCAGGACTTGGAAAATTCAGGCAAATTAAAAAAATCTACACTTTTTTTTTTGTCATGCTTGAAGATATTGATTTGATATTTGGTATATAGTTTTACTATGACAACTTACACATCAAGTTTGAATTTCATTCCATTCAAATGAATTTTTGCAGAGTTATGGTCCACAGACTTAGAAAATTCATGCAAATAATCAGTTTTCTGCACTTTGTCACTATGTCTTTGGCCGATTCACATACTTAAGATTTTGAGTGTTTTCATATAGCTCAAGCCAGTAGGGGACATTGTATTACCTAGCAATACTTTCAGAATGCTTGTTCATTCTTATTATAAAGTGTGTTCCAATTATAATCTTGTATCTTGAAGGTCAAGGTCATAAACTTAACTGTGTATCCAATTCAAAGTGTCCCGTTAAAACAGTGATTTGATATATAGAAGTGCTTTAAAATCAGGCTGGACTTTAGTTTTTCTTTTTCTTAATTTTGTGTATATCCTAAAATAACAATGGCCATGTTTATATAGATTGAGACAATTCTGAAGAAGGGATAAACTTAGGGAGGATGCAATCAGAAACACACATGGCCATTAAATATTCTTCAAAAGATAAAAATGTGGACTATAGTTTTTTATTTCATCATAATTTTCAGACAAGATCATGTATCTATAAATTCTATAAATTCACTGAGATATCACATTTTATCAAAGAATTTTTAAAATATTGTATATATATCTATTTCAGTATAAGAATTGATAAATAAAAATATATTGTAAAGTACATGTTTACAAAAATGTCTAAAAGCAAAACACAATATATATCATGCAGGAATAAAAACTAATTTTACAGTGAAACAACACGTTTTTTAAAAACATGTTTTTCAACAACTGATTTTCTACCCCGATATCATTAGATTTATACATGGTTGGCAACAATTACTTGCTTGGAAGGCTGAGTACTCAAGAAAAAGATGTATACTCAATAAAAAGACATAATATGGTATGATATATTGTAAGAATAACATTTTTGTAATTTAGCAGTATTCCCTAATGTTTGTGAGCCAGAAGGACATTTCTGCTTCTTTACAATGGATTAATGCCAAAAATAAAAGTGATGTACTAATATGAAAGAAATGATATGAATGATCAAATTCTTTTAAGTTACTTAATGAGAAACTGACTTAATCAATAAAAACGTCACAAGTAACAAATATATCATGAAACAAACAATTTAAATATAATGGCATGACAATAATATGCTATCAAACAAAAATCTATAACAATACATGTACTATGCTATCACAGGTAATAAAGCACATGTTGGGTTAATTCTTAATACAAAATCAACATGTGCAAGCGAAGCGATAAAAGTTTGAGTAAAGAAACCCTTCTATTGTTGTTCTTCATAATAAAAACATAGTTCAGAGAAAACTATCACCTTTCTTACATTTTATCTTATGAGAGTTATATAATACCCACTTAAACAGTCAACAAATCACACAGTACAGATAAACGTCTAAACAGTCAACAAATTACACAGTACAGATAAATGTCTAAACAGTCAACAAATCACACATTACAGATGTGTAAACAGTCAACAAATCACACAGTACAGATAGATGTCTAAACAGTCAACAAATCACACAGTACAAATAGATGTCTAAACAGTCAACAAAGCACACAGTACAGATAGATGTCTAAACAGTCAACAAATCACACATAACATGTCAAAACAGTCAACAAATCACACATAACAGATGTCTAAACAGTCAACAAATCACACAGTACAGATAAATGTCTAAACAGTCAACAAATCAAACATAACATGTCTAAACAGTCAACAAATCACACATAACAGATGTCTAAACAGTCAACAAATCACACAGTACAGATAAATGCCTTCAACTTCCTTTTGATTATATTTTCATGCTTTATTTCTGAGATTATTATCTTTCTTGAAGCTGAGATGCTGAGATTATTTTGGTATCTGATACATTCATATGTCATTGCCTGGAGGCAGTATTACTGATACAGATTGTAGAGAATTTCTGTGATCAAAGCAGTCCATCCTGTCTGGTGACTACAAATACAAAGCTATTTCATTATTATTCAAATAGATTGATTGTTGCTTGCTTATCGTCCAGTGGTAAATATTTTGTGCTACAAAACAATAACAGGTTCAACAATTTCTCAAACACAATTCGAATAGGGATGGGATGGAACACAGTTTGAATGCCACTGTTAAAAGGGTGGATGGTTGGATAATTAACTTTCTGTAGTCATTAGCCTACTCTTTTTTGTCACCAAATAACTTATAACAAGACGATATTAAAGTCCATACTTTTCAGGAATTCATCATCAATATTCATAAAAATTGCGATTTTAAATAAAAAAACAACAACAATGACAAACTTCAAACGACCCGCCATGTTTTGACACGTGGGCAACACGTGGTCGTAATCCGGATTCGGAATGGAACCTAATGAATAATTATTTGTTTGTCTCTTTCGTCTTCTTATAAGATCAATGTCAATTCATTTTATAGGTTTAATAAAGGAATTATGAAGTTGCATATGTTTAATTTTGTAATATTAATTTAAATTTCATCCACGTTATCTAACGCAAAATCTGAAGCGTAGTTATACCGAACTTTACTTTGTTTGTTACTATCTTAACCTAACTTCCAGGTGCAAAAAAATGATTAAATTTGTTAAAAATTTTATATTTATAACTATTATTTTCATGTTTTGATGAATAAACTTATTTGTTTCGAGGAATGGAAGACTCGTTGATGACAAGATTTTCTGCATTTTAGGATAAAACTTCACTCCAGCCTTGGCCAGATCACCGATATGATTTGCCATGGTCTTATACGAGGGTCAAGGCAAAAGTACTGCCAAATTTGCCAAGAAAGGGCCCTCGTCTTATAGGACATGTAGCCTTAAGGGAGAGAATCAATGGTATATTTACCTTGCTCCACAGCCTCTACCAGTGTCAGCATGGAAGTACTCATAATAGAGAATCAAGTCCTTCCAGAAATGTTTTGTATACTGTTTGTATCTTCCTGTAAAAAATATATAAATGCATTTTAAAAATCTAAAATACTACATCAGTGATAAAATAAGGAAACAAGTCTCCCCAACCTCACATGTTATCAGGAGGGAACATAAAACAGTTGTATTACAAACCTCATATCAAATATGCAATTAATTGGATTTCATAATGATTCAGAAAGAAAGAGGTGTCAATATTCCTCTCTAAGCATGAATATTAATTTCTTCCATCCTGTCCTAAGGCAAAATGGCTAATTCCATATTTTACCCTGGTCAACCCTCAGAAATTGATTTTTCACAAAGACCAGAATACATGCATATCTGCATACCCTAACAAGTACTCCTACCAAATTTCATCCAAATCTGAAGTAGGATGCACGAGTTAGAGTGATGACAAAATGTCGTCCATCTAGTCCTAAGGCAAAATGGCTAAAAACCATTATTTACCCCACTCAACCCTAAAAAATTGATTAATCATGAAGTCAAGAAAACATGCACATCTGCATACCCTAACCAGTATTCCTGCAAGTTTCATCCATTTCCAAAGAATGATGCACAAGATAAAGTGATAACAAAATTTCTCCCATGTAGTCCTAAGGCAAAATGGCAAAGTCCATAATTTACCCCGGTAAGCCGTTAAAAATTGATTTATAGCAAAGTCAAGAACATATGCACAACTTCTTACCCTAATAAGTGATCCTGCCAAGTTTCATCCAAATTGGAAGTAGGATGCATGAGATAGAATGATGACAAAATTTATTCCATATAGTCTTAAGGCAAAATGGCCATATTTTACCCTGATAAATTGTAAACCAGAGGCTCTTAAGAGCCTGTTATCGCTCACCTGCCAAAGTCTGTCAAATTGAACCTGATATTTGTTTTTTAAAGGATCTTCCATATATGCTTCCTGTAAAGTTTGGTTACATTTGGCAATGAAGTTTCAGAGGACAAGATTTTTAAAAATCAGCCAATCAGAAACAAAAATTGCCCATGGCAGCCATGTTTGTTGTCCGGTCAGAACAAAATGAGGAAACTTTGTAAAGAACCTCCCATAGATGCTTCCTGTCAAGTTTCGTTCCATTTGGCCAAGCGATTTCAGAGGACAAGATTTTTTTTATATCAGCCAATCAGAAACAAGAATTGCCCATTGCAGCCATATTTGTAGTCCATGTTTGTTGCCCGATCGGGAGGAAATGAGGAAAATTTTTAAAGAACCTCCCATAGATGCTTTCTGTCAAGTTTCGTTCCATTTGGCCAAGTGATTTCAGAGGAGAAGATTTTTTTATATCAGCCAATC
Source organism: Mytilisepta virgata (assembly GCA_028015205.1). Lineage (NCBI taxonomy): Eukaryota > Metazoa > Mollusca > Bivalvia > Mytilida > Mytilidae > Mytilisepta > Mytilisepta virgata. The sequence goes on along the minus strand of CM051520.1, from coordinate 17,432,843 downwards.
AGAAACAAGAATTGCCAATTGCAGCCATATTTGTAGTCCGATCGGGACGAAATGAGGAAACTTTATAAAGGACCTCCCATATATGCTTCCTGTCAAGTTTTGTTCCATTTGGCCATGCAGTTTCAGAGGAGAAGATTTTTAAAAACTCAGCCAATCAGAAACAACAATTGCCCATGGTGGCCATGTTTGTTGTCCGATCGGGACGAAATGAGCAAACTTTATAAAGGACCTTACATAGATGCTTCCTGCCAAATTTAATTCCATTTGGCCCAGTGGTTTCAGAGGAGAAGATTGAAATGTGAAAAGTTAACGGACGGACGGACGACGGACGGACGGACGACGGACGCAAAGTGATGGCAAAAGCTCACCCTGGCTTTTAGCCAGGTGAGCTAAAAATTGATTTATAAAAAAATCCAGAATATCTGCATACCCTAGCAAGTATTCCTGCCAAATTTCATCCGAATCTGAAGTATGATGCATGAGCGATGACAAAATTTTGTGATGAACAGATGAACAGACAGACAGCACAAAAACAATATGTCTCCCCACCTCCGAATAATATTATGTGCAAGAAAATTACAACTATTATTATGACTGTAATATATTTAAAAAAAAGAAAGATCAGAAGAAAATATACATTTTAAAAAATTTCAAATTTTCTTGGATTTTCAAAACCGTTGAAAATTTACAGTAATAGGTAATTTCAAAATCAAATCAGAAACATAAAAATGTCTGTTGTGTGTATAATGTACAAGTGATACAAACCATGAAGAGGTCTGGCACCATTTGTATCAGGAAGAAATACAGACACCAATCTTTTACAAACATCTTTCTTAGCAGTGTCCAAACTAACTGTAGATTGGTAGGAAGGATACTGCACTTTTAATCTGTCTCCAAATCCAACATGAATTTTCTCTAATGCATCAATAATTATGTAATTTGCTGAAATATAATTGACTGAAATTGAACTCTACAAGATAAAGTATATCATAAATCTGTTGAACTAATTTTTTAAAATTTATCTGCAAGCCTTACTATTTCTTAAATATCAATTTAAACCAAGACAATTAGTTTCAAACAAGATACACATTCCCCAATGATTACTGTCATATCAATAAAAGAAACTAGTCTGTCAGAAGGGGAGGGGATGAAAAAGGGAGTGCAAGACTCGCTTGTGGGTGTGGGTTAAAATTGATCTACAGGGGCCTCTCTTGCAAGTGGAGAGCGAATAGCATAAGTTGGTATAAACTTGTTTCCCAATTGTATAAATAAATAAGATTAAACTAAAATCCCTTACCACACATCCATATAGGTCCTCTCCAGTTACTATTTCCACCCATCATACCACTATCTGATTCTCCTGGTGTATAATGCAGGCTAAAATCTGTCAATACCATAAAGTCCGTTTCAAAAGATTTATCTCCCTTACTTTGTTTCACTCTTGATGAAAGTAATTCTTTCGTATGTTGTATGACACTGTCCTTTTTGTTAAATGGTACATACTTGCTTTTTTCATCAGAGGAGGATGGCTTTGGAACAGATTTATCTGCCTTGTTTATGAAAGTGGGATTCTGAATATCTGCCTTGTTCATGATAGTGGGATTCTGAATATCTGTATCTTCAATAACAGTTCTTTTTTGTTTTATTGGAAGTGTAAGCTTATATTCCTTTGTATGAATCTGAAAAAAATTAAACATATTAGAATGTGTAATAAATATTATTATATATTCATCACTGGATTTATCAATTTTAGCTACATGTCAGTCCACAATAGGGCCTCCTTCCCTAAATTACTCTCTTGGGGTAAATTTGAACAGCAGGCCTTGTCTACCATAAGTGTTGCATGCCTACACTGTAGGTCATACTTGTAAAGGGGCCAGTTCTTCTTTTATTAATATTGTATTTTAAACAGATATAGTGGTTTTCTTTGAGAGATCTAGGAAGTGGGTCAGAATAACAATGTACTAAATTTCCCCACTCGGTTAAATCTGCAGTTGTGTCTTATATATAAGTTCCTATTTAATGTGAATTGTCAATAATAAAAACTTTATTTAAACTAAAAAGATCAAATGAAACTTTGAGGAAACTTTTTATCAGTGACTGTTAATCATTCTGAAAGGTTTGAAAATTATTCTCTAACCTTTGAAAGTGATCTTATTCCAAATGCTGACAAAAATTCTTCTTCATCAAACAGAATATTTAGTATATATTCTATTCTTTCAAGCGGAACACATGTCAAGAAATGGGACCCTTCTTCCAGTGGATCTGGATACACCTTAAAAGGTAAAAAATATAACTACTTATGCAATATCCAAACTGTAATAACAAAGTGTCATTCGGCTGTACAATATACTAAAGGGTCAGTGAACTGTAATATGGGCTAAAGGGTCGGTGAGCTGTACAATTGGCTAAAGGGTCAGTGAGCTGTACAATGGACTAAAGGGTCAGTGAGCTGTGCAATGGGCTAAAGGATCAGTGAGCTGTACAATGGGCTAAAGGGTCAGTAAGTTGTACAATTGGCTAAAGGGTCAGTAAGCTGTACAATGGGCTATAGGGTCAGTGAGCTGTAAAATGAGGTAAAGGGTTGATGAACTGTGCAATTGGCTAACAGGTCACTGAGCTGTACAATGGGCTGAAGGGTCAGTGAGCTGTACAATGGGCTAAAGGGTCAATGAGCTGTGCAATGGGCTAAAGGGTCAGTGAGTTGTACAATGGCTAAAGGGTCAGTGAGCTGTACAATGGGCTAAAGGGTCAGTGAGCTGTACAATGGGCCAAAGGGTCAGTGAGCTGTACAATGGGCTAAAGGGTCAGTGAGCTGTACAATGGGCTAAAGAGTCAGTGAGCTGTATAATGGGCTAAAGTGTCAGTGAGCTGTACAATGGGCTAAAGGGTCAGTGAGCTGTACAATGGGCCAAAGGGTCAGTGAGCTGTACAATGGGCTAAAGGGTCAGTGAGTTGTACAATGGGCTAAAGGGTCAGTGAGCTGTATAATGGGCTAAAGGGTCAATGAGCTGTACAATGGGCTAAAGGATCAGTGAGCTGTACAATGGGCCAAAGGGTCAGTGAGCTGTACAATGGGCTAAAGGGTCAGTGAGTTGTACAATTGGCTTAAGGATCAGCGAGCTATACAATGGGCTTAAGCAAAATAATACAGCCATAAAAATGACCAAAATTGTTATTAATATTTCTATATATCTTAGAAATTGAACGGTTTGCTGAGCCTTTGTTACTTGTTTATATGCTATATGGGCTGTTCTGCAACATTTTTCATTTTAATGCATTAGTCCTCAGCTTTACAAGTAGAAGGCAATAATTAATGTTGGAATAACTTGTTGCCTGATTCTTATTGCTATATAATGCAATAAAATCTTATCAAATAATATGTTTGTACGGGGATGTCCGAAGGCAGTTCTATTAAATTAAATGTTTGTACAGGGATGTCGGAAGGCAGTTCTATTAAATTAAATGTTTGTAAGGGGATGTAGGAAGGCAGTTCTATCAAATTAAATGTTTGTACAGGGATGTCGGAAGGCAGTTCTATTAAATTAAATGTTTGTAAGGGGATGTCGGAAGGCAGTTTTTATTAAATTAAATGTTTATACCGGGATGTCGGAGGGCAGTTCTATTAAATTAAATGTTTTGTACCGGGATGTCGGAAGGCAATTCTATCAAATTAAATGTTTATACGGGGATGTTGGAAGGCAGTTCTATTAAACATGGATTGGTGGTTGTAAATTCTTAAAATCTGCCTGTAAATCTATTAAAATTTTATATGTGGCAGGGTAACAAAAACTGCCTTTTGACTCCTCATATATTTCTGTATGGAATAGCCCTTATTAAAATACTGTAAATTCATTACATTTCATTGCAAACCAATTTTGTTGGTATGATGGAGCCATGACATAAAATATTACAATAAAAGAACATTTCATATTGTTTAATAACTAAAATTTGGTATTTTCGGAACAAAGAATTTTCAGTAATCAATGAATAAATAATCCCACAGGAAATTTTTTTTAACAGAAAAATGTTTTTTCGCATTTTTCCATTGAACAGATGTAAATTTTATTAAATTTCAATATTGCATATTTTATTTTCATTTACAAAATATCATTTTACCTATTATAACAATTTTACAGGGGGCCTCTATGGGCGAGTGGTCTAGGTACTTTGTCATGACTACTAATGATCACTAGCCTATCAACACTGAGGTTCTGTGGCGGGGTGTGTTCTTAATTGATAAGGATTGCCAATTTTCCTACCAAAGGTCATTGGTTCTCTCTGAGTTCCTCCACCAATAAAAACTGGCCGCCATGAATAGCCTAACGCGCTGAAAACGGCGTAAAACCGCAATTAAACAAACAAACAAACAATGTAAGCATTCCTGATACATCTAGGAAAAGCAAATTAATACTGTAACAGATACATGCAGTGTTAAATTTAATTTTTAAATAGGCCACCTCGTTTTCTATTTTTTCCATGAACTCACAGAATTGTTTTGTAAATATTATTTCTGAAATAAGTTACACTTACGTGTAAAGGTTTACTTTGAACACTCTGGCTTAAGGATGCTGACCATTTAACATTACTGGAACGTATATTAACACAGGCCACAAGGGGAAGTAATCCTACCAAAGACTTAACTCCAATTGGAATATATTTATTTGTAGATTTTTGTACTAAAACATCATTATAAAACTTCATTTCTGGGTTCCAAAAACCTGAAAATAAAATTTACGACAAGAAATTCAATAAGATTGATTGATATTTCTTTACTTACTTGTTTTGAAAATTAACTTTAAAATCATCAACTGAATTCTAGTTTAAATCTATCACAATTTTTTTAATTAAACTCATTCAATTTTATTCCTGACCTAGGGTTAAAATCGGCAAAATAAAATTCCCAACATCAGTGTGAAACAGAAATATTAAAATTATTCAAATAAACTAGAGGTTCACCGGAGTCTGTATCACTCACCTGGCTCCGATTGACGCATTTGAAAATGTAAGATTTTTTGCATCCACAAGGCTGTTAAAGAAATGCAAAATGTCAAAGTGACCTTGAAATTTTACCTTTGACCTTAAAACTAGAGGCTCTAAAGAGCCTGTATCGCTGACCTGCATTAAACTTTTCATCTTGAGCAGGACTAAAGGTTTGGCTGGTTTTTCTATAGGGTTCTATGTTCCATTGCTGCAAAGTCTGGTGTCAATTGGTAAAGTGGTTTCAGATAAAAAGATTTTTCAATGAATTTTCCCATAGGGCCCTACGTTTAACTAAGTTTAACTAAGTTCGGCTGTGGCTGCCATCTTGGTTAACAGTCCGGGTCATCGGACATCCTTCTAAAAGAGAACCTCCTAAGGACTACTACTGCCAAGTTTGGTTGCAACTTGTAGTTTCATAGAAGAAGATTTTGGAAATTCATCCCCCCTCTTTTTCTATTTTCAGTAACAGCAGCCATGTCGGTTGGAAGTCGGGGATGCCAGACATAAGTTTGGAAAGGGGCCACCCAAGGACCATTCCACCAAAGTTTGGTTCAAATTGGCTCAGGGGAGTTGACGAAAAAGTAAAATTCCCATAGGCTCAATGTTAAACTAAGTCCAGCCATGGCGGCTATGTTTGATGGCGTTCGGGGAAACCGAACATAAATTTTAAAAGGGGCCACCCAAGGACCATTCCAGCAAAGTTTGGTTCAAATTGGCCTAATGGTCTCAGAGAAGATAACGAAAATGTTAAAATTCCCATAGGATCCAAGGTTGAACTATGTCCAACCATGGCAGCCATATTGGACGGGGCCCCGGAAAACCGAACAAAAGTTTTAAAGAGGACCATCCAAGGACCATTCCACTTAAGTTTGGTTTAAATAGGTTCAGTGGTTTCAGAGGAGTTGACGAAAAAGTAAAATTCCCATAGGCTCAATGTTAAACTAAGTCCATCCATGGTGGCCATGTTGGATGGCGTTCGGGGAAACCAAACACAAATTTTAAAAGGGGCCACCCAAGGACCATTCCAGCAAAGTTTGGTTCAAATTGGCCTAATGATCTCAGAGAAGATAATGAAAATGTTAAAATTCCCATAGGGTCCAAGGTTGAACTATGTCTGACCATGGCAGCCATATTGGATGGCGCCGGAAAAACCGAACACAATTTTTAAAGGGGACCATCCAAGGACCATTCCACTTAAGTTTGGTTTAAATTGGTTCAGTGGTTTCAGAGGAGTTGATAAAATTGTGAAAAGTTTACGACGACGACGGACGCAAAGTGATGAGAATAGCTCACATGGCCTTTTAGGCCAGGTGAGCTAAAAAGGGGATTATTTGCATCTCTCCTTCCATATGAGATTCCTGCTAACATGGCTTACAACCTGCCCATTATTTCCTGAGCAAATGAAAAGTCGTTTTCCATATGTTTTCATGGAAACTTTGAGCAGCCATAGCCACGAGATAGGAATGGATCTCAACCAAAAGTGGATTGTTTGTAGAGGGTATTGCTGTCATCAATCCTGTAAAGTTATCAAAATATTTCATAATGTAGTTTCAGAGGAGAAGATTTTTGAAAATTGGCCAATAGAGGTCCTTCCATAAATCATTCCTACCAACTTTGTTTACAATTGCCAATAAATTCATGAGCAAATGACAAAAATTACTTTCCCATTTGGTTTCCATGGAAACTTTAAACAGCTGCAGCCATCTGAAGGGCAGATGGATCTCAACAATATGTTGATTGTTTATAGAGGGTATTGCTGTCATCAATCCTGTAAAGTTTCAAAACATTTCATAATGTAGTTCAGAGAAGATTTTTGAATAATGGCCAATCAAGATCAAAGGTGTCCTCTGGTGGTCATGTTCGTCCAACCAGAACCAAAGATGGAAAGTTAGAGGTCCTTCCATACATCATTCCTACCAAGTTTTTGTTACAAACTGCCAAGTAGTTTAAAATGTGAAATGCTTACAGACGATGGATATAGGGTGCTGGCCGCAAAGTGATGACATAAACTCACATAGCCTATACACCAGGTGAGCTAAAAATAATAATGTCAATGGGAATCAATATTTATGTTTTCATCAGATGTCAGTTCATCACATTTTCCAACATCTTCATATATATTTCTTTAAAAAGTTCATGGTTTATTTGAAAATTTTCTTAATCAAATTTACAATAATCATTAATCTGTGTTTTGCCTCATAAGTGTATTTCTTTACTATACTATAAGAGGGGCAATTCCAAATCGGTCATAAAATTATTCAAATATGACATTTTTGTTGCACTGATTACATCTTGGATAAGAATTAAACATTTTGATTGGTTGACAGTTGTAGTATTTTTTCACAAATCTCATTTTCCTTTCAATTCATACAAATGGCTCAAGACCTGCAATGAACTTTGAACTGAGGGATACAAAAGAAGTCCATAAAAAAATATTATTGCACCATGATATATGGATCTACTGTAACAAAACCAACAATGATAACTGCAGAACTAGTGTTGTTTTAAAGCTGTCTTTACCTGAGGCATTTGTCATAGAAAGTTTGAAAGGATTAAATAAATAAAACCAAGAACTCAGGATATTTTACCATCTCTCAACTACCAGTAGTATTTTTTGCAAATATCCCTACAAATCATGATATATCTGTTTAATACATGCTTCCATATGAAGGATTCCATGGATCCAATCCTTATAAAACTATCCTATGGTTGATGTGTTTTTCTGATTTAAATACAGGGCTAATTATCAAATCCAACATGACTTGTCTAGTTTTGGTCATGTTGATATCAAGATTACTGAAAATTACCTCCATCAGACACATTTTTATTTAACTGTTCAGAAATGTTATGGAAATCTTCTAAGTATTTAGCTGCATCATTCTCCATTTCTTTCTGACTGGTTTGATCATTCTGGGTAATATCTATGATCATTTCAAACATACTAAGGGCAAACAAAGCCATCCACGTTGTAGCATCTACCTGAAAGGAACATGTATGCTATTTCACTCAGGGGTAAAGAATGGTATGGTGGATAATTCTTGACACAAAAATCAGAACTGACAAAGTTCAATCAAAAGAACATAACTTTTATTGCTGTTCATCATCTTAAAGTCATAGTAAGGACTTAAACACAGAGATAAATCTCCCACCTTCTCTTGGCCAATGACAATAAAGGGAAATGATTTCAGCAGAATTCTGTAATTAATATTGATCAAGTTAGAGTGAAAGTTTCATGTTTTACAATATATTCTAAGTCCTGTTTTGACAGACCAAACTGTTTACAAAAATGCAAATTTCAACTCCAATGAAAACAGACCTATAAAATGTCCAAACCTTTTACCTGTTTTATTGTGTACCCATCAGGTGGAGATCCTCTGTCAATTACACTTATATTGTCTAAACCAAGGAATCCACCATTAAAAGTACATCTGTCATCACACTGTAAATTTGTCATCCACCTAAAGAGTCCAAATATTAATTCCTTGCTATTAAAACCAAATGATTGCTGGCATGATTTTTTTTTATGTTGATGTAGTATGTATGTATTTTATTGTGTGATTATGTTTATGAACAATTATAAAGGGGGGCCTCAGTGGCCAAGTGGTCTAGGTAGTTCGTCATGACTACTAATGATCACTAGCCTGTCAACGCTGGGGAGGTGAGTTCGAATCTCACCTGTGGCGGGGTGTGTTCGACTCTGATCTTAATTGACAAGGATTGCCAATTTTCCTACCGAAGGTCCTGGTTCTCTCCAGGTACTCCGGCTTCCTCCACCAATAAAAACTGGTCGCCGCGAAATGGCCAAATGTGCTGAAAACGGTGTTAAACCCCAACTAAAACAAAAACAATTATAAATGTGGATTCAAACATGATTTTTATGTCCCAAAAATATACACATAAACTGAAAAATCTTTGACAGCAAATAAACTTTGAAAATAAATTCCCTACCTACCTTGTCATTGTTTAAAAATCCATTTTCTGAGAACCATAGAATTTATTTTAAATGGCCTAATCATTGACCAGGGCAAAAATTACCTTTACTATAGTAAACAAAAGTATTTGTAGATATGATAAAGATATTTTTGATTTTATAAACAAAATTTAGAGTGAAATGTTTAACTAGCACAATAATACATGTACGTATGCCAATATAATGTACTGACCATTTATAATTGATTTGTAATTTGTTGTAACACTTTCGCAAAAAACTGATGTCTGTTCCTCCAGTCATTCGGAACACCTTTAGACAAGTCCAAGCATGGATTGGTGGGTTGTTGTCATCAAAATTGAATTCACATCCTGGTATCTGAAAGACTGTGATATCTATAAACATGCATATTCTATTTTTTTTGTTATCAGACTAAACCCAATACATCCCTTCTAATCCTTTATTTGACAAAAATTCAGGTTGTTTTTCTCTTTTACTTACAAATACTGCTTTCATAATCAATGTTCTTTTCCAAAGCCATCAATATTATCAATCCTAGATAAAAACCTTGCTGAAAAATTTAAACAGCAAAATCTACCCAATGAGAGTTCAACTGTCTTTCGAATCTATATAAGCAATGTAGATTTTGCAATAGAGAATAATACATGGCAAAATCTGTATCACATGCTGTTTCACCCTGAGGGATGATATTGATCGAGAGGCGATACGGCATGTGATGCGGTTTGGACCTGTTTTATACACTTTATCATATATTTTAACAGATCTTTCTGGTCACTTGACCAATATCATTTTAAGGGGTATGATAAAGGTGTGATGATATCAATATAATCACAGTAGAAAAGACAGCTGACAATGTTCTTTCAGTATCGTACTTGCAATTGTTCTTTATTTAGTACTAAGTATACGATAAATGCAAATATACAAGTATCAGCTTTATCTTCTTTTCTCATAAATGGCTTGTAGTATTTTACAGCTGGCCTTTTTTGAAAATCTGAATGCAAGTTAAATGTTATTTTGAAGTGAATCTTCTGTATTTCTCGAATTTATTTTCTACATATCACTGATGTGCTTTCATTTTTTTTTGTCTTTCTTCATACTATTTTATGTAAATTCAATCTATTTTAAAGCGTCACCTGAATTATAAAGACACTATTGACCTCCTTACACAGGTTTGTATATATACCTGTCCTTCTGGTGACATATATCTTTCGGACAATAACAGTAACAGTTGATTTTTTGCAAATGCTTCATCTAGGCGACAAAAAGGTATCATCTGGAAACATGTATCCCAGCTGGCAAACTACAATAAAAAGCCATACAAAAATCATTTAATATCAGATGTTATACATCTTTAGACTGGTTACCTTTTATTTAGTTTATCAGTCGTCAGACTACATTTTTTCACTGTTACTATTATGCATATAGGTGAGTCCCCAGCTTTTTAAGTCTTAAAACAACATTAAGAATTAAATTATAAGAATTGACAGTTGTTTGTTTTCAGTGTTGCACATTTAAAAATTCAAATTTAGATTGCAATACTTGAGATTATTTCTTCATATTAAAAAATATTTCAGTCAATCGATAAATGAAATCTTCGGGATTTTTTTTGCATTTCATGAAAATGTATGAATTTTTGTGAAAAACATCTGTTTTGAAAAATAATACCCCTTTCATTTTACAATTATTTATTTCCAACTTGACTGAAATAAAAACATTAACCACACTATAATCAAAAGGATAATGACAGAATGGCTGGAAAAATTTTCTGCATAAAAATCTAACTTTTAAAAGTAATGTCAACTAATTATTCGTACTTGCAAACACAAATTAAGACACTCAACTCTTCTTGTTTTAAAGGTCCTGCATATGGGAATTCTCAAGTTTCTGAAAGATGGCTACATCATGGCAGCCAGTTTGTACTAGTGTGTGACCCATATACTCCTATATTTAATTCATAGTTTGACTACAATTCTGTATAAATAACAATTATCCAATAAGTAAACAAGGTCCAAACTTTGCACAAATCTAACATTACACATTTTTTTTGTAATAAGATGAAAATGGTATGAATCACACAACTTAAGAAAACCCACAAATGTTCTTTGAGAAATTTTAGACATTTCATCATTAGAAAAAGCAATAATTTATTATAATATAAGGAAATAAAATGTACAGTAAATCTTTCTATTTTTAGAATTTTTCAGACACCCTCTACAAACACGTTGCAGTAAATGTGACACAGACAGTAACAGGGACATCCACTGTTCAGGAAGAACAGTAGTAAATGTGACACAGACAGTAGCAGGGATATCCTGACTGTCCAGGAAGAACAGTAGTAAATGTGACACAGACAGTAGCAGGGACATCCAAACTGTCCAGTAAGAACGGTAGTAAATGTGACACAGACAGTAACAGGGACATCCAGACTGTCCAGTAAAAACAGCAGTAAATGTGACAGAGACAGTAACAGGGACATCCAGACTGTCCAGGAAGAACAGTAGTAAATGTGACACAGACAGTAGCAGGGATATCCTGACTGTCCAGGAGGAACAGTAGTAAATGTGACACAGACAGTAGCAGGAACATCCAGACTGTCCAGTAAAAACAGCAGTAAATGTGACACAGACAGTAACAGGGACATCCAGACTGTCCAGGAAGAACAGTAGTAAATGTGACACAGACAGTAGCAGGGACATCCAGACTGTCCAGTAAAAACAGCAGTAAATGTGACACAGACAGTAGCAGGGACATCCAGACTGTCCAGTAAAAACTGTAGTAAATGTGACACAGACAGTAACAGGGACATCCAGACTGTCCAGTAAAAACAGCAGTAAATGTGACACAGACAGTAGCAGGGACATCCAGACTGTCCAGTAAAAACAGTAGTAAATGTGACACAGACAGTTGCAGGGGCATCCAGACTGCCCAGGAAGAACAGTAGTAAATGTGACACAGACAGTAGCAGGGACATCCAGACTGTCCAGTAAAAACAGCAGTAAATGTGACACAGACAGTAGCAGGGACATCCAGACTGTCCAGTAAAAACAGTAGTAAATGTGACACAGACAGTTGCAGGGACTTCCAGACTGTCCAGGAAGAACAGTAGTAAATGTGACACAGACAGTAACAGGGACATCCAGACTGTCCAGGAAGAACAGTAGTAAATGTGACACAGACAGTAGCAGGGACATCCAGACTGTCCAGTACAAACAGCAGTAAATGTGACACAGACAGTAGCAGGGACATCCAGACTGTCCAGTAAAAACAGCAGTAAATGTGACACAGACAGTAGCAGGGACATCCAGACTGTCCAGTAAAAACAGTAGTAAATGTGACACAGACAGTAACAGGGACATCCAGACTGTCCAGGAAGAACAGTAGTAAATGTGACACAGACAGTAGCAGGGACATCCAGACTGTCCAGTAAAAACAGCAGTAAATGTGACACAGACAGTAGCAGGGACATCCAGACTGTCCAGTAAAAACAGCAGTAAATGTGACACAGACAGTAGCAGGGACATCCAGACTGTCCAGTAAAAACAGTAGTAAATGGGACACAGACAGTAGCAGGGACATCCAGACTGTCCAGTAAAAACAGCAGTAAATGTGACACAGACAGTAACAGGGACATCTAGACTGTCCAGGAAGAACAGTAGTAAATGTGGCACAGACAGTAACAGGGGCTTCCAGACTGTCCAGTAAAAACAGCAGTAAATGTGACACAGACAGTAACAGGGACATCTAGACTGTCCAGGAAGAACAGTAGTAAATGTGGCACAGACAGTAGCAGGGGCTTCCAGACTGTCCAGTAAAAACAGCAGTAAATGTGACACAGACAGTAGCAGGGACATCCAGACTGTCCAGGAAGAACAGTAGTAAAAATGACACAGACAGTAGCAGGGACATCCAGTCTGTCCAGTAAAAACAGCAGTAAATGTGACACAGACAGTGACAGGGACATCCAGACTGCCCAGGAAGAACAGTAGACTTACAAGAGGAAAACTGTCCATCTTTGTTAATTATGATAAGAGTTAAACAGACCTTACCATTAGTGAGGAAAGCCTTGCTAGTATATTTCAAAGCACTCACCCAAGGAAATTCCCATTTGTCCGGAACCGATAGTATATCGCAGGCTTTAAAATGGTTTCTCCAATTTAAATTCCTTTCTGAGATATCCCAATTTCCTGGTTTATCTAAATCTAAATTATATAAAATCCACAATACAAATTTTATAAATTTAATGCAGTAAATAACTATTAAAATTGAAATAGAGAAATTATATATGAATTATATAATGGTTGTTTCTTGGTAAAACCCAACATCCTAGTATATATTTATATGGTCTCCTACCACTCTCATACTCTTTAGAGAGAAATAAAGTAACAAAGTACTGGGAACCCACAGATTACAAACAAGACATGGCCTTATGGAATCTCACTCGTTTTCTTATGCAATTTATATATTTTCAACATTAATGCCATTTCAGTATAAACATTACATACATTTTGACAATTATAAAATTAAGAAATAATTCATGGCAGCCATATATTCATTGGAGATTTTAATATATTTTAACATTATTTGCTGAAATTTTACCCCTCGCTTACACTCGGAATAAAATATTGTTCAATTAATGTTACCCATATTAAAATGTAATATGATTATATGGCTTACATGATTTAATTAAGATTCTAATATGACAAATATGGAAATTAGGTAAACAAAGTGGTACTGGAAGGCCTTTCATGTTATGGCCATTTTGATTTTGGAACCTCTGAACCACCGGTAGAAAAGTAAACACAATAAATTTGATGGCAATAAAACTTACTTTTCATTTGATTTTATTGTACTTTGTAGCAAAAAAATCCAAACAATTGTAGCATTTCCCAGTTCTGAAAGTCACTCTGGTGAGATTCAAAAGAATGGTGTTGTAATTTTTACTATGATGTCAGGTACATGCAACCCATATCGAAAATTTTAAAACATCTTTATTTGCAAAGGGAAATTCTAATATGGCCGCTTCAAACGCTTTCAGTTTACATCCGTTGTAAAATATGGATAGTTTGATTCACACATCACAGATGTCAGACGGCTTGTTTTGCAACTTCATACTTAAGTTTCCCAAAAGCTTTAATGAAGTCATGGTATAATTTCGTGTCTGAATACCTATGTTACAGCTTTTCAGAATATCATAAAAACTGTCGTTTTAGAATAGATATAATTCATGGCGGATGGAAAAAATAATGATTTAACCATGGGTTAACCTTTATGCCGACATTTTACCACTCAGTCGCTCATGGCAAAATATTTGGCATAAAGGGCCTACCTGTGGTAAAATTAGGATATTTTGAAACATCTGCGAATTATTTCTCAAGCAGAACACCATATAAGAATTAGTTATAACTTATAATAGGAGTGAGAAAAAGTCTGTGTTGTAAATTTTGTTTGTCTGTTTGTATAAAATAAACTAACTGGGCAAAAGCATTTTGTGTTGTTATATTTTGAATACATATTTTTATGGATGACATTAGGAAATTGTTGTGCAATGTTAGCATACACCCATACTTATGAATAAACAACCCACTTCTGATTTTCTGCTTTTCAGATTCCATTTTATTGTCAACATTGCAACCATAAGGCCACAGATGAATTTAGTTAAAAGTGTCACACCTAAATGAAAAACACCAGTCAGCATGTTCCCTATAGAAAATAACTGTCACCCTTAGGTTGGAAAGATTAAATCTGTTTTTAAATTTATCTCCCCTGGTTGACTTAGTCAAGGGATATAACCTATTAATGTTTCTCATTAGATGAAACATTAAACACTTGTATTTTGTGTTGAGGATATAACAGGGGAAAAAGGACAATTTCTCCAGTGTTTAATTTTAACTTTAAACAATATCATATCCTAAAGAGGACATTTATTTGGCAAAATAGGAATATATACCTTTCCCTTTCTTGGCTTGACCTTTATTGTACCACTCCTCAACATCATAATAATAGAATTGTTTATTCCACAGTAGACCTACCCATGCCCCTTTGGCAATTTGTTTTTCTGCCTCCGACCAATCTGGATGATACAACTAGAAAGAGAGAAAATACCAGGTTGCTGAAGTGAATGGCAAAATATATTGTAGCAATTTTTGTTCACTAATTTATTACAAACACTTATTGAAATGACAATGACAACTGTGTATACAAATGTCAATATCTCAAGACAATTTACGTTATTTGGGAACCTTCAATACTTCAAGCTGTATTTATAAGTGTATAAATGGTTGATATCTATTTCTTAAATTTCTAAATATAAACACTTACAGAATCTTCGTAAAATTTCTCTCCATTCAGTTTTAATTCTTTCATAATATGATTAACATTGTATGTGTTACATGCTGTACTAGATTTAAAGGGAGATAACTGCCATTCTACGATGTCCTGACTGCCTGGAGGAATTCTCAAATGGTATGTAACATTACATCTGGCTGAAAAGAAATTTAACCGCTTGTTTAAATAGTAAAAAATGTTCAAATGTATGATATCATATTTAGGCTTATATTCTATTGTTAGTCAATAAGGCAATGTATTGCCAAAGCAAAAAGACTATGAAGCTTGAGTACCTTTAAAGTGAAGCTGATATACAGAAGATAAACTAATAATCCTATTGGAAATCCATGGGCTGGGTTCATACCCATAGCCTCAGTAAATATAGAAATGTGATCCCTGTTAGTTATGACAAACTAACTAGACCACACCTACCAAGGCCCAAATAAACCGGCTTAGCATTTAATCACCTAAAAAAATATTCTAAAAGGCCACAAGATCAGATTTTTATCATAAGATGAACATCTCTTTTATATCTAGATAATGAATAATTAAATACACGGTCAAAGCTTACTTTTACAACTCGATGAATTCCCTGTAAGGCATATCTCTGGAATACTGCCTAAATCTGACTCTAAAAATTTCACAGAAAACTGACCTAAAAAAACATTTAACTGAAATACAATTTACTTATAGCATAATTTAACAAAAATTGTGGTTTTATTGATATTTCACTTTGTGTATAGGAGTCCTAAATAAAATAAGCAACCCTCAATTATTCTGTTCTTAAAACATAATTCTTTTATTATTATATTATTGTTACAGTGAAATAATTTAATTATAATGATAGTTAATGACTTTAAAGAAAATCATATATTTTGCTTTTGATTATTACATTGACTAATTTAAGACTTCATGAGAAAATTTGACAAATAATGTGACAGTTTACATTTTAGTGGAATAATTACAACTTTTTACTTCACTAATGAAAACATAGCAGATATTTAAATGGTGAAAATATGGCTTTTATTTCACTAGGGAAATATTCTGGTTTAATTTCAGTACTTCCAAGGTAATTGTTCACTACCTAAGTCATAATACAACGTTACTGTATCATCATCATCTGTCAACTGAAAATAAGGAATGTCTATGTTTTCCCCTCTTCCATAATAGTTCCTGAAAATATAAAATTTCATTTTAGATCTATAAAAAGAATGTGAACTGTAATACAGTTAAAAAAGTTACATTAGATTTTCACATCTGAAATTTTCATTTAGCTGACATTAAATTTGTCTATGTCAAATAAGGCTTAAGATGTATTTGAACACTGTATTTGTATTACAAACACTATATAGAACACATTCTGGTGCAAAATATAGTCAGTTAATCACATGTTTTGTGTATATTTTTGTTTGTATGAAACAATTGAAAAGCTTTTCTTTTTTATACTATAAAAAGAAATGAGAATAACAATCAAATTATGAATGTATTATCCTCAGACAGTGACATGCATGAAGTAAGAAAATCATGGACAATAGAATTTTTATTTTACTATTAAAGTTAAAATACAGATAGTTGTTCAAATTCTCTCGTTAAACTGTTGAGATGCAAGTTTTCGTTTCAAATTCATGCATTGATCAAGACTACATGACCTACATTAGCTGGTTGTTAAAAACTGCCTTTTGTCAATTTGCAGTTTTAAAAATGAAAGAAAGACAGTGCTACAATGCTTAAAGGGGCTGGGAAGATGACTGACAAGCTAAACAATGTTATCAGACTCAGCACGATATATTAGCTTTTGTAATGTATTCATGTTACAAACAAACTCTTTTTAAATTTGCTTACTTAGTAAACATTCCTTATATCATTTTAGTGTCATTTGCACCTATTCATTATATATAATTTTACATTACTGAGCATGGTGATATAATAATTACCTAAACCAAAATATTGATATAACATCTAGTGTGGTAGTTTTTGCACTGTGATTTGTAATACTATATCTACAGAGGACAACACCATTTTCAGGTTTGGCATACTCTACATGGATGTCCCAGTACGGATGATTGCCATCAAATACCCCTATATAAAACAATGTATAATAGAAGTTGGAACTTTCATTATTCATACATGAAAATATGAAATCAAGTATTTTAATCTTTAAATCTTTTTTGCCAAGTTTTAAGAATTCATTATCTCAATAATAGCACGAAACTGCCTCAAATATAGTAAGGAAAAATGTTTTGGACATAATTTATCATGACATAAATACTTAAACCCAAACATTTATTTTACCTGTATCTAGAAGTTCATATTCTGGTTCCTCTTGTGTCCTCTCTTTGTTCTTTTCCAAAAGCTCTTTATAAGGAAATTCTCTCTGTGGATAAAGGTATAGAGCTGCCATATATGTATGGTCTGGGTCACTGTCCAAATAGTAATACAGCTCTTTCACATCTTCACCATGGTTGCCCTGTCAAAAGAATGAAAATTTGAGTGGACAATTAAAACAACAAAAATTGGAATACATGTATGTAAACCTCAACAACTATATTATTTACAATATTTATAATGTCAAAATCTTTACGGTATCAAGACCATAACTTCTATTCCTCATTGATGGAAAATAAATTAAGGATGCTTGCTGGTCATGTTTTGGTCTTTTTGTCAGATTTTCAGAATCCTCAGCTTTTATCCACTTCTTAAACATGAAATTTTTTGCCCATAAACCCCCACTTTTTCTTTTATAATTGAATCATATATACCTTAAAATGGTATTTGACAAATTATATGAAATCCTTTTTATTTTTTCATATATTTTTGAGAGACTGTAGTTGTCAGTGCAAAGACAATGAAAAATCCAGAGAAAACCCATTTCCTGCAAATGTCCAAGCTTTATAGCTCTAAAATGAGCACATGAACCTATATTTTTTTCTTGATTATTTGTTTACTATTAATATGTTCTCTCAAACTAAAACACTATTTCAAACTCTATTTATTTACTATTAGACCAGCAATCATCCTTAAAGCAGGAATTGCATAGATGTATCTTTCCTAAGTTGAAACCCATTTTGTTGTTTGTATGTGGTTATGGTGATTTTTTTGGTGTTTTTTTTCATGATTACATGATTGTGTGGATTGGTATTTGATTGTATGTGTGTGTTAAGCCGTTATCATTATAAAAGCAACATTAAAGAAACTTTCTAATTCAAATGCAAAACCAGAATTACCCCTATGTTAAACAAGAGAGGACACACAAAAATGTCTCGCCTGTCGTGTATTTCTAATGAAAGTAAATGCTATCAGACATATTGCATATAGTATTCGAAAAACTGGCCAAAACACAAAAACTTAACTATAACCACTGAACCATGAAAATGAGGTCAAGGTCAGATGACACCTGCCAGTTGGACATGTACACCTTACAATCCTTCCATACACCAAATCTACTAGCCCTATTGCTTATAGTATCTGAGATATGGACTTGACCACCAAAACTTAACCTTGTTCACTGATCCTTGAAATGGGGTCGAGGTCAATTTAAAACTGTCTGACGGGGATGAGGACCTTGTAAGGTACGCACATACCAAATATAGTTATCCTATTACACATTATAAGAGAAAAATTAACATTACAAAAAATCTTAACTTTTTTTTCAAGTAGTCACTGAACCATGAAAATGAGGTCAAGGACAATGTACATATGACAGACGGAAACTTCGTAACATAAGGCATCTATATACAAAGTATAAAGCATCCAGGTCTTCCAACTTCTAAAATATAAAGCTTTTAAGAAGTTAGTAAAAGTCGCCGCCGCGGAATCACTATCCCTGTGTCAAGCTTTCTGCGACTTAAGTCGCAGGCTCGACAAAAACTACTTGACAGTTACTGAATTCAATATCAGTGTAAGATAAACTATTGGTGTAATGTGTTATTTGGCAACTGCATTCTCTATTACTGGTAACTAGGCACTTACGAATCTACATTATATCTGGCAAAGGTACTGATTTTTACTTTTTTGTAAATTATGCAAATTTATATAATGCTTGGAGATTTTATTTCGGGATAAGGACCAAATCTTGAAAACTGATTATTTAGTGTTTAATATACAAACTTAAACACACAACTGCCATGGCAAACTTGGGGCTGGCATTAATATACTTCCAAAAACAATGTACAACTTTATTCAGGTACCTGAATCTAAGGTACAAAGTACACCAGCAATTCAATCCCTCATCACATGACACATTCTGGACCTTGTAAAACTGGCTCAAATGGACTGGCGTTCACTTGTATGTTTATGTCAAGGTGTTAGCATTATAAGAGCAGATATTCTTCATTTGCATAATTCAAATGCTAAACAAGAATGATGTCATTGCTTAAGAAACTAACAAAGTCATGAGTTTAATATTAATAAAATTCTTTACCTGTGGTCCAGTTAGACCAAAAAGTCTTTCTTTAACTATTGAATCTTTCTTATTCCATAACGATAATGCCATACACAACTTCTGCTCTTCATCAGAAAATCCAAACATGCCATCTTCTCCCCATCTATAACTTCCTGGACTAATTTTATCATAGGAGGTACTATCCCAACTAAAACAGAACCACAGGAGATACGTTTCAAACTGACATCAAACTGAAATTTCATCTTTGTAGTACTTTTTTACCGGACAGTACAACAAGCCCATCATGACAATGACCTTTGTCCAGAAATTTTCTTATAACCATGAATGTGTTTAATCTGGAAAAATCAAAATAACTTTCAAATTTAATAACCAGTAGATCATTAACTTTCACAAACTATCATTCAAATGAAAACATGTAACAGATGTGAATGTGAAAACTGCAGTCATACATATATATTTAAGACCGGATTCTTCAAGTTGCATGTTGGATTTCAGATATGACCCACAAAAAATGGGTCTTGACAGATATATGACTGTTACATACCAATTTCCTAAAGTTTCCTCTCTAACAGTACCCCACTGCCTCTCTGATAAGTAAGGACCAAAGAATTTCCTTCCATACACATGCTTGACAGCTTTTTTTCTGACAGGTACTTCTAGATCTTCATTGGCTGTGTGCTTTCTTTTTTCTGACATTATTTAAAACAATCAACCTTCTCTCATTTCGTGATTGCTTGTTTGCAGAAGGAACAATAGACTGACTGAGTTAAAATTATTTCAATCCAAAACTGAAAACAAAAAAATTTATATTGAATCAAGTGTTTGATACACAGACAGATTTATGGTCGTCTTAAAAAAATTTCATGAAATCCTTAGAAAAATAAATATTACAATCAAGAGTCTTGAAATAAATTCTGGAGGATGATCTATAAATATTCGAGCATCTACTTAAATACAATAATTCTGACCAATTCCTCATACCATAATTAAGTACATGCCAGTTGATAATAAGGTACAAATTCTTTATTGTTAATCACAGCGCCCAAAATTGACTCATTTTACTAGTGATACTAGTCCGAAGCCATTAATAAAGTCCCAAGACATTTTTTCCTACATGTACATGTAGGTAAATATTTCTAGGTCACTAATTTTACTGGGAAAATAATTTGTTCTTTATAACAAGGAAATCTTTTTATTCATTGTTAAGATTTATATATATGTTTGTTATATGATAATTTATTTCTCACTATTTTCCACAACTACGAAATTCATAATAAATTAATATTTCGAGACATGTATTGAAAGATACGTTCTTCGTTATAAAACTGTATTACGATTCATGAATGAAAAAACCTTTCTTTGAGAATTGTTACATCAATCTTGTATATTACATAGAATTGTACAAGATATCACTGTAATCTTCAGCAATATTTCCAAACATGGACTTACTTTACTAGGAAACAAAGTCTGGGGACATATTTTACATGGGGACAAATTTTAATGTTGTACGGGTCTCTGGTTATAGTAATTTATGATTTATGAAATAATAATAAACAATTTTCTTTGAATATTGTTATATCAATCTAATATAATACAGAAAATTTTGCAAGATACAAAATTTTACAGCAGATTTATTTTCCTTGCAAAAGTGGTGTCGACCAAGAAAACTTTATTCTTCATCAGTTTTGAATATGTTCAATAGACATTCCTGTTTATATTTTCTTTTCTTTGTTTGAAGATTTCACTGTTTTAATTTTTAAATGATTTCCTTGTGTATAACAACCCAATCTGTCTATAAGACAATTGATATGTACTAACTATTTTAAATGTGGATAATTGTAAACTGTTTCATACAAGTCCCCTACAAATAAAACAACTGTTGTGATGTTCCAAGTCCCAGAACCAATTTTCCTAGGAAAACTAAAGCCAGACTACTATGGACTTGTTTTCCTATGAAAACTAGAATTACTCCCCACCAGAAATATGCCTATTTTTGCTGATTTTGGGAACCCGTTGCCATGGAAACCAAAGTGAATGCCCCACATACCTAGTAATGATGTGTTAGAGTGGGCTGCCATCTTTCCATTAATTCCTATCCAGAGGTAAAACTAAAATTGTTGTAGGATTGATGTATGTACATCCTTGGAGGCTAAAAGTGCAATTTTGGACATTTTTGCACTGTTTAGGGTGCTCAAAAGTTCAAAACAAATTTTTAAATATTTCACACACACTGTGGTATTAAATGACCCTTGCTGTTCCTGTACAGCTCATTAGTAAAATTCTCCCACCCCACAATAATTCCATTTGGGGCCCCAAAGGCAGTAGAGAGGATTAGGGGCATACAAATGGCTGGAAAGGGCCATGATGCCTTGATGCATCGTTCGCCTGGAAAGGGTTAACTGTTTTAGCTGTTTTAGCTGTTTTATTATCATTTTGTATGTTCATTATGTATTCTACCTACCTGGGATTTCTACCTGGGTTACTGTGGCGATTCTTAAGTCTGAGACTTCTGTAGCCGCCTCTTTTTAAGTTTTAAAATTAACTATCATGCACTTAGCTTAGCTGTGCACATTCCAATTAAAATATGGTCAAAATAATTTCATCTTGAAGATTGTTTAAATAACTTTTGAAAGTACATAAATAGTAGTAAAAACGGTTTAAGTTGGGTTAAACTTCTTATTATTCCAATTTTCCTCATTTAAACGATTATTGAACAACCCAAATGGGATTTTTGTCTACAATAATATTTTAATTCGAATTGATTTGATAAAGATGACAACCTACAAAATCTGGAAAGTTTAGTCGAATAAGTACTTTTGTCATGACATCTCCTGCTGTAAAACTCCCACTGATAAAATACACCAATATAGGTTTAAGGAAATGCGTATTAGATTCATTTCCCGCGGTTTTGATACACAACAAAACGTAGTTACTTCCCATTGATTTCCGGAGCGTTTGATTAGTTATCTTAGAAAAAAATAAGAAAATAAAGATTCTTTATTCTCTTTTCAGCGAAGTATAACAAAGGTACATAGATAGTAGATACAGATATTTTATTTGCTACTAATGTGACAGCGCCCACAAGGAGCAGATTAATTACAATAAATCATACATAAATCAATATAACAATAACAAATAAAGAAAAACATTGATTTGTGTTAATTTTTCTGATTACAATAATAGTAATTTTAGTTATGACAACCCAAAAGGAAACAAAAAAGTAAAATAAAATGTAAGGACATTATTAAAAGTAAAGTTATTATTTATCAAATATTGAAATAGAAATTATCTGAGGATCTCCAGCAGTAAATCCTCTCTAAGTGTTGGTTTTTTATCTTGATTAAAAGAGCACGGTTCTCAAATAATGAAGTTACAATTTTAAATAGTATATTAACAATATTTTTATCTTCGTTACTCGTAATCCATATAAATGGTTTTTTTCTGAATTTAATAGGTATATTAAAATACATACCTAAAACACGTAAAAAGGAAAATACTTAAATGAATCAAAACAAAATGAAATTATAATATTCAATGAAGGAGTAAATTACATATTATTGGTTATTTTTATAAATTTTCAAAGTTTCTTCGACCAACTTCTGTAATAATTCTTACTTTGAAAATTTGATAAAATTACCATATTCGAGCAATATTTTGATAGACATTTTCTACCTTCATTCAAAAATATTTACAGTGTAATAATATGAATTTCGTCCGTGACCTATTTCTACTCAGTTAAACACATTTTTTTGTCATAAACATAGACAAATGGATAAGACACAAGTTGCAAGAACACATATACAAAAGATTACATGTGACAATACGTTGTACAATAATCAATAGTTATTGAAAGCATAGATATAGACGTAACATAGCAAGATGTGAAGAAAAAAAAAGAAAACAAAACAAAATATGATGCAGGGGGTTTGTCGTCCGTGTCGTGTCACACGTGTCATTCCTGGTTCAGGTCAATTATAAACAAATATTTTTGTATCAATAATAGTTAAATACATTTAAAAAGCCTACAGTTTCGATCAAAATCTGAATGAACATTTCGATTACGCATACAACATGTTTTTAACAGTAGGTTCAATACCAAGTGCATAAGTTAAACAAGATAAAAACCAACACTTAGAGATATACAGCTGGAGATCCTCAGATAATTTCTATTTCAATATTTGATAAATAATAACTTCACTTTTACTTTTAATAATGTCCTTACATTTTATTTTACTTTTTTTGTTTCCTTTTGGGTTGTCATAACTAAAATTAACATTACTGTAATCAAGAAAATATTATTTAACTTGTGAAAATACGAATACTGATAAAGAAAAAAAGTCTAACAGGTGCAAGTGTAAAATTTCTATAATTTCTTAGATTATAATTCTTTGTGCTCTGTACATATTAACGTGTAAAAAGTAATGTTCAATAGATTCGGTTTCGTTTCCACATTCACAATGACAAATATCTAATAAATTACATCTCAAAAGGTCGGCTCTGAGGCCACTTCATCTATGACGTAATCTGGTATGTAAAATATTGGCTTTACGATAACCAATTGGCGTATAATAAATCGGAGACTTTTTTTTTGGCAATGGATACTTTGATTTTAGTCTATATTTGAAAATATTTGAATTTGGAGATTCTCTGGTATTTGTTCTCGAGTACTAGTATTTGTTTGTTATGTTCCATTCTCATGGATTTGTCTTTTCCTTTGGAGTTCGAATTAACATTCTTTTCTCACTGTTTCGTCTCTTCGGCATTCTTTTGCCCCGGTGCGACAATTTTTTCACGAAATAACCACAGAAGTTTACTTTGTTATCCACAAGGAGGCATCAGCGGCATGAATTTACAAGACATATATAAATGACAACAATTACTAAATTACTATAAGTATAAAATATACGGGAAGCAAATGAAATTTTTTGTGATTAATATTTCTCTTATATTCAAAGGTCACAATATATTTAATACAGGAGTATTTATTACAAAGGATCGCAATTTGGATTTTCTGATATATTATATCTACAGCAACGTCTATTCCGTATTTCGATTCCCAAACCCCCACTCCAGCATTCCCCTTTTCAGGGTTGTTAAATTCTTGTTATATGCTCCTTTATGTTGGACAATGATTTGTTATTTAAATAATTTAATGCATGTACAGTTTTATTTATTACTAATTGCAAAAAACTATTTGACTATGATTTCAAAAGACAGAAAATAAGCTGCAGAAACATATAAATCTATATATAAATAATCAATAAGAACAAAATAATAACAACTCATTTACTTTGACCTATATTTCTTGTTATAGATTTCATAAATACCCCATTCGTGTCAACAATTTTGTCAGTGGTTATATTTATGTATATAAAAGTCAAACAGACCTAGTATAGGGGAAGCAACTCATTATATTCCACTGGTAAGACACTTTTGAGCACTAGTTAGTGCACGGTTATAATTAGCGGTTATTATAACAAACCTGACACGATGATGTGACTCATGATATAAATAAAGCAAATATCGCACACTAGTATACATGGGCTACTATTCCAAGTGTTGGAAACTACGTGAACGTTTTGGGTCAGGGTTTTGTATCCACGTTCGTTCCTACCATGTGAGGACTATGGATCAGTAGCTAATCATTTGTATAACGTCACATGTCTTTTGCATGGTCATTTTCAGGGAGCGGACTAGTCCAGATGATCATGTTTTTTATAATATTTTTTTCATTGTAAATCATTGTTGTATCTTTTCTGTATCTGAGCTTTTTTCCGTTTTCATCTTTTTCGACATTCTTAATCTTTCAGCAGGTAACATTATATTCTGAAGAAATAATTATTATTAAATATGAATTACACGAGCTTGCATATGAAAATGTTTCTATTCTTTCATTTCTTTTTTCTACTTCGTCGTTTCTTTTAGGAATAGTGTAATATTTATAGAACCTTTATGTATAATAAAAATAGAAATAGTAAATTAAATAACAATAACATCTATTTTAACTATTATTATTCAATTATTATCATTATTATTATCGTTAAAATTATAACAATTATTATTGTATTATCACGAAACCAAAAAGAACTAGAAAAAATAGTTAACCATGCGTTAATTACAAACAAAAAAAACAAAAAAAACGTCCGAATCGCGACTGTAACAAAATTACTAGACACCGGAAATTTTATATAAAATGAAAACGAAAAATACTTTTAATATTTGTTTTTTCATGAAAAGTATTTGTTTAATTAGTATATAAAGTAGAGTGGGAATTGTATTGCACTTGTCTAAATATTGGATGAAACACGTAGATGTAGAGATTTTGAAGGCGTAACAAATTGACTAGACACAGTAAAACTCTTAACTGCTTTATTTTAAAAATATCCACCTTAAATTTGACAGTGTGAAATCGTCAGTTCCACCAATAGACGTGAAATCTAAAAGATGTATATAGTCTTATACGTGAGACAGAAACTTCTTATTGGCCAATCAATACGTGATGACGACCGTAAAATATTCAGAGTGATGAAAATAACAGAGATTGAACATAACCCTTAATTAGAAATTTATGTGACAGCAATCTTGCCCTGCTGAGAAAGTGGTCGTTTCTGAGCGTCGTATATATCACGTGCACGCTAATAAAGGGGAAGTTCTCAATCAGAAAAATTAAAATCATCACATTTGTCATAAAGTTTTGATTTCAATCGCCCATAAGTACAATCTACTTGTGAAGCTCTGTGATCTCTTTAATTTTTAGATAACTTGGATAGATAAGGTGTAGGTAATCCTTAAAGTTAGGATTATTAAGTGACAGAATATAATCTGTATAGCGGAAACGGAAAATAAAGAAATAGACGAGTTTCCTTTTTTTCGGGTGCATTAGCGGCTGTAAAGATTTAGCCTCATATGAAAACAAGAACAGACCATCCAAAAGCAGCGAACAGATTGTCCCCAATGGAAAAACCTGTCCTAAAATTTAAACTCAACAAAGATGTTGTCGATGAGAAATTCCAACATGTTAACAACATCAGTCTCGGAATACTTTTTGTTAGAATAAGCCATGTCCTTCGGTTCTGGTATATGTTTTTCTATTTCAGTGCGCCCGAATGGAATGAGTTCTAACAAAAAATTAGATGTTGAAAAATGGAACAAGGCAACCGATGGCGAAATCAATGCCAAAAATATGGAAAATAAACTGAAATCGCAGGGATACAGCTTTACAAAATATTGTTTTCTTCCTGGTACGGATTTTCCCGATCATACTCACGAAGTTTCCAAGAAGGACGCAATAATATCCGGACGCTTTCAGTTTAGTATGTATGGACAGACTGTGGAATTAGGACCTGGAGACATGATAGAAGTTCCAAAACACACGGTGCACAATGCTTGTGTTATTGGTTCTGATAAAGTTACTTTTTATGACTCTACAAAGCCGTAATTGTTTTATGCTTTCACATAAAATCCCTTCAACTATGTTAAATTACCTATCAAGAATCATGCAAAATACTCAGATAACGTTGTGTACATCGTATTTCAAAGACCCTATAACTTAAAGTTAAGAGTGAACTATAGAAGGAAATGTTTAGTTTATAATATACTATATACAGTATTACACTGTCACCAACATCTACGCATTTTTGTCATACTGTCGCGAATTTGTCGCTAATAAGTCTGGGTTCTTTTGTTAAATAAATTGTGGATTGTTCTTATTCTTTCTAAATAGCTTAGTCTTATCCAAGACATGTACTAGTACAAGGCCATTGATAAATCGAAAAGTTTTTAACATGATTGCAGCATGGTGTTATTATACACAAATGTCACTAGCGTAACCAGGTTTTTTTTCAATTAAAATTTATGGTTATTAGTATGAAGTGGGCAGATGGATCCAAACCACGAGGATAGAAGAAAAATCCGGTTTGCGGTCATTCTGTAATGAGTATTTATTTGCTCAGGTATTAGTATGTATTGCTAAAATGGTATCCTGTCAATCTTTCAAAAACTTTGTAGCTTTGAAAACTATCTCTGTTGAGAAAACCAAAGACTATAAGGTTTCTGTAAGGTAGCTGGTGTCCAGTTAAGCACACAGCGCTTTGGGTGTAATTAAGAACCACTGGACATGCAGGTTACACCCGAGTTACTGAAAATGGGAGCAGAAAGAAACAGTTTTCTGGAGTTTAATTTTTTACAGCCCAGAGTCTGAGCGCATTTATTTTCCAGACATAATCGGCACATTTCTCAATTTTAGAGTGCTTGCCCTCTAACGTCCCACGGCCACAGTAAATTCTAAAACAGGCCACTTATTGTGGCCAGAGAAAAACACGAATCCCAATTGTGACACTTTTTATTTGTGTAGTTACTTCACTCATGCGGGATAAGTTTAAAGGGAATGTTCAGGCTGTGGACTTCGCGTGGTGTGCTTGATTCCAGTCTTAGTTTTTCAGTGTCATTTAAAAGTGGCCGCACATGGAGAGCCAAAATGTTCAATAAAAGTGCAGGCTACACACATAAATGAAAATACAAATGCGAATTATATATTTGATTCCATTCAGAAACCGTTTGCATCATATTGTGTGGATATTTCTGTCCTGTTTCCATTGTAATGGAATAATCCAAAATCTCTTGATTTTATTACAAGGTTTATCGGGTTCATTGAAATTTGCAACATATATCACAGCATATTAAATGGTCTATAATCTTCTTATTTATAAATGCACAATTATACCCATAAGGGTTGATGGCATACATTAATAAGTCATAGAAAATAGACAAACAAGCAATCAATCAAGAACATTAATGGATGTAATATACCCTATGCAGTAGGTTTTCTCGGTCTAATGTGCATATATCCCACATCCCTTTTGTACTGTAAAGACTTGCCGTGCATGGCCAGCTGTGGAAAAACAAATATTTTCTTTATATTTACATCAGTGACATAGCAAGGCAAACGACACGGAAACACGTGCTTCCGCATAACTTTGAAGAAGAAAAAGCGTAAAATAACGCTGAAGAACGAAAATTACTTATAAAGAATGTTGCATATCTGTTTTTCATAATGAAACATTCACAGTACTTTGGAGTATAATTGCTATATACATTGTTGTTCTTCTGGCCACCCTTGTAGCCGAACCGTACAACATAAGCCGTGAATGTGCAATGTTTTGACTTCACAGTTCAGTCTCATGTGAGACGCTTTCACCAAAATGAACTGTAATATTGCAAAGTTTGGAAAGTTTTAAGTGATCGCGTTGGGGGTACGAGCGCGTTAGAATTTCGTCACGGACATTATTTTTCATTCGTCATTAAATATAGTTAGCATATGTGCAATATAGCTTTAAAAAAAACCTTACCGATTATGTTCCAGAGGTTCCCAGGAGCCTGTATCGCTCACCTTATATACTCTCTCAAAAAAGAAACGCAACATCAGATTATCTTTTTGAAATATTATTTTTCCGGACAAATAACCAATAAATATCAAAATATATGTACACATGATCATAATTACACCTTCATAAAAAGTTTCCAGGTACAATCATTTAAATTCATCCACCCGTAAACGACTTTGGTCGCAATCTGGGACACCCTACGATTTACGCATTGCCAAAAACTGGGTCGACTTTCACGTGCAAATCATGGGTTATTTTTTAGCTCAGTCAGTCGGTATAAAAACCCGGTATTTCTTTTCATGAATGCATTCGTAAAATAAAATTCTGATGAGGTGACGCTATGCCAAGGTTAGACGCTGCTACCCGGAATATCGCTATCGGACGACTAGAGGCCGGAGAATCACAGAATGCTGTTGCTGTAACGTACAATGTTCATCGTAGCACAATTTCACGCCTTTGGGGACGCTACCTGCAGCTTGGTACTACGACAGATCGGCCACGTTCAGGGCGCCCGCGTGTTACAACCAGGGCGCAAGATCGTTACATCAGACTTTTCCATCTGCGGAATAGGACTATTGCTGCAACAGAAACAGCTGTAAACGTCCCTGGGTTGCGCCGTATATCAGCACAGACAGTACGCAATCGGTTACGTTCTCATGGATTGAGGGCAAGAAGACCTTACTTTGGAGCAACACTGAGACGCCAACACCGCCGAGCGAGGGTTAGATGGTGTACTACAGTTCGTGCATGGAATTTACAGAACTGGAGAAGAGTATGGTTCAGCGATGAGTCACGTTTTCAACTGGAAAAGCGAGATGGTCGCATACGTGTGTATAGGCGCCGAAACGAACGTTTTGCGCAAAACTGTGTTGTGGAGAGAGACAATTTTGGCGGAGGCAGTGTTATGATGTGGGCCGCTATTTCTTATGCCAGAAACACACAGCTGATACATATCCAAGGCAATCTGAACGCTGTTAGGTATAGAGACGAAATTTTACGACCTCATTTATTGCCCGTAATTGACATTCGGAGAGAAATTTTTCAGCACGACAATGCCCGACCACATACAGCACGTGTAACAGTAGACTTTTTAGAACAACAGAATGTCAATGTGATCCGTTGGCCGTCACGATCACCCGATCTTAATCCAATTGAACATTTGTGGGATGAAGTGGATCGGCGCGTGCGCCAACGACAACCACCACCGCAAAATCTGCAACAATTACAGCAGGCACTTCAGTTTGAGTGGCAAAGGATACCGCGTGTTCGAACTCAGCGTTTAATTCAATCTATGCCAAGAAGAGTCGGGGCTGTGTTACAAGCAAATGGTGGACATACCAGATATTGACAATTTATGAGTGATTTATTGACAATATGTGACAAACTGTCATATTCCAAGGTAAAAGAACTCATGAACAAGAAGTGTGCCAATTTTTGCATTTCTGTGTAAATTATTTATATCATAAATTATGAAAATAATATATGAAGTAAATTTCCTATTTTCTGTATGTTGCGTTTCTTTTTTGAGAGAGTATAGTACATTGCCTTTTACACAGGGTTAAAAGTTCGGCTGTGGTGGCCAACTTGGTTGATAGTTTGAATCAACGGACAAAACTCTGAAAGAGGAGCATCTAAGGACCATTGCTGCTAAGTTTGGTTCCAACCTCTCTTTGGTTTAAGCCAAAAAGATTTTTTAATGAATTTTACATAGGGCCCAATGTTAAACTTTGTTCGGCTGTGGCGGCCATCTCGGTTGACAGTCCGTGTCATCCGACACAATTCCGAAAGAGGACAAGCTAAGAACCATTGCTGGCAAGTCTTGTTCTAATTGGCTGAGCTGTTTCAGACAAGAAGATTTTTTAATGAATTTTCCCGTAAGATCCAATGTTAAACTATGTTCGGATGTGGTGGACAGTCCAGATCATGGGCCATAATTCTGAAAGAGCACCACAGAAGGACAATGGCTGTCAAGTCTTCTTTCGATTGGCTTAGTTGTTTCAGACAAGAAGACTTTAAATGAATTTCCCTTAGGGTTCTATATTAAACTAAGTTCGGCTGTGACGGCCATCCTGGTTGATCGTCCAGTTCATCTGACATAATTCTAAAAGAGGACCGTCTAAGGACCATTGCTGCTGAGTTTGGTTGTAATTGGCTCAGTAGTTTCTGACAAGAAGAAGTTTAAATGAATTTCCCATAGGGTCCTATGTTAAACAAAGTTCGGCTGTGGTGGCCATCTTGCTCGGAGGTCGGTACCATCAGACACATTTTTTTTTAAAGAGGACCACCTTATGACCATTCCACCACAGTTAAGTTCGGCTGTGACGGCCATCCTGGTTGATCGTCCAGTTCATCTGACATAATTCTAAAAGAGGACCGTCTAAGGACCATTGCTGCTGAGTTTGGTTGTAATTGGCTCAGTAGTTTCTGACAAGAAGATTTTTATGTGAATATCCAATAGGGTCATATGTTAAACTAAGTTCGGCTGTGGCGGCCATCTTGGTCAGATGTCGGGACCATCGGACACAATTTTGGAAGGGGACTACCCACGGATCATTTCAGCAAAGTTTGGCTGAGATTGGCATAGTACCTTCAGAGGAGAAGATTTTTTAAAATTTTGACCCACCTTTTTAGCTCACCTGGCCTAAAATGCCATGTGAGCTATTGCCATCACTTTGCGTCCGTCCATCCGATAACTTTTCACATTTCAATCTTCTCCAAAACCACATTGCCAATTGAAACCAAACTTGGTGGGGATGTTAATTGGATTGTCTTCTACAAAGTTTATGTTTTTGGTGCCGATCCAAAATTCAACATGGCTGCCAGGGCCATTTAAGCACTCTGATTGGCTGAAATTTTAAAAATCTTCTTCTCTGAAACTACAAAAGCAATTGAATTGTTATATTGCAGGAATGATCATTACATGGTCCTCTACAAAGTTTATGTTTTTTGTGCCGATCTGAAGTCCAAGATGGCCGCCACCACGGGACACATTTAACATTGGTTCCTATGTGAAATACATACAAACATTTTCTTGTCAGAAACCGTTTGACAGATGGAATTAATATCATGCCTGAATGATCAGATAATAGTCCCTAACAAAATGGATGTTTTTGGTGCCGATCCGAAATTCAAAAACATGGCCGCCCGGGCCATTTATGCACTCTGATTGGCTGAAATTTTAAAAATATCCTTCTCTGAAACTACAAAAGCAATTGAATTGTTATATTGCAGTAATGATCATTACATGGTCCTCTACAAACTTTATGTTTTTTGTGACGATCTGAAATCCAAGATGGCCGCCACCACGGGATACATTTAACATAAGATCCTATGGGAAATACATACAAACATCTTGTCAGAAACCGTTTGACAGATAGAAGTAATATATTGCCTGAATGATCAGATAATAGTCCCTAACAAAATGGATGTTTTTGGTGCCGATCCGAAATTCAAAAACATGGTTGCCCGGGCCATTTATGCACTCTAATTGGCTGAAATTTAAAAAATCTTCTTCTCTGAAACTACAAAAGGAATTGAATTGTTATATTGCAGGAATGATCATTACATGGTCCTCTATAAAGTTTGCTTTTTGTGCCGATCTGAAATCCAAGATGGCCACCACCACGGGATACATTTAACTTAGCATCCTATGGGAAATACATACAAACATCTTCTTGTCAGAAACCGTTTGACAGATGGAGGTAATATTATGCCTGAATGATCAGATATTGGTCCCTAATAAGATGGATGTATTTGGTGCCGATCAGAAACTCAGCATGAGCCAGAATGTCAACCCAGATGGCCGCCACAGACGAAATTAATTAAACAAAGGACCCTATGCCGGGAAAATTCATTAAAAAATCTTCTTGTTTGAAACCACTTAGCCAATTGGAACCAAACTTGGCAGAAATGGTTCTTAGGTGGTCCTCTTTCAGAAGTATGTCCTATGACCCGGATTGTCAGCAAAGATGGCCATCACAGCTGAACGTAGTTAAACATAGGACCCTTTGGGAGAATTCATTAAAAGCTATTCTGATCTGAGACCAGACATGGCAACAATGGTCATTAGACATGTTAGATATTCCCCTTTCATAAATATGTCCGCTGACCTGGCCTGTCAATCAAGATGGCCACAAAAGCTGAACTTAGTTTAACATATGACCTTATGGGAAAATTTAATTTGCGGTCACCATACCGTAAACTTGGCCATTTGGACACTAATCTAATACCAGCAATGGTCTCTTTTAGAATTGTGTTTGATGACATTGAATGTCAACTAAGCTAGCCACCACACCCTAACTTTGTTTAACATTAAACCTATGGGAAAACTAGCCAAGATAACTGCTACACTTAAACTATCAGTCCAGGTGAGAGATACAGGCTCTTTAGAGCCTTCAGTTTATATTTTTAGCTTTGCCGCCATCTTGGTCGATGTTCGGGACACCGGACACAATTTGGAAGGGGGCCACCCAAGGACCATTCCACCAAAGTTTGGTCCCAATTGGCCCAGTGATTTCTGAAGAGAAGATTAAAATGTGGATTGTGGACGACAGACGTCGGACGACGGACGACAGATGACGGACGACGGACGCTAAGATATGACAATAGCTCACATGACCCTTCTGGTCAGGTGAGCTGAAAAGTGAACACATGTATCATTTATGAAATAAAAAGTCATCTACATAAATATATGATGAAACTCGGAAATCTGAAAGTTTTTACACAACACTTGTTCGTATAACATAGAAAAATAACACAGGAATTTAAAGCATACTCAGTTTTATTGTTTTTACAATAATAATCATATATAATACTAATATGAAAAGGATCACTACAATATGCTTCAGCTCACCAGCAAATTACTGAATCTCGTTAACTGTATCAAATACAATTTGTTTTGATTCAAGATCCAACTTTCTAAAATGACGCCAATTTTCATTATCCTATATCAAAAAGTGTAAGAGGAGTCATTTGAATTTTTTTTCTAGAACTCTAAGGAATATGCCCCATGGGTCGCATGAACATTCTAACACCATTAGTCAAGTGAAGAAATATATAATGTGACTTGTAATTCAAGTATTTTCTAAATTTCTAAATTACTGGATAACTCAAAATACATTTTCGCTTATAATTCTGGCCTGAGGGCAAATAATCTTTATTAAAGCTTAAGACAACTCTGATAGTGCCAATTACATACCAATTTCATTGATATATCACAAACAGTTTAATACTAAGAGGAGTCCGAACTCGATCATTTTTTTGCTTTCTGCACTCCATAAGGAATATTCCCCCATGGGTCGAATGATGTCAAGTTTCATACATTATGTGAGTATAGTAATTCAAATTTAAGCTTCCTATCCATAATAGTTGAGAAGATTTAACAAACTATACTGGATAGCTCGAAATAATTCTTCTCTCATAATTCTGGTCGTAGGGTAAGCATCAATTACATATCAGTTTTTAATGGTTATAATTATATCAAATAGATAAATTTCCAATTTATTGCTTTCTGGACTTCAAAGGAATGTGTCCCACCCCTGCCCCGCTTGGGGGTTGCACGAAAATTATGTTAGTTGTGATTCAAGTTTCAACTTTCTATCCGTAGTAGTTTAGAGGATTTAACTAGTTACTGGATCCAGGAACTGTATATGATCCCTGCTGGATCATTCAAAATACCGTAACTGGATAACTGATACTTTTAGATAATTTGATAATTATATTTCTTTTTGTCATATGTCTAATGATTTTTGTATGTCTGTCTATAATTTTAGATGTCTCCGGAAGGTCCGTGATATTGAATTAATAGCGAGCGCAGCGAGCGCTTGAGAGCATATTGGTCATTTAGAAGGGTCTTTGTTTAATGGGGGCAGCCATTATGCAATCCGAACTGAATTTATTTGTTAAAGCGAATATGGCCATATTATGCTACATACTGAGGCTAGAAAAGGTTTCGTTCGCGGGGACGGAACTAAGTAAAGTAAGGGAAATAACTTGCTTAAATTATAATTTTAGAGTCAGAATCGTGATACCGGAAATGAGCTTCCGGAAAGCGCAATTGCTGTGCTCGCATCGTTGGCCACGCCAACAACATATTAAAATATTGTATCTTGTAGCCCTTTTTCAAATTCCAGCACCCCACTGAAAATAAAATGATTATTTTCATATTTTCCATATTTATTTTTTTTTTTTTCATAGAATATTTCGTTTATATTTCAATATATTTTTTCTTTTTTTAAATGCTAAGTTATGGAATATATTCATTTTAAATTCAAATTCAAATATTTTATTTCCAAATCAATGGGCCCTCTGAAAGGGCATTTCAATTACAAAATTTTAGACGACTCTTCCCTGTTTTAGCTATGCTGATTACACAAATATCTAGTTCCGAACGCACCCAAAGCAGTAAATCTGAATGGGGATTGCGTTTTAAAAACGATATTGGTACGTTTCACACAAAGGATTTAATTTAACGTCGAAGGGGAAAAGAATGAAATTCGAAATCGGCGAAAATGTCAAAAACCGATGAATACGAAGCCACTAGAGCTCTTGTAAAGCGATTAGATGGGACGATTGCACTTTCTCAGATTTCTAAAACAGAAAAACCAAAAACAAATGTTAAAATACTTGATGAAGAAACCTATACGAAGGTATCGTTTATAATTACAATGCAGTCCCCTATGACTATGTCTACGCAGTTAGGCTTTTCGTAATAAATTGAACACTGATGGCCAAGAATGACACACAAATATTTGTTAATGACGTAGAATAATTATTCTTTTGTGAAAATAATAGGCATATTAATTCAAATTGTTACATATTTCCCAATAATTTGTGTACAGTAGAAACATCATACCCCTTGTTTTTATGAGACCATCAAACGGGATCTCATGTAGGGGCAGTTTAGGTAATTTCGGATGGTTTTATTAAAGTGTAGATTAAAGCCTCATTCATGACAAACAGAACAACTTACATGACCAATGAAAATGTTACGTCATGGTGTCTGTACCTCCTACCCACTTTATAAGCTTTGTTTTGATTGGCAGATATCAACTATATACAGTAAAGCAGTAGACGTTGAGGAAGCTCTGGTAGTAAATATTCAGACACCGGGATTTTAATTTCAGACATGATGATTGAAAATTCGGACACCCAAGTAGTTCTAAGCTTCCAGCATTTAATTTTTCACATTTAAAGACGAAGATACATTATAATAATAAGGGTTATTTTGAAGGAATTTATCATTGTGTGAACTCGGGCAATTCACTCACAAACTAAATAAAGTCCGAAAGACTTTATGTAAAGTTTGTGAGTGATAAGCCTAAGTTTACACATTGATAAATTCTGTAAAAATAACCTTTATTACTTATAATTCCAAAGTAATGCAAGTTTTCCATTTGAAATTAACATTCACCTCATGCAGTATATTGCATGCGTACGCATTCATAAGCATGCACGACGCCATGACTGGATGTTGCTGTTAGCCAATGAAATTACTGAATTTAATGTTTTGAAAACAACATAGGAATTTCATATATTGTTTAAGAACTAGAAAGGGTGAAGGGGGCTACCATTTGATATTTATACGGGGGGGGGGGGGGGGGGGGGGGGGGTTGAATATACATTTCTCAATCTCATGAAAGCATAAATAGATAATCTGCTCACAGATAGTTGATCATAGTTTGTAAATAAATGATCAGCCCTACACAATGTTCAAATAAATGCTGTCGTGATGCTTAAAAAAATCATGCTGCTCCAAGAAAATCAAATAGTCGTCCCCTAACGAGGACTAGTTTTCAAGTTCATGCGTTGACTGCTTTCAAGATGTTTTGGTTGCAGTGGTTTTTTTTGTGTTTTTGTAGCTTTTTTTTTCAATTTACCAGTTTTAATGTTCAGGTTTTTTTTCAGTACCCTATCCTGTGTTATGTGGTCTGTTTGTCTATTTTAAATACATGTACGTCAATTAGCATAACAATGGTTTTTTTTGTATTTGCTTTCTTTAATTACTCTTGGAAGGATGAGAAAAATTAAAGCGTCAATCAAAAAAGGATACATAAAGTGTTTTTTTTGGTTTTTTTTTTTAAGTTGTGGCAATTGTATGTATATTTGCCTTTTTAAATTTTAAAATGAAAATATCTAAAATTTACTTTAAATGCACTTGGATATGTATATATTATCTGCATTTTGACAGCTAGATATCGTAAA
This sequence comes from Mytilisepta virgata, assembly GCA_028015205.1. NCBI lineage: Eukaryota > Metazoa > Mollusca > Bivalvia > Mytilida > Mytilidae > Mytilisepta > Mytilisepta virgata. The sequence continues at coordinate 17,395,600 of CM051520.1, read as the reverse complement.
ATATCATCCTGTAAGCCAGAATATGAAGGTTGGGACGAGTGGGCATAGCGAACGAGTCCCAAATCTTCATATTCTGTCGAGCGGTGTGATATTTTACGATATCCAAAAGAATAATATGAATTTCATGTTTGGATTATTTTCTTTCTTTCATACTTTGTCCTGGTTAATGAGTTTGACATTGCCATTTTATCAGAAGTAAATTGTAATTTTTCTTCACCCTTAAATTTTTTTCTGTGGTGTTCCTTGTAATTAACACTTTTCAACTTCCGCTTTCAGTCCCTCTTATTTTATTTTGAAATGTGTGTACATGCATCTTTTTGGAAATAGATGATCTGATATTTACAAAAAAATGTACAAACATGTATTTGTGTTTTATTTTCAGAACTTAGAAGATATTATTGTTCGTGATTTTTATCCAGAACTTCCTACCCTACAAGAAAAAACAGAATATTATGAAGCATTAAAGACTAATGACCTTGCAAAACTGAGAGAATTTCAGTTAAAATATGGACCAGGAGGTCGGCCATCTACAGTTTGTAAGTATTGATACATGAATGAGATTTTTATTGGATTGAATACTTGTTTAAAAAGAATTTTTCATGGAAGTGTTTGGTTGTTCAAAAAGCATTTTCAGTTCTTTTAGATTTTGTCTCATTGGCACTTACATGATACCCATAAATTTTCAAATCAAAACAACAGATTTTAATATTTTAAAACTTATTCTTGTACTCAAATGATAAATCAAATGTTTAAATGTATTTAGATAACACACCAGCAACATTTGAAACACCAGAACTGGACCAGAACAAGGATTCACCAGGCCCACAGAATAAACCAGAGGAAACAGAGAAGAAAAAAGATGAATCCAATAAAAAGGAAAACCAAAGTGGTATGATACATGTACATCTATATCCAGTGCAGATTTCTCTTGATACATGTATACATTATGTCCAAAAATGAGTGCTTCTTTTTCATGGTTTTATTTGGGATGTGCAAAGCATTTTCAAACTTGGATATAACAAAAACTAATAATTATCAAAATTAATCATGATTACTGACAGTTTTGGTTATGTAATTGATTAAATTAAATTATAAGTAATCTTTCTTTTTTTTTTGGATAATTACTGATTACATCTGATTATTTGAAAAAGATTTAATCAATTACAGATGATTACAATGAATGATTACCATATGTCTGTTGCCAAGGCACATTTTGTATTGAAGTCTCATTGTGCCAAAAATGTATATTTATATATACATGTAATAACCAACATTTCTCTTTATTTTCTTATACTGTGTATTTATAGGTCCCAAGCTTTCTTTAGATCAGTATCTAGCCAAGAATACAAGTGAAGACAATGCATCATTCAAAGAAATACTGGAGGACACACAACAGAAACACAGAGACAAACATGCATGGTTGTTTGAAAATGAGATAACAAGAAAGGAGGTATATTTATATTAATGATCTAGAATATCTAAAATGTCTATAGAATACTAGAAATTGATAAGAGGGGTCTTTTGAAGTCTTATTATTGTAGAGTCATTTTTTCCTATTCAGTCAATGTATAACAAATACATGTAATTTGTTCCAGTGAAACAAATTTTCTGTGAATTAAGTTCCAATTATTTATTCGGCTGTATCATACAATATTACAATATAAGTGCATCAGATTTATTGGGGAGTATCATACTATATAAGTGAATCAGATTTATTGGGCAGTATCATACTATATAAGTGGATCAGATTTATTGGGAAGTATCATACTATATAAGTGAATCAGATTTATTGGGCAGTATCATACTATATAAGTGAATCAGATTTATTGGGTAGTATCATACTATATAAGTGAATCAGATTTATTGGGAAGTATCATACTATATAAGTGAATCAGATTTATTGGGCATTATCATACTATGTAAGTGAATCAGATTTATTTGGCTGTATCATACTATATAAGTGAATCAGATTTATTGGGGAGTATCATACTATATAAGTGAATCAGATTTATTGGAAAGTATCATACTATATAAGTGAATCAGATTTATTGGGCATTATCATACTATGTAAGTGAATCAGATTTATTTGGCTGTATCATACTATATAAGTGAATCAGATTTATTGGGCAGTATCATACTATATAAATGAATCAGATTTATTGGGCATTATCATACTATGTAACTGAATCAGATTTATTGGGCATTATCATACTATGTAAGTGAATCAGATTTATTGGGGAGTATCATACTATATAAGTGAATCAGATTTATTGGGCTGTATCTTACTATATAAGTGAATCAGATTTATTGGGCAGTATCATACTATATAAGTGAATCAGATTTATTGGGCATTATCATACTATGTAAGTGAATCAGATTTATTTGGCTGTATCATACTATATAAGTGAATCAGATTTATTGGAAAGTATCATACTATATAAGTGAATCAGATTTATTGGGCATTATCACACTATGTAAGTGAATCAGATTTATTTGGCTGTATCATACTATATAAGTGAATCAGATTTATTGGGAAGTATCATACTATATAATTGAATCAGATTTATTGGGCAGTATCATACTATATAAGTGAATCAGATTTATTTGGCTGTATCATACTATATAAGTGAATCAGATTTATTGGGAAGTATCATACTATATAAGTGAATCAGATTTATTGGGCAGTATCATACTATATAAGTGAATCAGATTTATTGGGCAGTATCATACTATATAAGTGAATCAGATTTATTGGGCATTATCATACTATGTAAGTGAATCAGATTTATTTGGCTGTATCATACTATATAAGTGAATCAGATTTATTGGGAAGTATCATACTATATAATTGAATCAGATTTATTGGGCAGTATCATACTATATAAGTGAATCAGATTTATTTGGCTGTATCATACTATATAAGTGAATCAGATTTATTGGGCATTATCATACTATGTAAGTGAATCAGATTTACTGGGCAGTATCATACTATATAAGTGAATCAGATTTATTGGGCAGTATCATACTATATAAGTGAATCAGATTTATTTGGCTGTATCATACTATATAAGTGAATCAGATTTATTGGGCAGTATCATACTCTATAAGTGAATCAGATTTATTGGGCAGTATCATATAATATAAGTGAATCAGATTTATTGGGCAGTATCATACTATATAAGTGAATCAGATTTATTGGGCAGTATCATACTATATAAGTGAATCAGATTTATTGGGCATTATCATACTATGTAAGTGAATCAGATTTATTGGGCAGTATCATACTATATAAGTGAATCAGTTTACATTTACAGTTTATTCTTCATGCACTTTAAGTAAAATCAGATCTGTGCAGCCCATTTACCTCTAAGAATTGTACCTATTATAAACAGCTTGATTTTGTCAATTAAATCACTTTTCACTGTATTTCATTATTATTATTTCCCTTTTAGCATGAACAGGTAGAATATATTAAGTTTGGGAATTAATGTTGTATTTATTGGTGAGTTTCTTTGAAAGCTGACATTAATGAAAGATTATATAATTTGTTTGAAGTTTTTATTGTTGTGCTTCCTACCCTGTCATAATTTTTTGTATTAATTTCTATATTTCTATATTTCATTCATTTCTTAACTGATAATAATTTTATTACAGGAAGAAGAAGAAAGACTAGCTCTTCCATCAGTTGAACAACAAACAGCCATAGAGGGAAACCATGAGATAATTAACAGTTGGAAGTACCAAGCTAGAAATTCTCTGATGTATGTTCCGGATGGTGCCGAGTTTAGTAATGATGAACTTGTAGAAATGAAGAAGAAAAAGCCAAGAAAAATTGTTTATGACAATACTCGTTTCCAGACAAATCCTTGGAATCAAAATAAAAGTCGAGAAATGATGAAACAAGCTGCATCAGCTAAAGCTATGGCAAACTATGGTAAAATAGGGCATGATGGGAAAGAGATTCTGCCAACAGATTCTCCACAGGTCAATGGTTATGGGTTTGTTGGGACACCATCACCAGCACCAGGTGTTGATGAATCACCACTTATGACCTGGGGAGAAATTGAATGTACACCATTTAGATTAGATCCTAATGATGCATTAACTGCAACTCCTGGTCCTACATTTAAGGTATATTTTAATGTCCACCATCTTTATAGAGATTTTTAAAACTTTTTGTAAATTAAGACATGGGCGGATTAAGTTTTTTTTACATTTTAACATTCGGAATCATTATATTGTCTATATGCTCATTCAACATTCCATATTTTATTCCTTTTTCAATCATTATACTTAATCTCTTTAATTATGGAGTATTGGATAGAACAAAATACACAGTACATCCATGATAGAACAAAATACACAGTACATCCATGATAGAACAAAATACACAGTACATCCATAATAGAACAAAAGATGGTTGGAATTTGTCGTATTGTTACCTCATTTTATTATCATGCTTGCATAGTAGTGTTTGACACATAGGGATTACCCACCCTCGGTGTCCATGTCATGGTCTTAGACAGTGAATGGATTTCAATGGAATCGAGGTGTCAGGGAATCTTCAGAAACTGATGAATTGCAGTCCCATTTTATCTTTTCATCATAAAGATTTTGGATTTCCATATCAAAACATTGACTTGGCCAATTTTTCTGTTGAGAAAATAACCTTTAGTATAATGAGATAACTTCAGAAGTCCTAGGTAAACATTTATACATTGGAATCTCAGCTGATAACATTTTTATGATGTGATAGTATACTATTTATCTATTTTATGTAGCTTTTCGTGTTTTGTCATGTGTTGTATTGTTTGAATTTAAATATGTGTGTAAACTATTTTAGATACCAGATGTACCTAGAAGGGATGAGATAGCATTGGAGTTAGCAGAAAAAGCGAGTAAGGCACACAGAGATAAAAAAGAAAAGGCTATCAAATCTGTCCAGGCTCGACTGACATCGTAAGTACACTTACTATATATAAACAAATTCAAGACATTTACAAAGATTTATCATAATAGGGATTTATTATGGTTCCACCTTTAATTATCTTATCATTAAGGGTATTTCACATCATGAAATGTTGCGGTAATATTGTCTAAAAAATATTAAATCTTAAGACATGTCCTTCTTAATTTGTTTTTCCTGTAAAAGAACTTTTTTGAAAAGGTTATAATTATAATAGTATTGTTATGCAACATTGTTTCTTTTCTTGAGTTATTGATACACTAATAGAGAAATTATTTTGGTTTTAATGCCTACATCTTTTGGGGTCATGCATTTGAAGTCCTACTATTTCATTATTTTTCTAAAAGTTTTTATAATCAGTATTTTCCCATTTTCAGTCATATTAGATGTCATATTGATGCTTACTTCAATCCTTAAATTTCTATCAGTAAACCATTAACATTTATTTGTTTCATTTCCCCCCACAAAGGAGAGGGGGTTATACTGATTTATCCTTGTGATTACTTCTGTTCATGCATCCATCTGTCTGTCCATAACAAAATTTTTTGTCACACTTTTCACTGCAACTACTTATCATAGCCATTTGATATTTTGTCAGAAGTCTTCTATAGGTACTCCATATCGTGGGATACATTTTCAGACCAGTGCAACATCAACTTCCTGTTTGATGACTTCGTTTATTTTCCTACTTTATCGAAAAGCAAGGGCATCACTTGTGAGCAATGGCTAACAGTACATCTTGTTTTAAATATAATAAACAAAATGTGTTCAGTTTGGTTTGTGATATTTTGGTTTTTATGCCATTTTTAGCATAATTTTTTGGAGTGGAGGAAGTTGCAACCACTGAGATTTCAGGGAGGGGGGAAATGGCAATCCTTGACCATCTAGATCGAATTAAAACACACTTTGAAATAAGATGAACTGGTAGTCACAATTACGACAAAGTAATTACTCAATTGTATCATTATTAGTTGAGACAAGCTCTGTTGAAGGTTAGTTACCAGTATTGCTCTTAATATGATGGTTATTGTCAGGCTGTTGTTAATCAATATCTTACATCATTGGGATTGAATAATATGTTATGTACAATAAAAGTCAACAGATTAAAGAGCATAAAACTTGAAGCTGAAGCTATTTGAGTTGTCTAATAAAAAGCATCTCATTTCATAATGGATTCATTAATTTGCTATGTTTTGGTTTTTTTCTTCTTTAAATATTGAATTGTTTCTTGTTATGTCTTTTACAGACCTTCACCAAAGTTTAGCAGAAGTACAACAGACAGGATGAATTCAATGTCTCCAGCTGCTCAGAAACTTGTTAATTCTAGATTCAGAATACGGACTAACACTGATAAGGCTCTGAGAGACAGCTATTCTCCTTCTCCTGCACATAGACTTCCTGGTGACAAAACTCCTGTTAGACTTACACCAAAAAGTGATAAAACACCAAATCGAACACCAGGAAGCAAACGAGAAGGAAGTGACATATCATCTCTCACAGACAATCTTCTTAATTTACCAAAACGTAAAACAGCAGCGGATTTCTTTTGATTTCTTTCAAAATATGATATTTAATTAAATATGGAACCTTGTTGCCACTCGTAACAGATCAGAGATCTGTGGCTATATTTTATTATGGGAAAACAAATACAATCCATTATTAATTTGACATTTCCTATAATCTGATCCTGTCAGTATTTTCCTTTACCATTACAAAAATGTGAATCATCTATTGTCTTCAGACTTGGTGATTTTTTTTCTCCATCACTTTTAGTAATTCTTGTGAAATATTTGAAATATAAATTTTTATACCCCCGCAAAAGTTTGGGGGGGGGGGGGGGGGGTATATACGTTTCTGTCTGTCTGTCTGTCTGTCCATCTGAAGTACTGTTGTCCACAACTCCTCCTACGTTACTTGCACGATTCTCATGAATCTTAATGGAGTGTTAGATCACTATATGGAGATGTGGTGTTGTCATGAATTTCTATTTGGACAAGAAATATAAAAGATATGGCTGTTTGGACTTAGGCAATTTTTAACAAAATTTCGTTCCATGTGTTGTCCTCCACTCCTCCTACGTTACTTGCATGATTCTCGTGAAACTTTATGGAGTATTAGATCACATATTGTCAGGATTTTCTGTTTGGGCGAGTACTTCAAAAAATTTGATGATTTGAAAGTTTGTGTAGGTTCAAAACAGAATCGGGGGGTATAAGTCCCTTTCAGGACAGTTCTAGTTTGTATTGATATACACAGATAAGCCATATTTGTCTACAGATGCATGAATTTCTTAAAAAATAATAAGATTCATTTATATTTTGGGCTTTTGTTTTGGCTTATTTTTGTCAAATGCACAAATGACGAGTCTACCAAAAAATGCACATTTTGTGCATCAAAATTTATATCAGAGAATACTGTATATATCAGAATGACTTTTGATTGATCAAAGTTAATGGAAATATGTTTACTTTGGAGAACTTATCCATATGCACATGTAGTTAAAAATTGGTGTAAACAAATTGGAAAAAAAATATTTCTGTGAAACTACTTTTGGGTCACTTTGAAATTTGATAATTTATTAACAAAAGAGACGAAGTAAATATAGCTATAAATTCAATCTAATAATATTAGAGTAAAGTGAAATTTAAAGAATTATTAGCTCACCTCTCCTAAAAGGACATTTGAGCTTTTGCCATCAGTTGGCGTCTGTCGTCCATCTGTCGTAAACTTTTTCAAAGATCTTCTCCTCTGAAACCACTGAACCAATTACAGCCATACTTAGTCTGAATGATCCTTTGGGTATCTAGATTAAAGTTTTATGTTTTGTTTTCTTGTCTGTCGAGGAAAATGGCCGCCATGGCTAAAAATAGAACATAGGGGTAAAATGCAGTTTTTGGTTTATATCTCAAAAATCAAAGCATTTAGAGCAAAACTGAGAGGGATAAATATGTTCAACAGGTCAAGATCTACCAGCCATGAAATTTTCAGATGAATCGGACAACCCTTTGTTGGGTTATTGCCCCTGAATTGTTAATTTTAAGGAAATTTTGAAGTTTTAGGTTGTTACCTTGAATATTATTATAGATAAAAACAAACCGTAAACAACAAAAATGTTCAGCAAAGTAAGATCTACATATAAGTCAACATGACCAAAATCGTCAGTTGACCCCTTATAGGAGTTTTTGCCCTTTAAAGGCAATTTTTCACTTTTTTTTTGTCATCATTGTAAACTTTTAAAAATCTTCTCCTCCGAAACTACAGAATTAATTTCAGCCAAACTTAGGCTGATAGATCCGTAGGGTATCTTGTATAAATTTTATGTTTTATTTACTTGTCCATCGAAAAACATGGCTGCCCTGGTTAAAAATAGAACATAGGTGAAAATGCACTTTTTGGCTCATATCTCGAAAACTAAAGCAGTTAGGGCAAAACTGACGTGTAGTAAAAATACCCTGACTTTCGACAAAGAGGGTTACTGTTGTCACAAAAGCTTCTTAACCAGGGTTTTATCAGGGATAAGTTGATGTCATCACTTAGGAAATTTTACAGTTGTCATCACGAATTGATGAACCATTAGAGTGTTTCAATATCTAAGATGATGTTGGACCTGTTCCCACTGTCGTAACCTTTCATGTGCCTCCACCGATTTGTGACTTCCCCCAGATTGACTTTGTTGAACTTCACGACAGGTGCTGTATACAGAGCAGGAACTGCTTACCCTTCCGGAGCACCTGGGTTCACTCCTGGTTTTTATAGGATTTCATGTGGTACATTGTCATTGGTTTTTACTTTTCTGTGTTTATTTGTTGTGCTTGTGGTTCTTTGTTTGTCTCCCCGGGTTTGTCTGTCCAATGGATTGCATTTTTTTTATTGCTTCTAAGGTATATTTGTCCTTAATATGAGGTCAAGATTTACCTGTCATAAAATTTTCAGACGAATCGGTCAACCCATTTTGGGTAATTGCCCCTGAATTGTTAATTTTAAGGCAATTTTGCAGTTTTAGGTTATTAACTTGAATATTATTATAGATAAAGACAAACTGTATACAGCAAAGTAAGATCTACAAATAAGTCAACGTGACCAAAATCGTCAATTGACCCATTGTAGGAGTTTTTGCCCTTGAAAGATTTACATGTAAACAGAAAATAATTGTCTGACATTGTCACCGATGTTTAGGGCGTTACTTGAAATAAAATAAATGGTAGCTGTACAAGTAAAATGGAGTGTCAAGGGTCAAGGTCATTGAAAAATTCCATACCAACCGATGAAAAAGTCCCTAGCAACAGATGAAAAAGTCCCTAGCAACCATATCTATTTGGGTTCAGGATTCAATATTTTAGGTGAACAGGTCAATAAGGAGAAAATTGCGATGGTATACATTAAATAGCAAAAATAATCATTCATGCAAGATCTACTGGTACTCAAAAGATAACAGCTGAGCGATTCAGGCTCTTGGGAGCCTCTTGTTTGTAAAATCATATATTTTCCTTATAAATTACATATGTATGCAAAGTGTTATTTATAATAAAAGATAAAAGAAGAATGTGTCAGAGGACACAAATGCCCCTGTTCAAACTGGCTTATAATACTTGCAAATACTTTTTGAGAGCATTTGATGCCACTGCTAGTTTTTAAAGAGTTCTATTTTTCTAGTCTTAGGTATTTTTGTGCTAGTTGCAATTCTATCTTCTGAAAAGCAGCAGAACTGTAGACCTATAAAAGTCTAGTTTCATAAAATTTGGATAAGGCAAACTAAAGTTACAGTGCAGATACAAAATCGGACGGACAGTCAAGGGTAACACTTAATGCCACCTTCGCCTAGTGGCGGGGGACATAAAAATTGGTGTAGGTAAAAAAGAAACATTACTCACATAAGATGTAATATATTCTACCAGTAATTGATTTACTGTGAATTCTATAGTGTTAGATGTTTTACAATGCCAATCACAGTGAATAATATTTTTTTTAAAATTCGGTGATAAGTAATAATATACAATTTAATGGTGAAATAGTAAAATCTTTTCTAAAATGGGTAAACATTTATAAAAATTAATTTGTAGTATTTTGGGGATATCATTCTTTGCTACAGAGGTTATTCTTACTGTGCTAGTAATAATTTATAATTTATTAAGTTTTCCTTTAATTAAAAATTGAAAGAATACTTGTATGTCTTTGTTGGTTAGTTTGCAAGAAAACATTTGACAATACATATGTTATGCCTTTTTTTACATGTTTTTTTACCAGTATGCTTCAGACATGAATTTTTATGCCCCATCCATGAATTTTATTGATTAAATTTTTGCATTTAGGTCTGTTTCTCAGAAATCTATTGAGATATATCAATTATGTTATACCACTACAGTCCTCTTTTAACACCAAACACAGATGAGCAATGTTTAGGTCACTTTGACCTACATTTAATGCATGAGGGACTCTGACAATAAAAAATCTATGGATTACCACAAACCAGAAAAAAATCATAGTTGCTTCTGAAATTGGTCAATCAGTGACCAAAAGAAAAGCATGGAGGCCCAAAGCCAGCTGCATCATGTAGATGAGAACAGTAGACAGGGGAAATTAACCTATTATGATTAGTTGCCTATTATGTTATATCAATCTTTTAAACTGACAAAATAAACAAAATACTGACAACTTACTGCTAGAATACTGACACAAATCAGGAGGTGTAAACAGCTCTGCTCTGATAAAGTTTTGTCTCATATTGTAGGAATCCATGGTGTTATGTCAATGATACTTCACCACTATAATCCTCTTACATTATATAATGCATTTATTATTGCAAATTTTTATTGGCTAGCTACATGTATGATGGAAAATTATTAATGCAAATCCGGTCCAACTTGTTAGCATATTGGACGGATGGATGGAATTTTGTTTAACATCCAGTGTCAACCATTAGGTGCATATCAGGACGAGATGTTGATATGATATGAATATGATCTCTAATTTGTAATATACTGACACGCTGATTCAGATTTTTAACGTGGTAACCTACGAGGAAGACGTATCACCCATTCAGACACATTACATTTTTTATACCGACTCCGAGATATGCCACATGCTGAGAGGAGAAGCAGCAAATACTAATTATAATGTCTTTGGTTTGACCCGGCCAGGGATCGAACACACAACCTTCTGCACTCGAGGCTAGGATGCTACCACGAGACCACTGTGGCGGTTCCTTAACATATTGGAAAAAAGTAAAATGTGTTTTGTTCATCAAAATTTTTTTTTAATTTCTGTATTCTGTATGTTGTAATCTTTAGATGGGTTAAAAATGATACCTATCCAACATTGGTATGATGAAAAGTCAGAAGAGATGGCACTTGGGTGGATGGTGAGAAATAGAGTACATCTTTTGTGTAATCAAATCCTCGTATTTCTTTTTATACTTAAAATTTGCTGAACATTTAGACAAACTGAAGATGTACTTAAAGGAGAAAGAGGCAATTTATAAGTATTTTTTCCAGAATTTCCAATTATGAACAGTATATAACATGTTTAATCAACAGCTGTACCTTATAACACCCTAATTTTGCAGATATTTATGGACATTGGAGGTGGGTATGAAGGAGTATGATGCAATTTGGTGAATTTTCCTAGATTTAAGATTTTGTGGAAATTGGTAATTTTTGCAAAAATTGATAATGGACAGTATGTATTTCATGTAATCAATTCCTCTTACAATTTTGAACAAAAATGTATGATACTTTGCAAATTACAGGAGTATAATTTACTTCGAAGAATATTTTTGGGTAAAGAATTTTCATTAAAACTATTTTTTTTTGCCTACACTTTAATAACAATACAAGAGTGGACACACTAAATGTCTTGCCTGAGTACGCACATGGACACAGAATAAAGATTAACTGATACCCAACATTGAAAGTAAAAGGAAAATGGGTTAAAAGAAATAGTAATGGTCGCACAACACTTGTCTGAAAAATCTCATGCATGTCATTCAAGCCTAAAATTGTCAAAGGTCAGCTGACAGGTATCAGAATGGTATGTACCCACCAAAAACTATAGACCGGGTCTACATACATTTATAACATTTGTTGAGAAATGGCCTTTTTTTTGTAAAAATGGGATGAGAGTCACTCAAGCCTAAAATAGTGGTCAAGGTTAGTTATCAGACTGACACCTACTTGCCAAGGAGTATCCACATATACAGTGGATATAGGTATCACAGCTACAGAGAAATGGACTTAATCATGAAAATGTGACTCAAGTGTGAAATTCAGGTCAAGGTCTCAGACAGCCATGTACCCACCAAGCACTATCTATAGACCAAATATGGTTGGTCTATCTATTGCAGTTTCTGAGAAATTGACATTATCCTGAAACTTGAAATAGATGTCAAAAGGTAAGGTGTCAGATGTTTAAGTGGTATATACCCACTAAGAACTTCTATCAACAAATACTGTGGGTCTAGTTAGTACAGTCACTGAGAAATAGACTAAATCATGAAAATGCATATTAAGTCACTCAAGCATGAAACCATCTAAGAACTATCTACAAACCAAATATGATGGGCCTAGGTATAACAGTTGCTGAGAAATGGACTTAATCTAAAAAAACACAATTCACTCAAGCATGAAATTAAGGTCAAGGTTCAGAGAAGGGTGTCAGACTGGTATGTATTCACTAAGAAATATCTATTGACCAGATATGGTTGGCTTAGGTATTACAATTGCTAAGAAATGGATTTAATCATGAAAATGTGACACAGTTCATTCAACCATGAAATTGAGGTCAAAGTCCTGAGACAGGTGTCAGACTGGCATTATACCCATTAAGATCTATCTATTGACCAAATATGGTGGGTCTAGGTATTAGAGTTGCTGAAAAATTGACTTAATCTAAAAATGTGACCGTGAGTAAAGCATGAAATTGAGGTCAAAGTCCAGAAACAGGTGTCCGACTTGCATGTACCCACCAAGAACCATCAATAGATCAAATATGATGGGTCTAGGTATTACAGTTTCTGAGAAATTGACCTCAACATGAATTTGTAACACATCAATCAAGCATGAAATTGAGGACAAGGTCAAAAGGCATGTACCCTGTAATAACTGTTTATAGACCAAATCTGGTTGGCCTAGGTATTACAGTTGCTGAGAAATGGATTCAACCACGAAAATTGGACACAGATTTTAGATTTATGTTTATGAAGTCAGTGAACCATGAAAACAAGATCAGGGTAATAAGAAAAGTATATTGCTGCAAACTTTATATGATAAAGTATCTGTGGACCAAAAATATAAAGTGTAGGTATTAAAACCTCAAAGTTATTAAGGTTTTAAAAAAAGTTTACACAGCCACCACTGCCATAAAGTAATACACATGTACCTATATCTCGCCTGTCGCAACTCTAAGTTATTTTCATTGCAGGTGAGACAATAACTCATTATTGAGAAAGTATCTAATTCTATATGGACTGTGATAGCTGTGAGAAGTGTGCCTAATTTTACCAGTTTAATACAGGTATATTTTTATTATACATATAATGTTTGGCGTAGCATGTCACATTGATGATATCATAAATAGCACATAATGTTAAAAAGCATTTTAGGGAATCTTAATACAGAGTAACTGTCCTATCCTTCATTTGACCCGTTTTTTACAATAAGTAGACAGGAGATATCAACTGGAAATAAAAAATCTTGGCTTGGGACAAGCAACAGACTAAAACCTCCATCAGTAAAAGAAATAACTTGGTGGAACTGTTTTTGTAAACCAAAACATGTCTCCCCTTCATTTTATTCTAAATCAATCGTTGGTATGTGGCACACTGCAGCATGGTGATATACTTATATACCAAACAGTATAAGCCTATGTCAAAAGACAAAAAAGTAACAATCCGGACAAGGAAATAGTATGATTTTAATAATAATTTGACCTTGAGGTCAAGTTCAAGGTCAAATGAAGGTCATAATGGTACGCGCCACACACCCTCATGGTAATACACCTACATACCAAAGGGTATAAGCCTAGGTCAAAAGACAAAAAAGTCCCAACCAGGACAAGGAAATACTATAATATGACCTTGAGGTCAATGGTCAAGGTAAAGTGAACGTCACAATGGTATGCGACAAACCACCTCATGGTGATACACCAACATACCAAAGGGGCAAGGAAATACTATAAATTTGGTCATAATTTTACCTTAAGGTCAAAGTTTAAGGTCAAATGGAGGTCATGATGGTACACGACATATCACTTCATGGTGATACACCAACATACTAAAGGGGATAAGGCTGGGTCAAAAGACAAAAAAGTTACAACCTGGACAAGGAAATACTATAGTTTTAGTCATAATTTGACCTTGAAGTCAAAGGTCAAGGTCAAATGAAGGTAATAATGGTACATGACACACACCCTCATAGTATACACCTACATACCAAACGGTATAAGCCTAAGTCAAGAGACAAAAAGTTACAACCCGGACAAGGAAATACTATTTTACCTTGAGGTCAAAGGTCTAGGTCAAATGAAGGTAATAATGGTACGTGACACACCTCCTCATGGTAATACACCTAGATACCAAATGTATAAGCCTAGGTCAAAAGACAAAAAAGTTACAGCCCGGACAAGCTTCGCTGAGATGAGAAGAAGGAGAACTAGAATTGCCATTGCGAGCAATAGCAGATGTCGCCCTTGGCAGCTATTTTGATGGTTGCCCTAAAACTTGTGCACATGATAAAGGTCCTTACTATAAAGTTTTAAATAATTTTGGTGTAAAATTTTGAATTTTAAAATTTTACCTTTTTTCCTTTCCATGACAACAGCAGCCATTTTTGATATTTTTAAACTCCAAAAGTTGGAGAGACACTTACACATCCATTTTATGCAGTTTGAAATACCTTTGGAGCAAAAAATCAAATTGGAACAAAAATCCCCTTTTTTTGTTTCCATGGCACAGTGAAAAAGTTGGTCCAACCGATTCCAATTTTTTTGCAGAAATCAGTTTGACTTGATGCAAGGAATAATCCTTCAAAGTTTCAAAAAGATTGGCTGGGCAGATACTGAGAAAAATAAAATTTAAGTTTTCCAAAAATTTTCATACTTTTTCCATTCTCATGGCAACAGAGCCATTTTGAAAATTTTTAATGTTACATGCACAACTAGACTTGGTGATCATCATTACTGTAAAGTTTCATAAAGATTGTTCCAGCCATCTCTGAGAACCTATCCGGACAAAATTAGGTGGAAGAATAAACAAGAGGCTCACCAGAGCCTGTATCGCTCACCTGGAGTCTGGTTTTCATTGGACAATTAATCAACTATTTGACCAAGTTTGTTGCAATTGGTTCAATTGTTCAGGGAAAATTTATTTGACAAAAAAGGGCAATAACTCCTAAATGGGTTTTGGGATTTCCTTTAAAATTTCAGGGTATGTGGACCTCAACATGGCAAACATTTTTCAAATTTACATTTCACTTCTATATCAAATAGTTTTGGAGATAAATGACGAAAAATGTTAATTTTGAAAATTTGACGAAAAAAGGGCAATAACTCTTAAATGGGTTTTGGGATTTCCTTCAAAATTTCAGGGTAGGTAGATCTTGTCATGCTGATCAATTTTACCCCATGTCAGATTTTTGATATTTGTAACGGTTTTTAAGTTATAAGCCAAAAACAACACATGCACCCCTATATTCTATTTTTAGCTACGACAGCCATGTTTTATGTCAGATCAAAATAAATTGAGGACGGTTTGTAGAGGACATGTCATGGATCATTCCTATTAAGTTTCAAACCAATCGGCCCAGCGGTTTCAGAGGAGAAGATTTTTGAAAATCAGCCAATCAGAAACAAGAATTGCCTCTGGTGGCCATGTTTCTTGACCAATCAGAGCTAAATGAGGAAACTTTGTTGAGGACCTTCCATACACCACTCAAGCAAAGTTTGGTTGAAATTGGCCAAATGGTTTCTGAGGAGAAGATGTTTGAATGAAAAGCTAACGACGGACGGACAACGGACGCCGGACGCCAAGTGATGGCAAAAGGTCACCCTGGCAATAGCCAGGTGAGCTAAAAAAAAGCAAAGAAATGGTACAATAACAATATGTCGTCCCGACTACGTCTGGGGGCAACATAATAAGAAGAAGAAAAAGAAGAAATACTACAAAAACAATATGTCTCCCTTCTATGAAGGGGAGACAAAATTCCAATAAATACAGAATAATGGCAATTTTTTTTTTTTATGATACTGTCTTTATCAGGTTTGTTAATGGATGAGCCCATCAGGGTGAGTCAAATGAAAAACCTCATAAAGCCATTATCTGAAAAAATTTACCAAATTTGAAGAAAAACTAAAAGTAACATTTTTAGCGGATGTACCAGATGTACATGTAACATGGTATTAAGTTGTGCAGTTTCATGATTGATGTTACAAGAATTTCATTCATTAAATTGATGCGTAAGAACCAGAAAGACAACACTGATGTATAGCAACATAATATTATCCTTGACACTGACCCAATCATTTTATTCTCAGAGCTAGTCCATGATACTGACATCATCAGCCTGTAGTATCAAAGGAAATACAAACGAATAACCACAAAATATAATTCAATAATTTAATAATATAACAGTATAAGTATTATATACAGATGTGAAAGAATATAATGTCTATGTACAAGAAATCAATAACATAAAAATTCTTTAAAAATGCAATATCTGTAAAAGCATACATGTACATCTGGTTTAATACAATCCTAGATTTTAGGTATACGGTATTAATTGGAGTAGTAAAGTTTACGACATCAAACTATTTTGACAATGGTCTCAATTTACTGGCACATAAAAAAAACTTTTGTTTAGGGTAAAATCACGTTTATGCTCTATCTGATTTGTCATTAAGTTTTGAAAGTAGAAAATTTCACTGATGTTATTAGATGTCAAACATTATTATCATTTCATTTTCCATTTTTCTAAACAATTTATATATATTTATGTCAATTTATCTTAAATACAGTAAAATTTGAAATTCATACATTTTTCAGTGTCAATCTCCAATTTCAAAAACTATACCTAAAAATCCAACACTGTGACCAACCTGTGTAAGGCAGGCTATGTTTACCATAGTAAAATATGTGTATTGCTAAATATTTAATAATGAAAAATATATCTTACATAAATATACCCGTTACACAAGTCTGATTTAAAGCTAATATAAATATTTAATGTACAATCTTTACCTAATTACACAAATATTCATTTTTAATACTGTAGACATTCCTTCACATAATGTAATAGATACAGATTTTAATATTAAATGTGTGAAATAATCCAAGCTGTGGTAGATAAGACAGATTTGAGATGTGAAAGAGTGGTTTTGAGGTAAAACTCACTGTTTATTTCAAAATTGCCAACTTTTTCATAAATTTTGTTATATTTCACTCCTAAAATTGTTCAATTCTTTAATAATTTTTTAAAATTTCAACCATGACTATTTGAGAATCAACAAGTGTACGTATTAGTGTTATTTATAATTTTGTAATTTCATATAAATGTATTCTTATACAAAAAAAACTGTATATTCCAGTATATAACATGACTTTGATTTTAGGTCTGAGTTTCTGGGAAAATTGTATAGGTTGATATGAAAAATACACACTGGCACAGCATTGTATTAGCAATAAACACTAAAAGGATATTAAATATGTTAAATGGATAAATGTCTTGAATACAAGCAATTCCTTCATGTTAACCTGTACGTGTTTAATAATGCAGTATATAAATGCTGTTAGTGAATTTTTCCTTTCTGAAGGAACCTTGATATATTTAACATTCCTATAAATTACAATGTAACTTAAATGTTGATTTTGTCTAATACAAAGCAATCTCACAACAAGAAATGAGCTGTCAAATTGACATGTTTTCTATCATCATTATAGGGAGCTAACCACTAGCTACCCACTCACCGGTATTTTTTCTCATTCTTACAGTAAAGGAGCCTGTAATCATATGACTATTTTTAACGCCTACATGTACCCAAAACTAGAAACATGTAGATAACTACAAGTTGTCAGATTATATAAATGATAAAATTTAACACTGCAACCAAAATAGAAAAAAAACACATCCCATACCACTATCACTATAATATATAAACAGTAGTCATTTAGAGGGGCCCACGATAATATATTAGAAAAAAAACCAGCTGTAACTAAAAAAATTCAATCAAGATTACACTAAATGTCATAATCAAATTTACTAATAATACCAAATAATTGTATCACTTCCACTATTAATAATTTGTAAAAATATAAAGTTTTTAAAGCAACTAAAAAGAAATGAACTTATCAATGATTATCTTCAACTGATGAACTATGTACAAATAGCTGGTGATCAACTTCAGTTATGCTGATAAAACAACTGCCAACATTTGGCTACCTTTTACTGAAATCTCAGGTGTACTGATGCACAGATAAAAAGGAAATTCAAATTAAATCACAGTCAGTACTGAGGCACTATAGAACTAATTTACACTAAACACAACATAAAATATTCCATTATATGGAAAAAATTGTCAATTTATACACATGATAATCTCATGTCTGTACCATTTCTGAATAAGAGTCCTGTTTACTTCCCCAAACTGACGTGAGCAAATGATGAAATCTCACAATTTGTCTCATTAAAACCATTTAGCAAACAATCACACAATATATTTTCATAACTGATGATATTTCAAATATTCTTTCAGTCTGAAAGGCAGATTTAAAAAATCAACTTTTGTACTCGGGATACAGTTCCTTATTGACATTCGACACAGATGCTGTAGCCGGGCAACTCTAGCGGGAGTCTGGTAAAACTTTACACAGCCATTTTTATCCCTGTAGAGAAAACAACAGATTGGTTGAGTATCAGTAGTACAATGGAAAATACATTATCAAATCTTAGCAAATAATAAAATTAACTAATAAATACATGTATAAATATGTGAATATATTTTAAAAAATCTTCTTTCTGACCCCTCAACCAACTATATGTTGTAATTACTGGTATATTCTAAGGCCAAATGAAACATTAAATACATGTAAGTTTGTAAGACAGTCTAACTATTATAATTTTTACTTCAACTGAAAGGATTTTGTATTTTCTGGAACACGGCTGAAATCTAACAATTAGTTTATAAAATGGAATTAAAATTCCACAAATGGTTTAATTTTTCAATAGCTTGAATTAATATTGTATCTATTATTTCATTTGACCTAGGTGATATTTTGGTGATGACATCGTGATATTAATGAATGTAATCAAGTAAAGAAGAATCTTATTCCTCCAAGTATTAAAGCTTCTGAAATTTCTTTTAAAAAAACTTGACTTAATTCAGTAACAAAAACAAGCCATATGGTCTTAAGTTTGTTTTTGTGTCTAACAGGCATTTTAATTGATACTGAAGATTTTGGACCAATAGTTCCTTCCAAAATATGCAAAAAAAACACCAGCGTAAATTTCAGTGGCTCTTGACCCTTTACCCATATAATTACAATCATTGTTAGGGTGCAATTCACATTGTCTTGTTAAACAGCCAGATGGCATTTTCAGCAAATGTTAATTCATTTTGTACTATATCTTTTTAGTTCTGAATGAGGTCACCAAAATCACTCTCTTACACAGTAATGTGACAATCTTCTTTATGATCTAGGTTTCAAAATTCAAAACTGACTATAATTTTAGAGTTGTATATGTATACCATGGATTCATTTATTTCTTTTGTTTTTCTATTGTGTATCCGACATTATTCTGCAGCTGATTCATGAAGAAATTCTCTTGAATAAAATTTTGTACATGTCAAATAAAGATTAGGTATGTCCAATGAAGTCAACATGGTTAAGATTTTTGGAATACATCCAACAATGTGACATGTTTTTGGATATGTTTCAGGTATTTTTAGAATTGAAAAAAGACACGTTATTACATATGTTTTAAAGTATGAGATATGCATGAAAAACCACTTGCAGTAAATGAAAAACACACACTAGCAATAACATGTTGTTTGAATTTCATGGAATACCGCTACATAATTCATTGTGTAATGTACCCAAAAAATTGGTATTCAACAAAATATACTAAATTCACAGTAATGTTGTTAGCCAAGGCCCTATAAGATTATTGAATTTTTTGGTTCAAAAATATTTTCAAAGCCATTCAGTATCAAAAGAAGAGAACAGAAAGTATTCACACTGTATCTTCTCAAGACAGAGAACATAAAACATAAGGTTGTAACATCATATATAAATAGTAAGTTATAATTACACAACAAATGCCAAATAATGGCGTTATCTGACAATAAACGAATAGAACTGCCTACTAACAAGCAATTCTGTACCAACCTCCACCCTACAGGTACTTGTAACGCTGGATAAGAAAGGTTAACTTTCTTCCAGCCTGTCACTTCTCCATTGTTTTTGTCGTCCTTCTGCAGAACAAACAATTAGTATAACACATGACCCTGACCTTATGGTCAAGAGGTAGAAGAAAATGAATTATCTTAAAATCAATTTTGAATGTAAGATTGAATTTAAATTAATTTTTTATATTTAATAATTTGGGAATTTGATATTAAAGTTAATTTTAAAGAAAGATAAGTCTTGTATCTCTCAAACAAAAGCTTTGAAAAAAAATCTTCATATATCTTTATTTTTCTTACAAAAGAGTGTAATAAATATAAACTACAGCCTCCCATGAGCCCTTTGGGCTTATTAATCTCCTTTTTATACTTTCTGGATCTGTTTTAAAATTGTTGTTTCACTAACATTTATCTCATATCTCCATTAATTCTAATAAACTGTTATCACAGAGATATGTCTCGCCTTTTTGTAATTTTGATTATGCAAATGTTGAAATCATAATAGCAATACCTTAACATCTTACACAAGTTATGCAAATATTCAAAGTCAATGAACCATGACTGAGTTACATGGTTAAACAATCTCCATTTAAATGAGATGTGTGAATGCTAATACAACTGGATACCAAATACCATTGACTTATTATAAGTCGTTCCCAAACCTAAATACAAAAATTTTGTGGGAAAAATTTGGTTGATTATATAGGGAATCACTGATGCGTGACTGGAGTGGGCCCTCTTAGGTAGGCCCCCCCCCCCCCCCAACAAAAAGTTCTGGATCCGCCACTGATAGCAATACTTTAACATGTAAGTTATGCAAATATTCAGTCAATGAATATGCACGAATTAGCATACCTATGTGTAGCTTTTTAACCCAACCTCATCATGGCGAGACAAAAATCTTTTTGCTTGGCTTTGTGTCCAATAAAATATAATTTTGTTTGTTTACTTATAGTTACTTATAGTTACTTATAGTTGATTTCCAGTGCAGGATCTCTCAAGGTTCCTCTTCACCAGACTCATAATATATGTAAAGTAAGCAAACCATTCAAAGTCAATAGACCATGACTGAAGAGGTGGAGCCAAATAATCTCCATGGCAATGAGATAAGGCAATGATAATACCGGTACATCTGCATACCAATTATCATTGACCTACCACTAGTGGATCCCCATAAACTGACCTAATCACAAACTAATACATGTAAAGTAAGCAAACCATTCAAAGTCAATAGACCATGACTGAGGGGGTGGAGCTAAATAATCTCCATGGCAAATGAGATGTAGCAATGGTAATACATCTGCATACCAATTATCATTGACCTACCACTAGTGGATCCCCATAAACTGACCTAATCACAAACTAATACATGTGAAGTAAGCAAACCATTCAAAGTCAATAGACCATGACTGAGGGGGTGGAGCCAAATAATCTCCATGGCAATGAGATGTAGCAATGGTAATACATCTGCATACCAATTATCATTGACCTACCAGTAGTGGATCCCTATAAACTGACCTAATCACAAACTAATACATGTAAAGTAAGCAAACCATTCAAAGTCAATAGACCATGACTGAGGGGGTGGAGCCAAATAATCTCCATGGCAATGAGATGTGACAATGGTAATACATCTGCATACCAATTATCATTGACCTACCACTAGTGAATCCCCATAAACTGACTTAATCACAAACTAATACATGTAAAGTAAGCAAATCATTCAAAGTCAATAGACCATGACTGAGGGGGCAGAGCCAAATAATCTCCATGGCAATGAGATGTGGCAATGGTAATACATCTGCATACCAATTATCATTGACCTACCACTGGTTCATCCCCATAAAACTGAGCTAATTACAAACTAATACATTGTTGACGCCGTCGCCGCCGCCGCCGCCGACGCCGGAAACAGCATACCTATGTCTCGCCTTTTGACTCCGTCAAGGCGAGACAAAAACTATTTAAAGTCAATTATTAAACAAATAAGTGAAAAACACAAAGTGATAGCATTAATTTTTTTTTAAATTTTAAGTTTTCTTAAAGAGAAATAATTTGATAATAATTTGAAAAATATGTGATCTAAAATTTTCTATCTAAAGGCAAAAAATTATTAGTTGGCAGGAAAAGAATTCAACAAATATAATACACGACCTAACTGAATATCATTTTTATCAATGATTTTATGCCCAGTCAGATATCAGTTTTCAAAAGATGTACATATAGACCAGCAAGTGGATTCATTTATTTGCATGAAAACCAGTTCTCATGATATTTTGGAGAAACAAAATTTGTGGACATAATAAAAAAAATTGTAAATATTTTTTTTTTTATTTCAAAGAGAAAATAGTATCATAAAATAGTGCTAGGAGATAAACAATAGTGCAGGATCATTACATGCAAGGCATCTTTGATATGCATTATAAAATCAATCATTTCCTCACAAATTCAAGCTAATTATCTATATTTTGGAAAATATAATATTCTGAGGTCAGAAATAATGCCTTCTGCATCATCAAATATGCCTTGTCTTGAGTAAGATTAAAAAGTTCATTGCTGTTAAATTGTTTCATCTTTCCCATGGTTGTACATGTTGAATTAACTTTAGTATATTATGTGCTTCAAACAAAATAAAACCATACAGAATCTTGGTTTCCTAATTATCAGTTTATTTAACCTTCAAATGATATATTATTTCTTAGAAGAGCTGTTTGCTGATTAATGAAATTAAAAATATTTAACAAGAATTATGAAAATGCTCATTATACAAAACATTTTGCCTGACCATGATAACTGGTATCCAGCTGATTAAAAATGAATCCATTTCATAAATTTAACAGTCATATACTATAAGATTTATTCAAAACATATCCATATTTATATTGCAATTTTGAATAAAAAATATCAACTAAAGAGAGTTGCACAAGTTTCAATCACAGTCTAAATCTAAACTTGAAGTGTCCAATTCACTACCAAATTTTTGAAAACCAGTACAGTTTTTTATTAAAATATCAAACTTATATTTCATTATTGATTTTCTATTGTTATCATTACTGGCAGCAATCAAAACATTTTATTCCATAGAAAATAAAATCCAAGATTAAACATGTCAAAGGCACCTTTTTTCAAAACTATTATAAATATCATTTAGTAAAATAAATATTTTATCAGAAATACAAACCTTTCTTATTAGAGTATACAATTTTAAACTTACCCAACTGAGATTCGATGTCCTTGTGGTGAAAATGCACATACAAAGGCATTTTGATGTTCTACAATGTGTGTTGGATCATTCTCTTTTTCTAAATTCCAACAACGTACATACCTGAAGTAAACAGTATTTCTATAATACTTAACCAGTAAAACTAAAATAGCTTAAAATAAAACAAACAAAAATTATACAACTACATTATGCTGAAAAAGTGATCTAACTCAAATGTTGTTTTATTTTAGTTTTTTGACAAATGGGTTAGATGTGACACATAAAGGGCCAGCCATATTTACTCAAATTATTAGCACAGTGAGCTTGAATAAATCAAATTAAAACAGTGAAATTTCTGATGATCCCAACATTCAACATGCAACTGAAAGAACAAGAGGCTCTCAAAAGCCTGTATTGCCTCCCTGGATTTAACTTTTCACCTTGAGCAGGACTAAAAATTTAAGCGTTGCAGTCGATTTGGCTGATTTTTCTATAGGATTCTATGTTAAACTAATTTCAGCTATGGCAGTTGTCTTGGTTGACAGTCCAGGTCAACGGATATATTTCTAAAAGAGAACTATCTAAGGACCATTACTGCTAAGTTTTGTTCCAACTAGCTTTGTTTCAGATAAGAAGATTTTTCAATGAATTTTACCATAGGGCCTTATGTTAAACTAAGTTCTTGGTTGACAGTCCGGGTCATCAGACACATTTCTGAAAGAGGACCATCTAACGACCATTGCTACCAAGTCTAGTTCTAATTGGCTTAGTCAGGTTTCAGACAAGAACATTTTTGAGTGAACTTCCCATAGGGTCCTATGATAAACTAAGTTTGGCTGTGACGGCTACCTTGGTTGACAGTCCTGGTCATCCGACGAAATTCTGAAAGAGGACCATCTAACGACCATTGCTACCAGTCTAATTGGCTTAGTCAGGTTTCAGACAAGAACATTTTTGAGTGAACTTCCCATAGGGACCTATGTTCTATTTTTAGCAATGGTGGCCATGTTTGATTATGGATCAAAACCTCGGATATAATTTACAAACTAGATACCCTAAAGAACATTCACTTAAAGTTTTGAAGTATTTGGCCCAGTAGTTTCTGAGGAGAAGATCCTTGAAATAGTGTATGACGACGGACGCCAAGTGATGGCATAAGCTCACATGGCCCTTTCAGTGTACTGGAGGTAGTGCGCGACGTGAAAAATTCCTTTATTTTGGACAATTTAAGTCCCGTAACTCTGAAACGACAAAAGTGAAAATCATCAAAAAGTATACAGATCCTCAGACCACCACTTGTAATAAAGTGTTAAAAGTTTGAAGAAAATCAGTCAAGGCGTACTGGAATTAATTCGCGACATTATAATGCTTGACGGATCGACGGACAGAGGGATACCATAATACGTCTGTCATTGACGGGCATATTAAAATGTTTCTATCCAGTTTCAATAGCAAATAAGATTTCACCTTTTACTCTTATTTGTTCCAAAAAAATGATATCAATTAGAGACCAAAAAACACAAATTCTTACCCATCATCATTAATAGTTACAATCATTTGTCCATGTGGATGAAATGAGATTCCTCGAACATAAAAATCATTCGCTCCTGAGGCAAATATTGGACGTGGAGGAGGAAACATGTGGCTGAAATATAATGCAAAATAACTGTAGTTTTACGTGTATATTAACACATACATTAAACTTGAGGTTACAATGAATCTGAATTGTTTATAGAAATTTATTCTGGTGATCAAAATGGCCAACAATATGGCAATAAATTAATATCAATTGTTATGTATTACTGATGGGATATTGTGTATAGATGTAGGGTATGTAACAAAGCATTCCTATCCATTGGCACAATGTTAATATAAAAAGCATGTAAAATAAAATGCTCCGCTGGGCGCAGCTAGATACGACCGCAGATGTCGAACCCTGAATAGTTGGGGCAATTATGAACACAACATTCAAGCTTGATACAATACTGAATTTGGATTGTGAATAAATATTTGACACAGCATAGGTTTCTGACACAGAATGAATGTTGTCTAAGAACTTAAAAATTTTTAATTTACCTATTCAAACCATATCAGTATTTTTTGTTTTTATATATAAATCAGAAATAACCAATTTAAAATTGGGCACACATATCAATTTCTTGCTATTGCGCAATACTGTGCAATTGAAAATTTCTTCAAATATTTGACACATAATAGGTTTCTGACACAGAATAACTGAAACCAAAGAACTTAGAATTGGTCATATGATTTCAATTTATATTCAATTTTTTGCTTCTTGTGCAATACAATATGCTGTGGAGAATTGCCCCCCCCCCCCCCCCCCCAAAAAAAAAAAAAAAAAAAAAATTTACCCCTTTTTTAGCTTTTGTGCAATACACTATGAAGTTGCACATTGACTCCCCCTCCCAAAAAAAAAAACAACAAAAAACAATAAAATTTATTGTAACCCCCCCTTTTTTGCTAAAAAAAATTTGAAATTTCCTTTTTAATTTATGAATTATGAAATGAGAAAAAAATTTCCCCCTCCCCAATTTCTCATTCCCCCCCCCCTAAATTTTGTTTTCAACCCCCCCCCCCCATTTCTCTTGATACTTTGCAACCATAACAGCCCATTTAAATACACCATAACGTATTAAAATAGATAAAATGCTCCGCTGGGCGCAGCTAGATACGACCGCAGATGTCGAACCCTGAATAGTTGGGGCAATTATGAACACAACATTCAAGCTTGATACAATACTGAATTTGGATTGTGAATAAATATTTGACACAGCATAGGTTTCTGACACATAATGAATGTTGTCTTAAGAACTTAAAAATTTTTAATTTACCTATTCAAACCATATCAGTATTATTTGTTTTTATATATAAATCAGAAATAACCAATTTAAAATTTAAAATTGGGCACACATATCAATTTCTTGCTATTGCGCAATACTGTGTAATTGAAAATTTCTTCAAATATTTGACACATAATAGGTTTCTGACACAGAATAACTGAAATCAAAGAACTTAAAATTGGTCATATGATTTGAATTTATATTCAATTTTTTGCTTTTGTGTAATACAATATGCTGTGGAGAATTGCCCCCCCCCCCCAAAAAAAAAAATAATAATTTACCCCTTTTTTTAGCTTTTGTGCAATACACTATGAAGTTGCACATTGACCCCCCTCCCAAAAAAAAAACAAAAAACAATAAAATTTATTGTAACCCCCCTCCCCCTTTTTTTTGCTAAAAAAAATTTGAAATTTTCTTTTTAATTTATGAAATATGAAATGAGAAAAAATTACCCCCTCCCCAATTTCTCATTTATCCCTCCCAAATTTTGTTTTCAACCCCCCCCCCCCCCCCATTTCTTTATACTTTGCAACCATAACAGCCCATTTAAATACACCATAACATATTAAAATAGAAAATGACATCATAGTCATGGATGGCAAATTTTAAATATACATATTAAAAGCAGTTTAGATAAGATAAACAAAAAATCTTCATCAGCACATTTTATATTGGCAAATTTCCAATGGAATTTGTTAATAATAAAGTTTTGATAACAGGGCACACATATCAATTTCTTGCTATTGCGCAATACTGTGCAATTGAAAATTTCTTCAAATATTTGACACATAATAGGTTTCTGACACAGAATAACTGAAATAAAGAACTTAGAATTGGTCATATGATTTGAATTTATATTCAATTTTTTGCTTTTGTGTAATACAATATGCTGTGGAGAATTGCCCCCCCCCCCCCCCCCAAAAAAAAATTTACCCCTTTTTAGCTTTAATTTTGGACCCCGATTTGGACCAACTTGAAAACTCGGCCCATAATAAAAAAACTAAGTATATGTTTAGATTCAGCATATCAAAGAACCCCAAGAATTCAATTTTTGTTAAAATCGAACTAAGTTTAATTTTGGACCCTTTGGACCTTAATGTAGACCAATTTGAAAACGGGACCAAAAATTAAGAATCTAAATGCACGGTTAGATTCGGCATATCAAAGAACCCCAATAGTTCAATTTTCGATGAAATCAAACAAAGTTTAATTTTGGACCCCGATTTGGACCAACTTGAAAACTGGGTCCATAATAAAAAAACTAAGTACATGTTTAGATTCAGCATATCAAAGAACCCAAAGAATTCAATTTTTGTTAAAATCAAACTAAGTTTAATTTTGGACCCTTTGGACCTTAATGTAGACCAATTTGAAAACGGGACCAAAAATTAGGAATCTAAATGCACGGTTAGATTCGGCATATCAAAGAACCCCAATAGTTCAATTTTCGATGAAATCAAACAAAGTTTAATTTTGGACCCCGATTTGGACCAACTTGAAAACTGGGCCCATAATAAAAAAACTAAGTACATGTTTAGATTCAGCATATCAAAGAACCCAAAGAATTCAATTTTTGTTAAAATCAAACTAAGTTTAATTTTGGACCCTTTGGACCTTAATGTAGACCAATTTGAAAACGGGACCAAAAATTAAGATCCTAAATGCACGGTTAGATTCGGCATATCAAAGAACCTCAATAGTTAAATTTTCAATGAAATCAAACAAAGTTTAATTTTGGACCCTTTTGGCCCCTAATTCCTAAACTGTTGGGACCAAAACTCCAAAAATCAATCCCAACCTTCCTTTTGTGGTCATAAACCTTGTGTTTAAATTTCATAGATTTCTATTTACTTATACTAAAGTTATTGTGCAAAAACCAAGAAAAATGCTTATTTTGGCCCTTTTTTAGCCCCTAATTCCTAAACTGTTGGGACCAAAACTCCCAAAAACAATCCCAACCTTCCTTTTGTGGTCATAAACCTTGTGTTAAAATTTCATAGATTTCTATTTACTTATACTAGAGTTATTGTGCGAAAACCTAGAAAAATGCTTATTGGGCCCTTTTTTGGCCCCTGATTCTTAAACTGTTGGGACCAAAACTCCCAAAATCAATCCCAACCTTCCTTTTGTGGTCATAAACCTTGTGTTTAAATTTCATAGATTTCTATTAACTTATACTACATTTATAGTGCGAAAACCAAATGTCTACAGACTCCGACGGACGACGGACGACGACGACGACGACGACGACGACGACGACGACGCCAACGTCATACCAATATACGACCGCAAAAATTTTGCGGTCGTATAAAAATGACATCATAGTCATGGATGGCAAATTTTAAATATGCATAATTTAAAAGCAGTTTAGATGAGATAAACAAAAAAGCTTCATCAGCACATATTCAAAATTTGAGATAAAAAAAAGAGTTATCCCTCTTTGTACATATTTTTATAATCATGTTGTCATATTTGCTCTAAGTCATATTTAATTGTTAGCAGTAGTATGTATGTTAGTATCATATAATTTTAAAATTTCTGATTTGTAAGTTTATTCAATATATATGTTTGGATTGAAGTCATTGTTGGGTGTTACTGAAGTTATCCTTTAATTGTAATGTAAATAATGTAAATTGGTTTAAATTATACTGATTCTTGCTATTGCACAATACTGTGTAATTGAAAATTTCTTGAAATATTTGACACATAATAGGTTTCTAAAACAGAATAACTGAAATAAAGAACTTAGAATTGGTCATATGATTTGAATTTATATTCAATTTTTGAATTCTTGTGCGATACAATATGCTGTGGAGAATTGCCCCCACCCCCCAAAAAAAATAATTTACCCCTTTTTAACCGGATTTTCATAGGAAAATATCGGTTATTAAATTGGTGATGTACGGCGGGCGGGCGGGCGGGCGGCCGGGCGGGCGGGCGGACGGGCGGGCGGTCGGGCGGGCGAACGGGCGGCTGCCAAACAGTGTCCGTGCAATAACTTATGAACTGTTCAACCAAAGCTTTTCCAATTTTAATATGTTGTTACTGATGACAAAATGGAGGTCAAGTTCGATATTGACGATTTTCACTTTCACCGTTCAAGAGTTATGGTTCTTGAAAGATTGAAAAATGGCTTTTCCAGTGGTGTCCGTGTGATAACTTATGAACTGTTCAACCAAAGCTTTTCAAATTTTAATATGTTGTTACTGATGACAAAATGGAGGTCAAGTTCGATATTGACGATTTTCACTTTCACCGTTCAAGAGTTATGGTTCTTGAAAGATTGAAAAATGGCTTTTCCGGTGGTGTCCGTGTGATAACTTATGAACTGTTCAACCAAAGCTTTTCAAATTTTAATATGTTGTTACTGATGACAAAATGGAGGTCAAGTTCGATATTGCCGATTTTCACTTTCACCGTTCAGGAGTTATTGTTCTTGAAAGATTGAAAAATGGCTTTCCCAGTGGTGTCCGTGTGATAACTTATGAACTGTTCAACCAAAGCTTTTCAAATTTTAATATGTTGTTACTGATGACAAAATGGAGGTCAAGTTCGATATTGCCGATTTTCACTTTCACCGTTCAAGAGTTATGGTTCTTGAAAGATTGAAAAATGGCTTTTCCAGTGGTGTCCGTGTGATAACTTATGAACTGTTCAACCAAAGCTTTTCAAATTTTAATATGTTGTTACTGATGACAAAATGGAGGTCAAGTTCGATATTGACGATTTTCACTTTCACCGTTCAGGAGTTATGGTTCTTGAAAGATTGAAAAATGGCTTTCCCAGTGGTGTCCGTGTGATAACTTATGAACTGTTCAACCAAAGCTTTTCAAATTTTAATATGTTGTTACTGATGACAAAATGGAGGTCAAGTTCGATATTGACGATTTCCACTTTCACCGTTCCGATATTGACGATTTTCACTTTAACCGTTCAGGAGTTATGGTTCTAAAAAATTGAAAAAAGGCAGTTCAAGTCTCAAAAATTCCAATATTTGTCACTTACTATAAATAGGAGGTCAAGATTGATTTTTGCCTTTCCATTTCTGAACCCTTCAAAACCCTACAAAAATTCATTTATATTTCTTTACTTCATCCTGTTTGGGAATCCAGATTTGCAAACATCATTTCCATGCAGGAAAATCCGGTTTGCTGTCATTCGACAGCCTCTTGTTTAGCTTTAATTTTGGACCCCGATTTGGACCAACTTGAAAACTGGGCCCATAATAAAAAAACTAAGTACATGTTTAGATTCAGCATATCAAAGAACCCCAAGAATTCAATTTTTGTTAAAATCAAACTAAGTTTAATTTTGGACCCTTTGGACCTTAATGTAGACCAATTTGAAAACGGGACCAAAAATTAAGAATCTAAATGCACTTTTAGATTCGGCATATCAAAGAACCCCAATAGTTCAATTTTCGATGAAATCAAACAAAGTTTAATTTTGGACCCCGATTTGGACCAACTTGAAAACTGGGCCCATAATAAAAAAAACTAAGTACATGTTTAGATTCAGCATATCAAAGAACCCCAAGAATTCAATTTTTGTTAAAATCAAACTAAGTTTAATTTTGGACCCTTTGGACCTTAATGTAGACCAATTTGAAAACGGGACCAAAAATTAAGAATCTAAATGCACGGTTAGATTCGGCATATCAAAGAACCCCAATAGTTCAATTTTCGATGAAATCAAACAAAGTTTAATTTTGGACCCTTTTGGCCCCTAATTCCTAAACTGTTGGGACCAAAACTCCAAAAATCAATCCCAACCTTCCTTTTGTGGTCATAAACCTTGTGTTTAAATTTCATAGATTTCTATTTACTTATACTAAAGTTATTGTGCAAAAACCAAGACAAATGCTTATTTGGGCCTTTTTTAGCCCCTAATTCCTAAACTGTTGGGACCAAAACTCCCAAAAACAATCCCAACCTTCCTTTTGTGGTCATAAACCTTGTGTTAAAATTTCATAGATTTCTATTTACTTATACTAGAGTTATTGTGCGAAAACCAAGAAAAATGCTTATTGGGCCCTTTTTTGGCCCCTGATTCTTAAACTGTTGGGACCAAAACTCCCAAAATCAATCCCAACCTTCCTTTTGTGGTCATAAACCTTGTGTTTAAATTTCATAGATTTCTATTAACTTATACTAAAGTTATAGTGCGAAAACCAAATGTCTACAGACTCCGACGGACGACGGACGACGACGACGCCAACGTCATACCAATATACGACCGCAAAAATTTTGCGGTCGTATAAAAATGTACACACTAGCTTTTTTCCATAATTTCTTATTCAAGTATAAGTTCAGAAGATTTTTATAGGATTAACCTGCTGCTCAATCCAATTCAGTTTTCTTCTGAATAAAATATTTTTTAAATTAAATAAACATGTCAAAATGATATACTGTAAATTCAGAAATTTTCGTGTGCACTTATTATTCCGATTCTTCTATCCAAGGCAAAATTGTGGGGTTTAATTGTTGCGATCGCCATATGTGTGAAAAAACTTTTATTATTGTGATTGTAGATCGGGTAAAAATTGAAAATGGAAGTTTTATTAATTAATTAATGGTTTTAAAAATATTAAAATTTTATTTTCTTAATTATGACATGTTTACAATGATATATATAATAACTATCCAAATAATAACTATACAAATGAGTATCTGCCAATTACCCTGTCTCTGCATGTCGCCAATAAATGTCCAGAAACTTACCTGTGTAAATGTAAACAAATCTAGAATAAATCAGACATGAAAAAATACATTAAAAATGCAAGTTTTTAATATTGCGATCCTCAACAATTGCATTTTTCGCAATAATTTCCATATTTAAAGTAAATCATCTCTTATATATTCAACAACTAGATGTATGTAGAACTAACTTTTTTTATTCAGCCTTTGGGTTTCAATCTGTAAATCATAAAAAGTATATTTGACATACCCAACTTCATGGAGAGCTTGCCCGGTACATGTGTCCCATAAAATTGCCCTTGTATCATAAGAAGCAGTTGCTAATAGAGCTCCATCTGGTGAGAAACAACAGCTGATTACATCATTGTAATGACCTTGAAGAGGACAGGATTTATAGTTTTGCGATAGATTCCATAATATAACCTACAATACAATGCATATAATAACATATTGTAAATTCAGAACTATAGACTTCAGTAATACATTTCAAGTTTTTTTCACTGAACTAGTTTATCTTCCATTTTTAATGAATCCAAGTTGACTTAAACTATAAAATATTCAATAGTACCAATTTTCATTTGAGGAATGTGTAGTACCATGGGGTAAACTGCAGGAGGTGCCAAAGTCCAGAAATCAGGTAAAAATTGGTCAAAATTTAATATTTTCTATAGGAATATATCAGGATAAAAATTGTCAAAATCCGGAATTCTGGCAAATTCTAGAAAACTTTCAGAACTGTAGAACTTAAATAAAATAGACCATATGTTTAAAAATTGTTATTTGAGATTTATTAAAAATGAGAGAAATTTTTAAATATCTGTAAAAAATTTAAATGTAACTCTTACTCCAAGACCAACAAATTTTTTCAGGAATTTTGAGATATGAGATTTTGAAATATACCTGTAGTGTCAATCCATTTACTAATTACTACAAATTTTTAATTTGAAATACCCAGGATCAACTGAACTATAAAAGTGATGATTATCAGAAAAATTATACTTACAGATTTTCCTGTTCCAACGCTGGCAACCTTATCACATTTTGGAGACCATTTAGCTTCATATACCCATTTAGTATTCCCACGGAGAGATTTATACATATTTCCGTCATCATTCAGATCCCAGAATTTAACCATCCCATCCCTAGATCCTGACAAAAGTATAAGACTTCCATCAGGGGCAAAGTCCAAACTTCTCACTATATCCTTGTGGTCTTTCAGCATAAGTAACAGCTTTCCTGTGAAAAAAAATCTCATATTATATAAATTCCAAAATAAATACACTATTTTTAATGCATAAATCCAACTGGATAAATTATCACAGTAATTAATTTTCATTTTATTTTTTCTTAGAATATTATGAGCTTTTGGATTAATTTCATTAGGATCTTCAAATCAATGAAGTTGGTGTATTTATGACAAGATTAGGTTTCACGAAATTTTGTCATGTTTTTGTAAAACTAAACGAATAATGGGATAGACGTTTTGAAAGTAGAACGTTAGCTCCACTTGACCTAATGACACTGTAGAACAAGAGACTCAGTGGGCTGAGCCTGTATCGCTCACCAGGCAGTTACAAACTTTGATTGATTTCTGGAAACTTTGTAAATGATCTTCTATAAATGCTTCATACCAAGTATAAGTTCATTGGCCAAACGGTTTCAGAGGAGGTTTTAAATTTCGACCAATCAGAACATATAAAGGTTTTTTGCGGCCAGTTTGTTTCACAGACTAGAAAGATTTATGCAAAGTTTGTAAAGGACCTTCCATAGATGCTCCATACCAAAAATCAGTTCATTTGGCTTTGCAGTTTCAGAGGAGAAGTTTTAAATTTCGACCAATCAGAACATGTAAATGCTCATGACGGCCATTTTGTTTCACGGACTGGGATGATTTATGCAAACTTTGAAAAGGACCTTCCATAGATTCTCCATACCAAAAATCAGTTCATTTGGCTTTACAGTTTCAGAGGAGAAGCTTTAAATTTCGACCAATCAGAACATGTAAATGCTCATAGCGGCCATTTTGTTTCACAGACCGGGATGATTTATGCAATTTTGTAAAGGACCTTCCATAGATGTTCCATATCAAAAATCAGTTCATTTGGCTTTACGGTTTCAGAGGAGAAGAAGTTTTAAATTTCGACCAATCAGAACATGTAAATGCTCATAGCGGCCATTTTGTTTCATGGACCGGGATGATTTATGCAAACTTTGTAAAGGACCTTCCATAGAAGCTACATGCAAAGATTCAGATCAATAGGTCCAGGGGTTTCACAGCTTGAAGAAGATGAAAATGTAAAAGTTTACAGACGGACGGACGACGGACGGCAAGTGATGACAAAAGCTTTACGGTTTCAGGTGAGCTAAAAATAACTTTTTTAATTGTGACTTTTAAATAGCTTTTTTGTGATGTCAAAAGCAATGGAGGAGAATATTGTCAACTCGGGTATATTATATTCATGGTTCTTCTGCACCCATGAAACCGGGTACCCTCAATGAAATATAATAACTGTGGATTGACTATATTTTCATTGGATAAAATACTATATTTCATCAGATAATAACTTTTAGGGGTTTTTATGATAAAAAACAACCCCAGCCTTTTAAGTATCAGATGAAATACATGCATATATTTTTTAAAGTTTACTAACAAGAAAATTTCACATCCACAAAATCTGATATTCCAAGAACAATTAATTTTCACTCAACAATGTAAATTGGAACTAACGAAAGAAAATGTCTTTCGCAATAGAACGGTATACATGTATACACATGTACTACATTTGTATATCAAATAGAGACCATCACTACCTGTATTACAGTCCCAGACTTTGATGTTCCCATTCTGATGTCCAGTGGCCAGTAATAATCCTTTATCAACTTTGAAGTGACGCCACATCAATGAGAAATCTTCTGTTGTAGACCCAGAACCAAATGCAACAGACCATACATTTTCTTTTCCATGGATGACCCGTGCCTGTCGCCTTTCATCTTGACGCTTGCCTGATCCTTTGGCAATATTTTGTGTTACATTTTCTCTATCGTTGATACAAATATTATTGTTATGGGAGTCATCTTCCTCTGCAATCTCAGTTTCTTTTTCATTCGTAACACTGTATAAACGATAGAACAAATATTAACGATGAGACTGAAGGAATCTTAATGTAATCTTTTACTAGCAGAATAAAATGCTCCGCTGGGCGCAGCTAGATACGACCGCAGATGTCGAACCCTGAATAGTTGGGGCAATTATGAACACAACATTCAAGCTTGATACAATACTGAATTTGGATTGTGAATAAATATTTGACACAGCATAGGTTTCTGACACAGAATGAATGTTGTCTAAGAACTTAAAAATTTTTAATTTACCTATTCAAACCATATCAGTATTATTTGTTTTTATATATAAATCAGAAATAACCAATTTAAAATTTAAAATTGGGCACACATATCAATTTCTTGCTATTGCGCAATACTGTGTAATTGAAAATTTCTTCAAATATTTGACACATAATAGGTTTCTGACACAGAATAACTGAAATCAAAGAACTTAAAATTGGTCATATGATTTGAATTTATATTCAATTTTTTGCTTTTGTGTAATACAATATGCTGTGGAGAATTGCCCCCCCCCCAAAAAAAAAATAATTTACCCCTTTTTTTAGCTTTTGTGCAATACACTATGAAGTTGCACATTGACCCCCCTCCCAAAAAAAAAACAAAAAACAATAAAATTTATTGTAACCCCCCCCCTTTTTTTTGCTAAAAAAAATTTGAAATTTTCTTTTTAATTTATGAAATATGAAATGAGAAAAAATTACCCCCTCCCCAATTTCTCATTTACCCCCCCCCCCCCCAAATTTTGTTTTCAACCCCCCCCCCCCCCCCCATTTCTTTATACTTTGCAACCATAACAGCCCATTTAAATACACCATAACATATTAAAATAGAAAATGACATCATAGTCATGGATGGCAAATTTTAAATATACATATTAAAAGCAGTTTAGATAAGATAAACAAAAAAGCTTCATCAGCACATTTTATATTGGCAAATTTCCAATGGAATTTGTTAATAATAAAGTTTTGATAACAGGGCACACATATCAATTTCTTGCTATTGCGCAATACTGTGCAATTGAAAATTTCTTCAAATATTTGACACATAATAGGTTTCTGACACAGAATAACTGAAATAAAGAACTTAGAATTGGTCATGTGATTTGAATTTATATTTAATTTTTTGCTTTTGTGTAATACAATATGCTGTGGAGAATTGCCCCCCCCCCCCCCAAAAAAAATAATTTACCCCCTTTTTAGCTTTAATTTTGGACCCCGATTTGGACCAACTTGAAAAC
Organism: Mytilisepta virgata; assembly: GCA_028015205.1. Taxonomy (NCBI): domain Eukaryota; kingdom Metazoa; phylum Mollusca; class Bivalvia; order Mytilida; family Mytilidae; genus Mytilisepta; species Mytilisepta virgata. Next base: position 17,359,128 of record CM051520.1, on the reverse strand, counting down.
TGGGCCCATAATAAAAAAAACTAAGTACATGTTTAGATTCAGCATATCAAAGAACCCCAAGAATTCAATTTTTGTTAAAATCGAACTAAGTTTAATTTTGGACCCTTTGGACCTTAATGTAGACCAATTTGAAAACGGGACCAAAAATTAAGAATCTAAATGCACGGTTAGATTCGGCATATCAAAGAACCCCAATAGTTCAATTTTCGATGAAATCAAACAAAGTTTAATTTTGGACCCCGATTTGGACCAACTTGAAAACTGGGCCCATAATAAAAAAACTAAGTACATGTTTAGATTCAGCATATCAAAGAACCCACAGAATTCAATTTTTGTTAAAATCAAACTAAGTTTAATTTTGGACCCTTTGGACCTTAATGTAGACCAATTTGAAAACGGGACCAAAAATTAAGAATCTAAATGCACGGTTAGATTCGGCATATCAAAGAACCCCAATAGTTCAATTTTCGATGAAATCAAACAAAGTTTAATTTTGGACCCCGATTTGGACCAACTTGAAAACTGGGCCCATAATAAAAAAACTAAGTACATGTTTAGATTCAGCATATCAAAGAACCCAAAGAATTCAATTTTTGTTAAAATCAAACTAAGTTTAATTTTGGACCCTTTGGACCTTAATGTAGACCAATTTGAAAACGGGACCAAAAAATTAAGATCCTAAATGCACGGTTAGATTCGGCATATCAAAGAACCCCAATAGTTAAATTTTCAATGAAATCAAACAAAGTTTAATTTTGGACCCTTTTGGCCCCTAATTCCTAAACTGTTGGGACCAAAACTCCAAAAATCAATCCCAACCTTCCTTTTGTGGTCATAAACCTTGTGTTTAAATTTCATAGATTTCTATTTACTTATACTAAAGTTATTGTGCAAAAACCAAGAAAAATGCTTATTTGGGCCCTTTTTTAGCCCCTAATTCCTAAACTGTTGGGACCAAAACTTCCAAAAACAATCCCACCCTTCCTTTTGTGGTCATAAACCTTGTGTTAAAATTTCATAGATTTCTATTTACTTATACTAGAGTTATTGTGCGAAAACCTAGAAAAATGCTTATTGGGCCCTTTTTTGGCCCCTGATTCTTAAACTGTTGGGACCAAAACTCCCAAAATCAATCCCAACCTTCCTTTTGTGGTCATAAACCTTGTGTTTAAATTTCATAGATTTCTATTAACTTATACTAAAGTTATAGTGCGAAAACCAAATGTCTTCGGACGATGCCGCAGACGACGGACGACGACGCAGACGACGACGACAACGACGACGACGACGCCAACGTCATACAAATATACGACCGCAAAAATTTTGCGGTCGTATAAAAATGTGAATATAATAGTGCATACCATTATATCATTTCCATAAACATGATAAAGAAACAATATATAAGTATATTACTTTATTTCTCCTTGAAATACATTATAATAATACATCTTGGCCTTACAAAAAAAGCCTGCTGCCTCATGGACACAGCCTTGTATATGACCAAAAATCATGTCAAAAGAACAACAGCTTTATATTATGAATATGAGCAATTTACAGGACATGACTCCCTTGTACCCGGAATTGCAAATTGTCAGCAAACAAGCAATGATCTGTCAGTATAAATTGTATGTTCTAACAAATAAATAAACTTTTAAGTAAATAACATTGAGCTAGTTATACTAACATTTTATTCTGTCTATTATCCCATGGTATTAGCTTAATAGTTCCTCCACCATATGGCCATGCAAAGTATGAACAATCTTTTGACCATGCACAAGTTTTTGTCCCTGTCAAAGCTCCTGCATGTGGATGAGAATGAGCATGTCGTGCAGGATGTAACTCATCTGTCTGTTTCAGAGGGTCTGCAAAAAAAATGTTACGTACATTATGATAACATATTAATCCCTAGACAGCAACCATTTGATTTACATTGTATATGTTAACAACTAGGAAATCTGAAAAAAACCAAGTACATGTATATATATGTGTTCAATGGACACTACCTGCCCCGCCAATGATGTATTTATTAAATAGAATTACATGTGTATATTGTTGACTTTGAAGTCCCTATCAATAGGGTAGATGAAATACTATCTCTAAGTACTTCATGAAAAACTACCTTCAACCTGAACCTTAACCTGGAATCTAATATTGAAATTCTATTAAGAAATTCAAAGTCAATGACCCATGACCTCAAGGTCACAGCATCCCTTTTGCGTCAAAATCTGCTATTCATATAACAAGCTATCCATGTACATAGTTTCAGGATGATATCATAACTCCTTCATGAAAAACTACCATAAAACTGAACCTTAACCTGGATTCTATATTGAAATTCCATAAAGAAATTCAAAGTCAATGACCCATGACTTCAACGTCACAGCATCCTTTTCACATCAAAATGCTGCTGTTCATATCACAAGCTATCCATGTACAAAGTTTCAAGATGATACCAAAACTCCTTGATGAAAAACTACCTTAAACCTGAACCTTAACCTGGATTTTAATATTGAAATCTCATAAAGAAATTCAAAGTCCATGACCAATGACCTCAAGGTCACAGCATCAGTTTTGCATCAAAATGTTGCTGTTTATATCACAAGCTATCCATGTACAATGTTTCAGGATGATAGCATAACTCCTTTATGAAAAACTATCTTCGTCTCGGACAGGCGGACGGACAGATGGACGCACAGACCGAACAACTATGTGCCCAGCCAATGGTGTTAAAAAATACAGGAATGAATATTCCCTGGAATTATATGTAATTCAGTTTAATCTTTGCTATGTCTGATCCTATTATGATCTGAATAACTGATCCCTGTTGCGAAAGAAAAATATTGCAAATTACTAAATCTGAAACAATTTTGTTCTTGAACACTCAGATCTTGCATTTCAGTATAAGCCATGGTTATCATTGATGACAATACAGCATCCTTATCTGTTAACCTTTGATATACTACATGTACATGACATGGTACAAAGTATTTTCCATATATCAGTTTGCTGAGCAAAATTACTTGCACAAATAAAACATTAATGCATAAAAAATATGTGAAATTACCTTTCACCAGAATACTAATACGAGTCATTTTAAAAATTTAATATCCATGAATAATTTATTCAATGTTTATGTATACGTGACATCAGTACATGTAATCAAAACAATATGTAGTTCAGTTTACATGTACTTCTCTCAAGATAAATAATATGATATTTCAATAATAACAACTCTATTTTTTGTTTACTGAGGAAGTATATAATCCTGATTATCTGTTTACACTGACACTGTATAGATATGTTCACAACAGATTAAAAATAAAACTTCATTCATGGATGGGAAGAAGATAATTCTGGTTCTGAATTTTTTTTTTTGTCAGAATATATAACCCCTATTTTTTGTTGTTGCACTTTTGCATCCATTTTTTTAAAATGTGTACCTATTTAAGCAAGCATTTTTTTTTCACTACACTTTTCAATGTGCCTTTTTTCAGCCTGGATTTTTTTTAAATCCTAAGGAGGGCTCCTTATACAAAATTATATTAGAATATCAGATAAGATGCAAAAACACACAAAAATGCTTTAATTTTGACAAAAAACACTTTAAAAATAAAACAGTGTAAAGAAACATACTGGGTTTTCTATTTATATGTAGTTCAATTAATGTGCTCATTTCTGGAAATGGAATTAAAAGAAATTTTGGGAGAGAAACTTCCCTATACATTGTATGTGTAAATCATAGAGATATTCTGGAAATATGACTTTTTGAAAACAACTCCTGTCATATCAGATTTTTCTTAATGTTGATACAAAATACCAATATTAATGTATACTCAGTGAGTAGAAAACACTTGTACTCTGCATATACATGTATATATACAAAAATATTAGTTTTTGCCTCACCGAACAAGTACATTGTACACAGTTCTCAAGCCTTTACCTGTCGTATAAAACACTCTAATATCTCACATCACTATTACATGTACACAACAAAAAAATAATTTATTGCCAGTTTTTTACTTGGATTAATGCAGTTTGAATGGAGAATAAAATGTTTTAGTTCCGCTGAGTAGGATACTATCGCTTAAGTAATACTGAGTTTTATTTTCAGGGGTATATTTACCCTAACCTGTGAAAATTTGAATTTCAGCACTGAATTTCAAAATAGGGAGTAAATTTGTTTTGGGCTAAAAACTATTTTTTTGAAAATAAAAATAGATGTCTGTCTCTCTGTAGAAAATTCAATATAAATGTAGCAGCCTGTTCTGATGTCTCAAACATTAATGAAGGATGACCTTTCTATAAAATCAGCAATAGTGGATGACCTGAGGGTATCACTGACATCACAATGTTTTGACCCAAAGTTAATTTTTCATCAGTTTTTCAAAATTTCCTCAAAATAAGGTGTTTTTTGGTGAAAAAATATCAGAGAATTTACCGGAATAAACGACTGCAATTTTTAATTTCGTAATTGATTATGAGGATCGTTGACACAAAAACCAACCCCAAATTGATGGTCGGCGATAATCATTCCATCACTAGGTACATGTAATAGTGACTCAAATTTAACAGAGATGTGTCATACTACATGTATATATTAAGATAACTGTAATTGTGAAATATTAGTATTACATTATGATAGCTAGGTTCTTTAATAATACCCCTAAATGCAAAAGTTTAATCAAAGTCAATCAAGCATAAAATATAGGTCATGGTGACTCAAATGTTGCTGAGTTGTACTGTACTTAATAAGATGACTGTAGTGGTGAAATGTCATATTACCACAGGTTCTTTAAAAATAAACCGAAATGAATTTTTTTACCAAAGTCTGTCAAGCATAAAATATAGTTCATGGCGACTCAAATATTGCTGACTTTAGTTGTACTATATAACATGAATGAATAAACCTATATCATTGATATATCTCAATAGGTTTCTGGGAAATGGACCTATACGCAAAAACTTAATAAAGTCACCCATACATAAAATGTGAGTCATATTGACCCAACTGTTGGAGAAATGCATTATATAATGTAAGAGGATTATAATGATGAAGCATCATTGATATAGTACCGGAAATGAAATTAAAGGAAAAATTTACCAGAGTCACTCATGCATTGATTGTAGTTCAAAGTGACCCAAATGTTGATGATCTATGTACTGTGTTATAAGAGAATTATAGTGGTATATTATCATTGATATACTTGATGGGTTTCTGAGAAGTGGACCTAAACGCAAAAACTAAACCAAGCCGAAAGGACAAGGGTAATTGTGCGATTTTATTTTGTAAAATCATTTTCTACTGGCTGTTACATGTAAGCCTACTGCTAATTCCCCATGTCTGCCTTACACAAACCCTACAATAAACTTTATTTCTACCAAATCGAAAATGTCGTTACAGCCTACAGACAGTCTAACCTTAAATAGTTCAACCACATATTTGGATGTGCTATGTCTGGGTGCAATACACAAAAACTATATTTGGAGAGGTCAACGCACATCATTGATACCTTTCACTCATTTTTGTTACACACCAGATTAAAAAATCAATAAATCGTTCAAAAAGTTCTCGATCAGATAGAAAATACATATTTTATTCCAGGTTTGGATATTATGATTTGAAATCACACATATTTCATCGTATATGAAAATATTATGGTTTTGTTATATTTCGTAATTAACGGTTTCCATAACATGACATGCAGTTACCACACACGCTGATTAACAATGTACACAATGACCAAATAGAGTCATTGTAGGCAGTCCATATCTGTGTACAGTTTGGGGCCAAATCTGGGTCAATTCATTGTTTACGGTTTGTCAGCTAAATCTTGAAATATTGCTTTAGAAAATTGCACAAATATGTTGACTCAGTGTCTGTAGTACCATCAATTTTTAGACAGAGAAAAAATTGTAGGGTTTGACTAACGGCTCACTGTACAACAATTTTGTCTTCTGTTTAAATTTACATGTTACTACAGACACTGGGTCATAGCTAATAATATATATGCCCCTTCTTGAAAGTTTAGAAGGAAAAGAAATCAAATCAAATTTTTGTTCAATTTGGAGGTTGTCGAGTTATGCAGGATAGTAGTGATGTGAATTTTTTATTGATTGTACATTGTGTAGGTCGCTGAACTGAACTGAACTCAGACATAATACTTAACCTAAGTCAATGAAGTGCGATAAGTAAGTAAAATGTAAGATTGACCTTACTTTGGTGGGAGCCTGTGTTACTCCCCGAAATGCACCCCGACACCAAGTAATATGATCGTAGGTCGCTTGGTATCGGAGAACTGAACTCAGATATAAACTTAACCTATGTCAATGAAGTGCGATATGTAGGTCAGAGTGACCTAACTTTGGTGGGAGGCTGTGTTACTCTATGAGATGCACCCTGACACTAAGTTAAATGATTGTGGGTCCCTTGGTATCAGAGAACTGTACTCTGACATAAAACTTTACCTATGTCAGTGACCTAATTTTGGTGTTATTCCCTGAGATGCATCCTCACACCAATATGATTGTAGGTCATTTTGTATGTTAAAACTGATTTTTGACATCAAACTTAACAGCCAGTCAACTGTGTAATATGGGTCATGTGACCTTCATCTTATGTCACAAGGTCAGTCTCTTCAACATGTACCTCCCACAAAAATATATGGGGGACCTCGGTGGCCGAGTGGTCTAGGTAGTTCGTCATGACTACTACTGATCACTAGCCTGTCAACGCTGGGGTTGTGAGTTCGAATCTCACCTGTGGCGGGGTGTGTTCGACTCCGATCTTAGTTGACAAGGATTGCCAATTTTCCTACCGTAGGTCGGTGGTTCTCTCCGGGTACTCCGGCTTCCTCCACCAATAAAAACTGGCCGCCGCAAAATGGCTGAAATGTGCTGAAAACGGCGTTAAACCCCAACTAAACAAACAAACAAAAATATATGACCCTATGTCAACTAGTACATGTAACTGAGGACTGGCAGTGGACATGCACGTGGACGTGGATGCCGGGGGTACTCCATTAGTCCGACTTCACTTTGTTGTGGTGAACAAATAACAAGGATAATTATTATCATAATAGCTTAACAAAGAAAATTCATATCTTTATTTAACTGCATGTCATGTGACGAAAAATGATCTCAGGTTTGAAGAAGCAATCATCCAATCGGTCCTCATCTGACCAATAAGTCGATGTTTGCGGTGATTGGTACACCACTACAAGATAGCATAGTGGGTTACCGTTACTAAAGGCGGTCATTTTATAAATGATTTATAGACAATTAAACCTGATTTAAATGCAGTTTTATATGGCAAACTGTTGTTTTTAAAGGGCACATGAAAATCTCCCCATCTTGAACAAAGCTTGTAAATTTAACACCCATTCTGGTCGCATTGAAGTTCCATTCTTTATTAACAAGTTCAACTGTACTCACCAATATCATCTGGGTCAGTAAACTGGAATCCTGAAGGTAGTGAAGGGGAAGTTCTCATTTAATTGGTTAGTCTTTCTCTGTTTTCTTTCAAATTTTCTGAAAAAAATTAAATATCCTTCTTCAGAAAAAAATCCTTAGTAACATTGTTCTTTAAACCAATTGAAGCTTGTATACTGATTGCTTTGGAGACCAAAACAGATGTTCCCCATTGCCACAGGGTCTCAAGGAATTTTTTGATTTTGGGTGCTGAACCTAAATATATATGGTTGTTAGTGACTTTTTCATCAGTTGCTATGGAATTTTTCAATGACCTTGACCCTTGAGCCTCCATTTTTACCTGTACAACTAAAATATAGGATCCTGAACCTAAATATATATGGCTGCTTAGTTCTTTTTCAATGGTTTCTATGGAATTTTTGAATGACATTTCCCTTGACCTTACATTTTGACTTGTGCAGCTAAATTATAGGGTCCTGAATCTAAATATACATGGTTGGTAGGTATTTTTTCATTGGTTGGACTTTCTCAATGACTTTGACCTCTAACACTCCATTTTGACTTGTACGGCCTACTTAAAGGGTCCTGGATCTAGTGTTAGAAAAAAAAAATTCATTGAACTTGCCTAATGGCCAAGTTCATGTAAGACTCCATTTCCCTCATTAGAAATGTGTTTAAAACTTACTGAAAACTGTATAGGTTGCTAATGTGTTATTGATGAACATGAAGTGGTCTCTGAATTTTAATATGGATGGAATTTGTTTCAATGTAGTTTTTTTCTGTCTTTGTGAGATTTTTCAACATTATCAATAATAATGATTAATGGAATCATAGAAAAAAATTCTCTGTCAGAAAGGTAAAAAAAACTTTTGGACAGTATCTTTTGTAATCAAGTTTTTGTTCAAAGTGTGTCAACTGAATCATCAATTTCCTCTTAAAATGTATTCTTGAAAACAATATATTTGAATTTAGTGGCATGCTTTTTTTAAAAATTGTACCAAGTCCACAAATTCGCAATTATTTATAGTACGAATTTCTTGAATAAATTAACAAATTGATTAAAATATAAAAATAATATATATTACTCCAGAAAATACAGAGTTCATGGAAATAAACAACAATCTGAGCTGAAATAGCGAATAGTTAACACGATTTTATCAAATTTGCATACAAAATGACATTTTTTAGATTTGCACATTTTCAAAGGAACTTGTTTGTCGAAACAGGATCTTATGTTTGAAAACTGTTTTAAACCAACAAATTCCTTTCTTTATTTTCATCGTATTCGTTATAGCTGAAAGATTTTTTTCCTCAAAATTTCTTTTTTTCTGTAGAATTTTTTTTTTCAATCTGTATTTCTTTCCAATTTTTTTTATCTTTTGAAAAATTATTCTACATGTAGGACATTTTTTTTTTTATTAAAGGGTCATTATTCTGTATTTTTTTTTAACCCAATCAAAACCCTCATAAAAAGCCTAAGAAATTTTAACCCCATATGGTGTCAATCCTATGATTCCTTTATACATTTTATTTTGTTAAGTTTACAATTATCCCTTTCAAATCAATTCATTTTATTGCATGTTGTCAGTTAAATTAGACAAAGGGAGGCAAGCCAAATTTAAAATGCAGGATTATCTCCCTTTGCACCAAATTGATCCAATAATGAAATTATATCCAATGAAAATAATAGATTGACAAGTTTTTTTTACTTCCAGCTTTGAAGAATTGTTGATAGTGTTATAAAAACAAAGTGATTATTTCATCACAAAATTTTCCTTTTCCCAATGACAATTTGTTTAGTTGGGGTTTTATGCCATTTTCAGCACATTTGGCTATTTTATGGCAGCCAGTTTTTATTATAACTATAACTATAATATGTTTATTTCCCAATCAAGGGGCCCTTAAGGGCATATAAATCATACAAAAGAATGATAGTACAAACATGAATACAGATTGCAATAATTGTCATGTGGTTAGATTAAAATGTTTTGTTTGTCTTAACTTATAGCACGTGTTGTTTTCTATTTTCTTCTCGTACGTAGTAAAATACTTTACAGGTGGGTAACCAAATCTTGACAAAAGCGTGGATAGTAAAAAGCGTGGGCTATACAAGAAGCCTTTTATGGTAATCATTATTGCTCTCCACAACAAACAGAAAATCTCGTGCAAAAACAAGCCTATTATGGTAATGGCCACCACTCACATTTGAATAGGCTACTAAGGCGGAGCTTTGTAGCATTTTTTGGCACTATAATAATTCGTTTTGATTTTTATATCGCGATTTGTAAGTATTGGTCATTTGATTGATTGAATTTGTATGCTGAACTTCTTACTTGATTAAAAGAAATAGTAAAACTTGATTTCATTTATTTATACTTTGAATGGGAATTTCCTTCATTTGCGCACATCATTTTGGGCATTACGTATTACTCTTCCTAAGCGACTGGTTCTTCGTATTTAACGTCGTGGAGAGAGTGTTTGTGCAGGTCAGTGATTGGTTTTTAAAATTGTGACGCACAATGTTTCTGTCTATTTCAAATGAGATTTGTCTGCGCAGGTTCAGATCTTTGTCCATACTGAATTTTGACGGCTTGTATGATATCAAGTTTGTTTTGGAGCCTTAGTTTCAGAGAAAATTACTAAGTCGTCTGCATAAAGAAGACATGGGACTTTCATGTCGTTTAGAACAACTGATTCAGAATTATCCTGAAGGATTGTCGGAAGGTCATTTATAAAGAATTTAAATAAATTCGGGCTTAAAACATCCCCCTGTCTAACACCAACTTCAGTTGTGAAAAACTCAGTCATTTTGCTGTCTAATTTAACACAAAGCCTATCACCTGTATACATAGTTTTCAATATTCTATAAAAATAATTATTAATATTATTCTGCTGAAGCTTGTACATAATGCCTACATGTATAACTTTGTCAAATGCTTTGCAGAAGTTGATAAAACATGCAAAAAGTTTTTTGTCATTGGATTTCAAATATTTTTCAACAACACATCTTAATACAAAAATATGATCAGTGGTTCTGGCTTTTTTGGAAAATCCTATTTGAATTTCATGTATTATATTGTTATCATTAAAATATTTATCAAATCTATTATTTATTATCAGGTTGAAAAGTTTTCCTAAGCTGTTGTTTATGGCTATTCCTCTGTAATTGTCTGCCATGTTTCTATCATCAGATTTAAATATTGGGCATATATAGCTCTCTGACCATTTGCGTGGATAAATACCTGAGGTGAAGACTGCATTAAGGTGACAGGTACGTAAATGGATAATCGCACGGAATTTTATGAAATTTTGCATACAACTAGAGCATGAGAAACTGCACATGAACATCGAAAAAATGATATATATATAACTTTTACACTTTCTGAGATATAGCAAATTAAATATCTGGAAAATAGTAGTACAAATTTATAGAATACACGTAAATATCGTAATAAGTTCAGCAATTTTGATTACAAATTAACATTTCTCGAAATCCTGTCTTACGAATTTTCTTTAAAAATGATATGTTTTTGCTACTGGAATTTCCGTTTTATTGATATAAAATTTATAGGGGGTCACCAAATTCGTTTTTTGAGTATGGATAGTTGAATCTGCTGTACAGTGTGGAAAAAGCGCCGAAAAGGCAAAAATAATCGTGACGTCGTAGCTCTAAATTTTATTTTTCGACGTTTTTAGGTATTGCACAGACACTTGGATGATTTATACTGCAAAAACGAATTTGGTGACCCTCTATAGCTTTAATATCAATAAAACGAAAATTTTAGTGGCAATAACATATCAATTTTAAAGAAAATTCGTAGGACATGTTTTTGAGAAAAGGCAATTAAAGTAAATTTTTTCAATATTTTTTGCGATATTTACGTGCATCCTATACATTTGTACTTCTTTCTACAGAATCTTCAATTTGCTATATATTCGAAAGTATAAAAGTTACTTATATATTTTTTCGATATTCATAGGCAGTTCCACATGCTCTAATTGCTTGCAAAATTTCATAAAAATCCATGAGATAGCCCATTTACATACCTGTTACCTTAATAAGTTTCAGCAGTGCATTGTTTATATATGATTGCGATGCTTTAAGCATCTCATTGCTTATGTTGTCTAGTCCAGGACTTCTACCAGATTTTAACTGGTTAAATGCCTTGTTTAATTCTGTTTCTGTTATTTTATTATCTAATAGTGTAAAGTTGGTTGTTTCAGTTTCTAATTTTTTAATTTTTCTTCAATATTTTTTACTTGCATGTTTGTTTGTAGGTCTTGAGGCCAAATTTGAAAAATACTTATACCAAGTTTCACCATTAGTACTACTTTAATTTTTATCATTATTTTCATTACCAAGAAGATTTACAAGATTCCAATAGTCTTTGGGATTTTCAGATTCTAAATTTTCTAGACAGTTTTGAATAGAGTTTTTAAATTCTCTTTTTTTATATTTTCTAAGTTTTGCATACTTTTTATATAATTTAAAATAAGACCCTTAGGGTATCTATCATTAGATTTGCTTTTTCATCAACTGATTTTTTGATGGAGGTTAACTCATCAAACCATTGGTTTTATCTTTTACCTTTTTATTTCTTTTTTTAAGTGAAACTTTACACACCTTTTCAAATATTATATGTATCTTGTTAGTTGCTTCATTTATTCCCTGTTGCTCAAAATTGATTTTTTCTTTTACAAACTTGTTTATTTCATTTTGAATAATAGGATGATTAAATGACTGTTAAAAGTTAATTGAGTTGTCTGCATCCCAGAAATAGCGTACAGGAAAATCTAATATGCTGTTGGCATGGCCAATGATGCGAGCACAGCAATATTAACCCTTTCCAGAAACTCATTTCTGCTATCACAATTCTGACTCTAAAATTATTACAATTTGAAGCAAGTTATTTCCCTTACTTTACTTACTTCCGAGGAACGAAACTTTTTCTAGCCTTAGTATGTAGCACAATATGGTTGCCCCCATTAAACAAATACTTTTCTAAATGACCCATATGTAGAAAATGCATATGCTCCTATAGCACTCGCTGTGCTCGCTATTAAATTTTCATTGATATTCTAATTTTGGGATAATGCTAAAATCTTAAAAGAAAGTTTACAATGACAATCTGAAAATCCAGCCTTAAATTTGGCTACACACATGTACAAAATTTTACTCAGTAATTGTTCTGATGCCAATACATAGTCAACCACACTACATCCATTATATTTTAAAACATGTATAATTTCCAGTACTGTTACCTAATATTCTTCCATTTAAAATTCAAAGCTGGTTACAAATGCAAAAATCTAATTAATCTTTCCCTCTTGAGTCTACAATACTGTCACAGCTGTCTCTCCTCTCATTTATAAAATCAATGTCATAATTGTTGTTATCTATTTAAACGTGGTGGGTGTTGTCCCCTTCAATAAAATCTAACTCCCTTCCCGTTCTTGCGTTAAGATCAGATGGTAAAATTATTTCTCCTTTTTTTTCATATTTTTCAATAACATCTTTTTCTAAAATTTCTATAAGATTGACTATGCTTTTTGGTGTATAGTATACTGCACAAATAAAAATTTAACTCCTCTTCTGATACTATTGCGTGTCAATATGCCTATTCCCCCGAAATATCTATTATTTTTTTTATTTTCCTCTACAGAACAGATAGTATTGAAAATTTTCAAATGAGATACCTGAATCATATCCAACATGGGTTTCTGTCAAAAATACGAGATCATCAGTTTTAAGCTCAGCAAGAAAATTAGGGTCAACAGTTTTATCATATATATCAGATTTGAGACCGCAAAAGTTCCAAGTTAAAATATTTAAAGATGTTCTCATAATAAACTATCTCAAATGACTGTTATAATAAAGAATATTATTATAATCTATATTTGAATCGTGGAGTTAAGGTACATGTAATATTTCAATATATATATGTATATGTATATTTTTGTTCAATTAACCACCTGTAAGTAGTAATAAAAATGCTATAATCGTACAACCTTGATGTTTTTTTATTTTCCTAATTTGTGTGTAATGATTGAGGTTATCTTTAAAATATTTCTCCAAAGTAAACAATATTAGTATATTATATTATAAGTGTGTAAAAATATAGATATTTATTATAGTAAGAAATAATTATGAGGAATACTTTTCTATATGATTAGTTCTCCTTTCTATATTTTTGTTTTCCTTATTTCTGTATGAAATATATAAATAAACTCTCTTGGTTAATGTAATAACTTCTTAATTAGGAAACAAACAAACAAAATCAAGTGTGGATATGTTAAAACACACTCTAAATTTTGTATTTATTATAATAAAAGGAAAAATACTGTAGAATCAATGTAAAATGTGGTTAGCAGGGCTCACCACACTTGAAAATAACAGGGAGACTCAGAGTCTCCCTCAGGGTAGCAACAGGGAGACTTCAGGGCATGACAGGGAGACTGTGTAAACGTTTTTTCCCCCAATTTGTCGCCTGTCGAGTAAATACCTGTTATTTTGTGTCTTATAGTGTATACTATACATTCCTTTATTGTGTTTTATCCTGTATTGTTTGAGATTTTATCTACATTTACTCCATATCCTTCCATTTTAGTCATAATCTGAGATTTTGTCTCATGTGCATTTAATCAATATCCTTTGAGAATTTTTCAAGATGAGTCCTGGGACTCATCATTTTTCAGAATGGTGAGTCCCAGCTGATTTTGATGAGTCCCAGTCCCAGGACTCATCACCACTTTTTAAACGTACATTGCTGCATGATTTTGACCATGGTAGGCCTATTGTAATATTGTTAAAGTTTAATTTAAATCATGTGCTGCCTTAAAATATTGACGAATATAATTTGAAATAAAAAAAATTTTAAAAAATGAAATTATGCAGTGGTGCTCCGAACTTGGAAGAAAATTTCTGTTACAGATATGAGGAAAAATATTTGTACCTTTTGACACAACTTATTTATTATTGCCATTTTATTTTTTAATATTTATTTATCTATACTCTTTACTATTATTTTTTCTCAAACATACTCTTAAAATCTTCCCATTCACCTTGCTTGAACACCTTTCAATACATGTATTGACAAAATTTCCATTTGTGCATAGATATGTCAAAATCCGCTAAATTTATTTTTAAATTAGGTCTACATATTGTTACCGGTCGGTAAAAAACACCGTGACCAATGAAAAATCAGGAGAATTCCGATTGCCGCCATTTCATTTTCTAGCTTACTTTTTGTCGTTTCTTTCCCCTTCCTCCAAGAAAAAAAAATGGCGGCTCGAGATTTTTAATGAAAATAACGGTCTTCAGACGCAGCTGATTACGTACGTTGTTCAGAGGCGCCTTACATAAAAACACAGGGCGACTCATTTGTCACTCTGGAGCCGATGACAGGGCGACATTGGCGAGCATTAGGCGACTTAATCGCCCTAATCGCCCAGTTTGGTGAGCCCTGGTTAGTAGTTTCTTCGATATTCACCACGGCCATGTCCACCGCCTCGTCCTCTGTAGTTAGGGGTACCTCTGCCTCTGTTGTCATAGTTTTGTCTAGGCTGTTGCCTCTGAGGTGTACGTTGTGGTAGATCTAAAATATGATCAATGGTGTCTCTTATACTGGAGGCTAGTACTGTGGTTCCATTTGTGGAGAGATGGAATCCGTCTTTCTCATCAATAAATCGTGATAATGCCTCACCCTTATATGCCAAGTTAGAATTGTCACAAAAAGTTACCATATTGTCTCGTCTTAGTTTGTCTTTGATCATAACACCTATCATTTGTCCATTAAATTTCAGCTCTACTGAGTCTTTTCTCGGTGTTGGTAGTGAAATAATAACAGGTGTACTAGGGTATTTTTCGTGTACCAAATTTACAATTTCAGACATACTATCTACACACTCATTCGGTGATTTTGAACATAGTTTGTTCTTCAAAGAATGAAGCACTAAAACTGATGGGATTTGGGATAACGGTTTTATTTCTCGATCTGTTTTTTTCTAAGGTATGTGCAGCGATTTTTTCAGTCGTGAAGTGATTTGACAGTTTTTCTGCCTCAATACCCCTAATATTAGAAGTTCCAATAACAGTTACATGCGGTTTGACTTTTTTTCACAATGGTACTTCATGAAATTCAGTGCTGTCGTCTCTACTGTTACATGTATGTATTTTCATTTTCAAGATTTCCTGGTCTTTGTCATCAATTTTGTGATTGCTTTTGACAGTTCTTCCTGTAAATTGTCAAGTTTTTCTGATTTGTTTGATAAATCTAAAGAGTTCTTATTAATGTCCTCTTTGAGCTTTATAATCGAATCCTTTTGATTCTCAAATTTTGTCTTCAGAAGTGTACATTTGGCTTCCAGGTCGAGGAAGCCAGAGTACCTGGAGGAAACCACCTACCTTCAGTAGGAAAATTGGCCAATGATAGTTTGACAAATATCTGAAACCATAACAGACTTAGTGTGATTTCATATTTTGGAAGGTGATTTTTTTACCCACTCGCCCAGGGAGCCTTGGTTAAATAAACATGGTTCAGGATCAAAGCTTTAGACAAAATTTCTATCTGTTGGATGGCATTGGTTGATTGGTCTACATGTATATCCTGCCAAAGTTTATAATGGACACACCAAGGACCTTAGGAATTGCCTTAGCACTTTCCCCTACTTTTGTGCTTACATCAAGTCAGGCAAAGCCATGTCGCTGCTTGTTTCTGTTGGTAAAAAATCTACTATAGTTGAAAATTGGAAGGGTAGATATTTTGCAAAGATTTATATTACAAGAAAACAGTGTTTTGTCGAGAAAAGGATCTGGCATTATGCAGTTGGAGTTGCATTTGATTATATTATAATACATGTTTGTGTAGACATAAATAACTAAACAAGAGGCTCCCAAGAGCCTGAATCGCTCACTTGTTATATTTTGTGTAGGTCTTGCATCAATGATTATTTTTGCAATTTAATGTATACCGTCACAATTTTCACCTGTATGGCTAAAATATAGAATCCTGAACCCAAATAGATATGGTTGCTATGGACTTTTTTTAATGGTATTGACTCTTAAGCTTCCATTTCGACTTAAATAGGTAAACTATAGGGTCCTGAACCCAAATATATGTGGTTGCTAGGGACTTTTTCATCAGTTGCTATTGACTTTTTCAATGATCTTGACTCTTGGCCTTTCTTTTTGATTTGCACAGGTAAATTATAAGGTCCTTAACCTAAATATATATGGTTGCTAGGGACTTTTTCATTAGTTGCTATGGACTTTTTTTAATGATCTTGACTCTTGACCTTTCTTTTTGACTTGTACGGGTAAATTATAAGGTCCTTAACCCAAATATATATGGTTGCTAGGGACTTTTTCATAGGTTGCTATGGACTTTTAAAATGACCTTGACGCTCCATTTTACTTGTACAGCTACCATTTAATTTATATCAAGTTACGCTCTAAACATCTGTGACAATACATGTATGTCAGACCATTTTTTTCTGTTTACATGTAACTAATCTTTCAAGGGTAAATACTCCTATAAGGGGTCAGTTGACAAGAAAATAAAACAAAAATTTTATTCTAGATACCCTAAGGATCATTCAGACTAAGTATGGCTGTAATTGGTTCAGTAGTGTCAGAGAAGATCTTTGAAAAAGTTTACGACAGACGTTGGATGCCAAGTGATGGCAAAAGCTCCCATGTCCTTTTAGGACAGGTGAGCTAAAAACAGGAGTATTTTATTCGAATTCCTTGTATTCAAATCAGTCTGTCTAATGAACCCATTGTTACAATGACTGTCCAATGAAGCAAGATTTCAGTGTACAGTGTTGGACTACAGTGTCCATTTCAGCGCAGTTAAGACATCTATGCAGTTATCGTCTCTGGTCCCACATTAAACAAAGTAAAACCTTGAGGTGATATGAAAATATTGTTTGTGGTTTCAATAATCTGTCAAATTAAATACAGCTTGTATACAAGTCATAAGGAATCAGTTTAATTCAAGTAAATTTCCAAGACTGCCCAATAATAGCCAGATCTACTCTAATCATGACCCATATATTCAATATTTATTTATCTACCCCTGGCCTTACTGAAACTGAAAGTGAAAGTTTACCAATGTTTTGTTTTGTGTTTTGATCAAAATTGCTAGTTTCTCAGGTTAAAGATTACTAACTGTATATAACAAATTGATCCGTTACCAGCTAGTTTGTTGTTGAAATGTTGGCACAGAATCAATATCATGTTACATTAACATGTATCATTTCAACTACGGGTATTATCATAAATAATTTGCTACCTGTAAGATGTAGTGAAATCCCGTAGTTCTAACTTTATATATATATCGACAAACTTACCAACAATAATAATGTGTTTAAAATAAACTAGTCCTGTAAGCTATAAAGAAACAAAACATACATCTACCACTTGTGACCGACTTCTTATTTTTATGTTTTGTCCTTGACATAAGTAGCCAAACATTAACGTGTTCATTTCCATATCTTTAAAAAATAAATACAAACTGACACAGTTGTGTCCAAATACTTTCAGTATGCATATATATTAGAAATTGAACGTTAATATAGTGTACAGATGTTCTACCGTTGCTATGATGGTTATTCAATAGCTTAAACTATGATAGAAGTTAAATCTATCATGAAATCAACACTGATATTCAGAATTTGGAAATTTTCTTGACTGGTCCCCTGTTACGTTTTTGCATACGATTGCTCTTTTTAAAATTTATTCCAACAGTCCAAGAGGTGTGTTCCAACCTTGACATTTGATTTCTATTTTGAGGCCGTGACGACCTTCTTGTATTAGAATACATTGTAATTTACGGGTATGTTGCATCTATGGTCATCTTTGAAAATCACTTTTACACAAGTCCAAGATCATGGGTCGCGCTGTGACGGCGGAAGGTATCAATGCGGAAATAATCACTCAGCATAACCAGGAACTGTATTATATGATCCCTGGCATAACGTAACATAGACTAGCCCCTCAGACTAGCCCGTTGCCATCGCTCAAAAATTATCGTAAAGAAAAACATTGACGGTGTTATTTAAAACACAGGAATCGCAAATTTCATCAATAATAAGGGAAAGGGACACCTCGAAGATCGTGGGGCTTTAGTTGCCCCACGATCTTCGAGGTGGGTGTTACTAAAAGGCGGAAACGGAACGGAAACGGAATACGGAAACGGGAACGGAAAAATTGCATTATTTCCAAAAAAAAACGTGCAACCTTCAGTTGTTCTTCAATTGTAATATAAAAAAATAAGGCCACCTAGTTATATATCAAAAACAGTCGATGTTAACGAACAACAGTCGGATAGTGAGTCGATGTTAACGAACATCATCGTCGGACAAGAGAATTAAAAATGACCATTTAAGATTATTTATCAACGAATTGCAAGCGACGAAGAAATATAAAAAAAGTGAGGACGACAGAAAAATAAGGGATTTGGGGAGAATTTACCGACTGCATATAGAGTATTAGCCCGGAAGTGTGGGGCTATAATCCCCCTCCCCCCTTGAATCCGGAATACACTATAAATTTACAGCTTGAATCCAGCGTACTTTTTTAATTACAGTTTGAAAACCGTTATTTTGTGCAAATATTCCAAAATTTGCATCTGCGTACGGTATACTGCATGTGTTGCATACCGCGTACCATGTCTGCGTACGAAATACGCTCTAAAAAGGCCCCCGAATCCTGCGTACGAAAAGAGGGGTTATAGCCTCAAGTGTCAGTCACTTGGTTTTATTTTCACTTTCGATTGCTACTTTTTGTGCACTATGTTTGCAAAAACTGCTGAATTGCTGAAAATACAATTAGCGCCATTTAAAGGTGAATGGCAGAAACTATAAAATTCGACTTTTGATGGGCAAAATATTTGCAACTGCAGATGTGCAATTTGCTTCCTTAGTTTACCTACATTTTTCGTATCCGCACGTCTTCAAACTAGGCGTGTTAAAATTCCACACGTCTTCAAAATGGAATAAAGGTTGTATGACGTGAAGTAATCAGTAAACAATGATACTCTTTCGAGATTAAACATCACATGAAACTAGAATGCAGGAAGGCGACATCTGCAGTGTTATGAGAAATTAATATATTCGCCACTTGTCTTAAATATATGTTTTAAAGTACACGTAAAACCATGTGGTTGAGTGTAACTGAGGACTGAAATAAAACCACCTCATCTGAAATCAATCAGGCTAACTTGCTTGAGTCAATGAGTACATGTACCTTCACGGGCTTACACTAATACATGATACTCGAGGATATAACCCACTTTTTGTTACTTTGCCCTTTGGCTAATTTTTAGGCAGCACTTGGTAGCATAGTACTCGAGAAGCCGAAATTTTAATACTCGGCACTCAGAAAATCGAAAATGCTGATAAAATAAACTTGCATGGTACTTAAAGCCGATTTTACATAGTAGTCGGTTCTCAAGGGAATTACACCCTCATACATAAAACTAGGGTAGATTATTTAGGATTAACTGGGTGAAGTGTAATACTCTAATATATAATACATTGATACTCATCATGCACTACAAGATTACAACATTGTCATGATGTATCTTGGTGAATTCTCACAGAACGAATGCAGACGTACCACCATATTTTAAAACTAATATTAACCTACCTTCTGCATTTACGTCAGTCATTTAAGGAAGCTATAATGTCGGACAGAAGGTAGCAAATTTTACTTGCATGTTCAATGATATCCCAGACTTATTTGCTCAACAAGAAAGGTTTGATTATTTATCTATATATATGTATTTACATATATGTAGACTGAGATATGAGGGACTGTCTTGATTTTGCCTTCACATTTTCCTGTATTGAAGATCCTTTAGAAACATGAAGACCTGGTTGTTCCCTGGCAAGTACTCGAATACTCGCATAAAACAGAAATTACATGTGACGAAAACAATTGCCCTTTCAATGTTTACTAACTTTGAAAATTTAATGGTAAATAGTTTGCATAAACTGCACAGTTTCCAATGAACGTAGATGTGTGTCAAAATAATATCTTTGCAGCCGTAGCATTTTTAATGCATAAAACTCTAATAATTTGATATAAAAAAACCTTTTTAAATTTTCTCAACGGTTCAAAAGATATTTAAAATTTTCTTCGGCCTTAATTTCGAACAAATGTGTTATGAAAACGTACAGTGACCAAACATCAGTGGTCTATAACGTTGAAAATGTAAATTATTACTAATTAGAATCACAAGAAATTAATGACCATTTGATTAAATATTGCTCAAAATTATTTCAAGGGTCTAGGTTTGTTAATTATGAAATAAAGAATAAACAGCACACTGATTAGTTTTGTTTATTTAACTTGTGATGTGTACACAGTAAAACAGTTAATTATCTGGACAATTAGACGCATAAAAAGTCAGTATGATCTGTTTATTGTTACGTAACAAATTTCATAACAGTTTTCAGAAAGAAATATTTCAAAAAAGAAAGATCGTAGTACTAAAATTGGCACTCGATACTCGGACCTTCCGAGCGATACTCGAGTATTCGGGTACTCGTTGTCATCCCTAAAATTTTTATTTGTTCATATCTTGATGCACACGTATGATAAAGCTTGTTGATGATAACATACTTTCTTTGCGGAAACGACACTTAAACCCGTAGGTAAACCGGACTTGGGAAGGAAGAACGGACGGACGGACGAACAGACACAGAGACCCGAAGGCTATGCTTTTTAATTAAAGGCAGGGCATAAGAACCACGATTTATCCCAGAGTACCATATATAAACAGTTAAGAATTGAAAAGTGGGGAGGAGTCGTGTCTCCTACTAGTACAATACAATGAATTTTTTCTTAGCTGAGCAACTTTTATCCTTACATTGATTTTTTATCTCCAGTTGTTTCCATTGAAATGGTTAAGGCAATTAAAATTTACAAAAATTGTTATTTCAATGGCAATAAATCAATCTGTATGTCCAATTGAAACGGAGTTTTGCACAATGACAGATCTACGTAACAAAAAAATAAAGTTAAAAATGTCTATGTGAAAACTTTGATAGTTGCCTTCGTTTTCAAATTATTTGCAGAAAAGGTTGACTATTTTTACTATGATTTTACATGTAGCCAGCATCCCATGATGGAGAGACAATGTCTAACAAGTTTCAGTGGTTTCAGAGAAGGTTTGTTTTCTTTTTTAAAACTTAACTGACGACGAAGGCGACGGGTGATCGCAGACGGATGCATTATGATGGCATTAAATCTTGATCCATGACCAGGTGAGCTAAAAAACCAACAAGAAGCTATGAAAGAGCCTAAATCACTCACCTTGAACATCAAACTAACCAAAATAAAATAACCTTGAAAACAGCTGCATGCATATATAAATTAATTTTCTTTATTGAATATTTTGCGCTCTGGCAGATAAACGTCAAAAATTTATTTCAGGGTCTGACCTAGGTCGACAGATCATTGACATGTCTTTGTCACAAACTGTATACCTAAAGAACAACCATGCATGCAAACTTTCATTGAATTATGCCCAGTAGTTTCATGGAAGATTTTTGACAAATTGTTTTAACCAAGTTTTAAAATCCACATGTTCACACTTGTATATAGCTCATACTTTGAAAACCAAATACCAATAGCATCAGACCGAACGGACTGCAGACGACGGCGGATGCCAAATGATGGCAATGCTCATGGGCTTTTGGCCAGGTGAGCTCAAACTGCTTTATTAAAACAAAAAATGTCTGACAAAATTGTTATTAGTACCGATTGGTATTAAAGAAAAAGCAGAAAGTTGACACAGTTTCCCAAAGTCTAAAAAGGCATGGGATGAGTACTTTTATTATAGGGCCCTAAACCTGCATTTTAAATTTTTGGAAAACTCCAGCAAAAAATTGATTTTTATGCATATTTTCCGAAAACAATAAAACAATAACAGTGAGTTTTGTCACAGTTATAGTTTTAACGTGGTATTTTAGAAAAATGCCATTTTTATATAAAAACCACAATTTTACTCTTGACTTTTGAATGCTTACTATAATATATGTGTAATTATCTTATGATTTCTTGTGAAATACATTTTTAATTTGACAACTGACCTTGTTGTACGATCATAACTTGGAATAACTTAGATTTCAAAAAATAATAGGAAGTTTTGTATATTTTCCATCGAGTTCTAACTTCGTATGTCGATATGTGCCACTACTTTAAAAAAAAATTTAACACTTACCCTTGCAAAAACTTTTTAAATTGTTCTTCCCACATGCCTATATGGGGTCGGTGGCAGATATGAGCAGAATGAAGTACCGTTGTCTTGGAGGGCAATTTTATTTAAAAAATGTCTCGAATGATTGGTTATTTAAAAATCTTTAGAGTAACAATGATAAAAAATTCTCAAACATACATGTCATCTGACAGTTCTAATGGATTATCTTCATTTGTTATGTATTACTCTAACACCGCTTCTAGTTTAAAATTATCTTAGGACCGTTATGCCATGGGGGATATAAATGATTTATTGGATTCTCAATTAACACATTTCGACTTCAGTCCCTTTAAAGGATTTAGATAAGACCAGATATTTATCACGGCAAGCAAATCCTTGTTAAAAATATATTAAAGCATCAAAAGACTTTCGGTGGCAAATACCTAGAAGCATACCACGTGTACTTTGCTTCTAGTAAGAAGATATCGCGTGCGGAGCTAGTTTTTCGGCTTAAGTCGGAACAGTTCTTTAAAAATGAAATTACAGTATCAGAGGACCACGTGGTATAAAGATATGCATAAGCGATCTATGATAATTCAAGTTGTTCAATACAATACAGCATAAATATGACTGTTAATTTTACTAGAAACCAAATGTGCAGATTATACGTAACAACAGCCAATGCAACCAAGTCCCATATTATGTCGATTATACCCGGCTTCTTAGCATTAAGAATATATACATGTAACCATGTAACATTCATTAATTAAGAATTGAATGCATCTTTTTGTAGCTTCATTGGCATGTAAAAGTGTGGACCGAAGCACATTTTGTATTTCACGATGCCTTCGGTCCACACTTTGACATGCACATGAAGCTACAAAAAGATGCATTCAGTTTTTATAATTACATTTTAGTGCAAAAATACTTTAATCTGATAATATTAAGTAATGCACGCGGTAATAATCAATTTCGCTCAATAATATGTAATTGATTAGTACACAGGTGTCTCGTGTTGCTGATTTTCATTTAGACATAAAAGACAGCTTGTTAACTACGTGTCGCAATGTTATTGGTTAAGAAGCATGTTATTACGTCACAATGTAATTATTATATTTTTAAATAAAAATCGTGAAGTTTTCCGTTTCCGTTTCCGTATTCCGTTTCCGTTCCGTTTCCGCCTTTTAGTAACACCCCTTCGAGGTGCCCCTATGCCTTATTATTGATAGAATTTCCGATTCCTGTGTTTAAAAGTAATTGTTCCATGACGCCATAGTAGGTCAGTCGGAGTCGACATTCTACTGTCAACATGGATTTAAATAAAATCTACTATTTAAATCATTGCTGTTTATAAGGATACATTAATCAAGGATGAACAAACAAACACACCGGGAACAATTGGACTCTAATTATGCAAGAGTAAGTCAGGCGGGTGAAACAAGATTACCTTCCTGTAAATATCGTTTTAAAGTAAACGATTGAATATGATGCATTAATTGTAGTTTGAACACACGTAATAATTTCTTAATAATATTACTGGACGTCGTGTATAAATATTTTTGGAGAATAGAATAACGAATATTAAAATGAATTAAAAACCAATTGTTCAGAGAACAATTGAAGGTCTTTCCAACTCAATTGCACATATGTTGATAAAAAAATTGAGGTTTAAAATGTAATTTTTGGTACATACCTAAGCTTTCAGCGATTGCAAAAATATATCGTTCTATGTACTTTTGATTGAAATAAGGGAGGTATTATGCTACTTCCAGTATTACAAATATCACTTCTGCTTTGATATGATAGGTAATTTCACAATTTTTATAAAAATATTAGGACTGCTAGTTTGAATCACCAAGAAAAATGTTTATTTCTGGTTAACTAAATGTTTGTGGTGAATTATACTGCTTTGCCCTATAAACATCAAAAACGTCATTAATATGACCTTAGAAATTGAAAATTCTTGACGTTTTCATGGGTTGTAACATTGTCACATTAATTAACATTCCAATATATTCAAAACGTCTAACAACGTCTACAGAAATAACAACGTTCCCAGAAATGAGGTCATCAAAAGTAGTGCCTGAATTTCACGCTTTCAATAACTTTAATTGCTTGAAAAATCTGAAAAAAACCTTATAAAGTGTGAAAAACTGCAGAATATGTAATCTAGTTCATGACCTTGACCTTTGACCTTGTGACCTATTTCAAGGTCATTGGTCGCTGAGGTCATTGCAGAAGATCCAATGCCATTATTATGTACCATCGTCAAATTATAAACGAAAAACCTTAAGTTTCAACGTTCTAGGCGCAATTTCTCCCAAAAGATGAAAAAAAAAATTATAATGAAGTAGCAATATCTCTTTTTCGGAAAGCGGGACAGGCTTTTTTTTTGTTTATTTGTTTGTTTGTTTGTTTGTTTATGAATCAATTTTTTTTTATTTTTCGATTGCAAGTTTTCCAAGGATTGCTGAATACAAGTACGGGGGCATTGTATTTTTATTTCTCTAGATACACAAGTGACAGTAAAAGTACATTTCTACTATACTGTTTACTTCTATTTTAGGAAGGCTGTATGACGTTGTGTAAGTCACGTGACGTCCATTTTTCAAATTTTTCAATCTTTAAAAATTTTTCATTTTTTCTCATTTTTTCGCTTACGAAAATGGAAAATAATATATTTTAAATGATTCCTGCTAAAAAATAATGCATTTTTGAAAAAATTCCATGTATTACACTTCAAATTAGAAAAACATCATTTTCTAGAACATGACCTTGACCTTTGACCTTGACACCATTTTGAAGGTCATTTGTCCCTGGTGTCAAAACAAAAGACCCCATGCCTCTATCTTGTACCGGTATTAAGTTATTAGCCAAAAACCGAAAATTTAAACGTTCTAGGGGCAATTACGCCTATAAAATGACGTCATACAACTTCTATGCAAATGTAACAAAGCGAGGTCTCAACGTCCTCAACATTTTCTCCATTACATTTTATCAGCCATCTTTTACCGTTTCAGAGGAGAAGCGATCACAAGCAAAAGTCAAAATTTAGAACGTGACCTTGACCTTTGACCTTGACCTCATTTTCATTTTTATGGACCAAGGACCTCAAATCAAAAGACCCTTGGCCTCTATCACTTATGGTTTTCCAGTTAAAATACATTTCACTTATATCAAATACAAAAGGGGAAATAACTCTCATATGGAATCTCTATACGGCTTCGGTCAAAATAAAACAGAACATCCTGAGGATATAATGAGCAATTTGGAAAAATAAATTTGTCGGTTTCTTATTCGGTTGCGAAGCCTTAGGAATAACAAGAAAAACAGTGTTAGGGGAGATAACTCTCATATGGGAAAGTATTCGGTTAAGCGGTGTCAGTTTCAAAAGCGTATAATCTGTTCGATATCATATTCCAAATATCTAAGCGACATCTTGCAAAACAAAAAAACAGCGAAGGAACAAAATTTGGCGGAAGAAAAAAAATAATAATCAGAAGAAAACCAATAGGTCTTTCCACGGAAAGTGGAAAGACCTAATTATACTTTTTGTGTCATTTTCCATATTTATGAGAATCCTAATTTTTAGTTGCACGACTTGTCGTTAAGTGGACTTTTCATGAACTATTGCAGTCTTCTACCATAGGTTACCTTTTTTACTATTGAATGTAGAGAACGGGGTATGCAATTATAGCTGCTTGGACAGGGTCTGTTTATCCAAGTGCAATTGTCAAGAACCCTCCCCCCTCCTGGAGGAGTGCTCGTAAATATACCCAACCGCTAAAGAAAAGCACTTTACCAGTGTTAATTCCTTTGGAATGAGTAGCATTTCAAATGCATATACAGCTATCGAAATGTGAATAATTATACATGGTCGACGAAGGACGTTAAATCAAACACTTCATGACAAATGTGATGAGTTTAACTTTATATTGTTGTTTTGTTGTGCTGTATAAGTATGAATGTGTGTAAGAGTGGGTGAATGCGTTTATGCCGAAAGGGCCCTTTGATTAAGCAATTAATAATTTGAATTCGAATTGTGAACTCCTCCTTTCATAGTAGTAACATACCAACCTCTCCAGCTTATGGTATTTGCATTTCTCACGTGATTTGATCTGATTTGTATACTGACTTTCTTAACAGCACTAAATTAATAATTTAAAATAATCTTCTAAGACATGGTTATTTACTATTTACAGATTCTTTTAATATCACCACTCCAGAAATTGTACGGTCGTCGTTAGATTTGATTGATCGATACAAAGTTTATACGGTACACAGTCCTATGAGTTTTATATTAAAACGTGTATAATTCAGTATAATTTCAAAATAGCCGATTTTTTTCATGCAAAATAAATATATTATGCAGTTATCTGATGGGAAAATTGTGCTAGCACATTCTACTTTCCCAAAATAATTTGTAAAAGCCCATGCGTATCTACGTAAACAAATTTTCAAGTAGGTATGGAGCCTCCACAAAACATTTTCTGCATTGCCATTTTCTACATTATTTACTATTTGTTTAGCTGTGTAAGTGTCTTGACGGATTCGTCTTATCTCTGTAGTATGTGTTTAGCTATGTTAATGTCCTGACGGATTCGTTTTGTCTCTGTATTATTTGTTTAGCTATGTTAGTGTCCTCGCGGATTCGTCTTGTCTCTGTAGCATTTGTTTAGCTATGTAAGTGTCCTCACGGATTCGTCTTGTCTCTGTAGTATTTGTTTATCTACGTAAGTGTCCCCACGGATTCGTCTTGTCTCTGTCGTATTTGTTTCGTTATGTTAGTGTCCTCACGGATTCGTCTTGTCTCTGTAGTATTTGTTAAGCTATGTTAGTGTTCTAGTCTTGTCTTTAGGTTTTGGTCTTGACAACATTTCCTCAAGTGAACGTCTTTGAAATATCTGATTTTAGACTTCGAGGTAGAAAAACTTACAGTCATTACGTAAGAAATTTCTTCAGAAATTCTGGTTTAATCATTGGAAGTGCGATCTTAGAGTATTCTAGTTTTCGAAGTTCTGAAAACTGTAGGTGCATGCAAAGGGTGTGTTCGGCCCTGATCTTAACTGACAAGCATTGCCAATCTCACATTTCCCGCCTTCGGAAACCAATAAAAGAAGGGGGGAGTTACAAGAACATGTTACATAATATCGACAAAAGAATACCGAAACGACAAAAAAGTGAGAAAAGTCCATATGACCGAAACCTAAAGACAAGCCAGACAAACCAATAAGAATGGAACACAACAAACAAATGACACAAGGATACACGTATAACAAAACAAAAAATACAATAAACCAAACAGAATCAGAACAAGATAGTACAGAAACAAAAACACTAGCAATGTGAACTCGCACTTAAACCCGGGAGTGAAATCAGGTGGTCCGGAAGGGTAAACATGTCCTGCTCAGTTAATGGCATACGCCACACAACCAGCGAATAAAATCCAGTGAAGTGATAAGTCTAGTGAGCTGTCATTTCCATGAGAACTTGAAATCTACCTGAAGATATCTAGTCTCACACTTCTTATGGGCAATCAGTTCGTGAAGACGCCATTGACGTTTAGGGATTGATGATATTAACAAAGGCTGAACATAACCGTGTTATAGAAGTTACATTCACTTTTCGGATCTTTGTTGTTTGGCCATAAACAAAAACATTCTCAGTGTAACATAGAAGAAGAATATGTTTATTTTTTCCATTAAATTGGCTCACAAGGAGCATAATACAATACATATATTTTAGTATATTCTGACGTTAACCTATGTAAATGTGGTATATGCATTGTTGAATTTGGCCACTATTTAAGTATTTGGTTATTCTATGTTCTGCTCCTAAATCTTATGTTTTTCTGTGTTTGCTTCAGATATCAACAAAGATTTCAATTATAATAAACTTACATTCGGTCAGAAAACATTCATCTCTTAGTTCAACAGAAAATATTGTGTAACTTTTTATTTCAGATAAGATTGGGAAGGTTGACATGGTGACAGTGAAGGGAGATATGTCGAACTAAGAGAAGGTATTAAGGAAACCATTGTTAACCCATTAAGGACATACAGGTTAACGTATAAGATGCACCATTTAGTTCTGTTGGAAGTTTTTATATCTTTGTGCTATGTATCTGTAGTGTTATCAAACCAGTTCGATCCTCACGTGTTTCCAAAGACTGGACCGTATTTTGAAGGATGGTATGTAAGAATAGTTGATTTTGACAGTAAAAATAGTTATGGGTTACTTTTTGGCAGCGTTTTGCCTACACCATTAAAACTCTCGTCTGATCCGGAAATAATGGCGTCTTTGTTATACAGATCTAATTGTACACGTAATAACAGTTGTGTTTTGAACTCCGTTAGTAATACGTGTCAACCCAAAGATCTGAACATAACGGTACGGAACGCATCTGTGGTACAAAACCCAGATGATAGGAGTCCGTCACATTTCGAATGGATAACCCCTTTTGGATCATTTATGCAACAAATCAACATAACAACATTCCATTTTAATTTTGGGAAATACATTTTTAGAGGACAAATTGGACCACCTGATCCGTGGGGCCCGAACGGCGAAGGTCCGGAGGGATGGATCGATAAACTCCCTTTTATCCCCCTGCATTGGTTCGTTTTTAGTTTGGGATCGCCAGTAATTTTATACGAATTGATTGACACACAAACGGGAATATCAGTTGAGGGAAGAAAAGGATTAGTTCATATGGAGAAAAACTGGGGTACTTCATTTCCTGAAGGCTGGATATGGTCTCAAGGCATGTCTTCCTTAGGCCAAATTTCATTCGCACTGTCAGGTGGTATCGTGTCGATAGGACCAAGTAGAACAACTAAGTATTTGTTCGGTTACCGAAATCCATCAAAAAATTTGATTTTAAATTTTCGTCCAGATAACTGTATTGTAACGACTACCCATAATGGTTGTACAGGCACTATAAATGTGAAGGTACGTGGATTACTACACGAGGTACATTTAACAGCCTCGGCATTGACGTCGACTTACAGTGATTGTCTGTATGGACCTGAAATAACAGGATTTAGACCTGCCTGTACAGAAAGTTATGATGCTATTGTTAATATTACTGTATTTGTTAGAGGGATATTTTCTCTGAAGAAAGTCGACAACCAAGTTTTGAATTCGTCTGCCCTTGAGTTTGGAGGAGTGTACACTTGTAACAAACGATGCCAAGGATAGTACTTAAACATTGAAAATTAACTTTTTAAATGTATATCTTTGCTAACATGAACAAATAAAAGAACGTAAGCCTTATCAGCTTGATACTAACTGTTTCACCATGGCTTTGTTTTTTGGCGACCTCAGATAAAATCGGACCCCAGTGTGTAACTCTAAGGTATCATAGGAAAATGAAAGGTTATGATAATGCGTCAATACGTCAACTTATCATCAAAATATAAATATATGTTCCTTCAACCACTGTTAACTAAGTCCGCAACACATGCAGATTTAAATTAAGAACCTTATATGGCTCAGCCATAAATTGGCATTTTTACTTCCACTATAGCAACTCTCTTCAGTATTGAGAGAGCCACAAATTTTGGTATACCTTTGATATTTCTTTAACTTATAAGTTTAATCCCGAGACAGAATACCAACTACGGTTTAATATACCAATAATGTGAACACCACAGTTTAAAAGTATGTTCTTCTGGATTTTAAAATCTCATGCTCCCAACTTTGCAAAGTTTGTCGTAATTTATATGCTAAACTATATATTTTGTTATTCTTCCGCTACGCTATCTCTGTCCGTCCACCCCTTTGTCCTCGTAGAATGCATATTTTTGACCGGTTTGCTACAATTTTCAAACTAGAAATTTGTTATGGTTCTACAGATTATTAAAGGAGTGTACACTGTAACGATTTATATTTTCACTTTTAATTTAGTCTATTTCAGACATATTATAAGGTTTTTATTTTTGTAAAACTTTCAATGTATAAAATGTTAATAATTGTCAATTTTTCACAGGGTTTGTTCGGATAAATCCTAGTACAGTTTTTCAGGGGAACACTTTCTTTTTATTTACACTGGTTACTGGTATATTGAAGATCTAAAACTATTTCACAAAATTATGTTATTTGGAACTTAGTCATTTTGCAGTGAACTCCGCATTGGGGGTACAAGGTTTGTTGGCCCCCGCCGCAACGCGACGGAGGGGCTTAGTAATGGTCTGCGTCTGTCCGCCCCAGTAACTTTGTGGACGCAACTCCTCTGCAACTCAGTGACTGGGCAGATTTGGTTTATATTTTGCATGATTGCTACCTATGATATAAAGATTGTCACACTTTACTGCCATTTTGATTGTGCGATTTTTACAGGAGTTATGGGACTTTGTTGGTTTTTACCACATTGTATCATCTGCAAACCTTATGGATGCAACTCCTCTGAAAATACTGGGCAGATATCATTTATATTTTGCAGGATTGATTACCACACCGCCATTTTGATTCAACGATTTTTACTGAAGTTATGGGGCTTTGTTGTTTTTTTATCAAATTATATCATATGCATAACTCCTCTGAAACTACAAGGCAGATGTCATTTATATTTTGTAGGGTAGTTACATATGATATGACATTGATCACACTTTCCGCCATTTTGGTTCAGATATTTTTTCAAGAGCTATGGGACTTTTTTGTGTTTTATCACATTGTACTACATGCGTACATTGTGGACACAACTCCTCCGAAGCTACAGGGCAGATTTGGTTTTTGTCGAGCCTTCGACTTTTGTCGAAAAAGCGAGACATAGCGATCCTACATTCCGTCGTCGTCGTCGTCGGCGGCGTCCTCAAATATTCACACTGTGGTTAAAGTTTTTGAAATTTTAATAACTTTCTTAAACTATCCTGGATTTCTACCAAACTTGGACAGAGGCTTGTTTATGATCATAAGATAGTATCCAGAAGGAAATTTTGTAAAAAAAAAAATTCCAGTTTTTCCGTATTTTACTTATAAATGGACTTAGTTTTTCTGCCAGGAAACATTACATTCACTCTGTGGTTAAAGTTTTTAAAATTTTAATAACTTTCTTAAAATATCCTGGATTTGTACCAAACTTGGACAGAAGCTTGTTTATGATCATAAGATAGTATCCAGAAGTAAATTTTGTAAAATAAAAATTCCAGTTTTTCTGTATATTACTTATAAATGGACTTAGTTTTTCTGCCAGGAAACATTACATTCATTCTGTGGTTAAAGTTTTCAAAATTTTAATAACTTTCTTAAACGATCCTGGATTTGTACCAAACTTGGACAGAAGCTTGTTTATGATCATAATATAGTATCCAGAAGTAAATTTAGTAAAAAAAAAAAAAAAAATTTTCCGTATTTTACTTATAAATGGACTTAGTTTTTCTGCCAGGAAACATTACATTCACTCTGTGGTTAAAGTTTTTAAAATTTTAATAACTTTCTTAAACTATCCAGGAATTTTACCAAATTTGGACATCTTATTCTAATTCACTCTAAATGTAGTTTATGAGAAAAAAATGCAAATTTCCTATAACCCACAATTTTCTTATTTGTACATATATTCTACTTTTTTAATTAAAGGCTAGATCATTAAGCACTTTAAAATTTGTCTTCTTTAACATTTGTTCATTCAATAAATTTATGTTTCTACTCATTTATAAATCTATATATATATAATTGCATACTATATTAATTTTTTACAACAAAATCTTTTTTCATACATTTCAAATGTTTTATTTCATTAACTGCAAATCTATTATGTGCATTCACCTATCACACTGAAAATATAGACAACATCAAAAGTAGGCGAGACACTGGGTTCCGCGGAACCCTTACGAATTTTTATTTTACGTGATTGTTACCTATGATATGAAGATTATCATACTGCATTTCAATTATGATTTATTGATTTTTATGCCCCGCCTGTAAGGCAGGCCGGGCATGTAGTTGTTCGGTCTGTGCGTCCGTACGAGGTTCAGGTTTAAGGTAGTTTTTCATGAAGGAGTTTTGATATCATCCTAAAACTTTGTACATGGATAGCTTGTGATATAAACAGCAGCATTTTGATTCAAAAAGGATGCTGTGATCTTGAGGTCATGGGTCATCAACTTTGAATTTCTTTATGGAATTTCAGTATAGAATCCAGGTTAAGGTTCAGGTTTAAGGTAGTTTTTCATGAACGAGTTATGATATCATCATTAAACTTTGTACATTGATAGCTTGTGATATAAACAGCAGCATTTTGATGCGAAACGGGTGTTGTGACCTTGACGTCATGAGTCAACGACTTTGAATTTCTGTATGGAATTTCAATATTAGAATCCAGGTTAAGGTTCAGGTTTAAGGTAGTTTTTCATGAAGGAAACTTTGTACATGGATAGCTTGTGATATGAACAGCAGCATTTTGATGCTGAAAGGGATGCTGTGACCTGAGAATGTCTTTATAATGAGAGAATAAACTGAGAATGTCTTTATAGAATTTCAATATAGAATCCAGGTTAAGATTCATGTTTAAGGTAGTTTTTCTTGAAGGAGTTATGGTATCATCATGAATCTTTGTACATGGATAGCTTGTGATATGAACAGCGGCATATAAGTCATTGACTTTGAATTTCTTTATAGAATTTCAATGTTAGAATCCCGGTTAATGTTCAGGTTGAAGGTAGTTTTTCATGAAGTATTGAGAGATAGTATTCATCTATCCGATCGTTAGGGACTTCAAAGTCAACAATATACAAATGTAATTCTATTTACTGAATACTTACATCGTTGGCGGGGCATGTAGTGTCCATTGGACACATATATACTTGTTTTAGGAGTTATGGGACTTTGTTGTATTTTATCACATTGTATCATATGCATACCTTATGGTCACAACTGCTCTGAAAATGTTTTGCAAATTTGGTTTATATTTTACAAGATTGTTACCTGCGATATGAAGGTTATTATACTATACCGCCATTTTGATTTATTGATTTTTATAGGAGTTATGGGACTTAGTTTATTATTTCCTCTGAGACCATTTGTTGGATTGGTTTCATATTTTGTAGGATGGTTGGTTATGATGTGTAGCTGACCACACTATCCCATCATTTTGATTCAACAAATTGTGTTATGAGCTATGGAACTTTGATCATTTTTCCCTCTTTTTATAACTTATTAATATATTGAGAATGCTACTCCTTGAAACCATTTGCCAATTAGTATTACAATTGTTCCTCATCTTCTAACCAACCATACCCGTGAGTGATTTAAAATTATCATAAACTTCCTGTGGCTACATGTAGTAATCTTGTTCAGAGAGTTCTAGAAAGCAGTTTTTAATATAGGGGTCATTTTCAAAAAATGTGCATTTTTTACATTGCAAGATTGAGAAAAGGCAATTTGCTTGAATCATCATATTTAATAAACTTGAAAAATGTATGATATTTCTTTAACAAGATACTCAAATATGCAATCTTAATGACATAATATAAAAATATTATTGACACATTTTCGACTGATGGTGCAAAATTTTGTCTATCCTGTTATCATATTTGTGATAATTTTGTTACTGTCAACAGGCAAAATGTGAAAAACATATTGTTTATTTCTCAAAGATACGTTAGTAGTGTTTCAGAAAACAATAACAT
Organism: Mytilisepta virgata; assembly: GCA_028015205.1. Classification (NCBI taxonomy): domain Eukaryota; kingdom Metazoa; phylum Mollusca; class Bivalvia; order Mytilida; family Mytilidae; genus Mytilisepta; species Mytilisepta virgata. The sequence goes on along the minus strand of CM051520.1, from coordinate 17,324,867 downwards.
TATATTTAATTTCTTTGCATTAACAAGATAAAAATATCACTTAATATTGCATCCTGAAAATAGATTTTCAAATGCTGCAAAAATTACTACAATCAATGCAAGCACTTCCTTATATTCGGCTTAAATTAAGACTTTTGAATCAGATGACAGACATGCATTTAATGGACGCCAGAATAATTTTACACTTGTGTACTTTTATCTTCAAGACTTTACTTTTTGTTAAAATTCAATTTAATGCGATTCAAAAACTTAATTTTGCCGATTTGAAAACATACAAAAAATCATTCAAAAATAAAGTGCAAACATGGTTCTCTCAATCCGGACACTCGTAAATTGCTCAATATTGAGCTTCAAAATCAATTTATTTTGGATTGCATGGAGAAAATCCTCATTCTAGATGATGCCGATTCGAAAAACTTGTGAACTTTTGGTTAAGCACAAAAAAAAATAATGCCATGGTGTCTGAATATCTTTTTAACATAGGTGGACAGGAAATTCTACTTTTTTAAAAAAATGATCCATATACTGGATATTTGTCTTCGTGTGAGTAAAAACAATTCCTGTGATTATACAGGAAGGTGTTCAACCCAATTGTCCAAGAAATCATTAAACACTCCGACACTGTCTTGTAAGCGTTGTCAAAATCCAATAGCCACGGTAGTAGTTTATTTGTGACTCTGTTGTTGTTTAGCGTGTAGCTAACACGAATATTACTGACTTTTAATTATCACTGCGGCAAAATATTTGGACCAATATATGATTTGGCGTATTGGGACACGGATTCTGGGTTGCAGGGTGACAGAGATAAATTTTATAAAAATGGCTAAACTGACGTTCTTCCACATTGTTTACTTTTTTAAAGTTTTTTGGCGTTCTCAATAATTGTTATTATTGTAGCTAACCCCTGTTATATGTTATATCATAAGCTGAAGTCTAAGTTGTTTACTGTATCAGTTGATTATAACAACTATAGAGATCTCGCCTACGCCTAATAAAGAAAGAAACAACTGCTAATTGTAGATTTTTTTTATTTCAGGGGCACGTCCCATAACCGTTTAACATATTTTGTCTGTTTGTTGAGAGAACTAAATGATACCTTTAAAAAATTACACGTCATCCAATAGTCCTAATTTCTGATATTATTTATAAACTTTATGTTAAATATTACTATAGATTACCTATGCCAATAGATTATACTACCTTCAGGGGCGTAGGTAGGCCAAAATGATGTGTTCTCAATGCCGGAAGAGGAAGTCATACGGTAGGGCTCTGGGGTCAATGGTGCAAAATCCTGCATTCTAACAATTTCCTGGGACTTAAAATGACCTCAAGGAAATCTTATTTTCATGACTAACAAGTCAACTTTTGAAAATAAATTTCAAAAAAAAATTATTTAGAGAAAAACAAACAAGTACTGTTGGCTTAGAATTCTGTTTTTTCTTATGTGTAGTGCGTTGAGCTTTTTTAGGTATAAAGTACAATTAAAATATATGGTGCCACCACCATATATTTTAATTGTTATGTAATCAGACTCAACCCACTATACACATGAAAAACCAAATTTCTAAGCTAACACCGTGCAGCTTAAAGGGGTTTTTAATTGTTTGCATCAGCAACATAATCACGATGCTTGTTCCGTAAATGGAAAGAGTAGTTTCCGAAACGGAATATAGCTACAAAGTGATTATTAACATGTTTGTATAATACTTTTTAATTTAGTTTATTACTTAAAATTTATTCTTACTAGATTTACAATGTTTTCATTTTTGTCAAATTTCGAAGTGTACACAACTGCGTTTTTGGGTACGGGTTGCTTCGCGCTTGACCTTAACAATAAAAAAGTGATGTAAAATGTTTTATCCTGCAATCAAGCCATTTCCGGTCTAATAAAAAGGGTATAATAAACTTTAGTCGTATTAGGTCAATGACCTAATAAAGTCTACTGGTACTTGTTTACATGAAGAGCGCAAGGAGCGTAGTGAATGTACCAGATGACGTCGTGGCGTTTCCCGCGTTTTCACGGCAGTTGGATTTCAACTTCAATCGTTATTTTAAGGCATTTTATGCATCTAAAGGATAATGCAGGATAAAGACAACACAAGGTCATTGTCGGAAAATATAAAATTTATTTGGGCTCGCTTCGAAACATGGGGAAAAGGCTCGCTAAAGTTCGCCTTTTCTCATGTTTCTAAAGCTCGACCAAATAAATTTTATATTTTCTGACAATGACTATATATTGTATATTGGGGTGTAATGACATGAGACATAATGACCTATTTCCCTAATATATGTAAGACAGGATATTGGTGTAACATCCAAATTGGTCTACTCCCATTTTGTCTATGATTATACCATTCCCATTTGGTCTATTCCCGTTTTGTCTACTGTGGAATATGACACATTTCCTATTTTGTCTACTACTTTAAAATTCACACAAGGGAATGTGAGACGTTAACCATTTTGTTAAACCACTTTTTTTATTTTCATTTTTTTTGCTATTATAGACCAACCGAGAATAGACCAAGTAGGTATAAATCATTGTTTTGATGAAAAATAAGTTAATTATTGATCAAAGATTTATATTTAAAGGAAAAGGTATCTTCAATCCATATTTGGTCGCATTTCGATCATGTTTCGGTTTTCAATCTACACTTTTGAGAGTAATTGAAGATTGGAAAATTTCTCTAGATAAAAATCACTATTTAGCTGCTATATTAATGGACGTTTCCAAGTCCTTTGATTGCCTTCCTCGTGATTTGATTTGATTAAATCTGAAAGCTTATGGTTTTTCAGAATCTGCTTTAAATTTGTTACAGATTTATTTAAGTAGTAGAAAATGTCAAAGTAGGACAAAATGTTAGCTGTATGTTAGAGATTTTTAAAGGCGTCCCTCAAGGTTTCATTCCGATCTTATTTAATATTTTCATTAATGATATTTTTTATTTCGTTCACCATTTTAATTTATATAACTATGTATACGATAATACTCTATCTAAGTCTGATAAATCAATAGATACTGTAATAAGATCATTGCAGGAGGACAGAAAATCATTGATTACATGGTTTTCCAACAATAAGATGCAGGCAAATCCTGAAAAGTTTCAAGCGATTGCCTTTGGCAACAAAACCCATGATGCTAATGTTTTTATTTTCAACTTTGATAATGTAGTTATAAATTGTGAAGATGAGGTTAAACTGTTGGATGTCAGCATAGACTTCAAATTAATATTCATTCCCATATTACTAATATCTGTAAAAAGGCTGCAAGGAAATTGAACGTCCTTAAGCGGACAGGTAAACATTTGAACCGCCTTGGAAAATCAACTATTTATCACTCTTTTATTGTGTCAAACTTTAGCTACTGTCTGTTACCTCGCACTTCTGTTCAGAACGAAACACATGCAAAATTTAGAAAATTCGGGAACGTACTATACGTTTTGTATATGATGTTTCAGCGAGCCCATACAATGCTCTTTTGGCACGATCAAAATTACTCACATTAAAAACAAGATGAATGAGAAGAATTGCCTTAGAGACCTTTAAAATAATAAATAAGAAAAGCCCTACATCTTTACAAGTTGTTATAAAGAATAAGTCTTATAATTTTAGGTACTCTAATACAGCCGACCTTCCAAGACCCAGAACTATTAGGTACGAGAAAAACTCATTCATGTATGAGCCTTTTGGACTGTGGAATACACTGCCAAACGAGTCCCGGAAAATGACCTCATTTGACCAGTTCAAAAACTATATACAATGTATCTAGCTATAGCGGTGGGTAAAAATGCTTCTGTAGTGCTTATCCTGTACTTGACTGAGTTTTTGTTGTTACACTAGCTTTTTACTTTGTTGTGTTACCTTTATGTTTGCTTATTATAGCTACAGTTTGTATATGTGGGCTTATGATTGTAGTGCTTATTTATTATTTTGCATGCTTAAATATTTTATGTGTTTATAATTAATTTTGTCTCTACTGCTTCATATGTACTTTGCTTTTAGTAATTAATTTATCATTATTGCATGTGATACGTACTTGTCTGTTGCATGTTTACAGTCGATTTAAGGGCTTATCAAAGGAATTGAAACTCTACCTGTTACCAGAATTTCAAAATTGGTCTGATATATGCTTTACAAAAAGGTAGATGTACCGTGATGGATATTGCTATCAATTAGGTTGGCAAGCCTACTTCTCTCAGATATACTTTTATTTCTTTAGATTAATAAAAAATGGCGTAATTTATTGAACATAAGTATTGTTTTATCTGCTAAGGCTTAATCATGTTACTAGACTAATGTAATTGTGTTATGGCGGGAAATGGACTGCAAAGTCCGTCAAAATCTAAAGCAGTCATTGTGAAAACTCTGTATTCTCTCATTACAAGTGGTTGAAGACAACGTTTGCCGGTGTATTTATAGACACCCATGTGGAAGATCCTTTTCTCACATTTCTGTATGTTTGAGACAGTTATATTCGTGTGAGACGTACACCAGTGCTTCATGCATCTCACATCACATGACATCCCTTGGCGTCAAATAACATCGAGCTACAATGCTGAAGTCAGCCTGAAAACCGCACAACTTTTGCGCATCAAATGATATAACGTCGAAATTCAGATAGCTTTAGTTTGAAAATCCCTGAAGAACAACCTAAAAGATAAGTTTTTAAAGTTTTGTACCTTAGATGTCAGAATCTCCAGCCGTACATTTCCAAGTTTTGTTTTTTTTCTTGATTATAAGAGCACGGTTCTCAAATAATGAACTTACCATTTTAAATAGTATATTAATAATATTTTTATCTTCGTTACTCATGATCCATATAAATTTATTTTCTGTTAAAGTTTTTACGGCTTTTACTAAAAGACATTATATAGGGTTCTCTATACTGTTGTAGATGGGAACAGTCCACAAGGAAGTGTAACTCATCCTCAACAGCATGATCACATAGTTTGCGTAATTTATCTATCTTCAACATCTAAATTTATGTGTCTACCTTTTTCAATGTTTAGATCATGAGAACTTAACCTTAGTTGTGATAGTATACTCCTCTGTTCCTGAGTGCCAAGGTTGAGATAGGTTCAAGTTTAAAACAGTATTTAAATTTTCTATTTGTTCTGAGCTTGTTACCATGTTTAGCATTTGTTATATTATTATTATTTAGTTGGTGGGACCATATCTCATTAAATTTAATTTTAAGTCTATGTTTCACTTTTAATTTTATTATTATTAAAATTTTAAAATAAATATTAAAGATTTAATAATCTAAAAATTTGATGTACAAGTCCAACCCATGATTCTTTATTATCTAGAAACATGGAATATGACGCCCTATACATGCTATAAGCAGATGATACAACACTGTTTTTTACATTATTTTTAAGATTTACATCCTGGAGTCTTGTCCAATATTTAACTTACTGTAAAATGACAAAATAAAGCATTGGTTGACTCCCGAGTTCACCCCGTACTCCGGTATTAGAAGTATTAGATTTTACATCCAAAGCAAATTTACAAAATTTGGTGTGTATTTTCTCCGTGAATAGTTTATCTATTTCTTTTGATAAACATTTTATTGGTTCATTCTTAAATTTATTAACTTGAACATTTCCCCAAATTTCTGTACCATATAATAAAACTGGTTTTATTGCAAAAGGGATGAGACTTTGGTTTAGAGGGTGTAAAAGCTTTAAATAATTTAAAGTACGTCTTTAAGCCCTTGTTATAAAGGTTTTGTTTTGCATAAGAATATGTATTTGAAGCTGAAAACGTCTATCTGCACATCATTATATTTAAATGGGATATTGTTTAGTCTATCGGACTTATTAAAGGTAAGAACTTTTGTTTTTTTCAATATTTATTTCTAGCTCCCATTCTTCTGCAAACTTGTTTAGTTTATTAATGCAGTTTTGTAGACCAGATTTACTTCTTGATAACAAGATTAAATCGTCCGCATAGATAAGACAGTTTATTTGGGAGTTATCCAGTGAAACTGGGTCACATGATGAATCAAATTGTTCTGACATTTCTCAAACCTTCCAGGATTTGGACGGAAAATTTCAAACAGATATTGCATATAAAAAGAAAACTAATGCATGATTCTCATTTAGAATTTAATTTCAAGTTTAATATTTTTAATATAAAACCAAATTGCGTAACTATATGATCTTTCCGATTATGATGTTGGTTTTTCTGTAGAATCCCTCGTTATGAAACAAGATATTTTCCGCCATCATGGTCATGGCGACCATTCTTAATTTCAATCTATTTCTTTTGATTTTTACGGCCTCTAATGAGAGAAAATTTATCATTCATACAAGCGTGGTGTCTGACAGAAAAATGTGACTCCTCTGGTGGATTTCCCCTATCTAAAGTCAAAGTCAAAGTGAAAGATTTTATTGATATAAAATCCAAAATCTGGATTGTCATCAACACAAAAACAAAGAACAAACATCAATCATTACAAGAAATTTATGTACATAAAAAGTAGTATATGTATAATTTTGTATTTCTTTCTTTCTATTTGACTGAGGAGCTACATTTTTAAAGATAGTTTACAATACCTATATCATAATCTAAGCAATACAATAATAATAATAATAATAATACATTGTGTAATAATAACATAATCTCATTGTGCATGTATATGTATTTCAATTATATATAATATAGTTAAATAACAGTTAAGTTAGTGTACGTCTGAACTTGTACATCTCACTAATGCAACTCACTTTTATACAACATTTACTGACATCATAATCATTACTTCGAAATATGAGATGTATTTTTTCAGTGTCTGAAAGATTATTGAAAGAGGATAAAATATCTGTAATTTTCTGAAAAAATTAACCTCAACTCATATAGAGTGGTACATTCATCTTCAACTTCAAATTTACCGGATTTGACATGGGCAGCATGGCGGGTGTCATATGCAGCTATATCGGTCATAATTATGTTAAGTAACTCTGTTTAGACTTATTTTAGACTTATTAACTGGTTACCCAGTATCTAGAATCTACTGGTTCCGTTCATGCCAGGCATTCATCGTACTTCGATAACTCTGTATTGATTATAGCACGTTCTCCACGTCTTCACTTTAAAAAACTGTTTATTTGAAATATGTAGTAACATTTCACATGGATTATAATTTCAATATATGAAATTGTGACAATAATTAATAATATGAAATTTATCACCAATTTATACAAACTGTCAAAAGTACATAATTACACGTGATAAAGGGTAATGGTGCAAGTTTTTTTTAATTTTTTAAGCCGCGAGAAAAGCGATTTTTTTTTTGGTAAAATTTATAAATTTATTTGAGTTTTATCTGAGGAAATTTATTATGCGCAATTAACATGCTGTGTGTTTCAGGTAATTATAACTAATTAACGATTTGACATGTATATTGTACCTTGACTGTCCGGATGTTTATTGTTCCAACCGTTAATTAAGGTACACAGGTACATTGTATGTATACAGGTAAACCGTTTGCTGACCAAAAACAGCGTGATTTCATTTTTAACGCCACATTTTTTTTTATAATTAATGCAACATTTTAATAAAGAGGTGTGTGTGTTTAAGGGGGGGGGGGTCACAAAGAATGCAGTGATGAAATATAATTTCAAATGTCAGATAAGTAACATTTTAATTTATGTTAAATTAATAATTTATCTTTTTTGGTATTTATATATTTAACATTTGACATATTATATGAGTAATTCTATTTACTCGTATATATATTTACTTTGTTATGGCAAGGTAGAAGCTGATTAGGATGGGCGCCATCTTGAATAATAATAGTAAAAAATAACACATTTCAAAATAGCTAATTTTCAAATCAATTTGGAAGGGACATAATCAAAATTTAAACTATTGCAATTACGATATTTCGAAAAGTTATGAAGGTTTTACTCAAACATATGATATATGAAGACCAAAGAATATACTTTATTAGTAACATCCGAGACATAAAACAATATGTCTCTAGTAATATATCAGTATCTATAGTATGCATACAAAAAACAAAAAATAGACCATGTTATACAACATACCACCAGCAATAATCTTACACATGATATAAAACAATAAAGAATTATTTTATTGCCAGTTTTTATTCATTAAACTAAACCAAACAGACAAAATACTATATATTTCTTTCACTTCCGGTATCAGGTCGCCATATTACTAGAAAGTGTAAAAATTACCTATTTTCATTTGAGAAGGGACGAAGGAAAATCGTAAATTAAACTGACAAATATGGCCTAAAATGTTATATATATATATATTATCTTTAAAGTTGTCCGTGCAAAATTTCCGTAGACACCGAGTTATTGACATAATTTGCCTGGTTTATAAGGGTTTGATCGTGAAATAGCCATTAATTACATTGGTTTTAATAAGCGTTCTGTACGAAATATATAGTCGTATTTTAATCGCTCAGGGACGAAACTTCCTCTAAATTTAAACTGTTGAGAGAAAAATATGTCAAACATGAATGTTTATACTACAAAATTGGTCGTGCAAAATAACTTGAAAATTAACCCATAGAGTATAATTTGAAAATTTATTGAACCCCATTGAAATTTCCCATTAGTAAGTCAAAACAATATGGTGGACCTATACGTCACGAAAGTCACGTGATGACCGCGATAGCTGGAGATGACTGCAGGAAACAGAGACTGCTTACTCTTCCGGAGCACCTGAGTCTACCCCCGGTTTTTTGGTGGGGTCCATGTTGTTCATATGTTTTTAGTTTTTAATTGTAGTGCATGTATTGTTTTGGTCTGGTCTTCGTTGTTCTCCGGAGTTTGTCAGTTGTTACGAGTTTTCTCTCCTTCGAATATATCCCTTTGGTATTTCTTGACTTTACTTACATCTATGAAAGATAGTTATAGTATTACGCATCACATTTGTAGCTTCCGCCGGTTTGCGTAAGAATTTTTTATCATTCACACACTAGAAACTCTTTTGAAATAGGCGCTAGTTTTCTTACACTAATCGTCGTAGTTGTCCTCCATAAACCGGAGGAAGGATATGCAGAAAAAAAGGTTGTTCGGGACCAACATACCTAATTTATTTTTCACAATGTTCTAAGCGACAGTTCCTGATTTGATGTTTCCAGAAAAGAAGAAACCGAGTATTAGGTAAATAATGCATTACAACAACACAAAAACAAAATTTTGTCACAATGGTTTTGCATAGTTCCGTGTCTTCTTAGACCTGAAAATGCGCATCAGAGACAGAACTGTTCTTCCACTTGTTCAAGGTGTTGGTATAAATCTTGGCCTTGGGTAGTCCTAGGCATATCACAGGAGTTTGAAATCTTATCAATAAATGTCTGTAAATAGTAAAACAAAATGTCTGTACACTCACAGAGAAGCTCCTATTTGTGAGTGTACATTTTGTTTTACTATTTACAGACATTTATTGATAAGATTTCAAACTCCTGTGGGCATATGACCTTCGCATTCCAGAATTACAAATGTATGGGACTTAGATTGTCCAAAGATAAGTAGTTTTTCACATCTCGCGTACTAAATCGAGTATAACTTGACTGATTATCTTCAAACTTTAACACATTCTTACAAATGGTGGTCTGAGGGTGTGTATACTCTTTGACCATTTCCACTTTTGTCATTCCAAAGTTATGGGACTTAGATTCTAAAAAAAACCCAATTTTTCACATATCACGTACTAACTCCAGTGCACCTTGACCAATTTTTTTCAAACTGCTTACATAATGATATTTAGTTTATTGTTACAGTGTTATTATTGCTGTTGAAAAAGTAATGACACTTAAATTGCTAACCAGAAAATCAATAACTTCATGACGGACATATCATGCACGTAAGGCACAGCAGTTTATTGTTAATTCTTTTGAACAAGCTGCGCTGTTGAACAATGATTTCATTTTTGACATATTCTGTGATCTCCATTTTTATTTAAGGGCATACGATACAGTTACAGGGGACATAATCGCGTCGCTAACGTCCAACTAGAACTTTTCGCGGAACATTTTCCTTTTCCCCTAACGTCGCTAATTCGGACGTCTCCTTTTTGCGGAAAATAACGTTACGTCATAAAACGGTTCAGGCAAAGAGGGAAATCAGTGGACAAAAAAACACGATCAGGAACACCAAAAAGACGACAGTCGAACGACAAACAACAAATAACACAAAATACTAAAAAGTAGACACAGAAACGAGTAGCAGGAACCCCACCAAAACTACAGGATGACGTTTTAATGGGTTTCGTGGTGGAAAGTTTTCCCTTTTGGAATAGATAAAGATTCCGATACATTGACATCTATATTTATACTTCATGTAGTTGTAAAATCCCTTAGTTCAAATGGTGCATGAATATAGTGAGGAACTTCCGTGTATCATGCAGATACCTTTACATTTTTGTACATCATCTAATAAAAATGAAATTACAAAATTAATTTCTCGGACTTCCTAACTTATGGTGATTTGCTTTTTGTCAAAAGAGAGTACAAATACTAATTAGACATATATATGCTGAGAAACGCTAGTCATATACGTTTAAATACTTGTATTGCTTTGGATAGAAACAGAAGTTCAATAATCGGCGAAAATTGTCAGTATCTCCAGATATATATTGAAAAAAAAAAAATTTTATAAAAATTATTTTTACAGAGGCAACGCATTCCACAGCATTATGTCCCATTGGTGACAGGACATTTAACACAAAATATGCAGTAAGCAAAATTGTTCTAAAACATATAATTTTATCAGGAATTCTTTTCAAAGAGAGCGATTCCAAGCCTTTCATTCATACACGCGGTAATCGGGACCACGCGAGTATCCGTTTTGCGTTATGATGGCACGTCATTTCCCGCTTAAAATCAACAGTTGTACAATGCCTAAAAAGTCGACAATTTTTTCAAAATATCTAAAAAATGAGATCATGGACCCCTTAATTTCGAATCTGCATTTGATAGCAAATTATAAGGACAACATTATGTGATTTTTAGATTAAATTATTAATAGCAGATTTTTTTTTAATACACTGATGTATCGTGCCTAAATTCAAAGTTATTGGTAATATATCACATATTTTGAAAAAAATGAAAAGACCTTGTAGCATAAAATCGTCTAAATGAGGAACCTGAGTGAGTTATCTTTTCCTAACCAATGTAGGTAAGGGAGATAATTAAATGCTCTCCCTTTTGTCCTGAGGCTAAAAGGGAGACAAATTTATTATCTCCCTTACCTACATTGGTTAGGAAAAGATAACTCACTCAGGTTCCTCATTGTATGTATCGGAAGAGAAGAGATATTCGTTTTCTTTATGCAAAAAACCCGATGTATTTATCTTTTAAAACAAGAAAGTAATTGATTTTTATCGAAATATGTGAAGACGATATTTGCACAATTTTAGTAAAAATCCTGGAAATTGAACCTTAAATATCTCAAAAAGTAGCATATGAAGGTGTAATTTTCTTTGTATTTTTAGAAAGATCGATAAAAAAACTACCAATATGCAAAATCTAAAAGAAAAATCAATAGTAGATCGAAACTGTATCGTATGCCCTTAATGTTATGGGTTTGTATAAGGAAGCAGTGATTTCCTCAAACTGTCTCTAGTCCAGTCAATCTAGCATAAATTTGACCCTAACCTTAAAGTAATTGCAAAAGAAGATTTTTAAGTTTTAATCTTTAGCATTATACCCCAAATATACACAGAAAAAAGTCCAACAAAATCTAACTTAAGGAAGACTAAAAAATCACGATTTTAAAATTCCTATGGAGATTTGCATTGGAAATGGGAGATAACTCTGCAAAAAAGGCAGAAATATCAATAAAAATTGATATAAAATTATAACTTTACCGCTTCTATTTAGCAGATTGTATTGATTTTTGATATTTTAGCCGTCTTTAGAGTATAACAAACAACTCTAAAGGTGTTTTCATATCTTTTATCAAGCTACAACCTAGATTTCGTAATTCATTAGTTGACCAGACCATTTATTAAATTGTTCATCATGTCAAGGTAAAGAATCTCAAATTTAATAAAAATGATTAAGCATATATTCTTCTTTTTGTGGTTTAAAGTTTCTTTAAACAAGGTAGATGCTGAACAAATATAATTTACAGATATAAACAATACCAAATTTTCACATTATTTTTACAAAATGGTCACAAAGCCAAAAATTTGCAATTTCTTTGATGAAAAATGTGCAAAAAAAATAAAAATACCCATAACACTTCGGTTTTGTACATTTCATGAGCAGAAGATTATATAATATACTCAAATACGAACTTATAATCCCATCAAAGTATCATACTTTACATGAATTTTAAGAAAATCAACCAAAAACTGTCAAAAAAGACTAATTTTTGTGGAGTTATCTCCCCTTTCCAATGTTAATTTCCATAGGAAATTAAAAATGCTGATTTGAGTTTTCCTCAAGTTAGATTTTATGAGACTTTTTTCTGTGTCTATTTGGGGCTTAATGCTATAGATTAGAACTAAAACATTTTCTGTTGCAATTAGTTTGAGGTTAAAACTTAGTTTGACTGGACTACTACTCTACAATAACATATACATTTATTATGCAGAGGCAGATATGTGTTCATGTATACGTATTTGTAAGGAATCTACCATCTTTATTTGAGAATAGATATACATATAACAAAAATTATAGACTGTTTAAGGATATTTTTATAACAAGTTATTATATTTGTAATACATGTAATTCTTTTTTGACTACGATATTTAAAGACCGATACTCACTTCCAAAATATATGACTCCTCCACCATTCCACTACTATTCCACAATACTACACTGTACATGGCTTTAATGTCATAAAAAAGCATATAAAACATGAAAACAAAGAAATTGTGTATTTCTTTTGCTTAATATATATTTATTCTGTGTTTCAGTTAAACAAGATATAAGATTTTATTAGACCAGTCATGGACCTTCAGTTAGTATACCAAATAACAGATGAACAATATTCATTATCATCATTAGACATATAGCAAAACAACAAGAAAACTAATTAGTACATGTAAGTATGTATGCTGTAAGTGCACAGAGATTGTAAAAAGATTTTGACTTGACACAAAACAATGAGCATGTTTAAAACTTGAATATTACATGAATATATACAAATATAGAAAGTTGTGTTTCATTTACTTTTCAAGAAGAACATTTTGTCTTCAAAAGTCATTAGATTAATTCTAATTGCAAACTGAATCAGTCTCATGATTGAAAGCATTATAGCGAGCACTATAGGAGCATATGCATTTTCTACATATGGGTCATTTAGAAAAGTCTTTGTTTAATAGGGGCGGCGATATTGTGCTACATACTAAAGCTAGAAAAAATTTCGTTCACCGGAAAGGGAAATAAATTGCTTCAAATTATAATTTTAGAATCAGAATCGTGAACAGCATATTAAAGTATTATTGGACCAACCCCATAATAAGTAATGTATTATACAGACAATTTTACATGTACCTGTTATTACTCTAATTTTTTGACACTTGAATACACTTACAACATGTATGATTTGGGAAAATCATCAAAAAATTGGAATTTTGATCTTTTACCACCACTTTCTGAATTCTGTAAGATCGGATCTTGGTACATCATATATGCGATATTTTTTGGTTTAAGAAATTTATCTCTTAATTACCATAAAATAGTTGTTTTTAATGTTAAAGATTACAACAGTTGAAATTTCATACACCCGAAATATTGTTGACAAATATGGCAACACGAAATCTGGATCTTTGCAGACATATTATGGTATGAGCCTGTTGGCGTCATCGTTGTACGTCTGTGTCCATAGACAGTAGGTTTCCTTAGGTCAAAATGAAATATATGTGTGTTTCCTTTTACCCGACTGGCCTCATTTTCGACCACTTATCTCGAACATTTTATTGACTTCGGATCAGAAAAAAAATCAGAATTTATCGGTTTTTATTTAGTTTAGCCTTAAAAAGCTTTGAATCGTGTCTATAAAATGTTTGATTTCAGTGGAACTTTTAAATGCAGTAAGCGTAAGTAAGTAATTTCCAGTTTGACCATTTACCATTTTTTGGAAAGACAATAAAACAAAATAAAATGTTTTTCCTATCTAACTACCCTATGTCATTTTGGGCATGTAACCGGAAACACACATGTATATCATTTTGGCCTTTTAATATTTCACTGCAATGGTCCCCCATTAGAAATACAGGTTTGGAATTCATTAAGGGTTTTTCGATAATTTTGGTGTAACTTTTTTAATATTTCTCTGATTTTTATGATTTTTATACGACCGCAAAATTTTTGCGGTCGTATATTGGTATGACGTTGGCGTCGTCGTCGTCCGAAGACATTTGGTTTTCGCACTATAACTTTAGTATAAGTTAATAGAAATCGATGAAATTTAAACACAAGGTTTATGACCACAAAAGGAAGGTTGGGATTGATTTTGGGAGTTTTGGTCCCAACAGTTTAAGAATTAGGTTCCAAAAAAGGGCCCAATAAGCATTTTTCTTGGTTTTCGCACAATAACTCAAGTATAAGTAAATAGAAATCTATGAAATTTTAACACAAGGTTTATGACCATTTTTGGGAGTTTTGGTCCCAACAGTTTAGGAATTAGGGGCTAAAAAAGGGCCCAAATAAGCATTTTTCTTGGTTTTTGCACAATAACTTTAGTATAAGCAAATAGAAATCTATGATATTATCTTGGTGTAAGGGAGGTAATCCAAACACATTTAAAGTAAAATATTGTGTATGATTCGATTATGTATAAAGAAATGTAGATTGTCTTGGGGTGATTTATAGCTGTCAATTTATTTTTAGAAGTTACTATTAATTAATATGTCATTTTCTATTTTAAGACTTCAATGATGTATTTAAATGGGTAATTATGTTTGCAAACTCCATGAGAAATTTGAATAGGGACTATGACCTTATCTTGAGGGAAAGAATTTTTTTTTTGGAAAAAGGGAAAGGTGGGGGGGGGGGAGTGAAAATTTAGGGGGTAAATAAGAAATTGGGGGGGGGGGGGGACAATTTTTTCTCATTTCAGATTTCCGAAATTAAAAAGAAAATTTCTTCAAACATTTTTTTTTTGCAAAAAAAAGGGCTGGGGGGGGGGGGATACAATAAGTTTTTTTTTCTTTGGGGGGGGGGGGGTCAATATGCAATAGCATAGTGTATTGCACAAAAGCAAAAAAAGCGGTAAAATTTAATTTATTTTTTGGGGGAGGGGGTTCAATTTGCAACAGCATATTGTATTGCACAAAAAGCAAAAAATTGAATATAAATTCAAATCATATGACCAATTCTAAGTTCTTTGACTACAGTTATTCTGTGTCAGAAACCTATTATGTGTCAAATATTTAATTACAATCCAATTTCAGACCTGTATCAAGCGCAAATGTGTCCATTTTTGCCCCAACTGTTCAGGGTTGGACCTCTGCGGTCGTATCCAGCTGCGCTCAGCGAAGCAATTTATTGGTTTTAGTGTTCCTTGATGAAAATGGAAAAATTTATTCAGAACTATTTTTCACTATCTCTTAACATTTTTGAGATATAATGGACAGAAAAAGGGACACGCCTTTATTTTTGAAACTTTTTATTTATTATCCGATTTTGATGATTTTTTTAAAATGGTTTGTCATATGAAATACAATAAAGTTAATCCAGACATTTTTGTGTATCTTTTGTTATTGCAGAGATAATAGGATCCAAATTAGCCATTTTGAGGGACACCTAAAATTTCTATTTTTCATCCAATTTTAATGGAGATTTTTTTCTTTAATTTATCTTGATGAGTGCTTTCAGTAGTTTGTCAACACATTTTTCCCATTTTTTACAATTTTTGAGATTTTGGTGGTTAAAGGGGCCAAAAAAGCAAGATAGCTGGAATTCTAAATGTTTTTTTTTGTTTTTCATCTGGTTTTTATGGGTCTTGTCCAAAGGGACAAGTTAAAAAAATTGTTATTGTAGAGGTCTGATATTGACTTTTAAGTGCTCTTACACCTAAATTTATTTTTGATGATATCTAGATCAATTTCAAATTCCAGTGTGGTAAACAAAGTGCCATGTGTTGGGGACATTGGAACACTGTTCTCTTATTAAGAACTACAAAATGTATCTTTACAAAGGTAAAGAGTGCCTGTTATGCTTTAGAATGTTATAAATTAGCCTCAGTGGCTAGAGGTCAGAATTTATAAGTTGTCTGTGTTTATAGCTTGGTTCATTGACATTGTACCACCTGGAAGCACTTTTTGTGTAGCCTGAGGTGTTGCTGAAGGCTGTAGGATGGTGCTGAAGGTGGTTAATCTCATTGCCCACGGCTATAAACATAGATCACAGATTTGTTTCCGGTTTGACCTTTTCTTTGGTCACAATATTTGATGGTCAGTTGAAAAGCAAAGCAAAATGGGACTCAATTTCATTACGCATTTAAACAGATATCAAGTTTATGCAGGAAATGCCATCCTTTCCATGTTGAGGATGTTACCTTCAGTAACAACCTCAGAATTTTTGTTTTTATTTAATTTTTATAGCAAAATGTGTCATACAGTGTTATTTCAATTTTCTGCAAAATGGTACATTTTACGTTATAATAGCTTTGCCATCATTGGAAAGCATTTTGTCTCTCTGTCTTGAGCTAAATATTGTTCAAACTCAGATTTTTGTGTTTTTATTTAAATATGATAATGAAATGCCGTGTAATGCATTATTTCAATTTTTATGCGAGTGGTATCTTGTATGTTATAATCTGGAAAGCAATTTGTCTCCTCTGTCTTGAGCAAAATAATGTTAACATGTATACTAAAGCAAAGGGAATACAAATAAGACATTTCAATGTAGTAACCAGGGTCCATTAATAACAACTAGAAGGTGGCATTGGTTTTTAATCAACGTCACATTAGCCAATCAACAGCCAACATTTATACCAAACTGGGGATAAAGTTCTAAGTTTATTTATGCTTACTAGTACATTCAAATGAGTTGTGTTTTAATACAATGGCAACAATGACAGTGATTAAGAAAGAACTTTAAAAGAAATCAAAGTCATGGAATTTTGAAATAGTCTCTTCATGTCTAGTTCATTTAATCAGTCATAAAATGGATTGATTACCAAATCCAATGGTCACTCCTATGTGTTATTGAACTTCATATATCTGTAACAGTTGACACTGTATGGTAAGAGCAACGGCACTGGTTGCTGGTTATCACTTCTGGTTTAGCAGAAATAAACTAACTTGCTCTTACCATACAGTGGTTGAAGCAGAAAGGAAAAAAGCTTCTGAAAACATCAAGTAATTATAAACTATTGTAACTGAGTACAATAACCAATATTCTACAATACATCCACTTTTGTTCAATTTTTGCATTTTAGTCTGTTAATTCCTAAACACAATTTCAGGCATCATATAGGGGCCTCGGTGGCCGAGTGGTCCAGGTAGTTCGTCATGACTACTAATGATCACTAGCCTGTCAACGCTGGGGTTGTGAGTTCCAATCTGACCTGTTGCGGGGTGTGTTTGACTCCGATCTTAATTGACAAGGATTGCCAATTTTCCTACCGAAGGTCGGTGGTTCTCTCCGGATACTCCGGCTTCCTCCACCAATAAAAACTGGCCGCCACGAAATCGCCAAATGTGCTGAAAACGGCATTAAACACCAACTTAACAATCAGACATCATATACAATACAATGCAAGTCAGCAAATTGAGTCACCATACTTACATCTTTTTCTTGGGTGACCTTTAAATTTTTGCATTTTAATTTATTTCTCGTAAATGATATTTGACAACTACAATCAACTTATATATATTACATTACAAATATTACAGATCAGCAAAATTTTAGTGAACATGATGTAAATTTTATGCTTGAGTAACCCCATAAAATTTAGCATTTTAGCAAAGTATTAAAAACTGAATTTACATGTTGTGTAGTACTGTATATTCATTATTCATGAGATGCTTTTTAAAAAAAAATTAATGGGAAGTAATAAACCACAAATTTAAGTCTTCATTGAAATTATACAATTATTTAGTTATTTTAATATGAAAATTGATAAAAATATAGAATTAGATATCGTCATGATCCAGTACCAACCTTTTCTCGGCACAAAAACTGGCATTTACAAAGAACGATTCCACAGTACATATCAGTGGTACTATAGCATGAAAATTCTCATATGTTGAAGATTATTTTGAAATCGCAATTCATATAGGAAGGATATAATATCTCACTTTACCACATTTTAAATAATTTTCACATGGGGCATTCCTTGTCTTACACACACTTTCTTTAGCTTTGGAAAAAAATGTGCAGGTGAAAAGATAGTAAAGTCTATTAAATGTTTTGATGTTAGCTATTGATTGTGTAAAAATCGTCAAATTTCAAATCAAACCTGTAAATTTGTGTGTAAATGCATTTATGCCAATAAGTTGGTTACCTCTTTTCACATTTTTAGCTCACCTGGCCAAAGGCCATGTGAGCTATTGCCATCACTTGGTGTCCGTCGTCGTCGTCGTTAACAATTATACAAAACTCTTCTCCTCTGAAACTACTTGACTAATTAGAACCAAACTTGCTATGAATGTTCCTTGGGGTACCCTGCATAGAACTGATGTGGGGATTTTTGATTCGTCGAAAAACATGGCCGCTGTTACTTAAAATAGAACATAGGGGTCAAACAACAGTTTTTTGCAAATATCTCAAAAATCATTAGGTTACGGCATATTCTGACTGGTTGAAAGTGTTCAGCATGATGAGAGCTACCTATGTGCTGATTTTCGTGAAAATCTGTCAACTGATGTTAGAGTTATTGCCCTTTTTTGACATTTTTGGCTTTTTTTATGTTATTATTTTAAAAATCTTCTTCTCTGAAACTACTATTCAAAATCAAATGAAACTTGGTAAGATTGTTCCTTGGGGTACCCTGCATAGAGCTGATGTGGGGATATTTGATTCGTCGAAAAACATGGCCGCTGTTACTAAAAATAGAACATAGGGGTAAATTGCTGTTTTTTGCTAATAACTCAAAAACCGTTACAGATATCGAAAATTTGACATGGGATAAAATTGATCAGCATGACAAGATCTACCTACCCTGAAATTCCAAAACACATTTAGGAGTTATTGCCCTTTTTTTGTCAATTTTTCAAAATTTAACATTTTTTGTCATTTATCTCCAAAACTATTTGAGATAGAAGTGAAATGTAAATGTGAAAAATGTTTGCCATGTTGAGATCTACATACCCTGAAATTTGAAAGGAAATCCCAAAACCCATTTAGGAGTTATTGCCCTTTTTTGTCAAATTTTCACATTTTTGCATTTATCTCCAAAACTATTTGAGATAGAAGTGAAATATAAATTGAAAAATGTTTGCCATGTTGAGATCTACCTCTCCTGAAATTTTGAAGGGAATCCCAAATTCTATTTAGGAGTTATTGGTTTGTGTAATTTAAGGTCGGGTTCTGTTACATTTATTTAAGGTTCACCCTTATTCCTGGTCAATTTTGTCAACTTCCTGCCAGGACTACCACCATCAGGGAACATATTTTAACATTAAACCTTATGAAAAATAAATCTTCAACAAATTTTCCCTGAACAATTGAACCAATTGCAACAAACTTGGTCAAATAGTTGATTAATTGTCTCCAGGTGAGCGATAACCAGACTCCAGGTGAGCGATACAGGCTCTTGTGAGCCTCTTGTTGTGAATAGTTTTCCTAACTTAAAGTAACCTATTGATGCTTCCATAAAAATTATTTCAAGATCCTGCACCATGCATTGTATGTGGAAAGTTGGCTTGTTTTTCATCATTTTTTAATTAAAGCCTATGAAAATTTGACATGTAGGATTGCTATTCTGTTTTATTTTGTTGAGATGTAATTTTTTAAAATAATTTTGTACATGAATAATTCCAATTATTTTGTATTGTTTGTGAAAAGATGTCTGTAATGATTGTAGATGTCAAAATAACATTTAAACCAATTTGCCAAGCCAGAAGTTACCTGGTTTGTTAAAGAGATTGTTCATTTTCCACATCATTACAAAATAAAAAATGTCTGTAATGTACTTGTTAACTTCAATTTGTTCTGTGTAAGCAAGGAGAATGAACATTACATCAAAGTCATGGTGTATTCCAAGAATTATTGTGACAAAATAATGCTTGGAATATAAGGTTATAGTGTAATTCAAGCTTTATTGTGATAGGGCTGTGTAAAATATTGTTTTCAAGGGTCAGACTCGTAGTTCAGTCAACTTGTGGACATACAATTATCGCAAATTATCCCGGTCTGCAAAAAAAAGTATTGCAATGTTTAACTTAGTTTTATATAGATCTTTAGGACACTATTAGAAAAAACTATTTGATTAGTTGACAGCAGTGGTCCTCAGTTTTAATCTTGTGACCGTTTCTGCCCAAAAACCATAGTAGCTCCGAAGAAAAAATTAGTTAAGTAGTTAAACATAGGACCCATCTGGGAATTCGCTGAAATGTTGTTGAAACAATAGGGATAAAATTAAGCTAGCTAGGCATTGAGGTTAATTTTGGGTGTCTGATTAATTGAGTTATGGAGGAATTTAAAATTTATACTCTAAGAGTCTTACATGATGACTGAGAAAACTGACTTTTCTGAACTATTTATTTTCCACTTCGTGATATTTGATTATAGATAAGATCCAGGTGAGCTGTATGGGCTCCTTTGAGCCTGTAGTTGGATTAAAGGATGTTAAACGAGACTGATCATTACAAATTCTGTCTCTAAGCAACTGTATTCTACGAATTTAAACAAAATTACCTTATTTCTTCAGAAGATATAATCATGCATTGTATTATCATGTCTAAGTTGTAACCACCTGTTTTAAGCAATCACCTGTCTGGTGCAATCTTGATTTTTTATTCCCTGTCCTTGAATGTGAAAGGGGAATTTGGATTTATTACTCTTGTCCTTCCGTCCGTCCAGTTTGGTTAAGTTTTTGCATTTAGATCCATTTCTCAAAATCCCATTGAGATACATCAATGATATAATGACTTCACTACAATCCCCTTATAACACTGAACACAGTTTAATAACATTTGGGTCACTATAAGTCTTTGAACTAAATTTAACGCATGAGTGAGTCTTATAAAGTTTTACATTTTAATTCATATCACTAAAATCATCTTACATTATATATTTCTCCAGCAGTTGGGTCAGTATGACCTCCATTTCATGCTTGAATGACATTAAGTTTTGTGTTCAGGTCCAATGCTCAGAGACCTATTGATATATATATCAATAATACGTGCATTACACCACTTTATTCATCTTATATACAGGTAGTTCAATAAAAATCAGCAACATTTTAGTCACAATGACCTACATTTTATGCTTGTATGACTTTGGTTAATTTTTGGCATTTAGGTGTATTAGTGAAGAACTTATGGTGATAAATATATATTAATGATATTTCAGAACTAAAGTCATCTTTTAAAGTACTACCCAACGTAATTCGATCAGTGAATGCTTTATTTGAGCCACCATAACCTACATTTTATGCACGAGTGAATTTCATATTAATTGAACCTCTTTTAAGTAACCAACTGTTTTATGGCCAGATATCAGTGTTCCCTTGGATCAGTGTTCCCCTGGAAGATCAGTAAAACTGGTTTGAGTTTACTACAGCTAAGGAAATAAGATTTTATAAGCTACAAAATGTTAGGTACAGAAATTCGTCAATTCAGCCTATTTATGTCCATTTCTCTAGCTGCAGTTTGTATTCCAGGCTATTCTTTATTGCTACTGATCACATCTAAAAACAAAAAGACAAAAACTTATACTGGTTTTTTACTCTCAGTATATCCAGTTGGAATTTTGTGTTTTCATATAATTATTAGACAAACAACCATTTTGACTTTCTGTTTATTATTTGATGAAGAAAGTAGATATTTTCTGGTAATTGTTTGTTTAGTGTTTACATGTATAATACAAATAATTGTAGTACTACCACCAGCTGTGAATTAATTAAAGGAAGCTAATTAATTCTGACAGAGGTGAAAATTTCTGTGAAATCTTGGTTTTCTCATCATTAAGAAAATGAAGGTTTTAGAAAATGTTAGCTACACGGATCAATAATGCAATGATGTATCCACGACTGGATTCTCCCTCAGATAGATCGGTATTGATCTAAGTTTAAATATCACGGTATGATAATGCAGAGAGTGTCTGCTGTTGTACTCTTTAATAATCACCTAACAATTTGATTATCATATGTATTTATATCTTCTAGCATTTAACTACATGATCTGATAGTAATTCTTTTGTTGTGAGGATTTTTTATCAGCGATTTAAGAGGTAATGTATGCACATTTTTTTTTTGTTTACATTTTTCTGTTGACATTGATTTTGATAAACATAGTAGATAATTTCCAGCTAAATATATGAATTACATGGTGCTCTTTTCTTTCTGTCTCCAAATTGTTGTTATCTAATAGCAGGAGGACCATTTATGAAGGCGTCATGTATAAAAATGTTGATACTAATATTATAATCTATCTGCTTTTGGTTGATTAAAAATTTTCTGCTGTAGGTAAAATATAAAATTTGTAAATGGTTATGTAAAAAGAAAATTGATTATTGGTAATGTAGTATATGTATATATTGGTATTTGTGACAAAGAAAAGAATTATGGGTTTCCAGTTATTTTTTTAGCTACATGTATTTACTTGGTATAATTAAAATTATTAATTATAAAACAAGCTATATCTGACAGGCTTAACATAATGAGAAAATCTCTACATTTATTGCTAAAACGAGAAAATTTACAAAGTACATTTTCAGTTTTTCATGCACTTAGAAGGAACAAATCTGAATACTTGTGATTAAAATTTATGGCTTCCTAAGGAAACACCCATGGGGAGGTAAGGAAAGAATAAAAATAAAATCAATGATTTGGTTAAAATAATACTCAGGCTCAAAAATATGGTTAAAAACTACTTTAAACAATTTATTTGCAAAATAACATGCAAAAAGGAAAAGACACATCATCTTATGAAGTCTTCTCCTACTGTACTTTGTAAAATAAAATCTTGGTTATTAATTACTGAGAAGATGTTTTATATGAGTTATAATGATTAATTATTTATGGTGAAACTTCTTTCATATTCCTCACCTGACAGGTAATATACATGTACTAGGTGATCAATATTATATATACCTGATTACAATCATCTACTACCTAATTGCATTCATACCCATAAAAAATTGTTGTTTATAATTAATCAGTAATTAATGTGAACTTAAAAATAATTTATAATTAATCAGTAATTAATGTGAACTTAAGACTTGTTTATAATTAATCAGTAATTAATGTGAACTTAAAACTTGTTTATAATTAATCAGTTATTAATGTAAACTTAAAAGTTGTTTATAACTAATCAGTAATTAATGTAAACTTAAGACTTGTTTATAATTAATCAGTAATTAATGTAAACTTAAAACTTGTTTATAATTTATCAGTAATTTATGTGAACTTAAAAGTTAAAACTTGTTTATAATCAATCAGTAATTAATGTGCATGTCAAACTTTATCAGCTGCCTGCTGTAGTTTTGACTTCAAAAAATATTTTTTTTATGGAATGAATAAAATTTACAGACCTACTGTTACCTGTAAAATGTACTCAGTAGTCATAAGATTTTTGGTAAAATAAGTGCATTGTACTTACATTGTTTTCTAACAGCCAAACTGGGCAAAGCGATAATGGTTTGTAAGGATGTTTGTCGATTTCATGATATTAATTAAAATACCACCAAATGCAGTGAAACTTTATATGCTGCTACAGTGTATATGGACCATTAAATACTGTTCAAGTTCCATTTGAAATTTTGACTTTTACCATTGCAGAGTAATTTCCCTTGATTTGTTAAAACCTACTGAAATTGAAGGTTTCCAGGTAGAGGTGTCTGTAATCAGCAATTTTGAATGATGTAAGCTATAAACATTGTTCATAGTACCAGTACTTTATATTGATAAAAAGCCTTGTTAACTAAATGGTCCAGGTAATTAGTGCAACAAGTATTGCACACTGACTAACCTATTAACATTAGGGTTGCGAGTTCTGATCTCATTTTTGGCAAGGTTTGATTGACCTAAGTCTACATTTCCAAAGATTTCCATTTTTGCAGCTATTGGTGGTTCTCTTCAGTTACTCTGGCTTTGTTAACCAGTAAACACTAGCAATACCAATAAAGCCAAGCAATTTGAAAGTTGCATAATATCTTAATAAACATGTAAACAAAAATACTCTAACTTCATTACTGTGTAATGCATTAGTTGTTAAATTGTCAGTCTGTCAGATCAGTGGTTACATAAGCCAGAAATTGTGTGACTTAAGACGAAGAACAGCAAGTAATTAATGAAACCTGGTCCTTTCCTTGGACTTCTGTCTAATGTTGTCAGGAGGTCATATCTGTAATGTTCTTATTCACAGCACTTGTAGAGGTTTGAAAAAAAAACTTTCCTAAACAAGTTTAAAATGATAGATCATGAAAATTAAAGTTAAAATATTTCCAGATAAAAATAAACAGAATAAAGATTGGTTTTATACTTAGTCAGACTTTAGATGTTTATCAGATTCAGTTGATCTTGAACTTTTTTCCTGTGCATGTCAAGAATTTAACTACATGTACCATGCGTCCCTAAACACCAACTATACCAGTAGTTATAATTATTATATAAGATTATCATTATGTTAAAATGAACTTACTACTGGTACAAGCTATTTAACAGTTTTAATTAGTTGAACTTGAAGAAGAGATTCCATGTATGTGGCAAAAAGTACAATCAAAATGTAATTGCTGTTTTTCATCTTAATTGTATGAGAATGTTTACTCTGGTATAAATGCACTCCTGATAAATGCATATTTTATCAATCTGAAATTACAAAAAAATGAGTCCTGATTGATAGATGTCCATTGGCATTTTATCCTTAAACATCATAATCTAATTAAAAGAAGCCTTTATTTGTTTGAAGTAAATATTTTTTTTCATTTTGAAGTGTCTGGTATTCTGCTGATAAACATTTATTTAACCATTATATAAGCTTTGCTTTGTTGATCCTAGTCGTATATATACCTTTAAGATAACAGCTTGTTATTTTTTTCATTTTTCACCAGCTGGTAGATATTTTTTCTCACTTTGAACTTTTTATATTGTCTTTAATCTCTACTACACATTCTTCTTATTTTCTTAACTAATCAACTTCAGTTTAATGTAGAATAAAAATTAGTGGTGATATTCCAATACAAAATTTCCCACAATTCCATCATTTGCTGAAAGCTTAAACTGTTTCATTGATCAGAGGGAGTCAGCATTCTTATTAAGAAAGAAGATATATTATTCTTTGTAAATGTCAAAGTTTATTTCCACTTTTGTTCTAATTTCGTTACAGAATTCAGTTAGCATTTGCTAAAATGTCAGAGGTTGAACTCGGCTTAATGTGTTTATTTAATCATTCCACTTTCTTTGATGGTGTTCTGAGGAAATGTAACAATATTTTTTGTAAGATATATGGATGTGATGTTTTACTTCTTTGGAGTTCTCAGTGATTATATTAACCTTCCAAAAATCCCATGCATACAGGTATAAGATGGAACATAAAAAAACATTGTTAAGATAACATCCTATATGATTTAACAATGGATGAATGGTAGTAGTAGCCCCCCCAACCAAAACCGGCAATAGCCCAGGAAACAATGACATCAAAAGTATTTTTAAGGTTTTATCCATGTATGTGGCTTTTATTGTAGATCTTGTTGTTCTTGGATTGTTAGTATTACCTCTAATACTTAAGTCAGTACATGTATACAGTCTATATACATTTAGAACAAAAGTAAATTTTTCAGTGATATTGCTGTATTTTTCAACCAAAAAAAAAGAATCGAAACTGATATTATGTGTCTTGAAAATATCAAAGATTACCAGCAATGATCAACATCGTACTGATGATACTTTTCATTCAATGATTCATACATGTATATATAGATATACCATTTTCATTTATTTACAGTGCTTCCTTTGTTAAAAGATATAGATCTTTAAGGAATACTCTATAAATTTTGTAGCATATACATGTTTATTTTCTCATGTTTTTTTAATAGTTTTTGAACTTGTAATGAAGATTTTTCTCCGGGTTGGAAGACTCACTTTTGACTTAATATGAAGGACAGCAGTCATAACAGCTCTATTTCTTTGCTTGAAACTTTGTCCCATACATGTGTAGATTTTGTTTAGAATTTATCCATTGTGTCTTTTCTTACCCCATTTGAAGAATCAAATTTTAAAACATTTTGATTAAATTAGTTATAAATCATATTGAATATGAGTCTCATGTGTTTGAAATTGAAGAATTTAGGCCAAATAAAAAAATGTTTCATGGTACAATTATTGTAGGTATGTAAGTATTATTTTTTATTTTCTAAATTTTTAATGTTGTCCCTTTTGGAGGAATTTTTTGGTTTTAACTATGCTTGTACAAAAATGTCAATAAAAATTTCAGTGTAGGCACACAAAAAAAAAAAAAAAATGTTGGGAGGAAACCACATGTACACATTTCTATTTAGCCTTAATTAGTAGGTAAAAAAATGTAGCAATGTGATCATACAAAATACATGTTTTTTTTAAATCTTTTAAGACCAAATTCCTACACAATATTATATCTGTATTTATAGTATTTATAGGTCAGTAATATAGTCACTTTAAAATTGTTCATGAATATATATGTGTGCAGACAGTCAGGTGAAAAATTTGATTCACAATGATGTTATCATGCCTTCTCCACAGTTAGACCATATTTTTAACTTTTAATATCATTTTAAATGCCTTAAAGGTTTGTTCTGTTGTCATATAATTATTTACATTTTAAAATAGTGCAAATAGGTTTTGAACTTTGAAGAAGCAATGTATTCCATGTATATACATTGTACATTATACAGGGGTGAGTAATCTTAAACATGTATTCTGTATATACATTGTACATTATACAGAGGTGGGTAGTCTTAAACATGATTTCTGTATATACATTGTACATTATACAGGGGTGAGTAATCTTAAACATGTATTGTAGTTTTTGTATCAAAGCAGAAATTCTGAATATTTTTATTTTAAGAGAAAAATTTAGTATATGGGCAATTTAAATCAGAGCAGCTCTAATTAGTTACAATAAAAAGGAAACAAAAGGTACATGTACACATGGTACAGTTAACATTTATTACAAAAAGTACAAATGGTACAGATAACATTTATTACAAAACGTACACATGGTACAGTTAACATTTATTACAAAACGTACACATGGTACAGTTAACATTTATTACAAAAAGTACAAATGGTACAGATAACATTTATTACAAAAAGTACACATGATACAGTTAACATTTATTACAAAAAGTACACATGATACAGTTAACATTTATTACAAAAAGTACACATGGTACAGTTAACATTTATTACACAAAGTAAACATGGTAAAGTTAACATTTATTACAAAAGGTACATATGGTACAGTTAAAATTTACTACAAAAGGTACATATGGTACAGTTAAAATTTACTACAAAAGGTACATATGGTACAGTTAAAATTTACTACAAAAGGTATACATGGTACAGTTAACATTTTTTACGGAAGGTACAAATGGTACAGTTAACTGTTATAATTTATTATAAAAGGTACACATGGTACAGATAACATTTATTACAAAAGGTACACGTGGTAAATAAAAATATATAGCAGATCAATAATAAACTTGATTTCTCTCTTCTCTTTAATAAGGGGCACCACTAAAGCCATTTAAAACTACATTTTTATACATGAGAATAGTGAATTTAACCCTGGATTTGTCTTTCATACCAGTTCCATCATCCTTTTAATTTATAAAGGACATGTCTTCGTTCCTAGGTTAAGTTCTATAACTTTTGATACCAAATATGTAATGTTGATTAATAAACATTAACCTTTCTTTTTGTTTTTTTCTGTTGATATATTGATACCTTTATATATTTAGGTGGTATCAATATCAATATACATGTACACTGTATTTAAGAAAACAAAGATACATTTATGTAACAATCAGAGGAGGCTGGTTGAGGTATGATAAGGACACTTTTTTGTCACCTAAAAAGTGATTTTATGAATTTTTAGAATTTTGGATACATATATAGTGAAACCAGTCTAAGGGACTGAACTCTTTTATCAGAACATACAATATGTAATATTTAGTAATTGAACCTGTGCAAACTGAGCACTTGTCTAATAGGAACAAAATCTTCAGTCTAAAAAGGTATTTGATGTATACATATTTACTGAATACAAAGTCATGGTAGTATATTATGCCAATGCAACAATGTGTGTATGTCCCAATATCATTGAAATGTCTTAAATCAACTGTTTATGGACAGTTTTTGGTAGAAACGGCTATTAATGTCACAATGCATTACACAATATATGTACAATGCAGGAAAAGTATGTTTTTAAATACCGTTACATGAAATACACTGAAATTTTATCTCTCTGTTTCGGCTCTGGCTTGCATTTAATTTTTATCTAAAATTATACTGTTTTGATGCAATTTTCAACATCTTTCTGAATATGTCACACTTTGAAATATAAATTTGAACGATTAAAGGACAGACAGAAATATACAGTCTGGTATTCTTGTTAGTTCAATGACTAATTTCTGATGTCGTTATGGCAGATTATTAATGAGTAATGAGGCAAGTCTTTGGGCTAAAAGTGGATTTATAATATGTATAAATCTATACTAAGCCAGATGGAAGAAAACCCTTTTGTGTTATTAAGACAATAATTTTTTTTAAAGAAACCAGATGTAGCATCAACAAGGCATAAATGAGAAAAATGTCTCGTGTTTGAAATGGAAAATTAAAGAAATGATATAATTTTTTGCCTGTTTTGGAGAAATTAGAAGAATTTTGCCTAACTTATGCTCCTACAAACCACATTTGTTATAAATTTATAAAATAAAATTGTTTATTTTTATTCTGATAATGGAACAGATCACTGAAATTAAAAATTTCACTTCAAACGAACAATTTTGGCAGAAGCAATATAAAGTTAATTTTGCACAGGAATGTTGATGCAAAAGTCTTGTTTCCCTTGGCAGAAGATGCATTTTTGAAATTCTTTAATTTTAATTTTAAATGATACATGCAGTTGGAACATTTGTTTCATATTTCAGACTGGCATAATTGATTTATGAGGGCTTTTCGCTAAGTTGCAAATTTTGACCATCATTTTTCAGAAACTGTCAGTTGTCTTCTTAACTAGATCGAATCACCATTGAGATTCATACTAATACAGCTTGCTTTTGTGATTCACCATCTTGTCAAAACTTAGGTTGTGACTTTGAATTTAACTTAGATATGTTTGACTTCCATCTTCTTTGACAACAATGTTGTATATTCAGTTCAAATAATAAGGTAACTGTCAGTGTGTGTCCTGTATACTTTATCAACTGATTTCTTGATAAAAAAACTCCTGAGATTATTACAATTCTGTACATTTGGTATATCCTAGAATTCAACATTGTTTAATAGAAACTTGCACATATTTCAGCAGTGTCACATTTCTTTGTATTGATGTCATACTTTATGGAAAAATCAACGAATTGCATGAAAAAAAAATGTAAAATTTGCATATTGAAGGCATTGCTTTACCTGTATTAATGTTAGTATTTTGTTGATGAACTTTCTGCCTTTGTCCTGAAGTTATATTTCTCCTATTCCTGACGTGTTTAATCGGTGGGATAAAAATACATAATATCTTTTAACCACTTCCCGGTGATTAAATTTCTACGTGGGAATTACCGCCCTTTTTTCTACGGTTATTAGAACGATAAACTAGAGAAGTCATGAAATGACATCTATGTTAACAAACTACATAGCAACGACATTTTCTTGAGGTTTCTGTCGAAAATCATAGGAGAAACAGATTCTCCTTCAATTTACTTGTGAGTTATAGAATTTCTCCACTCTCAATAGTTAAATTTTAGATTTTAACACGCTTGCTAAAGGCTCGTGTGTTGAAAATCGAAAATTTAACTATCTCGGGTGGAGAAATTCCATAACTCACTCGTACCTGAAGGAGAATCTATATATAATCAACATTTAACATTCTCTTCAGACATAAGCCTGGGGCAATGAATTTTATACTGCGAAGACAAGATTTCCTCTAAGTTTCAGGCTTCACTGTGACTTTAAGATGATGAACTGCAATAAAAGTCCTGTTTCTAAGAATTTTTTGACAAGAATTAACTCTCTCTGTCATACATGTATTATGTTACTATTCATCAACAGTTGTTATAGTTAATGACCAGAAGAGATTCTTTGGTTATATTTGATATAGACACTTGCATTAGCAACATTTCTTTGAAGATTGATATCCAAGCCCTCAAAGAAAGGGTTCATTGACTTCAAAATTTTTTATGTTAAAGTTTGTGATTAACTCTATTTTGAAATCAAGGATGTTTGTTATGCAGGTGATAATTCAATAAAATTTTGTATGTAGTTGTATATAAGGGTAAGTTTCGCTAGCTGAAATTTTTGAACTTCCTATCATATATAGGTAAGATACATGTCACTGTATCAGTGTCCAGATCCTTGCCTTTAGAACACTGTTTTATAGTCCTAAATTATTTATCAGTTACTATATAAAAAAATTGTATCTGTCAAAAAATGTATCCATAACGATAGAAATATATGTTTGACATTACTAAATGGCTTTGTAAATTCTGAAAATCTATTGGAAATATTATCTGTTATAGATGAAAAAGTTTATGATGTGCCATGGGAATAATATTTCCAAAGAAAATAATGATGTTATCAACTTTTAGCTTAAAGATCAAACTGTATGAAAATGAAATAATATAATAGGTTGCTGTTTCATGGGAAATCTGGCTTTTATAAGATCTTTTGGATAATAATGGATTAGATATTGTTATACGTGGAGGAAAAATAAGAAAATTGTGAAATTTTGTATCGGATATGGTATTGTAGCATGTTTATTAGTTTGATGCTTGATGATAATAAAAACAGTTGTCGAGTATCTATAGGCAGGCATTATATGAGGTTTCTGGACTTTTTTAGTTAAGTGTTTTAAATATAATTGTTTCTTAGAAATTTAAGAAATAATTCCTGGGGGTTATAGAGTTGTACTCATTTACACATGGGCTGGGCCTTTAAATTAGTATATTTTATACCGAGCATATAAAATACGAATATAAAGGCCCAGCCCATGTGTAAATGACTCCAAATCTATAACCACCATGAATTATTTCTATTCTAATAGGACAAACACGCTAATTTTGCTCATTTGAGTTGTCCTATATGTATCTAACATTGTTTTGGCCGTTCCATTTCTCTTGTGATTAATATATTGTATTCTGTCCTTTTAAGAGCATATTTTGAATAAAACTTTTTTCATATGATAACCATTTGCACAGTCAAGTTATGAAATTCATCATTTACACAAGAAAAATTAATAAAACATGTTTCACAGACTTACTGTCTCGTTATTCAAAAATCAAGATGGCGCTGCCAACTTAAATGTGTACAACATTGTCATAATTGTTGTTTTACACAACTATTGTGGTTGTATCATGTGATTTCTTTGTAAAGATAAACAATTAAATGTGAAAAAGACAATCTTTCTTGTTAAAGTTCACACAATTCACTTTGATATAAAACCCTCTAGTATACACATGTGCTAGAGGTGGATATATCCGGTAATGTATCGTTTGACGATATTTAGGACGTCATATTAGAATTAAACACTTAAACTTAATTGTTATAAAAAATTTGACTTTTTATTTTTTTACTGTAACTTTTTAGTTGTTCGTTTATGCACTGTGTAAAAAGAAATATGATTGGATGTGAAAAAGCCAATATCTTTGAAAATCTCACTAGTTTTTCAAATTTTTACCCAGAAATTAGTTTCATTTCATTCTAGATGTGATATATTTGTTAAAGAAACCATTTCAGTTTTTCTTATTTATACCTTGTGTTTGTTACACAATGTATTTTCACACTGAGAACACAAACATGTTAAGCCTATTTGATGGAAGGGTCTTTAAGTAATCAAGTGTCACAATTTGTAATATTTATATCTAAAGCTGTCCAACAACATTTTATGAATATATACCACCAGTATTAAGGAAGAAAATGAATGTGGGGTTAATGTGCACATGTAAGATATTTTATGTTGGAACAATAAAATAAACATTCAGATTTGATTGTTGTTCTTCATTTGGAAGTTTCTGTTAGGTCTTCAATAATGAGCTCATTCCGTATTGAAGGATGACGTCAAACCTTTTTTTCTACAAAAGCTGTTTATCATATACAGTCAAACCTATCTATAAAGGGCATCCAGGGGACCAGGAAAAAGTGCCCTTTATGAGCAGGTGCTCAACAGAGTTTAATTTTGAGTGCTTTGTTCATAAATGGGACTTTTTCACTGTGTCCTTTATAGACAGTGATTTGCTATATAGAGGTGCCTTAGGCAGGTTTTACTGTAGCTGCAAGGAAGTACATGTGTACTTTCCTGCCTTGTTACTAATTCACATATGAAAGTTAAAAAAAAGTGATTTTATCTAACAAATAATTTTTTTAAATTTTTTTCTTCCAGGAGTATGGCTAAAAATAGTCTAGAATGCAGGATGAAATTTTTAATCAGGAAGAGGAAAATTTAATTAACTGGACTGAAATCATAAAATTTCTCTCAATAGTAGAGTGAAGTTGACTACGGATACAAAGAGCCAGTATGTAGCTTTGGGATTTTTACAGCAGTGAATAAGATTATTTGACATATGGATTTAATTATTTGAATGAACCAGAGATAAATAAATAAGGAGACATGTTGGTGAAGGAATATAGAATTGCCCTGCCTATGAGCGTGGATGAGTACAGGATAGCCCAGTTGTATATGATACAGGTATATGGATATCACATCTTTTGTACCTAGGCTAATTGTAATGATATGCAATTACAGGATTTAGTTGTAATATTGTTGATTTTATGTTCCACCAATGGGCCCTTGTTTCCCATTGCCATCAATATTTGTCTGCCATACGTCCATCTACAATTAATATAAAATCTCTTCCTCTGAAACCAAAAACATACTTTCATAGAAGGGTTAAGTCCCTTTTAAAACATTTTTTCCAGTTGTTCTGACTTTTGAATAATATGGTTGTCATGACAAAAACATGAATGAAACTCATGAGGCAGTGAGATCAATCTAGAGAATTGTCCTAAATATCTACTCTTCAGTATTATGGTAAATGGTACTAACTTTGGACTAACATGGATGCTATCAATAAATATAGAAAATTTAGTCTTCTCAGAATTCCTTTCCAATTTTGACCAAATTTGGCTGGTAAAATATACCTGAGATGTTCTATATTTAAGAATTTTATGGCAGTCTGATCCTGATATAATTTCTGATCTTTTACTGTAAATTAATGCAATGTTTTTTTGTCCAA
Source organism: Mytilisepta virgata (assembly GCA_028015205.1). Lineage (NCBI taxonomy): Eukaryota > Metazoa > Mollusca > Bivalvia > Mytilida > Mytilidae > Mytilisepta > Mytilisepta virgata. The sequence goes on along the minus strand of CM051520.1, from coordinate 17,291,341 downwards.
ATTTAGGTTAAAGTTTAGATTGAAGAGAATTTTACAGGAAGTAGATGTCATATCAACTTGAAACTTTTTCAATAAATACATTAAGATGGGATCTAAAATTTAGGTCAAAGATAAAGGTTGCTTTAATCAGAGATTAAGGTTGGATTTTGTTGGTTATATTGTATAACAAAAACTATATCTGTTATATCACAGAATTATTAATGAAGATTCACAAATAAAATTTTCTTAATTTACAGTATATCAATAAGAATGAAATATTTTCTAACAAAACCTGTTAAAGTAGTACTTGGTCTGTGATTGAAAGGATTATTGCTGTTTCTGTTGATGAAAAATTTGGATTTAATAATCCTTGCCTTGACCCAGTGAATTTGCATCTGGTTTAGTGTACGTGCATCCATTAATTGGGTCATCAATTTTGGTTGAAGTTTTGATTTGTGTAATTTTTGCAAATAGAAGCATTCTTCCCTTGATTTGCCCTAAACACAATTAACAAAGATCTTTTTAAGAACATCAAAGACCATAATCCACAATCACATTATCAAACTTCTGATATTTTATCAGTAAATCAATAGATATTTGACTATTTTTTCTGTAAGCCTTTCAGTAGGTTATTATAAGTTAATTATGATATACCATAAATCTATTTTCAGATAGTTATAATCTCTTGATGTACTAGGTAATAAAATTTTGTTAATTGAACAAACACTGAAGTTACTGTGGAGATATATTTTAAATAAATATATGTATCATTCCTTCAAAAAGCTATTGTCTTTATATCTCTCTTTGAAATATTCTGTGTTTAATTGGGTTGGTGTAAATTTTGTTTATTTTGTTTTTTTGACAGTTTTTGCATACACCATCTATCTGTTAATTTAGACATTTTGATCTTACTCTCAGAAATCACTGTGCCAGTTTAATGGCAAACTCAGCAGTATTGGATAGCTTAACCCTATCTCACTAGGTACCCATCTCACCATCCAATGTTTTTCTATCAATTTGGAATTGCCGGTTAAAATTTTATTCATTGTTTGAAATCATCACATATTTGACTTCACAGTGAAGCAGAATTTTCATTAAAATTTTCAGACTTTGTGTAGAAATGGCAAGTGGTGAGATTGGGTACTTGGCCAGAAAGGGTACTCTGCCAGTATTGTCCCTAGTGATCTTCCAGTGAAATCATTCAATTTTCTGTTATATACAAAAAAGTAAATTATTATATAAAATGTTGTACAACTATAATCAACTTAAACATTAAACACATATTTAATGAATTTATTGTCAGTGAGTTACATTTGACAGAATGAAATTGGTTGAAATTTTACTTATCTTGGTGTTATATGATTTTAAAAATACTTCCATAATGCAGGGGGCTCTGACACAGTGAAATGTGTTCGAACAATTTTATCTATTTATGTATTTATATACAGTTGGTGTCCTGATTTCCAAATTCTCAAAACTTTCCTCATTCAAAATTAAGATTTCAATCCTTAACAAATTTTTAACATTACCAATTAAAGAATTAAGAAAATATGTTTTAAAATTCTGAATTTTTTAATTTTGTCATTTGATTCACCTTACAGCCTTATCCAATAACACTCGATAAAGTCAATATCCAAAACCATAACACTATTTTTCTAAATATATTTCCCATAAATGCAGTAGAAAATGGGAATTGTATAACCAGATTTTAAATGACCAGTTAATGACATTGTTGATTGAACAATCTTTTCTTCCAATGAACAATCTTTTCTCCCAAAGATAATGACAGTGTATTCTAAACGTACATCTTTAATTGTTATTTTATCTGGAATGTAAATCACATTTGCTATATTTGGTAAATAAAGTGCATATGTGGGTGCAGAATTATATTAATGGTCTGTTGTTACAGATAGACCGGATGTTTTTTTTTGATGTTATGTCTGATACAGTTGGCATGTAAATGCCAATTTATTTTCCTTAATGTTTGTTAAAACGGTCAACTTATACAGCATATGAATCAAATGCATTGATAAAATTTATATAGAAGGTATTTATTCATGTTATGTGAACATGTTTGATACATATAGTCTACCACATTACTTATGTTTATTCTGATTTTTATCTATTCAAGATAGTTCATTTTTCACATTAAACCCTTTAAAATCTTTGGTACTAAATTGACTTTGTTATCTGCATGCTCACTTAAACATACATGTACTGTTAGTGACATAAAAAACCATACCTCAACTCTTCCAAAATGGTTAGAGGAGGGTATACTGTTTTACCATTGTGGTTCCGTCCATGCGTCTGTCCTCAACAAAATTTTTTGTCATACTTTTGCAATTACTCATCACAGCTGCTTGATATCTTGTCACAAGCCTTCTTTAGGAACGCCATATTCCGGGATACATTTTAGACCAAGGCGACGTCAACTTCCTGTTTGACGACTTATTTTATTTTTCGAGCTAATGGAATAGCATGGGTATCACTAGTGAGCAATGGCTCACAGTACATCTTGTTTATCTTTCTTTTTGATGTGATTTTGTTATATTCTTCATGTTACATGAAATCAATCTGCAAATTAATTGTGTTGCTTAGGATATAAATGTCACAAATTCGTAAATTGGATTTCTACATTTAATTGACTTTAAATCAGTGAGTCAAACAGGGAATATAACTGTCAACCTGTCATTTATACAAATCTATCAATCAATCATAAATCATAGATAAATCTCTTCATAGAGACATAGTTTTTACCATCAAATAATCATGTTGACTTAATTTTTTTATTATAGACAGGGATTTTTCTAATCTACATCAAATCATATTTTTCCCTTGATTTATTTTGGCTAACCTAACTTTATATCATATCATTGTTTGCTGACTCCCCAGACTCATACATGATATTTAGTGTATAAAGCCGATTTAATCAAAACTTCCATCATCGCTGACAAATTCCTAGAAATATGATTACTGTGTATTACCATTCATCAATAATATTCTAGATGTATCAGTGTTTCTTCAGGAAATTACAAATAAATCTCTTCTGATAAGGACCTGCTCTATAATAAGCATAACATGGTTTATTTGAGAAATTTTTCATCAAGTCAGCCATCAAGATTTTTTTACCTTTTTAAAGGATTTTAAGAATATACATTTTGTGTACACTGGCAAATGCAAACAGAAGGTGTGGAAAAGGAGGGGGATCGGCGTGGAACTAATTAAAAATAGAAATTCTATAACTCACGAGTAAATTGAAGGAAAATATGTTTCTCCTATGATTTTCAACAAAAACCTCAAGAAAATGCCATTGCTAAACATTTTGTTTACATGAATGCCATTTCAGAACTTCTCTAGTTTATCTTTCCAATAAACGAAAAAAACGGTGGGAATTCCTATGCAGAAATTTAATCACCGGGAAGTGGTTAAAAATATTATGTATTTTTATCCTGTCGATTAAACACTTTAAGAATAGGAGAAACTGTTTTACCCTTGTGGGTCCGTGTGTCCATCTGTCTGTCTGTAACAAATTTTTTCGAAACACTTTTCTCTGCAACTACTCAACACAACTGCATGATATTTAGTCACAAGCCTTCTTTAGGTATGCCATATTGTGGAGTACGTTTTCAGACCAAGATGACATCAACTTCCTGTTTGGTGACTGTTTATTTTTCGACCTTATGGTTTTGAATACAAAATTTTTGGTCACACTTTTCTCTGCAACTTTTCATCACAGCTTCTTGATATTTTGTCACAAGTCTTCTATAGGTACACCATATTGTCGGATACGTTTTCGTACCAAGGTGACATCAACTTCCTGTTTGACGACCTCGTTCATTTTTTACCTTATTGAAAAGGGGGGTATCACTAGTGAGCAGTACATCTTGTTTGCACACATAATATTACTCGGATATGCAATTTGTACTTTTTTAAAAGTATTCAATAATCTTGTTTTCAGTTTTAAAGGATGGATTCAAATTTATTTCAAAATGTGAAGTTACAAAGGAATATACGGTGTATCTAAATTAAAACTTATTGATAAATTATCTTATGTGCAGAAACTTGTTCAAGTAATTTTTTTTTTCACCTAGGACAGGAAAAAATATGAAATATTTATGATGGGTAGTGTTATGAAATAAGCTCATGGTTAGCATTAGACATGTTAGATTATTTCAATATTAATTCATTTGCAGAAAAAGAGCCGTGAGGAAAGTTCTGGTGAAGGCAGTGGTGTGGAAATAATTGTTAATGAACCATACACAGATGGTCCAGGAGGCAGTGGACAGTATACATATAAAATATATCACATAGGATCTCATTTACCTGGTAAATTTAAAAATTATAACATGAATTCCTGCAAACATGTGGTAAAATTTGCATAATTTAATATCAGTTTTGGTACAGTTGTTTACTGTATTTGTTCTTTTAGAATAGAAATAATTCATGGTGGTATATGGATTTATACTGATTTTGCCACGAGCTGAACCTTTATATCAATATCAGGGGTACTACTAAACCAGTAAAAGGATGAAACTTTCAGGGAATCTTCAATATACATTGTCATTTTGCACCTCCTATTTGGATTTTTTATCAAAATGATTTTTGGGGTTTTCCATAGACAAATGTAGACTTCTAAATTTCTTTATATTATTGTATCAATAGTGGGGGATATAAATTTGTGAGCTTTGCTCACAGTACTTCTAGTTTTATTATAACTGATATTCACATTTCACATAATACATCCATGTTTGAGAAAAAACTGTTACCTACTAATAGGCAGTATTAAGAAAGAATTTTAAACAAAGACCTGATATTTTGGTAACACTGAAGTAAACTACATTTTATACAATGAACATTATCAGTTTGTTATTTTTAAATATTTTCAGCATAATGGGTACTGTATTACAAAGTTTAATTGGGTTTTAAGATAATCCTGTTTATTTAGAACAATGAATTTAGTGTTTGCTTTCTGAGCTTAGAATAACAGGTACTTCAGTATAAAATGTTGACAAATAAACCACAATGTTTCTGTTTAAGATTTTATCTTCTGGAGACAGGAAGTCATTTAAAAGTTTACTCCTAGAAGTGTTTGTAAATAGATTCTTGACCTCGAAAACTTACTATCGTGGCAACTTTGCTGAAATTTACTTATTCAGTTCACTTGGACCATGGGTCCATGTGAGCTATTGCCAAAATTTTCTGTCCACTGTTGTTGTATTTCCATAAACTTTTATATTTCAATCTTCTCCTCTAAAACCACTGGTTTCTCGTTCGTTGATTTAAAAAAAAAAAATTTCTGTGGAACTGCTTGGGCAAATGGAATGAAACCTGACAAGAAGCATCTTTGGGAGGTTTTTCTAAAGTTTTCTCATGTTTTCCAGTTCATGCGACAAACATGGTTGCCAAAAATAGCTAAAAATAGAATATAGGGGTGCATGTGTTGTTTTTGGCTTATAACTTAAAAACCGTTACAGATATCAAAAATCTAATTGGGTAAAATCGATCATCATGACAAGATCTACCTAATCTGAAATTTTGAAGGAAATCCCAAAACCAATTTAGGAGTTATTGCCCTTTTTTTCGTCAAATTTTCAAAATTTAACATTTTTCGTCATTTATCTCCAAAACTATTTGAGATAGAAGTGAAATGTAAATTTGAAAAATGTTTGCTATGTTGAGATCTACATACCCTGAAATTTTAAAGGAAATCCCAAACCCATTTAGGAGTTATTGCCCTTTTTTTGTCAAATTTTCAAAATTTTAACATTTTTGCATTTATCTCCAAAACTATTTGAGATAGAAGTGAAATGTAAATTGAAAAATGTTTGCCATGTTGAGATCTACCTACCCTGAAATTTTTAAGGGAATTCCAAATTCTATTTCGGAGTTATTAGTTTGTGTGATTTGAGGTCGCGTTCTGTTACATTTATTTAAGGTTCACCCTTATTCCTGGTCAATTTTATCAACTTCCTGCCAGGACTACCACCATCCGGGAACATATTTTAACATTAAACCTTATGAAAAATAAATCAACAAATTTTCCCTGAACAATTGAACCAATTGCAACAAACTTGGTCAAATAGTTGATTAATTGTCCAATGAAAACCAGACTCCAGGTGAGCGATACAGGCTCTGGTGAGCCTCTTGTTTTATTTTGAGGGAGAGATTTTGAATGTTACCATTTATTTGAAAAATTATTTTTCGTATTCTTTTACTTATGCAAAAAGCGAAAGCAGAGAAAAGAAATGTAAACCACATTGTTCCCAAATTTTTTTTTCAGTATATCAACTATAAAAAATTTATTTCTCCTTATTAAGGGGATTGTTAGCCGAACATTTTTTTAGCTCACCTGGCCCCAAGGGCCGAGTGAGCTTTTCTCATCACTTGGCGTCCGTCGTCCGTCGTCCATTGTCGTCCGTCGTCGTCGTTAACATTTTACATTTTGAACTTCTTCTATAGAACCACTGAATGGAATGAAACCAAACATGGCATGAATGTTCCTTATGAGGTGCTGACCAAGTGTTGTTACTTTGTAGCCGATCCATCATCCAAGATGGCCGCCAGCGGGGAACTTAGTTTAACATAGAACCCCATGGGAAATGCATACAAATGACTTCTTTTAGAGAACCGTTGACTGGAATGAAACCAAACATGGCATGAATGTTCCTTATGAGGTGCTGACCAAGTGTTGTTACTTTGTAGCCGATCCATAATCCAAGATGGCTGCCAGCGGGGGACTTAGTTTAACATAGAACCCTATGGGAAATGCATACAAATGACTTCTTTTAGAGAACCGTTGAATGGAATGAAACCAAACATGGCATGAATGTTCCATATGAGGTGCTGACCAAGTGTTGTTACTTTGTAGCTGATCCATAATCCAAGATGGCCGCCAGCGGGGGACTTAGTTTAACATAGAACCCTATGGGAAATGCATACAAATGACTTCTTTTAGTGACCCACTTAACGGAATGAAACCAAACATGGCATGAATATTCCTTATGAAGTGCTGACCAAGAGTTGTTACTTTGTAGCTGATCCATCATCCAAGATGGCCGCCAGCGGGGAACTTAGTTTAACATAGGACCCTATGGGAAATGCATACAAATGACTTCTTTTAGAGAACCACTGAATGGAATGAAACTAAATCTGGCATGAATTTTCCTTATGAGGTGCTGACCAAGTGTTGTTACTTTGTAGCCGATCCATCATCGAAGATGGCCGCCAGCGGGGGACTAAGTTTAACATTGGACCCTATGGGAAATGCATACAAATGACTTCTTTTAGAGAACCACTGAATGGAATGTAACAAAACATAGCATGAATGTTCCTTATGAGGTGCTGACCAAGTGTTGTTACTTTGTTGCCGATCCATCATCCAAGATGTTTAGAAGTCTATCAGAAAATTGTAAAAAAAATTCTGAATAGTCACAACTTGACCACATATTCAAAAATAATAATGATAAGATGTCTTCAGTAGCTATTGTAAGACTACACTAAGATGACCTGTTTTTAATTTTAAATACTGTGTCAAATTAAACCAATCTTGGTCTCAATCATTATATAATTTTACATAATTTCCAAAATCACATTAGATACAGGTGAGCGACACAGGGTTAACACTAAAATAAGTTATTGAATACTCAGAATAATAAACAAAGATTAATTTATCTTGATGTCAGAAAATAAAATAAAAATTTAGAATTTTCAATTTTGTATACTGTAAAATCATTTATATTTTAATAAATACCATATTTAAATTAATTTCCAACAGAAAAATTAAGTTATTAGTTTGTCAAAGTATGGCGGGCAATCAGATGACTGGGCGTGCAGACTGCTCCACATACATGTAGTACGTAATGAAAAAAAATTCTGGTTTATTGTCATTTCAACAGCTCATATCTTGTTTAAATGTTTTTAGGTTTAGAGCATAAATGAAATTGTTTTAAAAAAGGCATATTTTATTTAATGTTCGTACCACATAATTCAATACTATCCAATCAAAAAAAGTTTCACAACACCTTGAAAATTTAAACAGGTGATATGATATGGAGAATTTGGTCAGATTAATGCAAAAGAATGAATGGAATATATAAAAAATCGGAATAAAAACAATGCTATTTTTTTGACAAAGAAATTACTTAATTGGAAAATAAAAAAATGTTTGTCTGTTGCCAGCTTTGTAAATATAATATCCATTTTTATGTTTACATAAAAATCTCTGTGGAATCGGGCAGAAAAATTACAAATATAATGAATTTCAATAAAAGCACAAAGCCGTTATTGTACAGAATATTCCTTTTGGCCATTCATTGAGTATTGTCATTAGATATAGCTACATACTGTAGCTACAAATGATTTTCTGCCATTTATGTCTGCTAGATTTTTTCTTTGGCTTGGAATTGATTGTATAGAAAATGCTCTCAATAGAAAATTGAAAGATGGAGGTGTTAATCCGTTCGTGTTAGCTTGTTTAATCTATTACTTGCACATCTTACGGCGTAATGACGTATTAAGCCTCTTTACGGTATTGATTTGGAATCGTTCAGTGACAATGCTGATCAATCTCTATTTGAAGAGATTAATAGTCGACTTGACAGAGTTTGGAAATCGGTGATTGATATTTATGTCTTTTTGCATTTGTTATACTTAAAATCGTCTACATTGTCAATACTTCAGGGAAAAACAAGATACAGTTAACCTAAAATTCATATGTATTAAACATGACATCCATACAAGATTTTATCTCATATATATGTATATTGCCCTACATCCAGTCAGAAGAATTCTATGCTAATACACTAACAAATTCCATATTGTACCAATATAATTGTTTATTTCGTCTCAAGTATGTATATTCTATCTGTCCTATATGAATTGTTTTGACAAATGTCATACGACAAGTTGATATGGTAATAACTATATTAAGAGAATCTATTGGATTGGAGTATTAAGGAGCAAAACTTATCATTGTTAATTTGCATATTTTCTAGAAAATATGGCACTTTATATTTTTGATCTCAGTATAAATTTACAGAGAAAAAATTCAGACACCAGTACATGATATACTCTTATATAATTAGTATTAATTAAAAAATGGTGAAATTAAGGGAATGTGTTTATTTAATTTTTGCCATCCAACCAAAGAACAGAAAAGCAGTATTCTTAAAGAACATCAGTATTATAGACTGATCATATGGCATGGTATGTAAATTTTGAATACCAAGCACTGTTTAACAACTAGTTTGTTTTCTGAAACAAAAATGCAATGACAAGAAATGGTACTCTGCTAGATATATATTATTCCAGTAAAGAGATTATAAACTATATTTATACTCTGTCACCCTCTTATAAATTTGTTATTTATTTTATTATACTGAATATCTTGGATTTTATGAGCGGGTGACAGTATAAAATACCACCCACTGTTTCTTTCCAGCGGGTGATCGAGTAAAATACCACATTCTTGTAAACCAATGAAAATGCATTAAAAGTAGAGAAATTTACATGAAGTATAATAATGAATATTATCCCTTTCAGAATATCAATGATACCATGCCCATTGTAATATGCATTAGTATAATATAAGTACTACATAACCATGGACAATATGTCTGTCTTTTTTAGGCTGGTTTAGGGCAATCCTACCAAAATCTGCATTACGAGTAGAAGAGGAGGCATGGAATTCTTATCCTTACACCAAAACTCGATATCGTTGTCCATTTGTAGAAAAGTTTTTGCTGGAAATTGAAACCAAATATTTAAATGATGGTGGAGAACAAGAGAATGTATTCAATATGTCAGCATCAGAACTAAAACAAAGACAGATTGGTACGTATAATGGGTTATTGTGAAGAAGAAAACCCAAGTATAAACAAAAAACATGATATTTAGGGTCTTATCATTTGTGGGGAATCCATCAATCTACATTTGTCGAAATTTCAATCCGTCAGACATACATTTGTAAAATATCAGTCTTAAAGTACTGGTAGATACATTTTGATTTTTAATGCTGTAACCTGTTGACTGTCAGAAACCATGTTGTAACCTAAACATGTTATGGATTAAAGGGATGACAGATTCCTTGCTATATCGATTAAAAAACATTTTTGTCAGGAAATTAAACGTCTCATTATAATACATAAAGCTTGTCAACATTTTTCTTCATACAAGCCACATATAGTCATTGTTACATTAAACTTGATCAGGCAAACAAATAAGGTCTGGCTAAAGTCCCACTTTAATCTACATATTTAAAATAATAAGGAATCTAGCTTAATCTGACCAATAGTAAGCTTATTTTGAAATGATGTACAAAATGTTTTGATTTTGATTACCTTTAATAATTTCACACATCAGTATGGTGAAGGAAAGCTTCCTACCTGTGAGTAGTCTGTTTTGGTGCTATATTTTTAACTGGATTTTCCAATATATTTTAAATAGACATTGGTGGTGGGTCAAATTAATGATGATTGGAGATCCAGTTTGCTCTCAGTCAGACCAGTTCTTATAACAATTATTGTCATGTTACAGATTACTTGGACATTGTTAAAGACCCTATTTCCAGTGGTGATTACAGGAAAGAGGAAGATCCAAAATTATACAAATCTTCAAAAACACAACGTGGACCGCTGACGGATTCTTGGTGGAAAGATTATGCTTCTGCTTCTAAAAATAAGTCTTCTGGGAAAACCATAATGACGGCATATAAATTGTGCCGTGTAGAGTTCAAATATTGGGGCATGCAGAATAAAATAGAAAGGTTTATACATGAAATTGGTAAGTTGTTTTAGATAAATGATAAAGTTTTATAATTATTTTATATTAATAAATCTGGATACATTTTTTGGGTACAGTCTGTAGTATATTATATACTCAGAAATTATAAACAAAGATAATTTTATAAATTTTGGTAGATCATACTGATGTTCACGATGATCAGTTATAGATACAATACAAAGTCATTGTTGGAAAATATAAAATTTATTTCGGCTAGCTTTAGAAACATGACAAAAGGCGAGCTTTAGTGAGCCTTTTCCCCATGTTTCACAGCGAGCCCAAATAAATTTTATATTTTCCGACAATGACTGTATTGTCTTTATCCTGCAATCCCCATTAGATGCATAAAATGCCTCAAAATTACGTTTGAAGTTGAAATTCAACTGCCATGAAATCGCGGGAATTGCCATGACCTCATCTGGTACATTCACTACGCTCCTTGCACTCTTCATGTAAAAAAGTACCAGTAGACTTTATTAGGTCATTGACCAAATATGACTAAAGTTTATTCTACCCCTTTTATTAGACCGGAAATGGCTTGATTGCAGGATAAATTCCTTTTAAATTGTAGGACTAAGGAAAACAATGTTACGTGCCCACAGACAAGCCTGGTGTTGGCAAGATGAATGGTATGGGTTACAAATAAGTGATATCAGAAGATTAGAACTGGAGACACAGAAAGCACTAGCTGAAAAAATGGGTTTTGCGAGTGACATCGAAGATGAAGATGAAGAAAACCAAAATGTAAAGCAAAATTCTATATCAGGACATGAAGACCGCCCAAAAATTCCTATTTCCAAGTCCGAAGACACTGTATCTACATCATCCGATAGTAAATCTACAATTGGAGGTTCATCTAAAGATTCCCCTGCAGTAATTAAAGAACATAGATCATTGTCAGCATCCTCTAAATCAAGATCATTTGGTAGTATGTAGATGTATTAAGGCTGTTCACAATTTTTTTTTCAGACACATGTTTCATAGTAATATCAATTTGGTAAACCATTAAACTACTTGTTTACCTGTAATATACCTGTTTCAGTTGTAAACAATTGCATACAAAATTGTAGCAGGTGAATTTTTTCTCAAATGTCACATATTTTTCTTAAGTTTTAATTTCAATACATTGATGTGAATTTACATATTTTATACTTGGATAGACTACCAAATATGCTTGAATTTGAGATTTTAAATGTATCAGCATTTTATTTTGGGGTTTTTTACTATTCATATTTTTATGAAAGCTTTCAATATTACTTCCATTTAATGTGAAATTGTCCTTAAAAAATTGAAAACTGACTGTTCGACAAGATGACAAAGATATTTATTTCATATTTCACACGTTTATTAACTTACCAGTCTTTTTATTACAACACTGTTTTGATCATCATGTTTAGATAAACATTGCCTGATACAAAATTTGTTTATGAATAATCATTTTTGGTCTATAGAAATTAGATATGATTAATTAGACACATGACACTGTTTTTCATGTTATTTATTTATTAGTTCCACGTACGTCAAATGATGAATTTCTGAAAAATACATGTAGACTAATTATATATCATATATATATATATTTACTAATAATCAGACATGTAAAGAGAATAATATTACAGTCTTGTTAGGTTGATATTGATTTTTCATGAATATACATTTCATACTTGTGTGGACATTGATATTGTCTCAAAGTAAAAAGTTCAGGTTGATGTATAGCTACCCCCTGCAAATGAAGTTGGGGGAGGGGAGGTGGGGGGTGGGGTATATAGGTTTCAGTCTGTCCCAAATTACGTTGTCCGCTTCTCCTCCTACATTACTTGCATGATTATTATGAATCTTAATGGAGTTTTAGATCACTATATGGAGTTATGCATATTGTCAGGAATTTCTATTTAGACAAGGAATGTAAAAGATTGTTTGGACTTAGGCAATTTTTAACAAAACTTCGTTCCATGTGTTGTCCGCAACTCCTCCTACATTACTTGCATGATTCTCATGAAACTTTATAGGGTGTTAGATCACATTATGGAGATATGCATATCGTCAGGATTTTATGTTTTGGCAAGTACTTTGAAAAATATGATGATTTGAACTTTGTGTAGGCTTCAAAACACATGTTACTGCAGGGGGTATTAATCCCTTTCAGGACAGTTCTCGTGTTGATATTGTCTGAAAGTTAAAAGTTACAGTTGATGTATTATATTTATTAGAGATAACATTTGTGGTTTGCATAGGAGCACAAATAAAAAGTACCCTAGTATGTACAAATTACAAATCCTTTAAACTGAAAATTTTGTCCATGCACTAAAATATATGAAATCACAGTATAAATATAGATTCTCCTTCAGTTACGATGAGTTATGGAATTTCTCCACCTGAGATACCGTATTTTACGGTGTTTAGGTCGATAGGCCGTATAGGTCGAATTGCTCTTTTTGGGGTAAAAGTTGGGATTCAGTATCAGATAGGTCGAGGCGTCGTATAGGTCGATCGGAGATGAACGACTTCTAGACACAGAAAAAACATCGGTAAGTATGGGTAAGTATTAGCTCAGTAACTCTGTATCCATTTTTTTAGACAAACAATAAGTTTCTGAAATAAAAAACCTTGACAACAAATGTAAAATTTGACTTTCCACTCGATTGACATGTGTTTACTCGCCATGTTTTTTCAAACCGGTGAATCATTGCGCAGGTGTGAATAAGAGTTATTGTTCTTTATTTACACTGGGTATACACTGACAATCGATGATATTACAGATTTCATTGGGTATTCAATGAACAGTTGTCTTTAGTGATTAAAAATATTATTATTCTCACATTTCTGAAACTACATTTATTTATAAAAAAAATGCATAAATTATGTTTCCATCCCAATAAAAAACGTATTTTATTCATAGTTGTCCCGAATATTTTTTTTTTATTGTTACATGATGCAGTTCCTCCTTGACAAAATCGTAAAAATAAACAACACAAATTCATGTTAAATATATTTTATTTGACTTAATTACATTGTTAATATAAACGGCAGCCATCCCAGCAGTACCATTGCTCCAAAAATCTTTGCCAGCAAGCTCTACAAAAAACAAATCAAATTCTGTGACTATTTTTCTTGCCGGTGGGTATTTTTCCCCAAGACAATTTTCGATTTTGGACACAGATAGGTCGAAACGCCGTATAGGTCGACCAAACAATTTTCTGGGAAAAAAATATCGACCTAAACACCGTAAAATACGGTAGTTAAATTTTCAATTTTCAAAATGCGAGCTTTTGCGAGCATGTTAAAATCTAAAATTTAACTATTGAGGGTGGAGAAATTTCATAACTCACGAGTTAATTGAAGGAAAATCTGTTTCTGCTATGATTTTTGACAAAAACCTCAAGAAAATAAAGTTGCTTTGTTTACATAAACGTCATTTCAGGACTTCTCTAGTTTATCGTTCCAATAACTAGAAAAATGGCGGTAATTCCAATGCAGAAATTTAATCACCAGGAAGTGGTTAAAAATATTATGTATTTTTATCCCACCGATTAAACACGTCAAGAATAGGAGAAAAGAGTTTTATGAATATAAATTTACAGCAATACATTTTGTTATAAAAGATAAATATTTATTTTTCAGGTTCAGCTAGAGAAATTAACACAACAAGAATATTTGAAAGCTTGGAAAAGTTGCAAGAATCCAGTTCGGATGAGGAATTCTTTGATGCAGAAGGTAAATAAGTTGCCAAAAGATTATGATGGGTCTAAAATTACTCCTGGATTTTTTAAATAATTTCTTTTTTTTTGGGGGGGGGGGGGGGGAGGGCGGGGATAGACATGTTTGGTTTGCATTGCATATCAATATTTAGTTACCTTCTTCACCACATGAGCAGCATGATTTTCTTTTGCATTTTCTTTTGTATTTGTCTGTATTTTTCTGTTTGATTTTTTCATGTTTTTGTTACACTATACAGTAATGGCAATTGATAAAATGTCCACAAAATTAGGACAAAAAAAATCAAAGTAATCCTGAATTTGGAGGTTGGATGGGACACAAGTGAAAAGGAATTTTGACTTCCAATTGAAAAAATGTCCAGAAAATTAGGACAAAAAAATCAAAGTAATCATAAATTGGGAGGTGGGATGGGACTCGAGTAGAAAGGAATTTTGACTGCCAATTGACAAAATGTCCAGAAAATTAGGCAAAAAAAATCTAAAGTAATCCTAAATTGGGAGGTGAAGTGGGACTCAAGTAGAAAGGAATTTTGACTGCCAATTGACAAAATTTCCAGAAAATTAGGTAAAAAAATCAAAGTAGTCCTGAATTGGGAGGTGGGATGGGACAGAAGTGGAAAGGAATTTTGACTGCCATTAGATAAGTGTGAAAGATTGGGTTTAGCCATGTGTAATTTCCATCATCCAGACCTTTTTCAAAATCTACAGACAAGGTGTTTAACATGCAAAAAAGTGTGACATTCTTCAGACAGGTGATGTCCACAGTCAGGCTTCTATATTATGACCATACAACTCTAAAACAAAAGAGTATTCCCCTCTACCATCCAGAGACATGCTAGGATGTATAAACATATTTATCATTGTCCTGTTATTTGTAGGACAGTAAAATATCATAAAAAGGAATTTAAAATTTTATTTCTTTTACCACCCACATATTTATAAATACATGTATCTTACATTTAAATTTATCAAAATTTATCAAAATTGTGACGAACATATTTAGACGTATTAAATTCCTTAACAGTAGTTACCTTAACTTTTGCATGTTTTCACTGTTGTAATGTTTTGTTGGAATGATGTTTTTCAGAGGAATATATCAATTTTTATTTATCTGATTCTACTGAGGATCTGTGTGAGTATATTTCAGTGGACTTGTTTTATTTTTTCTTTCTCTTATTCTGTGAATTAGAATAAAATGTAATAAACAGAGGGAGTTTCTCATTCTAATATCATCTCATCTCATTTGCAAAGCTGCTTGATGTGATCTGAACAAAAAACTAGTTCTTGTTGAAAAATCATAAATAATCCATAAATCTTTAAATGAAAAAAAAAATAAGTTCACTGTAATGAACATGATTTAGATTGCATGATATGTAGATTTCTCTGCTTTTCTGTTAGTTACACTTTGTAGAAATTTACTCTTTATATCTTGCACATGAGTTTTTCAGCATAGTTTTATTGCAAGAAGGTGTATATCAGTTACTATTTACTCAGAGTAATATCCCATCGTCTAAATTCCAGTATTTGATTATATGTTACGGAGAATATTATATTCAAATTACATTTAGAAATGTTTACAGTGTATTGACAGTGTGTTGACAGTGTGTTGACAGTGTGAATTCCAGATTTAATTGTTTCAAATTGAGATTACTGGTAACAGGTTGTCTGTTTGTTATAATTCAATTTGGAATTATTTATTCAATGTATTGCCTTTTTAGCTCACCTATAGGCCATGTAAGATTATGTCATTACTTTGCGTCTGTCATTGTCATCTGTTTTCCGTAAACTTTTAACATTTTGGGCTTCTCC
The DNA here is from genome assembly GCA_028015205.1 of Mytilisepta virgata. Lineage (NCBI taxonomy): Eukaryota > Metazoa > Mollusca > Bivalvia > Mytilida > Mytilidae > Mytilisepta > Mytilisepta virgata. The sequence goes on along the minus strand of CM051520.1, from coordinate 17,275,058 downwards.
TCTGAAACCACTTGGCATATGGTAACCAAACTTGGTACATGTAGGGATGATGTATGGAAACCTCTACAAATGATCCCCTTTTGGTTCTGGTTGAATGAACAACATTGCCGCCAGAGGCTATCTTTGATTTTGATTGGCCAATTTTCAAAAATCTTCTGCTCTGAAACGACATTCTGAAATTTTTTGAAACTTTGCAGGATTCATGACAACAATACCCTCTACAAAAATGCGGCTGTTAAAGGTTTCCATTGAATCCTTATGGGAAAGGGTTTTTTTTGTAATTTGCACAGGAACTGATGGGCAGATTGTAACCAAAGTTGGCAGGATGGGTGCAAATGATCCAGGTTTTTTAGGTCATAGGTCAAATATCAAGGTTACTTTGACATTTTGCATTTCTTTAACAGCCTTGTGGATACAAAAGAGCTTACATTTTATAATGGCCTAATAAAAGCCAGGTGAGTGATACAGGCTCAGGTAAGCCTCTTGTTTGAAATTTTTTGCTGTAATTTTTGTTTTTTGTGTTTTTGTTTGTTTTACTGTATTTTTGTAATTGACCAGTACTGAAGGGAGAAATTTTAATTAATAGTTTAACACTGCTACTTTCTATATGTGTTTGTCCCAAGTCAGGGTACTGGTCATATATCTGCTTATTGGTACATATATAATCTGTTTTAAATGTTCAACACTAATGATTTACGGTGTGTTTATTCTGTTATTTGAATTTGAACCATGCTTGAAGGCATCAATATATATATACATTTATATCCATTATGTTTTAAAGTTTTCCAGTTCAAAAATGATACTCGGTACTTGAAATTTTTGTCATTACTTTTACCTGTAAAAAAAACAATGGGCCATTGTAAAACATTGACGTCTATCTAGAAAATCAGAGAATAAATTTTCAAATTCAGCCCAAAATATTTGTCACCTTTATAAATAAACTAGAAAAAATATTCAAATCATTCATGTTCTAGGTTAGGACATAATCTGTCTGCATTTGTTTTTATGTATACTAAACTATTATCACCTGTCATTTGACTTACAGGGAGTAAATTTGAATATATAGGGTCCTTGAAGGAAAATCACATATCAGGCAATCCTAGATAAAGGATTGTTTTTCTGAACCCCATTAAACATCCAGTATACCCTCTCTAAGTCTGTTTATGATAAATTAATCCTGCTTCTGTTTCCTGGTAAAGAGCCTTTTGAGTTCGCCTCAGCGGAGTTGAGGGGGACTAATGGAGTACCCCCGCATCCACGAGCATGTCCACAGCCAGTTCTCAGTTACTAGTTGACATAGGGTCATATATTTTTGTGTGCAGGTGCATGTTGAAGATTGACCATGTGACGTAAGATGAAGGTCATATGACCAATATTACTCGGTTAACTGGCTTTTAAGTATGTCAAAAATTTAGTTTCAACATACAAAGTGACCTACAATCATATTACTTGGTGTGAGGGTGCATCTCAGGGAGTAACACAGCCTCCCAGCAAAATTAGGTCACTCTGTCCAACCTATTGCGCTTCATTGACTAAGGTTAAGTTTTACGTCCGAGTTCAGTTCTTCAATACCAAGCGACCTACAATCATATTGCTTGTGGTAAGGGTGCATCTCGGGGAGCTACACAGCCACACACCAAAAGTGAGGGAACTTTGTAATCATAGATTTCGGGTTAGTTTATAAAACCAAAAAAGGTTGACCATGATTAGGTACTATCATCAGCTACATCAAAATAAAGAAATTTCTATAAATTATGATATAAAATTCTGTGTACAGTCAGTATCTAGGTAGTGGAATACGGTCTAATTCTGCAGTGGCTCCTTGAGAATCATCAAAACGACGGCTTTTTGTCAGAATTACGATAAGTTATTTCTGTATTTCTCTGTACATTGCTTTAGATAAATGTTGAAACTATCCTTGTTCTTTGGTTTGATAATCTGTTCTTAATTTTTTTACGTTGTTACTTTTCTTAAATTAAATTACTCCTAAAGAATAATAAAAAGATAAGACTTCATATTGGCAAAGTTTAATGTATCAATAAGATTTTTGTTGCCAGATCTTTTGAGCATTGCTATATGATATAAAGTGTACATGTATAGTTAAGCTGTAAGAAAAGATGAACGATCTGAAGACCTCTACAGGTATGAGAAAATAATAAATAATCCATGTAATGATGAAAATATATTTATGCATCATTATGCATGCATAATTAACAGAAGTCCCAATCAATATTTCAGATGATAGGACCACAGATCCCCAGTTAGTCAGATCTACACCAGTAGATGTTCAGTCTCTCAATGATGAGTTTGCTGATGCTAGGTCTACCTTATCACTGGACCCTGCAGGTAACAATGAACATCTTCCTATCTTCTTCAAAGTATTACACAGCATCAAAAGAAAAAGTCATTTTACCTTTGGATAACCAAACAGCACATTACCCTTCTTTTCACATACTTCAAAAACGGATTTCCTAATAAAAAAGCTGGACTATAAAATTTTGCACGTTCAACTAATTTGACTGAGGTTTAGATTTTAACTGCAGGCTAATGTTGAGAATTTCTCCACAGTTTAACCCTTGGTAAATTTAACCTTGAGTTAAATAAGGTGAAGTTAGAATTGTTCAAAACTTTGGAAACAAAAACATTATCTTATAAAACAATGCCACATGTAAAATTTAATGAAAATCACAGAAAACAGACTCTTACAATAAAACATGAGAAATTGATAATGAAGTACAACTAAAGAAAGCAAAAGGCTTAGTTGCAGTGTTTTGTTGAGCCTGTGACTTTAGTCACAGAAAGCTCGACATAGGGATAGTGATCCGTCGGCAGCATTAACTAACTTCTTAAAAGCTTTATATTTTAGAAGATGGAAGACCTGGATGCTTTATACTTTGTATATAGATGCCTTATGTTACAAAGTTTCTGTCTGTCATAATTACATTGTCCTTGACCTCATTTTCATGGTTCAGTGACTACTTGAAAAAAAAAAGATTTTTTGTAATGTTAATTTCTCTCTTATTATAATAGGATAACTATATTTGGTATGTGCGTAGATTACAAGGTTCTCATCCCCGTCAGACAGTTTTCAATCGACCTTGAACCCATTTCAAGGATCAGTGAACAAGGTTAAGTTTTGGTGGTCAAGTCCATATCTCAGATACTATAAGCAATAGGTCTAGTTTATTTGGTGTATGGAAGGATTATAAGGTGTACATGTCCACCTGGCAGGTGTCATCTGACCTTGACCTCATTTTCATGGTTCAGTGGTTATAGTTCAGTTTTTGTGTTTTGGCCTGTTATTCGAATACTGTATGCAATAGGTCTACAAAATTTGGTGTATGGAAGGATTGTAAGGAGTACATGTCCAACTGGCAGGTGTCATCTGACATCATTTTCATGGTTCAGTGGTTATAGTTAAGTTTTTGTGTTTTGGCCTGTTTTTCGAATACTGTATGCAATAGGTCTACTATATTTGGTGTATGGAAGGATTGTAAGGTGTACATGGGCAACTGGCAGGTGTCGTCTGACCTTAATCTCATTTTCATGGTTCAGTGGTTATAGTTAAGTTTTTGTGTTTTGGCCTGTTTTTCGAATACTATATGCAATAGGTCTACTACATTTGGTGTATGGAAGGATTGTAAGGTCTGCATGTCCAACTGACGTGTCATCTGACCTTGACCTCATTTGCATGGTTCAGTGGTTATAGCTAAGTTTTTGTGTTTTGCTCTGTTTTTCGAATATTGATAGCATTTACTTTCATTAGAAATACATGACAGACGAGACATTTTTGTGTGTCCACTCTTGTATTGATTTTTTTTTTTACAGTTTTGAAATGTAAGCTAAAAATTAGTTTCAAGTTGATTTAGGACATAGAGTAATTTACACTTTTTTGTACATTTCAGATACTCCACTGGAAAGAAGGCTGGAACAGATACGTCAGCATTATAGTATAGACCAATCCACCCATCCACAGACATCACCGCCACACTCAGCCACCTGTAAATCAAGTATACTGTTTATGGTGCTACACGGAGGTAAAATTGTCAGTTTTATTCTAATCTGTTTCTTGATAAATGTTGAATAGTTTACAGATTTTTGTGCAGGATCTTGGTGCTGATTGGCCTAATTAGGTTGTCGTAACTTCTAATGATCACTAACCTGTAAATACTGAAGTTTTTAGCTTTGTTGACTGGAGTCTTAATTTACAAGGATTGTCAGTTTTTATGACGAAGGTCATTGGTTTTATTCTGAGGATACTTATCCCTACACAATTAAAACTAGTTGACATGATAAGGCCAGCTATGTTGAAATTGGCATAAAACACTAATGAACAAATAAAACATTGGCTCATTGGAACCATGGTTTTAATACAGTTAATTGATAAAAAGCATAAATCATATATAGTGTATTAAACAAAAACCATATAAATCAGTATCTTTAACCATGAAAATGTATTACAGTCCTTAATAAGGTAGGTTAGAGAGTGCAACTTTTGATTTTTTTTACAGGTTGTTTAGTTGATACACATGTAGAAAACCAGCAGCCTTCCAAAAGAAATGATTTTGTATCTTTGAAATCATCATTTGAAAGTGTGATCCGAACCCATTATCCTGGTGCTTATGGACATATTGCTTTCAGACTCGTTCCCTGTCCACTGATATGTTCTGAAATTCTGGATGTTTTAAACAGGTTACTATAGAATATACTGGTAGAAAATACAGTCAAACCTGCCTTAAGGAGCATTTCTGTATAAAATACACAGTGCAAATAATTTGGTCTAGTTCAAAGCTGTAAATATACCTCTGTAGACAAGGTTGATCTTTAAGTTTAGTGAAACTGGTTTATCATTTTTATAAAATACACTGGGATCAGAGATGTTGATTTTAAATATTAAGAGATGTTTTTAAAAAGTGTGTAAAAATGGAAAAAAATTATAACATAGACAATACGACACCATAAGAAAAAAACAAGACTTTGCAGAAATTTTATGAGAAATATTTCATGGCAGCCATATACAGAGCTGATTACTTGTACGGATTATCCGTATTTTCCACTGATTTTCAATTTGAAAATGCACAATGCATTTACGACAAAAACCTACGGATTCCTTCAACCGGGAAAAAAATCATAGTTGCTTCCGAAATTGGTCAATCAGTATTAGAGAGAAAATTCTTAATAGAAACCATCATGATTTAAAGCGCTCAATTGACATCGAATTATTCAAAGCAGCAAAAGGGGCCTCGGTGGCCGAGTGGTCGATGTAGTTCGTCATAACTACTGATGATCACTAGCCTGTTAACACTGTGGTTGTGAGTTCGAATTTCACCTGTGGAGGGGGGGGGGGGGGGGGTTTGACTCCCACCTTAATTGACAAGGATAGCCAATTTTCCTACTGAGTGTACTCCGGCTTCCTCCAACAATAAAAACTGGCTGCCAAAATGGCATTAAACCCCAATTAAACAAACAAACGAAGCAACAAAAAAACATTGCGGCCAACAGTGAACTGCATCATGTAGACGAAAATATTAAGATGCGAAATTGACCAGTAATTGCTTCTTCTTATGACCAGGAGGTCTTCAATAATATGAAAAAGTTGTATACTAAGTGCAAGTTGTCTTTTATACTGACAAATGCTCAAAATACGCACTGTTGGAATACTGACACAAGTCAGGAGGGGTAAAAAGATCTGCATATAAATATGGATAATATTATTGGAGTAAAATCTTATTCTGAGCGTTAGCATATATATGACTCCAATAAATTATTTCCATTCTGATATGACAAAAAACGGAAATTAGGTAAACAAAGTGGTACTGCAAGGCCTTTGATGTGACGGCAATTTTGATTTTGGAACTTCTGAAAAAGTGTGCAACCCATAATAAATGGAAGATTTTAATATACAGTGGAACCTCTGTAAACCGAACAGCTGTGGGACCGGAGAAATCGGCCGGTTTTCAGAGGGTCCGGTTTTAGGAGGTTCCGGAAAAGACGTATCTGATCCGGAGAGTGAAACCGGAAGTGTATTACAATGTTGTGTGCCATGTGCTTACATATTTACTTTTACCACGCGCACATTATTTTAATACAATTAATTGTTTTTAATTTCAATCCGGCGTTTTTATTGATCCCTGATTATTGTTTGATTAACGACTTTCACACCTTTTTTAAAATGGTAATTTAGTTTAATGATGTCAATCATCGATCGATTAAGGATGACATGTATTACGGTTCACTGATTTTCCAGGTAATACATGGTTTCGGCCGGTTTCTGGAGGTTAATTTGACAAGAATATATATGTTTTGTACCGGAAAGTACGGCCGGTGTTCGGAATTCAGAGGGTCCGGTTTTCAGAGGATTTTTTTACTTGAATATATAGGCAAAAATTCCGGACCGAAAGTAAAAGTTCGGTTTTCAGAGGAATCCGGTTTTCAGAGGGGGCGGTTTTCGGGGGTTCCACTGTATCTTTATTTGCAAAGGGAAATCAGCACACAATATTAGAATTGGCATGTTATTTTATATTAAGTTTAATAAATGCATACACCAACAATGAATGATCATATCACTGCTACATGATATTGATACTGTGACTTTCTGTGACGTTATTTATGTGTATTGTTTGTTTTCAGTATAAGTCCATTTTCCTTTGAATCTCAAACTCCAAACAGTGTCGACGGACCTCTCTGGTCACAAGAGTTTGTTCCCCTTGGGGCGATAGCCTTATTTGCCAGTTCTAACCCTGATTACCATGACTGTGTAAATAAAACAGTGTCAAAGGCCAACATGGTATACCAGGAATTTCTCATGTCCGATGAAGGCAAGGGATTCAATGGACAGGTACTACTATGAATGATATAAAAATTACTTGATAAGATAATTGAGAGGTGTTGCTTTGGTGAAGATCAGAAAATATATCATGCCACATTGGAACATAATATAGAAACGTGAGAAACTAACTATACTACAGCATAATAAAAGCTGGCTCATGTAATACTTGAATTAATACTCAAAGCTTTTGAACAGGGCTTTTATTGCTGTTCTTCATCTTGAAAATCATTATAAGGTCTCCATCAAATAAACAAAAGCTCATACCTTATAACAAGATAAAGTTGACTGTAGTAGATATTGTACAGCTGAAAGGAAAAAGAGAAAGTGAAACCTTTAGGAATGAGGATAGTATAAAACAAAACTTCAAATTTTACCTCTAACATTTTCTGTATGAGGCATTTTTGCATATTTATATCATTATGAGATTAGTGTAATGTAACTATATGATCATTTGTTGTAGGTTTCTTTCCTGGCTGATAGTACAGCTTCTGTATTAGCATATGATGCTCTGTGTCAGAGTCCTGCTTGTCTTAGATATCTCAGTACATATGATAGTAGAGAGGCATTGCCAGAAATAGATTCGACAGCTTCGTTTAAACGGGAACGATCTAAAACTGAATCCTGTGGATATAAAACAAATGTGGACACAGCAAGACAATTAAGTCACAGTGATCCAGACTTGACATTGAACAGTCTTGGTGATCCCAGTTTGTGTAGTAAAAGTGATATAGTGTCGGGAGATTGTAAAATGAAAAGGGCGAATTCATCTAGGGATCCATCTAATCGCCCAAGTCAGTCATTTCTGAATGTAAACGAGAAAGATCCATCTCGCAGGACAAGCACTGGTAGTAATTTTGAAGGAAATTATTTGAAGTTTGACTTTGATGTGACAGATTTTTTTATTCTAGGTTCACCATTAGGACTTGTTTTAGCTTATAGAAGAATGTACTGTGGTGAAGACAAATCATGTAAGTTTTTATGCTGTGTAATGTGAATAATTATATTGTCAAAGCATTATAAGGATTTGAGTTACTATTCAAACATCCAGGCAACCAAAACAGAGTGGAAAGGTGCTTAAGTTATTGAAGTTTTAAAGAGTAGAAATTTTCATATAAGGCTTTTGTTAAAGTTATTTACATGTATGTTATATAATGAGTTTAAATGTGATTCTTAGAAACATAAAATTAAACTTTTTTTCAGGTTCACCATACAGTCCTGGCTGTAACCAAGTGTATAATATATTTCATAATAGTGACCCATCAGCGTTTAGATTGGAGCCGTTAATTAATAATACATTTAGACACATATCTCCTGTTACTGTAGCAAGATATTCTAAATATCCATTAGGTGACGGAGAACCTATACATGTTGGTAAGTTTATCAGATTGTATTTATTCATTCAGAACTCAAATTAGAAGATAGTTTGTGCTTATGAAGTTACATTGTGTATTGATACATGTAAGTTAATTTAAGTATAAGACAAAATACATAGTTTCTTCTGTGTAATCACCATAAAATTACAAAATAACAAAGTTCAGTATACATTTACTCAAAACAATGGATTTCAGTTCAGTTAGATTTTATAATAAAATGTGACTAATGACACTTAAAATTTGAGATTTATTTATTTGTCATATTTTTGCATGGTCAAAACATTGCATTAATTATAACAATGCTGAAGATTTGGAAAAATCTATGATAATGCAGAGGAATTGATTTATCTGTTTGATAATGTGTAGAATTACGAATGAAGAGTTGTCTTTATTAATTATTTTTCTCTAGACATTTATATATCCATGTGGCTTTCTGTCTCTTTTTTAACCTGTCAAGGAGTTTTGAGTTTCACCCATCATATATTGTGCATTTACATATATAATGATTTATAATTTTATGATTACTATTTTTAAATGTATGAGAATCTCACATGTGGCTGGATGTGTTCGACTCTGATCTTAATTGACAAGGATTGCTAATTTTCCTACCGAAGGTCGGTGGTTCTCTCCGGGTACTCCGGCTTCCTCCACCAATGGGCCGCCACGAAATAGCCAAATATGCTGAAAACGGTGTAAAACCCCAACTAAACAAACAAATATTAAATATATGTAATAGTGAGCTGTAATTTTACAGTTACTTTTTGTTTAATTCATTTCAAAATTTTTTTTTCAGTTGAAACAGTGCAAAGTAATATGCCCTTTTTTCTGGGCCAAAGAAAAAGTTCCACAGGCCATATATTACAACGACAAAATAGTATAACTAGTGTTGCAAGTAATATGTCTGGTATGGGGGAGAGTACGGTATCTGTCATAGCTAATGGTACGTACTGGTCAAAATAATATCACTAGTGTTGCCATTAATATGTCTGGTGTGGGGGAAAGTACTGTATCTGTCATGTCTAATTGTATGTACTGGTCAAAATAATATCACATGTGTTGCCAGTAATATGTCTGGTATGGGGAAAGTACGGTATCTGTCATAGATAATGGTAGGTACTGGTCAAAATAATACCACAAGTGTTGCCAGTAATATGTCTGGTATGGGGGAAAAAATATATCTGTCATATCTAATGGTACGTATTGGTCAAAATAACATTACTAGTGTTGCCAGTAATATGTCTGGTATGGGGGAAAGTAATGTATCTGTCATAGCTAATGAAAGTTCTGATCAAATGTCGGCCAAAGGATACTGAAGCAACAAAACAGTAGAAAAAGTCCACAAATTCGAAATCCAAGGAAAAGACAGTCAAGAGAATGGAACACAGCAAACAAAAACCAAAAGGATACTTGTTTCTCATTGCTTGATTAGAAAATTTTTTTTCTTTCTGTAACTGCTTGGCCAAATAAACCTGACAGGAAGCATCTCGTTTTGTCCTACAAATATGGCCACCGTGGGCAGTTCTTGTTTCTGATTGACTGATATAAAAAAAATCTTCTCCTCTGAAATCACATGGCCAAATGGAAGGAAAGTTGACAGGAAAAGTCTATGGGAGGTTCTTTTCAAATTTTCCTCATTTCGTCCCGATTGGGGAACAAACATGGCCGTCATGGGCAATTCTTGTTTCTCATTGGTTGATTTAAAAAAAATTTTTAAATTCTTGAACTACTCGGCCAAAACTATTAGCCAAACTTGACAGGAAGCATCTATGGAAAGTCTTTTATGAAATCAGTTTTTTTTTCATCCTGATTGGACGACAAGCATGGCTGCCTTGGCAATTCTTGTTTCTGATAGACTGATACAAAAAAGAAATCTTCTTCTCTGAAACCGCTTGGCCAAATGAAATGATACTTGACAGGAAGCATCTGTGGGAGATTTTTAACGAAGTTTTCTCATTTTGTCCAGATCATACGACAAACATGGCTGCCATGGGCAATTCTTGTTTCTGCCAAGTAACCAATACAGGCTCAGCCCTCTGAGCCTCTAGTTTATTTTTTTCTTATTTATATTACAGTGACATGTAGATGGTGGGGTAACAAGAGATTAGATTATGTTTTATACAGTCCTGATATTCTACATTCATTTCCAACATCAGCATTACCTCCCTTGTTTCATGCCAGTTTCTGGGAGTCTTCAGATTTAGCAGCATTTATATTGAGACAGGTGAGTTCTTTTTTAATGGCCCTTTCATGTGTTGTAATTGCTAATTGGCCTTGTCTCAAAATGTTTACATTAAAGGACTTTAATTTGTTGATAAAAATATAATGTGTTATTGGCACAGTGCAGCTAATGGTCTATCCCATAAATACTGGAAGCAGGAAAACTGACCCCTGCACAATTGTCCACAGACAATTGCCCTTCCTAGAAATACTATATACCCACTAAATGAAATGTAGGAATCTATAAGGTATTTGTCTAGTTAAAAGGTCTCTGTGACAGAGATTGGTATACATTTAATAAATCTCATCTTATGGATGTGGATATTGTAGTGATTACTTCCATTTCCAGGGAGCAAAGAGTTTTCTTATCAACTATTATGCTCCTGTTAGTGCTTACAATGCTTGCAAATTTTTTCATAATACATTTTGGACTTGAGATTTGTCAAATTGCTAATTTGGCCATGTTGCCAGAGCTCTTTTTTCAGTTTTCTGTTCCACCTGTTTATTTGTAGGTAATATTATTCCTTATTATATTCAGCTACAATTTAAATCCAATGAGAACCTTCACTCCAGATGCCGAATTTTTTCCATATTGTACAACCAGGAGATATTGTATTTTTGCGAAACAGCTCGTGCTTTTTAGCTCACCAGGCAAAGCCATGTGAGCTATTGCCATCACTTGTTGTCTGTCCATCCGTCATCGTTAACATTTCAGATTTTGATCATCTCCTGAAACTACTGGGCGATTTGGAACCAAACTTTGCTGGAATGATGAACTAAAGGTCTTTTACAAAGATTCCTCATTTCAGCTTGACCCAGCAAAAAACATGGCTGCCATGGGCAATTCTTGTTTCTGATTGGCTGAAATTTTAAAATTCATCTCCTCGGAAACTACAAGTGCAAATGATTTGTAAGTTGATACAGATGATGTTTGTGAGGTCCTGTACAAAGATTCCTCATTCTGTCTTGATCGGCAAAAACATGGCTGCCATGGGCAATTCTTTTTTCTGATTGGCTGAAATTTTAAAAATCATCTCTGAAACTACAAGTGCAACTGATTTGTAACTTGGTACAAATGATGTTAATGAAGTCCTTTACAAATGATCCTCATTTTATCTTGATTTGTCGAAGAACTTGGTTGCCATGGGCAGTTCTTGTTTCTGATTGGCTGTAATTTGAAAAATCATCTCCTCTGAAACTACAAGTGCAAATGATTTGTAACTTGATACAAGTGATTTTTTCAGATCTTCTACCAAGATCCCTCTTTTTGACTTGATCTGGCAAAAGTCATGGCTGTAACTTGGTACAAATGATTGTTGTGCAGTCCTCCACAAGGTGTCCTCCAATTTTCTTGATATGGCTAAAACATTGCCATTGGCAATTTGTTTCCAAATTGAACAATTCCAAAGCTTTATTAATGTGTATGAGGTCTTCTACAAAGATTTATCATTTCATCTTAAAAGGGCAAAATAGACAGGCTAGTCTTTAAATGAGATTTTTTTGGCTATTTGTAATCCAGGTGAGCAATACAGGCTCCTAGGAGCCTCTGGTTAGGTTTTTAGCTCACCTGGCCCAAAGGTCATCGTCGTCGTAAACTTTCCTTAAAAGATCTACTCTGAAACGACTGGGCCAATTGGAACAAAACTTGGCAGCAATGGTCCTTAGGTGGTCCTCTTTCAGAATTGTATCCGATGACCGCACCTGTCATCCAAGATGGCCGCTAGAACTTATTTTAACATAGGACTCTATCGGAAATTTATTTAAAGGTCTTCTTGTCTGAAACCAATTGGCTAATTGGAACAAGCATTGGCAGCAATCGTCCTTAGGTGGTCCTCTTTTGGAATTGTATCCAATGACCGCATCCGTCATCCAAGATGGCCGCCAGAGCCGAACTTTGTTTAACATAAGACCCTATGGGAAATAATTTACTTAAACATCTTCTTGTCTTAAAGCACTTTACCAATTGGAACAAAACTAGGCTGCAAAGGTCCTTAGGTGGTCCTCTTTCAGAAGTATATTCGATGACCCAGTCTATCATCCAAGATGGCTGCCAGAGCTGAACATAGTTTTACATAGGATCCTATGGGAAATTTAATTAAAGATCTTGTCCGAAACCACTTGGCCAATAGGTTGTTCTTTTTGTACAGAATTATATCCGATGACTCGACCCATCATCCAGGATAGCCGCAAGACTCGACATAGTTTAACATAGGACCCTGTGGAAAATTTACTTAAAAAAAAGATCTGAAACCACTTTGCCAATTGGAAAGAGACTTGGCAGCAATGGTCCTTAGAATTATATCCGATTACCCTGTCCACCATCCAAGATGGCTGCCAGAGTGGAACTTAGTTTATTATATGACCTTATGGGAAAGTTCACTGAATGATCTTCTTGTTTGAAACTAATGAGACAATTTGAACTTGACAGCAATGTTCCAGGCTGCCAGTCAAGATGGACATAGTCCAGGTGAGCAATACAGGCTCCTGGGAGCCTCTAGTTTCATTTGCTAGCCTACATCATATGAAAATAAATACATGCTTAAATTTAATGTTATTGAGGACATATAACTAAAACTTGAAAATAAGATACATTATTTCAAAACTGGGTTGTATTTAAACAGATCAAATAGTGTTGGTAACATTTTCGCTGTTTGTTATATTTCCTTTACAACTGAACATTTTATTTTCTTGCTTTTGCCGGGGCCTCAGTGGTCCAGTTGTCTAGGTAGTGCATCATGACTAATAATGAACACTAGCCTGTCAACACTGAAGTTGTGAGCGGGATGTGTTCTACTCCGATCTTAATTTACAAGGATTGCCAATTTCCTACAGAAGGTCGAGGGTTCTCTCCGGGTACTCCAGCTTCCTCCACCAATAAAAACTGGCAGCTGCAAAATAGCCAGATGTGCTGAAAATCGCATGAACCCCCATCTAAACAAACAAACAATCTTGCTTTTGCCTCTTCATTTAACAAAATGAACAGAACATTTTCCATATCAGTGTGTACACATTTGAAGGAGAATTGGGATTTTTTCTAGTTGAATACAGATACCGATAATTTATTGAGTGTTTATTTTTTTCTGTAATAATCAACAAAATAATTTACATTTCCCAGTTTATCTGTTTAATAAATAGGTTATCATACAGTGTAATGTACAATACGGAAAATATTATACTCGTCCATACAATATTTTTCCATATTGTACACTACACTGTCTAATAACCTATTATTATTTTATGTACATAGGTAATAAGGTTTTGAATTTTGAAATTTGCATAAGGGTCCAATATAAGACTGACAATGTTCATATTAAAAACATTTAAGTTGTTGGCAGAATTTTTCATTAAATTTGATAAACTTGAATGCATTTTGAGTAGACAAAAACCTTTTTATTATAAAATTTTAATATGTCAAAAATAGTTTCTTCATGGATGCTCTTACTGGTGGCAACATGTCTAGTATTGACTTTGTACAAATGAATCTGATTTGAACTGATGTGTTAAATCATTTATTTTTTGACAATGATTTTTATTTTTTATACATTTTTAGGTATTACGACATGATGTGTTTACAAATGAAGCTTCCGAAAAGATGAACTTATTACCAGATTCTATCAGTTCATACAAACAGCCCAAGGAAAAATGGCTGAAGAGAAGGACAACCATCAAAGTTAAGGTAAGAAGTTAGAAAATATGCCATGAATGTTTGTCAGATATTTGTTATAAGGTTGTATCATTCCTACTGAAAAAATAGTGTCTTCATGAAAATAGATATGATGTACAAAGTACATTGAAACTTGGTTGTGTTGGAGTGCAGGGGAATTCAAGAAAACTTCAAATTGTTGAGTGCTTCGACTTAATTGTAAGTTTTGACCTCCAATTTAAGGTATGATTAATCACACACATTGATTGTTTATATAAATGTTCTTTTTTTAAATTTGATAAAAAATGTGAAAAAAAAAAATGTTAAATTTACATCAGAATCGATGGATTTATAAACAATATTTACAATTAAATTAATAAATAGATCAAAAGTAAGCTAGAAGTTACATTATAGGAAAGGAAAAGCACATGCTAATGGTTAGCAGTTCAGGATATAATGATGAAAAGTCTCAAATTTTATGTTCAAATCTTCATCATGGTAAATTTGTTCTTTAATTATTTTCACAATTTCTTATAGAACCTACAAGCAAATCACCGTGGAAATGATGTGATAGTGTTAGATGGGAAGGATCAGGTGATCACAGCCAGGTTTATGTATGGATCATTTGATGTCACATCATTATCAGGAGAAAAGGTAGGTTCAGTCATATATAGAGCTGTATAAATATGTATTTGTAGAAATATCAGAATTTGTGTCATACTAATTCTATCCCTGAAGGTGGGGGTATACTGGTTTACCTCTGTCCATCCTTTCATCAGTCCTTCCAAAAGATGTTTTTGTCACAAAATTCTCTTAACCAGCATGGCTACTTCTTGTTTAATCTTTTTACCTATCTATAATGTCTTTGAATGGGATTATTTGTAAGCTCTTAAGCTCCTCCATTTTCAATGGTTCTGATTGATTTTGGCTTGGAGATGTCTAAATTAATGAAAAGGTTTATGATAAATGTCTTTGAAAATTGGAATTGTTGTGAGTTAACACTTTTACAGTTAGTGGAAAGTTGTAAATATTGCAAAACCAGATATCGAAATTTCACATGATGTAAACCAACAAAAAACAGAAATGATACAGATTGAATGTGCAGCAATTTAGTCACCATTACTGAGAAATACCAACCAAATTTTCAGATATAATAATCCTTTACATTATACATTATATGTTAATATTTTAGGTAGATATCCATGTAAATAATCAGACTACAGGAGAATGGGTTTACATGGGAACTTCTGTTACAGACAAACATGGTCGTTTACAGTTTTCTATTCCAAAGGAGAATCAGTTACCTCAGGGAATGCATCCAGTTAAAGTTGTTGTCAGGTAAATAACTGCCTTGCCTTGCAGCTACCCTTCTTAACCAAAGATTCAAGTAACTAAGGGACACTTCTGTCAGAATTATAGCTAGCCAATGTTTTACAAGTAAGAAAATATGAGGCCAGTGATCGGGTCGAGGTTATCAAGATTGAATGCTGGAGGGACCATGGCATGATAAAGTGTATCAATTGAACATAATCAGAGCATATCTGGATATTTAAAATTTATTGAGGTTTACATTATACAAATATCATGTGACTTGATTGTGTACTTTGGAAAACAAGGGTCCTGAAAATTATCTGTTATTTTTACTTACTGGTACTTTCTTTAAGTTTTACTTTTGCAATGCAAAATAGTTCTTTTTTTTCAGAGGGGACCATAGTTTTGCTGATTTCTATCTAACAGTGTTACCACCCAGCACAGAAACTGTTGTATTTAGTATAGATGGATCATTTACAGCCAGTGTCTCCATTTCTGGTAAAGATCCCAAGGTTAGAGGAGGTGCTGTTGATGTTGTCAGGTGAGTTGTTTTTGGGTATTATAAATTATTTATAAATTTGGTTAAGTTTTTGGTTATGCCAAATCTTTCATTGAAAGAACATAATTTGGAACAAGTTTAAAGTCAGCTGCTTGATAACAATTATCCAGTAAAAATAGGACATTAAATACTATTTGTAATACCAATCCTTTATTTAGGAATTATATATACATTTAGCCAGCATAACAAGAAATCTTCTGTAAGAAATAAATAGGGTTCAATAGCTTGCTTCTCAAAATTTTGTCAACTTTGGATCAAATCAAATATTTTAAAATTGGTGTTTGCTGCTTCTCTGGTAAACATGTGACATGTAGGAGTAACAGAGAGAACGGTTGGCTTGGAGTCAGAATAATTTGTCCAGGTGGGGTGACATATCTTCCTGTGGTGGACTGTTATCTCATGAGCTGGCATGTTCTAAATCTAACACAGCATGTTGGTCTAGGCACAAAGCTGGGTTCATATTCATATGACATCAATATTTCCTCATCCTGGCATACGTGTAATACTGGCCACTGTCAATAATTATTCAGTCAATATTTTTTCTGTAACAGCTGAGGTGACAAGATTAAGGTCAAATTAAAATAAATGATATTACTTTTTAGACATTGGCAGGATCAGGGATACTTAATTATATATGTAACAGCTCGCCCAGATATGCAGCATCGCAAGGTAGTGTCATGGTTAGCAATGCATAACTTTCCACATGGCATGGTAGCTTTCATGGAGGGTATAACTAAAGACCCATTAAGGCAGAAGCTGAATTACCTGAAAGGACTGCAAACTGATGTATGTTTTTATTGATTTGAATACACTTGTACAATGTTCTTCCATAAATAGATGTGCTTCTACAAAAAAAATATTGTCACAATATACTGAACATGCAAGTTAACATTTCTAAGTTATGACCTTTATAGTGCAGGAAAAAATATCTAATTCCTCTAATCTACATACATAGCCAGGTGCCAAGTAAACTTACACTTTTTTTATCATAATACCCACTACTAAAACAACCTTTTGGCTAACATGAAATGAGACCTGTAGATACTTTAATGTGGAAAAGTGAAAATCTATTAACACTTGTAAATTAATAAAACATGAGCTACCGGATCAATGTCAGCGAAACAATAGACCAGAAACTAATCCCCAAAAGTACAATAAGAGGTCTTGTAAAGCCTTCAACACAGGAAATATTTCCACATTGCATAACAAGCTCATAAGTTTTTCCTAACCCATTCAAGGTTTCCATAATTCTTCTGTAAAAACTTGCTGCAGTGTAGATACATGTATTATGAATTATTGAGTTTTTCTATGTGTATATATTTTTATTAGGCTCAGATTGTATATAAGGCAGCTTATGGTTCCAGCAAAGACATATATGTTTATAAAGAATTAGGATTAACACCTTCACAGATATATATTGTCGGTAAAGCTTCCAAGAAAGATGCTGCTAAGGCACAGGTATGTTTCTATAGCAACATGATGTATCCGTAGAAAATAAATCTTCCTGTAATATAACATTTTAAATAAACCAGTATTCACCATTGTACAGAAACCTAATTTTGAATGAAAATGGCAGAGTTTCAATAACACATAAACCTAATTCTTCAGAGAACTAGGACTTTTTATAGAAAATAGACTGATAAACTTCTGTGTAAAACTTTTTGTTAGAATATTTAATTCATGAAAAAAGGGAACTGGTGGTTATGCTTTTATGATTGAATATTGCTTCTGTAAGTAAACAATGTACATTTGTTATTCTAAATGATTTTTATACCATGCATCATTCCCTGTCAAATAATACAAACTTAAAACAATCTTAATAATGTTTCAGGTACTGGCTGATGGATATGCTGTCCATCTTAATGATTTGATGGCAGGTACTTTACGACCTTCTTTGAGTAATGCTAGAATATTTAGACGTGGTTGTATTGCTCACCCCGAAAAATCTGATAGCAAAAATAAATTGAAAAGGACTTCTTCTAATAATCCTGGTAGTAAAGACTCATCTAAAAATTTGGAAGGCAGTGCTTCACAAATACGAATTACAGTCGGAGAACATGGGAATACTGTCTTACAACCAGGACCGGCGGACTTTGGTGGAGGAATCGTCCGACCCCGTGGGTCTTCACCGAGGTTAAAATCTGGGTTAAATGATGGCTTAAGATAGCATTTATTGTATATAATTAATATCTTTCAGTGCCACCAAAAGGCATATGGTTGGAATTGAGGTACTGTATACCTGTGGAAAGCATTTGTCCAGAGTCTAGAAATAATATTTTCCTTTCTCATTAATTTTTTCCATGATGCCTGAACTTCATTTAGTTGCAAATAAGGTGAAATATTATAGTAGTACAGGGATCTTGCAATGATAAAAATCATGTTTAAGACCTACAGAGCTGATTTTAATTCATTAATGGAAGCATGGAAGAGGCTTATATTCTCTATAATGCAGCCCATAGGCTATCTTGTGTTAAATTAAAGCCCCAACAAATCATTAGTAGATATTAGAAGCTTGCATTATGCCTTTTGTATAAAATGATTCAGCAGGCTTGAACTCGTGGTTGTATACCTAATTAAGTACAAGATAGCTTGGAGGCTGTATAATAGAGAATATTTCTTAAGTGTTGCATAATAATATTTGTCTAAAGCAGAGCATTGTACCTTAAATCTTTTTTTTTAAAGTCAAATAAGAACATTTATAATCCTGTAAACAGTTTTCTGATTTATTTAGAACAAAAATTCTGGAAACGGTCAGTGCAGTTTCAGAGGAAAACAAATATTGGAAATTGCCTTCTTAATTGTTTGAGCATATATTTAGGACATTACTTCAACGTGTAATATTTGAATTCTGTTCCAATTATGATATGGTCATAGAGTGTCAGTAAAAATATTCAGAAATGTAAGTGAAATTTGTTTTACTATGACCTGATGATGTATTATAAAGATTACTCAGTTTAAACCTCTGTACTTTTTGATGGGTAACATAAATATAGCAGTTATTGTAAACCTTAAGAATTGTTTGTTTTTAAAGGATGTTTTGTTTAAAGAACATATTTCCTTGAAAGATTTATAAAGATGTATATAATTGTTACAAATTTATATTTTTTATTGTTATGTGATGTTTTTATTGTGTGGTAACATGTAAAATATAATTATGACAAGTTTTGTTATTATTTTCTTATATTATGTAATGTTTGAAGTTTGTTTTTTATGTCATTTTACAAATTAATATTATTTACTTTAAAACCCAGTATTTTCAAGATTTGTAGACTGTGTGATTTTTATAAAGTGAAATATAAAATTAGTGTTTTGTGAAAATGCAAAATATGGTTTTTTACAGTCATGTATCCTGGATTTTGACTTCTAATCCTAAAATTGTGGCATGTTTCACATGATTTTAACATAAAAAAAACCTTCTGATTTTTAGGGGACATTCACCAAAAGCACACCTTCCTTTTTTGCTTCTCGGGTTTGTTAGATTTAACAGCATTGTTAAATTTTGAAATTAAATTTCCCCAAGACTTTTGGAGGACACAGTTGTCTCTCTCTTGTATTATATATAAAGTATCCATTTATATTAAGAATCAGAATTCCATGAAAACCCAAGTTTTACATGTGCTTATTTACATGAAATAGGCCTGAAAATATGTTGATGTTTCCAACCAGGACTATTTTAAAATTGTACTTTAAATACCAATCACAAGCTGCATGAATTTTAAAAAGACTGGAAATAAACCCTATATTGTTATTGTTATAATTTTATTAATTTATATAAATAGTATTTTATTAAATATTAATTTAATTATTTGTAATTTTCTATCTTACTGATAATTTGTCACACATTTTTCTTCAAATTTGTATTTTATGCTCTACAATATTAATACAAGGAAACAGTTTTATTTCTCAAGTGGTACTTGTAGTTGTATTCATGTTGTTTTGTCGGGTTTGTTTTGACTGGATGAAATACAATTGCATTTATATATTTTTTCACTTTCAGTGTTTCATACTTTTTATCTTTTCTGTCATATCAAGTTATCAAATATGACCTTGACTTTTGGAGTTTCCTCCGCCCGACCTCTGTTGTAAAATTTTTTTCATCGAGTATGTTTTTAAATTAATGCAGTAAGAAGGAAGTTTAAATACATTGTTACATACATACAGATGGATTGTCACATTGTGCTTAAGTTTTCCTGGTGTCCAGTGTTCCAAACATCTTCATTACATAGTTATGCCCCTTAAAAGCTGTCATTTGTAGCCAGTTTGTTTTTCTACAGTTGGCGTTTTAGACATCTCTTCCACTGTACATATGGTCTTGCCATTAATACAAAAAGGAAATGGAAATAGAAAGTTTGCCTCTTTTAACTGTCTTGATATTTGCAGTTCAGAATTTTTTTAAAGTTTTTGCGGATATTTTTCAATTGATCTTTGGTCAGTAAACAGGAAATAAACAGAAAAAATAAAAGTTTGACTAAAAAAGCTAGAAAATTGTTTATCATTTTGTATAATGTGATAATGTTATAATGTCTCCCTTATGTGTGCAATACCTGGTCTAGAGGTTTTAATATAAGTTGTGGAAACCATAAAATACTGCCAGTATGTACATTGTGGTGTGGAGTTCAGAGTACACATGTATACTGCTAGTATGTACATTGTGGTGTGAAGTTCAGAGTACACATGTATACTGCATGATAGAGTATTCCTTCATTCTGCCATGTACAAATGTCTCAGGCTTGTAGTCAAATTGTTATTAAGGTCTTCTATAAAAAATTATGGAGAATAATTCTGAGGAATAATTGTTCTCATTTTAATTTGTAGTTTGAAAAATGTCAGAAAAAATTATAAACTAATGAAAGGTAACTTAGAGAGGAAACACCAGAACCCTTTTCACAATAACCAGTATGTTACTGTTTTCCTGTAAATTATAAATTACTAGGTAACTATCCATGCAAGCATAGGTATCATAAAAAGGTTGAATAGCTTTTCTTACCCGTTGGACAGAGCACCTCGGCCATTTTCAGAGGGCAAGATACTTGTTTCTTGTAAGGCATGGGTGAAAACAAAACATGATACATTGTGTATTGCTTTTATACATACTACATTTGTACTTTGTTATTACCAAGACTTGTCTTTTCTCTATAACTATAATCATTTATTGGTACCAAATTGTTGCAATAAATTGAAACAATATTCAAAAGTGAACCAAAATACTTTAATTCCCTTCAAAATTAAAGATCTCTTGTTATATGCTTGTCATATCTATATTAAGTGTTCCCGTTTTAAAAGCTCACTCGAACTAATGATTCTATGTTTTATTCAAGTATGAAATATAGTTTTCTTACATAATTGTTCCATTATTAGTCCGTATTTATATGTAAAAATATTCAGTGCATAATCTCTATCTCATTGTGTATATAAAAAATGTCAAAACCACTCGCTCTTTCAATAATTAGAAGTGAAAGTAGTGTATTAATAGCGAGTGCAGTGAGCGCTACAGGAGCATATGCATTTTCTACATACGAGTCATTTAGAAAAGTCTTTGTTTAATGGGGGCAGCCATATTGTGCTGTATACTAAGGCTAGAAAAAGTTTCGTTCTCCGGAAGTAAGTAAAGTAAGGGAAATAACTTGCTTCAAATTATAATTTTAGAGTCAGAATCGTGATACTGGAAATGAGTTTCTGGAAAGGGCTAATATTGTTATGCTTGCATCATTGGCCACACCAACAGCATATTAACTTAATCCATCTGCGGTAAAATTACTACGCATATGGCTACCTCTGGTCACCTTATAGCTGAACAATTATCCCTAGAACAGAAGTGGAGACAAAACATGGAAACATGTCCGATTGGTTCGTATTGTGTTAACTTATCGATAATTCCAGCATTTAAAGAAATGTATCAACCTAAACGAGTGAACTTTTCAGACAACAAATTTATTCTCAATCAGTCAAATTATGATTTGAATTGTGTCTATTGGAGTTGTTACGTGATAATGGCCCAAAGAAATCGAGCTCTTAATTTTAGTAATATAGATTGACAATGGGTACCTACATGCTAACATAATTTGTTGAAGCAGTGTTGTTATATTATGATCAAGTGGCATTAAAAATCAATTAATTTATATAGGTATTGTGCAATACATGTCAGACAAAATTAATTATTTGAATTCTTTTGAAATGTGTATAATTTGTGGTCAGTTGTGTTTTTTTTACAGTGTTACATTTCATTGTTGAAAAAAATATCATGCAAACCGTTTGTAAGCTTTTAGGTCATTTTGTTGAATTAAACCTAAGGTATGAATCTTTTTAAACTTTTTTAGTTTTTATTTCTACTGCATAAAATAATTTAAAATGTTTTTACAAAAAAATAAAATAATCTTACTTGAATTTAGGAATTATCTTTTTAACTTGCAGTTTTGATTTCAGTATGTTTTTTTATGAACTTTGTATACAAATGAGAAAAAAAAGACAGATTTGATACATATATGTCCATTTAGAATTCAGAAAAAAGGCTCTTATTTTAGTTGACAATCATTTCTCTGTTATTTTTATTTTAGAGATCTAGGTATATTTTTAGTGCATATTAATATTTTAAGTATTATCTCGTTTTAGTGTAGTAACTTTCATCTTTTGTTATACCTAATTGTAACCAAAATTTGTTTAATAGAATCAACATTCAGTGAAATAAGTCACAAAAGAACTTTTTTTATTTAATACATCATAGGAACAAATTTTCTGGGTAAAAGGTTCTGCCAGAACAAATTTCATATGTAATTTGTTCCAATGGAACTTCTGTTATCTTACATGAAAACATTGTAATCTCATGAAGTTCATGATATTATTTACAAATTATTCAGTTTATTAATTATATTTGTTTACCAAGTCAGCAAGTTAAAAATTTATTTTCATATTAGAATTCTCTTACACACTTGGAGGATAGGGTTCATCATAATCTCAACTTAAAATCACAGCAAAGTATGTTGTCAAGTACAAGTCATAATTTAAATATCATTTTTTTACGGGGTTCAAAATGCTTTGAATATTTTACTGAAATGATAAAAATTCATTTAGAGTTTCCTCATGTTCGAAGTAGTAGTCAGTTATCTCCCTTGAACAATAATTTAAACTAGAAAGGGGGATAATTCTTTTTTTTTTTTTTAATTTTCTTCATTAGGTATAAAGGAAGTATTTTTGTGTTCTTTTTCCTTTATTGCTTTATAAACAGATACATGACTATTGTTCAGTGGTATGTTGTGTACTTCAGTTTTGTTTATGAAAAATTAAATATGATATTATAAAAAAAAGACATCACATTTGGCTGTGTATATTGTTGATTTTATATAGATTTCTGGTACATCTATAAATGTAGATGTTGTGATAAATATTTGTTGTTATTTGTATAAAAATCAGATATTTAATAGATTGTTTTAATTAATTAAAATGAACAGGACTTAATGTTTGGGATATATTACAAAAAATCATAACTTCTGAATCATTACAAAATTTCTTTGACCTCTGAATCTTCCTGGTTTTTCTACCCTTTGTGTTTTCATCTGGCTAAAATGAGCATGTTAGCCTTTGTATAATGTATATTTTTTAGTTATTGGTAGAGCAATAGAGATTTTAGCTGAGTTTGGATCCATGTCTGTTTTATTTGTTTGGGTTTATGATGGTTGTGCTTATTAATTCATCATTATATCCAGGGATGGTTTTAGTCATTTATTTAACTGATTTCAGTTATGTGATATTGCAAAATTTATTTGAAAAGTTGTCAAATTGGGCAGAAGCTGCAAGAAAATGATATTTTTGCACACTTAACCCCCCTATTTCAGTTATTTTTAGCAATTTTCAGTTATTTCCTCCGCTCATCAAAATCATTCCTGTATATCTTTAACTGGATTTCCAACATTTTGATCTCGAGCGCTGCTGCTGAGTTGGGTCGCTCAACAAAATGGCCATACAGTGCATCAAATTTATTGAGGTATTTTGTGATACATTTTATTATTGCTCACTTTTGTTTAGTTGAATGCCATATATTTCCGCCCCCTCCATTTTCCAAACAAAGTTAGGGGTGGGGTTTATAGGAATTACTCTGTCCATTCACCTGCATGTGTGAATCTTATCTCAAACAGAACTTTTGAATGTCTTCAAGAATATTAATTGGAGTTCTCCCAAATGACACTGTGGTTTAGTAAATAGCTGCAGTTAAAGGTTGCAAACTTAAATCATACTGTCATATCTATAGCAGTGAAATTTCTCTAAACTGGCCCATCATAAAACCAGCCAACCCAGTTAATGGTCTATAATTCTTTATCCAATTTCTAAAGTTCCACTAAAGATGGTCATGTCTGACTCGGCATGAAGTTCATACTACTGTAATCCAACTATTACTAGTGTTAATAAAGAGGTCATAATCTGCATGTAAATATCAAACTTAGTTACCCAGAATCAGTTGTGTTCATTTCAAAGAACATAACCATTTTCAAAAAGGATTATGTCTTCGATTCTTCACTTTACAAGACTGATATCCTTTGTCAGCACTTGGTGGAGGAAGATGGAGTACCTCGAGAGAACCGCCGATCTTCGGTAGGAAATTTGGGAATCATTGTCAATTAAGATCGGAGTCAAACACACCCCGCCACAGGTGGGATTCGAACTTCCAACCTCAGTGTTGACAGGCTAGTATTCATTAGTAGTCATGACGAACTACCTAGAACACTCGGCCACCGAGGCCCCTACTTCATTACGGAGAAAAGCGGTATCATAAGCATATGTACAATGTACTGTCTAAAAAATGTCATCGCGACAAGAAACTGAACCATGGGTCTTTTTTTTTGTTTCAATTTATATTCATTCAGTTTGAAATTTGGCAATTAGTTCTCCTGACTTGCTAAAATATTGTGCATTTTAAGTTTCTGAATAGGATTTGTTTATTTGTTTAGTTGGGGTTTTACGCCGTTTTCAGCACATTTGGCTATTTCGCGGCGGCCAGTTTTTATTGATGGACGAAGCCGGAGTACACGGTCAGAACCACCGACCTTCGGTAGGAAAATTGGCAATCCTTGTCAATCTTCTGAATAAGAAATTACGATAAGTTTAATAGTCTGTTATGTACACTTTTACATACTGGGGTTGTATTTTTGGCTTCGGTATAATATTTTCTGGCTAGATTCACCTCGCCATGTAACTGACAACAAACTCCAAGAAGAGTTAAAGAATGAGATAAGGCCCGATCTCTAATCCATTTCCTCTCTCGGATCGTTGCTTCAATGTTTTGTAAAGCAATTGTTTGGTTTTCTATGTTCTTCATGTGATAGTGGCATAAAAACTGTAAACAGTACGAGTAAACAATCGGTGGTGCCATTAGCAGAGGTCTTATATTTGCTTCGGGAGTAAATTCTTTAGCAATAAGTGAGGATTTGTCATTAAACAATACGAAACTAAATGTCATAACTTTAATCTTCTGTGGTAGTGTCATTTTTCGACCACATACAGTCTCTCGGTACGTCTTGCGTTCAGTCTCAGTATATGATGGTTTCCGTAAGCCAATCATTCCTTGTTGAATTCCAGATAAAATATATTCCGTTATAAACAGAGTATTGTTATACTCTCCTTGATTGTAAAGATATGATGCAAACATTAGCCACCCTGATCCAAAATCAGTTCTTGTTCCCAGGAGTAATAAATGTCTCTCCCTTCTCTCATCCTTATATATTTGTTTGTTCCCCGTAGACTCATTAGGTTTATCACATTTTTGTAATTGGGGTATTTGTTTACATATAACGGCTTCAAAATATATGCAGACTTCTCTAATAAATGGACACTTTTCTAATTTTACCAGGCTAGAAACGGATAAAAGCGATTTGTACGCCAACGACAACGAATCGAACGGGTATGAATGAATTGCTCTTAAAGCCAATAAATCTCTGCCTACTTCTCGTTCGAGTTTTGATCGTGAGAACTGTAATGTTAGATCGGAGAAGATAGGACAACGAGACAGATACTTGTATCCTTCCTTGAGAATTTCATCTAATATTACAAGCATTGGCATATTGTTTTCAGGATTTATTTTGCCATTAAACATATTATTTTCAGGTATAAAGTAATTTGGACATATACACGTTCTTACCCACTCAATAAGCTTTCCGATACACACGTGAAAACACTTTAGCATATTATCATAATTCCAGAAGTGTGGAGGATAATCCTCGGAGAGCCAAAATAAAGCTGTTTTGAGATAATATGAACATAGATACCCTTTTAAATATTCCTGGCTTTCTATTGCTTCTTTCAGAACAATTTTTAATAAGCCATAACAAAGAATTTGCGTATGGTTCATTGAAATCATTAGCCTCTTTTCGGCCATAGAAAAAGAGATGCGCCATTGTGAAAAATTTTCGTCATTCACCCTTGGTCCTATGGGAACCAACAGGCAACCATCATCTACAATATCCGAAATTAAATTCTTTGGTGGCCATTTAGATCGTCGCATTCTTGATATCCACGAATGTGCCGTTTCTGGCCATTGTGGGCTAAATAAGCATATGGCAAAATCGTAGCTTCCATCGCCAAAAGACATACAAGGCCCATGAGAGTAAGAACCTGGTTGTATGAACTGTTCCCTAAACTTCGAACTTGACACTATATCAGTGTTGTTTATCAAAGCACTGTCTATGTAATTATTTCTTCTGGTGTCGTTCGCAATTAGTTTTAATGTTGCAAAACCCGCTTGAGTTCTCTCAGTATCCATAAATACGTCTGTGAAATTATGATCAGTTGGCAATTTTCCGTTTAAAACTCGTATGAATTTTAATACAAGCATTTCATCTTCGTCACTGCCTGGTATGACGAGTCCTTCTGACAAACTTCCGGTAAATAATGGAATGGAATCTTCGTCGCCATAACGGTTAACATAGTTCTGTACCATAAACAACCTTTGTCTCAGCTTTATTTCGTTTTGTGTTCCAATTGTTCCAATAAGTATTTTAAGAAATTTTCTGTGAATACCATTGCGGCGTGTTGAATGATCTAAAACATGGAAATTGAATATAATTAAGCTATAGGATTGACCTTTAAAAAATATACATAGCCTAATTAGTTATCAATTTTAGGACAAAAATTGTATTGGAAGTATAGGCATACCCAAGCAGGATACCCAACCTATCAAGTAGAATAGGGACTAAAATATAGATCTCACTGATAATTAAATCACGTTACTTGATTTTTTTTCCAAAGAGATTTGTCACATGTTATTCCAAAGGCCAGTGTATCACATGGAAATTTATTTGACAGTTGTCCGAATACATGGTAAAATCTGTATCACATGCTGTATCAACCCGAGAAACCAATAGGTTGATACAGCATGTGATACAGATTTTAACATGTATTATACACTTCATCATATATTTAAACAGATGACTTCAAATTTTCCAAATTAAAGTCTTCTGCCACAAATGAAATTGACTGGGGAAAATATTTTGTGGAAAAAAATTTTTTTTTAAAGAAAGGGGGGGTGAAAAAAGTCAAATATATGGAAAAAAATTGAATAATTGATTTTTTTCAAATTTGACCCCCCCCCCAAAAAAAAAGAAAAAAATACCAAAAAATAAAATGCGATGCGATAAAGGGTATTACCTCATAGACGTCAGATACGGACCAACATCATGGGCTTTATCGTATATTCAAAACTCCTGTATTTAGTACCAAAATATGATAAATATGCTTACTGAATCTATCTATGTAAAGTGGAGGTACAACAATCCTCTGTATATCTAAGAAGTTTTTCTTTCTCCTGTCGAAACACTCCTTAATCTTCTTTTCAAACGTCCAGATGGTTCTACCAAATAAGTCATTATTAAGAATGATACCGCCAGTTTTGGTGATATCAATGCTAGGAGGGTTATTCCTCCGCTTACCACGATATGGAAACTTCTTAACAGAAATAAACTCCCCATTATACTCTATAATTAGTTGATCATCTCGAATTTTCCATGGTGGAATTAACGACATAGCTCATGGTCTTCCTGTAATATAAATAAATGTCAATAATATGTACAAACTTCGTCAGCATCAAAATAACAGGCGTTGTGTTTTTTTTTCAAAATTTCATAAAATGAGAGGATATGGACAACACATCAATGGAAACACGCACCATCTCAACAAACGTATTGAGAGTTTTTTTGTTTTTCTTGGTTTTAAGACGCCGCATGAGGTTTCTGTAATAATAGTCAACAAACAAAAAATGGATAAGGAAACCTCAGTGAATACTGCAGCAAAAAATGAAAAATTAACCAAAAGCTATAAAGTGTGACATCAGGTAAGTTTCTGAATGAAGAACACACCCGAGTATCATTCGATTACTGTCAAGTCTTGCTGTCAATGATCTTTGTTCGGCAGTGTTTGACACTTTGGTTGATGAACTAAATTTGGTGGTCGTTCCTTGGCTAGTGGGCATGACGGTTCCTGGTGGCCACTTGCTTAAAACTTTGTCATATATATATGTACGGATTTTGTGTCAGGAATGTATTCACCATATATTCCTTCTTTCATAATTATGGAGAACATATATAGGCATTTTTTGTCAGGAATTAATTTAGTGCGTCTCGATTCACATCAATTGGTATAATACTTTTACTCGTAGGCGGAACCTTTGGATTCTTAAAAATACTTGGTATGAAAGAAGGAATATATGGAATTAATCCATACATGTACATTTGTAAGATGTGAATGATATCAGTATCTCAATAGCGAACGAGGTAGTTTGGGGATACAACATCTTCATCCAAAATATATCAGTTTGACGACAGAACATCATTTTTACTTACCTATTCAAAATTAAAATGAAAGCTGTTGGTATTTCCGCGGTGATATAATCGATCAATATAATTATAGTTTACCAATCACAAAGCATGTGCGATTGACTTTATTTAAAAATATTCATATTATGTATATAGGTTTAAACAAGATTATAAACATTTTTTTTCAGTTTTCGTTTACGTGAAAATAAAATAAACGAAAAACAAACACATAAATATGGAAAAATAAATAGAATACTATTAAAGAAATGAAAATAAAAACCCACAATAAATACGGGAAAAAAAGCATTTTGGGGGGTCTAATTTTGTTTTTCTGAGTTTACAAGAAGTCGATCCGTATTGTACTGCGTGGGATTAAGTTTTAGCGTGTAACGTTTAAACTGCTGTCTTTTGTAGTTGCTTTTGTTTAATAAATGTCCCTGTCAACCAACCTTGTGTATTTGTACTTAAATTCCAGCCCAGTGGCGTAGCTAAAAAAAAATCTACAGTGGGTCTGGGGGCTAGTTTAGGCTAATTTTTCTGGGAGCAAATTGCTTCCACTGCTTACATTACGCCACGCCACTAAGAGAGTCTTAGAAATCTGTGACAGGTTTGAAAAATATGAATGAAACTACAAGCCCGATTGCAAATTACAGGAAGAATTAACACAAGAGTCTTGCTTGGGCGGTGTGACCAATATCGTTTTAAGGTGCTTAACAATTTCTGGGAATAATACTGAAGGGATAAGTCTTTATCTGGTGTCTCCCATATCCCAAAACACTGAACATCAGAATGATCGAATACGTCTCTTTTTTTAGCTATTCGCCATTAATTGTGAAAATGTAGTAACATTAAAGCTATTCCATTTTTGATGTGGAAGCACATGAGTCACTCTAGGTAAAATTCTGGTGGGATGCAGAGGCTTGAGTGGGTAACTTCTGAGATTAAAAGAATTAAATCATACACTTGTGGTTATGGAATGTGTTATTTTGCTTCCACCTTATGAAATTGCCTGTTTTAGTTCTCTTCTATTGAATTGGATAATGCAATGAAAATCTGACCTTTCTATTAGTATTGCGTCTACCTCAACAACGTACTTTTCTTTGGAATTTGAACCTCAAAAGATTTTTGTTCTAATTATATATCCAGTTTCTTATTACTGATTTACCTTTTATTTACGGATTCAGTCTTGCTCTGGGTTTCAAAGAGTCAATAACTTATTCTATCTGCCCGTTAAAATGAGGCCATAGTGGTGGAAACGTTGGGCATTTTTAACTTAAATGAACTTTTTTTATTTTTTTTTCTATTTTGTATTTTAATTTGGTCGGCTTTTGTCTTTTATGCGTTTTAGTCGTTCCATACCATTTAAACGGCTCACCAATTCCATTTATATATTCCTTTTATTCTTGTATTATATTTATATCAATCAGTTCACGTGATTTTTTAGTTCAGTCTCTTCGGTTTTGAAAAGGTTTTCAAGAATATTGCTTTTGAGAAAAAACACGAGCTGTGACTTATGGGAAGTTAAAATCTTCAGGAATTTTAAACTCTTCAACTGGCACACACGCACGCGCGTATACACGCACAAACACAGAAAGAAAAAAGTGAGTAATAGAATGACTGGTGTTACTTTTATGGTTATAAAGTTGTTTTTTTGGTTCGGCATTCGGCCTGCACTGGGATTCCGTTGAACCGTTAATGTTTCTTTTTGTATAGTATTGTTCGAACTTTGACATTTTGGCGGGAAATTGGCACAACTAACAGAGTGCTCGTTATTGAACTGTTGAAGATTAATTTTCTGCATAATTGAGTTGTTTGCTACATATTCACAACCTTAATATATCTAGCATGGACTATTTTTATGCCTCATCCATGAATTTTCCTTGTCCCTCCGACTTAAGTTTTTGCATTTAGGTACATTTCTCAAAAACCTATTATATCAGTGATATTATATGTATTCATTCATATAGTACAACAACAATTTGAGTCGCCATGACCTAAATTTTATGCTTGAGTGACTGTTAAATGTTTGCATTTAATTTAGCTTTATTTTTAAAGAACCTCTATATTGGAATATATTGATGATATTTTACCAGTATAGTAAAACACAATTCAGTAACATTTGAGTCTGCACAGCCTACATTTTATGCTTGAGTGACTGATTAAATGGTAATTTATTAATGATATTTCACAATTACAGTCATCTTATATAGTACAATATATGTCAGTTACTTATGAATCACTCTGACCTACATTTTGTAGTAGAGTGACTGATTAAATTTTTGCATTTTAGTCTATTTCTAAATAAAACCTATGTTGATATATCAATGATATTTTACAACTGCTATCACCTATAGTTCAACATAACAACATGTAAGTCCACATGACCTACATTTCATCCTTGTGTTATAGACTAGGGTGACATCCCTAGCCTACAAAGTTCATCTTTTATAATGGGCCGAGCAAAAACACGTCTGCTGCCATTTCTAACATTTATTCAGACTCCTGAAATAATATTTCACATCACATAAACGTGGGAAAAGGGACATAACTCAAATTTACAAAAACAAATACGAGCATACAAATACAGATACATAACACTTGAGTGATTAAATTAAATTTTAGTGTTTGGGTCCTTAAGTTAGAAACAGTTTACTACTGTGTGGATTCATTATTTCTTATGGGGTAAAAGTTAGTTAAACATTCAGAATAACCTGAGATGTCAAGAGTTGTGTAAAAGTATCCTTATTGGTATGTGTGAAGTCAACAGGTGATATTTCTTTAAAATCTCAATAATATGATCATCTTAATCAAATGAACACTGGTAAGTGTTTACCAAATAGAAGGCATATATTATTTTCTCTTGAAATTCATTTCCAGAAATATGCATGTAAAAAGAACTACAGGCAAAAGGAAAAGTCAACAAGTTCTTTATGCTCCCATAAATTTCTAATGCCTTTTTGGTAAATTTAAATTGTTTCCATGTGTTTATCATGCATGCTTATCTGGAGCTCTATTGATTGTAAATTATGTTTTCACAGATTATGTATAATCAAGATATAGGAGTTTAGTATTCTGATTATTAAGTATTAAATATTTCTGAATTAGAAATGCTAAATAGTATTTTATTTCTAAAATGAATTAACTCCCTTGGTACACTTCACATGTCTTAGCTGAATCCAACAAGTTTTTTACATTAGGTTAATTGTATAGTGATAGGCAAAATTATGAGGTTTAATTATTGCGATCACTGCCTGTGTGAAAACAAAAGTTTATTATTGGGATTGGAGATCGAGTAAAAATTGAAAGGAAAATACTTGTGACATTAGTCCATTCAAAATAAAATTTTACCTCAAACTAATTGTAACAGAAGGTATTTTAAATCTAAATTGCTTATGTATATCCTAAATATACACAGAAAAATGTCCATGAAAATCTGACCACTTCAAAATTAAACTGTCAAATCTCCTATGGAACAGCGGAGGTAACTCTTGCTAAAACTAGGTTTTTGTCTTTTTTTTTCAACAACTTTCTTCTTCTGCTTGTTAAGAAATATACGTCCATGGACTAAACTGGCTTAATTTAACTTAGATATATTAATTCTGCTATTTATGACACAAGAATATTCATATTTTTATTTGTAGTTTGATTTTATTGACATGTTTAATATCGCATAAAATGCTTTCTTTGAACCACTATTGTGGCGATTTTGAAAAAAATAATTAAAATAATTGTTAATGATTATCCCTTTTTATTATATAAAAATAATTTCTACTTGGTTAACAGAATTTTTAAAACCACAAAAAGTGTAAGTACTACTTATATTTTCATCATAATTTGACATCAAAATTGGACTTCATAAACTTGATATCCTATATTTTTGGGAAATGAGGGATCCTAGAAAGAGAAAATCTAATTCAAAACTTTAATTAAAATATCAAAACTCTGTTACAATAATTGGTTTTACCCTTTATAAATGCTGAACATGTTTTTTAGCAAAACATTTTGTACAGGAAAAACAGTAATTATTATTTTGTTGTTATTTTGGCCAAATTTCAAGCAGTTTTTACAGAGTTGTCTCCTTTATTCAATACAAATCCCCATAGGAAATTTCTTTCAGCTGTAATTTTATCTGCTTGCATTCATTTCATGGAAATTTTTTCTTGGTTAATCCTTGTACATTTCCTGACACAAAAAACATTAATTTTTTCTGTTGCAATTTGTTTGAGGTTAGGGTTCATTTTTGCTAGATTGACTGGACTACATGCCTTAGTATGTTCAATGGAACTTTATTGTCATTGACTAATCTACATTTTTACATAACTGCAGATATAAAATGTAAGAGTAATTGAATGAACTAAGAAAAGAAAGAGAAAGAGCGGTTTTCCTTGTTAAACTTTTCTTATTAACTAAAAATGAGAAGGAAATAGGAATTTTATAGTTTAAAAATTAACTAAACGTTTTATTTCAAAATGAAAATATTCTATGAACAAGAATATGATACTTTATTAACCACGAGTAGTCATCAGTATAAATCTGTTTAGACCTTCCAACAGTATTTGGCATATTCGGCACTATGACCTCAAACAGATTTCATATATCAAGATCTATGTTACGGTTAGCTTGAAGACACAGAAATTTATATAATTTTTTGTAAAAAAATGTTTTCTAACCACTACACAATAAATTCATTAATAGATTTTCTTGCAAGAAAAAAATATCAGCCACTTATCGTAATATGAAACTTATTGTGCTGATTTGATATGCTCACTTTCAGAGAAAGCTTTGTATTGTGCCCGGAAGCTGACATTTTATATTATAGTTATGCCGAAAACCTAATTATACAAACTCAAGCATGACATCACAATTTCATTATCAACTAATTTTCGAGAAATGTATAAATTTTTTATCTTGGGTTAAATAATCAATGCAAGGTATTAACTGCACAAGCACAATGTATGTCAAAAGTATAAAGAACATTACATATTTTTGGGATTCTGTTGCAGGTTTGTTGCACAAATATTTACCCTCTATCGCATTTCATTCAAAAAATGAAAATAAAAATTTAAAAGTTATAATATTCAGCATACATGTGGAAAACATAATAAATAAGTATGTAGCAGTATATATAATTGTATACTAAAATTGTCTTTTTATACAAATCCTTTTTTCTCACTAATGAGACAGCCCAGTACCTATTTTTACCCATGTGAGATATCCTTGTCTTTCCCATGGGTGAGATAAGAATTTCACGCTTGTTTTCCCGCAAAATTTTCGCGGTTCCGACAATCGTGATTATTTACTGTTTGAGCGATATTTAACAAATAGTTTGAGTTTTTATTAGTCTTACCTATTCCATATTGTCCATATCGTTTTATATTTAAAGGTTTCACTCCTCGGTGGCTTGAATTATTCAAAATACATCCAATACACAACTTTCATGGGGAGATAACTCCGTTTGTTTACGCTGTATGACACACTTGCTTGAGTAAATATTAGTGAGAAAAAGGATCAAAACACCGGTGTTAAAGTGCAAGACGGAAAAATCTCAGAACCCGCGGGAAAGATTTCCATTGGTCTCCAACTCGGCGGAGCCTCGTTGGAGACCAGAAATCTTTCCCTTGGGTGTCTGAGATTTTTCCGTCTTGCACTTTCACCGGTGTTAGATCCTTATAATCTCATCATATGAAAGAATTTTGAGATAACATGAAATGAAAAAAAGTATATGTGGTTCCTGTTACCCTACCTACCCTAAAAATTTTATGGACATTTTCCAATAAGCACTTAAAGTCTGAATGTCTCTACAATAGACTCTATGTTAAAAATATCACTACCTACCTACAGTCTGTTTTATCTTGATGTAACAGTAACTAAATTTATTTTTTTACTTGGCCTTGAATAAATATACTGTAGAATATTGTCCTTTGACAAATAAGGAATTTTAGTCACATGTTCAGATATAACAGTGTAGACTTTTTATATAATATACCGGAAAATATCTTGTAGATTTAAACAAGGTAAAATGTAATAACAATGACAGAATGATTCAATCAATATTTATTGATTAAATATTTTAAGAAACAATAACCTTAGAAAAAAAACAGGAAGATAATTTACATCAATACAAACAGTGACAATTATCTTTTCCTTTTTATATGTTGTTTTGTCCTAATTATAAGCTGTTAGTCCTTTCCTGTTTAAAACAATTTATTTGTTTACATGTTTCTATGTTGAATTGATGTTTGTTTTTTACAGTTGGATTGTGATAAATTTTGCTATTAACGGGATATGTTGTGAAATCAACGATTGGATATGTTTATGTGGGATAACAATGATATCTGAGTAAGACAGGGTATGTATATTGATATCTCATCATAAAAGAATATATTTTGACAAGTACATATCTTATCAGAAATCTCTTTTTGAAAATTTAAATTGAAAAGATGTGCATAAGGCAAAATAAAAAGTTTTTAAAAATGTTTTTTATATGGATTACTATTATTTAGGATTTTTTAATTTGTGACTTTTATTGAATATGTCACTGGTACAAAATAGTTATTTTTTTTTGTAAGGAGGGTGGATTTGACACTTGTATTATGGCATGGGATAGTGCTCATTGTGGAAGGCCACACAACAATTCCTAAATGTAATGTCCTTATGTATTGTGTTGGCCATGTCAAAGCTTCAAATGTCATTTACATTTCCATACAATATTAATACATGTAATAATTACAGATTTAAAAAAAGTTTTAATTTTGCCACTTACATTCTGTCAAAATTTAGGATTGGTACATGTAGGCAGACATATAATTATTTTTCCTGGAAACTTGAACTGGTTTCTATAGGCAAGTCCTTCTTACTTATTCTTGCTGAACCGTGTCAAAAAGATGTTTAGGGTAGAGACAAAAAAACAGTGGGGTTTCATCTGGATTTTCCAGGAGAGAGTATTCAGTAATTAGTTTAACAGTGTACAGTGCCAGTGTTAGCTGTGAAATAGAAACGTCAGGGTAAATATAGGCAATAATAATTTGAATTGACTGTTTAGGAGGACTAAATCCTCATTAAAGTCTGACAACAGTTACTGTTCTTTATACCTGAGTCTAATGTAATGCTGTTTTATCAATGAGAAAACATTCTGTACATACAATGTATGTCTGTCCAGTTACACATTAGTCAGACCTTCTTCTGTGAAATACCTTCTCATTTCTGTTGCTGGTCTGACATGAATATGTAATAAAGTATTGGATGTTGAAATATTTTGTTTTGGGTCAGATCTGCTACAGGGAAAAGGGGCAAAATATTGGGACATTTGATTTTACCTCTTTCAAATGCCTATAAAGGATGTTTGCTGGTAATGTTTTTGAATTTTGTCAGATGTTCAAAATCATCTGGTTTTGTCCATTTGAATGCCATAAATTATTTTTCCTGCTAATGTGAGCCAAAATTTGTTCCTGTGATAAAAGTTCCAGTGGAACAAATATCACATGAAATATATTCTGGGAGAACTTCTTTCACAGACAATTTCTATTTAATTTGTTCCATATCTATAAAATAAGTTCCACACTTTACCTGGTGAAATAAGTTCTGGGTTTATGAAATTTGTTATTTACATTTTGAAATAAGTTCCTATTCTATGAAATTTGTTCCTTACCTGGTGAAATAAGTTCCTAGTCTGTGAAATATGTTCCACTGGTTATACAACTTATCTTTCATAATGAGCATTGTCATTAGTGTGTTTAAAGTTATCATTCCAGTACATTATAAAACAAGCACTACATTGATAATATATAATAATAAAAAGTGTAAACATCCAATATGGATCCTTTGGAGTATAGGAAAATATTTAATTACATTCTTGAAAAAAAATATCCGAATGAAACAAATGATGCAGAAAAAAGAAGAATTTCATGTTAACCAATGACATGTCATCAGAGGAATCATTGAACATATACTTTAATATGTCAACTTTGTCTAAGACGTCTGTTGTCAACACATCTGTTGATCATGACAGAATAGATGTTCTAAAATCAGGCCAGCTTGATACCTCAACTCCTGTCCTACGCAAATCCAAACGAGCCAAAATGTCAACTAAACGCTTATCTATTAGATATGAATATTACGATTAAACATATTTGTTACTTTGTATCAGAATTTGTAGAAAATTAAAGTCACGGTGTTTAAATTATTTATCACTGTTGTTAATCCTAATTGTGCATTTGTTATTTAATCATATTATCTACTTACAACAGATATGCAGACTTAATTTGATATTTCAAAAATTTTTAACTTTTATAACGGAAATTTATTTGACTTTTTTAAAACAATTTATAACGGAACAAAATTCATGCAGCTGTGATATTTGTTCCGGAACTTATTTCACATTTCGTTAAAAAATTAGTTCCGGAACAAATTTTACAGGGCTGGAACTTATTTTCTGTGGTATAAGTTCTGATGGAAGATATTTTCTATGAAATAAGTTCCGGCGGAACAAATGTCACGCCGGAACAAATTTTTTGTTACACTAACACCCATTTTTCTTTCCATAAATCTTCTGCATGCAGAATAATAAGCTATTTTTTAAAATCTTATAAAATCCTTGTTATTATTTAATGGTTTTTGAGAAATAAAACTGTCAATGATAAAGCTATGGAAAATCAATAGAGAGTATTTTTCCTGCCAAATTTTTAATGAAGTATATCTCGAAAACAAGCACACGGACCTATAATTTTTTGTCGCTCCTTTAGTTCCTTTATTAATCCACTATCAATATTTACCAATGTTATGAAAAGCTTGTTATTTTGAAACTGAGCAGCGAACATCCTTAACATTAAAGTTTATCCTGATTTATATTCACATTATCCAGAAGTGAAAGAAAAGTTACATAGAATTTTCAGACTTAAGTGAAAAAATAAATAAGCATTTTATGTTAACTCTTGTTTGTATTTTGTTTTAGTTTACTGTGATTGGTTATAATAAACAGCCACATAAGAAGGTTACAATGTATAAGGTCAAGAAAAATAATACCTAGATTAATTCTCAATGAACTTGTAAACCCCTTATATAGGCATATACTTTAAATTCAGGAATTTTCGTGTGCACTTATGATTGCGATTCTTCTACCCCAGGCAAAATTGCGAGGTTTAATTATTGCGATAACGCCGAGCCTGTGTAAAAACAAAAGTTTATTATTACGATCGAAGATTGAGTAAAAATTAAAAGTGGAAGTTTTATTAATATAATCGTTTTAATTAATGGGTTTAGAAATATTAGAATTCAAAATTTTATTATATATATAATAGCTAGCTATACAACTAAGTATCTACCAATTAAACTGTCTCCCGATGTCGTCAATCAATGACCAGAAACATACCTGTGTAAATGTAAACAAAAGGAGACAATATAGAATAAATCTGACATGAAAATTTGCATTAAAACTGTGAGTTTTTAATATTGCGATCCTCAACCGATCGCAATGTTTGCAGTAATAAAAACATTGCAATAATTTCCATATTTACAGTATTCTAGTTTTCTTTTTACTCTAGTTAATGCTTTTTTACAGAAATAATTACATCAAGACAAAATTGAGGTAAAGTGGGTACTCTGCTGGTTATATACAAGTGCAAGTGGGGGTTTAGAATGTATAAATTAACCTCATATGGCATAAACTAACAAACTTTCAACAAGCAACAACTACTTGGAAAAAAACATGTCTTGTCATTATAAAACTAGAGTGGAGGGTAACCACATTGTAGGAAGTGATAATTTGTTTTAAGAATGCATGATATGCATTTTACATACTACAAGGAAAAAATATATATACATGTATATATATCAGATGATGAGCTTACTTCATACTCAACAAACAAATGACAGATGTTAATAGTAAGTGTTATACTGCTTTTCTTTTCATCATACTTGGCTATGTTTAAAATCTTAAATAACCGCAGAAATTTTGACTAAGATGTGACAACATATTTTCAAGCCTGAAGTCCCACAAGAAAACGGTACAATGAATAGAGGGTTGTACAGTGGGGATATGTACATGGGTGAACAGGAAATAAAAATTTCATTCACAATGAATGAAAAATAAAATTTTGGCCAGTGCTTATTGAAGTTTTATAAATTTTCACAAAGTAAGGCAAATAACGACCTTAATACATGAAAAAACATGAAATAAAAACTTTTAAAATGTTGCATGACCTCTTTAGAGGATAAAATAATGTAAAATTCAAGGTTCTTTCTTAGAAATTTATGAAATCATTATAATTTCCATCAAAATTTTTGTTTGGTGCAGGTTTTATAGTTGTTACACATTCATTTCAATGAATTGAAAAATTATTTTGCTCTGTCTCATGTCAGATAATTATCCTGAGAATATCACAGCAAAAAGATTCATTGATGAAATTGTTGACCTGAAAAAATATCCCATCAATAGAACTGTAAATAATAAGCTTTCTGTTTATTGATTATAGATAAAATTAACTAGATATAAAAGAAAGAAAACAGCTATCTATAACTTGACCGTGTAAGAGAAACTGAGCTGTTGGTGGTATTGAATGGTTTTAAGTAAAGTTTTACATGTTTTAGACTCAAGTGACAATATGAGATATGAGACCGATTTGTTTTGTCAGAAGATGTCTGAAAACAAAAGGCAAAAAGAAATGGAAGGAGAAATGGGGTAGATGTCAGCCAAACACCAACCCAGAAATGGAATTATGAAATGTCTCATCTATGGCCATTTTGAATCAACATGTAATGGTCTGACAGTTTATATATAGGCATTGAGATTTACTGGAATACATAGGAAACTTGATCTTATGAAACAGACCCCTCTATTCAAATACTTATAATTGATGTAAAACACATGGTGATTCAATTAGGAATTGAAACATATGAG
Organism: Mytilisepta virgata; assembly: GCA_028015205.1. Classification (NCBI taxonomy): domain Eukaryota; kingdom Metazoa; phylum Mollusca; class Bivalvia; order Mytilida; family Mytilidae; genus Mytilisepta; species Mytilisepta virgata. Next base: position 17,235,438 of record CM051520.1, on the reverse strand, counting down.
CTTATCTATGGTGAAATTATCAATTTTGTGAATTTTTTTCTCTCATGAATGTTACGATAATGCTACAGTCATATGTAGAATTGTTGCTGGTTCTTGTAATAGTACAATTCTCAACAGAAAATTAATAAAAAATATCTTCCATAATGAGTTTGGTACAATTTTTAGGTAGGGTTCTAGACTAGACAGTTTAGACTGTAATTAAAATGCAAAATTTATTTAAAACATCACAATCCTAAAAAATACGATCATATAATCTGTTAGATAAGCAAACTTTTCCCCATCAATACCAGTCCCTTGACATGTAGACATGTAAGATGTGAATTTTAAATCCAGTTGTTTGATTAGTCCTTATATCAGTAACTACACAACCCTTTATTAATGTTTCCATGTATTGAAGTTCCATAAATTATACTTCTGTAAACTGATAATGAAATTTATGAATTGATTACATAATTACATCAAAGGCTCATGCAGATTTTTTAGAGACATTAAAATCAATCAGTATTTTGGTGCAATTCATAATTTGTTACCATATCGGCTAAAGAATAACAAATATACTAAATAATTACCATTTGTGTTATCCTATCCATATTTCTGGATTACATTGATACTAGTATATTATTGAACTGGACTAAGTTGTGCTAAAAATGGTTGTCTATAGATATTTTTTTGGTGGGTTCATACCAGTGTAAGACCTGTTTGGTGACAATGAATACAGATTTAGGGTTGACTGACTTGCCTTAGATTTTTCAGACATATGTTGCATGAAATAATTATTTCTTTTAAAGCATTTCCTATGAGTTACAATTTCGGGTAAAGGATAATTTATTCTGTGTCCACGTTTGTACTCAGGGGAGACATTTAGTGTTTCCACTATTGTTACTTTACACATTTATATGCCTTACATGATAACAGTGAATGATGTGAACATTTTTACTGTCTCTAAAGTTTTACCTCTTTAGACTGATGAAAGTTGACAGAATTTCTTTTCATTATGGTTTCAGTTTTTGAGTGTACATCATAAATTTTTATTGTTTTTCAGCTTTCATTAACATAGAAAAGTCCATTTCAGTAAATAGTATAAGTGAAATCCAAATCTATATTGAACATCTTTATTTTGAAGAAATTTGAAAGGATTTGTAGTCATCAGGCTTTAAAAGTGTAAGTTTGAGTGTGACAAAGTTTGGACCTTTCTAACATAGAAAAATTTCAATTTTAGTATATAATTTGTGAGAAATAAACCATCTAGACTATATCTCATCTAAATAAACTTGACTGGATTTGAGCATCATGATTAGATTAATTGTATAAATTAGTCTTCACAAAGTTCGTTGGTAAGTCAGACAGTTCCGACCAGATCGGGATTGGTCCACCAGAATTTTTAATATTCCCGGTCCAAAAGTCTGACATTCCCTGTTTTCATTCTCTATTCTATACCCAGTTAAACTTATTGTTCTGGTAATCCTATTATCCATAATTATCATTCCCATCTAGGTCTATAAAAAAATTCTAATAACACATGATTTATATTGATCAGCAATCCAAACTTTAATTAGTTTTATAATATTTTTAAAGTATCTACTTCCCATGAGGGTCCAGATAAATGAAATTACCATTATTGACATAGTTGGCTTAAGGGTGAAACATATCTGTTTAATACCAAAGAATAAAATAAAGTTTGGTGTTCAAGAAATAAAGGCTTATACTACAAATGTATTAAAATCAGACTGACTGTAGCTAACGTCTTAGTAAATGTAGAGCAATGGCCCCAACACATTGCAGATTACCCTTTAAGTTTAAGGTCAGAAACAAACGTGGACAAAATATTTTTTTTTTTTAATTCAGTTCATGTTAGTTATATATATTTTTAATTTTCTGTGCTTGTTTTGGTCTATGTCATATATGTGGCATATTTCACCCTACTTTACATTCTTGTCTGAAATCTGATTTGTTTTGTAGATTTCTATGGTATATAATAACATTTGAATGTTTTTCTGAGTTTTCTTTTCTACCTCTTTGTCAGGTAGGTTTTCACAGTCAAATTTGATATCAAACAAAGACAAAGCAGTCCTTATAAAGGTATAATGATATATGGTGAATTTTTCACTGATAAGCTAGTAAAGATTTATTGTGATATGAAATAAATTTCCAGAAATATAATGATTGTTAATTGGCTTATAATGGGCTTCATTTTGTTATCAAGTATAATTTGTTTCTCATAAACTCTGAACATTTAGGGTTTTATTAATTTTGTACTGGTTAATGATCTGAAATCTAATATTATATTCTAATATTATGGTGTTTTATAATGAAATTGTCATAACAGTGTAGGAGATATTGTAAATTCACAAATATGTGAGTGCAATTATATTATAATAAGTCTTTTTTTACACAAATTGTTTTATGTCCAGTGGCAATTATTACGTGCATGTTTGGACAAGAACATGTTGATGTGATATGAACCCTGCTTTATACAAGACTGACATGCTGAGCCGGATTTTTAATGTGCTAGCTCACGAGGTAAAGGTCCAATCACCCCAACCGGTCACAATATACTGACACTGAGTCTTTGCTCTTACTCCTAGATGCCTCATGCTTGGCAGAGAAGCAGCAAATTCCAATTTTTATGTCTTTGGTTTGATCCGTTCAGGGATCAAACCTGTGACCTTCCGCACTAGAAATGAGCACTCTATCACAAGACCACCGAGGCAGTTGATACAATATCTGTAATTTAATATGCATTAATTTCCAAAATTAAAATATAGAGATACTGACAAGGTTTTGAAGTTTAAAAAAATTATAGTTAAAAGCTAAAATCTATGATCATTTAGTTAGGAAAACATGTTAAAGAGTAAAACAGTTATTTGGTTAAGAACAATTTTCTGAATTTATTGTACCTGCCATTATTGTTCCCCACCGCAATGGTCGGACGGACTTGGTAATGGTCTGCATCCGTCTGTCTGTCCAATTACTTTGTGAACCCAAATCCACTGAAACTATACTGGACAGATTTGGTTTATTTTTTACAGGATTGTTACCTTTAAAATGAAGATGATCACACTAGAACCGCCATTTTGATTCAGCAGTGTTTACAAGAGTTATGAGACTTTGTTGTTTCTTATCACATTGTATCGTATGCATACCTTGTGGACACAACTCCTCTGAAACTACTTGGAAGATTTGGTTTATTTTTTGCAGGATTATTACCTGATATGAAGTACTGCTATTTTGATTCAGCAATTTTATTGATTTTTATAGGAGTTATGGGACTTAGTTTATTATCACTGTGTATAATATGCATACTTTGTGGATCAACTCCTCTGAAACTACACATCATATTTTGATTGTATTTTGCAGAATTGTTGCTTATGATATTCATATTGGTGAGGACAAATTTTATTTGCTGATTTATCTAATATGGGGGACATATATGGCTGTTTGTTGTAGAAGCAATGATGATAATTTCACAATGTGTATCTGATTCTAAATTTTGAGGGGTAATACAGATTAATTTGGTATAGTAGTAATATCTGTGAACTCAAACTTTCTTGATTTTGAAGAAAAAAAAAGTCAAATCAAATTAAAATATTGCTGTCCATTTATTTTTGGAACCACAAAACATTATGTTTGGCTTGGTAATTTTTCCTTTGGTATAAGATGAACTGTTTTTCAAGATTTCATGGAGCACCTGGTATATATATATATACTGTTTGTATTTTCATTATTTGAGCTACTATTTTTTATTATTACAAAAAAGTATTTTCAGTTAGTAACCTTGAACATAGCTCACTCACTGTGAAACATTTAAGACTTTTAAAACTCTATTTATTAACCTGATGAATTATTTACAGGTAAATCCATCTTGATTGTTCAGGTGATTTAATGAGTTAACAATAATATCACTTTTTAGGTTAACATTTATCTACTGACCACTGGGTTGGTCACAGGTTTTAATGAAATCTATTGTATTCTTTGAGAACATAATTTTATTTTAATCTGTTATGGACACGTGTTATATTTACATTGTGTTTTCTCAGAATTAGGTAAGAAGTCTTTTCATTGATTTTGAAGAAAATTCACTGAAATTTTTGTGTTGTTTATCAACTATATTATACTTATTATTTGAAAGATAGCATGTTTCTGTTAGGTCAAAATTTGTTATGCACATTTTTTTTGAACAATCAAAGTGATCTGTTTTTTTAAAAAATTAATGTCTAGATGGTAATATATATATACTGTGGAGTCATTAATTTTCTAGGAATTTCAGTATCCATGAAATTTAGTATTCTCATAATAACAAATTTTACCAAGACAATGAAACATACCCTATATCCTTTCTTTTCTGTAGAAGAACTAAAACAGTCTTTTCATTAATTTTAGAATGCAGGAACCCCCCCCCCACAAAAATATATCATATATCAAGAGTTAAGCAGTTATTCATAGCTGTTTTCAGTCATTAAAGTCAGTATAACTTGGAATCCTTGGTTGTTTAGATAGATTCTTCAAACGGGACATGGGGCCTAGGTGACCGAGTGGTCTAGGTAGTTCGTCATGACTACTAATGATCACTAGCCTGTCAATGCTGGGGTTGTGAGTTTGAATCTCACCTGTGGTGTGGTGTTTCGACTCCGATCTTAATTGACAAGGATTGCCAATTTTCCTACCGAAGGTCGTGGTTCTCCCCAGGTAGTCCGGCTTCCTCCACCAATAAAAACTGACTGCCGCGAAATGGCCAAATGTGCTGAAAACGGCGTTAAACCCCAACTAAACAAACAAACAATTCAAACAGGACAGAACATTATTTCACTAGGATATTAAGAAAATACAGTAGAATAGATTGGTATGTAGAAGAAAATTCCATTTACTTAGATATACATTTAATTTTCTTAAGGAAAGAAAGAATCAATTAGTAAATAATTTTTTACTTTTAGTTCATACCAAGGTCATAAAGTAAATATCATAGATACTGAAATATGAAATTCATGTTAAAATGTTACCAGAGAAAATTATCAGTGTGAATGTTAACTGTTGCAATGATTGTCTTTTCACATTTTTCTCATCACATTAATTACTGAGTTAACAGAAATTATAAAATACTGACAAATTGGGGTATTAGGAAAATAAAATACATGTACTATTTACAGAATAATATCAACCACAAAAATGACACTTATTTATATAAATAAGTGTGGAAATAAATAGCATATAGCAGTTAATATCTGTTATGTACTCCCAGTAACATGTATTTGGTCAGACAAAAGGGTGTTGATAAGATTATATCAGTTTATATAATCTGATTAAGAAAAATTTTGTTTGGACTTGTAATTTAATATAACTTCTTTCAAATAGTTAAGTATATTTATGTTACCATGGCATTGCATTAAAAGGTAAGAAACTTTCAGAATTTGAGGTTTTTTAAACATTGAATATTTTAGGTTAATATTTCTCTTTTGATCAGATTGTGAAGTGAGGTATACTGACAAGGAATAAAATCAGTTTATTAATATTCTATTGATGATTGCATACTTTACATGTGGGCCTGCTGCATAACAGAATATTATCTTAATTGAAATCTTATGCCTAAAATGGTCACAGAATCAAATTATATGCACCATGCAGACCTGAAATAGCTAGATAAATGACTTATCTAAATAAGTTTCATATTAATGAGATGGTATTATTATTGTGTAAAATGCCACAGGATGATTGTTACATTGATTTAAAACTGGCATTTGATTTCTATAATCAATTGCATTAATAATATACTTGCTATATTGTGTATTAACAAACTTTTCAATAATTAATGTATGAAAACAAAATCAGGAAAAAAAAAATTCAGTTGTGAATGGGGATATTTGGGATTGTTGTAACATACCTTTCAGTGATTGTCAGTTATAATGAAGAAATGAACAGTACTGTTTGCTTTTTAAATTAATATTAACTGGATTTTACAACAACAGAAATCTGGTAATTACTTTGATTAAGTATTTAGGCAAGCAGACAACTCCAAACAGTAATGTAGGAAAATCTGGTTGTTAGTTTGTTAAAGTATTTGGGCGAGTGGGTAGATCCAAACAGTAATATAGGAAAATCTGGTTGTTAGTTTAGTAAAGTATTTGGGCGAGCAGGCAACTCCAAGCAGTAATGTAGGAAAATCTGGTTGTTAGTTTGGTAAAGTATTTGGGCGAGCAGGCAACTCCAAGCAGTAATGTAGGAAAATCTGGTTGTTAGTTTAGTAAAGTATTTGGGCGAGCAGGCAGCTCCAAACAGTAATGTAGGAAAATCTGGTTGTTAGTTTGGTAAAGTATTTGGGCAAGCGGGCAGCTCCAAACAGTAATTTAGGAAAATCTGGTTGTTAGTTTGGTAAAGTATTTGGTCGAGCGGGTGGCTCCAAACAGTAATTTAGGATAATCTGGTTGTTAATTTGGTAAAGTATTTGGTCGAGCGGGTAGCTCCAAACAGTAATTTAGGATAATCTGGTTGTTAGTTTGGTAAAGTATTTTGGCGAGCGGGCAGCTCCAAACATTAATTTAGGAAAATCTGGTTGTTAGTTTGGTAAAGTATTTGGGTAAGTGGGTAGCTCCAAACAGTAATTTAGGATAATCTGGTTGTTAGTTTGGTAAAGTATTTGGGTGAGTGGGTAGCTCCAAACAGTAATTTAGGATAATCTGGTTGTTAGTTTGGTAAAGTACTTGGTCGAGCGGGCAACTCCAAACATTAATTTAGGAAAATCTGGTTGTTAGTTTGGTAAAGTATTTGGGTGAGTAAGTAGCTTCAATCAGTAATTTAGGATAATCTGGTTGTTAGTTTGGTAAAGTATTTGGTTGAGCGGGCAGCTCCAAACATTAATTTAGGAAAATCTGGTTGTTAGTTTGGTAAAGTATTTGGGCAAGTGGGTAGCTCCAAACAGTAATTTAGGATAATCTGGTTGTTAGTTTGGTAAAGTATTTGGGCGAGTGGGTAGATCCAAACAGTAATATAGGATAATCTGGTTGTTAGTTTGGTAAAGTATTTGGTCGAGCGGGTAGCTCCAAACAGTAATGTACGAACATCTGGTTGTTAGTTTGGTAAAGTATTTGGGCTAGGGGGTAGCTCCAAACAGTAATGTAGCAAAATCTGGTTGTTTGGTAAAGCATTTGGGTGAGTGGATAGCTCCAAACAGTAATGTAGGAAAATCTGGTTGTTAGTTTGGTCAAGTTTTTGGGGCGAGGGGGTAGCTCCAAACAGTAATGTAGGAAAATAAGGGTGTTGGTTTGGTAAAGTATTTGGTCGAATGGGTAGCTCCAAACAGTAATAAATCAAAAATTGTTGCTGTCAGTATGAAAGCTCATTTGTATTTCATGGATTGCATTCTCTCTCTCACCACATACGACTTAGTTTTTAAGGTAAATATTTCATTGCAAAGTAGTGGACCATTTTTAAGATATTAATCAGTTGGTTGTCATTGATTTATATTGTTTTTTTTTTTTTGGAAGGTTGTAAATTAAAGATTTTGGAAGTTTTAAGTTTCCAAGATTAAAAGGTCTGTTATTGAGAAGGAAGTATTCCTGTGACAGTCTAATTTCAATTCAAATACTTAGTGTGAAGGAGGTTTCATTTCAGAATTAAGTTGCTGTTGTAAGATGTTTTATTGATTAGCATTTAAATTTTATGTAAAAAGTTAATTCTATTTTTAGCAATAATTAAGAACTGATTCATTTGGATTTTTTACAGGTATATCCTGGTGGGAAGAGTCTTTAGGTCCAAAATCAGTAAGTCACCTATTTAACTTGTAATTGAAATATTGATTAAAAAAAAACAACATATTTTAGAAATGTAACTAACAGGTTATTTTGTATGTATGGTAAGTATATATTTTAAAGGTTTGAATGATAATTTATTGGAAGTGTACCTGTGAGTAAACATCCTTTAATGTAACAGATTTTTACCTGAAACTGAAGAGGGTACTTGGGTATCACCAATATATATTTTAATATAAGATTTAGTAATTACATGTCTAAGAAATATAAAATAACTATAAAGTAAATAAATGTTATGTTTTAAATGACATTTATAGTTGAGTCTGTATTGAGGAAGTCGCAGTTTGAGGCAAAAGGAAATATGAGATATATTACTTTGAAATATCAGGAATTTTGAAATAAAATGATTAATGAGACAAGGTATTTGCAGTTGTATTTACTAGAAGGACTATGGATTCTGTACATGGATATATTCTTGAGAGGAAGCTGTATGATTCTGTAACTCTTTTTGCATATAGAGAATAATAATGACTGCAGTAAAAATATTTGCTGTAGGTTTATTGGAAAAAGTAAAATTAGGTTTGCTTCGACCATGATATATACTGGTATGGTATTAGGAATATATATGGTATATCACTTCAAGCTAAACAAGTTTGTGGAATAAATTATCATGGTATTTGTTAGCTTTGTTTTTCTGTCAGTAATTGTCAACGCATTTAAGTTTAAAAGTGCCAAAGGAATTTTTTTTTCATTTTTCGGTGAAACTTTGGAAATTGAAAAAAAATTAATGAATCTTTGGAAATTTAGGGGTGTGATATCGAGGCAATTTATTTTTAACAAAAAGGCGCGGCTTATCCTCTAAAGTCAGGAATCATGTGTTTGAGTTTATCTGCATTTTGATTGGATGTTAAACACCAAAAAATTAATCAGTTCTATCATACATGTAGATTAGTGATTTCTTAATGTGCTACTGTTGTTTCAGTGGATTGAAATAAAATCCAAACAAAAATTACATATGTTCAATTGATGTAGTTTTCTGAATAAACAATATCTGCAAGTGTCTCATTTTTGTGCAGAAGGATAAAAATTTATTCTTTAAAATCATGTAGATTTACAATAGAAAAAAAAACAAACAGAAAAATAATCTGTTAACAAATTGAAATGCATTGAAAATAGTATTATAATTTGAATATATCAGCCAACCATCTGTTGCAAATATTGATACATGATAATCTTCAGGGGACAGATTATGTGGCACAATGTTTTATTGAGGAGATGTTTGTTTTATTTAAAAATGAGATTGTAAATTCATGGTGACAAAATTTGATTATATGAATTAGTTTGGTATTTGCATTATAGGAGGTGAGTTACTGCAAAGATTTCTATATCATATTAAGGTTGTATCTATATAGAGGTAGGTTCCTGTTCGATTGTAAATCATTCAAATCTTAACTAGCAAATATTTGCAGGTTTCTATAAGTGAAAAAAGATTGTAGTACAAGGGTATTACAGTATTTTACAATGGTGATGAATGAATATTTGGCCTGCACATTGCATATATCAATTTGCATAGCGAGTCTGAGGGAACTTCCCATACGAAAAATGTGAAATAAAAACGTCAGCAAGCACATTGGAGGAAAATAACCCTAAATTAATACTACCTTCTAGTACCATTCTAAATTAAACATGGGTGTATATTGTCAATCTTTATATATTTTGGTCAGATTTTATGGATTGTTGGACATTTGTTTTTCCTTTTCTCTTCTCTTTGAACTTATTTGGGTCCTTTGGACCACCATAGGATGGCCTGTAGTAATCATGCTGTCTGTGTGTACAAGGTCAAGGTCATAAACATGGATAGTCCTCTTTAAGAATTGTATTCCATGACCCTGCCTGCCTGCCTATTGTAATCATGTTTGTCTCTGTACAAGGTCAAGGTCATAAACTAAGAATCTACTGTTTCCATTCTGTAACTGTTGAACCATTTCCATCTCCGAAAAGTATGTCCCAGCCTGTTAATGTTGGAAAATTTGCCATGAAGGCCAAGGTCATTAATTTAATTTAACATTCTATACCCTAGGTAAATAAATATTTTATTTATGTTGAGAGTCTTTTCTCATTAGCTTCCAATAGGTTCATCAACTGCATGGACATCTGATAATGTTATCTACTAGGAAATCCTTGTCCTAGCTTAATTAATGTACATGCAAATAATTAATGCAGCTTCAGGAGGTATTATTAATGTAGTATAAAAATACATTTATTTATAAGCTCTTATTAAATCTTGGACAATTTCTGGGGCTCTGTATTGATGTCTTATGTACATTAACTGCATATTTGGCTTTCTTGAGAAAACACTATAGTGGTCATTTCTACTCGTTAAGGAGATTTTGAATGGTTTAATTTGTAAAAATAAATTGTTAATGGATTGATAAAGGACTTTATAAAGGTTGCGTGTTGAAAATAAAAAATTTAACTATCTCGGGTGGAGAAATTCCATAACTCGCTCGTACCTTAAGGAGAATCTATATTTAAACAACCAACTTAACTCCCCTGATTTCAAACCAGAAAGAACTGGGAATTTTAAGTGTGTTAAGCTTAGATTATTCAGACTGATTAAATCCATTGTTCCGATCTATATTTATGAATATTGTTTTCAATTACAGAAATTATTGTAATTTTTGTACATTAGGATAATTATATCTGAATGATAAAATGATAATATTATAACCTGTGTCTTTCTGTTTGTACATAAGCCGATATTAATGGAAGTTGTGCCAGAGATGATTGGTGCAATCAGGAAACATATATGATATATTGATTCCACTATCATAATGAAGAATCATATGAAAACAGATAGAGTAAATCATTTTCCATTTCTACAAAAATGAGCTTATTTATGTCACTGTCATACTGGCAATATGTCTGTCTATGAATCTGCCTGAGATCAAAATATTGGGTTGATTGAATTACAGACTTCCGGGGAAGTTAATGTATTTCTAAAAAAAAAATGCCTTCAAATCAAAGAGTGAGGTCATAAAAGTGATGGACAGGCTTCTTAATTATGATCATTTAATGGTTGAAATTTTACATCCCAAGTGTCACAAGTCAGTGGCCCAGGAAACATTACTTTTTAGGATGTCACATGACCGGAAATTCAAAAAAACCTTGAAGCATCAGATTGTTGGGAATCAGAACTAAACTATGTCATATATCACAAGCTGATTACATGATGAAAAGGTTGCGAAATGCTTTGTGAAAAGTTCTATATTTTATAGGAGTGGTTCAGAAAATTTTCAAAAGGTTAATTTGAAAAAAACTGGAATCTAATGAAATATATTCAAATTATTTGAAAGTACAAAAAGGTTTTGTGCCGTTTTCCTCCTAAGAGAATTTATTTATGAATGGGACAAACTGCCTCATATACATAATAATCCCATACCTGTATTTCACCAATATAATAGTGTTGTAATTCAAGGTACTGTTCACTTGCTGTTCTGTTTCTATATTTATGTAATTGATCAAAATTGGACATAGAATGTCCATTACTCAGAATTAGATAATGTCTGATATAATAAGTTAGACAAAAATAAATATTACTTAGAAATCTGATAATAAAAGATGTTGTAATATTAATATGACCAATCATGATATACAGATACAGGCAAAAGGGAAATGGCAAAATTAATTGTTCTTAGAAAAGGAAATATTATTGGATGATCAGTAGAGTGTAAAGAAAGTTAGGTCTGCTTCATAGTAACTATGAATGTACAAGATTTGGTATGTGGAACTAAATATACATCCATGTGACAGGTATTGCACGTCCTTGTAATATGGTCCCATGTAAATCATGTCAAGTTTTTGTGAATGGGTCCATTTCTCAGTATCAAGATGTCTTTATAGGTCTTTTAAGGTGTTTGATAATTCACCTGACTTTGAGCTCATTTTCATGGTCCAGTGATTTATGCCCAAGTTTTCGTGATTAGGTCCTTTTCCATAGTAACTGTAAGTTATAGCTTAACTGTGTTAAGTCTGCACGTGCCTCATTATGTCTATTTGGCAAATGTCACACCTTTTTAATAAACCTTTTAAAAGCTGAACAACTATCAGTATATCACAATACAAACAGTCATTAAACAGGCGAGACATATTTTTGTGTCATCTCTTGTGTTAATATGCTTGATCATATCGTACGAGATATAAATTAGATACAAAGTGTTACTTGTTTGTCATTAAGGGGATATAACTCCTATCATTACATCACATTTTATTGTAAATTAACTAATATTCTCCATGACTAAGAAGATTTTTGAAAAAGATGTTTTTGTCATTAAGGGTCTATACTGTTAGCTACATCAGTAGAAAAATTTTTTTGATGGCCTTTTTTATCACCATGAATGAATAGAATTTTCCTGGTGTTAAAAAATAGCTTAATGAAGCAATAGGAGTTCTAATATTACACTTAAATAATTTAATTTGAATTGGAACAGACAATTTGATTGCTTGTTAATTTTCGTGCAAGTTAGATTATATTGTATTTTGCAGTCTGCAATTTAATGTTCCCAAGTTAAATAAGTTATGTAAATGGTTTTACATGAAGTTTTTTATCAGGAAATTTTTGAAATTTAAATAGTAAGGATTGAACAGGTTATACTTATATAACATATACTAAGGTCAGTTTATGCTTAATCATATATATGCTGCCTCATGGTTTATGAAGCGCAAACTGCCTCAAACTAGGTTATGTCGTATAACCTGTTTCAAAATTGAAAAAAATCTGTAAATAAAAAATTTATACTTTAGAGTTCTGTATCATTTAAAAACAATGGAATTCCTGAAACAAAGGGGTTACAGGTTCCAATGAGAAATTTCTAGGATAAAAAGAACATTTTATAGTAATTCATCATATATCCGACAAAAAATTATTCAAATCCCTGAAACAGTTCCTTGCGTCTGCTAATGTATAGATAAGTATGACTGCAAATTAAGCCTTATTGTCTTACTACGATTATCAATTATAAAGTCATTTGGAGTCGGTTTGATGATAGTCTGTGGAGCAATTATTTCAGTAATGTTGCTATAAATTAGCAAACAATAGTTGATCCTTCGATATTGTGAAAAACCTCTTGGAAATCATTTATAAAATTTTAATTGTTATTACCCACTAAGTTTATTCCAACATGCTGTTTGAATCCATTGATCTGGAAAAATTGTTTTATTGGATAATAATTTATATGGAATGAAATGTCAGATTGATCTTTATATAGGGAATAACACCAGACCTTCTGATGTAATCTGTCAATAAATGTTACAAAGTTAACTTAAAATACTACTGTTTGGGAATCACATAAATGATCCTGTAGGTGATTGTTGTGTTTCCAATGATGCTATAATACAGAACTGAAACGAAATTGTTAATTAATTTGCAAAGTAATTTACATGTGTTGCAACAGAAATATTTAAATGTGCAATTTGTCATGAATTCCTAGAAGAGTTAAAAGTTAAGTGCTTAAAAGAATCTGTTTTTTCTGAATTCTTGATTTCAACTTTATACACAAATGGAAATTTTGTGCTTGGATTTGGAATTTCATAATAACAGGATACAATTGTAATTGGAATATATATCTTACAAAATACTTATATACTAAGTGAATCAATATCACAATAGTTACTTATAACGGGATTTGATATTGTTCAGCTTTATTTAAATAATTGGTAAGAACACTTCTTTTCTCAGTTCTGAAATCTATTTGGAAAAAAGATTTTCTGTATAGAAAAATATAAGGTTGGGAATGAAAGTATCACACTAAGATTGATAGTGTGAGGTATGATACAAATTACAGTTTTAGCTGAGATTGTCAAACTTCTTATATACACTGCCATTGACAAATATTACACTTTTACATTTTTATTACTCTATTTATCTATGTTATCTTAGCCGGTCCATATAATGCTATATGGACCGGTTGTACATTATATGGACCGCCTCGTTTTGGCAAAATCGATTAAATTCGATTAAATCCCAGAAAAGTATAATATAACAATTAGTTCATGACACTTCGGGTCAAATGTCAGTATATGGACCGGTTTGTCGCCCGACAAAAATTATATGGACCTCAGCTTCGCTTCGTTCCGTATAATTTTTGTCGGGCGACCAACCGGTCCATATACTGCCATATGACCCTCACTGTCATGAACTATTTTTTAAATAATGATATTTGATATTGCTGATTTAGTTCCCCTAAAACCTGTTTCCCAAAATTTAAGATACATGCTAGTAATGAGTGTGATATGTTTTTAAAAATATGTGAAAATGTTGGGATATGGGGGTCACGTGTCATGCGACAACATCCATTTCAAGTATGTATGATTACAGAGACTTGATAATGAATTTATCATTGTACCAATTTATTTGAACATTTAAGTATTAAATATACAAACTGTATAGATATTGTTACCAGTTTTATACACATTGAAGATATATGTTGAATTAAATTTTTAGTTCTGCTTATGGCAATAAAAGCCTTAATAACAACCCAAAATGCTCAAAAGCCAATTAAATGACCAAATATGGTAAAAACCCAAATTCAAGGTTATTGTCATGAATTTTCTATGGCCGCGCCACTAAGTGGTCGGGTCCATATAGTTTTACCCTCGTCTGTCATTCTGTCATTCTGCAACAACAGTTATACAGAATTTTTTTTAAATGCTTTCAGATATGGAGCTGATCATTGGTGTGTCAGTCTACCATGATGAGTTACGGAACGAGTTTACGTTCGTTCCGCTCCACTGATTTTTGCCAAAAAAAAAAAATTGCATGAAAATAACACCTTTCCGGACTTTCCTGTTGTTTTGACATATCTAGTTTTGGCAGTTTTTATTTCATTTGTGACCTTGCTGATAGGTCTTAATAAGTATTCACCGTTTTTTGTGGAAACTGAAAAATGCAACATAAAAACCAAATCCTTATTTTTTGTTCATGGTGAATGACATTTTTTATTTCATGTAAGCCTGTGTCCAGAACCCCTGTGTATGACCTTCATCTTAAGGACAAGGCTATATGCATCAGGAATCAAGAGCCCAATTTTTTTATGTTACCATATTTACATGGTATATTTTACTCTCTTGTTTAATTACACATTTTTCAAGACAAATTAAGCTTTTAAAAATTTGACATTTAGATTAGTAGGATTTGATCAGCTTTAATCCTGCATGTCAATTATAACTTGGTAATAATACTTTACGTCAATATATACATATATATTATTTGAGGCTTTATTTGCAATTGATCTTTAAAGAATGAAACAGACTTCTACTTCGTGTAATATCATGATGCTCATGTATTGAGTACAAAAACGTTTTGATTGAGAGCTAGGTCAATTGGAAGACATGACATTTACATATCAATATTGTAATCCCAAGTATTTTAGACTCCAATTGTTTAATCAGTTGTGATCTGGGAACATTGGTATGTTTAGATTTATTATTTGAACAAGTTGAACAAGCTTATCCTTCATTAGGGCTCTGCTAGCCCAGTTTGTCCATCCATCTGTCTGTCCATGACAAATCATTTCTGCTGTACAATACCATGCTGTCAGTTTTTCCAGAATTAGCCAGAATTCCGGATTTTGACAATTTTTATCATGTTATATTCCTATAGAAAATATTCAATTTTTACCCAATTTCCAGATTTTGCAGCTCATGTATACATTTTAAAAACCGCATTCAGTTAAGCAATAATATTCTGCAGGATTATGCATCACTGCTAGGTAAGCATATAATCCATATCTGGTAAAAGTCGAGATCATAAAAGTGCTACTAGGAGGTGTGTCAAAAAGGAAAGCATATATTCCATACCTGGTAAAAATCATGAAAGTGCTTTCACTTTGTCTAGTTCACTAGGATTCATTATGTTTATACTTCTGCTTGCTTGGTTAATGTGTCAGTAATAAAATAGAAATCCATCCCTTGAAGATGAATTTCACAAAACTTGTTTTCTAGTTTTAAATGCGAATTTATAATTAGTTTACGTGTAGTTTACCATTCTGATGTGACATAAATTGGTAGCAGTTGAGAGGATGACTTGAGCATTGATTGAAATTGTAAAATTTCTGCTTGATTTGACAAATGGAAGAATGCAATATATTTTCTTGTAAATAAGAACAGAAAAATGGAGATGTGGGGATGAGATTGTGCTAATTAAATGGCCATACTGGTAGAAAGCAGAGATAAATTTTGTCAGTTATTTAGCTGATTTCAGTTTGGTATTGCAAACTTTATTTGAAAAATTTTCAAACTTGGCAGAACCTACCAGAAAATGATATTTTTGCACATTTAACCCCCCCCCCCCCCCCAATTTCAATTATTTTTAGTAATTTTCAGTTATTTTCTCTGATCATCGAAATCATCCCTGAGAAAGGAAATTAAAATGAACCAATTAACTTTTAATTGATTGACACATAATCAATATAATAAATGTTAATATTTTTTTAAAATGAAAAATTAAAATGTTTGAAAGAATTTTTTTTGCACTAAGCAGGAGGAACTTTAAAAAAACATCAATATCATTGTTAATTGAAATTTTCAAGTTTTAAATAATTTTAATCATTTTGAGGATGTTCATTTTGAATCAAAGGAAAACCGATGTTTGCTGTTCAAAGACAAGATTATCATTTGAAAACCTCTATATATTTATAAATGACATCATACCAAACATCTGTATAAAGTTAGGAGTACTGAGTTTGAAAGACATTTTATTGTAATATTTAGCTCACCTGTCCTAAAATCATCACTTGGGGTCTGTCATCTGTCTGTCCGTCATAAACCTTTTCAAAGATCTTCTCCTCTGAAATCACTGAACCAATTTCAGACATACTTAGTCTGAATGATCCTTAGGGTATCTAGAATAAAGTTTGTGTTTTATTTTCTTCTCTGTCAAGAAACATAGCCGCCACGGCTAAAAATTGAACACTGGGGGTAAACTGCAGTTTTTGGCTTATATCTCAAAAACTAAAGCATTTAGAGAAAAACTGACATGGGTAAAATGTTCATCAGGTCAAGATCTACTTGCTATGAAATTTTCAGACAAATCGGTCAACCCCCAGTTTGGGCTATTGCCCCTGAATTGTTAATTTTAAGGAAATTTTGAAGTTTGTAGGTTATCTTGAATATTATTATAGATAAACTGTAAACAACAAAAATGTTCAGCAAAGTAAAATCTACAAATAAGTCAATTGACCCCTTATAGGAGTTATTGCCCTTTGAAGACAATTTTTCACATTTTTTTTCGTCATCTTTGTAAACTTTAAAAAATCTTCTCCTCTGAAACTACATAATCAATTTCAGCTAAACTTAGGCTGAAAGATCTTTAGGGTATCTAGTATAAATTTTATGTTTTATTTTCTTGTCCACCGAGAAACATGGCTGCCCTGGCTGAAAATAAAACATAGGTGAAAATGCACTTTTTAGCTCATATCTTGAAAACTAAAGCAGTTAAGGCAAAACTGACAACTAGTAAAAGTGTTTATGAGGTCAAGATCTACCTGTCATGAAATTTTCAGACAAATCAGTCAATCCATTTTTGGATTATTATACCCCACGCAACGAGTTGCGGAGGGTATAATGTTTTTGACCCGTCCGTCCGTCCGTCCGTCAGTCCGTCAGTCCGTCAGTCCTGTTTCTTGTCATCGCAACTCCTCTCAAACCACACAACAGAATTTCACGAAACCTTTTTAGATAATAAGGACATACTATGTAGTTGTGCATATCGACAGGAAATTGCGATTCAATTTTTTTTCTAGGAGTTACACCCCTTTGAAGTTACTTACTTTAATGTACTACTGCAACAGTTTGTCATCGCAACTCCTCTCAAACCACACAACAGAATTTCATGAAACCTTTTCAGATAATAAGGACATACTACGTAGATGTGCATATCGACAGGAAATTGCGATTCAATTTTTTTTCTAGGAGTTACACCCCTTTGAACTTATTTACTTTAATGTACTACTGCAACAGTTTGTCATCGCAACTCCTCTCAAACCACACAACAGAATTTCATGAAACCTTTTTAGATAATAAGGATATACTACGTAGATGTGCATATCGACAGGAAATTTCGATTCAATTTTTTTTCTAGGAGTTACGCCCCTTTGAACTTATTTACTTTAATGTACTACTGCAACAGTTTTTCATCGCAACTCCTCTCAAACCACACAACAGAATTTCATGAAACCTTTTCAGATAATAAGGACATACTACGTAGATGTGCATATCGACAGGAAATTACGATTCAATTTTTTTTCTAGGATTTAGACCCCTTTGAACTTATTTGCCTCACTATACTATTACTGTTGACTCCTCTCGCTTGGAATTTAAATTTCCCAACATGCTGCCATTCAAATTAGGATAAATATGTGAAGGTAAGCATTTGATTGAGTTCATTTTACTTGTGAAGTGAGATTTTGTTTCTCCAGTGACAATATGAAGACGTGGGGTATGTGAGCGTGCTCACAAAGGTTCTTTAATTGCCCCTGAATTGTAAATTTTAAATAAATTTTGCAGTTTTAAGTTATTAGCTTGAATATTATTATAGATAAGGACAAACTATAGACTGCAAAAATGATCAGCAAAGTGAGGTCTACAAATAAGTCAACATTACCAAAATCGTCAATTGACCCCTTAAAGGAGTTTTTGCCCTTGGAAGATTAATTACATGTAAACAGAAAATAATGGTCCGACATTGTCACAGATGTTTAGGGCATTACTTGAAATAAATTAAATGGTAGCTGTACAAGCTGTCAAGGGTCAAGGTCATTGAAAACGTCCATGGCAACCGATGAAAAAGTCCCTAGGAACCATATATATTTAGGATCAGGACCCTACAATTTACCTGTTAAAGTCAAAATGGAAGGTCAAGAGTCAATGCCATTGAAAAAGTCCATAGCAACCGATGAAAAAGTCAATATGTATTTGTGTTCAGGATTCTATATTTTAGCTGTACAGATCAATATTAAGGATAAAATTGCGATGGTAAACATTAAAATAGCAAAAATAATCATTGATGCAAGATCTACCGGTACACAAAAGATAACAGATTAGCGATTCAGGCTCTTGGGAGCCTCTTGTTTTTAATCTTTTTCGAAATGTCATGGAACAAAATAAAAACATTCATACTTCAGAACTTTACTGAATGTGTCAGATCTTATTTTTAATCCATCCCAGTAGATTTAATGGTATTTTCTTTGACATCAGAACTTTACTATATGTCACTAGTCTTATATTTAATCCCTCCCAGTAGATTTAATGGTATTTTCTTAGCTATGTAATAATGTTTTTATGAGGAGAAAAATATGTTTATTTCCATTCTATTGTGCTGGTATTAAGAAAATAAGAATGGAACAGGTGCTTGCTGAATTGAATTGATTGACACTAAATATAAATTTTGTTATAAAAACTTAATGTATATATTTTACAGAAGTAAAACTTGGGTTTTTTAATTTAACGTTGATATATCTGCTGTTTATGGTATATTTTTGGCTGGATTGACAAGATTTGATTTCTTTGTTATAGAATTTGATTTGACATAAAAGTAATTACTTTTCTGATTAAATACATTTGTATCTATATCTCTGCCCACTGACTACCTACCCCCCCCCCACCCTTTTGTGCCTATCCTTAAAAGTGTTTTGACAATTTCTAATAAGCACAGTAAGCACTACATGTATTAAGTCAGAATGTACATGTATCCCTGGAAGAAACTGTTCAAATTTCTAGAAAAATTAATTAAAAGCGTCTCCATATATCTACTGACACGTAAATTTTATAGCAGGTAATTGGAAACATGGCTTTCTATTTTATGGCAATTATTGATAATCAATTTAAAATGAATTTATTGTCAGAGACTCAGTGTACTAACGGTACATATATTAATTATTTCAGTGGATAGGTTAGGTTAGAAGATGAGACAATCTTAAGTTGAAGACAAAAAGAATCATTTAATAAAGGTAAAATATCCTTATGTATGAACTTTTCAGAAAAAATGTTAAATATTTCTTTAAAATGTCAGTAAAACCTGTTAATGTATAGTTTGTTGTCTGTCCTTTGCATGTAGATCAAATTTTCCTCTGGTAAGAGCATATTTTTTTTTTAATTGTAATTGACAATGTTAATTTGGTTAGATATGAAAAAATAAATAAAAAATGGGAATGTTATTGGACTCACAAAAGGAGACATTTTGAATGAAAAGTTATTTTTTTAAGTATATATTTGAAAAAGAATGATGTATAGATTTTGTGAACGTGTGTCAGTAACAGTTTGTGGTATTTTGGGTATTTGTACTTTAGACAAGGAAATAATAAGTCTTTCAGAAAGCATTATGATGTTCAGATCTTTTATTCATTTGCTAAAGTTTCAGGATTATTGTGCTTTGTGTGCATTTCTTTGTACATAAATGCAATGCAGGGATTTTGGACAGGTTTTTAGTTCGCATGCCCCGAAGGGCAGGGCCATGTGAGCTTTTGTCATCACTTGGCATCTGTCATCTGTAAACGTTTACATTTTGACCTTCTCCTCTGAAACGCCTAGGCCAAATGAACTGAAACTTGGTGTGAAACATCTATGGAAGGACCTTTATAAAGTTTGCATATTTCCTTCTGGTCGGACAACTAATATTGCAGCCATGATGAATTCTTATTTCTGATTGGTAAAAATTTCAAAAAATCTTCTCCTCTGAAACTGCCAAGCCAACTGAACTGTAACATAATATGAAGCATCTAGGAAGGACCTTTATAAAGTTTGCATATTTCGTTCTGGTCGGACAGCTAATATGGCAGCTAGGATGGATTCTTATTTTTGATTGGTCAGAATTTCAAAAATCTCCTCCTCTGAAACCATATAGCCAAATTAATAATAATAATAATAAAACTTTATTTAATGGGGGTTACACAGTTAGTTGTAAAACCAATCTCCCGGAGGCCTTCAATTTTCACAAAAAATAAAAACAAGCTGTGAAATTGTACAATATGAAGTCAAATAAAAGTATTAGCAACAATCACAAATATTTATCATATAAATCAAATATAAAATATTAACAATAACAGTTGCTCATAGTTTGTATCAGATTGTCAGTAACTGAACATCCACTGTTTTCAGTCATAAACAATCATTTATAATAATCATATCAATCATGTTGAAAATGTAAACAACAATATTAAATAAAGTTAATTTGTAACAGTTCTTTATTCATTTAATTGGTTAAGAAAGTGGGTTTTAAGCCTATCCTTAAATGCATTGATACTTGGAGCATTAGGAATTATGACTGGTTGGTTGTTCCATAAGAGTGGTCCAGAGTAACTAAATGACTTTTTGTAAATTTCTGTTCTGTTCTTTGGGACATGAAGATCATCTTTAACAACATTTCGTAGTTGATATTTATTGGTTTCAGAAATAGATAGAATTTTATTTTCTAAATATGATGGAGCCTCACCCTTCAGACATTTAAACACAAGTACTGTAAATTCTGAAATTATTGCGTGCATTTTTTATTGCGATATTGTCATTTTAGACCAAAATGCTATTTTAATTTTTGCGATATTGAGAAAAATCACGCTTTATTCATATAAAAAAATTCCAAAATGCGAATTTAAATTATTGCGATTACAACACTGTCGCATTTATCGCGATAATATAAACATCGCAATAATTTCCGAATTTACAGTAAACATTTATGATATTTAATTCTGTCTTCAATTGTCATCCAACCAAGTTTGTAAAATAAGGGCAGAGAATGTGCAAAGGGATCAGCATCTAAAATTAACTGGGCAGCTAGCTCTTTTTTGTAACTTGAGAATGCGATTTAAATTATCATTACTACAGTTTCCCCAAATAACACAACAGTAGTCAATTAGTGGTAAGATATACCCAGTGTAGAAGAGTTTTCTAGCTTCATGGTTTAGAAATTTCTTTATTCTAGATAAGAAATGATATTTTTTGAACAATTCAGATCTATCTGGTTGGTCCAGTTGAGGTGAGGGTCAATTTTTACACCCGGAAGCTTTTCACATGTGGAATGTTGAAGTAATTGGGAATTTAGTATTAAAGAGAAGGGTTTTAACTGATTAACTGATATTTGGTATGAAACATCTATGAAAGGTCCATTACAATTTTTACTTGAAATAAAATGGATTGATTGTGGGACTGTCAGGTGAGCTATACAGGCTCAATTCTCTTGAGGCCCTCTTGTTAAGTATAGTTTACTCACATGTTGCATTTAAGTATCAGATAGGAAATATCTGGTAACTATTTATGGAAGCACTCCAAATTTAGTTAGTTGTAGGCCATGCATTATCAAATAATAATTTTTAGAAAAAGTAATGTTTGCATCTTATATAATGGTACCCCTTTACTAAGGCCAATTCTTAGATTATCATCCACCTCTTCTAAAATATGGGGCAGGTGGGAGGATTTATTTTTATATTTTATTACATCGATCAAATTCTGTCGTCAACTCGTATTTGGCGAGGCCAATGTGTATGAAAATTACCTCTGTCTGCAGGATAGGGAACTTGTGGTTGATTTGGCTACACGCAGTCATTGTATATCTGCAAATGAATTCTGAAACGACAAAATGATGGGAAATGTCCACAAATTCAAAGTCCAAGGCAAAGACAAAGTTAGAAGAATGGAACACAACAAACAAATGCCACAAGGATACATGTATAGTTAAAATGTATAAGAAATCAAAGATTTTGTAGGAATCAAACTCAAGAAATTTCTGAAATTGCATTCCATTAAGGGGTCATCCATAATTTTCAACATTTTTCACAAGTTTACAAAGAGCACTCCTTTTTGAAACCCCCACCTTCCTAAAAAAGTGTACATTTTTAACATTGCGACCAGGTACCACTCCTTACTCTTAAAGAGTATCTACTGACATCATTAGATCCCTACCAAGTCCAGAGCATGAGTCATAAGTGATTTGCCTTCTTTTGGTTTTTTGTCATGCACCTTACATACGGTTCAGAACCTATATTCTTTAAGCAAACGCTAAAAATGTGGAACCCCTCCCCCCTAGCATGCATTTTGTAAAAACGTGAAAAATGTTGACAATTATGGATAACCCATAAAATAAAAAAATATGGGACAGGCTGATTTTTGAGTGGTGGGTGGGTATGATAATCTAGCAATATATATATGTTAACTTTAATTGACCCAACAGAACAGAGGTGGCTTTTGAGTTGCCTGTTTTGAGGAAGGATTTATTTTTCCGTTAAAATTAATGTCTCAAGTCTCGTCTGTTTTATTCTAAATTGAATTTTGTGAAATTCAAGAACTTTCACTAAATCCATGGTATAATGCTAGAACATGAAGAGTACAAAGCAAGTACCAAAATGTTACAACATATTTGTTGAATGGATAGGTATAAAATAATGATGAGTTCTTACATATATTGTTTGTGAATTTTTATTTATTTATTTACCCAAGGAAATGCATCTTTAAGCAACTCATAAGGAAGAAATTTTTGACAGTTTTTTTCTTCTTAAGAAACTCTTAAAAAAGCTCTTAAGAAGAGGAAGTCACTCAAGTATTTTTATAGTGACCAAATAAAATATAATAAAGTATAGATTGATCAAGGGAAATCCAATCAGTTATTGTTGCTTGGAATCGTGACGACAGGAACTCACCATTATATCTGAAATTAATATTGGGAACTGGTCATTCATATCATCATTGACATTTGTAAATCGGTCATCTTATCAGGAGTTTTTGATTATTGTTTATGTGTGTGTCGGAACTAAAGTTGATTAAGACTAAATTTGTGTTGCTGAACCAAGAAATTAAATTAGCTTCTCATAAGACCTTATCATGTGCCTTACTATTTTCATATTATAAAAGGGAAAAAATGTTTCATACTTAATACAGTGTTCAAAGTGGATAAGTAACTATTTTATACATTTCACATCCCTTGAGTATATAGATATACCAAATCTGTGATGTTTCTTACCAAAGGAAATTAATCAATTTGCAAATTCTACATAGGTAAGAAAGTTTGTAAATTTAGAAGTTGGATGTTACTGAACATCTTTTGAACATGAATTTATTTGTAAAGGTAATTTATTTACAATAAAAAACATATATTTAAAAAAGATATAGTAAGTAGCTTGAATTTTATTTTAAAATTTTAAAATTTATATATTAAAAGTGATCCTTTTGATTTTAAGTAATGAAAATATTCAATTTCTCGTAGTTTAAAAATAAGCTTTATGACCTTTTAGAGCATTGTAAATTCTTTCCTTGTAAATTCTGTATTATTTTTTGTCTCGCCTGCGATGAAAAGTGGCAAAGGCAAGATATAGGTATTACTTTCCGGTGGCAGCAGAACGGCGGCTTAAACTTTTTTAATAAAACTTTAATTACTCTGCTGTGGAAACGAAGTCGGTGACCATAGTTTTTTTTAAATCATTGAATTTGTCAGAAAAGGGAGAATAAAACATCATTTTTAAAAAAAAAATCTATGGACTGTAGAATGTTATACAACTATTTAAATACATAACATACCAATTTTTTTTATTGACTTTCCCTATTTAAAAAGCATTCTTGTTTTTATTACATGACAGAGTAATTTTTGCTGTTGATGACAACTCATCAAAAGTCAGTTTAAATGAAATCAATTACTTTTTAACAGAATCATACCAAGTTTTCTCCAGGGCTTATTTTGTAGACAAACAGACGCAAAATAACATTTCTTACATGAAACTGTGGGAGTATTTTTCAGGAAATAGTAACAATATGCTTCACATTCCAACACATGAAGCTTTTATTGTAAAATTACATGTTACTATAAAGCAGACCCTGGAGAGATTCAGATTTCTAAATTGAAATGTGTTGGTAGAGATGGAATTCCATTATAGCAAGACCTGTAATGCTAATATTGAAAGCTTATTCCTGATTTTAATGGATCGGAACATGAAAAGATTTGGGAAAGTTAGTTTGGATCACTTCACTGAACCTTAATTACAGTCTCTTAAAGCATGGAAAATTGTAATTTTCTAGTAGTCTTCTGGATGGCTTATATACAGTTGTTTAAGTATATCGACATTTATGGCAATTCCCTACAGGGTTGTCTGATTTAATAAAATCAGATAAAGTTTATCAAACAGAAAATAATTAGGTTGTATCCTGTTACAGTAACATGAAATACTGTTATTTCGAACTCCTGATATCTCAGTATTTTGTAGATTGCAAGATAATGCTTATGCTGAACTGAGTTTACCCAGTATCCTTATATTATGTTCTTGAAATATTATTCATTGCCTCTTAAACCTTGAAATAAGAATTAATTCTTTTCAAAATATCTTGAACTCATATTATTATACCTCACACATCTATAAATGAATTAATTGGATCAATTTGTGGAACAATTTTGACATTTTTTCTCTCGAAAACTGGCAGCCCAGTTGAATAACCTTGCTTTGTAATACTGTTATTCACTGGGAAATAATCCTTTTGAACTATCATAATCATCATTCCATGTTAGTCCCATATGTTGGTAAATATCCAAAATTTTCAACCTTACTATGGAATAACTTTTACTCAGGTCTACCATCTTGGATTGTCACATCCTTAAAGAGCAATAATTGTATATTATCGCCTAGTACTGTAAACTTGGACATTATTGTCTCCACTTATTATTGTAGTACAAATGTTTATTAATGGTATATCCTGTACATGTTGAAACAGAATACATGTATTATGAGCAAAAATTTAAATGCAAGGCTCAGTAATTGCAATCCATACCCTGTAAAATTTTTGGCATTAATTATAGAAATACATCAATTGAGTTCACAGTGACTTGTTGGTGCCTGACTCATGATATGTATGTACTTTGCCAATGTCTTTATTCTTGATATCTCAAACTGTTTGTGACAATCCATTCAGCTTAGAGGTAACAAGACTCAGCTGTTTATATAAGAATCTTTAACTGTGTTTATATTATTTTGGTTCTTGATCTGGATCACAATTCTACTGAAAACTCACAAGTATGGCAGGCTTTGAACATGAATACTAACTATGTCTCAGACAAAAACATAAACATACATTTACTGCCTGGCATTACTGATCAGATCTTCAGAAATTCATTCATTTTGGACACAAAAATGTCTTTTTAAAACAGATTTCCTTCTTATATAGCCATTAACTAAACTATTGGTAGGTATCTGCCCGTCCACAGGGACCTATATTTTAACTTTAGTACAGAAAAAAGTCAGTATGAAATTTTGATATTTCCTGTAGGATCTTGAATTATTAATTTAATTATGTCTCCCCTTCTCGAAGGGAGACATATTGTTTTAGTGATTATTATGTCGCCCCGAACGTAGTCACGGGACGACATATTGTTATTCTTCCGTTTCTTTGTTATTATTATTATGTCGCCCCGAACGTAGTCACGGGACGACATATTGTTATTCTTCCGTTTCTTTGTTATTATTATTATTATGTCGCCCCGAACGTAGTCACGGGACGACATATTGTTATTCTTCCGTTTCTTTGTTATTATGTCGCCCCGAACGTAGTCACGGGACGACATATTGTTATTCTTCCGTTTCTTTGTTATTATTCTTTCTAATGATTTTTGTCCGGCTTAGTTCTCGGAGATGCCTGGATAGAATTGAATGAAACTTGGCAGAAAGTAAGACCACTATGTGAAGGTGTGCAATCAGTACTTTTTTTTTCAAAATGGCCGCCATTTTCAAGATGGCCGCCATTTATAGATCGGTAATTTAACACGTTTATATCTCAAAAACTGTACCATAGAATTTCATTAAACTTCGTATGTTTGTAAAGTACAATTAGAAGAACAAACTGATGAAAAAAAATGGCGATCGGTTGGAGACGTTTGGCGGCCATTTTGAAAAATGATGTTAAAATGGCGAAAAACTTAACATGGATAGAATTGAATGAAACTTGGCAGAAAGTAAGATCACTATGTGAAGGTGTGCAATCAATACTTTTTTTTTCGAAATGGCCGCCATTTTCTAGATGGCTGCCAGGGGCGACATCTGCTATTGCTCGCAATTGCAATTCTAGTTATTATTATGTCTCCCAAACAAAGTTTTGGGAGACATATTGTTTTTGTCCGGTTTCTTATTATTATTATTCTTCTTCTTCTTCTTCTTCTTCTTCTTCTTCTTTCCTTTTTCTTTCCGTTCAATGTTGTCCGCGACGTTTCTCAAAGATGCAATGTCCAATCAATATGAAACTTTGGGAATATGTTAAGGGTGACCTGAAGTTTTGCAAACGACTTTTAAAATTTTCAAAATGGCCGCCGTTTCAAAGGTCATTATATAGGACATTGCAATAATTTGAATTTAGGGGGTTTCTGATAAGCTCTAGATAGTGGCAATGGGGGTTTGTTTGGGAGACATCTTGTGACTCGCTGGCGATCACAATCATACCTAGTTATTATGTCTCCCAAACAAAGTTTTGGGAGACATATTGTTTTTGTCCGGTTTCTTATTATTATTCTTCTTCTTCTTCTTCTTCTTCTTCTTCTTCTTCTTCTTCTTTCCTTTTTCTTTCCGTTCAATGTTGTCCGCGACGTTTCTCAAAGATGCAATGTCCAATCAATATGAAACTTTGGGAATATGTTAAGGGTGACCTGAAGTTTTGCAAACGACTTTTAAAATTTTCAAAATGGCCGCCGTTTCCGTGGAAACAGAAAAAGGTCATTATATAGGAGACATTGCTTTATGTCAGTAACCTAGGTGGGTAGGATTCTGAAATTTTGTAGGTGAATAGAGCAAAAGGTGCTCTTTAATTATATGAAAAAAAAATTTGAAGCGATATTTACGGTTTTCGTGTTATTTACGAAAATGTGATTTTTCGGGCCCAAAATTCGAAATTCTTTCGAAGTGCTTCGATTTCAATGAAAATTGATATTTAGGGGTTTTAAATGATGGCGATTGCAAAGGGCTTAAAAAAAATCAAAATGGCCGCTGTTTCCATGGAAACAGGAAAAGGTCATTATATAGGACATTGCGATATCTCTGTAACCTAGGTGGGTAGGATTCTGAAATTTTGTAGGTGAATAGAGCAAAAGGGAATTTAGGGGGTTACTGATAAGCTCTAGATAGTGGCAATGGGGGTTTGGGAGACATCTTGTGACTCGCTTGCGATCACAATCATACCTAGTTATGTCTCCCAAACAAAGTTTTGGGAGACATATTGTTTTTGTCCGGTTTCTTATTATGTCGCCCCGAACGTAGTCACGGGACGACATATTGTTATTCTTCCGTTTCTTTGTTATTATTATGTCGCCCCGAACGTAGTCACGGGACGACATATTGTTATTCTTCCGTTTCTTTGTTATTATTATGTCGCCCCGAACGTAGTCACGGGACGACATATTGTTATTCTTCCGTTTCTTTGTTATTATTATTATTATTATTATTCTTTCTTTCTTTCTTTCTTTCTTTCTTTCTTTCTTTCCAATGATTTTTGTCCGGCTTAGTTCTCGGAGATGCCTTGATAGAATTGAATGAAACTTGGCAGAAAGTTAGATCACTATGTGAAGGTGTGCAATCAATACTTTTTTTTTCGAAATGGCCGCCATTTTCAAGATGGCCGCCATTCAAAGATCAGTACCCTCTGAAAATTTAAAACGTTTATATCTCAAAAACTGTACCATAGAATTTCATTAAACTTCGTATGTTTGTAAAGTACAATTAGAAGAACAAACTGATGAAAAAAAATCGCGATCGGTTGGAGACGTTTGGCGGCCATTTTGAAAAATGATGTTAAAATGGCGAAAAACTTAACATGGATAGAATTGAATGAAACTTGGCAGAAAGTAAGATCACTATGTGACGGTGTGCAATCAATACTTTTTTTTGGAAATGGCCGCCATTTCCAAGATGGCTGCCAGGGGCGACATCTGCTATTGCTCGCAATTGCAATTCTAGTTATTATTCTTTCTTTCTTTCTTTCTTTCCAATGATTTTTGTCCGGCTTAGTTCTCGGAGATGCCTGGATAGAATTGAATGAAACTTGGCAGAAAGTAAGATCACTATGTGAAGATGTGCAATCAATACTTTTTTTTTCGAAATGGCCGCCATTTTCAAGATGGCCGCCATTCAAAGATCGGTACCCTCCGAAAATTTAAAACGTTTATATCTCAAAAACTGTACCATAGAATTTCATTAAACTTCGTATGTTTGTAAAGTACAATTAGAAGAACAAACTCATGAAAAAAAATGGCGATCGGTTGGAGACGTTTGGCGGCCATTTTGAAAAATGATGTTAAAATGGCGAAAAACTTAACATCGATAGAATTGAATGAAACTTGGCAGAAAGTAAGATCACTATGTGAAGGTGTGCAATCAGTACTTTTTTTTTCAAAATGGCCGCCATTTTGAAGATGGCTGCCAGGGGCGACATCTGCTATTGCTCGCAATTGCAATTCTAGTTATTATTATTATTCTTTCTTTCTTTCTTTCTTTCCAATGATTTTTGTCCGGCTTAGTTCTCGGAGATGCCTGGATAGAATTGAATGAAACTTGGCAGAAAGTAAGATCACTATGTGAAGATGTGCAATCAATACTTTTTTTTTCGAAATGGCCGCCATTTTCAAGATGGCCGCCATTCAAAGATCGGTACCCTCCGAAAATTTAAAACGTTTATATCTCAAAAACTGTACCATAGAATTTCATTAAACTTCGTATGTTTGTAAAGTACAATTAGAAGAACAAACTCATGAAAAAAAATGGCGATCGGTTGGAGACGTTTGGCGGCCATTTTGAAAAATGATGTTAAAATGGCGAAAAACTTAACATCGATAGAATTGAATGAAACTTGGCAGAAAGTAAGATCACTATGTGAAGGTGTGCAATCAGTACTTTTTTTTTCAAAATGGCCGCCATTTTCAAGATGGCTGCCAGGGGCGACATCTGCTATTGCTCGCAATTGCAATTCTAGTTATTATTATTCTTCTTCTTCTTCTTTCCTTTTTCTTTCCGTTCAATGTTGTCCGCGACGTTTCTCAAAGATGCAATGTCCAATCAATATGAAACTTTGGGAATATGTTAAGGGTGACCTGAAGTTTTGCAAACGACTTTTAAAATTTTCAAAATGGCCGCCGTTTCAAAGGTCATTATATAGGACATTGCAATAATTTGAATTTAGGGGGTTTCTGATAAGCTCTAGATAGTGGCAATGGGGGTTTGTTTGGGAGACATCTTGTGACTCGCTGGCGATCACAATCATACCTAGTTATTATTATTCTTTCTTTCCAATGATTTTTGTCCGGCTTAGTTCTCGGAGATGCCGTGATAGAATTGAATGAAACTTGGCAGAAAGTTAGATCACTATGTGAAGGTGTGCAATCGAAACTTTTTTTTTTCAAAATGGCCGCCATTTTCAAGATGGCTCCCAAACAAAGTTTTGGGAGACATATTGTTTTTGTCCGGTTTCTTATTATTATTATTCTTCTTCTTCTTCTTCTTCTTCTTCTTCTTTCCTTTTTCTTTCCGTTCAATGTTGTCCGCGACGTTTCTCAAAGATGCAATGTCCAATCAATATGAAACTTTGGGAATATGTTAAGGGTGACCTGAAGTTTTGCAAACGACTTTTAAAATTTTCAAAATGGCCGCCGTTTCCGTGGAAACAGAAAAAGGTCATTATATAGGAGACATTGCTTTATGTCAGTAACCTAGGTGGGTAGGATTCTGAAATTTTGTAGGTGAATAGAGCAAAAGGTGCTCTTTAATTATATGAAAAAAAAATTTGAAGCGATATTTACGGTTTTCGTGTTATTTACGAAAATGTGATTTTTCGGGCCCAAAATTCGAAATTCTTTCGAAGTGCTTCGATTTCAATGAAAATTGATATTTAGGGGTTTTAAATGATGGCGATTGCAAAGGGCTTAAAAAAAATCAAAATGGCCGCTGTTTCCATGGAAACAGGAAAAGGTCATTATATAGGACATTGCGATATCTCTGTAACCTAGGTGGGTAGGATTCTGAAATTTTGTAGGTGAATAGAGCAAAAGGGAATTTAGGGGGTTACTGATAAGCTCTAGATAGTGGCAATGGGGGTTTGGGAGACATCTTGTGACTCGCTTGCGATCACAATCATACCTAGTTATTATTCTTTCTTTCCAATGATTTTTGTCCGGCTTAGTTCTCGGAGATGCCTGGATAGAATTGAATGAAACTTGGCAGAAAGTAAGATCACTATGTGAAGGTGTGCAATCAATACTTTTTTTTTCGAAATGGCCGCCATTTTCAAGATGGCTGCCAGGGGCGACATCTGCTATTGCTCGCAATTGCAATTCTAGTTATGTCGCCCCGAACGTAGTCACGGGACGACATATTGTTATTCTTCCGTTTCTTTGTTATTATTCTTTCTTTCCAATGATTTTTGTCCGGCTTAGTTCTCGGAGATGCCTGGATAGAATTGAATGAAACTTGGCAGAAAGTAAGATCACTATGTGAAGGTGTGCAATCAGTACTTTTTTTTTCAAAATGGCCGCCATTTTCAAGATGGCCGCCATTCATAGATCGGTAATTTAACACGTTTATATCTCAAAAACTGTACCATAGAATTTCATTAAACTTCGTATGTTTGTAAAGTACAATTAGAAGAACAAACTGATGAAAAAAAATGGCGATCGGTTGGAGACGTTTGGCGGCCATTTTGAAAAATGATGTTAAAATGGCGAAAAACTTAACATGGATAGAATTGAATGAAACTTGGCAGAAAGTAAGATCACTATGTGAAGGTGTGCAATCAATACTTTTTTTTTCGAAATGGCCGCCATTTTCTAGATGGCTGCCAGGGGCGACATCTGCTATTGCTCGCAATTGCAATTCTAGTTATTATGTCTCCCAAACAAAGTTTTGGGAGACATATTGTTTTTGTCCGGTTTCTTATTATTATTCTTCTTCTTCTTCTTCTTTCCTTTTTCTTTCCGTTCAATGTTGTCCGCGACGTTTCTCAAAGATGCAATGTCCAATCAATATGAAACTTTGGGAATATGTTAAGGGTGACCTGAAGTTTTGCAAACGACTTTTAAAATTTTCAAAATGGCCGCCGTTTCAAAGGTCATTATATAGGACATTGCAATAATTTGAATTTAGGGGGTTTCTGATAAGCTCTAGATAGTGGCAATGGGGGTTTGTTTGGGAGACATCTTGTGACTCGCTGGCGATCACAATCATACCTAGTTATTATTATTCTTTCTTTCCAATGATTTTTGTCCGGCTTAGTTCTCGGAGATGCCTGGATAGAATTGAATGAAACTTGGCAGAAAGTAAGATCACTATGTGAAGGTGTGCAATCAATACTTTTTTTTTCGAAATGGCCGCCATTTTCAAGATGGCCGCCATTCAAAGATTGGTACCCTCTTAAAATTTAAAACGTTTATATCTCAAAAACTGTATGATAGAATTTCATTAAACTTCGTAGGTTTGTAAAGTACAATTAGAAGAACAAACTGATGAAAAAAAATTGCGATCGGTTGGAGACGTTTGGCGGCCATTTTGAAAAATGATGTTAAAATGGCGAAAAACTTAACTTGAATAGAATTGAATGAAACTTGGCGGAAAGTAAGATCACTATGTGAAGGTGTGCAATCAATACTTTTTTTTTCGAAATGGCCACCATTTTCAAGATGGCCGCCATTCAAAGATTGGTACCCTCCGAAAATTTAAAACGTTTATATCTCAAAAACTGTATGATAGAATTTCGTTAAACTTCGTAAGTTTGTAAAGTACAATAAGAAGAACAAACTGATGAAAAAAATCGCAGTCGGTTGGAGACGTTTGGCGGCCATTTTGAAAAATGATGTTAAAATGGCAAAAAACTTAACATGGATAGAATTGAATGAAACTTGGCAGAAAGTAAGATCACTATGTGAAGGTGTGCAATCAATACTTTTTTTTTCGAAATGGCCGCCATTTTCAAGATGACTGCCAGGGGCGACATCTGCTATTGCTCGCAATTGCAATTCTAGTTATGTCGCCCCGAACGTAGTCACGGGACGACATATTGTTATTCTTCCGTTTCTTTGTTATGTCGCCCCGAACGTAGTCACGGGACGACATATTGTTATTCTTCCGTTTCTTTGTTATTATTATTCTTTCTTTCTTTCTTTCTTTCTTTCTTTCCAATGATTTTTGTCCGGCTTAGTTCTCGGAGATGCCTGGATAGAATTGAATGAAACTTGGCAGAAAGTAAGATCACTATGTGAAGATGTGCAATCAATACTTTTTTTTTCCAAATGGCCGCCATTTTCAAGATGGCCGCCATTCAAAGATCGGTACCCTCCGAAAATTTAAAACGTTTATATCTCAAAAACTGTACCATAGAATTTCATTAAACTTCGTAGGTTTGTAAAGTACAATTAGAAGAACAAACTGATGAAAAAAAATGGCGATCGGTTGGAGACGTTTGGCGGCCATTTTGAAAAATGATGTTAAAATGGCGAAAAACTTAACATGGATAGAATTGAATGAAACTTGGCAGAAAGTAAGATCACTATGTGAAGGTGTGCAATCAATACTTTTTTTTTCGAAATGGCCGCCATTTTCTAGATGGCTGCCAGGGGCGACATCTGCTATTGCTCGCAATTGCAATTCTAGTTATTATTCTTTCTTTCCAATGATTTTTGTCCGGCTTAGTTCTCGGAGATGCCTGGATAGAATTGAATGAAACTTGGCAGAAAGTAAGATCACTATGTGAAGGTGTGCAATCAGTACTTTTTTTTTCAAAATGGCCGCCATTTTCAAGATGGCCGCCATTCATAGATCGGTAATTTAACACGTTTATATCTCAAAAACTGTACCATAGAATTTCATTAAACTTCGTATGTTTGTAAAGTACAATTAGAAGAACAAACTGATGAAAAAAAATGGCGATCGGTTGGAGACGTTTGGCGGCCATTTTGAAAAATGATGTTAAAATGGCGAAAAACTTAACATGGATAGAATTGAATGAAACTTGGCAGAAAGTAAGATCACTATGTGAAGGTGTGCAATCAATACTTTTTTTTCGAAATGGCCGCCATTTTCAAGATGGCTGCCAGGGGCGACATCTGCTATTGCTCGCAATTGCAATTCTAGTTATTATGTCGCCCCGAACGTAGTCACGGGACGACATATTGTTATTCTTCCGTTTCTTTGTTATTATTATTCTTTCTTTCCAATGATTTTTGTCCGGCTTAGTTCTCGGAGATGCCGTGATAGAATTGAATGAAACTTGGCAGAAAGTTAGATCACTATGTGAAGGTGTGCAATCAATACTTTTTTTTCGAAATGGCCGCCATTTTCAAGATGGCTGCCAGGGGCGACATCTGCTATTGCTCGCAATTGCAATTCTAGTTATGTCTCCCAAACAAAGTTTTGGGAGACATATTGTTTTTGTCCGGTTTCTTATTATTATTCTTCTTCTTCTTCTTCTTCTTTCCTTTTTCTTTCCGTTCAATGTTGTCCGCGACGTTTCTCAAAGATGCAATGTCCAATCAATATGAAACTTTGGGAATATGTTAAGGGTGACCTGAAGTTTTGCAAACGACTTTTAAAATTTTCAAAATGGCCGCCGTTTCCGTGGAAACAGAAAAAGGTCATTATATAGGAGACATTGCTTTATGTCAGTAACCTAGGTGGGTAGGATTCTGAAATTTTGTAGGTGAATAGAGCAAAAGGTGCTCTTTAATTATACGAAAAAAAAATTTGAAGCGATATTTACGGTTTTCGCGTTATTTACGAAAATGTGATTTTTCGGGCCCAAAATTCGAAATTCTTTCGAAGTGCTTCGATTTCAATGAAAATTGATATTTAGGGGTTTTAAATGATGGCGATTGCAAAGGGCTTAAAAAAAAACAAAATGGCCGCTGTTTCCATGGAAACAGGAAAAGGTCATTATATAGGACATTGCGATATCTCTGTAACCTTGGTGGGTAGGATTCTGAAATTTTGTAGGTGAATAGAGCAAAAGGGAATTTAGGGGGTTACTGATAAGCTCTAGATAGTGGCAATGGGGGTTTGGGAGACATCTTGTGACTCGCTTGCGATCACAATCATACCTAGTTATTATGTCTCCCAAACAAAGTTTTGGGAGACATATTGTTTTTGTCCGGTTTCTTATTATTATTCTTCTTCTTCTTCTTCTTCTTCTTCTTCTTCTTCTTTCCTTTTTCTTTCCGTTCAATGTTGTCCGCGACGTTTCTCAAAGATGCAATGTCCAATCAATATGAAACTTTGGGAATATGTTAAGGGTGACCTGAAGTTTTGCAAACGACTTTTAAAATTTTCAAAATGGCCGCCGTTTCCGTGGAAACAGAAAAAGGTCATTATATATAGGACATTGCTTTATGTCAGTAACCTAGGTGGGTAGGATTCTGAAATTTTGTAGGTGAATAGAGCAAAAGGTGCTCTTTAATTATACGAAAAAAAAATTTGAAGCGATATTTACGGTTTTCGCGTTATTTACGAAAATGCGATTTTTCGGGCCCAAAATTCGAAATTCTTTCGAAGTGCTTCGATTTCAATGAAAATTGATATTTAGGGGTTTTAAATGATGGCGATTGCAAAGGGCTTAAAAAAATCAAAATGGCTGCTGTTTCCGTGGAAACAGGACAAGGTCATTATATAGGACATTGCGATAATTTGAATTTAGGGGTTTCTGATAAGCTCTAGATAGTGGCAATGGGGGTTTGTTTGGGAGACATCTTGTGACTCGCTTGCGATCACAATCATACCTAGTTATTATTCTTTCTTTCCAATGATTTTTGTCCGGCTTAGTTCTCGGAGATGCCGTGATAGAATTGAATGAAACTTGGCAGAAAGTTAGATCACTATGTGAAGGTGTGCAATCAATACTTTTTTTTTTAAATGGCCACCATTTTCAAGATGGCTGCCAGGGGCGACATCTGCTATTGCTCGCAATTGCAATTCTAGTTATTATTCTTTCTTTCCAATGATTTTTGTCCGGCTTAGTTCTCGGAGATGCCGTGATAGAATTGAATGAAACTTGGCAGAAAGTTAGATCACTATGTGAAGGTGTGCAATCAATACTTTTTTTTCGAAATGGCCGCCATTTTCAAGATGGCTGCCAGGGGCGACATCTGCTATTGCTCGCAATTGCAATTCTAGTTATTATTCTTTCTTTCCAATGATTTTTGTCCGGCTTAGTTCTCGGAGATGCCGTGATAGAATTGAATGAAACTTGGCAGAAAGTTAGATCACTATGTGAAGGTGTGCAATCAATACTTTTTTTTCGAAATGGCCGCCATTTTCAAGATGGCTGCCAGGGGCGACATCTGCTATTGCTCGCAATTGCAATTCTAGTTATGTCTCCCAAACAAAGTTTTGGGAGACATATTGTTTTTGTCCGGTTTCTTATTATTATTCTTCTTCTTCTTCTTCTTCTTTCCTTTTTCTTTCCGTTCAATGTTGTCCGCGACGTTTCTCAAAGATGCAATGTCCAATCAATATGAAACTTTGGGAATATGTTAAGGGTGACCTGAAGTTTTGCAAACGACTTTTAAAATTTTCAAAATGGCCGCCGTTTCCGTGGAAACAGAAAAAGGTCATTATATAGGAGACATTGCTTTATGTCAGTAACCTAGTGGGTAGGATTCTGAAATTTTGTAGGTGAATAGAGCAAAAGGTGCTCTTTAATTATATGAAAAAAAAATTTGAAGCGATATTTACGGTTTTCGTGTTATTTACGAAAATGTGATTTTTCGGGCCCAAAATTCGAAATTCTTTCGAAGTGCTTCGATTTCAATGAAAATTGATATTTAGGGGTTTTAAATGATGGCGATTGCAAAGGGCTTAAAAAAAATCAAAATGGCCGCTGTTTCCATGGAAACAGGAAAAGGTCATTATATAGGACATTGCGATATCTCTGTAACCTAGGTGGGTAGGATTCTGAAATTTTGTAGGTGAATAGAGCAAAAGGGAATTTAGGGGGTTACTGATAAGCTCTAGATAGTGGCAATGGGGGTTTGGGAGACATCTTGTGACTCGCTTGCGATCACAATCATACCTAGTTATTATGTCGCCCCGAACGTAGTCACGGGACGACATATTGTTATTCTTCCGTTTCTTTGTTATTATTATTCTTTCTTTCTTTCTTTCTTTCTTTCTTTCTTTCTTTCCAATGATTTTTGTCCGGCTTAGTTCTCGGAGATGCCTGGATAGAATTGAATGAAACTTGGCAGAAAGTAAGATCACTATGTGAAGGTGTGCAATCAATACTTTTTTTTTCGAAATGGCCGCCATTTTCAAGATGGCCGCCATTCAAAGATCGGTACCCTCCGAAAATTTAAAACGTTTATATCTCAAAAACTGTACCATAGAATTTCATTAAACTTCGTATGTTTGTAAAGTACAATTAGAAGAACAAACTCATGAAAAAAAATGGCGATCGGTTGGAGACGTTTGGCGGCCATTTTGAAAAATGATGTTAAAATGGCGAAAAACTTAACATCGATAGAATTGAATGAAACTTGGCAGAAAGTAAGATCACTATGTGAAGGTGTGCAATCAGTACTTTTTTTTTCAAAATGGCCGCCATTTTCAAGATGGCTGCCAGGGGCGACATCTGCTATTGCTCGCAATTGCAATTCTAGTTATTATTCTTTCTTTCCAATGATTTTTGTCCGGCTTAGTTCTCGGAGATGCCGTGATAGAATTGAATGAAACTTGGCAGAAAGTTAGATCACTATGTGAAGGTGTGCAATCGAAACTTTTTTTTTTCAAAATGGCCGCCATTTTCAAGATGGCTCCCAAACAAAGTTTTGGGAGACATATTGTTTTTGTCCGGTTTCTTATTATTATTCTTCTTCTTCTTCTTCTTCTTCTTCTTCTTCTTCTTTCCTTTTTCTTTCCGTTCAATGTTGTCCGCGACGTTTCTCAAAGATGCAATGTCCAATCAATATGAAACTTTGGGAATATGTTAAGGGTGACCTGAAGTTTTGCAAACGACTTTTAAAATTTTCAAAATGGCCGCCGTTTCCGTGGAAACAGAAAAAGGTCATTATATAGGAGACATTGCTTTATGTCAGTAACCTAGGTGGGTAGGATTCTGAAATTTTGTAGGTGAATAGAGCAAAAGGTGCTCTTTAATTATATGAAAAAAAAATTTGAAGCGATATTTACGGTTTTCGTGTTATTTACGAAAATGTGATTTTTCGGGCCCAAAATTCGAAATTCTTTCGAAGTGCTTCGATTTCAATGAAAATTGATATTTAGGGGTTTTAAATGATGGCGATTGCAAAGGGCTTAAAAAAAATCAAAATGGCCGCTGTTTCCATGGAAACAGGAAAAGGTCATTATATAGGACATTGCGATATCTCTGTAACCTAGGTGGGTAGGATTCTGAAATTTTGTAGGTGAATAGAGCAAAAGGGAATTTAGGGGGTTACTGATAAGCTCTAGATAGTGGCAATGGGGGTTTGGGAGACATCTTGTGACTCGCTTGCGATCACAATCATACCTAGTTATGTCTCCCAAACAAAGTTTTGGGAGACATATTGTTTTTGTCCGGTTTCTTATTATTATTCTTCTTCTTCTTCTTCTTTCCTTTTTCTTTCCGTTCAATGTTGTCCGCGACGTTTCTCAAAGATGCAATGTCCAATCGATATGAAACTTTGGGAATATGTTAAGGGTGACCTGAAGTTTTGCAAACGACTTTTAAAATTTTCAAAATGGCCGCCGTTTCCGTGGAAACAGAAAAAGGTCATTATATAGGAGACATTGCTTTATGTCAGTAACCTAGGTGGGTAGGATTCTGAAATTTTGTAGGTGAATAGAGCAAAAGGTGCTCTTTAATTATACGAAAAAAAAATTTGAAGCGATATTTACGGTTTTCGCGTTATTTACGAAAATGTGATTTTTCGGGCCCAAAATTCGAAATTCTTTCGAAGTGCTTCGATTTCAATGAAAATTGATATTTAGGGGTTTTAAATGATGGCGATTGCAAAGGGCTTAAAAAAAATCAAAATGGCCGCTGTTTCCATGGAAACAGGAAAAGGTCATTATATAGGACATTGCGATATCTCTGTAACCTAGGTGGGTAGGATTCTGAAATTTTGTAGGTGAATAGAGCAAAAGGGAATTTAGGGGGTTACTGATAAGCTCTAGATAGTGGCAATGGGGGTTTGGGAGACATCTTGTGACTCGCTTGCGATCACAATCATACCTAGTTATGTCTCCCAAACAAAGTTTTGGGAGACATATTGTTTTTGTCCGGTTTCTTATTATTATTCTTCTTCTTCTTCTTCTTCTTCTTCTTCTTCTTCTTCTTTCCTTTTTCTTTCCGTTCAATGTTGTCCGCGACGTTTCTCAAAGATGCAATGTCCAATCAATATGAAACTTTGGGAATATGTTAAGGGTGACCTGAAGTTTTGCAAACGACTTTTAAAATTTTCAAAATGGCCGCCGTTTCCGTGGAAACAGAAAAAGGTCATTATATATAGGACATTGCTTTATGTCAGTAACCTAGGTGGGTAGGATTCTGAAATTTTGTAGGTGAATAGAGCAAAAGGTGCTCTTTAATTATACGAAAAAAAAATTTGAAGCGATATTTACGGTTTTCGCGTTATTTACGAAAATGCGATTTTTCGGGCCCAAAATTCGAAATTCTTTCGAAGTGCTTCGATTTCAATGAAAATTGATATTTAGGGGTTTTAAATGATGGCGATTGCAAAGGGCTTAAAAAAATCAAAATGGCTGCTGTTTCCGTGGAAACAGGACAAGGTCATTATATAGGACATTGCGATAATTTGAATTTAGGGGTTTCTGATAAGCTCTAGATAGTGGCAATGGGGGTTTGTTTGGGAGACATCTTGTGACTCGCTTGCGATCACAATCATACCTAGTTATTATTATTCTTTCTTTCCAATGATTTTTGTCCGGCTTAGTTCTCGGAGATGCCGTGATAGAATTGAATGAAACTTGGCAGAAAGTTAGATCACTATGTGAAGGTGTGCAATCGAAACTTTTTTTTTTCAAAATGGCCGCCATTTTCAAGATGGCTGCCAGGGGCGACATCTGCTATTGCTCGCAATTGCAATTCTAGTTATTCTTCCTCTTCTAATCAAATTTTTTGTCCGGAACATAACTTTTTTGTTTCTTGAGCTAGCCTCATGATATTTGGAAGGTATATGCATCAGGTCATGGCGGAGTGCAGAGTACCACATTTGGGTCCCTGGGGGTCAGTCCCCACCCCCTAGCCTGTAAAATGTAGGCTAAAATAACAAAATACTTAATATTTTGAAAACCATTGTGATCCCCACCCTATAACCATATATATTATTACTCCTTATGATAAGACAAATCATTTGGTACCATAGGGGGGTCTGAGGGGGGGTCATGCCCCACCCCCTCAAACGATAAAATACTAAATATTCTGAAAACCATTGAGATCCCCACCCTATAACCATATATATTATTACTCCTTATGATAAGACGAATCATTTGGTACCATAGGGGGGTCTGAGGGGGGTCATGCCCCACCCCCTCAAATGATAAAATACTAAATATTCTGAAAACCATTGAGATCCCCACCCTATAACCATATATATTATTACTCCTTATGATAAGACAAATCATTTGGTACCATAGGGGGGTCTGAGGGGGGGTCATGCCCCACCCGCTCAAACGATAAAATACTAAATATTCTGAAAACCATTGAGATCCCCACCCTATAACCATATATATTATTACTCCTTATGATAAGACGAATCATTTGGTACCATAGGGGGGTCTGAGGGGGGTCATGCCCCACCCCCTCAAATGATAAAATACTAAATATTCTGAAAACCATTGAGATCCCCACCCTATAACCATATATATTATTACTCCTTATGATAAGACGAATCATTTGGTACCATAGGGGGGTCTGAGGGGGGTCATGCCCCACCCCTTCAAATGATAAAATACTAAATATTCTGAAAACCATTGAGATCCCCAACCAATAACCATATATATTATTACTCTTTATGATAAGACGAATCATTTGGTACCATAGGGGGTCTGAGGGGGGGTCATGCCCCACCCCCTCAAATGACAAAATACTTATTATTCTGAAAACCATTGAGATCCCCACCCTATAACCATATATATTATTACTCCTTATGATAAGACGAATCATTTGGTACTATAGGGGGTCTGAGGGGGGGGGGGGGTCATGTCCCACCCCCTTAAATGACAAAATACTTATTATTCTGAAAACCATTGAGATCCCCACCCTATAACCATATATATTATTACTCCTTATGATAAGACGAATCATTTGGTACCATAGGGGGTCTGAGGGGGGGGGTCATGCCCCACCCCCTTAAATGATAAAATACTTAATATTTTGAAAACCATTGTGATCCCCACCCTATAACCATATATATTATTACTCCTTATGATAAAACAAATCATTTGGTACCATAGGGGGGTCTGAGGGGGGTCATGCCCCACCCCCTCAAATGATAAAATACTAAATATTCTGAAAACCATTGAGATCCCAACCCAATAGTGTTCTTCTTCCTCTTCTAATCAAATTTTTTGTCCGGAACATAACTTTTTTGTTTCTTGAGCTAGCCTCATGATATTTGGAAGGTATATGCATCAGGTCAAGGCGGAGTGCAGAGTACCACATTTGGGTCCCTGGGGGGTCAGTCCCCACCCCCTAGCCTACATTATCTTGGAAAGGGTTGAAATCCCCACCCTTAAACCATATATTTTATTATTCATGATAACAAGACAAGTTGAATGCAGTATACATCTGAGCCCCGGGGGTCATCCCCTACCCCTCAAGACCAGAAACCTTAATTTATCTTAAAAATGGTTGAAATCCCCACCCCTAAACCATATATTGTACTACTCATGGTTACAAGACGAGTTGAATGCAATATGCATCTTAGCCCTGGGGGTCATCCCCACCCCCTCAAAATCAGAAACCTTATTTTATCTTAAAAATGGTTGGAATCCCCACCCCTAAACCATATATTGTACTACTCATGGTTACAAGACCAGTTGTATGCAATATACATCTTAGCCTTGGGGGTCATCCCCACCCCCACAAAATCAGAAACCTTATTTTATCTTAAAAATGGTTGGAATCCCCACCCCTAAACCATATATTGTACTACTCATGGTTACAAGACGAGTTGAATGCAATATACATCTTAGCCCTGGGGGTCATCCCCACCCCCTCAAAATCAGAAACCTTATTTTATCTTAAAAATGGTTGGAATCCCCACCCCTAAACCATATATTGCACTACTCTACTCATGGTTACAAGACCAGTTGTATGCAATATACATCTTAGCCTTTGGGGTCATCCCCACCCCTCATGACCAGAAACCTTTATCTTAAAAATGGTTGAGATCCCCTCCACAAAAGTATATATTTCCTTATTCACAATGAAAAGACAAGTTGAATGCAATATGTCTTGGCCCCAGGGGGTCATTCCACCCCCTCAAGACCAGAAACCTTAATTTATCTTAAAAATGGTTCAGATCCCTTCCCCAAAACTATATATTACCTTATTCATTCCTTGTTGAAGCACATATCTGTAGGTAACTACATGTATTATGTACCATAGCTCTTAATTTGCCACCTTGATGATCCCTAAAAAATGTTAAAAAAACTATGGGTATGGAAGGGGAGACATCAGTTTTAGCATGCTAAAACAGTCCAGCATGCTGGACTCCTGTGACAACAGTACCTCTAGTTCTAAATTGTTTTAACATCAACTTCAGAATGTTTACAGCTATGCTGTTGATTATTGTTATATTTTTACAGTTTTAATAATTAATTTTCGATTCTGTGTGCTGTAGTTTGTCAGCTTTAATACTGATGTAAATTTATTTCTAGTTAATACTGCTTTAGATGACTACATTTAGATTTATGTGATTAAATTAAATCAGTAGGGAGAGAGAATCTGTGAACAGGGATATTTACACACGAATATTGCAAAAAATCTATAATATAATGCAACAAGCAAATTATAATGTGGATTTGTTACATTTTAATAGGTTCTAGTTGTCATGGTTTTCATGAAAAGTGAATTCATGAATAAATATATTTTGCATTTGAAAAATTTCACTAGGACTGAATTTGAATTTAAGACTAAAATCATTAAATTTCACTATATCACATGAATGTAGATGTAGGAGGATGCAAAAATAAATTGATAACCAAAATGGTTAATAAATATTAACGGGACAATTGTGTTAAAACCATAGTACTTGATCAACCAGCAAGCCAATAGTCAAACAAATTTTACAAAATGAAAGTGAATTGTGATATTCAAGTAATTAAAGTTCAAGTAATCCAAATTTCATTTTATATATTTGAATTTTGCATAAAACTTACAAGTCTCTTTCTTTTCCAGACTTTTTCTTCCCATTGATGTGTTAAGAGGAGACAACTCTAGCAATGACCATGACTGTGACTGCATTTATTATGTACACTATTGCCAACATTGTTGGAATATTTTTGTTTTGGCTTTATAGGAAAAGAGACAAAACAAAAAAACCATCAGAAGCTCAGGAACTTGAAAACGAAGTTATTCGAAGAAGACGTTTAAAACACCAGCCATCAATACTTGCCTTGCTTGGGCTTCAGCATCATGAAAATTCCTTCACCGCAATAGAGGATCATTTTCACAGTTTCTTAGAAGTTAGTGATGCATGTAAGAGGGCAGGGTTAGAAAAATGCGGACTGATCATTGGTGTTGATTTTACTGCTAGTAATGAATGGCAGGGTCGTAAAACATTCAGTAGTCAGTGCCTACACAAAGTCATTCCAGGAAGAATCTACAATCCATATCAAAAAGTTATATCTATAATTGGTCAGACTTTAGAGCCATTTGATGATGATAACCTTATTCCTGCTTATGGATTTGGAGATGCATCAACTAATGATGAAGATGTGTTTTGTTTCCTAAGTAATGGAAATGCTTGTAAAGGATTCTCAGAAGTACTACAAAGATACAATGAATATGCAACCACCCTAAATTTTAGTGGACCAACCAATTTTGAACCAATCATAAACAAGGCTATAGAAATAGTAAAATTACGTAAATCTTATCATATACTGATAATAATAGCGGATGGTCAGGTTACCGAAGAGTCTAAGACGATTGAGGCCATCATAAAAGCATCAAATTATCCTTTAAGTATTGTTGTAATTGGTGTTGGTGATGGACCATGGGATATGATGGAAGATTACGATGACTTTTTACCAAATAGAAAATTTGACAATTTTCAGTTTGTGAAC
Source organism: Mytilisepta virgata (assembly GCA_028015205.1). Lineage (NCBI taxonomy): Eukaryota > Metazoa > Mollusca > Bivalvia > Mytilida > Mytilidae > Mytilisepta > Mytilisepta virgata. The sequence goes on along the minus strand of CM051520.1, from coordinate 17,191,418 downwards.
TATCATTCTGTTACTTCAAAAACAAAAAATCCTGATGCAAGATTGGCATTACATGCTCTGATGGAGATTCCACATCAGTATAAAATTATAAAATCTTTAGAATATATAGATACTAGTAAACACGAACCAAACAATACCAAGGTATGACAATAAGAGGAAGAAGAAAATTTACCATGAGTTATCTCCCTTGTCTTTCATGTTATAAGATAGAAAAAAATTGAAACATTTTTCTATAAAATAAACTTTCTTGTCTTGTTACCTATATACATTTTGTATATGATTGTGAATAAAATCTATGCACAATCTTTTCGTAAGATAAAAAATAACAAGCCACATTTATGGACAAATGTTCTGATCATACAACCTTTTCCTTTTCAAACTACGCCTTAATTTTTGGTAATTTTTTGAAGTCTTGGAACTAAAATTTATCTAATTCTTAAAGAATTTTTGTTAATTTTGTAAGTCTTTGGCTAGATCGTCTTTGGATAATGCATCCCTTTGACAAAAAAAATTTTTAAATTCAAGAAGCGGACAAGATGAAATTAATAACTGTAATGTTAAAATAAAGACATTTTTTTATGAGTTATGGGATCAAAACTTAAAGAAAAGTGATAGTTTTGTATGAAAAATGGGGGACAGTTTTTTGTTCATATTAATATGACATTATACTGCATCAATAAAACATACATGTAACCATTTTATTATAGAAGAACACAAGAAAGTAATTCTAATATTGTCATTGCAGAAAAATTGACATAAAATATGAAAGCCACCCTCCCCCCTAAGCCCTTTTCAAAAATTGAACGGATGAAGACATTTTTCTATACACTATTTTATATCTCAAAATTTTTTATCTGGTCAACTCTTCACAAGTCAAAACCTTTTGATATATTATCTATTTGTTGTTATTGAATTTATATCATTAAAAATGCCAAACTTGCACTTTTTATAATTCTGGTCTAACTTTGTTTTTTTACATGCAATTTATAATAAATTTATAAATAACAAGGACAAATTTACAAATGGTGCTTCAGATATGCATTTGTTAACTGCAGCAGACTAAATCACAGGTAGGTCCAGAATGAAATGTACTAACATTATGATAAATCTGTCATTTTTTCGAGTCAATATTTGACATTTAAAAAAAAAATTCAAATTGGGTGAAGGCTGTTTTTTGTTTTGCCCTCTGAATTTTAATTGCAAATTTGGACATTTTCAGCATGATGTTGAAAAATGCTTAAATCTTTCCAATGTACCAAAAGAAAGTTTCACTGTAAGATATATATTTACAAGATACTTTAACTGACTGAGTAAATATTTTTATTTTGTGTTTGCGCTGGCTGTAAAATATCATTTTAGGCCTTTCCGTCAAATTGGCATACTTATGATATGCAAGTACTTTGGACATAACATGTAAAAAACAAATATACTTCAGATTTTGTATATACCAAATATTTTTTAGCCATGTTATTGCAAAATTCTGAAATTCAAGTAGAAGAAAGGGTAGGCTAGGACATTGGAAACAAAAGAAGAAATTGTTTAATTTTTTATGGCATTGTGTACTATCTATATTATTTTAAAGCATTAGTAATCCTATAGGAAGTAATTCTTGGTTAAATAACATTGCCGTGATCATTACAAAATAGGAAATTCTTCCTACCAGAAAGTCTGATATTTATCATGGTTAATGAGTCCACGGAGACTAAATAGTATGTCAGCAGCTTATTGTAAGGTTATTTTTCTAATACACTGCTAAAGAAACATTTAAATTGATGACAAGAGAATGCTTTTTAATGTTGTGTTAAATGTCAATTATTTAATTTACTCTCTATGGCCTTAATAATCAGTAAAATTTACTGGCTGACAGATTATTGTACTTAAACCATTTTTTTAAAACTAAAATTTGAGGAAACATTTTTTTACCTCACTGCAGATTAACAGGAACTCCAATATGGGTTGAGAAACATTTATAAAAAAATAAAATAAAAATATAACATATAATAATCAGTAAGTACTTTAAGAAAATAGCCTTTTTTATCACAAAACAATAATATAAAATTAAACAAGGGGACTACAGGAATTATTTAAAATGAAAGTGTAATGCATTTTGACAAACAAGCAACACTTAATATTCAGACATTGCAATAAACATGGTAAAGCAGATAGTTCGAATCACTTGTGTGGTGTGTTTGACTCGGATCTTAATTGACAAGGATAGCCAATTTTCCTACCAAAGGTCGGTGGTTTTCTCCGGCTTCCTCCACCAATAAAAACTGGCTGCCACGAAAATAGCCAAATGTGCAGAAAACTGTAAAACCCCAACTTAACTTAACCAATCAATATTAACTTTAAGGGGAGATAACTTGTGAATTTAAATTGCTCAGTTTGTGATTAGTATCCAGAATTTATCTTTATATGATCTCTCTGTTATATTTTTTGTTATCTTTGTATAAATATATATAAGTATGTGATATTTTTCTTGTTATCAATGCACAAAATTAAAATATTTGTAATTAAACTTCATTGAAATGATCTTGGTTTTTTTCTGTCTTTAATATTAATAATAATACATAATTATGTATAACTCGTTAGAGAAATATAGCAACCTGATCTTAGTAAGAATTCAGATTATATTTTGATGAGATTAAGTAAGGTTAGTAATATAGGTGGAGGACAAGTTACAGTTATATCATCCTTTGAATAAGATATAGATCTGGCATTGTCAATAATCTGATGTATATTTCAAATGTATCTGTAGATTTGTATGTTACACCTTCCTGCTTTAGTCCACCAGAGGAAAGGACTTTTTTAAAGATATTTTAGGAAGTTGGGAAGTGTGAATCTTTCTACTTACCCCAGGTACTTAGCAAGAGTTGTTCCCCTTGGTTTGCATAATCACATTAAGGTTAAGGTCTAGGGAAGGAAGTACAATTGTAGTATAACACTATACCCACATGATACAGCATAAATTTTACAGTATAAAATGAAAAACTATATGTTTATGGTATTTGGATGATGATTGTCAGACAACAATGAAATGGCGGTAGATAAAATCTATCTACTGTTATATACTTTCTATATCATTTAAGGATGATCGCTGGTCTAATATGAAATAAATAGGATTTGAAATAGGTGTTTAAGTTTGGGAGAACATATGAATAGTAAACAAATAAGCAAAAAAAATATAGGTTCGTGTGCTCATTTTAGAGCTATAAGGCCTTGAAAATTTGCAGGAAATGTGGTTTCTCTGGATTTTTCATTGTCTTTGCATTGACAACTTCAGTCTCTCAAAGATGTATGAAAAAATAAAAGGATTTCATAAAATTTTGTCAAATACCATTTTAAGGTATATATGATTGAATTATAAAAGAAAAAGTGGGGGTTCATGGGTAAAAAATTTCATGTTTAAGAAATGGATAAAACCAGAGGATTCCGAAAATCTGACAAAAAGACCAAAACATGACCAGCGAGCATCCTTAAGATTATGTTAAAGGAAGCAAATACTTAAAATACTAAACAACTGTTTCATCCGGCGTTTTCTGCCTTGAGTAGGACAATCTGAGATTTCTTGCACTACTGCTTACATCACACTCCATCTGAAACAGTTTTAAATATAACAATTTAGACCCTTTTTGTTCCACGGTCGATTTCGAATTGCCTTTTAACATCTGTCAATTCACTGTCTTTCAAAAATAGTTACACGAGTGCACATTATATACTGTAGATGTTTTATCCCTCAACATGTCCTTTTCTGAAATAAGAATGAACTGAATTTTTAGTTTCCAGATAATACATGTAATAGTGCTGACCAAAGATCAGAGCACTTTTTGGCTCAGCCGACCAAGAGGGACCATTTGAGCTATTGTCATCATTTGGCGTCCGTCGTCGCAAACTTCCTTTCAATATATTCTTCTCAGAAACCATCATGCGGCAACCTTTGGGTGGATTAGTACTTGGAAGACCCCTTTAAAATTATGTGCAAAGGTCTGGACTCGAATCAGTATGACCGATGTTCCTTAAAATAGAAAAATTACAGAAAAAAAATTTTAAATCTCTAAAACTACTCTGGGCCCATTGAGAGTAAACTTTGTAATCCTCTTTCAGAATTGTATCCGATGACGTTGAATATAAACCAGCATGGTCACCAAAACCGAACTTAGATGTACATGTACCCCACGTTGGGTATACTGGTTTACATCTTTCCATCCGTTCGTCCGTCCACCCTTTCGTCACAAAATGTTTCAGTTGGTGTGAAGCATAACCACGATGAGTTGTAAATAGTACAAAGTTTGTACCTGTGACACATACTATGCCGCCATTTATGTTTCACCATATGGACTATAGAAAGTTTTGGTGGCAAAATTTCCAGCAACTAAAGTCAACAACTAATTCAATATTGGTGTGAAGCATGGGGATGATGAGTTGTAAGGTAATTACTGGTTTTACCAGTGGCACTTCCTGTTTAACTATGTGTGGGGTGACTGTCTAGTGGTTAAGGTCGATGGTTACGGCACTGAAGATCCTGGGGGGAGCCTGGAAAACTTTGGTACATTAGAAGAGGGCGTTATTTACCCTCCTGCACACATCTCTGGTACTTAGACCGGAGTATTAAACTAGTCTGAGCATGTAGGGGTCTCGATTGGTCAAAGTTATAGTCCCGATTTTGACCTGCAGACCAATCTGCCAGTAAGAGTATGCTTATTAATTACAGTAATAGTTCGTGCTCCTGGTTGATATCTCTTAGGTTTGTCTGTTTCCTCCGAGATGCCCGGTGGTTTTCTCCAAGTACTTCGGCTTCATCCACCATAATAGCACATGCCCGGTGTCCTAACACTCCCTTGATTGGTGTTGGGTTGAGGATTGTCCTGGTGATCGGTTGTAAATAGTTAGTGACACATCTCTATTAATCCTTTGGGGAGTGTACATGGATCCGCTGTACCCTTTCAGTCAATTGAGGGGTGCGGCTTGAATATCAGTTCATACATTGATGTCGCCATACTTGTTTCATCACATGGACTAGAAATTTTTGCTCGCAAAATTCTCAGCCACAATAAATTCAAAGATGGTGTGAAGCATGACCATGATAAGTTGTAATTGTACCTGTGGCAGATCTACTCCCTGTTTAATGAAATCGCCTTATGGGCCATGTCAAATTTTGGTTGCAAAATGTGAAGTATGACTAATTATTAGTAAGGTGAATACAGATTTTGTAATTGTGGCACGTCCACTTCCTGTTCAATGATACTACCCTACGCTTTTACGATATTGAATATTGAAATGTTTGGTAAGAAAAATTCTCAGCAAATATAGGCCACAAATATTTATAAATGGTAATGAGTATGACAATGATGGGCTGTAAGGTGGTTTACTGGTTTGTGTATTTGTGTCGCATCTACTTCCTGTTTAACGATGCCTGCAAATGTACATACATTTTTCACCATCTTTAACAATGAAATCTTAAATTTCTGAGCTATGTAAACGTCTCTGAGCGGAGGTATTTGTAAGCTCTAAGCTCTCATTTTAGGACGATATGGGAAAATTCGTTTTAAGATGTTCTTGTCTGAAACAACTGAGCCAATTGGAACCAAACACAGCATCATCGGTCCTTAGTTAGTCTTATTTCAAAATGTCTTCCGATTGTCGCCAAAGCTTAAATTAGTTTATTATAGGACCCTATTGGAAAATTCACTTTAAGATTTTTTCTGGAAAAACAGCAAATTGGAATGAAACTAGGCAGCAATGGTCATTGGGTGGTCTTCTTTCAAAACTTAATGATGCAGACTCCCAAACATTATCGCCGCTAAAGCAGATCTTCTTGCAATTGTCTGAAATCACCTTTTCACAGAGACAAATGAAAAAACCAAAGTATGTATCACTGGTCCTTAGACGTTCTGATTTCGAATTTGCATCTGATAAAGAAATAATTCATTGGTGCCATGCTCTATGGTTATTTTAACATGGGTAGGCATTATACATGTGTTTATATTTTACACCGAGCGTTAACGAGGTGTAAAATATTAACAAATATAATGCCTATCGATGTTATAAAATAACCATACCAATGAATTATTTCGATTCTAATAGGACAATATGCATCATTTCTGTAATCGAAGCGAACCCTATACGGGCAGCCATGTTGATTTTAACAAGGCAAGAACTTTTACAGAAAAACGTATTTATATGTCTTTAAACAAAAACAAAACAAAAAAAAAAAAAACAAAAAAATCAGACTTACATTTTTGTGAGATTTCAAAGCAAATACCAGTGTTACAGATCCTGTACAACGTATAATTTTCCGTTTTTGACTGTCGACCTGGCATCATTTGAATATATGAGGTTATAATTTAGATCGTGACGTCGACATTTCAACTGTCACACCATTTCGCGTGACATTTAAATTCATCTTTGCCGTATTTAGAGCTTTGCTAAATATTCGCAAAGCGATAAATGTAAGATAGATTCAGTGATATGAGAGAATATACTTTGAAACGTTATTTTTATCAACAAAATGCAACAGTTTAGGGATTTCATGCGTGTTTCACGCGTCACGTCAACAATGCATGCATTATGCGCATGTGTCAATGATAATTGTTCTATTTAGAACATGGTTGTGTTTCTATAGCGAAAGCAGCACGTCATATTAGAATGACCAACAAATGTGGCCGAGTTTAAAATATGGGACGCAGGATATTTTAGCGGATTTTCTGAAGGTGTGAATGGACATTTTAGCGGAAGAAAAATTTATTACCTGTAAAAATTCAATGGACATTTTAGCGGAACATTTTTACAGGTAACTTATTTTGCTTCATACAATGTGGGCTTTTTACTTGACGTTTTTCATTAAGTCAAGGGTAAACTTCGTTAAATTAAAACACAAAATAGGAGTTGAAGCTATATGTTTAGCATTGATTAGCAGTTGACCATTAAAAGATACTTATCTGAACAAGGTATGTTTCAAATTTTAACAAAATATATTGAGCACATCAGTCCATTGGTATCTCTTAGGTTTGTCTGTTCCCTCCGAGATGTCGGGTAGTTTTCTCCGAGTACATCGGCTTCCTCCACCATAATAACAGACTTAATAAGTTCTTGCAACTTGTGTCTTATCCATTTGTCTTTATTTATGACAATAAAATATGTTTAAAGTTAAAGTTAAAAGTTTGAGCACATCGACTCGAGCCGAAAATTGCTAATTTTGTGATTTTTCGTGCATATTTGATTTTTTTTATGGACAAGGCGACATAACTCCAGAACAACATCTGATTTTATTAAGGTAACAGTATAGAGGAGCCTAGTGAAATTTCAGTCTATTGAGTCTTTTTAGTAACTTCAAACTTTGATCACAGATACAAAGAACTTGGCAATGTTTTGTAACCATTTTTCACCATTTTAGTAACGATGGTTTAAGTTTTTTTTAGAATAAATATGAATATTTACACTGGAAACAATAAGAAAAATGTTTTCATGTTCTTATTAATTATAATAAAGGTTCATTTTATAAGTAGAAAAGCTATACAATAACTATTACCCAAAAAGATTATTCTACGAGCGGTAGAAGATCAGTAGGAGGAGGGGATGTAACCAAACTATCTGAAACGTGTCGCAAAAGCTGTTTGTAGAAAAAGAAGAAAGACATACCCTCCTTTGCCCAAGACACAGTTAGAAACACACGAGGTGTTCCTACAGATGAAAATCCAAACTAATAAATTTGAATACTTTTACAGCTGAATGATCCAGTCTTCCGCTAAAATTTCCACATACTATTTTAAATTCCGCTAAATTTGTCCTTTAAATCTTTCGCTAAAATGTTCACAAAATTTCCGCTAAAAGGTCCATTTTTCATGATGAACTTAATACTTTAAAATGAGATTGTTACGCCATTACGATGTTTTCACTAAATACCGACAAAGCAAACGTAAAAACCTTACGCTTCGCTCGCGGCTTTCCAGGTCAGCTGTTTCATATTACATACCCTATTACCAGCTATCGGTACGACAGATAGAATAAGATCTGTGTTACCGATTGCCATTAAAAACAATTGTAATTGCTATCGTAAAAGGCAGATGGGAAACAATCTGTCGTTTACGATAGCAATAACAATTGTTTTTAATGGCAATCGGTAACACAGATCCTATTGTATCTGTCGTACCGATAGCCGGTAATAGGGTGTGTATTAAGTTATGCTAATGAAAGAAGTATAGAGTCATACGGCCATTTTCAAAAAGTTGACTAATGCCTTTCAAAAATATCTCCGGGCGTGGTATTGAGTCTCTTAACAATATACAAATGCTTGGCAACTGAGCCAAATCGTCTGAATAAATGACCTTTGAGTGTAGGAAACTTGAACTTATAGCGAGCGCTAGTGGGAGCATATGGGTCATTTAGAAAAGTCTTTGTTTAATGGGGACAACCATTATGCAATCCGAAGTAAATTTATTTGTTAAAGCGAATATGGCCATATTGTGCTATATACTAAGGCTAGAAACATTTCCGTTCGTCGGAAACGGAAGTAAGTAAAATAAGGGAAATAATTTGCTTTAAATTATAATTTAAGAGTCAGAATCGTGATACCGGAAATGAGTTTCTGGAAAGGGCTTTCGCTGTGCTCACATCATTGGCCACGCCAACAGCATATTATTATAAGTTATCTTCGTTCGTATACGTAGATTTTTACACCCTGAACTACTGAGGGGAAAAAAATTATGTTGTATTGCCTGGCTTCACATTCAATAAATTTTATATTACCTCATAAAAGTTTTGGGATAGAGAGATAAGAATCAAGTAATTAAATTGTATTTTTCAAAACAGTTAACAATATACAGTTACTTAAAACGTCAAAAGGTCGCAGTTCTATTGCCCGATAGACGTAATTGGCCAATTATAAAGCGGGTCAAACGGTCGCGGACAACAGAACACAAATTAAAAGTGAAATATGGTTAACTAAAATATCCCCAATAGAAGGGTAAATAATATAAGGTAATAAAAGTTGATAGATCTCATCGTCAACCTACACTGAAAATTAATGAAATTAGGAAGTAACGTATGATACAACATTCGAAGGTCTTCGAACAGCAATATTTCTAAGCAAAATTATCAACACTCTTCAATCAATAAAGGTACAACAAATGAAAGCAACAACTTTGTTCCTGAAACTCTTTAGGAGTATACAGATACAAAAGATCACAAACAAACCAAACAATGCAACAGACGGTATACTTTTCTTATATTTTACTAACGCGTCCGTCTTAACTTTACTGATAACCTAACGTGGATTATTTAAAACGAAGTGAAAAAATAATACGTCTTCGCCAGAAAAATGTTTATTACTTATTAACAATAGGTCTAGGTTCTAAGTAGACTTCTTTAGCTTTTACTTGTAAAATAATTTTACTGTCTAAGAATATACCGGTCAAGCAAAATCCATACAAACATCCTGTGTCTAGTCCAGTTGCATAAGGGTACTGTTGCAGTTTTCTTGAAGCGTCATGTCCAAAATATATATGCTCAGGGCCTGACCACTGCGAGGCCCAAGCCTTTCCTTGGAAAGGAAATTCAGAGGCAACTAATTTTCCATTATTCTGATACAAATTCCTCATTAAAATAAAATCATTTAAATTTTGCCTCTCCAGCTGAACTCCCGGGACTAGTCCAGCATGTACTACGACAGCCTTCCTAGAAGGAATCGATATCGTGTAAGGCAGTTCCAACAAATATTCGATGTCTTCTGTCTCAAGACCTTTCACCCACGTAAATTCTGTTGGTATTTCATTTTCAGAATTTTCTTTGTGATTTAAGAAATTTCGAATTACTGCTTCGTCGTGATTTCCTCTAACAACCAAGGCGTCCATTTTACGAACTCTTCTGATAGACTCTATAATTGTAAGGTCCTTTGTTAGCTAAATCACCAACAAATATCGGCAAGATTTGTCGGTCATTGGCTTCCGCCTTTGCTAACTGCAGAAGGTCGTTTAATTCGTCTAGACATCCATGAACATCGCCAATTATAAAAATATCACGGTTATTAATATGTTCTTCTTGAAGTGTAAGGTGTGGAGTCCTCGGTAGTTTCAGTTCATATTTACTAGCTTCTCTATTGGAGTGATGCAATTTGTTTGGCCTGAGTAAAAATGAAGCAAGGTAACAAAACAGTGCTGCCATGGTGCATTCTACAAATAATAAAGAAAACATGTTAAGTAATGCATGAACATTGGTGCATAATGATTGCAACCGGTTGCTTTCTAACAGCCAAGTCATAAGTCTTAACTTTTCAGAGGATTCAGATTCGGGGTCGTAGTACAGTAATTAATTAATAAAAACAATCTCGCCATGCCGACATGGTTCGGGTTTTTTGCGTGTTTACGAGTCTGATTTTCTCCTCGATACATGCTATGTCAGATAACTGTTACATCATCGATAAAGTGTATTCTTTATATTTGCAATTTGGAAAAAGGAGCCTCTATATTCTCGTATTTTGTTAATAATCCCAGGATATATTAGAAACCATCAAAGAATACAAATGTCTTGGTTTAACGTTTAAATGTAACTGAAAGATAAATATCTCAGCCCATATCATCTCACAACAAGAGGCTCCTAGGAGCCTGTATCACTCACCTGGGTTCAATCTGCCAATCAACAGCCATAAAAGCACCTCAGAAATATAATTCTGAAAGAGGACAATCTAATAACCATGGCTGCCAAGTCTGGTTCCAATTGGCTGAGTGCTTTCAGACAAGAAGATTTTGAAAATTAATGCATCTTGGTTGATCGTCAGGGATATCGGACACAATTCTGAAAGAGGACCATCTAAGGACCAGTGCTGCAAAATTTGGTTCCAATTGGTTCCGTAGTTTAGACAAGAAGATTTTTAAATAAATTTCCCATAGGGTCCTATGTTAAACTAAGTCTGGCTCCAATTGGCCATATATTTACATAGAAGATTTTTGAAATTCATCATGTTGATCCCTTCCTTTTTTTCTATTTTCAGTAACAGCAGCCATGTCGGTTGGAAGTCGGGGAAGCCGGACATAAGTTTGGAAGGGGGCCACCCAAAGACCATTCCACAAAGGTTTGGTCCTAATTGACAAATTTTTTTAATCAACCAATGAGAAAGAAGAATTGCCAATGACGGCCATGTTTGTTGCCCGATCGGTACGAAATGAGGCAACTTTGTAAAGAATCTCCCATAGCCGATTCCTGTCAATTTTCGTTTCAATTGGCCAAGCGACTTCAGAGGAGAAGACTTTTTTTATATCAGCCAATCACAAACAATAATTGCCCATGACGGCCATATTTGTTGCCCGATCGGGACGAAATGAGGAAACTTTGTAAATAATCTCCCATAGCTGCTTCCTGACAATTTTCATTCCATTTGGCCAAGCGACTTCAGAGGATTAAATTTTTTTGTATCAGCCAATCAGAAACCATGGCGGCCATACTTGTAGTCCGATAGGGACGAAATGAGGAAGCTTTATAAAGGATCCCCCATATATGCTTCCTATCAAGTTTCGTTCTATTTGGTCAAGCGATTTCAGAGGACAAGATTTTTTTTATATCAGCCAGTCAGAAACAAGAACTGCCCATGGTAGCCACATCTGTAATCCGATCGGGATGAAATGAACACTGTAAAGAACCTCCCATAGATGCTTTCTGTCAGGTTTCATTCCATTTGGCCAAGCAGCTCCAGAGACATTTTTTTAATCAAGCAATGAGAAACAAGAATTGCCCATGACAGCCATGTTTGTTGCCCGATCGGGACGAAATGAGGAAACTTTGTAAAGAACCTCCTATAGATGCTTCCTATTAAGTTTCGTTCCATTTGGCGGACATTTTAGGAGAATGTATTTTTATATCGTCCAATGCCCCTAGCTGCCATATTGCTGCTGTCCGATCGGGACAAAATGAGGAAATTTATAAAGGACCTCCCATATATGCTTTCTGTTAAGTTTTGTTCCATTTGGCCAAGCAGTTTCAGAGGAGAAGATTTTTGAAAACTCAGCCAATCAGAAACAACAATTGCCCATGGCGGCCATGTTTTTTGCCCAATCGAATGAAATGAGAAATATTTGTAGAGGACCTCACAAAAATTATTCCTGCAAAGTTTAGTTCCAATTGGCACAGTGGTTTCAGAAGAGAAGATCTTTAAAGGAATAGTTTATGCCGGACGACGGACCCCAAGTGATGACAATAGCTCACGTACTGGCCTTATAGGCCAGGTGATCTAAAAAGCCAGAAAAGCTTTCTTTGGGTTAAAATCCAAAAATATCATTTTCAGACATCTTGTCAGTACTTAATTGGATAAAGTTATATAACTTCATTATTTCTCCAGTTACAACCTATTGCTCTGAGATATGGATTACAGATTTAAAATTTAACTTAGACAATTGCAATGATTTGTCTTGTGAAAAAGTTCAGAATATGATATACAGATTCTTGGTATTCATAACAAGACATCTAATCTTGCCTTAAATGAAGAATTTGGAATTTACCCACTATGCTTTAAAATATTCAGACTGATGTTTAAACATTTACGTTATTTTTTATCTAAAATAAGGCTAAGTGTTCATTCTCTAACAATTGAAACTGGTAGATATGGCAAACCTCCGGTGCCAGAAACTGAAAGATACTGTAAATACTGTAAAGATCAAGTAGAAAATGAAATACATTTTATCTCATATTGTCCATTATATACGCCAATAAGAGATAATTCAACCAATTGTTTCTTAATGCTTCTAAAGAAGAAAATACTATAAAGCACATTATTAAATAATGTGATAATGAAACGCAGCAATCGGAGATTGCACATCCCCCCGCTCCCAGTAAAGTCGGAATGCACAAAGTCTGAACCCCTCATAATTTGAAATTGCATAAATAGAGAAAAAGTTTGACACTGATCTTTGGATATCAAGAAACAACACAGAAATATGAAATTGGACTTCTACTGCTCGGACAAAGTCGAATGCAAAAGTTTTAAGATGGATAAAATTGGTATCATTTTGGTTCCTGAAGAAAAGAGCTGGAAAAAATATAAATGTTTACTATAGATTTCACAAAATACACAACACCAATATTAAACATTTTAAAATATCTGAACTGATCTTTTAATAACGAATACAAGTAGCTATGGTTAAGGGTTGGGCATCTCATTTAGAGATAACTTGTAATTTTCTAAATAAGTGGGGTGGGGCCGACCCCCGGGATGACCATTAAACTGGTCTTGTCATGCCCACTAAGAATATATATGGTTTAGGGGTGGGGATCTCAACTGTTTTTGAGATAACTTGTAATTTTGTAAATGAGGGGGGTGGGGCCGACCCCCCGGGGATGACCATTCAACTGGTCTTGTCATGCCCACTAAGAATATATATGGTTTAGGGGTGGGGATCTCAACTGTTTTAGAGATAACTTGTAATTTTCTAAATTAGGGGGGTGGGGCCGACCCCCGGGGATGACCATTAAACTTGTCTTGTCATGCCCACTAAGAATATATATGGTTTAGGGGTGAGGATCTTAACTGTTTTTGAGATATCTTGTAATTTTCCAAATGAGGGGGGTGGGGCTGACCCCCGGGGGTGACCATGTAACTCGTCTTTAAATGTGGAATAAAAATATATATGGTTAAGGGGTGGGGATATGAACTGATCTTACCATATTTTGAGATTTTACATATTAGGGTGTAGCCCCACCCCCCGGGCAAAAATCAAAATTCCGAAACCTTTGGCACAGACAACTCTTCAAGTGTTACTAGTGTACCTAATTTCATGTTTCTATCTTCTACGGTGTAGGAGGAGTTCTTGGACAATCGTTTTTAGACATTTTTTAACTCCTTAGGGCATTGCCCCTAGGGGCGGGACCAAAATTTTGATACCCTCTTTCAACTTGGGAAAGGCAATATAAGTAGTGACATAAGTTCCAATATCCTAGCTTTAACACTTTTGGAGATATCTCCATTTATTGGATATCGCGAAATTCGTTTTTCGCTCATAATTTGGCCCCAAGGGGTCGAATTCCAATTTTAAGGGGTCTATTCCCTAGTGGGTCATATACTCTTCCATGATGCCAAATTTCAAGTTTCTATCTTTTACCGTTTCAGAGATATGCCTTGCCACTACAGACGTACGTACGTACGTACATACGTACGTACGTACGGACGGACTGTATTACATGATCCCCCCGCTTTCGCTAAGCGGGGGGATAAAAATAGCCTTAATATGGCAAATTGGGGGGTGGGGGGGTGGGGAGAGACACAACATTTGTTCATATCTGAAAGAATCATTAAAATATAGGGAAAAGTGATTTCAAAATATTTGTTATCTTCCTCAAAGCCAGTAATATATTTCTTCTGATGACATATCAATGTGTAAAGTATTTCTATGTTGTGTAGTTATTGGATTACGCAAACCTATGTATATACTTTAAGGATGTTCGCTGCTTAGTTTCAAAATAACAAGCTTTTCATAACACTGGTAAATATTGATAGTGGATTAACAAAGGAACTAAAAGAGCGAAAAAAAATCATAGGTCCTTGTGATAAGCCATTTAAAATTTGGCGGGAAAAATATGCTCTCTTGATTTTACGTAGCTTTATCATTGTTTTATTTCTCAAAAACCATTAAATAATAAGAAGGAGTTTGTAAGATTTTTACAAATGGCTTATTATTCTGCATGCAAAAGATTTATGAAAAGAAAAATGGGTGTTAGCGGGAAAAATAATTTATGGCATTCAAAACTGATAAAACCAGGGGCCGTATGCATAAAACTACTTAAGTTTATGCTAAGATATGACTTAAGTTAAGTAAACTCCGCCCACATTGCCTAAGTAGTATGCATAAAACAACTTAAGTTAAGACGTTGCTAAGCAAAATCTTAGTTTAACCCCGCCCACTCCATTTAAGTCATATGCATAAAACAACTTAAGTTAAGAAATTGCTTAATATTTGACTTACGTCTAAGACACCTACGGAGGTGTCTTTAAGTCGTTTCAAAACCGATTAAATCATTTATCTGTGCGACTTAATGAATTGCAGAAACTTAAATACTTGCAAGTCATATGAATTTTGTAATATTTTGAAGAAGAAAAAAATCCTTTTAACCCCCCTTTTTCTTGGCGTGTGGCATAGTTTTAAAAAAAATCTTATTTGATTATTCATATACTACATACATGTACATGCATTTAAATTTTGTTAAAATCTACTCGCTCAATATTTTTGATTTATTTACACATGTACGTCTAAGTAAACAGTGCTTACTATTATGACACGCACGAAATTAATGCGTTTAATGAACAATAATTGTTGCTCACCAGAAAGCAGTTATACTGAACATGGCTGGATACCGTATATGACTAAAGAAAGAAAAGAACGAATTTTTAGAGATTGCACAAGTCCTATAGATATCTATCACGATTCTGAGGTAAAGACGTTAACAAAAAGTTATAACATAGAGAAAAGTGCCTTAAAAATGGTTCCCGCACAATATAAATTTTTTTAAACTCAAAATGAAGATCGTTATATAATGTGAACCATAGGAATATAAGAATGCAAACATTGTTGCATTAGTGTAGAAACTATTAAAAAGTCCTTTTCCGATACCCTTTATGATTCATTTTTACTGTTTGGATTTGGGTTAGAATTAAAATTTAACTATTTCTCAATAATCATGGCAGATTTCTTTGTGAAACTTCTTGCACATTTGCAGTATAATATGAAGCTTTATTTCGTAAACTTTTGCAATAAAGCGACACCTTTTTAGAGAATAAAAATATATTATCATAACAAAAACATGGTTTTAAATAGGTCATCTTCCATGGTAATACATAACAATTAAATTCTTCAATGAACAGGTAAGTAAGGACACGTGTAAGCAATCCAAATAGATGTTTGACAAAGAACTTTCAAAAATCCCTAGTGATATATATGTTTATACTTCTTAGAGTTTCATATTCCGCTAAAAGTGACAATTATATCAATTGCTTATACAGAAAAAAGAGAAATCCTAAACGTTTTACTCAAAACTTAATCTTTAGAATTAATATTTGTAGATATAAATAAACATCTATGATTTTTTCATCAGATATATCAATATCAGACATAGCAAAAAATGATTTGCCCGAAAACAATTTCAATAGAGCTCTAAATAAGTTTGGTTTGTCGTAAGTAATTGTAAGGCTCTAAAATATTGACCAAATTCTACTGGATCAGTGCTATTTAAACACGCCCGGACTCCTTTTTAACCCATTAACAAAAAGTTATTCGCATGAGAGTTATTTAAGAAACAACAGCTAACTGGCGTGGATTGATATGATCAAAAGTGAGAGTTTCCGATGTAGTATTACTTAAGTTTTTCTTAGTAAAGTAGAAACTTAAGTCGCTTTATGCATATGAATTAAGTAAATTGCTTAGCTAAGTAAATTGTTAGCAAAATCTTAGTTTAAGAAATACTTAAGTTAAGATGTTTTATGCATACAGGCCCATATGATTCTGAACATCTGACCAGCTAACACCCTTAAACATATTTTATTGTCAAGACAACATAAGACAATAGTATCAGACACAAGTAAACAACTTATGCATACAGATTAGGAAAGACAATATATAACATATAAAGAATATCATCTTTACAAACAATTATGTTAGAAAAAAATAAACATAGCATGATAAGGACAGTATTGAAACATAAGAAAGAGTAGGTCGCAATGGTCCAACTTCATATGATCACATACACACCCATATATATATATATATACATTAAATCAGACAAATCTTTGTGTATCTAAAATAAATTTCTGAACCAACGGGAATAATCTAGCGTTCTTGTCAGTATCCATATCACTGTTACCAAAAAGAATATTTTCTATGGAACGCCATAGCTGCCTTATATGTACTTATTTCTATATATGCACATACTTGTCTATAAATGCACATACTTTTTCTATATATGCACATACTTTTTCTATATATGCACATACTTTGTCTATATATGCACATACTTTATCTATATATGCATATACTTTGTCTATTGTATATTCCGCCTATTAGTTATTAGTTGTGGAAGAAAACGTTTTGAATTCTAGTTGAAATCCGAAGTTCCGTGTTGAGAGAGAAGCCACGCCCTTCGAACGATAAAGAACCCTATCAACAACTCTTCGGAGGAGTCCGTAGGTGGCCTGTTGATAGGCAAAATTACAGTCCCTACCTGCTCCATTTCAAGTGGCAATCTAAATTTCCCGCCCGGGGTGACCCACTTTAGGCACCTACCAACCTGATTATTTGATTCACGTGTTTCTGCCCTGAATAAGTCTGAATTCTGGCCACCGGACGTAAAACAACAATCAATCAATGTATATGCACATACTTTTTCTACACTGACCCCACATGCGTTCTTTTTTCCGGAAATTTTACATTTCGTTATCGAAGTCGATTTCGCCATTTCTTATTCAAACCCAAAGCACAAGGATAATAGTTACGCTGAGTTTGCCCACAGGTAACCTCTGAAAAAAGTGCTATTTGCGTAGTAATATTATGGTTCTAAAAATAAAATTCTACCGTAAGGTGACCAGAGGTAACCCAAGTCTATATCTCTGTAAGGTGACCAGAGATAACCAATGTCTATATATTTGTAAGGTGACCAGAGGTAACCCAAGGCAATGGTAAGCGGGTAGCAGATTTCAAAGTATACCAATTTTTACTAATTTTTTTTGGCTGTTTGAAACAGTGATAACAGTGTTTTTTTTTAAATATTTTATTCCCGAATATTACAGAAAAATCATTTTTATACTGTTTACCCTGTATCAACTATATGTAACGTACGTGAAATATTGTACTTTTTTATCGCGTGGATATACATTTTTAACCGCTTCTGTTGGGTTACCTGTGGTCACCTTTCAGCGTAACTATTATCCTTGTGAAGGGACTCAATAATACTTACATAAAAGTTTTCTTTGGCAGATTTCTTCAGATTGTTGACCTTGTTCCGCTGGGTTTTATTCTTACGTTTGTTAGTATCATTTTTGTATCTTGAAAATGCTTTCCGAACTCGGTCACGTTTCCTGATCTCTCTCCTTAGCTCGGATGTCATCCATATTTTATCCCGGGGTCTAATACTAACAGTATAAATATTTTATTCCCGAATATTACAGAAAAATCATTTTTATACTGTTTACCCTGTATCAACTATATGTAACGTACGTGAAATATTGTACTTTTTTATCGCGTGGATATACATTTTTAACCGCTTCTGTTGGGTTACCTGTGGTCACCTTTCAGCGTAACTATTATCCTTGTGAAGGGACTCAATAATACTTACATAAAAGTTTTCTTTGGCAGATTTCTTCAGATTGTTGACCTTGTTCCGCTGGGTTTTATTCTTACGTTTGTTAGTATCATTTTTGTATCTTGAAAATGCTTTCCGAACTCGGTCACGTTTCCTGATCTCTCTCCTTAGCTCGGATGTCATCCATATTTTATCCCGGGGTCTAATACTAACAGTATTAGTGGGGATACATTCACTTGCTATTTGTAAAAATGTGTTAGTAAAGCGATTACAAGCAGTATCAATAAAGGCTGATGATCTATGATAGAATTCCAATCGGTCTCTCTAACTTTCTCTCTAAAAATGTCATAATTACCTTTATTGTATAGCCAAACTGTGCGTTTGTAAGCAGTGACACAGTGGTATCCGCAATCAAGAATCAAAGTACTGAAGTACTGTTTACTCGTATGGCTGATGAATTAATGATAGTGATTTAAACCTAACTGTATATATGGTACAAACTGTTTGACAGGGAGATATGTTTCACCTGTATCCAATTTTGGTAGTATAATTAAAATGTTGAAATAAATAAGGCATTTCTTAAACATGTGAATAATGAAACACTTTCAAATGTTGACTGTTCCCCATAGACTTTCACAACATGTACAGTATAGTGAAGATTCATAGTCACTAGAATATAACTGAGAGGGCCAAGCCAATAAATTGCCATGCGAATGCCAATTCAACTGCTTACCAAATTCATGGCTGTCTATACATGGTTCCCCATTAATTGACCTGATCATAAACTGTTAACAAATTGATGATGTTGTCGTACGAAACAGTACATCTTTATGACTTCTGTGAGGCAAGGCAAAAACTGTAGTGATATAGCACTTAAGACTGCTTCCTGTTGTGTTTACTGTTTATGTCCTTAATATAGTAAAAGGGTGATATTTTGTACAATGTCGATTTCAAGTTGGCTCACTTCTTTCACAATCAGAGGTTCA
The DNA here is from genome assembly GCA_028015205.1 of Mytilisepta virgata. Lineage (NCBI taxonomy): Eukaryota > Metazoa > Mollusca > Bivalvia > Mytilida > Mytilidae > Mytilisepta > Mytilisepta virgata. Next base: position 17,172,165 of record CM051520.1, on the reverse strand, counting down.
TTTAGGGATTAGAAATAAGTTTGAAATTTGTGTTACTATTTAATTGGCTAGCAATGTATCAATTTGAGTTACAGTATAAAAACAATATTATGTCAATGTCAGTAAAATATAAACTTTCTTTTTATTCGGCACGAAACCGTAGAAGGGCAAAACTCGCCTTCCCAAGTTTCTTGGCCTCATACTTTTTTAAAAAAAATATTTTTCTAAGATTGACCGAAATGTTACCCAACTTGGCAACAATGTAAATACAGTTACACCCAACTTGGCAACAATGTATATATAGCTGCAACCAACTTGGCAACAATGTATATAGCTGCACAATACTTGGCAACGGTGTACATAGAGCTACACCAAACATGGCAATAAATTAGGGAATGATATTTAGAACAATCTTGAAAGACGAGGGTATATTATATATATATATCTGTTTTTACTTTTGTAACTGTTCCCATATTTTCTCCTATTGTATCTTATCTAATATATGTCTGTTGCTTATAATATAGTAACAGTTTTATCCATCATAAACTTGAGTAAATTGCTAGTAATTTTTCTTGCAGAATAACTTGACAATTCATGTAATTATTATTCATTTGACGTCTTCTTTGACATTTGTGGATCTGTTTATGTGACTTTATATCAAAGTATTCACTCTACGTTTTTGACCATATATTATGTTCTGACTTTACATAGAACAACTTGTGTAAAAAGTTCAAATTCAAAATCAAAATACATGTAGTATGAATTGTCCTTATGATGAACTATATTGATGTGATACATATTTTTTTTATCACAGTAGTCTGCTCTTTTGACAAGAACCGAATGCCGCTTTGGCGCATTTTTAGGTGTGATGGAAAATATATTTACTATTTAGATCAAATATAGCAAGACCACAAGTTTTAACATAGAAATGATAGGTAAAGATCGATGTGCACAGTAGTCTCCCATTTATTTCATATATTTCCATGCAAACAGGGATAACTGGAATACCATTTTGATTCCAAATATTTTAATAAAAAATTACACTGCAGTATTATCTATCACAATTCTCATACACCGTATGTTTAAAACCTTAAAAATATAGTCAGATCAGTGAGAATAAATATTTGGCATGTGTATTGGTACATGTATGTTTTTCTTCATAGTTTTAGACATGGGATATATGTATCCCGACACTTCTGTAATAATAGCTGCAAACGACATAGTTCTGTCAAGTATCATATCAGGGGATGCATCCTCATTGTTGAGGATCATCTCGGGCGTAGCATCCTCATTGTTCCACATTTGGATCCCACTTGTCTTGATATCTTTTACACATTCCTCTAACACGCAATTCAGTATGAATTTGTCTTCTTCTTGTTCATAACCTATTAATTGGCAGATGTTTGTTTTCTCTGGAGTGGATGTCTCAATCTATAAGTAAAGTTATATGTATAGTTTCTCAACTAGTATTCCTGGTGAAATTAAGATAAAAATATGGTCAATTTATGTTCGCCTAATTATAAAGCAATGATTAACATGTTCAGCTTATACAAATGTACATGTACCCGGGTAACATAATTATTGCTTTCAAATTGTCAATACTCAACTTTGCTCTAATATATATAGCACTTCTCATTCATATATACATGTTGTGTAGAATCAATACAATATATCAAGGTCAAAATTCTCTGTGAAATTATCAAGGCTCAATATTACTCTAACATTATATATCACTAATCATCTTAGACATAAACTCAAGTCAGGTTTGTCTCAATATAGTTTAGCATGCTCATATTATATTATTGCTCTAATATAAGGCTCACGTTTTCTCAAAATATATCACTGATCAACTTCTCGAACATATGTGCTCAATTTAGTTAGGCTTGACATGCTCAAGTAATACATCATTATTGCCCTACATTACAAAAGATTACTTATGAGTTAGCTTATATAGCACTGATCAACTACACCTATGCTGAATTCAGGTTCTCTCCAAAAATATATATATATTTACATGTATTCCAGAATATCAATATTTAAGTACGATAAATTTAACTTGCATGCATATAAAAATATTTCTGGATTGTTACATAATTATGTAGGAAAGTGATCACTAATTAGAACCAGTGTTACCATATATATGCTGCATCCGCACACACAAACATTATTTGTGCATTATGGAACGATTATATAACTGAAGATATTTTTAGAAATGAGTAAAATGGCCAGGTATGGTACGTCATAATTACATATGTATTAATCTCAAATAACAGTGTGATAATGTTACAGCTTTTTTGTCATTAAAACTGCATTATATTCGCTCATTATAATCATTTAAAATTAAAATTGTTTCGAAATCTCAAAGGGAGGACCCGGTTGTTAACTTTAACCCAAATGACATACTTATCAGCTGATATCCATTATGGGCGCCGAAAAAAAATATACCCGATTCAATAATTACTGCTCTCCTTCGACAATATCTCGTTAATATATATAATATTAAACTATGATTAATGCTAAAACGATTAAATTCTATCCAGTATAATATATTTACCTTTCTTGTGTTAAAATAGTTACTGATCACTTCTCACTTCCTTTTCGTCTAATTATAACCTTTGATTGCTGAAGCTAATCAATATACATCACCAAATCAGGAATCCATCCGCGTTTATCATGTTTATTAATATATATTATTCTCGGTACAAAACATGTTGATATATAAAAACATATCATAATAAATATGTTCATGAAATTGTTTTGATAGCAAGATTTAAATATATGAGTTGTTAAAGAAATCTATTTTGCACTAGATAATGTCAGCGTATTTGTGAGCCAAAATTTGTTCCTGTGATAAAAGTTCCAGTGGAACAAATATCACATGAAATATATTCCGGGAGAACTTTTTTCACAGACAATTTCTATTTAATTTGTTCCATCTCTATAAAATAAGTTCCACACTTTACCTGGTGAAATAAGTTCTGGGTTTATGAAATTTGTTCCTTACATTGTGAAATAAGTTCCTATTCTATGAAATTTGTTCCTTACATTGTGAAATAAGTTTCTATTCTATGAAATGTGTTCCTTACCTGGTGAAATAAGTTCCTAGTCTGTGAAATATGTTCCAGTGGTTATACAAGTTATCTTTAATAATGACTATTGTCATTAGTGTGTTTAAAGTTATCATTCAAGTACATTATAAAACAAGCACTACATTGATAATATAATAATAAAAAGTGTAAACATCCAATATGGATCCTTTGGAGTATAGGAAAATATTTAATTACATCCTTGAAAAAAAATATCCAAATGAAACAAATGATGCAGAAAAAAGAAGAATTCGAGAAATCACACAGAAAAATTTCATAGTTGAAGATGAACATTTGTATTATATTGAGAAGGACAAAACTACTGGTCAGTTAAACAAAAGACTTGTAGTTACAAAAGATAAAGTCCAAACTATTTTAAAAATGTGCCATGACCATAGTGGGCACTAAGGTCTTAATAGAACTGTCAATAAGATAACAAAGATATTACTGGATGTGCATTTGTTTTTTAATCATATTATCTACTTACAACAGATATGCTGACTTAATTTGATATTTCAAAAATTTTTAACTTTTATAACGGGAATTTATTTGACTTTTTTTTAAACAATCTATATCGGAACGAAATTCATGGAGCTGTGATATTTGATCCGGAACTTATTTCACATTTGGTTAAAAAATTAGTTCCGGAACAAATTTTACAGGGCTGGAACTTATTTTCTGTGATATAAGTTCTGGTGGAACATATTTTCTATGAAATAAGTTCCGGCGGAACAAATGTCACGCCGGAACAAATTTTTTGTTACATATTCACACAATAAAACATGAGTTATTTCGTGTTAAAAACAACCCAGAGTACGACTGGTTTCTCTCTCTTCGAAGTTCTAGTTAAAGTTGATCAGCTGGCCGGTTAAGATTCAGGAAGATAGCTATACTACGGATAACCATCCTTGTAAAAATGTAAGGAGCATCGTGATCACTGATGGTGCGATTTACTAAAACCGTATTAGCTTATATAACTGAAACTGAGTCAGTAACTAAAATGGTGTCTAAAAAAGAGTAAGTGGTTGTATCAAATCTAGTGGGATCATAGATTTTATTATCCAGTCCATACAGATTGATTTTGTTTGTTTAGTTGGGGTTTAACGCCGTTTTCAGCACATTTTAGCCATTTCGCGGCGGCCAGTTTTTATTGGTGGAGGAAGCCGGAGTACCCGGAGAGAACCACCGACCTTCGGTAGGAAAATTGGCAATCCTTGTCAATTAAGATCGGAGTCAAACACACCCCGCCACAGGTGAGATTCGAACTCACAACTCCAGCGTTGACAGGCTAGTGATCAGTAGTAGTCATGACGAACTACCTAGACCACTCGGCCACCGAGGCCCCCATACAGATTGATGATATCACTAACCTCAGAGGGTTGTCTAGAGAAAAAGTCTATATTATAGTCCCCCAATGTAATAACCCTGCAAGAATAATCTAGTGCTGTACTTAACTTTTGTTCAAAGTTATTCCAAAAGAGTGGGCCAGATTCTAACTGGGATCTTTAAATCACATTCAACATAAAATTACCAACCTTTCTTTTTATTTCGAACCAAATACACATGTAGATTACATCCCATCTATTTTCAGGTCCTGTCGAGGAACTACTCTAATGTGATTCTTAAAGTATAAAATATTACCCCCACCATACACATTTCTATCTAACCTTAACCTATACGGATTACTATTAAATCCGGTTAAAGAATATTCTCATCAAGAACTGTATAATCTAGGTGTGTTTCAGTAAAACATCCTATATCAAAGTCGTCAACCAAATGTGCGATATCATTGATCTTATTTCTCAGACTCCTAACGTTAAGATGTAGATCTTGAAGACTTGAATATTTTTTATTTATTTCACTTAAGGCCTCACATGAGGCATGAAAGTACAAAAGTACATAAAAAAACAACAAATAAATTCAAATATGAATGCATGAACACAATAACATATATACAGAATATAGAAACACATTATGGTAATACCAATAATGACAGGGAAGGTAATACATAATATTGAATATTAACAATTTTAAGGGTTCATTCAACCTATGCTTACATTTTGAAAAAATATATAAAAAGGTAAAAAAAGTTTGTAGGCATAGGTTGAATATTGTATAAACATAAATGTCTTGTGTAAACATTGTCTAATTAAGAAGATAATTGGTTAAATCAGATATTTGGGTATTTTTGTATCTCAACTTTTTTTTGTTTTATATGGAAATTGCACCATTGTTAGATATGTAGCAGTTTATGTGTGTCATATCCTTTCGAGACTTCATATAGATTAAATGAAATAAAAATAAACTAGAATATAAATTTGATTACTTTAATATCATAATATTTGATTCAATAATATGCATAGCAATAACAATAAGAACAAAGCACTAAAATTTACACTGACAGTAAACATTAAGCATTGACACTCATATAACAATGACAGTAAACAAACACAAGCACTGAATAACAACTAGTGACATGGCAATTTAGTCCAAGTGTAACAGATGTGAGGCTGCGTCTGCGTAGTCAGTGGGAGCCATTTCACCATTATGGAGTCTTTCTTTCAAGTACCGTCTCCATAAATCACATCTGCTGCTACCAGGTGTGTCAGGTTCTGTTGTGTAGTAAAAACTAGGATGCGATCAACTACTCCATCATCAACCATCAGAATGTTGGTAGTTTCTCAACGACTTGTCTGCTTTCATCATTCCACTCAGGATTGCGTAACTTGACAACCTCTTGTTCATATATAGTTGGAACTGGTGTGGTCTCCTGTCTGCAGCGTTTTTTGATGTGTTGCATAGCCTCATCTACTTGGAGTTGGATTTTGTCGTCTGTATGGTTATGCCTCTGTGGAAGTTTAACTAATTTGTATTTAGTGTGGCACGGCAGTTGAGAGTATTACATATCCAGTAACATCTGTTGCCTCGTCGTGAATTTACTCTGAACTTGTAGCCATTATGTACTAAATTCTGGTTGCCTAGTCTGTTAGTAACAAAGTGAACATCTAACTGTGCATTTGCCATGATTGTAACTTAAAATGATGATTTAGCTAAGGCTTGGCAAACTCAGTATGAATTTCAATAATCACAGAAAGTGAACACCATTCATAGTGCCTCATTAAATATATAAAATATGTGATTTAAATATAACTAATTTTAAGATAGGCTTGGTATATTCACTTTAAGCTTCATGCCATAAATGAATAGCTTTCATTTTTAACCTTCCAACACTTTTGAACATTTTTAACCAATAACAGTCCCCACATATTCAATTTGCATTTACTTGTCCTTATATTACCATTTAGGCTTTCAAAATTCTTATATCGAACACTTTTATTTATTTTATTTCTAACTCACATTTATAAAAATAAATATTAAATCAAATTCATACATATTATAAAAATTTGGGTTTAAAACAGTTGTATTTACCTGTAATTTACCTGTAATTAACCCCTGTAATTATGACTTAATTGTTATATAAACACCTATTGTATTTTGTTTGTAGGCATTCCTTGAATATGATTTTTCAAAATGTAAGCATAGGTTGAAGACACCATTTTAAGAAGGCTATTGATATATAATCATTGTGTATATTAAATACTAATTGACGATTGCAGAGTACGAGTTAGTTCCCCATGGACAGGTCCTGAGTTCTCCTCAATATTCCCACATAGCATATGTAAACATAGCTTAATCATACAAATACAAAGAGCTCAATTTATACTATTACTACACAGCAAATCGGTAAAACTGCAAATATTTTTTTACAATAAATATTGACTACTTTCAAAAATTCACTAAAATTAAAATGCCATAAATATATACACTTAACAGGTAACGGATTTGTCTTGATATAAAATAACCCTATTGCCACCCGATGACTTACAGCATCATTACCCATTGTCAATCAAACCATTCAATTTAATCATAATACGGGTGACAAAACAGTAATCAAGTGCAGGTGATAGTGTGTTGGACGACAACGACCTACAAACATTGGCATAGGAGTAAAAACGAAATATGTAAAAAGTTTCTTGATCGAATTCTGTGGGTGTAAATGTCGAATAAAAAGGGTCATTAATCAAAAACTACACATCAGCAGCAATGCGTAATTGTAACAGGAAAATATTTGTTCTCAAGCATGCACCACACTGTTAAATAGCTGAATATTAAGGTAAGTTGCATTTTAAGAAAATTATATTAATCAGTTCGGTCACAGAGAAAGTTTACCGTAATGCTAAATTTTTGAAATAATGTCATATCGATAAGACCCGTGTCCAGGTGTGATTTTTTTGGTCTACATGTATGAATAATTACTGTTTAACGGGCAGGCACATGTACTTAATACAGATTGATCAATGAAAAAAAACACAAAAAACCAACACATATTTACATATATTTAATTTACATATATGGGATTTTGGCTAAAGTTGTAATCAGTGATACAATAAATACTATTGGTAAACAAATCAATAGGCCCCTATAACCATACATGCAAGTCTGTAAGCGTACTTTTATTCCGGCGTGTAGATTTTCCGATGAGTAATTTTACACTAGTGTTATCATTCCGTAAATAGTGCGAAACAGAACAAACAGACAGTCAAGTTTTGTTTATTTTGATTATCACAGGTAAACACGAATCTGGGTTTCTTATTGCTGTCACCAGTGCGTTTTATTTCTAGGTAGGGTTATCGTTCTTGAATTAAATAAAAATTTAATTCTTTATTTCAAAGTTTATTTATTTACTTTTTGCTCGAATTTTATTTGAAGTTTTAAAAATGTATTCATTGTTTAAAGTTTTAAATTAGCTTATGCTAATTTGGCATAATCTTTGTATTTTCATAAATTGAATGTTACCTTTTTATATCATAAAGAGTATTTTTGTATAAACATTTGGCTTGTCAAGATTCCTTTACCTCCTGCAATGTTAACTCAATCTTTTAATATAGGACTGTTATTGTTAATAAGATTGTTCCATATAGAATTATGCATCGATAAATGATAATTGAGAATTACATTTATACAACTGTTGATGATTTGATGAATTTGTAGAAATTGCCTTTATAAATTATATTCGTTTAATGAAGCTTTCTTATTATTAGAAGCCTGATTAGTTAGCTATATACATATAAGGTTTAAATAGTCGAAATCTACTTTAAAATATCTTCACATTAGTAAATCCCGAACTTCCGATTACATATTAAATGACATTTTGTCAATTTCTGCTAATATTATAATGATAAAGATTATACATGTACTACTAAATATGGAGCAGAGGAATATCAGACGATTTTGAATTACCTGAACGACAAATCGTACAACCAAACATTTCAATGAAGAATAATTGCACTAGGTAATTTTTTGCAGGATAAATTACACTAGTGTATAATTTCCACATGACAATTTATTTCTAAATGCTGGCTTTGATATTTTTATCCCCCACCAAAAAAAACCAAAAACCCATGCCCCATTTTATTTAATAGTTCCCATAAAAAATTCTTTTTAAGAGTGTTTTGGAAACACAGCTGAAAAAAGGATAATCTACACTAAGCATGGAAAAACTAACCTAGTGCAATAATTCCTCTGGAAATTATACACTAGTGTAACGTGTCCTCTGGAAAGAATACACTGGTGGAACGAATACACTGTTACAAGTCTGTCTAATTATGTTATATTTCATGTGTATTTTTATTTTGATGATAATCCTATGTTGGATTTTAAATCAATAAAACTTTGAACTTTGAACTTTGTGCATATTGCCGTTATGGGATACTAACATGTGGTCTTGTTAGTAATTTTGAAATAATAGTTTGAAATACTATTAATTAGTGCATATTCGTACAGGAAATCATTTATTTAATAAGATTAATTGTCACAAAAGCACTTTGGGGTAAAACATTGTGTATATTGTCTGGATTTTAATCAGTTACCCTTTGATCGCCAAATTACATAAAAATGTATATTGTATACTGTCATTGCATTAGACTGTGCCTTTTCCAATAAAGAATTGGAATTTATGCGGATGTATTTTGGTATTCTAATTTACTCTTATAGCCTAACGCATCCAAATGCATCGGGGGTTTACCGTAGCTCTTACCCGGGAGCTCTTTATATATATATATATATATATATATATATATATATATATATATACACACACATCAATATAAAAATGTACAGCTTTCTTCGATCAGTCTTTTTAGTACTATTTTGGGAATAAGAATGATTTATGCCTAAAATCACACGGTCAAAAAAAGCAATGAAGCGAGAAGTTTTAAAATTGAACCACGAGGTCGTGTAATACGACGCTATGATATTGACATGACTAAATCTACAGCTGAATATATCAAAGGACTTTGTTTACAAATATTTTGTTATGATATTATTCGAAGATTCATATTTGTAAGTAAAACATTATATGTTTTGTAAATGATTATAAGATAAAGAAACAATATTGTATTGTTATTAGCAGCTTACGTTAGTTTATATGTGTATCTCGTTTGGAATACAGTCTGTATACAAACAACTTTTTAATTCACTATCGGTCGCTGATGATTATAACCGATAATATGAAAAGCACATTTACGTTTATTGTGGTTTTACGTTGGCTATGTCGTGGAGGCTTTTGTTAACAATAAGCCGGATTGCCTGGAGAAGACCATTTTAAACTTTCTGTAGGAAAACTGGCCATCTGCACAAATCAGACTCCGCTAATAATTGGATCCGAACTCCCATCATCCTCAGTGTTGGCAGTCTACTACCCCATTCATGCCAATGCTCCACCACAAACCACATCAAATTCAAAATTCCTTCATACATAGTAGATGAAGTTCGTTTTATAATCATATAAGGAACGTAAATTTTAATTTTTGAGAAAAATTTTTGTTTTTAAGTGATTTATGAACAAATAAAGTTTCAAAATGGCAGATGAACACAAATATTTTACCACAAACCATCACAAACTACATCAAAATTATATTTTTTTAAACAAATAAGGCACATTTTAAGAGATATATATCTGAATAGTTCAAATATCAAATTGTTGAAATTGGTAGAATTCTGACAAAGTTATAGCGTGAACAAGTTTGAAAATGTTTGCAAAGAAGACATTCAAATACCACAAACCACATCAAAATTAGATTCTTCTCTAATAATTTTTAAACAATTAAATAAGTCGATATTTAAAGAGTTGAAATCAAATTTTGTTGAAATTGGTTGAATTTTAATAGAGTTATAGCGTATAAAAGGTTGAAAATCATCATAAGCCAGAAAACTTCCAAAAAACTGCTAACCATCACAAACCACATCAAAATTTCATACTTCTTAAATGATTTATAAAGAATTCAATACATCTCAAATTTTACTGAAATTGGTTCTATTTAGGCATAGATATAACGTGAACGAGGATGAAAAAGTTTGGCAAGAAGACTTTCGCATACTGCATGTACAAACCACATCAAAATAATGTATAGATTCTTTTTCAACAAATTTTATATTTGAAGAAAAAGATATCTGAAGATGGTTTGAACTTTTTTAAATTGAATATTTTTTAATAATTATTTTCAAGTTGAAGCTGAATGCCTTCAACAGGCATGGCAGGTTTTTCCGTGTATTATACAATTTACCAAATGTACGTAATTGGATATTATCATCTGAACAGTGTGAATAATCAATATTCCTGCCTGTGTCAAAATTTACAAGGTCGTAAATTAGTATAAGTGGGTATCTTTGAACACATTTCATATTATTTTTAGCCCACCTGACCCAAAGGAATGTTCATTGGGTGGTACTTTACAAAGTTTCAGTTTTTGGTGCTGATCGGAAATTCAACATGGCTGCCAGGGCCAATAATGCATTCTGATTGGCTGAAATTTCCAAAATCTTCTGAGAAACCGCTTAGCAGATTGAATTGTGATATTGTGGGAATTTTCCTTCGATGGTCCTCTACTAATTTTGAGTTTTTGGTGCGGATCCGAAATCCAAGATGGCTGCCACCGTGGAACATATATAGTTTAACAGAAAATCCTATGGCAAATACATACAGCTTCTTTTCAGAAACTGTTCATACATTTAAACCAAATCATGCTCAAATGATACTAGGATGGTCCTCTACTAATTTTGAGTTTTTGGTGCGGATCCGAAATCCAAGATGGCTGCCACCGTGGAACATAGTTTAACAGAAAATCCTATGGCAAATACATAGATACAGCTTCTCAGAAACTGTTTCATACATTTAAACCAAATCATGCTCAAATGATACTAGGATGGTCCTCTACTAATTTTGAGTTTTTGGTGGTGATCTGAAATCCAAGATGGCCGCCACCGTGTTACATAGTTTAACATAGAACCCTATAGTGAATACATACAAATAGCGTCTTCTCAAAAACTGTCTCACACAAACATACCAAATCATGCACAAATGATCCTAGGGTGGTCCTCTACTTATTTTGAGTTTTTGGTGCTGATCTGAAATTCAAGATGGCCGCCACCGTGGAACATAGTTTAACATAGAACCCTATGGGAAATACATACAAACATCTTCTTCTCAGAAACCGTCTCAAACATAGAAACCAGATCATTCAGGAATGATACTAGGGTGGTCCCCTATAAGTTTTGACTTTTTGGTGCCAATCCGAAATCTAAGATGCCACCACCGTGGAACATAGTTTAACACAGAACCCTATGGGAAATACATACAAACAGCTTCTTCTCAAAAACAGTCTCGCACATTTAAACAAAATCATGCACGAATAATACTAGGGTGGTCCTCTACCAATTTTGAGTTTTTGGTGCTGATCCGAAATCCAAGATGGCCACCGTGGAACATTGTTTAACATAGAACAATATGGGAAATACATAAAAAAGAGCTTCTTCTCAGAAACCGTCTCAAATATTTAAACCAAATCATGCAGGAACGTTACTAGGATGGTCCTCTACTAATTTTGAGTTTTTGGTGTCAATCTGAAATCCAAGATGGTCACCACTGTGGAACATAGTTTAATATGGAACCCTATGGAAAATACATATAAACAGCTTCTTCTCAGAAAAAGTATCAAACATTGAAACCAAATCATGTTCAAATGATACTAGGGTGGTCCGGTACTAATTTTGACAGTTTGGTGCAGATCTGAAATCAAGATGCTGTAACAGCAGAACATAGTTTAACACAGCGCCATATGGGAAATACATTGTACCCTCTCAAAAACCATTTCACACATTTAGACCAAATAATACTAAGGTTGTCCTCTTCTAATTTTGAGCTTTTTGTGCCATGTTTAAATTTTTGAACATAGGAACCTATGGGAAAAAGATTTTAAAATAACAATCCAAAGATACTAATATTAGAATTAGTAAATTTATACTATGCTCTATACGACGCATTTCAAGGAGTTACCTCTCATCAGCAGCATTAAAACCGAAACATTTGGAAGACCAAAAACCAAACTTATTTTAAACAAGAAGTACTCATAACCAAAAATACCGAAATAGGAAGCCAAATTTCATCTAAGGAGATCTAAAATGGTTCTTCTCTAAAACAAATTAAGCATTTAAGAACAAAATTTCAGGTGAGCGATACAGGCTCTTGAGAGACTCTGGTTTATTTTCACTTTCATGTATTATCATTTTTAGCTCAGCTCCTAGTATTTCGACTGGATACTAGCCCGAAATTGATACTTAAAATTTACCATGTTTACTGTTACAAAATTGTAAAATTTGTGAAAACTAAGGAGTATCTCCCTCGTCCATAGCTCTGTCCTTAGATGGTTTTTGATCTACCTCTTTTGGTCATTTTTGCATTTTTGAATTAGCAGTTCATATTTTTGGATTGTTTTTTTTTGTTTTTTACATTTTTTTTACATTTTTATTCTTTGAGCCCATTGCATGACGAGTCGTAAATCAATGAAATGTGTCCTCTGTATTAAAAAATCAAACTACATTCCTAACTCTACATGAAACTAAGTATGCTGCCAAATAGAACATACGACAATGGAAAACAAGGAAGATTAATGGAAATGTGAGCTGTCAAAAGGGGCATAAAACGACTTAAATGTATAAAATACATAAGTCGAACAAAACCAAATATAAAATTGTAAAAAAAAAATCAAACTAAAAAGTTAAAAATACCGAACGTTTCGATTAATATGGTCTTGATCACGAGCATGTAAAAAATAAAAATAAAAAGGTGTTGACTCTTGGAAACTCTACATGCATGTTTTTAACAATAAAATCGCACATGTAAAAATAAAATGAAATAATTGCAAGGACCTCAATCGGACGAATGTTTGTAAATGTGCCATAAAATTATATTTTAATATAAAAAGACGCATAAAGTGAGACAACTCGTCAGCGTCTTAGAGGTCAGAGTGTTACATTCATTAAAGCGGTCTTTTCAAAATTCTTTAAAAAAATATCTGAATCTAAATTTCGTAGTGCGTATAAGACTTTTCAATTTTATCGTAAAATTGTCACAATGAAAAAGCATTTTAAAATACAAGATTATAATTTTATTTCACATTACATGATCACATTATACACTGAACCGCAAAAGAAACGTCGCACAAAATGACATGTTCACATACATTTATTTCAAAGTGACATTTATAGACGTTACGCGCGATGTTCATGCCTTTGAAGACATACAACGTGTTCTGCTATAAAACTGTCCAGAATTTTAAGAAAATATAGAAATAAATGCTAATATATATATATTCTTGTAGATCTTAAATAGAACGGCAAATTTTACTTGTTTCAATTTTAATAAACTGTTATTACTAAATATTAGGCGCATTTAAAGATCGATTTACTGAAAAATTTTTGCTGTCCCAGGTAACATTTATCAACTATATTTCAACTTTACTTCGGTCTTGTATTTTTATTTTTTGGCACATACCCCCAATTTTTTGCCACACTGCTGCCACAGTGGTACCATTTTCTGACGTAACTTGTTGTGACGTTATGATGACGTCATAAACAGATACGCCCATTTAAGTTCACAAAGATTTCCTGTCCCATGCAACTGTTTGCGATTCAGTCATTCTAAATCTTGTGTGAAGAAAGACAAATTTCTGGCCGCCGGTTAAAAATCGCTTCATCTATCAAATGTTATTTTCAAGCAGATTAAAACTTCCAATGAACATATTTTTTTCAGCCAATCATTAAAACATCATAACACTTTCATTTTGTGTGAATCAAATGTCACACTTGTGATTTTTTTAAAACACTGCGACAAATACCGTTTTATATTCTTTCCTTGGTTAACTTTGGTTTGTTTAAACACATTTTAAATCCAGTTACGAAATGTTATTTTCGTCTTCTTTATTTAAAAACTAAACTTATGAACATAACATAAACAATAAGAAAATTATATGCCTCTCAAAAATAGTGACAAAAATGTCACAGACGCGATTTTCTTAAAATAACGGCCAAATCGGACGTCGTACAAGTTTCTTAAAATCCTTTTGTTTTATTACACCGTAAGAAATAAAAGACGAAATAAACAAAAAACAAAAAACAAAAAAACAGACAATGATACTTGTTATTAGTTTTTTTTCAGAATACATGTGGTACTGGGACTCTACTTTTCATTAATTTGTAGAAACCGTGTCACATCTAGTGTTATTTACCAAGTTCATTCTATTCGATGAATGAATGCTATGCTTCATCTGAACCATTTTGTACATTGAATCCCATAAATTAACTTTTTTTTTAATCTGTAAAAATGAAGTGTTTTTATCCAGTTTACTTTTTATACATTATTTATCTTAATCTGAAATTAATTTTATTAAACCATGTTAAAGGTTGTGTGATCGTTAGTGTGATTATTCGGTTTTGTAAAATGATTAAAGTTATGCTGGTAGAAATGTTTGTTACTTTATTTACAAATTTCAAAAAGGAGGGAGAGTGTGATATTTAAAAAAAAAATGTGTTTTTGGGGTTTTTTTTTTGGTTTTATTTTTGATGGATATTGTTCATATACTTAATTTAGAAAAAAAATAAAAGGAGATAAAACTTCATGAAACGGTTTCAAGTTATTGGTGAAAATGAGAAACCAAGTTATTTCCATTGAGATATACTAAATTTTGTAAGAGTTTGGTATTTCAATTATTATTTTAACGTGGAAATATGTAAAAGCAGAACATATGTAACTTTCATCATTGAAAAACGTCGCTTGTGACGGACGACGTAACGTTACCCTAATGTGTACGAACATCGCGCGTAACGTCATATATTTTAAATTAATTTTTACAAAATTTAATGAATGATTTACAGTCTTTTGGTTACAATGTTCACAAAAACGTCACAATTGTCGCAACGTCACATGTTTTCAATGCTGTGCTCCCACGTCCGTTAATAACGTGTATGTCCTCCACCGGCACCAATTACTGCGGCACATCTTCGGTACATGGAGTTGATGAGCCGATTAATAAACGCCATCGGAATACGTGCCCATACTCTCTGAAACGCTTGTGAAAGTTCAGCTGCAGTTGTCGGACTTGGCTGCTCATTATTCAACCGTCTTTGAACTTCGTCCCATAAATGTTCAATAGGGTTTAAATCTGGACTCAAAGCCGGCCAATCCATAACATTAATGTTATTCTGCTGTAGGAAGTCTCTTGTGGCTCTTGCGGTATGCGCACGTGCATTGTCCTGTTGGAAAGTCTTGTTTTGATGACGTGCGAAATGGGGCTGAACATGGGGTGTCAAGACTTGGTCGATGTAACGGGCAGCTGTTACGCCATTTCCTCTGCCTGGGCCAAGGTTCTGAAAGATGACTGGACCAAGTTTAACGTTAAGGCCGATTCCACCCCATACCATGATGCTAGGTCCTCCCCACGCGTCTGTTTCCAGAATGCAGCTGTCTTCGTAACGTTCCCCGCGTCTTCTCCACACTCTGGTTCTGCCATCGGCTGTTGAAATGCAGTAACGGCTTTCGTCAGAGAAGATGATGTTACGCCATTGTCGATTTCGCCAATTCTGTCGCTGAGTGGCCCACTGAAGACGAGCTTGACCGTGTCGAGGAGTAAGAATAGGTCCTCTTGCTGGACGGCGACATCTCATGTTTCTAGCAGCTAATCGCCGACGAACCGTATCATCACTTATGGGTCGTCCATGTGTTCCAACAGTGTTTCTGGCAGTTTCGGCAGCTGGGGTGAACCGATTCATCAAATGGTGACGAACAATGCCTCTATTCTGTCTAGGGGTAGTGACTTGGGGTCTACCACTCCGTGGACGGTCATTTGTGCTGTTTGTTGCATTGTACCGTGTCCGTAGACGTTCAATTGTTCGAACAGCACAGTTGAAGTCGTTGGCAATAACTCTAGCAGATTGCCCAGCATCCAATCGACCAATGGCCTGTTCTCTCTGTTGTGGAGTCAGACGTGGCATAGCTTCTGTGTCAACACTGATACTGACACTCTTTAATTTTCTCCGGCCTTTTATACCCATAAAGGAGCATGAATTTCACGAACATTTAAGATTTAAGAAAAATTACCGCCAAGTGTGTCCCACGAGCGGTTTTAGGTACGGTCGCTCTACGATATCAACTGAAAATTATTCAACCGAAAATTTAATTCACAGGTAATTTAATCTTACCTGGTGATGTAATCGTAATACTGATTATATAAAAATCATTAATTAATATTTATTTTGAATTTTGCTAACATTTTGAAAAAGCGACGTTTCTTTTGCGGTTCAGTATATATATCTTTATTTCTCATAAATCCAATGCATAGCATTAGTACAGAGACAACATACATATCAAACACAAACAAGACTATATACAATATATACAAACAAACAAAACAAACAGGCAGAGAGAGGTTCATGAAATATCTAGCCAGGAGGATAAACACATGACTTTATACATCTAATGAATTTACAAAACTTCATCAAGACTGGTTTCCGTATATTTGTAAAAAGTGAACAGAATATTAAAATATTAAAATATTCCTCAAATTTAATTCGGTTTTAAATATTCGATAATTAGTAGACTTTGGGGTGTTTTGAACAAGAGAATACCAGTCCTATAGAAACTGGTCGATTAACCTTTGTTTAACTACTGTTTTCAACCAGTCTTTGATTATGAAATTCTGTGTTTCCCATAGATAAGTAAAACCGCAACTATTTAATATATTTTTCACATGTTCAGTCCATTTAATTTGCAAATTTCGATTGATATTCAGACAATATGATAGCTTATATAGAACATATGAAAGTTTTTCTTGTTTGCTGGTTAAAAGTCTAGCCCAAAACATCACTGTTCTGACCTTAATGTCAATATCAACAGCATGTTGGCCTAGATCTTCATATACCATATAGCTGGGTGTTGATTGTTTCAAATTCAAAAGTACTTTACAAAACTTTAAATGAATTTTTTTAAATACTTAATTATAACCAAACCCCCGGTAGTTTAAATCTAAACTCAAAAGTTGAAGAATTCCATCATTTTAAATTTGTTGATCTCTGTGTGTGTAACTACTAATGTACATCCTTTCCATTTAAAATGAACTATCATGAAATAAATGTAATTGTTACAGAAAAATGCTGATTTTGAATATTCTAAAACCAAATGAAAATCACCATTTTTGTTTATGATAATTGTAATCTTGATTCTTGATATAATTTTAAAAAAACATAGTTCGCCTGATTTAATTGTCTTATATCATGGACATATTCCAGTGATTTGATGACGCTTGTGGTCATTGAAAATTGTCCGGGCTAACATTTTCAGTCTTGTTTTCGATATAACTCTGTCAAAATCCACCCAATTTCAACAAAAGTTGTTTTCTGCACTCTTATGTGTCTGTTTCTGCGAAAGTTATAAAGTCTCTTGAAAGAGAATATAACTTTGATATGGTTTGAGGAGGTTTGTGCCATCCGAAAGTCTTCTTTGCAAACATTTTTATCCTTGAAATTTGAAACCTTTAATATAAATGTATTGAATTCTTTATAAATCACGTAGAAGTATGCAATTTTGATGTGGTGGTTTTTTGGTATTTGGAAGTTTTCTGGCTTACATTTACAACCGTGTATACGCTATAACACTATTAAAATTCAACCAATTTCAACAAAATTTTATATTTCAAGTCTTTAAATATCGATTTGTGGAATTGTTTATAAATTATTAAAGAAAAATCTAATTTTGATGTGGTTTATGGTGGTTTGTGGTATTTGAATGTCTTCTTTGCAAACATTTTCAAATTATTTGTTCACGCTTTAACTTTGTCCGAATTCCACCAATTACAACAAAATGTAATATTTGAATCCTTTAAATATATATTTCTTGAAATGTGTCTAATTTGTTTAAAGAAAAAATAATTTTGATGTGGTTTGTGGTGGTTTTTGGTAAAGTATTTGTGTCCATCTACCATTTTGTTCATAAAACAGTTAAAAAGCAACATTTTTTCTCATAAATTGAAATTTACGCTCCTTATATGATTATAAAACAAACTCAATCTAGTTTGTATGAATTAATTTTGATTTTGATGTGGTTTGTGGTGTTAAGACGCGCCTTCCCGGAACCTCCGGAAATTTGACCCCATTAACGTGTTACCGTGTGGACTGTAATATTCTCCGGGATTTCTAAATTTCCCAGGGATTTTTTCAGTGATTATAATTCTTTAATGGTTTGAAAAAAAATAACAGTTAAGAAACTTTATCGTCAATACTTAAACATTTATTCACATTTTTGCACTCTGGAAACAGCTTCCTGGACCGACCCCTTGTCGATTTTATCAGGGATTCTAGCAAAAATATGTTGGCAAGTATGCTACCCTAGTGCTAATGACGAACACCCAGAGACCACTCGCGACCGAAAGGGGAGTAAAACAAGAGTAATATTTTTCTTTAAAGGCTACTGGCTATTTTTAGCCGTAGTCCCGAGTAAAATATTTGATTTTTAAATTGGAGAGGGGACGAAGGTGGACATGAAGGAAGGAATTTTCTCTTACTGCTGTTAAAAAGCAATCTAGTAATGTAAACTTTCTGTCGTAATACCGTCGGCAAAGACAGCGGTTTACATAAAACTGCTTGTTTGAAATAAAAATCATTTTGATCTGGTTTTTTTCAGTTGTGTATACTGTCAGCGATTATGGTTTTTGCCTACATTAGTTTAAACGGCAACTTCCTGCCACAGTGGTCAGTGGCGCATGTTTACGAACCCCATCGGATATTATATGGTAGCGAGATAAGAAATAGAGAAATTTTTATAATTGGAGATCTCCATGGCTGTCTAGATGAATTAGAAAGTCTTCTTGAGTTAGCTATAATTGAGGTGAAGGGAAAAGGTATATTGCCAATATTCACAGGAGATTTAGCAACCAAAGGTCCCCATAGTATTATGACCATTAGAGAGCTCCGTAATATGAATGTGTATTCCGTCAAGGGTAATGACGACGATGCTATTGTAGAACACTACCATCAGTGGAAGAAAAATGCAAGTTACAAACTCCCCAAAACTATGGTATGGATTAAAGATCTTAACGCTGCTGATATTAATTTCCTGGAGAATTTACCATACACAATATGGATTCCAGATAAAAATTCTATCGTAGTGCATGCTGGGATAATTCCAGGGGTGCCGTATGATCAACATAACTTTACCGACTTTATGACATTGAAAAACTTTAAGACTGTGGACGGTCAGTTTCTTCCAGCAAAAGACTCGGAAGGGGTGCCGTGGGCGTCATTATGGCCAAGTTATGAATATATTTATTTTGGACACGATGCTGCAAGAGGTTTTCAGAAATATCCCTATGCTACTGGGTTAGATACGGGGTGCGTGTATGGATTTAATTTGACAGGAATATTGTTAAATAGTAAGAAAATTTTGCAAGTGAAAGCGAATAGAGCTTATAGTGATCCTAAAGATATTAATTCATAATTTTATTCCCGCATTTTATACAATGACTTTTACATTTTTTTTACAATAAAACAGAGAGAACGATGTTGTTTTTAATTAAGATAGATAAGTTACAGTGTTACTGACTATTTCTGTATTGTCCAAGTTGTATGTTCGAAAATCTGTACGAGGGCCAATAAAGAAGCAGTCAGTTACAGCAACACTTTTTAATATTAAATAATCCAGCAAGTGCATTTGCTCGTACTGATATGAACTGTTTCTTCCGGTCAATACATATAGGTAACGTCGACATAAAGGCAGCTTTTTATTTATTTTAAATATAACCTATTATGCATTGTATATCCGCAAGATAAAATTTCATATTGTATCTTATTTCTGGGAACCTCTTAACATCCTCTGGTTATCCTAAATTAGAATTATCAGAGTTCGAGTCATCAGAGATAAAAATGCATAGGACAAATGTGTAATGTTCAGGGACCTCAAAATTAATTCGACACATCCGAGATTGCCGAGTCAACCGAGTTCGAAATATCGAGGTTCGATTGTATTGCTATCGTTGAACTAATAGAAAAGTCTATGAGTAAAGAATTGCCATTTGCTAATTTATAGGCACGATTTCGTCTTGCTCAATTATTCTTATGATTTTTTATAAGAATTCTGGGGCCAGTTTCACAAAGCTGTCAAAGTTGGACAAAAACTTAGGACTACACGGAAGGTGTCTTATGATGGTCTTAGGATCATAACTGTATCTTTATAGGTTGACATAATATTTAAAATGATTTAACAACAAAGAACATTCGATGCATTTATATCAAGTATGCCCGATTTTATCCTTTAACCTTTTTTTTTATAACCGATACAGTGACAAATTGAACTCAACTCACTTATAGAAAAAATGTAGTCATTATTTCCGTCTTTTTTATTCTTCATTTTTTATTTTAATTTTCATGTGTATATTGGTGTCTAATTAAAAGATTCTTTATAATTAAACTTCTTTTTTTCTTTTAAAAATCAATTTTCAAATAATGTAATTATTTAATTAGGGAATATTCATCAATTAGTTAGCAACATTCGGGAAACATACTACATTTAT
This sequence comes from Mytilisepta virgata, assembly GCA_028015205.1. Classification (NCBI taxonomy): domain Eukaryota; kingdom Metazoa; phylum Mollusca; class Bivalvia; order Mytilida; family Mytilidae; genus Mytilisepta; species Mytilisepta virgata. The sequence goes on along the minus strand of CM051520.1, from coordinate 17,151,146 downwards.
ATTATATTCATGTTAATATTTAAATTGCAACACGTTTAGGACATCTTTGCTAAGATCATCCTAAGATAGCTTCGAGACGAGGTCTAAGATATGTTCTAAGATAGTCATAAGGGGATCCTAAGATATGTCCTAGGATATTCAGGAATTTATGTGACCAATGCCGGAAATTTGGAAAGCCGGAAAAATAAACCAAGACGATGTATTGCAGAATCAAATGCCAAAATGGGACAGAACAAACCCGAGTAAATTGAACAGAATAATGAATAGCGATAGAAAAAAACTAAAAGTATAAAGTCATGATCGAACAAGTACACATACACTAAAGTCAAAGACCGAATCAACATAACGATTAGCACGAGTCAGAACTTTACATCATTTAAATGCGTGTGTAATCTTTTCATCATCCTATGCCTGAAGGTTCAAATCAAGGGGCCCAGACTCGAACCACATACGCTAGGTGAGTTTATACTATAGCCCAGTCGCCTGACCCAAGGTGATTTCGCAGTCTAAAACTCTGTCAAATGAGGTAAAGGAATATTTTATCGGCATTTTGAAATCAAATTAGGCGAAGGGGGCAATACAAGAAAATGTTAAGAACGGATACGCAAGAAAGAGATGCATCATTAACAGGTGTCTAACATGTTACACGTGTAAAAATAGTAAAATGATCCACACTGAAAAGTAAAAAGTATGTATAGAATTTTTTTTGTCGAATTATAGAAACGGAACAGATGCACATATCTTATTATACAACTAAACAATCAGTTTTTTATGTATTTCTATAAAGCACATTAATGAGGGTGGTAAAGGGTTATTTTCGTGCAACGTTTTCGGCCTTTTTATTTCACGTGTTTTCGTGTTTTGACGTTTTATTTCTCGTTTTCTCGTGTTTGGTTCGATGTGCGTGCTTCGTGTTTCCCCTTATTTATTTTCCGTATTTCGTGTCTGTACTCTTAATTTCTCGTGCTTTTCCCGCATTTGATTAAAAAGTAAACCGGGACTAATTCAAAGTCAGCCCGGATATTGTTTTAAATTATGTATTAATGAACTGGTTCCCAGTAAATTAATTGATCTCGTCATTAATAGTCTATAAGTGCTTAAATAACAGTATCAAGATATACAATCAAATGCTTAGTGGTTTCTTCCGAATATCCGAAGCACGTACCATCGCGAGAATTAACGTTTATATGTGTTATAATACCTTCTGAAACTTGTGTAATCTAATAAAACGTTTTCCTTAATATTCATTTCTCGTGCTTCGTTTTTCCCGATTTTTATTTTCCGTGCTACGTTTTTGCTATTTTTATTTAACGTGTTTCCGTGTTCAGACCCCCCCCCCTTTACCACCCTCATTAATTTATCCTTTTTAGATTTACAAAATTAATATTTTCATCGAAATATATGGCAGTGCAATTTATTAAAGCGAACACATGCACCGATGGTGAACTTTGTATGATAGGTCCTTAAAAGGTAAAGCATGATTTATATGTATATTTTACCATCCACATTATCACTCTAAGTTGTGGTCATATGTCAAATGTAATGATGTCACAAAAAATACTGATTAATTATTGTAAAAGGCTTATAAATAATTATTTATTCATTGTATGTAGAAAGAATCTGTTCAGTTAAACACATAAAACATGCCATCGTGAAAGTTAGGTACGTACAAAAATTTATCATATAATATTCATAACAGATTTATATATAACTTATATTTTATCGGATATGAATTAAAGAAAAAAAAAAATAATACACGACACATTTAAAAATAGATTTTTATTTTGAATAACGGGGTATTATTTTATACGTGAAGAAAATTCAGAGAAAGTTCTTTTGTTCGTTGTTTCGTCTCCATATGAAAAAAAACTTTTACAAATACATTGAACAGAAAACTGTTACCTAATGACTAATTATTGTGCAATTATTTTGTGATGTGAAAACGTACTCCAGTAATAGTACTATAGCCAACAGCATTGAAAGTGATGTGAAAGCGTACTCCAGTAATAGTACTATAGCCAACAGCATTGAAAGTGGTGTGAAAACGTACTCCAGTAATAGTACTATAGCCAACAGCATTGAAAGTGGTGTGAAAGCGTACTCCAGTAATAGTACTATAGCCAACAACATTGAAAGTGATGTGAAAGCGTACTCCGGTAATAGTACTATAGCCAACAGCATTGAAAGTGATGTGAAAGCGTACTCCAGTAATAGTACTATAGCCAACAGCATTGAAAGTGGTGTGAAAGCGTACTCAAGTAATAGTACTATAGCCAACAGCATTGAAAGTGATGTGAAAGCGTACTCCAGTAATAAAACTATAGCCAAATTGTACCATTGTAGAATCTCATCTTTTTCTTTATATTTCCCGTTAGCACATACACTTTTGTACCGACCAACTTTTAATTGCCGACCACTGTAAAATTGATGTATTGGCAGGAGTTTACATCATTTGGATTAATAATAAAAACAAACAAAAAAATAAATAATAATGAAAATTTTGAAAATTTGTTAAAATGCAGAGGGCATTATACAGAAATTGAAAGAACAACGGATATCCTTCTTTCAGTATTGTGGTTTGGAAACAACTAAAAAATTGTTAGTGCCCCTCAACGAATGATGGCATATAGTGGAAAGGTTTGTTACTTAAGATAATTTTTTCTGGGGCCATTTTAGAATCCCCTCGGCAGGAATTTTTGTTCTCCAAATTTTTTATCTTAATTGTACCACTACATGTATTTGATTGGTGATATTCACACTGTCCCTTTTCATCACGTTTTTGAGCTCCCCCTTTTTAAATAAATTTTAGTGCCTCTTTTTTCCTCAAATTTATTCCTTGGACCTTTAAATATCAAAATGTTATCTGTTTTTGCTGACGGTTCCAGGAGAGGGAGCAAAACTCGAGGACTGGACTCTCCTTTTATTGGACAGTTTTCTTGAACTGGGTAAAATTCAATTTTATTTGAGGTAAACACATCCCATCCCCTCTTTATGTGTTGATCCACCATTGAAATCTATAAATAGCCCAATGTCATATTGCAGGATGAATGATTTCTCAGTTAAACCGCTTTACTACTTTCGGAAAATCGATTATGACGAAATCTAAAGGTATGCAACATTGTTTTATAACAATTTAATGCCCAGACCCACACTTGCATTAATCAGACATCTTTAAAATTATATTTTAGACACCCATGTTGTTTACAAACTTGATAAGTATCTTAAAATGCTGTTAGTTTCATCGTTATCACACATGTACATGATGTAAGCGCTTTCGTTAAAATATATACTTCTTACAAAAGACAGTCACTCGTCACTTCCCACGTTATTAAAATCGTTAGGAATACGTAATAACAGAAATGTGAAATATGAATTTTTTAAAAGGTGACCAGGAAGATTTCCCAAGTTTTCATAGACCTTCTTTATAACTTCGCATTTTTTTAAAAAAAATTACATTAATTTATTGTTTTAGATAATGGCACGTCAAACGTTTCAATATCAAAGGAAAAATATTGATTAAAAAAATAATTTATGTTCAAAACTTACAATTATATATGCAATATTTTTCTATATAAATATTCAAAAAATAAAAATTTATGTTCAAAACTAGTGCAATATTTTTCTATATATATTCAAAAAATAAAAATTTATGTTAAAAACTTACAAATATATATGCAATATTTTTCTATATATATTCAAAAAATAAAAATTTATGCTCAAAACTTACAAATATATATGCAATATTTTTCTGTATATATTAAAAAAGTGAAAAAACTTATGTTCAAAACTTAGAAATATATACATGTATGTAATACTTTTTAGCTCACCTGGCCTAAAAAGCCATATGAGCTTTTGCCATCACTTTGCGTCCGTCGTCCGTCGTCTGTAGTCCGTCCGTCGTCTGTCGTCCGTCCGTCGTCCATCGTCTGTCGTCCGTCCGTGGTCCGTCGTCTGTCGTCCGTCCGTACTCCGTCGTCTGTCGTCCGTCCGTCGTCCGCCCACCTTTCACATTTTCATCTACTTCTCAGAAACCACCAGTCCAAATGGAACCAAACTTGGCAGGAATGTTAATTGGATGGTTCTGTACAAAATTATGTTTTTTGTGCCGATGGGATATTCAACATGGCTACCAGGGGCAGATAATTCATTCTGATTGGACTTATCTTTAAAGCTCTTTTTGGCAGAAACTACTGAGGCAATTGAATTGATTTGTTGTATGAATGATCTTTGGATGAACCTCTATTTTTTGTGCCGATCGGAAATTCAAGATGGTTGCCACAGCCGGGCTTAGTTTAACATTGGACCCTATGGGGAAATTTGTACAAATATCTTGTAAGAAAGTACCAAGCCAACTGAAATGTGTTTATGTATGAAAAAGCATTGGATGAACCTCTACAAAATTTATGTTTTTTGTGCCGGTCGGAAATTCAAGATGGCCGCCACAGCCGGAAATGTTTTTGTTGCATGAAGATCCTTTGATAAATGTCTGCTACAAAAGTTATGTTTTCATGCTGATCAGAATCCAAGCTAGCTGCCACAGCTGGACATTGTTTAACTTTTTAACATTGGACACTAGAAGAATTCTTTACATATCTTATGTAGAAGCGCTGGACACAGTAGAACAATTCCTTACATATATTATCTAGAAGTGCTTTGTCATTTGTGGTCACTTAAAATCCAGGTGAGTAATGGCTCCATGGAGCCTCTAGTTTTAATATATATTCAATAATTGTGTTCTGGGTAAAAATTGTGCAATGGGCAATTCGCCCCCAAGAAAACTCGCACCCTTAAGTAGTAGGACAAGTCGCATTCTCTATAAGAAAAGTCACCCCCTCTCTTATCAGGACAAGTCACCCCTTCAGTCTGCGCTTGTATGAGTGCATGTTCAATACAATCAGGCTTCATTTGTAACGGACATGCTTTTGAATTATCGTTCTTGAATTTTTAAAAATAGAATTTGATTTCTAGTTAATTTTCTTTTCATATATAAAATTTTTGGACATTTTCGTTTGTCATTACTTTTTGTATCAGACACATGTTAAATGAGATGAATATAAATATTGTATTAATTGAACATAAATATAGTTTTGGATTTTATCTAAAATATCTGTTTTTACTTAACATCTAATTACCAAAATGATTTGTTTGGTTACTTCCCTTAGTAAACTGGTTTTGAGAGGTAAACATGTTATAATTAAGGTCTTTCCCTTTCCAAAGGGAAGACCTTACTGTATTTCTTATTAAGGTCTTTCCCTTTCCAAAGGGAAGACCTTACTGTATTTCTTATGATTATTATTTTTTTTTCTGCCACAGATGGCAAAAAAGTGTTGCGACGTATGATTTCGAAACTTGGTACCATTATTTGGTCATACTCTGACTCGCTCTGACTGACCCTGCGAAACCGATCTATTTTTAGTAACAGAGTTATCTGCCCCGCTACCAAAAACCTTGTGTACAGATAAACTCAAAAACCATAATGGATATCAGAATTCTAAAGTGGGGAAAATGTTGTCAGACTCATGGCCATGATTTGTCATGCAAAAATTTTTTTTTCGATCCACTTCCTGGTTACGCGTTTTTGAGTCGAAAAGTGTCGCGACGCGTCAAATTTTTTTTCTTCAAAACGGTTAGTCCTAGGAACTTGGGACCTTCACCTATCATCCTAGGTGACATATGTTGCATCCCAAAATGTCAAGGTGAAAGGTCAAATCTCAAGGTCAGAGGTCATATTACACTTTGTGTGCAGTATATCTCATGAACCATAAAAGATAGAAGCAGACATTAAATGGGGAAAATACTCCTCTCATTTAGACCTTTATTTGATATAAAGGGTCGAAAACTGTTCGACAAACCGTTTTCGAGTTATGGCCCTTGACGCGTTTCGGCTTATTTGTTTTTGGCTTATAACTTTTAAGCCGTCAGAGATAATATAGTAAACATATGGGTTTTTTGTGACCGTCATTGTGAGTATTGTTTTTAACCATAAAAGATAATGAATAAAACATAGGGTTCATTTGATAGAGAATTAAAAGACCTACAATTTGAGCCCAAACAGTACATGATTCGGTTGAGTGTTTTCAAAATGGCGGCCAAAAACATATTGTAAACTGCGTTATTTACCAATTACTTTTAAACCGTTACAGATTATATAGTAAACATGTATACTTTTTGTGTTCAGTAAGAAAAGAGCTTCAATTTAAGACCAAGGTCAAATGTCATATCTCAAGGTCACACCTTAGCAACAAGAGTACCTTACCAGAAACTCCTCTTTTAGATTAAAATTTTCAGATTACCCCATGTAGAAGAGACCCTTTTGGCCCTAAGGACCAGGTGAGCGATTCAGGCTCCTGGAAGCCTCTTGTTTAAATGGTTGCAGATATCAAGCTGATTTTTGGTGTGAGTCTACCTTGATGAGTTACAGATCAAGTTTACGTTTCGTTCCACTCCGATAATTTTATCAGAGTTATGCCCCTTGGACTTAGAAAAAATTTACTAAAATTTCAGTTTCCCGCACTTTTTAAAACAAATTCTTCAAGATATTGAACCAATTTATGTCTCGCCTGCGAAGCAGAGCGGGACATAGGTGTTACTTTACCGGCGACGGCAGCGGCGTTGACTTTTGTGTTAAGGTTTTATGCCCCAGTAGTAGCTTAGCACAGTTGCATCCCCATCTTTTGACCTTGATTTTCCGGTTGAGTGACTTTGACAACTTTCAGTACATATAATAGCAGTGTTAAGGTTTTATGAGCACCTCCATATCTAAAGAACTACAAGTCCTAGGTTGATGAAACTTGGTATACATATGCCCCAGTAATAGCTTAGCACAGTTGCATCCCCATCTTGATTTTCTGGTTGAGTGACTTTGACAATTTTTAATGCATATAATAGCAGTGTTAAAGTTTTATCAGCACCTCCATATCTCAAGAACTATAGGCCCTAGGTTGATGAAACATGGTATGCATATGCCCCAGTAGTAGCTTAGCACAGTTGCATCCCCATCTTGTGACCATGCCCTTGATTTTCTGGTTGAGTGACTTTGACAATTTTCAATGCATATAATAGCAGTGTTAAGGTTTTATGAACACATCCATATCTCAAGAATTATAGGTCTTAGGTTGATGAAACTTGGTATGCATATGCCCTAGTAATAGCTTAGCACAGTTGCATCCCCATCTTTTAACCTTGACCTTGATTTTCTGGTTGAGTGACTTTGATAATTTTTATTGCATATATTAGCAATGTTCAAGTTTTATAAACAACTTTTGGTCTCAGAAACTGAAAATCCTTATAAATTTATGAAAATATAGTGGAAGTAAGAAAGAATTATTGTTTCTGATGGTTCCAGCAGGCAAGACATACTTAAGTGTTAACTCTTGTTGGTATGTAAGTCTACCTTGACGAGATACAGATCAAGTTTGTTTCATTTTGCTCCACCCTTGGATTACATTACTTTCAATCTTGATCTGTGGTCTTAAGGTTAAATAATTCGGTTTTGTATGGGTGCCCTGTGGTGCCCAGGTTTTTATAGCGGGGCCCACAGAGATGGGTACCATCTCCATGATATCTAGTTTATATAAATTTGTCCTGACAGGGCCCCTTTAAATTAAAAATAGTGTTTATCTTTAAAACTTTAGAACAAAAACTAACAGAAAAGATGTTGCTTGCTTGAACTTTGTTCTTTGAACTCTACAAGTCTGTTGGATCCAAGTTGTCTGATGTCATAGGTCAAGGGAAAGACCTCACATTTGTTCTCCGAACAAATGACTTTTTAATTTTATATTTAATTTCTACTTTAAAACAAATTAAAATAAAGTTCTATAATCGAATTTAATGTGTAATAAAAAGTTATATGGCAAAATACAGAAAATTTTGTAAGTTTAATATGAAAATAAACCAAGCTGTACAATTATTCATTTTTGTGAAGGTGTTGATTGATGAAATGCCACATTGCTCTTTGAACCACTATCTTATAAGGTGGCTTTTACATCTACCTTTATCCTAATTAAGGGTATTTTGAATCTATATGGGAGATATTAAATTTTAAACTTGTAAATCTTTTGATTTTTGACCATTGTTTAGATTATTTACAATATCTTTTTTCGGGATAAAATTTTAAATATGGTTTAGATAAGTAAAGTCAAGAAATACCAAACGGTTATTCGAAGGAGGGGACACCCGCCGTATGCTGTCCTACAACTTAAGGGTGCGAGTTTTCTTGGGGGGCGACTTGTCCAAAAATATTACCCAGAATGCAATATTATTAAATATATATATTTTTTTACCACATATATATATATATATATATATATATATATATAAACATATTACTATTATATGAGTACAGTTCAAGTCGGATTTGAGGAGGATCCACCGGAAGTGAGGTTAACCGGAAATGCAGCACGTGAGTATAGTCATGAAAACAGCGACAAGTAGCCCCCCAAAAAAACCGAAATGAGCACGTGAGTATAGTCATGATTAGCGATGAACAGCAAAGAGCAAGAGAAAAACAGCGATGAGCAAGAGAAAAACAGCGATGAGCAAGAGAAGAGCTGCGATAACGAACAGCAACAACCAGCAGGAGCAGAAACAGCAGCAAAACAGCGACAAGTAGCACCAAAAAAAACGAAAACCGAAATGAGCACGTGAGTATGGTCATGAGTAGCCTTGAACAGCGACGAGCAGCGAAGAGCGGCATGGAGCAAGAGAAGAGAAACGAAGTCCATCATAGAGCAATGAAATGGACCGCCGTTTCTAAGGCGGTTCCTAAGGACACCCCTCCATTGATCTAATGGTGACAGCATCAGCTGGAGGTAAGGGGACATAATCCAATCCTACCTTTGAACCTCCCTTGAACGTGGTGAAAAGCGCGGGAAAAGGGGAGATAATCCAATAGTACATCTGTACCTCGTATACTCTTGGACTTCAACATAACAGTGAGAGTATCAGAGGCTCAATGCGAGACCCTTACCCTATACAGACCGATGAAAGACCCAGAGACGACCGAGAAGTGCGGGAAAAGGAGAGATAATCCGGTCTGAATTCTGTAAACAAATAATGGGGAAATAGCGGAAAACCCATATAAATAGAAAAATATTGCATATATATTTGTAAGTTTTGAACATAATTTTTTTTTAATCAATATATTTGTTCTAATATTGAAACGTTTGAAGTGCCATATTAGATTTAATTAATTTTTTTTGTAAATAAATAATCACTATGTGGTTTTGCCAGTCTGATAATAAGCCAAATATTTAAAAATAGTTTTTCATTATTTAAATTTTATTAATTTTCTCTTTCCTTTTTAGCTTACCTGGCCACAGGCCATGTGAGCTTTTCTCATCACTTGGCGTCCGTCGTCCGTCAACTTTTCACATTTTAATTTTCTCCTCTGAAACCACTGGGCCGAATGAAATTAAATGTGGCAGGAAGCATCTATGTAAGGTCCTTAATAAAGTTTGCTCATTTCGTCCCGATCGGTCAACAAACATGGCCGCCATGGGCAATTGTTGTTTCCGATTGGCTGAGTTTTCAAAAATCTTCTCCTCTGAAATCGCTTGGCCAAATGGAACGAAACTTGACAGGAAGCATATGTTGGAGGTCCTTCATAAATTTTCCTCATTTTGTTCTGATCGGAATACAAATATGGCCGCCATGAGCAGTTCTTGTTTCTGATTGACTGATATAATAAAAATCTTCTCATCTGAAGTGGCTTGGCCAAATGGAACGAAACTTGACAGAAAGCATCTAATTGAGAGGTTCTATACAAAGTTTCTATTCGTTCTGATCAGGCAACAAACATGGCCGTCATGGGCAGTTCTTGTCTTTTATCGGTAGACGATCTTCTTCTTTGAAACCTCTTGGCCAAAGGGAACGAAATTTGACAGGAAGCATCTGTTGGAGATTTTTTACAAAGTATCCTCATTTTGTCCAGATCAGGCGACAAACATGGCCGCCATGGGCAATTCCTTTTTCTGATTGGTTGATTTTAAAAAATATTTTTTTCTCTTAAACTGCTTGGCCAAATAGAGCCAAACTTGACAGACCTGTAAGTAGAAGGACCTTGATAAAGAAAAATGTGGTTCCTACAAAGCTTACCACACTTCATAATGATAGGGAGAAGTGACTTCTCTGAATTACATCAATAAAAATGGCTTTCATGCCAGGTGAGCTATACAGGCTCAGCCCTCTGAGCCTCTAGTTTACAAAGTTTTCTCATTTTGTCAAGATCATGCGACAAACATGGCCACCATGGGCAATTCTTCTTTACGCCAGGTGAGCGATGCAGGCTCAGCCCCCTGAGCCTCTAGTTTTTCATCTAATGATTATTATTGTAGTATGTTTTCAGTTGACAGCAATGGCAGCGTTACTGTTCTGCATATCTTCATTTATCTTCAAATCTTCTGAATCTTTGTCTTCCGTATTACGAACCAGTAAAAATAAACTTAAATTGCCAAGAAAAGTGCATCTAACCCTTACAGAAAAAGATATTAAAAATCGCCATATATTTGTAATCGGTGATGTTCATGGGTGTCTTGAAGAATTGGAGGAACTTCTTCGATTAGCAAAACAGGAAGCCAAAAATAAAAGTATTCTTCCTATATTTGTTGGTGATTTGGCCAATAAAGGACCGCACAACGCAGAAACGATAAAGAAGATCCGTAAAATGGATGCGTATGCCGTGCGAGGTAATCACGAAGAAGCCGTAATAAAGAACATTATGAATTTACAAGAAAACGCGGATTATGTTCTTCGTAAAAAATACGAGTGGATTAAAGAGCTTGATCAAGATGATATAGATTATTTGATTGAACTACCTTATACGATACATATTCCTTCCAAAAAGGCACTGATAGTGCATGCTGGGATTGTACCAGGTATTCCGTTAAATGAACAGAACTTAACTGATTTGATCACTTTGAGAAATTTGTACGAAGATGGGGACAAACTAGTAACTTCAGAATATCGGGATAAGGGCGTTCCGTGGTCTTCTCTATGGCCAGGACCGGACCATGTGTATTTTGGCCATGATGCCTTCAGAAAACTTCAACAATATCAGTATGCTACAGGATTAGATACCGGATGTTTATACGGATTCTCTTTGACTGGTATTTTTGTAGACAGTAAAAAATTGTTACAAGTGAAAGCTAGAAAAGTTTATGTTCACCCTGGAAGCTAAACAAATTCACATACATCAAGGTGGAATTTATTAAGGTGCAATAAAATGATATGTAATTTTATTTTGGATAAATTATTAACCGACTTTTTTAACGGATAATCCCGGTTATCGTTTTAGCGATGTACAACGATCTATCAGCTCTAAACAGTGATAAAGGAAAACCCAGTTTGATGTCAGCTCAATTCTTGTATAATGCCTGAAAGTTTTCCTCTGTCATTAATGATGCAAACATAATACCAATTCTATAAAAATTATCCATAATGAGAAGCGAACAATACACGGTGGCATGAAAAATATATTTGGACCCCTTATTCTGCTCTGCTAGATCGTCTACTTACATATTTGGTAACGGAATATCCATTTCATTCTCTTTTTCAATAAAATACGATTTCTATAGTTTTTTTTTAAAGTGGTAAATTTTTTGAAACTAGTCTAGAGTTAGTTAGAACACTTGACTTACGGTTAAGCCAACGTAGTTAAGTTTTTATTGCATTTTTTAAGCAAGACATGGTAAAATTACAGTTGCTTACCTCGTTGATATATTTATCTAATAATTTTGTGATTAGCATTGACTATGCGAAAATAGTAGCCAAGGTTAAAGATATAGTGCACGAGCCGAAGGGGTGATGATTCAGATATGAATAATGACAATCTAATTAAAATTACTTTTCCGCCCTTGCTCCTTATTTTCGTTCGGTTGTTTATATGTCGAGCGTAGGAGATCTAACTATATAGCCGATTGAGGGTTAAATTTGCTGAACTTTGACCAACCAATCAGCGTCAAGAAATTCATTTATAATTAATCAATCAATAAGGCGCTTTCATACCATCATCGGGGTTCAACTTCAGTTTTTGTTTGAAAGAGTCTTTTTTATACCCGCTGACCCGTTGCCAAATATTAAAGTTTATGAAAGAGAATCCACACAATACACAGCTGTTTGTTCTCACACATATTTTTTCTCGGTGTTAATAATGTACCTGAGGCCATGGGAATTCGTTGGTGGACTCAAAAACAATAAATTCTAACGATTCAGATTATGAAGTAAAAATCGCATGGAGGCTGCCTTATTTGTTATTTTACATTTGGAACTACTCTAGACGCTACAACAACTTCTATGCCAGTTCAATACCCTATTTTATAGCCGTATCGGTGATTGGCTACAGCAAATTTGACCCTAGACATGACCCTCAAGCGGCTGTAGTTAGATCTCCTACGCGCGACATATTAACAACCGAACGAAAATAAGGAGCAAGTGCGGAGAACTAATTTTGATTAGATTGGAATAATGATTATCTCCGCCCACCCATATATTGGCTCCGCCTACTCGCGTGAAAATAACGTTGATTGACATATCAGGCCACTACTATTGAGGACATCGGTAGTGACTATCAGAAGATAGATCAATTCTATCCGAAATTATTACTCTTCCTGTAAGAATGTCCTTCTATAGTTAAATTACTCTATTTTTGCATAGTTTTTAAATGAAATATATAGCGTTAACTGCACTATGCGAAAATAGTATGTCTTGCTGTTGCAATAGACTATTGATTTTAACGTCAGTCATTGTTTGATTTCACGCGAAAAGGCGGAGCTTTGTTGCATTGACAGACAAGTGGGCTGGACTTATTAGCCTGATCATATGTGCGCTTGAAATAACGATGTTATAAACCACTAATTAAAGTCGCTTTATTTCACCTCAAAACATACTATTGAATCAATTCCTTTGTTAATCTTTCTAGCAGCTATGAAGACAAAGTCAAAGTCTCGTTAAGACAGCAAATATATGTTGATAAGGTTACATAAAAGGCATTTTTTTTACATTGAAATACACTATTGTCACTATTCAAAATAGTAAACAGTCAGTATAATAATGATATTAATGTTGTGTTTAACATTGACTATCGAAAATAGAAGCCAGGGTTTGAGACAATAGTGCACTCCCCTTCGGGTCGTGCACTATTGTCTCTCACCCTGGCTACTATTTTCACATAGTCAATGTTAAACACAACATTATTATATAATTAAAGTATTCTAATTATCAAAGGACATTCTTACAGGAAGTATAATAATAGAGTAAAGTGGGCCTTCCCATTGTTAGAAACAAGTGCCTGTTTGACAATACTCTTAATAGTTAACGGAACTGAATACTATTACGACGAGATGCATGGACCTGGACTGAATGTTTACTTTGTTCACGATACTGGGAGAAAACTTGCAACATTTGTTAAGCAGTGGATTCTGTCAAGGATACCGTTACCTTTAAAAATGTTAATTTGATATATGCAAAAATCATACACGCACGAACGCACCCTCGCACACACACACACGCACACACACACACTAGATCAAGATGTTTGCGATAGCGAACTTGTGAAGTATATATTTCAGACGGTCTTCCTCGTTACCTTATAGAATCATTCATAAAACATTTCCTATCTCATAATGAAAGATTAAACGGAGCATTAATTTAACTTTGGATTGCCTATCTTTGTTGCAATAAAACTCACTGTATCTACTCACGAAAAAAAATAAAATAAAAAATGAATTACAAAATAAAAATAACCACCCTTTCCATTTTCTGTGTTTTCTTGCTTCAATGTAGCTTCAGCGAGAGAAATGCTTTACACTAGTGAAAGTTCTCATGTCGCACGTGGATGCAGTTATATGCAAATTTATATTGATTTTGTTTCAAATATTACGTTGAATAAAATCAAAGATGTTTAAGGGACGAGATCAAAGGTTCAATGTAGGATAAACAACTCAATTCACATAGTTTTTTCACTGCCCCCACCCCCCCCCCCCCCCTCCTTAACTTAATTTGGGAAAATTGATTGACCAATATGGGCATATGCTTTGAGAGTATACTTTTTGTATCATGGGTCCTGTTTTTCCTCAACAATGTATGTTTGTTCTGTATATTGACTTGGACATCACTCAGGGTTCGCACGGGTGCTTGAAAACCTGGAAAGTACTTGAAATTGAAAATTGGAAATTAAGGCCTTGAAAGTACTTGAAATTCAAAGGAGGTCCTTGAAACTCCTTGAAAAACTGTGGTTTTGAAGAATCAAAAAAATTGGTTAACTTTTCTGTCATAAAAGTGTTTTTAATTCGTTTTAAGATCACTCGATCGGTCTCGCGTTTATCGGTATTTTGTCAAGACTTTATATAATTTTCGCGTTTTTTCCCTTTTCTAAAAATAGCTACTTTTCTAGTGAAACCAGTGCGTAGTAATTTCTGTGATGCGGTCAAGAAATAAATCTGACTTTGCGTAAGAATTTTAGTAATTAAACGACCCAGATTGATTTTTTGGTAACTTAAGTTAACTTTAACTAATAAAACATCTTTCATTTACTTGATTAAATGTATTTTGCCGATGAATTTTAGTCACAGTGAGCAAACCAAAACTGAAAGTAGTTCGAAAGAACGTTGATGACATGCCTGGGAAATGTAAATTCTCGGATGTATTACATACAGGTCATAACCATATGGATTTAAATTGTCCATATCAGTTGATTTCTGGTCCTTGAAAATTTGGAAATTGGTCCTTTAAAGTCCTTGAAATGTCCTTGAATTTTGTGGTAAAAAATGTGTATGAACCCTGATCACTAGAATCCGATGTCGGATAACAAAACGGATTTTTACCCCACCCCCAAACTATTTGAATTAAATTTTTTATCCTACTTTGAACTTTTGATCTCGTCCCTTAAAATGTCAAATTTGGGGTCAAAAGTAGAAGTTTAGTAGTTAGGTTGTCATCTAATTTATGCCAATAATTTAAGTTAAAACATTTTTTTACTTAACTTTTGATAATGTGATAAGAAGTAGGCATACTCTACACAAGATAATCTCCTTCAAGGTCGAGCCTTAACCATTTAAATTAAAAATTATTCAAAATTTTGTACATTGACTGGATAATTAAAGATGTGCACCTCCTGTTTTAAACTAACTTGGATAAATTGCACAGATTGTTTCCCAAGTAGGTTTTGCTATGTAATTGCTAGTTGAATTGTTTATGAAATCTGAAATTAAGTTTCCTAATATATTACCAAATGGACAGGATCTATGATCAAGAGTTATAAAGATGTAAATGACCTTTAGGGAAAGATTTACCGTATATTGCACCTCGTGTTAGCCATCATATTCTGTGGAAATTGTATTCTATTTTTATAGAGGTTTGACGTATTCAGGAGATTCTAAAATATTTCATTATATACTTGTGGGGAGTCAATAAATATTCTGCGCCCCATATTATATTTCTAGTATTATGAGATAGAGATATGGAGTAAGACGTCAAGAACATAACATGTCATCTCCATATTAACTGACAGACCAAAGGAAGACATCTACACGTAGTATTCGCCACGCGGTCTACGATGAGTGGGAAACACCACACCATGTGGCGAGCGCGAAATGGCCTCTACAAAATAAACAAGTATATAAGTAAAATCAAGAAATACCAAAGTGATATTCGAAGGAGAGAAAAATCGAAACAACTGACAAACTTCGGAGAACAACGAAGACAAGACCAAAAACAATACATGCACTACAATTAAAAACTAAAAACATATGAACACATGGACATATAAATCAGTAGAAACAACACTACATCATACATATATACATGCAAATCCTGTGACCAAATTCGTGTTGCTTGTTGATAAAAAATAAGAGAACATGTTTCTTTTTTCGTAGTAATATATCTTTGATTTTATTTGTCTCTAGAAAAATCCTAACGATTTTAATAGGAATTAAGCAAAATAAAGCATTTGTTTAAATGCCATAGCCATAGGCCAAAGGTTAAAAGGTTGATATACGGTCTTGGAAAATGGACTGGGAAGCATCCACATAAACATATCGCCTTTAAATCGACCGGATGCCGGTGAAAACAAGCTGGGTGAAAATGCAAAATAAATGACGAGACAAGATTTATCAATAAACATCTCGTTATTTATCAAACAAGGAGATATTGACTGGGAAGAGGATGAGAAAATAAGAAGCTACCGAAAACTCTCTCACTTATACTGCTGATATCATTTGACGGTACAAGGGAGTGATATTTCTGATTATCATATGAATAACTGGGCTAGTTATGAGATCCAGAACAGATGAGGGAAAAATTTGGATACTCATAAAACCAGTATATCCCTACCACATTTTAGTATTATGTCTTCACTCTGTAGTGTTTGATTGTATTTTGTTCACCATCTTGTGATTTTCTGGGAGGCTGGATATTATTTTTTGATTGGTGTGTCATTGTTTAGTATATCTTATTGATCATACAATTTACAAATATTTGTAAAGTAAATAAACGAGACGCTCCCAAGAGCTCACCTGTTATATTTTATATACCGGTAGATCTTGCATCAATCATTATTTTTGCTATTTAATGTATACCGTCGCAATTTTCTCCTTAATATTGACCTGAACAACTAAAATATAGAATCCTGAACCCAAATAGATATGGTTGCTAGGGACTTTTTCAATGACCTTGACCCTTGACCTTTCTTTTTTACTTTTACAGGTAAGTTATTAGGTCCTTAACCCAAATATATATGGTTGCTAGGGACTCTTTCATCTGTTGCTAGAGACTTTTTCATCGGTTGCTATGGAATTTTTCAATGACCTTGACTCTTCATTTTACTTGTACAGCTACCATTTAGTTTATTTCAAGTAATGCCCTAAGCATCTGTGACAATGTCTTTCAAGGGCAAAAACTCCTATAAGGGGTCAATTGACGATTTTGGTCATGTTGACTTATTTGTAAATCTCACTTTGCTGAACTTTTTTGCTGTTTACAGTTTGTCTTTATCCATAATAATATTCAAGGTAATAACCTAAAACTGCAACATTTCCTTAAAATTTACAATTCAGGGACAATAACCCAAAAATGGGTTGACCGATTCGTCTGAAAATTTCATGACAGGTAGATCTTGACCTCATAAACATTTTTACTACTTGTCAGTTTTGCCTTAATGGCTTTAGTTTTCGAGATATGAGCCAAAAAGTGCATTTTCACACATGTTCTATTTTTTGCCAGGGCAGCCATGTTTCTCGATGGACAACAAAATAAAACACATAATTTATACTAGATACCCTAAGGATCTTTCAGCCTAAGTTTGGCTGAAATTGGGTCTGTAGTTTCAGAGGAGAAGATTTTTAAAAGTTTACAAAGATGACGAAAAAATGTGAAAAATTATCTTTAAAGGGCAAAAACTCCTATAAGGGGTCAATTGACGATTTTGGTCATTTTACTTATTTGTAGATCTTACTTTGCTGAACATTTTTGTTGTTTAAAGTTTGTCTTTATCTATAATAATATACAAGATAATAACATAAAACTGCAGAATTTCCTTAAAATTAACAATTCAAGAGCAATAACCCAACAAAGGGTTCACCGATTCGTCTGAAAATTTCATAGCAGGTAGATCTTGACCTGATGAACATTTTTGTCCCGTCAGTTTTGCTTTAAATGATTTAGTTTTTGAGATATAAGCCAAAAACTGCAGTTTACCCCTTATGTTCTATTTTTTAGCCATGGCGGCCATGTTTCTCGACGGACAAAAAAAAAATAAAACACAAACTTTATTCTAGATACCCTAAGGATCATTCAGACTAAGTATGGCTGTAATTGGTTCAGTGGTTTCAGAGAAGAAGATGTTTCAAAAAGTTTACTACCGACGGACCGCCAAGTGATGGCAAAAGCTCACATGCCCTTTTAGGACAGGTGAGCTAAAAAGACGAGCCTGGGGCCGTTGCGGCATATTTTGTTTCCGTTCAGTTTTCTTCAACAAAAGCTTTTTGCTTCATTCCTTGATATAACATGGAGAAATAAAATCAAATAAACTATGGGATGGAATCCTATTTGACAAAACATTAGTCTTGTGATTAAAAACAAAACAAATCCCTGAATTTTATATTAAAATAGGGTACTTCAAAATAAAATGCTTTGAAACTTTATTTATATGCCATTGCATAGCTAGTTCAGTGAATGTAAATAAAATACACATATAATGTGTCTTGTACTGACATTTCTGAAACTCGAAATAAGTTGTCTTATGACAGAAGAAGGTACCAGTGAGTGTTTGAAATGACAACAAAATATAAACTGAAATAATTTATTAGACTAAACGTTTTATGTAAATGCTATAAATTAAATAAATGCATTGTATATGCTTAAAATTTCATCTATATCACAGATAAAAATACCACATGGACAATATATATATATAAATACGTCTTAAATTTAGATTATTTTCTAAATTATTTTTATCTCGCAATTCACTGAAATTTCGAACTTTCATTTGCCGTTTTTTCAATCCTGACTCAAAGAAGTAAACAATCAGTAGCTGTATATATAAAGTCTAGGAGAACTATGTTTAGAAAGAATTCTAAAACTATAAGTTACTTTATAATTAATAATCCAGTTGCGTAGACCTACTCAGTTTGTACAGTAGTGATCAAAATATTAAAAGAACAAGCTGTCATGGAAACTGACATTTAAAAAAAATCAAAGTATTGGTAGTAATACTCCAAATGGTATTCGTGGTAATATTCACCATTGTTTATTTTTAAAGAAATCTTAATCAAACTACACAGCAAACAATAGCTGTGTTGCGTCATCTAAACCTACTACTTTAAAATTTTCGAACTTTGTGTGTGAAATGACTTGTTTTCCCTCTAGTGTAACTTTTGTATTCTTTAGAACAAGTCGTTGTAGACTTCTATTATCTGCTATTGCTTCAGCAAGAATTTTGCACATATCAGTTCCTAGTTCACAATTGCTCAGGTCTAACACTTGTAGAGATCTTGTAAGACGAAGGCATTCAGACAGATTCACAACACCTGGTCGGTCAAGTTTGGCACCACAAAGTTTGAGATGTTTTATTGTTGGTGAAATTTTTAGTCCTTGTAGAATGGCAACAAAGTCCGATCCTGCTAACTGTGTGGAGGTTAAATCAAGCTTCAACAAGCATTGTGCGTGCTCTAATTTGTAGCTGAGCTCGGATGCGCACATCATGTTTAGTTTGCAACCTGTAAAATTTAATTCTTGAATGGTCGTTGGAAGGTGCTGAAGTACAAAATAAACAATGGCTGCCACCTTTACATTCAGGAAAGAAAACTGTTTTGTTTTTGTCATATTTTCACAGGCACTTTGTAATGTTGCCCATGTATCAGCTGATACATGTTTTATCGATTTCTTACATGCATCTATCAAAACAACACTTTCTATTGAAGAAATTTCGGCCATAAAGCAATTTAAGAAACTAGCTAGTAAATCTAGAGTTGACCAATGGATCTTTAGGTTCTTGATTAATCCAGTTTTTCCAACATCTGTTGCCAATTGTGAATACACTGCTACCTGACAATTGTATGACGGCTGAAATACAAGTTCTAGGTATGATATTCTATTATTCTCCCCCAACATAGTACGTGGAAGTGCATCAAGTGTTCGCGCTGGAATAAGACCATCCCTTTTTATGATTATTTTTGCTGGTAAAGATTGGGCTACAACATCGACAACATCTTCCCTAAAGTCGCATTCTGACAAACTCTGAAGACTTGTATTATAGTCTACTAACTTTCCACTTGGTGAATTTGAAACACTTGAATCTGAGGTAGCTGATCGAACAGACCGAGCATCATCACCAAGTACCTTCGTATTGCTAATATTTCTAATGGCCAAATCTGTGAAGAGACTTTTCAGTGTAGAGGTGTCATGGTCGTGACGGAAAAGACCACACAACAAGGTAATCATCTGAGAGTAACGGGAATATTTCATCATTTTATTGTCCTTTAAAATTGTAGTCATTTCTTCTAAAACGAAATCGCTTAAATGTTTTGCTGCCAGAAAGTCCTGCATTAATGAGCATGTAAATTTCCAGTGTGGACCGGTTAGCTTGAAAAATGCTCCACAATGAAAGACTATGGAGCTTGTCGTTGGTGTGAGAATTTCATCCTCCAGGAAAGCATATTTACCATCCCTTAAAGTCTCAAAGGCAAATTTGCTGACCTGATTAATTGCACTGTTAACATCCTCTGGGAATTCAACGCCCATGACGTCAATTTTATGACGTCTACAATAATGTTTGGCCATGCTAATACCAAATACTTCAAATAACCCAGTCAAGCAGTCAATATTTTTCAATTCTGCGTCTTTATTCGTTTGATAAATAGCAAACAAAATCAGACATACGATTGGTTGTGATAAATGTTTATGCATTACCCATGTTTCGTCATCGATGAGGTCAAACAGAGATTGATGTTTGTCCGGGTGTGCTTTAAAATGGTACAGATAGGTTTTCATACACCTCGTCACACTATGACTACTAAACCCCATATTAAAAAGTTTAGAGTCTGCAGTAAATCCCATGCTGTGTGCAACATCTGGATTTGTAGCAACGATGACAGTGGCCAGAGGAAGACTCGTGCCATTTAAAACGTCCTGTAAGTCGCGCATCTCCGTTTTGCCTTCGTAACTGTCGACAAGGATTAAGACCTCCTGCGAATTTTCCTCTAAAGTCGCCCAAAAATCTTCATATTTGATTTTGAATTCCTCAGGAAACAATTTCTGATAAATCTCGGCTTTAAAATCGCCCTGAATCGTTGATAAATCTACATACAGAAGTATATTGTAGTTGTATTTGAAATAACTTTTGTGAGTTCCCCAGAGATATGTTAACATTGCACATAACATTGACTTTCCGCTTCCACCTGCACCCTCCAACACTATCCTTTTACCTTTGCCGTTTGTCGCAGGAGGTGGAAATATGTCACTCATATGTATCCTTTTCCTGTTGAGAAAAGACATATATGCAATTAGTGTTCGCTATGGAAGTGGGCTGTTGTCTATCGTTGAAGCCCACAAGACAAACCCTGAGTTATAAAGCTTTTCATGGCTTATTGAACATATTTTGTCGGAAGATTCTTTTTAATTGTATTTTAAAGAATTTCTAAAATTTTTAAACTGTAAGATCTTTCACTGTATTACCAACTGAGCAGATAAATCCCAGTTATTATACTTAATACAAGTAACTATTTTGGTACTAATTTTGATGCACAAGACATGCATATTTTGTCGAGCAGATGGGGTTTCGTCTCGATGAGACATATCATAGTCTCGATGAGACATATCATAGTCTCAATGGTCACATAGACTAATGGCCACTTAGTCAACACAGAAGTTGTAAGTCCGAATTAAACTCGTGGCGAGTTGTTTGATTCCGATCTTTATTGACAAGGACTGCAAATTTTCCCTGCCGAAGGCTGGTGGCTAATTATCGCCGAGTACTCCAACTTCCACCATCAATAAAAACTGCACTGACAGTGGTGTGAAACACGAATACAAAAAACAAAATATACGTTGAGATAAACCCAATGTTCATTTCTGAAAATTTGACATTAATTGCGATATACTCTAAACTAACACTTGCTGCCCTTCCTATTATTTACGTGGCCTTAACTAACACTTGCTGTCCTTCCTATTATTTACGATACATAGAAAGAAATGTATACCTTGGCGATGCACTTTGGTTTCACTCTGTTTGGAGTTATTGTTATTTTGTATATTTCTGTTTTAATGTTTGTTATACTACGTATCACTTACCCATTCGAATCAAGTATATCTATAGGTGTGTAAAGGTCACGTATATTGACCGATATACTGTCTGACCAGGCAAATGGGTGACATTTTGAGAACATCGTCTTGTATGTTTGGTTTAAAGAGTCTCGGCATACTCCAACGACATCTATAATTAGACAAAAGAAAATGAAAGTATTGGTAGCACTTCCAGGGACTGGTGTAATATTTTGTTGGTTAATCGATTCTTTAGAAACGCTGTTCTAATTTAATCGTTTGTTCAGTAGCATAGAAAGATAAAATGGAAATTCCTAGCTTATTGTAAGAATACAAAGTCTTTCTCATTGGAGTCAAAGACCTACCAAAGAATAACGAAGCAGGACAAGCTGACCCCTCAGCAGAAATGGATGTCATAACCGGGTTTTGTGGAAGTTGGCATTTCTACTGGTTCAGTTTTTCTAAACGTTTTCATATAATTTTCTATATAGTACTGCTGAAGTATTTGGTTGCTGGATATTTTGGATTTCACCTTTGACCTTCTATTTTTGATAGGTTAAAGTGATACCACTAATAGTGGTATTGGAAAGAAAACTCTCTCGGTAGTCATTGCTTCAGATTAACACTATATTTAGATACACATCGTAATTTTGGAATTTCCTTAGGCAAAGTTGACTTGGATTTTAGCTACCCTTATTAGGTCAGTTGGTTTTACCATTCACAGTGTTTCCAAAGTTTTTGGATACAAGCAAACCTGATAAAGGTTAATCCGGAAACTGTACACAATAGGTTTGGGGCTTAAAGTAATTTTTCAGACTTATAAGCGTATGGCAGACTACATGTACCAGTTCTTTAATTATTGAAGGAATGTCAATTATCGAGAGAATGTAATTATACACATGTATATATATTGTGAGACAAATTATTATAACACTAAGTCTTCACTGTGTTCTTTGCTTTTAACTATTTTATGTGAACGAACCAAATAAAAACAAAGTTTTTTTCATTGCAGATTAGGATTGGCTGAATTAAAGTACATGAATGTATATATATATATATATGAATAACAATATAAGACTGTATATAATCATTTAACAAATCTGAACTAAGACATCGTTGATTGAGTTGATGTACTAAACCTATTAATATACTTGTTGACAGTCATAGAGTAACCAAGTGACGATAGATTGGTACATTTAATCATCATAACGTAGTAACTATGACTAAATGTTTAATGTTAACTAGACCGTACCCTGACTGATCAATATTTCAAACTTAATCCAGTTAATAAATTTAAATAGTGTTAACAGTTCATTCATAGTAATTCAATATTCTATATTCATTAATTGGTACAGTTCTTAATATATAATTTTAGAGTGTTGTATCTTTCTGTTAAGTAAATACTGATCCGACAAAGCATATCAACAAAACTCCAAACTTGTATATTAAACTAAATCAATTCTACGTATATTTAAGAGAATGGTAACCCTTTCTTCGTGATTCAGTACGAGCTTTAGCGAGTACTTATCATGAAGAAAGGGATTATCGTTCTCTTACAAATTTAGAATATTGTAAAATGATCAAGGCTCGAATGACCTATTGATTGGTTTTAATAAGGTATAATTGCTTTCAATGTCAATGCAAAGTTTATAGTTAATGCATGATTTCCTTTTAGACATTTCATGTATGAATGAGTCGTAGTGATGTAAGGCATTTCTTATAATTTTGGAAATTTTAATTTATTATATTTTAAACATTTACAGATGCAAT
Organism: Mytilisepta virgata; assembly: GCA_028015205.1. NCBI lineage: Eukaryota > Metazoa > Mollusca > Bivalvia > Mytilida > Mytilidae > Mytilisepta > Mytilisepta virgata. Next base: position 17,127,626 of record CM051520.1, on the reverse strand, counting down.
GGTGTTCCTTATTGTGAGTATGAATGTAAAACATGTAACATTAAGTAGGAAATTATCTGTTTGTTTATTTACAGTTTAATTACAACTACATTTTATTCCACAGGGAATACTCCCTGTGTACGTAATTTAAATACTACTTCATATAAAAGTAATTGGCTAAAATTTAAATTTTCAAATCAAATAAAAATAATTAATCAGCATTTTATATATTAAATTCTAATATTAATTTTACCTCCAGTTTTAATTATATCGGAATACTTGAAATATCCATTCTTTCCTGCCGCGGATCAAGTAATCTGATTTTAGAGTATTAATGCTTTTAGATTAAGATGCAGGTAAAAAAATTAATGAGATCTTTCTTTTTTATATTGGTCTTATCGTGTTTAACGTTCAACATTATTGATCTTAAAAACTACAACAGTTACTTAATTCAAATTCAAATTCAATTTTTAATAAGCTGCACTCACAAATTCTGTAAGGTGATAAATGTGCTTCGGGCTGTTGTAAGTTACAATAGTACAATAGGCCTACCATGGTCAAAATCATTCAGGAATGTACGTTAAAAAGTGGCGATGAGTCCTGGGACTCATCAAAATCAGCTGAAAAATTCTTAGTGAGAACCCTGTGTAACTCATTTATAGGAATTCATTGTTTTGAATGGTAAGAAAAGAATAGGATAATCCCTTACTTCACAATTAAGAAACATCAAATCCTATAATTTCATTAGTCCAGAGCACTTTGCTATATTCTAACGGCATTTACAGTATATAGAAACTAAAGTTTGATTTTGAACTGCGAATGTAAAACCACATACTGAAATTTGTTTACAATTTATGACCAGGGGTTGTTTCATGAAACTTTTTACTGTTTAACAAAATCTTTTCGACAAGAGTTCCATTCACACCCCCATAAATACATGTATATGCTTATTCCGTCTAAGATATACAGAGAGGGTAGGGTGTACCATATGGAACTCTTTTCCAGGTTACTCATGGCTTTATTAAGAAGTGCTTATATTCTCTACATATCCCCTACTGTATTGCAACCGTCTTGAAAAATCCTAATTAAACAGTTTGCGCACTTACACTTCCTCTATCTACGTACTGGCGACTACTTTTGGACAAACGATACAACAAACAGTAAGCTGATTTTAACGTCAGGTATAATGGAATTGTGCATAGAAAGTAACCACAATCAAACTTAGAGGGTTCTACTTAAAACGTGTGTTTTTTACAGTTACAGAACACGTGTGTATTACTTACCTATTTCCCCATCCCATACTTGTGTGTTTATATGCAAGAAACATTATTTGTTAAATATTTTGAATTAACACACACATGTTATATATTTGACCTGAAATTTTTGTACATTTAATTACCTAAAAATATTGATTTCGAAATAAAAGTAAAAAAAATATCAAACTAAAAAGACGATTCTTTGCCCAATCCTTGATGTGTAAATATAGTGAAATAAAAAAACAAACAAACAAACAAACAAACGAGACGACACTTTTAACAAATTATGAATAAATTATATATGTTGTAATTATTTGTCGATATTTTTTTAAAAACATGACTCACACTAGCTTGAAGATATATTTTTGCCTTTTGTGTAGATCTCCTAGCCTCCAATTAGACACACAATATGGTAACTAGCAAAGTGATTCATTTACAAACCCAGTGATACTTGATTCAAAATAAACAAAAAGAACAATTTACTTACTGTACATACCTTTTAAAGGTATAAATTATATATTTTTAATTAGCAATGACAAGGCATATTGAAAAATGAAATATTTAAAAAAAAATATTGTTAAACAGTCTAACATATCAGTGCCAAATAAATTTACAAACACAAAATATAATATATGAATAATCAATAAATTAAAAACAAATTGGTAAAAAATTTGTAAATATTTGTCTGAAAATAATTTTGACATTATAATGCTGGAAAGTAACCGCAGTGAAGATCGGATTGAGAATTGAAGTCATTCAAATCTTTGCTGACGAAATATTTTCTATTCGTTTTAGTTATTTGACATTTAAAAAAAAACTTTAAAAAGACTGAACAAACTACGATTTAATACTGCACCATTACGATACATCCTGCCAGATGTTGCTTTGTGTACAATACAGAATGTGCTTTATTTGCTGAGTTTTTGAATTTATTATAAAAGTGCTCAGAGACAGAATTTAAGAAGTTCGTCGAAGATATGCAACCCTAATGTTGCCCTTTTCCATTAAATTTTGTTTTCATAGCGTGCACAGACAATGAAATGAACATAAAGCCACAATTATGTGCTTAAGAGATATTAAGACTCAATAAAACTTGAAGCCAATATTTGTTTAACAAGCCGTCACAGACACAGACGAAATCATTGAATTATATTGATTTCATTGATACCATATCCAGTGCATTTATTTCATGTTGTTTTTCATATATTATTAAATAAACTTACTGTACATGTATATTCCTTGAAATATATATAGAGTAAAATTGTATAATACAAAGAAAAATATCACATTTCTTCTATCAAATATCTAATCCTTTTCAGCAGATTATTAAAATGTTTTTATACCACTACCAAAATATGACAAATTTGTACATAACAGTGACAGTGCGACAGTATGGTTAGAGACGGCAATAAAAAATACTTATAAATCAGGGAAACAAAATCAGAAAATTTTTAAGACAGGGTGTCCTGCAACGTTTTAGCTTTTTAAAATGTCCAACCAAGCTATGAAACAATATTACAAGACCTTCATAAATTCAGACCTCAGAAAATCATACAAGCAGTATTAGTACTAACATGGTTAGCTCTGAAAAGGGGGAAATTCTGAATATCATTTCTGAGCGAAATGGGAAATATATCTAACAACATGAATTGCAAAAATCGCTGTGATTTTTACACAAAGAGGTTTCAACATTGGCTGTTTGAACAATCGAATTTCTTAGCGCAGTGTATAAAAGGGTATTTTCACTTGAATAAGTGAAGAATATTTTAATTTCTGTTCATGGATTTTAATTTTGAGGTACCTTCGTCGTATGCACGAATGGTTCTATGTCCTGTTATATTAGATTCAGTAACACTAGAACCATTAAGAATGAAACATTAATTTGATTCTTAAAACAATCTGATAGTGTTTAAACTGAACGGTGCTTTACAAAATCACCTTAAAATAACCAAAACATATCTTGTATAAGCCAAACGTACAATTTTAAATCCAATTTATCCATGGTACAAACTTAATACATGATATATATATATATTTTTTATATCTGTACATTTTTGTTCCCTTGCTTTTGCTAAATGGTTGAGAATTTCACATCTTTTTTATTCGTTTTTGTTCGTTCTAGACGCGTAAAATTGTATTGATACTTGAGTTTCTAGATATAAATAAGCCATTTTGAGTCTAAGTACTGACGAGACGGAGATATATAAAACAAAATATAAGGAATACATACCAACTGTATCCTTAATTCCGTGTTTGTAAACTTCTTTCCGAATGGCCATGACTACGTCGTACAACTTTTTATACTTGAATTTGATAGAATCGCACAAAGCCTTAAATCCGAAGGACAGCTTCGTGTGATTTATTTTATCAATGATCATTTGCATCCTTTCTGTGTTTTTCGAAAGAGCCAGAATTTCCTGTCTGTCGCTGAATTTCAGAACTTGGTTTTGCTGTAGGCGATCCAGAATGTCTTCAGCCTGTACATTGTCAACAAACATTTTATATGTTTTCATTAGTACGGCCTTATCTTCCTTTGGGATTCCTGAAAGAGAGTAATCATATTCACATGTTAACGAATTAAATGGAATGAGGTTTTTTTTCAGGATTGGGATCTTAACTATCCTCGGCACATTTACTCCAAAATTGACCGGAAGTACAATCTTTTTCTGTTCTTTTTTCACTAAAAAATCACCAATGAAATATTCGACGTATTTTAAAGAAGTAAGTTATTTGAGAAAATTCTTAATTTGAGATGTTTTACAGAAAACGGTTTTTACAGCAGTTGCATGTAGACATTTGAAACATTTCCTAAACTGTACATTGCTTACTTCTGTCTTTTGTAATTTTATGTGTTGTAGATTTAAACATGTAATTGACTATTTAACTAATGTTATAGGTTTGACTCAGTACTAAATCTGTTTTTGGTGGCCAGTAGATGTCGTTTTATTTGTATTTTCGATTCGGTACGGGATTTTGTGTTCTTGACATTCATTTCCATATTTTCTTATACTAAATTTAATGTGTTTATCTTTACCATTTTCATCTTTATTTTTGTTCCTCATCGACCTGCTTCTCTTTTTTGAAGCGTTCGATTTAGGTGTCATGACGAGTTTCCGTCCGTCTGCCCACTGCTCCTGGAACAGATTCACATAGTGATTTTGTAATTCCGTTGTAATCGTTTCGTGTTCTATCCTGTGAAGACGGACTCTGATTGGTGGACCACCTAGACGTACCAGTACCTCTTTTATCTGGTTCCAGAGCGATACAAATTCTTCTGGTGACATCATATCTGATAAAATGAATGACACACAAATTAGAACGGAATAAAAAATTACGTAATCACGCTAATAAAACCTCTGAGAAGAATGAAAAATGCAAGTGTTTAAGTTTTTGTGCGATTTTGATTTGATGCTTTTTTTCTACGTGTGTTTAACTCCTTTGGTTGTATCTTTATAGTATTTGTTTGCTATTTAAGTGGCCTCACCAATTTGCCTTATCCACTGTCCTCGGTATTCGTTTTCGATTAAAAAAAAAATTTTTAAAAATGAAAATTGAAAAAAAAAAATTTATGTCCATGTTCGTCTGAATTTTTTTTTCTTTCCCTGTGTGAGAAAAAAAATTCTACTTTGGGGTTTTGAGAAACATTTTTATGTATGAATCCCCCGAAAAATGTTGGTTTCCGATTGTTCAATGAAAAAAAAATTCAACCGAAGCGGAATTTGTTTTGTGTAGAACATAAAAATCTGAGTCACTACCTCGGTAATAAAATGGTCGGTGCATAAAGATAGAAAATAAAATGAAATTTTTAAATTTGCATGACTAGTGTTTATATATACTAGTGTAAGAAAAAATAATTAGTTTAACTTTTGTTAGTTTTACTGACTAATTTACCTCGTGCTGATATATTAGACGAGAAATTCCTCTATAAAAATTACTTTAGTGACAACAAATACTAGTATTAATATACGAACCCATCCTTGCTACTTTCTGATGCAGAAGTTGTAACCTAACAATATCAGCAGCCAGACTACTGTCCGTAGACAATGGAGCAACTCCCCAACCATTAGGATATGGTGGACACAAATGGCAAATTGACTGAAGCAGGATACACAATGTCCTACTATCATACTGCTGAGATGTGGTGTGTTTTTTGTTGACTGGATACAGTGTCTCCCATATTTTGTCGTTGATGACGTTAGATGTACGTAGTCTTTGAAGTACAGCTTTCAAGTGTGCTTGTGATAGATGGTCTCGTAAGTTAAGAGGTGGATGAACACTATCAAAGGTACTCCTTAAGGCAAACGTTCCAGCATCGATCAGTAGCCATACTATTCTGGCTACGTTTTCTCTTTCTTTGGTAGCTATATTCATTTTCTTTGCCCAGTTTTGGTCCATGTTAGCTCTGAAACATACATCATGGATATACAATACAATTCCCCTATGACAAGTCTAGAACTGCTTTACAATATTTAAATACTAGTATATACTAATTACGGTTGTCAGTGTGTTATGTAGGAAACCTATTACAACATTCCACAAGTAAAATGACCTTTAATTTGTTTTTACAATTATCAATTCATTTAAGTAGACTATAACATTAAAAAAAAGTTTTAACGAAAATTGAGTATGTGTTATTTTAATAATATGAAGAACTAAACTAACACTTAAATAGAATTCGATCAAAACCCATACTCTAATACTGTTGTTAAAGGTTCTAAACGCTAATAGGCAGAGATACAAACACTTAATCGTTATTTTTACAAATAGGTAAACTTTTTAAATTTAAAGTCACTGTCGTTATAGTAACGTAACAAGACATGGCATGAAAGTACTAACATTTCACATCTCAGTTCTATTTTTGCACAGAGGTAAATAGTAAAAAATAATTTAAAATTCTATATGTGTACTAATGTTTCAATTGGTTTGTATACATATACCCAGGCTATAGATAATTCAATGAAAGAAAAATCGTTTCAGCGACAAAATTTTAAATTCACATAGAATTATAACTTTGCTATTTATTATAGATTTAAACAGCCGTCAATCAACCTTAAAATATGATAAAGTGTCATATCATTTTATGGTGTTACATTCCCATACACAATTGTGATATCAAAAGATAAAGATATCAAAATTAAAGTATACGAAACAATTTTCTAAATTTCGAAAGCTTCATTACCTTTGAATATGGCAAACTACCTTATTTCATAAATATGGAATGCCCATCAACATTCAGTAACACGAATATTAAAACTTATTTTCTGATATCTACAATTACAGATGTTTGAAACATCTAATTCCCCATATAGACTGATATAACAACAAGTATACAATACCAACTGTATTGTTAGCAACCAGAATGTAACTCATATTCAACGATCCCGCACCAACGCAGTATAGCTTCAAATAACTAATAAAGCAATTTTAATGTTAGAAAATAAATTGGTCACTACATGAATACTAGTGAATATTTTTTCAGTGCAATATTAATTTCACTCAGCACAATATTTATTAAATAACCGTGTACTACCATATAAACACATTTATAAGAGGGTGACGGAGTATATTGTAACCCCGAGAAAATAATGTCAACCGAGGCTTCCGAGATTGACAATATTTTTAGAGGGGTTACTATATACTCCTGAACCCTCTTTGAAATTTGTTATTTATTTAATTATACTGAATGTTTTGGATTTTATGAGCGGGTGACAGTATTAAATACCACTCTCTGTTTCTTTCCAGGGGGTGACAGTGTAAAATACCATCCGCTGTTTCTTACCAGCGGGTGATAGAGTAAAATACCACATTCTTGTAAACCAATGAAAATGCATTAAAAGTAGAGACATTTACATAAAGTATAATAAAAACAGTTAGCATTCAAATGTTTACTCCTGCATTACTACACCCTCCCAAGTCAGGGTATTACTGTTATTGCAGAATCTCATCGACCCAGTTGCTATTATTTAGATACTAGCGCACAATTGGTATTTCAAATTTACTCTTACAAAATTGTTTAATTTCGCTCATCACTTTTTAAAATTTTTGTTTTGGTTTTCAACATATTAGGCCTTGAGCACAAGTGATGAGTCATATATGTACGAAATGTGCACAATGAAACTGGTATCAAAGTTCCATTGCCAAAATGTTTATACTAGAAAGAAATATTTACGTAAAGAGCACGTATAGCAAGAAGTATTTTGATTAACAAAATATCAAAATCTGTTTCTTGAACAAAGTTTAAAATCAAGTTATATCAGTTAGTAGAGCAAAACTGCGGAAGGCATTGAATTTCAAATTCTGTTTGTCTGGTCATGCTGGTCAGCAACTTCGACATATCCATGGTATTATAATTAAAAGTGTTCGACGCAAACATGTTCGACTGTATTGTGTGTTGCTTTATGTGGCGATTCGCTCACAAAATCTATTTTGAAACAATAACAAACTAAAACTTACACAATAGCATATAAGAGAAATATTTCATATCTTGTCTGATTAAATTTAAGTAGCGCCCTCAGGGGTATATACCATTTATGCTATAATACTTTACAACGTGCACATGATAGCTTATAATAATTAAGATGGGGATCTTTCAGGAATTTCACCTGGTGTAAAGATCAAGTTATGGATAAAGAGATGATTACATTTTATGGCATAAATCACATTAATCTGTATTATATATATTGTAATGTGATATTCAAGGACAGCTAACAAGTGTATACACCTAGTGACACTCGAATAATGAAAAGTTGCTACTATGGAATCGATTCCACCGGAAATATACTTTTATAATCTATCTGTTGTACAATAGGATCAGCTGAAACACAATCTACAAAGAACAATGTTCAATCCAATATTCAGTATATTGCAATTGATTTCCAATTTTTTTCTACTATATCTAATATTAGTATCTTTGGATTGTTATTTTGAAACTCCTGGGACGATGCCTCTGCATGGTGGACCCTAGGTCCCCGAGGGTATTCGCCAACCCAGTCGTCAGACTTGTCTGACATGATTATTCATTGATTTGTTATGGAAGGTTTTTAGCAAAATTCAAAAATAATAGAATTACTAACGGTTCATTCCTTGTATTGCACATGGTAGATCTCCTTAACTGAAATTTGGCTTCCTATTTCGGTATTTTTGGTTATGAGTACTTATTGTTTTAATATAAGTTTGGTTTTTGGTCTTCCAAATGTTTCGGTTTTAATGCTGCTGATGAGAGGTAACTCGAAATGCGTTGTATACAGCATGGTATAAATTTACTATATCTAATATTAGTATCTTTGGATTGTTATTTTACAGATCGTACAGTTAATGTTTTCTGTTCGGTTTCAAATATTGCATCGAATATTGATATTTACTTACTTTTTACGACAACGACCCCCACCCCGCTGTACCCTCTCATGTACACTGAAACGATTTCGAATGTTAAAAATTTCAGAGTTTAAAAGATACTGACAAACTATTACCGAAGATATAACACTGGTCAATTTCTTAATTTAAAGAGAGTATATTAGTGTGCCGTCCATTTCGCTGAACCAGTATGCATTATTGTTAAGGGGCCAGCAGAAGCCCCTCTCCGGGTGCGGGATTTAAGCTGTTTTCTGCTCTTTGGTCGGGTTGTTGTCGCGTTGACGCATTCCCCGTTTCATTCTCTATTCTAGCAATATGTACATTAAGATTTTTGTGGATTAGAACTTAACACATTAAAAATTTATTCCCTAAAAATTCGATCTATATTATTAATCTCTTTTTGAATTGATAATTTTAAGATGCTAAAAATAAATTATGAATTCTACATTGTATTTCATAAGTATTATTAGATTCATCTTCCCATGAAATAAGTTTGAAAACATTCCCTAATTTGATATTTTTAGAGATACTGAAAAACTGATTAGATTTAGAGTGATTGTACCAGGTTTATTCTAATTTATTTCAAATTAAAAACTTTTGTTATATTTCAATTTGATTATAACACATGCTTAAGTGCTTTGCAAGACAATATTTTATAAGTCCTGAAGTCCTCTCAAATATGTTTTATCAGACCCGAGCAATATTACACAAATTTACATAATACCTTTATATGTATTCCGGATTGAAGATATTAAAATCCTCTGACAGGGGAGTTTAGTTAAGAACAAATTAAATTTTAAAGAAAAATATTCGCGAACGTCAACTATAACCATACAAATTTTATTCAGTTTGTGAGTGAGTCGATCAAATTTATACATCAATAAATTTCTTCTAATACTACCTCATGTTAAACAAGAGACTCCCAAGAGCCTGTATCGCTCATCTGGATTCAATTTGCCAATCAACAGCCATAAAAGCACCTAAGAAACAAAAGTCTGTATATTGGACATATAATTCTGAAAGAGGACAATCTAATAACCATGGCTGCCAAGTCTGGTTCCAATTGGCTGAGTGCTGTCAGACAAGAAAATTTTTTAAATGAATTTTCCCATAGGGTCCAATGTTAAACTAAGTTAGGCTGTGGCGGCCATCTTGGTTGATCGTCCGGGTCATCGGACACAATTTTAAAAGAGGACCTTTAAGGACCATTGCTGTTAAATTTTGTTCCAATTCGCTCAGTAGTTTCAGACAAGAAGATTTTTAAATCAATTTCCCATAGGGTCCTATGTTAAACCTAGTTGGGCTGTGGCGGCCAGCTTGGTTGATCGTCCGGATCATCGAACAAATTTCCTAAAAAGAACCATCTAAAGAGCACTGCAGCCAAGTCTCGTTCCAATTGGCCATGTAGTTACATAGAAGAAGGTTTTTGAAATTCATCACTTCCTTTTTTCTATGTTTAGTAACAGCAGCCATGTCGGTTGGAAGTCGGGGATGCCGCACATATTTTGGAAGGGGACAATGCAAGGACCATTCCACAAAAGGTTAGTCCGAATTGGCCAATTTTTTAATCACCCAATAAGAAACAAGAATTGTCCATGACGGCCATGGTTGTTGCCCGATCTGGACGAAATGAGGAAACTTTGTAAAGAACCTCACATTGATGCTTACTGTCTAGTTTCGTTCCATTTGGCCAAGCGACTTCAGAGTCGGGGATGCCGGACATAATTTTGGAAGGGGACCATCCAAGGACCATTCCACCAAAGGTTGGTCCCAATTGGCCAATTGTTTTTAAATCAGCCAATCAGAAACAAGAAATGCCCATTGCGGCCATACTTGTAGTCCGATCGGAACAATTTAAAATGAGAATTTATAAAGGACCTCCCACATATGCTTCATGTTAAGTTTTGTTCCATTTGGCCAAGTAGTTTCAGAGGAGAAGATTCTTGAAAACTCAGCCATTTAGAAACAACAATCTCCCATGGCGGCCATGTTTTTCGTCCGATCAAGATGAAATGAGGAATATTTGTAGAGGACCTCACCAACGTCATTCCTGCAAAGTTTAGTTTCAATTGGCCTAGTGGTTTCAGAGGAGATGATCTTTAAAGGAAAAGTTTATTGAATATTGCCACATGATACCGTAGCAATAAACTACATGAAAAATGAAAAGATCATAGCCATACAAGGCAAATATGTATGAAATAGTCGGATAAAGCAAACAGGTAGGACGTTGTCAGAAAAGACGTGTAAAACATAGTCAGACAAGGCAAACGTAAGACGTATTCAAACTTGGTAAATTCGTAAGACATAGTCCGACAAGGCAAACTTAAGAAATAGTCAGACAAGGCAAATATATAAACTTTGTAGGACAAGGCAAACTTGTAACACATAGTCAGACAGGGCGAACATAAGAGAAGCGTTAGACAAGGCAAACATTTAAGACTCAGTCAAACAAGGCAAACATATAAGACACAATCATACAAGGCAAACGCATAAGACATAGTCAGAAAAAGCAACCATGTAATACGTAGTCAGACAAGGCAAACATGTAAGACATATTCAGAAAAAGCAAACATGCAAGAATAACATAACAAGGCAAACACGTAAAACATAGTCAAACAAAGCTAACTTGTTTGGCGCACCCAGACAAGGCAAATGTGTAAGACATTCTTAGAGAGGACAAACATATAAGACGTAGTCAGACAAGGCAAACATATAAGACGTAGTCAGACAGGACAAACATATAAGACGCAGTCAGACAGGACAAACATATAAGACGCAGTCAGACAAGGCAAACATATAAGACGTAGTCAGACAAGGCAAACATATAAGACGTAGTCAGACAGGACAAACATATAAGACGCAGTCAGACAGGACAAACATATAAGACGCAGTCAGACAAGGCAAACATATAAGACGTAGTCAGACAAGGCAAACATATAAGACGTAGTCAGACAAGGCAAAGATATAAAACGTAGTAAAAGGAGGCAAAAATTGTAAAAATATAAAAAGAAAATAATACTGCAAAATGAAACTACGAAAAGAAGGATACGACGTTTGATAAGAAACATTACAAGAACATAATCAACAGTTGAACTGCTACAAGAACATTTGTAGATTTAAGACATTTCTTGTTCTATTATCCCGACTATAGACTATTCTTAACAGGAAATTTTAAAAAAAATGCTAAGTCGAAGAATATTAAGAATCACAACTTCAAGGTAGAAACTGTATCACGAAGAAAACGGGAATAAATAAATTAATACGTATGTATGGTACTTCATAATGGTCATATAAAACGTCGGTTTTAGTAAATTTGTAATCAAGGATAACCTACCAAATGCTTTATGATTGTCATAAAAACGTCGGTTTTAGTAAATTTATAATCAAGTACTTCAAATAAAATGTTAAATCGATTTAGCGCATTTAATTGTGGCAATAGATACTGGCAGTTAAAGTTACAGACCTCGCGTGCATAGCTACTAGAATATGTCTTAATTGTACAGCTCATGTAAGTGTATAATTTTTGGGGGATACGTGTCGTTTGACAGAAGTAATGGAAAATTGGAACATATTATATCGAACAAACGATTAAAATTATTTATCTTCCTAGGAATTGGGTTATTTTGGTTGACATGCAATAGCTGATTTAAACATCAAAGGTGCATTTTAACGGTAGGACAAATATCAAACTTGTCCATGTATATTACTCATATATGTCTTCTCATTTGTGTTATTGTTTTTAGCTTGCAAAACAAATTGTACAAATGCGAGTACCATTAAACTGGAATCATGTGAAGTGTGTTTTATGCTTGCCCTTTGAGACAGACATCAACTAGATAAGGTTACATTTGTGCAATTAGGAATACAGCATGGTTTACTAAATATCTTGTTACGTATATCATCTATAACAAAGCAACTATGTATTTTAGAATTTAATGTCAGTTACATTGGGTAATGTTAAAAGTTTTTACATTTTTACATTTGATCAATGCAACAAGAGTTTTTAGCCTGTCGATGTGTGATTTTCGAAATCTTATTTAAACATTGTATTTAGAAAGTTTTGTATTTGCATCCGAATGGAGAAAGCATTAATGTATTTCAACATTTGAAGACATTAATATACGATTGTAGCAGGTAAAAAATTCAAGCCAGTTATCCCCCTTAAGTTACTCAGGGGAGATAATTGTGAGTCAAAAAGCATAGAGGGAGATTATTTTACTACAATCAAGCCTACAACATAAGGATATTTTTTATCCTTATTTTATACCGTAGTTACCTCATAAATTCGTTCTCATATGGTCCTTTAAATTTCGTATAATGATGTTCGCCTCGTTTTCGTTGCTTGTCGTCCTTTTGTTCACCTACGATGTTTGCAAAAGGTGGAAGAAAATTTGGCGGGATACTTGAGGCCACTGCATTCAAATGGCGAGGTTTCTTCGAATTTCCTCGTAATCCCCTCATCGTGAAAATCAAATTAACTTTACTAATCCACTTCTAAATAGTAACAACTTATTTTTCACTAAAGGTATTTACGTGATTTCAGTAGCAACAGTTACTGTAGATATTCTCTTCCGGCAAATAGATGCAATGCATGAAAACCCATCTATATTTGTTAAAACGTTCGGTACATCACAAACTTGAAGATGTATATCCATTGATTTTCTCACATATTTTCCAATATTTCTATCACAGATAATAAACCAACTTTTAAAATCGATCCAGAAAGCTTTATAATATAAGTGACTACCACAAAAATATTTTATGTTCTTGTTATATATTAACTATCGTGACAAATTAAGACCGTAGACAAGGCAGAACCTGTGGTTAATATATACAGAAATATACCTCCCTGGGTTTAATAACAATAGTAAAGCTAAAAACATACCAACGCTTGGGCAAGGTCAATATCGGAGATTTCAACCATGCTTGATGGCACGCTAAATGGAGATACCAGCTATGTTTGATACGAGTGGGTTACCCCCCAAAGAGTCATTTAATTCGTATTGTCAATGGACATATTGTGTATTTTTCGAATTAAATTAACATTTAAAAGATTTAAAATAACCAAAAGCATATCACTTATCTACTGGGGATATATAATGAAAAACTACACCCTTTAATAATATACGTCTGAAAAGATATCTTATATATGAGTACGTTAATGAAGTATTTAATTACTAACAACTTAGAATAAAAAATGTGTTGATAAAAAAAATCCTATGCAAATATAACTATGTAAATCTGTAGGCGTATGGGCAATGAATGGGTTCAATTTACTGTAGATACTAATGTATTAATTTTTCATGTTTGAAGAATATCAGTGTTATCTCAGGTTGCGTTGTATAAACAAAACTAAAAGCATATCATGTACAGACAATGAAGTAAACAGTACTACATAAATATGAAATACATACAAACTAAATATTTATGAAAAAATAAGAGTATTAATAAAATGAAATAAACATCACTGAATGAAGAATGAAATATTTTTATGCATCGTCTTAACTAAGCATCTGATCTCTTTCTCTTCACAGCGTTTTTTCGCTTTATTTTCTGATCCGCTTTACCCTATACGTTATTATATCGGTATCTGCTGTGGTTGATTTAGTTTTTCTTTTTGTCGTTTCTGGTCTTCTGGTTTACTCCCAATGATGTTTTCTTGTTGGAAGTACGATTCCCTATTCCCCTTCGGTTCTCTCTCACTTTGTCCTTTTTGATTTACCAGCACACAAATCCTTTTATTATCCACCTTTGGAATGAATAACACGCACCAGCATCTTGCTACCAGCACGTCTCATTTATGGTAAAAAAGGGTGTAATTGATATACCAAAACCAAATTTAATTTTCGGGCTAATATAAAATGAAGCTAAAAAAGGTCAAAATGAAGAAAATTGATTAAGCCTGGTTGAAAGTGATGGGCTCTTTATGCGGTCTTGGTGATGAAGGTACTAGCTATTGCAGGTGCATCTAGTCAAACTGGGTAATGATGTGCCTTTTCTACCATACTTGCACGGTTTCCAGAATATTTAAAGAATTTTTGGAAGCAGCCTTCTCCAAAAATTACTCCAGAAAAGGAATAATAAATATTCCTAGTTTCTTCATACAGGAAGTGTCTTATCATTAGCATTGGTGATTTGCTGATTAACCATTCATATAATCAGTCCAACTGATCTTTAAATAAATGGTGGTACGAAATCCGCCTCATATCTTGACGTTCACCTTGTTGAGGGATATTACAAACGAACTATAAAAAAACTTAGTAAAAATGGCTGACCGATCAATTATTTGCATGACCTAGCTGATGATGCAAAAACACTGAAACAAAAATAAGTATTTCCAACGTAGGAAGTTTTGTTTAGACAATTCTAATGTTGTCTGAACTGGTAGATGGTTATAGAATCATTTCCAAATTAAAAAATAATCTCCCATCTGTAGGAGTCAAGATTTTTTTCTGTCGTCGAACTTGTCTTTTGAAATCAAATTTGACAGTGAGCAATTAACAGGCAGGCATGAACCTTTCATCTTACCATATTTGCGTTGCCTTATACATGTATTTTTCAACAACTAATATCCTTTCAGCAGGCCCAAGACCAAAAAAATTGAAAACCGATTCAATAGCTCAAAATGATGAAGAAACCACTAAAAAAAAATTAAAATCGGAACCCATTTAAGAACTGACTGTCCTTTGCAACTCATGCACAAGACCAAAAAAATTGAAAACCGATTCAATAGCTCAAAATGATGAAGAAACCACTAAAAAAAATTAAAACCGGAACCCATTTAAGAACTGATTGTCCTTTGCAAAGAACTCATGCACTTTATATTTCTCCGTAATTGTTGTCTTTACTTGGGTTGATTTTAAGAACATATTAGGGTAAGAAAAAGAACATCATTGCTTTTTCAATGCATAAAAACCTTTTAAATAGATAAATAAATCTAAAAACAAAAATAAACTAACTAAATAAATAATTACACTGTTAACAAGAAATTACACGATCATTTATCATGTAACCTTATTTAATTGACAACCATTTTATTTTAAAACCGAATTCATAAAAAGCAAAATTTAAAACCTTAATGTCCCTGACTTTGTACAGTATTTGCAGTTCTTACACTTATAAAAATTATAAGGTGCCAAAAATGCATGGAAAAATATCTTCTAGATGGCAAGCATGCTCAATCTTTTTGTCCGGGGTTCTGTTTGGTGGGTGGCGTTGATTAATTTGTATGTTATTGTGGACCTATCTAATACATTCTTACTGACATTAACCAAATATTTAATCAAAAAGATATCATATATGTACAGCTTCTTATACTCTTTATTTATAATAGATAGACAAGAAATTTCCTTAACTTAGGCTAAACCAACAAACCGAATCCTAAGTGATCGCAAAGAATCCAAAACATTAGATATGGCACCTTTATATAAAGCCTAAGAATCAAAATATGGCCAATTTTCATATTTACACAGAAATTATTACTTGGTAGTAAAAACAACTGAACTTTAATTTAAATAATAAGATGAAAACAGAGATCGCTGAAGACAATATTATTCTTTTCTTTACACATTTTAATATAAACGTTTGCTTATTGCGTCTGTTAAAAAATGTACTAGACAGATGACAGGGGTTCAGAATCCACCCATCTTCTCTCCGGTCAGGGGTCAAGAATCCACCTCTCTTCACCAAGTCAGGAGTTCACAATCCATCTCTTACTCACATTCAGGGGTTCAATCCATCACTCTTCCCCACAGTCAGGGGTTCAGAATCCATCTCTCTTCCCCACAGTCAGGGGTTCAGAATCCACCTCTCTTCCCCACAGTCAGGTGTTCAGAATCCACCTCTTTTCCCCACAGTCAGGGGTTCAGAATCCATCACTCTTCCCCACAGTCAGGGGTTCAGAGTCCATCACTCTTCCCCACAGTCAGGGGTTGAGAATCCACCTCTCTTCCCAACGGTCAGGAGTCAGAATCCATCACTCTTCTCCACAGTCAGGTGTTCAGAATCTATCACTCTTCCTCATTCAGGGGTTTAGAATCCACCTCTCTTCCCCTCAATCAGGAGTTTCGTCCGAGATTCTTTTGACGCAAATTTTCTTTTTAGGGCTTAGGACGCCAGAGCACACACCTTATATAAATTTTGGAAATTTCCCAATTTTGTTCAGACTGTGTGGGTACATTATTGTTTTAAGAATAATACATTTATTTTCTACCCCCCCCCCCCAAAAAAAAAAAAAAAAAAAAAAAAAAACTGGCATGCTTTACTTTTCTTGTCGTCAAAAAAGTTTTTAGTTTAAAGTAATGTCCCCTAATTTTTAAGAATTTAAAAAAATAACGGATGTTTGACGTATTTGCATCGTGTATTTTCATTTTGCCTGTTTAAAAGTAGCAGTCTTTTATTGGAGAACATATTTTTTTAGATAATATTGGCATGGATGTCGAAGTAAACCATATCAGGTTTTCTCGGCCGAAAATTCGTCTTAAATTGAAAAACATTTATGACTGCAGTTTAACCAATTTTCATGTTACATATACATGTAGTTGAATGGAGTGTGTTATAATGACAAACGACGATATGACAAAAAGCCGTTTAACGTCAGGCGAATCTCAAACTACAAGAGAATTCTGATTCCATATCTCTCAGCAAATTGTTTATTACAATCCAATACATCTAAACGATCAGGTTGTAAAAGAAACCAGAGGCTCACAGGAGCCTGTATCGCTCACCTGATATTTCCATTTGTTCCTTTCCAAAAGACATCGAGATAAACATCTATGCCGTATTTCATTTCAATCCATTCAGCGGTTCTAGAGGAAGGCTTTTGTATGTATTTTCCATAGGGTCCTATCTTAAACTCTGCTGGTGGCCATCTTGGATGATGAATCGGCAAGAAAGTAACAACACTTGGTCAACACCAAATAACGAACATTGATGCCATGTTTGGTTTTCAATACATTCAGCGGTTCTATAGAAGAAGATTTTTGCATATATCTCCCATAGGGTCCTATGTTAAGCTAAGTCTCCTATTTTGGATGACGGATCGGCATCAAAGTAACAACGTTTGGTCAGCCCCTTGTAAGGAACATTTTTGCCAAGTGTCGTGTGAATCCATTCAGCGGTTCTCTAGAAAATGTCCAAAATATGAAATGTTGACGGACGGACGGAGGGACGGACTGACGAAAAGTAATCAATACATGCACGGCAATAGCACGCATTACCCTTTGGGTCAGGTGAGCTAAAAACGAATACCGAATACCGAATTTCCGACTAATTCGAGGATTATATTTTTAAATAGTAAGAGAGGGCAAGATAATTTACAATAACATGTAGTGTCCCTGACATTTGTAAAACAGTGTTTGTATTTGGCAAAAAATCCTACACTTCAAAAATTATATAACATGTCGGTAACAATTTACAATCCACCTAATGGTTATCATGTTCAGTTCTTATTGATATTAATCAAATATTTACAAAAATACCATATATTTACTGTCGTATACATTTACATGTATAATGAATAAGTAAAACCTACAAACCGAATTCTGAATGATTGTTATGAATTAGTTAAGTCAAAACATTAGATATAGTTTCTTTAGTATATTTCGGATACGAGATTGCCAATTTTCATGTTTACATACATTACTTGGTCGTTAAAACAGTTCAACTATTTTTTGAATGAAAACAAGAAAGTTTCCCAAGTTCTTGTTTTTTGTGCATTTAGACAAATTCAATAACTTTATTTTTCTGTGATTAGAAAATGTATTGGATGCATATCATCCTCCCAAGATAGGTTTCTGAGCCATGACACTCCACACATCTCTCATCCCACCTCAATTCGGGATTCTTAGTTCACGAAGCCAGCGTTCGGGTTTTTAAAGTATCGGTCGCTTCCCTGAATCGGGAGCTTGAGTCAACTACCGTGACAACCTCCATTAGGTATTCCGAGAATATTCGTTATTACTTAGAGAAACTTGTTATGCAAAATAAAGCAATCTCCATTGAGTTTTTTATTAAATCGTAAAAAAAATAAAATTCGAAATCAAAAATGAGAAAAGTGTAGCCTGCCGTATTATTATTAGTGCAGAAGCGACATTATTACACTTTATTATTAAAATTATGTTCCTCTGAAATCCACCTCACTCACACAGATTCAAACTCTTTATTATAGATATCAAACACTACAAAATGGTTTAAAAGAATTTACAAAATATAAGTTTATTGACAAAATAGTTATATTTTTGAAAGACTGTGAGAGACTTCTGAACTATAAATATATTATAAAGTATTCTCTCAATACACCAACAAGTTAATTTTATCTTTGTCTATTATAAACGCTGAAAAATTATTTAAACAGTAGAACTTTTACCGTTTATTTCAATATTAACATATATATGGCAAATTTTAAAAGACATTTTCTCATTATTTCCAATAAACCGCAATGAAAACGAACATCTCTAATATTTTCCCATGGGTAAATTTTAACTGAACGGTAAAACCATTTACTTAATAAACATTTTATTTTGAAATAATTTTTATGCATAATATTGTAAAAAAAATCTCTTTGATGTTTACAAATTATCATTATAAAGTATTTATAGGATCTTACCACAAAAAGTCAGGGTAAACAAGTGATCCATTGATGTTGTCGTGTTCTGGTCGTTTATTTATATTATTTATTGAACAGTCTTGTTTTGATGTGTTCATAGTTACCACTTATAAGATGATAACTTTATTATTTACTTATATACAGCGGGTAGTATTTGAATTCGTGTTAATAATAAAAGTTAAATACAAAATTAATCATAACGTAAGTTATAATATTTCCCGTGAACTTACTTATATAAACACAAATTCAAATGAGGTATGGAAGCTACTTATGTTGGAGTATGTCAAATAATATTGGTAAAACTGTTAGAAGATCATTTATAAGGATACCTTTGTTTGTTAAACAAACATTCATACATCTTAAGACAGACATAACAGGTAATTGGTTTACTTAATTGGTAAATATCTTCTTGACATTTGTAGAATTACGTGACATTTGTTGTCATGTCACCCGTGTAGTTTTCCAAAATGACAATTTTAATAAATTTAAATCCCAAGAAGTTTGAAAATCGGTATAATTTGACACCTCCGTTAGAAAACAATGAACAAAACAAAAAATAACCCGATTCCATGGGTGCATACAGACACGTAAAATTGGAGCTGGGGCACTGTGGTGTCAAATACGTAAAAAACGTAGCTGATACTAGGTGTTCCGGAAGGGAAAGTGTTGGTTCTTGTGGTATTGGTTTCTATTCATTATTGAAATATATGAGGACCCTTCTATTGTGCAATCTAAATTATGTTGTTTCATTGGCATACTATTATAGTACCCAATGACAAATTCATTGTAATACCAGAATGTCACTAAAGATCAATTAAAAATTTAATGATATGAGACAAAAGCCCATTTCACTGGCATTGTTTCACATTTCAGTATTAAATTGTTTAGTTTCTCATAGATATTATAACAATATCGTTTTTCACTTTATTATAAAAATATGGACATGTACTTCTAGTATGATATAACTGCAATGACAGTGTGTTAACTCCTAACTTTATTGAAAAAAAATAAAATAAATGAAAAACTATTGTTTGAAAACTCTTAATTTGTCTTACCTCTTCCATGCATACAATTTGCCGTAGTTCTAGATGGATACCATTATCAATTAGCGAAATGGAAGATATGCTAGCAATCTGAACAAATTACGTATAATCACGACACGGACGCTTTTTCATTTGCCATCATGCTAAATTTAAAACTTTACCTGCGGGTTTAATACCAATATCCTCTCAAATGTCATAAAATTATGATTATTGAAAATCATACCCCCAGTGTCAAGTGATAATGATACCCAACTGATAAAATAACGATAGTTTGTCACGTTTTGGTATCAAAGTAGACAATCTTACAAAAACAGCCTTAGATATTTATTATATGTATTGTGATTTTTAGTGTTTTGGGATAAACAAATATTGACATACAATGATTATATACGTACAAATGAACTAAAGGAAAGGAAAATTTGTTGACAACTGAGGGGTCAGAAGAAATAACAGCCGGCATTCAGCTTAAGTCTGTATTTCTTTCAAGTTTGGTTGACTGAATAATGTACAATTAAAAGCTGACTATTTACGTAGAAAAAAAGCAATACATTTTACTTGTTACCTTTGCAATTTTATCATTCAAAAAGGAATGACAGAAGTTCAGAAATGCACTTATATACCCAGGAGTACTATGAGATCTTTTCATAGGAAGAACTCAGTATATACGAAATTCCCTATAATTTAAGATAAATGACCCTTTGTCCCACAGGTTTTAATTTATACTGACCCCTTACTAATACTGCTGATTCCAATCAACCCCATGAATATAGAATAGAAAATGGAAACGGGGACTGTGTCAAAGAGACAACAAGTATACATCGTTAAACCTTATGCGGCGATTATTGCCGAGTAATTATGGCAAGGCGTTTTTCTATTTATTCTAACGTCATGATATCTAATAAACTTTATTTTATTTGTAAGTGCCGAGTAATTATGGCAAGGCATTTTTCTATTTATTCTAACTTCATGATATCTAATAAACTTTATTTTATTTGTAAGATATCTTATAAACTTATAAACTATATGAGATATCTTATAAACTTATAAACTATATGAAATATCTTATAAACTATATAAGATATCTTATAAAATATATGAGATATCTTATAAAGTACATAAGATATCTTATATAAAAATATTTATAAGATATCTTATATACTTTATGAGATATCTTATATACTTTATAAGATATCTTATAAAAACCAGATTATATAAGATATCTTATATATTATTTGAGATATCTTGAAGTTAGAATAAATATTAAAACGGCCTGCGATAAGTAATACCTTCATTGCAACAATATCCAATTGGCAACTACAAGTCTCATGACTTATTTTACTGTAGAGATGTCCCTTGTTTCTGAATTAAGTATTCTGATCTTGTATTCATTTTCAAGCTGGTGTTCATCTATTTGAATATCGCATCGTATAAAATGTTTACCTGTGTTTATAAAATCAACTTTTATAAATAAAGGACAAAATGAAAGCATTCCAGTTCAGACAAGATACATACGAAATCAAACAAATATAATAAGACCAGATTTACGTTTACCAATAAGAAGGTATTCCAGGCCTTAGTATCATCTTGTCCACACGTCGCAAGGTTTTCAGTACAAACGACAAGAAAGATTCACAAATATGCTGACAAGGACGAGTCGTTCCATGTTATCTTAAAGAATGTGACAGTCGATACGTTAACCTATAACTTTTATAATATTTACGGATATGGTAAGTTTTATGACAGCAGTCATTTACCATACTGTGCAAATACATCTATAAATCTATAATTCCACATCAATCAATGTTAGTACCCCTTTACGATATCTCTTGTTTAAATTGATAAAGTTTCCTGTTTAATTTAATCATTTTTTCTGATTTGTCACGACCCGACAATAAAGGATAACACACTGATAAAAAATATGAAAGACAGAACAAAAAATGATAGCCATGTAAATCCTATACCTTTCATTATACTGAGATAAGACTATATTGTGTGATATCCTACAGTCAATACTGTACTTCACCGTTGTCAACGTGTATGCTATAACAATAACCTGATTTTTAAAAACAAACTTTCCTTATTGCACAGCTAAATGTAGAATTTCGGTTGTTCATACTTTTATTGCCTGAATAAGACAATTCTGGGGCAATTTATTAAAAAGTGCAAATACATGCATTAATACTGATACACAGGTTCAGCAATGTATTTCATTTTCGAAAGAAAGAAAATTGTTTACCGCACAGTTCCGCAAATTCAGAGAAAAAATGTTATGGGCACATTTTCATTAATGCAATTTAAGAAGGTTTAGCGCTTAGTGGAATCACTGATGTAAACGTAATTCCGATACCAAATTCATTGCATACAATTTGTGCATTTTTTTGAACCATTATTAGTAATGCTTCTGACCAAAACTTAGAATGGAATCAATTAGACTTAAATAGAGTAATCAAAGGCCAGGTAAGGTAAAAATATATAAATTATTAGTGGAAGCGTTTTTTATGGTTGTATTTTAGCCCACAAAAGATACTGTTTCTGTGTTGATGATTGGGGTACACAAAATGTCGAAATTGCTTCACCATGTTGTTACGGTCATTGTAGGTTTTTTTATTGTATACTCTCTGAATATTCTTACATTTGGTGCGTTAAAATTTTGAATATGACATTTGAAATTTAGTAGTTATAGTAAAAATTTGAATTCTGAGACTAAAACATTTTTATGTAATATGTTCATCTCGGTGTGCTTTTACTACAGTACGAAACCACGGATTTTAAACCCTTGGATTTCGAAAATGCCAAAAAGTACCCATACATATTATAGGATAGTTTCAAAGGTCTAAACAGTAAAATTAATATAAAATAATAAATTATAAGCTAGTGTGCAGGAGATGGTTATGCATGAAGGTGATCAGCATTTTAGTTAGTTTCTAAATATTTCATATTGTTATCGCAATGTTGTTTTTTTTAAATATCACGGGTGGTGTTCTCGAAGGTATCCTAAGATAAGTCCTAAGACACATCCTAAGACCAATTTGAGGATGAACTTAGGATCATCTTAGGACATTATTAAATTGATCTCGAAGCTATTGTATTATTAGTTTTTTTTTATTGGTAGATGAATCTTATCCGATGGACAGGTGGAGTGGAAAAGAGTAGATAGAGAGAGCTTTGATGAATTCTGTAACACTGAAAATTCTCGCAATGGTCAAAATCCGAGTCTTGTATGATCATTTTAAAGTAAAATTCTGGAATATCCTGTTGAAAATACGCTGTAAGACTTACCTACACAGTTCAGTGCCTTTTTGATATTTCTACCAGTAACATCTATTGAATTTAAATCATTACTTTTTGATATAGAAATCAGTGCAATTATAATGAATCATAACGTAGTTCCAAGAATGTAAAACGATGTTTCATCTTATATTTTATGAAAAGAAAATCATCCTATCGTGTCATTCTTTGTCTGAAATATACTATATTTCCTAATGAGTATGGCGTATGTTTAACTTATGACTTGAAAATTTGACATTTATATATGATGATTTTATGATTATTTGGTTAAATGTTTTTTTTTTAAAATATTTGTACCAATTGACAAAAAAGTTAAACGTGCGTTGTTCTTCATATTCTACTAAGTTGCATCGAATTTTAATATTTGTTCGTTTTCAAACTGCTATTTTCAACGCGACTCTCGTGTTTTTTTATTCCAATCGTATATATACACTGCAGAAAAGAAGTACCCGAATGCAAGACGTGTAAACCGTTCAGTAACCGGGATAGTTATATATATGTACATAAACATGTTATGTGTTAAAATTCATTAGTATAATATGGTTCAAATTAATATTCCTATAAAGTCAATCGGTCCATTTTACACTTGGACCTAGACCACAGAGAGTTGAATAAAAAAAGATTGCTTGGCCTCAGTTGAAAGTAGCTGGAAACAACTTAAGATTTCACGAGAAAACAGTCTCAATCACATTTAACGAAATTTTAAATACATGTCATTGCACTTCTACAATTTAGGTCGCTGTTGCTATATGCATCCTGCTTATACCTTTGTATTCGTTTATTCCAATATAAAAGGAATGACTCTGACTAATTATTAAGGAAGAAGAACATGGAATCCAAAACAACAACTGAAAAAATCATTTGTCCGAAAATTTCATTGAAACAAAGTACTAGTATGTATCATTCATAATTTCTAAAAATCGACCTTGGGGTAAATTTAAGTTACTTACGGTTCAGTGGTAGAAGGTTCATATTTAACCTCCTCTTCTGTTTGAGGTATTCCTTCTAAAGCTATAACTGTAGGAACCTTTGGTTCCGTTATTGTAATGTCAGGTATCCAAATATCATCCATTATTGATAGGAAACACGAGATTTTTCCAATATCTTATTAAATGATATGATATCTTTACAAATTACATGTGTAATTGGTCTGTATTAATACTATCCATGCTCGGAATAATTGTCGCCCAAATGTCTTAATTGTAATATAAACGTGCAAAATTGACCAAAACTAATTCTATAATAGCATCAGAATGTTATTTCAAATTTTAAGTCTTTTTTTACTATGCGATTTATTGTTAACTATTACCACCATAAATTGACTGAGGTTAATTTTATTTTCCTTCAAAAATGATCTCAATTAAGTAGTGAAAATTGAAAGACGTCAAGCCAATTGAAATGAACCATTAAGCTCCGTCATCTTATTTTATTACTTTAGTTTTCTTTTAAAGAACGTTTAAATTAATCTGTTAATATAAATGATTTCAGTAACTCTAACGATCTTGAAGAATATTGAACTTTGGCTCCAGTTTTCGTTGTGAATACCAATTTAACGCAATAACGTTGTACTTCAGTGTAATTACATTTCGGAAATAATATCCAAACATTTATCCGTGTAAATCCTAACTACAGAATACTTTTCAGGCCCGTCAACAGAGTATCCTTAAAATTACACTATATAAAATGATAAACGTTTTACTATTAAACCACGCCTTATTTTCAAAACAGGAATTCAAATTAAACTTCTTAAATTTAATGTTTACAATGAGCTACTAAATAGTTTTGACATTATAACATTGATATATAAATACTTGCACTGTTTTTCGGAGAATTTGATATGAGTGTTTGATACAGTGTCTTGCAAGGTAAAGTTGTTTAGAAAGGATAATGTCCTAAAGATATAAATCTTAATTAAAACATGAAGAAATACAATGTAACATGCATAAAAAGCGTCTTGATTTTCAACAAAGATCAAAGAAAGTTATACTAGGATAGGCATGTTTAGAATAAAAGAATATTATTTACTATACTCGTATGTACAGTTTATTACAAGTGAAACTAATATGTATTAAAGAAAGGCTGTTTACTGGCGATATCAAATTTATAATCTTTAAACTTTAAACAAATAACGGCAAAGAGATAGATAGTTCGGGGTGTATTAAACCGAAATCAATTAGCACGAACATTTTAAGGGCATTAGAGACTGACCCTTTTCCTGGTGAAGAAAATAAATCAGAAATAGTCTGGGGCTGCCTAGGTCACTTTCATTGTGTAAAATCCCCAGTGGTTCATAACATTTAATTGTTTTGCTAGTGAAGATTGAGGAGACAGCTGCCTCCTCCACATCAATTGTGTTTACGGGCACAGAGATGCAAATCTCTCGATATAATAACTCCCCCCCCCCTCAAGTCTACGCAAATTATTCAGAAAGCCATATCACGATTAACCCACTTTTTGATGCCAAGGAATCCCAATTTGCGGTTTTATGGCTAACTCTTTCCATGTATTGGAAAAAAATACTTTATATTAAAAAGGAAATAAGAGCCCAAGTTTACTTTACTCTGAGTGAATGAGGCGTTATTTAGGTTTTGACATTGGTCTAATGGAATCTGCCTGTAACATTATTGTTTTTATGACACATTTTACATTCGAATACTCTCTGATAAACAAATTCCAAAGTTAAGGAACACCTCCGTAGGCATACTATCGAAATAACTACTTCTGATGGGCATAATATCGAAATAACTACTTCTGATGAACATCGAGGAAGAATATACCGCAGCAGTATCTGAAACAAAAAGACCAAATACCCGAGACAATGCAACCTAGTGAGAACCAGAAAGTCACGTTGAGAGCAAAAAATATAAATAATTAGAATAAAATCATAAAGAAAGAACACAAAAATATAATACCTAAAAATCTAAGCACTTAAAAAATTGCAGTGTGAACACCGACAGAAATCCAGAAACTGACATCACGTACTTCCGAAAACAACACCAATCATGACAGATATTCATAAAAATCTACCAAAAGAGTCAAGTCTTTTAGTGTGGCAAATAAATAAATAAATAAAATATTAATAAATAAAAATTGAAATAAATAATTTTTGAATTTTTGAATTAATTTTACGCTATGACCAAGGTCAGTATTTGTAGACTGTGATGAGAATTTATCTGTTAATTATCCTTTTCTTTCTAAAACATGAAAATTTCTATCTTTTATCTTTTACTAACAGTTAATTTACGAAGGCCGTAAAAAGTAATCAATGGTTCACGAGAAGAACCCAAATTATATTTGCATGTAAATGACGTGATTAAAACTGAACACCTATAACAAAAGCCTATTGTTGCCAATGTGCCATTTTTAATTTAAGTAGCAATATATTTAAAGTACCTGCAATTAAAAGTTTAATTGGTTTTTACAATACCTTGGCTTTATAAAAAATCTTTCGTCATGCATTCGTGTGAAGATATTTTATCTCAATCGCAATCTGTTTTCCTTATTCATTAGAAGTCTAAAACCTAATTGAAACTATATGAGATGAAACACACGCGATGTCGTGTGCAGACGTACATAGAAACACAGTTATATCTCATTGCAAATCAACATGCAATTTCTATATAATGTCTGGTACTATTGTCTTTTGTAAGATAACATGGCATGCTGGGGAAGGATTTTCAACAAATGTCCGTAATATAATTCCACACTAAATTTAAAAAAAAATCTTTATTATTCTCTCTTGATGATCAATTCGAAGATAGAAAAAAAATGTGCATCTAACGGCCACACGCACGAGGATCTCGAATCTTTAATTGTCGAAACTGTACACAAGTACTATTTAAGGATGTTCGCTGGCCATGTTTTTGAATTTTTGTCAGATGTTCAAAATCATCTGGTTTTATCCATTTGAATGCCATAAATTATTTTTCCCACTAACACCCATTTTTCTTTTCATAAATCTTTTGCATGCAGAATAATAAACCATTTATAAAAATCTTATAAAATCCTTGTTATTATTTAATGGTTTTTGAGAAATAAAACATGTCAATGATAAAGCTATGTAAAATCAAAAGAGAATATTTTCCCCCTCCAAAGTTTCACTGGCTTATATCTCGAAAACAAGCACACGGACCTATCATTTTTTTTCCCGCTCTTTTAGTTCCTTTATTAATCCACTATCAATATTTGCCAGTGGTATGAAAAGCTTGTTATTTTGAAACTGAGCAGCGAACATTCTTAACATCAACTAATGACATATATAATAACCGGTAAAGTAATGTAAATAATACTGAATGATTAAGAGAGATGTGTTTTTGGAAAAAATCAACAAAAAGAGGACATCGTGGTAAAACCATTCCCAGGTCGTAATGGACAATACTAAATTATCTACTCGTTCTTGTCATTCTGCAAATCGTAATTTACACTGATATTTTCTTTTCATTTCAAAGCTTAACCTTTTGGAATTATATTGGATCAAAAAGTATCATATTGACGAATTAACACACAATGTATATTGATAAGTACCACATCCAAGCTCCAAGTATAGACTCTTCAACTCAAAAACCTCGGGACTGCGAAAACTATACATGACCAAGATATGTAATTTTCCAAATTTATTAAAAGTGAATTATCATTGTTTTTTAATATGAAATGATTAGTTAATCTATAAAAGGCACCGTATAGTCTATTCACTAGAATTAAGAAAGACTTTTTGACCCTAAAAATGAAAATGCCTGACATTCTTTAATTCATATCCCACTGGCTAGACAACATACCATTTAAACATATAAACTCCAAAATCAAACAAATAAACAACGGAATTTTTAAACAATATGAATAATTCCAAGTCCTTAACTTTCTGTAATATTTGAATGTTACAAGTAAAACAAAATCGTAACACAGCCGGCACGTAAAGGTAAGTAAAAGAATGAATAACAAACTAGAGGCTCACCTGGGCATGTATCACTCACCTGGCTTACATTGGCTCATTTGAAAACGTAAGCTATGATGCATCCATAAGGCTGTTAAAGACATAAAACAGAATTCATTTGCACTTCGTCTATACTTTGGAACAAAGGACAGAACTGTAAAATGCAAGTGGTTTCTACCATCAAGATAAGGACACAATGTTTTAATGTACACATGCCATAATTCACATGTGCTGAAAGGTGATATACCATCAGATAACTTTGAGTAGCAGCAGCCGCTGGGTGCGCATTATGATCTGAACCAAAAAGGGATTGTTTGTAGAGGGTAATGTCGTCATCAATTCTGCAAAGATTTCATAGGGTAGTTTCAGAGGAGAATATCTTGGAAAATTGAACAACCAAATCAAAGATGGCCTCTGGTGGCCATGTTGTTCATCCAACCGGAACCAAAGATTATCACTTGCACATGTCCTTCCACACATCATTTCTGATAACTTTGGTTACAATCTGCCCATTAGTTTCTGATTATATGGCAAAAAGTCATTTCCCATACGGTTTCCATGGAGCAGGCGCAGTAGTCAGTTGAACAGCTGAATCTAAACCAACAGTGGCTTGTTTGTAGAGGATATTGCTGTAATAAATCCAGAAAAGTTTCAAAACATTTCACAGTGTAGTTTTGAAAATTGGGTACGGTAATCAAAATCAAAAATAGCCTATGTTGACCATGTTATTCATCCAATCTGAACCAAATGTAGGTCGTTTGTACAGGTCCTGCCATACATCTTTCCTAGTTTGGTTACATTTCAGTAGTTTCAGAGAAGAAGATCAGAATTTGAAAAGTTTACGAACGACAGACGACGACGGACGTAAAATGATGACATAAGCTTACATGGCCAAATTAGCTAAAAACCTTACTACACCCGTTATTGAATCGGGTGGTTAAAAAACAAAACATTAATATGAGGTTGCACGTGTTATCGTGCAAAGTATACCCCACTCTTTTTTAATTTTGAAATTTGGGAAAACAAACTTGGAAAGTTTGACGAAGAATTTCATGTAAACAGAAGGTATTGTAAAATTTGTAAGTATCGGCAAACAGGAGATGGTTCCTAGACAGACCTGAAATTTGGAGACGATACAACTCATGATCATAAACCTACAGCCCAAATATCAAAACATTCCGTTGCACAGAAGTCAAGATAAGTGTGACAAAAAATTTCAGTTTGGACAGACGGACGGTGAATTCAGTATACCACCCACTCCGTAGAATTAGGTATAATATCAAAATGTTCCCTTTCACAGAAGTGAAGAAAAGTTTGAGTAAAATTTCATAACGTATTGTAAAATTTGTAAGTATCGGCAAACAGGAAGTGGTTTCTTGACAAACCATAACGTGAAAATAGGAGACACGATACAACTCATGGTCAGAAAGCACAGGTCAAATATCAAAACATTCCGTTGCACTGAAACCGATAAAAGTTCGACGAAAAATTTCATATAAACATAAGGTATTGTAAAATTTCTAACTAATGGCAAACAGGAAGTGGTTCCTTGACAGACCTGAAAATAGGAGAGACGATACAACTCATGGTCATAAAGCTACAGGCCAAATATCAAAACATTCCGTTGCACAGAAGCCGAGATAAGTGTGCCGAAAATTTCAGTTTAAACGGACGGACAGACGGACGGACAAGGTGAAACCAGTATACCACCAACTCCGTAGAGTTGGAGTATAATAAGATTACTAAAACTTTGTTCATTAATAAGACAACTTCAAGATAGTGTAAATTGCAATTGACTACAGTAAATCCACTGAACTCACAAACGGTAATAATGTAAAGCAACTCAGTTTAACCGTGGATGAACATGGGGGTTCACAAACAACACAAATGAATAATTAACTTAAATCACACTAAATCCGTTGGTGAACCCAAGGTTTAACAACAACGCATTAATTTTACAGAGCGGGTTACATCAATCTGCTAAAACCGCTGGTGAATCAATGGATTTATTATCACCACATAAAACTAAAGGAATATGTTAGGGATGAGATCAAAAGTTCAATGTAGGATAAAAAACTGAATTCACATAGTTTTTTCACTGACCCCCTCTCTTAACTTAATTTGGGAAAAATTGATTGACCAATATGTGCATATGCTTTGAGAATATACCTTTTGTATCATGGGTCCTGTTTTTCCTCAACAATATATGTTTGTTCTGTATATTGACTTGGACACCACTTGAATCCATATTTTTCAATCCGAAAATCGATATCGGATAACAATACTTGCAGCGATTTTTACCCCCCCCCCCCCACCTCCAAACTATTTGAATTAAGTTTTTTATCCTACACTGAACTTTTGATCTCGTCCCTTATTTAAACCCCATCAAATAGATCGATGAATCCCAGGAATCACAAACATTACGCTGCATTAAAATGCAGGGTGCAAGGGACACGAATCCACCAAACTGCGTTAGAAACTAAAGTTTTATTAAGAAACAACAAATATCAATAAATAATTGGTTACACACATAGTCTTAAACCTTGGATAAATTTAAGGGTTCACAAAAAAGATATACAATAACACATAAGCAATTTATGAGAACAAGGAATGGATTTCACTGAGGTAACATGATCATTTGTGAAACAATCGTATCCGTCTCTATTTTAAATTTATATATCCAGCTAAAGCGGTCGGCATGTTGGTAATTATTTTGCATTGGATTTTATGAGAGGTTCATGAAAGATAAGGGGGGGGGGGGGGGGGGGTAGGCACCACACACCGGTGTGGATTCACCACTACTCAATGTATGTACCAAGACAGACTATCATGATTCTTTGTTGTTTCTATTTGAGCTATTTTATGTTGAGGATCTGTCATTTGGATGGTTTTAATTGAAAGATATTTCACTGTTGACATTTCACGTTATTCATGTTGTTGGTTATTAATTCTAATTATTTGGCACATATATCATGAACATCCATTCTGTTTAAATGTGATATATAATTAAATAAAACTTACTGTTCTATTTCCTCTCGTTTTAACATGATTAACCACCAAAAGCCATAATTCTTATACTGACGCTGCATGAGAAATAATATAAAATTAACATATTTTTTGCACTGATGTGGCTTTTAAATAAAATTCTCACGCCTATTTAAATTTCAATCTCATATACAATCTAATAAGTTAAGACTTTTGCAGTTGGGTAAATGTTTATTCAAACATTATAATTCTTTTCTAAATCAGATGAAATAAATTAATTCATTTAGGAATACGTTTTCCACCTCTTTCGGTTTTACAAATAAAATAACCATTCTATAGTATACTGATTGAATTGATATGTTAATTTCTTAAACGAACTAGAAAGTTGAACA
Organism: Mytilisepta virgata; assembly: GCA_028015205.1. NCBI lineage: Eukaryota > Metazoa > Mollusca > Bivalvia > Mytilida > Mytilidae > Mytilisepta > Mytilisepta virgata. Next base: position 17,095,794 of record CM051520.1, on the reverse strand, counting down.
AAAAATACATGATTAGCGATGAACTTGCATGTTGATATATTGTCAAACCTATATACTATGGGCATCAAAGGGACAGAAAAAAGTGTCTTTTGCACAAGGATTAGTTTTACAAGATTTTTTAATGCACGGTGCGTTTTATGGACAGTGGTTTTCAATACAGAGGTGCCCTTCATCCATGTTTAGAATGAATTCTTTAAAAACAAAATGATTAATATGTGAAAATATTAAAAATGAAAATGCCACAGAATAAAACTGGATGCCAAGACAGGTAAACATTAGTCAAAATCACAATGTCATTTCTTAAATTGTGACAATAATTTTTTATACAACATAAGGTTTAAGTTTATAACACATTGATATATTGATTGATGATTTGTAAACTTCGGATTGTCATTGTGCCAGATTAAAACATTGATAAATTACCCCCAAAAAGATTTCCCTCAGATTGTGTTATGTGACTGTGCAAGTTTAATACAATGGCCTGTATTATACGTATTAAGAATGTTTGCTTGTTAAGTACTCATATAAAAGTCTAAATATGATTCGATCGATACCCTATAAAAAATAAAATATCAGAGTAATAAATATACATGTGTAATAGCCCTTACTAGCAGATTTAATAATTATTCTAGTGAAATATTCAAACAGATTTTTGGGGAAATTCTTCGATCTTTTCGCTATTCTAAACTTACACTTGTGCAAATCTCCTTTTTTCATTTTTAATGTGTGTGTGTGTGCATGCTGGTTGATGTGATATCTTCAACCTGCAACCTACCCAGATGTAGGCAAAGTTATTTTTAACGAATTGGTTTTTAATTCTTTACATGAGGGGTCCCTTTTCAAACTAAAAGCTCAAGATGAAAGCCTGTACTGCTTCCAATATACCCATTTTGACTCATACCACTGTAAATGTTTATTTGGCAAAGTGGAAAGAATTTTTGGACTGGTAAAAAATATTTAAAACTGCCATGAGATGATTCTTATCAAGTTTCGATCAGGACGAAAGATTCAAACTTTATAAGAAATAAGAATCATACGACCGGGGTGAAATAGATGTTTTATACTAATTTTCAATTTATTTGGCTTGCTTCAAATGAAATGAAAATTTTAGTTTCAGAGGGTAAACCAGGAAGGGTTGTTGGTGGCCTTTGATAGTTGTCCAACTCGAATAAAAATTATGCCAATTTTAAAAAGATTTATCTATACCAATAATTACTATGTGAATAAAAATCCAGCTTATTTGACCTTTTGGTTTAAAGGGAATAGACTTTAATACATTGTATTAAATTTTGACAAAACAGAAATAAGGAATTTTTATGACTACGTGGAATTGTTCATGGCGGCCACGTCAGTTATTAAAAAATATACAAACTTTATAAAAGCCATTCCATAAATGGTTATGTCAAGTTTCATTTCTTTTGACTCAGGTTATTCAGATGAGTAGATTAAATTTAAAAAGTTTGGACGAACGGCAGACGTTAAGTGATGGCAAATTCGCCAAGTGTGGTAAAAATGTTTCATTCAGGCGATTTTTAGTAATACTAGTAGTAGGAATACAATGAAGTTCTATAATAAACGAAGATCTACAAACAATCGGAAATAAATTAGTACATTATTGGTAAATAATAGTATTTTTATCTTGTTAGCCTTTGGCCGGACGGAAGACCTCTGCGTGTATAAATGAAATTACGTAAAAGATCGATATACACAATTAAAATTATAGCAACATCAGTAAGACTGGGTGGAAACATCGATTGTAACCGATTGATCTGCATTAAGGTAAGACGACACAATAAGGTTCCTCTACTGCCTTTTTGATAAACATTTACTAGATAGACAATTTATATGCGTATACTTTTCAAATACAGAAAGAAAAATATACCTTCATTGGTTTTTAAGATATCTGATACTGATTTTGGTATATTTGAGCCAAAACACCCAAATTTTTTCATTTTTCAAGACTGTCACAAAAACCTGTCTAACGTTTGAACGAAAAAAAAACAGCTTCACCAGGTCTTTTGTAAACTATTTCAAACTCGTAGACATTTCTTTTTTCTGATGATTCATCATGATGAAAGAATTGGCGTAATTATCAAGTGCTTAAAATGTTGTACAGAAAAAAATTAACGTAATCAAAGTGCTGAAAGCACTGAGGAAAGTGGTCGTTTGAAATCTTAATAAATTTATCTGACCTAATGAAATACAATTGTCAAAAAAGATGATGATGTGTTCTCGATCAGGACTCCGAAAATTTTGTTTTTGCATGAAAGCATTTAAAGGTTGCATTCAAACTTAAATGTGAGAATTTATCTTGTGTCTGATCCATTTTTCTCTTTTGAAAATGAAGTATTTTTTACATAGACTTTAGGCAATCTACTTTTATTGAGTTTATTATACATGTGTAGCCCTACCTAAGACACATCCACAGGTATACCATGTATAGAACAGGTGATATATATGGACCTAAATCAAGAACTTTACCGAGGTCAGTCATGTTGAATATTGGGTCAACCTGACCCATTTCATAGAGAATGGTGTCACATTACTCAAGACATCTTCTTGACAAATATCATTGACATACTATGTCCAAGACCGGAGATATTTAACCAAAGTGTGATGAACAGACGGACAAGGGTAACACTATAGGTTTCCACCACGTATTTGACTCCATTTCTATTGATAGTCATGAGGGCCATTTCTTTTGACGCTGTAGCTTATAATTCACAAACAAAACACCCTAACGGTCATTCATATCAAGTTTGGAATTAATCTGCTCAGAATTTTCAGGGAAATAGATCTTGAAGAGATTTAAAGGACAGGTGGACGATTGATACAAAGTGATGGGTGTAATTGGAGTGAAAAGCCTTGGAGTAAATCATATAAATCATACATGTATATCATGAGTGAATCTCCATAATAAATGTTGGCAGCTGGTTTGGAAAGCTTGAATTTTCCCAGAACTGTTATTTTTCTGCGCATCGTCAATCGTTCCCACAGAGATCTCTTCATTCAATAATTGCTCCTGTATTAGTTGGAATAGTATATTTTGGCAGCCTTTTGGTTGGTATTGGAATAACCAATTTTATTTTTCAAAGTTTCATTCATTATTGGCTAGTCCTGATTCCGTATTAGACAGTCAGATGTCATGTTTACGTTTTGCATGTTCCCGGTCGCAATTTTGACCTTTGACAAAGTTTTCAATGAGTGTCGGCTTGGGATCGTTAAAATCTTAACAGTTATATAGCTTATTACACCTATTACACCTATTTAATCACTGTTTAGTGGCATTGCAGACTAATGACGGTGTGTTCCTGTTCTGCCCACTTTTCAAAAATATAGGTAGAAAATGTAGTGGGCAGAACAGAAATGGTTGTATAAACACTCTAATTATTTCTAATCAAGTAACAATAGATTTGAAGTTACATTCTTGTCCAAAAAAGTTTTTAGTGGACATTAACCTAAAGAAATATCTAAGCATTAATTTAAAATATCCACTTATATTTCTATTGTTGCTTTTGGCGGTATGCTGGTACATTCATATTAATCCCCCATATTCTTTCTTTTGTCTTTCTTATCAGAGGAACAACTCACGGAAGAAATAATCAAGATGGTATACATGCTGATTTTTTTTTATTATCTTATTATAACATATTATAATAGCACTGTAAATTCGTAACAATAGTTACAAAAGTAAACAAGCATATTTCATAAATCAACAAATGTCTACTCCAGGTGAAGAAGATGGGAAGCTGCATCGGCGTACTGTAGAATGTCGATCCTGTCGTGCTGTTATTCGTTGTTTTGTAACAGTGGTTTGATTCCGCCAGTGTACTTTATCCGGCGGATGAAAACCCCTAGTGTTTTTTATCCACCAACAAAATATCCCTAGGTTTTTTTCTCCGGATCCAGTGTAAAATATCCATCACACATCCTAACATTCTAAAGAGGGATTTTTGAAGGGGAACTATATAAAAAAATTTTGAATATACTGAAACTTGCATAAATGATTTATGTGATAAATGGACAAAATAAACTAGTGTTTTTCTGTCCAGGAATGATTACACTAGTGCGTTTGTACCCGGAATGATTACACTAGTGATTTGGAACCAGGAATGATTACACTAGTGATTTGTAACCAGGAATGATTACACTAGTGCTTTAGATCCAGACAATGATGAAGTGTTTAAGTACTCATTTTAAATAAGTGAGGGCGTGAGTTTTTTTTTAAAAAAATATCCTGACACTGATTTTGGTAAAAAAAAAATATTTCTGGTCTGCACTTGTATTGAAACAAATAATCTGTCTCACATTCGACAATTTAAAAAAAAAAGAAATTTTCTACTTTGAACGTATAGGGAACATAAGAAAGACTGATATTCTCTCCACCGCAACATCTCCTGATTTAACTGTTATAACTTTATCAGGTGAAATCAAAAATAAGGTATTTCAAATATATTGAACAATGGAATATTCATAAATAGTGAATGCATATCAAAATTTAAATATTTTAACACTTAGATAATCAAAGCTTCTTAATATTTTAGTTTGTTTTAAGCCAAATCACACTTATAAATAACATCTTATTAAGAAAAATGAATCCGAACCTATTAAAGGGAGATAATGATAATCCACACAAATCACATTTATAAAATACACAGCGACATGAAAATATCTATGTACTAACACAATAAATTTACTATTCAGTGGTCAGTTTAATTTAAATTCTAATATGTTTCCCATGTGAATTTAAAGAAAAGATATTAAAAAATAAAATAAATTACAAATTTTAATAACATATTGAACGCATTTTAAAATAAAAAAGGTTTGCAGTTAGATAACTAATGCTCATTTATATTTTTATTTGTATTAAAGGTTTCAACTTATTTTAAACATCTTATTCAGAAATTTTTTTATCAAGACCGAATAAAGGGAGACTATTCAAATCAGCTAAAATCACAATACATGTATTGTTTGTAACTAACAAAAGAGAGTCCTTACTCAGTCAAATATACACTAGAGAGTTTTATCCTATGTACAAAAAGTACCAAAATATTAAATTCATTAAAATATATATTGCGAGGTCAATGAAGTATGAAAAGAAAGTAAACAACAAACCGGTCTAATGTAAACAAAACAAGGAAATCAATATCGACGTTTTCACACTATTTACATCCAATATTCCCTAGTGAAAAACAGTTACCCGGAATAAATACACGGCGGAATGAAATTACGCTTACACCTTCAGCTGTGTCAGTCTGCTGTCGGTGTTTCTGTATTTCTTTGCCTTTGGTCTGGTAGTTTGTCCTGCGTCAAGCTGTATACGGGTAATTCCATTTGATGCCTGTATCTCCTTGAAAACTCTGATGATGGTGTAAATGTTTGGATTTGCGTGCTGTACTCTTTTCTTTAGTTTGTTGTGCCATCCCTCTAACGTGGGCCGTCAGTGTTCTTACATTATATTTTTTTTTTAAGTTTGTATGATTTTTTTAAACATTAAAATTAAAAAAAAAACATCAACCTTTCCATCTTTTCGTTAACGAAAAGTAATTCGTAAAAGGAACTATTTTCAAAAACGGACCCTACCGAACCCGATTGTCATCCAAATTAAGCGGAAATGACCAAATGCGTACACGGAAACTAACGATCACGTCTTCATAGCGTTCGGGTTCGCCGAAAACTACCGAAAACACAGTAAGTTCAAATTTCACAGCCTAAATCACAACATTGAAATAAAACAAGATAAAAGGTATAAAATTGTTAATTTTTATCTATTTCCTTATATGTGAGAATATTTACACCCTTCATAATTTGTAAAAATGAAATGGACAATATATTACAAAATGAAAAAATTAGGTAACACAGTAGCATGGTCGATTTACTGCAATTGTGCTTCCGATCCCAAATGTTACATAACAGTTATGAAGAATCCAACAGAATGGGCAGTAGCAATGAATGTTGGTCGTAAACTCCCACTTTCAAAAATTAAAATGATCGAACATTCTCATCATGATATATATAGATGTACCATTACTATTTGATCATTTCTTCATTTGAATCTGCTTTCTAAACATTTTTGTTTCTCGTCTCGTCTTCGGCGATTTTTTTTTATCTTGAACACTGGCATTTGTTGAAGTATACATTTCTAATGACGCGTTAAAATTGATATCATCGAAAGTTTATTTCTATGTTAAACCTTAAGTCAAGCAAAAATAAATGCCAGGTATAGTGCTTAAGTGCTTAAATAGTATAAATGACATGAAAAGACAGTCAGGTTGCTTTATCATTGTTGAAATAAACCTAATGAATTTAACGCTTAATATGAGAGTATTAAACTTGTTATGTGCACAAATACTGTGTGAGAATTCAATAAATTAGGTTCATTGTTTGCGTATTATTTAGTTTATGTTACATGTGTTATTAAGGTGTATACGGTCAACCATTGAACGGCTCTTGATCTTATCCTCTATTTGGCATTTAGTTTTAGTATTCTTGTAAATAAAAATCATGTTGGGGAAACGTATAAGTGCACTAGGCATTCTCTTAAGGTTGTGTTTATATACACCTAAAATTTTGGTCACATCCTGCACTAATTAGTGAACATTTCATATGTATTTTTCAGACTAAAGGCTTCAAGAAGAAACATTTTTGTTTTAAGTCCAGCTGCTATGTCAGTCATCTTGGATTTCCAGTATGTACCATTGTCATAACAACGTTCAATCCCATGGGACAAGCAGATTCAGAGGAGATATTCAAAACTTACAAAACAAAAGTAAAAGCCATCCGAGCATGATAGTCATGTTTGTCAGGAAAAATGGATCAAAGTACCAAGACGTGATCGTGTCCTTCATAGGTATCAAACCCACCACGTTTGGTATCAATCTACCAAAATGTTCTACAAAGAATTATTAATAGATTATTAATAGATTTTCCCTCATGGTCAAATGTTAAACACTCCCGAAGCTGCCATCTTGGATTTTCAATCGGCACTAAAGTAACATTTCTTGTTAAGGACCTTTATACAAACATAATTTTTAAATTTGGGTTTAATTAGGAAAGAAGTTTATCCAATAAGAAATTACAATAAGCTCTGGCGGCCGTATTTCTTTACAAATCGCACCTATGTCACAACACTTGCAAAGGATCTAATAAGGAGCAAGGAACATCTCTGCTAAGTTTGGTTAAATTCTGTTCAGTTGTTCTTGTGCAGAAGATAAAAATGTGAAAAGTTTTTGGGCGACAAACAGATGACAGATGGACTATGGATGCCAAGTAATGACAATTGCTTACACTGACCTTTAGCCAGGTGAACTAAAAAGGGATATTTCACATCATCGATCACCAACAGTTCTCAATACCAACACAAATAAATCAAATACTCCGCGTGTAGATTCAAATCCTAACTAATCCGTTCATAAAATACGTTGAATGAACCACTCCGCAATGCCCATCGTTGTAAATAATAAAACAAATCAAAACCGACAATCCAAATTACAAGAGCTGTACAAAAGAATTAACCAAAACCAAATAGATGGCCAGTTTCAAATTTATGAATGGTTGTTTAACCTTTTATAACTTTTGTAACTTTTTGTAATTTTTAGAATAAAGGAGAGGGGGTTAAAACCGCTGAACCTCCGTTTCATGTAAATGAACTAAAACCATCTAAGAACAGCACCAAAAGAAAACAATCACTCACCATTTAACAATCTCCTTACTCTTCCAGTTACGGAACGATTTCTACAATTGATTAAATATACATAATAACTATGAATTCAACTCAATAAAGCCATAAATACATGAAATATTCACAAATTTAGTGAAATGAATTTATTAGACTAAGATGGTAACTGGATCTCTTTGATATTCACATAGTTACATTAATCAAGCCTGTAGGAAGTCATGTAAAAAGTAGTAATTCATTGATTGGGTTAAAACATAGTGAAATACGTCTAGAATAATGTCAGAAAATTAATTAAAATAGGAATCAAGTGCACGGCAATGATTTGCAATGGTATTAATCGTAAAACCAAAGAGTAAACTATACAGGTTCTATAAATCTCATTAACAAGTAGAGCTTAGTTCTGGGATAATTGCATACATACAGAACTGTCATTATATAAGGGTATACGCAAAACGTGCAAATGGTGTTAACAAACTTACATATGTACGTATAAGCCATGTTATACTAATTCAATTCATATTATCTTGTTATATTTCTGTATTCCTTGTCCATTTTAGATTCGAATCGGCTCTACAGAGTTTCTCCATCGAGCAATGCTTGAGAAATGGTAATTTGAAATAGAATTTAACAATGAAAGGTTATTTACAAATAATGCAAATGACAGAAGCTTAAGGAACGGAATGACTGTACAAGGACATGATTGTAGCACGAGGACAGAAATATGAGCGAAGTGAATGTAGTATGTGGAAAGGATAAGCCGAATGGCTGTAACAAGAGGATAGGAAGGCAAGCCAAATGACTGTAGCACGGTAACAGGGAGATAAGCCTACTGTCTGGACGGAAAGATTAGACAGGAAGGTGAGCCAAATAATTGTGTTATGAGGATAGAGATTTCAGTCAAATGACTGTAGCGCGAATACAGTGAGGTAAGACAAAGGAATGTAGCATGAGGACATGACGATAAGTCAATTGTCTGTAGAGAAGGAACAGAATGTCGATACTAATGACTAGACAGAAAGGTTATCTAAATGTGGCACGAGGAAAGAAAGGTAACCAAAATAACAGTACGAGGACGTGATTGTAGGCCAACTGATTTTATAACGAAGACAGAAAGATGCGCTAAAGATCTGTAGCAAGGGAAAGGAAAGGCAAGCAAAATGACTGTATCATGAGCTGTATCATGAGGACAGGAACGTAAGCCAAATACATTTGACAAATGGACAGGAATAACTGTTGAAAATGACAAACTGGTAAGCCAGATTACTGTAGCATGATAACGGGAAGATGAGCAAAGTTGAACAATGTAAGGAAGCCAAATGACAGTGGCACGAGAATAGAAATTAGTAGTTGTAGAAATATTTTTTTATTGGTGATACATTTCCCTAACCATAGATTACCAAAATACGTTTAGTTGATTCAAGATAACAATATACTAGAGTGTTATATTATGAATACTTACGTTTTGTAATTCACAACATGTCCTTGGAATCATAATTTTCATTTCTCACGAAGAAGCAAATAACACAAATGGTAGTTTAAAACTATTGTGTACCAGAATTCCTTGATGATGATATACCTGATGAGACAGTATATACAAGATAAGTATTTCACCAAAAAGACGTTTTAATAGATTAAGTACAACATATTCAACATTTAACATTGGAACTACATTTAAAGATTTACATGCAAAACTTACAAGATTAAAAGTTCAATTAGAAATATGTTAATAGATTTAATTGCAATGGAACAATTTTGAGCATATATTGTATATTCAATTACTTCTAATGGTAGGTCGACAGAGTTGACCTTAATTGTTCCTTTGATGGTTCTTCACAAAATTGCGACAAGTGCGCAGTGGTGTAGGGGTTAGTGCATCGGACTGCGAAACCAAAGGTCCATGGTTCGATTCCCGTTCGGGATGAAAACTTCAGGGATCAAATTTGCGACGCCCTATCGACACCATTTGCGAGGATGGCCTCGATAAACGATGCTAGTCCGTCGGATGGGGACAAAAAATGGCTGTCCCTTGTTAAGGGAGATCAACACCCTTAGCACATTAAAGAGTCCTCTGTAGATGTCGAAAAAGAGTAGGCTAAAATGCCGCTACAGGGGCCACTCATGCACCCGCCAAGTAGAGAGAGATTGGTATAAGTTGCTATAACTTGTTTCCCAATCCACTATAAATAAATAAGTTTAAACTAATTGCGATAAAGGACAAATTACCCCGCATGTATGATTTTCAAAATAACTGTTTCGGAATATTGATTTGTTGCTTCTGATTGGAAACTGTTTGAGTCAAATCTTGAAGTAATGTTAAAGTTATTCCCTTTTCTAAAACTGAGTTATTACGATGACCCACGAGATTTTCAACTTGTCAGTTGATGGCTCATTTTCCGCTTTTGCGAGAAACAGTGCGCCGAAATAAACTTTCTGCATAGTACAAAGTATGACACGTATTTAGTCATCGTAGAAGTTGATTATGCTAAAAACGTTGTTTTAATTCAATTACAAACTGCACATTAAAATTATGGGAGGTTGAGAATTAAGAACCGCGGTGAAATGAAGCGCCCACAGAAGATTTGTCCACTGACATTTTATGAACACCTGTGTAATAAAGTTAACTTCTGGTAAACATTTATTTTATTACAAGTGGGTTTTAAGTATAGTATGTACCAATAATACATTGTAAGTATTTTATTTTTGTTACAACAATGATTAAGCAGTTTGGATATCATAAATATATTCGTTAAAAGCCTAAGGTTTACCTGAAAGAATAAAATATATTTGACCTTGTCGGATTTTTGGATCTCAAAGAATGTAGACTAACGTATGACATACTGCTGAAAGTACTGGGTGAAGAAAAATAAGAATGTCAGGGACATAACACCACATCCCGATACAGTAAGATATCCAACACTATCATGACTAGATGGCAACCTAAAAAATACCTATATGGATAAATAAACGTATAAAGTCATAGATACGAAAGTTATACGTACAACAGCAACTTTCTGGACAAACCGCTCAAGATTACGTCCATGAACAAAACTTTAGAAAGCCAATTATTGTCAGATAAATTTGAGGAACAAAAAACCAAGGATGGTAAGACAAAACAGAGAAAGGACATTATGGTATCTTTGTTAAGTTTTCTAAATTTAACGGTTTATCACTTTAATGTAAAATACACTACAGCTGAAATTTCGATACGCTGAAAGATACATACATCTAATATACAAGAAGGGATCGTCCACTAACAAAGCCGATAAAGTCAGTATCAGAAAACAAATTCCCATTATTATCCCCGTACTTTCCAAGAAAGTTCGGTGATATTGTTATCGCCACCGTCTGTCTGTCCGTCACACTTTATTGTGACCCAAACGTTTCGTTCATTTTTAACTTCTATACAGTATTTTCACACCCTGTATGTAGATGCGCAATCAGGTTTTCGATATTTTGATTTTCAAAACTTTGAAGGCACACGGGTGTAGAATTTTAAAAATTGTGAATTTAAGCTTTTGACGTAAATTTCTCTTTCACATTTTATTTCTACAGAGTATTGTCACACACTGTATGTAGATGCACATTAAAATTTAAGAATTTTGATTTTCTTAAGCTGGGGCACACAGGAGTCGAATTTTAAAAATTGTGAATCTAAGCTTGTGACCTAAAGTTCTCTTTCAATTTTATTTTATGCATTTTATTTTTGTAAAACATCGTAATAGACTATTGTGAAAGTGATGAATAGGGTACAACATGTGGGAAGTGCGGAGATAGCTGTCTCCGTCTGGTTCTATATATGTTATCGTAGTCCTTCCTGTTACCGGATTCAATAAGTATTATTCTGAAACTTTCAGAATTTTCAATTGTTACATGGAAATACTAATGGTCTTGATTATAGATGTTGACTATACTCCAACCATGTTACAGTTAAGGTGTGGGGAGGATGGTAAATTGTCACTTTTTTCAAGGTGTAAAACGAAACACGAATACATTTATTGTACATTTTACATATAAAAGATTGTTTCTTTCTATTCAGAACAAAAGAGCATAAACCCTCAATTTAAAAAATATTCTAGCACCCAAATTCCTTAAATTAATTAGGATGTTAGGATTATATATGAACGACAGCGTAATTTTGATTCATTTTTTTTTAAAGTTTCATATAGTTGAAATATTAATATTTTAGCTATTTACCTCTAAAATTTTAATAGCAATGATATTAGTGTGCCAGACTCAATCAAAATCTACCGTTAATGTCTTTTTTTAAGTATTTCAATAAGGGAAAATATTACATACACTACCCACATTCCTCAAATGACTTTAGCCTAGATGTTTTTGACATGGATGAAAATAATTTTGTTAATTTGCAAAAGATGTCAAATTCAAATGAAATATGAAAAATTTTAAAGGAGTTTATGATGTTAAAAAGCATTAAGATATTTTCTAATTGTATTTGTGACACTTGTACTTTTAATCACTTTGGTATGCATTTTAATTTACTGCAATCCAATTCACTATTAAATATTCTGAATAAAGTATTTCATTTTGCACCTAAAATTAATTCACTTGCAGTGTATGGAATAGGTCATATGTGAAAAATATTTAAAATCATAGATTTATTGGATGGAAAATCCTATATGTAGTAATTTTTTTAAATTCAAAGTAGAGAAAATAATAGAACTACCATTTAAATATCTGATGTTGTCAACTAGATATATGACAGTCGTTAATGTTATCATGTACTTGTACAATAACATATTTTTTAATATATTTTAATGACAAGAAGCTGTTTAGACCTGTCAACTGTTATATATGTATTTACTAATATCATTACTGCAATGACAACTTTTATTTACAAGTGCTTTTGGTACAATTTGAAAAAAAAAATCCATTTATTTACTATAGATTTTTAGAAATTTGAGTAGCTTTGTATGCACATTTTCTATGTAAGATAAAAAAATGCAATATTCTGTATATTAAATCCAGGTTATTCAGAGGTATGAAACAGTTAAAATTTTACAAGGGGCTAAAGAAAATTTTAGAGTAAAAATTCTACATATTTAATGAATTTTCTAGTTTTAGGTCAATAGACATATAAGGCAGCTTAATGGATGTTTAAAATGACCAATCAGTTTTTCTGTAGCATAAGCTCAATAAATTTATCCAAAGTAATTTTAACTAGATGTACTGTGAGCAAAGCTCACAAAGGATACCCCCCCCCCCCCCCCCCCCGCTTTGCAAAAAAAACAATAGAACTCCAATTATCTCCCTTGTGTGATATCTGAAAGCAAAGATTTTTCTTCATGCATATCTTTGGATGATGCACTTCCTTTCTGTAAAGTTTCGTTAAAATCCATTGAGCGGTCTAGGAGGAGTTGCGCTTACAAGGTTCATATATAATGTATAAGCCAAAAAAAATAGTTCAATTATCTCCTTTGTGTGATATTGGAAAGCAAAGATTTTTCTTCATGCACATCTTTGGATGATGTACTTCCTTTCTGTAAAGTTTCGTTGAAATCCATTGAGTGGTGTAGGAGGAGTTGCGCTTACGAGGTTCATGTATAATGTATAAGCCAAAAAAAATAGATGTCCAATTATCTCCCTTGTGTGATGTCGGAAAGCAAAGATTTTTCTTCATGCACATCTTTGGATGATGTACTTCCTTTCTGTAAAGTTTCGTTGAAATCCATTGAGCGGTCTAGAAGGAGTTGCGCTTACGAGGTTCATATATAATGTATAAGCCAAAAAAAAATAGAAGTCCAATTATCTCCCTTGTGTGATATAGGAAAGCAAAGATTTTTCTTCATGCACATCTTTGGATGATGTACTTCCTTTCTGTAAAGTTTCGCTGAAATCCATTGAGCGGTCTAGGAGGAGTTGCGCTTACAAGATATATGGACAGACGGACAGACGGACGGACAAGGTGATTCCTATATACCCCCCCAAACTTTGTTTGCGGGAGGTATAAAAATACTTGGCGTAAAGTTGATGTAGGGTCAGGTGTAATCTACAAATGTTTTGCCATTTAGTTTTACATAACACAATCAATGTATTTACACGGATTCTTTTTTGCCCATCTTTTCCTTCATACATCTTCAACATTGTTTTCCATACTTTTAATACACCAATGACCTACACATATTGACAGAAGAATGTCAACTCCATTATTCCCAACTCCAGGTCAAGAAGACTGGAAATTGTGTGCTTTTTGCAATACTAGACAAATCTGTGAATTTGGGAATTTTTGTGTATTTTCTACTAATGCATTGAGTAATATTTTTAAATACCAGTAATTTTGAACTATGATATTTTTGCATATTGGTCATTATTTGTCAATTTTTGGCCTTGAACACTTCTGATATGGCTTTATTTGTCAACTAACACACATTTAGTGCATAAGAACTGATATCAAAGATTGTATATTATTTTTGTACATCACTGTCATTATTTAACCAATCAGAAACAGGACCTTCTACACCTATTTATTACCAATCAGGCTGATAGAAATGGAGATGAACATTTTCTGTGTACTGTGAAAATGAATTTAGCAATATCTGAATATTAAACTACAGGTGATGATAACACATAAAGAACTTGACAATCATTATAAGCAAACATTTTAGTAAAATAACTGTTTAATATTCAGTAAGATAAAATATCAACATCTTATGTCAATAATCAAATACAAAGAAAATAAAATCATAAATCAACAAATTAAAAATAAATACATATCTAAAATGATAATACTTACAGAAAATATCTCAAGTGGAAATAATACCTCATTAGAATTCACATACATGTATGGAAGTTAAATATATCTCATGGGGAGGGTGATATTTTGTTATATTATGAATGTATGTAATAGGATAATAGTCAATGATCTGTGGTGAATCAATCCGGTACTGAAAATCTATTTCAGTTTTATTTATCTCATGGTCAACACTTTTCAACAAGAACAGCAGTATTTTTTGTATTTAATTTTCTATGGAAAATATCCATATCAGTAAGTTTAAATTTTCATGAAGTATAATAAAATGAAAAACTATACCCATTAATTAAAGAAAATAAACAAATAAAATAGTACATATAAAATTGAATATATCTTCTGCTGTTTCAGCAGTCAATCTTTTGTTTGTGACTGCCAAATATTTGCACCAGGAATAAATATGTTTCAATACAAAAATTATTTGGCTAAAGATTTTACTTTTGCTGACCATTTCAATCAATTCTCACATTTTCATGTTTTCTAAATATTTTCTTCTACATTTTTTGATATAAAATAGATATGATGACTAAATTTTTTATACAATGTATAAAAATATGAAAAAGTAATGAATTAAATCTGAGTATATAAATTATATTCTGACTTAAAGAATATAAATAAAATAATGAATTTTTACAATAAAATAAAAACATTTATTTATCACAGAATATCCTTTGTATAAATATTATTTTTTCATTAAATTAGCATTAATAGTGATTTAAGAATTTGAACTTTCTGCTGATTTGAATTTTATTTTTCTGTTTACCAAACCATATCTAGAACATTTCGAGTTAAATCTTTTACTTTAAATGAACAAAGTGATTTTACAATGAACACCAGAAATAAAAGCACAATTCCTTTCCCTAAATTTTTGTTATACATCTAGGGATTTTGTGACAGGCGTTTATCCACTGAATTATATTACCTTTCATATAAGAACAAAAATCTAGCTATGAATTTTTTTTGAACATTTTTTCATAATACTGCTAAAGGACATGGTATGATTTGGTCCAATATTTAGCCCCTTGAATTCCAAAATCCCAATATTTGGCCCCTTGAATTCCAAAATCAAAAAGTAATGAAAAACTCTCAGCTATCATTATTCTTAAAATGTTGCATTTTAAGGAACATATTTTGTTTCCAACATGATATTTCTGTAATAGCGGCAACATCCTGTGATAAATGGCTGTTGCTCATAATTGTTTTGATCAAACTATACTGTGAAAATACTCAATCTTCTTCAAATCCTTGATTTAGCAGACATTCATGACATAAATGTTGCATCATGGGAAGAAATTTTGTATAATGATTGATCGATTGTGAAAGTTTGATCATCAAACGATAAAAATTATACAAATTTGAATCTGAAATCTTATAATTTTAATTTTTCATGTCCGTGGGGCCAAATACTGGCTGAATTCATATTATCTCCTTTAGCTTAATAAATAACCTAATGTTAAAATACATATAGACAATAAACTGATAAGCAGGGGAAGATAACTCTTCATATTAGCTGCATTGTTAATAGTATTACCAATATAGATATCGGCTCTGATCACATCATGATCCATTAATGTAACTTGTTTTTCAGCTATAACAATGTTCCCATCTACAACCTGTAATAATCAGTTATAAACTGCTATAAAACTTACTGTTCCTTTGAATAAATATATTGGAAAATTATACTTTTTAAATCCTTAAACCATGTGTTTTTTGGACAAAATAATCTTTTTAGATCCTTAATATAAAAATAATTTCATAATAACATTTTTGGCTAACTATAACATTTGTAACTTTAGTTCTATTACCACTAGATTTACAGTTAAACCTCAATGGGTCAAACTTGAAGGGTCCAAGAAAAACAGTTTGAGCCATCAAAGTTTGGACATTTCTGAAAATCTTTTCGTATCTCTATGGGAAGTGTGGTATTTACAATCGGTTAATGTAATGACCTTGGAAAATGTGTGTCCTACATACATTTCGTACTTTGATGTACCTATGAATGTTAACTTTTCTTTTAATAAACATTATTTTTATTGACTTCTTTGATTTGATGGCTAAATTAATGTTTTGTGTATCTGAGGTGTGTTGAATACCGATTTTAGAAAACAACAACAGACGACCACTGAAAAAGTTGTGCGGTAGCGTCTGTCATAATCATAAAATGATCGAAAATGAATCAGATGGTCTTTTATAGCAAAAGATTATTTATCATTATTATTTCACAGCTTTTGAATTTTACAACTTTTAGTTTTTATCCCAAGCCAATGCATCAAAGTAAAATGTGATAACTGTTCATTTAATTTATTTTTTGATGTTCTGAAGTATGATTTTTAAACAACTGTTAATACAACTGAGATTCATCAAAGATCCAATTATGTATAGTCCCTGAGGAAGTGATTAATTCAAATCTCACAAATTGTCTTAAAATCAGGGTAGAATCTAAAATGGTAATTTCCTGATCTTACCATATCAAGTATGAAAAAATGTTTAACTGAGATTATTCCCTACTGTTCCCATTACTTTCCCTGTTTACAAACCTGTAGAATATGAACTCCAGGTTGTAATAACCTCCAATACTCTCCATACTGTGATGACTTAAATGTTACCATTTCTCTCCCTTTGATCCTCATTGTAACATTTGGTACTACTGCATTATTTGCAGAAAAAACCATCCCCTTCACCCCTGAAATATTGAAAGATATTCTTTTATGCATTGAACTAATGAAAACAAAGTTCCATAGTACTTAAACTTTGGACATTTGTAAATCTACCATATTTTACAGATTTAAGGTTGATCTGCCATGCAGGTCAAATAGTTATTTTTGGGGTAAATTGGGATTATGATGAAACACTGTGAAGGTTGACTGACCAAAGATGAAGATGATGATGATGATTTCCAGACACATAAAACATTGGAAATTCTGGGTAAGTATTAGCGGCCTTCATTTACCTTAGGGAGACCAATTCCTTTAGGGCTACGATTTGGTTAGGGTTAGCTTTTATTGTTAGGGTTGAGTTTTATGGTTATGGTTAGGGTTAGGCATTATGGTTATGGTTAGGGTTAGGTTTTATGGTTAGGGTTATCTAAGGGAAGGACTATGTTTAGGTTCGGGTTAGAGTAAGCATAGAATAACCCTTTGGGGTGAGTACCCCAAAGTAAATGAAGGCCGTCTATTTCAGGCTTTTTTTTAAAATAAACAAGAGATGAGCCGACAGTAAACTGGATTTTCCTTTATTATTGTTTATAGTATCCTGCACAGACGGTCCATCCATCAGCCATATTTTGCCAAACTAATATCTGTAAAATCCCAATTAAAAATAATCTGGGCCAGGGCTGTTTGTTGTATTTTGCCTTCCATCTGACTAAAATGTGTTTATTTACCATTTAAATTCTAATTACGTCGAAAAAGCAAACAAAACGTGACATATCAGACTACTTCATGAGGACAGTAAGAAGTACTCTAAGTAGTCTGACATGTGATCCATGTTGACGTAAAAAGTTCTCAGAGTTGTTGAAAAGATTTAAGATCTGTGGAACTTATTCACTTTCTCCATGAAAAGCAATATCATGTTAAAGGCATTTAATTGGAATAAAATTACACTGTAAATAATAATAATTGTCTCAGCATTATAATTGCTCTATTATATCCTTTGCAAGCAGACTCTATATTTTTTGACCAGTCGAAATTGTGTATCAACCAAGTAATTCTCAAGAAACCAGAGGATCCAGAAGCCTGTATCGCTCAGATAAGCTGAAAAGTATCTACCTATAATCTTTAAAATACTGTACTTTATGAACCAAAGGGTCCTTTTTTATAAATAATTTAATAAAATAACAATAGACAAGTACAAAGGTAACATACCAGAACACAGAAAATTTAATCCAAGCAAACCACAAATAGCTGTCTGAGCTAAAAATAAGCAATTCATGCTTGAAGGTGAAAGAGGAAGGGGATGTGATGATAATGCCATGTATTCCCCCAAGAAATGCCCATTAACTAATCTCATATTACCACATCTTTTTTAACATCTTAAACCTACCGCTATGTACAGCAATTAGATAATTCACCAGAGCGTCTTTGTTTTCTCTCCAGTATCGAGGTAGGTCTGTAGCGTTAGGATATTTACAACAACCAATTTCTAATGTTATTTCCATACAACCTTCTCGGATGTAATTGTAATCCTGCATGCCACCTAATAAATATTGGTCAAACTTGAATAGCCATAAATTAATGGAATATCTTGAGTAACAGCTGTAGAAATAAAGACAAAAACAGCAAAAAATATTATTCTGAAAAAGATGGAATATTATGTAACTACAATCTGAAATGATATTTTTTGGCAGTTTTTCCTGTCAAAGCTCAGTGATTACATCAGAATATATAACGGCTTCCTCCACCAACACTGAAAGTGACAGTCAATCAAAATATTGCTAAACACTATTTAAACCTAAAAATCTTGTTATTAATTTGACACACTACAAAGAAACCTCATCAACAGTTATTCTCAACAAATAACATGCCTATATGCTAACTCACTTAAGTATTTTAATATATTTTTGTCTGTAAACCTTTGTCCATGTAATAGATTTTTCATAATTTGAGTACTTTTAACAATTTGAATAGTCTCATCGCTTGGCTGATTGATGAATTAATCCTTACTAAAACAATTGAACTTACTGTTTAATCATGTCTTCATGAGAAAAAAACATGTTATCTCCTGAATTTTCATTGTAAAAGGGAGATAATTCTTTCTAAGAGATTTTATTAAATTGAATATGCTATACGCCTGGATTGCATCATATATGGAAAAGTGCACGGAAAATATTTAAAATAATGATTTTATAACTTTCAGGATAGGTTTGAGTTAGTCATTCCAACATCTCAAGTCAACAATGACTCAACAATGGTCCATACAAACACCCAAGAATACCCAAGAACACCCAAGAATACCCAAAAATAAGTGAAATCTATAACATATTATTTTCTATTGTCATTTCAGAAGCAAGAATTGTGTACCAATAATGTTGCAATACATTAAATACATGTACTTTGCTTAACAGTCATCGGTTGTTGGCAAAAAATTGTAATCGGTAATCGGTATTAATTATTGTCATTAATTTCCGAATTATTTGTTTGTTTAGTTGGGGTTTTACGCCTTTTTCAGCATGCTTGGCTTTTTCGCAGAGGCTAGTTTTTATTGGTGGAGGAAGCCAGAGTACCCGGAGAGAACCACGGACGTTCGGTAGGAAAATTGGCAATCCTTGTCAATCTCGATCGGAGTCAAACACACCCCACCACAGGTGAGATTCGAACTCACAACCTCAGTATTGACAGGCTAGTGATCATTAGTAGTCTTGATGAACTACCTAAACTACTTGGCCACTGAAGCCCCAATTACCTAATTAAATAGAACAGGTTGGTTAAACATAACGTATATTGTATTATTTAAATGTGGCTCCTTCCAAATTGATTTTGCTTATTTATATAGATTCTTTAAGAAAAATTGAACCATGGAAATAATTGTCAGTGAAAAATGGAAACAAAATCTCATACCGAGAGTCAAAGTAACGATTGTTAAATATGAAAATCAAAGTAAACGGGTTATGCGTCAATGAGAAAGCATGCCATCAAAAAATCATTAAACAACATATATGGATTGCCATGTGGCCATCAACAATAAGCAAAGATAGGGTTACTTTTAAAACAAAATATTTTAAGATGACCTGTAATTTTTCACATGTTTATATAATATTTGTTTTTTTTGTTCTTAAAAATACATCAAATGATCTTTAGTCAATAATTTAATGTGTAGTAAACTGTCTTATAGAGAAGACCTGCTGTAACAAATGCAATTTTACATTACTTTTTTTATTTTATTTACTTAAATTTTTTTAACTCAGATTATTTCGATGGATATTTAGTTTACATCAAGTTTGGTATACGAGAAGACATTTTCCGCAATAAGTCCACAATAATTCTAAAGAAGACCAAATAAAATATGTGACAAACTTTATCAAATCCAACGGTTCCGAAAACTTTCGTGTGACGTCTACTGATGGGACATATTATGTACCAAACAAAGTGAAGGGGGGTGCTTAAAAACCCGGACATTCAAGGTTCCCAAGAAACGTAAAAACTTCAAAACATTTTTAGATATGCGACTAAATTGTTTTACTTTTGAAATGTTTAATAAATATGATGTAACATTGTTTCTACAAATTTCTTATATGCATCGGATATCAAATGTATCCTTGAAGTGAATTCTTTCATATTCTACTGATTTCGTGTGTATTTTTAGGTATTCTTGGGTATTTGTATGGACCCACTCAACAAGGTTTATTTACCAATAGAAATTGACTTATAATTACAATATTTAGACATTCAATATGTCATAAATCTTCTATGAACTAAGGTTGACAGACAGTATAACAAAATTGGATAAATATTACACTTAAAACTACAAAATTTGTTACATAAGAACAAAAATTTACTGTAAAATAAAAAAGCAATGGAAAAAAAAGTATTAAAAATAACTTCAGGACAAATTTTTTAAAAATCAGACCCTAAGTTACAATAAACAAAGAATATGTTTTTTACTTTGGCCTTATGTATATATTATAATAGAATATGACAAAGAAAAATTACTTTAATCAGTAGAATTAAACCAATACATTTTGCATTTATTTCTAAATTTATAGATATATATATCTCCAATATTATAATGAATATTTGAATAGTTTTTAATTTCATTCCTCAGATGAATACACCTGATAAGCTCTGAACACATCAAGCTTCATCAGCTAATTGTTTTTTGTTTTTACTATCAAGATTAATGGAACTTTCAGTATGAGTTTTCAATGTGTAACATGGCATGTATATTTTTATTGTGGGAAAAAATGTAGAATAGAGAATGTGGACTCCACAAAATAAATTAACAATAAGAAACTTTTGTGCATTATCTATCTGTACAATATTGCCTTACAATTGCAAAAGGGGAGATAATTTCACAATTGTGTATGTTTACATTTTTATATACATTCATACATCAAAATTAAAATTATCTACTTTTCTTCCATATAAATATTTGTCACTGTTGTCTATTGATGCTAAAACCAATCACACTTTGCCATGAATCCATAAAGGAAATTGAAATGACTATCTGAATCATAATATCTTGCTGAATTCTTTTCCCTAATTACAGACAAATGGACATATACATGTTGTTACAAAGTTTTGATTTGAAATTTAGACACATACCCAATACTGGATACCACCATGCTCCATTTGTAATTCCTTGTTGAAATCTTTCCCCACAGTTTACGCCTGTGAACATGCTGGCATGTGAGTAAGAATATATTTTGGATAGATGTATAAATGTATCGTCATCTGGAGATTTCACATATCTTATATGTTGTATTTTGGAACCTGTAATATGTATCATGTGATACAATTAGATAATAAACTAGTGGCAGTTATATAGAAATAATTATATTTAATCCACTTGAAGGCATCTAGTCCCTATTTCATTATAAAAAATAAATTACAATCCATTGTACTCTGAAATAAACTGAACATTTTCCCTGGATTTATTTTTAAATAAAACAGTTCTATCAATTAACAAGAATGATCACATGTTTTAAATTATAAAATTTTTTTGGAAAAAGAAATTAAAAAATGTTTCTTGGATCTTTCTTTTTTCTTCAAATTAGAATACTGGTAACACCACTGTGATAATCAAACATGTATGCACCAAAACTTTACAATGTTCTTCTAAATAGTTTTAGGATGGGGAAAAGTGAAGGGACAACAAAAGATAGATTTGGGTCACATTAAATCATAACTCTAAATATCTGGTCAAAGAATGAAACAAAATACTGAACTTTCATCTGTATATATACCTTACCAAATCCACTTTCAATTAAATAAAAAATGAGTCGTTTAATGATTTATTTTTTTATAAAGTAAGGGCAATAACTCCGGCATGATTTAAAGCCTTGAGGACTTTATCCAAAAATTACTTTCCTAAAACTTGGTAAAACTACAGTGAGAAATACAATCAAATAAGCCACATAACCATACAGATTAATTAACAAATATTTCATAAAAAAAGTATCTAAATTTCTGCTCATACAACACCTGTACATGTAACAATGTGAAATTTTCTTTTAAAAATATGTTTGACAAGTATGAAGATCAAGATTATAAAAGTAAAGCACTGTTCTATATGAACTGTTTCTATGGTATAATGTTTTTGAAATTATTTTTCAACACATGTATTACAAAATCACACAGAGAATCATGAGAAGAATTTGGATCTCTGTTTTACGAATAATATATTATGAACCCTACAAGTTTACATATAATTAAGAGTAGTCATAGAATATTTTGTGAAATGGGGGCATTGTACAAACCCAACAAATCAAAAGCTAAAAACTACTTCCAATTGTAAGAAATACACCAATTTTGTTATAAAATTATTACCATTTTCATAATTATCAAAAGGATAATTAGCTACCAAGGCACCACCATGTAAATTTGCTGACAGTATAAACCTGTACTGTTTTAACCAATCCATGACTGCTTGTGTCTCTGGTTGTATAGGAGCCGGGTTTTTCTCAAAATATCCAGGAAAGTTTCTATTCAAATCATAATCAGCAGCATTATTTCTGGAAAAAAAGAAGTTAGTAATTTATAGTCTTTGAACACCTTTCAGTTTGTTTTTTCACTCTCTACAGTGAAACCTGTCTATTTCACTCTCGGTGTAAATAAATAACCTGTCTACGCTGGACAATTGTATCAGAATATCAGTGAATAATCTTATTGTGTGGTCCATATGAATTAAAAACTACTTTCTTTGGTAAAATACCCTGTATTTCTTCAAAACTTTTAAGTTGAGATTACTTATTTCTATGAAAAATAGTTGGATGCTTACAATTTACCATAAGACTGGGTGTTAAAATTTTCTGTTTTTTATCTATTTTTTTATTCTGAAATATGACATTACTAAGAATATTTTTGATAGTGTAGAACAAGATCTATTTCATGTGTTTTCATGGTGTTGTTATCACCTTTTGTCTTGCAAACTATAAAAAATGCAATATAGAAGTAAAATTTTCTCTAAAGGTTTTTGTCATGAAATGATTTTGCTTTCTTGTTTGTATTAGTAAATTTTCTCCTTTTAGACCTTTTAATTGTAATGAATAATAGTCCATCTAACAAAATATAAGTTGAATGAGAAAATTTAAATATTTTCACTCCTTAACAAAGTTACCAAAGGGATAACTTGACATTTTCTCCTTAGGTCTCGTATACTCTATGATGTCATTACCATATTCCTGCACGTTTTAGCCAAATTTCAAACTGTCAGTCTGAACATATAGGTGTAAAGTTCTGAATGAGACATACCTCATTGCAAAGCAAAAGAATAGCAGATTTTAAAACTCTACAAATATGGTACGATCATCGTTTACTTTTTTCGCAAAATGAGTCTGAAGGCAAAGTTTCTCTAATCAACATGTGTTTAATTTTGGAGACAAACTGAGAAAAGGGGTGGACATTAGTCATGTTATTACTTCCTGTACCATAAATTCCTGCTTATGGGTGGAAAGTGGCAGTTATTTCTTTAAAGCAAATATTCTCAGCTTTCATTTAAGCCCTTAAAGTTACTTTTACCATAATGGTATTGTATTAATTTACTCAAACAAATTTACTTCAAAGTTCAACTTTTTAAAGAACTATGGTGCTCAGTGGCCACTTGACCTTGAAGTGTATAATGAGACCTTAACTCGTATACTCTATGATGTCATTAACCAATTCATGCATGTTTTGGCCAAATTTCAAACTGTCAGCCTGAACATATAGGTGTAAAGTTCTGAATGAGACATACCTCATTGCAAAGCAAAAGAATAGCAGATTTTAAAACTGCTACAAATATGGTACGATCATCGTTTACTTTTTTCGCAAAATGAGTCTGAATGCAAAGTTTCTCTAATCACCATATGTTTAATTTTGGAGACAAACTGAGAAAAGGGATGGACATTAGTCATGTTATTACTTCCTGTACCGTAAATTCCTGCTTATGGGTGGAAAGTGGCAGTTATTTTTTTTAAAGCAAATATTCTCAGCTTTCATTTATTTTAAAGCCCTTAAATGTTACTTTTACCATAATGGTATTGTATTAATTTACTCAAACAAATTTACTTCAAAGTTCAACTTTTTAAAGAACTATGGTGCTCAGTGGCCACTTGACCTTGAAGTGTATAATGAGACCTTAACTCGTATACTCTATGATGTCATTAACCAATTCATGCATGTTTTGGCCAAATTTCAAACTGTCAGCCTGAACATATAGGTGTAAAGTTCTGAATGAGACATACCTCATTGCAAAGCAAAGAATAGCAGATTTTAAAACTGCTACAAATATGGTACGATCATTGTTTACTTTTTTCGCAAAATGAGTCTGAATGCAAAGTTTCTCTAATCACTATGTGTTTAATTTTGGAGACAAACTGAGAAAAGGGATGGACATTAGTCATGTTATTACTTCCTGTACCATAAATTCCTACTCATGGGTGGAAAGTGGCAGTTATATCAAGCAAATATTCTCAGCTTTCATTTAAGCCCTTAAATGTTACTTTTACCATAATGGTATTGTATTAATTTACTTAAACAAATTTACTTCAAAGTTCAAATTTTAAAGAACTATGGAGCTCAGTGGCCACTTGACCTAAATGAGACCTTAACTTTGTATACCCTATGACGTCATTAACATATTCCTGCACGTTTTGGCCAAATTTCAAACTGTCAGCCTGAACATATAGGTGTAAAGTTCTGAATGAGACATACCATTGCAAAGCAAAAGAATGGCAGATTTTAAAAACTGCTACAACTACTTCAAAGTTCAACTTTTTAAAGAACTATGATGCTCAGTAGCCACTTGACCTGGAAGTGTATAATGACTATTAATGAGACCTTAGAGCTAAATGGAAGCCGCTTATTATCTCCCTTGATAATCTTGTTTTTATTCCAAGAACTATTCCTTGTATACCAAAATCACTTAACCATTTATAGATTCCGCTTTTTCTTTAACCTTGCATAAGAAAAAAATTCCCTAAATGGAAAAAAAACACACATTTGTATAACAGGTTTCAGATTGCAAGTCGGTGACTAAAATAATATTTCCAAATTGACTTGTACCTAAGCAATTCTTAAACCACTATTAATATAACATGACAATTTTTTTCAAATCATCTTGTCTACAATTTATAAATCTGAATCTGTAAACAACAGTTCTTATATAGTTTACATCAAAGTCTCAAATAACAATTTACAATACCTTCCATTTAAACCTGTGCAACGGCCTTCAACTGAAATGGCAAATCCATCTGGATTCATAGATGGCATGATATGTACAACAGTATTGTCAAGGAATGTCTTGATTGTGGAATTCATGCTATAACTGGTCAAGTAGTAGTCAATCAGATGTAACAAGACCTCTCTGCTTACAACCTAAAAGTAAAAGTAAAAAAATTACATAGTCAGTCATAAAATGAGGTCCCACTTGGAAGTGTTAAGAAGTTAAGAAGTGTTAAGGCCCATATTTGGCCTAAAATATGACCAAAACAAAAACCCCAAGCAAGCAAAAAGATTTTTGTGTTTTCTGAATGTGCACAATGTTTTCTCATGCTAAATGTGCATGGAAAACATCTAAAAATCAGCTACAAGATATTTGGTCAATGAAGCAATATTATAACATCATTTTGATGCCAAAATACTGGAAAGTAAGCTGAATTTACTTCTTTTTCAAGCATCTTATAAATTCCTAAGATTTCTGACTAATTTTGAATCCATTCCTCAAATGTTCATATTTTTACGACAAAAAAAAAACGGGCCTTAACACCCATACTCCTTTTCCTATACATTACATATAAAATCACTATTTTTTTCAAAATTCTGTCCTGAAGTTATTTTTTGTCATATTTTAATAAAATTTATATTGATGACCAGGGAAATATCTTTAACTTATACCGATAATATCAAAATATTGTAATATTTTACTGTTTTTTAAAATCCACAATTTAAATATAAATATTAAATTTTCTCAATTAAACCTATGTAATTTTGACACACACAAAATCTTATTTGTATTTAATACTGATTTCTTCAAAATTCTGAATCACAGAAAATTTTCAAAATTATCTGAAGAAACATTAAATATTTGTATTGGGTTCATTATTCTACATTCTAAAATTTTTTAACTTATTTATGAATGTGACTATTTATGTTCAATCAGATTTTATCCATTTAATAGGAAAACAATGTTGCTCAATCAGAGGAAATGACTGTCTGTGTCAAACTACATACTAAATCCAAATCAGGAATATTTTTTGCAAATGAAAAAAAATATATATATTTACCAGTATATTCTAAATTTAGAAATAAATGTAATGTTTTAATGTGATGGGATATACAGCAATAATAATAAAATGCTCCGCCGAGCACAGCTTGATACAACCGCAGAGGTCGAACCCTGAACAGTTAGGGCAAGTATGGACACAACATTCAAGCTTGATACAGCACAGAATTTGGATTGTGAATAAATATTTGACACAGCATAGGTTTCTGACACAGAATTAATGTGGTCTAAGAACTTAAAAATTTTTAATTTACCTATTCAAACCATATCAGTATTATTTGCTTTTATATATAAATCAGAAATAACCAATTTAAAATGGAAAATTTTAAAGAAGTTTAATTTTGGACCCTTTGGACCTTAATGTAGACCAATTTGAAAACGGGACCAAAAATTAAGAATCTAAATACACGGTTAGATTCGGCATATCAAAGAACCCCAATAGTTCAATTTTTGATGAAATCAAATAAAGTTCAATTTTGGACCCTTTAAACCTCAATGTGGACCAATTTGATAACCGAGCCCAAATATCAATTTCTTGCTATTGTGCAATACTGTGCAACTGAAGATTTCTTGCTATTGCGCAATACTGTGCAATTGAAGATTTCTTGCTATTGCTCAATACTGTGCAATTGAAAATTTCCTGCTATTGCACAATACTTATTATAATAATTTACACATCCTATTTGCTGTGTATCTCTTGCCTTATCATTATTATTTGCTTTTATATATAAATCAGAAATTTAATAATAAAGTTTTCGGCAAATTTCCAATATACATAATTTAAAAGCAGTTTAGGTGAGATAAAGAAAAAAGCTTCATCAGCAACATTTTATATTGGCAAATTTCCAATGAAGTTCATTAAACTAAAGTTATTGGCAAATTTCCAATGGAATTATTAATAATAAAGTTTTTGGCAAATTTCCAATATAAATAATTTAAAAGCAGTTTAGGTAAGATATTCAAATGAGTTTCAATTACCAACCTTACACTGCCTTTTAAATTATGTTTTGTACTTAAGTAATTGTCCATTAACCTGGAAACCCTTTTTCCCCCTTTCTTGCATCTTATTCCTTAACGGTTTGAGCCATAGCTACCAAAGACAATTCTTACCATCCCTTTGTGGTATTCCAATATCCAAAATCTAAATACATGGTTAGATTCCGCATATCAAAGAACCCCAAGAATTCAATTTTTGATGAAATCAAATGAAGTTCAATTTTGGACCCTCTAAACCTCAATGTGGACCAATTTGATAACTGGGCCCAAATATCAAAAATCTAAATACATGGTTAGATTCAGCATATCGAAGAACCCCATATATTCAATTTTTGTTGAAATCAAACAAAGTTTAATTTTGGACCCCGATTTGGACCAACTTGAAAACTGGGCCCATAATAAAAAAACTAAGTACATGTTTAGATTCAGCATATCAAAGAACCCCAAGAATTCAATTTTTGTTAAAATCAAACTAAGTTTAATTTTGGACCCTTTGGACCTTAATGTAGACCAATTTGAAAACGGGACCAAAAATTAAAAATCTAAAATAGATTCGGCATATCAAAGAAACCCAATAGTTCAATTTTCGATGAAATCAAACAAAGTTTAATTTTGGACCCTTTTGGCCCCTAATTCCTAAACTGTTGGGACCAAAACTCCTAAAATCAATCCCAACCTTCCTTTTGTGGTCATAAACCTTGTGTTTAAATTTCATAGATTTCTATTTACTTATACTAATGTTATTGTGCAAATAACCAAGAAAAATGCTTATTTGGGCCCCTTTTTAGCCCCTAATTCCTAAACTGTTGGGACCAAAACTCCCAAAAACAATTCCAACCAAGGTTTAAAATTTCATAGATTTCTATTTACTTATACTAGAGTTATTGTGCGAAAACCAAGAAAAATGCTTATTGGGCCCTTTTTTGGCCCCTAATTCTTAAACTGTAGGGACCAAAACTCCCAAAATCAATCCCAACCTTCCTTTTGTGGTCATAAACCTTGTGTTTAAATTTTATAGATTTCTATTAACTTATACTAAAGTTATAGTGCAAAAACCAAATGTCTTCGGATGATGACGACGACGACGCCGCCAACGTCATACCAATATACGACCGCAAAAATTTTGCGGTCGTATAAAAATTTGATTTTTGCTAGATATGCTATACCAAAAAGAACATCAATGAGGAACCAGAGTGAGTTATCTTTTCCTAACCAATGCAGTAAGGGAGATAATTAAATTCTCTCCCTTTTGTCCTGAGGCTAAAAGGGAGACAAATTTATTATCTCCCTTACCTACATTGGTTAGGAAAATATAACTCACTCTGGTTTCTCATAGGATTATCTAATCCAGCTTTATTGTTAGTTAAACAAAATTAACAATAATAATTGCACAAAAAAAAATCTGTATTTACAATTTTTCTTGATGCTGAAGCTGACTACAAATTTAAATGTGCGACAAAATGAACATCCCATAATGTGTTATTCCTAGAAATTTTTTAATCTTAGAAAATCTGAAATTTTCACCAAAAAAATTTGATATCCATGATAATAAAATAATGCATAATAGGATATACGAGTTTTTTTCTGAACAGCAAATGTCTGATATGTATATATAAATACATGTATTGCTACTCAATTAAATGGAAAATTTTACTTTAAATTTGTGAATTTTATTATTTTCTCACTACCAATATCATTTTAAACTTTTTACCTCATTGCCATGCATATTACCAATATATTTCACGTGTGGTCTCAATGTCACATGACTCTGTGGATTTCTACCAATAGCCAGAACCCATAAGTCTCTGTCTGAAAATATATACTGAAATTATATACACATAGCTGATACTTGTACATTTTTTTGGTGAAATCTTTATGTCGCATATGTGATGTGTGGTATTGACTTGTTCTGTTTATTGTGAATTCTATCAATCAATGCTTTCCCCCTCTATTTTGTCATGTTTCTTTGTACATTGATTGCCCTTGAGGGCCCTTTGATTGGAAGTAAAGTTGATGTTGTTGTTACAGAAACTTGTAAAATGAAGAATAGCGATAAAAGCCTGGTTCATGTGTATTTTGACAGATTCCAATAATATTTTTTTCATGTACACTAATCCCACATCTATTTTTGTCGTGTTACAATTTAGATTTTTTTTCTTCAAGATAAAGAGCCACAAAAATAATCACACATAAATACTGAGAAGGGTGAAGTCATTTTAATCCCAGTTCCTATTCTGTTCTGGCCAGAATTTTTTTAACCTAAAATAGGATTATTGCTCACTGTTGAAGGTCACAGGATGACCCTTAGTTACAATGTAATATATACTAGGAACTTGATTATAATTTTATACTGAGCATACACAATTTTTATTTAATGTATAGAGTCTGAAATCACTGCATAGATACAGTAAAAGTTCAACCAAAGGTACAATGCTTTTATTGTTTGAAACTCCTAGATTTGTTGAAACAGTGGAGATTTTTCCCTTAATTAGCCTGACAGAAAATTAACAACCATTTTGAGAAACTGAATACCTTGGTACTCAGGAAATATTACCATTTGCCAGTAATAATATGCTGTCATACTTTATCCTGCAACTACCCTATTTAGTAGACAAATAAAGGGTCAAATTTTTTTTTTGATATTTGTTTAGTAGGCAAATATCATCTCCTGGTACCCTTGACTGCACTTGCAATGAAAGTTTGTACTGGTTCACAGTGTTTATGACATCATATTACCCCAAAAATAGCTTTCTCAAAATAGGCTAGAATTTTGCCATTTTCATGACTTTTTGATAAAATACAACAATTCATAATTGCAGGCTAAAAAAAATATATATACATGGTCAGAAAATATACAATTTATTTGTACTCATTCCAAAACAGATATGAAATGCTTGGTAAACCTCACAATTTATACCTGTTTCTAAGACATATACAAATAAATTGTATATTTTCCGAAAATATAATTGTATATGTACAAATGTATGCGATATTGATAATTAAAATTTCAGATGTTTTTGACCAGTATTTTTCTTATTTTAAAAACCTCATATCAACCTGAGACTCCCATATTAGGCTGAGGGCCATATATGGGATCGGCAGGGGCTGATATGTACTGTAATATGAAAATGCCAATATCATAACTATTTAACAGCTACCATTCTGTTTTGCCATATTGCACACACTTGTCAATTAACCATTTCAGACAGACATGGTGTATTCCAATCCATTTGTATTACTGATAATAAATTTTGTTCAAATTTTATGTAATTCATCTTGAAATGGCCAACAAAAAACCTTTTTGTAAAGAATTGAGTGTTAGTTACATTAGAACAGATTACTATTTCACTCAAAACTCTTATCTGTGAAAAGAAATTGCAGTCAGAATAATTTATTATTGATTTTTTTTTTACTTATTGCTTTATTAAATACTGAAAACCTGCTAAAAGAGTTCAATTTATCAAAATCAAGGATATTGTTTTGCTTCATAGATAGGTAATAAGCAGTATGATAAACTACCTGTAATTACAATTGCATGTGCTTCATCTATCATTTTTAAAATGTTTACAACAGATGAGAAAATTTAACTTAAGAAGCCTTAAAAAACCAGGCCTAGTTATCTAAAAAGTAGTATGAAATATGCATATTTTGGTCAAATATTTAAGAATAAAAAATATTGTTTTCAGTATTACAAATAACTACCATTTGTATGTATATATCTAAAATTCCCCCCAAAAAAGAAACTTTTGTATCACAAAAATCTTGTATTTATTACTTTTAACATTTCATTTGAACATAATCTGTCATGTAAGATCTTTTTTAAGTGAATATGACTGCAGGCATACAATGTTGTAATAATTTTGAAATTTTCTAAGCATATAAGAAATATTTGTTATCTCCCTTTTAACAAAATCATTTAGCAATTAGGATTAAAGGGAGATAATTACAATATATCTAGCTAACATAATACACGAAACTAGCTAAATATACTAACTCTGTACAGTTTTGCCAATGGTATAAAGATGTGTAAGATCAGGATGTGTGGTAGACATGGTCTTTAGGTAGTTGGTCAGATCTTCGTTGCTGTGATATTTGAAATCCAATCCTTTGGCCACGTGAAACACAGTGATGAACACTAAAAAATACTTCATTCCTGCTAGTATCCATTCTGAAGACCAAATGACCATTCCTGTGGAGAAAACTGTATTTTTTGATTTGCCAAATAACAAATAAAACATATCTTTCATTATAAAAAAACTTAATTATCATTTTTGGAATAAAAATGACATTTTTCACATTAGAAAATGAATATTTATGCTTATCTTGAGTATAAATAACACTTTTACAATATTATTCTATTTCTCACATTGGTTACATCTTTAATTTTTTTCTCTTGCATCAATTGCCGTATTTTCCTGCCTATAGGTCGAGACTTTTTTACTTTAAAATGACCATTTTACCATTATAAGTCTATGGAGAAAGTATGAATTAGACCTATAGTCCACATAGACTTATAGTTCAGCAAATACAGTAGTATAAAGTCCTGCATAATGGATATAATTTGATATAAAGATAATTGAAAAGACAGAAAAATCCAACTGAATGCTTATTCCTCTGAAAAAGATTTGACATGTAAAATATGTCAAAGTGAAAAATAACAACAAATTTCCATGTTTTTGGGTAATTTATACATGTTATTTACATTTCTTATTAATTTGTTAATCAGTTAAAAAATCATTAGAGTTAAACAGATTTTTTCTACAGTTCATTGCTGTATAAACCAGACCAGTTTATACTTTTATCAGTCTGTGAGTGAACTGGTCCAGTTTATACATCAATAAAAAATATTTTTTAATCTAATATTTAGCAAAGTGCATATGATAGCTTTTAATAATTTGGAAGATGGATCTCTCAGGAATGTCACCTTACGCAATCATAAAATATGATAAATGAAGATATCTGGTTACATTTTTTGACACCGTGATATAAGTACTGGATATACCCCTGAGGACATTAGCCCAACAGGGGTATATCCCATTTATATCATGATAGGTGCATATGATAGGTTTTAATAATTTAGAAGGGGGCTTTCATGAATTTCACCTTATGCAAAGATAAACTATGATGCAGAATACATTTTATGGCATCATGATATAAATGTCTTAATTCAAAAGGTTCCAAAAAATATGTTAACTGCATCTAATTGATTAGAGATTTGAAGACACCTTTATATTTATACATGTATTCTTTACTGCATATGTTTACAAGTTTCTTTTTTTTATCCCCTTCAATAAGTCTTTGTAATAAGCAACATTTTTGCTGTTAACTGCTATTCAACATTTATTACCTGTCCTGATTTTCACTGTGGGTACAGCACTTAAGATTATGTAATATATATGCAAAACCTAATATTATATAGTGTCTTGGTGTGTAAATATCTGTTGCATGTGACCAGGTAAAATTGTTTATTGCATCATGATTTGTATATATTGTAAAAAAATTAATAATCCCTGAGGTCCATAATAAAAAATCATGGGACATAATTCATGATAAATTGGATATTAATTTCTCACATTTCTATGTGTTAGGGACAGTTATAGTCCATGTGAAACACCATTGTGAGATTCATGCATCTCACATCGCATGACCTACCTTGACATAACAATGCAAAAAAACATCACGTCACAATGCTAGAAGGTCAGAAAACACACAACTTCACACAAATGGTACGACAACATCAAAATTAAAATCGCTCCAATTTGAAAACCCCTGAAACGCAACCTAAAAGATATCTTTTTAAACTTTTGTACCTGTGGTACAAAACTAAAACCGATACAATCTTTTCAAATATGCAATTTATTTTGCACTAGGTTGCCTAGTATAATAGAGTGCATTTTCGTGTCATGGCGGTCATGTTTATTTTTAGGCCGAGAAATGTGAGAAAAATAATCAGTCATGGTAAACTAGAGGCTAAGAGCATGTATCGTTCACCTGGATTTAACTTTTCACCTAGAGCAGACCTAAAAATTTAAGTGTTGCAGTCAATTTGGCTGGTTTTTCTATAGGATTCTATGTTAAACTAATTTCAGCTGTGGCAGTCATCTTGGTTGACAGTCCAGGTCAACGGATACATTTCTAAATGAGAACCATCAAAGGACCATTTCTGCTAAGTCTTGTTCCAACTGGCTAAGCGGTTTCAGACAAGAAGATTTTTAAATGAATTTTCCTATAGGGTCCAATATTTAACAAAGTTCGGTGTGGCAGCCATTTTGGTTGACAATACGGGTGATCGGACACATTTCTGAAAGAGGACCTCCTAAGGACCAATGTTGCCAAGTCTGGCTCCAATATGTCAAGTGGTTTCAGACAAGAAGATTTTTCAATGAATTTTTCCATAGGGCCCTATGTTAAACTAAGTTTGGGTGTGGCGGCCATCTTGGTTGACAGTTTGGGTCATCGCACAAAATTCTGAAAGAGGACCATCTAAGGACCATTGCAACCAAGTCTAATTCTAATTGGCTTAGTTGTTTCAGACGAGAAGATTTTTGAGTGAATTTCCCATAGGGTCCTATGTTAAACTAAGTTCTGCTGTGGCGGCCATCTTGGTTCACAGTCCACCAAATCAGACACATTTCTGAAAAAGGACCTCCTAAGGACCAATGCTGCCAAGTCCTGCTCCAATATGTCAACTGGTTTCAGACAAGAAGATTTTTCAATGAATTTTCCTATAGGGCCCTATGTTAAACTAAGTTCGGTTGTGACGGCCATCTTGGTTGACAGTCCAGGTCATCAGACACACCTCTGTAAGAGGACCATCTAAGGACCTTTGCTGCCAAGTCTGGTTCCAATTGGTCAAGTGGTTCAAGACAAGAAGATTTTTCAATGAATTTTCCCATGGGGCCCAATGTTAAACTAAGTTCGGCTGTGGCGGCCATCTTGGTTAACAGTCTGGGTCATTGGACATATTTCTGAAAGAGAACCTCCTAAGAACCGTTACTGCCAACTTTGGTTCCAACTGGCCTTGATTTTTGATATTCACCCCTCCCCTTTTTCTATTTTTAGTAACAGCAGCTATGTCAGTTGGAAGTGGTGGATGCCCGACATGATTTTGGAAGGGGGCCATCCAAGGACCATTCCACCAAAGTTTGGTCTCAACTGGCCTAGTGGTTTGATAGGAAAAGATCTTTAAAGGCTAGATGCCGTCTTTAAAGGGCAAAAACTCCTATAAAGGGTCAATCAATGATTTTGTCATGTTGACTTATTTGTAGATCTTACTTTGTTGAACATTTTTGCTGTTTACAATTTGTCGTTATCTATAATAATATTTAAGATAATAACCTAAAACTGCAAAATTTTCTTAAAAGTAACTATTCAGGGGCAATAACCCAACAAAGGGTGGACCGATTCGTCTGAAAATTTCATGACAGGTAGATCTTGACCTGATGAACATTTTTACCCAAGTTAGTTTTGCTCTAATTGCTTTAGTTTTTGAGATATAAGACAAAAACTGCAGTTTACCCCTATGTTCTATTTTTAGCCATGTCGGCCATGTTGGTTGGTGTGGTCATCGGACACATTTTTTAAACTAGATACCCTAATGATGCTTGTGGCCAAGTTTGGTTCAATTTGGCCCAGTAGTTCCAAAGGTGAAGATTTTTGTAAAAGTTAACGGATGACGATGGACGATGACGACGGATGACGATGATGATGACGACGACGGACGACGGACGCCAAGTGATGAGAATAGCTCACTTCACCTTTTTGGTCAGGTGAGCTAAAACTGTGAGACTGGACAATTCCACCTCACATCTTAGACCATGACTGATTATTATACTCTCACTCAGTAAAGAGACAGATTTAATTGTCCAATGTAAGATGCATTATCATTATTCCTAATAAATTTAAACCCACCTTAATATGGTTCAGTGACAAAAAAATCTGACAATAAAACTACAGGCTCCCAGAAGCCTGTATCGCTCACCTAGAAATCATTGGCAGTCTGGAACATTGCTGTCAAGTTTCAATTGGCTCACTGGTTTTACCAAATTGTTCACTGGTTTCAAACAAAAAGATCTTTCCGTAAACTTTTCCATAACATCCTATGTTAAACTATGTTCGGCTCTTGCAACCATCTTTGATGGTGGGCCAGGTCATGACAAATACTTCTGAAAGAGGACCACTCACCGACCATTACTGCCATGTTTTGTACCAATTGGCCCAGTGGTTTCAGACAAGAAAATCTTTAGGTAAATTTTCCACAGGGTCCTATCTTAAACCATGTTTGGCTCTGGCAACCATCTTGGATAGTGGGCAGCGTCATCAGAAATAATTCAAAAAGTGTATTCCACACACCTAAGGACTATTGCTGCCAAATTTTGTTCCAATTAGCTCAGTGGTTTTAGAGTAGAAGATCTTTAAAGGATAGTTTACAATGACGACAGATGACAATAATGACTGGCGATGACAGACGGCAAGTGATGGCAATAGCTCACCTGTCTCCAAAGTAGTTTTTAGGCTGATATTTGAAAATTAGCAAAGAATGTTCAGAAATTTGAGGATATTTTGTGACATTTTTACCAAAATTTTAACCAATTTTGGACTTAGTATATCCTGATATATCACTGACCAATATAATTTACACCATCTTAAAAGAACCTCAATCCTTTGTCAAACACCTCCAACAACATATAAACCAAAGACCAAATGTTTAGACCTGTATAAAACTGGTATTTCTGTATATTGTGTTAATGACCATATAACTCTAACTGGTTTGTCAATCAAAATTTGTTTTCCTTACAAAATATCCTCCAGAAATTTTATTATACACAATACTTTTATATCCTATATATATATATAAGAAAATATTTTAATATTGGATGTAACACGTCATTTGATTGGTCAAATTTTTTTTATCTATCATATCATAGACTAAATTTTTGTTTTCACTATGATGTCTTTAAAGGGAATCCCAACGTTTTAGATGTCAGAATGATCATTGGAATTCAATTATATGGATTGACTGTAATTTTGTTTTCAGTCCATTCAAAATAACCTCAATGCAGTGTAAGTGCACACTTTCAAATAACGTGCTACACGGTTTATTTAGTATGCACCACGTGATTGAGGTTATTTCTTCATAGCCTGAAAAAAAATTATGGTCAGTCCTTAATTATATATTCTATACCAATGGAACAAATATAATAATATTTCTACCTTTCGGAACATACATTATGAACTCGAAGGAATTTTTTTACGGGGCTTCTATCATTTAAAGTTTTAATGTATTTATTAAGTTTAATTGTAATCTATTTGTTTACACAAATTTAAAATTAAAGAATTTATTTCTCAAATTACTGATAGATTTAAAGCCTCTTAGAATTTCAATTGTTTCCAAACACATAAAACTCAAATAAAAGTATACTCATTGGCAAAGTAGCACCTGTACCTGGGTTGATCACAGGTGCTGGATGGAATTTATTTTATTTTAGACATTTGGGCAAACATTTTTTGTTTTAACTTGTTTCTATAGGGGACACAATCTGACTTTCAAAATGCTTAATTACTAAAAAAAAAATTAAATCTAAACGACAGCCACCAAGAAAAATTTATTTGTATTAATAATTCACTACTTTTTCTTCCCTCATTGACTTACCACAAGCAATAATTATATGTTTTTCAGATTTCCCACATTTGATATCCTGCAGTTTAAATAGACTATTTTGCAAGCATTAATTTTAAAAAAAAGGTTTACAAATTCAATTGCTTAAATTATCAGAGACACTTGAAAAATCACTCAAAAGTAAATAATTTGGCACTTAATTGATAGATATTACATTCATTATGTATTAAATATTTTGAAAAAAAAAACAGTCTTGTAATGATAAAAAAAATTGCCTTACCCTGTTTGAGCATTTTGTCAGCCAAGTGAAACAGTAGCAGGTCTTATCTAAGTGAATAATCCTCTAGACAGCTACTGAAGAATGTAACTACTCATAATAATGTCAGAAATTAA
This sequence comes from Mytilisepta virgata, assembly GCA_028015205.1. Lineage (NCBI taxonomy): Eukaryota > Metazoa > Mollusca > Bivalvia > Mytilida > Mytilidae > Mytilisepta > Mytilisepta virgata. The sequence continues at coordinate 17,057,925 of CM051520.1, read as the reverse complement.
ACTTTATAACTATACTTATCAACAACGTAATGGGTTCCCCTTGCCATCATTCCTGGACCAGTAGATTTTAATTATACATTGTACATATTCCATTTCCTTCCTGTGGGATACATATGTATTGGATATAACCTTGGTACTGATATATTCATACAATCTTTTTAATATAAAGATTTTTTTGTTTGCCTGTAGATGTACTTCTTTTCAAAAGTTTTTTCCCCTTAAAAAAAGCCTCTTCTTTATAACCTAAATTTTGTGATATTCAATATGGAGTGATTCCATAATTTTATTGTCTTGAAGGAGTGTGACAGCTATCAAATTTGTTTCCAGTTATTTATCAAATTACTGATAGATTTAAAGCCTCTTAGAATTTCAATTGTTTCCAAACATATAAAACTAAAAGAAAAGTATACTCATTGGCAAAGTAGCACCTGTACCTGTGTTGATCACAGGTGCTAGATGGAATTTATTTTATTTTAGACAGTTGGGCAAACATTTTTTGTTTTTAACTTGTTTCTATAGGGGACACAATCTGACTTTCAAAGTCCTTAATTACTAAAAAAAATATTTAAATCTAAACAACAGCCACCAAGAAAAATTAGGTCAGATGGGGTAGTGGAAGCATTTCTTGAACTTATTTTATTTTATTACTTAATGTAATAATTCTATTTACAGATAAATAACATGTAACAAACTACATAATTATATGTACTGTTTCAATATTATTTGTCTTACTGTATCAGTTCAGTATTGTCTCTCTTCTGATCAAACCAACAAATGAAGCAGTCTTCAGTCAATACATGAACTTAATTTTGGTTATCAAACTATTGTGCAAAGATAACCAGGTTCTGGTATTTCAATAAACATGGAGGAGGTTTTCACAGCAAAACTTACTTTTTTAATTTGATAATATGAAATTAATCTGAATATTTTGTATAAAAATAAATTTTAGAGCCAAACACTGAAAAGGTTATATATTATTATTTTAATTTTCAGACATTTGATGTTACAGCGGAAACATAGTTTTACCTTATAATAAATATGTAATTCAAATTCTAAGATTAGGTGACATGGTTTTTTTAATAAAGAAAACAATTATACCTCTGTAATAATCTGAATACCAAAACTTGTTAAAAATCACTTCAATAAATTAATCAATTGATTTTACCTGAACTTTTTCTGTACTTTGATACAATGTACATGATTGTGTGTTGTCTCCCCTTTCCTTGTGTTAGGTTAGGATTACAAATTAACTACAAGTGTATATCAAATCAATCTAACATTCCTTCCAATCAAGAAACTGCTGAGCTTGGATTTCTTGAAATGATTACTTTCCAAAATCAAACATCTGTACTTCCTATTTTTATTTTTTTGTTGTATTCACAGTATTTATAAGTAATCAACTATAAACAAGAAGCATTTTAATAAAAGATTTAAAAGATAACCTTTAATTATACAAATCATACAAAATTATAATTATAAATCTGGATTGGCAATATTCATTCAAAATCTACATTTACACACTCTTGGCACTTATCAGAAAACTTAGAATCCATTTTTTCATGCAAAAATATGAAAAGAGTGATATTTTGATTTGCAAAAGAACTGCAATTACATTAATTAATATAAGATTATTGTTAGTTGTCAGATATTTGCAATTATAAATGCAGACATTAACTTCTCAGTTTTAAAGTTTTTTTTGTGTTGTACTTAAATGTTTGGAATGTCTTATGTATGTATCAAATAGCAATGTAAGAGTTTACTTAGTATAAAATCTACATAAAATTTAACATGGTTGTTAAATCTGAAGTGATACGACCTGTGTTGTCAAGACAAATAACCATAATCCATAAAAAGTTGTTTATCATTTAAGGTAATATTTCTAAATGGTTCTTACTAAGGTATGACATACACAAAATTTATAATTCTTCAATTGAAAAAAGGGACCTCATATATAAATTGATCGTCATCTATCAACCCATTTGAAATATTAAGTATGGGGGATAAAATGCTTGAAAACTTGTTACAAGTGTCCTTATCCCACCATTTTACCTGTCATAAAATTTAATAAATATTTATTGTAATATAATATAAGAGCATATGTAACAAAGATCCACAGACTGGTTGAGCTTGTAGATTAATTCATAATATCTTGCATCATTAGATTTGAAAATGAGAATTTTCCATGGGGTGGGGTATCACCTTATGACCATAAATGTCAATTAGTTCTGTATATATGATTAGTTCTGTATACAAGTAATAAGTAAATTTTTCATTTTCTGAATTTTGTTTAAGCTTCAATAAGCATCATTTTGATGTGTACCTTTTACTCTCATAATACAAAATAACTACTTTTCTATACTTTATTTTTTAAATCGATTTAATTTCATTTTATAATAGAAATAAATTACTAAAATTATGTGTAAAGAATGAAAATTACAGATGAATAAACAATAAATTGTTAATCCTCCTTAACATAATGAGGTGTTGTTTTTAGTACAGTACAGATATATCTTACTCTGTGAATCACAATATAAATGTAGTTTCCTAAATCTTATTAAATCAAAATCAAATTATAACATACTTACTTCCAGATCAAACACTCTAGTATATTCAAGTATTGTATGTATTCTAATTTATATACAGAATATATATAAAATGCACATGCTGTTTAATTAACAAGCGCCTGTCAATCTCAAGTTAATCTAATACATGTTCCATACTTCTGATTCAATATTTTATTTCTATCAACTCTGGTAAATCTTATCAACCTTTCATGATTTAAAGTATTCAGCTAAAAGAATGATATTTATGTTAATATCTGATTAAAACCAGAAATATAATGTATCATATTTTTCCTGAAATTTTGACTGCTAGGATGTCCTAAAATTATTTATTGTTGATCAATAAATCTTCAGATAAGTTATTTAAGAAACTATGAATTTTACTAATCTCTATGGAGATTCAGTTCTACTTTTGTCTAACAATGATTTACTTTCCATTACAATATGCAATAAAAAAGCCAATTGTTTCCTTCTGCTTTACTTGATAAACTTTTAGGTCCCCAAAATAAAATTCCCTAAACTAAGTCTGGGCTTATATTTTTAATTAAAAATAATTGAAATGAATGTAGATGTAATTTTTACCGGGAACAAAGACTAATTTAATGAAAAATAAACCATTAGATCTAAGCAGATCTTCAGATGAGATAATAATTTTTATATATTTTAAAATTTTAGCTGTGACATTATATAAATAACACTTAACTGACAGGGTGATAGAGTGGATTGTTACCCTGAGAAAACATTGCCAGCCAAGGTTGACAATATTTTAAGAGGCATAACAACTGCTCTATCACCATGTCAGTCATGTGTTATTCAATTTATCATAGTGAATGTTTTTTTTACATGCATCACCAATGGCTAAAGCAGATCTAGTAACTGCTTGACTCTGTCCGTCTTGTCCATCCATCCGTCCGAAAGACCTTGGGTAGGAAACTTTTGTGAAAGTTTTCTTGTTTTCTACAAGAGGGAATGATTTTATATTTTGTCTGCAGCTTGATAATGTTGAGTTTTAGCATGTAAGCAATTTTTGGATCTGTCGCGCAGCCACATCCTGTCTGCCGATAGTTTAAAATTCAACAATACTCAAAACACAAGAAAAATTTTTTCATGAAAGTTTTCTTGGCTTCTACATAAGGGAATGATTCTTATTTTTTCTGCAGCTTGATAATGTTGAGTTGTAGAGTGTAAGAAATTTTCGGATCTGTCATGAAGCCACATCTGCCGATAGTTTAGATCTGTCCTGAAGCCACATTTGCCGATAGTTTAAAATTCAACAATACTCAAAACACTAGAAAAATATTCATGAAAGTTTTCTTGGCTTCTACAAAAAGGAATGATTCTATATTTTGTCTGCAGCTTGATATTGTTAAGTTGTAGCGTGCAAGCAATTTTTGAATCTGTCGTGCAGCCACATCCTGTTTGCCGATCAATGAATTGCATTCTGTGATGCAAGTCCAGACCTGGTTTCGGTCTTGTTATGTTCAGAACTGCATATTGACATTTTTTGGTTCATATGTCAAAATATATCCACTCAAACACAGTGTTTTCCCCAGAGGGTTTATGCATGGTGGTACCCCCATGCATTAATTTTAGCCCCCATGCTTGAAATTTTTAAATTCCTTATAAAACTATAAAAATTTCTTTTACCCCCATCCTTCAGAATTCATGACCACCATCATTTCAGTCAATCCCCCCCATGCTTCAAAAAATTTCTAGGGAAATCACTGAAACATAGACACAGATATTTTCATTTTCTTAATTGATGTGTTTTATAAAGTGTCTGCAGTCTAGTACATCACGAAAATCACCAACTTTTACACAAAACACAAGAGGATAACATTAAAAGACATGAGGCATGTGTTAGATTAGACTGTTACCTGCAAATTGACCAATAAAAAGCTTGTACTTTTACATAAAGTATAATAAATTTGACTCACCAATTAGTAATGTGTCAGTTATGATTCAACAATAAACATATTAAAACTATATATAATTTTCATTAAGCACTAATTTTCAGACAAAAATTAAAACTTTGATTATCTTTTTGTCTTTCAACAGGCAAAACTTTTCATCAATACTCACCTCAGCCGAGTCTCAGGCACACAAGAAGTATCAAAATCATCTTTCTAATAACCACAGATATATACCTACAAGGCAAAAAATACAGATGTCAAAATATTACACAAGTTTACATGTACTTCAAATAGCTGTCATTTATCTGATGTCAAATAAATAGTAATTATGACTTCACAATATTATTGTTAGGCCTAAATCAAAATTACATTTGTTTGCTGTAAACCACCTGCCCCTCCAAAAGTAACCCAACCCAAAATTTTTATTGAACTTTTGAGTGATGATAAAAGATGGAAAATATTTGTTGGCATACTATTGAAAGCACTTTGAATTAAAAGAAAAATCCCCATAAAAACTGGATGAAAAATAAAAAATTTACATGTCAAGCCAAATTGCTTTTTTGCCCCTTTAACCCCTTATACCTTGAAAACCATAAAACATAGGAAATATCTGTTAACATACTACTGAAAACACTCATGAAGATGAATTAAAAAAAAATCTCCATTGAAATCAGATGAAAAATATTTTTTTTTATGTTTCATCCCAAATTGCTTATTTTGACCCCTTTAACCAATTGTATCTTGGAAACAATAAAACACAGAAAACAGTGGTAACATACTAATGAAAACTATCATCAAGATGAATTACAATACAAACACTATAAAGTGGTGATATATAACAGACATTTCTGGATCAGCTTTTATTGTCATTAAAACATTGGATAACCAAATATCATCGAAATATTGTGAGAAATATAATCAAACAGGCTTTTAAAAGGGGTCACAAAACTTTGGCTGCAGGGATTGAAACCCTACTTTAACAGATTTTCAAAATTTATCAACTGAAAAAATTCGCAAGTGTAACTAAAAGGTTTTGTCACTGTCAATGCATGACCACAGATGAAAACTAAAATAATGACTTTCTTTTTTACAATGCAGCAAAATTAATAATACATAATTTCTTTTGTAAAAACAAAAAAATATAGGCGTACATATAACTTTTTAAAATGAATTTTATCTTCCAGAAAACATTTCACTATAGGCTATAATGTTTTCATATTACTGGAGGTTACAGCTCTTTGTAGACCTGTTCTAACCAAAAGTTACCATCCCATAAAGAAGAAATTGTACTCTGATAAAGTAATATTTTGACTAAACATTTTGACATTTTATAAATAAAATAATCTGTCTTATTCTATAATGTACCGTATCAAGTTAAAAGCAATTTTTTGTTTTTCTGTGTAAGGGAGATCAATCAAAACTTTTTTTTATGTCATTTCAGAAAAAACAATAGTTATTTCCCTTTGTATGAACTATTTCACTAATCCTTAACAAAATTCTGCAGTTAAAATACTTGAATTCTTGAATTTTTACACAGACTCCTGACTTGTTAAAACATATCATTTACATCTGGTTATTATTATATGAAGTTAAACTTTAAAAAAAAGTAATATTTTATAATCATTAATGGGTATTATTGTATTAATAATAGCCAATAACCTTCATCTTCATCTTCTGCTCATCTGATTTTAAATGTTCAAACTACTTATCCACTCAAATGAATCTTTATTCAAGACTATTTCCAAATGTATCCTTAATTTTCATACGAATGCTTTTTTTTTTATCCTTGATTTTATTTTATGTCCATTACTTTCAGAAATAATATTCTTTATCTTTTTTCAGTTCCTGGTTAAATAATAACGGTAAATTTCCATAATTTTTTAATTTATATTTAAACATCTCCTGTCACTAATGTACAATGAAATCAATTTATTAGTAAATGAATATACATTAAATTTGCATTATGGGATTTTACTAATTGGATTGAAATTAAGATATTATAAATAGTATGCACAAACCAAAAAATTAAATAAAAAAAGTATATGGGAGATAACTCTAATTTACTTAACCTGATTGATAAAAAATCAAACAATATTAATATTTCATTTTATTTTACTGCCATTTTTTTTTTAAATTCTTAAGATATTTTCCAGTACTGTGAATTCAAATTTACCAATCATTTTTAGTTTCAAATTGACCATTTTGTGTGTTTAAAATCAGATCTGTCTGCAAAAAAAATAAGTCTTTATATTTCTCAAAAGTTATTCTTGTCAAATTATGTCTATGACACTGTCAGAATCTGATCCGTAAATAAATTTGTCTGTGAGACACAGGGAATCGTTTTTTTCCTCAATTTTGGAAGTTTAATAATATTTCAAAGAGAAAACTGAATATTCAATGGATTATTTAAATCAAATTTCATTTAATTGTCACCATACTTAACAATAATTTTGGCACTCAATTGTGCTCAATGCCTAAAATGTTGAAAACCAAAATAACAATCAAAAAGGTTAAAAGGAAATTCAAAATGAACAAAACTTGTAAAGCCAAAACCATCTAAGGACAGAGGGCCTGAGACCACAATTAATCTGCCTCAACTCGTTGTCCACGAATATAGTTCCCCATATTTTATATAGTATTTTTTCCATTTTATTTTTCCCACTTTCTGTTTGCCTTTTTCAAAGTATCTTAGTTAAAATATAAAGCACAAGGGTCAAATCACTTATTTTTAAAGAGTTTTTAAACAGAAATATGTACAAGTTGTAATTTGGTGACTATCCAAATGACCCAATTTCAGGATGCTGTGAATGATAACTATACCCCTTAAAGACATTTTGGGTATTTTCTTGAATCTACAATGGTAGAGTTTCTATAATTTTGATATATTTTCAAGTTATGAGTGTAAATTGAATAAAAGAAAGATTATGAAGTTTGAGCTGGTACAATTTTTTTAATTTGACTTAATGCTTATATGAAAACGCACTATAAAATAATTGTGGTCTCGACCCTAAGAGATGAATATGAAAAACATGAAAACATGCCTTGTGATGCATAAAAAGTATACACATAACTCAGTTTGGTCTGATTATGTCATAGAAAGCTTGTTTTGTCAATACATATTCATTTTCCTATTATTTTGAACAAACTCAATTTTCAGTGCAAAACAAAGAAATTGAGCCCAAGGCTTACAATCGACTTCATAAAAGCTAGGTAAAATCAACTTTTTTGCATCTATCTGAATGCAACAAGTTTGGATGAATCATTCTTGAGCTGTTAAGTTCAAAAGAATTTTTTTATTTGGTCTGAGGATAGAAATATAACTGAATTTGTCATGCATTTATAGCTGCGGCAGGTAAATCACCATGGATAACACAATACTTTTATCACTTACATGCCACTTTAAGTGTATAAACTATTAAAAATGTTTAAAAGTGTGCAAGTTATATTCATAAGTAATATTTTAATGATATAAATATATTTGATATTAAGCTTGGCTCTCAATCCTTCAATAAAAGTGCTATTTGTGTTGTTTTTCTGAGTAAATATATGTGAGCTGAGTGCACAGATGTATATAGTCTGAACCCTTTTGTGTGCAAATACCCATTTTTTGCCACATTTTCTAGTTGATTTAAATAAATGTATCATTTAAATGATAAAAAATACCAACCAAATCATTTGAATCAATTTTTTTTTCCAAACATCAAGTGAAAATTCTAGCTGAAGTGAAGTACCGCACTATTACAGATTTGCTTTTTTGCCAGTTTCAGCCTTTATTTTTCTTAATTGCATTGTCATGCATACCTATTTTTGATTAAAAAAGTAAGCAAAATACCTGAGAAAATTTACCATTCAACTTTCATAAATGAATATTTTATCTTTTTATATCATAGCCCCCTGTAATACCAAAAACCAAGATTTTGTACTCTAGGGTATAAACTATGCCAAATTCTGCTTTGTTCTAGATTTCTAGTGCAAATGACTTTATTTAGTAAAAGAGATAAAAAAAATCAGTCAAAATAGTTAAACTTTTATTTCTGTGATAAGTACAGAATGAATTTCTGAAGTGAATAGTACAGAATTGGACAGCTGTACCACTAAGTATAAACAAAAGCATACATTCCAGAAATGTTGACAGATTGTTATGAAACTTGGTTGAAACACTTGAAATAAACTGTATTTGATATGCACAAAATTTTATGTGAATCAGAATTCCTTCTACCCCTAAAAAGCCTGACAACACAATTAATCTGCCTCAATTCGTTGTCCACGAATATAGTTCGCCATATTTTATAGTGTATTTTGTCCATTTTATTTTTCCACCACTTTCTGTTTGCCTTTTTTCAAGTATCCTAGTTAAAATATAAAGCACAAGGATCAAATTACCGGTACTTAATTTTGAAGAAATATGTACAAGTTGTAATTTGGTGACTGTCAAAATGACCCAATTTCAGGATGTTTGGGGCTATGTGAATGATAAATTTCAAGACATTTTTGGGATTTTCTTGAAGTTCAAATGGTAGAATTTTCTATAATTTTGATATATTTTCCAGTTATGAGTGTACATTGAGTAAAAGAAAGATTATAGAGTTTGAGCTGGTGCAGTTTTTCTAATTTGACTTAATGCTAATATGAAAATGCACTATAAAATAATTGTGGTCTCGGGCCACAGCTATGCACAAGGTAGATACTCCTTTTTTTTAAATTAAGTGTTGTTGAATAAAATGAAGCCTGTTAGAATTTAAGTTCCACATCTTCATAACAAAGACAAATTACAAAAATAGTAAAATACCAAAAATGTGACAAAAACTGGACAAATATAACTACTGGAATGGTGTATACATTACTGTATACAAATATTCCTTCAGAAAGATAGAAAAGCTTCTTTTATAATTTTTTGTAAAATAAACCTAAAGCGTTAATAAATTCACCATGGATATTATTGTACAAATATGCCCACCGTGATATTCAATAGCTTAATTAAGCTCTGCCCAGAGTTATTTATATTACAAAACATATATACCACGTTTCTTACCTGTAACATATTTAAATAATCTTGCACATAGCCCCTGTTTATTTAAATACATGTATGTTAACTCAAAAGAAACGTGGTATATATAATACTTATCTACCATGTGAAGGATGTTATATCAAAGAGTTAAAAGTCTCCATACCCTTCCTATCAAACCAGAAATCTACGATTACAAAGATCGCTTCGTTCCTGCTCTAATTTTGGTGTGTGGCTGTGTAGCTCCCTGAGATGCACCTTACAGCAAGTGATGATTGTAGATCACTTAATTAGTATCGGAGAATTGAACTCAATATGATTATAAGTCCCTTGGTATTGGAGAACTGAACTCGGACATAAAACAAAACCTAAGTCAATGAAGAGAGATAAGTAGGTCAGAGTGATCTAAGTTGGGAGGCTGTGTTACTCACCGAGATGCAACCTCATACCAAGTTATATGACTCTAGGTCCCTTGATAATGGATACTGAACTCGGACGTAAAACTTAACATAAATCAATGAAGCATAATAAGTAGGTCAGAGTGACCTAATTTTGGTGAGAGGCTGTGTTACTCCCCGAGATGCACCTTCCCACCAAGTAATATGACTATAGGTCCCTTGGTATCTGAGAACTGAACTCGGACGTAAAACTTAACATATGTCAATATAAAGCGATAAGTTGGTCAGAGTGACATAATTTTGGTGGGAGGCTGTGTAACTCCCTGAGATGCATCCTCACATCAAGTAATATGATTGTAGGTCCCTTGGTATAAGAGAACTGAACTCAGACGTAAAACTTAACCTAAGTCAATGAAGCGTGATAAGAAGGTCAGAGTGACCTAATTTTGGTAGGAGGCTGTGTTGCTCCCTGAGATTCACCCTCACCCCAAGTAATATGATTGTAGGTCACTTTGTATACCAAAACTGATTTTTTACATAAAATTTAAAGGCCAGTCAACCGTGTGATATGGGTCATGTGTCCTTCATCTTATGTCACATGGACATTCTCTTCATGATGCACCTGCACACAAAAATATATGATCCTATGTCAACAAGTAACTGAGAACCGGCTATGTTTATAATTCCTGTTAAATATAACTGAATATTTATCATAAAAACTCTTTTTAAATGACTGCGGCTTATAGTGTAAATTCAGAAATATTTTGCAAATCTTTCTTTATATACAATATTACAAGACTTTATTTATGAACTAGCAAGACCTTAGATGTGAGTTTTCGTGATTGTGATCTTAATCTTGTTGCAATTCTTGCAATAAAAAATCACACTGATTTCTGAAAATACAGTGTAGTTTCATTTCTGAAGAATACAAGTATTGCCAAATTTTATATAAATTATAATTTATTCACTTCATTTGGTAATTCATATTACAATTAAATGTTTAATTATTTATTTGTGTCTGATGATAACTTAATAAATTTGCTTTGTTAACGTAATTCAATTAATTGTATAATTTATTTTGACAATTAACAGAGTTTAAGATGGATGCATTATTAGACAAAAATTAATTTATGGTGACTTTTCTTCCATTATTTTCAAATATGTACTTTGTCAGTTTTAATGTATTTAATAAAATGATGGGGAGATTTCAATTTTGTTGGTATATAAATTATAATATCTTTCTAGATTTGTTGGTATATAAATTATAATATCTTCCTAGATTTATTCGTTAATTAACTGTTATAAGATTATTAGATCCCTGATTTTTGATTGTCAATTTTTAATAAATAACTGTAACTCCAGGCTGTAACTTTAAAAAAAAATGTATCAGTAGCAGGGATCATATAATACTATATACTTCTTATACAGTTCCTGATTAGTAGTTAGAAAATAATGACATTTTTCATAAGTTTTTGAAATAAATTTCAAAGTATTTATTGGAATTATGACCTGAATGAGCATAAAATTACAAAACACCTGTTAAGCTGCTTCCTACAAACTGATAGGATGTATTATTCTCTGACGTATTTAAAATACATCACTGACGAGGCTGTTAAGAACAAAGAATCCAGTCAATTTAGCATTGTTGTCGTCATGAGATTCACTTCCGCAAAGAGAAAAATTATATTGTGGGCGTGGCTTATTCCACGTGGCGCCTTCACACGTGCTTTCGTTTCAATCAAGTCTTTGAAAGATACTCATCAACTGATAAAACTCCATCAGTCAGTAAATTGTTCGTTTCATGTAATATTTATTTCAATATACACATTTTATATAGAACATTCGAATAATTAAAAGTTATAGTACACAGAGATAACAAGGATCTTTCAACCTAATCTAGTTTTGTTTTCGTGACCTTTTAATAGCAACATTGCACTCTGGGAAAAGTTTAAGCGTTGTCACGTGATTTCTTTGTGTGCCGTACTCGCGTGTGAGTCAGAACCCTGTCACCAAATAACACGAAATTATCTTTATGTTTTGGTAAATTTATATAGAATTTCAACACGAAACTCTCCAGTTTTATCGGAGAGTCATTACTGAATGTGGATGTATCGGACTTAGAAATGCAACAGTGAAATTTGAGCATTCCAAGCGCTTTTTCCGTGCAGGGAGTTGGAGTTTCGTGGGGTTATGGCGGTGGTTGGACATAGACACGCGAGGCATATTATGGCATTTCAAGGAGGGGCTCCTCCTGCCCCGTCTCAACATGCAATCCTTACAGCAGCTGTAGCTGTCCCATACTTTCAGGTTGTACCGCCACAAGACGTACAACCCGATAGACCGATTGGGTATGGGGCATTTGGTGTTGTATGGTGAGTGTTTTCTTTGTTTCTTTCGTGCAAGTCTGTTCAAAGAAATACCTTACTATTATCATGAATCCAGATTTAACTATAAAATTCATATTAACTCAATGAATTAGTTAGTTAGAAAAAGTTAGATAAATTTTCCAGGAAGTTTCGTCTTTTGTCCTTTATTTTTTATGTGACATTGTCAAAAATCAGCTGATTGGTAGTGACATGTGAACACAATTCAGACAAAGGTTTCCCATTCATTCTGACCTATTTAAGTTTGTTTTATTCCATTGATTTATTTTTGTTCTATCATTGAATAAGATTTATTTTATTTTGTTAAAGAAAATAAAAGTAAGATTTGAAAAAAATATTTTTTTTGTTTCTTTTACTGTAAAATCTGTTTGTCATTCATACATTAAAATACCCCCAAAAATGAAGTTGATACAAATTTAGAACCTTTCATATCATTAATTTGAAGACATTTATTTTGTCACAAACACATTTTAAATGAAAAAAAAAGATTTAGTAGTGAAAATAAAACTTTACAATCCAGAGTTGTATTAATTTTATAAGACGAAAAAAAAAAAAAAATATTTTTCAGTTATAATTTCATTTTACAAGATGATTTCATACCAAAATTAAAGTTTTATAATTACATTGTATCTTTGAGTAAACAAGTGCAATAAAATAATTAATTTAAAAAAAAATTATTTTTTTCAGGGACAATATATTTACTGTCTTAAATTATTATGTAAAAGTATATATAATTTTATTCTTTTACTGATGCATTTTTAGTGTTTATAAAATATACCAAGATTTGACAGGTACTTAACTTCGGAGATAAATTGCTTAAATACATTACACTTTATTGGAAAAAAAATCTGGGAGATCAAGCATTTGAAATAGAGCATGAAAGAAACTTAACAATATATCTATATGAAAATGATGATGATAGGTAAAAACCAGATGTACGATAGGTCACTGACCATATAATGACCAGAAGAGTCAGTTGTTAGGTCAAAAAGTAATAAAATTTAGTTTATGGTTTATTTTGGGTTAATGATCATTTTAAAAACAAGTTTCACATCTTCAGATTTCTAGGTGATCATCCCAGACATGTAAGAATTAGGCAGGTCTCTCAGAAGAGGGCAACCCCTTAACTGAGGGAAGTCCCTGTCAGGAGAGGTAAATTTCAAGTGATGAAAATTAATCTTTTATATATTGACGTTTTTATTTAAAAGAGCAAAAATTCTTCAACTTTTTCCAAATAATAATATTTGCATCTACAGTGTACAATAAAGATGACCCCACATGTCCATGAACATACCATTAACTAGATACAATTAGTGTTGTTTTGAAAAAATGTAGCAAATTGTTTGAATATAGGAGTGCCCTTCTTAATTTAAAATTAGAACTTCTTAAAATTACTTTAAATGCACTTGAAATTAATCCCTCATCTGAGGGTTTGTTTTCAAACTGTTACATGGTAATGTTTGTGCATCTTTTTAATGTATATTATCAGGTCAGTGACAGACCCACGAGATGGCAAGAGAGTGGCTCTGAAGAAAATGCCAAGTGTATTCCAGAATTTGGTCTCATCAAAGAGAGTATTCCGTGAATTAAGAATGCTTTGTCACTTCAAGCATGACAATGTAAGTTACAATAAGGCAAATCCTATATTCTAGTTTTTTTTGCTGTTTAATGAAAAACAATTTTACCTGTTGAGCTATACGGGATACAGCAATCTGTTGTAGCTTAATCCAGCAATAATATTGCTATATTATATATATACATGTAGCAACTTTTATTTTCATATTATAATAAAGTGCTGTTTCAGCTTTAAATTGGAATTTCCCTTTATACACACATGTATTAGATGCATTTCAAAATTTTTCATTGCAAAAGCAATTTATATATATATGGATTACGTTTTCCACATCATATTTCATAATTTAGTTGTAGCTTCATTCCCAGTTTAACAAATAAAATACAGTGACACCAATTTTGATGCAGAGGATGTACACATTTCATCAGTTTATGACATTATTTCTAAAGAAAAATGTAATAATTATTGAGAACATTTATTGTATTCCATCTTAATACTGGTATCATAAGATGATTCAGTTGTCTGTAAATTTTACATGGTTTGTTGTTACCTTAGAAATAGTACTGTTTTTGGTGTTAGTCTTTACATGTAGCAAGATTGTTTGTTATTATTTCTCAGAATTGAAATATTGCATTCATTCAATGTGAAGATTGTTCACAACTGTCAAGTTATCCCCAAGAGCACATGTAAATGTGTTAAGGAGAGAAATAACTTGACCTGTGATACTGCCTCTCATGTTAAAAGAAATTTTAGTTTATTTTTGGGTTGACAGATGTTGGGCATCTTAATCACACTTCCTGTTCTGAAAATTGGTCAAGAATTAGAAGCTTACTTTTTGTATATAATATTTCAATACAGAAAATGCAGGAAAATTAGAAATTTTTATCTCTCCATTAAAATTCTAATATTAAGAAAGTTCATTAGATATTTTCCACCAAAAATTTCTTTTCTGATAATAGAAACCTGAAATGTATATTGTTTCTCAGAGTAGAGCAAGATATTTTATTGGTCCTTAGGACCTAGATCAGACCTAAACCAGATCAATACAACATAAAAATCCTAAATCTAAATAATCTGGTTGGTTTTATCATTTCTTATGCTAAAGAAAAAGAAATCCAGACTGTTGTCTTTATCAGAAACCAGCTGATGATGTACATTTCTGCTCCAGCAGCTGTTCATAAGCTATCAGTTGTAATTTGAAATATCACTGGTAACCACACGATTTTCATTATTAAAAATAATAATTCTGGCCTAAGGAATACTGCCTTAAAAAGAAAGCCAAACATATGTATTTAAGCTGTTTTGATGGAAGAAATTAAGAATCTTCCTGTCTCTTACAATCATATTTGGACAATCCTGTTTTTCAGTTTATTAAATGGATTCAATTTGATAATTCTTTTTTATTTTTGTTGTCAAGGATTGACTTTTTTGGTTAAATTATTTGTTTATCAACTTTTGAATTTTGTCCCCACTTAGTCTGTGTATATTTGTTTTGGATAGGAAGTAAGTTATTTTCTTTGTTAGAAAACTGCACCAGGTGTATTTTAGGAAAAACTAGTTGGTCTTTGTCTGAAAGTTAAGCTGTCACAAGAGCCATATGTTGACAAAGAGATAACCAACCCCATGCCCAGACCTGTATGTTACCTGTACAGGTATTCTAGGTATGATCGTTATGTGGGTAGAGTTTAGTCGTCACCTTTATTGTTCCTTAGTACTGACACATTTTGACCCAGTTGATAGAAGACTAACTAATCAGTTTACATTTCAATTGGTCCCCTTTTCAATTAAAAGTATTTAACACTTAAAATGATTTAGATGTCAACTAAATGAATATTATGATGTCTTACTCATATTTTATCTGTGTCATGTTTGTGGATTTGTTTTTATTTGGGAAAGTAAGAAGGTGTAACAAAAAACAAGAAATACACAATTGAGGGAAAAAGTTTTTCATGTGTATTTATATTTGGAATGTACAGTTCGTCTATGCTGAAACAATATTTCTTGTTTTTCATTTGCATAGGTCTCAATTTGAATGCACATATACAGTAAAATCTGCTCATTTATCATTTTAATATACAAACTGTACAATAAACATCATGATCAAATGAAGTTAGATATATAATATTTATATATATTGTCAAGATAACAGTCAAACAATATCGTATAGCAATTGTATCAATATTTTTAATACACAATGTAGGTGTCATAATTTTTTTGAAATTTAAGATTTGTTAAATTCTTAATGGATATCTAAAACATGTACATTTTGCAATCCATAAATATTTGTACATGTACATATCCAATTTAGATAATTACTAACACTTTTTTTAATATTATTATTGTAATAAATAAATGTAGTAAATATGTGCTATTCATGTACGGGGTACAATATTTCTACTTGTACACATACATGTACATATACATATAAGTATACATATACATATTGATAATAAATAAATAATGCATACATCTATCCATTTTTCATTAGTAGAATTTGGTGGATGTAGAGATTTGCATTCTAATTACATATAAAAAAATATAACTATAAAATTGTCCATTTATCAATTAACCATGTAACTTGGTAAGTTGCAAAAAATGTATTTGCAACAGACAAAATTGTGTTTGACCAAATCACTTTGTCAGGATTGGCATATTCTGTCAATTAAATTGTATGAAAGAAGAAGAAAACTTAGTTATTTTAATTAAATTATGTTGATAACACTTGTCAGAAAAAAATAAGAGTGGAAAAAGAAACAAGTACGAGATGTGTCCAGCATTCTTTAAGTTTTTAACAAGTATGAATATGTATTGACTAGTCTCTGTGTGTTCCACATAATAAATATAAAGCATATACTGTGTAATAACTTTATTATGATAAAACTTTGTTAAGTTCCCTAGAGAATATTTCTGCCCACTACTTTGTATCCCACGAAGGAGGGATACAAAAAATTATAATTTGTGGTTAGTATTCATCAAATTATTAGTCATTCAGTTGTGAACTTAAGGAAAGGACCTGTATTTTCATACTATATACTTTATAATGTCATTGTCATTCAGAATGAAAAATTTGGTCAAAAATTTTCACTATCAAATAACAAGCTCCTAAATCCCTTCATATTTAAATATACCCCTATAAAAGAAAAATTCACACCTGTTCTTCCATTCATGACTCGATCAGACTAGTAAAAGTAGCAATTCTATTAAGTCAGATGTAAAATTGTTAGTTATATGATTGATTTTCTTTTGACTTCTTCATTGAGAGGATCAGCCATGATAGAATGTAATTACCTACCTGTACAGGTAAAGACAGCTGATAAAGGTCACAAAGTTTACCTTCAAAATATGGATAATATACTCAAATGAGAAATATTTTTGTGCCAATTAGAATATTTTATAGGAAAGAAAATTTTTTTTTTTCACATAATGTACATGATTTAAGATCTGGTACATGTATCTACTTTGTATCAACCTCTTCTGTTCCTCTGATACTTTGAATGGTTGTTTTATACAGATTTTTATACTGTTCCTAAACATTATTGCCTTGGAAATAAACATTTGATTTTAAGGGAGAACTTGAAATAAAAACACCATATTTGCCAAAAATAGAAGTAAACGCAAAAATTATGAAAAATTCAATATTTGATCAAGAATCTTGAAAAAAATAGTGTACAATCCAGTCTTGTGGACATTGCAAAATCCCCCTCCCCTCCCATCAAGTGCAATAAATTTAGAAAAATAATTCAACACAATAAATTTATACAAAAAATAACAGGGTCCAAGATCTTTTTCTTTTCCTTATATAAATCAATAGTTGCTTCATAAACAGTTGTTCAAATGACTGAATCACTAGAAAAGCCGTACCCTATTCCCTACCTTCCCCAAAGTTCTCAGTGGGTCATTGACTACATATTTTATTAGTAGATTTATTTTAAAAATTTTATTGTTAGATCTTTCTTATAACTTTTTATATGAAAATATTTCAAAGAAAATTAATTCTTGTATACCAGTATTTTGGCTTAGATTTGTTGAAGTACAGGTCATGCTGTGTAAGTTATCTTTTCTCTATAGGTTTAGTTGATAGAAGTTGTAGTTTATGGAGAAAACCTTGTCAGAATACAAATATTATAACAAAGTTCTTTGTAAATACTGGCTTTTGATGTTTTATTTTACATGTTGTAAAATCCACACTTGTCCAAGACATAAAATACTAATTTATCTCTTCCTTCAAACCAGACATACATTTGTAGATGAAAAGACTTGTCTGTACAATGTACTGTTTGTACAAAAATATCATTTTTGAAAAGTTTTATCAAATTATGGTCTGTCTACATGTATGTGATAATTCTGTCTGCAGTTATTTACATGTATGTGCCTATTTCTTTTCAGGAATTTTTAATTTTTTTTTATTTTGACAAATATTTTTAAATTTCCTTTTATATTTTTTCTGATTATTGTATTTCTAACTAATTTTTTGAGTAATTAGATTTAAGAAAAAGGTTTCTTTCAATCATTTTGTTATTCTTTAAAAGCAATCATACAGCCCAAAAATTAATATGAACAATGAAGTGTAAAACGATTTCATTCACAAATTTATAGAATATTAACAGAGCATTCACAATGGGCATACCATAGAACCACTTCATAACATACATAACTTCCGTTCACCAATGACTAAATGTTACATGTAAATTCTTCTAAAATATCTTCTTCATAATATTTTGTAACATTTATAAAATCTGTTGCTAACTTTTTTTTCAGGTATTATCAGCACTAGACATTCTTCAACCACCACACATAGACTTTTTCCATGAAGTGTATCCTTATCAGATAAGTCAATACATAAAAATATACTGTGTAGCTTCATATACATGTAGCTGTAGAACTTAGGTATAGATAAATATATCTTTGTGCAATATGGACATTTTGGCTCCGTCAACTGCAGTCAGAATTGTTAGAGTTAATTTGCCAACACGATTGAGTACTTTTCATTAGTACCATTTGTTACATACACAGAGAAAAGAGCAGAAGTTCACAGACCGATTTGCTCTTATTAGGATTAGGACTTGGTAATTTAGAAATGTTTTTCGTATTACATGTAAGTGCAGTATCATGAATCTTTTAAGGTGACGTGATCACATACCACGACTAAGTTGCACAAACATCAATTAAACAACATTTAAATTTAAAGTGTCAATTTTATATAGTTTATTAATGACACTTAAACTTTAAATGTCATACGACCTGAAGTAATTACAAAGCCCGTCCATTGGTTAGGTCAAACCGTCTCGCTAGGCTTAAAAGAAAAGTTTTGCCGTCTTATGATATTTAATGAGTAGAGGCGGATCCAGAGGTGGGCGTAGAGGTCAGATCGCCAAAAAATATTTTTTTATCAATATATATGATTTTTAGCGTAACATTTTTCAGTTCCAAATTTTATGCCCCTTTTCAAAACTCCTGCATCCCCCCTGATGAGTATCATTAAAATTATAGGGATTCCCATATGAAACTGAAAAAAGTAGTAGTCATCCCATAAAAACATTCATTAAAATTTTTTTAATTATATACCAAAGATTCATATTACCAATTAGGAGAAGGTTCTTGATAAAATAAGATGGAATAAATTATACTTAAATTGTTTTAATGTTGGAGTGATCATGTGACTTTGTTTATATGAAGATACTGGTACATGTAGTACATGATACTAGGTATAAACAAAACAAACTTTACTGTATCAGTCTGTGTATAAACCATTCAGTGTCATTAAGGTCCAAATGAATGAAATGTACATACTGAAGGGAAAAATTTTTATCACCGGAATTTAATTATCAGTGAACTTGGTACATGTAAACATCAAATTAGTATGATAGGAGTGACCATTTTTGATAAAAAAGTTTTCCGTACACAGTACCACATTCCCCCCATTGTTACAATCAGCACCTGTTGTTATTGTAGGTCTGGTTTTATCACCTGCTTAGTACATGTATTCACATCATGGTCATGTTTTATAGTCCTAAATTGTAAAGGGGAATAAATTATAGTGTATAAATACAAGTAGACTAAAAATAAACAGACATGCTACATATATTTTTATTTGTTGGTATAAATGCAAGAGTTGTATATGACAGTTGACACATTCGGGTTAGTGGATAGCACCTACATGTTAGCACCAAACCTGATTCAAAATCTTAGAACAGTCTTCTGATTGAGAGATGTATGGTATAAACTCATGTAGAGAATAGACATGTCAAGCACAAACATGTAAACAAAGGTTTTATAATACTTGTATCCATTTGGTTTTATTGACATCACTCAGAATTATAGAGCACTCTACTTGTAATTATAATATCATTAATTGGATAACATGTATTTTGAATTTAACTGGCCTGAAATACAGCAAAAAAGATGTTTAATAATAAAGGAAGATTTCCTTCGTGTAAATAATGTTACAGAAAAAATAAATATCTGATAAACATATTTTTATCATATTGATTTGAGATAACCTTAATGTAAATGTAGAAATTAATTAAGCAATAAGTGTGTGATATCCAGTTAAATATTTGATCTAAAGTTTTATCATTTCCTGAACGGTACAAAGTGTATGGTTAGTAATGGATACTTTCATTATATAATAAAATTTTAAAGAAATTTCTGTCAAGTAAATAAGAAGTTGATTTTTTCTATACATAATAATAAGGACAGTATATATTTTTGCAGTCTTTGTATCGAAACAGTTAACGTCACATTAATATTGAACATTGAACCATATTTAGCCACTAGCATTGAAAGAGTTCGCTGAACCTACAACTAGTAGTGTAAATAATTAAGTACCCAATGATATTGGATTTCTGTTGAAACACTTGTCCGTGTCATCTGTCCCTTTTATACAGATCTGCATATAGAGGACATGGTTGATTTGCTTAACTTTCATGTTGGTATCTGACCATAGGTTAAACAAAAGTCACAAGGTTATGGGCAAATGGACAATGTGTGTGAGAAATATTGTCCAGGCCTTAGGTTAACTGGCTTATAGAAAGTTTAAATTAAAGTTGTATTTGGAGGGGGTCACAAGGTGAAAAGAGACCCTTTCTATATAGAACCTGCTGACTGAAGGAAAAATGTCTTCAAATTGCTGAACCTTATAGCTAAAAAGTTAAAAGGGAAATTTATTCTCTGAAATAAAAGAAATATTGACATGTCAAGAAAAAATGTATTGAAATATTTTTGTTATTCTTCTGTTTCTGGTGAATTTTAAGTATCCTTTATTTAAAGTAAAGGGTCAAGCCAGTCCTAAGCAACATACAAATGCCCAATTCTGTTAAACAAGACATGAAACAAATAATGATAAAGATTAAATTTGATGAAAATGATTCTAAAGCTACATGTATCTTTATGCTTCTATTAACCTGACTCGCCCTATTATTTGTTTTTACTCAAAATATTATTTTTGACATAATTATATTGAAGAAAGATTGTCTTTCCTATATATAGAAACCATTTTTAAATTCAAATATTTTTTCTTCAAATTGTTCAAACACCTATATGGATGTAACCTATTATTTTAATAGCATGTTTGAATTAACATGATGGGTATTTTTTTATCGGTCTGAGTGACTACATGTACGTATTATTTTTATTGCAGAGACCTATTAGTTTATAATGGAATTATAACTATTTGTATGTTTATAATTAATTACTATTGAACATCAGCTGTTTGATGTCATAGTAAACCTATTTATGTTCATATAACCAGTTTATGACTATCTTTAGGTATAGAAATAACCTTTTAGGACATTTCATTAACATTGATACGGTCATGTTTGGGTCATTTCTACCTATATATTTGACAGGTGACCAGTGGATTGTCAGTCACCTGTATTTACATGTAGTGTGAATATCCATGGTTATGTGATCAAGTAAATTACTGGTATAAAAAAGTCAGATCTTCTGGGGTGCTTCTCAAGAGGGGGGCATTTCACTGTACTAATTCCCAAAGATTATGTACTATATACTATATACATATGAAAATCAGATAAAATGAAATGGTTTTTGGTGGAGATGGCAATTATCAGAATCAGACATTTATTAGAAAGAGAAATCCCTTGGATTCAGATAGAGAAAACAATATATCAGATGGAAGGGTAGCCATGTGTTACTGCACATCCTGTACAATGGGAGGAATAGAAAATATTAAATGGGGCGTACAGATTCTGAGTCTAGACAGTAATTATACTAAACACCTGATTGACCTACTTCGTTTTTACCTGTAATTATTATGAAATCTTACAACATGAATTCTTTCCTACTCCCTAATGGCTATTGATTGTTCCTTTTCTTGGTCCCAAGGCTTTTTATGTTTCAGAAACCTGTAAATGGACATTACATTAGCATGATGAGACAATTAAATGATGTTTCAGACTTTTTATGCATGTTGAATGGTCATAAATCTACTGAAATTTAATATTCTGATGTAAAACTTTACCTTGGTGAAAAGTACACTGACATCTGTATAGATTGTATAGGTATATTTTGTTGAATTGCTACTATCGATAGGTTAGTAAATATAAGTCAAAAGGTTTTTTTTGTGCTAAAAGGCTTTAGGTGCTCTTTCGCTTTTATGGTTTGTTCTCAAATTATGCATGTGTTTGAAACATGAAAAGAAGTGAAAATTTAATTTTTAAAAAAAGTTAGTGGTATGTGGGGTGGGGAAGGGGGGGGGGGGGGGTCTGAAGAAAGTGAAATATTTTGCATGTCCATTGAAAGAAATGAGAACATTAAGAAATAGCCATTTAATTCAGTTGTATTTTTATACAGTACAGCATTGATATAATTTTTGGTCAGTATTAAAGTGAAGACCCAACATAATGGAAAAACTCCATTGATATTGGTTGCTATATGTTACACTTCCTGTAGTAATAAACTTCTCAGTGACCATCAAAAGGTCACTTGGGGTCATCTGGATGTTCAAATTACTGTAATCTTTGTTAACAGAAGTATAGCACAACTCAATAACGGGAAAGGAAAATTATTTGTATGCTTCTTTTCTCAGTTAAAATTCTAAACTGCAAAATTTCAGTGGCCCTACATATTCTACAAAATGAAGTGTAATTCTGTGTTTGACTGATGGATCAGATAGGATAGATTGATTTAGACAGAAGTTATCATGTTTAAGTATTGTTAATTATGAGTGTAAGGAAATAGCCATTTTCACCTTTAATTGATGACTGACATAAATCTATATTACTCTGTCTTAAAATCTATACAATACTTGGACATTTACATATTGTTTTATGTTTGGTTTCCAGTGCTTTCCAATCCTCAGAAATATATAATACTGAAGACTTTTTCAGATTTCAATAAAAAAAAATCTGTGTAACTATGCTGAAAGAACAGTGCCTGAATTAATACTTTTTGTCTGTTTGCCTCTGTAATACTAAAATTTAGTTGCAGTCAGAGTGACAACCTTCTTAAATGATTTAACATACTTTAACTATTTTGATAGGTATGAAACTGCATTCATTTAAAGTTGTATTTTGTACAAGAAAATAATTTAGCTATTATTGATGTAACAAGCAAATCATATGTGATCAGTACAATAATTTCATGTAATCCCAAGAAAAGCCGAAGGACATTTTTTTCATTGATTGTTTAATTTAGTCAATGTCATTTGTTCTAGCCCAAGGACACAATGAACTTGATAGTTGTTAGTCCTCAAACAAAGAGAGGAAGTAAAAAGGGACTCTTAGTTTTTTTTATCTACACTAAGATCTTTTTGAAAAACATTTTGAATAAGACAAATAGATATGATGATGGATTGTCTTAGATTGTGTCCCTTTCTTATATCATAATTGATAATAATTATAATGGTTCATTTTTTGACAGGTATTTTGTGGTTTTCTCATTATTTTTTTGCATTGTTAATATTGAATAACATGACTTTTAATCAATAAAAATTCCACTATTTGAAATAAAAATTAAGGAAAAAAAATTCCAAATTCCCATAAAACTCATTGATACTAATTTTGATGCACAAGAAAACTTAGAAATATGTACATTATTTGGATGAAAGCATGTAAATCTCCCTGAAATGTAAAAAATGTGCCACCCAGTTCTTCAAATATATTATGGTTTAAAATTTTATCTACAATAAATATATTCTGTTGAAATGTTATGTCAGTACACAAAAGAAAGTTTATTTTTGCCTCATCACAAGAGGAATCAACAAGGGCATTCCTCTCCCTTAAATATATTGACTGTTTACTAGGTAACATGGATCAGTGATATCGGCAGTGATTAAGTAGTAATGTTTATTACACATTTTGTGAATGGAAGATAAATCAACAGAATTTACAATCCCTCATATGTTTTTGTTATTCAATAAAAGATTAATTCAGTGTTCAAATTTAGGATTGACAGTTTGTTACACACAAAAAAAGGACAAAGTCCTTGTAAAATGTGTACTCGCTACGTATCGATAAAGTCTGATTGTGTAAAGATTAATAATTGTATACTTTTTTCATGTTTAAAAGGACGGTTAGTACAAGTACCAAGCATGTAATTGTTAGTTATATCAAACTTTTAATTGGTTTATAGGTCTTGGATTGTAATGGTCTGCTGAAATGCAGAATAATAAAATAAACTGACTTTAGAAAAGAAAAAAAGACTAGAAGGCATACATAATATTTTTTAGAAATTATGAAAGTTTTAGAGGCATTGTCAGGTAGATTGTGGATCTGATTCTGGACAAGATTCTAGTCTGATTTTGAATTGTAAGGAAGTATTCCTATCCCATTTCCTTAAAAATTATTGACTTTTATTTTTTGGAAAATTGGGGGATCTCAACTGTATGAGAATTTCCTTTCTTCTTAATAGAAAATATTTTACAATTCTAAACAATCCGTTGAAAAAGGACTAAAAACTATGATTTCTCTATAATAAAAGAAACAAGGATAATTTTATTCACATTTCATGGGAATATAGTAACCTGATTCTTTGTTATAAAGCAGTATTTGTTGACATTGATTTTATTGCCACCATTTGGGGACATTGAACTTTGGAGACATGCAAACAGGATGACACTCTGTTTCCATGGTGATATAAAATCCAAAACATTGTGCCATATCCAACTACAATCAATACCTGCAGCATATTGGATTTTCAGAACAAAGATTAGGCTTCTAGATTTTGAGTTTTCTTTGTGTTGCATGTTTTTAAAAAAAGTATTAATCAAAACTTTGATGAAAAAATTAAAAGAATATTTATTAATTACATTACAAAGATTTAGTCTCATTCTATCAGGGAAAAAAGAAATATTTTGTTTTATAAATTTATTTTCCAGGGATTTTGTCTATTATTATTTTCAAACAATTCAAAAACATGTTAACAGTGGTAATTTAATAAGCCTAAAAAATTTATCCTTAACTTAGTTACAAATAAATATTTATTGGTTTTCCTTTGCTAATTAAAATGACCAGAAATTAAATTATTGGGCAATGACATTGTTTACTTATTTTTATATTAGGTAATTTTTACGTAGACTGTCTTATTAGTGACGTCAGATGTAAGTGTTTTTAATTAAAAGTTAGTGACTGATCAGAAAATTATTTCAGTTTTATTGATTTTTGTATGGATTTAGAATAGAAAAAAAATATTCTAAATTCCTAATTTAAGGTCTTTGGTCTTTTTTCCTTTTTTTTTTAAATTACTTACCAAACTCATATTTTTTCTACAGATAACATATTACCTACATGTACATGTACATGTACTTATTTTTCATTCATTGCACAAGCTTAATGAATGTAAGTTTTATCTGTTGATGAATTGGTTATTTCCTTAACTAAGATTTAGCTATGTGCTGACAGAATTGATGCAAAGTGACCTGCACAAAATCATCGTATCTCCACAACCTCTCACATCAGACCATGTCAAAGTCTTTCTCTACCAAATACTCAGAGGTAAGATTTATAAACATCAAGGCATCAATACAATATCAGTCTGTTGAAGTCACTCTTTATTGGAATAGTTATGTCCCCTTACTGTAATTTGTTCTCTCCTATAGCCTTACACATTTTAGAGTTACTGTTTAGGGCTCTCAAATTATCAGAGATCATTAAGGAGGACATGAAATTTTAAGGCTTGTTTAAATGAAAATCATGTAAAAAGAAGCCTTGGAACAATTGTTCAGAAGGATCTGTATTACACATGTTTTAGGGCTAAATTATTTTCTTCTTTTGGCAGTCAAAATTTCAGATCTCTACTCTTGTTGACTTCATTATCAGTACCTACCTAACTAGTTTATTGTAACGTTTATGAGATATCTCCCTCAGGATGTCAAGAAAACAAGCAACAGATAATACATTTTTATTATTAATCCTTACATGTAGGAGATGAGATTGTTTCTGGGTATTTATTTTTCGCAGTTTAGATGTAAGATTAATACTTGGTAATGTTACAATAGGAGAATAAACATTCTTCCTTTTAGTTGTAAGAACTTGAGATTAAGCATGGAGGAAGTATGGACAAAGGATGATAAGATTTAATCTGCACGTCTACTTTAATATAGGAAGCTTGTCTATTCAGAACGGCAGATTTCCTTCAGTTCAAGTGGATACTCCTTGTTGTAGCCATCATTTCCTTGTTTATGTTTACTGATGACCTAAGTTAAATCTGAAAGCAAACCACTTTGGATTGGAACATTTGGTGGGGGGGGGGGGGGAGGAATGACAGGTGCACAGGTTAATTTACTTAATGGTTATTAATTGTACATTATGATAAGAATGTTTAGTATATCAACAGGATTTCAATTTACAAGGGTACATATAAAACTGGGTTTTACTCTATCAGAAACTATTTCTTGTCATTTATAGCCATTATGTTCAGGTAAATTTTCAGGTGCTAAAAAAATAACAATTTTATAATGCATGTATGCCATTTTGAACATCCTAACGAAACCTATGAAGGCCTTCATTTCTTTGTATCAGGATAAAAGTTTAGATAATTTCAGGTATATAAAAATTTCATACAACTGAAGTAATGATAAAGTTGTATTCATGTTGAAATAGATTCATCTTAATTTGTCATACAAAATGTGTGACAAAGTTATGTACAATGTAAAAACAAAACTGTTAATAATATTTATTGACCGAAAAATATCTTGAACTTAAATTTTAACACTGGGACACGTACATCCAATTATATTTGACATATTTTATATTTTCATACATATATTAGAATTCTGGTAAAATATGATAAAGAAAATACCCCTGACACATACAAATATGTAGTGTTATAACATACGGTATTTTTCATTTAATCCAGTGCACCACATGCCATATTGTCAATATAAATAGTAAAAAGAATGCAGGTATTCTTGGTATAAATATTTCCACTTTTTTTTTCAGGATTAAAATACCTCCACTCAGCAAGGGTATTACATCGAGATATTAAACCAGGAAATTTACTAGTCAACAGCAATTGTGTTTTAAAGGTATGAAATAATATAGTTACTGACTAGCTCCGAGGACAACAGCTGTTTTGTTTGACCTGAGGACTGATCTGTTGGCCGAAGCTTAGGCTGAGGGCAACAGTCCAGTCAGACGGTCAAACCATAACAGTTTTTGATAGGTGAAGATTTTTAATCCGGAAATAACAAAACCACAAAATTTGGAATTCTCAAAACATAACATCTTCACAAATCGTGAAATGACAACCACTGATGAGGTGATTCTTTTTTAAGTACACATCTGGTTTTAACACCTTTATGTGTGATATTTATGTCCTGAAACTAGATGTATGTTCATATTATAAATATTATAATTATATAAAAGATAAACAATATGAAAAACAATGATTATCAAAACATCCTATTATTTCATCCAAGTAAACAACTGTGTTTATGTACATGAAGTAAGGTTAAAATTAAATGTGTTACTGGAAAAATATGGGACAAATACATATAAATGTATTTGCTGTGAATTGTTAATCATTAAAACATTGCAATAGATTTGTTACCCTAGGGGTCGCCCTGTGACCAGTGTTAACCACCATTCCATACAACATGAAATGCACAAAGTTGATTCTTATACATTCTAAGCAAATGAAACTTGCTCTTTAGGAAATTTAGTAATTTGCCTACAAGTAGTAAAAACTTGGCATCAATGGTCCTTCAGAATTGTATCCAATGACCCTGTCCACCATCCAAGATGGAACTTAGTTTAACATAGGACCTAATGGGAAAGTTCACTGAATGATCTTGTTAAAAACCAGTGAGTCAATTGGAACTTGACAGCAATGTTTCAGGCTGCCAGTCAAGATGGACATAGTCCAGGTGAGCAATACATGCTCCTGGCAGCCTTTAGTTTGTTCTACTTTTGTGGTTATGTTTTTGTTGTTGAAAAACTGCTGAACAGCATTTTGGGTTTTATATATTTCCTCATTCCACATTTTGTGGCACTGCTGACAAGATATGATTTCAGTGTACGTTCAGTGCATCAAATTTATATCACATGTTGTTTTTCAACATGAAGAAAACGTAAGATTTATTTATTGTCATTGAGTAAGTTTTTTTGCTCTCCATTTTAGATCTGTGATTTTGGACTTGCAAGGATAGAAGAACCCGATGAAAACATTCATATGACACAGGAAGTTGTGACACAATATTATCGTGCACCAGAACTTTTAATGGGTGCCAAACATTATAGTTATAGTGTAGATGTGTGGTCAGTGGGATGTATATTCGCTGAGTTGTTGGGAAGAAGAATACTCTTTCAAGCTCAAAGTCCTATCCAACAGGTTTGTAGCAAAAATTTGGAATACATTCTTGGAAATATTTGAATTTCATCAAGATTTTCATGAATTAACAACAAGCTTAATATATGTTTTCTCTGAAGTCAATGCATGGTGGAACCCAGCTGTGTAAACTAAAGGCTTCATATTTAAAAATTTAGTATTAATCCTGTTTCTTCCTTTCCCCTTCTATTGCTTGAATAAATTCTTGAGAAAAACACTTGATAAAATATCAAAATCGTTAAGGGAGGATGGAAATGGGGTTTTCTTTCAATCTGTCCATAAGTGAAAAATATTAATTTGGGTAATTATGCAATATCATTTTCTTGGTGCATTCAGTTTTGAAATCAGCTACTAGATATGAAATATCTTCTATACTTTTCTTTATATATTGCTCTTTGGTCGGGTTGTTGTTTCTTTGACATATTCCCTGTTTCCATTCTCTATTCTATAACCATTGTTGTTAACTTGTATAAATGTTCGAAATAATTATGTTCAGGAAAGTACACAAAATAAAATTTATCTATAAATATTCGCCACCTGCCAATGGTTTTGCACGTGCTATTGTTGTACTTAAAATTTTATTTGATAAATTTATCAAAAACCCTTAATCAAATGAAAACATGCTTTGAATCTTAGAATAAATTTCTGTGTTACATTATAAAGTATTAAAACAGTTGTTGTATAGAGTGAATAATTTATGTTATTCATGGTTTTGAAATAGAGATAAAATACAAAAAATTTCTTTTTCTAAAAGGATAAAAAAAAGAAACATCTGATGCCTAATATTAAAAGCAACATGAGTTTTTATGATCATATTGGATTCTGGTTTGTCTGAAATGTTATTCTCAGGAATTGATAATAAATGACTAAAAAATTCAACATTTGATATAAATTTTTTTATAGAAACAGAGTTTGTTAAATCAATATTGGGAAAAAATTGATTGGATGGGATTACATTTAAGATGCTGCAAATAACTTCTCTGATGTAAGATTGTGGTTTATTTTGGTTAGGTCTCAAAAAGTGGGAGATGTCAGTTCTTCATGTGAAACCTTCAATTTCAATAAATATTATGACACAAGGCCCACGATATTCACATATTCACGTAACAAATGTATGGTATGTCATATCTGGTAAATATTATCTGATATGTAGCATATTTATTGTTACATGCAATTGTACATGTAGACTGCAGTTCAACTTATGTCGGACAGCTGATGCCATAAGTTTCCCAAAAAAATGCATAAAGGATTGGTTCAGCATTCAAGGTACTCTGTATTTCTGTAGCAGATTTCTTCCTTTTCTTCAGAATAAAAATGAAAACAAATCATATTTCATGGAATATTCTCAGAATGACATTTTCACAGAAATGTTGAAATAAATTGTTAGAGGAATAACACCAGAACCATAATCATGGTATTGACTATTTCTTGTTAGACCAATGTCCTTCGGGTAAAAGTAAACAACTTAAATTTCTGATTATGTGTGAAAAATCTGATATAAATGAGAATGACATACAGAAAGAACTAACAATGAAAACCACAAAAATTCCTGAATCATCACTACCCAGTCAAAGTGACTTTACTTTGAGGTAAAGGTTATAAGCTGTTTTATTTACCATAGTATTTAATTCAGTTTATAGAAAAAAAGATTTTAAATCCATTTACACAATGGACAGGTAAAACGTTAGCATAATCAGTATTTGTCAGAAAAGAGGTTTTTTATTAGGGGGCTGGGGTGAGTGTGCATGGAGTATATTATTGTTCTTAACGGCATCCATGGGGTACATGTACAATGCATTTAATCCAATCACTAGTTAAAATTTCAATTTTAAAAAGAAAATAGATGCACTTATTTTCCTGATTTGCATTTAAATATTTATGCACTTGATAAATTCTATTGATATAAAGTGTGAATTACTATTAAACAACAATACATTGTAAGTGTAATAGAAGATTGTTTATAAGAAGATCAAAAACACTTTTGTTTAAAATAACAACTTTAACTTGACAATAGGACTATAAACAGATTAATACCCATTGTTCTGAAACAGGATATGGGCATCAGTATTGTAACAATAATTTATATGTTTATATTAAAATACATGTACATGTAGACAGAAAAAATAATTTGACATAAATTAATGGCACAAAATACTTGATAAAAACCTGAGCAAGTATCATCACTTTATTTCTTCTTATTATTCAGTGTTATTTACCAGACAGTCAACTCTAGTGGCAAACTGTTTTTGGCTCTAAAAAGAATTGTTTTTTCCTTACAACAGTGTTTTGATACAATGTGACATTGGTTGCTTATACTTAATAAAAAAAAACAGTACTCTGCCATGGCCAAGTATCGCTGAAAGTGGTCAATGAATAAGGGTAGTTAAGTAATTACACAATGTATTTAAATGTAAAATCATATACTTGTATATGAAGTTTGTTAAAATGGGATAAAAGATGGATAGTGTAAAGGAAAAAAATAACCCATGTAATATCAGAATATGAACACAATAGCAAGTGAAAGGCTTTGCTTTGGGATAATAAGTCATCACTATGAACACAAAGTTCAGGACATACTTACATTGTACATGTACATACATGTACATCTACATGTATGGTTTAGTCATAGGCACAAGACATTAATCAGTTTTTCTTAGTAGGTGATCAATTACATGTACTTATATCAGAATTATTATTCAATAACATAAGTTTATATTTCAAAATTAGCTTGCCCTGTCATGTAAAGGTCAATTAAGTAATGTTTCTATATTCTCATAGTGTAATTAGGTACCTAATTAGAAAACGGAACTGAATTCTCATTGTTGTTTGATTAATGTAATTATAGGTTAATTTGCAGCATTTAGATTATAAAAAAAATGTATCCTCCATTTGATGAAATTTGTTTGTTATTAAAAATAAATGGAGAAAATGTGAAATCTGCTAAATGTACCAGTAATTGTAGTTTTGATGATTCTTTATTTTCATAAATGAAAGTTTTACATTTGTCACCTGAATAAATGAATGCTCTGTTAACCTTGCATTTCTACTAAGGCTCATAAAATTAAATGTTTATTTTCCAACAGTGTACATATACTGTTTATGTATCTCGTAATCTTAAAAGTGTCTTTCGAGTAAAACAATTTGAATGTCAGTCTTTCTAATAAACTTTATTTTAGGAATATTTTGAAATTGATTATTTAGGCATCTTAGTGTAATTCTCAGTGGGCTGATGGGACTGGTGATACCTTATGTGTATATCAGATTTTGTTTTGTAGTGAATCAAAACCTATAAAAATTTGATGTTTTTATAATACACTTTGTTTTTCTGATTCTAAGTGAAACTTTGCGCTTGTTAAACCATAGGTTACAAAAAATAAATGACAACATTGACATCAGAAATAATTAAACTTTAGTTTGAACATTCTTTTAATAATAATTGTCTTAAGTCTCCCATTTTTTGATATACATTAAATGGTTTTTAATATGTTTTAACTGTTAAAGATGTCAGATACAAATTAAGATGTTAAAATTGTAGACAGATGACTTAAGCTCAATGCAACTGGTTCCAACAATAAAAATCTCAAACTTCCACCTTCCCACTTTGTCTTTTTTGATGGTTGTTGTGCGTTTTCCATTTATCTTGAATTAGAAATGTCATTCTGGAAACTTGAAAGTAAAAATATAATAATAAGAATGTCTGGTACATTGTACCTGTATATTTACATGTACATGTATCCTTCAAAATGAAGTGTATTATATTTTCCAGTTATCTGATGTTTTTTTTTTAATAACTTTATAAATAGTGTGGAGATCATCATATATAGAAACCAAAATGATACCTTTATTATAAAATATGATTTACATGTATATAAATTGTGACTGTCTATCAAGGTATATATCTACACATAGATAGATTCTTTAAATTTAGAAATTATTACAATTGTTAATATCTTACAACAATGCAAAATTATTATAATGCAATGTTTTCCCATTTATTAAGGTAATAATACAAATTTATTCTGATGTTAATTTCCGCAGATTTATTGTATTTATAAACACTGCATTAATTATTAACCAGATTTATAATGGGAAAAATGGTTACTAGATTTGTATGGGTAGTATGAAACAGAGAGGGGGGGGGGGGGCTTTGGTAGACCATAATGACCCCCTGAAACATAAAAGATTTGTAAATTGTATTTTGAACACATATATCATGTTAGGGACGGGTATTTGCAAAAAATACCAGTCGAGAGATGAAAAATTTCCCAAGCCAATAGCCGTATTGTAGTCTGAGATTTTTACATCAGACACTTCCTGGTTTCAAAATTGATTAATCCCGTTATGTTACTTTGAAGGTTGAAGTCAAAAGCTTCCAAATGAATTTGGGGGGAAGAGGCTCCCAAGAAAAAGGCATATACGTTTTGACAAATACCACAGCACAGAGGGAAAAAAGGAATATTTTTAAGGCATATACCCCAGCAGCTGTAAAAATGAACGAAATCTTGAAAATACACTTGCTATCAACCAATCAGAATCTAGCATCTTTATATAAGCCAATAAGGTGTAATTATAGTTTTCAGTACATTGTACATGTATATCTAAGTAAAATGTAAAAAAATAAAATCTAGGAGTCAAAACTTCAGAAAAATTAACACATGGCATCAATATACAACTTATCACAATACATGTATTTATTCTGTTTGGTTCTAAAATAACAGTTAAATACAAAAATATAAGGACTCGTTCTGTTAAACAATTTATAAATTAAAGGTTAAAAACCTTGACTGTGTGATATGATATGGGTAAATTTGGTTAATTGAAGTTCTTGTCAGATTTTAAAGTCATTGTTTCTTTATACAAATATACTTGAAGACAGAAGTGAAAGCATCTATGAAAGATCAGAGAATTTGATAGGGTATTGCTTTCTTTGAAGAGGAAAGAGAATAAAAAAACTTTTCTATTTGTTAATGAGTGGAAATGTTTTGTTGCAGAAAAGAAAAACAAAAGCAAAACAATTGCAATAAGTTGATGTGCAAAATTCTGTTTGCAAGATTTACATGATTTTTTTTGTCTTTTCTGTAATATGTTCTGGTAGATTATCATTAATTGGTTTATTCTTGTTCAACAGACCTTGTACAAAATCAGGTCTGACTCGTGCATAATTAGGCCAGTATCACGTTTCATTCATTGTTTGTCAGAAAAAATTATGAACAATGTCTTTGTGTTCTTATTAAGAAATGTTCGATGAATTTATTTTTTCACATTGTACAGTTGCGGTTTTATTGTGCGAACAAAGGAATTAAATTTGGTATTTTACAAAATGTGTGTTATTGATTTGACGATTCTATCAAACTAGATCTGTCGGAGGCTAATGACTCGTATTGATGGTTATTGACCCAAAAGTCTTCACAAAGAAATATATCCCCAACTTTTAAAATATTTATAGTATATATTTAATCAGCTTAAAGCACCTGCATTCAGTACGGAGACAAAATTAGGGTCTCTGTCTGGTATTGACTGGTATTTTATCATCTATTTTTTATATACAATTTACATTAAGAAAGTATAGTACTTGATGTTTAAAAATAACTTGAAGTACAATTTTTTATGATTTCTGGTATTATAATAATTCATTAGTTTTTACTTCGATTTCACTGGTAATTCATATTTCTTATAAAAATATGAGTACAGTTGATTCTTGTTATCTTGAAGTGCAAGGGACCATGGGAATTGGTTCGAGATAGCAGAAGTTTGACTATAAAGGAATTTGAAATTGTCGAGTTTTGGACAAGGGAGATAAACATTAAACAACTTTCTTGTTCCTCTTGTGTAATGTCTTGTGTTAAATAATTCTTTTTACTTTTTTGATTCTCGTGCTTCTTACGAAAACATGCTCAAAATGTTTAAATTTTAACAACCTAATAAACATTTAAGTCTAAACATAATTGTTATCAAAACATTATTCGAATAAAAGGCCATTTCCGTCATCGATTGACAGATCGAGGGTGTGAATATTTTATTCACCTGTATAGATACAGTGTAATTAATGAATTCGACATATAAATGAGTTTATTTTGGACTAATAATATTTCCTTGGTACATTATATCAGTTCGACTTACCTGAAATTTCGACTAATCGAATGTTGAGACAAAAGGAATAAAAATACATAGATTATACTGTTATCTGCTCGGGACCAGAAAAAAAATTTGACATAACAGAAATTTCGACACAAGTGATTTCAAGACGAGAATCAACTGTATATATCAAATATGAATGAAAGAAACAAAGATATTCTTCTCTTTGCTGTTCAAATTCTGACTTTATCAGAAAAAATTGTTGATTTCTAAGTGTTAATCTTAATCTAAAATTAAATTCATGTGTTAAAGGAGAAAATGATCCAGTGTTCAAGATTTCTAGTCAGTTTTTACATGATTGCTTGAAAAATGTTTTCCTTTCAAAATTAAATTGAAAATTTTATGGCCAAGCTATTGAAAGCTTAATAAGGCGGCTGAACTTGATTGAATCCATTATTCTCAGAATGATAAAGTAATTTGTAAGTCAAGTGTGTCTAAATTTTATTGGGTCAGTGTTCTGTAATGATGTAATCTGATCATGTATAAGTATCACTCCAAGACAGTTCACTGTTCTATAACCTATATAAAGTTTTTATTTATGTTCGTTGAACTTATCTATGTTTATTGGGAAATAAACTCCAGGACATTGATGGTTCTATCCAGAAGTACAAATTGAAAATCGAATGAAGAAAATCAGTTGACTTTATTGACTTTGTTCCCCCAATCTAATTGGGTTAAGATAAAAAAACGGTCATCCCCGCACAATAAAAACGTGAATTTGAAATACATATAAAACTGTAATTTATATGAGAATGTGACAAAAATCCTGAGCAATGATTGATATATTATGTTGAACAGAAATCAATAAATGTAAATAAAAGATGCCATTTATTTTCCACATTTTTTATTCAGAATATCTGATGTTCAGAGTTTTTATTATTTATGTATTAAACACAGGTGTGTATATAAGTTTGACATAGATCTCTAATATCATAAATAATTGTTTAATAGATTGTGGTTTTTTGCAATGTATATGATCCATTTCACTTGTCTCAGGCTTAATGGGATAGGTTGTGACATCATGGTATAATTAAGTTCCTTGTCATTGTGGTACATGTAGGGATGCTGTTATTTCTGGTCCATCACACTAGATGATTCAGTTCATTGGTGTAAAATTATAGTCATTTAAAAATTATTAATGCATCTTTATTTATAAAGTATTTTTCTATCTAAAGATTATAATGTACATTTATTTGAATTGAGAATATATTGTGTTAATTGACAATTTTTTTTTATCAGTTAGTGAATCCTTTTATTAAGAACCACCCATGGGGATAGATAGTTGACAATGTCTGGTCTGTCTGACAACCTGTCATCCCTTAGTCAATATTGCTACACTTTCAGAGCAAGAGTTCATTAGGTTACATTGTTGATTTTAGGAGACATAAATTACGCAGATTGCAAGGTCAAATGAAGAAATCTGTGTAACTATTATGCAAATTGTGGAATTTGTGTTCAGTTACAATCATGGGTATCTAGCATAACTTTTCATGTCTGTTGACTAAAATTTCTGCTTTAAATATTGAACATCACTATGCAAACTCTTTTATTTATCTTTTGTCTGAAGTTCCAAGTACCCAGAATTCTAAAGAATTTGTATATTTGTTAAAGGTTAAAATAGATGATTCTGTATGTGTTTAGCCTAGGGGATACATTATGGTAAAAATTTGATTTTCAACCAAAAGGACATCACAACAACTTGGTAAAATATCAAAAAAAAAAAAAAAAATTGATATTAAAAATATATATGTTTTTTCCTTTTTATCTTTTGTAGCTTGACCTTATAACAGATCT
This sequence comes from Mytilisepta virgata, assembly GCA_028015205.1. NCBI lineage: Eukaryota > Metazoa > Mollusca > Bivalvia > Mytilida > Mytilidae > Mytilisepta > Mytilisepta virgata. The sequence continues at coordinate 17,021,378 of CM051520.1, read as the reverse complement.
CTTAGGCACACCAAGTGAATCAGCTATGAGAACGTCTTGTGAAGGGGCAAGGGCTCACATCAGACGTACGGCACACAAACCACCCTCGTTAGCTGCTTTATACACACTCTCAAATCAAGCCACACATGAAGCTGTCCATTTACTTTGCCGAATGTTGGTATTTGATCCAGTAAGTTGAATTTTTTTAAAACTGTTTTTGATGTCTGGCTTGCATTTAACTTAATATTTCAGTTTGATATTTATGTATTTAGTTATTATGTCTACAATTTTATAAATAGAATTTGATGAACAGATCAGTTTTATTTCTTCACACATGCCAGATTTTTTTACTTAATTATGGTAGACTTTTAATTTTCATCTGCCTTAATTTAAGAAAGTGAAGGAAAATAACCATGAAACAAAATTTTAATTTGGTGTATCTTCTAAATTGATTAGTTTAGATAAAAAAAATTGTATTAATAGTTGGAAAGAAAGGATGTTATGGGTAAAAACACAAAGCCCACACATGTATATGGCAATAGTTCAAGCATTATGCTTCAATTACTGTTCTTCATCTTAAAGTTGCTTTCATCATGGATAAAAATCCTGCTCCTTACTTTCAAGTTTGACTACCTCTAGCACTGATATATAATTAAAAATAATCTCATTGAAATTCTTGTTTTATATTGTATTTTCAAACAGAAAATTACCGATATTATATACTTTATGACATACATATAAATTTCAGGACAAAAGAATAAAAGCCACAGATGCATTAGCACATCCGTACCTTGACGAAGGGAGGTTACGATATCATGCATGCATGTGTAAATGTTGTTACAGTACAAACTCAGGGCGTCGCTATACCTCGGACTTTGAACCCACTTGTCCACAGCCTTTTAGTTATGGGTTTGAAGATAGTCTCACATCTTGTCATAGGGTCAAAGGTATATATATTTATAACACAGAACAAACTGTACATTCTTTAAAATATTTTATACTTTTTTTCATCAGTAAATTCGACAAAATCATATAAAGGATTGTTATATTTTCCAAAATATTATCATCAGTCTTAAGTACAAACAGTTGAGAATGTGTGTGTGCTTACATTAGACATTTTATCAATAACAGAATATAAATACTTTCAGAAGCTTAGATATCAGGTAATGTTGTGTAAAGTGGACAGTGTGCAAGGGGAAATAAACATGTTTGAAAACGACATTGTACAAAGGGAAGCAACTCAAGTATAATTATTGTATCTTTCAGAAAAATTACACAAGTTTATATTAGAACAACAAAAGAATAATGAAGTTCCACTTTGTCTCAATCCAAATTCAGTGTCATTTAAAAGCTTTGCAAGGTAAGGTGACATAAGGATTTGATAAAAAGAATACAGTCAGCAAAATTTCATCTAACACTCAAAAAGTCATTTGAATAAGTTGTTTATTGAGGAAATTTCTGTGATGTTGTTGGAGAATTTTGCTAACTGTGAAGATTTTTGTATATTCTGCAATTCAGACTATCAACTTTGGTATTGGGCTTTTCTTTTTCTTACTAAAGTTTGTTTTTTTTATATTTTTTTAACGTGCACTTTTGGTTTCCTTTATTTAAAAATTACATAATGAGAGGGGATAAATAGAAACAGCTAATTGTGTTATATCATCAGTTAGTAATTTAAATGACACCTGAAACCAAACTTTGATATATATATATATATATATATATATATATATATATATATATATATATATATATATATATATATTTGGAATCTTGAAGAGGGGTCTATTTTGATATTAATTTTTAGACATTGTAGAGGGTTCTTTAATTGATATAAATTGAGTGTAATCAATCTTTCTATCTTAACGTTATAGATCACCATTAGTAGGGAACCATGGATCCCTGAAGACAGGGCAATTCATTTGAAAATGTGAGGAGAAATTAAATCAGAATTATTGCTTATATTCCTTTGCGGCTTTTTCATTTTTGCACTATTCACAAGAGCTTACATTTTATTCTTGGATATTGTTCAGAGTGATTTTTATTCATTATTTATTTACATATTTTAATTTTCAGTTGTTCCTTTTTCGAATTATTTAATTTTTGGCTTAATTCTCTTGCTTGAAAGTCATCTGAAAATCCAAATAAAAAAATAAATGTCTTTTTTATTACTACAGGCTGTATTAAAATTTCCATTGGGAGTTTTATAAAAATGTAATATATCACAAAGCTTTTGCACATGTAATCAACAGGACACATACATTTCTAACAGAATGATTGGATATTAAAACCTATATCATTCAGGAGAATTTGTGTGCACAAAAAATAACCCTTTCACAGGAATTTGCCAAAATTTCCCTTCCTTATAAACAGTAGTTAAATAAATAATAAATTTTAATTCCTTTCCTCATTTTGTCCATTACCCCTACTTCCCTTTCTGTTCAAAAAAAAATTTTCTCCCTCCCATTCAGAAATGAAAATTTTAGCAAAACTATAAATTCAATTTTGTTCTGAATGCTGTTTGTGAGTGGTACAATGTATTATATGTTGTTTTTATCAGTTCTGTTTATTGCATGATAAGTTTGTTTTGTAGACTTGAAATTTATAAATAAAGAAGGAACCTTTTGCAATATTTATGTTCTGTTGGTATCAGTTTTTGTTGGTTTATTTAAAATTGGTTATCTTTAGTACAATAATTTCCAGATTTGTCTAACGATAACAACAGCATTATAAAATACCGAAGGCCAAAAAAACCTGTGTCTCTACTTACATCCTTTAAAAATTAGGATAAGTAGGTCGGCAAACATGTTTTTAATAGATAGTTTCATATTTTGATATTCTGAATTAATATTACTTATTGGAAGTGTGTAAAAAAAAAGTTAATGGTAGGCACAAAATATGTTCAGCTTCCTTAGCAGCATTATAGGATTTTGATATTTTCACTACATCCCTGAAATAATCAAATTATATTGTAGAATGCAGGGACTCCTGTAAAGACTGTAGAACAGAGTTCATTGTGGTATATATGAGGGTATATTTTTGCTTGAATATATTTTTGTATATCTTATAGTTTTGACAAAAACTATCTAATCAAATGTATATTTTTTAATAGAATTTTTGTCATTTTGAGTTATGTGATCATCTTTATTTTTTTTTTTTATTTCAGTTCACAAGTAGCACAACCGGCAGAGCTTCCCCCTTCACCTCATATGTGGGAATAAAATTTGACCAAGAAATCTCGCCTCATTCCAAGACACATTCATGCAGAGCACTGACGATTTACAATCTTGACAGGGAAAGTGAACCAATCAAATTATTACCTCAAAGACACTGAGGCAACCAATCAAAGAACTTGTTACAACTTGTGATGTGATGATGTTGTTTTAGTATTTAAAAATTACACATGCAAAAGTATCAGAAGAATAGTTGGAAGTTTATATTTTATTTATTTGAGTAACGTTTAGTGTGTATGAGAAGAATTGATAAAAATTAGTAGAATTTACATGTGCCCGTATATAACCTTAAAAGATTTATTAAGAAAAAATATGAAAAAAGTTGTAATAAAATCCTATTGCTTAAAATGATTAATACATATGAAACATCTTTATGTATATAATACACACATTATATGTTGGATTATATAATGATTTATTTTCGATATCATAATAAACAACCAGTGTACACATACTTATCTTTCGTCAGTTCATTTTATGTAGGGTTTCGTTGTAAGAGATAAATATCATCATAAAACAAAATGGTCCGAGTTTCCCTCCTGTCATTGTTCTGTATGGATGTGTTAAATTGGTGCTCACCTTTTTTAATGTGTAAATAATTAATTGTAGATTGTACATTAACCAAATCTTATCACTGTTTAACAGTTTTTATTTATGTCATACCTGCACTATGTAGACAGAGTCCTCTGTAACATCTAAACACTGTCCAAAAAGTACTGTTATTTTACTGTAGTATAGAGTATATTCCTGGAAATGTTTTCATAAATCTGAAACTGAACAAGAAGTTAATGTTTAGAGGACTCCATTTTCATAATGTGATATTAGACAGTCAGTTCATGGAAATTTAGGATTCTGAACAATTATTTAGAATTTTTTTCTTAAATTTAGTAGTCTATGAATATGGTATTTTAAACTTAACATGTTGAAAAAAGTTTATTAGAGATAGAAATAGAGAATGCCATATACTTTATAAGATGTGTTATAGTGAAGCCAAAGTTATATCTTATTTTCTTAAGTCTATTTTAAAAAGATATAAGTTTTTTGCAAATTCACTCCAACAAATTGTTTCTGATTTTTGTGACTACAAAGACATGCCTGTCTTTATTGTAATATCAGATTTTTAAACAGTCAGTAACTTCAGAATATTTGTATTTTCTCTGGCCGCAAGTGTACTTTTTTGCTCATTGTTTTAGAATGCGGAAAGTTTAAGTGAAAAATCTGATCGTCATCTTCAAATAAATTAAATATTTGATCAGGCTCATATTTTTTTTGACCTGACTGTTTTATTTTTTCACAAAAAATCATGTTGTATAACAAATTATCATGTCAACCTAGTTGTACACATATTTTTGTAAGATCTGTTTTATGTAGAAGAAATCTTAATTGCCAGCTTGTAATTGTTCATTTCAATCTCTATGTTTAAAAACTAGCCAGTGGGGTCCTACATTTTTGCAGTCTTTAATAATTTAAAAATTTACGACTATATAAAAGAAATAATGTTTACACTTATTGTATATCACTTGATATGTAAAAATTGGGCTTAATTCGAAAGCAGCACTTTTGAAATGCCTATTATTTGTCAAAAATTAGAACTATTCAGAATTATTAGGCCATCTCCAACACTTACGAAAATTAAGACAGCATATGTAGAATTAAAAACACAAAAATAAGTTTCGTTATCTTCAGAACTGAACTTGACGAATAATTAGACCATGAAAATATACAAGTAAGTACTGAAGATTTCGGTTACATAGTAAACCAATCAGATCTCTCTATCAAAGCCATGTCTAATAGAAATGATCTCACTTCTGTGTATGTAGATGTTTGTACATGTGTCACATCATTTTCCAATAGCAAGCAGTAATTGTTGAGTCAGTATTTAGAGTTTGTGTATTTTTTTTTTACATATCTTTGTAATATATTTTGCTGCCAAATCATTATTGCAGGTGTAAGTGTCTAATTTTGTTTTTTTCGTTGCATTGTTATTTTCTTTTTTTCATTAATAGATTAATTATCTATATACTCATGGTAGAAGTTTTATATTTTTGAAATATTCTTTTTCTTTCGTGGTAAATATTTTCCCAAGACGTCAAAGTGGTACAAATAAAAACCATAATTTATTAAACAAATCAATGCAAACCTTATTATATATAGTAGCAGTATTTGAAGCATGGAAATACTAGCATTGAAACAACAAAAAGATGTATTTCATAAACAGTGTAAAAATATTGAATTGATCAAACTTAATATTGACTAATGTCAATATGTAGTAATCTACTGATAACGTTAATGGATGTAAGTCCAGAAAATCAAATGTACAATTGTTTTTATGTTAAAACTCAGGGATATATATCAGTGAAAAAACTGATGTTTGAAGTACAATTTAAAAAAAATAAATTTGGCCTTGTACATGTTTGAAGATGTTGGCCTTGATTTATAGTTTGTACAGTAACAATATGAAATGAAGGATATTTTAAATATCAGAGTGACCAGGAAATCCCATCGAATAATGCATAATTGTTTGTCAGAATGTTATCTAAGCCAAAACAGAGATGAATTTAAAAATTCAGTTTTAATCAACATTATTTCCATTTGATCGAATTGAATGGACAGTGAAAAGGTGTGAATTTTTTAAATAATTGAACAAAGTGTGCATTGAAATAAAACAAACATGAAGTTTGATAGATAAGTATGGGCAATGAAAATATGTCTTTAAGAGAATTTTAATATTTTATTCAATTGACCAGTTTTTAAAACCTACTGGACCAAATGTTAAATGTGAATGATTTTATAGATTTTAAGAGAAAAAGATTAATGAATTTTGGGTTTAAAATTTAGGACATCTCATTCCAAGTATTTTTTTGTGTCTGTACATATGTGTATTTTTGTTACTAAATGGAATGTTATATGTGTACAAATGCTTCTAGTGAAATAGCAGTGAAAGTTGTTTATACATGTAAATTGTGATATTTTTGAGTGAAAATGTACATATTTTAGAAATGGTTGATGTTTATATATCTGTGTACTCCCAGTACCAAATTCTTTAATACTAGTTTTTTTACATAAATTTTATATCAAATTTCTACCATTTAATTAAAATTTTTGAATATTTTTTGTCGTCCTTTTTTCCCATATCCCATAAATTTAGCTAGATGCACCAAATTAAGCACTTTTTGTTGTACATTGTTGTGTTTTAAAACTTAAAGCTGCCCCCCTATATACTAGTCTTAACATATAAAAGATATGTGTTTATTGTCAGATATTATGGTGCTTAAAATGGTCAAAATATATTACTTATTTCAAAACTGTGCACTGTTAGCATTAATTTGTAATGTGTGTAATGTAACTGCAAAATTCCAAATTGTGCAAAAAGTACAATGTTAAAAAAGATATGTATAAATGTACCATACAAGAATATAAGGTTAAAGCATCTTGTAAAAGTCAGAATTCTGGATGATACATATTCAGGAATCTCACCTGAAATTCCAATATATGTTACATGGTGGTATATTTACTTAGAACATACCAAAGATGGTTGAATTTGTAAATAATTTGTAGAAACAAATTTTACAAACCTCAAAGTGCAATTGTAGTCTAAGAAAATATTTAGCATATTTTGCTGATTTTTATAATTTTCTGTAATAAGAAATGTCCATCTGATATTCTCAAGTCCATGTGACATGAAGTCAACAAATGTAATCAGGCTAACAGTTAAGAATTTGAAGAAGATAGACATGTGAAGATTGTCGACACATATTTATTGTACCGGTATGTCCAAACCACTTTATAAGACAGTCTTCCTATGTAACATTGTTGTCTTAAATTATAAAATATTTACCTTAGTTATAAACTAAAGCTGTATAAAATAGGCTATCCCTCACTTTGTTTTGGGGGTTATTTATTGTGTGTTGGGTAAACTGTAGGTAACTATAGTAACAGTTTCTAGGTGATATTTGATGTGTAAATGGGATATGACGAGTGTTTGTCTATTTACATGTATTTATGGAAAAAGTGAAATAAAATGATAAAACTAATAAAAACGTAAAAATAAGTGATTTTTGTTGATACTCTTTTTAACCATTAAGTTAATAGATGTTGCATGATCATTTAAACATGTTATGATAATGGCTATGCATTATTTGGCATTCAATGAGATATTAAGAATCTAAACTGGTGACAGTGCAAGATAGGGAAATCTTAGACACCCAAGGGTAAGATCTGATCGTTCTACGGAGTTTTAGTGTGGCGTCTATTTCACTGAACTAGTATGGATTATTGTTTAGGGGCCGGGTGAAGCAGACCTCAGGGTTCTGGATTTTCTTGCTGTGTTAAAGACTCATTGGTAGCCTTGGGCTGTTTTCTGCTCTTTGGTCGGGTTATCTCTTTGACACATTCCCCTTTTCCATTCTCTATTCTATTTAGCCTAGTCGGAGAATGATTAATCTTATCTGAGATTTCCATATCTTGCACGATTTACGAAACGGTGTTTGAATCTGTTTCTCACTTTTGTTTAGGACCTGTAATTGTGTACATTCCATTATGTATTGTGGTAGCATTTCGCATCACATTTGTGTGACATAATAATATAATATCACTTTTTAGCTCAACTGGCCCAAAGGGCCATGTGAGATTATAAGGATCTAACACCGGTGAAAGTGCAAGACGGAAAAATCTCAGACACCCAAGGGAAAGATTATGGTCTGCAACGAGGCTCTGCCGAGTTGGAGACCAATGGAAATCTTTCACGCGGGTTCTGAGATTTTTCCGTCTTGCACTTTAACACCGCTATTTTGATCCTTTTTCTCACTAATATGTTTTGACAAGCATGTACTTTTAGCAGACGACGTAAACAAACGGAGTTATCTCCCCATGAAAGTAGTTTTTGTGTATTGGATGTATTTTGAATAATTCAAGCCACCGACGAGTGAAACTTTTAAATATAAAACGATATGAACAATATGGAATAGGTAAGACTAATAAAAACTCAAACTATTTGTTAAATATCGCTCAAACAGTAAATAATCACGATTGTCGTAACCGCGAAAATTTTGCGGGAAAACAAGCGTGAAATTCTTATCTCACCCACCGGAAAGACGAGGATATCTCACATGGGTAAAAATAGGTACTGGGCTGTCTCATTAGTGAGAAATTGTCATCACTTGGCATCCGTCCTTCCATCTGTAAACTTTTACATTTTGACCTTCTCTGAAACTCCTAGGCCAAATGAATTGAAACTTTGTATGAAGCATCTATGGAAGGACCTTTATAACCTTTGCATATTTCGTTCTGGTTGGACAACTAATATGAATTCTTATTTCTGATTGGACAAATTTAAAAGTCTTCTCCTCTGAAAACCCTAAGCCAAATGAGCTCAAACTTGGTATGAAGCATCCATGGAAGGACCTATATACATTTTGCATATTTTGTTCCGGTCAAAGAACATGTGGCCGCCATGATGAATTCTTAATTCTGATTGGTCAAAATTTCAAATATAAAATATTCTGAAACCGCAAAGTCAAATGAGCTGTAACTTGGTATGAAGCATCCGTAGAAGGTCCTTTATAAAGTTTGCATATTTTGTCCCGGTCAGACAGCTAATATAGCAGCTATGATTAATTCTTATTTTGATTGGTCAAAATTTCAAAAATCTCCTCTGAAACCATATGGCCAAATTAACTGATACTTCGTATGAAACATCTATGGAAGGTTCATTACGATTTTTACTTAAAATAAAACGGATTGATTGTGGGACTGTCAAGTGAGCTATAGAAGCTCAATTCTCTTGAGCCTTTTGTTTTATATAACTTTATTGAATGCATAGTTGTACCCGAAGGTTGAAAGCATACAAACAAATGGACATATAACAAAAACAGATAACACAAGTTATTAATTATAGACAGTACATTCAATTATACATCTGTCGAGTCCACTTTCCTCAGTGCTAGTGACTTTCGAATGAAAGGGGATAAAATCTTTAACAAAATATCCATATTACTACATCCACTAATTGTGGATATAATTGTTTTATTTTTGTAACAAAATCTCTTCTCAATATGTCATTTTGTACATTGAAGGAATAAATGCTCTTCATCTTCAATAAATAATGAAGCCGAACAGCAAAGGTAAATGGAAAATACACTCAAAGAAATAGGATTTGAAAACAAACTAATGCATCTTCGGAGTTATTATAGTAAAAGGTATAATATAATAGCAACAACCTTTAATCTATCAAAATATACAATCTATTTATATTTAACACTGAAATAACAATGTCATCCCAGGTACTTTTAGTTTTCCCTCAGCATGTTTGGAACCATGGAAGACCAGATAAAACCTTTTGATTGTAAGCTGTGGAGTTTTATTAGGCAAAATCTGAAGGCATGTATTTCTGTTTTATTACGTTTAAAGATCTAGACTCCCCGAGATAGTTTCAAAATTATTTCCCGTGAGGCCGTGTATTTTGTCTCGCCCTAGGGTAAGACAAGGAAATCTCACACCGGTAAAAATAGGAACTCCCTTGTCTCAAAAGAGAAATTATGTTTCACCTAGGATTTAAAGCAAAGGGACATAATTTTAGGACAAGGAACACTGTTTCAGGACAAAAAACTAGATCATGATATCATTTTATGCTTTTAAAGTGTTGTAATAATTCAGTATACTTCACTTGAGCCCCTTTCATTCAATTCAGTAAATTATAAAATGGCTAACTTGAGGGGTAAACAATGAACTACCGTCCAACTTACAGAATACATATTGGAAACGATACCGAAGTATGAAAGGCTATCAAAGAGAATCAAAACATGATAGTACAAAAACTAAAGCATTTCCAACGTGAACTCCAACTAAAAAAATGTGACATTAGGTGCTCCGAAAGATTAAGCTAAAACAAACAGAAAAAACACAGGGTCTGACCTAGAACGGACACTTATAAATCAGTTTTATGGATAGCCAAACATCCCCCTACTCCTGACAATCTGGTGAATAAAACACATCATAAACAACAAAAATTAAGGTTACCACTAAACTAGAAGTGATAAAATTGGTTGAATTACATAATTTATATACCAGGGTCCAAATCTGATCCTTTTCACTGCAAAACTAGCAATGGTTCTCATATTTGCTGGTCAGGTCTATATTTTGTCTTGTTTTTTACCCTAAGATTGCAGATGGAACAGTTAGTGCTTTGCTCCGATATGAATTTAAATTCAAAAATTCAAATACTTTATTGGTATAAATTCCAAGATAAAGGAACATCACCAGTTACAATACAAAAATGAACAAAATAAGTATTTATGTGCTAGTTGGAAAATTGAGAATGCAAAGTACAATGTCATAGTATTAGAGTACCTAGTTGTAACCTACATCCATGCGTCTCATCCAAAACCAACATTATTTTGATCTTACGGACTTGTGTTGTTTGTGCGTATTCTGATCTACACTCTTATTTCCAATATCTCAATGTTAACAACAAGTTACAATGACTTTATTTTAATTCATTTAATGTTACAATGAATATTTTAAATACATTAAATGTTACATTAACACTAGCAAATATGATCAATATAGATGGCCAATTTATGGTTACAACAGTGACGAATGTTTTGTTTCAAGGTTAGTCAGACATTCTTCTGACGTCAATTACCTGAGAGACGTCAGACGTTAACTTTAGCGTGGTCATTTATAAGATGACAATGTTTCCTTTTACGACTTTTGAATTAATTTTGTGTACAGAGAAATCATATGCGACAATGTAAATACTTACTTCCAAGCTTCGAATTCAGATTGTCATTGGGGCCGCGGTGGCCGAGTGGTCATAACTACTATATATTGATCACTAGCCTGTCAACACAGAGTCTCGCCTGTGGCGGGGTGAGTTGGACTCCGAGATTGTCAATTCCCCTGTCGAAGGTCGGTGGTTCTCCCCGAGTACTCCGGCTTCCTCCACCAATAAAAACTTGCCGCCGTGAATTAACCACATGTGCTGAAAACGCCGTAAAACCCCAACTAAACAAACAAACAGATTGTCATTTCTTGAAAAAATTAATTCCAAATCTGAACATAATCGTCAAATATTCATGTTTTAAATGACCTCCAACGTCCCATGCCAATTCTAGAACAGGTCAGAGGAATCTCGGATCAATACAGAAAAACCGTAATCTATTATATTTAAGATGAATCAGTTTATAATGTCAAGAATATAAATTATATAAATATTCAACATAATTATGATAATATAACAGAACAGAAAAACGGTTATTTTTGAACAGCATAAAAATTATATTATATGAAAAAAATAACCAATAGTGTTTAATAAAGTTATATTTTTGGTAAATCAACTTAAAAAAACTTGCTGGCGGTAGTATTATATTGACAATCTGCGATTAACTTTACAGTAGTTAACATTTAGTTATATTTTAACGCGAGGTCGCCAAAAAGCTGACGACATTAGTTAGCTAGAGTCTACATTACTGGCAAAGATAGCTAGCTAATGTTCAGATTGACAAATTTTACAGTATTAAAATGTTTCTTCGGTAATCCACTGGACATTTACATTATATGGTAGCAACGATATTAAGACGATTAGTTAAATACAATAAAACATTGCCATCCCATACAATGGACTAAACAAAAAGCAAAATCAAAATGCTGTCAAATACCAGAGAGATATAAAAATTCCATCGACATCATGCCAAGATACAGGTCGATGACGGAAGCTATATTTATATTTCCGTATATAAGGCGGATGAGGCCGAGTGGTCTAGGGCGCTAGACATGCTGCTAGGCGAAAAGATGCTATCGTGTCACAACGGTGTGATTTTGAGACCCGTCACAGCTTTTCACAGAAAAATAACCATCATAAATATATGTTCCTATTATACAATTCCGACATTTGGGCAGTTATAGCTCACTTGGTACAAAAATGCATTCAAAGTCTTTTAATTATGAAAATATATTTAAGAATCTCCATATCAAATTTGCAAAATGTATACTTGGAGTTCATAAGAAAAGTGTTAATTTTTCTGTATTATCAGAACTAGAGCGTTTTCCTTTATACTATAATATTATTAAGTCTATTGTAAAATATTGGTATAAGTTTGAGACCATAACATCCAATTTCCCACCATTGAAAGATGCTTATTTGTGTAGTCAGGACATAAACAATGGAAAAATCATTCATGGTATTAATTTGTTACTAGGTTACTCGAAGATTTGGGCATCAAAAATACTTTTAAAAACTACAGTATTTTTAAATTTTAATAATCTGGTTGAGACATTATTGCGAGAAAGACTTTCAGCACACAAGTTGCAAATTGAAGTTGGCCGTTTTTCTAAATCATTAAGGTCTGAAATATTATGTAAGAATTGTTCCAGTGGTTTAGTTGAAGATTCTCAAAGAAATTACTTATTTTGTTCTGTAGCAAATAAATGTCTATTTTTTTAGTCTTAGTAATGAACAAAAACTTATTTATTTACTTAACAATGAAGATAATCTGTTGCAAAGTTTATTAGAAAGTTTATGTACTTTTGTATAATGTGATTGTTATGTTTTGTGTATATTAATTATTTGTATCATCTATCAATCTTTGTTCTTTTCTCCGTATGTACTGCTCTTTTGCCCCTTGTGGACTCCGTTATGTTATGTACAAAGAACGATAACTCTAATGTGATAATTAGAAAAAATTAAAACGCTCCTCATGATGTAAGTCATCATGAAATGAAAATATTTGGAGTTTGCATATTTCGTAAGTAACATAAATCCAATACAAGTTCTTGCAAGCTTTGCACTAGATGGGCATATTATTTAAAAAAATCCCAGTTAAGTCTGATCAATAATACATTTAAATTAATTACATATTCTGCACAATGTAGAGCAAATGGTTCCCAAACTAATTTGGTAAACGGTCATTATATATTTAACTGGTACGGACGTTATGATTTTGATTTTATAACTGATAAACTTTAACTTGTTTATTTTCAATTTACGATCACCACCAATGCAGCTCTGTTGGTAGATGGTGTACAGATAATTTATTTATTTTTTATTTTTTTTTTTGGGGGGGGGGGGGGGGGTGTTCACATTGGTTGTGCTTTAGTTTTGTTGTTATCTTGTTATAATTCTCTTTGTGTGGCTTTGTTTTTAAATTCTTTTTATTATATTTTTGTATTCGAATTTTCCTTTTTTCGTATTTATATTTTCATTTTATGGACTTACTCTTTCGGTATTCCCTCTCAGTAGTCACTTAAAGTAAGATATACAAACTGTCGCCATTATTTCTACTGTTAAAGTTAATAATATGTAAATAATATATGTAGATAGTTACGTTTTTTATGATTACAATGAATAATTTCATTGAAATGTCTTAACTATATAGCTGAAACTGGCAAAAGCGATGATCAGATGGCCGCTTCTTGCGGCAAAACTTGTTTACAGACTGTCCTCTTTTATAATCCATGTTGAATCCATCTTCTTTCACGTGGGCAAATCTTAACACAACTTTGTACTGATGCCCTTGCATTGGCCTTTTTCAGAATAATAGTAATAATATAGCTTACTATATGTGGCGTTCACGCTGTAAAAGAATATCAGAATCTAAAATAATTCCCTCTCCGCGTAGAGCAAATGGTTCCCAAAATTATTTGGTAAACTGTCATTATATTTAGCTGGTATGGATTTTATGATTTTGATTTTATAAGTGATAAACTTGAATGAGAATAGCTATAATATGGTACACTGAAGTCTCTGATGTTACAACTTAACGTAAATAGCTCAGTATCTAAGGTAGCAATGTTCAAATAGTAGACAGCGCTCTCATTGGTGAGGCGTATTAACATCTCCTTACCAGTCTGTTAAAGCTATAAATCTGTTTCATCTATTTTAGACACTACTAGACCGACGACTTAACAAAATTTATACAAATGTCATTACAGGTTTAGTTACGAAATCAGCCGTTTCTTTACATCTTCTAATGGATAGAATCAATGTGTCATAAAAAGTAGATTTTTTATACGATTTCTGTTTGTGACTTAAATGTTTAAATTCCATTGTCACCTAGATAAAACCCAACAGTAAGGATAATGCATACATCATACTGTATTTTTCTTCAGTTAGCGACCCAATTCTTCATACCTCAATGAACCTGTTCTGTTTTATTTTATATATATCTAGTATTACAGTCATGACAATTTATTATATTCTTTTACTGAGTGTCTACATATCTGCTATCAATGTACACAGGAAAATTCGAAGATAAATAAAATTAAGTTTATCATGTTGAACGTGTTTCGAAAACACGCAGCATTTTGAGAACCGGACCCATACGTTAAACATGAAATTAACGTACATGATGCTATGCAGGATAAATATCTTTCTCTTCTCTGTCTTACTTTTGTATAGATCATTGTAGATTTATGTGATGTATTATTCAGTTTTTTGTATGTATCTCTATACCAATGTATGTTTGGTTTGTGAGAATAAAGATATAATGGTGCACTTATCAGTGTTTTTTCTACCGTAAAATCCTTATATATTTATCTCTGTTTTAAGTAGTGTTTCCAATTTATTAATAATTTAATTAATAAATGCTGTTGGTGACGGATTTATAAGACATACATTCTTTTTGTCTATTCAAAAACGGCAATTCAAATTTGAAGAAAAAAGATTGGAGGTAATTATTCAATTGTTTACAGAAATGAAGCATGAAAGGTTTTCTTGATATGAAATTAATGTCAAATTCGAAAAAAAATAATTACAAAATTATGTCGTTTGCAATATTTCTAGGTTTTATATATGACGTCCCACGTCCCCAGGCAGTCCTAGTCTAAAAAATGCCCTTTGATGTCGGAGGAATCTCGAACTAATAATAAAAAGTGCTGGAAATTATGAAGAACAACCATGAAATCCTTATATATTTCACTTATAAAAAATTATAGTTTTAAGTAGTGTCTCTTTAGTACAGATGACGAATTTATGTTACCGATCTTCATTTTGCCTGCTTAATATTTATTTTTACCAATAATTTCTTTCAGTGAAACATGTTATGATAATGGTTATGCATTATTTGGCATTCAATGACAGACAAACCCGGGAAGACAAATGAACAACCACAAGCACAACACATAAACACTGAAAACTAAAAAAAAACAATGAACAACACTAACTCCTATAAAAATCCGGAACCCAGGTGCTCCGGAAGGGTAAGCAGTTCCTGCTCCGTATATGGCACCCGTCGTGAAGTTCAACAAAGTCAATCCGGTGGATGTCACAAATCGGTGGAGGCACATGAAATGTTACGACAGTGGGAACAGGTCCAACATCATCTTAAATACTGGAACACTGTAACGGTCAATCAATTCGTGTCGACCGTAAAATTTCCTAAGTGATGACATCAATTTATCCCTGATAAAACCCTGGTTAAGAAGCTTTAGTGACAGCAGTAATCCTCTTTGTCGAATGCCAGGGTAACTCACGCATGCCCTTGAAAATCGAATAAGCTGAGAAACGTAGACGCCATATGCAGGCGATGTTGGTATATTGCTAATGAAGAATGGAAAGTTAACAATAGGAAAGTTGATGCCATCACGTTTGTCATAAAGTCTTGTCTTCAAATGTCCCTCATGGTCTATTTCAAGAAACAAATCCAAATATGACGCGGACTTTGGTGTATCTGTAGTATCATTAATTTCAAGCCCACTGGGGTAGATAAGATGTAGAAAGTAATTTATCCTTATTTAACGACAACACGTCATATAGATAACGAAAAGTGAAATTAAACGATTGGGCTAGTTTCTTTTTGTTTTCATGTAATATCCCTTGAATGAAGTCCGCTTCATATGAGGACACAGACAGATCGGCGAGGAGAGGAGCACAGTTGGTTCCCATTGGAATGCCGATTGTTTGTTGAAAAATTAGACCGTCAATTCAACAAATATTGTTGTCTATGGGAAAATCTAACATGTCTGTAATTTCATCTTCAGAATACTTTTTGTTAGAATAAGAGTGGTTCTTCACGAAATAAGCCTTTTCTCTACCTAAAGTTAGAAATTCATACCTGTATGTGCCATTTTTCTTGAAAAAACATTGATGAACTAGTTGTTTTAAGTGATCTTTTAATTGAGAATGTGGTATGGTAGTGTTGCATGTAGCCAAAGATGTCGATTTTAGATATTGTAGTAATTGTTTTGAGTTTTTAAGAATCAACATCGGATTGACGCCACTGGTGGAATATGATGTTCCGCAGTAATTCTGAAGGCCCTGTATAATACATGTCAATATGAATGTTAAAATCTTTGAAAGAGGTTTTGAAGAGCAATTAGCTGACCCAGCAATGTACCTTTGTTTAAACGGATTCTTATGTAGTTTAGGAATCCAATAAAGAGAGGAAGGTCCATTTCTTTACCCTTTGTAGAAATACCAAATTAATATTGTGGTTATCAAGGACTTCTTGCTTAGTGAATGTGGTCAGTGTATAAGTTGGGTTACCTGCAGTGTTATCTATTCCCAACTCATTTCTAAGAAAATCAAAATAATAGTTCTTGCAGACAAAAACTATGTTATTGGGGGCTTTGTCCGTTGCGACAACTACGTATTTGTCATGGAGGCGAGTCAAGTTTTCAACAACCTTAGGATCTTTAAAGATGGATGTAGCTTTAGTGCTCATAGACCCTTGGAGGTTTTTAATTCGGAGTTGTATCATTGTACCTAATAGTCTTCACCGACTCCAAAAGTGTGTCAGCAGGTTCCTGTTCCTTTGAAGTCCATTTTCTGGCATAGTCCTCAACGGAATCCATCAGAAATTTGAAATTATATTTCCAATTGATTGGCTGAGGTTCTCGGTATTTGGGACCTTTAGCTAGCATATTTTTTAGCTCTTGATTATCAACTAGATTAAGATCTCCAGTGATAATATGACCCACAGGACTATAATTGAATGGAGATGTCGAACAGGAGCAGTCGGGGATTTTATACTTGAGGTCATCGAAATTAAGGTCCCGCAATGGCCGTTTGTAATGGAAAATCTTGGTTGCAATGGGTTTTGTATAAGAATAAGAAATAAGTGGAACATTTTGGTCTTTGAAATGTAGAGGAATTTTAGATTTTACTGTTTTGTGGTGAAGGATATTGCTGAGATTTATGGCATCCAAGCCTTTATTAACAATGTTAACTTTAAGGAACGACCCTTGGTGAGATTCGTCGTTATGGATGCGAACTGGTTTGAATAATCTATGAGAAGCAATATCCGATACCACAGCAGCCAGTTTGTATTCAGCTGAATTAAAATTCTTGATTTGCTGCTCCATTGATTTTTTGTGGAGTGAGCTAAGCACGCACGAAGGAAGAGAATATAGTTTAGTTATATAGTTAGAAATTATAATTCAGTTCTCCTTTGATGGTCTGCTTACATGTACAATGTATAATACTAGTACATGTTATTCCAGTATTATAAAAGTATCAATACTAGAATTTCAGTACTGTTGTTTTTGCACTTAAATAAAATTAAGTTTATCATGTTGAACGTGTTTATTTTACAATACTGGAATTTCCTGTATAATAACATTTAAAATACTGGACTTACAAGAATTAGTTTATTTTACAATACTGGAATTTTTAGTCGATGTGTTCTATTATACTTAAAATAAATTTTTGTGTACTTGAATTATAATTATTAGAATTATCAATTTCACAACACTGGAATTAAAAGTACCAGTATTCACTTCCACAATACCAAACTTCACAGTATTTAAAAGTTTAAAATACTGGAAATACCAGTATTGTACAACTAACAATACTGCAATTCGAGTGTTGTTAATTTTACAATACCGGGAATATTAATGTTACAATGGTGACAATTTTAGAAATCTACTAGTATTGTTGAGAATAATACTAGAATTACCAGTATTATGCCCACAGCACTGGTACAAAAATTTGTTTCCGTATTGTACACAACATAATACCAGTATCGCGTTTGTATTCTTCACTTTATCCCAATAATTTTTTTTTCTTAAAACAAGGACTAATATTCAAGACTAAGTTTCATATGTTTTTCTGGGAAGTCTTATGTCTTTTTAAAGATGCTCTTGTTACGGCCGAAATCACCTTTAAATTGTAGCCAACAAAAGACACAAATCAATAATAAAATTTAACAAGATTTATTATATACAAGTTTACAAAAAGTATTACACAAAAATAAAATGTCAACTTAACTGTTCAAATTCCTGTTTTTTCTTGATCCGGAATTCTGGTCACTGTTGTCTGAATCCAAACGGAATATTATATCCAATCAGTCACAATCTAGTATGATGTAATCGAAAGTGAAAGTCTGTCAAGTACGATGTGTGAAACGTAAATAAATCCAACAGCTAAGAACACAAGAATGTATAGTCCAATAAGTTCTGATCTGCAAGTTTAACGTTCGTGTCCATATATATACTGTAGAACGGAAACTTCTGGAATACGGTAGAAGTTCGAATCACACCATAATTATTACGTAAGTCAAATAGAAAGTTCTAGTTATTCCACCAGTATCCATTATTGTTCCAGTGATTTCTAAACTGCGCAGTTATAACATTATTTGGTAAACAACTATAAATATTATGTAAACATATTATACATGTTATAAGGCTACGCCAAACAAATTAGGCCAAGATAAATAAATATAATAATTACAATATCATAACACCTCCCCCCTTAAAAGAAGTTTGAGTGTAACGAGAACTTCATGAACAATATTATACAAAAATATATAGTATGTATACAGTGTTTAATAAGATCTAGATAAAGCATCTGCTATTACATTATCTTTACCTTTAATATGTTTTACAATAATATCATATTCCTGTAACAATAAACTCCACCTAGTCAACCTCTGGTTTTTGTTTCTCATTTTATGTATGAAGGTGAGAGGATTATGATCAGTATAAACTAGAATAGGATGCATAGTGGGATTTAAATAAACATCAAAATGTTGAAGTGCAGACAACAGTGCAAAACATTCTTTTTCAATAGTGGAATAATTTTTCTGATGTTTATCTAATTTCTTGGAAAAATATGATATAGGTTTCTCAACATTATCATCTGTTTCTTGATATAAAACGGCTCCAACTCCTACATCACTTGCATCAACGGCAAGTTTGAATTGCTTTTTAAAGTCTGGAGTGATAAGAACGGGACTGTTAATTAAAAGTGATTTGCTTTTTTCAAAAGCGTTTTGACAATTATCACTCCAGATGAATTTAGAATCTTTCCGTAAAAGATGAGTCAATGGTTGAACAACAGTAGCAAAATTTGAACAAAATTTTCTGTAAAATCCAATCATGCCTAAATATCTCATAAGTTGTTTTTTATTTGTAGGAGGAGGAAAATTGGTAATTGCATCCACTAGCCATAATAGGTTTCACTTGACCTTGGCCAACTGTGTGCCCTAAATAATCAACAGTGGCCTTACAAAATTCACTTTTAGCAAGATTAACAGTCAAATTTGATTGTGACAATCTGTCAAAAGTATCATATAAATGTGTTAAATGCTCTTCCCAGCTATCACTACATACAATAAGATCATCAATATAACCATAACAACAGTCTAAATCTTTTATAACATTATTGATCATTCTTTGAAATGTAGCTGGAGCATTTTTCATACCAAACGGCATGACAGTATATTGAAATAAGCCGTCTGGTGTGACAAAAGCTGATATTTCACGAGCTCTCGGTGTCAGGGGGACCTGCCAGTAACCTTTTAATAAATCAAATTTGCTTACGAATTTTGATTTTCCAATGTTATCAATGCAATCGTCTATCCTTGGAATCGGATAGGAGTCGGATTTTGAGACTGAGTTTACTTTTCTGAAATCAGTAACGAAACGAAAGGTTTTATCTGGTTTGGGTACAAGAAGACAAGGAGAGCTCCATTCACTGTTACTCGGCTCAATAATATCATTGTCAAGCATATATCTAATTTCTTGTCTCATAACATCAAGTTTAAGTGGATTGAGCCGATAAGGATGTTGCTTAATTGGAGAAGCATCGCCTACATCAACATCATGACAAACAGCAGTGGTTTTGTTTGGCACATCTGGAAAAAGATTTTTAAAAGAAAATACCAAAGTTTTCAATTTTTGTCTGCGATCGAAAGACAGATGTGCAAGTTTTGAGTCTAAATTTGACAAAATTTCAGAATTTTTCAATCTAACAGTTTGTTCCATAGTCTTGGAATCAAAAGATGGTTCAATTATATCTGGTTTGTCATGATCGTTCTCCAATTTAACCATGGCTAAAGTGGCAACTGGTTTACTCTCACCTTCATTAGTACGCTCAAAATATGGTTTTAACATATTAATGTGACACACTCTATTTTGTTTACGCCGACCTGGAGTTTTTACAATATAATTCAAATCATTGATTTTACTGTCAATTGTATAAGGACCACAGTATTTAGCCTGTAAAGGATGCCCAGGGACTGGCAAAAATACAAGTACCTTATCACCAGGCTCAAAAACTCTGTCCCTGGCATCTTTATCATACCATATTTTCATCTTATTCTGTACAGTTTTTAAGTTTTTCTGAGCAATTTGACAAGCAGTATACAATTTTTCTTTAAATCTAGATACATAGTCTAGAAGATTCAAGTCAGTGTGTTCAGTAAGCCATTTTTCCTTAATCAATTTCAAAGGTCCCCTTACAGTATGACCAAACACTAACTCAAAGGGGCTGAAACCAAGGGATTCTTGAACAGCCTCTCGGACCGCAAAAAGTAGAAAGTGAACACCATCATCCCAGTCCCTATCAAATTGAAGACAAAAAGTTCTAATCATGTTCTTCAATGTTTGATGAAAACGTTCTAATGCACCTTGAGATTCTGGATGATAAGCACTTGATCTATACTGAGCAATCCCTAACTGATAAACGACCTGCTGAAATAAACCTGACATAAAATTTGAACCCTGGTCGGACTGTATAGACTTAGGAAGTCCTACTAATGTGAAAAATTTGATAAGAGCTTTGACAATAGTTGGTGTCTTGATATTCCTTAAGGGAATAGCCTCAGGAAAGCGAGTGGATGTACACATGACCGTTAATAAATAAGCATTTCCAGTCTTGGTCTTTGGTAAAGGTCCAACGCAATCAATAAGTACTCGGCTGAAAGGTTCTTCAAAGGCTGGAATTGGCAGAAGTGGTGCTGGTGGTATTTTCTGGTTAGGCTTGCCAACAACCTGGCATATATGGCATGATTTGCAGTATTCTGCGACATCATTTCTAAGTCTGGGCCAGTAGAAATGTTGCAAGATCTTAAGGCAAGTCTTCCTTATACCTAAATGTCCAGCCAAGGGGGTGTCATGGGCAAGACCAATAATTTCTTGCCTATATACTTTAGGCACCACCACTTGGTATACCACTCTCCATTCCTCCTCTGGGATAGCATCAGGGGGCCTCCACTTCCTCATTAAAATGCCGTCTTGATGGTAGTAACATTCGGCCACTTTGTCTGCTTCTTCTTGGGGTAGAGCCCTCTTGCAGAGCTGAAGAACCTCAGGGTCTTTATTCTGTTCTTCCCTAAATGTTCTTTTGTCTAATGAATGGCTGTTCACGTCTGGCCATGGCATAATTACACGTTTGTTAGTACCAGGTGGTCTTATTATGGCCTTTTTTGAGCTATCGGGACCTTCAATGTCGGCAAGGAAAGTGTCAGAAAGGTCCATATAATCATACTGGCCTTCTTGTAAATCCTCGTCTTGTTGTTTCCTTGTCATCGCCCTAGTAACAACACAAGCTGGATACAGTTCAGCATCATCTTCAGGTGATTTAACATCCACCACCGGTTCACTTGTAACAATTGGTTCAGCAACCACTTTGTTCCTAGCTAGATCATTTCCTAGCAATAATGAAACACCCTCTACAGGGAGAGTAGGACGAACACCCACAACAACTGGTCCAGTAATTAAATCTGACTTCAAATAAATACGATGGAGGGGAACATCTATACAACCTAACTCCACACCTCGTAACAAAACGGAGGCACCAACGGACGTCTTCTCGGACAAAGGCAACACACCTTCTAACAACAAAGACTGAGAAGCTCCAGTGTCCCGTAAAATCTTAATAGGCTGAGGAGTAGTATTATCAACAATAGAAACAAACCCATCAGACATAAAGGGCTTATAATCCTCCATGTAATCACAAAAACTGGACTTAAAAGCCTGACTCGCAGGACATTCCAACTTATTGGTAACAACGGGTGTCGTACAAGCACTGGACTTGGGCTTATTATCTCTTTCATTCTTCTTCTGGAGTCTAAAACAATCAGCCATCAGGTGACCATTTTTCTTACAATAAGCACAAGTTAGTGACTTCTTCTCAAAAGTATCAAATTTTGGACCAGACATATTATAACTAGACGGACTCTTATTCTGTGCAACAGGCTTAATATCAGTACGGTCAGTGCTTTGATTTTTGTAATTTCCGCTTGAAGTATTAAAATTTTGACCTTTGAAACTTCTTTTATGTGAAAGGGTATAATTATCGGAAACAACAGCTGCATCTTGCAATGTCTCAACAGTTTTGTCATCTAAATGTGTTTTTAAGTCTAAATTAACACACTGCTTGAACTCTTCTAATAACATTAATTGTCTTAATTTATTAAAATTGTTATCTATTTTCTTCGACGTAAGCCATTTATCAAATAAATCTTCTTTTTCCCTAGCAAATTCAACATAGGTTTGTGATTCAAACTTTTTATAAAACCTAAATTTCTGTCTATATGCTTCTGGCACTAGCTCATAAGCTTTCAAAACTTCCTGTTTAACAGTGTCATAATCAGAACTTTTTTCTGAAGAAAGTGCTGAGTAAATTTCAGCGGCCTTGCCCACAAAAACACTTTGCAACATTGTAGTCCAATAAGGCTTTGGCCATTTCAAATTTTGAGCAATTTTCTCAAATTGTGGAAAAAATTTATCAGCTGTTTTTTCACAAAATTTCGGAACCAAACGTATATTTTTTGCTGCCTCAAAATGTTCTGATTTTGACTTAGTGTTGCTTTCTACTTTAGCCATTTCTATTTTTATTTTCTCCATCTCTAACCTTTCCCTCATTTCAAGTTCTGCCTGTAATTGTTTTAATTTAAATTCATCTTCTTTTTCTAATTGTTTTAATTTAACTTCGTTTTCAAATTGTTTTTCCAGTTGTTTTAATTTAAGTTCGTGTTCTAATTCAAGCTGTTTTAATTTTAAAGCATCAACCTTTTCGACCTTGAGGTCAAGAGCCTCTTCACCAAAAATTTCCAAGTCAACTAAATTGTCTATTACCAAATTTTTTATAATTTGTTTTCTCATAGATGTTCTAAAATCTATTTTTAGATGTTTAGCAAGCAACACTAATTCTTCTTTCTTTAATTTATCAAACCCTTCCAGGTCTGGCGTTTTCAAAAATTTACCAGCATCAAATTCCATTTTGTAGAATTTTGTTGGCTAATTCTAATAAAAATACTGAAAAAATTTATTAAGATATTAACGTTCTCCCGAGACGAGCCCCCAATTTCTGTTACGGCCGAAATCACCTTTAAATTGTAGCCAACAAAAGACACAAATCAATAATAAAATTTAACAAGATTTATTATATACAAGTTTACAAAAAGTATTACACAAAAATAAAATGTCAACTTAACTGTTCAAATTCCTGTTTTTTCTTGATCCGGAATTCTGGTCACTGTTGTCTGAATCCAAACGGAATATTATATCCAATCAGTCACAATCTAGTATGATGTAATCGAAAGTGAAAGTCTGTCAAGTACGATGTGTGAAACGTAAATAAATCCAACAGCTAAGAACACAAGAATGTATAGTCCAATAAGTTCTGATCTGCAAGTTTAACGTTCGTGTCCATATATATACTGTAGAACGGAAACTTCTGGAATACGGTAGAAGTTCGAATCACACCATAATTATTACGTAAGTCAAATAGAAAGTTCTAGTTATTCCACCAGTATCCATTATTGTTCCAGTGATTTCTAAACTGCGCAGTTATAACATTATTTGGTAAACAACTATAAATATTATGTAAACATATTATACATGTTATAAGGCTACGCCAAACAAATTAGGCCAAGATAAATAAATATAATAATTACAATATCATAACACTCTTGATAGATATTAAATTAACTATATACATACAAAGTACCGAGACACTTATACAAAAATGTATATAAATGCTGACCTGACTATTTTTTTTCCAGTGCCGACTTCATCAGTCACAGTTATCTAGTGTA
Source organism: Mytilisepta virgata (assembly GCA_028015205.1). Classification (NCBI taxonomy): domain Eukaryota; kingdom Metazoa; phylum Mollusca; class Bivalvia; order Mytilida; family Mytilidae; genus Mytilisepta; species Mytilisepta virgata. Next base: position 16,996,909 of record CM051520.1, on the reverse strand, counting down.
AGAACAATAAATAAAGTCTGCTCAGATTAAACCATTGTAACCCTCGTAAATTTAATTTTATAAGCTGAAGTAACCATGTGTGATCCAATTTAAATAATCTTGCTTTATAGCTGAAGTTTCATAAATAAACTCAACTTTGAAATAGGGAATGCAAATGATATTCTCTAATTTTCAGCAAATTTAAAGCCTCTCGACCGGTGTTGGAAAAATTGATAATCTCAGTAGTGAGTTTTTGGGTTCTCGGAATATGATTGGTTGATTAAAAAGTCGTCAGAACTTTTAACATTAACTTAAACACAATGAAACAGGCTCCTCAGAGGAAAAAAAACCTACCTTTGTTAATGAAAATGACAGTTCCCTACAGTAAAAAAATACTTGTTCTTCTTGTTGTTCCTTTCCGCCCGCCACTGTAACCGCTGTTGTGTAGAATTCGCCAATCTCGATAGTTAAATTACGGAATTTTAAGCCCTCTCCAAGGCTCGGGCTTAAAATTCCGTAATTTAACTATCGAGATTGGAGAAATCCGACAATCCACGCCTAACAATGTAAGAAGCTATATTCATCACCAATCTAACTGACAATTTGAATTTTAAAATTGATTAGAAAAATAAATTTAGCAATTTTAAGTGAGAGCTAATAAAAAACTCAATTTTGATAAGAATAAATTCTATCATAGGTGTAACACTACAATTCCTTGATAGCACATATGCCCATTCTTATGCTGTGGTTACAAATGCTGATATGACCCTTTTTGGAACGTATTTTTGGACATTTATAGAGAAGGGTATAATTGCCGATTTCACCTCGTGCCGATATCACTAGAACTCCTTGTCACCAACGAAACGGGAAGGTCCACAGAGGTTTTAAAAGGGTATATTCAAGCGGAAAAATATTCATGTGGTTAATAACATTTTTAAAAATAAGATCCCTTAACTCAGAATTTCCCTGTTTAGGAATATGACACAGACTCAAATTTGTACCATTGACGGGCAAAACGTGTTTTTACAGTACCTTTTTTAACTGTACACTCCGAATAAACAGTTCTTAAAGTACTTTGATTATGTTTGAAGTAGAAAATAATATGAATATCACATGTTTCCATCCTCCACATAAAATTCAAGAATGCTATGTATAAATCGAACAGTTCACAATACATGCACGTAACATTCCGCTCTATCTGAAATATGAGATGCAATATGATAACTTATTATGATCAAAGAACCAGAAGGATTTGACACAAGTTTTCGATAACTGGCTATTGGTACAATAAAAAGAGAAAGCACAAAGTAAAATTCAGTTCATAAAAGACACACGGGAAGGTGTATCATTATAAGTTAACATTTTAAGCTACAAATCTGCTGTTGTTTTGAAAATACAAGTTGCAGATTACTTTCAAAACTTCATTTATACATGTTTAAAGATGGATTTATAAATACAGCTTGCAATGCAGTTTGTTAGTTGTTTTAAATGTAAAGAGGAATAAAGAGGACTTCATCTTGCCGAACTAGTAATGAATTCTAAAATGCTGATAACGAGCTCTACCATGTGACTTACTTCTATTCCAATGTCATTTATATATAATAAATTCTTTGATACCAATTTTCATGCACAAGACGTGCACATTTCGTCGATTTACGATTCATCAGTTGTGGTCAAAGCCTAAAATATGGACACCCAAAACAATAATCCAAAAAGTTGAAAAGCAAATTCAAAAAATGCCAAAATGGCCAAAAGGGTGAAGCCAAAACCAAGAAGAGAGCTATGGACGGGGGATACTCGTTAGTTTTTACCAAATTTAACGTGTTTGTCACAATAAATTCAAATTATCAATATAAACTTTTTTTTTTATCATTTCAGCATGATAAATATATCTACTTCCCTCTTTGTTTGTTGTGTCGGTTATGTGATATCGTTACCATGTTTGACTGATCAGTCCAAAAAAGACTTCATTGACGCAAGAAAAGAACTTAAAGAACTAGAGGATTACCTCGGGAAAACAAGAAACGCCATCAGCGTAAAAGTTAAGAAACTGGACAGTGATTTAACAGACATGGAATCGGAATTTGCAAGTAAATATTAATATATTTTGAATGCGAAGTATTTTTTGTTGAATAGACTAGGTGATATAAACACATACGCTACTTTCTTTTATATTAGTTCAAACTTTAACCTCTTTCCTCAGTTTAGAATTTTCGCTTATTTGCTTATAATGTTATGAATTAAATGTTTTTAACGAAATAAATACACGATAAGATAAGCAATGAATGACAAGAAAACACAGGTTTTCAATAAAGTTAACCACACATCTATTTTTCATTTCATTTCTATACTATTCTATCTTTATTATTTTTTTCAAGAGAGACAATGGCTAAAGTATAATGGACATTGTTACCTTTTAGGAGTAGAGAAAATTGATTGGTTTACGGCTGAGGTATGACTATTAAGGGAGCAAAATTTTGATTTTATTGAGAGGGAGTTCAAATGAAATTGAAAAAGTTTAAATTTTCTTACAGAGAAAATGTCGTGAAATTGGTGCATATCTGACGAAAATTGATAACTCTGCAGAAAATGCCTGGTTAGCAAAACAAGTGAGCAAAAGTAAGTACTCTTTTCATTATTCCGGTCCAATAAGCTTGTTTGTGGTTTGTTTGCTTGCTGATCCTTGTTGAAGACCATAGCACGACTCGCTGATGTAGTGATTCATTTGTTGCTTGTTTGTGGTTTGTTTGTTTGCTGATCCTTGTTGAAGACCATAGGACGACTCGCTGATGTAGTGATTCATTTGTTGCTTTTTTGTGGTTTGTTTGTTTGCTGATCCTTGTTGAAGACCATGGTCTATTCAAGAAAAATACATCGCATTCAAGATGTATTAATATTTACCCGCTGATGTAGTGAATCTTTTGTTATGTTATTGTCTCATTAATTCATATTTTTAAATTTCATACAAGAAAAACATATTATTTGTACTTTTAATACATGTATGCATCGCTGTGTTTAAACAACATTAAGTAGCCTTTCTACATAAAAAATGAACATTTATTAATAAGTACATGAACACATTTGTCTTATTGTTTCCAGTGTAAATATTTATATATTATTAAAAAAAAACTTAAATCATCGTTACTAGAATGGTGAAAAATGGTTACAAAATATTGCCAAGTTCTTTGTATCTGTGATCAATGTTTGAAATTGCTAAAAAGACTCACTAGACTGACACTTCTTTGGGCTGCCCAATACTGTTACCTAATGAAGTCAGATGTTGTTCTGGAGTTATGTCGCCTTGTCCATAAAAATCAAATATGCACGAAAAATCACAAAATTAGCAATTTTCGAATAAATTAAAAAAAAGCGTCGACTTCGATGTGCTCAATATATCGTGTTAAAATTTGAAACATATTTTATTAAGATAAGTATCTTCTAATGGTCAATGCTAAACATATAGCTTCAACTCCTATTTTGTGTTTTAATTTAACGAAGTTTACCCTTGACTTAATGAAAAACGTCAAGTAAAAAGCCCACATTATGGCTATTGGTCAATGTACACATCTAGATATAGTAAGGGAGAGTAAACGAAAATAAAAAGTAAATTAAATCAAACAATTCATGTGGGTTATTTGGATTTTCGAATTCTTATATCTTGCATGGTTTAAAATCAAAGATATATGTAAACAGCTCTATTGAATCAGAACTTTGGGTGTAAAATAGAAATACCAATTGAAACACGAAATCCTGACCCATTTTTTCGCAATAATTTTATATATTACCATAGTTTAATTATAATGAATAAGACTATATATTTTGGATACATTCCACAAAATCTTTAATGTGTGCGACAAAAATTAAAACAAAAGAAATGCGCTTTTACCGCTGTTCTTCAATCGCAGTGAAGTTTTCCACATGGAAAAAATTGCAGGTTGAATGCAGTCCCTAACAATGGTGTGACTTGAATTCTTTACTAAAGTATCGATAATATTTTTCATGTTATAAATAGAGTATTACCAATGGATGGGACTAACAGATCTTAAAGAAGGAGAATATCGATGGACATATGAACAACAAAAAGTCGCAGTTTTACTCCCTGGGTCCGTGGTGGTGTAAATAGAGGGACTAACTACAATTGCGTTTTCTTCAACCACGGTGGCGGTTGGTGGGATTTTCCGTGCAATTATAAAACAGAGTACGTCTGTGAAAGTAACTTTTGTAAGTAAATTTCATTCATATTTTGATAACTTCTCCAAAGAAGTAATTTATTGAAAGAAGCTTCTGAGGAAAAGCTGTTTACAAAGGGTGTCATTTATACTGGAATTCAGTTCAAAGCATTTGATATAAAAGACAAGGGCTGTGGTCCTGTTATAGAAATAATCTAGCTGTATACACTTTAAGTTCTTCATCCCGAAAATTCTTGCATATGTAGATGTGAAATCTTATATAGTCTTATTTCTTTCTCTAGGTTTCTGATGACGGATGTATATATGCTGAACACAGTGTATGATTGTTATTGTGAAAATAAGTATCAGAGTCGTCAGTTTATTTATTTATGTAATACAATGGAGTTTACAAGGGTTGGGCAGTTTAAAAAAAAATACCAATACAATAAAAGCACAAACTATGCCATTATGAGATTGGGCAATATTGGACTGCGTACGACGAATGGCAATATTAGTGTATCTCGGAACTCTCTTGATTTATCCTATCACTCTACGAACACATTGGAGATCTGTTAACTAATAAATGTAGTATTAGCCATCACATTGATAATTATACTTCCATAATATGAAAAAATGGCAGGAGTATATTCCACATCCATATCTCTGTTCTTAGATGTTTTCCGCTTTTACCCCTTTTGGTCATTTTGTCATATTAATCTGCTCTACAAATGTTTGATTTTGTGTTTCAGATTTCCACGTTTTATTGGGTCCGTGTATAAAGCGGCCAAACATTTTTCAATTTGAAAAATAGGAAAGATCTAATAAAAATTCAGTTTTCCTTTTCTTCCAAATTAATTTGTACATCATTTTTCATTTTCCAATTTTATTTGAAAATTGAAAAATAAAATTTGCAACTTGCTTTTCTTTTTTTCAATTTTGACGTCTAAATTTCAAAGTCCGGTAAAGCTATTGCCATCCCTTTGCGTCTATCGAAAGCAACCTTGGGGGAATGGTCCTTTCGTGGCCACCTTCCAAAAGTGTGTCCGACATCTCCGAAATTCAACCAACATAGCTGCTGTTATTAAAACTATAAAAAGGGGATGAATTTTAAAAATCTTCCGTGGAACCTGATAGCCAAATGAAACCATACCTGGCAAAAATTTTCCTTCAGTGGTCCCCTTTTATGATTATGTCCGATGACCCGGACTGTCAAAAAGACGACTGCCACAGCCGAACTAACATAGGATCCAATTGGAAAATTCGTTTAAAATCTTCTTGCCTGAAACCACTGAGCCCATTGCAATCTAACTTGGTAGCCATGGTTCTGTTATTGACATCACTCAAAATTAATAATCCGGAATGTTGTTTCTTCGGTGCTCTTTTGGCTTTTGATTGTCAAATTGAATCAAGGTGAGCGACTAAAATAAGTGTCTCAAAATTATCCCGAAACCGGCCGTTGTACCCTTAGGTGAACGGATTTACCCGGCAGCATCGTAGAGTATATTGATCTCATGATTATGTATTAACGAGACATACTTAACTCTTTTTTTACTGATACATATATTATTTGTTGAACAGAAGAATACTTTTTTCTTTCTCCAATCTATCCCTTATCTAGAACCCCTTCTTTATCTTGGTTGTTCATCTTCTAAATGTTCTACACACCATACAATTTATATACTCCACTACAAACGTGAAGTATAAAATGATAATTGGTTAATGCGGTATAGATATTTATGATTAATTTGTATTTGTATTTTTCTTGTCATTAAAGGAAAAATTAATTTAAATGCAAAGTTCAAAGTTCAATTTTCATTTTTAGTTTTACCTTTCAATATTGAAAATTGAAATTTGATTGAAAAAAATGAAAAATAAAAAAGCAAATTTGAAAAATGAAAAATGAAAAGCAAATTTCAAATATCATTTTGCTATTTTCAAAGGGAAAATTAAAAATGCTGTATATACTATATTTTCCATCGGTAATAATTTGGAAGAAAAGGAAACCCGAATTTTGATTAGATTTGTTCTATTTTTCAAATGTTCTTTACAAATTGAAAAATGTTTGGCCGCTTTATACACGGACCTTATTGGCCATGAGTAATCCTGACGAGACATACCTTGTTGAAATGTCATAGAGAGTACACATGAAAAAAATAGAACATTTCTTATAAAATGTCTAAAAATGGGAATTTTATTCAGCTTTCAAAATTTGTGGCCTCAATCGCTACTGACGAATCGTAATTTGACTAAATTCCAATGATTGATTAGTTGTCCAAATACAGGACATACATATTAAGACATAAACATTGTATACAACATTTCATTACCACATCATTTAAAACATTTAAACTTCTGCAATACAACATAAATGTTATAGGTGTTCATTGGATGGGACTGAAATTTAAATGCGTTGTATACAGCATAGTATAAGTTTAGTATATCTAATATTAGTATCTTTGGATTGTTATTTTGACACTCATGGGACGATGCCTCTGCATGGTGGATCCTAGGTCCCCGAGAGTATTCGACCACCCAGTCGTCAGACTTTTCTGACATGATTATTCATTGATTTGTTACAGAACTTACCAGTATTTAGCAAAATTCAAAAATAATAGAAATACTAAGGGTTCATATGGTAGATCTACTTAGCTGAAATTTGGCTTCCTATTTCGGTATTTTTGGGTACAAGTACTTTTTGTTTTAAATAAGTTTGGTTTTTGGTCTTCCAAATGTTTCGGTTTTAATGCTGCTGATGAGAGGTAACTCCTTGAAATGCGTCGTATACAGAATAGTATAAATTTACTAGTATCTTTGGATTGTTATTTTATTTTTAAAGCCATCAATTCTTCGATCGATGACCTCTGAGTTGACGGCACCTTGAAATCGTTACACCAGGATTATAAAAATCTGTTATTATTTAAAATCTTTACACTTTCCTTGGAATGGTGATAATTTTATTGGTTTTAATATTACCGGTATCAAAAAAGCCCGAAAAATGGCGAGAAATCCTGCATTCAGGACATTTCCAGACGTATATTTGTATAATAGAAGATGACATTTTCCGTACATAAAAATACAATATAGTTATCTCGTAATATTGCAAGAATATCTATAAATATTTAAGCAAGTTCGTACTATTCTATTTGGTACAACTGTCACAATATACATGCAATAGCCATAATTTTGTTTGCAAAGACCAAATGTGAGATATTATTTTAGTCATGTATCTGCCGTTACAAAACAGGTTTACTTTTTTTGTTGACAGTGATATTTTCCTTCTATGCGTAATCTGCTTAAGTTATTATTGGCACAGCTAAAAAGAACAATCCATTACATATACGGTTCCCGTGTAATTATTAAGGCCTTTGACGTTTATTGCTACATGTATATGGCTCTAATTAATCTTTCCACGATGTTAGTTTTATTATAACTATAGTAGATTTAATTCTGGAAATGGGTTAAAAGTAATAAAACACCGTATATATATTTAGAATATTTGCATAACCTTTATATATACCACATGTATGTTATTTGTCACCCTGATATTTCTGTCCTGAGGATAATTGTATTTATTTTGGATAAACATGCTCACTTAAGGAAATCCTATCTTTTCTATTCATTATTACACATTTTTTTTGTTTGATTTATTATATGTTTTATTCCTTTAGGTACACATGTATCGTTGTTGCGTTTGTTTGTTGTGTCCCATTGTCATGACTTAAATTTGTCTTTTCCTATGATTTCGAATTTACGGACTTTCCCCACTGTTTTGTCGCTTCGGTATTCTTTTACCGATATTTAAATGAATTTCGGATTTCAAAATTGTAGGCCTTCAGCATCACTGGAGAGATGTACATTGCTGAAAAGAGTACACAAGTCCTAAAAAAAGTAACAGAAAATGTCAAAATGACATACCAATCAATTAACGCCATACAGTCGACAGACCCTCAGACTAAAGCAACATAAAAGAGCACAAAAGACAAACAGGGAATCAACAACGTCTGACTTGGTACAGACACGTAGTAGTGGTAGAGGTTCAGATGGGTGGATGGTATATAATATCTCTTTTCATCTAGCTGTAGGTCAAAAATGTTTATTTTATAGCAAGCACAACTGACATTACACATCTTATACATAGAAGCTGATATCATAGATTCAGCTGGGTGTATGCCTCGGCTGATGGATTCGGGTTATCGTGATATCTTTTGCCCTGAGAATGTCGTAATGAGAAGGCAAGGTTTCAAATGTTGACTTATAGCGAAGGCCTTACAGTGACTTTCAAGCTATTGTTAAATAGACATGAAAGTAAAACACGGAGGGGGAATTTAAAATGACTCAACACGAGGGACAAACCAAGCACTAGAGACCAAAGAACAAGTAGAAACTAGGAGTAAAGTACTCAAAAGCGTGCAAGTATATTCCATGATACAAATTATAATGGACAAAATACGCATTGCGTTTTGTCGATTTGCGATGCATCAGTTGTACTCAATCTAAAATGTTAAAAACTGAAACGTTAACCCACATCGTTGAAGCTGATATTATAAATATCGTAGGCAAATGAAGGAGAGGTACAAGACATCATACAGAGACTGAACACTCAAAACATGATCCACCAAATTCAAAAAGTGACATTTGATGCTCAGGAAATCATTTCCTGTCCCGCTAACTCGTCAAATTGTAAGTGTAAGAATCCGAAGAAGCGTAAATTCCATTAATATGAAGAGTAACTATAATCTCAATTGTGATATCTTAATAACTACAAGAAGAACAAAAGAAATAATTTCTTGACAACTTTTAACGACAAATATGATGAACGAATTGGTTGATTTCTACGCAGTTTTGTTGTCTCAACTACCTAGATATACATTGTCTCATAGCTTGTTAAAACTATCATTTAGCTCTGTTCTTGGTGCGGGTATGAGCATCAGAATCTCATGAATGGTGAAAGTTTCTATGAGCAGATGTTACCCTGATTTTTGATATGGCTACCTCTGTGGTTTCACTTTATAACGTACCCCATGAAATATCTTTCATATGGACTACTAAATGTCAATTGTCTGCAATTAATCATAACATTTGGAATAATTTTGAAGTTCTATCGAACATGAAATTAATTTCACTGACAATGTTCTTATCAATGGCGATCTGAATATTGATCATTTATACAAATCAATGATAAATGAAATATGCAATAATGTAATAAAGTTATCAGAATTAAATCACAATTATGCTGTGTGATATAAAATTATTACAATGCTACATTTAAAGTATATTGGGTATCCACATGAAACTAAAAGCATCTTATACAAGAAACCATTTACGTTATATTTAAACGAAGAAGCTTGAATTTACTATGGTTTCTTGTGAGAAACGTAGACGTTTTACCCCTGTGGGTCCCGAAATTCTTAAACCATATTGAGTTTCAACATACCATGTATGAAATACTCTATAGAAATAAAATGCATAAAGTAAAAAATTAAAGAAGAGTTTAGGTCACAAGCTTAAATTGACAATTTCAAAATTCGACCCAAGCGGGGCCGAGTTTGGAAAAAAACTCTAAAACCTAATAGGCCTCTACACTCAGTGTATAACAATACTGTATAGAAATGAAATGCATTACTTTAAAAAATGAAAGAGAAGTTTAGGTCATAAGAAAAGTGCGACGGACGGACAGACAGACAGGGCGAACATAATATAAGCGATGTTGCCTCGAAGCCATACTTCTAAGAACTCCTGACTAAATCTCGTTTCTTATTTCATAACCGTCGCCACAATCCAGCTTTCTTTCAATGAACACAAATTATATATAAAAGTAATACCTTAGTTATTTTGCAAGGTTATAAAATGGCATAGCATTATGAAGATAAGAAGATTGTCTAAATAGGCTTACTTAATGTTATTTGCAGAAATAATGTCGAGGTCCTTACAAAACAACACTTAGTGGTAATATTGCGGTGAAATTACACCCTCTGTTGTAATCGAGGACTGGGCAAATCATGAAAATTAAAAAAAAACAACATATTGTTTAAATTTAACACACGCACACAAAATTAACTTGATGACTTAAAATGTTTAGTTAATGCAAACGTGTAAGTGCAAGTATATTTCAAATAAGAGAATTTAGATGTTTTGGCTATCCTCTGGCACTGCAGTTTTCCATCACTATGTCATAATGCTGAATATACACGCAGTGGACTTGTTCCTATGTACTTGTATTGTGTTGTAGAATTGAGACTTCCATACATACTCTTGGCCGTTGAAGATGATCTAGTGGGAAACTGAAAAGGAAGTTTCTCTAGCGCTCGAACGTCGAAAAGATGACACTGGAAACGACTTGCAAGCAAAACGTTGAATTGGACCTGACAAACCATTAGAAAAAAACTTTGAAACTTAACCAATACATGTACATGTATAATGAAGTCGAAGTTCTTAAACTAGACATGATTTTTTAACTTCTCGACAAAATTGACGAGAATTTAAAAACTAAAAATTTGAACTGTTGTAGTAGTCAATCTCTAACTGAATAATATCAAGCGTAAATCCGGAAAAGCATCGAAAAGCCCACAAATTAGGCTTAACCAAGAACAAAAGTCCTCAAGTTTTCGACACTAAGTTCAAATATGAAATAAACAATCTAAACCTAAACTTATCAAGCTAAACCATAAATTTACTGCCATGTCTAAGATTCTGGTTTTCCTGACAAAAGTCGATCTAAACCTAAAAATATACTGTATGATTTATCAACTAAGAAACTAACCAAACTAAATCTAGACTACCATACCAAGATACTAATTTCAATTTTCTTAGTAGACATTCATCCAGTTTTAATTCAACGACCAAATTATTCTGAGCTTCTAAATCCATAAGTTTTTTACTTTTCAAAAAAGGCTAAATCTAAATTATTGAACTAATTCCCTGTATCTGTTATCTTTTATTTTATGTTGGTAATCTATTCAGACTTGTCTATCCACTTCCGGGTTCAATCTTAGGACACTTATATTATCAGATTCTAACCGCATCTTTGTACACATGTACATTGGAAGATAATATCTGCTTACTCTTGGTAACCATTACCATTTTACATAAATTTGGTCAAATCGCGCTTGCTGACTAAAAAACCCCTCTTATCTATAAAGACGTGTTTTAAATCATGGAACTCTTGACGTAGTGCATTGTTTTCAATAATTTATATAATATTTATAGTCGACTTATAATAAGACTATTCCTTTACATCTGGACATTTTAATTGTCGTTACATGGAATTGTCTTTAGCCAAATGAGGAATTCATGCAAATGAACCGCTTATGGAATTTAATAACAGACAAACAATAGTTGATTAAAACGAAAATTGCTCTGTAAATGAGTTTTGAATGACTGCATGAGAAAGACGCACTGAATTACTTTATGCAAAACAGCAATTTATAGTTCTTCCTTAGCATGAGAAAGTCATTTCTCATTTTACAATTATTTTTTAGGACAGTGGCTTTATAATCCGTGTACTGTCGGGTGACAGCTTAGAGATATTGTAGCGTCTGCGCGTAACCAAACTCTTCCTTCAATTGTGAGTATTTACCAAATTTTCATATTGAAGCTTATTGTTTGTAAATGTGCAAAGCTGGTTTTCAAAGATTTCCTGTTTAAAATTTGGAAATTATTATAAAGTAAGCAATATCGCCCTCCGATATAGTTTTTTCTCTCTATGTTTTTCTTAATTCTACATTTTTAAAAAATTTGGTATTAAATATGATATTTTTGTTTAATGTACTAGCATGTTTGCATTATGATAAATTGAATCAAAATTAAATCATTAAATGAAAAAATCATAGGATTTGGGTATATGCGTTTTAGTACAATGTTAGTTTTTCAGAACTACATATTTAACATATTCTGAAAATATTCAAATGAAGGTATACCATCCTGTACATTTTTATTCTTACACTGTTGTTTAGCACTGTTGTTTTAAAGAGGAAAAATTAATGTTTAAAGCGTGAAACGCTAATATTTAGAGTTTTTATTTTTTTATGTACAGATTTACAAAGTCAGAAAAGTTGATATTAACGTGTTTCTTGTTCAAAACAATTTGCAACTTTCTGATACATATGAAAAGAACATGTTAATACAATTTTTTTCTGGAAAATTATAAAGATAGATAATAGTAAATCAATGTCACATTTTATTAAAACTTATCAAGAAATAACAAATTAATATCTGTCCAACATCAAAATGATTTCTAAAGCAAATATACCACAGAAATTGGACTACTTTATGTATAACATGAAATCATCTGCCAAATTAGATCTGACATTCAGAATTTCGGTAAGTACAAATATATTTGTTGTGTCCCTTTCCGTACAGTCTATAAAGAGAGGATTTATCGAAAATCTATGACAAAAAAAAGTGCCAATATTTGAATACACAGAAGATGACTGAACTCAAAATTAAGCAGTTGACTTCAGCATATCTTAAATGACAGAGTGATATGATGTATTAAATCTTGACACAAAATGTCTACATATACGGGACAAATGTTTAAACAAAGCAACATTTATTGCTGGTATTTATCTTAAAGTCACATTGGGACCTTCAACAATGAAAAAAATATTCCACGCCCACTCACATCCATTGAAAGTTCAAAATGGTACCATGCTAAAAAAGAAATTAAAACATTTTAACATTTTGTGAATTTAGAGCAATTTCCTATGGTTTAAAAACTTTCCTCGATTCGACCTGCCTTGCTGAGTAGTAGCATATGTAAATGCTTACAAAATAAAATCTACATTGATGCTTTTACATTAGAACGCCTTCCATATGTTTACGAATTTAATAGATATCTGCTTCCTATACAAAACTAGTTGATTATCACAATATACACTGATCAACCATATATAACAGGTACCTGTTTACCACTAGGTGCAAGAAGAGTCTATACAAAGTAGTTTTACCCTACATAATATATCACTTCAACATACATGCTAGTGGTCAACAAATGAAACGAATCACACTAGTGCATTTAACATAAGTACAGTGGAAAGTTCAACACTCAACACAAAATACAAATTTATCCTATTGTTCCGATAGTTAAAAACGTTCATTCTTTACAAATAAAATTATAATTCCAAATGAATGCTGAAGCCGAATAGTCCTTTTGTTAAAGAATTGAGTTTCTTTTACTTTCAGTTTGACAATGAAAATGTAGGTAAGCATCAATGATAACATCTTTTATGATATGACTGAATTCACGAAAAGACTAAATAATTCAAGGGGTTGTATGAGTGGCCGTTCGTGTCATTGGCGGTATGAACATACCGTATGAAATTTTCAATGCGTTGGTTTTTACTTTCAACGCGTTGATTTTTATTATCAACGCGTTGGTTTTTACTTTCAACGCGTTGGTTTTCACTTTCAACGCGTTGGTTATTACTTTTAACGCGTTGATTCGTAATTCATACCGTATGAAAAACCAACGCGTTGGTTTTCAATTCCATACCGTAAGTTTTGCATTTTTTTCAACCAATCAAAATCTTTTTAACAAAGTGTTTTCTAAAAATATCTTTTCGTCATTAGTGCATCTCTCTAACTATTCGGACAGCCTCCGGATTTTTCTTGAGATTGGCGGTGAAGTATAAACATGGCTGAATCGTCCGCAGCCCGTCTGCAAATGTTAATAAACAGGGCACAAAGATTGAATACAGAAGCAACTGTTGTCGAAAATCAAGATGACGATGATTTCTTGTCTGGGTGAATTTTTGATAATCAATATTTCTTTTATTTATATGTATACACGTCCCTGTTATTATTTTATTGATGTGGTGTTGTAACTTGTATCAAAGGGGCTTGTCTAGTTGGTCTGAACAGCCCTTTTTGTTCGGAGGTCTTTTAATATCAATATTAACTTATCATTGAACTTTTACTATTACTAACAGACCTCAATAATTCTGTTCATGATTTAATAATTGTGGATATTAACTTTTGAAGCCCATATACATATAATTGTATATTGTTTCTGCTACAATAACAACACAAGATGATGACACTCACATGACTGAGAGTGTAAGTAGAGCTGTATCTAAACACTTAATATTCTATAAAAATATTCAATTAAAACTCGTCTGACCTGTTTATTAACATTTGCAGACGGGCTGCGGACGATTCATATGGCACGTCGTTGTTATATTTGTTCAAATTCGAGATATCTTATCTAGTTAAATAAGATATCTTATAAACTAATTGAGATATCTTATAAATTAATAGAGATATCTTATAAATTAATAGAGATATCTTATAAACAAATTATAGATATCTTATTAACTTATAGAGATATCTTATTAACTTATAGAGATATCTTATTTAACTGGTTATAAAGATATCTTATTAAATATATAAGATATCTCTATAAGTTAATAAGATATCTCTATTAATTTATAAGATATCTTATTAACTATATAAGATATCTTTTATATAGTTAATAATAGTGATATCTTATAAACTAATAGAGATATCTTATAAACTAATAGAGATATTTTATAAACTTATAGAGATATCTTATTAACTAATAGAGATATCTTATTAACTTATAGAGATATCTTATAAACTTATAGAGATATCTTATCTACTTTCAAATTAAATAAGATATCTTATAAAAATTAAAGATATCTTAATACTTAATAATATATTTTGTTAAATAAATAAAATATCTTGGAATTTGAATAAATATAAAAACGGCGTGCCATAGATTCAGCCATATTTATACTTTACCGCCAATCTCAAGAAAAATCCGGGGGCTGTCCGAATAGTTAGAGAGATGCACTAATGACCGCAGGATATATTTAGAAAACACTTTTTTAGAAAGATTTTTTGATTGGTTGACAAAAGTGCAAAACTTACGGTATGGAATGAAAAACTTACGATATGGAATTGAAAACCAACGCGTTGGTTTTTCATACCGTATGAATTACGAATCAACGCGTTGAAAGTAATAACCAACGCGTTGAAAGTAAAAACCAACGCCTTGATAATAAAAACCAACGCGTTGAAAGTAAAAACCAACGCGTTGAAAATTTCATACGGTATGTTCATACCGCCAATGACACGAACGGCTACTCATATCGTTTGACATTACCACGGAAAAGTCCAAAACATTTAAATAAAAAATAAACAAAGTATTTCTTACAATAAACATATAATATATTTGTATATCAGAGATCTATAAAACCACTGAAAAATCATGTTTTACAATTTGTCTACAGTTTTGTGATTTTTTGCGATTTTCTATTTTTTTAAATTCTTTGATCACAATCATCAATAGCTAAATATAAACTGTCATTTTCAGAATAGTATTTACAAGGTATTGTATATGCTATAGTGTGATATCAAAACCTTCTACCATAATTTTTTGACCGACATACAGGTGTCTGCATATTAAACAAGGGAAAACAATAGAGATGGTGACCCGTTGAAAAGGTATAGCATCTGTATATAAAGTTTGATTTATTACCATTTGTTTGATAACAATGTGCAGAGACTGGTAAGTCACTATTATTCATGTTCGATAGCTGTGTACGTAAATTTGAATAATACTACAACTGTTGGTAGGCTGACTATACGAAATAGCATATCATTACAAACTGGTATAGCTGGCTCTACAAATTGATATATCAATACAGTAAATGCTTACTTTTGACACTATCTTTTTAAAGTGGAACTGGACAATTGTTTGAAAGCTTGTTAACAAAAATTGGTATTTCACAATAACAAATATTTGACAGCTATCTACACAAATAGGTATATCACTACAAATATGTTAGTCAACTGACTACACAAGGCTGTATGTTGCAATGGCCAATTGCCTACACAAATTAATACATCTTTACAAATTGGTATATCACTTCGCCATATGACCAGAAACAATCTACACAAACTTGTATATCACTACAGAATTTGTTTTACAAGTGTCAACATCAATTTATATATCACTACAACATATGACCGACAGCAATCTACATAAATTGAAATATCACTAAAACATATGATCGACAGCAATCTACATAATTTGAAATATCACTACAACATATGATCGACAGCAATCTACATAAATTGAAATATCACTCACTACAATATATGATCGACAGCAATCTACATAAATTGAAATATCACTACAACATATGATCGACAGCAATCTACATAGATTGATATATCACTACAACATATGATCGACAGCAATCTATACAAATTATTGTATCAGTACAACATACGTTTGACAGCTGCCTACACTAATTGGTAATTCAATTAAGACTATATGTACAATTGGCAAGATTTTAAATTAAACAGTAATATATAATTTTTGCATCCTGATTTTTTTTATATGCATCGTTCACATGAAATACTTTTGGGCTTAACGATATCTATTATTGAGTTCATTGTACAGCTTGAACGTCTAAGAGTTCAGTGTACTCATCTTTTAACATTTTCTTAGAGATGCCTAATTATACGATTTTATATCAATTGTTTACTTTCGTGTCAATTTCAATATTTTTGTTCAAGCGTCAGAAAATCGTTCATCTCTGTATTCAACGAAGTATTCAATAAGAGACCTTGCTTATATTTTGTTGATAATTGTCACGTAAAGAATTTAATGGCATGTTTGTGATATTGGATGATTGTATTAAAATATGTCATACAGAATTGTGGCAATTATGGGACACTAACATGCAAATAGATAAAAAACATTCAAGGTCGTAGTTTGACCTTTAAAAAGGGTTCTAGAATGAACTTTTACGTCGTATATCACAAAACATGAATGGTTTGAAAATACCTTAGCAATCAAGAATGAAAATGACGTTACCGAAGATTCAAAATAAACAAAAGAATACACATCATACAGCGAGGAAAAAAGGAAACATACTGGATACATGTGATTTATTATTATAGTGAGTTAATTTTGATCGAACAAATTATCACTAAATTACAAAAATTGATATCAATGAAATAAAATAAATATATATATACACAGTATACAGAACATAATTAGGGGTACGAGTATAAAAGATGTGGTGTTTGTATGAAAGCTAAATTCTCCTATATCATCAGATCTAAAAAGAGAATTATTGCTTATTTATCCAGGGTTTTATTAAAGATACACTTCTTTACTATTATTTACGTTTGGAATAAAACGTTGGTATGCCTTAAAAGCCAAGTTGGATTAAACTATCGGAATCAGAACTTGCACATACATTTGTTTGTGGTAACATCACATATAATGCTACAATCAATGAAATACACAAAAAAGCGGAAAATCAACTATCGTAAAATATTTGTGACATTTAAGCAGTGGAAAAGACGCTAATTCATTACGACTATTGGACTATTATAATACGTTTTTCATTTTAAAGAAACGTCTAAGGACACACAGTAGTTGTTTTTGTTGTCGTAACACATCATGGCCATTCACTGACTGTAACTACTACTGTATTGACTTTGTTGGACACATAACCGATGCTGTATATAAAGCATAAACAGCTTTTATTTCCGGGTACATGGGTTTTTCCCAGTATTTCAAAGTTGATTTCCCGGGTTAATATTTTCTTTCCACGAGACAGAAATGTTAGCTTTTGTGTTTTATCCCTTTTTTGTTGTTGCTGGTTTCTTTGTCCCAGAGACAGAAATATTTCTTTTCTTTTGTTTCTGGTGTCGCTGTCGCTGTCTGGCAACGCCGAAGGGGACTATAGGTTTGCACTCAGTCCGTCCGTCAGTCAAACTTCAGTTTATCGTACTATTTTTCAAAAACTGTTTAACCAACTGATCTTATTTTTGGTATGTGAGCTTATAATGATGAGTTTCACGCATAATTATTGAGAGAGTTATTGCCCTTGGAAATAAGAATTATTGCCAAAATAATAGTTTTCCTGACTGTTTTTGCAAACCCTTTTACCAAGTGATCTTATTTTTGGTATTTGGGCTTATAATTATGAGATACAGATAAAGTTTGAGTTTCATACTGAACTGCTTCTTATTGTGAGGGTATAGTCCTTGGAAATAGAAACTAATGTCAAAATATTAGTTTTCTTGATTTTTTTACAAACCCTTTTGCCAAGTGATCTTATTATTGGTATGTGATCTTATAATGATGAAGTACAAAGTAAGCTGGTCGGGTTATTATTGTGTACCCCTTGCAAACATAGTTTCAGGATTTTTAGAAGTCACTCTGTCCCACGCCTTCGTCCGATTCACATACCGAAGGGGATTTTGCGTGTTTTCTCACAGCTCAAGTCGGTAGGGGACATTGTATTGCCCAGCAATATTTCAGAATGCTTGTTCATCTTGGTTAAATATTTGATTGCATATTTTCCATTGAAGCTTCCAAATATTCTTTAATTTTTATATATTTCATGCAACTGATTCTTTTTCTGCCTCCATAGTGATTTGACATTGGTTTACTATTTTGATATCAACTGTAATTTGTACGTGTAATATCTTTCAAATTTAAAGATGAAACTGTTTTTTTTAGAACGGATAAAATTTGTTGAATGTTATTGCTGAGGTATTTCCTTTACGTCATAATATTCATATTACTTCCTGGCCAAATATACTTATTAAGACAATTTCATTATTTAATTCTATTTTACTAACTAAATGCAGCATCTCTCTCTATAAATTTGGAGAGAGAGGAAGTTATATAGAAAATACATATTTTAACTAATTGTTGATATTTGCCATCCGTTCTTACTATTCTGAGGAACCCCCACAAATGTTTTATGAATCAGAATCAATATAGCATTGGCTTATATTTAAATCACCATCATTAGATAATGACTAAATACAGCTAAACACTGACGCTGGAATAATAGGAACCACCATTGTAGCACAACAAACTCCATTTAACTACGAGTTAATTTTCACATTTAATGAAAAAATCAATCAGATTTTCACCATCGATTACATATAGTCATTAAGTGATCAATATTGGTACCTTTTATATATGATTATCAAGTTTTTATTTAATTCAGGTAGAATATAACATCTTTCCGGGAGACAGGTGCTCGTCTTTTGTTCTGATACATTTGGTATTAACGCAGCAGGTAGAGAAAGTGAAGTTCATCAACGCCTGCTTTTATTGGAATTGAGACCACTTAGTGTGTGGCCAAGCGCAGATAGTAGTAAATAAGGCAGAATATATTGGAGATATATTCCAGGAATAATTCATATAAAAAGACAGCAATATGGATTTATAAAACTATTTTATTGTTTGGAAACAAAATAAGAGCGTTCCGAAAGAATGAAATCTAACAGGAAATATCAATTTGAAGGGAAATGAAAGCTATGTGAGATTTAAACTACAATCAAAATGTTGCGGAAACTTGTAGAAAATCAAGGTGGAGGGCAAAAGAATTGTACTATTACTACAGATGAAAATTCGAATTATTCAGATAATGAAATGTCGTCGAAAGAAGACGAAAATGACGACGATGACGAACACGATGATGATGACTGTGTAATTTTAGATGTTGGGGGTACAAAACATAAAACAAGGTTAAGGACATTAACAAAAATACACACAACAAGACTAGCTAGACTAGCTGAAAAAGCAAAATCTACAGGGAAAAGAGAATTTTATTTTGATAGACATCCTGACCTTTTTCCATACATTTTAAACTTTCACCGGACTGGAAAACTACACGTTCCTCTTCATGTATGTGGTCCTTTGTGGAAAAGTGAACTAGATTTTTGGAATATAGATGATAAAGACATTCAAAAATGTTGTTGGGTACATTATATCAGTTACGAAGAAACTCTAGAAATGATAGAAAAATTTGAAAAAGACGACCGCCATACTAGACTAGCAACCCAGAAAGTACCCGGAAATGCAAAGTTCTGGGAAAGATATAGGCCTAAGTTATGGAGAGCTTTACAAGATCCTTATAGTTCGAAGGGAGCCATGGTAAGTATTTTTAGTAAGAATAACCAAAATAAACGGATATTAGTTATACACTCTATTAAGTTTTTTCTAAATTGATGAAGGCATGATTCTTGTAAAGGTACCGGACATAATTAATCAAAGGAGGGACATTTTGGAAATTTTCCAATATACCAATATATCAATATAGCAACATTTACCTGTGCTACTTTTAAATATTAATACGAAATATCTTTTATCGCTATTAATGCTACATTCCTGAAATAGTTTCAAGGGTTCCTATCTTGTCTCTTCACTTGACAGCTGTATCTGTCAAGAATAATTTATTATATCCTTGTATAATCAAGAGATAAAATTTAATTCTGGCGCATTTTAATTTCTGACACACATTTATGATCTGAACTATATATACTGAAAGTGGGGGAGGCTTGCATATTTGGTGAGGTCAGAATATCTATTTTTAAATTAAATGTTATCTTTGATTTTTCAGACGAGCCTCAGAATATTTATTTAAAATAAACTTTTGTAAATATGAACGTCAAAATGTATTATTTCATATGCAAGATAATATTTATTTTCTGTGTGGAGAAATATAATTTTTTTGGTCATTATATTGTATTTGGCATTATCATATATTTTATTATCTGCCCTCTCTTGAGCATCACCGAAGTCACTTCCGCCCAACTGTAAATAATCGTCTGATCATGTAGGAACAGCAAGACCTGGTCAAACGACAGGAAAATTTTATTCAGCAGTAAAATTAATTCTTGTTAGTGGCAAAATATGTGATAAAAAGATAAATACATGTTCTCTTTCATATTGCCCTTGTTATCAGCCTCGACCTATATCGTCGCTCGGGCTAAAGCCCTCGGGGAAGATATCAAGGTCTCGGCTTATAACAAGGGCAATATGAAAAAGGTCATGTATTAATCTATACTTACATGTGTCCTTGGTATTTTAATATGCTATTTAAGATTTGGGCTACTGTTTCGATTTTTAATATTATATCGATGATATATGCATATTTGGTATCACAGAATCTTTATCTCATATTTCCAAAGTCAAAATAATTTTGGTCCAAACTGTTAACGCCCTCAGAATCGAATGACAGACTCCTCATCGACCAGGTCGTGACATTGTCCTGCAATAGCGACAAATTTCGTGTTTTATTTGTAACAGTTAAATGGAACTATATATATTATATTGGAATCAACTGAAAATCTGTGGAACAAATTTTCTTTGAGAACAATAGTACACCATTCACACCTCTATTGTTCATCAGTAGTCTTATTGGACATTCTCATTATACAGTTTAATATATAGAATTGTATCAATAAAAGGTAATAGTATAATTAAATACTGGACCAAGAATACATCAAATGTAAACGGTGAAAAATATGTCACAAATATTCAAGTTTGGAAATCAATATAAAA
Organism: Mytilisepta virgata; assembly: GCA_028015205.1. Classification (NCBI taxonomy): domain Eukaryota; kingdom Metazoa; phylum Mollusca; class Bivalvia; order Mytilida; family Mytilidae; genus Mytilisepta; species Mytilisepta virgata. The sequence goes on along the minus strand of CM051520.1, from coordinate 16,975,414 downwards.
CTTTGTAAAGCAAAGAATTGTACATTAAAGGTTTGAACTTTCACACCCCCCCCCCCCACTAAAAAAAGAAAAAGAAAACAGAACGAACAAGAACCAAAAAACTAAAACACTGACAAATACTCTGGCGCAGGACTAAATTTTAAAAATAATGATAACAAAAATAATTGATCTTTTAAATTAATCTGTAAAAGAATTTACATTTTATTTATGGTTTTTGATGGTTGTGCTTATTAATTCATCATTATATCTTTAACATTTTGATCTCGAGCACTGCTGATGAGTTGTCAGTCGACCAAATGGCCGTACAGTGCATCAAATTTATTTCGGTATTTTATGATACATCTATCACATATAATAATTCAAGAAAATCTGGGTCCAAATCCATGATGTCGTTAACTTTGAAAAGCCAAAAATTTACCAATACAAATTAAAGACGGACATAATAGGTATGACTATAGAAAAACGTAAATTAACAAAAACTTTAACATATACAAGTATATGTGAATTACAAATGTAAAAGATGTAGACCTATGTGTGTTATAGAATTTTCTGCACTATAAATTGACTGATAGAGTTGGTAAAACTAATCATGGTACTAATGGATAACCAGAGTACTGTCAATTATCTCCACAGATCATTTTTCATATATGATGTTTAAATTAGCAACAAAATACCAACAGAACTTTTTTGTAACTGTCTGTATCAAACGAAAAGCTTATTGGTTATAAAACTGTAATTAATTGAGATAGTTTTGGCTATACATTTTGCTTTTCTGGCCCAGTCGGTAAGTCGGCATGGTAACAGCAAGGTTGGTGTTGTGATTGGACGAAAATTATATCGCTTTTGGTGTTCCGAAAAATTTCTAAATATTTAATATGTTGCTATGTTCAGCAGGTGAAAATTAAGATTTATATAAATTTTTAACTAAATCTTATAACATCTATTAAAAACAGATTTTTTTTTTATAAATAGCTATTTCCTATAAATAAAACACAAGCATGTGGACAAGTATAATTTTTATCACCAGCTTTCATGTGAGATGTATATATACATGTATGTTCGACGGCTGGTTAATCCACGCAGGAATGTAGTGGTATATATGTACATTCGAATGCGCTGGTTAATCCACACAGAATTTAGTGGTATATATGTACGTTCGAATGCGCTGGTTAATCCACACAGGAATTTAGTGGCACATGTATATATGTACGTTCGAATGCGCTTGTCACTCCACGCAGGAATTTAGTGGAGTTTTAAACTAAACAAACAAATGAACGAGAAAATGTACATCGAAAATGCTCCGATATTTTTTTTAAGACAGTACTTTGTTTGGCATTTTACCCTGCTCTAAAAAAAATTAAATTCTACTCTTGAGTTTTCAATTCCATATATCCTAAACATGAATGAGATATTTGCTGCAAACATCTAACAATCAATCAAGTACATATATAAGCAAGGAATATTTCCTTTGTTACCGTCGGAAAATAGAACACTGTTCAAAATAAATATTTTTGATATCCTTTTATTCAAATGTAATGAAATAAAATTATTTACTTTGTTTACTTATTGTAATTAGTACAAAGACGTCATCATCCATTGAATTTTTTTTAGTGTTAATTAAGAGTAGATCAATACAAATATACTATTTAAGCAACAGGAGGTAAAGATAAGAGACAAAAAAAATATAAAAAGGTTCAATATCCTGATTTCTCTGAAGTAAATAATTTGCAATTTCATTCATAATGTTTGTTTATTAAGTGTCATTATTTAATTACTTTACCTTGAAAAAAATCGTTTATGAAATATTGGTCTATATAATTAGGTGTGCTAAGGCAGCAATGGATACAATTTGTTGCTTAATATTTTGATGTGTATCCGGAAAAATCTTTAAAGTGCTTGAAATACTTGCCAACATATTTATACATGTGTATATGGTAAGTGCATGAAAGTGCCAGTTTGATCGGTTTTTGTATGTTTGCCTTTGCGTACATTGTATGAGCGTAGAAACTCAACTTTTCAACTTCCATACCTGATGAAGGTTAATATGAGATTTGAATGAAAGGTTTTAGTATCCAAGTTTCCTGTGGTAATCTAAATCACGGTGGATCTGTTCTCAACACCTATTATACTAATCAATTGCTTAATTCTTCCTGTATCGTCTCCCCTTGTAAAGTGCAGTGCATTTTAATGCTACGTTGCCTGCATATTTAAGAATAACAGACAATGTAGATAGACACCGGTAAATGGAAACCTTACCAAAGACCATCGTATTCTGAACTTGATATAGTAGTTGATTAAAAAAAATTACAAAATTTCTGAATTTTTGTGTTTGTGTGAGTGTGAATTTTTTAAAATATTTTTTTAATGAAGTATTTGTTGACAAAACGATCTAATTTTTTTTTTTTAAATTAGTTAAATGCTTATAAATAATTTAAAAAAATAGTTGCCTATGGAAGAACTAGAGAGTGACAACTAAAGCCATTTCAATATGCAACTCCCAACAAAAAAATACCCCAGGGAGCCTGAAAGGGTGAAAAAACAAAACAGATAACATGAAAGGTCAACAATGACATACCAACAAATAAACGCCACCAAACAAGCACAAAACACAAACATTCACAAAACAGAGTCACATTGTGTTTGTTTAGATAACGACATCCTTCGTTTTTTTTCTATTTACTGTTCTAATCTCGTTTTTTTTAATGATAAACAGTTAACGCAATATAACATTTAATTAAAAAAAAACCCAACATTTTCAGGCCTTGTTATTTAATTGACTTTCATTTTGAGTGCCAAACTGCTGGATTTATTAAATGTTCTTTGCTGATTCATACACGTCAGCGGACCTGTTTCCATTTTTATGTGGCTGGTTTCGTTACACGTTTAGTACACTTCTGCAGCACCTGATGTAACTCCCGTGTGTTTTTGAGGATTCTCACCTGAGTCACGTCTTCCAGTTTGGGTTTTTTATGCTGTCTTGTTCAAATTTTGATCAGTTTCTATGTATTGTTTTTTTATTACCTTGGTTATAGCTTTGCCTATTTGTATGTTGACTTCAACACTCCAAAAATTGTACAGTCGTCATCACGAATTGATTGGCCGATGCGAAGTTTTTGTCTTGCAAATGAGACTAGGGGTGTTTTCCATTATGCGGTACGTTCCAATTGAACCAAAGATTCGTGTTCCATTATTGGTCCGTACCACAGTGGTTCTTTAGAAATGACGAACCAGACGAACCGGAAGAAGAATTAGTGAAAGTCGGTATCTGCAGTTAGATTTCACGTCTTGACACCTCACCATAATGGACACTTTTCTGGATGTTACTTGTAAGCAATGTCAATCTAATTAAAAACCGATCTCTCATCGCTCCCGTTTTCTGATATGTCGCGTGGGAGATCTAACGAAACCCGCTTTGAGGTCACATTTGAGTGACCTCGTAGATGTGTCCTGTTCGACCAATGAAATTGCGGCTTAGGCGATCTTGTAAGTTGATCGTGTGGTAAAGGGATGTAACTCATTTTATTAACGAAGAAATCGTCAGTCCCCAGAATTCATAAACTTTTTTGATTGGCTTACTGATAGGAAGTCAACTCATTTGCATGTCATTATAAATTCATAAGTTCCAGTTCACTCACAAGTGACCTCAAAGCGGATTTCGTTAGATCTCCCACGCGACATATCAGAAAACGGGAGCGATGAGAGATCGGTTTTTAATTAGATTGAATCAATGTGGTGGATGTTGTTGACGAAGCGGGACATGCCTACCCTGGAGTATCTGATGTCACTACCCGATTTTAGTGGGAATTTACATTACTAGTGCTTTAGTTTCCGTGCTGTCTTGTCCTAAATATGTTTAATTTATTATATGTTTTTTTTATTCTGTTAGTTATACATGTATACTTGTGGTATCCTTCTGTCATGTTGCATTCTTGTGAGTTTGTTATGGCTTTCCATTTCGAGCATACTGATTTTCCCCATTGTTTTGTAGCTTCGGTATTCTTTTACCGACATTTGGGAAATTTGTGGTTTCGGATGAATTTCTTCTCAACGTTTTTACAGGACCATTGAGAACTTGTTACCCAATGTGGACACATGCATAATGATGAAGACATTGCGACGATATTTTTGAACTTTTCTGATTTCGTTTCTTTCATGTTGTTTCGTCGCTTTTTATCCCATTTCTCCTTTTATTTCCGAATATTTCTCTAATAAGAAACTGTAAAATATTAATTAGTAACATAATACCTGATAAGTTTGTAAACCTCATCATTTTATGACAAGTAAATATATTGTAAGACGGATAGCCCTTCTTATTATCTGAAATGTTTTAATTACTAACTCCTTGGTAACGAACATGATGATAATTAGCATCATCCTTTATAAATTGACCGCCTGATCAGGTAGAAATCTCATTCATATCGATTTGTTATCTCGTTTAAAGTGAATTTCCATATAATCAGGAACTGAGTGTCCACATTTCTCTATCAAAACTACTTTTGACCTTTAGCAGCATTCGTGTGAGCAGTCAGCTGAAAAATTGATAAACGCTCTAATCGAGTGATCGGCTTTGGTGCCCAAACACTGAGTAAACTGTGTCAAAGAAATATTCAAATATCTCCTTTATTTTCATATAGTTTGAATGTCAGCTGACTTAGGTTGCTTTCTATTAAGCTCGTTCAGTTTGTTCATAAAAAAATCTTCCCGTCACGATACATCTTATTTACATGAAATCAGTAAGGTACCAGTTTTATCAGTACTGAAAAGAATTCATGCAGATGACCAACAATTTTGATTCACAACATTTTGAAACTGAGAGAATCTTTTAGTTCTTTTATGGTTTAAATTAGGGCTTTTTTCTCAAATTTATCATATCTCAATGATTATGACACTCTTTGGTCGTTCACTTTCGATATTTCATTAAAAAGCATTATTTTTTAAAATATATTGCCCCTAGCTAAGATAGATATTTAATATCTTAAATACCAATATAGGACACATAAGAAGGTCGTTTATGCCCCTAAATTATTATTAAATCAGAACTGTAGGTCTATCATAATTTGTTCGTAATAACAGCATGAAGTCTCTATTACACCATCATGATAACCTCGATTCATGTTCAATCGTCCTATGATTCTTCCATTGCAAACTCTTTGAACACGTAAATTACGATTTGATGTATAGCGATATTTGAATTAATACTTAAAGGAGTTGTTGTCCAGATCCAGCTTTTCATATCTAACTAAGTAAGACATCACGTGACATTTATGACGTGGCAATCCGCCATCTTTAGTAAATTTGTCTCGTTGAAAATCAATAAATTTTAATTTTTCCGTTAATCTGATCCGTTTTCTACCTTTTGCAGATCTTACCTTGGTCCTTCATAAAATGTTGATCCTCACAGTTTAAATTTAGATAAAATTACGCTCCTGATCAATTGTAATTATCGTTCCTTTTCTCGTCGTTTACCTGTTGTCTCTATAGTAAAATTAACAAACCCACGTCTTCTTATACATCAATGTCACAAATTCCTTAAACAAAAGTAATACTTTGCAGCTACATTGTAATTACTGAAACATATGTCTAGAGCTGTATGCTATTTTTAAGTTTAAATCGTGTACAAATTACATCCCTAATCGATTTAAAAAGATGCATTTTTCGACAATTTCGGGATTTTTCAATATGGCGGATGTGTCTCAGGTATAAATATATATCGTGTATATTCCATGCAAAATTTGCATTGTTTCTGTTATTTACTTGGTGGAGGTTTTGATTTTTGCATTTTTGTTGACTTTGTAGCTGATTTTTACATCAGAGGACCGTCAGGGCCTCGGGTGTATTGCCATCGCCTAAATTTCCCGCTTATTTGCATATATGCATATATTTAAATTAGTTTTGGAATGATAACCGACCTATAAAAATTATAGACCCGCGGACATTATATAGTGCAAAATAAAATTCCTTATTGCTTCTTTTAAATTCATGTTTTCAATGAATACTCAGATTTTTTTTTAAAATCCAAATTAATAATATAAAAATGTTTTGTCGTTGGAAATATTAGTATATTAATCAAACAATCTTTAATATCAATGACGTACCGAAAAATTTGTTGTTGCGGATGAATTTACTACATATTATAGGAAAAGAGAGGTTCACGAAGGGTTAGAATGGCCCTAAATTGGTCAAGCGATTACAGATTTCAAATAGAAATACTTGTGATAATTCTATTAAGACTAAAATATACTATTTTGGCACCTACTATTAAATATCTTGAAGCTATGACCCCATAATTATACATTATTTGTATTTTTGGTCAATTTTGTCTGAACTTTATATGTTTTGGCATAATTAACCATTAATTATTAATTAAAATGATTGGGTGTTATGTAGGCAATTTTATAATTCAAAATTAAAATATTCTTGATTCACTTCATGGAAATAATAGCATTGTCGTTGTCTTTGTTGATTTTGGTATAGGTGTTCTTGTTCAGGTTGTCTTGAGAAAAACTTTATTTTGGTAGAGGAATGCTGTATTTCGTTGCTCTAATTTGCAAAAAGAGATGATTGGTCATTTGATGTGGCTTTTCTTATTAAGAAATGCTATTAAAGTGGTCTGATTGTCAACTTGTTGCATTTTGTAGAGTGGGGAGGCATAGTAGTTCTTATATTTTATACATGCTGGATTTCGTTGCTCTAATTTGTGAAAAAACTTCTATTAGACATTTGATGTGATCTTTCTTGTTAAGAGATATCATTAGAATGATCCTAAGTTAGCGGTTTGTTATATTGTAGAGTAGGGAAGCACAGTTCCATTAATTATCATAATTTTGAGAGGTTAAAGTGTACTGATAACGGGTCCTTCACACCTCTAGTTTGTAAATAAATCATCAGTTACAGGTTGTGGAGCAAAGTTGAAGTGAATCAAAGAATAATATTTCTCCTCGCAGATATGTATTAGAAGTAAAAAAATAATCACTGGCATCTCGTCTTTATTTTTAATGAATAAGAAATGACTAATTAGAAAAGAGAGATATCTATTGTACTCGCGGAAAGAGAAAAATAATGTTATTAATGTTTATTGTTTATTGACTTCATGTATTTAATAAACACATTTCGTCCTCCTCATTTTGGATTTTTACTTTTCTTTAAAACAGCTTGTGCATATTCTGGGAAGGATTGAATTCCTTAACTGTGTTGAGAGAGTTGTGTTGCGTTGAGCAAGGAGTATAATTCTCGGTACCTGTTCCGCATACTTGTAGCCAGCACACACACATACAACAGTATCATCACTGGCTAAAATTAGACCAAAAAGCTCAGGGTAACAGATATATGAGTTTACTGTTCATGTGGTATCTTTCACCCAAATATTACAATTTATCTGTTTTAATATGATTGTCTTGACCTCTTTCTCATAATTCAGTGACTAGTCAAAAAAATATTTGCTATGTTGATTCTCTGTCATAAGTAACAAGCTAAAGATTTTTGCAAGTGTGCAACTATACGGTCATAATGCCAATCTAGCAGTTCTCATTTGACCACGTCAACATTTCATGGATAATTCACAAAGATAAGTTTCTTACTATAAGACAGTATCTCAGATATGATAGCAAATTATATTATGTGTACTATATTGTAAGGTGAACATCTGTCTGGCAGGTACTATATAAATACCTGTCATTTATCAGTAATCCAACATAACTTGAGGTCCTCTGATGTTCAGTACTTCAGTACTTTGATTAATTTACATAAGCTAACATCCATTTATCTTTAGTGTATAATGGGTTTCAGGGGTGTTTGTTTAACTAACTTTTTTGGTTCCTAAATTATTTTAACTAAATATTTGTTTCAGAAGTTATTGAAAAAAATTGTAGTTTGCCTATTTTACAATATATAAATCTCCAAAAAGATAAATTATTAATTTAAAATAAATAAAAATGTTACTTATCTGACATTTGAAATTATAATTCATCTCTGCAATAACATTTGTGATCCCCTTACACATACACACTTCTTTATTAAAATGCTGCATTAATTATTAAAACAATGAAGCTTTAAAAAAAAAAAGAAATTCCCCTGGTTTTGGTTAGTAAACGGTTTACCTGTATGCATACAGTGTATCTGTGTACCTTAACGGTTGGAAGAGGGTCGGTAGGACCTTTTTCGGGACTTCGGGATCGCGAATTTCAATGAACGGGAATTCAGGATTGATCTATTTCAACGCCGGGAATACGGGATGGAAATGAGGCGGGATCCGGGAAAATGCAATTTTTCGAGTCGGGAATTTGGGATACAAATTCAGCGGGATGAGTTTAATTGTATATGTATTATGACGATTTTGGACCAACTGGCATTCCATGGCCAAATTTTTCGGGAATTCGGGATAAACTCTTTTTTCCCCCGGGATTTGGGGATTTGCTATTTTTTCAACGGAAAGTCGGTATCAGAACCCCTCCTACCCCCTCTTTGAATAATAAACGCCCGGAGAGTCAAGGTACAATATAACGTTCATTAGCTACAATTACATAACCCACAACATGTTGCGGAGAACCGGGGGTAGACTCCGGAAGAGTAAGCAGTCTCTGCTTCCTGCAGGACACCCGCCATGCTGCCCATGTCAAATCCGGTATGAGGAAGGAACGGGCTAACTTCTTCTGTTTTTCCTTAAGAAGCCCGTCAAGGAAGTCTGCCTCATATGAGTAGAGGAACAAATCGGCCAGTAGTAGCGCACAATTAGTACCCATAGGAATGCCAATTGTCTGTTGGAAAACACGTCCACCAAATTGAACAAATATGTTGTCGATCAAAAATTCAATCATCAGGACAATTTCGTCCTCTGTATATTTTTTGTTAGGTTTAGAGTGGTTTTTAACAAAGTATGATTTATCTCTACAAATGACAAGGTATGTGTATCTGTTGTTGCCATTTTTATTTTGAAAGCATCGATGGATTAGATATTTCAACTTCTTCAGCTGTGAATGAGAAGTATAGAGGGTAGAGAAATCAAATGTTTTTATGCTGTTGCAGACTGAAATGGACGGAGATGGTAAAATATCCTTTAAGTCTTTGGAGTTCTTTAATATCCACATTTGATTGATAACATACCTAAACTTCGTGAATATTATTAATACTTACAAGTAAGACTGAGACTGAATAATTTGGAATATATGCAAACCTTTTTAGTAGTATTAATCGAGTATTCTGAAATTCAGAAAACTATTTTATAGGGTTAAAACAAATAGGCATGTCTTTATTGTATAAGGTCAGAAAGAAAGTAGCTGAGGTATCAAAAAAAAAAAAAATCAAAAAAAAAAAAATCCAAAGATACTACTATTAGATATAGTAAATTAATACTATGCTGTATACGACGCATTTCATGGAGTTACCTCTCATCAGCAGCATTAAAACCGAAACATTTGGAAGATCAAAATATACACGTGACATCTAAACACGTGATGTAGATACTCGTCATTTAATTATAATACCGTACGACAGTCCTGATTCGTAATATTATTCGAGTCCCAATGGAATTTCTATAGCTATTTACAGAATGTTATATAGTAATATATTAATTATAAATAGAATGAATGTCTTTACTAACAATTTCCATTAAGACAAATATTAAATCACTTATAGAGTATAATAGCACTTCATACATGTATACGTTAGCAAATTGTGTTAATGAATTATTAGAAAAAAAAGCTTAATTGATGCTACATTTTATAATCTAAACGCTTAACCAAGTAAAAATCACATTAAGTCGAACCTTACATCAGAATGAACACTACCTTGCATTTAAGCTGTTATTGACTGAAGTAGTATTTATACTACAATACCTGTATTCTTGAAGATGATGTACGTTTTATAATTTTTTTTATGGTAAATCAGAACACGACTTCTCCAAACCTTTGTTTTGTTCTAAAATACAGAAATACAAAATAAATTATATATTTCAATGGGAGTTTGCTATTTATAGAATAATCTACTATATCAAATGAAGGTTACGAACCAAAGTAAAAGTACTTTTATAGTGATAGTGTGTCAATTTAAGGGAATACGATACCGTAGCAACGGGGGGAGGGAGGGTCAAGATGTTGCCAACAGATACCCATTTTGAAGTCGCAGTATCTGTTAAGAAAAACCTTTGTAATATCCTAAAATTTGGGGATTTTCTTAAATATCTTCGTAGTTAGGACATGGACTTGTACTTTTTTCTTTTCCCAACACAAATCCATTATTTCAAAATAACCATACTAAGGAAAAATTCAATAGAGGATTGATAATACATGCATCTAGATTAAACAAATAATCATCAATATTTCTTATTTGGCCAAAATTTGCATATTTTCCTTATGAGATTTTTTATCTTTGCCACCAGTTATTCATCAAAGAACAATGTCTATGTATTTGGGAACATTTTACAAAACACCAGGTGAAGTTATGTTTTTTCGTTAAAAGGTTAGACGTTGTTTCGTGAAAGTCTTGAAAAATGAAGAATTAAGGGCTTTTGGTGGAAATATACCAAAACCAGTGTCAAATATCTTAAAAACCAAGTCATGAAGTATGTTTTTCTTTGCATAAATGAAAAGTGTACATAAAAATTGACACTGCGGTAAAATTACAGCAATAAATCATTAGAGGAACCTTACTGCATCGCATTCCCTTAATGCCCATTATTGAGTAGTTATTATCACCGGATTAAGATTGAGATTTATTTAACTCTTAAACGAGTAAATATCGGCATAAGAATAACGAAGCAAAAAAACACTGAAAACCGGAAAGTCAAACTCGTGAGAGTTTAGCACAATAAACAGGGATATAATCAAATAAAAACATTTAAGAAACTGTACAGAACTTGAAAACTACTGTCAGAATCTGATCCCTGCATCCCCTGCAATCAGTTGAAACTCTTACCAAAAGTGAAAAATCTAAAACTTTATTTCCCATTTACAGATGTTATGTAATCGTATTGTGAAGAAATTAAATCCCTGAATCCAATTAAAACTGAAAAAAGTTTAGGTCACAAGCTTGATTTCACGATTTTTGAAATTCTACTCCCATGAGCCTAAAGTTTTAAAAAACTTTATATTCTAAAATATAAAGGCACATCTACGTATGATGTATGACAATATACTATAAAGAAATAAAATACATGAATTGAAAAATTGAAGAAGAGTTTACGTGACAAGCTTACATTCACAATTTTCGAAGTTCGAAGTTCGACCCAGTGTGCCTCAAGTTAAGAAAATCACAATTCTAAAACCTTATTGCGCATCTACAGGTAGTATGCAATAATGTTATACAGAAATTAAATTCCTTAAATCTAAAAGAGAAATTGGAGATGAAGTCACAAGATAGCGTAACAGACGGGCGGAGTCAATTGGAATATTCCCGAACCTTCTTCTAAAGTGCGGGGATAATAATATCAAAACAGCACAGAAACTAAAACACTAGACATATGAACAAAAGCCGCGAGTGACGTCAGGTGCTTTTAGTTTGGTATCTGTTTTGTGTATAAAATTCTAAATAACCAAAATATATTTACAATTTAAATCAACCAGGGAATTAAAAAGTATCGATGTTGTAACTTTTAGTAGATTAAACAACATTTTTTTCAATATAAATTGAATGTGATTTGAAACTAGGCTGAGCCTATATACGTAATCTCCCGAAAAATATCGTAACTTTGAAAATGCTAAATTTTGTGAAACTAAGGAGTATTTCCTTCGTGCATGGCTCTGTCCTTAGATAGTTTTTGTCCTTTTCGGTCACTTCGGCATTTTTGAATTTGCTCTTCAACCTTTTGGATTATCGTTTTGGTTTCCAGCATTTTAGGCTGTAAGCACAATTTGTGCATCAAAATTAGTATCAAAGAATTTATATGAAAAGATGAAAAAATTACAACATTTGGAAGATTTTGTCAATTAAACCTATTCCACTGCTTCTAATAAGCATATATATTTTTGTTACCTGCACGGCATTGGGGAGTATAGGTAGTGTTCATCCGAGATAAAAAGGTTTAAAGGTTGCCATGGTATACTAATGATAACAACACCATTGTTAGTTATAGTCGATGTGATTTTTACTACAGCTCTTCTCTGCAACATAATTTGCAAAATTTACGCAAAAATGGTGCAGCGAAATGCATATAAATATTGAATATACTTGTTTCAAGATTCTGAGAGGAATTGTCTTATCCTTTAATTAAATTATTTATTTCATAATACAAGCTGTTAGATTAAATAATATCTTGACGACCTCGTTTTTTTCACCTTATTTATTAATTTTATGTATTACGTATTTTGTTTTTTCTTTTGAATACTTTACATGCTTACAGATAATTGACTTGAGTAGTATTTATGCCACAATAACTTGTAAATTGATAACAGCGAACTTTACGTGGCTCTTGGTGGTCACTGATTTGTCATGACTGCAAATAATTACTGGTCTGACAACACTGAGTCCAACTCAAAACGCGATGCCTTTTCCATTCCTATTGTAATGTGACAATAATTTTTAAAATGTAAGATAATATGTAAGCGTCAATGGGACAATATACCACAGGACTAAACAAGGGAAAAAAAAAGCATAAAGGTCATCGCGAGACTCTCAACCAGGCGTAACCACCCAATCAGAAGACAAACGCAAACAATGATGTCAACATTCAACAGAGGTAACTATAGTGAGAGATTAATCCGACGTCTTGTTTTAAGATTTGCTACTACCCAAGCCTCTAACTAAATTTACCACAAATATCAAAGAAATATAGTATTTCGGATACAATGTATAAATAAAAATAAGTGGACAAAAGTCAATCGCTGAAATTCAGGGTCCTGGCTATAAAGGGTTTATATAGAATGGAACGAGAGCAGTTTCTAAACAATGGTAGACAATCAATAAAAATCGGTCCCAATAATTAATTAATTCAGTATGTTCGGTAACAAAACAAAAGACCTTGCATGCAAATAACAAACGCGATAAAAAAAAAGTATACCGTACTCAGAAAGATCGTCTGAAATTTGGTGGTTCTTCCTTGCTACTGACTGGTTGACACAATATTCTACACTTGTACAGCACAATCAATATACATTATATATAATTTTGATTGACCATGCAATTTTTAATATAACCACCGATCTGTCGACGTTTCCTACGGTCACTATACTTTCTCAGCACCATTCACTGGACATGTTACATATAGAACTCTTCTTTAGGAGCACTTTCCCTAACATCATGTACATTATGTCCCGTGAAATGTATACACCCTCCATTTACAGGTTCTTAAAGTACAGTTTTCTGGCGAGAAATGCGTAATAGAAAAAAAAATGTCAGTTTTCCTTTCGAGCTGAACTGCATTGTTCGTGTTCTGAATTTCCTGTGACGACTATCTGAAGTATATTCTTTATTGTTAAAATTAAAATTAACTGAATCTCAATATCATACGTTATAACAAATACTTCCTGTACTGACATAGAATCTGTTTCAAATGATTTCAAATCAGTTTCAACAAAGCACATCAAAAGATAAACATCACTAAAGAAAAAACCCTTTGAACGCTACAAATTAAAGCTGTAAATAATGACATAAATATTTACATTTTCTAATCTGTCAGAGACAAGTAAATGGTACTTTACGAGGGTCGTCACCTATTCAGCTTCCAAGGGAACAACCATTTGGTTCTCATAAGAAAACAAGGAAGGAATATAGCAAAAAAAAAAAAAAAAAAAAAAAAAAAAACTCTAAAATTGGGTGCAGGCTTATTAATGTGGTGAAAGAATCCAAAGCTGAATATTACCAGGTAACAAATAGGTATGAATGTAAAAAATCATAAAAAAAGTGTAACTTAATCGCGTCAGGTCCGAATTTTTAAATTATGAAAAACATACATTTACGTTTTCACACATTTCTTACAAAAAATACATATATTAATGGTTAAAAATAGGCTAGACAGTATGACTGTTTACCAGAGTGTTTTCTTCTGTTATTTTATGATTTGAATAAATACATTGTATATCTCATTTGTCTGTTCGTTTTCGAAGACCTGTTGCATGTTTAGTATTCAGTCTTATTACTCAGACTAAAGTGAAGGAGCATTCCTCTGCCCTTCCTGTACAACTTTACCCTTGGAATTAAGTATGACATAAGATACAGCGAATACTATCTTTGTTTCTACCGTACATGAACTGGGATAAAAGACTTAATTCTGCATAAAGAATTGGAAAGGGTGCTACGAAGGGCATTACAGTAATGTATTATTTGTATTTATGAAACATTTTTATTCTGTTTTTGTTTACCGTTTTTTCCCCTAAAACTGTGTTATTTTGCACTTTATTGCTGTGTCGAACACTGAAATGTTTTTTTCTTCAAATTCATGATAATAAGACTTTACTTGTTTCTTTATAGATTATCATTTATTATACCTGAACTTAGCTGTCAAAGAATTAGTTTTAAATCGGAACAATGGACATCAAAAGATATAAATCATTAAAAAGACACAAATAGTCTTTGAAAAGTACAAGACATCCATAAAGGAGCATGAATAGTTAATGACGTTTCCATCAGTTGACATTAAATTTCTGCTAATAACCAATCATTTATAATTAAGATTAAAGGAATAAATATTATGATCTAAATCAATCATCACTTGAATATAAATACTATACAAGAATGGTTACATTTATAAGAGGGACCTTTATAGCAACATGACTGCTTTTATTATCGCCGTTAGAATCTTTTTTTTTAAATTTTGGACACTTGGTTCTAAGGATTTTTTTTGTTACATTTTTTCTGTATTTACAAGTCTTTGTTTCTTGATGAAATTGGATCCTGTGTTCGTCTTCAGCTTATTTTTTCACAAATTTTGGAGCTTAGATTTTTTAAATACCTCCTTTAATTTGCTTCCTTAAAGGCTGCTCCTTAATACACATTTCTACGAAAGCCCCATTTCTTTTTCAATAATACTGTAATAGTTAATTGAGCAGTAAGCCATTTTAGTTTTCCTCATTAACATCTGTGATGATTGTTTGTGGTTAACTTAGTTTTGGCGTACTTACCATAGACACTATATGTCTATCTTTTGCATAATAGAATGTTCATCATTACTGTGATGTAAATGGAAGGCTTGTCTGGGGAGTTGAGATCTGTTTAAAATTTTTAATTAGTAAACGTCCCATTTGTCGAGTACAAAAATGTATTTTTGTGCTTTTTTGCCACAACCTTTCATAAAAACTAAATAATAAGTAAACTCGGCACGTCTCGTGTTTTTCATTTATTATTCCATGATTTAAAGGTCAAGGTCAAATGGTATCTATTATCTCGATTTCCAACTGCTTCAATCAGGACGGCGAATGTAGCACAGGCCCTAATATATGCACTATATTGATCATTGGACACATGATCCCTGACGTGTGAGAATACAATACAAGTGCTCCGGGAAGGGTTTGCAGTTCCTGTGATAAATATAGCAAAAAAGATCCCTTTTGTTGTTTTCGTCATTTTTGAAGTAATTTGTTTTATGTTTTACCCTGGCGTGTTAATCATTTTCTTCGTACTTCAGCTTACTTTCTAACGATGCAATAAAAATTAAGTATCCATTAATTTTTATCTATAGATTATATGGCAAAAGCTCGGCAGACATTTGTTAAAATGAATTTTTGTATCTATAATTATTTTTGTTGACAACATCGAAACTGATTTCATTAAATGAAATATCCTCTGCAAATCGAGATAAGGTAGAAATTTAAGATGTACTTTTTATGATAAATCTATTTGTATATTGTTCATTGTGATAGTTGTGTTTAATGAACTTTTCACCGAGGTTGTTTTCCTAATATAAACACATTTAATCAACTGCTTAGGTGAAGCTGCGTAAATCTTAAGTACTGATAAAGGGCTCAGTAAGGTTATTTAAACCTATATATTTTATTTTTTCCGAAACTGATGAATATACCTTGTATACCAAACACCTTCTTATTATAGGTCCATGATACTTTTTATTTCTTTCACTCTTTACTGTTAATACATTTACCAAATTCTACAGTACACTACCATACACTACCATGCACAATTTACTTGGACATTGACAAACATATATTTAACGCGTTATACATGTTCTAATAAACTCTATACTCTTCGTCCCGTTAATTTGTGAAAAGATTCGATCGGTTTTGGCCAATTATCAAGCATTCGGTATTATAAGTTGGTATAATTTAAGAAGGTTACTCAGAACCATTTTACTGCCACACAAAAAGTGATATCTGTTACAGCAATTAGTGATTTTGGTTCCGAGTGTCCTTCATGGAACAACACTAATGATATACATGTATTAAATAACTGTTGAAGTGTAGTGGGTCTTTAGAACCCACTTGGTAGTTGCTATTTGCAGATCTGAAAAGGACCAACACCAGATTTGGAAATGCCATTAGACTATTTGCTTATTAATTCATCATCATATTTTTAACCGGATTTCCAAAGTTTTGATCTAGAGCACTGTTGATGTTGTCGGTCAACGAAATGGCCATACAGTGCATCAAAATTATTCGGTATGTTGTGATAGATTTTATTTTGAATATAGTCCAAGAAAGGAAAAATCAAGGGCAAATGTAAAACTTAACTAAAACACGACAATGGAACGAAAACATCTAATCATTTCATATAAAAACGAAATCCAATTTCGCTAGTATGATTATTTCAGTTGTTTTTCCAATGATGATGTTCAGTTAATTTACAAAATCACCGACATCGATCTTCTTGTCACTTCTGCAAACAATAACAGAGTTTCAACATGCAAAATGTTCCATTAATTTTGAAAAAATAGAAAATTTTATGGATACAATGTAAACAGTTTTAGATTACAGTATAAACAAAGCGACGATTGTATGTCATATTACTGTTTGTTTTAACAGTGGAAATAATGGATTGGAAATGAAAGTATGCTACTCTCATGCTTTGCACAAACACACCTGGATGGTCTGTTTGATTACAAGTCACATTAAAATCCGGTTTTAATCAAAAGGATTTAATTGAACAAAAAAAAAACAAAAAACAAAAAAAAATACCAAAAAGAACAGGAAAGATCAAAGGTAAAATCATTTCATTGCTGAAATGACAGAATCAAAACAGCCATTATAAATATTTTTAGTGTCTCTCTGTTGCTCATGTTTTAAATTTGAACAATGTACAGCATATGGTAGAGGATACTTTGACTTTCCTTGGGCTCAGATAGAAAATTATGCTGAAAACAAATCAAATAGTTTTTAAATTGTTGTATTTGTCTTTTAATGGAAAACGGCATGTTATACGTGTATTCCTTAAAATCTTTGCCAAATGTATGAAGATAGAAACACGTTGATGGGGATTTGATAAAAATATACTTTCTGTGAAACATTTCACCAATGTATGTCTTAAATGCAGTGTTCAAGGTAAAAAAAATGTAGAAACCAAAACTTTTTTGAGCAAACTCGTATGCCAAAATGACCGAAAAAGGTAGAGCCTTATAACTGTAGAGATTTGAATCCTATCTTATTCTTATTATAATCACAATGAGTTACAACTTCCAAGGTACTGGCTCAACAACGGATGAAAAGTATATCAACCAATCTGAAGAAAAATAAACTCTTTTTCAAAGTGTGCTTGACAGATTTATAGTGCTTTATTTGACTTTGTGATCTGGGTCCCGTTTCACAAGTATTCAAAAGTATAATCTGATTTTGGGTTTTCGGTTTTCATTATCTTTGTTAAATTGACGTCATGGAACCGTCAATAGTTGTCTTACGAATGTATGTGAAACAGGGACCGGGACTACTTGTCGTGTAGCTCTGTTTCTAAAATGTGTTGGACAGATTTATAGTGCTTTATTTGACTTTGCGATCTGGGTCCAGTTTCGCAAATATTCATTAGTGTAAATCTGATTTTCAGTTTTCGGTTTTCAGTATCTTTGTTCTATTGACGTAGGTTGTCTAATAATGTATGTGAAACAGGGACCCGGACTACTTGTCGTGACTATTTCTCCTTGTAAGACGACCACATGACTACCCCTAAAGTTGATCAAACATTCCTATGGGATGTTATCTTTTTGACACCATATCTTTTACAATTCACGGGGTTTAAACCATCCGTAGAAGTAAAATTCTTTGGAATAAATAAATGAAATAAAGTCATTTATTTGATTTGTATTGGGTGAAATAAAAAATTGAAGTTTTTACGACCTGAATACCTTTTATTGGCCTTTTCTCAATGTAATATTTAGGTCATGTTTTTATTGGGATTTTTTTTATATATTTGTAACAAGTTGACAGGATTTCTGGATGTTGCTCAGATACAGGGAATCGATGAGATAAAAGACAGTAGTTTTAAGGCTGAGTACAGTTTTTGTCATTTCAAACTATTCGTCAACACCACTTTATAATAAATCAGGATAGATAAAGCTAAAACAGAGATGAAACATAATTGGCTTTACCTGGTATTGTATACGAAAATGGAGATATTGAAATTCAATTTGCTTTCCTGAATAATTTACCATACAATATGTGTTTATTTGTGTCTATATATTCGTGTAGATTGCACCACCGTCGTAAAATGGTTCATTTAATTATTGTAAACGATTATTAACTCTAAAGTCGCAATTATATTTCAGTTATTTATTTATAAAGGTTTTCTCATGTTGACATAGTTATTGGTTGGAATGAGATATATTTGAAGGACAATATAATGAGTTGGGGATCTACTCTGATATCGTATCAGCTGATTTCAGCATTTAACCAAGCTCCCTATATGGGCACAGAGGTTCAAAATGAGGTAGTCCCCATGGAGGGTGCGAGAGCGGCCCTGTAGCGGCATTTTAGCCTACTCATTTTCGACATCCACATTGCTAAGGGTGTTGCTCTCCCTTAACACAGGACAGAAATTTTTCGTCCCTATCCAACGGACTAGGGTCTTTTATCTGCGTAGACCCATGCCCTAACCACGGCTACCAAGAAAAATAACGGACTATAGTTTGTGTTAAAAATCGGTAGTCCAAGTTCCTACACCAATAAAAACTGACCACTGCTCAAAAATATGGAAAACCTGGTCACAAAGAAAATAACCAAGTTATTTCATTAATTAGAATATGTTGTAGTTTTTCTTGGTAATGGGTAGAAGTGAACCTCAAAACTTTATATTGAAAATTCAGTGAATTAATGTAAAGTTCTTATTGAGATCATGACACTGATAGTAATATTGCAAAATCGCATTTCTATTCTTCACAATGCTTCGGGAAATAATTCCACCTTTTCCGTTTAAGTTCAGTATTAATCTTTGCTTTTTTAGCTTAACATATTCATAAACAGTTTAGCTAAATGTAAACAAGATTTTCCCAATTTAATGTTGTCTTAAAAAAGAAATCGACGACCCCCATAAATTTATACTTCGTTCAGTCCCTAGTTACCGAATCTGTAAGATATTTTTAAATGAAGAATATGACATAGTAAGTTATAACTGGTGGATTTGACATTTATTCTTTCATGGAGCTGTTTTACATTCAAATCCCTAAACACTAAAGGAAAAAAAAATAAGTACATGTAAAGTATGATAATCTTGGAAATAAGGTACAATGTAGATACATAGTCCGTTAAAAATTTAACAGAGACGTGTCTTCTTCTTAAAGATGAAAGTTTTAATTGAATTGATTTTACTTCTTTCTTGTTTTTGTTTTATATGCGCCTTTTTAAAAATGTTTAGAGTGTCTTTTTCCAGTCAGTTTACTTGCAGTTTTTTAATAGAAAAGAGAAATTTCTTTTACACATATATAACAGTTCGATTTAAAGAAATATGGATTGTCCTGGACTTTTTTTTAAATGAATGAACAAAAAATGATAACCTCACCAAGTCACATTTAAACCGATCTATTACAATACATTTTAAGTATTAGTTTCTGATTATAGAACTGACAAATACGTCTGAAAATTATTTTATTACTGTTATGTGTGATAAAATTTAGCGATATAGCATTATTCTTGGACATCTACAAATTTCTTAAACTGATGTTAGAAATGAATTGACTTCGATCTTATATAAATTCAAAATAATCGCCCTGTTGTTCTATAAGCTGTTATTGTCATCATATGAATTACATGTACTGAAATTGTGATTATGTTCATATAATAAACATTTAATGAAGCTAATTTTGATGCATTAATCAACATTTATATCACAACACACATCAACGCCTATTCGGAAAAAGCTTTAAGCTGATCAGCATTAACGACCAGTCTTCGAAAGCATTTCAAAAGAGTATTTCTATATTTCTTAAACTATTAATAGATAATTTTATATATGAAAACTTGACAACAATCTGTTTTAATGATTCCGTGTTTTTATTGTGAAATCATTAAAAATTCATCTTTAAATTGCCGATTTACAAACATTTAGAACATAACAACAAACCGTATCTATTGGTTACGAGTAATGTACATGATTAAATCTTCATTTAAACATCACTGTTTGAAGTTGTTTTATTAAATTTCCACAATTTGTTAATTAATTATTAAAATTTCCCCATTTGTTATATTTTTGGATACACTTCGATAACCGTTTCAAAAAAAAACTTTTTCGTCTGTCTGAATTTTTTTTTAATGCTTAACATTTTGACAATTTATCCATATTTAAACAATTTATGTCGACACAGCAAAGATTTAAGCCCAAAATTTGGAAGTCCTTTTAGAGAATATTTGAATGTCAAGAGCGTAAAACAATCATAGGACAGAGTTATGCATGATAGAAATACTCTTTAATTTCGTAATGGTATATCAGTAAGATTTTGAAATACAATTTTATGGCCATTACCGAGATAATAGATACTTAGCTAGAGAATCCACCAATATAGGAATAAACTCAATGGTAAAAGAGAACATTCTGTGAAACCAATCTTATCACCGTGGAAAATGAGTTTTCAGTCAAAACATGATATGTTATGATGATATCATGTTTTTTTTAAAGTAAACAAGACAATATATATGTAAAGGACTGATTACAGAAACTGAACAATATCTAATTTCTCTGCAAATATGTATAATTTGTCCATAGACTCTATAAAAACTTATTCATTATTAAAAAAATCACCAATATTACGTAGCTGTTATTAGAATTCCAGTTGCATTCATAATTTAAAGCTAGATGTGTATATACCTATTTGTTGCTTAGCAACGTAATAAATTTTGCTGAATGAATTGCCCTTACTTGTATATAATAAAAATCATAATTTATTATCGTTAAGATTAATATTTTCTAGTATGACAAATAGTATAATGTCACTGATGATGAGACATCAAACAAAGTACATGAGAGATTATAGATCAGAATTCAACAAATCTGCCCGATTCTACCAAAACTAGCACTTAGTGGTCCAATATTTTTAAGCAATTCAACAGAAACCACAAAATGTCTGAAATAAAAACTATATTCCAATATACATACTTCTTGTCATTGTATATGTAGGAATTGTTTAAGAAATCAACTATACCTCATCTTTCAGATTATAAACAACAAAGATAAGAAAAAGTTATAATTATTAATTTGCTCTTTTGTCCCCTGCTTACCAAGGCTCCTGATTTGGGAAAGGCATATAAAAAATTCAGGGGAAACCTTTTCACCGATGCCAGTATCAGGACAATAGCCAAAAAGAGACAACCAATGAAAAGCTGTAATGAACTGCAACTCATTTACTTAAAACTAAATCGATGTTTCAATGGAAATCCCAAATAAATCTGTTAGACCATGGCAGTAGGTTTACACAATGTCATAGTTTAAAATTGTTTTTTTCCTGGGATATTTGATTTTACTAAATGATAAGTTTAAATTTCAAATGACATTACTTCTCTATTAAAGCGATTAATTGCATACGTCAGTGGTGGCATCTTTCCTAGAACAACAGACAAAAGGAAACATATATGCATTCTCATTCCCGGATACTGACTTAAAAGGTGTGGCTTTCCAATCAATTAACATGTCGATTTGTCCGACATTCATTCAACGAATTTAAGAGTATGGAAGGAACAAAATACTTTATCGCTAATGTGACATGGATTATTGAAATATGCACACATCATGCATCAGAACGTTTTTCCGAGAGTGTTTATTTTTTTACTGTTGTGTGGATATCTCTGCTGGTGGGTTTCAGTCTCCGTCGGTATCATCAATTTAGTTGAACTGACAAATATTTCTATACAGGGCATAAGATTAACACTCAAAATGTTAATGCTATAATGTTAAAAAATTGGTGGAGACTATGGGAAAGTTGTTAGAGTGAGATAAAACCAACAAACGTACCAATTTAAGCCCAATCAGAGATTTAAATCTAACAGACTTTTTAAAATTAAGTAAAAGCTGCCATGAGCTGATAATACTCATTCTCTGTGATATGAGTGGAACAATTCAAATAATTTAACTCGTGGAAAATTTTGATACAATATATATGTATCAGGTTTATGCTCTCAAAAGCCACTTAGTTTTGTTTGCCTTTTGGAAATAAATATCATTAAATGTAAATGCTTGGCTCTAGATTTGTTTTCTGTACACATTGGAATAAAATATTACTATATCACATTTCAGCAAGCGCATTGCTGGGTCTTTGAAAACTGATATAAATTAGAAAAAAAATGAACCTTGTAATCCACTTAAAAGGAAAATAGAGATGTGTTTATTGTACACTAGAAAGTAAGTTGTAATGTATTACCATGTAATACTATACCTTATAATCCATATTATATGATAGCAATTTTGATGAAAAGATGTATAAATTTCGTCGATTAATGACTCATCAGTTATTGCCAGAGCCGAAAATGTTGAAATCCAAAACATTTTCCCAGAAGGGTGATGAGGATCACGTAGGAGATAATTTTTCGTTATCACAAAATTTTACATTTTCATTGCAATGTATTTTAAAGTATCATTTCACGTCAGTATCGAAATACTAGTAGCTGAGCTCTTGTATCTCGCAGATTAAGAGTCCGCCAGCAGTTGCATCCACCAAGTTAAAATAAGGCATATTCGATAATACCAAGCGATTAGTGATTTCATTGCAACAAAGCCTTCAGTGATGTAACAAAAGAGCACAGCTCGCAGCAAAATCAAGATGACCTCTGGGGTCTGCATATATTAGACGAAAACCGATTTTTGGCTCTCCGGACCGTAGGTCCGAGAGCCTTATGCTGTGGGTAGCAGAATTTTCGTGATTTTGTGAGCTCGAGATCTCCAAAACGGTAACTTACTACAAATTGTGCATTTGGATGCATTCGGTATTTAGGCTGAAGTTGTGCATGCTTTTTTTCAAATCTAATTTTACAGGTTTGGAATGCGAAATTTTGTAATGACCTATATTCCCATTATACACCATTGTAACAAAACAGTTAAAGTCCTTGACATATAATTAAAGTTGCACCGGGTGAATGTTGATAAGAGAAACAAATGGATTACCTATTTATCTTGTAAACTATACATACACAACAGTCAATACAAGATTAGTTTTTGAAAAAAGCTGAGGTCATTCGTTTGGCATTTTTATATAAAAGAATGATTTCTTATATTCAAAAACAATGCACCACAGAAGCGTTGTTTAATAGATTTTTATTTTGTCATCTTAAAAGACGTTATAGCCAAGCTTTACTTGATCACTCTGCAGCATAACTTCAGAAAGCAATCAAAGATTTGAATGACACTTATACGGATTAAAGTTTTAGGAGTGTATATATTATCATGGTGAGCTTTGCTCAATTTTTAGGTAAAAATAGATACTTGAGATCTCTTTGTTTAACGGTCAGTTGTGCAGTGTTTTGTAACTTGCATAGATAATATCATGTAAAAACTAGATATAGTACCTTCATAACAAAAATTAATTGCTTTCTTCAAAAGCATGTGGAAATGGTAAGATTGAAATGAAAATACCGGAGAGCCACGTGGCCATTGGCCTCTTGTTTAATGTTAATACCAGTAAGGTTACTCCATTGTGTAATATTAATCTTGTTTCGTTCTGTCCTATTTATAGGACCTTTCATTGCTTGCCGAAGTTTTTATCTTCAGAGTAGCTGATTAAATGTTTTCTGTTATGGGAGTACGTATAATGAGTTATGTAATGGTTTCTCTACAAGTATTAATATGAAATAACCATACGTTGATTAAAGTTTCCCAATAAATCTTGTCGACATACTTTACTTGGTATTTTCTCTAAAATCATTTGAGATACAGTTCATGTTACCGGCATTCGTCAAATATATTTCCTCTTGATGGTTCTTTTTTTAAAGATTTAAAATATGCTGTCTTCCAGTTTGGATTTGAAAAATCAACTGTCAAGAGAAAATAACTGGGTTGTATAAACTATATTTATCGTCAATAATGCTGTATTCTAACATTTTTGTGCTTGTAAAGAAAATAAAAATCTCTACGTCATAAAGCACACAATACGTCGATCAATTTTACAAATATACATATCAATGGACAAAGTAATAACAATGAATCAATAAAGATAATAAGTTTAGTTACTTCTAATGTGTCTATGATTTCTAAAAATGAATATAAATATCAAATTGGATCACATAAAAGGCAAACAATGATATACAAATCAATTAACGCCACCAATCGACAGACCTTAAGACAAAATAAAACAGCACAAAACACAAACAGAAACAATAAAGAGTAAGGATAGTCTGGCTTTGTTCAGACACTGAGCATTGGTGGGGCTAAAGTTGTAATCAAACCTTAATTATAACAGAATAATTCTTTGGATTAGACAATTATTTCTAAAGAAAATTGTTTTTTAATAGGACAAATTTCTCTATAATATTTTCTATCTAAAATATATTAAATGAGCTCAATTATAAAAAATAGAAAAATATAGTATCATCAGCTTAAATATAAGTTCAAATAGAACAATATCACGGACCATATTCATTGTTCAAAATGTAAGATATGGAAATAAATGGTCTTGTTGTTTGGGCAATATACAGCTTGTTATTCATTCGCTGGCACACTCCCCTTGTGTAAGCTGATATTATCTCCGAGATATTACCAGATCAACATCAATCAGATATTTTTATTCGTAGAACAATTACATTTGTTTGTAGTTATCTCCAAAAAAAATATTGCCAAAAAAGTGATTTTGAGACATAAGAATAAATATAACTGGAAGTAATCCTGGAAGAACAAATTACTTCGAGATATCAATAGATTTGAGATATAAAGAGTTTTAGTGACGGGAGTCAATTGTACATGTAGAAGGTATTACTTAAAACTTGTCGTACATTAAAAATATACCTTTTACATTTTCAGGTGTATGCTGTAATTTCATTACTGATAGTCCTCATCTCCATTACCGTGTTTGTATTGGAAACATTACCATTCTTTGGGGCTATTACTGTTCATGCTACAAATAGTAACGTTACAAGCGACGATTTAAGAAAAGAGCTGGATATATTCAATGATGTTAATCCATACGATGTTCTAGTGATTATCGATAATCTCTGCAATATGTTTTTCTTCACAGAATATGTGATAAAACTTGTTGCCGCTCCGTCAAAATGGCGATTTTTCATTTCGCCTATGTCAGTGGTGGAACTAACCTGTCTCATTCCATATTATATAGCCATTATTATTGTTTTTGCTCATTCTGACCCCATAAAAGTTTTTGAACTAATACGGGTTCTAGTGGCACTTAGAGTTTTACGTATCTTTAGAATTTTTGTGATCATGAAGCATTTCCTGGCGCTCAAAATTTTAATGTACACAATTGCAGCAAGTACAAAGGAATTATTTTTACTGCTTCTGGTTGTAATCATAGGAGTTCTTGTGTTCGCTAGTATGGAGTACTATATGGAAATATTTTCAGATGGTGCAACAGACTTTGACCATATTCCACTTGCATTTTGGTGGGCTCTTATTACCATGACAACAATAGGTTACGGCGACATTGTACCTAAAACAGCTCTTGGATATATAGTGGGTTCAATGTGTGCCATTAGTGGAGTACTAACAATTGCTTTGTCCGTACCCGCCATTGTAAATAACTTCACTCTATATTATACGCATGCGCAATCTAGACAAAAACTTAGAGAACGGAAGAGAAAATTTAATAAAAGTAAATGGAAGAAAGTTTTTGACAGATCAAAACCTGGTGGTTCCTTATTTAACGCCATCAAAGGAATGCTTCCGAAAAAGGACGGGACACCAGGCGGGCAGGGAACTAGTTCTAATATAATTCCAAAGATAGAGAGGAGACTAAACGGAAATAAAATGGAAGATGATGATACCACGATTGAACAAAACCAAACAAAAAAATATCCAAAAATATTCACCGTATTATCAAAAAAGAATGAGAAACTGGAATTTTCAGAAATGAATGGCTCTATTCATCAAAATGGCCATATACCAGCACAGGTTAAAAAAGTGTTACCGATAAAGGATAAAAAAGAGGAAGAAAGTACACTGACATTGAATGGAACAACAACATTAGTTGAAATTGTATAGCATTGGTATTGTGTATAGTATTTATGTTATAAATTGTGGGCCATGAAAAGCTTTTGCAGATCAGTCGAAGCAAATATTCATTGATTGATTGATTATCGTTTAACGCCACGTAGACGCGAAGAGGTCATATCGTGGCGGGCAAATATTCATACAGGTTATATTTTTGCAAATGTTAGTAAAGAGCATATGTGCTAGTACTCAAACCCACTAAAGGCATGTTTATTATCTTGTTGTCCAAAACAATTTGTAGAGTTTGTCATTACATGAAAAATATGTTATAGACTAACAGATCTTTGATTCAGACTGACAATTTTATCTTTGATCATATCTGACTTGGAAAGGCTGAATTATGTTTCATTCAGAAAAAAAAAATAGCACACTATTTAATGCAGAACGACTACTATATATTTGATTAGGAAGGAACTACATGTACGTGAATAACGACAGATTTCAATTGCATTTTAAACCATTGTGACTAATTATTTTTTACGATACGCAGAATTTTAACCTACTACGGCAAAATTTTGACATCAAATATGAAGAAAAATATTGGTTATTTCTGTAGTTGTTTATTAATTGAATTGTGAAATTTCGTTTTTGTGAAAGATATTTGCTGTTTATTTTTATCTGTTATCACTTAACCAGCTCAAATCATGAAAGGTTTATTTACAGAATTGTCATTATTTAGCAAACATTGTCTTAGTATAGGTGGATGTAGACAAACAATTAATTAGAATATTCACAAAATGCACGTGTCTTGTTGTTTTAATATCAAAAAATGATAGAACCACAAATTAAAGTAGATTCAATATTCAGATTTAATATTCAATATTCAGAATATAGTATATGAGAACATTTTTTTCCTACTAAAGAAAAAATTATATTCCCCCAAAATAAAGGAATTCAGAGTACATGTAAAGATAGATGCTGATATTTGGCATATTTGAGATCTTAGTTGAAAAAAATTATAGCTTCATGAAATATCTTATCATCCCAGATTCAATGGACTTTTTATCGATATTTCAACAAATATTGTTTGATTCAGCAGTTCAAATTATAAGCCAACACATGTAAAAATATCCACCTATACAAATACAAATTGGAATCAATATCGACAGTGATCTAAAAAATTAAATAGTAATTAGGTCAGGCAATAGCAAACCTTTTTTGATTTGAGTTTGTTTGTGAAAGCTTTAAAATTGTTATGTTTTCCAATAAACATCAAATGAATAAAATGTGTGTTGTTTTCTTTTCGTGTACAAACACTACTCATTTGCATATTCAGTATATCCTTGTGTCGCTCGAATTCAACAAAATGGGTATTTATGAGTTCTTATCAAAGAGAGTGCCATGTTTTGAAACTTCAATAACTCATACTGCTTTTGGCGGTCCTTTAGGTATTCGAGATTCCGAAGCTCAAATTCTTCTATACAAGCATCAGAAGATTTAACAAAAAGGGAATTTGAATTTTGAATAATAGTATTTCATTGTTTGTGGGTTTTTAGAATACAATATACCCTATTCATGTTACAGGTTTGCATAAAATCCAATTTTTAGAAGATTTAAATTTCACCAAGACTATTTGACCGAGATAGGACTAATAACTGATCCGCTTTGGATTTAGGATATTTAAGAATACATTTCCTTTTAATATGATGCACTTGTGAAAATCTACAGCTAATCGTGGTCACCATGTATGTGGTCTTGTCTCATCAGAACTTATAACAATTCCTATATGCTGACAACTTCCAAGCGTCATCAACGTAAGGACATATTGGTCATACGCATAGTTTGTCTCAGGAGCTTTAATCAAGGGAAATCATCTAATGGACATCTTTGATGGTGGTGACATTGACAAATAATTGGTTTTTTTTATTATTGTTTCCTGAAATTCCAGCGGCAAATGAACGAGAATCAGTTCAACATCATATCAAACGTAATCCGGAAATAGGAGACTGATTCGTAGCGGCTATTAGTCTACTTATTTTCCACACGTACAAAGGATTGACCTCAATACCCTAATACTTAACATCTGCAAATGAAAGTAAATATAAGCTATCTTTACCAAATATAAATTCAAATACAAAAAATAAAATCAACTTCTCAGTGAATTTAACGAAATAAATATATTTAGTTAATAAACAAAATCAAAAAGGATATATCAATGAATTCTCATTTAAACACATTTTGTTAACTTATAATTATCCATAAACTACTAAAACATCAGAACACAACAACTAGTACTGCTTAAATGTACAACGTAAATGATATCTGAGACTTTAAGAAAACAAAATCACATAAGAACACGTTATAAACCATCTCGTTCACACCCGAATCTCACGGGACAACCTTGTATAAAATGAGAACAAAAAGTAATGGTAGTAGGTGAGTACCCTTTGGACCATCAGCTATTACATAACAAGAACCCAGATCTCCTACACATCAGTTATTTTTAACATTTTTCTAAGTTCTGAATCTTATTTAGAATATTCAAGTAAAACACTGAAACCTGTTAAAGAAAACAGTCTCAAAATCAAATTCCCCAACATTTATGACACATAAAATAATGTTAATGAAAGGTATGATTTATCTGATACCAACTGGAATACACTGTATAAGTATATTTCAACAATTTGCGTCTCATCAGTATAGTGCTCAAGGCCGAAAATCTGGAAATCCGAATCTGTAAACCATAACTCTGTACAGCAGATTCATATGCCAAAATGAAAAAAAGGTAAAACCAATACCTATCTATAGACAGGGATATAAGGATTAGGAGGATAATCCTCTTTTTCAAAGAATAATTTAATTTGAATTGTGATAGACAATTTGATTGGTTGTTAATGGTTGGGCAAGTTACATTCTATCGTATAATCAACTTTGGCTTGTGTATTAATTGACAGTTAAATAAGTTATTCAAATGATTCTACTTGCAATTTTGGATCAGAATTTTTTCGAAAATTAAATTATAAGGATTTTTATGAATGTTGGAACAGGTTATATTTATATAACCTACTTTGTTCAATTTACGCTTAAACATAAATAAAGCGTAAAACTACGAAATACGAGATGCGCAATACAAAATTTGAGATTCAATATCCAAAGTTCGAAATACGAAATTCGAGATTCAGTATCCCAAGTTTGAAATTCGAGATTCGATATCTTAAATTCGAGATTCGGAATTCAAGATCTAAAATAACTAATCAGAGGAAAGCTTTTAAGTTATGAATACTATTTGGCCAATGAAATATCTTTTCATTGTAGAGATAACTATAAAAAGAACATTGGTGATACTTTTGATTTATATAGAACTCATTTGCAAGTCCCATCTCTAAAGTTATTAATTGAAAATTTTAAGAATTATCTAGTAGTAGAATGTTCTTATTAGCATGATCTTACATTTTTTAGATTTATAAATTTTGCTAGATATAAGTTCACGGTTTAGTTCAGTTTACGGTGATTTTTAGTGGAGTCAATTCACTTCGGTATCAATTACAGTACTTTTTCAGTTTTTATCTTTCCAATGTGGTATATCAACATAACCACGGGCTTATATAAATAGCAAATCTCATCAATCTAAAAAGTGTTAAGATAATTCCAAGAACACTCTACTACTAGATATTTCTTGAAATTCTTTATAAGTTGTGGCCAAATAGTATTCACAACTTAGAAGCTTTCCCCTGATTGGTTATTTTAGATTTGAATCTCGTATCTCGAATTTAAGATATCGAATCTCGAATTTCGAACTTTGGATATCGAATCTCGAATTTCGTATTTTGAATCTTGAAATTTGTATTTCGAATCCCGTATTTCGAACTTTGGATATTGAATCTATAATTTCGTATTTCTCGTATGATCCTTCTGTGCTTTCGTATTAAACTGCCACAAAGTAGATTATATCGTATAACCTGTTCCAAAATTGAAAAACATCATTAAATAATTTTTATTTGATAAAAGTAAAAGCTTTAGTATCAGTTTCATGATTGAGCTGGTTATAACCTTTACTCAGTGGTAAAAATAAACCAATTCTGATCGATAAATGTGTACCATTTCAGCAATTAAATATATATATTAAATTATAATCTAGAGTATTGCAGCTTTTCTATCGCAGAAAAATCTTGTGCAGTAGGCGTCTTAATCGTTTTTTTCTACTCCTATCTCAATCGGCAAAGGACTGAAGAAGTCAAGTCAAGAAATACCAAAGGGATATTCGAAGGAGAGGAAAATCGTATAACAACTGACAAACTCCGGAGAACAACGAAGACAAGACCAAAACAATACATGCACTACAATTAAAAACTAAAAAACATATGAACTACATGGACCCCACCAAAAAATCGGGGATAGACTCAGGTGTTCCGGAAGAGTAAGCAGTCTCTGCTTCCTGCAGGACACCCGCCATGCTGCTCATCTCAAATCCGGTATGAGGAAGGATAATATCAATGGAACAGGTCCATTTTCATTTGGGAAACGGTTTTTTCATACCTGTCAACCAAGTCATGATGACGCCCATAAAACTTGAATAAGGATGACTTCAGCTTAGAAGTAACGTACCCATGTCTGAGCAACTTTTCTGTCAGGAGCCGGACTCTGTCCAGGAAGTCAATGTATATGTCACAAGCTCTGGAATAACGTATGAGTTGTGAAATATATACTCCATACGCCGGCGCTTCTGGAATATTGCCCCTCAAAAATGAAAGTTGACGATTGGAAAGTCAAAGTCATCCCGTTTGTCGTAAAGTTTTGTATTCAACCTTCCTCTGGTGTCAATTTCGAGGTGAAGGTCAAGATAAGAAGCAGACTTGGCAGTGTCTGTGGTATCCTTAATTTCGAGCACACTGGGATAGATGAGATGTAAGAAATTCCCAAAACGTGAATTGTTGAGTGATAAAACATCATCTTAGTCCAGTCAGACTAAGTTTTAACCTCAAACTAATTGCAATAGAAAATGTTTTAGTTCTAATCTATAGCATTAAGCCCCAAATATACACAGAAAAAAAGTCTCATAAAATCTAACTTGAGGAAAACTCAAAATCAGCATTATAGGAAATTAACATTGGAAAGGGGAGATAACTCCGCAAAAATGAGTCTTTTTTGTCGGTTTTTGGTTAATTTTCTTAAAATTCATGTAAAGTATGATACTTTAATGGGGTTATAAGTTCGTATTTGACTATATTATATAATCTTAT
Source organism: Mytilisepta virgata (assembly GCA_028015205.1). Taxonomy (NCBI): domain Eukaryota; kingdom Metazoa; phylum Mollusca; class Bivalvia; order Mytilida; family Mytilidae; genus Mytilisepta; species Mytilisepta virgata. The sequence goes on along the minus strand of CM051520.1, from coordinate 16,943,738 downwards.
GCTCATGAAATGTACAAAACCGAAATGTTATGGGTATTTTTATTTTTTTTGCGCATTTTTCATTAAAGAAATTGCAAATTTGTGGCTTTGTGACCATTTTGAAAAATAATGTGAAAATTTGGTATTGTTTATATCTGTAAATTATATTTGATCAGCATTTACCTTGTTTAAAGAAACTTTAAACCATAAAAAGAAGAATATATGCTTAATTATTTTTATTAAATTTGATATTCTTTACCTTGACAAGTTGAAAAATTTAATAAATGGTCAACTAATGAATTACGAAATCTAGGTTGTAGCTTGATAAAAGATATGAAAAAAACTTTAGAGTTGTTTGTTATACTCTAAAGACGGCTAAAATATCAAGAATCAATACATTCTGCTGAATAGAAGCGGTAAAGTTATAATTTTGTATCAATTTTTATTTATATTTCTGCCTTTTTTGCAGAGTTATCTCCCATTTTCAATGCAAGGAATTTTAAAATCGTGATTTTTTAATCTTCCTCAAGTTAGATTTTGTTGGACTTTTTTCTGTGTATATTTGGGGTATAATGCTAAAGATTAAAACTTAAAAATCTTCTTTTGCAATTACTTTATGTTAGGGTCAAATTTATGATAGATTGACTGGACTATCTATGTAGCGGAAGCTGAAATTAAAGGTACGGGCTAAATTCTAAAAACTTGCTTTGATATGATAATTGCACTTGAATTTTTACTACACAAAATTTTTGTTCGCTATGAGATTCAAGTTATCGGAATTCCAATGGTAACTAACTGTGCAGCACTTATTGCGGACCTGTTTCTGTATTGTTAAGAATCACAATTTATATCTAAAATCAGCAAAGACCCAACGAAACAACATTTGATACAAAAAATTAATAACACGTTTAGATATTTGGATGATATTTTGGCTGTCAATAATGCCGACTTCAGTATTTACACAAAAGAGAGTTACCTGTTGAACTCGCTTTAAATAATATCTCTAACGGGAAGCTTAATACTAAAATTTACGATAACAGCGATGATTTTTCATTTCCTATTTTTAATTATCCGTTTTTAGATGGCGTCGTTGTATAGTGTTTATATATCTCCACTCGTTCGATTCGCTCGTGTATGTAACAACGTGTTTGATTTTAACGAAAGAAATCTCTGTATTACTCAAAAAGTATTACGCCAGCGATTTTGATATCACAAACTTGTCAAAACTTTTACTAAATTTCATCATCGGTACAAGGACTTCATTCGTAAATATAAATCAACGTGCAAACATCTTATATGTTCAGGTATTTCACATCCCACCTTTTATGGTTATATTCTATATAAAGCACAAACATGTCGTCATTTACCTGAAAAGCTGATCAAACCTTTAAACAGACTTACCAACAAGGGATATAGTAACGATACTTTTGTCGAGTCATTAAATATGGAATTTTTGGAATTAATATTGATTCACTCATAGGGTCTTTGCATCGGAAATAAACACATTTATTCTAAAACCAGTTGTTGGCATGATACGGATTATGTTCTTCTCGTATAATTTATGACGGCATGATACTAAACCCCTAACGGAGGGATTGTGGCTGATTTTCTATATGATATAGACAAAATCATTCGATCAGTTTAATTGAGGTCTGGAGCTGGCATGTCACTAACTGCTATTAGTCCTTTGTTAATATATATTGATAATTGTCACTTTGCTTAGTTTCTTCTGTTCCATTTTTTAAGATCGGACTCTGACATTTTTTGAACTGAGTTTTACTGTGTGTATGGCTGTGTTTGTTTATTCCACATTGACTAGAGGTATTGGGGGGGGGGGGGGGCGTTGAGTTCTCACAAAACATTTTTTAGCCCCGCCGCATTTTTGCGCCTGTCCCAAGTCAGGAACCTCTAGCCTTTGTTAGTCTTGTGTGTTTTTTTAATTTTGGTTCATTTTTATGTTTCGAGTTTAGAGCGCCGTCCATTTTGCTGAACTAGTAAACATTATTATTTAGGGACCAACTGAAGCCCGCCCCCGGATGCGGGATTCCACATAACGGCCTATTCTGACGTCACGAACCTCAATGGATAATAGTTCTTTTTTTTTTTATAAATATCAAATACATTATATTATAATAGAACTATTGCTTTATTTCAATTACAATATAAATTTTTTTTTTAATAGTTTTCTAATAAATTTAGAAACATCAATATAACAGTAGAATTTTACTCACAGGATTGTAATAAATATAAGAGGGAATGTATTTTTCGCGAAGCGATGTAAACAAGGTATTACAACACGATAATAAATATTATTACATGAATAATTTTTTCTATTTTCTGATTGGATGAGAAATTTCTAAAAGGTCTTGAGTACTCGTGATAGTAACTGAGAGGTTTCTAAATTTGGTGCACGAATTCCGCTTGCACGATTATGGGATTAAAATAGATCCTGACCGGTGAAGCGGAATTTAATAGTGACCGATTTATTCTTAAAATGGAAAGTGAAAGTACAGTTTTCCGATTCATGTAATAAAACAATTACTGACTATGCAGTAGGTCGTTTCAGGATTGACCAACTCTTGAAAACTCTTGAAAATGTATATTTACCTCGCCTAAAGGCTCGGTAAATACTACATTTTCTCGCGTTGAAAAATCCTGATAGTAACCTATTACAAAGTTAGTAATTTTATAATGGATAACCGGAAGTTACGGCTGAGGTCAAAACGTTATCAAGATATGACCTGACGTTATAAGATCTTGAAAAACGTAGAAAAGCTTGCCAATGGTTGTTTAGCATAAAATCCACCTTCAAAACCAAGTTTAACATATTGTCGTGTTGTAAAATATCAGCCGCTCGTTATTATATGAATCGCAAAAAAAAGGCTTTTTATCATGACTAGCGGCTGACATTTTCGATATCATATACAACAAACCAGAAATGTGGTTATATACATGTATGTCTCAAATCATAAACTTTATTTTGGTTAATTCCGATGTCGCAAACTGGATAATTAATAAAGTCCATGCAGAACAAGCTCCTATTTAAAAAAAAAGGTTAATTTGTGGGTCGTTAGGTGTAAAATTTTATTTTTCAACCGTAATGTACCTGAAGGGAAAACACTGAAAGTCAATTAAATTAGACGTTGTAGTTAAAAAGCCTGGATAGTTTCTCATGAAAACTATTTAACACATATTACTTCTATTCATGGAAATTTTCCACCTGAAAAAAAATGTAAAAAATTAATAGATTTTTTTATCTATTTACTAGAAAAGCATTCTAAACCCACACAGGAAAATAGCAGTGGGCTGTGTCTGGGTATTCTATTTCAGACCGTAAGCAATTTTTTGGGAAGATAAGTGCGATTGAATCATCATCCCACATATGATTTACCTTGAAAGGGCTTACATTTACGAACGGATTATTGAATTAATTTTGCATATAATAAGCTTTCACGATACATGACCATTATGCATCTCCGCTTTAATATAAATTAAACTCAAAGGCAATGATAAGATCATGAAAAGCACGAAAATTTAAGGGATTAGAGTACGGAGAACTGTGAATGTATTATTTATGAAGTAAAATCACGGTATATGTAGATGTGCGACAGGATTCACTTTTTTACGTGAAAAGTTGTGGCAAGTTTCCGTTTCCCATAGAAACAGCGTGTCAGGGTAAACAGGAGGTAAGGTTTCAGTCTCGTAAGACATCATTATCCTGTTCAATTTAATAACATTTGACGGGAAGGTCTAGAAACCATTGCTGCATAAGCTGCCAAGTCCACGATTCACTTTTTTACGTGAAAAGTTGTGGGCTTTTTCATAATACTGTAACAAACCGCCGCCACAGGCCGAGTAATTGTGGAAGGGTCTGTTGACAAATTTTGGGCCCATTGTACTCTCGTCAGGAATATGCTGCATTTTGGGTTTTCTGCCTCCGAAGACGAATGGATGCCAGGCAATGTACTCATTATAATCTTGTTTAGTTGTAAAATACAAGGTCTAACGTATATAATATTTATTTACATATATATACAAATGCAGACGTCTTAGTAATTATTATATCATATTCATGGAAATATTGTTCACCGTTCGGGACATTTTAGGTCACTCAGTGTGGTGGGGGATAACTGCCGCTACATTTATTTTTCTTTAAAGTACTTCATCTTATCCTAAATTTAATTATATTAACCTGCTCGGCTATTCTGTTCTTGAAATGGTCTGGTTATTATAAATTTCAGGAAAATACGGCAAATTGGTTAAGCTTACTAGTTAGCAGTTAGATTTGAGCTAACAAGTTATCCGCCATTTCACTGGCCGAACCCTTATTTATAGGACTTGGCGATTCCTGAAAGCCAATCAAAAATAAGGGATCTAGCGCAGGATCCCTGAGGGCCAATGAGAACCCTGACAGGACTGACAGGAAAATGTCGGACAAAATAAGACCCTGACAGGAAAACGGCACATTAAGAAATTAGATATTAAAATGGACATTAAAATGCCTGTCCGTTAATTCTAAAGTAGAAGGGACATAGTCTTAACTTTTCCTTTATTAAACTGTATAGATAGAAGCTTAGAACTTTATAACTAGACTTGTTTCCAAGTTCTAGCAGTGCGTATTGTTATGATATTGTAATTATTATATTTATTTATCTTGGCCTGGTTTGTTTTGTGTGGCCTTGTGACGTGTATAATGTGTTTACATAATACTTATAGTTGTTTACCAAATAATGTTATAACTGCGCAGTTTAGAAATCACTGGAACAATAATGGATACTGGTGGAATGACTAGAACTTTCTATTTGACTTACGTAATAATTATGGTGTGATTCGAACTTCTACCGTATTCCAGAAGTTTCCGTTCTACAGTATATATATGGACACGAAAGTTAAACTTGCAGAGCATAGCATATTGGACCGTACATAGACATTCTTGTATTCTCAGCTGTTGGATTTATTTACGTTTCATACATCGTACTTGACAGACTGTTATTTTCATTACATCATACTAGATTGTGACTGATTGGATATAATATTCCGTTTGGATTCAGGCAACAGTGACCAGAATTCCGGATCAAGAAAAAACAGGATTTTGAACAGTTAAGTTGACATTTTAGTTTTTTTTTGTAATATTTTTGTAAACTTTGTATATATAATAAATCGTGTTAAATTTTATTATTGATTTGTGTCTTTTGTTGGCTACATTTTAAAGGTGATTTCGGCCGTAACAGAAATTGGGGGCTCGTCTCGGGAGAACGTTAATATCTTAATAAATTTTTTCAGTATTTTTATTAGAATTAGCCAACAAAATTCTACAAAATGGAATTTGATGCTGGTAAATTTTTGAAAACGCCAGACCTGGAAGGGTTTGATAAATTAAAGAAAGATGAATTAGTGTTGCTTGCTAAACATCTAAAAATAGATTTTAGAACATCTATGAGAAAACAAATCATAAAAAATTTGGTAATAGACAATTTAGTTGATTTAGAAATTTTTGGTGAAGAGGCTCTTGACCTCAAGGTCGAAAATGTTGATGCTTTAAAATTAAAACAGCTTGAATTAGAACACGAACTTAAATTAAAACAATTAGAAAAAGAAGAAAAACAATTACAGGCAGAACTTGAAATGAGAGAAAGGTTAGAGATGGAGAAAATAAAAATAGAAATAGCTAAAGTAGAAAGCAACACTAAGTCAAAATCAGAACAATTTGAGGCAGCAAAAAATATACGTTTGGTTCCCAAATTTTGTGAAAAAACGGTGGATAAATTTTTTCCACAATTTGAGAAAATTGCTCAAAATTTGAAATGGCCAAAGCCTTATTGGACTACAATGTTGCAAAGTGTTTTTGTGGGCAAGGCCGCTGAAATTTACTCAGCACTTTCTTCAGAAAAAAGTTCTGATTATGACACTGTTAAACAGGAAGTTTTGAAAGCTTATGAGCTAGTGCCAGAAGCATATAGACAGAAATTTAGGTCTTATAAAAAGTTTGAAACACAAACCTTTGTTGAATTTGCTAGGGAAAAAGAAGATTTATTTGATAAATGGCTTACGTCAAAGAAAATAGATAAAAATTTTGATAAATTAAGACAATTAATGTTATTAGAAGAGTTCAAGCAGTGTGTTAATTTAGACTTAAAAACACATTTAGATGACAAAACTGTTGAGACATTGCAAGATGCAGCTGTTGTTTCCGATAATTATACCATTTCACATAAAAGGAGTTTCAAAGGTCAACATTTTAATACTTCAAGCGGAAATTACAAAAATCAAAGCACTGAGCGTACTGATATTAAGCCTGTTGCACAGAATAAGAGTCCGTCTAGTTATAACATGTCTGGTCCAAAATTTGATACTTTTGAGAAGAAGTCACTAACTTGTGCTTATTGTAAGAAAAATGGTCACCTGATGGCTGATTGTTTTAGACTCCAGAAGAAGAATGAAAGAGATCATAAGCCCAAGTCCAGTGCTTGTACGACACCCGTTGTTACCAATAAGTTGGAATGTCCTGCGAGTCAGGCTTTTAAGTCCAGTTTTTGTGATTACATGGAGGATTATAAGCCCTTTATGTCTGATGGGTTTGTTTCTATTGTTGATAATACTACTCCTCAGCCTATTAAGATTTTACGGGACACTGGAGCTTCTCAGTCTTTGTTGTTAGAAGGTGTGTTGCCTTTGTCCGAGGAGACGTCCGTTGGTGCCTCCGTTTTGTTACGAGGTGTGGAGTTAGGTTGTATAGATGTTCCCCTCCATCGTATTTATTTGAAGTCAGATTTAATTACTGGACCAGTTGTTGTGGGTGTTCGTCCTACACTCCCTGTTGAGGGTGTTTCATTATTGCTAGGAAATGATCTAGCTAGGAACAAAGTGGTTGCTGAACCAATTGTTACAAGTGAACCGGTGGTGGATGTTAAATCACCTGAAGATGATGCTGAACTGTATCCAGCTTGTGTTGTTACTAGGGCGATGGCAAGAAAACAACAAGACGAGGATTTACAAGAAGGCCAGTATGATTATATGGACCTTTCTGACACTTTTCTTGCCGACATTGGAGGTCCCAGTAGCTCAAAAAAGGCCATGATAAGACCACCTGGTACTAACAACCGTGTAATTATGCCATGGCCAGACGTGAACAGCCATTCATTAGACAAAAGAACATTTAAGGAAGAACAGAATAAAGACCCTGAGGTTCTTCAGCTCTGCAAGAGGGCTCTACCCCAAGAAGAAGCAGACAAAGTGGCCGAATGTTACTACCATCAAGACGGCATTTTAATGAGGAAGTGGAGGCCCCCTGATGCTATCCCAGAGGAGGAATGGAGAGTGTTATACCAAGTGATGGTGCCTAAAGTCTATAGGCAAGAAATTATTGGTCTTGCCCATGACACCCCCTTGGCTGGACATTTAGGTATAAGGAAGACTTGCCTTAAGATATTACAACATTTCTACTGGCCCAGACTTAGAAATGATGTCACAGAATACTGCAAATCATGCCATATATGCCAGGTTGTTGGCAAGCCTAACCAGAAAATACCACCAGCACCACTTCTGCCAATTCCAGCCTTTGAAGAACCTTTCAGCCGAGTGCTTATTGATTGCGTTGGACCTTTACCAAAGACCAAGACAGGAAATGCTTATTTATTAACGATCATGTGTACATCCACTCGCTTTCCTGAGGCTATTCCCTTAAGGAATATCAAGACACCAACTATTGTCAAAGCTCTTATCAAATTTTTCACATTAGTAGGACTTCCTAAGTCTATACAGTCCGACCAGGGTTCAAATTTTATGTCAGGTTTATTTCAGCAGGTCGTTTACCAGTTAGGGATTACTCAGTATAGATCAAGTGCTTATCATCCAGAATCTCAAGGTGCCTTAGAACGTTTTCATCAAACACTGAAGAACATGATTAGAACTTTTTGTCTTCAATTTGACAGGGACTGGGATGATGGTGTTCACTTTCTACTTTTTGCGGTCCGAGAGGCTGTTCAAGAATCCCTTGGTTTTAGCCCCTTTGAGTTAGTGTTTGGTCATACTGTAAGGGGACCTTTGAAATTGATTAAGGAAAAATGGCTTACTGAACACACTGACTTGAATCTTCTAGACTATGTATCTAGATTTAAAGAAAAATTGTATACTGCTTGTCAAATTGCTCAGAAAAACTTAAAAACTGTACAGAATAAGATGAAAATATGGTATGATAAAGATGCCAGGGACAGAGTTTTTGAGCCTGGTGATAAGGTACTTGTATTTTTGCCAGTCCCTGGGCATCCTTTACAGGCTAAATACTGTGGTCCTTATACAATTGACAGTAAAATCAATGATTTGAATTATATTGTAAAAACTCCAGGTCGGCGTAAACAAAATAGAGTGTGTCACATTAATATGTTAAAACCATATTTTGAGCGTACTAATGAAAGTGAGAGTAAACCAGTTGCCACTTTAGCCATGGTTAAATCGGAGAACGATCATGACAAACCAGATATAATTGAACCATCTTTTGATTCGAAGACTATGGAACAAACTGTTAGATTGAAAAATTCAGAAATTTTGTCAAATTTAGACTCAAAACTTGCACATCTGTCTTTCGATCGCAGACAAAAATTGAAAACTTTGGTATTTTCTTTTAAAAATCTTTTTCCAGATGTGCCAAACAAAACCACTGCTGTTTGTCATGATGTTGATGTAGGCGATGCTTCTCCAATTAAGCAACATCCTTACCGGCTCAATCCACTTAAACTTGATGTTATGAGACAAGAAATTAGATATATGCTTGACAATGATATTATTGAGCCGAGTAACAGTGAATGGAGCTCTCCTTGTCTTCTTGTGCCCAAACCAGATAAAACCTTTCGTTTCGTTACTGACTTCAGAAAAGTCAACTCAGTTTCAAAATCTGACTCCTATCCGATTCCAAGGATAGAGGATTGCATTGATAACATTGGACAATCAAAATTCGTAAGCAAATTTGATTTATTAAAAGGTTACTGGCAGGTCCCCCTGACACCGAGAGCTCGTGAAATATCAGCTTTTGTCACACCAGACGGCTTATTTCAATATACTGTCATGCCGTTTGGTATGAAAAATGCTCCAGCTACGTTTCAAAGAATGATCAATAATGTTATAAAAGATTTAGACTGTTGTTATGCTTATATTGATGATCTTATTGTATGTAGTGATAGCTGGGAAGAGCATTTAAAACATTTATATGATACTTTTGATAGATTGTCACAATCAAATTTGACTGTTAATCTTGCTAAAAGTGAATTTTGTAAGGCCACTGTTGATTATTTAGGGCACACAGTTGGCCAAGGTCAAGTGAAACCTATTATGGCTAAAGTGGATGCAATTACCAATTTTCCTCCTCCTACAAATAAAAAACAACTTATGAGATATTTAGGCATGATTGGATTTTACAGAAAATTTTGTTCAAATTTTGCTACTGTTGTTCAACCATTGACTCATCTTTTACGAAAAGATTCTAAATTCATCTGGAGTGATAATTGTCAAAACTCTTTTGAAAAAAGCAAATCACTTTTAATTAACAGTCCCGTTCTTATCACTCCAGACTTTAAAAAGCAATTCAAACTTGCCGTTGATGCAAGTGATGTAGGAGTTGGAGCCGTTTTATATCAAGAAACAGATGATAATGTTGAGAAACCTATATCATATTTTTCCAAGAAATTAGATAAACATCAGAAAAATTATTCCACTATTGAAAAAGAATGTTTTGCACTGTTGTCTGCACTTCAACATTTTGATGTATATTTAAATCCCACTATGCATCCTATTCTGGTTTATACTGATCATAATCCTCTCACCTTCATACATAAAATGAGAAACAAGAACCAGAGGTTGACTAGGTGGAGTTTATTGTTACAGGAATATGATATTATTGTAAAACATATTAAAGGTAAAGACACTCAAACTTCTTTTAAGGGGGGAGGTGTTATGATATTGTAATTATTATATTTATTTATCTTGGCCTGGTTTGTTTTGTGTGGCCTTGTGACGTGTATAATGTGTTTACATAATACTTATAGTTGTTTACCAAATAATGTTATAACTGCGCAGTTTAGAAATCACTGGAACAATAATGGATACTGGTGGAATGACTAGAACTTTCTATTTGACTTACGTAATAATTATGGTGTGATTCGAACTTCTACCGTATTCCAGAAGTTTCCGTTCTACAGTATATATATGGACACGAAAGTTAAACTTGCAGAGCATAGCATATTGGACCGTACATAGACATTCTTGTATTCTCAGCTGTTGGATTTATTTACGTTTCATACATCGTACTTGACAGACTGTTATTTTCATTACATCATACTAGATTGTGACTGATTGGATATAATATTCCGTTTGGATTCAGGCAACAGTGACCAGAATTCCGGATCAAGAAAAAACAGGATTTTGAACAGTTAAGTTGACATTTTAGTTTTTTTTTGTAATATTTTTGTAAACTTTGTATATATAATAAATCGTGTTAAATTTTATTATTGATTTGTGTCTTTTGTTGGCTACATTTTAAAGGTGATTTCGGCCGTAACAGTATGTCTAGCAGACGACGCGAGTACTTATATTACATTCCAGCGGTAAACTGGTTACAAATATAGTTCCTATTGACTATTCTTTTGCCGTGTATAAAAATTGAAGCTTTAATAAAATTATCAAAACAATGACTTATTTTCTTCCTCTTGAACATTACTTTAGATATATAAAGTATGTAATAGCAATGACAAAGATATTTCCTACTGCTGTCACATGATCAGTAAAATGGCTCTTCACAGAGAAACGAGAAACATGGTTTTGACGGATAGAAAGATCTTAAATATTTCCTTACTTAAACGCTTTCATGACTTATAATGGGTTGAAACATAATTTCAGGTATATGAATATTTGTGCCAGACACCTTAAGATCTATGAAAAATATGTTATCAAGTAAAACGAGTTTTGGTAAAGTGGAAGGGGGCACTTGCCAAACAAAACATGAAAATAAAAAAAAGTTAAAAGAGACAAATGTTACAATATGAGCAGTTCAAGTTAATGTTCATAAAGTCAATAATGTTTTCTGTTGCAGGTTTTCACAATTAAAGTTTATATCCATGTGTTGTTGTTTTTCTTTCTTCAGTTGAAATGGTAAATTCCAGGTTGTTCAAATAAATTAATGTCTGTTATTTCAGTTATTACACTATCCCCTCCTTAGAAACAGAAATTCTCCTGAATTTTAGATATAAAGTCAGTGTTCGGCACATCATATAGAATCGGAAAAATATATATGGATTCCACAGTACATTAAATGTTCTATCCATTAACATTGTAATTAAATTTGATTAATGTTCAGTGATTGATGCACAGGTAAAATGTAGATAAATGTTCATGATAGGCGTAGAGGAATATTACGTCGGTTGCATATTTGGATAAACTGGTCTGTGGATGTATTTCGTAGTTCCCTTGTTTGATATAGTTGGTCAACCATAACTTGCAGTTCGGGCTGGTCCTTATTTATAACAGTTCTCAAAAGTTCATAGTTGTAATAACGGCATTTTCTTACTAGATTCTCTTTGTCCTTGATCTTCTGTTCCTTTGTTCCTGGAAGGGCCATGAAGTTGTATTTGTCCAATAAATCCACCCGGTCTAACTGTGGAAATTTTCCTGTGGAGTGGTACTCCAACTGGGAAGCACCAAATTCCCAGGCCAACAACTTGCGGTCAGGAGTAAGGGTTTCCCAATCCCTAGGTGGCCACTCCAGGTATGTTGCACCAGTTGGGATTTTGACGGATGTAGATTTCCAGTCCCTTCTGGCAGGTGGTATAGCTGGCATGGCACCCATGGTTAGTATTTCCCTGGCCTTCTGCTGACTAGGGGTTTCCTCAGCGATTTTCAGATCTACAGTAGCTGTTGTTGGTGGTAGGATGACTGGCAGGTTGGTGGTTTCTTTGTTGTGGACAGTTGGTGTGGAAGATTTGTTGGTTGATGAAGGCTTGGATGAGGTAGATGAAGGGTTGGATGATGAAGATGATGGCTTGGATGATGAGTTGGAAGACTGATTGGTTGATGAAAGGTTGGACGATGAAGATGATGGCTTGGATGATGCAGATGTCATGGATGTCGAGGTGGAAGACTGGATGGTTAATAGGACAGGATGTGGAGAGTTGTTTGGTTTGTCATTCACTTGCAACATTTCTACCCTGTTTGGAGCCATGGTGGTTTTGACCTTTGTTACAGTTGATTTTGGGGTTGATGAGAAGATGTCGGGTCTTCTTTCTATCCTGGTGATAAGAGCAGGGGAGATGCTAAGGGTGTCAGCACACTTCTGTTGTTTCTGGTAAAATTCTTCCCCATAAATTGGTTTACCACTTTGGGACATGGTGGAAATGTCTGTTGGCCTGATGGTAGTGGCCTTCCTTTTCAAAGCGGCATAGTACTTCTCCACCATTTTGATAACTGGGTCAATTTCAATCCTGTACCAAATGGTTTCTTTGGTTCTAACCATGAAGAGGGCAATCAGGGGTCCATCTGGGTTCATCATAATGCTGTGTAAGGTGAGAACTGAGGGCACAAGTGGGTCGTACTCTTCCATGGTTGTTTCTTCATCCAGGCTTATACTGGGCTCATCTTGCTGCCACTCACTCACAGCTGACTCTACCGATGGTTCTCTGGTTCCTTGTCTAGGTGTACCCACCATATCTGAATCCCTTGGATGGTTAGCCCAGTCTTCTACCCAGCTCTGTCTCATCCTCCTTACTGATTTACATTTTCCTAACCAGTCAGTGACACTGCTCCAGGCCTGCACTGCTAAAGAACTTCCTTTAAGCGTAACCTTGCTTACCAGTCTCCTGTAATCCTCTGGGTAGACAGAGAACCAGTAACCATTGGCCTCTGACAGGAAGTTTTTTTCCAGTTTCAATCCTACATCTGGGTGTTTCTCCTCCAGGTGGCACTTCAGATCACTGATCCTTGAAAACCTCTTCTCATAGGAGAAACACCACAGACAAACGACAGATAGGCGGCCTCCATGTGTCCCTTTACTGGCTAGATGTCTTTTTAGGCTTTTCTGGTCTGGAAATTGTTGTTGGCATATCCAGCATTCATCCAAGTTTAGTGGTCTCATTCTGAAAGATATAGAATTGAACCCAAAGGTAAGTTAGGGTGTTCATAAGGTATTTATTAGCATGGAACATTAGACATCCTTTTTATCGGTTTTTGTGTCAAATTATGAGGTTAAGGTTTTCATTTGGTGTTTCTTGGTTATATATATATTTGTATATATATTTTTTCTTGTACAGTCTCTCTTATGCTTAGGTATGGTTATTTTTCTTTAGATAGGAAATCATGGTTTGTTTTAATTTGGTACTGGTCTCCTGCAGCAATTACTACTGGTATACTAGTGGTTTCTTGGCTGTTTGCAAATCAATCTATTTTTTATTTCAATCATCTCCCCTTAACTGCACCAATTTTTCTAATATTCACTATCCATACTAATCATGGAAAATAAATGGATGGAACTACTGGAATCATGGGAATAACATGGCTGAGCATCCTGGTTTTGGTTTTGGTTTGTTTGTTCACTTTATGTCTAAATATTTTTTTTTTTTTTTTTTTTTTTTTTCACAAAATTTCTTCGAATTCTTCATCATCAGCAGTCTCTCTGCTGACTGGACAGAAACTTCTCTTCTTCATCTCTCTCCTACCTTTAGGAGTAATTAAATATAACATAAAACATTAAGCTGAATTTCTAGGATGGCCAATCCCAATAATTCCACTCTAAAAATAAAATATCATCCACACGAATCCAATGAGTCTAGACGTCACAGGATCTCTAATAAAAACATTTACTGGCAAGTGCGCATCGTCACCAGTAACTTTTTCTGTCTCACTTCACAATAAAAATTTTACAATATTAAATATTTACATATATGCCAAATCTTCTGCCAATTACTACAGGTTTTACTTTTCACAAATTTTAAGTTTATCCTTGTACCAGGTTGGTGGGTTTCTGCCCATATATGGTATCAAACGGTCTATGTGGTAAACTTTTGCTGGTTGCCGCAGTGACTTTTTCACCATGTATATCAGATCATCAATTTTCTTCAAAACTATGAAGGGGCCTTTCCATTTAGGCAATAACTTTGAACAAACACCAGGTTTCCTGGTTGGGTCGTGTAGCCATACAGGTTGTCCTACATTTAATTCTCTCTTCTTGGCACTTTGGTCATAGTATTTTTTCTGGTATTCCTGACTTTCTTTAAGGTGTTTTCTTGCATGGTCATGGGCTTTGATAAGGGAGCTCTGGAGTAATTCTACATATTCATGGGGTTTAACCTTGTCATCATTTTCTACTTCTGGTTCAGGGATAAAGGCTTGTACTGGAAGAGTTATCTCCCTTCCTAACATCATTTTATTTGGTGTTACACCTGTGCTTGCATGTTTTGATGACCGGTATGCCATCAACAACTGGGGTAAAAACTCATCCCAACAGTCTTGATTTTCTTGACAATACATCTTTACCATGGATACTAATGTGCGATTAAATCTTTCAACAGAGCCATTTGCTTGTGGTCTCATACTTGTTGCTCTTGTTTTTTCTATTTGTAACAGGCTGCATACTTCTTTCAAAAGTTTTGACTCAAAATTCTGTCCTTGGTCTGAGTATATTTGGAGAGGTGTTCCAAATCTACTTATAAATTCATTGGTAAGGGCCTGGGCAACTGTTTTTGCTTCTTGGTCTGGGAGAGGATATGCTTCTGTCCACTTAGTGAACAGATCTGATAGGACTAACACAAATCTATTGTTGTTTTTAGACATTGGGAGTGGACCAAGTATATCCATGGCAACTCGCTCCATGGGTTCACCAGTGAGGAATTTTCCCATAGGGGCTTTTCTTGCTTGTATTTGCTTTTGGGCTGCACAGTTGTCACATCTTTTTATGTATTCTACAATGGTATGTTTCATGGAGGGCCAATAAAAAGTTTTCTGTATTCTGTCTAAGGTTTTATCTATGCCTAAGTGACCTCCTGTTGGGATATCATGAAAATATCTGATAGCTTCCTGTCTTTTTGATGTTGGTACAATTAGTTGGAGTAGTTCTTCTGTCTCATTTTCTATCCACTTTCTGTAAAGAAGTCCTTGATGTACTTAAAGCCGATCCCATTGTCTCCACAGCGTTTTTACAACAGCTGATTGATTGGATATTTCATTCCACTCTGGGCGCTTGTTGTCTTCTACTTTAACTAACATTTCAGAAATCTCATGGTCATCTAATTGTGATTTTCTCAGTGTTGTTTGGTCCCAACCCTCTATCACAAGGTCTTTAATTTTCACTGGTTCTGCACTTGCTTTAATCTGTCTGGATCTGGTTACAGCTCTTATTTGATTGAGTGGGCTGCATTGTGGGATTGCTGTCTCTTTGCTGTCCTCGTCAATATTTTGCACGTCATTCAGTGTCTGTTGATTCAGGCAGGATGTACAAGGTACTCGGGATAGGGCATCTGCATTAGTATGTTTCAGGCCAGGGCGGTGAATAACATTCATATCATAGGTACCTAGCTCCTGGAGCCATCGTGCAGTCTGTCCTGTAGGTTTCTTTAAATTTTTCATCCAACTAACTGCAGCATTGTCTGTTCTTAAAAGTACCTTTTGACCGTATAGATATGAATGAAAATGTTTTAAGGCTGAAATGACTGCAAGGAGTTCTTTTCTAGTTACACAATAAGATTGTTCTGGTCTGGATAAAGCTTTACTCATGTAAGCTATTACATGCTCCTTTCCTTCATGTTCTTGTGAAAGTACAGCACCAACAGCTTGTTGACTGGCATCAGTATCTAAAATAAAAGTTTGGCCTGGTACAGGATAAGCAAGAATGGGTGATGTTGTAAGTGCCCCTTTCAGGGTCTGAAATGCGTCTTCGCACTCGTCTGTCCAGGTCAATTTTACCCCTTTCTCACACAATTTATTCAATGGGCGGGCTATTTTGGCAAATCCTTCCACAAATCGTCTGTAATATGATGCTAGGCCTAGGAAACTACGAACTTGCTTGACAGTTTTTGGGGCTGGCCAGTTTTTAACAGATTCTACCTTTTCTGGATCAGTGCTTATACCTTCTTCTGATACAATGTGACCTAAGAATTTTGCTTTCTTTTGGAAAAAACTACATTTTGAGGGTTTGAGTTTTAGGTTGGCATCTAAAAGGCGTCTAAAAACATGTTCAAGTCGCTTGATACATTCTTCAAATGTTGATCCAGGTACTATGATGTCATCCATATAAACTAAACATTCCCTCCATTGGAGACCCCTGAGGACATCTTCCATTAAACGTTGAAAGGTACTTGGGCTGTTGCACAACCCAAATGGCATTACAGTGAATTGGTACAGGCCTTGACTGGTTGAGAAAGCTGTTTTCTCTCTATCGGATTCCAAAAGCTCAACCTGCCAAAATCCTGAATTTAAGTCCATCAAATTGTATAGTTTAGAGTTAGATAAAGCCTCCAAACAGTCGTCTACTCGACCTACAGGATAGGAATCCACTCTGGATAACTGATTTAAGGATCTGAAGTCCACACATACTCTTGTAGTTAGATCTGGCTTCGTAATTAGGACTAGTGGTGCACTCCAGGGACTGTTTGAGGGCTCAATAATGCCACGTTCTAACATTTTTGAAACTTCTGTCCTTTCTATTTCTCTCTTACCAATTGGTAATCTCCTGGGTGGTACTCTTACTGGACGAGCATCTCCAGTATCAATGCTATGTTTAATTTTGTTAGTTCTTCCAATGTCTTCTGGGGACCTTGAGAATACATCTTGGTACTTATTTAGGAGTTCTGCCAGGGTCATCTGTTGCTTGGGTGTCAAATGTGTGCCACTTCTTGTAAAAAGGTCTTGGAGGTGCTCTGGTACCCCATTTTCATCATTTTCTAATTGACTGTTTGGAATCAGGTTAACACCTGCACATCTATCTTGTCTAAACTCTGGAAAAGCTACTACAGATTCACAAGTACCAAGCATGGTGTTGGGATAAAGCTTAACATCTGAGTCACTGTAATTTACGACTTGGACGAAGGGAGATTCGTCATTGGAATTTATTATACCACTAACTACCGAGATATTTTTCTCTTCATATAAAAGATTACAGGGTTCTATTATAGCTATGTTGGTAACATGCTCCTTGTTAGGTACATTAACAGGTAAGGTTATACTAGAGTTTGATGGTACAACAACAGTCTCTCTGGCTAACACACGACAGGTCATTCTAAATTCTCCCCCCACCAAACATTTAATATTTGAATTTTCTGTTTGGAGTACATGAGACCGGTAGTCAATCTTTTTCACATGTTTAAGTAGAAAATCTTGTCCTTAAATGGCATCAGGTGTGATATCACATACAATAAACTGGTGAAAAAAGGTGGCATTTCTTAAGGAAAACTCCAAATCTACCTTTCCATAAGTGGTTAAATTGGTCCCATCTACATTTTGAAGACTGTAGGCATCCTGTGGACTTTCAACATTGTTGAGATTAGTACTATTGGTTTTGGTATTGTTTACTAGGTATTCCTGATTTACATCTTGACTGGACTGGAAAATATCTTGGTGAACTTGGTTTGATATAAGAGATACTGTAGAACCAGTATCTATCAGAAAATCTAACTTATATCCAGAAATTGCACCATTTGTGTACAATCCATTGTCCCATTGGTCTAAATGTTTCCCTACTTGTACTACTCTGTCATTAAATTCAGCATTATCCAATTTATTCCCATCAGACCCTTCTAACTCCGTCTGGCCCCGGTCTGGTGAGCTGACGGATAACCGTTTCCCTGGTTCTGTTGGTTGTTTCCACTTCTTTGGCCTTGGTAACTTGGACTGTTTTTCACCCAGTTTGAGTTTGGAGGGGAGGCTTGATTTCGTCCAGTTTGTCTCTTGTATAAGGGACAATTCCTATAAAAGTGGTCAGGAGAGTTGCAGGTAAAGCAAGTTCATGGGCTTCTTTGAGGGGCCTGGCTACTATTTGAACCATGTTCTAGTCTATCTATTCTGTCAATAAGTTGCTTTAATATTGAATCATTTTCTTTGCTTTGGACTGGTATGTCAGTATTTTGTGTGTTTAGGCTAATCTTAGTGTCTGAAACTTGTCTTATATTTCCCCTTTTTCTATCATTAGGATCCCCCAAGAGAGCCTCATATCTCTCTATTAGGTCTACTGCTTCAGTAACAGTACGGCAATCTTTATCTATACAACGACATTTCATCTCAAGAGAAATATTTTTATATAATTGGTTAAGGGCAAGGACTTCTTGGGCCTTTGTATCTAGGTTACTGTATGCCTTTTGGGCCATTTGACGTAAATCATCTCCAAAATTTGCAGTGGGCTCTTGAGGCTGTCTGGTTCTAGTTTCAAATCTTGAAAGCCATCTATTCTGGTGTCTGGCATTTCCAAATCTCTGCTCAAGGGTTCTGACTAATAAGTAATAGGAATTTTTCTCAGTATTGGTAAGGCTTATATAGAATGTCCTAGCTGGTCCCCGTAGGCTAGCAGCAAGCAAAAGGACTTTTTCAGATTCCCCCCATCTTCCAAGGTCTGCACAGTTTTCAAAGTGTGAAATATATTCTTCCCAACTGTCCTTTCCATTGTATGGCTCTGGTTTAATGGTAGTTCCACTGATACTTCCTCTTTGAAATCCTACTGGTGTCTGGTTGTCAAAACCGGAATTGTGGCCACGGATGTTTGGGTTTCTCTCTGGTTTGGTCTTAGATTCCGTCTGAACGTAATTTCTCTGTCGGGAGATTCCTCTGGCGATTTTAATATTTGGGGAGTCTCATTATCATCACCTTCAACGTCTGACATTTCTGCTGATTTATTAAAAAGATAACAAACATTATTTTGTGTTCGATTTCTAAAACTGATAACGGTTAAAATACGATCGTATAAACGTCCACTTTATTCTTAATTTCTCAATACAACCGTAAACAAACAACGCAAATTACGATAAAAATTAACTGGAAACGTTATTTACAAATTATAATATACAGGTTCCACCACACGTCGAAGCTAAATGATCACGAATTGGTTATGGGTACGACCACGGGATGTCTTGAAAATTTGACATCCCACTTCTGACGCCAGTGTAACAAACCGCCGCCACAGGCCGAGTAATTGTGGAAGGGTCTGTTGACAAATTTTGGGCCCATTGTACTCTCGTCAGGAATATGCTGCATTTTGGGTTTTCTGCCTCCGAAGACGAATGGAGGCCAGGCAATGTACTCATTATAATCTTGTTTAGTTGTAAAATACAAGGTCTAACGTATATAATATTTATTTACATATATATACAAATGCAGACGTCTTAGTAATTATTATATCATATTCATGGAAATATTGTTCACCGTTCGGGACATTTTAGGTCACTCAGTGTGGTGGGGGATAACTGCCGCTACATTTATTTTTCTTTAAAGTACTTCATCTTATCCTAAATTTAATTATATTAACCTGCTCGGCTATTCTGTTCTTGAAATGGTCTGGTTATTATAAATTTCAGGAAAATACGGCAAATTGGTTAAGCTTACTAGTTAGCAGTTAGACTTGAGCTAACAAGTTATCCGCCATTTCACTGGCCGAACCCTTATTTATAGGACTTGGCGATTCCTGAAAGCCAATCAAAAATAAGGGATCTAGCGCAGGATCCCTGAGGGCCAATGAGAACCCTGACAGGACTGACAGGAAAATGTCGGACAAAATAAGACCCTGACAGGAAAACGGCACATTAAGAAATTAGATATTAAAATGGACATTAAAATGCCTGTCCGTTAATTCTAAAGTAGAAGGGACATAGTCTTAACTTTTCCTTTATTAAACTGTATAGATAGAAGCTTAGAACTTTATAACTAGACTTGTTTCCAAGTTCTAGCAGTGCGTATGTCTAGCAGACGACGCGAGTACTTATATTACATTCCAGCGGTAAACTGGTTACAAATATAGTTCCTATTGACTATTCTTTTGCCGTGTATAAAAATTGAAGCTTTAATAAAATTATCAAAACAATGACTTATTTTCTTCCTCTTGAACATTACTTTAGATATTTAAAGTATGTAATAGCAATGACAAAGATATTTCCTACTGCTGTCACATGATCAGTAAAATGGCTCTTCACAGAGAAACGAGAAACATGGTTTTGACGGATAGAAAGATCTTAAATATTTCCTTACTTAAACGCTTTCATGACTTATAATGGGTTGAAACATAATTTCAGGTATATGAATATTTGTGCCAGACACCTTAAGATCTATGAAAAATATGTTATCAAGTAAAACGAGTTTTGGTAAAGTGGAAGGGGGCACTTGCCAAACAAAACATGAAAATAAAAAAAAGTTAAAAGAGACAAATGTTACAATATGAGCAGTTCAAGTTAATGTTCATAAAGTCAATAATGTTTTCTGTTGCAGGTTTTCACAATTAAAGTTTATATCCATGTGTTGTTGTTTTTCTTTCTTCAGTTGAAATGGTAAATTCCAGGTTGTTCAAATAAATTAATGCCTGTTATTTCAGTTATTACAATACTGTGGGCTTTCTTACATAAAATGTGGGACAATTTTACGTGAAGTAAATTAGTTTTTTCGACAAAAAGCACGATTTTGAAGGTATATCATAAGATTTTTGTGTCTCAGAATAAGTACCGGTAATGAAAAAAGGTTTAATGTTCGATGACGGATCACGGGAGCTCAACCGAAGAGGTGCCTAGCCCGTCCCCAGGTGGCGGATAGGGGAGACCCTCTCGTTGGGGGGTTGATCGGTCATAATACGGAAAGTCTGGCCGCGGACCATAGTGGGTAACGTTTTTGTATAATGCCACACTCCCTGCACGTTGGAGACCCCTTCTGTAGTTTCCGCTACAGAAGGTTAAGTTATCCGACCCTGCCAAACCATCCTCCTTTTACAGTGGCAGTCAAATCGTTTCTCCTTTGTGTCCCATCCCACTCTTATTTGAATTGAACTGGTTCTCGTCCTGAAGAATCATGAAATATTTGCCACTGGACGTTAAACAACAATCAGTCAATCAATCGATACGGAATAGTTATATGTTTGTTAGTTCACTACAGTTTACCCGTAATTTTGTCAGTGCAGTGAGGTTAGGTCTCTGGAGCATTTGTTACAGTACTCTTTTGTTTTTAATTGGTCAAACAGATCAACAGATACATGAGATAAACGTATTCTAATCCATCAATTGTACATGAAAAACATGGGAAAGCCATTAATAGTAGTATCACATGATAATGTATCCGAAATAGACCGTATAACATTGGTCATGTTTAGTGTCAAACTAGAGGTCCCCAGACTCCCCTCCCCCCGTTTGAAAATTTCTGCATCCGCCCCGGATATTTACTTGTTCAGTGTCTTTCGAATTGAACAAAATAAGATTTGAAGGCTAATGATACCTCAAACTCCGGAAAAAATTACAGGTTTCCTATGTTACCGATGTATGTCACAGCTGTAGGGCTAACAATATAAATCAACGACTCCCACCTTCTGCGAGCGAAAAGTCAAACACACAATGATACATTTTTCTTACTTTGTATTGAGTTGATCACAATCACAAAACAATCATTTATCATTGTGGTAAATTCTTATATTTATTCATGGAAAGTAAGAAAATCTCAGGTGAGCCATCACTATAAGAAAGAAATGGGTAAGGGAAATATTCCATGAGGGCAATCTAACTACGACACCTCGCGATGCCTGGAGGTCACTTTCTTTACAACCTAAACAAGCCAAGAGCCCACTTTGAAGGAAGTTTCAAAAATAAGTTAAACATATTCAACTAAACAGTACAATTTCAAACCATAAATAAGAACTAAAAAGTTTAAGACATAAAATCTATCCAAGATTCCTGATTTTTCACAGCCACATATCGCTTGCAGCGGGATAAAACATGATGCTTTGTGTCTTGACAACCTTCATCGTCCATCAGGATCAATAGTCAAATTAAACAATATTACACTGACTAAACATACGATAAAAAGGATTTCAGTATCGCAAAATTGGCATCTGTGCCATACAAACTTAGAACAAAAATCTTACAACATAAGAAAATGCTCGCAGTAAATTAAAGTAAGATTAGAAACACAGTCCGAATGACTAATGACATCAAGTTTCACCAATAAGAAACTCAACAATAATCATTACATCCCAATCCAATTTCAATCTGCTTTGTATAACCAAAACGGGTATTTGTACAGGCTTCCTACAGCAATTTACCTCAATGTTTGATGCTCCAAAAAGTTAAGGAGAATATTGGCCATCGGTTTCTCCAATTATGACGATAATATCACGGTAACGAGCCCACAGTCAAATGAACAATTCGCGTAAAATTATCGCACAGTTACACACAGGAAAAAGCCCACAGTCAAGAAAATTTTTAAACCCACATTTTTTATGAAAATAATGTTGTAGTTTTTGAGGACTTTGCGTGGGGAAAACAAATTATGGAATGATGCTTCTGTGCAAAAATCAGCTTTTTAAGCAATTTAAAAGGGAATAAGATTCACCCCTCTTATAGGACCAGAGCTTATTATTTTTCATCTTTTATAAAGGAATCTTAACCGTGCTGAAGGTGTTAGGATCTTCAACGACTGAATAAGATCTTTTACCGAGAGCATTCTCATAAATTCTATCGATAGGTTTTCACAGATTAATTGATCGCTTACCGCTACAACACATACTATGCAAAAACAAAGATGAAGTATACTAAAAGCTAACACACTACATAATTTCTGTGTAGGAACTCAAGATGACTATCAAACCTGAGGTTGAATGATTTATATAGTCTGTCACCCTAAAATGTTTATAATTATGTTTCAGGTACTTTTTTGAATAAAAACAAGCAGGGTGGCCGAGTGGTTAAGCCGCTGGACTTTAAACCCGAGGTCGACACCGCTGTGGGTTCGAACCTCACACGTGTCAAGGTTTTCCAGGTATCTACCCTAGCTGGGGGGAATTAACCAATTTTCCGGCCTGGAATATCGGGCTTTCCTCCCACACAAGCCTAGCGACCATGCTAGAACCCCATATCTGCAAACGGTCGTTAATCTAGTGTTTTAATTCTTGATACCGATACGTACATGATAAAAGTACGAGAAAACTAACATCGCCTTAGAATCTGCTAAATTTGTTTACTGAGGCCTGTTTGTTTTTGAAACCTCTTTCGATAAACAAGTATCAATTGGTCAAGTGAATGCATGAATGGTTTGATACAGGCAATTATTATCAATTAACGATATTCTGTATCTCTTCTTTTGACACCGACGTGATCAAAGTTTAACTAATTTATTATCAATGCGTGCATGAACAGTTCTCTGAAGATAAATAATGTACTTCAGCCTGTTAATTATAGTCATAAAGTCTTTGAAGTAAATAAAGTTTCCTAATATTGAATTAAATTTAATGATAAAATCAAAGAAAATGTTGCTAATGATTTCCTACATTGTTAAGACACTTAATTATGATTTGGTGCACAATGGTGGGATGAGCATATCCGATTGGTAATTTTTGAAAGGACAACTAACTATGCCCAGTAAGAATACTAACTTTAAGCGGAAAAAATGTAAACCAGCCAAGAACATGGTTAAAAAAACCTATGTATTAAGAGTATAATTATCAACAACATGAACAAACTAAATTGATACCTGTGTCTCTATATAAATTTGTGTTGAAAGTTATCCAAATGTCATCAATATCATTTGATGGGCATATCATAATGCAACTCTTATTTATTCTGTCAAAATGGCTTGTTATAGCATAAATTTTGTTTTACAATGAAAGCATAACTTAAGGAATTAATACAAAAATACATAAAAAGACCTAATACCATACTGACAAAGTTGTTTGAACCATTGTTCACCCCAGTGTATAGTTCAACCCAATTTTCGCGGCTAGAAAAAGAACAAAAGTGTGACAATATACGGCTTTTGGTTAGCCATTTGCACAATATAGCTTTATAAAAAGTTAACGCTAAAACTCAAAAGAAAATTTGAAAAGACTTCAAATCAGATTGCAACTCTGGGAACAATTTGTGTTCTTCGCAATTATTTATAATTAGTGCCTTTGTAATGAGTTTAAAAACGTATTCCAGTTGGAAAATTGTGTATCATAAAAGTGTATTGAATGGTCGATTATCGAACACATAATAACCAAGGTATATGAGCAGAAAACATTTGAATGAAATATTTGTCCGATTAAAAGATTTACCTCTGCCTAATATAAAAGATCCTAGACTTTTATGCAATTATAGACGTTTCTTTGTAAAAAGGTTTTTATCTATCTTTATGAATTTGTCTTTTTTTCAATAATCATGGTGTATATGAATGGAAAAAAGTCATAACCTGTCACCAATATGTCAAAAATATAAAATAGAGTCAACAGGAAAAATACCAAGGTGTCAAAATCGAGATTTAAGATAAAAATCCGTAATGTTTAAAAAACAACATTTCGTCAACAATAAAAAAATTCATAAAAATACCGTAAAACCAAAAAGAATAAATATAGATATGGTTTAAACGATGTAGTAATGAGAAAATAAAATCCTAAGTAAAATGTGAAATAAAAATCAAAATTGCCTTATCTGTTTCATGTGTTTATATTTTAAACAGCAACTTCAATGTGAACCGGAAGGCACTGTCATCAAAGACACGGTTAAAATTTCCTATTCATTAACATAAAGTTATTTTATTCCAATAAATATCTTAGTTCATGATCGACAAAGAAAAAACTCATTTAGTGCACTTTGTTTCAAGTTTTCATGGTATTGGAAGCTGTTTTTATTGTTAACTTTAATTTCAATTGCGATTTGCCTTATCATTTCTTTGCTTTTCGTCATACAAAATTCACTTCAATTAAATACAATCATACAATATGTAATATTTGAACATAATGTAAAGGTTGCAACATGTACAAAATTTCTCACTACTAGCTACTAGCAGCAATGTTCACAATATTTATTTTCTTTCTTACACAGTAATCATTCACTTAAATAACTACTGATTCTGTGTTTTGTTAGCTATATTGAGCAAATAAATTTGTTTTAGATTGTTTTGTAAATTTCACGTAGGGATTTTGTGGCAGACGTTTGTAATGTGCATACATGGATTTAGTGTCAGACTTTTGTAATGTGCACGTAGAAATTTTGTGCTAGACTTTTAATGTGCATGTAGGTTTTTGTGTTAGACTTTTGTAAATTTCATGTAGGGATTTAGTGTCAGACTTTTGTAAATTGCACGTAGATATTGTGTCAGCCTTTTGTAAATTGCAATTTACACGGAGAGATTTTGTGTCAGATTTTTGTAAAGTGAACGTAGGGATTTTATGCCAGACTTTTGTAATGTACATAGAGAGATTTTGTGCCAGATCTTTGTAATGTGTATGCAGGGATTTCGTGTCAGACTTTTTAAATGTGCACATAGCTATTTTATGCCAGACTTTTTTAATGTGCGCGGAGGGGTTTGTGTCAGACCCTTTTATTGTGAACGTAGGAATTTTGTTTCAGACTTTTGTAATGTGCACGTAGGGATTTGGTGTCAGACTTTTTTAATTTGCACGTAGGGGTTTTGTGTCAGACTTTTGTAATGTGCACATAGGGATTTTATGCCATATATTTTTAATGTGCGCGGAGGGGTTTGTGTCAGACCCTTTTATTGTGAACGTAGGAATTTTGTTTCAGACTTTTGTAATGTGCACGTATGGATTTGGTGTCAGACTTTTTTAATTTGCACGTAGGGGATTTGTATCAGACGTTTGTAATGTGCACGTAGGGATTTTGTGTCAGACTTTTGTAAATTGCACGTCGATATTTTGTGTCAGACTTTTTTAATTTGCACACAGGGATTTTGTGTCAGACTTTGTAATGTGCACGTACGGATTTTGTGTCAGACTTTTGTAATGTGCACACAGGGATCATGTGTCAGACTTTTGTAATGTGCACGTAGAGATTTTGTGTTAGACTTTTGTAATGTGCACGTAGGGATTTAGTGTCAGACCTTTGTAAATTGCACGTAGATTTTGTGTCAGTCTTTTGTAAATTGCAATTTACCCGGAGAGATTTTGTGTCTGATATTTGTAAAGTGAAAGTAGGGATTTTGTGCAAGACTTTTGTAATTTACACAAAGAGATTTTGTATCAGATCTTTGTAATGTGTATGCAGGGATTTCGTGTCAGAATTTTTTAATGTGCACATAGGGATTTTATGCCAGACTTTTTTAATGTGCACTGAGGGGTTTGTGTCAGACCTTTTTATTGTGAACGTAGGGATTTGTGTCAGACCTTTTTATTGTGAACGTAGGGATTTTGTGTCGGACTTTTGTAATGTACACGTAGGGATTTTGTGTCAGACTATTGTAAATTGCACATAGGGATTTAGTGTCAGATTTTTGTAAAGTGAAAGTAAGGATTTTGTGTCAGACTTTTGTAATGTACACGTAGAGATTTTGTGTCAGACTTTTGTAATGTGTATGCAGGGATTTCGTGACAGACTTTTTTAATGTGCACGTTGTGATTTTATGCCAGATTTTTTAATGTGCGCGCAGGGGTTTGTGTCAGGCCTTTTTATTTGTGTCAGACTTTTGTGATATGCAAGCAGGGATTTCGTGTCAGACTATTGGAATGTGCACGTCCAGATTTCGTGCCAGACTTTTGTATTGTGCACGTTTGGATTTTTTGTCAAACATTTGTTATGTGTACGCAGGGATTTTGTGTCAGACTTTGTAATGTGCACGTGGGGATTTTGTGTCAGTCTTTTGTTATGTGCACACAGGGATTTTTTATTAGACTTTTCTAAATTGCACGTCGAGATTTTGTGTCACTTTTGTAATGTGCAGGTGGGGATTTTGTGTCAGACCTTTTTATAGTGATTGTACGGATTTTGTGTCAGACTTTTGTGATATGCAAGCAGGGATTTCGTGTCAGACTATTGTAATGTGCACGTCCAGATTTTGTGCCAGACGTTTGTAAATTGCACGTCAGGATTTTTTGTCGACTATTGTCATGTGCACGCATGGATTTCATGTCAGACTTTTGTAATTTGCATTCAGGGATTTTGTTTTAGTCCTTTTTTTATGTGCACGTGGGGATTTTGTGTCAGACTTGTTATGTGTACGCATTGATTTTGTGTAGACTTTTGTATTGTGAAGGTAGGGATTTGTGTCAGACTTTTGTAATGTGCACACAGGGATTTTGTGTCAGACTTTTGTAATGTACACGTACGGATTTTTTGTCAGAGTATTGTAATGCATGTGCAAGTAGGGATTTTGTGTCAGAGTATGGTAATTAATGTGCAAGTAGGGATTTTGTGTCAAGAAATAATCAACCATATACTAAGGTCTTCTTTTTTCGTTCTTATATAAAAACAGGAGGTTAGAGAAGAAAACGAAAAGTGGTGTTTATCCTTGATTGCAGGTATGGTACGCAAAAATGGGCCACAGAATGATCCAGAATGAGGTGATAAAAATTTTAGAATTCAGTTTTAAGGTAAATAAAGGAGATTAATTATGGATAAATATTTTTTCTTTGCAAGTTTAAGTCTACAGTTATTTTGTCATGTTTCATGTTTAATAATTGAATGTTAAGGACAAAGTGTTCCGTTATTATGAACAATTCCTCCTATTAACTTTGAAATCTATATTAAAAGTTTGACGTTTTTCATTGTATTTTGATTAGTTGTGCATAATCCTTTATTCTGGGAGCCTACCAAAATCTGTCCAAAACATCGAGACTGCTATATATGATATGGCTCGGAAGAAATGACAAATTAAAAAATTAATTTTATACATGTTGTAACTTGTACATTTCCATTTTTTACAAGGTGCAACATCTGCAAGTTACAAATTGTACAAAACTGCAACTTACAGACAACAAGTATTTTAAAAGCAACTGGATTTTTCACAAAAGAAAAAAAGAAAGAAAACTAATGGGAAAACCCACAGAATTATAATAATGATAAAAACATATAAAAACTGAAGAAATAAATAAGCAAATTTACATTCGATATGAGGAATTACCGTCGTGTCCGATACCGGAAACATTCTTTTGACATCATAAGTCACGAAAATAGACGTTTGCAGACCTTCTCAAATATCAAATTATGAACAAATACTTGTAAGATATATGAGTCCCTATTGATTGATTAAAAAACAGTCTATTTTCCTATAAAACCTAAATCAAATACGTTTCCTGCAATCACTCCTAATCAGAAAATAAATTATGAAAAAGTAGTTTACTTTCAAGACGAGATCTACCACTTTATGAAAAAAAAGAAAAGCCCTTCGAACAGATTTTTAAATCATGTCATCAAAAGTATTAAAACATTATCTCCGTCCAAGTGCTTAAAACAATAGGGAAAGAAGTTGATATTTTAGATATAAACTAGATAGAGGCAGTCGGCAACGGCAAATTCCCCGCACTGGCCTCATGTTGTATCTAGGTGCACCACTTTCACATGTGTTTGAATATGGGCTAAAATATGAGTGAAAATGAAAAATTCTAAAACATTACTGCATATATACATACAGCGTATGTAAATACTTTGTAGATATAAAATACATAAAATGAAAAGTAAAAGAGGAGTTTAGTTTTAAAATAAAATTCTAAAATCTAATTGCACATCTAAATATAGTATATGACAATATATAGTAAAATGTGTGAGTCTTCCAAGGAAGACATGTGTCGCCTGCGGACGTCAATTTTCACAAAAGATATTAAAATGTTCTAAAAATGAAATATATATGCACACCTTTGCATTAAGGTTAATGCACAGAGAAAGTTTCATCAATTGAGTGGTTATGGATTAGTTGAGGATAGAAGTTTTGAAACCCCCCCCCCCCCCCCTTTTTTTTCAAAAATGTCAATTTTTGCAAAAAAAAAATTAAAATTTTCTAAAAATGAAATATACATGCACATCTGTGCATTAAGGTTTATGCACAGAAAGTTTCATCAAATTCCTTTGAGCGGTTATGGGGTAGTTGAGGATAGCAGTTTTGACCCCCCCTCTTTTTTTTGTTAAAAAAATGTCAATTTTTACCAAAAAAAATTAAATTTTTCTAAAAATGAAATAAATATTCACACCTGTGCATTAAGGGTAGTGCACAGAGAAAGTTTAGTCAAATTCCTTTGAGCGGTTATTGAGTAGTTGAGGATAGAAGTTTCCCCCCCCCTTTTTTTTGCAAAAATGTCATGTTTTACAAAAAAAAAATTAAAATTTTCTAAAAATGAAATATATATGCACACCTGTGCATTAAGATTAATTCACAGTGAAAGTTTCATCTAATTCCTTTCAGTGGTTATGGAGTAGTTGAGGATAGAAGTTTTGACCCCCCCTTTTTTCAAAAATGTCATTTTTTACAGAGAAAAATTTAAAATTTTCTAAAAATGAAATATATATGCACACCTGTGCATTAAGGTTAATGCACAGAGAAAGTTTCATCACATTCCTTTGAGCGGTTATGGAGTAGTTGAGGATAGAAGTTTTGCCCCCCCCTTTTTTTGGAAAAATGTCAATTTTTACCAAAAAAAAATTTAAATTTTCTAAAAATGAAATATATATGCACACGTGTGCATTAAGGTTAATGCACAAAGAAAGTTTCATCAAAATCCTTTGAGCGGTTTACGAGTAGTTGAGGATAGATGAAAAGTGTGACGACGCAAGACGCAAGACGACGCAAGACGCAAGACGACAGATAGTGATCCCTATGTGTCGACCATGCGTTCCGCAGGCGACACAATAAGATAGTATATAGTATAGTGAAAGTAAAAGAGGAGTTAAGGTCACCATCTTCAATTCGACCCCTGTGCGTCCCAAGTTTTGAAAATCAAAATTCTAAAAGGTCATTGTATATATACATATAGTGTAAGTCAATGATGTATAGAAAGAAAATGCATAGAGTGTAAACACTGTATGGAAATGCTCAATGAGTTTTAGAATTTTGACTTTCAGGACTTGGAACCGCAGGGGTTGAATTTTGAAGCTTGTGGCCTAAAATCCTCTCTCATTTTTCACTTTATGCATTTTATATCTGTATACTGTTGTCATACACTAGATGTAGATGGACAATAAGGTTTTAGAATTTTGATTTTCAAAACTCTGGGAGCACACGGGTTGAATGTTTAGGTTGTGAATATAAAACTTGTGACCTAAACTCCTCTTTCATTTTTCACTTTATGTAGCCGTTTTATTTCTAAATACTATTGTCATACACCATGTACATTATATGTAGTTGCACAATGAGATTGTAGAATTTAGATTATCAAAAATTGAGGTGCACAGGGTTAGAATTTTGAATTTGTGACCTGAACTATTCTTTCATTTTTCACTTTACTTTACAAATTCCATGTCTTTGCGTTAACAGACTCATGCATTTCATCATTGTTTATGTCGTAGTGAATTTCTAATCTTAATAACATCTAAATTAAATCCTTGAAGTATCTTTTCGTGCCAGAATACTTTAACACAGTCATTATATACAGAACATACCATCGTTTGACTATTGTCCTTCAGCTACATCTACTATCGTGTACTTTCCATCTTAGTAATCAAAATTCAAATCGGTGTCCTTTTGATTATACAAGAAAGATATCTATTGCATCGTTATGAAATATTTCATTGATCCCCCTACACGACTCAGACAGGAATGAACGTTGATTCGACTAAAGTACATGACGTAACGGAAGCTCTTGTCAGAAAAAAAGTTTAAAAAACTATCTTGTACTCAGATCATTGAAACCCAGACAAAAACATGCATCTACGACTTTCTCGGTAGGGCGAGATTACTGTCACATAAACTTCTTAGACATTGTTATGTTCAGTCTCTGTTAATTGCATGGCCGATACGAAGTTTCTATCTCACGTATTAGACTGGAATGGATGCCTCATCGAACTTGACACGTCACTGGCAATATGGGGGGAGCCGGGGGGGGGAGGGGGGCGTTAAAGGAGCAGGACGTGCTTACTCTTCCGGCATTATTGTTAATCCAGACAACTGACTGTTGGGGGGGGGGGGGGGGTGGCGTCGTGAGCTCACGAGATGACTGTTAACATGTTAATCGCCCTTAATTGCCCAGAGGACTGTTATCGGGATAAATAAACATGACGTCAATGTAGAAAAACAATAAATATCAAAAGTCTCCAGGCAATAGACCTATAATACCCAATGTGAAATGACGAACAACACCATACCTATAGTCGTGGACATTGAGATTCCACAACCTGGATATGCTTTAAGCACTTCTATACGGATTACAGCAAGCCCATGTCCAGAACGTTGGCGTTAAAAATTGATGTCTACACTCTTAATGTCCAGTCCATTGCTATAGAGATAGAAAAAATATATATATTCTCGATTTGTTTTTTTTTTAATATTATGGAAAAGCATATTTATGATGCAAATAAGAGAAATATGTTATCAATAGATATCCAATGCAGTGGACAATGGTGGAGTTGGCTGTATTCTGATTCCTTATATTTTAATTAACAAATGTGAAATTCATACTGAAAATGCCACACGTTTCATATTGCAAATGGTACCTTTGGTATCAACACTAGAGTTCGGATACATTATTTAATTTTGTACGGAAACACCCGTGTGTTTGAGGGGGGAGCGGTAATTTTTTTCTGATAATTATTCTTGAGCGAATAATTTTCAAACGTATGAATGTTTGCTGTGTAAAACCATAAATAATATAGAATTTTTGAAGCAGTAACTGGGATTCTTAACAGGGAGCCAGGCGTCGGTAGCCGATCCCTTCATGATGGTCGAAAAATTTTTTTAATGTGAAGGTACAGAAATCAGTTACAACCGTTCAAATGTTTCTAATGAAATACATGTATAGTTTTAGTAATATTCTATATTTTGTGATGAATTATATGATACCAATTCAATTTTATTTACGAATGAATATGGTAATGAAACTATAGGTAGAAACAGTATATTTAGAACTTTGCTCTATTTCTGCTAACAGAAAACACACAGTCTAGCAAGTCGCCGTCTTATTAAGAAGAAAAAAAGTGTGTCGAATATAAATGGGATATATTTAGGTCAGTGGAATAATGTTGTATAAATCTAGTACTATTTATTTACTCCTTTAAATGACTTTTTAAGTACATACCTAATATCCTAAAATATTAAATAACGTCTTGATGGTTGTATGAAACACGCGTACCTTTACATGTAACCAGTATAACAAAGCTCAATCATTGTTTTATATGGTTGTTTTATTTAACTAATTCTATAAACTGTCATTAGCATCTCGCTGGGAGGTAAAGTTATAAATATCTACAGTACGGAATGCGATGTCATGCTAATGCGTCACTTCTAGCCAGGACCGAAGCATGTTTAAGAGCATTTTAGAGTTAACCGGAAGTCATGTCATTGATGAAAGAAAATGTGTCTTAAATTTTGATTGGAAATAAAAGAAATGATCATTTTTTTTTCTTTTATTGGAATTGAAATTAGACAAATTTTATTTCATTTTATAAATCAATTAATTCATAATGGGCCAACAAGCCATTTCGTGCATTTTTATCTAATGGTAACTTTAGTATTTCTATAATGATTTTATTGTTTTGTTATTCAGTCTGTTTTTTCACACTAATATCAGATGTGAAATGCCTGCTGGATTAAAATATTGAATGAAATATTAAGTAAAGTCATGAAATACCTAAGGGATATTCGAAGGAGGGAAAATCGAATCAACTGACAAACTCCGGAGAACAACGGAAGACAAGACCAAAACTAGAAATTGGTGCCATCAGAAACGATGTCCATCCCCGCACTGCACAAGTTAAAAAACAACAGTGAAAAATTAGCAATTTCACAATTTCAGTCTGAAGATTGGAACCCTGAATCAAATTTCAAAATTATTGTACATCTACACATAGTGAAGAACAATATTATAAACAAATGAAACCACTGAAACAAAAAATGAATAAGTATTTCCAGAGACGAGGCAAAATTAGCAATTTCACCATTTTCGGTCCCAAAATTTGAACCCTTAATAGATTTTCATTAAAAAAATTTTCGCACATCTACAGAAAATAAAGAACAATATTATATACAAATAAATTTGCTAAATCTAATTGAAACATGAAAGAGGAGTTTAAGGCACAAACTTAAATTCACTATTTCCGAAATACAACCCCTTTGGGCCTCAAGTTGTCAAAATCAAACTTAGAAAACCTTATAACGCATCTACAGACAGTACGTGACAATATTGTATAGAAATTAAAGCATAAAATGAAAAATTAATAAGGAGTTTAGTTTAAATTGACAGTTTTTGAAATTGGACCCCTGTGGGCCCCAATTTTTGTTAATCAAAATTCTAAAACCTTATTGCACATCTACATACAGTATGTGACAATACTCTATAGAAATTAAAGCATAAATGAAAAATGTATGAGGAGTTTAGGTCACAAGCTTAAACTTCCAATTTCTGAAATTCGACCCATGTGAACCCCAATTTTTAAAAATCAAAGGAGAAGGTTCACGAAGTATCGAAAACGGCCCTGTTTTTTGTCAAATATTGAAATTCAACCATGGATTTTCATTTCTCGCCAAAAGATAGTTAGACATGTTTCTTTTATTGATATGATGTTTTTCTATATTATCTATGGCAAGCCGTTTTACTATTTATTCTAACTTCAAGATATCTCATATAATATAAAAGATATCTCATATAGTTTATAAGATATCTTATATAGTTTATAAGATATCTTATATACTTTATAAGATATCTTATATAGTTTGTAAGATATCTCATATAATTTATAAGATATCTCGTATAATTTTCTTTATAAGATATCTTATAAACTATATAAGATATCTTATAAACTATATGAGATATCTTATAAAGTATATAAGATATCTTATAAAAAAATATTTATAAGATATCTTATAAAAAAAATATTTATAAGATATCTTATAAACTTTATAAGATATCTTATATACTTTATAAGATATCTTCTAAAGTTTATAAGATATCTTATAAAGTATATAAGATATCTTATAAAGTATATAAGATATCTTCTAAAGTTTATAAGATATCTTATAAAAACTGGATTATATAAGATATCTTATATATTATATGAGATATTTTATATATTATATGAGATATCTTATATATTATATGAGATATCTTGAAGTTAGAATAAATAGTAAAACGGCTTGCCATAATTATCACTTACATAACAAAGCCAAATAGCAGTCTAAAATCGGGTACAGTTACCTAAAACATCGATTTTTCTGCAATTTTCCTTACATATTAGCAATTTTTACTTGGGCCGCCAATAACGATCCAAAATGTTTTTTATGTTTTTTTATCAATCTGCATGTAATTGTCTTTTCAAATTCATAAAGAAACATTGGATCGTAGAGGGCGGCCTTTGTTAAAATCGAGTTTATAGAAAATTCCGGTATCCGGAAAACGCGAGAACATGTACATTTATTTATTTTATCCCTTGAAATTATACTTTATTTTTATTCTTTAATATTAAAACAATCGCATACAAATTGATAAAACTAAACGAAAAAAAAAGAAAGAAATTTATACAGTATATTGTTGATTAAGTACAAACAAGTCAGAAAAATGAAAGTTGCAGACGACAAGCCATCAAGTCAACGGTAAATATAACTATGCAAGCCGATGCGATCCAGGATGCGATCACACATGGACGCGTTCAATATCGTAGCTGCTACGCAGGGCTAAGTAACTTTTTACAATTGTCTGCATAGCTAGATAGCCCTAAAAATTAGTAAATCTATTATGGCGTAAAAGAAATTAAAATGACGTCATATTTATCTAAATTAATACAAACATAAAACAAATATTATATAGCAAGCGTACGAGTTACTTCATGACACTGGTCTTTGGTTGGTAATTGGGGGGGGGGGGAGTCCTCAAGTAAATGTGTCTTTTTAATAATCGGAGTTCTATAAATGATTGATGAATTACACAAAATTATAAATAATTCATCGTATAATAAACAGACAAACTGTGCGTTGATATTCACACCAAAAATCTGCTTGTATCGCTCCGGATACACCATCTACATAAAAATGACAGGTTCTTGTAGGGGAACTAATAGGGATGATCACCTCAGTCTATTGTCTTGCGTTCGCGTCGTACACGTCACATTTTTTTTTATCAGTAGCTCCTCGCCTAAAAATGTCTTGACGGACATCAACGAAGTGTTGGGACGTTATAAAAAAGTTAAATATCAAAAATACTGATCTCCAGTCCAAGAAAATTCAGAAGGAAAGTCTTTAAAAAAAAAAAAATGGCAAAACCAAATGCTTGAACACAAACATAATTGACAGTTTCTTTTTTTTTGTATTCTCCGCCTATGATTTTTCTGGACTGTGTGTCCGTCTGTTTGTTCTTTAGTACTTCCTGTATGATTAGATGAACGTTTTTGCTTATAACAAGGTTATGATCATGGTTAACAAAACACCAACATGAAAGTAACAGCGGGTCATAGTATCCTATTGATACATACTTATTCTTGCTCTTTTCTTAATTTTTAGTTTGCCTCAACAGGCGTCCACGTCCGCGTGCGCGTCCACAGCCAGTTCTCAGTTACTAGTTGACATAGGGTCATATATTTCAGTGTGCGTGTGCATGTGCACGTTGAAAAGATGAAGGTCACATGACCCATACTCGCGTAGGACTTGGAAGTAGACATGTTGCTTCTAGGTCTTACCCTATGTGGGTTCGATACACAGAATCAAATGTTGCCTCGTACTGTAAATGTCAAGCAGGAGTCAGAATTGTTGGTGTGTGCTCACATTTAGCATCCATTATGTGGTATTTGGGTTTTGCCAGGCATCAGAACCTCACTTAGTATGGAGTAAGAAATTGGGGGCTAGTGTTTGTGACGCTGCTGCTTACATTCCGATAAATGCTTTGGACAGTGAAGATGATGATGCAACTGCCGCTGAAACAGGAAATGAACAGTGACTAACCAATGATTAATTTTTATATGTATACAATGCAACTGAGAAATAAATACAGAGTTTTCAATTATTAAAATATTTATATTACAAACTACAATTTGATTTTTTGTTGTTGTGAATGTCAAACTGTTTCACTGGACTAGCGAAAAAATAGAAAAATAAGAATTTCCATTAATATATGTGATTTTTTTTTCAATTTTGACATTTTTACTTCAAAAATCGTCCATTAAACGACCACACTTTTGATCTATGGGCACTGCTTAAGTGGATATTTAAATGAAAAGAAATTCTTCCCAATAAAAAAAATAATTTATAAAAAAAATTCAGATATTGAGGTTTTTTTTTCCATTTGTACTATTTTTGGACCCAAAACAATGAAAATTGCAGGAATTGACTTTTAAAATTGTTTTTGTATCTGTCAGTTTGATTCTGTTGTTGTGAATGTCAAACTGTTTCACTCTACAAGCCAAAAAAATGAAAAATGAGAATTTCCCAAAATATGTGATTTTTTTCAATTTTGACGTTTTTATTCAAAAAATCGTCCATTAAACGATCACACTTTTGATCTATGGGCACTTCTTCAGTGGATATTTAAATGAAAAGAAATTCTTTCCAAAAAAAAAAAATAATTTATAAAAAAAATTCAGATATTGAGTTTTTTCCATTTGTACTATTTTTGGACCCAAAACAACGAAAATTGCAGGAATTGACTTTTAAAATATGTTTTTGTATCTGTCAGTTTGATTCTGTTGTTGTGAATGTCAAACTGTTTCACTCTACAAGCCAAAAAATTGAAAAATGAGAATTTCCCAAAATATGTGATTTTTTTCAATTTTGACGTTTTTATTCCAAAAATCGTATATTTTACATAAAAGACCATTAAACTAACAAAAATTTGATCTATGGTCACTTCTTAAGTGGACATTTAAATGAAAAAAACTTCTTTCCAACAAAAAATATAACAATTTTAAAAATAATCCAAAAATTTGAGTTTTTTTTTTTCATTTTTACTATTTTTGGCCCCAAAACAACAAAAATTGCAGAAATTGACTTTTAAAAGGTGTTTTTGTATCTGTCAATTTGATTATTTTGTTGTGAATGTCAAATTATTTCACTCAACAAGCCAAAAAATTGAAAAATAAGAATTTCCAAAAATATGTGATTTTTTTTCAATTTTGACGTTTTTACTCCAAAAATCGTATATTTTACATAAAAGTCCACTAAGCGACCCAACTTTTGATCTATGGTCATTTCTTAAGTGGAAATTTAAATGAAAAGAACTTCTTTCCAATGAAAAAATAATTAAAAAAAAAATCCAGAAATTTGTGTTTTTTCCTCGTTTTTACTATTTTTGGCCCCAAAACAACGAAAATTGCAGAAACTGACTTTTAAAAGGTGTTTTTGTATCTGTCAGTTCTATACAACATGTTTTGGTTTAATTGATTATTTTCGAAGACAGGGCCATTTTCACCCCTTCGTGAACCTTCTCCTTTTGAAAACCTTGTTGCGGATCAACATACAGTATGTGATAATATTGTATAGAAATTAAAAGCATAAAATGAGAAATGAATGAGGAGTTTAGGTCACAAGTTTAAATTTCCAATTTCGAAATTCACCCCTAAGGGCCCCATACAGTTTGTAACAATACTGTATAGAAATTAAATGCATGAACTTAAAAATGAAGGAGGAGTTCTGGAGACAAGATTATCTAACGGACGGACAGACAAACAAACGGACAGACGGACGTACTTACAGACAGACGGACGGACGGTCAGACAGACGCTCAGATGGATAAATTACAAATATCCCCGAACTTCATTCGAAGTGCGGGGATAATAATACAAGCACTACAATTATAAACTTAAACCATATGAACAACACGGACCCCATAAAAAACCGGGGGTGGACCCAGGTGCTCCGGAAGAGTAAGCACTCTTTGCTTCCTGCAGGACACCTGCCATGCTGACCATGTGCAATTGCATGACTGTTAACTTCACTTGGAAAAGCTACTACACTTTCAAAGGAAGAAATAACCGACAACCATAGATCGGTCTTATCGTCATTTGGTTTTTCCATCAAAGATGATGATTTTGATCTTCCTACCTTGTACTGGATACCCAAGTTACATAAGTGTCCACACAAACAACGCTTTATAGTTGGATATGCCAAGTGTTCCATCAAACCATTGTCTCAACTTCTAACTTTTAACAGCTGTCAAAACGGGCCTCCAAAGTTATTGTAAGACAAGCAATTCAAGAAGTGGTATCAATCAAATGTGGATATTAAAGAACTCCAAAGACTTAAAGGATATTTTGCGATCTCGGTCCATTTCAGTCTGTAACAGCATAAAAACATTTGATTTCTCTACCCTCTATACCACCATTCCTCATTCACAACTGAATCGATGTTTTCAAAATAAAAATGGCAACAACAGATGCACATACCTTGTCATTGGTAGAGATAAATCATACTTTGTTAAAAACCACTCTAAATCTAAAAAAAATATACAGAGGTCGAAATTGTCCCGATGATTGAATTTATGATCGACATCATATTTGTTCAATTTGGTGGACGTGTTTTCCAACAGACAATTGGCATTCCTATGGGTACCAATTGTGCGCCACTCCTGGTCGGCTTGTTCCTTTACTTATATAAGGCAGACTTCCTTGAAGAAGAAGTTAGCCCGTACCTTTAATTTCAGCTTCCGCTACATAAATGATGTTTTATCACTCAACAACTTTCACGTTGCTAAGACAGGGGTAAATTGGAGTCATCCTTATTAAAGTTTTATGGACGTCATCATGATTTGGTTGACAGGTATGAAAAAACCGTTTCCCAAATGAAAAAGGACCTGTTCCATTGATATTATCCCTTCATCATACCGGATATGACATGGGCAGCATGGTGGGTGTCCTGCAGGAAGCAGTAAGCACCTGAGTTGCCCCCGTTTTTGTTGGTGGGGTCCATGTTGTTCATATGTTTTTAGTTTTTAATTGTAATGCATGTATTGTTTTGGTCTTGTCTTCATTGTTCTCCGGAGTTTGTCAGTTGTTTCGATTTTCCCCTCCTTCGAATATCCCTTTGGTATTTTTTTACTTTACTTCATCACAAAGCCGAGGGTAGAGGAATTCAAAACAAATTACAATTAAATTAATAAAACTAAAAATCACAGAAACATTTCGGAAACAGGTCAATATGCATAACAATTATTTTGCTACCAAAAAAGCAAAACTGCATATGTTGACGTCTTTTTGATTGATCTTGTTAAAACTATTGGATGAAAAATATGTAAAACTACGTATATTAACAAACTAACAGTTTTATAATCCCCATGACAACAATAGAAATAAGACCTTCCAATAACCTTTCCATCGATCTTAAGGATGATCGCTGGTCTAATAGGAAATAAATAGGATTTGAAATAGGTGTTTTAGTTTGAGAGAACATATGAATAGTAAACAAATAAGCAAGAAAAAAACATAGGTTCATGTGCTCATTTTAGAGCTATAAAGCCTTGAACATTTGCAGGAAATATGTTTTCTCTGGATTTTTCATTGTCTTTGTGCATTGGCAACTTCAGTCTCTCAAAAATGTATGAAAAAATAAAAAGGATTTCATAAAATTTTGTCAAATACCATTTTAAGGTATATATGATTGAATTATAAAAGAAAAAGTGGGGGTTCATGGACAATAAATTTAATGTTTAAGAAATGGATAAAACCCGAGGATTACGAAAATCTAACAAAAAGACCAAAACATGACCAGCGCATCCTTAAGCTTGTGCATCAAAATTGGTATCCAAGAATTTTATTTTTACCACTGAGTCGATGCCGCTGCTGGTGACCTCCAAGTCCCCGATGGTATCCCCAGCTCAGTTGCTAGTATTTCGATACTAGCCCGAAATTGATACTTAAAATTTACTGTTACCAAATTGTAAAATTTAGGAAAACTACGGAGAAATCCCTTGTGCATTGCTCTGTCCTTAGATGGTTTTTGATTTACCCCTTTTGGTAACATTGGTATTTTTGAATTTGATCTTCAACATTTTGGATTGTTGTTTTGGTTTTCAACATCTTGGGCCTTGAGTACAACTGATGAGTCCTAAATCTACGAAATTTGCACATCTTGTGCCTCAGAATTGGTATCAAAGAATTTTATTTTGCAATATGTTCATGATTTTGCGATTTTGTTTTTGTTTTACTGGCCTTGTTTTACAATGAATGATTAGCAAATCGTTACACATACCATAGCACACATTGATATAAAAAGACATTTAAGAGTTTCGCAAAGGTGAACAAAATAAAAGTTCTTTACTTTTATGATGTGGACGAGGCAAGAATAACTAAGATTATTTACTTCTTTGATATAGCTTTATTGACCACTTGCAATAAATTTGTAGAGCTTAGAGGCATAGTGCAAAAAAAATCTTACTCCTGTGGAAATTTTGATAATACTAGACATTGAACCCGCGCGAGCGCGGGAAAATAAGCATTTTTTTTTGGTGGCCATATTGACTTTAAAAAGTTATTACGGCCATGTCATTCATGGAACAGGAACTCAATATGGATGTTGTGGCAGGCTTCCTATAAACTTTCCTGTCAAGTAGGTGGTATCAACCACAGGGGTCCGACTTCTGGAAATTTATTTCTTTTTTATTTTATTTTTTTTTGTTATCTTATTTCATGAGTACTTTTAATAAATATTCACTGTAACAACGAATATTCTGCGTTTATTATCAATGTGCTTTACACTATCCACGTCCTTCTACTAAAAAATCCTAAAGGGATATAAGCCGCCATTTTAGATTTCCTCGGCCCGTACCTCTGCCACGAAATTGTGACATGGAAGTATTTTTAATTGATTTTAATCGTGGCAGAGGTAGGAAATCCAAAATGGCGGCTTATATCCCTTTAGGATTTTTTAGTATAAGGACGTGGATAGTGTAAAGCACATTGATAATAAACGCAGAATATTCGTTGTTACAGTGAATATTTATTAAAAGTACTCATGAAATAAGATAACGAAAAAAAATAAAATAAAAAAGAAATAAATTTCCAGAAGTCGGGCCCCTGTGGTATCAACTGATAGTTTCATGTCTATATATACTGGTAGTATTCCAGCAATGGATGTTAATGCAAACTTTAACCAAAGTCAATGAAGCGCGAAATTTAGGTCAACGTGACCCAATTGTCATATGGCTGTTCGTTACTACCGAAGATGTATCCACTGATGAAGTAGACTGTGTGCCATGTAGAATTACCAAAATGAACCTTAAGGTTCCCTCAAAGTCAAAATCTATGACGAAAACACAACCACATAAATTGTCAATATTTTTATTGTTACAATTAATTCTGAACTGGAACTTGATGAAAAGCTTTCATTAAATGCACATTTCATAATGCATGACCTTTTTCCTTCAGAATAAATATGAAAATGAAATTGTAGATGTAAACATTTCCTTAGAGACGGATGAATTTTTCAAAAGATGCCGTGAGTAAGGTAGAGCATATTTTTGGAAAATAATTGTTCCAATTGTTTCATTGTCGTCATGGACAGGGCAAGCGAGGATTAATTTCACAAATATATCCAATAAGCAGACGATAAAAGCATTTTTAGTGTGTGGCTGCGTGTGCTGTCCACGTTTATAAAGATGTCTGAGATAAATATCGTCATTAATTCTAAAGATGACCATTTGTTAAAAATATTTTTATCTAGGGAATTGTATGGTAGAGATATATTTAGACAGGTCACATGACAAGTAATGTAAAAATAGATAATGGTTGGTATTATCACTTTGTGCAAGGTAAACATCCGAGCAATCCAAAAAACAACTAAGTTAGGAATTTCTCTGAACTTTACCTTACTTCTTCATAATCTTCAAAGTTCATAACCTTTACAGTTAGGAGAAATTGCGTTATTGTAGAAAAACAATCCTGAATACATGAAGCGGAAACATCCCACTCGAAGGAGAATGTTTTTAATTTGTTTTATTCTTCTTCCGTAATTTCAAACAAAAATACATTTAAAATATGTGCATACTTGTTTATTTAAATCAATGTGTTAAAATGATGCATTCGAGAAGCTTCTAAGGGATATGTTGGGAGAATTCATATCGGATAAGTGCATACAAATTCCATTTGCACATAAACAAAACTGCAGTTTAAATTTATAAATGCAGATTGTCAAATCCGATAATAACCTTTATAAACTGAACTATACATTGTTTATTTTGAACCACGCGTTGTGCCGCCTATTCGGCTAATTCGTAAATTTAGTATTATAGATGTGGATGTACATTGTAGTTAACACACCTACATGCATGCAGATATTTCCCATTCTATTAAAACAAAAACAAAAACACCAATTCAGCGTCGTAACTGTGCGAGTACATTCATTACATGTGAATTATATAGATTATGTAAGAGATATTTATATATACATAGATTGTATCATTAATTGATATTTTGAAATCTTTTTGAAATTTAGGTAAAGATGCATGAACAGTTTGTCTTTATGGGGTCATGACTGTATTTGGTGGTATTCGTTTTTGTCATATACTTTTTCATTATTTTTATTGTATCCTCTATTATTTGTCATGGTGCTTTACAGGGCTTAAGCTAAAATTTTCCACAAAAACGAAGTTTTGAGCCATTTTAACAGAATTTTTTTTTTTTTTTTTGGGGGGGGGGGTGAGTGGAGAGGGAGGTGTGGTTGTTTTTGTTACTGAATGTAAACTTCTCTATCTTGAACTTAGATGATAAATCTAGTGCGCTACAAGGAGATTATTAGGCCCATTTCTCCTTCAAGTAAGAACCCCTGTCCTTTATCTTATTCCCAACATGGTATTTGTCTTGTATCAACCTTCGATTTTTCCTCTGGAGTATACAACAGAACATCATGATATATCATTACCAATATATATGTCATCACTTTGACAGATGAAAAGAAGGATTGCAAGCATTAAGGTTATATACCTGAGCCTTACATGATATTATCAACGTCATTGCTACTACTTAAAAAATTCATTTTAGACATTCGTTCTCCGAATGTACACTTGCAGAGAACGCTTGCAACAACTATTTTTATTGGTCCTTGTTTCAATATAAATTTTTCAAAATATTATGATTTACATATCTCGATTTTCACGAACTCCGTTTAAAACATAATTGCACACATTTGGTGGTGTCGACATTAAGCAAGGAATGCCGCTAGATCTGTAAAATTATTGTCGTGAGATATAGTTCCACTGGTAAAACCACTTCGTAGGTTATTAACCGTGACAAAATGACGCTGGCCCCGTTTCATAAAAAAATAATCGTACGTCTTATTTACTGTAAATAGAATGGTAGAAAATAACGTCACAGTCACGAAAATCGTTGTCGCGTGATTGTTTTGTGAACCATAACCTGTGTTTTTTCAAGGCTTGCATTTAGTTCTAAATTTTTAACTTATTTTGTTTTCGTAGTGATTTTTGTATTTAAGGGATTTTCTGTTTTTATCATTTAATATGTCTTTTGGGTTCTTGTCCATTTAAAATTGATTGATTTTTTTCCTATTATTTCGGTGTGTTCCCCGAGTGCCAACATTCTTAAAATCACATAATGTTGTTTTAGGCATGTAAGTGGGGTACTCTAAGGGGTGCTGATTAGGTACTAATTAGACAGATTTTTGTATTGTTAAATATATGATTAATGGAATG
The DNA here is from genome assembly GCA_028015205.1 of Mytilisepta virgata. Taxonomy (NCBI): domain Eukaryota; kingdom Metazoa; phylum Mollusca; class Bivalvia; order Mytilida; family Mytilidae; genus Mytilisepta; species Mytilisepta virgata. Next base: position 16,900,084 of record CM051520.1, on the reverse strand, counting down.
AAATATCATAAAAAATGAACAAATATTCAAAAAATAACATTAAAATTACTAGCATTTTTTATGTTAAAAGTTAAAATAATATTAAATGTTGGCACTCAGGCATACAGCCATTATTTCCAACTTATTTTTACGTAAACAAGAGATACCGAATGAACTTTGTGTTTTTTCGCCTACAGCTTGAGACAACAATGAGCAAATTTGGGTTCTAAATAATGGTTTCATATTTCTAATTGGAAGGTCTTGTAAAAATAATTATAGACTTTAGATTGGTAGGCGGATAATGCTTTTTATTACCAAAAGGACAACTTTACTTACGATTGAAAAACAATTTATTATTTTTTTCCCCTTTTGTTAATATTTTATTTCACTTCATGTAATTTTATCAAATAAATAAATTTACGATTAAGAAAGAAAACAACGTCGTTTTTAAGGTTTTCCATTGTATTTTTTTTCTTTGCTAGTAAAGGTACAGTAATTGTCTATATCTAATATTCTATTTCTTACGAATCAAATAGATCCACGGAAGTTGGGTTAATCTTCAAACAGCACGCTATATTGAGAAATTAATTTTCAAAAAGTAGATACAGGATGCATCAATCTATTTTCGGCGTTTTCATGATGTTTTTGTCAATTGCATTTTAATATAATAAACAATTATTAATTTTTTTTTTATATAAACCAGTTTGGGCGAAATGTAAAAACATATTTCATTGTACATCTCATCAGCTGTCCTCAAACTAACACAATGGCAAACAAAAACCAAGCAAAACATAAAAAAATCAAAAAATTGCATAATTTACCCAATACATATGTTTACATTGATTTCACACATTACAAATATATCTATACCCACCGCATTATATATGACCACGTTATACATGTTATAAGCCGATACCCTGTATTTTCAGTGTATATGTTTTTTTTAATCTTTTCCAATTCTGAATTAAATATGTCATATTAAACTGTGTTTTTATTATGATGAAATATGATATTTTCCAGAAACGGCTAACGAAACTTTTTCTAGCTTTAACACAATATGGCTGCCCTCATTAAACAAAGATTTTTCTAAATGATCCATATGTAGAAAATGCATATGCTCCTATAGCGTTCGCTGCGCTCCTTATTAAAATTTACCAAGTATTACAGCATGAGATGTTAGCTCCTTGACTAACAAACGTTTCTTTGTATTGTATTACACATTAAATGTCTATAGTTTTAGTTACTTACCAGCTACTTACCTACGAATGTTCTCATGGCATACCTGTTCATAAATGTTCCGTCTATATGACTGTCATGTACATGACGAGAAAACTACAAATTAGAAGGGAGATTACGAAATTTTATAAAATTCCTGTAAATTGTTTTACACAACAAAGGGACTTTTTACCTTCCTCTTAGGCCATACCAAATTGATCTTTAGTTCTTTTGGTTTCGCCGCTCCGGTTTTTGGACTATGTAAATTTTAATAATTTTGCTTTTGCCGCTTCAGTTTGCAAATCTGCTGAAAATTCACGCAAAATTCTTCATTTTTCATGAAATTAAAAATTGCCCTTTCCTAAAATTTTGTAAAAATTTGGATTTTTTCACATTAATGCAATATTTTAGTAAAAAAATTGTGCCGCACGTAAATTTAAAAAAAAAAAACCTGGTCCTTAAGAAAAAAAATGAAATTATAATTTCGCTCGCTAGCACCTATTTTTGCCATAAAAAAATCAAAAGAACTAAAAACCAATTTGGTGTGTGTGGCCTTGGTATGAATTATCGGTTATTAACCTGCAATTCTTGTAATACGTATTAGAGACATGTCCTTTGTGTTTGTTTTACTTATCTCGTTTCGTCACGGAATTATTTTTAAGTGTTTATAAATAATAATATACTTTAGTATTTACATCATGATGCCATAAAATGTAACCAGATATCCTGCATCTATCACGGTTTATCTTGCACAAGGTCAACACTTTTACAACAAAGTTTTATTTATATTCTCTAAGAGAAGCGTTTTCCGAAGTAAAAAATTAACAAGGAGAGGAAAAATTCAACAGAAGTAATCACCAATCATAAACATAATATGGCAATTTAAAAAAAATATTCTGGTTCGTAGTATTTTTAACGAAAATTATAATGTTTCTTGGTATCCTTAATCTTTGCCTTACTGACCAAAAATAAAAGAAAGAAAAGTTATCAAATGTCTCAAGCAAATTCTGTTTGGAATTTTGTGCATTCACGGATCTTACAATTTATCACAGAACATTTTTGTTTGGTCATGAGCGTAGCTGTTGAAGGTGAATACCGAAACCTCATTAATTAATATAACTACAAATAAGGATAGTTAAAGTGGAAAACTTTAAGAAGAAAGAAACACCATTGCCACACTTTTTATACGTGGATTTGATAAACCAAATGGAGATAAACTGGTTTTGAATGTCTCTCCTATGTTACAAATAGTTGGTTTTCCGGACTAGGCATAATCTATACCAGTGTTTAACTTTTAGTTTTCCACATGTAACAAATATATTCAATTCAATTCATTCAATTCAATATTTTATTAAAGTCTCATCTCTCAACAATTATAATACAGATAAAATCAATATTACATAAAATGAGAGTCACTCTGTACAGAATTATAAGAGACTATAATGATAAACAGAATAATCATAGCAATTAAATACATGCAATAATAACATTATTTACAATATAAAATATTTTTACGCCTATTTAAAATTAAATAACAGGTTTTGGCGCATAAACGTATCATATTTTCATCGGAGAATAAAAACACCAATTTCTGTGTATCATTTAAGAGCATAAAATCTTCATGAAAACTTTCAGCATTTAAAAATAAATCGTTTCTAAAATCATCATACATAGGACATTTTATTAAAACGTGTGCCTCATCTTCAATACAATCCTTACAAAAGTTACAAATCCTATCAACCAGTTTTATATTTTCGTAACGCCCAGTTTCAATGCGTAATGGGGCTACCCCACACCTAAATTTAGCAAATGCACTCCTGTAATTAAACGGTAGAGGCATTTTACAATACTGCTCAGGTTCGAAACAATGCTTGAATAGTCTATAAGTCCGCAATTTATTTCCACCTCTTCCAGATTTAGATCCTTCAAAATGAAGACTAGAATTCCAATCAACAATATGGTTTTCAAATAATTTGGACATAACACTTTTAACAACAAAATCAGTGTGAACACAATCAGAAATCGAACAAAAATGACTTAAACTTAGCTCACATAAGGTTTTTTTCACATTAAAGTTCCAGTTTTTGACACATTTATGCTTGCTACTCATATCACCAGCCCACTTAAAAACTTTTCTATTCAGACGATTTGAAAATGTTGAATCGACACCATAAGCGAATCACACTTTTCCATTGCTTATTATAAATAGGGATTAAACCCATTTCTGCTGTGACTGCCACATTTGGTGTATATTTCCCTACTCCAAGGAAAAACCTACAAGCTCTATTCTGTATAGCATTTATACATGAATATTTTCTTGTGCCCCATATACCTGCACCATATTCAATAATTGGACAAACCAAGCTCTCATATACTTTTACAATATATCAATTGAAAGACAGTAAGAAGAAAATTTTCCAATTAATTCTCAATGCCGTCAGAAAATGTTGATAATTTTGGTTATATATGTACAATAAATTCAGTTCAGTGATTATTATAGTATTAATAAATGGGTGTTTTCATAATTGCCCTGTTATATATCCAAGGTCTGTAATAATGGCCTGAGGATTGCTGTAATGGCCCGAGGCAACGCCGAGGGCCATTACAGCATCCGAAGGCCATTATTACAGACCGAGGACATATAACAGGGCCATTATGAAAACACCCATTTCTTAATACTTTTATTAACCAGTTTGTATATAGCATTTGCATTAATCCGAATAGCACAAATATAATGGTAAGTAAGCAAAACTTGTGAGAACAGTTTTAAAGATTAATTTCGGATAGTTTTTTTTCAAAAATATGTTTTAAAATGTTCTAGTTTGCTTCTCCTGAAATTTCCAAGTGGAGTATTAAAAAAAGCAGCCATTTTGAAAAAGCCGTAATAACCGGTTATTATGAACAAAATTCTGTAATGGCCCGGTTATTATGAACAAAATGCTGTAATGGCCCTGCTGTAATGCATTCATTTTGCTTATAAAGATAAGGCATTTTTAACGTATTTTACCCTACTGGTTAATAAATATGTGTAATAAATTCAGTTCAGTGAAGGTAACATCAGGATACTATTATAGAATATTCATATTGTACATACAATCATAGTTTTAAACATTGACTACAAACGTAAATCACGGGAACTGATAAATCTTACTTAACACATTAACGACAATCATTGGGGGAATATCCTTATGGAGCAGAGCATTGCATATTATTGACGTCATTAATGAGACTAATAAAATTGTACATGCGACATTTTATTGATCGTAGTTAGACGTCCTCTAAATATTATGCTGGTTGCGAGGCTGCAAAATGGCAATAATTAGGAATACAGCTTTTCAAATATGGTAATTTTTGCTATGAGCATTACTGATTAAGATCAATCCAGATTTCGCATGAACTGAATTTTAATTCGAAGCTGTGCTCAACTTTTTCAATTTAGCTATACATTCTTTGTATTTCTTCCAAGTCGGTGTAAGATCTGCTGTAATGAGCCAAAGGGTCATACCTCACATCAAGATCATATATAAATTAAAGCATGTGTCTATGAGACAAAGCGGTAGTAGATATCGGCAAAAGAATACCGAAGCAACAAAACAGTGGGGAAAGTCCACAAATTCGACGTCCACGGTAAATACAGTCAGGAGAATGGAAACATAACAAAAGCCACAAGCATGCACAAGAATAAAACATATATAATAAACTAAACAAAACTAGAACAAGACAAAACACAAACTAAATCACTAGCAATGTGAACATCTATTAAAAACCGGGAATGCTAAAAAAAAAACCATGTCCTTCTCGGTTAACGGCACCAGCCACATTGCCAGTCAGTAAAAGCCAATGATTCATACGATCTAACGGCCGTATTGTACCCTTCAACGCTGAGTAACACCCAAAATCACAAGAAAAGTTGAACAGCCTACAAAACCTACTCGTGTCAAAAACTTCACAAAAATCAATCCTTGTTAAATGATCTACCACCTTAATTTTCTAAAAGAAGAGGACCAGTTTTCAACATACTAGGGAACGGTCTATGACAACAAATTCCCTACCAACCAGATGACTTGTGTGTCATCTATTCAGTGACTTGTGTTAGATTGTAATTATTGAAAATAAAACGTGAACATTAAACAAATCAAAATATCTCAATAAATACGAAATTTAATATTCTTAAATTCTATAAACATTTCTTTTTTAAAAGTAAATATTCTTTTCAATTAACTCTTTTGCATTCTTTTTTATATTGTAATAAAAACTATAAATCAAAGAAAACCAAACTTTAGCCTTATCTTTAGATACATATTGATCATTTCCTGTGTTGATGGAAGCCCTCAAGACAAATGGCTTTTAGTTATTTAAACGTGTTTGTTAAGTTTTCATGTCTTCTGTGGTGTTTCCGACCCGTTTGTTGTTTATGATAACATAATCACGAAATAAAAAAAAAAAAAAAACATCCAGACAAATTAAACCAACTATGGTCATATCAGGTACATTACCGATGTTAAGTTGCATCGGTACATTTTTAACGTTAAATAGAAAATTGTGCAATTGTTTTTTTAAAGCAAACATAACTTTGGAAAATGTTTTTTCATCCATTCATTCATATCTTTGTTTCCTCATGTTATGAGATATATGAATACAATAAAATATTATTTCATATATATATATATATATATATATATATATATATATATATATATATATATATATATATATATATATATATATATCTATATCTAAAGATTTGTACAACGGTATTAATATAAGATGGTAATATACGAAGATGATGTTATAAAATTGTCTTAACACCATCTTATATTAGTACCGTTGTGCAAATCTTTAGACTTATATAATTTTTTCCTTATCTGCGCAGTATCGTCTATTCTAGACGATCCGGTACATATTAAATTTGCTGGTTGGTCTTTTTTATAGACTTATATATATATTCTGAACAGCAGTCAATTCAAGGAAAAGGGGATGAAAGTCGTGAACTATCTAGCAATATACAAGACGAGAAGATTTGATGAATTGAGCAGCACTGTTAATGCGGTTTAACCAAAGTTCCGACTGTTTTTTTTTTAAATTATTAACGAGTTTCTTCCATTATAATTTTGAAGTTATCTGACCACTATTTATAAATTGCTATTGTTAAATTGCATCGGTACATTTCTTAACGTAAAATGTTTAGACGCAATTGTTTTATTTTAAACAAATGTCAGATTGGAATGTCTTTATTTCAACGTGTACACGAAATGCCGTCTCTCTCAAGTTTAATATGTTTTACTTTTCCCCTTTATTACTTATCAGGATTTTTAATAGCCCGATTTAATATGATTCGAATTTCAATCTCATTGATAACATGTATAGTTGTTAAATGTGTTATATTTAACCATGTTTGAAATTCCTAATTCACAAAATGGGAAATGCATTTTGATATGTTAATGAAAGAATACGAAGTATTAAATTTTGGCGTTTCTTAATTACCATTATACAATATTGTACAAAACTTTGTACAATAATGTTGGGACCAGGAATTTATGTTTTAATACAATATTTAGTTTGTTTCAGCACAGTAATAACCTTAACTTAATTTATAGGTAATGATATCGGTGTTGGCAGTACCTTGCTAAATTAGCAAATTCCATTTGTGCATATCATCCCATAAAATATCTGAGAATTCGTGTACAAGCAGCCATCATGACAAGAACAAAGAAAAACCTCTGAATCGTACAATTTTACTATCCAGTGGAAGAGAATTTAACAAAGCAAACGAAATTTATCTTTCTACAAACGGAAGAAGAGACCTTTGACGTTATGGACGATATTGCGTTTTGGGTGTGAAATATGCCCCTCTTCAAAATGAAAGGTATATATAATGAAGTTTTTTTTTCATTATAATTTATACATATGTGCTATTTATGTTTTGAATATAGGAACATATAAGTATGCAAAGAAAACATACTATTGATAGTTAAAAAAGTATAATCTTGATAACCAAATATCAACATCACACTTATTTACATGCTGCAATGGCTCCAACCCACGATAAAGTTGAAAAACAGGAAAATATTCAACTTATATTTATCAGGAAATTCCTCATTTCCTGATAAACACATATATATGCGTCTTTTTGATGAGAAGGAAAGGTAAACCTTAACTTGACCTGAGGATAATGTAACAATAAAAAACTTGACACAATTCGTAAAGTCCAGCATATCGATATTTGAAAGACTGGACAGACAAAATAATCACAGGAATAGTGTGAAAAGGCCGATTCTGCGGTACTCCCCCATTTCAAGGGGAAATCCTGCATAGGACCATGCGTCCCAATTGAGCATAGGGTAAATACAAGCATGGCATTCGTACAGAAGATGGAGGAGCTGAGGAGTCCTAGGATGGGAGAGGAAAACACCTTAGAGAGAGGCGTGTCTCAAATTGAAATAAATAAAAGGATGGCATCGGGTAAAAATATCATGGATCAGTACGAAGATTTCTTCTTGGAGAATGAGGAAGATTTGGAGGATAGCGCCCCAACCCCAGTTCCAGCCCCAGCCCAACCCCCCAGCAGCACTGCCACAACCACGTGATGGTACCTGTGGATGATAGGATCCGCATGTGCCAAATCTGTTGTATGGAAGAGGTGTACCAACCCTACGAGCATGCTCAGGGTGAGGTGCCTTCGACCTGCGGTATTCCCCTGAAGAGGAAGAAGGGGCAATTTTGCAAGAGTAAGCCGGGAAAGGATGGGCTCTGCTGGAGGCATAGCAAGCAGCCGCGCCAACAGGACGATGATGACGAGAACATCCCCCTTGGAGGTAAGATCAAGGTCAAGGAGACCATCAAGGAACTTCGCCGAATAGCTAAGGATGAGGGTCTGAGGGGGGTCAGCAGGATGTCGAAGGAGAAGTTGGTCAAACTCATCGAGGAGAAAACCAACCGGAAATTTGCCCGCGAAGAGGTCTTCACAAAGAAGGAGCTGAAGGCCATCGCCAAAAGACGCGGAATCACCAAATATTCCCGACTAGGAAGAGCTGCCCTAACCGACCTGGTGAAGAAGGATATCGAAAATGCCCCAGTGGAAGACGAGATCAAGGTAGTCGACCGACGCGATGCATTGAAAGGAGTCTTTGGCACAGTCAGAATCGACCCGCTCCAGCAGCATGATTTGGAAACGTTTTTCCAGGTAAGTCGCAGCACCATCTCCAGGACGATCGATGATGCCCTCACCCGAAAGAAGGGCTTGAAGGTACAGCTAGTGCTGAAAGTGGAGCTGGTCAAAACGAATCCCGCGACTAGGGGGAACACCTACGTCATCTCTTACTTCAGATCAGCCCAGACAGTCATCACCGAATCAGCAGACCTCGAATTCGAGATTGCGGTTATGGTAAGGAAGATCAAGGAAAGCATGTCAAGGTATATGCGCGAGGGTAGTGGATGGACCTTCGCCCATATCGAGCAGCTAGAGATCCACCTGAACGAATTCAAGCCACTTAGGGGCAGCTCCTACATACCACTCCCAAAGCCACTCGCTCAGAAGAAGGCCGTCATCAACGTCCAAAACCAAGATCAGGAGTGCTTCCGTTGGGCCATTCTCTCAGCCTTACATCACGAGGAAGTGGACAAAAACTGCACCAAGCGGGTAGGTCAGTACAAGCAGTGGGGGATGAGCTAAAATTCGATGATATCGACTTCCCAGTGTCCCTCAAGGCGATCGATAAATTCGAGAGGCGGAATGAAGACCTCAACATCAACGTCTTTGGCTATGATGGTCTGAAGAAGGGTGAGGATGGGGAAGAGGACCTCCAGATATATCCCCTAAGGATATCCAAGAACACCGGCGCGCAGCACGTAGATCTACTTTTCCTAACCAGCGATAGCAAGCAGCATTACTGCTGGATCAAGAGCTTGTCACGCGACTCTTGAACTCGCAAGTGACGGAGCACAGACACGAGCTCTTCTTCTGCCGCAGATGCCTGTGCCACTTTTCCAGGCAGGATATCCTGGACGATCATATGGAGTACTGCGGCAAAAAGGATGCAGTCAAAATCGAGATGCCGGAAGAAGGATCCCTCATCAGCTTCCAACATCACAAGCGTCAGATGAGGGTTCCATTCACCATCTACGCGGATTTCGAGTGCTTCACAGGAAAGATGGATACCTGCCAACCCGACCCATTGCGAGCCTACACGAAGGCATACCAGCTACATCGACCACCAGGTTTCTGCTACCGCGTGAAGTATGCCCAAGGCGACTACAAGGAATCGGTCGTCTACTGTGGGGAGGATGCGGCCAAGAAATTCATGGAGTGCATGGAGAAGGAAGTTGGGGAGATCGACAAAATCTATCGGGACAACAAACCCATGATGACGGACGAAGATAAAGAGAGCTTCGCCGCGAGCACCCTCTGCCACATTTGCGGTGGCGCTTTGGGTGAGGATAAGGTACGGGATCACGATCACCTCACGGGTAGGTATCGCGGTGCCGCACACAACCAGTGCAATCTTGACTTCCAGCTCCCCAAATACGTGCCCATCGTCTTCCACAGCCTGAGTGGGTACGACGCCAACCTTTTCGTGAAGGAATTAGGATTCGGGGAAGGGAAGATCACCTGCATCCCCAACACCGACGAGAAGTACATCAGCTTCTCCAAGAAGGTGGGAGACCTTAAGATGAGGTTCATTGACTCCATGCGATTCATGCTCAGCTCTCTCGAAGCCTTGGCAGGGAATCTTACCAAGGACAAATTCAACGCGACGCAGAAGTGCTTCGGCGACCGCTCCGAACTGATGCTTAGGAAGGGGGTATATCAATACGATTATATGGATGGGCCCGCCAAGCTGGAGGAAACGCAGCTACTGCTCAAGGAGGAATTTTTCAGCAGACTCTATGGCACGCACATCAGCGATGAGGAGTACGAGCACGCGCAGCAGGTCTTCGAGAAATTCGGCTGTCGTACAATGCGGGACTATCACAGTCTCTACCTGGAGAGCGACGTAGCAATACTGGAGGATGTCTTCGAGGATTTCAGGTATACGTGCATGGTGAACTACGAGCTCGATCCCGCACACTACTTCACAGCCCCGGGCCTATCCTACGACGCGGCGCTGAAATTCACTGGGGTCCAACTGGAGCTTCTCTCAGATCCGGACATGCTGATGACGTTCGAGGGTGGGACTAGGGGAGTGTGGCCACGATCTCCCATCGATATGGCAAGGCCAACAATCCCTACATGACCGACCACGATGCGTCGCAGCCGACCAAGTATCTGACCTACTTGGACGCCAACAATCTCTACGGGTGGGCCATGGCGCAACCCTTCCCACGGGGGAATTCGAATGGATGGAGCCGTCAGAAATCGAGGACATCTTGAGCTATCCGGACGACCACGAATATGGCACCTTGGTGGAATGCGACCTGGAATACCCCCAAGATCTTCACGACGATCATAACGACTATCCGCTAGCGCCGCAGAATGTGGAGATCGACGAGGTGCGTAAGCTGGTGCCTCACCTAGGTAAGCGCACAAAGTACATCCTCCACTATCGAAACCTCAAGATGTATATGGGATGGGGGATGAAGTTCGCCAAAGTCCATCGCATCATTGGATTCAGGCAATCCCCATGGCTCAAGCCGTACATCGACAAAAACACCGAGCTCAGAGCCGTGGCCAAGTCCGACGCCGAGAAAGATTTTTTCAAGCTCATGAATAATTCGGTCTTCAGCAAGACCATGGAAAATATCCGCAAGAGGGTCGATGTCCGGCTGGTCACCAACGAGAAGCAGGCGCTGAAGCTCGTGGCCAAGCCCAACTTCGATCGTCGGGTCGTCTTCACTGAGAACCTGGCAGCCGTCCATATGAAGGAGACGAAGCTCAAGTTCGATAAGCCCGTCTACCTGGGAGCATGCATCCTGGATATTTCGAAGATCCTGATGTATGACTTCCACTACGGATTCGTGCCGAAGATGTATGGCGACGACGCCCGGCTGCTCTTCACCGACACCGACAGCTTGGCCTACGAGATTCGAACCGAGGATTTCTGCAAGGATATCTTCCCCACGTCCAGGAGAAATTCGACACGTCGAACTATCCGGCCGACCACCCCTCCGGAATTCCGGTCAGCCACCTCCACCAGATCTACACCCAGGAGATCAACAAGGTCGCCCTCTCTGCCAAGGATACCAAGCGCCACATCCTACCCGACGGCATCAGCACCCTCGCCCACGGACACTATCGCATCGCTGACGCCCGCGACTGAGGTGGGACCCTCCCTCTCACCACCCCTTTGCAATTAGTAGGCTCTGACGGGTGCGGATGCCCATCTCTGCTCTTCTGCACATGGCAGGCTCTGACGGGTGCGGATGCCCATCTCTCCTCGTCTGCACATGGCAGTCTCTGACGGGTGAGAATGCCCATACCTAGATAAATGAGCAGCATACGCGTGCACGGCATCCCCCTCCCCACAAGCCCCTCTCCAACGTAGAGCTCGACGAAGCTGCCAAGGCCCTAGGCATCTCTCGATTCAGAGTAGTATTCATGCGCGATGCCCTACCGCCCAACCCCCAACCCATCGAGTGCGGCATCCTGAATCACGACGATCGCGATGGCCCCGGCACTCACTGGACGTACTGGCATAAGCGCGGAGGTCTCAAAGTCTACTTCGACCCTTACGGCCTACCTCCATCCGACGAGATGGTCGACTATCTGCGACCGGAAATTCGATATAATACCGACGAGCTGCAGCGGCGCGGTGACGTGGTCTGCGGACACTTTTGCCTGCACGTACTGAAGCTCCTATCGGAAGGTCGGACGCTCGAGGAGGTGATCTTCGGACTATAGATAAATGGATCTCACTCGAGGAAGCGTATGCCCGTCTGGCGGATGCTCCAGGACCTCGATATGAATGATCATCGCATCACTAGCCTGGGATTGCCTCAGGAGGCCTCGGACGCTGTGACGAAACGCAGGGTCAATCTGCAATTGAAAGATGGCCAGAAGGATATCGATGAGCTCGAGGCAGAGGTCGAAAAAGTCTGGAAAGCGTTCGAGGAAAAGGAGAAACGCTTGGAGGGTATCGAGAAAGATGTGGCAAAGTGCTTGCCTACGACCGGTGGTAAGATGACTGGCGAGATTGATATGCAGGACCATGCGATTCACAACCTTCCTGAGGGGATCGACGCCAAGGATCCAATTACTAAAGGTTTGTATGCCAAGAACTGGCAGGATCTGGTCTTAAAAATGCAGGGGAAGATAGACACTGCAGAATCTAAATGTAAAACCCTCGAAGATCAGATGTTTGATAACCAGGAAAAGATTGAGGCTCTTGAGACGTATGTCAAGCTCAAGCATTCATCCGCTGAAAGGATCGGCCGACGTTCGGTGAGTGATATAATAAATTACGAAAGTACCATTGACTCAATCAAAGAATCGCAGGGTTGACCTACTCTCTCAACTTTTCAGGCCCCACCCCAGGGACCCGAAAAATTGGAGCTCGGAAGCCTGCCTTTTTGGATGCTCATAGAGGGCATCCAAAAAAGCCTCCCCTTACTCTACGTCCGATTGCCTGACCCATGAGTTGAATGATGCAGGGTAGCCCCGCCACTTGACGTAGATCTCCTTGACCCCATTCTTGGTGCGTCGTCGCAGGATCTTCTCGATGCAATAGATATCCTGGTCGGTGCACTTGAGCTTGGGCTCGTAAAAGGACCCTTGGATCTCCTCACCCTTGTAGTCTTTGAGACGATAGGTGGGTGGCTGAGTACTCAAGGCCTGGGCGATGGTAAAGACCTCCCCGGTCCAGCGCGGGGTATATCCCTCTCGAAGATATCCTTCTTCTTGGTGATCCGGTCGAATCGCTGCGGCTGCATGGGAGGGAGGTCTCCGTAAAGGTTCGACTACGATCGACTCTACGTCTTCGGAAAATCGCTCCACCAGCCCATCTACCAGATACTGCGGCAGGCGCTTGGGAAAGGGTTTTCGAAAGACCTCTCCATCAAGGATCGCTATCCCCACTCTTTGGTCGACGTGGTGGATGTGATGAAGCCACCATCCAAGCCAAGCGGTATCGAGCCCTTCTTCTTCGAGCAGGTGAGCGACGTGCCCGATCCTCGAGAGCTCGACCCCACCCGAAAAAATCTCATGGTCTTTGACGACTTGATGCTGAGCAAGTAGAGCAAGTACGAAAACTACTACGTGCGCGGTCGCCATAATAACGTGGACTGCTTCTACCTCTGCCAAAATTACTTCAAGCTGCCGCGGCAATCGATCCGGGAGAATGCCAACTTCATCTGCCTCTTCGAGCAGGATGCCAAGAATCGCGATCATATCCGCCAGGACCATTGCAGCGATCTCACCCCGGCTCAATTCGATGCCCTGTGCGACCGCTGCTGGTCCGAGCCTCACGGATTCATGACCATCGATCTCACGAGTCCCAAGACGGCAGGAAAGTATCGATGCAATCTAGATGAGTTCTATCGAGTCTAAGATAAAGAATGGATCACTTGCAGGAATTTTTCCTGGAGAATCAACGGGACTTGGATCGGGAGTTTGAGAATGCTCCCAAGCCCTCACGACCACCCCCTGAATGCGAGCACGAGTGGGAGTGTGTGCTTATTTACGGTGTGATCCCGGGATACAGCTGCAGTAGATGCGGTGTTGAGTGGTACGCTCATTGCATCGGTGATCAGGATTTCAAAGGAAGGATCTATAATACCCACTCCCACCGCAAGCCTCGGCAGTCGGCCGGACCACCGTGCTGCATCAAGACCGTCCGCGGCCATCAGTGCACATACCCATCCATATCGGGCAGTGATAAATGCAAGAGGCATTCGAAGCTTTTCCCCGAGGCATGCTACCGGTGTGGTGCTAAGATTGCTCGCGGCAAGGTTTTGCATTGTATCCACGAGGAGAGAGGAGACTATATGCGTACCCAAATTTGCCACCCTCTGGTCGGGCGTAAAAGTCCGGATGGTTGGGGAGTATGATGTCCTCAAAGGTGTGAAGAGGGCCGGCCGCGAGTCTTTCTGCTCCTCCAAATGCATGGGTCTCAACGCTTAGGGTCGATCGATCCATCGCTGTGGGGCGTTCGATCCAACGCTTAGGGGCGTTCGACCCAACGCTTAGGGGCGATCGATCCAACGCTATGGGGCGTTGGCGATGCTATAAATAAAATGACGTTCATCAAGATCACCGACCCCAATCAGCGTGAGGCGCTTGCTAGGGACTTGCAAGAGACCAAGCGCAGCATCCAGGCTAGCGATATGCAGCGTCTCCTAGATAAGATCGGACTCAGCCGCGACCTCTCCAAGATATTCAAACCCGTGGTCGAGACGCAAAAGGAGACCACCTACCAGATCACCAAAAATATCGAAGTTATCCCACTCGCTCTACCCGCCCCGATGCCTGCCCTTTCCCCTCCTACCCCTGCCGCCGACGGCGACGACGACCCACTACCCATCGAGCAAGCATCGAGAACCAACCTCGGTCTGCGAGCAACCCACTATCTTCAGCTCAGTATGACTCCCCAGGCCGACCATACCTTTGGATTGCGAATGGAAGACGGTACCATCATGATTGGGAGTCTGCCAGTCACCTTCGATGGAGACGATATCTTCGTCGATGGCGAGCGCTATAAGGGTACCCCCGGTCTATGGGAGCTCATGGTCATGAAGCATCCCGGAGATTTCGAGGTGGAGGACCTGAATACTTATGGCGATATCCTACGAGCATCCAATGCCATGTACCAAGGCAACTCTGCACTCTCGCAGACCCCAAAGGCTAGTAAAAGCCAGAAATGGAAGGAGATCGTCTCGTACCTCTATAAGCAAGATAAGTACCGACCGTCTTCCTCCCCATATGCTTCGACCAATTGCTGGACCGTCTCGATCTTCGCGCTGCCGCATACCAGGCTGGAAATAATGGGGTGCGCAACGAAATCGTGGCCATCCTCGACGCCATGAGAAAGTCTGATCATATCAGCAGGGATGAGTACGAGAAGCTGCATTGAATGCTCCTCTAAATAATTTACAATGCCTTTAGTAGTGAATCACGGTTATCGCCGGAGGTATGCCGTCGGCGGACGAGGCCTTTTCGATACCATTGCCAATCTTGCCGGACGGGTGCTTACCTCCTCCACCGCAATAAGACGTTGGGTAGTAAGGCCGTGAGCGCCGCCTCCAATGCAGCCCTGAAAGGCGTGGAGAAAGGTGCGAGCAAGGCGGTGGACCACGTCGTCCGTCGAGTGACCCGCAAGAAGACTCCCCCAGCACCACACACCAAGTCCAAGAGGACTTCGCAGCAGCAAGCCCGTCTCAATAATCTTATCTCGGGAAGTGGCATCGCCACCATCCACGACTTCGTCCAGCGCTATAGATAAATATATGATGGCCGATATGCTCAATATCACCGAAAGACTGACTTTCGATGAGTCTTCAGGAGTATCAGGTTCACGAATACGAACCTCAAGCCGGGGCGCAGCTGAATAATGCCGGCGCAGAGATAGGCATCAATATTGAGACCCAGGATCTCTTCCTCCACCCCGCCGAAAGCTATCTCTTGATCGAAGGCCGACTTCAGAAGAATGATGGCACCGCGTATGCCGATGGCGAGCTGCTATCGCTCGCCCATAAAGGTGCCATGTATCTCTTTCGTAGCATCAGCTACCGACTCTCCGGCCAGCAGATCAAGCACCTCAACGACCCCGGCATCGCCACCACCATGCTAGGAATGCTGACGTACCCCGACGACTTCTCCAAATCGCAAGGCCTCAACCAGCTATGGTTCAAAGACTCCACGATCGATGCCGAGGCAGATAACGTTGGATTCGCAGCACGCCACGGGTATATCATCACCAAGCCAGCCAATAAGGGATCCTTTTCCTTCTCATCCCGCTCAAGCACGTCTTTGGCTTTGCCGAGGACTACGATTAGATCGTCTACGGATTCAAGCACCAGCTCTCCCTGGTGCGCGATTCGGATGCAAATGCCATCCTCCGAGCCGTCGCCGTAACCGAACATCTTAGCGATATTTTCTGCAGTTTTTCCACTGAAATTGCCTTTCTCAGAAATCCCTTCTTTTGATTTAAGTTCTTTATCACATGCTTCAAACTGGAGTAATTTCTGAACGACGACATGATTATTCCAATAAACTGCTTGTTGCAGAATACCCCATCTGTATGGCACGCTGGTGTTATATTTATTAAATTTCGAGATATCTTAGTTAGTTAAATAAGATATCTTATAAATTAATAGAGATATCTTATAAATTAATTATAAATTAATAGAGATATCTTATAAACAAATAGAGATATCTTATTAACTTATAGAGTTATCTTATTTAACTGGTTATTAAGATATCTTATTAAATATATAAGATATCTCTATAAGTTAATAAGATATCTCTATTAGTTTATAAGATATCTAATAAAGTATGTGTTTAAAAGATATCTAATAAAGTATGTGTTTAAAAGATATCTTTATAAAGAAGTAAGATATCTTATTAACTAATAGAGATATCTTATTAACTTATAGAGATATCTTATTTACTTTCAAATTAAATAAGATATCTCTATGAGTTTATAAGATATCTCTATTAATAATAGAGATATCTTATTCACTTAATAAGATATCTTATAAACTAATAGAGATATCTTATAAACTTATAGAGATATCTTATTAACTAATAGAGATATCTTATTATCTTATAGAGATATCTTATTAACTTATAGAGATATCTTATTTACTTTCAAATTAAATAAGATATCTTATAAAAATTAAAGATATTTTAATACTTAATAAGATATCTTGTTAAATAAATAAGATATCTTGGAATTTGAATAAATATAAAAACGGCGTGCCATACATTTGCGGTCTTCTGGTATAAGATTAATTAAAAACGGCTTCAAGGGACGATCAGGTGTTCCAAGTATTCGCCATACTTCATCCCAAAGCTCCATTTTAGCTGCGGAAAAGAGTTCATTAATATCCTGGTGATCTTCTCCGATGCTTCGCGCAGAAGAGGATATCGTACCCCTTGTAACCTGCAACATTTTAATTGAAATTAACAAATCACACATTAAAGTTCAAACAAGAATTTTTTTCCAACTAAATCTTTTTAGGATTCGTTTAAAGTAATAAATCTGCTTTTCAAAATATATTCCTTTGCAAAGAAGCAATAGAAAATGGAGTTTTATAACTGGAATTACTCAGTTTCAAATAACAAGTTGTTTAATTCAATTAGAAACACACAATATAATATGTCAGACGTTTTGTCGAAATCTTGTTATATTCATCAAATATTGTTTATTGAGGATTGTACTCCACTATCAAGACAATTGGCTATATCTTAGCGGCCAGATTTTAATAGTGCAGGAAGCCAGAGTACTCTGACAGAACCATTGACCTCTCACAGGAAAACTGACAATGGTAGTCAATTAATAAAAAGAGAAGGGATACAGTTTATCAATTCACCAAACAAAATCCCTAAACGCATCAGACAAAACCTAAAACAAATGAACAGCCCTTTTATTGCTGTTCTTCATCTCAAAGTTACAATGAGCCTTTCAACGTGGAGCAACTTTCGCACCCACCACAAGTTCAAAGCGGCTCATAGCACCAGTTTAAGCGGGATTCTTTGCTCTTTCAATGTAATATAATTAAATGTCGAAGTCGAATATTTATTGAATTCGAGAAGACTTCATAAGTTTGTTAATCTATCAATTTTGCACATTCTTGGAAATAAAACATGTTTAAAATAATTGAATTCGAACTCAAAAACTCAATTTGGACTGGCCTAGACTAGTAACGACAGACACTCTAGAGTACTCTGTCGAATAAAAATGAAAGGAAATGAGGGATACACTCGAGAATTTTGTGTGCATCTAAAGCGCTTTTATTGATTTACCACCAGCACCTAAGACATATAAACACAAAATGCTAAAGTGACGTAACAAATACAAAATCAAATATAATACTACTTACCGATGGTACCCTTGGTAGACAGCTGTTGTTTATGAAAACTGATAAAGGGTACCCTTTCTTTTATATTCCAAAGAAGAATAAACGGATTTTCCAAAATTGGATTCTCAAAAATCTATTTTCCGTAACTCCTTTAAAAGTGGGGTAATATATGTTTGCAAGAACGTTTGTTAAGATCATTATTAATATAAGTGAAAAGAATATATCGGCCGTATCATTATGCAATTTCTTTATATACTGCATAGTCTATTATATCTAACGACTGGAAATGATCCAAATTCTGACCTGAATAATATGTTTGAATGTCATCAATCTTTCAATATAGATTGATTTAATTTACACATTAATATAATTTCATTTAACTACTTTTATACCACTGCATTCCATACCACATTCTCAATTAAAAAATCACTTAAAGCAACTACTTCATCAATGTTTTTTCAAGAAAAATGGGACACGCAGGCATAAATTTCTTGTTCTAGGTAGAGAAAAGGCTTATTTCGTGAAGAACCACTCTGATTCTGACAAAAGGTATTTTGAAGATGAAATTACAAACATTTTAGATTTTCTCATAGACAACATATTCGATGAATTTGGCGGTCTGATTTTTCAACAAACAATCGGCATTCCAATGGGAACCAACTGTGCTCCTCTCCTAGCCGATCTATTTCTGTCCTCGTATAAAGCGGACTTCATTTAAGGGTTACTACGTGAAAACAAAAAGAAACTAGCCCAATCCTTTAATTGTACTTTTCGTTATATAGATGATGTGTTGTCGTTAAATAACGACAAATTCCAAGACTTTCTACATCTTACCTACCCCTGTGAGAAAAATATAAGCTGTGAGCTTGAAATTAAGGATACTACAGATACACCAAAGTTTGCTTCATATTTGGATTTGTTTCTTGAAATAGACTATGAGGGACATTTGAAGATAAAACTCAATGACAAACGTGATGACTTCAACTTTCCTATTCTTAATTTTCCCTTCTTGAGTAGCAATGTTGACTTTCGACAAAGAGGATTACTGCTGTCACAAAAGCTTCTTAACCAGGGTTTTATCAGGGATAAGTTGATGTCATCACATAGGAAATTTTACGGTCGTCATCACAATTGATTGACCATTACAGTGTTCCAATATCTAAGATGATGTTGGACCTGTTCCCACTGTCGTAACCTTTCATGTGCCTCCACCGATTTGTGACTTCCCCCGGATTGACTTTGTTGAACTTCACGACAGGTGCCGTTAACGGAGCAGGAACTCCTTACCCTTCCGGAGCACCTGGGTTCACTCCTGGTTTTTATAGGAGTTCGTGTTGTTCATTGTTTTTTAGTTTTCTGCGTTTATTTGTTGTGCTTGTGGTAGTTTTCTGCTTTTATTTGTTGTGCTTGTGGTTGTTCATTTGTCTTCCTGGGTTTGTCTGTCCAATGGGTTAGGTTTTTTTTATTGCTCCTTAGGAATATTTGTCCTTTTTTTTTTAAATAAAACAAATTTTGATATTATTTCAAGAAGTAATTATACTTTTCACATGAGTAATCTTTTAAAGTTTAAGCAGATGTATGTGTTTAAGATCAATTTTATTTTCGTATCCGCTGAAGCCTTGCCAAAAGCAAAAGAGAAGCACTAAATGTTCTTGTAGAAAAATAATAAAAATTCATCAAACGACAACATTTCGCAAATAAACCCATAAAATGAAGCAACTAATGCACGTCGCATACTTTCACTGAGAGAAATGTGTAACCTTTCATGTTGTCGGTGTTACAAAGTAATGGACATATCTTAAAAAGCTATAATTATGGAAAAAAAACATCGCAGGATGTATTTTTTTCTAGCTAGGATGTTTAACGAATATCCTTCAGCCTTCAATTTGTCAAGTATATGCGGAAAATATTTTAGAAGTTTAAATCTATTAGGTTTTAAATACTGACTTCCGTCGATTGTCTTTTCTCAAGTGTCTTTGTAATAGTCATTAACTTAATGTTTCATGCTTTTGTCAGGCAACCTTTGACAGTTTTTGTAGATACAAGGGTTTCATTCTATGATTTATAGGGATACTCCAGCATGACACAGGTTGTCGGTAAATAACAAAGTAGTGTCGGTCATTTTGAAGTTAGCATTTAGTAATTTCTACCGGGTTCATAAAAACGGACATGATTACATTCGGGAGCACCACATGTCATTCTCGTATCATTTTCATTACACCTACAAGGTTACATTACCAGTCCTTTGGTTCTTTGTAATGTTTAGTTCAATGTCTTTTTCGTCTGTATTGTGTTTGTTTGGTTGGACTTTTGTAGTATTTGTTCACTTTGTCTGTTCATGGTCACATATACTTGGTTTCTAATGTTTCTTTTACCTTATTGTTTCGTTAACAAATTTCCTTTTATTTTGATAGAAAAACTGCTGCCTTACTTGTTAGGAAAGTGATCTGAATACTAACGGTATAAAATATAAGGCGTATCATTACAGGGGGACATTCGTCAACTTTTTACATTTTTATGACATTAATAGTGCTGAAATATACAGTGCATGAATGAGTGTCATAAAACACCTGGTCAAAAGTAAAAAAGCTATGACTTTGCTCCTCCCAATTTGATGATAAGGTCTTATGGTGACCTAATAGTAAAAGTTTCTTAGAATCAGCAGATCTACTCTGGCTTACATGGAGGCTGTCGATAACGACAGCTTCCGTCCCACACTCCACATGTTGTTTCCCTCTGAAACACTTTCACTTTTGTTGGACATGGGCCTCAACGTTTGAAGATAAAAATTCTAAAACCTTACTGCAAATCTTCCTATAGTGTACAATAATGAATATAAATAAAATGCTAAAGGTGAAAAATGAAAGAGGAGTTTATGTCAAGGGCTTAAATTCGCAAAAAGTTTGACCCCTGTGCGCCCCAAGTTTTGAAAATCAAAATTATTAAATCATATTGGTCATCTACAAGTATTGTATGACAATAATACATAGAAATAATATAAATAAAAGGAAAAATAAAAGAGGAGTTTAAATGAGAAGTTCAAATTCACAATTTCAAAATCCCAGGTTTTGAAAATATCAAAATTATAAAATATTATTGCGCATCTTCATATAGTGTATAAAAATACTACATGGAAATAAATTCATAAAAGGAAAATGGAAAAGGAGTTCAATGCTAAAATTCACAATTTCCGAAATTTTACCCCTGTAAACCCCAAATGCAGTGTGACAATATTGTGCGAAAAATGAAAGAGGACTAGTACGTTAGGCCACAATCTTAAATTCACAATTTTAGAAATTTGACCCCATGTTGGCCGCAAGTTCTGAAAATCAAAATTCTAAAACCTTAATTATTGCGCGTCTACATACACTGTGGGACAGCAATGTATAGAAATAAAATGAAATGCATAAAATGAAAAATGAAAGGAGTTTAGGTCGAGAGTTCAAATTCATAATTTTTTTTAAATTCGACCCCTGTGGGCCCAATTTTTTGGAAATCAAAATTATAAAACCTTATCGGGTATCGGCATAGAGTGTGTGACAATACTGTATGGAAATGCATGAAGTTAAAAATGAACGCAGAGTTTATATCTCAGACGGACAGACTTTACCCGAACCTTCTTCGAAAGTTCGGAGATAATCAAGAAAGTCATCTTGTTGAGAAGAGTTCTGAGTGAAAAAAAATAGCCCTTAATCGGTTATAACATGATTTTAGGAAATCGTTTTTCTGTGATTTAATTTAAAAAGAAAGAATGATATTCAAGAAGGGAAAGTTAACAGTAGGAAAGTTTAAGTCATCACGTTTGTCATAAAGTTTTGTCTTCGAATTTCCCTCAATGTCTATTTCAAGAAACAAATCCAAATGTAAAGTGGACTTCGATGTATCTGTAGTTTCCTTAATTTCAAGCTCACTGGGGTAGATGGGATGTAGAAAGTCTTGGAATTTATCGTTATTTAACGACAACAAGTCATCTATATAACGAAAAGTGAAATTAAAGGATTCGGCTAGTTTCTTTTTGTTTTCACGTAGTAGCGCAGAAACAGATCGGCGACATTTTCTGCAGAAAGTTCGGGATATTTGTTGTCTATGTACAGTATTTCTAACAATACTGTATTTCGTTATATTGCGCTGTTAATCCCTTGATGAAAAATGATATTCTATTGCACGATCGGTAGAGTAACCGTGAAATATCACTTTTAATCAAAGAATCAAGTAAAGTCAAGAAATACCAAAGGGATATTCGAAGGAGAGAAAAATCGTTACAACTGACAAACTCCGGAGAACAACGAAGACAAGACCAAAACAATACACGCACTACAATTAAAAACTAAAAACGTATGAACAACATGAACCCCACCAAAAAACCGGGGGTAGACTCAGGTGCTCCGGAAGAGTAAGCAGTCTCTGCTTCCTGCAGGACATCAACTGTGCAATATGCACTGTAACACTAAAAGTCATTGCTGCCTGGCGTCGCGGATTAGAGAATGGATAGAAGGATTGCATAGGACAAGATCAAGTTTGATTAAAGGGGATTAAATGGGAGTGACGGGTTTATGAAATGTTTGATCCTGCCCAACTGTTTGCCGAAATTTTGGTCCTGGATATTTTTTCCAGCTGCTATTGCGGTCTACAATTTTAATTTCTTTCAAACAAAAAAAACATTTCCAGATTGACACAGGTCCTGCATTTTATTCACACCCAAAGCGATCTTGCCTTTTATTTCAAATTACATCCTAGCGCCCCCCCCCCCCCCCCCCCCCCCGAAATAAAAATTAAATGGTTGCTCCCTATTCTTCGTTACGTTACCAACCAAAATTTGAAACACGACAGACAAATTTTTTCTGTTATTATGAATTAAACCTATAAAGGTAAGAAGGTCTAATTTTGTTTACATACCAATGTATTTGTAGTCAGAGGACATAAAACGATTCTTGATACTTTATTTATCATTCAGACATTGACAATGCAATTATAACAAAACGATTATAACAGAATGTTAGTCAAACTGAAACCACAGTAAATTATACAGTGAACAAATCAAGTGATACATAATGAGACAAAAAAACAAAAATCGATAGCATTATGATTTTCATAATTTAATTTTAAAGATAAATCCAGGATCTTTTTATTCAAGATTTTGTATAACAGCCCTTACGAACAATTTGGCTCTGCGGCGAATACTTGTTGCAAATACTCAGCGAATAGGGATTTTCAGCTAAAATCTGTATTCGCAGAGTATTTGATAAGCATTCACATTTCGCATGCAAATTAGTTTTGAACGAATAGCCTGTGGCGAATACACTGCGATTAGAGACTATTCCCTGCATATTCACCACAAACCTAATTTGCATACCTGCAGTGAATATATGGCGAACAAGCTGCAAATACACTGCGAATTATTGTAAATCAATATTTATATTTACTTTTCACATTATTATTATATACGTGTATAAAAAATGCATGTATTTTTTATATCAAAAACAACTGGGATCCCATATGGTTACTTTTTATTTTGGTCTTTATAGCTTGTTTAAGAATTTGGGCATACAAGTAACAGTTCTAGTCAAAGAATGGAAAAAATGTATGTGTAAGATTAAAATGAATGCATACATGTATGGATATAGCAAAAAATTTTTTCAAACCAAATGTTTTTAAGTGTCAGATAATTTACGAAGAACTTTCTATTTCACTCTCTTTGAAGCATTTTCAACTTAATAATACAAATTCAATGTTATAAAGATAACGTACCAGCATTGCAGAAAAAAGCAGCATTTTTATACAATAATTCTTTTAGCTTGTCCAAATATACAAAATTTAGAATGTTTCTTCATTTTGTATGAAGAAGCATGTAACACATTAAAAACTGTCATTACTACGAAGAAATCAAATCCAAAGAGAAAACACAAAAACATTTCAACAATTTCCTGTCAAAATCTAAAGTGATCGGAGCCAAAACTCAAATTGGAAAATGAAATTGCTGAAAATAGTTTCCATCGTCACTGGAAGATAATAATGAAGTTGACCTACCGACTCTCACTGAAGATAGCTTAGGTCAACTTAATTATGATCTTAATCTTTATATTGAAAAAGAAGAGATTTACAAGTGCATACAAAAATTGAAAAATAACAAAGCTAGTGGTGAAGATGCTGTTATAAATGAGTATATAAAAGCAACCTGAACACAGTTTATTGATGACTATGAAAAATTGTTTAATTTAATATTTGAAACCGGAATTGTACCGTCGAGCTGGTTGGTTGGAAATATCATACCTATTTTTAAGAACAAAGGAGATAGCAGTGACCAAAAAGAATTTCCCCCGACAACTATTGTTAGTTGTCTGGGAAAATTATTTACAGCTGTATTAACCGAAAGATTGAATAAATATTCTGATAATTTTTTAATATTAAATGAAAATCAAAGTGGCTTTAGGCAAGGTTATTGTACTATAGATCATTTATTTACATTGTATGCTTTCTTTGAGCTTCTTAAACGTAAAAGGAAAAAGTTATACTGTGCGTTTATAGATTTTGAGAAAGCATTTGATAAAGTTTGGAGAGAAGGTTTATGGTATAAATTGCTTCTAAATAACATAAATGGAAAAATGCTTTATGTTGTACAAAATATGTATAAAGATATTAAATCAAATATTGTATATAATAATAGTAAATCAGATTTCCCTTGTGATAATGGTGTACGGCAAGGTGAAATATATCTCCCTTTCTTTTTGCCCTTTTTCTAAATGACCTAGAAGAGTTTCTGGATAGTCAAAATAGTACAGGTCTCTACTATTACAGATGAACTTGACAACACTTTGGGTATCTATCTTAAAATATTTGTTTTATTATATGCATACGATACAGTTTTAATGTCTGAATCCCCCGATGGGCTTCAAAATCAGTTAGATCTCTTCCAGCAGTACTGTATAACTTGGAAATTAAAGGTTAATGTGGGAAAAACCAAGATAATATGCTTTTCGGCAGGAAGGCTGCCGAATAATTTACAATTTACATTTGATGGGGTAAATATCGAAATTGTATGCGAATTTAATTATTTGGGTATTCTTCTAACCAAGACAGGAAACTTTAAGAGATCTATTAAAGCACAGACTGATAAAGGGACACGGGCTATGTATGAAATTCTAAAAAGAGGGAAATATCATAGACTTACAGTTTCATGTCAGTTAGATTTATTTGATAAAGTTGTCATACCGATTCTTCTGTACGGGTTTGAATTATGGGGGTTTAGCGATTTAGTCTAATAGAAAAGGTGCATTTGAGAATTTGTAAATTATTGTTAAATTTGAAATCATCCACTCCGAATTGTATGATCTATGGGGAATTAGGGCGTTTCCCACTCAGTATTTATGTAAAACAGAGAATGGTATCTTATTGGTGTAAACTAGTCATGGGCAAAGAATCAAAATTGTGTAATATTATGTACAGATGTATGTATTATTTGTCGAATATGCAGAACGTTTATTTTAAATGGTTAATGTATGTAAAAGGTATTTTTGATGAATGTGGACTGACAAATGTATGGGATTCACAACTTTTTATTAGTGAAAACTGGCTCAAAAATAGAGTGAAATTGAGTTTGTGCGATCAATTCAAACAGAAATGGCATGATGATCTCCAAAATTGTTCGAAGGCTGTAAATCATAAACTTTTTAAAGATGTTTTTGAATTTGAAGAATATTTCAATATACTTGAAGAGAGAGATTTTTTAACATTTATTAAATTCAGAACAGTAAATCATAAACTTACTATTGAAAGCGGTAGATGGCACAATATAGATAGCAAAATAGAAAATGCGAATTATGTAATTCTGATGTTGGCGATGAGTTTCATTATATTTTATCATGTAAACATTTTTCCTTTGAAAGAAAGCTATACATCGAGAACAGACTGACTGTTAGGCCAAATATTTTATATTTTAAGGAGATCATGTCTACTAGAAATAAACAAAAACTTATAAAATTGTGTAAATTTATTAGAATTATAAACAAAAAGTGGCTAACTTATATATTTATAATTATCTATACTTACCTTAATTCTCTTATAATCTTTGTACATATATATATTGTATATATGTTATGTGTTTTGTATAATATCTCTGTACCTATGTATATGGTTATGAGAATAAAGATATTGTTATTGGTTAAATGTATAGTTATGTGATTAAAGTGACCAATGACATCTCATGTTCCTGTGAATATACTATGAATTGCACTTAAAGATTTAATAGTCTTTCTGGAGAATATCCAGCGAATTGATTCGAAAAGTTAAAGTTTTTCGGAGAACATCCGGCGAATTATGAAATTCATACAAAATACTAAGTTGCTGTAGCGAATATATGGCAAATTATTCCAACTTTTCTATAAAGCAGTGATTAGTTCGCAGCATATTTACAGGTACATACGAACATCTTGCGAACTGCTGCAGTGAATTAGTGAATAAGCAGGACAATTGCTAGATGTTTGCGGCATATTCGCTTCAGGAAATTTGGTCTGTAAAGGAGTACACATAAAATTAATTTAAAAAGTTTATTCATTTTTTCCGATGCCAATATTTTACTTTAAATTCTTGGAATTTAAGAATTAAGAAATAAAGAATTAAATTTTTGTGATAATTCATGGTCGAAATCGGAGAGATTTAATTTCACCCGATGTGTAGTACTCTTAATTCAAATAAATTAAGCATGGATGGATTCAAAAATCAATTTTCCTTTACTACACAAAACAAAAAATGCATCACTGCTGAAAGTTAATATCGACATTTAACTTTGAATATTTTTCGCCTTTGTTTAATTTCTTATTCTTTAAGGAAAATAAAACTATTTCCAGTTCCTGTAGTTTGGAACTATAGCCCTTATTCTTAACACTCGCAGATTCTACATTAAGGGTTACAAAATAAATTTAAAAATAAAAATAATGATAAAATGGAATTACTTTCTTACGACCCACGAACAGAACACTTGAGGTCTATTCCGGATATAACACCACTGAACAATGTCCACAGCAGTAATTTCACTGATGATTGTAAATAATGGACGGAATTATGTTATTATAAATGTATATACCGCGATTTCAGTTTCCTAGTAGTCGCAGTCGTATTGTTGGAACTCCATTCTGTACTGTACGTCCTTTGATGTAAAACCTTGCCCCAGCGGGATAGACCCTCTCACGCTCCATGTAACAGGCATAACTCTCTATATTAAGCGGTTGCCATTGAGAATCTGCAGCATTTTCGATAAGAAAATGAACCTCCACATCACCACTTGGCTCACAAGACGGGAAAATCTGTGCACACTGCTTTTCCACGGAAGAAGAGACAAATGAAAGCCAAGTAAATTGTGTTCCTGGCTGATATTTGGCCAAATCCCTTGAAGATATTTTCATTTTGCGATATGTTGTTGATTTGTCACGTTCTAAAGTTTTCCAACAGAAAAGTAGCAAGTGAAACATCAAGATATACGGACCAAGAGCCAGATCTTTGGATGTCGGTTTGAATCCATCATCACGCTGTCTACGTAAGGCCGTATTCAGATAGGTATACAGTTGAGTCGTTTCATCAGTGTACACATTTACAATCATTCTATAAAAGTCTAGTTGATTTTCGCACTCATTTAAACATACACTGGCTTCTTTACATGCAGGATAAAGAGACTGTGCAATTCTGTCTCTGGCAACTTTCCAGTTGGTTCCAGTATTAACATATTTGAAAATATCATTCAATAACACAGGCAGTGATTTGGTTCTATCGATAACAGACGGGTGAAACGCTTTTTTATACGCAGCAAGTGTTAATCTGAAAAGTCCAAATTCTTCGTTTTCAATCGTTCTGGATCCATTGTAAAAAGTGTCAATTTCATCGTCATCTGTTGGGCTGATATGATTTTTAATAATTGTGGAAACATCTGAATATCCAAACATTTCTGCGATTTCTTCTGCTGTGTTGCCTCCGTTGTTGCCCTTCTCTGATATTCCATCTTTTGCTTTTAAGTCTTTATCACATGCTTGAAACTTCAACAGTTTCCTGATGACTGACTTGTTGTTCCACCATACAGCTTGTTGTAGTATTCCCCATCGTCGATCTTCTGGAATTAGGTTTATCAGGAATGGTTTTATTGGATGGTCCGGTGTTCCAAGAATTCGCCAAACCTCATTCCACCTCCCCATTTTTGCTGCTGTGAAAAGATCTTGTATATCTTTGTGGTCTTCTTCAATGCTCCGTGCAGTTGACGATAAAGTCCCCATGATGAACTAAAATAAATAACAATGCTACTATTTCAAAACTCTTTACCTGTAATACGCACTCGTGTTTAAACGCGTGTTTTATATTCTATCATTGAGATCATGTGGACAATCTCTAACATGTCTAAGACTCTATTTTTCATTTCCACAATTTTTTATAATTTTAATACAATATATTTCTTGGATTAAAATTTTTATGTGTTGAACAAACCAAGATAAAGTTCATATATATAATATGAACGTAATTTAAATAAGCCGAGCTACTCGTGTATAACACATTCAGTTTTCACGGAAGAAATGAATTTTAGCACCTTGTGTTGTGAAAGGAAAAATTTTTAAAATGTGTTATGGATATATGTTTCTCTACGTTTTAGAATATTTAATAAACAAATTAAATGGTGTTTAATACTATTTCAATTCCATCGAAGACTGTTATGTAATTTTTTGTCAATTTTGTTCACTTGAAAATTAAAGTAGAGGCTCTCAAGAGCCCGTATCGCTCACCTGGATTGAACTTTTCACTTCGAGCAGGACTAAAAATTTAGGTGTTGCAGTCAATGGACACATTTCTAAAAGAGAACCATCTAAGGACCATTACTGCTAAGTATTGTTCCAACTCGCTAAGTGGTTTCGGACAAGAAGATTTTTAAATGAATTTTCCAATAGGGTCCTATGTTAAACTATGTTCGGCTGTGGCGGCCATATTGGTGGACAATCGGAGTGGTAGGACATATTTCTGAAAGACGACCTCCTATGGACCATTGCTGCCAAGTCTGGTTCCAATTGGTTAGGTAATTTCAGACAAGATTTTTCAATGAATTTTCCCATAGGACCCTATGTTAAACTAAGTCGCTTGTGGTGGCCATCTTGGTTGAAATCTGGGTCATCAGACACAGTTCTTTTAGGGGACCATCTGAGGACCATTGCTACCAAGTATAGTTCTAATTGGCTTAGTGGTTTCAGACAAGAATATTTTTGAGTGAATTTCCCATAGGGGCCTATGTTAAACCAAGTTCGGCTATGGCGGCCATCTTGGTTCACAGTTCACAAAATCTGACATATTTCTGAAAGAGGACCTCCTAAGGACCATTGCTGCCAAGTCTGGTTCTAATTGGTCAAGTTGTTTCAGACAAATTTTTTCAATGAATTTTCCCATAGGGCCCTTTGTTAAATTAAGTTCGGTTGTGGCGGCCATCTTGGTTAACAGTCCGGGTCATTTGACACAAATCTAAAAGAGGACCATCTAAGGACCATTGCTATCAAGTCTAGTTCTAATTGGCTTAGTGGTTTCAGACAAGAAGATTTTTAAATGAATTTTCCTGTAGGGTCCTGTTAAACTAAGTTCGGCGATGGTGGCCATCTTGGTTAATGGTCCGGATCATCGGACATATTTCTGAAAGAGAACCTCCTTAGGACCATTACTGCCAAGTTTGGTTCCAATTGGCTCAGTTGTTTCATAGAAGAAGATTTTTTTTAATTCATCTCCCCTTTTTTCTATTTTTAGTAACAGCAGCCATGTCGGTTGGAAGTCAGGGATGCCAGACATATTTTTGGAAGGGGCCACCAAAGACCATTCCACCAAAGTTTGGTCCCAAGTGGTTTCAGAGGAGAAGATCTTTAAAGGAAAGTTTACACCAAGTGTCGTCTTTAAAGTGCAAAAGCTCCTATAAGGGGTCAATCAATGAATTTGGTCATGTTGAGTTATTTGTAGATCGTACTTTGGTGACAAAAACTGCAGTTTACCCCTATGTTCTATTTTTAGCAATGTCGGCCATGCTGGTTGGCAGGCGGGGTCATCAAACATATTTTTAAAACTAGATACCCGAATGATGCTTATGACAAAATTTAGTCCCATTTGGCCCAGTAGTTTCAGAGGAGAAAATTTTTGTAAAAGTTAACGGACTATATTTTTTTCATTTTTTGAATATTTTTATCACTAAAATTCAAACCACTGTGTTTATTATGTTATTTTCATCATCTACCTGACACTTTTTTTTCTCGAAAAGTGCAGTATTTAAAGGGCACTTATAAAGTGAGAAACGGAATCGAAACGAAACGAAACGAAATATAACGAAACGAATACAACAAGATACAACGAAACATAACGAAACGAAATGAAAAATGAAGAAACGAAATATAACAAAACGAAACGAAATAATACATTAACCCAGATAATTCTTGAAAAGAGAATCGTTTGGCCACGGGCGCTTGTTACTGTTAAAGAAAAAACATATATCCTTAATGATATTTTTAACAGAAACAAGTGCCTGTGCGTTTGGCCTGGTCGTAGTCGTCCAAATGGCAGTTTTGGCGAAGCTCTTGATAATAGTAATTATCATCCTTCCCTGTGATTCTATCAGCTTGTTGAGCAGCTCCGAAAAATTCGTATCGAGAAGCGCGTGTGCTGAGAAGGAGATATCAACAGTCAGCAGGACTTATCAACAAATTCTCCCAACGTTTGGCAGCTTAGAAACTTATTTAATACTGTGGATTCATTAATATTCGTTGTATATCAATTTTCGTGTTTTTCGTGGGTCCCAGTTAACCACGAATTTAAATATCCAACGAAAAATAATATTTTTACTTCAGATTAAATACACTGAAGTTTGAATCCACGGAGTTTTGATGTACCTATCCGAGGCAACATTGAAGAATTACATTTTTACAGCATGTACTTGGAAACTGAGACAACATTGAAAAATTACGTTTTTACAGCATGTACTTGGATACTGACATATGATGAGTCAGCAATGTCCATAGAGGATATAATGTTTCGTGTAATTTTGTCTTTGGTAACAAATAAACGCTCAAACAATTTTCTTTAAAAATATCTTGACTGTAAATTGTCGCGGGATTCACTTCCGTTTTTTTTTATTCAAACATTCAAGAAAAATATTAATCCTAAGTAGGCCTAAACAATACAGAATTTCTTATAAATTCAAACAAATATTTAAAATATCAGCCGCCCGACACAATATGTACATATTATCAGGTTTTCTGCAAACGTGTATCGTAAAATATCAGCCGAGAGACACAATGTGAAGCTTTTTCGGCGAGTGAGCGAAGCGAACGAGCCAAAACGCTTCATATTGTGTCGAGCGGCTTATATTTTACAATATTTGTTTGAAGAAAACTTGATGATCAATTTATCGTATTGTTAACTAGCAATCTTAATGGAATTTCTTACTTTTCAATGGCCATCCGCCTATAACCGGATGTTTTCCTGATATATTCGGGTCAACGTTGGGTCAAACATTATGACGTCGCTGATATATTCGGGTCAGCTCATATTACGGTCGGGTCAACTCTTTACGACGTCACAGTGCCTAAATACGGGAAATTCTGAAGGCGTCAGCAGGTCGATATAGCCATAGGGAAATACAATAAAAAGCTTTTTAGCTCGTTCGCTACGCTCACTCGCCGAAAAAGCTTCACATTGTGTCTCGCGGCTGATATTTTACGATATACGTTTGCAGAAAACCTGATAATATGTACTTACGTTTCAGATGATACAAATATTATCTGCATTTTGACAGCTAGATATCGTAAAATATCACCCCGCTCGACAGAATATGAAGCTTCATATTCTTGTTCACGGGATGATATTTTACGATATCTAGCTGTCAAAATGCAGATAATATGTACTTGTTTAAACGGAATATTTTAGATGAAAGGAAACACCCCTGTGTTCTCTTAATCAATTAATGATCGTTTTGTTTTTTATTCAATGCATTTTTGAACTCGAATTTTTACTATGATTTTCATGTAAACTCCGGGGTTTTATCTCTCCAATTAGACAACTGTTCAAAATGAACCCTACCACATACAACTCATATTGCGTATTGGCTTCGTGTTTTTAAATTTTCCGGCCTCTATTGTAACATTCAAAAACATTAGCGATATTAATCGATGTGTGATGCGTTCTATTAAAAATCGCTAAATGGATGCTTTATGTTCGCAAATTGTTATTGTTTAAAGACTGCACACTGAATTTAGTACTCCATGAGCATGGCGTACAGTACCTGTAACGTACAGTATAAAGCTTTGATGTTTCAAATATACTTGTTAATTGAATTTAAATATTTTAAAGACATTGGACCCCTTTCTAAAGACCCTGTACCCCATTCTAAAGATATCGGGACACAAAATGTGAAATGCGTCCAAAATTCAACATTGCTTAAAGTAAGGTCTACAGTATATAATATTTCGAAGGTAACCGAACGGTTGAATATACATGTAAAATGTAATTATTTTACAGACTGTGCACCCTGACGTAGGAAATTGGGCGAAAAATCTTAAATTAGGTCTTTTATAAATCCACATTGACTCATAGACTTTTTGACCGCAGACATTGAAAAAATCTGCTCCGCTTTAATGCAGCATTACATATGCAGCTGAACCTTTTGATCAGACTATATATATATGGGTCATTTTCAAAAAAAGTGCATTTTTAACATTGCAAAATTGAGAAAAAAACCATTTGTCTGAATCATCATATTTATTAAACTTGCAAAATATATGATACTTCTTGAACAAAATACTCAAATATGCAATCTTAATGACATAACATAAAAATATTATTGACACATTTTCGACTGATGGTGCAAAATTTTGTCTATCCTGTTACTACATTTGTGAGAATTTTTTACTATCAACAGGAAAAATGTGAAAAACTTATTGATTATTTCTCAAAGGTACGTTAGTGATGCATCAGAAAACAATAACAGAATATTTAATTTCTTTGCATTAACGGGATAAAAATATCACTTAATATTGTGTCCTGAAAAAAATAAAAATTGATTTTCAAATGCTGCAAAAATTGCTACAATCAACGCAAAACTAACTGAAGCACTTCCTTATATTCGGCTTATATTGGACTTTTGAATCAATCCATCACTTAGTTCTTTGATTACATATAATTTTAATAAAACGGTATTTTCTATGGTAACAGGAACGGACATCGAAGGTTTACATAATTATACATATTTGTCTATCCTGTTACCAAGTTGGGGTAACAGGACAGCAAGTAACAGGATAGACAAAATTATATGTTTATTGATTCTATTGCAAAACAACAACTCCCCTTGCATAGTTGTTTGTTTTTTTCTTAAAGATATGTAGACTATCAAATGTTTCATTTCATTTTCAAATATTTCATAATGTCTATCCTGTTACTTTATTCAAGATAACAGGATAGACAGTAACAGGATGGACAAAATTATATGTTTATTGATTATATTTCGAAATAACAGCTCCCCTTACATTGGTGTATGGTTTTTTCAGTTAGCGTTCTTTGTTTCCAAAGAGATAGTGACCCTTTTGATAACGTATGGGTGTAGTAATGTATAAATTTGTTGGTAACATGATAGACATTTTAAAAGGGTACGCTATCGGTTTGACTTACTTTTTTGGTTATGACTTCGCTTCTGTTTCTTCTAACGTTCTATTGTTTTGGTTGTAATTTGGAAAATATTTGTACTTTCGATTTCATCATAGAAGATATTCGTATTTGCAGGCAAAAATTATTGCTCTGCAAATTTAGCACCGATAACAGGACAGACAAGCATTTCATGGACGCCAACATAATTTACATTTTTATGAGCAGATATATATATATATATATATATATATATATATATATATATATATATATATATATATATATATATATATATATATATATCTTCAAGACTTTACTTTCTTGTTAAAATTCAATTATATGCTATTAAAATAAAATGCTCCGCTGGGCGCAGCTAGATACGACCGCAGATGTCGAACCCTGAATAGTTGGGGCAATTATGAACACAAGATTCAAGCTTGATACAATACTGAATTTGGATTGTGAATAAATATTTGACACAGCATAGGTTTCTGACACAGAATGAATGTTGTCTAAGAACTTAAAAATTTTTAATTTACCTATTCAAACCATATCAGTATTATTTGTTTTTATATATAAATCAGAAATAACCAATTTAAAATTTAAAATTGGGCACACATATCAATTTCTTGCTATTGCGCAATACTGTGCAATTGAAGATTTCTTGCTATTGTGCAATACTGTGCAATTGAAAATTTCTTCAAATATTTGACACATAATAGGTTTCTGACACAGAATAACTGAAATCAAAGAACTTAGAATTGGTCATATGATTTGAATTTATATTCAATTTTTTGCTTCTTGTGCAATACGATGTGCTGTGGAGAATTGCCCCCCCCCCCAAAAAAAATAATAATTTACCCCTTTTTTTTAGCTTTTGTGCAATACACTATGAGCCCCCCTCCCAAAAAAAAAACAAAAAACAATAAAATTTATTGTAACCCCCCCTTTTTTTGCTAAAAAAAATTAGAAATTTTTTTTTTAATTTATGAAATATGAAATGAGAAAAAAATTACCCCCTCCCCAATTTCTCATTTACCCCCCCCCCCCCCCCCCTAAATTTTGTTTTCAACCCCCCCACCCCCCCCCCCCCCCATTTCTTTATACTTTGCAATCATAACAGCCCATTTAATTACACCATAACATATTAAAATAGAAAATGACATCATAGTCATGGATGGAAAATTTTAAATATACATAATTTAAAAGCAGTTTAGATGAGATAAACAAAAAAGCTTCATCAGCACATTTTATATTGGCAAATTTCCAATGAAGTTCATTAAACTAGAGTTATTGGCAAATTTCCAATGGAATTTGTTAATAATAAAGTTTTGATAACAGGGCACACATATCAATTTCTTGCTATTGCACAATACTGTGCAATTGAAAATTTCTTCAAATATTTGACACATAATAGGTTTCTGACACAGAATAACTGAAATAAAGAACTTAGAATTGATCATATGATTTGAATTTATATTCAATTTTTTGCTTCTTGTGCAATACAATATGCTGTGGAGAATTGCCCAATCCCTCCCAAAAAAAAAAATTACCCCTTTTTTAGCTTTAATTTTGGACCCCGATTTGGACCAACTTGAAAACTGGGCCCATAATAAAAAAAACTAAGTACATGTTTAGATTCAGCATATCAAAGAACCCCAAGAATTCAATTTTTGTTAAAATCAAACTAAGTTTAATTTTGGACCCTTTGGACCTTAATGTAGACCAATTTGAAAACGGGACCAAAAATTAAGAATCTAAATGCACGGTTAGATTCGGCATATCAAAGAACCCCATTAATTCAATTTTCGATGAAATCAAACAAAGTTTCATTTTGGACCCCGATTTGGACCAACTTGAAAACTGGGCCCATAATAAAATAAAATGCTCCGCTGGGCACAGCTAGATACGACCGCAGATGTCGAACCCTGAATAGTTGGGGCAATTATGAACACAAGATTCAAGCTTGATACAATACTGAATTTGGATTGTGAATAAATATTTGACACAGCATAGGTTTCTGACACAGAATGAATGTTGTCTAAGAACTTAAAAATTTTTAATTTACCTATTCAAACCATATCAGTATTATTTGTTTTTATATATAAATCAGAAATAACCAATTTAAAATTTAAAATTGGGCACACATATCAATTTCTTGCTATTGCGTAATACTGTGTAATTGAAAATGTCTTCAAATATTTGACACATAATAGGTTTCTGACACAGAATAACTGAAATCAAAGAACTTAAAATTGGTCATATGATTTGAATTTATATTCAATTTTTTGCTTCTTGTGCAATACAATATGCTGTGGAGAATTGCCCCCCCCCCCCCCAAAAAAAAAAAATAATTTACCCCTTTTTTTAGCTTTTGTGCAATACACTATGAAGTTGCACATTGACCCCCCCCTCCCAAAAAAAAAACAAAAAACAATAAAATTTATTGTAACCCACCCCCTTTTTTTGCTAAAAAAAATTTGAAATTTTCTTTTTAATTTATGAAATATGAAATGAGAAAAAATTACCCCCTCCCCAATTTCTCATTTACCCCCCCCCCCAAATTTTGTTTTCAACCCCCCCCCCCCCCCATTTCTTTATACTTTGCAACCATAACAGCCCACTTAAATACACCACAACATATTAAAATAGAAAATGACATCATAGTCATGGATGGCAAATTTTAAATATACATAATTTAAAAGCAGTTTAGATAAGATAAATAAAAAAGCTTCATCAGCACATTTTATATTGGCAAATTTCCAATGGAATTTGTTAATAATAAAGTTTTGATAACAGGGCACACATATCAATTTCTTGCTATTGCGCAATACTGTGCAATTGAAAATTTCTTCAAATATTTGACACATAATAGGTTTCTGACACAGAATAACTGAAATAAAGAACTTAGAATTGGTCATATGATTTGAATTTATATTCAATTTTTTGCTTTTGTGTAATACAATATGCTGTGGAGAATTGCCCCCCCCCCCCCCCAAAAAAAAAAAAAAAAAATAATTTACCCCCTTTTTAGCTTTAATTTTGGACCCCGATTTGGACCAACTTGAAAACTGGGCCCATAATAAAAAAACTAGGTACATGTTTAGATTCAGCATATCAAAGAACCCCAAGAATTCAATTTTTGTTAAAATCAAACTAAGTTTAATTTTGGACCCTTTGGACCTTAATGTAGACCAATTTGAAAACGGGACCAAAAATTAAGAATCTAAATGCACGGTTAGATTCGGCATATCAAAGAACCCCATTAGTTCAATTTTAGATGAAATCAAACAAAGTTTAATTTTGGACCCCGATTTGGACCAACTTGAAAACTGGGCCCATAATAAAAAAACTAAGTACATGTTTAGATTCAGCATATCAAAGAACCCAAAGAATTCAATTTTTGTTAAAATCAAAACTAAGTTTAATTTTGGACCCTTTGGACCTTAATGTAGACCAATTTGAAAACGGGACCAAAAATTAAGAATCTAAATGCACGGTTAGATTCGGCATATCAAAGAACCCCAATAGTTAAATTTTCAATGAAATCTAACAAAGTTTAATTTTGGACCCTTTTGGCCCCTAATTCCTAAACTGTTGGGACCAAAACTCCAAAAATCAATCCCAACCTTCCTTTTGTGGTCATAAACCTTGTGTTTAAATTTCATAGATTTCTATTTACTTATACTAAAGTTATTGTGCAAAAACCAAGAAAAATGCTTATTTTGGCCCTTTTTTAGCCCCTAATTCCTAAACTGTTGGGACCAAAACTCCCAAAACAATCCCAACCTTCCTTTTGTGGTCATAAACCTTGTGTTAAAATTTCATAGATTTCTATTTACTTATACTAGAGTTATTGTGCGAAAACCAAGAAAAATGCTTATTGGGCCCTTTTTTGGCCCCCGATTCTTAAACTGTTGGGACCAAAACTCCCAAAATCAATCCCAACCTTCCTTTTGTGGTCATAAACCTTGTGTTTAAATTTCATAGATTTCAATTAACTTATACTAAAGTTATAGTGCGAAAACCAAATGTCTTCGGACGACGACGCTGACGACGGACGACGACGCAGACGACGACGACGACGACGACGCCAACGTCATACCAATATACGACCGCAAAAATTTTGCGGTCGTATAAAAACTAAGTACATGTTTAGATTCAGCATATCAAAGAACCCCAAGAATTCAATTTTTGTTAAAATCAAACTAAGTTTAATTTTGGACCCTTTGGACCTTAATGTAGACCAATTTGAAAACGGGACCAAAAATTAAGAATCTAAATGCACGGTTAGATTCGGAATATCAAAGAACCCCAATAGTTCAATTTTCGATGAAATCAAACAAAGTTTCATTTTGGACCCTGATTTGGACCAACTTGAAAACTGGGCCCATAATAAAAAAACTAAGTACATGTTTAGATTCAGCATATCAAAGAACCCCAAGAATTCAATTTTTGTTAAAATCAAACTAAGTTTAATTTTGGACCCTTTGGACCTTAATGTAGACCAATTTGAAAACGGGATCAAAAATTATGAATCTAAAAGCACGGTTAGATTCGGCATATCAAAGAACCCCAATAGTTAAATTTTCAATGAAATCGAACAAAGTTTAATTTTGGACTCTTTTGGTCCCTAATTCCTAAACTGTTGGGACCAAACTCCAAAAATCAATCCCAACCTTCCTTTGTGGTCATAAACCTTGTGTTTAAATTTCATAGATTTCTATTTACTTATACTAAAGTTATTGTGCAAAAACCAAGAAAAATGCTTATTTGGGCCCTTTTTTAGCCCCTAATTCCTAAACTGTTGGGACCAAAACTCCAAAAAACAATCCCAACCTTCCTTTTGTGGTCATAAACCTTGTGTTAAAATTTCATAGATTTCTATTTACTTATACTAGAGTTATTGTGCGAAAACCAAGAAAAATGCTTATTGGGCCCTTTTTTGGCCCCTGATTCTTAAACTGTTGGGACCAAAACTCCCAAAATCAATCCCAACCTTCCTTTTGTGGTCATAAACCTTGTGTTTAAATTTCATAGATTTCTATTAACTTATACTAAAGTTATAGTGCGAAAACCAAATGTCTTCGGACGACGACGCTGACGACGGACGACGACACAGACGACGACGACGACGCCGACGCCAACGTCATACCAATATACGACCGCAAAAATTTTGCGGTCGTATAAAAATAATTTTGCCGATTTGA
This sequence comes from Mytilisepta virgata, assembly GCA_028015205.1. Taxonomy (NCBI): domain Eukaryota; kingdom Metazoa; phylum Mollusca; class Bivalvia; order Mytilida; family Mytilidae; genus Mytilisepta; species Mytilisepta virgata. The sequence goes on along the minus strand of CM051520.1, from coordinate 16,861,094 downwards.
AAAGATACAAAAAATCATTGAAAAATAATGTGCAAACATGGTTCTCTCAGTCCGGGCACTCGCAAATTGCTCAATATTGAGCTTCAAAATCAATTTATTTTGGATCGCAAGGAGAAAATCGTTCCCATTCTAGATATGCCGATTTGAAAAAAAATTGCGAACTTTTGTTAAAGCACAAAAAAATAATGCCATTGTGTCTGAATATTTTTTTTTAACATAGGTGGACAGGAAAATGGACTTTTTTTTTTAAAATGACCCATATAAAAGACCCCTTTTCATTTCGTTTCGTTATGTTTCGTCTAGTCATTTTCTTTTCGTTTCGTTTTGCTGTATTTCGTTTTGTTTCGTTTCGATTCCGTTTCTCACTTTATAATTACCCGTATTTAAATGATGATCAATCAGAACACAGACAGGTAAACTTATAAGGCATCGTTATATGCTGAGGGAAACGCAATACATAGTCAACAGTAACAGCAAGGGTAGAATTTTGCTACGATCAAAATAAAATATGATTTCTAAGATTATGTTGTTTTTGTAGTGACAAAGTCTACTATGATTTATGAATGAGATTATTTTTACTAATTTCATGACACAAAGTAAATGGTATATTGTGCTAAATGTTTTTGCTAGTTCCAGAATCTTGTTCATTAAATGTTTTTTTGAATACACTAAAAATGAGAGTACTATACCTTTATATAGTAACAGCTCCTGAAATCTGCCGTTGCGTATGTCGAATCATTTACATTTATACCAGCAAAAACGAAAATTTTCACAATTTCGGAAAATCTGATTTAGAAAAAAAAACTATAAATAGATATAACGGAAATACCATGTAAGTATTAATAGCTTATTTCCAGATAGTTTTAAATAGATTTGTTTAGTGAACTTTTAATACAGAAAACAGTTACGAAATACAAAGGAGTACAAATTTATGTACCGATTACTCGATTTAAGAGATTATTACAATATGCATACCACGGACAACTGACAAGGTCGAATGGGAATACCACATTTTCTTTTTATATCTCCGTTATGAAATAAGTTGCTACTTTCAACATAAACTTGAGTGAAATCATATTCCTAGGTATTATAAAATAAAAGGCATGTCTATTTTGGCCGTTTTCTGAAACTTTTAAGTATACTTTAAATATCTGCTAAAAAATGTAGACCTCTTCACGAATGTTTTAAAAAAAATGCGATTGAAATGTCTTATGAAAAGAAGTAATTTTCTTAAATCTGAACGGACCGTATTTTATTCTCGTTAACAGTAGATTTCAAGGCTATTGGTTGTACACGGTGCAATGACAAATTTAAGATTACAGTTTTTATTAAAACGGAAACTTTTTAGCCAAACAGAAAATAACTAGACAATATGAAGTAACATTAAGTTTGTAGATCATGTAGATCATGGTATTGGTTATTTGATGTATGGATAGTAATTAAGACAAGTAAGGTAAATCCGGAGGGCCATACCAGATACAAAGACAAAACAGAGTTTGGTAAGAACGAAAACAACAGACAAACAACACAATGAAAAATAAAAAATGATGAGCAACATGGACCTCACAAAAAAAAATGGTAGAACTCAGTTGGTCCGGATGGGTAATTATTTAAAAGAACACCCACCATTCTGCTCATTTGTTTGTCTGGTGTTGGTAGGTTTCTTGTTAATTGGCAACAAGCGAGAGGAAGTTTTGGATTTATTCTTGACAGGAAACCCTGACGTAAGTTAAAGCAAAGGATTAACGCTTGAATTTCATTGCCGTTCATCTTCAAATCCACTTATGCTTTTTAAAAATCTCACACCCAACTGTAATTTCAAGACGGCCCATGTCCCACCGATACGTCACATTTGTGTTGCTGAAAGGAAGAACTGCAAATCAGCAAATTACAGTTTTGTTGCTGGCATTGTATTTCGTGCTCTTTCTTGAAAATCACAAAAGGTTTCTTTCAAATCAAAAGGTCTTCATGCATAGCCCTGTTCTTAGATTGTTTTGGCTTTACCCATTTGGTCTTTTTGACCATAAAAATTTGGGTATCAATGAAATTTAACTCATTTATTGTATATCTAAAGAAGAAAATTCTGAAACAGTTCATTGTGACAGGGAGTCGTTTATATCGCTTTATGAAATGATTAACTGCACATAAAACCTTCCATACTCGTAATACCTAATCACACTACCCTATATTTGGCAGTATTATGAACTGTTATATACTTTTATCGGCTACCCTATATAATTACCCATTCTATTCATATATATTTTAATACTGTGATTATCTTCCAGGTTTTCGTGTGCGTCTGGAAAATACTCGGTATTACTTATTTCAAAGAAAACGGATTAAATTGGGACACTTGCGACTGTTTTTTCTGAAATCGCATTTAGAGTTTTTAGAAACGGGTGTTCACATTTAAATATATATAAAAATAATAACATTGGAAAACGATTATAAATAGATTGAACGGTATTTATGGAAAGTATTTATGTCCAAGGAATAACCGTTACTAAATATGGTCAAAAGTTTTAGGTTCTGTTTTTTCAAGTATGTTTTGTGCTATTGGCTGCAAAGTTTACCCTTAGTATCAAAAAGGTAAAACTACGAATGTTTCGCTTAACACGATTTTCCAACGAAAAGTTAACAATAAACACAAATCTTAAGAAGTATGTAGAAAACATGTTACGAAGTCGGCACTAGACATCCCTGCCATCTGAAATGCTTTGTGGATTACTTTGAACATAAGTTTATTTTTTATGTTTAAGATCTTCTACCTTACACAAAAGTTTTGCAAAATGTAGAAGGAAGGTTATATACTCCATATGATGATGCTGGAAGAACATCCCCGTCTAGATATTTATAATTGGTTATAGCTAGAGAAAATAAAATATGAATACGCAAGTTTTCGAAAAATAAATTAACGCAGATGGGAAAACGTTGATAAAATTATATACGACTTCTAATCCATCTAATACTCCATTGTTTCACCGTGTTAAGGTCGAAATCTATGATAATTGCCCTTACTGGTTCCAATCCGGCCTGGAGTGGAGCTCTTTCTATCTGGTCACATATGCTGAACGTGACTGATTTTAGTTGTCAATACATATAAAACAGCAGTTTATTATATATCCCTACCCAGCATGTTGTTCATATTGACAGTGTACTGTACCCACAGAGGCAGGTCTTTTTCCCGTGCATTTATTTCACTTCTAGGGTCATTTCAACAAAAGACTCCCAGGAGCCTGTATCGCTCACCTGATAGTGCATTGCCTATTACATACAGAGATCAGTTCTTACAGGGTTAAAAGTTCGGCTGTGGTGGTCATCTTGGTTGATAGTTTGGGTCAACAGACACAATTCTGAAAGAGGGCCATCTAAAGACCATTGCTGCAAAGTTTGGTTCCAACCTCCCGAAGTTTCAGACAAGATTTTTTAATGAATTTTCCATAGGGTCCCATGTTAAACTATGTTCGGCTGTTGCGGCCATCTTGTTTGATAGTCTGGTTCATCGGACATAATTCTGAAAGAGGACCATCTAAGGACCATTGCTGCTAAAATTGGTTGCAATTGGCTCAGTAGTTTCAGACAAGATGATTTTTAAATGAATTTTCTATAGGGTTCTATGTTAAACTAAGTTCGGCTGTGGCGACAATCTTGGTTGATCATCCAGTTCATCGCACACAATTCTAAAAGAGGACCATCTAAGGAACATTGCTGCTAAGTTTGGTTGCAATTGGCTCAGTGATTTCAGACGAAGTTTTTTAAATGAATTTCCCAAAGTGTCTTATGTTAAACTAAGTTCGGCTGTGGCGGCCATCTTGGTCGGAGGTCAGGGCCATCGGACAATTTTGAAAGAGGACCACAACAGTTAGATTCTAATTGGGCAAGTAGTTTCAGACAAGATTTTTATGTGAATTTCCCGTTGGGTCCTGTTAAACTAAGTTCCGCTGTGGCGGCCATCTTGGTCAGATGTCGGGACCATCGGACATAATTTTGGAAGGGAACTACCCAAGGATCATTTCAGCAAAGTTTGGCTGAGATTGGCATATTATCTTCAGAGGATTTTTAAAATTTTGACCCCCCTTTTTTCTATTTATAGCTTGGTCGCCATCTTTGTCGAAGGTCGGGGACACCGGACACACTTTTGGAAGGGGACCACTTGAGGACCATTCCACCAAAGTTTGGTCGCAATTGGCCAAGTGGTTTCTTAGAAGATTAATATGTAAATTCTGGACGACGGACGCCAAGTGATGACATTAGCTCACATCATCCTTCGGGTCAGGTGAGCTAAAAAGTCACCAAAATCTCTGGGCATAGCTTGGGATATGGTCTCTAAGATATGCTAATAAAAGCAGTTTTTCAACGTGGACACTCAGAACAAAAACGAATTTTTTGCTTTAAGTGAGTTTATGTATCTCCTTTTCTAGGACAGTAGAATAGAGAATGGAAACAGGAAATGTGTCAGACAACCCGACCAAAGAGCAAAAAAACAGCTCAAGGCTACCATGGGTCTTCCAATGCAGCGAGAAAATCCCGCACCCGGAGGCGGGCTTCAGCTGGCCCCTTAACACTAATACATACTAGTTCATCGACATGGACCGCACACTAAACTCCGAGACATACAAATGAACCACAGTAAAAAAAAACACACAAGAATAAAGGCTAGAGGTTCCTGACTTGGACAGGCGCAAAAATGCGGCAGGGTTAAATATGTTTTGTGAGATCTCAACCCTCCCCCTTAGCTCTAGCCAGTGTCGAATAAATGCACAGCGATACCTACAGTAAACTTCAGTTCAAAATGTGTCAGGGTCCGATGTTAAACCAGAGGCTCCCAGGAGCCTGTATCGCTCACCTTATAGTGCATTGCCTATTACATATAGCATCCCGTTCCCACAGGGTTATAATTAAAAGTTCGGCTGTGGTGCCCATCTTGGTTGATAGTTTGGGTCAACGGACACACTTCTCAAAGAGGACCATCTAAGGACCATTGCTGCTAAGTTTGGTTCCAACCTCTTGGTAGTTTTAAACATACGTTTTTAATGAATTTTCCATAGGTTCCAATGTTAAACTATGTCCGGCTATGGCAGCCATCTTTTGTTGATATTCTAGGTTATTGGACATATTTCTGACAGAGTACATCTACGGGCCATAGCTGTTCCATTTTGGCTCAGTAGTTTCAGACAAGATTTTTAATGAATTTTCACATAGGGCCCAATGCTAAACTATGTTCGGCTGTGGCGGCCATCTTAGTTGATCATTTGGCTTAGTAGTTTCAGACAAGATTTTTTAATGAATTTTCACATAGGGTCCAATGCTAAACTATGTTCGGCTGTGGCGGCCATCTTGGTTGATCATCCGGTTCATCAGACAAAATTCTGAAAGATGAATCTCTAAGGACCAACGCTGCTACGTGTGGTTGCTATTGGCCCAGTAGTTTCAGACAAGAAGATTTGTATATGAATTTCCCATAGTGTCATATGTTAAACTAAGTTCAGCTTTGGCAGCCATCTTGGTTGATCGTCCTGTTAATCGGACACAATTCTGAAAGTGGACCAACTAAGGACCATTGCTGCTAAATTCGGTTGCAATTGGCTCAGTAGTTTCAGACAAGAAGACTTTTAAATGAATTTCCCATAGGGTCCTATGTTAAACCAAGTTCGGCTGTGGTGGCCATCTTGGTCGGAGGGCGAGGCCATCACACACAATTGGGCAAGTAGCTTCAGACAATAAGATTTTTATGTAAATTTCCCATAGGGTCCTATAAAAGTAAGTTCCGCTGTGGTGGCCATCTTGGTCTAAGATCGGGGACATCGGACATAATTTTGGAAGGGGACCACCCAAGGATCATTCCATCAAAGTTTGGTCCCAAATGGCCCAGTGATTACTGAGAAGATTAAAATGTGAACAGTGGACAACAGATGACAGACGACAAATGATGACAATAGCTCACATGACCCTTTGGGTCAGATGAGCTAAAAATTAAAAAAAAAATATATATGAAAATACCAACCTACCTACGCTATTTTTGGATGATGTAACCCTAAACAGTAAACAGACATATATTTTTTTGGCCTCTGAATATATTTCCCTGGTTCTGTCATAATTTTTTTTTTTGTTTCTTAAAGGATACAGAATGTTGTGGTTTTATAATTTTCTAGTAATCGAGCACGGTAAGCAAGATTCAGATTCAGGAAAATTATAAATAAACAACTCAAAACAATACAATTAATATGTATTATCAATTTTTTTCATTCTTATTCATTGGAAAATACAGTCATTTTAAAAAGTTAAATATCAAGACTTATTGATCACATTAAATATATAACCATACTATAAACAATTCTATCCCACACTTAATGGCCAATGACTTTTTAATACAATAATATTTTCTTAACAATTACAAAACTGACACTACTTACACATAATATAACTGCTCCCTCACCCCCTCCCCTTAATGATATGAAGATTGTTAAACATCTTGTTTTGGATAATCATTTCAATATAAGTACTATGATTAGGGATATTTTCTTATTCCAGTAGGTATGCTCGTCTTTTCTGCAACTTTCACCACATCTGTCTTAGTCTATAATGCAGCATCCAGTTTTAAGAGTACCCAGAAATCATAAAAGACATTTAGGAGAAATACTGGCAATCCTTGTAAATTACCAGTTCAAACACATCTACTAAAGCTTGAAGTTCAATATCAAACTTATTTACATAGTAAAGCTTAAGGTTTGAACTGTCAACCCCAGTTTTGAGAGTATAGTCAACATTAGACATTATAAGGAACTGCATGAACCACTTGGTCACCACAGCGAACTTTTGCAATTAAGAAACGGCTATCAAATCCCCACTAAGCAGTATGAATATAGAGATTCAATTTTTTAAATAAAACTCATGATATACCATGAATCATTGGTGTGACTGTTCTTGTAACCATTACCTATTGTGTGTCTGAAGATTTCTTGGTGAAAAACTTGTAGATATACCAAAAATCCTGTAATTTCTGATCTTATGTCAACATTAAAACAAATTTGTGCTTGTCTAATATTGTCATATTTCACCCCAAAAATAGATAAATTACAATTATCTATTAATTCTGGCATAGATTTAATTTATGAAGGCACAATAGTGCATGTATGTAAGCATGACTTTTTAGGTTTTAAATACGCAAATGAAATTGAATGCAATATATCAATCATGAGTAAATTTATGAACATACTGTATACAAATACATGTATTTCAAACTTTACTGATAAAATAACATGTGATTCTACAAGACAAAAGAAGTAAGAAAACATTTACAGACAAAGATGCTTGTAAGCTACACACTCAATTTGGCAAATCATTTATTTTAACTGAGGAGTAACATACTAGCACATGTAGTTGCCATCTTCAAGTTCAGGCAAGGTGAATCGTTTTGTTTTCAAAAAGTGTTTGATAATGCATTCCAAACAATATCCAATTGAAAAACTGTATAAGTTCAGTTGGAGATGAGTAAACTTTCAATTTTTTTTAAAACTCTAAAGTTGAACCTAGGCTTATTCTAGTACATGACTACATCTATAGATCGGTGACCATTTTAATAAATTTAGTCTGTCAGCAATGTAAACAGTACTTTGTACTCTGACGAAAACTTTTAATGTTACTTGAGAGTATTATTTAAATGTAAAAACATGATTTGATCCCAAGAAGTATCTTTTATCCCTTTAACTACTTGTTTAATGGAACTGATGATTCAAACAATGACCCCTTCCCTCAAAATGTCATTTCCACACATAGTTGAAATTTATACGGATAAAAATAACAACATAGAAATATAAATGAATGTTATTGTTCATAATAGAAACCTGCCTTTGTTGTATTAGTCTACCCTACTGCCTGGTATTGCTGAACCAAGTGAAAACAGTGTACATGCTGAGTAAACAAAACTGCATGTAAATATGTGAAAAAGTACAAATGTATCACATAAGAAAAGCATACAATTGGCAACTTAGTTTTGTCATGTAGCTAAGTATGGAAATGAAAAATAAACAATGTCTTTGTAAAATACAACTAACATTTCTTTTTCAAATACCAGTTGCAAGCATTTGACCTTTTCTTTGTTGAATTTTTTTTTCTAAAAATGTGATCATTTTAATTTCAGTCTTCTATATTATTAAACATTCTGCATTTATATATTGCTATATAGTGCTGATTAAATGGTTTTATACAAAATGGCAATGAAATAAAACTATACAATAATAAAGTATGAAGGAATTTAACATGGTAACAGACAATACAGTTAAGACTGATAGTGTTTTTAAAGGTATTTACATGGGTGAAAGTATAGAAGGTGCCAAAAACCGGAAATTGGCAAGAATCCATTATTTTATATAGAAATATAAAAAGACTAAAATGGTCAAAATCCCCAAATCCAGCAAATGCCGGAAAACTTTCAGGCATGCATTTACGAAAAGAATCTAGAATTCATTTTCTTGGGTCTATGATTTTGTAAACAATTCACAAAAAAAAAAGTTTTCCAAATGTTCAGACAGAAGATCTTGAAAACTAATGAAAGAATGTCCTTGGCTTTATGAGAGATATCACAAAATACTTTGTGCTCAGTAAAGTCATGTGGACTTTGTGAAAATGACAGATAATTTTCTTACAAAAAAAAAAGAGTAAATTAAACACTAACAGCCTATAATGACTAGGACAATGTTAAATTCATCCAACTTAAAGCACTAAGGAACAACAAAAACACAGCGATAAACTATCCATAATGCACTAAACGGGAATGAATTTTGTAGACAAAGCTGCTGGTCTAAGTGAGGTAGATTATTTCTGTCATGTTGTCATAGTAACAGAATTATTCTTAGACATAAATCAATTTGGTTCTATTTGATAATTCTAATAGCTTTCAATTAACAGCAAAATAAGGGGGAAATAATGGAACAATATATTAGAGATTACAGCAAATTCTATCTTTCAATGCTGACAATGAGGCAAGTTTACTGCATGTAAGCTTAATTTTATATGTTTATGCAATGGGAATTATTTGAAAGAATATTTCTATAGAAAATGACCAATACTAGGAAGGGAAATATATACTGCATGCATTTACAAACTTATTAACTCCACAATAATGTCAGAGTAATAAGATGATCAATTATAAGCTGTAATATAGTATCACTAGAAAATATTAATAATGCAGGTTTTAATTATTATGACACATCCTATCACACTTTTTGCCATAATGTAATTTTTAAATTTGTATCAAATTAAAATTTATCTCCCTTCCTTTATATGGAAATTTGGTACAGCAAGTGTTATAATTAAAATATTTCAACAGATCATTTCATCCATTTAAATATACTGTCAATAATTCAAATTTAAGTTTCAAATGAATTAATTTGAATGAACAATTCTCAGATCTGAAGCAGAGTGAACAACCTAAAGCAATATCTTAATCATTAATGTCATTTTTATTCATACCTATTCCATGTATTGGTTTACTGAATACAATCATAGATGCTATAGATAAAGTGAAAGCCTTTAATATATTAATTAATAAGTGAAAGTTCTATTATCAAACATATGTAAATGAAATAACTTTCAGAATGCCAAATATCAAACTCATCTAGATCTATCAGAACCAGAGTAGATCCCACAAATAAACTTTAATTTCTTTGCATTTGTAGAACCAAAACTATTTGACACCAGGTCAAATAATCCAAAAGATCATATGCCTTTTAAATATATCCTCGATGAGAAGGTTTAATTTCTGTTTGTCTGCTTGCAAACTCCCAATAACTTCCCAAGGCAAATCCAAATCTGTACAAAAAAGTCTTCAAAACAAGGTCTAATATGAATTTACATTCTAATTTAGATAAAATCTTGGAATATTAAATTCTATATGGCCTCCACTTGTCCAAAATTCCTTCCAACTATTAACTCAAACTCATCTAATGATTACTATTCAGAAAAAAAAAATAAACATGGAATAGGAACAAATAATCAAGACACCATTACAAAACCTAATGCATTGTGGGAAAATTCTTTGAGAATACCAAAGTGTCATGATTGGTAGAAATTTCTATTCCAATTGAAATTCAAGCAATTACTATTCCCCATTTCAAATTTAGCTAAAGAATAAATAAATCACCCACAGTGCACTAGAAAATAAACAACAAATTATTCATTCACAGTAAATCAACTCCCAAACCTTGAAACTGCATTCATCATCAAGTTAATTTGCTGATTCACATTTCAGATTGTATTCTAGTTTATTTAAAATCAATGAAATGGCAGGAATAACATCTATGGTATTTTTTCTAAAAATTAAGGTGTAAAACAAATCCAAACAGGCAAACTTAATTATAAAAATAACCTATAAGCTTAAATTCTGAACTGATTATAAACAAACAGGAGAGTATTGATGCAAATGAGGTAAACAAAACATAACAATCCTGACAGAAAATAAGGATGGAATTTCCCTTTAATCATTAAATATCTGTAACATTAACAATTTCAAGCAACTTTTAAACTAGAATCTTTGTGAAATACATCCCCAAACCTGGGTGATTTAAACATGACTTGAATCCTAATTAATACTTTTCAAGATTAAAATTAAATGTTCTACAAAGGGAAGATCCTTTTTCATTTTTATATTCATTTACCATTATGAAAAACTTTTTTTTCAATAATGAAACATTATTTCAGCCTCAATAATAAAGACCAATTTTAACCAAAGTTTTGCACATTTCCTTAACTTGAATTCTAAAGAAAACAACCAATTCCTCTTAACAGCAGCATCCCATAGCATCCATACATATGCTACCATATTTAGTCTTTGCTGAAGCACAGAAACCGACATCCAAAATACTCCCATCTTTCTAGCCTTGGGGGTAGTATATGGTGGGTCAGGGCAATCACATTTTGACACAGGCAACACCAACTACATTTTAATCCAGACATAATAAAACATCTCACTACTCTTCAAGCTGGGTGAGAAAATAGCCAATTACTTACATATTGTTCATATATTTACTGCCTGACATCTAATTTCTCTATGAATTGTCAGAAGTCACTTTTAAATTTGGATTTGGATATAAGAAATTCTATAAATGTAAACTTTTAGCATACTGGTATACCATTTTCTAGTTTTCTGAAACCTTGTTGTATGAATATTGTAAATTCAGATATTAATGCAAGACTTTTAAATGTGACTTTTTTACAATCAATTCTTGTGAATTTTTTATCTTCAATTAAAATGTCTAGATTCATAAAACAATATTTATTTGATACTAATTTGTGGTTTTTATGCAAATATTGAACAAAAGGTATATGACATTTTGTCTCTTAAGGAGATAATGGTTTTTCTGATTTCAACACTATTTGGAACTGCACAATAGCCTGAACCCAGCTGCAAGAGTGCAATACATCAAAGAAGATTTTCTCCACCAGAAAATCCAGTTAAAACACTATTAGTGTTAGTATCCTCTACACAAAATTCATACCCATAAAAATAAATGTTACCATGCTATGGAAACATTCATATTATCATATTTTTCACATTATTATAAACATGACATTCATTCCTGAACTTTACAGTATTATGATTTTACCACAGATATTAACAAATTGTATGAATATAGACCTAAAATCTTATTTCATTTTTGTAACAAAATTACAAACCAGTTTAAACAAAACTTTGGTTTACCTGTAACTGTATATATTTGTACAAGTATGACGTAAAGCATCCTATCACAAACAAATCAGAAATATAAACTTTCGTCCTATTTGTAGACTGTTATATATATTGTAGTTATTATTTGCAACAACAAAAAATCTAGTAGAACTTCTTCCATGACAATTTGGCAAATTGCTAAAATTCTTGAAAGACTTGAAGATTTTTATTTAGAAGAATCATACATCATCTAAACTGATTATCACTTCAAACAAATGCTGTAAATAATATAACATAATGTTTGTTACATCTGTACACACTGTAGCACCAATCTAACTCAAAATATGCTAATTAGTTATAACTCAATGTATGCTAATTAGTTTTAACTCAACTTATGATAGTTATCTGAATAACAATGGAGAGCAGAAAAAAATTGTGTGAGGTGTGATGTATGTTTACCATGAAAAAACAACAAATGGCACTTTTATAAAAATCTTTCACTATGAATTTTTTTCCCAACTTTATTTTATTAAATATAAGGCCAAAATTTTACTTTCATGTATAGAAAATTTCCATATGATAAGTCTTATTTCTTAAAAATTGATATTAAGTCTATGTTTATTACATTACTGTATACTGAGAATTTAGAAATTAATGCATTAAATTATCATTGCGAATATTTGATAAACAGCAATAATGGTAGGTTAATTAATGTGAATCAATTAAAAGTAAAATAATATAACCAGCAATAATTTATATTGTGAGATGCTCAACAAGTTGCATTATTCACATTAATAAAAACCGCACATGAATTTCTAAACTTACAGCGTCTACCCTGATTTCATGACTGTGTGTTTAATTTCATTGGATGTTTTCTCCAAAAATTTAACTTTAACTATTGACAGAAAAGAAATCAGCTGAGGAAATCAATGTAAAAATATCCAAGGTAATTTCCAAACTAAAGGGTATTTTTTTCTCAACTCCAAATCCTAAATAATTGGTCAACAGAACTGATATGTGTTAGTCTATCCCTTTCTGGATTTTATTTTGTGCATGGGAAAATTCTTTTTGTCAAAGACTCATTAAGTACAATGTATATTTTATTTATTTTAAGGATTATCATATATTCTAGGTTCATACAATACAAAATTATATATATGTATATATATAATAAACTGGTATACACTTAACAAAATTAAGCATAGTAAAACAGTTAAGGTTACTCTCACAAGTTCAGAGGGATGCAAGACAAACATACAATTTTAATTCTTATCAGGCTTCTTTGTTAATACAGCAAAGCTGTACCTAGGTCTAATACTTTGAAACAAACTTTCTTTGTATCTTCTTCATATTAAAATACTTTACACTTCCAAATCCTTATTATTTGTGTTAGATACAATAAAAAAAAACCTGTTCTAAAATTTATGACATAGAATAATTTATGATTATCATGCTTTTTTGTACATATTTACATGTATATATGCTTTGCATCTACATTGACCTGTGGTAGTAACCTTAATAATGAAAGCACTTCATTCACAATGAAGAGACACCACTCTTCATTATATAATCACACATGTTAGTATCCTTGATCAGCCTTCTTTCTTGGCCATCTCTGATTATGGAACGTCCCTTACGTTTTCTTTGACTACACGTCAGATTTTACAAGTCTGGAAAAAATCTGCCACTGTGCTATATAAAGCAATCTTCTGATCAGGAACCTTAACTCTACACTGGAACACTATATGGGAATTCCCCTAGTGTCTGTAATAACAAATGGTGTTCTGAACACCTGAGTAAAACAATGACTACGAACAACGAGTGGGGTTAATCCCGAAAGGAGGTGGACGTGAAAGAACTACTACTGTTACTTGGAGTCAGACTTATCATACTTCCGCGTAAACTAATATCGTCATCATAATTTTGTGCCATTGTTGAGGCTTCTTTTACTTCCATTGCATTCATTCCAAACCGAATCGTCTCTTCATCGAATTCATCCACTTCCTTCATCTGTCTATCATTTAAAGCTTTAACCATTTCTGTTTTACCATTCTGAAGTTTTGTTCTGTCATCATCCATCTATAATTATCAATATAGAAAGATGAATAGTTAACAAATTTACTGAATTGTTCACTTGGTACCTATCTACCAATGTTGCTATTTTTTTAATAAGTTTTCAACTTTGAAAGGTCTTTGGTTGAAAATACCATATTAGAAAGAGAATGCAGTTTGACACAATTTTGAAAATGACCAACCAAGAACCATCAGACTGAAGTTCTTCTTGTCCTAAATGCCTATAGGATGCTTAAATATTTCTATTTTTAGTAACACAACCATCTTAATATTTGTTTTTTACCTATCATTTGTCTTTTAAGCTTTATGATTGACATTTAATTTCTGTCTTATCTTGATTTTTATATTATAGTGAAAAAGACAGACCAAATATTTGTCATTAATTATAATTTCTTTTTTCTTTCATTCTATACCTTTTGTTCCAGAAGAGCTCTTCGTAATGAAACTCTTTCTTCTAAATTTTTCCTTTCTCTATGATGTTGTGCCTCCATCTGCATTCTGATTTTACTTTGATATGCAATCAATAGTTCTAATTCTTGCTCCAGTCGTTGTTTTAACTCCTGGGCCTCAGACAACTGGGCATCATCTAATCTCGTCTAAAATATTAATAAAAGATAATTACTAAGGATACAAAGACTTGATATCAGAAAAATAATACTTAATTTTGTTGCCAAGAACGTTCTTGAATTGATTATTTCCAAGTGGTAGCCATTTAAATTTTATAAAATAAATATTTTTTTCTGTCAAGCTTTTAATGGTTGCTGTTTTATTTTAACTTTGACATTATGGGGCAAACTATTTCAGTAAATACAGTCGACTCTGGTTAGCTCCAAGTCCTTCAGATTGCAAAATATTCCAGACAGATAAGTTGAAGGAAAATACATTACAACAGATAAAAAGATTCAATAGTTTATTGACAATCTGAAATGTATGACAAACCAATCACAAGATGACAAATTAATTATTCAATTGATTAACTTGTCGATTAAAAATCTTTGTAGATAAATTACACTATCTGATATACGTATAGCGATACAAATCAAGGTAAATTGGCAATAAAAAAATCAATAGATTGTCAATTACTGGAAATAAAACTTACCTGTGAAGACATTTTATCTGTTTTGATATGTTTTGACAGGTGATGATTACTTCAACATATCAAATTTAATGTTTTTTTTCTAATTTGGGACTCAAAAAAAATCTTGAGATAGATTAAAATTCTACTTAAAGTCAAAATACATAGATTTGCACTGTAAAACATTTGTGACCAAACAAAAATTTTGACTCTAGTGAGTTTGAGTTTACATGAGTCAACTAGATGTTTGTATTTGTACGGATTCTTTGTCTGTTATTGTGCAATAAAAAATTCTCATCCAACCTTTTTTTAATGGTTCAATGAGGCAAATACAGTAAAAATGTTAATGTTGTTAGTAGTGTTAAAATTCTTTTGATGGTCAAATTGATCTGAGATAAAGGTGTATTACAACCCTACAAATCTTCTTAGGCAAATGTTAAACACGATCCAAGAAACCTGTACTGCTCACATGGAAGTCATATCATATCCAACCAGCAGCTATGACAGCCTCATTTTAACACTTAAAACAAGCACATTTTGACCCTGTTATATATCTTATGTACAGTCTATCCAATTTTTACATTTTTAGCTAGCAGTCATCTTGTACTGTATTCGCTTTTCTAGTGAGTAAATTGTATAAGGGTCAGGATAGATAAGGGAGGTTCGGGTAAACATAAAACCAGTTCAACCCAACCACTGTTGAGTATCTGTACAAAGTCAGACTACCCCAACTCTCTTTTTTTGTGCTCTTTTTTTATTATTTTTTGTCTGAAGTTCTGTCAATTGGATTGCATTAATTGGTATTTCATTGTTATCCATTTTATTGTTTATATGCATGTGGACAGGTAAAACTGTTTATTACAGCAATAAACATGATCTGGGTTCCTGAACAATTAATGAGGGATAATACATCTTGAAAAGCAAAGTGGTCAATTAAGTATAGATGAGTTACTTACGTTCTGCTGTTGTAACATTTCTGCTATACTGCTTTCATACTGTTCTCCTAAAATACTCAATTTCCGACGCTGTTCCTCTTTTAATTTTTTCACAACAGCTTTCAGTTCATTTTTAGGTGTAATCTGAACCATATGTTCTTTAAGTGCTCTATACTGTCTTCTTTGTGTCTGTACAGCCTCATGAAACTGTTTCCGAATTTGCACTTCTTTTTGCTGAAACATGGATAATGCAAATAAGCTACATTTAAGTGACAATCTTTTATTTTGGAAGCAAATATAATTGTTGTTTGTTTCTTAGCATAAATTTTCATGAGTTACAGCCTACAAATTTTCATGAGTTACAGCTTACAAATAATTCTGTACTTCAACAAGAGGCTCCCAAGAGCCTGAATCGCTCACCTGTTATTTTTTGTGTAGATCTTGCATCAATGATAATTTATTGCTATTTGCTATTTAATGTAAACCGTCGCATTTTCGCCATATATTGACTTGTACAGATAAAATATAGAATTCTCAACCCAAATATATCAGGTTGCTAGGGACTTTTCCATTGGTTGCTATGGATTTTTTAAATGACCTTGACTCTTAAGCTTCAATATTGACTTGTACAGCTATATTATAGGGTCCTGGATCTAAGTATATATGGTTGCAAGGGACCTTGATCCTTGACCCTCCATTTTACTTGTACAGTTACCATTTAATTTATTTAAAGTTATGCCGAACACTTTTCCTGTCTTCAGTTTGTCTTTATCTACAATAATATTAAGTTACTAACCTAAAACTGCAAAATTTCCTGAAAATTAACAATTCAGGGGCATTAACCCGAAAATGGCTAGGCAGATTCATTTGAAAATTTCATGGCAGATAGAACATTGTTACTTCTTGTCAGTTTTGCTCTAACTGCTTTAGTTTTTGAGAAATGATTCAAACCATGCATTTTTCACCCATGTACTATTTTTAGCCATGGCAGCCATGTTTCTCGATGGACAAGAAAAAAAACACAAACTTTACACCCAAATGATCTCTCAGCCTAACTTTGGCTGAAATTGATCCTGTAGTTTCTTCAGAGAAGACTTTGAAAGTTTACAAAGATGATGAAAAAATGTTAAAAATTGTCTTTAAAGGGCCAAAACTCCTGTAATGCGTCAATTAACAATTTTGGTCATGTTGACTTATTTGTAGATCTTACTCCATTGAACATTTTTGCTGTTTACAGTTTGTCTTTATCTATAAAAATATTCAAAATCATAACCTAAAACTGCAAAATTTCCGTAAAATGAACAATTCAGGGGCAATAACCCAACAACAGATTGACTGATTTGTCTGAAAATTTCATGGCAGATAGATCTTGACCTGATGATCATTTTTGTGAAGTCACTTTTGCTCTAAATCCTTTAAAGTTTGAGATATAAGCCAAAAACTGCAGTTTACCCCTTATGTTTTATTTTTAGCCATGGCAGCCATGTTTCTCAACTGTTAAGAAAATAAAATAAAATGCTCCGCTGGGCACAGCTAGATACGACCGCAGATGTCGAACCCTGAATAGTTGGGGCAATTATGAACACAACATTCAAGCTTTATACAATACTGAATTTGGATTGTGAATAAATATTTGACACAGCATAGGTTTCTGACACAGAATGAATGTTGTCTAAGAACTTAAAATTTTTTAATTTACCTATTCAAACCATATCAGTATTATTTGTTTTTATATATAAATCAGAAGTAACCAATTTAAAATTTAAAATTGGGCACATATATCAATTTCTTGCTATTGCGCAATACTGTGCAATTGAAAATTTCTTCAAATATCTGACACATAATAGGTTTCTGACACAGAATAACTGAAATCAAAGAACTTAGAATTGGTCATATGATTTGAATTTATATTCAATTTTTTGCTTCTTGTGCAATACAATATGCTGTGGAGAATTGCCCCTCCCAAAAAAAAAAATAATAATTTACCCCTTTTTTTAGCTTTTGTGCAATACACTATGAAGTTGCACATTGACCCACCCTCCCAAAAAAAAAAACAAAAAACAATAAAATTTATTGTAACCCCCCCCCCTTTTTTTGCTAAAAAAATTTGAAATTTTCTTTTTAATTTATGAAATATGAAATGAGAAAAAAATTACCCCCTCCCCAATTTCTCATTTACCTCCCCCCTCTAAATTTTGTTTTCAACCCCCCCCCATTTCTTTATACTTTGCAACCATAACAGCCCATTTAAATACACCATAACATATTAAAATAGAAAATGACATCATAGTCATGGAATTTGTTAATAATAAGGTTTTGATAACAGGCCACACATATCAATTTCTTGCTATTGCACAATACTGTGCAATTGAAAATTTCTTCAAATATTTGACACATAATAGGTTTCTGACACAGAATAACTGAAATAAATAACTTAGAATTGGTCATATGATTTGAATTTATATTCAATTTTTTGCTTCTTGTGCAATACAATATGCTGTGGAGAATTGCCCCCCCCCCCTCCAAAAAAAAATAATTTACCCCTTTTTTAGCTTTAATTTTGGACCCCGATTTGGACCAACTTTAAAACTGGGCCCATAATAAAAAAACTAAGTATATGTTTAGATTCAGCATATCAAAGAACCCCAAGAATTCAATTTTTGTTAAAATCAAACTAAGTTTAATTTTGGACCCTTTGGACCTTAATGTAGACCAATTTGAAAACGGGACCAAAAATTAAGAATCTAAATGCACGGTTAGATTCGGCATATCAAAGAACCCCAATAGTTCAATTTTCGGTGAAATCAAACAAAGTTTAATTTTGGACCTCGATTTGGACCAACTTGAAAACTAGGCCCATAATAAAAAAACTAAGTACATGTTTAGATTCAGCATATAAAAGAACCCAAAGAATTCAATTTTTGTTAAAATCAAACTAAGTTTAATTTTGGACCCTTTGGACCTTAATGTAGACCAATTTGAAAACGGGACCAAAAATTAAGAATCTAAATGCACGGTTAGATTCGGCATATCAAAGAACCCCAATAGGTCAATTTTCGATGAAATCAAACAAAGTTTAATTTTGGACCCTTTTGGCCCCTAATTCCTAAACTGTTGGGACCAAAACTCCAAAAATCAATCCCAACCTTCCTTTTGTGGTCATAAACCTTGTGTTTAACTTTCATAGATTTCTATTTACTTATACTAAAGTTATTGTGCAAAAACCAAGAAAAATGCTTATTTGGGCCCTTTTTTAGCCCCTAATTCCTAAACTGTTGGGACCAAAACTCCCAAAAACAATCCCAACCTTCCTTTTGTGGTCATAAACCTTGTGTTAAAATTTCATAGATTTCTATTTACTTATACAAGAGTTATTGTGCGAAAACCAAGAAAAATGCTTATTGGGCCCTTTTTTGGCCCCCAATTCTTAAACTGTTGGGACCAAAACTCCCAAAATCAATCCCAACCTTCCTTTTGTGGTCATAAACCTTGTGTTTAAATTTCATAGATTTCTATTAACTTATACTAAAGTTATAGTGCGAAAACCAAATGTCTTCGGACGACGACGACGACGACGACGACGCCAACGTCATACCAATATACGACCGCAAAAATTTTGCGGTCGTATAACAAAAAGTTTATACTAGATACCCTTAGTTTGGCCTCGATTGGCAAAGAAGTTTCAGAGGAGATCTTTAAAGGAAAAGTTTATGCCGGACGACAACGGATGCCAAGTGATGGCAATAGCTCACATGGCCTTTTCGGCAAGGGTGAGCTAAAAAGGCCACACTTTTACATTTATTTACATTTCTTTTTTAAAAGAAGGATTAAATCCACAAATATAATTATACACCCAATGGTTTGAGACACATATTTTATATTTAAAATGAAAACAATTTTCAAAATACTCATTTTACCTTCAAACTCCGTGGTTGCTGTTTATGTTCCATTAAATGTTTCTTCCGTAAATTTGACTCTTCACGACCATTATATTCTTTTTGATTTTCACGTTCAGTCACATGTTGCTTACGTAAATGTTCGTCCCTCATTTTTTGAATTGCTATTAACTGTTTATATTCTAATTCCTGTGTACACTCATGATGATGTAACAACATATTATGTTCAGTTTCTTGTTGTTCTTGTAACTTGGCTAAATACTGAAATTACAAAATTTTGAACTGCACTCAATATACAATAAACATTTATCCAAAAAGTTAAATAAAAGTAGATGATGTTCAGATATTATTAATATAAATGTGAACTTTGGTGACTGATACTTGACCAATAAAACACCTTTCATACCTTTATCTCCTTTTTTCCAGTCCACTTACTGAATTTTCTATTCTTCTAAATCGTTATTAGTCTAACTACTCCAAAATCTTGAAACATTTATTGTTTCTCTCATGCCTGTTGTAATCAATGAAGTATTAATATTTCCAGACATTATCTGTTGTATTGTTGTCTCATAGACAGACAGCCATCTTTTTCCTTCTTGGTTTGATCCCCGCACAAATGGCTTTATTGAAGCAGCTTACTTTTACTTTGAAGGTCAGAGAATTCAAATATCCACCAACCCATAACATGGAAACTGCTGTTTTTTATTTCTACATCCACTTATATTATAGTTGCTTCATTACAATTAAAACTTGCCATTTTGTTATTTGTATATGTTGACTGGCAGGGTTGCAAATATAAATTATAAATTTAAACCTTCAAAACAGAATTCATTGATTAAAGCTTGACACTACATCAATATTTAAAGTTATAAAATACCAACTGCCTATTTCTGATACTATATTTTGGCTTCCTGTAGGAAGTATACACATCTAATTTTAACCTTACTAAAATAGAAACCCACATACTTGGTGTAGTGAATTTTGTGAAGGAATGAATTAAATATCAATACCTCTTGTAATTGTTCTTTTTCTATTGAATGATATTGTACAAGTTTTCGTCTTCGAAATTTACGAGTTTCTAATTCTATAGAGTCTTTATGCCGCTTTTGCAGCCTTTCTTCTGCCTCTCTCTGGCGTGACACTAAACGATCTTTATGTGTCTTCAAAGTATCTTCTCTCTCTTTCTTTGGAGTTCCACTATCTATTTGCTTTAAAAAAAAAATGGCTCTAATTTAAAATCAATCATTACAATCATTATAGAATTCAAAACAGATCTGTAAATTTATGCATCATCAGCGCTACAATGTGTTTAACACTATTATCAAGCTTTTCTACAAAAGCGGATGGAAGGGATACAAAGGAAAAATAATTCCGGCTACCTTGGGAAAAATTGAGAGTTCGGCAGCAATAATTTAATTTGAATTGTAAGAGACAATCTGATTGGATGTTAATGGTTGAGCAAGTTAGAATACCTTGTATAATATACTTTGGGCACTGTGACGTCACTGACGTATAACTCCTCAGTTCGTGATTTAAATAGTCCTGAGCTAAATAATTTATTTGAATGATTCTACCTGCAATTTTGGATCAAAAAATTTTTGAAAATTAAATTATACGGATTCTTTTCGGACAGGTTATACCTGTATAGCCTACTTTGGTCAGTTACAGTTAAACATAAACTGCTTGGCTGTTCCAAAATTTTAAAAAAATCCTTAAATACATGTAGATTTTATGATTACCTGACAATCACCCAAATAGATCTCTGGGGATGGGCTAGGAAGCTAAGTGGGTTGAGCCCCCATGACCCATCACAACTGTAGATTTACAATTTGTAGTAGAATATTACTGGCAAGAAATTGAGTTTTAATTATTGTGATTTTCAATGATTTGCAATAAAAAAAACATGGCATTAAATTCTGCTGAAGTTATATCATGTCTAGGCAATGGATGAATTTTTTTTATTATTACAGTAACTGATACTTGGTGAGATTTACATGTAATCTGGATATTATTTAAACTCCTACATCATAAGCTAAGCTCTATTGTTACATGCACCTTGAACAGAATAATATTATTTATTTATTAATCTGTATATAATTTACTTTGTTTTAGTACAGTAGAATCCTGCTAATTGGATATCAAAATTGTCAACAACAAAAAACCCATTATCCAGGATATTCAATTAGACAGAAACAAACATTTTGACAAAAATCAGCCATTTAATTTCATTTTTATACATTTTATGTGCATATAGTGTTCTATCTTGTGGCATATTTCAATCTATTCGCATTTATTTTAATTTTAAGGTGAACTAGGTTTTAGACCAAATAAATATGTTCAAATATAATGAAAATTGTGTTCTTGAAAGTAAATTTGTTGACTCAAGAAGTCATTTCTTGTACACAGAAACAAACATATTCTATTATAATGACATTGTCATCAATGTTAGATGAAAATTTTATCCAATTAGAAGGGGTATTCTATTATTAGGTATGTAAATATCGAATAAATTTAACATAGAATAACTAAGAATTGCTTTGGTGTTTTGAAATTATATCCCATTTCCTGATATATTCCTTATCAGGTATCCTATTTCATAGAGTCTACTGTATATGAGTAAGCTTGCTTACTTTTTTCATTTCTTCCTTGTTAGATTTGTATTCTTTTCTCTGCATAGCTTCAAATGATTTCTTCTCTGTTCCTTGTGTTTGGGAAATCTGACGTATTAATTTCTTTTCCAAGGCCTGATTGTTTTTTTGCTAAAATTAACATAATCAGTTAAGACATGAACAAAATAGGGTTCTATTTTTTCACATCTGAGCTATGATAATTTTGCAATAAAATTTCTTCAGTGAAATTTGTGAATGCATTTTAAAACTTTTTCTTGAAATATGAAGTTACAAAAATTTGGTAACTGTGAAATACTTATGTGTATATTATGAGAAAGGAATATTCTTTTCTTAAATTAGAATCTAACAATAAACAGACCCCATTTCCCATCAGTTCTGATCTAATACTACAGATATTTTTTGTCATGTTTTGAGCCGATTTGACCCCAGGTAAAATAGAGCCATGCATTCATTCAAAGAAAGAAATAAGTAATTTGTATATAATCTTACTTGCTATAATCTGATTTTACATATATTTACCCTTTTCTCTAGATCTGCCAATTGTTTCTTTTTTAATTTATCTAAATCTACCGTAAATTGCTGCTTTAAGTTTTCATATTCTTTATCCAGTTTTTGTTTATGTTCTTCCATTTCTTGTTTGTATTTACTTTCTAACTGTAATATATAAAACAAAAACAAAGGTAACAGAAAAAGTATGTTCACAAAAATTAAACTAATCTAATAGCACTCCCACTGGGCCTAGATGACAAAACAGTGGAAGTAATTTGTCATAAATACCACTCAGGTAGTTAATTCAATATAAAGTTTGTAGCAAGGCATGTTCAACTCCAATATTTATAAACAAACAATAAAGCTGGATAACAAGACAATAACATAACATTCAATCATTGCCATCCAATCGACAGAATCTCCGACAATAAATAACCTTAACAGAACACAAAACACAAATATCAACGTACTATTTTGTTTATTTTATAGCTTCCTTAACAACAACTGGCTATCACATATATATCCAAAGCAGTATACTAAACTAAGGACTCCGTTTATATTCAAATTTAAAACTGATATTTCCTGTTTTATAGTTTTAGTTATGCTTTAATTCATATTCAATACATACTGTTTGGGGTTCTAATTAAAGATAAACTTATTACTTTAAGTTTGTGGTTTTTTTGTAACATTTTACAAGAGCAAAAATTAAAATCAATGCAGGAAAGTTTTTTTTCATGAAATTTATTGGTGCAGAAATTTCTATGTTCCTTAATGAATCTGAAATAGGTCTTCTGAATTTGATCTAATCAAACTTCATTCAGTTTTTGGCTGATCAAGTGTACCTATAAATAAATTTATTATTTTAGCATACCACTGATTTCATGAAAAAATATTGCAATCAAAAACACTTGCTATAAGGACTTCAATGAAATGTTCAGAAACCTGACTGTATTTGGAAAAATTCTGTATTCAAACTACAGAACTATATTATTTAGACCAGAAAAAGTGACCTGATTACTAACCGTAAGAAGTTGTTTTTGATGTTGTTTCCTCATGCGTTTATATCCTGTAAACTGTTCTCTCAATTCATTTGAAACTTCATGATCTTTAATTTGTTTAGTAACTATGGAAGTTGTTCTAATTGTGGCAAAGTTATTAGCACCAGGTTCTGCATTGCTAGCAACAGAGTTCTGAAATATTAATTATAAACATATCAATTAAATGTAACAGTCATTTTTTGTTGTTCTAAAAACCCTTAATTAAAACTTATCGTTTTTCAGGACCTTAACTATATCACTGCAAATGAATAAGATTACTAGTTTTTAATTCTAATTTCCTGATAAATATCAAGCATCTGTATCTATGTATATAAGGACATAAAAATAAAATTGGCAATAATGAAAATAAAGAATACTGGGTTCAGGTCTATGAGACAAACTAATGTAAATATGGGTAAAATGGTCCGACTTTGACTAACTTTCATGCATAAATATATACATCATTTTAGTTTCTGACTAAAAGGTTTCTGAAATATACACACAAAGATATGTCTTCCTTTCCATATAAAAACTGAAAGCAGACAATACCAAGGAATGAATAATAAAGCAGGTGAAATGTCTGTATATGGATTCCTGTTAAATCTTCCTATTCATAAACTTGTATATGTATGTTAAAGTCAATAGATCGTGGCTGGAAGGGTCAGGCAAACATTTGCCATGGAAATGAGCTGTACCAATGCTTATGTTCTTGTAAACCTATTACTTAAGCACTTCCAGTTAAACTACTCTCTTTTATGTCTACTATACAAAAATTTCATAGTCAACACACCATGACTAAGGGGACAGATCTAAAAATCTATGGAAATGAGCTATACTTCTGCTTATTCAAATTCACACCAAATATAACTGTCTTAAGTGAAGTCATTTAAACAGAGCTAATCGCAAACTCTTACATGCAAATGATGTGAAATTAATATGACATATTTTGTATTGAGTTAATTTTTAACTTGTTGTGATTGGTACAAATGAAAAATGTCTGATAACATAACTGTTATAAAAAAAAAATCAATTCTACTCAAAGCTGACCATTTCAAATGAATTTTAAAAATTAATTATTTTTAAAAATTTCTTTTTTGTCAAATTAAAAAATTCATGCAGACTATCTAGTATTATTTCTGATCAGACCCAGCCATACATGTAACTGTACAATGTATTAAATTAAGCATTAGTAACATAACTTTTTTCCTTGTTCTAAGGAAAGAAACAATATCTATTTCAAATTAATTATATAACTTATCAGCAATAAACTCCAAGTGATTCTGAGCATTCTTGCTAAAATTAATTATTGTAAACTCATGCTTTTTACACACCATGCATATACCTTATTTATATGTACATTTTCAGCATGGACTCTTGGATTTGACCAACCCTTTGTAAGTTTAGAAAGATAAATTAAATTATAGAAAACTGTGTCAATCTTAAATCAATATCAAATTTGTAATTTTCATTTAATTTCAACAGCATGCCAATTTAGTCTTTTTTTGTCATCAACAAACTATTATCGGTAATAAAAACTGAAACCAAAGTTTCATGTTATATGTAAATTTCAAATAACTGACAGATTGACACATTATATAGACAAGTGTAAAAGAAATACATTTTGTAAATGAGTACCAACAACCAAAATCACCAAAATATTTTTTTACATATAAAACTAATAAACCTGTGCTTCCACCAACCAAATTTTGTGTAATTTAAATGTATAACATACTTTTATGAAACAAACAAGAGTAAGTATTGACCGGATGGTACTCATTTACAAATAGAATACACTGCAGATAATTAAGATATTTATATAGCATAATACATATGTATGACATGGTACCCATGCTATGACATTAAGAATTGTACCTTGTGACGTCCTGGGACGTTAGACTGAAACTGATGAATAAAATTGCATGTTGATATGATTTGAAAGACTTTATAGAAGAAAATGCTGCATTATATGCTTAATATTGATTTGATTTCAGAAATTAAGTGTGATTTGAAAATAAGAAATTCTTAGAAATGTGATAAGATCATGTCATGCTATTTTAATCTTGAACAGATTAATAAAGTAACCAATATTATGTAAAACAGTATATCTCTGGTTCTTGTAACATTAACATTATATCATCTATTTCTCAAAGAGAGCTTATTTTCATTAACACATAAAGTTCACTTCTGTCTAAACTGAAAAACTCTTTAAAAATTTACAATACCAAACATTGGGTTTAAACATAAAACTCTGTACTACACCAAGAAATGAAATTCTACTATTTACATTTGAAAAATTGTTCATTGAACTTTTGGACAACTACAATCCTAGCTCAACTGTAACTTTAAAGGCTTATTGAAATTTTGATTTGAAAATGTACTGAATTTCTGCATTTGAAATACATGAGAAAATAGTTTACCCAACAACCATAATGAATCCTGATAAATATACAAAGCAAAGCAAAAAATTTGTTTACTTTCCCGCAAATCACCCTGTAAACAGATTATAGTTCTCATTAGAGAAACCAGTAAATCTGGTAAATTAACTTACTTCTTTCACTAGAGAAGTAGTAGTCTGTAAATAGACATATACTTATTTCTCTAGTGAACTATTGAATAGACTTACACTTCTTTCTCTAGAGAAACTAGTAAATCCCTGATCTTCATTAACTGCACTATGAATGCTGTTCTGACTACTACTTTTACTACTCATACTGATAGACTGGGAACTTTGTTGACTTGCTATACTGCTGGATTTACTATTGTCTATATTATCACCATCCTGAAAAAAAAAGCCGCTTTTTTCTGTACTGAAGGCATCACTCTTGACTTAAACGTAAGTAAAGCAAAATCTTAAAACCAAACTGGACAGACAGATGTACAATCATTAATCCTTATGCCCCTTCCACATTCACAGATGAGGCTTAATTAGAAATGGAAATGTTTCTTTGTTTTAACTATTGCAATATGTAATTTTGGATTTTTTTTCAAAAGTTTATCTACCATATCCTCCCTTACCCATTAATGAATTAAGAACTGTAGATAAGGTACTGCATCCTTGAGACAAAATCACAATTATCGTGATTGTTATATGACGGAAAATCTCGTTTAAATTTAGTTTACATTGGTTGTAAAACAAAAACAAAAAACATAAAAAAAACATGAGTAGACATACTAAATGTCTCGCCAGAGAACACACATGTACATGTGCAAGATTATTTGATACAAGTCAAAAGAAAAATTCCTTAAAAGAAATAGTAATGGTCAGGCAACATTTGTCTGAAAAATCTCATGCAGACTACCATGTAGCCACTAAAACCTATCTACAAACACAATATAGTGGAACTAGGTATTACAGTTGCTGAGAGAGTGACTTAATCACAAAACTTGGATGAATGTCACTCAACCATGATCTGAGGTCAAGATCAAGATATAGGTATCAGAATGGCATGTACCCAGCAAACTCTATCAATACACCAAATAATATGGGTCTAAGTATTACAGTTGCTGAAAAAACTTGGGGGCAAGTCACTCAACCATGATATTGAGGTCAATAATGGTGGGTCTAGGTATTATAGTTGCTGAGAAATGGATTTAAGCACGAAAATGTGACAAAGTCACTGAGGCATGAAATTGAGGTCAAGGTCCCAAGCCAGGTGTCAGACTGGCATGTACGCACTAAGAATTATCTATAGAGCAAATATGGTTGGCCTAGGTATAATAGTTGCTGAGAAATGGATTTAACCATGAAACATGGATGCAGATTTTACATTTATGTTTATGAAGTCAGTAAACCATGAAAACAAGGTCAGGGTCACAAGACAGGTATACTACAGCAAAGTTTATACCACATGGAATCTGTGGACCCAAAATCTTAATTATAGGTATTATGTGTGTAAATTTATTAAGGTTTTAAACTAGAGGCTCTCAAGAGCCTGTATCGCTCACCTGGATTTAACTTTTCACCTTGAGCAGACTTAAAATTTAAGTGTTGCAGTCAATTTGGCTGGTTTTTCTATATGATTCTATGTTAAACTAATTTCAGGTGTGGCAGTCATCTTGATTGACAGTCCAGTTGCTAAAAGAGAACCATCTAAGGACCATTTCTGCTAAGTCTTGTTCAAACTGGCTAAGCGGATTCAGACTAGAAGATTTTTAAATGAATTTTCCTATAGGGTCCAATATTTAACAAAGGTCGGTGTGGCAGCAATCTTGGTTGACAATTCGGGTGATCGGACATATTTCTGAAAGAGGACCTCCTAAGGACCAATGCTGCCAAGTCTGGCTCCAATATGTCAAGTGGTTTCAGACGAGAAGATTTTTCAATGAATTTTTCCATAGGGCCCTATGTTAAAGTTCAGGTGTGGCGGCCATCTTAGTTGTCAGTCTGAGTCATCGCACAAAATTCTGAAAGAGGACCATCTAAGGACCATTGCTACCAAGTCTAATTCTAATTGGCTTAGTTGTTTCAAACGATTTTTGAGTGATTTTCCCATAGGGTCCTATGTTAAACTAAGTTCTGCTGTGGCGGCCATCTTGGTTCATAGTCCATGAAATCAGACACATTTCTGAAAAAAGACCTCCTAAGGACCAATGCCGCCAACTCTGGCTCCAATATGTCAAGTGGTTTCAGACAAAAGGATTTTTCAATGAATTTTCCTATAAGGCCCTATGTTAAACTAAGTTCGGTTGTGGTGGCAATCCTGGTTGACAGTCCGGGTCATCGGGCACACCTCTGTAAGAGGACCATCTAAGGACCATTGCTGCCAAGTCTGGTTCCAATTGGTCAAGAGGTTTAAGACAAGAAGATTTTTCAATGAATTTTCCCATAGGGCCCTATGTTAAACTAAGTTCGGCTGTGGCGGCCATCTTGGTTAACAGTCCCGGTCATTGGACATATTTCTGAAAGAGAACCTACTAAGAACTATTACTGCCAACTTTGGTTGCAACTGGACTTGTAGTTTCATATAAGAAGATTTTTGAAAGTCACCCCCCTTTTTTTTCTATTTTTAGTAACAGCAGCCATCTCGGTTGGAAGTCGGGGATGCCAGACATAATTTTGGAAGGGGGCCACCCAAGGACCATTCCACTAAAGTTTGGTCTCATTTGGCCCAGTGGTTTGAGAGGAAAAGATCTTTAAAGGATAGTTTACGCTGGATGCCGTCTTTAAAGGGCAAAAACTCCTATAAGGGGTCAATCAATGATTTTGGTCATGTTGACTTATTTGTAGATCTTACTTTGTTGAACATTTTTGCTGTTTACAATTTGTCTTTATCTATAATAATATTCAAGATAATAACCTAAAACTGCAAAATTTCCTTAAAATTAACAATTCTGGGGCAATAACCTAACAAAGGGTTGACCGATTTGTCTGAAAATTTCATGACGGGTAGATCTTGACCTAATGAACATTTTTACCCCATGTCAGTTTTGCTCTAATTGCTTTAGTTTTTGAGATATAAGGCAAAAACTGCAGTTTACCCCTATGTTCTATTTTTAGCCATGTCGGCCATGTTGGTTGGCAGGTGGGGTCATCGGACACATTTTTTAAACTAGATACCCTAATGATGCTTGTGGCCAAGTTTGGTTCAATTTGGCCCAGTAGTTTCAGAGGAGAAGATTTTTGTAAAAGTTAACAGACGACGACGACGGACGACGACGGACGACGGACGCCAAGTGATGAGAAAAGCTCACTTGACCCTTTGGGTCAGGTGAGCTAAAAAGTGTACGCCAACACCAGAAAGTAATACCTATATCTCGCCTTTGTGACTTTTCGTCGCAGGCGAGACAAAACCCCAACAAGAAACATTATAGAATGGTCAATGACTTCTGTTTTTTAGGACACAGATTTCATATCATGATAATTTAAGTGAATAAATTAATCACAGTTCAATGAATTTTCAAACCAACTTTGACTGTAACAAACCTGTGAAGAGTCATCTTCTGTGACATCTACACGACCATTGGGTCCATTTTCTCCATCTATAACATCCACCATGAGTATCTTTTTCATCCTTCTATATTGCAAATTATCAAGTTCTCTAACAGCATCTTTTGTTCTTTGTATTAAATCTAATATAACATTGGCTGGCCTGGTTTTTACAATAAAAGCATCCTAAAAAACATAAAACACATAATTTAATTTTACTCTGCATATATGAATGTAAAAAAATAAGAAAATACTGCATTATACTAGTTATTTTATAGTTATAAATATTTCCTATTTAATTTCAATGGAAAGGAGATTGTGTTGTAGTTCTGTATTTGTACTCCAACACAGAACAATACCGAACCATTCTGAATTTGATTTGTAACTTATTGCATCTTCATCTGTTTACAGAAATTAAAATGGCGCAAATGAGATTTACTAAAAAATTGTCTATTGTTGAAAATGCTTTTCCAAAGAAACAAGCACTGCAAAACAAAGCAGATTTGAGCTACTTACAAGTATAACGTAAACAAGAACAAATTTGAGGATTTTAATTGCAAGAACCAATGAGATATTCCCCAGGGTTTGAATCAACTTCATATACTGAACTCCTGCAAATAACAGTTTTATCGTTCATATAAACACCAGTTCTATAAGTTATTTATTTTGATTTGAAGAAGAAAATATTTATTTCTATACATGTATAACTAGAGGCTCAGGGGGCTGAGCCTGTATCACTCACCTGGCAAGAATTGCTCATGCGGCCATGTTTGTTGCATGTTCTGGACAAAATGAGAAACTTTGTACAAAACCTCCCACAGATGCTTCTTGTCAAGTATCGTTTCATTTGGCCAAGCGGTTTCAGAGAAGATTTCTTTATATCAGCTATCAGAAACAAGAACTGCCCATGGCAGCCATGCTTGTCGTCCAATCAGGATGGAAAAATTTTTTTTCATGAAAGACTTTCAATAGATGCTTTCCTGTAAAGTTTGGCTGACAGTTTTGGCCAAGTAGTTAAGGATAATTTTTTTTTTAAATCAACCAATTAGAATCAAGAATTGCCCATGACGGCCATGTTTGTTGCCTGATCGGGACGAAATGAGGAAACTTTGTAAAGAACCTCCCATAGATGTTTCCTGTCAAATTTCATTCCATTTGGCCCAGCGACTTCAGAGGTTGTTTTAAATCCACCAATCAAAAAAAAGAGCTGCCCATGGCGTCCATATTTGTAGTCCAATCAGGACGAAATGAGGAAATTTTATAAAGGACCTCCCATATATGCTTCTTGTCAAGTTTTGTTCCATTTGGCCCAGTGATTTCAGAGGAGATTTTTTTATTTCAGCCAATCAGAAACACAACCTGCCCATGGTGACAATATTTATAATTGTAGTCCGATTGGGACAAAATGAGGAGACTTTGTACAGAACCTCCCATAGATACTTCCTATCAGGTTTCATTCTATTTGGCCAAGCAGTTCCAGTAAAAAAAAAATTTTTCAACCAACCAATGAGAAACAAAAATTGGGCCATGTTTGTTGCCTGATTGCAATGAAATGAGGAAACTTTATAAAGGACCTCCCATATATGCTTCCTATCAAGTTTTTTTCCATTTGGCCTAGCAGTTTCAGAGGAGATTTTTGAAAACTCAGCCAATCAAAATCAACAATTGCCCATGGCAGCCATCTTTGTTGTCCGATCGGGATGAAATGAGCAAACTTTATTTAGGACCTTACATAGATGCTTTCTGCCAAATTCAATTTCATTTGGCCCAGTGGTTTCAGAGGAGAAGATTAAAATGTGAAAAGTTAACGGACAACAGAAGGACGCCAAGTGATGACAAAAGCTCACATGTCCTTTGGCCAGGTGATAGAATAGAATGGTTATTCAATGAATATCGTATTGCACTTGTCATCTCATGCAATATAAGTCTGCTTGGGACAATATTCACCAATATTTATGCAATAACCATATATTATTATCAAAAAGCTTGCATTTCTTATGTAAATTCAAACAGATCTTTTCAAACAATTTTATCTAGTTTTTCATTTTTTACCATTAATGCCACCTCAGCCAATAGAATTTGCTTAATACTCAAATTTTAAATATGCCACAAAATCGTCAATTTACTTCAATCTTCCTTGAATTTTTTCTTTAAACTGTCCTTTTGATATAATTTTTTCATATAATTTTTTTCATATAATTTTTTTTACTGATTAGTTTGACTGACAGGATTTCAGGGACATAGTTTTAAGAACTGATTTATTTTGACACAGTTTGACATCTGAAAAGGTCAGGCAATATCTAATATGAACGTTTCAGACTTTTTAAGAGCTTTATATACTACTTCTTCAAAACAGGTGCAAACCATTTAGTCAATATTTCTGCATTAAAAGGTCTATTCTACTGTACTTAATATAAATTCTTAAGGCAGATGCTAGTTCCTTCTTTTAGGTCTGCTGGAACACTGCTGATATATATAATTTACATTTACTGAAATTTATCCTTTACAACTGGTAAAGTTAAATCATAATGTATGTAACGAGTACAAAATTATGCATTATTAACTTTTTACTCACCTTAAGTAAGTTAGTTGCCTCGGGTCTATCACAGGGACTTTTACTTAAACAGGAATCCACAAAGTTACGGAATTCATTGGACCATTCTCCACCTGCTAATGATGGAGGGTCATTTTGAGCTATGTGATAAAGGGCACTCATAGCATTCATGTTGAATAAAGGAGGTTTTCTTTCAGCTGAAACAAACAAAACATTTTTAATGATATTCCTAAACATCCATTTTTAAAATGTACCATTACTTTTGAAAAGCAAATGCATATCAAAATATGTTATTTTACTACTCTCACAGTTTGGATATTTTTCTTTAGCCACTGAATAGGTTAATTCAATGTTCAAACTTTTGTAACATTTTAAAGACATCCAACATAAAAGACAAGTAGCAAATTTCTAAATCATGATTTTCTGTCTGTATTATGTTAATCATAAATGTTTATTGTAATGCATGCCCAAAGTGGGCAAATGATTGATGAAATACCCTCCCACATTCATTTTAAGGATGTATTCTTCTGATTTTTCAGTCTTGTTTAAATCTCGTTCAGGAATTATTTGCAAAAAAAAGATACAAGTGGAAAATATTAATGAATTTAAAAATTACTATAATCCAACTAAACTCGGTGAAAAAATTATGTACTTACAATAAGTACATGTAGTTTTTGAGTAATAAAATTTTTAAATTTTATAACCAATCTGGTCAGTCATCAGCCAAAATGTTGAGAAAATGGTTGAGGGGTACAAAGAAATGATTTTACCAAAAGTATGTACATCCCATATCAATTCTTTTTTTAAATTCTTTAATATGTATTTTTTCAATCATTTATACTAAAGAAGTTGAAATAATATGCTCTTTGTTCTAAAAATTTTTTTAGAAAACCCCAAATTTACTAAATTGACTGCATGGTCATTTTGACACAAAAAAACAACAAAATTTTATAAAACTTTCTTATATTAACACCTACCTATAGTTCTTTTAAGTTAAATTTATTCAGATTGGTGCACTTCAACTTTATGGAAAGAATGAAAAAAAGTTTGTGGAACTGTGATTTTTTTCCTGATAATAGCCCAACAAGAGGCTCCCAGGAGCCTGAATCGCTCACCTGGTCCTTAAGCTTTAAGGGAGTCTTTCATGAGCTATTACCCCTATAATGGATCATCTGACAACTTCGACCCAATTCAGACTTTTGTAGAGCTCAATGAGCTGATTGTTTAAGCAAACAACAGCTTTTCTCTATCGACAATAGTTTTCATTCTATAGGGCAAAAACAAGAGAAAACGCTATTTTTGACATTTAAAGGGTCATCTATAAGGCATCAACAGTTATTTTGACATTTAAGGGACAAAACTTTAACTCCTAAAGGGCTCATTTAAACATTTTGCAAACTAAGGGAAATGCTGTGAAAATGGTCAATTTTGATGTTCTAAGGGGAATAACTCCTAAAAGGAATGATCATACAACTTAATAAGTACAAATTTAAAAAAAAATCAAGAAAAAGGGCAATAACTCCTACATGGGTGGTTACATCTTCTTCAAAATTTCAAAGCAGGTAGATCTTGAGGTGTTGAACACTTTAGCTTCCCATCAGAATTTTGATATCTGTCACCATTTTTGAGTTATTTGCAAAAAACTGCAATTTACCCCTATGTTCTATTTTTAGCCATGGCAGCCATGTTTTTTTACAAATCAAAAATCCAAACGACAGTTTAGTAGCACTCATGCCAAGGAACAACTACACTAAGTTTGGTTGCAATTAAACTTATGGTGTAAGAGGAGTTAACGATTTTATTACAATGAATAAAGACTGCAAAAATGGTCAATTTTGACGATCTAAGGGGAATAACTCCTAAAAGGAACGAACCTACAACTTCGATCCTGTTACAAATTTTGTAGATCTTTGTGTGCCTAACAATATGAAATTTAAATTTTTCAAATTTCGTTTATAGTATCCAAGATATTGAGCTTAATAAGTGCAAAATTTGGAAAAAATGCAGAAAAAGGGCAATAACTCCTACATGGGTCGTTGGATCTTCTTCAAAATTTCAGGGCAGGTAGATCTTGAGGTGCTGAACACTTTTACCCTTTGCCAGAATTTTGATATCTGTTATGGTTTTTGAGTTATTTGCAAAAAACTGCAATTTACCCCTATGTTCTATTCTTAGCCATGGCGGCCATGTTGTTTTACGAATCAAAAATCCAAACGATAGTTTTGTAGCACATATACCAATAAACAACTGTACGAAGTTTGGTTGCAATTGGACTTATGGTATCGGACGAGTTAACGTTTGAAAAATTGTTAACAGACGACGACGACGACGACGACGACGACGACGGACGCCAAGTGATGGTAAAAGCTCACATGGACCTTTGGTCCAGGTGAGCTAAAAATGGGTATAAATTAATGAAAAAATGGAAATATCATCAAAAATGGGGTACTTTCAAATGACAAGGAAGAAAAATAAGTGCACCACCATATGATTTTTTCTTCATTAATAACTTTCTTATAGTCATATAAATCCAAAAATCAGGTTGAGATAAAATATATAATTCTAGAAATCTTTGGCTCTTCAGAGATGTACATCCTCAATGGAATATCCCTTACCTAATTCTATACATGTTATTCCAAGAGACCATATATCAGCTTTCCCTTCATACTGGCCTTCATCCATGGCAAGAATGACTTCTGGAGCCATCCAATATGGTGTTCCAACAAATGAGTTAGCAGGACACACCATAGACGCTGAACCAAAATCAGCTTAAAAGGAAGACATTATATATTTTTTATGGTGTTTGAAATTACATGTAATATGTTTAAATTATAAAATATTCTGACATACGTATCTTGTCTTATTAATATTTTATGGATGTTAAGAAAAAACAATTTAAAGTTTCTGTAAAATGCACCAAAGTACATGTGTATATTTAAAACGAAACATGAAAAGAAACAAAGATTTTCATACTTCTGAGTTCATAGAATTTTATATATTCTGGAAGCTCATGTAAAAAAAGCCGTAACTATAATGGTTGAATAATAAGACAAGTGGTTTGGCATAGTTTCCTGTGTAAGATGCAATATTTCTAAAATTTGAATGAAAAGTGATACAATTAATATTGAAATTCAATTCCAGAACTCTACAAACCTAACTTCACAGTTCCATTTTCTGTAAGTAATATATTTCCAGCTTTGACATCACGATGAATTCTATTAAGGTCGTGAAGATATTCTAACCCTTTTAGGGCATGATGACAGATTTCTGCTATTTCATCTTCTTTTAAAGGCTTCTTGTGAACTGTAAGTATTATAAGAAAAGTGAGGTACTTCATTAAACTTTTTCCAAAAAATTAAAAAATAAAAATAAATGTAAATTGGTGTCAAAAAGCATTTATTTTATCCAAACATGTTATGGAATATTTCTAAGAATGATCACCACCCTTGAAATTTTATTTAAGCATCTTAAAACACTCCCATTTCATTATGTATGATTGCTATCAGTCAATTTGTCACAGTTTGTGACATTGTTGTAATGATAGCAGCAGGTCATTTTATCACAGCTGATCATTAATTTTTAACCCACGCAGCATGTTATTTTTTTAGTGTGCAACATATGTGAACTGAGGTTATTTAATATACTGAGAACAAAGTCAATGGAAATAATTAAATTTTAAGTCTTAACGTCTAAGGGCTATTCCATTTAAATCTACATCCCAGGGGGGGAACGCCGATTTAATTTTTTTCTGTTGGTCCTGTGGCTGGAGATGATTTCGTTTCCATTGGTGGTGGGGCTGTCAGAAAAGTGAATTCCATTGGTGGTGGGGCTGAAATTTAGTGCTCAGGAGTTTAATTCTTTTGGGGGGTTGTCCGTGCGATATGTATACTATTTTTTCGTAAAAAAATCGAGACGACGTCTGACTAGCAGTTGAAACGCCAGCGGTAACTATGAGGAACCGACTACCGGAAATCGGTTGCTTCCCTTTGAATAACCGGAAGTATGCCGGATTATCGTTCCTTACAAGAAAAGAACATGTCTGCGCCCAGGGCCATGAGGTCAGTGGAGACATGGTTGTACGATGTAGGCTTGGGGGAGTACAGAACTGTCTCATTATATGCACCCTCGTATGTCTAAATTGAAATGGCTGCCAGAATGGAAAACATTTGATTTGGACGAGACGCAAGATGTCCAAAGTTATGTCACCATTCTATACATGTAGAAGGCAACACACTAAAAATTTACAACAGGTAACATAAACTGTATAATCCATTTTGGATACCAGACCTATATAAGTGATGCAATTTTTTTCTTCAAAATTGGTTAAGATGTGAAAAAAAAATCAAATTCTGGTGGGTGGAGGGGTTTAGTTAAATTTGTTAATTCTATTGGTGGTCGGTATAACACTTTACACAATTCTCTTGGTGGTGGGGGGAGGTTGAAATTTTTTTCCATAGGTGATGGGGTCTAAAAAAACAGGCGTTCCCCCCCTGGGATATAGATTTAAATGGAATAGCCCTAAAAGGTAGCTTTATGATAGTAAAAGAGAAAAATTTAGTATATACTATGAAAGATGAAAAAAGTTAAACCAATGAAATAATATTTAATTATCATTTTTATAACAGGAAGTAAAAACCAGTGTCTCTAAATAGATTTTTCACATAACTACATATTGTATAATTCCTCTTCCTATTTGCTAAAGTATTAAACGAAAGACCTTGTGTTATAATGCCTATCTCAATCAGTGGTCCAGCAAACCACAATAGTTTAAAAAATGAAATTCTCTTGTCACTCTGTATATATATATTTTAATACAAAAGTAACAGCAAATATCAAATTTACATATAATTTTTACCTTCTATGATGTCAGATGCAGATCCTAAACAATATTCCATTACAAGCTGAAAAATATAGCAGTAAACAAATTCTTTAAATATACAATGACAAATAGAGAAAAGTTATTGCGACCATTCGAGGGCAAAATTGTAATAAAACTGATGTGCAGCAAATTTTAACTTTTTGAAGGGTTTTGTTCTTGTGTTTCCGTTATGATTACCTTGAAAGTATGGTTTGTGACATTCTGCATCATATAAAAAATTAACTTTAAAACGATAGTTTTAATGAAGAAACTGTCAATTAAATTTTTATGTGTTGTTTTGATTCCCATTTGAATAAACAAGATAATTTCATTTCATTGTAGATCTGGTATTTCTGATTTTTCTGTTTATGCCTACAAGTTCATATTTCTCCATACTGGCTAGCTAAACATATTGACCAGTTTAATCTTAACAAACCATTGTGATAAAACATTCACTTTATTTAGAATTGGTAAATTTGGTGTTGATATTGACCTTTGTCTAAACCTCTGCCCCATATTGTTAATATTATATCATATTTACTACCTCACAGTCTTTAATTGTATAGAAGTACCTGATTATATTCAATAGAAATCAGAAAAAAATTGTATATCACCTACCCATGCTGTATGCTCTTTTAAAAAGCAGCCTTTATAATCTATGGTATTTTCATGTTTTACTTGTCGCAAAAACTTTACTTCTTTTATAATGTCTTGCCACTTCTGAAATAGGTAAAATATATTTTAGTAGATAAAATACCAATATGGATAACAGAGTATATATATCTAGATCTGCATTTTTAATTATATTTGTTGCATTTCACTTTTCTAATCCATGCTAAGAAAATCTGTACATATGACATTGTAACCTACAACACACTTTTAACTTCTGAAAAGCTGTGTAGGGGGTCATGACATGACAATCAGAATTCAAATGTTGGGTGATAATGGGTAAACAATATATTTTCAAAAGATAAATGGGTCGATGGCATTATAAAGAAATGAAATACAAAATGGATGCATTAACGTAGTTGTTTAAGCTTAATTTGTATTCCACACAAGTCCATCTTACATTTTTTTAAAACTGTTGGAAAAAATTCTTAGCCTGCTTATTCTCAAAGACACAAGCAATAACATTTAAAATTAGTTCTGATCTGAATTTAATGGATTTTTTTTTGTCACTGAAAATATTCTTCATATCTCAAAGAAGCTAAAATTTGAATTTGAAACATGTAGTCAACGTTTGAACAACTGGCCTGGACTTAACCACAACCTGCAATTTACAAAAATTAATTGTGTCCAAGTCATCAGAAG
Source organism: Mytilisepta virgata (assembly GCA_028015205.1). Lineage (NCBI taxonomy): Eukaryota > Metazoa > Mollusca > Bivalvia > Mytilida > Mytilidae > Mytilisepta > Mytilisepta virgata. The sequence goes on along the minus strand of CM051520.1, from coordinate 16,822,645 downwards.
ATGGCAGATGATATGGAGGGCTAAAAATTATACTAATCATAATTTTGATGTCAATGGATAAAATTATATTTTGGAAATGTGTTACTGATGTAATTGAATGAACCATGTGTTATTTCAAATTTAGTCAGCTTTATGAAATTGTAAGGACTTGGACTGAAGATGGTCAAATATTGATAACATCTAGGAATAATTTTCAGTATTAACTACTACTTCTTAGATATATACCTCAGCTGCCTGTTTGCCATTATAGGACATCTTTTTGATGGCAACAATCTCTTTGGTGACTTCATTTCTGGCCTAAATAAGATAATTATACAAAATATAAAGATTTGTCACAAAAGCATATACAATTTTAAATATGTGAAAAGAATTATAAAATTTATCTTAATCTGTTCATTATATTTACAATCTGAAGATTCTTAAATTAAAAACTATAAGTACTGTGAGCAAAGCTAACAAAATGTATATTCTCAGTATGGTGACAATAATATAAAGAAATGTACAAGCCCATGTTTAAGGAAACCCCAAAAACCATTTTGATAAAAAAAAAAAAAAAACAAAATAGGTGGTGCACAATGGCAATATACACTGAAGATTCCCTGAAAGTTTCAGCAGAAACCCATTCACTGGTTTAGGAGGAGTTGTAGATGGGGCATGCTGGACTCCCTTACAATACATGAATAAATGGCAAAGTCCATGTTTGTAAACCCAAAAAATCATTCTGATCAAAAATAAAATAGGTGGTGCACATGGCAATGAACACTGAAGATTCCCTAAAAGTTCCACAGAAAGCCATTCACTGATTCAGGAGCTGCGAACGGGGCATGCCTACCCCTTAAGTCCAGGTTTGTCTATGGGAAATTCCAAAAATCATTCTGATCAACAATAAAATAGGTGGTGCAGAATTGTACTTTGTGCTGAAGATTCAGTGAAAGTTTCAATGAAATCCATTCATTGGTGTACAATTAGCTGCAGTAAATAGGTGAAGACAGAAGGAAGGAAGGAAAAATGGACAGATGTCCCCATCACTACATATCCCCTGCTTCGCTAGCGGGGGATACAATAAAGTTTATACTTTTATTACAGGTTAGTATAGCAAAAACTGCTTCTGTTATGCAACTGCATATACAGAAATGCATATTTTCTGTTCACAAATTTTATAAATTATCTTTCACTTGGAAATTATTAATATTTTGCCATTCTTAATGGTATAATGTATACAATGTAGTTGATTGTGTGGAAGCAATTCCTTCCATATATTTGATTTAAATGCTTCATTGCTTGTATGGCAGACATTTTCTATATTCTTATAAATGGTTTGGTTCATGAATTTGATTTTAACATAACTTTCAGCATGATTTGCAGCCAATTTTTGGTAATGAAGAAACCTGGAGAACTTGACTAATAACCTTTATCTTTTAGAAAGAAAAGTTGCACTCCCTTTTGATCCTTGTTAACTAAATTTGGAGTAAAAATATGCCTCACCAGTATCGGGATTCAATATACACCTCCATGTTGACAGGCTTTTCAACATTAGAAATTAAGACAAAGTATCCTTACAATTCAGCCACCAATGCCCGACATTATGTTTTTAGGTTTACCATGCTATATATAAACAAATTAAATGTGTGAAACCAGAAAATACACTTCTGTAAAAAAATATTTCTTACATAATACACAGCTCCAAAACTGCCATGTCCAATTTCTCTAAGGTCTGTAAATATACGTTCTGGATCTTCTGTTGAGAAGAGAGATGCTATTTCAGGATCATTTAATTTTCCTGGTTTAGGGTAAGATGGCATACTGGTTGTAGTTCACTCATTGGATGTAACATGTGGTTTACATTGCTGAAATAAACAAAAAATAATGTATTCTTTTTGTCAATCTATCCAATGTTTAAAAATCATATATAGTGGAGTTTGATTCTTATTTGAACAGTGTTCTCCCCAGAAATTTAGGATAGCACAGTGGTAACCTCGAAGGAAATGATCAACATTGTGCGTCACAAAATACGGGTTGTAAAAAAAGTGTGGGTTACTACTATATACAATGTGGCAGTGTCAGTATGATATACATGATATATAAATGAGGTATGTTAACAGAGATCAACACAACAAACTAAAACTCATTAGTGTAATTGTTCTGTTTTTCATTTGACCAAATGTCTTTACACATGCTGAAAAGCCAAGCTAGTTTAACCTAGGCTAATATAGAGGTGGCCACAGCTTATTGCTTATTGGTGGATCTGTGTTTATTTTTTAATTTCAGATTGTGCTTTACTAGCTAAGTACATGGTTGGCTTGTCAAGATTCAAGACCTAATGTTTGGTTTCATGTTAAATTTTATGCACCATTTTAACAGCTTTCCTTGCATATATTGTGTAAAGATGAGCCATAAATATACCTTCTGCCATTCAGGGTCTATCTGATTGCCTAAATTTTGGAGCTAAAGGGGTTTTACAAAAGTCATAAAGTACTTTGGTCACCGAATATGTCGATATCCGATGGCGTTATCACTTTTGGGACTTTTCTGATCCATTCTTGTTAACCCATCGAAATAAGGAATTATCTGTTGTTCTCCATTGTTTTGCATTTGGTTCTGACACTTCTGAGTTCTGTCAGATTCCAACTCTATATGAACAGCTGATGAGAAACTTTTTAAGACATCTTTACGACTTTTTAATGTCCTTGACCTAATTATTATGGAAACAACCTTGACTGATGTTATTTATCTGAATATCGCCAGCCTAGTCTTTGCATAACACAATTCTCAAAGTCAACATTACACTTTTAATTAAATTTATAATTTGTTGCATCATTGTAAATGAATTTATATCCGTTGAGATACCAAGATATCAACTGGACACATGGTACATAGGATTCGTTTTTCATAACTCAACAGGAAACCAGTTAAATGGTTGAGCACATGTTTACCGGTGTACCAGAAAACAAATACACCAGCTTGGGAAAAATGGGAAACGACGATTTTTATACCACTGCTTTGTGATTTTTCCTCTAAAATCATCATGATGAGCATTTGAATTGAATCCTTCAAAGATCATTTACCTAGTTATGTAAAAATGACATCTTGGTCAACCAATAAATACATGTATCAGATTTTCTTTCTTTTTCTCAGAAATTAAAATATTTTCTCATAAAAATTAAAATACTTTCCTGTGAAAAAGTTACATGTATGTACATTGAATTGTCTTCCTTAAGATTTTTTCCTTGAAACATTATCATATACATTTTGTACATGTAAATGCAATAACTATTAACGTAGAGTTTTTATCACAACAATCAAATTTTCATTACAATGTTCTATATATTTAATATAAATATAAATTTCAACCACACTATTCATTAACTGTTAACATCCATCTATGCCTGAAGCCACATGTGTCTAATAGAAACAAGGGTACCATTTCATCACTTTGTAAATAGACCATGACACACCCAAAACTTAACAATGTAAATAAACATTCATCATCTTTGTAATGCTACAACTATTTTCTGCATCATCAAATAACTACATTGTATGCATCAGCAAATATTGAGCTCACTATAAATGAAGACAATTATTGCTGACAAATCTGTGTTGTTAATCTAGTAATGGCCCCACCCAAGCCACCAACATCCCCCTACTTTTAAACAACAGTTAAATACTCATACATTTGCACATGTGATGTATAATGAACCCAGAGTTCTTCAATGTATACAGTTCTATTTTGTTTCACATGGATGTATATAAGTCAGGGATTTACTAAGTTCAAGAACCCATAATTTTGTTAATTTTCTTTTTATAAAAATAGAAATTCTTTTAATATGCACACCTTCGATACATGTATCATACAATGATCAGGCAAAATAAACACTTTCTGGCTTGAAATATATAGTACAAACCATGTACCCCCAAAGCTAATTTCAGCAAGAAAATGATAAGTTAAACAATCATTTACAATTTGTATTTTGTTAAAAATTTACAATGGGAATCCTTAAACTATACACACCTTCAATATGTATTAAAACATCCTGTATAACAAAACCTTTCTACTTTGAAAACTGTAGGAACAAACCATGTACCCCATATACCATGCTATTTCATCAAGATGAAAATTATTTTGTTAAAAGCTGACGAAAAATGGAAACAGACGGACCAACTTCAGTAAAACAAAATTCCCCTGACTATTTGTTGTGAGGGCATAAACAAACCACCTAAAGGATTGAATAATTGGACGGGTACAAAATGTAAAATGTATGTATACGGATTCTTGTTGTAAAGTTACAAGCAGTTCCTGTTCAGCCGTTAATTATGCAAAAATTTCCAAGTCAAGTCCACGATTGAAGGGAACAAAGCTAAAATTATAGGAAATTATACTATACTTTTGTCATTTCAACTGCATACCAAATACTACTGTCTTATTATTTAGCAGTCACAAAGTCAATCATTCATGATTGAGGGACAGAGCTAAATAATCTCCAAAAGTAAATGAGAAATGCTTACTAAGCTGTACAACAAATATCAGTGACTCATAGTAAGTGGTTGCTGTTAAACTGACCTAATCACAAACTTGCCCAATTGTTGATGCTGCTGCCAGAAAATTAACATATTCTCACCTTCTGTCAAACATGTCAAAGGGGACACAAAAACATTGTTAAATATAAATTGTGGACAACAAATTACCAGTATATCCGATCTTATGATAATAAAAGGTCATTTTGATCAAAGGGCAGGACTGCTGGACAAAATTTTTGAATACATGTGTAAGACGATCAAATGACTCTTCCATCAAAGTGGTTCTTATTGACCAACTGGTTCCAGACAAGAAGATTTTTTTGTGAATTTCTTATAGGGTCCCATGTTAAACTAAGTCCAGCTGTGGCAGCCATCTTGGTAAGAAAGAGGACAGCTGGACATAATTTTGGAAGAAGACAATGCAATGACTATTCAATCAAAATTTGTTTCTAATTGGGCAACTGCTTTCAAACACGAATATTTTTATGTAAACTTTCCAATGGTCATATGTTATACTAAGTTGGGCTGTGACAGTCATCTTGGTAAGATGTTGGGACCATCAGACACAATTTTGAAAGAATACCACCTTATGTTCATTTAACTACAGTTGGGTTCTAAATGAGAAAGTAATTTCAGACAAGAAGATTTCTATGTAAATTTCCTAAAGGGTTCTATGTTAACTAAGTTCGGCTGTGCTGGCCATCTTGGTCAGAGGTTGGGACCATCGGACACAATTTTGGAAGGGGACACCCGAGTGTTCTCCCCAGAAAATTCTGAAAGCGCAAATTTCATTGTGCGTGAACAAAAATTTTTAGTGAAAGAAACAAAGTGCGAACATTGTGTATACAAAAAACATGTTTTGACAAACAGAAAATATTTTTTTCTGTGTATTAAAATGTTTACAGGGTTATCGCTAAGGTGCGTAGATGCGTCCTGGACACGCTAAAATTGGATTGGACGCGTCGTCCTTCAAACTCATGCGTCCCCTGACTATTTGTTGTGAGGGCATAAACAAACCACTAAAGGATTGAATAATTGGACGGGTACAAAATGTAAAATGTATGTATACGGATTCTTGTTGTAAAGTTACAAGCAGTTCCTGTTCAGCCGTTAATTATGCAAAAATTTCCAAGTCAAGTCCACGATTGAAGGGAACAAAGCTAAAATTATAGGAAATTATAATATACTTATGTCATTTCAACTGCATACCAAATACTACTGTCTTATTATTTAGCAGTCACAAAGTCAATCAGTCATGATTGAGGGACAGAGCTAAATAATCTCCAAAAGTAAATGAGAAATGCTTACTAAGCTGTACAACAAATATCAGTGACTCATAGTAAGTGGTTGCTGTTAAACTGACCTAATCACAAACTTGCCCAATTGTTGATGCTGCTGCCAGAAAATTAACATATTCTCACCTTCTGTCAAACATGTCAAAGGGGACACAAAAACATTGTTAAAGATCAATCATGTATCCTAATTATTTAACTTGTTATAATGTTTTTGATCAAAAAGATACACTTCATATTGCATTTTTTTGTTATTGTTAACATGGAATATTAATATTATGCCTCATGACGAAAAATATCATGAATTCAAAATTTTCAGTAACGCACCTAAAGCATCCTTGTCGCATGCAAGGTTTTTTTGCCATGCATCCTGGGACCAGATGCGTATTCATTCCTTGGAATCAACGCTCTCATTGATGTCCAAATCTGTTAAGATTTGTTGACCTTTTAGTTCCTTTCAGATAATAAATGAATGGGACTGATAATGACATGCAGAGAATGTGTTAATTGTTTATGTTAACTGGATCAAATACTAATTTCCTGTGTGATACCATACAGAATATTGTTCCTCATAGTCTTAGAAATTGTATTAAAAATTGTATTATTGTAACATTTTACTGATTATTTGAACAAATTTTGTTAATTGTATGTGATCTTTTCATTTCAAAATGAAAATATACAACAAAAAATTGAACAGGTCTGATGTAGCACCTGTTGAAATGAGACCTTTAAATATTCTATCTGGGAGTCACATCAACACAATCCAAATAGTGTATTCAGACAAAATACTGTGAATTTGTTTATTGGATGCTGATTGCATGACTGTTAAGAAAAAGTATATACTGTCCAATGGACACTATATGCCCCGCCAATGATGTAAATATTTAGTAAATAAAATTAAATTCGTATATTCCCTAATGATAGGTACTTCATGAAAAACTACCTTCAACCTGAACTTTCACATGGATTCTAATATTGAAATTATATCAGGGTTCTCACTAAGAATTATTTATGATGAGTCCTTGGTCTATGTATTGCAATTGCTGAAAAATAGAAATTATCCCAAAACGTGAAAAAAGTCAGTGAAGCATGAAATAGAGGTCACAGGTACAGGTGTCAGATGTTAAAGCGGTATATACCCACTGAGAACTTCTATCAACCAAATACTGTGGGTCTAGTTACAAATATATTACAGTTGCTGAGAAATAGACTAAATCATGAAAATGTATATTAAGTCACTCAAGCATGTTGTATAGCACGAGAAGTGCAATAGTTTACGTTGTCATACATTTTGTAGCCACAGACTTTTCTGTACTTTTTAGTCATGATAATAATTTGATTGTCACTTTGGCATGTTAAAATTAAAAGTAAAATAATTTATGCCTTACTTTTCTATTTTTTAGTAAAAGTGGCCATGTTAGGTCTGCTGGACACATATTTTGGAAAGGAACCATTTCACCAAAATTTGGTTTCAATTGACCCAGTAGTTTCAGACCAGGAGATTTAAATATAAATTGTGGACAACAAATTACCAGTATATCCGATCTTATGATAATAAAAGGTCATTTTGATCAAAGGGCAGGACTGCTGGACAAAATTTTTGAATACATGTGTAAGACGATCAAATGACTCTTCCATCAAAGTGGTTCTTATTGACCAACTGGTTCCAGACAAGAAGATTTTTTTGTGAATTTCTTATAGGGTCCCATGTTAAACTAAGTCCAGCTGTGGCAGCCATCTTGGTAAGAAAGAGGACAGCTGGACATAATTTTGGAAGAAGACAATGCAATGACTATTCAATCAAAATTTGTTTCTAATTGGGCAACTGCTTTCAAACAGGAATATTTTTATGTAAACTTCCCAATGGTCCTATGTTATACTAAGTTGGGCTGTGACAGTCATCTTGGTAAGATGTTGGGACCATCAGACACAATTTTGAAAGACTACCACCTTATGTTCATTTAACTACAGTTGGGTTCTAAATGAGAAAGTAATTTCAGACAAGAAGATTTCTATGTAAATTTCCTAAAGGGTTCTATGTTAACTAAGTTCGGCTGTGCTGGCCATCTTGGTCAGAGGTTGGGACCATCGGACACAATTTTGGAAGGGGACACCCGAGTGTTCTCCCCAGAAAATTCTGAAAGCGCAAATTTCATTGTGCGTGAACAAAAATTTTTAGTGAAAGAAACAAAGTGCGAACATTGTGTATACAAAAAACATGTTTTGACAAACAGAAAATATTTTTTTCTGTGTATTAAAATGTTTACAGGGTTATCGCTAAGGTGCGTAGATGCGTCCTGGACACGCTAAAATTGGATTGGACGCGTCGTCCTTCAAACTCATGCGTCCCTGGGACGCATGTAGATCTAATCAGCTGCATCTGAAGACCGTTATTTTCATTAAAAATCTCGAGCCGCCATTTTTTTGTTTTCTTGGAGATCAAAGGGGGGAAGGGAAAGAAAGGACAAAAAGTAAGCTAAAAAAATGGCGGCAATCGGAATTCTCGTGATTTTTCATTGGCCACAATGTTTATTACAACCGGTAACAATATGTAGACCTCATTTAAAAATAAATTTAGCGGATTTTGACTTACCTATGCACAAATGGAAATTTTGTCAATACTGATTATTAAGGTGTTCAAACAATGTCAATTGGAGGATTTTAAGAGTATGTTTAAGAAAAAATAATAGTAAAGATTATATATAAATAAATATTACAAAATCAAATGGCAATAATAAATAAGTTGTGTCAAAATGTGCAAAGATTTTTGCTCATATCTGTAACAGAAATTTTCTTCCAAGTTCGGAGCACCACTGCATAAGTCTTTTTTTTTTTTCTTTTTTTTTTTGAAATTTGAAATTATATTCGTCGGTATGTTAAGACAGCACATGATTTTAATTAAACTTTAACAATAGTACAATACATGTACATGTAGGCCTACCATGGTCAAAATCATGCAAGAGTGTAAGTTAAAAAAGTGGCGATGAGTCCTGGGACTCATCAAAATCAGCTGGGACTCACCATTCTGAAAAATGATGAGTCCCAGAACTCATCATGAAAAATTCTTAGTGAGAACCCTGGTTTATAAATAAATGAATAGTATAAAACATATGTATACATAGAGGTAAGGGAACAAATATAAAATAAACGAGTTAAATATTCTTCTATTTTCATGTGCCTGCAATCTTCATGTCTATATATATCTTTTAATTGTCCCTTTATAGAAATGATCATCAGGGCATTTGTTATTTTGGATAGTGTCCTGGTTAAATGCTTGAACAATTCCTTTTATCAAATGCTTGGAACTCTCCCTGTTTGAAAGCAAAACTGAAAAAAATTCTTAACCCCCTCCTCAGGGATGATTTTAGTCGGTTATTTAAAACTGTTTCAGTTATTTGGTATTGCAAAATTTATTTGAAAAGTTGTCAAACTGAACAAGCCAGAAAATTATATTTTTGCATACCTAAGCCCCCTATTTCAGTTATTTCTTCTGCTCATTAAAATCATCCCTGTCTGCCTCCAACTACAGATTTAAATCCTTTTTTATTCATTGTGACTACAAAATTTTTGTATATGAAGATTGGTTCTGTGTCTTATACATGTATTTAGGATCCAATTTTCATCACTTGTTGCAAATATTTTATGTTTTTAAAAAAAACAACCGATTTTCATGTTGCGGGTGAATTTTATCAACTTGTGTCACGTCTATTCTACACACAAAAAGTATGTGTATAAACAATGGCAGGGCTTTTCAAGTCAAATGTGTCAACATGTTTTAATCTTTGAAATTATTTAATTCTGGATTACAGTATGCAGATATATAGGTACGGTTGTGTGTTTATTTGCAGTCGTTCCGATTGTTTTGATATGTGAAAGGGTGATTCCCCATTTCCGATCGCTTGTTTATATTTTTGACAACAGCCATGCACAATTTATTTCTTAATCCCAAAAACTTATTATTATTTCATAAAATCCATATTTTCTAGAAGTTTTAACAAATTTTTTGCATGCTTTTTTGTATCAAACAGTCTGTGTAAACAGAAGTGTTAAAGGTCAAATGTCGTCACTTCCAACTAATAGAAAACGTCAATCTATTTTTACTTCAGAGGAAATACACATCTTGATTTTTTAACTTTCGGCTATCCATAATAGAAAATTACCGATTCTACAATTTCTATTGACAAGTAAATTTAATTATCTAATAATTACAATGTTGTCAAATACTTCTTTATTGCAAACTGACTTTTAATTATGATGATGCTGCGGTGTTACTAAGCAAGGTGCTGCGGTGAATGACAACTTCAAAGGGAAGCCATATGGGGCTGGGGAGAACGCTGCACCCAATGATCATTTCAGCAAAGTTTGGCTTCAGAGGAGAATAATTTTTAAATTTTTACCCCTCTTTTTTCTAATTTCAGCTTGACTGCCATCTTGGTCAAAGACCACTGAAGGACCATTTCACCAAAGTTTGGTCCCAATTGGCCAAGTGGTTTCTGAGGAGAAGATTAAAAAGTGGATTGTGGACACAAACAACGGATACCAAGTGATGACAATAGCTCACATGACCCTTTGGGTGAGCTAAAAAAGGACAAAATTTCCAGGGTTAGAAATTAAAAAAATCCCTGGTTGTCCAGCCAAGTTTTTTTTTGTAAAATCAGGAAAACTAGCCCAAGAATCCAGGCTGCCCTAACATTTTCCTTGAAAGGTTGAGATTCTTTGTTTTCTTGTTTGTTTTGTACAATGCCACAGTGTATCATAATATGTAATGTTCTCTTGAAAACTGTTGTATGTATACATCCTGTTTTGCATAATAAAAAAATACCGAACCTGGAGAGACACAATTTAAAATCGTTAATAGAAACAATGATTGTGCTCCTAGTGAAACATTATGCATTGCCAGAATCGTCTGTGAAAATGAAAGTGTGCCAATCCGACACAATGGATTGTTAATCCTAGTACTGCAGGACGTCGATATAGTGATTGCCAAAACAACTTTATTGTACTGGCAGTCGTCAATATATTGAGCACTTCTGGTAGTTCCATTCAGTGCAGGTTGTTACTATATCGACTTTGAATATTAGGTAGAGTTTTCGAGTTCTAGCCAATGAAATCAAGCAGACATATTTATATTTAGTTGATATTATGTCAGAAAAAGGATTTCCCAATTGATCAATTCCAACATCCTATTCTAAAATTATTTTTATGACAAATGTTGACCTCGTAGTTTGTTTACATCGAGTTTGAAAAAACGGAAGTAGACGAAGAAGGTAGCGGACGGCAACACGTTTTTAGAGAAGCTTAACCCTGAAAATCGAGATTTTGTAAGAGAAATCTTTCTTAAGGATGATTCTGAAGAAGAATATTTAGATTTTGATGAAGATGATTCAGAAAATGGTGAACAAATCGTGCCTTTTGAGGATACCTGGATATGTGGAAACCTTGATACTCATGCTCTTGCTCTCGACGCTGAGACGAAACTATTTTAATAAAACTTTGATTTGGGAGAAAATCCAGAGATTATTGATTTTTGCAGTTAATTATTGATGAAATGTCATAAATAAATTATAATTAGTTGAAGAAACAAATCGCTCAAGACTTTTTCCAGTCTGAGCAAGGACAACAAAAATCAATGCCACATTCGTAGGAATTATGCATGTTTACTTTGTACAGCTGCATGACATGCATGGATTTATAAAGTAATATTATAAAAAGAATAATGGATAAAAAACTTTTCAGTTTTCTTATTGCTAATTACTGACAAAAACAATAATTAAAATTAAACAAAAACAACAATATTTTCCAACTTTTATTTGATATATATATAAATAAATACTTAATCATATGTCACTTGCTTTGTATGTGGAAATTCTACATTCAACTTTGAAAAAAAATACATTTAATGTTATTTCATAAAATGAACAGAAATTATTGAAAAACAAGAAAATAATAACATAGTGTAAAAGTGATAAATTTTTACAAAACAACTCGGCACAGTGAGATGCAGAGGCTAATTAACATCATGGCACTGCAGTGTACTGATACTCTAAATATAGCTGGCAGTACTAGGGTTAACAAAGAAATGTTAATTAAACAAAATTTGCAATAGATAAAGATACTGGAAAGCTTCATCTCATGTGAAATATTTCACTATTTTTCTTGTTGTCTGACCATAAAACAACCGGACGACCTTACAGTTAAAGTGCAAAGTTTTAAGTTGCCCAACACAACTTTAAGTCGTCTATGACGACCGGCTCAACCGCTAATTTCGTGCCCTGACATCTAAAATTTGACCGGTGTGACAGTCACATATAAAATTTTAAAACATCAACGAACAAGATTGAAATATACAATGTACTGTGAATTTACACAGAACAAACCTGTGACCTATCGACTGTGTGACAATTCAGCAGATCAGAGTATGTATGTTAAGCTGTATTGATCATCTAATATACTATGTTAACGGTATGTCTGCAGTCAGGTTTTCTTTGGATGAAGCAGAGGGCAGTTGTTATGTATAACAAAAACTATGGAACAATACCAGAAACCTTTACTTCCTTAGAGCTGCCTAAAGCCAATTTTAAAAGATACAATTCCAAAAGAATATATTTCATCACACCCTATTCTTAACCTTATATTTATCATGTTATTATTAAAGGCCCTTGGACAAATCAATAAAAACCCAAATTGATTGTATAGCTGAAACATACTGTTCTGTCACTCAATAGGTAAGAGCAAATCAATCAGTTTCAAGACCTGGTAATTTCCACACAAAGTACGTTACCCCCTGTATAACAGACATATAGGTTTTATTATAAAAAGCTAAATTGATATGCTTTGTATAAGGTTATGGTGTTCCTTTATATTTTTCCACGCCTATCCAGTTAAATTTTAACAATAAACGGATCCCTCTAATGGCAATAAAAACAGTGGATAATAAGAATTCATTTCAGATTCAAGTAACTGACAGTGACAGAGGGGAGCAAGTGCTTTGCCTTTGTTCCCAGTGGTAAGTATTATATTTGAATGGCGGCAAACAGCTTGATTTCTTCTTGTAAAACATGTGTATAACCTAAGTTTACTTACCGTAAAGAATAAATATTCAAGGGGACAGTTATTTGAAGAATAATTGTGTATGTTTACAACATAGATTTATGAAAGATTTCTTTTCCTATATTCCAATATGGCTACGCCTACGCATGCGCTTCATGTATAAAAAGAAACTATTGAAAAAGTTAGTTTTAAGGGAAGAATGTTTTATGCAGAATTGACTGATGGAAAATTTCGATTTCCTTTTCACAATTATGTCAAATTTCGGCGTCAATAAAGCTGTATATTCGCACCTTTCTGGTTTCATGAATCGGCATGACGTCACTCACCGGAAGTCGGAGGTTCAGCCGAGAAAACCTAAAAATAGAACAAGAGGCTAAATGGGAATCTAGTTTTATTTGTGGGGCCAAAGTTGGGGATACTACAATTTACGAGTTTCAATTCATCACGATTCTGACCCTAGGTTGATGTTTTATTGATAAATACACGTGTATTTGAAAACTACATTATCAATCTAGAAACTCTGAAAATTTTCACAAAAAATATCGAAACTACTTGAAAAAATCAAAATAATGCTTTAAAAAGTAAAGCAAACAAAAAACGAAAATTGGCGATAATTCAAATTGATTTTTTCACAAACATAGAAATATATTAATGGTTTTCAAGATGACATACTGTGGACATTTCTGGAAATTAATAAGGCCTTGGCAAACGGTACCACATATTAGGAAATTTTTAGGATATCCTCTCAAAAAAAGCCATAAAAGCTTTCTCTGGATTAAAATCCAATATATACCTTTTCAGACAATTTGTCATGTTAATTGGATAAAGTTACATAACTCCATTATTTCTTCTGTTACAACCTATTGCTCTGAGATATGGAGTACAGATTTAAAATTTAACTTAGACAATTGCAATAATTTGTCTCATTTTTGAAAAAGTTCGGAATATGATAATGAAACTGATTCTTGGTGTTCATAAAAAGACTTCTATAATCTTGCCTTACACATGTTACATGCGGAATTAGGAATTTACCCGCTATGCTTTAAAATATTCAGACTTAGGTTTAAATATTATATTCGCCTCAAAAATATGAGCAATCTACAGATATTGTATTAAATTACTCTTTTAAAGGCTGCATTTGAGGAAGACGAACAATAATATTCTCATAATAATGTCTGTTTGGTAAAATCGGTTCCTAGACTGAAATATCCTTTTACATTTGATTCATTGGATATACAATAAATAAATTGAACCAGACATATTCAGAAAAAATCTTACGCAACTAAAACATATTAACGGTCAAGGCGAAGTAATTGAACGCCATCTAGTATTCATATGTTTACTGTTTCAAGGGTAACAGCCCCTTGTCATTGTATTACGCCCCCGACTGATTGTCTGACGTCGTAGACATTATGACGTTCACTCCGGAGGAGCAGTGGAGTCGCTCCAAGGTAGAAATAATGGTGTGTTGAGACGTTCAGTTATTACGCAACACAAAACTTTTTCGAAACGTTTCAAAACGCATCGTTTCAGAATCATAGGTACGTGTTGTTATTTTTACAGTAAATATTATGCAAGTAATTTGCTTAGTTTAAATTTTAGGTATTTATGTACAGTGTGCTACCGTCATGGTATTACCACGCCGTAAGTCACCTTTTTGACACTTAGATCACGGGTACACTGTTATAAATTTACTAAACATCTCAATTTCTGTGAACTAAGTAAATAACGCGAATGCATATATGACGTCAAGTTGCCTATATAACATCACTTTCTCTTTGATGGAGAAATACAAAATATCAAGCAAGTGAAGACGGTCCTCATTATCCTTTTAAAAAAATATTGTTACTTATATTTTTGATGCAATTTCACCGTTCTCTAGAATTCGCCTGGTATTAGAATTAATTCGTACCGTTTCAGCATTTGAATACTCCGACTTTATCTGAATCGATTGAAATTGTGACCGATATTAGCTTAATTTTATGATCTCATGACATGATGCATTGAGAATGTACATTAATAGTTTTTTATTTCGCATTGGTTACACAAAATTGATTTTAAGTTCTTTGGATTTTTTAAGTGTAAATATAGGTGCGAGCGAGCATTTTTTTTCTAACAGGATGGGTTCTTTTTCAGGCAAATATAAAACTTAAGTGTGACCCAACTTTTTATTTTTAATTTGAATTAGGGGCGAATTTAGAGCTCTTATTTTTAAGTGAAGCGGCAAAAAAATTGAAGCGGCACAATCCAACGACCTAAAAATCAGTTTGGTTTGGCCTAATTTGTCAGGGATTTTACGGCGAATAGTTTGCCCAAAATGATTACGTGGAGTTACAATTGGTCCACTTGACGCACTGTGATTTATTTTAATATGTTACTGGACTATAAGGATACAGTTGCAATCCAAATCATCCATCGACAACATGAAAATCAAACATTGTCATTCAACAAATAATAAATAAAAAGAATAAGTAACGAATAAGGAATAAGGAATAAGTAACCAACCTGACGACCCTTAAAACCTGCAACTCCTTACAGAAAGCAAAAAATAAATAAATAAAATGATCAATGAATAAATAAATAAATAAAAATTATTAAAAACATTAAAAACATTAAAATTAAAAAAACAACATCAGATGAAAGAAAAAGGTTTGTTGTTTGTCCTATAATTATTATCTGCAATACATAAACGTTATCGAACGCTGGACGTCGTGACGTTGCCTGAAAAAATCACCAAAATTAGTAGCTTGATAATATCTTCAGCAGCAGATACAAAGAAATCAAGCATGGGGACCCCCAAATATTTTTATATCATCAGAAAGCTTGTGGATGAGGCAATATAATATTAATTAATAAGAGACAAATTGTTTCTTAATGCTTTGGACTTTACGCAAACCTATGTATATTGCATACTATCATTGTATTCCACTGTGCGTTTTCCAATAAAGAATTTGAATTTATAATCAACATCCAATTTTTAAACGATCGACAGTTGGGGAAGCAAATCTGCTGAGACAACCGTTACTGCACGTACTGTTCGAAAAAGAAAAAAAGACGCATGGTGATTGGCAATTTTGATAAAACAGATGACGACTAAAAAATAAAAGATCTAGGAACACACGGTGCCATAATAGATCTAGCAACATATGATGACTTAAAATATCTAGGAACATTTAGACATGATTCGATACTTCGATCAATTTTAAAACTTTTCACCGCAAAGGATTTTACGTTGTAATTTGCCCTAAGAATTTTTTAATAATTGATCATAGTTAGGGGGAAATGTATTTTTTTGTAAAGGATTTTGCCTCAAAGTTCGGGATATTTTTGCCAAAATGGGAAAATCTAAACTTTCAATGATCATGTGCATGTCAAACAACAAGTAAAGTGTTTGGACTACAATTCGTTGCACTTAGGCTATAATAATAAGAATTAAAGTGGGGGTTGTCTATTTATCAGTTTACCAAACATAATAAAATTATATGATATTTTTTTATAAATCTGTTTTTGTATCCACCGCACTATTTAAAGGTTTATTTGCATGTCATGGATAAATTCTTATGAATTGCTGCAGTAGTTTGATTTTTTGGTGAAAAATTGTAAGAAAAAAAAATATCACAGTCAAGTAAAAATTGTTTTCAAGTTTAGGCTCTGAAGCTTTATACTTGGACATTAATCGAGAAAACGCTTCCTACGCATAACATTTGGTACTACATGTACACGTGGTATGTATTTACAATTCCTAAAAATGTAGTGAAATTAAATGAACAATTTTTGAGCATTTTATAGGATAAAGCTTCTAGGTTGGTGTCTCGGTGAATTTTACCAAATACTGGTAAAACAAAATGTAGGACTGATACACATAAAGTTTTATTATTGCTTATTCATCTGTTTTTGTAGATTCATGGGTATAAACATACTTACGCAATGATTTGTATACCAACTTTTATCTATGAAACTTTGCAACCTACACGAAAACGATGCATTCGAAAACTGGATAAGTCATTTGAAATTTCACCTAATCAGGGATAAGCTCATAAAGCAAGGATCACAATGACGGAAATATATGATACATTTATTTTAATTAATCTCGCAGTTTGAAAACAAAATACATATCCTACTAATTGTATAGAAAAGTATGAAGACTAATTATTGGATTCACACACTTGCTTATTTCTCTCAAGCATAATATATGACTATTTTAAATATTCACTTTATTCTGCTTTTTTTCTAAAGTCCAGGATGTGTGATCCGATGGTACATTGTGTCTCAATTCAATAACATACATGACATACAAGTATAGATAAAAAATACACACAACACTAATTTTCAATCTCTTTCATATCCAATATTAGTGCGATACAGTTTCTCAACCATCATTCAAGCCAAAATTATTTTATCGAATCACATTCCCTGAATTTTTAATTTATACACAGTATAGAAATGTTTTATAGTATAAATTTAACGATAACCAATTGTTATGAATTAGAGAGGTGAGTGAGGTGTGATATAAAGTTCGACTTTGAGATTTGAAGTACACACTGATGATGTGGGTTAAACCACATTATAAGTCTACCGATGTGGGTTTACATCAGCTTTTAATCTCCAGCTCTGGACTACATATCTTCAGCGTTAGACATGAAATATATATGTGTAACACTATACTTAATATTTTCAGAGTTGGACTTTATATCATCGATACTGACATTTGAATCTCCAGCTATATAGTTTCCATCTTCAGTGCTTGAGGTTAAAACCTCGGCGCGATGAAAGAATGCACAGCATTTTACAAAATGATGTTTATTCGTTGATTGTTGCTGCAATGTTTGATTGTTGTTGATAAACGAGTTAGTACAACGAATACTAATCGCGGCTCAAACAGTTTACTGGCCGCTTGACATGCACATGTGGAAGTATAAAGGTTTTCCATTTTGGCAATGAATATCCCGAACGCGAAGCAAAATTCTTGAAAAAACAAGACTTTTATCTATAATAAAAAAAATAGGGAAATTCGAAAAACCCTCAAGATGAAAAGTTTTAAAATTGATCAAAGAATCGAATCATTCCCAAATGTTTTATTTATATTGCTGATCGACAAGTGGATTTTTCTTTTTCAACAGTACCTCCAAAACAGTAGATTTGTTTCCCTATCGACAAGTAATATCCCCGTCCACATTGCGCTGTACAGAAAATGTTGCTTACCATTTGGGTTCATTGCTCACGGCAAGATTTGCTTCCCGAAGGAAAGTTTTCCGAACTGAATGAAAAATAGTTTGTTATTCATAACCTACCACTCACAACCTGCAATTACACGAAAAAATGTATGCCAAAATTTAAAACGCGGGTTATCATGATTTTTATAGACATGTTGCCTTTTACATTTATTTTATTTTCTGTCTGCACAATTGACAGCTAGATTTGAAGCGCGACAATGCAAGTAAATTAAACGAGCATAACTTAATATATATATATATATATATATATATATGAAAATGTGCCCAGGGTTTTTCCGAACCAATAAATTAGAAGACGTGTGTTTTCATTATCTTACAACTGCGCTATGGTTCCGAATTGTTGAAAAAAAGACCTGTAACAGTTACTGGAGAAATCAAGCGACAGTTTCACATGTATCAGTTCAACTGAAAATGAAATTGAATATGGCTGTCTGTTGTTAAGAAAACAACTGAAATATGAGTACTGTTTTAACATCACAATTTAAATAATATTATTTATATAGATAAATAAACCTTATCATATCTTATATGTAATAGTAAATATTTGCATTTCTCGACATTAGTAAACAAACTGTAGATTTTGTAAGATAACCTTAACATTTTTTGTCTGATCTTCATACAGGGAAGTTAAATGAGATTTGATATATAATCTATGTAAACTTTACCGTCATAAATATTTGAAATTGTAATACTATAGTAAAGTTTATAGTGTTTAAACAATGATGTTTTTATTCTTTCTTTTTCCTGAATACATGCAAGCATTCAAAATCTGGAGATTTAGGTCTTTAATAGAACCGCGATGCCTTGTGCTGAGGACATTAAAATGTAAAAGTTAAGGTTTCGTTGACAGGTTAATATATTCTAACTAATCTGGAAATATATGCATGCAGACTGAATGGAAATGAAAGAAAAATTTATACAGTCAATCTAAAACTTAAAAAAATTACTATATATAAGAACATTTTTTAACCTCTTCAAAAATATCGCTAAATAATTAAAATTTTAACACTGCATAATGACAACTATTTTTCTAACGGTCAGTCATCCAAAATATATGGACTTTTAATGAGGTCAATATTCCTCAATATTAATGCAATAACATATTCTAACCTTAGTTCTGCAACTTTAATATCATTTCTTAAGAATAATGTGAGTTACATAAATGATATATGCTGTTTTCCAAACCTAACCCTACCTACCCGCTGTTACCACTCGCAGCTTTAATTTGAACATCTAAAAGACAAACAATTTACATGCAAGTTTGATCCTCCGAGTTATTTTTTTCCATAATCCATCTCGCCAAACCGTGTCTAAAGACCTTTTAAGTGCAATATACATTATAGTTTTTCACCCATAAATACAACATATATTTGTATTAGTGCACGTGTAATAAAATTAAAAAAACATCGGAGGTTCAAAAGCCTTCATGAAACCAGACTGTGATTTAGTTAGCAATTTTTTCCAACCTTGCATTAAATGTAGCTGTAAATAATTTATGAAATAAAGGTAATTCGGGTCATTGAGTGCATCTTTGATGATCCCCATAAACTACAATCTAGTGCCATAATTCTACCACATAAATACCGGTAAAGAAATCAGAAGTTGACTTTATACATTCATTCATTACCTAAAACAAGCGAAAATTGGTGACAAGGCATAAATGGATCTCTCACAACACTGAGCGAGTTCAGCATATTCAGTTCCGTTTAATATTTCATTACCTTCGGATCAGTGAATTAGGATCAAGTGAACTTCAAGCTGCGTAGTTCGTCTTAAGTAACTGTGACCCTAAATTCCACATAGACTGCATACGCTTTACATCCGATATCACCTTTCTGTAACAATACATGTGTAGTAAGTAGAAAATTCAACTTACTGAGAGGGACGTAACATTGAATGGTCGAATAGAATAAGTCACATTATTACATTTCGTATAGATACAGTGCGTTTCAAACTAGCCCGTATTTTGTGATATTGTATGGTGAACTATTTTTTAGAAACAGGTGATTTCCAATTAAGAATTCATGCCCATTAAAGTGAAATGTAATAAAACAATCCTCACCGGATTCACTTTCTTCAGTGTTTCCGTTGAAACGGAATTAGAAGCGTATTTTTAGGGTAAAAGGCATTCACAGCAGTCTCAGATCAGCAAACAAATTGTATAGATTGAAAATAAAAATAACACAAAGTTCTTTAGTTCCTTTTACTCCTGGTCTATTTCATTAAAAAGTTTTATTTTACGCAATCCGTACTTAGTAGACAATGGGGAGTAATCAAGGGATAGAAGGGCGTCAGTAAGACCATGCAGAGGGGCACTGCTTCCATTATTTTGGACTCGCACTTGTGTTCATGTCCATTTTAATATTTTAATAAGAATTCATGCTAGCTGTTAAAAATTGATATTTGGTTGTTTTTAAAAATATGTATTGCTGAAAAACTTATTGGGTAAAGGCTGCTTTAATAAAAGTGTGAAATAATGTTTTAGTGTTGAAGTTTCCTTTGAAGACATGAGGCAATTTCATACACTTGGTTTCACAAACACTTAAAATGTGACGGTTTAAAATTTGTTTCCTCAACTCAAATACTGATTTGTATGTTCATCGGATATTAAAATTAATAGAAAATTACATCACTTTGAAAAAATTTTAAGACTCTCAAATTGATAGTTGTCAGGAAACCGTATTTAAAACTCAGGACCCGTTTGATTGGTATCCAATTTCTTCTGGCAAGTTTGATTATACACAGGTGTAGATACTATTCCATCTTTTTATACTTAAATTGACATTGCCCTGAGATTCTTTGATCATAATATCATTTCTCAAATTAGTATCTGTTGCTTCTAAAAAGAGGAAATTACTGTATAGGTTATATTTAGGTTGGGAAGTCTTTCTTGCAGGATCTTATTTGGATGTAATTACAGTTCTTGTGTAATAAGTTCATTAATAAACAAAATGTATAACAGGAAAGGTCAACAATGACATACCAATCAATCAAAACAGACAAACTCCGGACAAAAACCAAAATGAAAGAGCATAAAACACAAACACAAGAGAGATAGTCTGAATTGGTACAGAGACTGAACGGTGGTGGGGTACAATAGAAACTAGGATATGAAAACCTGTTCATAGTAAGTGCTTTTCTAGAAGCCGGGTATTCAGCTAGAAGATGTTGATATCTGTTATAAAACGTTTTAAAAGAATTAAGCAGCTTGTGAAATCTATAACACTGTAACAGAATTTTAGTAATATGGTTTCGCTCCTTAAAATCTAACCTTGAGCAAATTTGTGCAAATCGTACAAGCTGTGATATGTACACATAGTAGTACATCATGCATAACTTCATCAAATATAAACTGTTTGGCAATTTGCAGGCCAAAATAGGAAAGATAGTTGTACAACTTATCATATTTCTTCTTTTCCATTTATCATTCTTTCAAAGTTTTCAGCATTTGTCCCATGGTGACATTGCAGGGATTTGACCCTACCTTAATATGACCTGACCTGAATACAAATATGTTTTGATCCAATAGTGATCTGACTACCAGTTAACTTGCAAAAGGCCAGAAAGCTAGAAATTTGAGTAAAGAATTGTTTGAAATGCTCACTTGCCAGTACAATATGATTCTGTGCCTCACAGGGAATGTTTTAGAATACAAACATTTAGAAAATCTGGTATTCAACAGAAAATGGTATAGAAAAACATAAAACCATACTGTTTATAACATTTAATAACAAGATCTGTCAGCTTACAAAATCATATCACAAATCATCACTGTATCATTTGGATATATCCTACCCCAAGAGAATTTTTCTCTGACACAACCATTTTAGATTGTCAAAATACTCTGAGAATAATCTTTTGGGAGTTTTTCAACAGTATAATCTGAATTTTTTAAATAATTTTCATAAAAAATGTTTAAAACAGAATATTTATGTCTTGTAAGTCAATAATTATCAGTAACTTAAGCTCTAATGGAATGTGCCAAAAAAATTCTACATGATTATCTGCCCCTCCATTGTGAACTAATTATTACAGAATAACAAGGTGTAGCTTGACGATAAGGCTAACACATAAAGTAATTCAACACTCTTAATTACTGGTATTAGAAATTTAACGTTCAAGTCATTCTACCAACAGCAATAAGTAATGTTTTTTTATTTTTTATTCTATTACTAAACCTTTTTTCTCTTGCTATTTTTCTAATCGATTTATCCTTCTTTAATTAGGTAATTAATTTTATGTGTTCAAACTAATATGATCTGATAGAATCATCTAAAGAAATTAGATTGGCATGTGTATATTCTGTAAATCAAAACAACTTAATTCTTCAATTAAAACATTAATCTTGACGTGGGTAACCAAATTTAAAGTTGATCAACTTTACCAAATTCCATAATTTTAACTTTAGTCACTTGAACAACAGAGCCACCAATGAAAACAGTTGAGTTATTGTGTACTTTAAATGAAAATTATTCTAAATATAGTACTGTTCTGAAATACTTAATTATTTGAAATGTTCATGGTGTTTCCGTAATTTCAGTTTAAGTGGCCATGGTTTCATTTTATACAAATAACTTATAGACTTTATTATGTACCAGTTAATGTGCGACTATGAGAATTTTGATAAAATACTGTTTTAAAGCAAAATATGCAGTTATGTGTTCTTTCAAGTAGAACATTATTAAAAACACCCAACCTACTGAGGGACAAAATCACTACTAAAATGTTTTAATTTCCAAATAAGATATTATGTATTGGTATGATGATGTAAAAATAATATTTGTTATCTGAAGTGTCAAGAAAATGAGGCAACATAAAACTAATTATTCAGTTAATCAACAGAGACTGTCCCCAATGTAGAAAAACCTGAAGCTGGCTTTTAGTTATTTACCATAAAAATGAATGCAAATTTATCAACTTATTAATAAAATCTTTCATATAAAATTTGATGCACAAGATGTGCACATTTCGTCAATTTAGAACTCATGGTCTAAAATGTTGAAAACCAGGATAATCCAGAAAGTTGAAGAGCAAATTTAAAAATGCCATAAAATGCAAACTTTTACCAGGTTATAACAATCATGATGTGCTATTACAGTGATACTTTAATTCAGACATCAGCTTTTGTCCATAAAATCAGACATCAGCTTTTGTTCATAAAATAACAAAGATGAAAGAGATGTCATTAAAAAAAAAACATAAAAAAACAAGGGCAAATCTACTTTGAATTGTCTTTCCGGAATTGGAAATTGTTTTGCCCAAAACCATATAAAAGATATCAGATTTCAGATTTTGTGGGCTTCCATAAAAATGTTGTGTGAAACTAAAAAAAATAACATTTTTTTGTGTTTCTGTTTTAAAAATAAGATTATCTGGAAAACAAACCGAAAAAAGTACATAGCATAATGCTATTAATTTCCCTCCATTTTGATGTTTTGCTTTTCTTCCTTGCAATATTAATATCCACTAAACATTCAAACGGCCTTAATTAAAGGAACATCAAGAACTTAAATGTAAAGACAATAACACACCCCATACTTTTCTTCTGCAGCAAATAGATAATCTGAGATTCTCACTAAAGAAAATAAATCTGTGTCACGCATGTACCGGTATGATAGCAAAGTACCGGGTGATTACAGCTACATCTCCATAGTTGCTGTAACTGTTATGTGATTTAATCTGGGGTTTTTCAAAACTTTTTAATCCCTTAAAAAATAAAATTACTCTTAAAATGTTCACAAATTTTTGTAGTATTAGTGTAAATCAAAATCTCAATATAATGATTATAGTGTTTTTAAATATTTTTTATCTAAAAAGTAAATAAAAATATCACAAGGACTAAACCTAAATATTTAAAGCTCATTCAACGTAAAATAAATTCTGTTCATAACTCTGTGATTGTATACAGTGTGTTACATAGACTATAAAAGGGCATTGAAGATATTTCCTCATATTAAAGAAACTAGAGGCTCCCAAGAGCCTGTATCACTCACCTGGACTTTTTGCATCTTGAATGGCAGCCTGGAACATTGCTGTCAAGTTCTAATTGGCTCACTGGTTTCAAACAAGATCTTTCAGTGAACTTTCCCATTAGATACTATGTTAAACTATGTTTGGCTCTGGCAGCCATATTCAATGGCAGACAGGGACATCAGATTCAATTCCAAAAGAAAACCAACTACATACCATTGCTGCCAAGTTTTGTTCCAATTGGCCAAGTGGTTTCTGACAAGAAGATCTTTTTATATAGTAAATTTCCAATAGTTTTCTATCTTTAACAATTTTCAGCTCTGGCAGCCATTTTGGATGGTGGCTGGGGTCATCTGAAAAACCTCTGAAAGAGGATCACTGAAGGATAATTACTGTCAAATTTCATTCCAATTGGCCAAGTAGTTTCAGACAAGAAGATCTTTAAGTACATTCCCCATAGGGTCTTATGTTAAACTATGTTCCTCTCTTGCTGATAACTGAGATGGCGGGCACGGTCACCACATATAATTTTGAAAGAGGACAACCTAAGGACCATTGCTGCCAAGTTTTGCTCCAATTGGCCAAATGGTTTCAGACAAGAAGATCTTTAAGTAAATTTCCCATAGGGTCCTATGTAAAACTATGATTGTTCTAGTTTCCATCTTGGATGACAGGCGGGGTTATCAGATACAATTCTGAAAGAGGACTGCCTAAGGACCATTATTACCAATTTTTGTTCCAATTGTCCCAGTGATTTCAGAGGACGGACGCAAAGCGATGTCAATAGCTCACATGGCCTTTTAGTCCATGTGAGCTTAAATGGAAAAAAAAGTAAAATTTGAGCAAAAATAATTTTTTCAAAAAACAGCAACACAAAACAGAATTTCATTCTTAAAGAAACCTTTGCTCCATAGTAAAAATATATAAATGATGAAGGTTACATACTTAATTTAAAGTAAATAATAATGAAATACATTTAAATATTAGCCCTATATTATGTCATAATAAATAGTATATTTCCTGTAACATGGAAAAATCACAGTTAATACAATAGTTTCAGGAAGAGTTTGTTATATAAATCATTCATATGTAAGGTATAAACAGTAATTATTCAGAAATTATTGTGCAAAGTTATAATCTCAGATTTGAATATAGAAACTAACAACAAAACTATAACTCATTGTAAAACTTTAAGCCAAAATAATGTGGACAGATTCCTAACTGATCTTAATGGTTTTATGAAGAATTAGTGAATTTCTTCAACATGAACTTCAAAATCATCACAGTACTAATAAAATTTACATTCACCATTGTCAATTTTGTGCATGGAAAAATTTGAATTTCAGATATATTTGGTATGTACTATAACCAGACTTTGTAAAAACACAAATGTACCAGATTTTAACCAAAAAATAAAAAATAAAAGAACTATAATGTTTTGGGCTAAGCTATAGTAATTTAGCTTCAAACACTTTACTGTGTTTGTTTATTGTTTGTTTAATTGGGGTTTAATACCGTTTTCAGCACATTTGGCTATTTTGCAGCCAGTTTTTATTGGTGGAGGAAGCCGGAGTACCCGGAGAGAACCACGGACCCTTGGTAGGAAAATTGGCAATCCTTGTCAATTAAGATCGGAGTCGAACACACCTCGCCACAGGTGAGATTCGGACTCACAACCCCAGCGTTAACAGGCTAGTGATCATTAGTAGTCATGACGAACTACCTAGACCACTCGGCCACCGAGGCCCCCACTTCACTGTGGAAAAAGTATTACAATTTTGAGTTTTGAATTTTATCACCGTGAAAAGTTTTTAAAAAATGTTATTTTCAAATATAAAGCAGTAACATTGTTGCTGTCCTTTCATGTTAACTTCATGTGACAGTATTACATCACTGAAAAAAAACCTTCCCAAATGTTAAGACCTCTACCTTTTGTAAGCATGACATACAAGTATGTAAATGCCTAAAAATTTGGCATTTAAACATAAATTAAAAAAAAAGACCAAATAAAATTACTTCTTAGATTCTCATTCCTTCTCACCACTGCATTTACCCCATCACACATTTTTTTTTCATGTGAAATATATAAGTCCTATTTTCACATTTAGAAAAGGGTAAAAAAGAGTAACAGATGAAAAATCTGCCTACTCCTTCAATCTTTTCCAAGTCTGAATGAGAAACCAAGAATTTTTTGCATGGCCTAATCAGTTGAGCTACATAATTAAGTTAATTAAAGTCCACCATATCAATTAGATGGAATCAACCAAGGGGAAAATAATTAATTCTGCCCTTGTCAACAAAAGTAAACATAAAATTCAACAAAAATATTCTCAATATGTTTACATAAGTTAAAAGACTAGATGTGATATAGTGTCACAGTATTTTTATACATGGGTTATTAATTATCACAGAACAGTTTAGTATCGAGGCCATACAACGAATGGTTTCAATACTCTTTCCAAATGATTAATTAAAATTGATGCAAATAAATAAAACAAACAAAAGTATTTAAATTTCTATTCAGAAGGAGGGAAAGATTACTTTTTTGTAAATAAAGTTTTTTGGAAAAGGGGGAAGGGGGCTGTTGAGTGTGTAGAGGTTATCAACATCCTGATTTTTTTTTTGATTGCCATATAAACAAGTCAAATGTTCCTAAATATCTGATCTTTTATCTGGCACTAAGCTGACATTACATTTCAGAATATTTTTGTGAGGGTATTAACTCTATTTAAAGTATTTTATATATTTACAATTAAGAACTACAAATATGCTTTAAATACATTTAATTTGAACCCATGAATAAAAATCTGCAATAATATATCCTCACAAGAATTTGGAAAAAATTTTTGTGCAATTTAAGAACAGTTTCATGTTTTCTATTTGTCAATTTGAAGCAGCAGCAGCCAATGGTCTTTCATCTATCATCATTCCAAATGACAAATTAAGATAACTATAGCACTTAAAGCAGACTCTTTCTTCTCCAACTAAATTCTGATGTGGAATGGATATATATTTGTTGCTGCAGTCATGACAGAAAATATTACCACAACTTCTGTAAAAATAATAGAGAAATATGTTTCAAAAACATTTTCAAAAGTAAAAAATACCAGTACAAAATTAAATGACAGTGTTCAGTTCACATAGATTAACAGAATGACTGAAGGTTTGAATGATACAGGCATTCACATAATGGAGGTTTCTGTATTACCCAATTTCAAGATGGTTATTTCATCTTTGCCTTTAATAATACATTGTAAAGTGCAGATCAGACAGATTGACTGGTTGGTTTTATAGAGTGTTGAAAGCCACAATGACAGAAAGCATATCAGACAAAAAAGTTTTCATAAAATTAAGCTTTTATTCTGTTGAGCTGTCCAGCTGTATCAATCTATGAAAATGAAGTTTTTAGTTATGTTTTTTTACTGCATTTTCCCCTTAATTTCATCATCCGATGTTCCTTTTGAACTGCTCAAAAGCTACATGTTTAGCTTCTTCTTGAAAAAAAAGGTTGTCTGTTTCAGCTGAAAATCCAGTCCCCCCCCCCAACTTTACACTTATTGAACAGTTTTTCAATCATTTTTCTAGGATTTTTTTCTGCTTTTCAAGGGTGATAATTAAAATAATTTTACTCGTTTTTTAAGGGACTATGCATCTCAGATTTTCTGCAAAGCATTGTCTGTTTACCCTTAGTAGTTATTCTACATACTAACAAGCATTTTATGCTGCAGAAGTCATGAATAGTTTCGTCCCATCAACATTCATCAAAAATCAATATGCATCCCATTAAATACTACTTAGTATAAGCTCACTGTGGAATTTGCCCGTCCTAAGCTGTGTTGGGATAAAAAAAAAAAAACAAAAAAAAACAATGATCAAATAGGAATGATCTATTTTATCTATTGACTTCCAGACAACAAATTTCAAGTGTTTATCTGGCCGGGAAAGCTTGAAATTAAATTCCCAGGTTTTTCCCATTTTCCCAGTTGTGTTGGAACCCTCATTGTACCTGCAGTGGTGTTTTCTTGTCACCATTCCAAATCCAGTATTACACCCAGCACAGTGGGTAACTGCATAGTCTGGTACCCATTTCACTATCTTAGCATCTGATTCATCTAACTGTTCCCAGCTAACATCTGATGCATTACTACAACCACCTAATGAATTCATCTCTGCATTGGAATCTGGTGACATTAGTAACTACAACATAAAGTGTGTGATACAACTCATCACTAAATACCAGGGATTCAGTTAATGCTCATTATTTTTGTCATTGACAAATTTATTTTGAAAATAATGAATGAAATTCTAAGGAGATTGTTACTTTATTTTTGCCGCAAGCATTAAAATTACATAAAAAGAATCTTCAACAGCTACGAATAAATTTATCTACTTTCCAAGCCATTCACTGACCTTTTAATGAGTTTCAGGTCTTATAAATAAATCTGCAGGTAACAAGGCCTAACAGATGTTGACACTTGAACTGGCAATGGAGATATTTAACAATAATCATTTACTTAATTGATTTTACTTGCACCAGATATTGTCTGATGAACCCTTTTAACATTAAATAAGATCATTTGTTTGGAAACACCATTATGCATTTTTTACATTTGTAACATGAATGTTTACAGGTTTAACCAAAGACCAAAAAAATATTATAAAAATTAAAGCACCACTAAGTTCTTTCCCTTTAAAACATTATTTTATTTTCTATTTTATATATTTAATTATTTATTTAGTTGGGGTTTAACGCCGTTTTCAGCACATTTTGGCCATTTCGCGGCGGACAGTTTTTATTGGTGGAGGAAGCCGGAGTACCCGGAGAGAACCACAGACCTTTGGTAGGAAAATTGGCAATCCTTGTCAATTAAGATCGGAGTCGAACCCACCCCGCCACAGGTGAGATTCGAACTCACAACCCCAGCGTTGACAGACTAGTGATCAGTAGTAGTCATGACGAACTACCTAGACCACTCGGCCAACGAGGCCCCTCTATTTTATATATAATAGCTCAAATCATGACAATACTGAATAAAATATATTCTTTCATTTTTTTATTATTATCAAGATACATGTATGCTAATAACTACCACATGTATGGTTCATTTGAAAGACTCACTTTTCTGGTCAGTACAAACGATCCCTATGCCGCAAATAATTGCACTGAAGTATTGAAGTATCTATTGTTTTTTATTTTTTTTCTTTTTTTTTTTTGGGGGGGGGGGGGGGGTCACATTTTAATTTTTCACAGATGTTAAGATTTTCATATCATTTCATCATGATTTAGTATTCTAATGTTATTATAATTTCATTACAATTCTACTGAGGTTGTTTCAGATAATGTAAAATCTTTACTCATCAGTTAATTAGTGTTCATTTGGAATTGAATATGGTTTTTATGTTAAGACATGCAATAAAATAAAGGTCCAATCTTTAAAAACTAGCATATAATATCTAGTGGATGATTTCTATTATAACAAGTACATCAATTGCATTATTGTCTATTATCAAGTATTCACAAAAATTTCTTAATTTACAGTAGATTATATACAATTACATGTAGCTGTAAAAATTATGTCTGTATATCTATTCATATAATCAGTCTTACCAATTCATCCCTATAGTTTTCTATAATACACCGTCCTGCACCATTACAAGCTGCAGGATGATGTAATAGGGCAGTCCTCGCTTCATCTAATTGTGCGGTCAGTGACTGGATCTGTCTTTCATATTCTGATTTAATCTGTAACATTCTCTGTTGTATGGGGTCAGTAAATACTGTCAGTCCATCTACATCAAGATGGCGGCTTATACCACTCAACTGTCTATGGATGTGAGAATCACTTGTAGACTGAAAATATACAGAGAATATTGATAATAATTTATCTGGTTGTGGCAAAGTACAGTCGACTCTCATTATCTCAAACTCTCTTGAGTTGAATTTTTTATTATGTGAGTCAAATTTTCCATCTCGAACTAAATAATCCCGGTAATTGACAACCAGCATATATTATTTTTTTGAGATGTTTATTTATTGAAAATTCTTATTGATTTTTTAAAAATAATTCACCAGAGTAGATAAATTAGTATCAATTTATCAACAAAGGTTTTCAATCAACAAATTAATCAACTTCTTTTTGTCGTCTTGCACTTGGTGCATTCACAATACAGACTGTCAAATCTTTTTTATCTATTGCAATCAATTTTTATATAACTCTTATTTATATATATATAAAATGATATAAATCAATTATATAAGTATCTGAACATGCATAAATAAACTGAAGTCTGTAACATGTAAATTATCATTTTACTCTGGCATCTACAGAGGTTTTAGATTTACCGGAAGAAGTCAGTTACCTTCCCTTCCTAACTAGGAAAATTTGTCAACTCCCTTTTAGTCAAATTTCTTCCATCTCAAATTTTTTCGTGGTCTGAAGGACTTTGAGATAACGAGAGTCAACTGTTATAATTATAAAAATAGTATCAAAGAATTTAAACTGTCCAATCAAAGGTCAACTACTTCTTGTATTTTGTTTAAAATAATTTAATGTGGCATCGATGTCATGATAACTTACTTCTGGGAACTCACAGACTTCCTGAACACGATAAAATTGAAAAATTCTATACCAAAATAATCAAGAGTTGAGAATTTTACATTAGAATCCTCAACAACTATGAGAATAAAATATCAGAAAGCCAAAAGAATATATACCATATCAACTTCAAGCACAGAACAGAACAGGGCCTAATCTAGGATTTTGAAGAAGGAGAAATGACTTCTCCTTCCTGGATGGATTAGAGAAAAGTGGTCATTTTTCTGGAGAAGTGGACTTTAATTCACCGTATCGGTTGCGCTTTTTCTGTGTGTCTGTTTTCAATGGCATATATATAAATAAAAGTAGATTCAAATCATATATTCACAGTGCCAAAGACGTTTCTGTCAGAATTTCAAATTAAAACGTAGATGGTATCGTCTTCAAAGCCAAAATTATGATATATTTGTAACCTTTAAACAATATAATTGAACAAAATTTACAGTCCATGAATGAAATAATTCTGATTATTCTCAGAATTTCTAACTTATAGTTCTCCTAAACTAGTTCAAGCCTTTTAATGATATTTTGTGAAATGAATTCTACTTTTTATTTTTCATACAATTTCTCAAATCATGTTATTTATCTTAGTCTGCAGTATTTTGTTCAACCTATAAATAAGATTTACCTTACTATCACCTCCTGGTGTTGGGGGACATGTAGAATTTGGTGTTCTAGAGCTAGCTGGAGTAGGATATAATTTATTTGGCGATACTGATCCATTTGTTAATTGTTTAACACAGCCATTGGTTTTACAAGACAGTTTTAATGCATTTGATTGATGCAGTAAACACTGAAGATTATGAAGATTGTCGTTAGAACCTGTTAACTGAATACTGGAATTACTAATTTCACTGGTACTTGTACTAATTGTTGAACTACTTTCTAAGGATTTTAATTTGTCTATGGTTGTTTTGGCAGAGATTAAATTTTCTACACTTCTAGATGCAATTTTGAGCCTTCCACTAATTTTTGATAAATCACTTTCATCTTCAACTAATGTATCTGTTGAGCTTTCAATTCCATTACTTTTGTCACATAATGTTTTCTCACTGTTATTTTTCACTAAAATTCTAGTAGGGCTACCACCACTGCTTTCGTTGTCTGAATCAGAAATATTTCCATTCAAATGACGAGTCCTTGTATTTTTATCTATAATTTCATCACAATCTGAAGTCAACTTATTATCATCATTCAATAAAGCATGACAGTCCATGCCATTGCCATCCCCATTTACAAATCCATTGACATGTGTGTCATTTGTTTTTTCTATTGGAATATTATTGGGTACTTTGGAATCCTTTATGTCTACCTTAAATTCTATCTTGTCAGAATTGTCTGATATGTTTGAAGAACCCTTTTCTAATTCTTTTGCCTGGTGAATAGGTTGATCAAAATTATCTAATGCTATGCTGGGGTCACTTTTTCGTCTACTCGGACTTGGAACTGGTGCTTCCTGATTGGCCAGCAGATTTTCACATGATCTTGTTTTCTGCAAATTACAATTCATACAAGACATATCCTCAGGTTTATCCATTGATAAATCTTCAGAACTTGTTCTTGAATTATTTGACAGGTAAACTGATGCCCATAGATGTAAACTTCTTACATTATATGATGGATATAAAACCTGAAAACAGAAAGATAAGAATCAATGTGAATATCATAAAAACACGTCAATGGCAATTGTTACTGTGTTCAACAGGCAATGTTGGAAAGTGGGCAAACCATTTAGTGAAGTTTTTCAACCTTATGATAAACCTTATACTTTTAACTATCAAGAAAACAGGAAGGAAAAGTACTACTTACTTGCTGCTCTAAAGATGGGCAGTATAGATGGTTTATAAATTTGATATTTTTGTTGTTCAGCAGAGACCATACTGAGGCAGTTCTCACATTCAGTTGACTTGATTCTCTTTCTTTTGTGTTATTACACAGGAATGTCCCAAATAACTGGGAATATGTGTGCTGTACCAATTTAACCTGAAATAATATAATACATGCATTTTCATACATGTATACATGTGTTTATCAAAATAACAAATAGCTTTGATTTCAGTTATCAATGAATTACTCTCTTGCTTAAACAAAACTTTTTAACTTGACATCAATAATTATTGTCCATGTTTTGTACAGATGTTTCAAAAATGGGAGAGTCACTGTAATCATTTGTAACAGATATTATCTTGAAGATGTGCATGTTTATGTAAAATAGTTGAAAGCCCGCTAGAACTATGTGCTCAAAAATATTTGTATGCAGTAGACTCCGGCAAATTGGATACCCAAAAATGTCAGCAAAAAATATCCCATTTTTTGATATATTCAATTAGCCAATAAACATATATTTCCATCAATATTGACACAGACTCAACCATGAGATACCAAAAGCCATTATAGCTTCATTACCAAAGGAAATTTATGATTAGCCCCTTTATTTTTTCAGGTACGTGTTTTGATAGAAACGATATATAGCGATATATTAGTTTAACTGATATCCGATTATCTGATGAGGCAGAGTCTACTGTACTTGTAAATTATTTAGCCAAACTGCTTGGACTCAGCTTAAATTTTTAATCCAACTACAGTCAAAATCCATTAACTAAAATACCTTCTGTGTCTCTAACTACATTTTTCACTGAAACTTCTATACTCAACATACTAAAGATGTAAACTTAACAAATTTTTATTGAACAACTTATTTCATGTATAAAGTTTTTTCTTCACTTTGCAAGTGTATTTTTCCAAAACAATGATTTAATATGCAACTACAAATATTAACAATTCACGTCATTACCAAATAAGCTTCATTAAATTGGAATGCACATGGAAATTGTTGATACAGCTGATATACACAGTCTAACCACTGTAGAAATACTGGACATCTCTCATTAGGATCATCTGTGTTTACTCCATTACCACATCTGTCAGCAAATTTATGTCCAAAATCTAACCATTCTCTTTCTATCAGAAACTGAAAACCCTGTAAAAAGATCATCAAACTGATTACTGCAATTTTTCTTTACATTATTTGTTTTTGTTTTGTTAGATTTTTGCTACATGCTGTTCTACCTATATTCCATAAAATGCTATGAAATGTGCTTATCTATTAAACATGGTTTATACAGACTTCAAATTTCACGACATTTCAAGACCTTTTCATTTCTCATTAAAATCGTTTTAAATTTAATGCTTATCTTTAACTGAGAGAGTTTAAAGCACACTGATGAAGAATGCACGAAATAATAAACTGAAGAAGTAGAGAGTTGGTAAGGGGGATTAACATAAACAAAATGTCGGCAATATTGATAAGAGTGAAGAAAATTCATTTCAAAAATAACAAATTAAGATTTTAATTTCAATGATTATGTTCACATAAACTGGTAGGAAAACAATGAAATTCAAGCAGATTTCAATGACAGTCTTTAATTCAATGAATTTCAAGCACTCTACCTGCTTCTTAATGACTTTCAATGACCAAAGTGAAATTCAAAGACTTTCCATGACCTGTGCGAACCAATTGAATACAAAAAGATACAATTAAGAAATGATTCTGAAACCAAATAAACTTTCAATCCCCAGCATATATGGGGGACATAATTGGTTGAAGTTAACTGAGCTATGTCACTTTATATCTATCAAAATACATAGTTTAGAGAATGGAAATGGGGAATGTGTCAAAGAGACAAAAACCTGACCAAAGAGCAGAAAACAGCTCAAGGCTACCATGGGTCTTCAATGCAGTGAGAAAATCCCGCACACGGAGGCGGGCTTCAGCTGGCCCCTAAACAATAATGCATACTAGTTCAGCGAAATGGACGGCACACTAAACTCTGAAACATACAAATGAACCAAAATTAAAAAAACACACAAGACTAACAAAGGCTAGAGGTTCCTGACTTGGGACAGACAGTATACACTGGTATATTGTTTGCATCAAGGACTTAAAAATACCCTTTACAGTGTGACTTTGAGATAAAATCTCTGTAGTGATATTTATAAGCAATATGCCTTCTTGTCTGCTATTAAACTAAAACAAATTCTGCTATAAAACAATTTCATGAATACCGTAAAACGCTGTGTATTATACGCACAGTGGATTTGTGTCTTAAAATCCTGGAAAAAAATTAGTTTGTATGGATAATACGCAGCAAGATCAGGAGCCAAGATTGAGTTGAGATCGTCATTACTGAGAGCGTATTTTCTTGATGAAGTGGTGTTTTATGTTAATCAAGTCTTTAAATCTCTTCATTAAACCAATAAATACATACATACATACATATAATACAGACACTTCCTATATTTGACAAAATTTAGGATTTTATTCTCATTGGAGTTGTAAATGGAAGAACTAAGTGTACGTATAAAACTTTAAACAAGTTGGGAAAAGTAACGATTTTCAGAAAAATTACGAGGTATTATAGTACAAGTTCATGAGAAAGGCTGGTTCGATGACAAATATACTAAAGACTGGTTACAAAGAGTATGGGATAGACGACCAGGTGCAGGACTTACCAGAAGCATGTTAGTTTTAGATGTTTTTCGTTGCCATCGTACCAACAAGGGAAACCAATCTTAGATGAGCAGAGAACAGATTTGGCAGTCAATGCTCCAACCACTCGATGTCAGCATCAACAAACCTATGAAGATTGCACTACGACAGAAATGGAACACATGGCTCCAATCTGATGATCATTCATTTACAGCCGGCGGTCGTATGAGAAAAGCTGACTTGTGTACCATCTGTACCTGGATCATCGAAGCATGGCAGGAATTGGACCCTCAAATCATCATAAGAGCTTTCAAGAAGTGTACAATCTCAAATGCCATGGATGGGTCAGAAGATGATATCTGGGATGATATGGTGACCAACAACCCTACCACTCAAATAGAAGATGAAGAAGATGACAATAATGATCTCTACTACCAAGATGAAGAAGACACACCACTAGCAGTCTTACAGGATATTTACCACATCTTTAGAGAAGATAGTGATGAAGAAGAATGGTTTCTGAACAAAGTGACAATATTTATTAACATTGTTTCAATTAGTGCTTGATCATGATTATCTCGTAATCAACATGTGATTTATTATTTGATTAGTATT
Source organism: Mytilisepta virgata (assembly GCA_028015205.1). Lineage (NCBI taxonomy): Eukaryota > Metazoa > Mollusca > Bivalvia > Mytilida > Mytilidae > Mytilisepta > Mytilisepta virgata. The sequence continues at coordinate 16,786,884 of CM051520.1, read as the reverse complement.
ATTATTGTTGATTGTTTAATTAGTGCTTATATAGTACGAGCTTTTTTAATCAATGACAATAAATCACATTCAATAAAAATCGAAATTTTTTTTATTGTAATTATTGTGTTTGTTTGTTTGTTTGTTTAGTTGGGGTAGGAAAATTGGCAATCCTTGTCAATTAAGATTGGAGTCAAACACACCCCGCCACATGTGAGATTCGAACTCACAACAGGCTAGTGATCATTAGTAGTCATGACGAACTACCTAGACCACTCGGCCACCGAGGCCCCGTAATTATTGTGAAATGTACAAAAGCCCCAGGTAATCTAAGGTCAATTTCAATTAGTCACAGAGGGTGGTACTCATATTGGTTTATCCCATGTAATTTCAATTCGTCTGAGAGGGATAGTATGTATTGATTAATTCCTCCTGATCTGTTGTGTTGACAAACAAAATGGCGGTTGGCAAAGTTTATCGGTATTTACTTTCAGTGTTTCTTATTTTATTGGGATAGTATTCATTGGCAGTAAGTAAAAAACAACTTTATTACATATAAACATGAAGATTTTATTCAAAACATAAAACAAGAACATGCAACAATAATGAAAACATACAAAAATTGATCTCAAAATGTCAAATAGATACGAACTTCGTGATACCGGCGCTCTGTTTCCATCCTGAAAAAAAGTCTTAAATATGTTATAGTGATCTATAATACACACTCCCATCTACAAATTATGAATAAAAGGCATAAATGTGTGTATACATGTAATACACAGCGTTTTACGGTAAATACCTTTAATGTTCTGTGCTATCGGTCTAAAACAAATTCTGCTATAAAACAATCTCATGAATAAATACCTCTAATGTTCTGTAGTATGGGTCTAAAAGTAATTCTGCTAAAGCTATAATTTGTGTTGTTCTATCCCAACCATCTGAACAATGCACTAGTACTGGTTTGCCTTCCTTGTCTATAGAATTAACAACTACTACAGCTGACTTCAGTATAGCACTAAGGTATGTAAACCATTTACTGTTCTCTAGCATTGACAGCCAGCTACAAGACAGAAAAATATTTTATACAAATTTACATTACCTTTGCTTTTCTGGTGTTTGACATATAACTTTACAATGATATAATATAAAGGATCCTTTTTTCTACATTTGGTCTGTATAGGCCTATAATGCATATTTATAAAGAACCATGTTTCAGTTAAGGTATCCGGACCATAATAGATCATGATCGAAACTTGTATCTCTTTTTGACCGTGAATGGCTGAACCAAACAATTTAAAGTTGGAATTTTGTATGTATATTTTTCTCAAGTTGAAAAATACTTTGTTGCTTATATGCAGAGTCTGTAAAAGTGAGTTAGTTATATTGGCATTTATCATCCTTCCCTGTGATTCTATCAGCTTGCTGAGCAGCTCCGAAAAATTCGTATCATGCGCGTGCGCTGAGCAGGAGTTATAAACAAATTCTCCCAACGTTTGGCACCTCAGAACTTCTTAAATAGCTTTCAACATTGCAAAATATTAATAAATATATCAAGATTTGGTGTTCTTTTTTTTTTATATTATGGCGTTTTATTTAAATGAATGATGAAGAAATTTCTAAAAGTGACATCAACAAAATGTGTCTTTCCTCGATGCTGATAATGTCTGCTGGGACTTCTTTCTGCTCTTTCCATTGCATTTCATTACGCTTTATTTTTATATGTCAATATTTTGGCCTGAATTAGTACAAAAATGACTAAATGTTGTTTAAATATGTTGTCTCCTTGGTTAAATTTGAGAGATTATTTTACGTTGCGCACATTTTAGTCAGAAGTTGTTTGGCGAATGGAGACGGACTATGACATCAACGAGGTTGCAAGTTTGAAAACGGGTACTTTAGTTTCCTGGAAAATCATTAACAAAGATTTGCAGACTGATTTTGTTTTTCAAGACATGAAAATATATCTTAATGTCGGTTTTTATATCGTTTATAAGATATTTTACATGAACATTCAGGAAATATATACTTATTGGTATGGTAAACAACATAACGGAAAACTTGCCGTTGCGATGAAGAATCCATACTTTTCCCGCAAAAATTTGGGAGATTTCAGAACGTTTACAAATATTTACATTTCAGATTAGTAATTAAGATGATAAAAATATTATCTGCATTTTGACAGCTAGATATCGTAAAATATCACCCCGCTCGACAGAATATGAAGACTTGGGACTCTTTTGCTATGCTCACTAGTCCCAAGCTTCATATTCTGGCTCAAGAGATGATATTTTACGATATATAGCTGTCAAAATGCAGATAACATATACTTCCGAAGTTTGCCGATAATTACCGAGGTCATTTCAATTGCATTGTATGAAACTTTTGAATAATCACATGGTCATTTATAGTCCGGATACCTTAATTTGGATAATAGGATTTAAGAAGTGAATATTGAAATAACAAAAGTTTACAAAAAGGAAATATGACGACACATTCCATATTACAAAAGTTCCAAGGGACAAAAAGCAATCAACTCTTACAAATACTATGTTTATATGACAAAAAGAATATCATTATTCGTTGTGTTATGGAAAAAATGTGATAAAAAAGTTGATATGATTTCTACCATTATTTGGATCATTCTTAGGCCTTTTATTTTTATTTAATTGGTTTACGGATTTTTTTTTTTTTAAATAGGGTCGGTCGGTCGGGAAAAAAAAGAAAATAAAGAGGGAAAATCATGGACTTTTGAACAATCTTGGTTATATTGCCAAATGTACAAAGGTTGCAAATGATCAGTTAATTCCCTCTTTTGAAACCCAAATATCAGAACATCTATCTTGAAAGGTGTTGTTCAGTAGACCGTTCCCTTTTTAAGGGACCGACTCGTCAACTACATTAAATGAGTGGATTCGATATCTTACGGAATCAAGATATTCATACAAAACGAACTTAAAAGTCGCATGGATTCTATTAAGAAATTCGTTTCATAAAACGTGTTTCGGAAATTGGCATCAACTAAGGTCTATAAATAGATTTTTTTGGGGGATCATGTTTACAAGTATTTTATTGATGGATAATCTATTTTTAGACGAATTGGAATATAATCTTTTATGAAATTTTGATGCAAAAAAGGATTTTAATTTATTTTTGTTTTTGGGATGGCTGATTTCAGAGGGTCGGCGGTAATAAAAACCAAAATATTCAATTTTATTTTTTTTCTTCAAATCGGCAAAATCGGGTCGGCGGATCCGTAAACCAACTAATTAAAAATAAATGGCCTTATCGTATAATGATCGAACAGTCACAATCTATCAATCATTGTACAAAAGTACTTCCCATGATGCAACAGCGTCCTGAATCAAGGTTTTGAAGGAAATTAAGTGTTTTAACAGCAGATTTTGGTCAAAACAACTATAACCAACAGCCTTGCCCAAAAATATTTTTTAATATGATATTTATGTTACACAAAGACAAATTTCAGTGAAATATCTTTTTGGGCAAGGCTGTTCCTCATATCAAAAGTTTAATTCAAAGGTTAAAAAAGGAGTGAAATTTGGTGCTTTTCATTGATTTATTCTTTAAAACTGGCCATCTTTGACAGCATATTGAAGCTATTACAGAAATATCTTGTTGAAAACGAAACATAATCCTTAAAATTGAACATTTTAAGAGTACTTAATGATAGCTGATAATAACTTTTTCATTACTTTTTTATTTTGAATTCAAGGGGCCAAATATCTGGCCAAATCATACCATACCCTTTGAATATAGAATGTATACAACATTGTAATTGAAAATCTCCCTCCTCTGAATTTTTTTTAAAAACACAAGAACTGGCACTACTTCAAATTTAGTGACTTAAAAATTCTCTAATGAAAAACAGCTAAAAATTTGTACTTACTTTGGTTGATCGGCACCTCCACTACAGAGAGCTCTGAGAGCTACATAGCTTTTCCGTACGGTATGGATATTAGCTAAATTCATGAATTGAATCTCTGAATTTTGGTAATATTCTGCAAAACATTAAAATATAAAATTAGCCTTATTGGGAGCTGCCTAAATTTGTAGCAAACTAAAGTTTCAGGCTGTTTTGATGGTAGAAAGAGAAATAATAACTAGATGTGTTGGAACGACACGAATGCCCCCATCCCCAAAAGTACAGGGCCCGTAGTTTCAGCAAAAATCTGCAGAGCGGAACAAAACCTAATCTCGATCTTTAACTATTCATGGTAGACTCACATACCAAAAATCAGCTCAATATTTGAAGGCGTTTAGAAAAAAGGTCCAGAAAGGTGGTATTTTCACGAAATTTTCAAAGTCCAAAGCCGGTAATTTCAGCAAAAATCAGCAAAGCCAAACAAAAACGATCTGTAATGCATCATGTCTGACTCACATATCAAAAATCAGCTCATCTGAAGGCGTTTAGAAAAAGTCCGGAAAGGTGTTCTTTTCATGAAATCTTCAAAATCCAAAGACCGTAATTTGGCAAAAATCAGCCGAGCGGAACAAACCCTAAACTCGATCTGTAACTCATCAAGATAGACTCGCATGCCAAAATTCTGCTCAATATCTGAAGGCATTTAGAAAAAATTTCCGCATAACTTTTCGTAGCGGAATGACAGACAAAGGTAAAACTATATGGCCCTGACCACTTAGTGGCAGAGCCATAAAAATATTCGTAAAGCTATAATAAGTTCAAGGAATTCTGCCTGGTTATGAGAAAATGAAAAGGACAAACAAAAATGTAATACTAAATATTACCTGCACATTCAACACCTCCCCCTTTGGCTCTGTTGGCAACAGCAGCACTATAAGATCTACAGTCCATTATTATCATCTTCTTACTTTCTGTACTCTTATCATCGCCTCCAATATCTAACAAAACATAATGTTGCACAATTAACTCCCATAAACAACAAAGTTTACCTTTGAAGCAACTAAAATGGCTTCGTTATCTCAATATGAAAGGCTTATAAACAAACAAAACAATGATAACATGAGGTTGCATGTGTTATCGTGCAAAGTATACCCCCACTCTTTTTTTAATTTGGAAAATTGGGAAAACAGACTTGAAAAGCTTGACAAAAAATTTCATGTAAACATAAGGTATTGTAAAACAGGAAGTGGTTCCTTGACAGACCTGAAAATAGGAAAGATTAAAAAAAAAGACAACTGTACGATTATTTGGGCTAAGGAAAATTAATTGTTGGTTTCCCCTAACATGGTCAATTTATTTAGACCTGGCAGGCAGCATGAAACACCTCAACTTCTGTCTGCCACAAGTTGTAGCGCCAACATAATATTACAGATGTAAAAATGCTGTTAATATGTGACAGGGAAATTATTAAAGGGTATGATGACATTCTTAGAATTTTCATATTCTGTTTAAAAACCTCATACAGGACAATAAATGTACGACCTACCAGCAAAAGGTCACATAAATGGTTTCCTCCAAGTCACAACCAGAAATTCCTCTTAACGTTTTTCTTTCACAGCATTTGGTTGTGACTTAGAGCGATTGGTGGCCATGACTAACATCATGAAAAACAATTCCCTATAACAAGGTCTGACCACACTACTTTTTTTTAGTAACAGTAAATATTGGTGCAAGATCCAAGGCATAACCAGAAAGTGGATCACTGTCCCAACAAGACTGGTGGATGTGAACCATCCAACAAATATTATATTAAAGTTTTATCCCAACTGGCAAAGTACTATTTAAACATTTTCAGTAATGGGGGCCATGATGGTCAAATTGCGTAACAATATTTTGAATTTGGTCTCAATTGCCAAATTAGTTTCAAATATTACAATTACAATGTTTTATTCTCCTTAATTTTTACTAAGGTTGGCCATATTAATACAATGTCAATAAATTTTTCAAAGCCAGGATACAAAGTATTAATTTCTTACTTATTTGTCATCATCGAGTCAATATCTTAAACTTAATGCCTGATAAATGTTTTAAGCAACTTTATAAACAAAAGATTTCATAGTTAAAACTATGCACCTCCATTCTGTGAACTTGATTCCGACCCAGAAGAATCATCATTGAGACCAGGATATTTAGTATAGGTTCCAGGGTTCTGAGAACAAGCTACAGGAACTGATTCTAACATTTCCTCATCCTCTGTATTTCTCCAACCTAACCATCCTAACTCAGGCTGACTACATCTAACAAGGACAGCACCATTTCTTTGGTCCCTGTGAAAATATTAAATAGTTCATGAATTGTATCCATAATAATTTTCCTGTGTTATTTGAATACATTTTTCTTAAACAAGAGTGGACACACAAAAATGTCTCGCCTGTCTTGTATTTCTAATGAAAGTAAATGCAATCAGACATATTGCATACAGTATTCGAAAAACAGGCCAAAACACAAAAACTTAACTATAACCACTGAACCATGAAAATGAGGTCAAGGTCAGATGACACCTGCCAGTTGGACATGTACACCTTACAATCCTTCCATACACCAAATATAGTAGACCTATTGCATACAGTATTCGAAAAACAGGCCAAAACACAAAAACTTAACTATAACCATTGAACCATGAAAATGAGGTCAAGGTCAGATGACACCTGCCAGGTGGACATGTACACCTTACAATCCTTCCATACACCAAATATTGAAGACCTATTGCATACAGTATTCGAAAAACAGGCCAAAACACAAAAACTTAACTATAACCATTGAACCATGAAAATGAGGTCAAGGTCAGATGACACCTGCCAGTTGGACATGTACACCTTACAATCCTTCCATACACCAAATATAGTAGACCTATTGCATACAGTATTCGAAAAATAGGCAAAAACAAAAACTTAACTATAACCACTGAACCATGAAAATGAGGTCAGGGTCAGATGACACCTGCCAGTTGGACATGTACACCTTACAATCCTTCCATACACCAAATATAGTAGACCTATTGCATACAGTATTCGAAAAACAGGCCAAAACACAAAAACTTAACTATAACCACCGAACCATGAAAATGAGGTCAAGGTCAGATGACACCTGCCAGTTGGACATGTACACCTTACAATCCTTCCATACACCAAATATACTAGACCTATTGCTTATAGTATCTGAGATATGGACTTGACCACCAAAACTTAACCTTGTTCACTGATCCGTGAATTTGGGTCGAGGTCAATTGAAAACTGTCTGATGGGGATGAGGACCTTGCAAGGTATGCACATACCAAATATAGTTATCCTATTACTAATAATAAGAGAGAAATTAACATTACAAAAAATCTTAACTTTTTTTTCAAGTAGTCACTGAACCATGAAAATGAGGTCAAGGACAATGTACATATGACAGACGGAAACTTCGTAACATAAGGCATCTATATACAAAGTATAAAGCATCCAGGTCTTCCACCTTCTAAAATATAAAGCTTTTAAGAAATGAGTTAACGCCGCCGCCGCCGCCGCCGCCGGATCACTATCCCTATGTCGAGCTTTCTGCGACGAAAGTCGCAGGCTCGACAAAAACTAGAGGCTCAATTGGTGAGCCTGTACCACTCACCTTGGACTCTTTTCAACATGTAATTTTCTAATCAGTTTCAGAAATTATTTTTTTAATTTGACCAAACAAAAATAAGGAATTGTTTATGGCGGCATAAGTTGTCTGACCAAGGAGAAATATTTTTATAAAGGTCTTTCCATAGATTTTACCTTTGGTCATATGTTGACCAGAACATTTAATTTTCACATTTGGTCCTATGTTAAACTAAGTTTAGTTTTGGGAGCCATCTTGGTTTGGAGACAATTCTGAAAGACAATGGTTATTCTTACAAAAGTTTTTTAATAGATGATTTACTACAATGTCCAATTCATTTAAAATAAAACATTGTTCATGGTGGCCATGTTAGTCATCAGACTCATTATTGCAAACCCTATTAGGTCAACTTTCCATACATGCTTAATGCCAAGTTCCAGTTCAATTAGCTTTGAAGTTTCCAGACCGGATTTTGACAAACATGTAAAAAGAGCTGAAATTATACTTCAGCGGCCATTTTACTATGTATAATAAAGGAATCATTTTAGAGCAGAAGAAAATCAGGTCTGAGTTTCATGGGGTAAAGATTCTTATTAAACCAATCAGAAATAAAGAACTGTTCATGGCCATGTTAACCGTCTGATCGGTTAAATATATGCAAACTTATAAAGGACGTTCCATAGATGCTTCATACCAATTATCAGTTCATTTAGCTATAAGATTTTTAAAGTTAACCAACGAGAAACAGGATTTGTTCAGTTTGTTGTAAAATCCAGAAAAAACTATGCAAATCATACAAAGTTTCAGTTCATTTCACAGAATTTTTTAGTCTGACCAATGAGAAATCGGTTTTGTTCGTAGTGCCCATGATTTTGTTCGATCAGAAAAAAAAATGCATGCTTTATAAAGGTTCTTCCATACTATGCTTCATACCGAGTTTCTGTTCATTTGGCCTGGGGTTTTCAGAGCAGAGGACCAAAATGTTAAAAGTTAAAGGTTCTTCCATACTATGCTTTATACTAAATTTCTGTTCATTTGGCGTGGGATTTTCAGAGCAGAGTACCAAAATGTTAAAAGTTAAAGGATGGATGCCTGATGGACGACAGATACAAAGTGATGACAAAAGCTCACATAGCCCTTTGGGCCACCTGAGCTAAAAAGTCATCTTAAGAGTTTATGCTAAATAAGCCATTAATACCATGTCAGTCATTTTTTATGTGAAGTTCCATAACTAGCAGAAAGAAGTGTTTAAGAAATAATAGGACACAATATCTGATATATTTCATTCTACTTTCTCTAATTCGCAGATAACATGTACTTTGTACACGCAAAAGTTAAACATTTCTACTTAAATAACACAAGTTACTTTTCAATTTTCTGTCAAATCAAACTAACATCTTAAAGCCTTTCCACTTGGCAATAATACAATATATCTGCACTCTAAATACTTCAAATATACATAAAAATATTGTAGAAAAGGATGTGCAAAGGTCAAGATTAACAATTGAAAACATTATTTTAAATGATTATTTGCAATGTTAATTAGAAATATGACAATATTTTATGCGTTAATTTTTAAAAAGTACTAGTGGTATTAGCATCTGTATGTTGATAAAAAGAGGCTCCCATGAGCCTTTATCGCTCACCTGGAAATTATTTGCAGAATAAATTATTTGACTATTCTGATAATCCATCCTGACTGGCAGTCTGGAACATTGGCGTCCAATTGGCTCATTGGTTTTGCCAAATTGTTTGCTGGTTTCAAACACTAACATCTTTTGGTGAGTTTTCCCATAAGGTCCTATGTTGCAATAATTTTAATTCTGGCAGCCATCCTGGATGACAAAGAGGTCAATCTGATACAATTCTTAAAGAAGACTACCTAACAACCATTGCTGCCAAGTTTTGTTCAAATTGACCAAATGGTTTCAGGCAAAAAAATCTTTAAGTAAATTTTCGAAAGTCCTATGTTAAATTATCTTTGGCTCTGGCTGCCACATTTGATGGCGGGTGGGGTCATCAAATATAATTCTGAAAGAGAACCATCTAAGGACCATTGCTGCCAACTTTTGTTCCAATTGGCCCAGGGGTTTTAGACAAGAAGATCTTCAGGTGAATTTCTCACAGGGTCCTATGTTAAACTATGTTTGGCTATGGTGGCCATCTTTGAAGACGGGTGGGGTCATTGGATATAATTCTGAAAGAGAACCATCTAAGGATCATTGCTGCAAAAATTTGTTCCAATTGGCCAAGTTGTTTCAGAGGAGACCTTTAAAGGAAACTTTATGACAATGGATGACTAGGGATGCCAAATGATGGCAATTGCTCAAATTGCCCTTTGGGCCAGGTGATCTAAAAAAGGTTATTACTCTATAATGAGAAGAGAGAATAAGAGTTTAAACTCTTATCTCACAAAAAGATAATAAGAACAAAGAAACATCATTACACACTATCTTAAATACATTTATCTGTATACATGTACCTCCAAACCACAGATGGGAACCTCCTCTGTGCTCTAAAACCTGCCACTTCCTTCAACTGTTTATCTGTCACACATGCAGGGACAATGTGGCATTTTGGATAAGATGCACATATCCTATTAAAAAAAAAATATACATGATTGTTATAACAGTAGAATGTATTTTTTTTTTCTAAAATTGTCCACTGATCTTTTTAGAATTAGTATGTGTTATTATTATTTTAGTTTTATTCAAAATAAATAATCACCAGTTGATTCATCCCTTTATTAATTAACTTATACTGCCTGATGAGATATTTTGCCAATTGAAGTTATTTATCTAACCTACAAAGCTGCATTGTTGTCATTACTTTTGATTGTTAAGAAAATCTGTTACCGGTATATCTTGATGTTTTACTATGGAGGTTTAAAATATCTGAATATAGGTTTAAGAAAAATTGCTGTAAGAATAAATTTTCATTAAATCATATAGGTGTTCCTTCTAAATGAGTTTTACTATAATTTTTCCATAATATCATGAATTCAGTATAACATAAAAAGGCACATGTTAAAATCTTTTAAGGAAATAGTTGTTACCCAAAATCTTCATTGATGTAAGTTATCCTCCATGCAGACTTGCTCTTCAAATCAAATTTCATTCTTTCAACTTCTTTCCCAAAACTGTATGTCAATCTTTCCTCTATAATACAAGACCATATTTTCATCCAAAATAAAATTCACAGGGTGACAGAACATTTCAGTCTAGATACTCCTGTTTTACCTCTGACATCTTTCTGTATTATACAAAATTTAGTAACTGCAATCTGGGTATAAACCAAACATATCTGAAACTTTCTGGACTGGATAACGCTTGACATAGCAGTTCCAATATTCCTAATAACTTAAGCATACATGTATGTTACTTTCAACATAAGATAATGTTTATTAAGATAAGATAATGTTTATTAACCAATTAAGGGCCCTCAATGGGGCAATAAGTAACAGAGTAACAAATTAAAACATTGAGAGGGAAGAAGTTATAAGACAATTTTAAATATATATATTCCTAACATGCCATGAAATTCTATAAAGATTAGAAATTATACTTTAGAGGCCATTTTACATTTGTACTTTGTAAATAAAGGAACTGTAATGGACAAATTCAGAATTCCAAAAGCCGAATTCTGCTTTAAAGCAAATAATTCAGGTCTGATTGGCAGTCGGCATTGTCTTGGGCCAATATAGCTGACATTGATAAAAATACAACTTCATCAGACATAATATAGGATTAATATAAAAGTAATAATAATATTATTGTATTAAATATATTGTCCATACTAACAATTACCTTTTGTTATATCACTATATAAAAGATATAATATTTCAAGAACTTATGTAATTTCTTTGAAGAAACTGTCAAAACAATTGCTGTCTTAGATTACCATGATAATTGTTTTATACATTTCAATTGTTGATTCCAAGGTCTACTACAGGTCTACATGTCAACTGATTATTTCCCAAAATAAATTCAACCAAATTCTCTTTCAAATATCAGTCACTGTTTCATTTGAAAGTAACAATGTATCCATTGATATAAAAGGTAAGGACATAGGTTAAATATGTGCAAAAAAAATTATCACATCTAGGGGCAATGAAAATCCATATAGGTTTTGTCTAATTCAAATAACACATTTAGTTTTATTTGATATGTTGATAAAGTGGTCAGTTAAAAAACAACCCACAAAATTCTTGTATTTTGATGATTATCTTGTTGAAAATTTCTTTGTCGACAATATATACATATACTCCTATATGTGTCTCTATCAGAGTTTGGAATTGATGAGCAAGATATACTCTTTCTAAGATGAAGGACACTTGCAAGAGATATATATAGAGATATATATAGAATAATAGGTAGTTTTGTTTTTGATACTAACTATATCATGTAGAAAATCTAGACGAGCCCGAAGGGCAAGTTTAGATATTCCACATGATATAGTCACTATCAAAAACAAAACTACATATTAATATCTTTATCGGTAATTCATTTTTTTCTGGAAAATATCACCTTTTCAACTTATCTTAATTCACACTATTTTTCATAGCAGAAGAAGTTTGTAATGCGATTGACCAATCATTGGCATGTGACATTATTTTGAAACACATTCTTGACAGTGAATGGGAAAGTAAAATATTAACTAGTTGCGTGAATTGATGATTTGTCATCAATAATTTATGTAATTCATTTGACAATCAGATAAGTAGATCCTTCCGCATTACCTCACACAATGTATTGCCTAATATTTTCAGTGATACCACTTGCATTCGATACTCGAAAATATTAGGCAAAAAGATCAAAGGAAATATGTGCGAATTGCAAATAATTCTATATATTCAATGGATATTTGTTTGTTTGCTTAGTTGGGATTTTATTCCTTTTCAGCACATTTAGCTATTTAGTTTTTATTGGTGGAGGCCAGAGTACCCGAAAAGAACAACTGACCTTTGATGGGAAAATTGGCAATCCCTGTTAATTAAGATCGGAGTCGAACACACCCCACCTAAGATGAGATTTGAACTCACAACCTCAGTAGGCTAGTGATCATTAGTAGTCATGACGAGCTACCCAGACCATTTGGCCACTGAGGTCCCTTATATTCAATGGAAAAGAATTTGTTACAAAAGGAGCTTTTAGTGTTTTCCCCAGGAATTAGATAAGGCATGGTAAAATGTCAGTTTGGGGGCACTTTTATGCGGAAACTTTTGTTTCAGAGGCACGTTCATAGTTAACATAGTCATCTATATTGGCACCCATATCGCATGTTATCTGTCATTTTTATACACGTTTGTATATGTGTCTAATGCATTAGTTTGTTTGTAGGTTTTCCATGTAAAACAGATACTCTGTATTACTTGCAACATATCAATATCCCTTCCTGGATTTTTTAAAGAATATATAGTCCTGTATAAAAGAAAGGAGTTTAGTCAATGTGAAAAAACTGAGCAGCATGATAATTGATGGATAAACAAGGATGAAAATTTATAAATTGCATGATTACCATGACTGTATATCTATATAATACAGTAGCAATAACTGGGACTACATGACAATCTTAAAAAAAAATCCAGTAAAAGTTAAAATTGTTAGTTCATTTAAATTTTGTTATTATCAAAGTTAATTATTTAATGGAATAAGCGGCGGTTTTTCTATGCAGGTCTCAAAAATATCACTATCCATTAAGTTTATTCTTTGAACGTGTGCAATTGTAGTTATTTACGATCTTTATTTCACAAACTATACAACTTGCTGTCGTTGTTTTCTCAAGCATGTGTTACATTTCGCAAAATTCAAACTAAACCATTCCGTTAGCAAAACGAGTATTAATAATCAAATGTGTATCTCCCGTTTACAATTTCTTTCGTTTATATAATATTTAGACCTGTCGACCATAAAAATGGTCACAATAAAATTAAACGGTATTCAAAATCAGCAGACTTTATGATTGTGCGCATAATTAAGTTGACAACCCCTCAAAATGTAATAATGGAATCGCCTTACCTACAAATCGTCACGCTTCAACTACATTTACTGATGATGTGAAATTCGACTAAATAGGACAAGAAATACAAGAAATAAAGACTATTTAATCTTAAATACATACAAAGAATTCAAATTTTGTTTAGAGTCACCGGATCCAGAATATTCTTCAAAACTTCGATCGTTCACGTTTCGGCATTAATTTTTGCAAGAATGCCGTTCATATCGAAAATAGTAAAAGATTGGAGGAAAAATGTGCAATAAAACGTAACAGTTAAACTGAATGGCCACTGCTCTTTGTTTCCCAAAAAGAAAATGATGATTCTCCTCCATCATTAATTAGCGACAGACCGTTCTTTGTCGGTCTCTTTCAACTTTCGATCATGGAAATTGTCATGTTTTTATTATGTCTTAAATTCATAATTTATGAAGGCAGGACCAGCAAGGCGCCGATTAAGGGCAGCATGGCGCTAATGAGGGCACGGCATGGCGCCGCGCATCGCCAAAACGTATTAGGGAAACCTCTAAGCTTTTAATATGTATATAAAAAGTCAAACCTAATTTTAGATGATTTCTATATGTATAAAAATCATATCAAAATACACCATCAATGAAATTTTTGATTTCCCGATACTTGCAATGGTTCAGAATAGTTAGTTGGGACTTAACGCAATTTTCCTGGGAAATAGCTTGAACATACCAAATAAGACAATTAAGGTTTTACTGTAATTTTTTTCAGTCTATGAAGAAATAACATCAATCATATGGTGCACACAAAATAACCGGCATAGCAGGATATCTGAAAGTGTGCACCATGTGCATTGAGGTTATTTAGAATAGACTGAAAACAAAATTACTGTCAATTCTTATAATTTAATTTCAACGGTTGATTTGACGTGTCAAACATCGGGATTTCCTTTAATGACGTCATAGGAGAAAAGAAAATTTAGACTGATATGATACACGAAAAAAGTTTGCCCAATCAAATGACGTGTTACATCCAATATTGAATTATTGTGATTTGTTTACTTTGTTTAATAATGATGGAAGTGTACCTACCTTGCTGACAAAGTTGATAACAGACTTCATGTTCTGATGGACATGGACTTCTGTCTTGGCACCAAGCAAAAAAAGCAAATGCAAACAGGAAACTTAATTCTTTAGGGGTACCAGTTTTCTGGGTAATTCTTTTAAACCATTCTTGACATGAGTCATTGTTACTAAAGTCACATCTATAAAATACAGTGTACATTGTAAACTTTTATGCAATACCGTGAGATTATTTATTTTTGTGGTTTAGTGAAAATTCAATGTTCCAAGGATATCAAATTTTGTATGTTTGCAATTTTTTTTTTATCATAACACAACTGAAATATTTATTTTTTTCAAATATTTATATTTGTGTTTTCAGTGTATTTACCAAGGCCTTGGCAATTATAAATCGATTTCCAAAGAAAAACTAGTCCACAGTATATGAAACAAATATGTTTGATGAATATTAAATAACAAGGAAGAGTAAAATCTAATAAATATGATCAATTTCCATCCTGATTTCTTAGGCTGATAAAATGATATATATCTTTACAAAAGTCTGAAAGCTTATTATTTCTTTAAAATGTCTTCACTCAGCAAAAAATATCGAATACATGTATTATGGATCATTAAGTTTAAATATCCAAGTACTTTTTGTCTGTTCATGCTGTGTCACTAAAGGTGATCATTCTCTTGTCAATAATATTATGTAATAACTGGTTTAAAGTTTACTTATATATATAAATAATACAATAAATGTCCCCATAAACTTCTGTTCTATAATATTTGTGTGAAAATGCAATACTAAAAGAAAAGGAACTAAATTTATTCTTTTATTTAAGTTAAAGATAATGACATGTACGAATAAGCCCCTTTCCTACATCCTGGATAAAACAGAACCAGGAAAAATGGAAAATTAATCCCATGTACTTAAGTTGAGAACTGAAACAATAGGCTTTAACAAAATTAAAGACAAGATAATAAAGTATAATACTAAGATTAGAATGCTGGCTTTTAGTTACGAACTAATAACTATACAACAACAGGCAGTAGGATGGCAAATGGTATTTGCCAATGTATCAATGAAAAATGGCATGTACCCTATACATGTACATGTATGAAAATATGTCTAGAACTAACTGCAATATATGTTTTTTTACAAGTTATCAACAGATCCATTAATTTGATTTCTATATCAATTATGTCAAAGTATTATTGATTTTACACAAAAAAGTCTATACTACATGGTACTGATTTTTTTACCTACTTAAATATTAGAATGTGTATCATGTAATTACTGCACAATTAAGTAGTGTACATTTCCTCTAATGAATATTATATATATCAAAGTATAGAACTAAAACTGAAAGTTTTAAAAGGCTTATGGTATATGATGATGTTAACGTTTCATAAAATAAATTTTACCAAATCATCTTACAAATTGCATTCTATAAGAACACATGTGTATTCAAATATCACATATTTTAATCTACATCCAGAAAATTACCTTACTACTGTGGCATCCTTGCAGAATACATTTAAGAAAAATATTTCTCTGCATTCCACGGACTCGACCATCCCAAGTGGAACATTGATAAAACTGTCTTTTGACCTGATCAGAAGTCGGAAGTTTGATAATGCTATCACACCATTAGCTGTCCTCCCAAGGAATTCCACAGCCTCTCCACAAAGGAGTGGGAAGGGCACCTGTAGAGATTCATCTTCACACACCAATGACTTTTTTGGAAATAGTTCGGACTTCAGTATGCATTCCATACTGGCTGGTTCGTCAGCTGATGCCTGTAATAAAAAACAAGAGGCTCAAGAGAATTGAGCCTGTAAAGCTCACCTGACAGTCCCATAATCAATCTGTTTTTTTTCATGTCAAGTGGATATTGTAATGGACCTTCCATAGATGCTTCATACCAACTTACAGTTCATTTGGCTATGTACTTTCAAAGGAGAAGATTTTTGAAATTTTGACCAATCAGAAATAAGAATTAATCACGGCTGCCAAATTGACTGGGACAAAATATGCAAACTTTATAAAGGTCCTTCCACAGATGCTTCATACCAATTTATAGTTCATTTGGCTTTGCGATTTCAGAAAAGAATATTTTTGAAATTTTGACCAATCAGAAATAAGAATTCATTATAGCATCCATATTAGTTTTCCGACAGTAACAAAATATGCAAACTAAATATAAAGGTCCTTTCATATATGCTTCATACCGGGTTTCAGTTCATTTAGCTATGTCGTTTCAGAGTATATTTTTAAAATTTGACCAGAAAATACAATTCATCATGGCAGCCATATTATAATAAGAGTGGACACACAAAAATGTCTTGCCTGTCGTGTATTTCTAATGAAAGTAAATGCTATCAAACACATTGCATAAAGTATTCGAAAAACAAGCCAAAACACAAAAACTTAACTATAAACACTGAACCATGAAAATAAGGTCAAGGTCAGATGACACCTGCCAGTTGGACATGTACACCTTACAATCCTTCCATACACCAATTATAGTAGACCTATTGCATACAGTACTCGAAAAATAGGTCAAAACACAAAAAATGAACTATTATCACTGAACCATGAAAATGAGGTCAAGGTCAGATGACACCTGCCAGTTGGACATGTACACCTTACAATCCTTCCATACACCAAATATAGTAGACCTATTGCATATAGTACTCGAAAAATAGGTCAAAACACAAAAAATGAACTATAATCACTGAACCATGAAAATGAGGTCAA
Organism: Mytilisepta virgata; assembly: GCA_028015205.1. Lineage (NCBI taxonomy): Eukaryota > Metazoa > Mollusca > Bivalvia > Mytilida > Mytilidae > Mytilisepta > Mytilisepta virgata. Next base: position 16,769,600 of record CM051520.1, on the reverse strand, counting down.
GGTCAGATGACACCTGCCAGTTGGACATGTACACCTTACAATCCTTCCATACAATAAATATAGTAGACCTATTGCATACAGTACTCGAAAAATAGGTCAAAACACAAACTAGAGGCTCTCAAGAGCCTGTGTCGCTCACCTGTATCTAATGTGATTACAATAGCTACTGAAGACATCTTATCATTATTATTTTTGAATATGTGGTCAAGTTGTGACCATTCAGAATTTTTTTTACAATTTTCTGATAGACTTCTAAACATCTTGGATGATGGATCGGCAACAAAGTAACAACACTTGGTCAGCACCTCATAAGGAACATTCATGCTATGTTTTGTTACATTCCATTCAGTGGTTCTCTAAAATAAATCATTTGTATGCATTTCCCATAGGGTCCAATGTTAAACTTAGTCCCCTGCTGGCGGCAATCTTGGATGATGGATCGGCTACAAAGTAACAACGCTTGGTCAGCACCTCATAAGGAACATTCATGCCAGATTTAGTTTCATTCCATTCAGTGGTTCTCTAAAAGAAGTCATTTGTATGCATTTCCCATAGGGTAATATGTTAAACTAAGTTCCCCGCTGGCGGCCATCTTGGATGATGGATCAGCTACAAAGTAACAACACTTGGTCAGCACTTCATAAGGAATATTCATGCCATGTTTGGTTTCATTCCATTAAGTGGGTCACTAGAAGAAGTCATTTGTATGCATTTCCCATAGGGTTCTATGTTAAACTAAGTCCCCCGCTGGCGGCCATCTTGGATTATGGATCGGCTACAAAGTAACAACACTTGGTCAGCACCTCATAAGGAACATTCATGCTATGTTTTGTTACATTCCATTCAGTGGTTCTCTAAAAGAAGACATTTGTATGCATTTCCCATAGGGTCCAATGTTAAACTTAGTCTCCCGCTGGCGGCCATCTTGGATTATGGATCGGCTACAAAGTAACAACACTTGGTCAGCACCTCATAAGGAACATTCATGCCATGTTTGGTTTCATTCTATTCAACGGTTCTCTAAAAGAAGTCATTTGTATGCATTTCCCATAGGGTCCTATGTTAAACTAAGTCCCCCTCTGGCGGCCATCTTGGATGATGGATCGGCTACAAAGTAACAACACTTGGTCAGCACCTCATAAGGAACATTCATGCCAGATTTACTTTCATTCCATTCAGTGGTTCTCTAAAAGAAGTCATTTGTATGCATTTCCCATAGGGTTCTATGTTAAACTAAGTTCCCCGCTGGCGGCCATCTTGGATGATGGATCAGCTACAAAGTAACAACACTTGGTCAGCACTTCATAAGGAATATTCATGCCATGTTTGGTTTCATTCCATTAAGTGGGTCACTAAAAGAAGTCATTTGTATGCATTTCCCATAGGGTTCTATGTTAAACTAAGTTCCCCGCTGGTGGCCATCTTGGATTATGGATCGGCTACAAAGTAACAACACTTGGTCAGCACCTCATAAGGAACATTCATGCCATGTTTGGTTTCATTCCATTCAACGGTTCTCTAAAAGAAGTCATTTGTATGCATTTCCCATAGGGTCCTATGTTAAACTAAGTCCCCCTCTGGCGGCCATCTTGGATGATGGATCGGCTACAAAGTAACAACACTTGGTCAGCACCTCATAAGGAACATTCATGCTAGATTTAGTTTCATTCCATTCAGTGGTTCTCTAAAAGAAGTCATTTGTATGCATTTCCCATAGGGTCCTATGTTAAACTAAGTTCCCCGCTGGCGGCCATCTTGGATGATGGATCGGCTACAAAGTAACAACACTTGGTCAGCACCTCATAAGGAACATTCATGCCAGATTTAGTTTCATTCCATTCAGTGGTTCTCTAAAAGAAGTCATTTGTATGCATTTCCCATAGGGTTCTATGTTAAACTAAGTCCCCCGCTGGCGGCCATCTTGGATTATGGATCGGCTACAAAGTAACAACACTTGGTCAGCACCTCATAAGGAACATTCATGCCATGTTTGGTTTCATTCCATTCAACGGTTCTCTAAAAGAAGTCATTTGTATGCATTTCCCATAGGGTCCCATGTTAAACTAAGTCCCCCTCTGGCGGCCATCTTGGATGATGGATCGGCTACAAAGTAACAACACTTGGTCAGCACCTCATAAGGAACATTCATGCCAGATTTAGTTTCATTCCATTCAGTGGTTCTCTAAAAGAAGTCATTTGTATGCATTTCCCATAGGGTCCTATGTTAAACTAAGTTCCCTGCTGGCGGCCATCTTGGATGATGGATCGGCTACAAAGTAACAACACTTGGTCAGCACCTCATAAGGAACATTCATGCCATGTTTGGTTTCATTCCATTCAGTGGTTCTCTAGAAGAAGTTCAAAATGTAAAATGTTAACGACGACGCCGGACGACGGACGACGACGGACGACGGACGCCAAGTGATGAGAAAAGCTCACTTGACCCTTTGGGTCAGGTGAGCTAAAAATGAACTATAATCACTGAACCATGAAAATGAGGTCAAGGTCAGATGACACCTGCCAGTTGGACATGTACACCTTACAATCCTTCCATACACCAAATATAGCAGACCTACTGCATACAGTATTCGAAAAACAGGCCAAAACACAAAAACTTAACTATAACCACTGAACCATGAAAATGAGGTCAAGGTCAGATGACACCTGCCAGTTGGACATGTACACCTTACAATCCTTCAATACACTAAATATACTAGACCTATTGCTTATAGTATCTGAGATATGGACTTGACCACCAAAACTTAACCTTGTTCACTGATCCTTGAAATGGGGTCGAGGTCATTTGAAAACTGTCTGACAGGGATGAGGACCTTGTAAGGTACGCACATACCAAATACAGTTATGCTATTACTCATAATAAGAGAGAAATTAACATTACAAAAAATCTAAACTTTTTTTTCAAGTAGACACTGAACCATGAAAGTGAGGTCAAGGACAATGTACATATGACAGACGGAAACTTCGTAACATAAGGCATCTATATACAAAGTATAAAGCATCCAGGTCTTCCACCTTCTAAAATATAAAGCTTTTAAGAAGTTAGTTAACGCCGCCGCCGGCGGATCACAATCCCTATGTCGAGCTTTCTGCGACTAAAGTCGCAGGCTCGACAAAAATGTAGCTGTCCGACTGGGAGGAAATATTCAAACTTTATAGAGCTCCTTCCATAGATGCTTCATACCAAATTTCAGTTCTTTTTAGCTATGTTGTTTTAAAGGAGAAGATTTTAAAAATTTGTCCAATCAGAAATAAGAATTCATCATGGCAGCCATATTATATGTAGTTTTCCGACTGGAACGAAATATGCAAAATTTATAATGGTTCTTCCACAGGCCTCATACCAAGCTACAGTTCAGTTAGCTTTGTGTTTTCATAGGAGAACATTTTTAAAATTTTGGCCAATCTGGCAATCAGAAATAAGAATTCATCATGATGGCCATATTAGCTGTCCAACCAGTAAGAAATATGCAAACTTTATAAAAGTCCCTCCCATAGATGCTTCATACAAAGTTTCAGTTTATGGCTTTGGAGTTTCAAAGGAGAAAATCAAAATTTAAAAGTTTACAGAAGGACCAACAGACACTAAGTGATGACAAAAGCATGCTGAAAAGCTGACTTTGACTACCAAATTTGAAGCAGGACCTGTAGCTATTACAATTGTGTATCTGATTTGAAAAAAAAATTGATTCTGATGACCTGCAAAACTTAAAACTAATAAGGGCCACTGGGAACTTTGTTATACAGTGAATGTAAATGCCCTGTGTTGAAGGCTTAACTACAACCTTTCAGTAATTTTAGTTCTGTTTCTGGCCTGTTGTCTCATTGATGTTTACACCCCCTCCCCAACCATTTACTTTCATTTCATTTAAGTATAAATTACTTATTTCGTTTTTTTTATCAATTGTTTATGGGTATATATTTACTTTAGCTTATTGCTATGTTAGGAATTTCCCATTTGCACATTAGTAGCCTGTGGTTCAGATAGTATATATTTTGCACACGTGTACTTGTATGGGTGGCGTTAAAAAATTGAATAAAGTTCACAAATGTTTTGACAATAACAAACTTATTTACTTTTACTCATGTCAGTGAACAAAAAAGATTCCTGCAAATAGTAATTTGTTGGCTAGACAAAAACTCTGTGTCATCACTCTTACATACTTGACAGAGTAATCATAAATTCTGAAAACTTGGTCAATGCCAGTATTTTAGTATGAAAGGTCAAGGATGATAGAGACTTACTCTTTTCAAATAAATAGACACAAAAAGTATCTTATTCAGTCAAAAAGCAGATATATGATTTGTAACATCTTACTTTAGAACTACTAACCATGTTCTTGAACGTGTAAAATTAAAAAATATCAATCCAAAAAATAAAATACAATTTCTACAGCTCTACAATGTATATTTCACATTGTCACACGTATCACAAAACAAGATGATAATTCCTAGAAACATTAATATATAACAAATCATTCATCACATGCCAATCTTTTATCTTACAAGTATTTAGACTTGAGCGGATTTAATGTCAACTTCAGGAAGGAAAGTACAATTGCAATACATGTAAATGGGTCAAGACTTAATTATATATATTTTTGCTGACAAATAAAACTTGTTGTAAAATTTGAAATAAACATGTACATGTATCATATTAAACAATAATTTTGCATGAAAATTCTCAACACAAATCTTCTTCAAGCTTTACAATTAAAAGAACAGACACACACTTGTCAGAGCTTTGACAATGTAAATTGAACAAAACATTAAAAGTCTGTCTAGGACTTCAATATTAATGATAGTTATTTTTCCTATGGGTATTTCTCCAGCAGTTAAAAAGAACAATTCAATTACAGAAAACAGTATGGTGATGGTTACCTTTGTACCACTCTATTGTATTTTATCCTGCAACTCTGCTATATGAACAGCCAAAATGCAGACTGTATAGAGTATATTTTAAAGTGATATTCAGTCATTGATTTTATATAACTTTTACTGTGACGTCAGTACATACAATTTAATTTATGATGTCGTGAAATGCGACGATTTTGCAGTAATTTGACGTTGAACGCTTAAAGCAGAAATTCACTGTTTTCCAGCAATTTTGCGAGATTTTATGTTGCAGGATAAACAGAATATGTGTACATTGTCTCTTAATATAAAATTTATTCGAACTTGGCATTAAACAGGCCAGAAAAGCTCGACAAGCCTCACATATATACCTGTTTCTAAGCCTTGTTTTTATATTCAGAGACAATATACACATATGTATTCTGTATGTTTTAAAAGGAAATATGGACAATGCTGATTTGACAATAACCATCAAATAGAAATTACTTTGATAAAAAGAAAGTGCTGATATGACAATAACCATCGAACAGAAATTACCCTAATAAAAAGTAGAAAAAGAGGTTGCACAGCTATCACCAAGAATCATATACCCACACCACAAGACTAGTTCTTAAGGGTGCTATGTATCAGTTTATGAATAGCTTCGATAATGAACATTAGTTCAGAGATTTGGGCTTCACATTATACAGATACAAGTAAATTTCAAAGGACCATGCCCATTGTAATTTTTAGTTTCCATGCATCCCAAAGAGAAGATGTACAATGTATGGTTGAGAAGTGCTGTTACCATGACAACATATCTATATACATGTAATGCAAAAACAAAGAAAGAAATTTAGATCTTAAACCATTTAATAGTTTCATTCCATTTTATAATTCATTTAAATATCTAGTTAATGAAACAGCTAAATGACACTTCTCCATCTATACAATGTAGGTAATTGAATGGAAACTTGTTTATTAGACCCAAAACTCTTTCTAACATGTACATAAATTACTATGTTAAAATCTGAGTTCATTGACTTTTACATTTTTATCGATGTTAAATGAGACCATATATATATAAATATATTTCTGAATATACTTTATTCACTTAATAAGTCTTAAAATGGAATGTTTTTTTGTAAAACCTTGATCATGGTACAATGTAAATTTTTCCATCCTGTCAAATGACTTTATAATTTATCTTGTTATAAATATCCAAGCATACATGTAACCTGTTATTAAAAATTTTAAGTATTTAAAAATTATATTTACAGTATAGTAAAGTAGTTATTCAAATAATACATACAAGCCAGGTTAAAAGTAAATTTATATTTAAATCAAATGTTAGGACACTGATAACACAAAATGTGACCCATCTATTTATCACTCTAATTACCTTGAGGATAAAAGGTCTGATACATAGTAAATACATTAAAACCTTTACCCTTATATATTTACTGGTTATAAACAATCAAAATCTTATTCAACAACAAGACACTCTCTCATATTGGATAAATGACTGTATCCTATGTATATCTGTATAGAGAATGAAAAATTACTAAAATACATGTTTACATTTTGAGAATAAAAATTTATCATGAATACCACCAAGCCTTCAAAACCCCAAGTAACATAACAAATTTTTCAATTCTAACAAATTCCTTGATACCAATTCTGATGCACAAGATTTTATGTTTTCAAAATTCAGAAATCCCCATTTTTTTATTCATTGTTACCAAAGATCAACTACAGTATATTTGCATCAGAACATAAGAGTCTTTACTGCCATACTGGTATTTACACGATGTCTACTTAACTTACCATGTTGTCATGCATTTGGCAAACAGACTGAAGACAAACCAGCCAGGAAGTAAATTAATTCCACCAGTTCGTAATTCCCTGGACAAACTGCTCTGTAGATAAAGGGATATAAACTTTGTAACTAATCCAATTTATTATAATATTACAATCTTCTTCCTAGAACTATCATCTGTATAAACATCTAGAGAATAAAAAAAGCAAAAATTATTATCAGAAGGAAGTGAAAATAGTACAATGAAATAAAATAATACTGAATATTTTCAAAATTTTCTATTAGCAATAAACACTCAGGTTGTTTATATACATGTATATATTCGAGCTAAGTATGCAATAGGCAAAAATATATTTTTCAAAATTGTGTTATCTATTGTCTAGTGTTTCATCTTTATTTTCCTAAGCAACCATTACATTCTTAAATGTATTTGAAAGAAATGTAGGCTAATAATATACATGCAAAAAATAGCACTGTAAATTAAATGCTGACATAGGAAATTTTCACCAAGACAAATAATCATTGCTTGTTTTAAGCAATTACATATGTAAGTATCCATGCTAGTAATATTTTATAAATGAAATTTTACACATTTTTGTGAATTGTTCAAGAATTCTTGGGACATCTGGATGTCTTGCTTAACAAAAAGCCTAACAAAAGGACTTTTAAATATTCAACGAACACAAAAATTACAGTATAATTTCTGATAATGTTTATAAATACTGTAATCAACTTTAAACTACCAAGTCAATCAATTCAAAACATTCAAAAAATGTGTTTGATATATTTATATAAACCATTTTTTTTTTTTATTATAACATTCTTATACAACTGTAATATAGAATTCAGAAAGGCATTTAGAACAAGGACCACCTAATTTACTTTGCTATTCCATTGTTCAAACATATCATATGGTCCACAAATGGAACTTTCAATTTCAGTGAAGGAACTATTAATTTTTCCAAAATTCAATAATTGCACAATTGTTAAAAAAAAACCAGAAAACCCTTGTTTTTAACATGTACTTTACAGACAGTTGATCATTGTAATACAATTTATTTTATTGATAATATTTTACATTTCATTTTGATTATTCTAATATTTGAAAGACAAAAAAGGACCATTTGATAAACTGAACTTACACAATATTGCTTAAAACCCCCATTAGAAAATTATTTGCCTGACTTGGCTGTCTAGAACTCAGTTCTGTTCAAACTGTTTGTCTGCCATAAATAAAAGTATGTGGTGTAAACATACAATAAACCATGTAAGTTTTCAATTTAAAGACAGGTAATTGGTGATAAAAATCAGTTGTATTGTTCAATTTTAACTTTGATCAATGGATTATGTGTTACAATACAATTCCTTCAAATTAATACATGGTTCAAGAGGACTTTTAAAAAAATCTATTTTTAAAAATTATTTCGTCAAAGTCGGAAAATTTCAATTACATGTAACCCATTATAAATAAATCATTAGTAATTTTTCAGCATTTCTGCCTTTTTATTAGAATTGCCCAACAATATCAGACTTTTCAACAAATATCGATACAAATTTTGAAAATGGAATTTATATTTTTCTGTTCTTATTATTTATATAGACATCACATGTATCTTTTCCTACAAATGTAGAAGGAGTACTTTCGTTTGGCTAAGCTGACAACTACATGTACAATGTGCAAGTCAACAAAATTAAAAAGAATAAAAAAAAAGTTAATTTAAATAATTTTCATTTAATTTCTCTTAAATACATTTCCATAAACATATTTGAAATAAAATCCTATGAATATTTAGATTGGTGAAACTCTTAACAATGCCTTCTGTTGAATTGCGATTGTAAACTACAAATTTCGACCCATGTGGATACCAATTTTAGAAATTTAAAATTCTAAAACCTTATTGAACATCTGCATATGGTGTTTGACAATAATGTATAGAAATAAAATGCATAAATTGAAAACAAAAGACAAGTTTATGTCACAAGCTTAAATTGATAATGATTTCAAAATTCGACCCCTGTGGAACAGTATGTAAAAAGTTTCTTAACATTTACATGTACAAATGTATGATTAATCTTGCATGATAAAAATATTAATGAAGACTTCTAACAATATTGCCCTTCTTAGTACTGTGATATATCCTGTACTACTTATTTTCAAATTTGAGCTAGTATTGACAGTTATTATTGACTCATAAGCAGACTAAAGTAAGAATTTTAAAATTCTTATTTTGCAAGAGTTGAAATTTTCTGGACACTCACTTGCCCAGTGCTTTTCAGAAATTTTAATAGCTCAAGGTATATGCTAAAACCTGTAGGGTACAGGGATTTACTAACTAGCCCCAAAACAGACACACTTAGTCTGGTATAAATGGCTTCACATTACAAAGAACTAGTACAATGGCATTCATATTTGATCTTGAGTATTATTGGAGTTTTAATTATGTAATTTCCAGCACAGGTATCCTTTTAAAAAACCTTGAAACTGGTTTATATATATCATTTTTATTGTACTTATCAGAATATCTAGTCACCAGATATTGATTTTTGTAGATTAAACCTTCCCAGTATGAATGAGATTCTATTTTGAAATTCAATATATAAATCTGCTGACATAACAGAGTTAAGTCGGGTAAATGTTAAATTTAAAAATACCACTGTTCCTATGTACTGTAAAGTTCCTTAAGTTTTATTACTTAATTAATTATCTATTTAATATATGTGTTTCCACAGTATGAATAATCTAGGAATTGAATTCTGACAGTCATCAATTCAAGGTACATGTATCTAAAGGATATATGATTATTCTACAATCATTTTCATATATAAACCTTACTTGAATAATAAAGCTGAGCATTCCAAATACCATAAAAAAAACCAAAAACCCAATTACTTAAAAAGTATTTAGTAATGTCATATGCTGTTGAAAGCACTCAAACCTATTTTCTTAAAGAGATCAAGGACTACAAGATCTCGAACGAAACTTTAAAACCACTCTTGACTTTGATAGAAAAGATAAGATAACTTTTATGCAAAAATTGGCACTGGTAGGTAATGCAAGAATATTTCAAAATTAAATCCTTCTTAAAATTTTGAATACCGGTAATCATAAAAGAACTATATGATATCAGCATTTTACGTTTCCGCAATTTAATGTTACTTTTTGCAAAAGATTATAGTTTTCTTTTCCACAATTAATTTGCCTCTTTCGTTGGCCAGGTAAACCTGTTACCCACAGCTCACCAACTGATACTCTTTTGAATGTGCCCAGATAATGCTTTTCATGCAATCTAAGATTTTATAAATTAAGCCCTTTCTGGGGAATTATTTCTTTAATTCTTTTATTGTCCAATAATTCTTGGGACATCTGGATGTCTTGCTTAACAAAAAGCCTAACAAAAATACTTTTAAATATTCCACGAACACAAAAATTACAGTATATAACAAGATGCATAATTGTTCACTGCTTCCTGTATAAAAAAAAAAATCTCTACCATTTGCATAACTTCAGAAGATACTAAGAGTACGGAAACTAAAATTCACAAATTAAAGAATACTCAAAATTCAGATATAGTCATAGAGTGGGAACCTCCATGTTTTCAAATGTATAAAAACAAATCTGTTTTAAAGTGCAGGGCATACCGCCTAGGTACCCCCATACATCAATGAATGTTGTCTGTGTGTCTTCTTATAAGGAGATCATAACCATTTCATAGTTATTTGAAAATATACGAAATTTTAAGGGGTTTGAGAGTGGATAAAGCACCCATTCTAATACATGTATGACAGCAGACTTCTTTTAAATTGGGAGACTTAATAATAAAAACGCAAGTATGAATTGTGACCTCTTTTTGCAACACCGTCCTCATTTTTGACCCCACTATTTTGGCACAAGATTGACCTGGTGTATACATGTTAAGAAAAGGAAAACTTAATCATATGTCATACTTTCAGCATTGTTATTTCATTTTGCTTTCAAAAAATATCCTTCTTGTTCCTTCAAACAGCTGTTTGAATGTTAAAGACGAAAACAGTAGCAAACTTTCATCAACTGTACTCGTTATGTTGTTGACAAATACGCAACACGTGACCTGGATCTTGCTCCAGTTTTGGAGAAAATCAAATCATTTTTACTACATGCGTTCAACATTTGTTGAAATTAGTCTTGTTAGAACAAATATAACCATAACTTTTAAATATCTAATAAGAGGATTTGTTTTCTAAATGTTTTTTCATTTTTAAATATTTCAAATTTATTCCTCTGAGAAACGTGAATACAAATGTCCATTCCGAGTTTTGTTTCATTTTTCTTTTCGAAAGATAACTTCCATGTAGGAAAAAAAAAAGGAATAAAATTTATTTTAAAATTTTTCCCATTACAAGTATTTTAATAAAGTTGATGGTTGAAATGGTTTAGAAGGACGAAATGAACACTCAATGAGGTCTGAAAGTAATTAACTTACTGAAAATGTTAAAATTACAGACTGTCACCAGCCAGTACTCTTGGTTGTAAATTAAACTTAATTTCCCTCGCGTTCACACTTCTGTAACTTTTCATATTCCCAAGCTAAATTTTGCTTTACTCAAAACACGGTCTTCTCCATCGACCATTTGTTATTCGACAGAATAATCTTTCTATAAATGTTATCCTTCAGTGAATAACTGCATGCAACCCTATGTATTTTACCTTGATTTAAAATTTTATTAAGTTCATAGTAACTCTGCAGTTTGGGAGTACTATGTCCTAAGGACACCATCCTGACAACAATCCAGCACGGCAAAAGTACCAGTGCTGGACTAAAAATGAAATTTAATCCTTTTGCACACAACATTTTTCTATAGAGAAAGATAGTGCCATGCTTTCCTGCCATTCCGAATCTTTCACTGAATACAGAAAAGCAATAAAAATTTACACCTTGCTTGCTTTGACTTTGTTGTTGCATTTTTTCATACTTGAATTAAGAGCAAAGGGCTGATAAGCGACCATCTTTATTGCATCTACCTAGTGGGGATAGTATTTTTTTCAGAGGAGGGGAAGAAGTCACTGGGCACAATAACCAGTAAAGCTTTTTAATCATTTTTGTATATCTCATTTTTTTTAAAGGCTTAAACTAAGTTAAACCCAATATCATTCAAATAAAGAAAGCTCTTTAAGTTCAAAAATAAGATAACCGTCTATGTATATCGAAACTGCAAATTGCACACAGCCGTATTCTTAGATAGGGGTGTTATAAATCTTACAAATATTGAAATGAAAAGCGAAAGTATGTCATTTGTCAAGCCGTCAAGGTGCGACGTTGATTATGTTTTGAAGTTTATCAACTTACTTAAAGATTTCTTTGCTTTCGCTCGCAGAAAATTTAAATGTATTTAACCCTCTCCTTTGCACTTAATCACAATGTTTGATGAAATCTAGTCTAGAGTTGGAAAATAGCATAGGTAAACAATGTCCTCTGTCCCCGGCTAAACCCAAACATGGCGGACGATGTCAACAGACGGTGACGTCAATCGATCATATGACTAATAGTTCAAGGTCAGGTTATATTTAAAATTATTGGAAAAAACGAAATATCTACCGGAATATTTATAGGACGCATTTCGAAGAATCTTAAATTAACATGTGTATCTACATACTGGACCATTTCACCCACGAACTCATATCATCAACGACTTTCAAGATAAACAGCATAGCTTGTTCAAGCCGAAGACAATATACAGTAGACACACTTTCATGAAATTTGGAAATTAGGCCTATGCACTTTCAAAATATCAAAAGAAAAAAAATATATTGCGTTGAATTTTATGCATTTTGATCCATTTTGATGCGAGACCGCACTATTTTGCAATTTTTAGTTATTCACAAAACCTTGTATAACTCCGGGTATATTGCGTTCTACGGTTCTTATTGGCAATTTTTATAATCATTCATACACATGATAGTGATCTATATGCATGAATTAATTAAAGTGTGTGTTATACGTACATTTTCGAACGCTATATAAAAAACTACGAATTTCAGTTATTTTAAATGAGTAATGGAAAAAACTCACCACCAACTCCCCATTAGTATTATAATTTGTTGGAAAAAAGTCAGATGGACATCTGTTTGCAAACTGAGAAAAAATCGGGGGTCCATGGTATTAGCTTTATGTAAAGTAAATTCAACAGGACAAATATCTTTAGTGTACATATATACTATAGCTACGTAGTCGTCGTTATTGACAGCCAAAATAACATCCAAATATCTAAAAGTGTTATTAAATTTTTGTATCAGATGTTGTTTAGTTGGGTCTTTCCTGATTTTAGACATAAATTGTGATTCGTAACAAAACAGAAACAGGTCCGCAATAAGTGGTGCACAGTTAGTCCCAATTGGAATTCCGATAACTTAGCAATATACGGAATCTCCATAGCGAACAAAAATGTTATCTAGTAAAAATTCAAGTGCAGTTATTGTATCAAAGGCTTAAGCCAAGTCCAATTGACATAGTTCTTTTGTTTATCGTTACTAAAAAAAATGACCTAAAAGAGTTTGAGCATATATATTCACATCCTGACTTTATAAATGCTCATTTAATTAGGTATGTGAATTTTTTTCTTAATGAGATAATTAGACAAAGTAGAATATTGGATAGAAAAATTAGAACTTTGAACAGATTCGAAATCATATATATGAGCATGCAATTTATCAAGTACTCCCAACGAATTTTTGACACTCCAAAAGTAATTAATACCACCATTTTCGTATACCTTATTTGAAAAATTTATTTCATTTTTTTTTTATTGTACCAAGTGTAATACTACTATTGAGTAAGAAAAATAGACAGTTCAGTAATTGAACAATGGCTTGAAGACGAAATAAATTTATATTTGTAAGGTTTTTTGTGCAGCTTCGGAAGTCAGTACATCTTTCAACAAAAATTTCACGTTACAAATGACTCTGCATTTAAATTTGTATAATTTTTTACATGTAGCTCTTTTTTATGAGATTTTTATCTTATATCATCAGCTTTTTGAGCGTTATTTGGTAGCGCACCTGTTAAAATCGATTAGAAATTATTACCGATCGTGTGAACGGAACGCCACCCTATTAACCTGAGCGACGTCGCCGAATCGGATAGAAAATCGGTTGTAAAAAGGTATCATGTAAACGCACCTTTACTCCCAATACAACGGTTGTTTTGACGTCTATTTTTTTTTTTTAATAAACGTCGTGATTCCCTTTAATGACGTCATAGTAGAAATGATTCACTCTATGAGAGGCGAAAACAATTTGACCAATCAAATGACGCTTAATTTTATATCCTATAATAAATTGTTTAAGAAAAACCTCAAATCTTACTATTCTTAGGATAAAGGACTTTTTTTTTTCTGGGCGACATCATTACCTCCCCACTACCACTGTACCGTATTCCCTTTATGGAGGGGTGGAAAGGGTATTGGGAGACAGGGAGAAAGGGGGCGGGAGAAAGGAGAGAGGGGGCGGGAGAAAGGAGGGAGAACTATCAAAGGGAGACGAACTTTAATGTTGAAAAAAAAATAAAGAGGTAAAAAAACGAAAAAACTGGATACTAAATGTTCTAATAAAAAAATCTTTGAAAAAAGGCAACATTTATATTTCCCAAACCATTTTTGCCATTTCCGATCATTTCTAGAAATCATCCTTTCAAAACGGAATTATCTCTCCGTTACGTTTTCCTTTTTAGCTCACCTGGCCAAAGGCCATGTGAGCTATTGTCATCACTTGGCGTCCGTCGTCGTCGTCCGTCGTCGTCGTCGTCGTTAACAATTATACAAAACTCTTCTCCTCTGAAACTACTTGACTAATTAGAACCAAATTTGGTATGAATGTTCCTTGGGGTACCCTGCATAGAACTGATGTGGGGGTTTTTGATTCGTCGAAAAACATGGCCACTGTTACTAAAAATAGAACATAGGGGTCAAACAACAGTTTTTCGCAAATATCTCAAAAATCATTAGGTTACGGCAAATTCTTGCAGATTGAAAGTGTTCAGCATGATGTGGGCTACCTGTGTGCTGATTTTCGTGAAAATCTGTCAACTGATGTTAGAGTTATTGCCCTTTTTTGACATTTTTTGCTTTTTTTTATGTTATTATTTCAAAAATCTTCTTCTCTGAAACTGTAATTCAAAATCAAATGAAACTTGGTAAGCTTGTTCCTTGGGGTACCCTGCATAGAACTGATGTGGGGATTTTTTATTTGTCGAAAAACATGGCCGCTGTTACTAAAAATAGAACATAGGGGTCAAACAATAGTTTTTCGCAAATATCTCAAAAATCATTAGGTTACGGCAAATTCTGGCAGGTTGAAAGTGTTCAGCATGATGAAAGCTACCCGTGTGCTGATTTTCGTGAAAATCTGTCAACTGATGTTAGAGTTATTGCCCTTTTTTGACATTTTTGGTTTTTTTTATGTTGTTATTTCAAAAATCTTCTCTGAAACTACTATTCAAAATAAAATGAAACTTGGTAAGATTGTTCCTTAGGGTATCCTGCAAAAAGATAATGCTTGGATTTTTGATTGGTCGAAAAACATGTCCGCCCTTACTAAAAATAGAACATAGGGGTCAAAATGCTGTTTTTTGCTATTTTTTCCTGAATTATAGAAAGAAAATGAAGATGAAAACTACTTTCAAGGTGAACATGGTATCCCGAGTTAAATGGTGATGATGAAAGTTTGTTTTGGACGGCCATTTTTAAAATGGCTGCCATTTTCCCGCCATTTTTTACAATTGCTCAGATCTCAACAATATTTGGTTTTTAAAGTAAACATGGTATCCTTAGTGAATGGTGATGATGAGATTTTTTGTATGGAGCATCTATGGAAGGTCCTTTAGGAAATTTGCATAAATCTTCCCGGTCCGTGAAACAAAATGGCCCCCATGAGCATTTACATGTTCTGACTGGTTGAAATGTAAAACTTCTTCTCCTTACAAACCGTTAAGCCAAATGAACTGATTTTTGATATAGAACATCTATGGAAGGTCCTTTACAAAATTTGCATAAATCAGCCTGGTCCGTGAAACAAAATGGCTGCCATGAGCATTTACATGTTCTGATTGGTCAAAATTTTAAACTTCTTCTCCTCTGAAACCTTAAAGCCAAATGAACTGATTTTTGGTATAGAGCATCTATGGAAGGTCCTTTAGGAAGTTTGCATAAATCTTCCTGGTCCGTGAAACAAAATGGCCGTTATGAGCATTTACATGTTCTGATTGGTCGAAATTTAAAAGTTCTTCTCCTTTGAAACCGTAAAGCCAAATGAACTAATGTTTGGTATGGAGCATCTATATGGAAGGTCCTTTACAAACTTCGCATAAATCTTTCTAGTCCGTGAAACAAAATTGCCACCAGAAACCTTTATATGTTCTGATCGGTCAAAATTTAAAATATTGCAACAAACTTGGTCAAATAGTTGATTAATTGTCCAATGAAAACCCAATCCAATGACTCCAGGTGAGCGATACAGGCTCTGGTGAGCCTCTTGTTAAAATGCCCCCATCATTTCCGGTTTGCCTTCACATGTGGGTATCTGTTTCCTCTAGTAAGTATTTTGCGATCTTCTACAAATTTAAAAAGAAGGGATGCTGACAATGTCAGAGAGATGCACTCCCCCCTCTAAACAATATTACATGTACTTAACGCGTTTTCCAGGTCACCTTAAAATATTTACGTTATCCACTTGACCATACAAAGTAAGGTGTTCCCGAGGACAGGGAAAAATAGAGACGACACAATAAAAAACTATGTCTAATTTCATGATCCTCATACATGACCATACATATAAAAAATGAGTTTCTTGACATTGGGGCATGCACAACGCACCATTGACAACATTCCAACATTGTGTATTAATTTGCGTACGAGTCGGATGCAGGCCTTGTTCGTAAAATCAGTATATGCTTTAATAAAGACCTATGCCACCTATATATGGTCATATATTAATTCAAATTTGTATTAAAATCGATTGATCTGAAAAAAGACGGTTGTTAAGGTGGGAGATGGAAGCAGAGGGGCGGGAGAAAGGAGAGAGGGGGCGGGAGAAAGGAGACGAGGGGCGGGAGAAAGGAGAAAGGTACCCCCCTTTCCACCCCATCCTTTATGATATAATATGAAACAGCCGTGACTTGGAAAGCGAGCGCAGCGTATAGTTTTAAAAATTTACGCTTGCTTTGTCGGTATTTAGTGAAAACATCGTAATAGCGTAACAATCTTACTTCAAAGTATTGAGTTCATCATTGTCAATGTTGTTACACGGGGTGTTTAAGGTATCCGGACCATAATAAGTCATGATCGAAAATTGTATCTCTTTTTGACCGTGAATGGCTGAACCAAACAATTTAAAGCTGGAAATTTATATATATATATTTTTCTCAAGTTGAAACACACTTTGTTGTTTATATGCAGAGTCTGTAAAAATAATTTAGTTATATTGGCATTTCCGAAGTTCGCCGATAATTACCGACGTCATTTCAATTGCGTTGTATGGAACACCCGGGAACTTTTGAATAATCACGTGGTCATTTATGGTCCGGATACCTTAAACTTTTTTGCCGGCATACTAGTACGAAAAATTCGATTGACATCGCTGCCTTAAATCGACTTTGGCTTCTATAATTTCTTCTCAATGCAATTCAGTTCCGTACTACTATTTCACGCGTGATCTTTTACCTCCAGCTTGAATAACCCAGCCTTTCGTCACGGCGTCGGTGTTGATTTCAGGAGATCCTAGTTGGATGATGCGATTGTTGTTCATGTCAATACCTTGGCGTATCTTTGAAAGATATATACTCGTTTTCTGTAATTTGATTTAAAACGTCAGAGCGAAAAGTATAATTCATTATCAGGTCAGCCATCTGACAGCAACTTTAGACAATACAAACTAAAACGTCCGCAAACAACCGTTCTGGGCTTCTGCAGTTCATCGGTGTTGTATTGAATCTCACGTTGCAAGTATTCGGTCATTTCGTCAGGCGGAGTTGCGTTCCAGGACCACCCAAATCATCATGATTCAAGATGCCACATTCGATATGTTGTGGTTTATTTGGCAGATTGAATGAATACTCCTGCAAGGTGTAGGATATTCAAGCCCGTTGCTGCCTACTCGAGCCGCACATTGGACACTGGTTGAAGTGTCAAATCAAATACACTAATTTATTTATTACTTTTATCAGTCATCTTCCTTCTCTGGCTTTGAGTCATCTTTCAATGGCATCCATTATCTGTTTACATTGAATCAAACGTTTTTGTTCATGAAATGTGGTGTTGGTATAACCAAAAGAAAATTTACTTGTTCTACCCATTTTATTTATTTAGTTATAATTTCCAATGTTGCTTTCTTATTCAATTTTGTAAATGTCCATGGGTGAGGATGCTGATTCCATCTTCCAGTGTATATAACCTTTTATCTTTGGTCGATAGCACGATGTTGTTGATCTCATCGGTGAAGATCTGGTCGAGATGACTTCATATATACGTATGTTTTTTAGTTTTTAGCTTTTAAGTGTAGTGTTTGTATTACTATTGTTTTGGTCTTATCTTCGTTGTTCTCCAGAGTTTGTCAAGTGTTTTCGATTTTCACCTCCTTCGAATATCCCTTTAATATTTCTTGACTTACTTCGTATGATGTTCATCGGCTTGTAGATCTTCTGTTGTGTTCCGAGACTTCTGTCGACGGTGATGTCTCGCTTTATCACAATCTTGACGACTCCCTTAGGCCTCTTGGTCACTCGATCAACTGATTTGAAGACATAAATCCTGTACATGTGATTTAATTTCCTTGTAGAAGTTTTCCTGTCCCATTTTCATAGGCCAAACTGTAGGGGTGTAACGATTCACTGATGCATCGATAGTATTGATGGCGCACCCCAACGATACGCGTATCGTATCGTCACTTCAGAATCGCGATAAATTTCCGAATTATTGCACCGTTTCCGGTTTGCTTTCAGAATCTCAAAACTGGTTTCCGATTGTTGGCGGGGAAAATTTCAATTGCATTGCCATTAGTCTCGGCACAAGTTTCACATGTGTTAAAAATTCCACCTCCCATTTCCATTCTATTACTAAATCCCGTAATGGCGTTCTAACCATTCTCAGATACTCTTCCCACTGTCATATTATTTACTGAATCCATATTTCAGTGTCTGGTGCGAGATGGGCGTTTTTACCTGTGTGGCAGGTAGAATCCCCATACCCTGTTTTCAACAAATTGTTGCTAGTCTTTTCGTTGTTTATTTGGGACCACGTCACCTTTTTCTTCCTGAAATGCTGCTGGTCATTGCTTTGCCGTACCTTTTTTTTCAAATACGCAAATGTTGTCCTCGCTCACTTTGCTAGCCTGCTCAAACGCAAATGTTTTATGTGGATGAGGCGCGTCTAAATAGAGTCTGGTGGCAAAATATCACGAACTGACAATATATACATATTTGATCATATTTTCTTGTTCTGTTAGTGTTATTATAATATTATTTCAACAATTTAATAAAAAATTGTCATAATTAATGGTTTGTTAGCAGCTTGTTGTTAGTCGTATTTACGAATGGCCATACAGTGCGTCAAATTGATTTCGGTATTTTGTGATACTTTTTATTACGAAGATCGGCAAACATTTTCGTTTACTGTCATGGTGTAAAGAAAGTCTGGCCGAAAAAATACCAAATTATATATAAGTATGACAAAATTTTCTTTTAGTTTTTGTTTTCTGCCATCATTATTTCACCATTTTAATAAAACTACAAATTGTTTATGCGGATGACCCGCCTAATATGTACTAATCAAGGCACATCCACTGATGAAGTTCATTGATACACTATGCTTAGTTCCAAAGAAATGAACCAAAACGCAAAACTTAACCAGAGTCGCTCAAGCATAAAATGTAGGTCATAATGATCCAATTAATTGTATGTCTGCTCAGTACTACCTAAGGCACACCCACTGATGAAGTTTCATTGATACAATATGCTTAGTTCCAGAGAAATGAACCTAAATGCAAAACTTTACCAGAGTCGCTTAAGCATTAAATGTAGGTTATAATGACCCAATTATTGTATGACCGCTCAGTACTACCCAAGGCACATCCACTGGTGAAGTTTCATTGATACACTGTACTAAGTTCCAAAGAAATGAACCTAAACGCAAAACTTAACCAGTCGATCAAGCATAAAATGTAGGTAATAATGACTCAATTATTGTATGACTGCTCAGTACTACCCAAGGCACATCCACTGATTGAAGTTTCATTGATACACTATGCTTAGTTCCAAAGAAAATTTAAACGCAAAACTTAACCAAAGTCACTGAAGCATGAAATGTAGGTCATAGCGACCTAAGTGTTGATGAACTGTGTTGTACTATACAACAGGAATGTAGTGGTGAAATATCATTGATATATTTCTATAGGTTTCTGAGAAATGGAACTAAACCCAAAACTTAACTGAATCGGGACGTACGTACGGAAGAACGTACGGACTAGGGTAAATCTATATGCCCTAGCCACATTCGTGGCAGGGCATTAAAATATGCATTAAATATTAATTGGTACACCTCTAAAGAAGGACCGATATTTTTTCATTACACAGGTTCGACCATCCGAGAGACCTGACTAATCACTTCATCTTACAAGCTCACCTGGCCTATAGGCCAAGTGAACTTATGTCAACACCTTGTTTTCGTCGTCCGTACAATTTTCACATTTTAATCTTCTCCTCTGAAACCACTTGGTGGCTTGTAACCAAACTTGTTAGGAATTATGCATGGAAGGATCTCTACAAACGATCCACCTTTGGTTCCTGATGGAAGAACAACATTCCCGCCAGAGGCCATCTTTGATTTTGAATAGCCAATTTTCAAAAATATCGTCTGAAACTACAATATGAAATGTTTTGAAACTTTGCAGGATTGTTGACAACAATACCCTCTACACGCGGTCCACTTTAAATTTTACTGAGAATCATCTGATCAACCAATTGGTGCGGCAGTTCAAAGTTTCCATTGAAATGATATGGGAAATTTCATTTGGGCAGACTAACCAAAGTTTGCAGGACAGATGCAAATGATCCACTTTTTTAGGTCAAAAGTCAAATATCAAGGTACCTTCGACATTTTGCGTTTCTTTAACAGAATACAAAAGAGCTAACATTCTGAAAATGCCTAATAAAAGCCAGGTGAGTGATACAGGCTCAGATGAGCATTAGGTTATATTTTATGTGTTAATTGTCTCCAATTATTTAATCATTGTATTTGATTGTATTGCTCTTCAAGGGCCCTTACTTGGAAACACATATTCTTATTCTTATTTTTCAATGCACAGATTCGCCCATCGGAGTAATGTCTCCACACGCTGACACTTCGGCAACGCTTGGTTGAAGAGTAAATGTCGCAAACGTTGGAAATGTTCTCATTGGCAGTTCACATGTGTGTCTATACAGTAGAATCTCGGTGGCTCGAACTCTTATGATTGAATACATAAAAAAAACCAAAAACTACAAATAAACAGAATATAAGCCTTTCTACTTACAAAAATGAACCTTTATTAATAAGTACATGAAAATATTTTTCTTATTGTTTCCAGTGTGATTATTCATAATTATTCTAAAAAACTTAAATCATCGTTACTAAAATGGTGGAAAATGGTTACAAAATATTGCCAAGTTCTTTGTATCTGTGATCAAAGTTTAAAGCTGCTAAAAAGACTCACTAGACTGAAATTTCCTTAGGCTCCTCTATACTGTTACCTTAATAAAGTCGGATGTTGTTCTGGAGTTATGTCGCCTTGTCCATAAAAAAATCAAATATGTACTAAAACTCACAAAATTAGCAATTTTCGGGTGAACTAAAAAACGTGTCGACTTCGATGTGCTCAATATATCTTGTTAAAATTTAAAATATACTTTGTTAAGATAAATATTTTTTAATGGCCAACTGCTAATCAATGCTAAACATATAGCTTCAACTCCTATTTTGAGTCAGTAAAAGAGGGATAACTCTAATATTTATTTATTTTATCTCGTCTGGAAAATCTTATCCAATTTAATATTATTTAAATCTAGTTACTCATTTGTCATTATCCACAAGAAAAGGTTCTTTAAACTTATAATCTTCAGGTTTGGATACTTCTGAAATAAATTAAATTGTCTAAAAGTGAATTTCTTACTGTGTCATAAATGGGACATTCAAGAATAAAATGTCATTAATTGACAACTAATTCTGTTTGGCGAAAGGTGCTTTATTATGATATAATCATTGTTAATCATGTATTGATAAACAACTGCAATGGATTAACATAAAGTCATTAAGCATATAAACAAGCACCTAAACACAAACGAAGTCACCAAACAGAACGAAACCAAAACAAAATAATTGACTATTTAATCAATGAATTCATGGTCCAGGTAACCCGATACATATCAACACTTGCTTGCTCAATAAAAGTCTGAAAACAACCAGAACGCCAATCACTGTGATTTTGTTAATAAAATTTCTGGAATACCAGCCTTGGTGGCTAAAGTAGCTCCTCCATGCTTTAGAGAATGGAAGGAATAAACCAACGGATCTAACCCAATTAAAACAAGCATCTCCTTAAAACGCGATACCAAAATAGTTCTAGACAAAGGCACAAGTTTACTGTTAAATGGGGTAGAGAAGGGCTTTATGTCAAATAAGAATAAGTGCCCATGAACTGAAAATAGAAAGGGATCGATATAAGAAACCCTATATAGAACATTCGCAAAGAATATGTGAAAAATGTTCTTCAAATCAAACAGAAGATGAATTTCATTTTATAATTAATTTCCCATTATATAATAACAGCATAGCAATCATGTTTAATAATATAGGTAAGCTTTGTACAACATTTATAGATCTTCCAAAGGAGGCAAAGTTTATATGGCGTTTTACAAATGAAGATATGTCAGTACTCAAATTTCTGGGGAAATATATAATTGATTGTCTAAATATCAGACGAGGTTGATAACTCTGGCCCTGTCCAGCATAACATAGCTTTTATTCTATTTTTATTGTAATTTATGCTAATGAATCAATGTTGTATGTTGTTATATCAGAGACATATATGTTATATATGTCTCTGGTTATATCTTGCCCCTGCGGGGGGGGGGGCCATGATTTGAACAATAAAAATATTCTATATTCTATTCTATATTACCATTGGTGACTTCTGCACAGGTGAGATTAAGACTCTCTACTGTCCTTTAGCCACGAGGAGGTTCATTAAAGTGAATTGTACAATGCTATATAATGCTCAAAAACTGGAACCTTTAGTATCCACCCTTGGTGACTTCTGCACAGAACAGACAATTGACTTTCGGCTGTGCTTTAGTCACGAGGAGGTCCACTATGGTGTTTATATTTTATAGAATTATAGACGTGAACAGACAATTTATATGTAATATATGTGAAAACAGAAGGTCTTTTGCATCGGCCCTTGGTCTCTTCTCCTGCTGAACAACCTGTAAAGCTTGTTTAAAAAAGAAGTATTATCTGTATTTATGTATCTAATCAGTGAGTTGTCATTATATATGCCTCTTAAATGGGGCCCTTAATTAATTGGTAATTGGTACAATGAGAGTTACCTCCCATTGTACAACATTTTCTATTAAGTTGTAAGATAAGAGAATAATGTTGACAGTCTTTAACATGTAGGCCCGCATGTAGGCAAGAGCTATTCGAGCAAAATTTCATCCCGAGAATTGCAGGCTCCAATATTTAGTGAAAAATTCTTCAGTTGAAAAAAGCTATTACAATGTATTAATTCTTCAGGAACATTTTGTATACTTGCAGTAAGAACTATTAATCTAGTAGCATTCAGATGGACAAAAAGGGGGAGGGGTGAGAAAATTGTTTTAAGATAGATCAGCGCTCGACCCCCATCCCCACACACACATGATTACAAACTACTGTACACTACAATGATAAAATACAGTTTTAGACTTTTATCATAACACACGAACTCAAAAACTTACTATATTTTTAATATCAAGTTAGTTATAAAATGTTAAATTTTCATAAACAGATTTTATTGTTTAAAAGACCAGTATGTGAAAGGAGAAGAAAATGGAAAATTATTATAAGCAGTAGTAAAATACCCCATTTCGGGCATGAGTCTTACGGTGCAGCCTGTACTTATAATAGCATTTTCCAAAGGTGAATAACTGTGTACAAACAAGCTATTTTTAGTGACAAAATCACATGTCCTTTTGTAACGGCCAGATTTGTCTTTTAGGAGAGTGAAGAGAACATACATGCGGCAGACATGTATAGAATGAAAGACATTTATTTCATTATTCTTGGTTTGTTGTTTGTGGGGAGACTAAATGCCATCCGCGATATTAATGCGATAATAGAGAAGACAAGACAACAAGTTGGTTATGGACTGCAACACCATGTTGAATCTCAGTATGACACTGTGGAATATACTGAAGCATTAGATCTGGAAATACGGAATGGAATAAAATCTCTAATGGTGAAGCAATCTCATCTGACATCTGATTTTACAAAGACTCTGCCTAAAATTTCTTCTGCATGTGCTAATGATACTGTACAAATGTTCAGAGATATTATAAATGGAACACAGTATGCTTTAAATAGTAAGTCACATGTACATGTACTTTAACTTAGACACAGAGAAATTTGTGAGAACAGTAACATAGCATACAAACCTACAAACATCTAACCAAAACTACAAAAAATAAACTCATAGCGAACTGAATATTTTAGAAGAAGACAACACAAAACTAAAAATAGAATTGTTGACTCCCACTGCACAAAATCTGGAAGTAGTGCCATGTGCCCCAGAAGGGTAAGCATGTCCTGCTGTGTTAATGCACAAGGACCTGCAACCCTTTAAAAAAAATGTCTATTGACATTGGCTGCTAGAAAAAAGTCTATGTTTAACAGTGGTAGTAATTTTTGTCAGGGGGTGGGGGAATACAAGTCATTTCGGCACATGGTCAATTCGGGACTGGTCAAATTGACACCTGGTGAATTCAGGACCAGTACATAGTCAAATCAGCACCTGCACTGTGTCAGGATGATTTATTACCCAACTAATTAGGTACATGTCAAATGGGAAATTACAAACATATAATTATTACATGTAGATAAACAGTCATTGACAATGTTCATGGTGTCAAAACATTGGTATTTTTTTGTTATATATTACTTATTTTCTTTGGGTTTTTTTTGTAAATCTAAATCTGTTTTGTATATATTCAATATTTTAATCGCAGCTTGGAAGTTCAAAGAAAAAAAGATTTTCATATTTTATTATTTAACAAAATTAACGTCAATCCTTATAATTTAATTCCAACAGTTGTTTTAACATCTAAAACATCAGAATTCCCGTTAATGACATCATCTTGTTATCATTTTTTTTTGTGTCTCTGGTTAACAGTTCCATAACTTTTTTGCTTAAAATATTTTTATTATTTTCAAAAAAACGTGATTTCCCTTACAGATGGCAACAAGTTTTCTTTTTTTTTTAGAATAAAACAATATATGAAAATTATCCTATTAAAGTTTTAATTCAGATAGCATAAAAATATATCCAGTCTACCAATCATTGCTTTGTTTCTATCATGTTGTATGTTTTTTTTTAAAATTTTGTCTTGATTATTTTCTGATGACATGCTTGAGTTTTATTGTGCCTGTATATATGTTATTTGCATGCCTTGTCTCCTCCATCATGTATTTGTAGAGGATAAACATAGGCCTAGCCTGTTATCCAATCCTATTGGTATGAATATCAATAAAATGTTTGAAATGAAAAATGACGTCATATTCGAAAAGAAAATTTAGTCTATGATATGATAGACGAAAAAAATTTGACCAATCAAATGACGTGTTACATCCAATATTAAATTATTATCTGATATCACATCATGACTTTGTTACAACAGATGTACTAAAAATACATAAAATAAAATAAAATGAAATAAAATAAAATAAATAAAACTAAGAATGAATAAAATAAAATTAAGTATAAATAAAATAAATAAAAGCAAGAATAAATTAAATAAAATTAAGTATAAATAAAATAAATAAAATAAAATGATAAAATAAAAAAAATAAAATAAAAAATAAAGTAAAATAAATAAAGTAAAATAAATAAAACTAATAATAATCTAAATAAAATTAAGAATAAATAAAATAAAACAAAATAAAATAAAATTAAACTAAGAATATATTAAATAAATTAAATAAATTAAATTAAAAATAAATTATATAAGATAGAATATAATATACTGGTAATGAATTTAATTTAATTAAAATAAATATTTAGAAAAAATATAAATTAATCAGACGTCCGTATAACCGTTTTAAGGACAGTTAATGGAGGAAGACAATACAGACAACGCCTTGAGCAGAAAATATTTTTTAACACTCCGACCCCATGGAATTAATGTAAAAAATTCTTAATTTCAATTCATTTACTAAGTATGCACACTAAATTTTTGCGGTACAGTTATCTTATATATGGTACGTTTTCTATACATTATAATGTTAAATATATTATTTTACTTATTTTAACTATATAGTTTTACTATCTACCTTGCCATTTATGTATTTTCTATGAAGTACGTTTACTGATCGACACCCGGGTCAAATAATTTTTTGTTTTTGTTTACATTTTATGCACGGACTCAGTCTTGCTCTGGGTTTCATAGAGTCAACATCTTTTTATTTTTATTTTTTACATGCTCGTGATCAAGACCATATTGGTTGAAACTTTGGGCATTTTTAACTTTTTAGTTTGTTGTTGTTTTTTTTACGATTTTATATTTGGTTTTGTTTGACTTGTGTATTTCATACATTTTAGTCGTTTTATGCCCCTTTTGACAGCTCACCATTTTCATTTATTTTTCTTGTTATCTACATTGTAACTTAAAGTAAATGGAATATGGACTCAATTATGTTTTAAAAATTATAAATATGTAAGTAGCATTTCATGCAGAGTATGCACTCACAAGTGTTACATATTCTGTGCTTCCAGTGTCTACATATATGTCACATTGCAAAGCAAGCCTTGTGTGTCTATTACAATACTGTATACAGTCGATAAGTACAGCAGATTCTAGTTCCATTTTGCAAGTGATACCTGAACCTGAGAGACATTTGTGACCATTTTACAGCTATATGTGTACATAAGTTTCAGATGGGCTTTGATTTTAGCTTGCTTTTTAAAACTATGTGAACTATAAAATGAGTAAAACCAAAACAAACACATCACTTACTAGTCTTTGATTATTTACTTTGATCATGATTACATTGAACTTATGATGATTATCTTATCCAAATTAATCTTGATTAATTTCATCAAAGATTCGTTATTCATAATTTACTGTGAATATAAAACTGATAACATGATTGAAAATGATGGATTGTTTTAAATAAATTTTCTAAGTTCATTTTGATATTAAAATATTTCAATAAATATTACTTTACTTTACTAAAGGTAAGACATAAAGATTCTTATGTATGGGTAAGAATAAGAATTAAACACTTGTGAAAGTGCAAGATCGAGAAATCTCAGACACCTGAGGGTAAGATTTAAAACGTTTTCAGTTGATCAGTTGGGGCTCCTGATGTTTGGATCAATATGGTAAAAGTACAATTACACAATGTAATTGAATGAGAATTTAATATATTGTCTATCTTTATCATGTGTTTTAATGGTATGCTATTTTTGTAGTGTTAGATGCTGATGGGAAACCAGGGAGTGGAATAAAACATGGAAATATAATATGGCTTGGTAATCTTAAGCAGTGCCAGGAATCTGTTTCATTTGATGGCAGATTCAAAGGACAGATGTGTGAGGTCTTTACTAATGTTGGTATACCACAACTAGGGGTAAGGTTTTAAAACGTCTGGAATGCGTATAAAGTTAAAAGACTAGATGTACAATTTAAATACATTTGTAAACTGTTTGGTATTGTGAAAATGTCTTCTACCATGTGTACTAGTAGTTCTTATTGAAAATCAAATTGACCTGAAGGCCAATTCAGATTTGCCAACAAAACAAACACACATTGGACAATTAGATAATTTCAGCATAGATCAGTAAGGGAAACACAAAAAAATAAAAATATGAAATAACAAAAATATAAAATTTATGTAACACTGACTAAATATTTCAAAAATGACCTTGTGTTAGTGTTTTTTCTCCCAGACATTTGTGGGGATATGGTAATTTGTCCAAGGGGGGGGGGGGGGAATTTAGCGGTGCGCGGATGTTTCTGCCAACGGATATTTCGATCACGGACATTTCTTCCTATTTTTTTTTAAGGCAGACATTTCCGGCATTTTTTATGATGTTTATATTTTGTTACCTTGGACACTTTTTGCTGAGCTAGAAACCATACAAATATGAGTAGAGTTTTAAAATCTAAAAAAATAACAGCCAAAAATGTTAAAACCATAGATATTAGGTGCTATTGTCCTAGTCCGAAAAGTCCGTTGGTCGAAACGTCCTACATTCGAATTTAGCATTTAAATGTTTCTTTTGGGGACACACCATGAAGGAAAGTCATAATAGATAGAAAATTTGCTATATTTATGAATCATCATGTGAACCCTGTAATCAAGCAATTAATACCGTAATCTGCTATGTGGGACAAGGATATGCAATAAATATGCCAAAACTAAAGTTAGATAACTTTATTTCAAAGAGATTAGGCCCCCAGAAAGGGCTTAATTAATGAAATTTTATAGGACACTAAAAGCAATATCAGGGCACATTCAAAAGAACATCTAAAGGGCAGCATGGCACAGCAAAGAGTAAGGCATGAAGAGCACAATGCTAAAAGTGACCATGGATTTTTAAAGCTTTCAGAATTTTTGGTTTTTTACTTTCCCATTTTAACCTTGATTACATGTACACGTATTACATATGAGTTTAATTTAGAAACTGATGACTGTTGTGTCCTACCTGATTAAATTACTGTGTTTTAATGAACATAATTGATATAAACATATAAAGATAATATTCTGCATAATTTTTACATGTAATTATTGTTTGTTACGGTAAACTTTATCATTAAATATCCAATTTTAGTTGTGTGAGGTGTTTTGTTTAAGACTGGTGCTTATTATTATTATGTTTTTTTAATGCTTCAAATACTTTATATTGGAGCCAGGGCCATAATAAAATTGTCATTCTTTTTAGGTACTTGGCCCATGTTTAAAAGACTGTACACAAAGACATATTTTTGTACTTTTCCATTTTATGATGAAGAATGCAGTCTCATGTCAATATTTAATCCAAGTTATATAACTTGTCACTTATTATTAGAAATATGTATATACATGTGTACTATTTTCAGTGTTCTTCTGCATTGTCCAGAACTAATGTTTATGACTGTATTGTTAGAAGGAAGTGTCCCTTTATCACCCAGTTACATTTTGTAGCTCTTTGATAAGTCAACCAAAAAGGAGCATAAAAAGTACAGTTCTTTTTCATCACATCTTGTTATTAAATGTATTTAGTGTTCTATTTGATAAATTATGGAACTGATTGTATTGTTTTGGTATCTACTTTTCTTTAATCAGTCCCGAAGGATTTAGGTGTAGGTTTGAGTACTCATATTTAACTTGGAAACATTCTATACTGCCAGCCCCGAGACGGGACTCTCTAATTTCAGTGTTTTACCCTTGACTGTTTCGTTTATTAAATTATATATGTTATATTTATTTTATGGAATATTGAGTTTATTTTTGTTTTGAATTTCTAATTTATTTTTGATACCACTGTTATGTTGTATCTTGGGTCATTTGGTGCTTTTCACGTGTTGTGGGTGGTTACTCCCTGTTGAATCAGACACACTGACCCATGGCAGTGATGTCTTTCCCATATTTTCTCAGATGGAATTTTATTTGGTTGATACTTGTCCCAGATCCATATAATAACATATAAGTTCATTCCTTAAAATTATAGATTTACCAACACTAAGGTAACCACCTATGTGGTCTTTGGTAGCATGCTCGTTTCAAGCGCGGAAGGTGGCAGATTCGATCCCTGCTTCAAACCTAAGAAATTAAAATTGGTATTTGCTGCTTCTCCACCAAGCACGCAGCATCTAGGAGTTAGAGCAAAGGACTAATCGGCTCAGAGTCTGTGTAATGTGTCTGGGTGAGGATGTATCTTCCTGCAGACTGTTGCCAAGTGAGCTAGCACTTTAAAAATCCTGCTCAGCATGTTGGTCTAGTACAAAGCATGGTTCATATTCATATCATATCAACATGTTCTCATCCTGATATGCATTTAATAATTCCCACTGGACATTAAACAATAATTCATCCATCCAACACTAAGGCAGATTTTTGAAAGAAGAAATGAGTTTTCAGAGAACTATGGTTACCTATTGCTATCATCCATGGATAAAATTTTAAAATTTTTCTTTGCCAACATATAACCAACATAAAATTCTGTAGTATACAAGGTATAACAGTTTTGTAATATCAGTAGATCAAAATTCTTTTAATTTATTTATTTTTTTGTAGGCCATCAGCATGATGAAACTGACATTTGATGGATGTTTCCCAGATTCCTGTTCCGAGACTGATGTTCAGTTACTATCATGGGACGGTAAATATAAGCTCAATAATGTCGCTTGTTTAGCTCATCAGGTGAGCTATTGACATCACTTTACATCTGTTATCATCATTTCTTAAAAAAACCCAACTTTTTATGAAACCACGCGGCCAGTTTTGACCAAACACTCTTTGAATGTTCTTTGAGAGCTCTCTTTCAAAATTTTAGGGTGTCCAGATCTATAACAAATATTGTCATTATACATGTAGCTGAAAATAGAAAAATCAGCAAAAAATATTAAAAATATTTCTCTTAAAAAATTATTGTTGTTGGAAGTCTATATCTGCAGGAAACCCTCCCAATCAGGTTCAAAATTCCAAATTTGGATTGTATGGGTACTCATTTTAAAATGTATGGAATTGTCCCTGTAGATGATTGTGTCCGAGTGTCTAAACCTCCAACAAATATGCCCAATGTTATTAATACATGTACTAAAAGTATAAAAATCAACAGAAAATATTTAGATACCCTAGAAACTGGGACAGTTAAGATTAACTGTTTGTTCAATGGTCCACAGTTGATCCTACAAATATGGACACTATTAAAATAAATTTAAAAAATGCAAATAGGGAAATCAGCAAAATAATTTTTTAGAAATCTCATCTGAAACTACTTGTTAAGGTAGATTATATTTAGGGGGAATGGTTCTTTTATTAAATGATCCTCTTTCAAAAAAATTTTATACTCTTGAGGTCACATTCATCATTTTGTCAGGTTCTGAATAGTGAACCAATATAACCACTATTATTGAAAAAAATAGTAAAAAGCTCTGATTAGGCAATTATTTTAAATTTGTATGTTTTTTTTTTTTTGCCTTTAAATGGTATACTAGCATTAAATTCAGGTGAGGGATAATTTGATTTGAAATACTAACAGCATGTATTGCTTAAAGCTGAAAATTTAGAGTTTATTATTATAATAAGAATAGAGAAATTAAACAAAATACTATAGACTTCAAATATATGTCAACACAAAACAAAATCCCAAATACAAAGTGATAAAATAAACTGTTATAGATTAGAGGGAAGTGATAGATCTACATGTAGTTAATTAAGAATGTTTCAAAATAGGACCAGTACACCAATTTTTATCACAATGTTCTGTGATATATACCTTGATTGATACTGTCTGTGTAACAGAGAAATTCCTTCATAAGTGTTCATCTACACTTTTAGAAGTGAGGGGGAAGGGATGTTCAGATACGGAAGATGTTTAGAATGAGTCCTCCATAATGCAAAACATTATGTTTGTTTATTTGGAGTTTTATGCCATTTTCAGCACATTTCGCTATTTCGCAGTGGCCAGTTTTTATTAGTGGAGGAAGCAGGAGTTCCTGGAGAGAACAACCGACCTTGGGTAGGAAAATTGGCAATCCTTGTCAGTTAAGATCGGATTCAAACACACCCTGCCACAGGTGAGATTCGAACTCACAACCTTAGTGTTGACAGGCTAATGATCATTAGTAGTTATGACGAACTTCCTAGGCCACTCTAGCATTGAGGCTACCCAAAATATTATTGGGGAAAAAAAAACCAAACAAACAACACTTATTTGGGGTGCAAAACAATTTGAACATATCAAAATATATAGCTTAAAGTGCCAAATACACTGTATTGGTTAATTATACTTTTCATCAAGAAAAACGGCAGCATTGATCACGTTTGTCAGTATTAAATCTGTTTTTAAATATTAAACTTAATATCCTTAAACCTTTTTTTTTGTTTTATACATATAGCTATGCAAAGACTGGATGAGGCACTTCAGTTAAAAATATATCCATTAGCTGTCCAATGTCCAGAAGATTTAGAATATTCAGTTGGAGATAAAGCTGCACTGTAAGTACAAATATTATTTATAATAGTATATATAAGAGAATTGCATAGTCTAAATGAAGGCCTTATCTCAGTTAATATAGAAGTTCAACCAAGATCACAACATATTTTTGTGCTACTATCATGGTTTTTTCCAGTGATTATACATGTATTGAAATACTAAAAAATTGTAGAAAACATAATGAATTCAAAAAACCTTAAATTTTTGTCAGTCACATATATACATGCAGAAAGTAACCTAAGACCGTAACAAACTATAAACGCTATTCATTGTATAATTTTTATTTTTCAGGGTTGTTTGTGGTATTATAGGATTTGCCTTGGTACTAGGTACATTAGCTGAAATTGTGTTTATGTGTATAGATAATTGTAGTGATGGAGATGAAATAAAAGTACGGAAAGAAAATCCATCACAGTATGCCAGCATAGGTGTAAATGTAAATGATCCTTCAGAGAGGATCGGTTTACTATCCAATGTACCAAAACCTGAGACTTTCAGTGTAACAACCCAATCATGTATGTATATATGTATAACAAATTTGTTATGTTGATTTTTTTTTTATTTAGAGGTGCACCTAAACAGAAATAAGATAATTTTAAAATAACCAAAAATGTGTAAAAAAAAAATTGCATATATCAAATTTTTAATGGTAAAATGTAATAGAGAATCATTTTGACAAAAACAAAAACAAGTATCAATTATACGTGTATAATGTGTGAATTTGATTGGTGAATGACAAACCAAGAAAACTGATGCATGTTTTGAAAATTAGATTTCGGGATCAATGCCTTTTATGTAATGATATGTTATATCTTATCAGTATGATTAAAAAATTTAAAAACACTGGGATTTTAAAGTGAAAGAAAATCTGAAAATTTAATAGTAAACAGAAAAATTATATTTTGTTGGCACAGTGTTACTATACATTGTTAACACCTAGTCAGATAAAAAACATTATCCTATACGTTACCTACCTAGTTTATCAATTTAATAAACAGAATTGTTAATCTTGAATTTCATATACATAAAATCAACAACTTGTGATGAAACTATACTAATGAGTTGTTTTAGATTCTTTTTAATTTTGAGAGTAATTACACTTTAATTACACCCTGCCTTAAATCTCATCATTGAAAAATGTAATCCCTTGTCTTATCTAACTCATTGTCCTGACTGGAACTAGCCTCAGTCAGGATGGATCACCTTATGTTTCAGAACTTGGGTTTTAATTTTACAGTGTTGATCTCATGATGATTAATTAAATGTTTAATGTCCAGTGCCATTATTCATGCCTGTTAACTCCAGAAAATTTCAATGTACAATGTATTACAGGTAGTTCCACAGTCAAACAGATATTGCTGTCATTTTCTCTAATAACCAATACCAGGAAGTTACTGAACACAACGACAGCATCTGGTTCCCTAACGGCTATTAATGGGATGAGAGTTATCAGTATGTGGTGGGTCATACTTGGACACACATTTGCATTTACCGTTTCAATGACAGGTAGGTTTAACTGATTTTTGTTGTTTTTAACGATCTTATCTTCAGATCAGTTGCTAGTACTTCAATACTAGCCCATAATTGATACTTTAAATTTTTTGTTACAAAAATGTTAAATTTGTGAAAGTAAGGAGCCTCTCCCTGGTGCATAGGTCTGTCCTTAGATGATTTCGGCTTTACCATTATGGTCATTTTGGCAATTTTGAATTTGCTCATTAAGGATGATCGCTTGTCTAGTAGGAAATAAATAGGATTTGAAATTGGTGTTTTAGTTTGAGAGAACATATGAACAGTAAACAAATAAGCAAGAAAAAAATATAGGTTCATGTGCTCATTTTAGAGCTATAAAGCCTTGAAAATTTGCAGGAAATATGTTTTCTCTGGATTTTTCATTGTTTTTCCATTGGCAACTTCAGTCTCTCAAAAATATATGAAAAAATAAAAAGGATTTCATAACATTTTGTCAAATACCATTATAAGGTATATATGATTGATTTATAAAAGAAAAAGTGGGGGTTTATGGGCAAAACATTTAATGTTTAAAAAATGGATAAAACCGCAGGATTCCGAAAATCTGACAAAAAGACCAAAACATTACCAGCGAGCATCCTTAACTTTTTGGATTGGTGTTTTGGTTTTCAACATTTTAGGCCTTTATCACAACTGATGATTTGTAAATCAATGGAATGTGCATCAAAATTTATATAAATTTCAAAGAATTTATTGAAAAAAATCTGTTAGGATTTTACATTTTATTTTTATTTTTTCACAACTGTGCGATGTTCTTTCATGGAGTTCACCAAAACCAGATTTTTCAGAATTTCTTTTAAAGATTTCTGTTATCAGATCTTGCTTAAAGATTTTGATTAGAGAGGGTTATTTTTTTTCTATGAAGCTATCTATATCTTTATTTCTGTCAAAGGATTTTGAATCACTATGGAGTTCCCATTGGATATAGAATTTAGTTTGGTCAGTTGTTCTGTTTAGATTAACTTATGTTTTAATGCATACTTGAGAGATACTTTGTCATTGTAGACATCATAGTTTAAGAAATTTATTACCTCACCTGCACTTTTTTACTTTTATTTTCCAGATAATATTCTGGATATGATTTACATTTTGAAGAGGTTTACATTCCAAGCAGTTATGAATGGAACTTATTCAGTAGACACATTCTTCTTCATGAGTGGACTCCTTGTATCATATACAGTGTTAAAGAAACTAAAGAGTGGAGGACTTGGTAGTGTTAACTGGGCAATATTTTATATTCATCGGTTTTGGAGGTAAGACTATATACATGTACAGTTAATTTTTTGTTACAGTATTTTTATATTGGCCCTGTTCTAGGACAGAGGCTGTCTTGTATTGGCCTAAGGCACAATATTTAACTAGGCAAATACAAGAAAAACCACATTATCCCAGAGTCAAGTTTATTAGGTTTGTACATTAGTTCAAAGTGAAGACTGGAAAATCTTCAACAAGTTTTTAAAATTCATGTCTTTCCCGAGTCAGCAAAGTGGAACGAGGGGAAAGACGTTTAATTTTAAAAAAGAGTAGAAAATTTTCCAGTACTTCACTTTTGAAAGAGTATAAATACCTATTTCTTCCATAAATACTGGATTTTTAAGTTTCTGATACTAGGTAAATTCATTGAGCACAATAATGTTATGCCTGATTGGTTAAAACTATGACAAAAGAATTCTGATTGGACGTCACAACAGTTGGAGATAGATGCACATACAACGATCTTCCATTGGTCATCACTCACTTAAAACTTCCATTTACTGAAGAAGAATGAATCTTCCCTTGTGAAATTTCTTGGTTTAATGAAGGGAAGTTTATAGGTGATATGAAGAACATTTTCTTATAAATGAAAAGTTTCATGTCGTTCAGATTTATCATCTTGTTTTTCCTTTGTCACTGTAGGCTGACTCCTGTATATGCATTTGCAATCATGATATGGACAACTTTATACAGACACTGGATATGGAATGGGCCATACAGTTTAGGATTTACAAGAATTAAGCCATCACAGTTTGATATATGTGATAAATACTGGTGGACCAATATCCTCTATATTAACAACTTCCACCCAAACTTAGGAAACATTCAAAAACAAGTATGTTGGTCCTTATTCAATTTATTCAATATATCATTCATTTTATCAAACAATTTATGTTCACTGTGTGTCTTTCATTAAGTGTAGCTGGTTTTTCAGGAATTTTTAAAAATTTCTTTAAAATATCAATATCAACTGTCACTTTTTTACCCAGATTTGTAACTAAAAGTGTAAATACTTTAAATTTACTATTTCTGCATGCATTCACTGATATTTGCATATTCTATAAACTCACCTTAAAGGAATGTGATAATGTTGGATAAGTCCAAGTTTTTTTGTGAATGTTTGAATGATGTTGGCTTTTATGACGTACTGGATTGTTATTTGTAATGTACAAAGTTTTACTAACAGCACATTTGAAGTACTTGAAAAAGTGAGTTGTGAACAGGGTTTGTACAAGATACTTGAAATCCTTGAAAGTATACATGTATTTGAAAATTGAGAACAGAAAATTTGAATTCCACAAGGACATATAATACTCCTTATGAACTGGAAAAAGCTTTTGACTATCATAGTTTGTCAGCTGGCTCAGTAAAATTGTACATGTAAGAACTGCAGTAAATTTACAAAGAAACTAAGTCCTTGTAAACTAAAATTGGCATGTTGAAAATCATGAAACAAATTTTAAGAACCAAAAATATAAACAAAGCTTGAATGAAGATTTTGCCTTATTATTGGCACATATAAATGTATATGTATTATATGGATATAAATAAAAAGATAGATATAGATTTACCCCTGTCCATCCGTACGTCCCGATTTGGTTAAGTTTTGCATCTCAGAAACCTATTGTAATATATCAATGATATGTCACCACTACAGCCTCTTATATAGTACAACGCAGTTCAGCAGCACTTGGGTCATTATGACCTATATTTTATGCTTGAGTGACTCTGGTTAAGTGTTACATTTAGGTTCATTTCTTTGGAACTAGGCATAGTGTATGAATCAAACTTCATCAGTGGATATGCCTTTGGTAGTACCGAGCAGTCATACATGATGACCTACATTTTAGGCGGGGCATCTGTTTCTTACAGACACAATTTTTAGTTTTCCTTTATTATCTGGTAAATTTTTTTCTTCATTAATTCCAGACAAAAAATAAATACACACACACAAAAAGACCATAAGACCCTCTTCTCTTTAAGAGTAATAGATGTATCTTTGATTCCAAATATACATATATCCATTACACTTCATGTAAGAGTCTTTCATTAGCATGGCTATAATATTATTCATGCATATTTTAAAAAAAAACAAATAGCATCATGGTAATCTTTTATTGTATATGAAATTTCAGTATGTTTTGTGAGCAATGACATTATTACATGATTTTTTTTTGCAGTACAGCATCATGTAATATCCTGACACATGATGTTGCTATTACTAGTTATTGTCACTCAATTTCCAGCAATTGACAACATAACCATTTGAGTCGTGCATTTTGCCTTCAAACCTTAGGACTTATTTTGTATTATGAGATCCAAAACACAATATTATTGTAAAAATAATATGAGAAAAACATATAATATATTTAAATATAATGCCTTTGTTTTTGTAGTGCTTTGGATGGGGATGGTATTTGGCCAATGACATGCAGTTTTACATACTTAGTCCTCTATTTCTGATATTACTACATCAGTGAGTATATGCTTTATAGTTTGGCAATGAGATTGTTTTATATAATCAGCTCTCTATTTATAATTTAGTATGACATTGAATTGTTAACATAATCAGTCTTCTATTTCTGATCTATTAACACCAATGAATAGTACATACATACACTTGTAATGTTTATACTGATTTTGATACTGTAAAAGGTGGTATTTACACTTGACATTACATGATTATTTATACAGATAATTGATTTTAATACAGATATTGACATTTGATATTGTGATGGATGATTTATAGTAAAACTTCAAAACCTTTAGAAATAAAATATCAACAATGTGATATGATAACCATAGAAATGGAATTAAAATAATGTGTTAACACTTACTATTGTCAATGTCAGTTTTGGTGTTTTGGGGAAAAAATGCTTATTTGTGGGTTCTTAATATTGTGGATTTTGAATTTCAAAACAAAAACTTTTTGAAATGAAAAGCTGTTGTACATGTATAAATTGGCAATAATATTTAACATAAGAAGGTAAATGAACATCTTAAAACATCTTGTTTTGATTAAATTTAACTTATAAATAACCATTTCGGGTTAAAATAAAAATAATGCTGTTAGAGTGATTCATATTTCATTAGGTTGTTAAATTCATGTATTACCGGGGGTAATCTGTGTACAAAATCCAGGAAAATTGCTGCACCACAAATAAGTTTTTCACAGTAAAACAAAAAGAAATTTTAGTGAAAGAATTTGAAGAATTTAATTGTGGAATTCAACAAAGTTCTATTTGAGTTTACAATTTATTAATGTAAATATTCTACAATGAATATATGTTGGGGAAAAGTTATACAAGAAAATAAAGTGATATTTTCAGATTTATTTTACTGAGAAATTTCACTAGTTTTTTCACTAGTTTTTATTGATACTAAACAATCAATCAGTGATTGTATCAAAATGTATACTTTTATGTTTCATTTAGGAAGAAGAAATTAGGCCATGCAATTATGTTGTTTTTCTTATTTGGTTGTTTGACATCAAGAATTATAACAGCAGATTATTATGGAATGAGACTGCCAGGCATGTAAGTTGGAACTTTAAGATAGAATTTATTGTTATAATAATGCTTTTATCAAATAATTATTTGTAGTAACCAGGAATGAAAATTAGAATTAGAATCTCAGTAGCCAATTAGGCCACTTATATTCTAAGTCTTGTGCTCCAGAAATAAACATTGAAATCTTTTCAGTATCACCCAGAAAAAGACACAATGCAAAATATTAATACCCATGACAGATTGAATTATGATCTTCATGAACTCATATGAAATTAGGACAAGTCAGCTGGATCAACACCTGCAATGAACTTTTACCTGAGGGATTCTAAAGAAATGTATAAATAAAAATAGAGTTGTGCCATTTGAATGAACCTACTGTGACAAAACAGATCATAATAACTGAACATCTAGTAGTGATTTAAAACTGTATATAATTGAGAAATTTTCCATAAAAAGTTCCAAGCAATTAAATGAATATTATCCATTGATTTTTTATTCTGTGTGGAGAGTTTTAAACAGGGATATTTTACTTGGTGCTAGGAGAATTTTCATCATGCCTCATGTTTTTGGAAATCACACCCCGAAAATGAAATCAGACATGTGCCAGTGCATTCTGATTGTTTTGATCCATCACTCATACCTCAATGACTGAGTGACAGCATGTTATTTCAGGACTTCTATAACTTGATTTCAGTTGCACATCCTGTCCCAGCTGAATATCATTATTGACAAACAAAACCTTATTCATTTAATAAACAACAACTGGAAAAACATTTTTCCTTAAATTCAGGTTTTAGGAAAATTAAGGTTTTTCGAAATTTAATTGCCACCTGGATTATCAAAATGTATATTGTACCCCAGGTAAATTATTAGAGAATTTAATTGCCACCTCACCTGGACTACCAAAATGCATTTTTGTAACACCCAGGTGACTTTTTAGTCAGAGTGAGTGACTTGGCGACTGCTTATTTCAGTCCCTGAATAACAACTATTTTGTCTATATATTAACAACACAAATGCCACTCGCTTAACAGCCCATTGACAGATACAGGAAAACAACATAAGTATGTTGGATCATCATCCACAGATGAACAAATTACTTTGACATCTAAAGATTTTAAGGTCAGACTTTTTGAGGCAATAAGTACCAACAATAATTTGTAAGTTCATATACTTAATTTGTTACAGAAATCAGCCAATTAACCATACAAATGAAAGCTGGGCAAGTTCATCTCCTCTTTACAATAAACCATACACAAGGTTGCCAGTATATCTGGTAGGAATATGGGTTGGATATTTACTGGTTTTAAACAGTAACAGAGTGAGAATAAACAAGGTATTGTATTTATGTGTGTTATATCTAGATCTGAAACGGAAGAATACATGAATTTATACTTAAGATTTCACATATGGAACTAGCATGTTGAAGGTCTGTTAACAGTCTCGTAAATTTATGCTGTTGCTTTTGCATAAGTTATTAGGTGATCACACCCATCCTTTAAGAAATGGTAATAGAGATAGAAAATGAAAAATAAAAAATAAGTCTTTTACATATTTATATTGAAATAACCACTTGATGACATATGGTCAAATAAATGTGTGATTTCCATTTGCTTTTGGTCATATTTTTGTTTAATATTTCAGATAATACTTACCATTGGTTGGTGTTTAGCTATCACTATAGGGATATCAGTGATCTATGGTCTCTATGGATTCTATAAAGATATTCCAACAATGCATGAAGGGGGTAAAGCCGAGAGTCTAATATACATAGGCTTTAGTAGATTTGCATGGAGTTTGGCCTTGGCCTGGGTTGTATTTGTTTGTGCTGTGGGATATGGAGGTATGATTGTTAGAAAAACCAAGAAAACCGTTTCAGAGTTCAATGTAGAGATTTACTGAATTTCCATAAGATTATATAATATTCTGTCTTGCTTGTTATTGGTGAAGTTTCAGACATGGATTATAACGGAAATATTGATTGACTTTTTATAATTTCATGAATGTCCATTAAAATTCTTTAATTTGAAAATTTATCTTTCATGTGTATGAAGGATACCTCAATTTAACACTGTCAAACATGATGATAACTTTGCGTGAACTTTATAATTACATGGTAATGTGAGGAAAGCTGTACTATCCCAACTCTTCATGACCATACAGTGAACAAAAAATTACAGCTTGTGTCTCATGATTTGTGAAAGTTTTCCAAAGTTTTAATTGATTGCCTTCAAGATTCTATATTTGAATAACTTCCTATATTTGTACATCATCAGTTTCCCCTTTTCAGTGGGAATGTTATCTTTTAAAAAAATGTGGTACCGGGACATAGATTCTATGGTGATCTCAAGCAGTCAAATTAATATATTCTTTACTGGTGATTCAAAAGTTATGAAACATATTATTTTCACCTTTCTCAAATCAGGAATATTAAGGTCACATATCATCTATTTAATTTTTATAGTTTCTCAATCTTAGATTTGCTGTATTGTTGGTAATTTTTCCGAGGCCATTTACATGTAGAGCATGTGACATGGTGTGAGGTTTCCCACTTTTTGAAGATTCTTATGTGACTACTTGATTTTTTTTTTGTTGGTTTGTTCAATTTAGGGACAGGATGCTGTTACCTATATCTGTTCTTTCTTCATATCTTAATATATCTTTTGCATTCAAATATATTTGTCATAATTTGTCTGAGAGATTGGCAACACAAGACTAAAACATAACAAATTTTGTGATATACAATCCCGTTCAACTGAACAAAGCCATGATACATGTCTGAAAAAAATACTTAAATTTTTGGAAAATGTAGACTTTGTTTGTATTGGTTACAAAATAAGAGCGAAAAATGATTAGATCCAAGATTTTGATTACTTTAAAATTTTATTTTCATGTACCATGATCACTTCACTACCAATATGAAAATCTTTTTCAGGACCAGTAGACAAATTTTTATCATGGAAGGTGTGGGCACCTCTGGGAAGGCTGACATATTGTGCTTACTTAGTACATCCTGCTGTTATATTTTACTTTGATTTAAACATGGAAAAACCTCTACATTACACAGACCTAGTGTTTGTAAGTAGAATTGTTTTCCTACTTTATGATAGGATATTTAAATAGGTCTATATCTACAAAGTAGATAAAAACAGTTCCTCTTTAATTAATTGAACAAAAGGGACATATAATTATCTCCCCTGGATAATTTTGCTAAAGGAAACTAGAAACTATTTCTAGAAATTTTAACATTTATTAAAACCAAATATTGTGAAGCAAAATCAGTTTGTTACATGCCATGGGCACACATCCTTTTTTGAGGGCTGTATAACCTCTATTTGCTATCAGTTTCTGTTTTAGGGAGTTTATCTTATTAACACTTATCTCTTAGTTCTTTTAAATTTGCTAAAGATTGTGTTCACCATATTTTTCACTGTGATCAGAGTTGTGTCATAATTTGTGAAAGATGTATAAAAATGAAAATTGTTTTATCAGTGCTAATTGTATTAAATATAAAATATAACAGTGAATTTTTTTTTTTTGAATAATCAAAAAGACATAATTCATAGAGAAAGACAAACCTAGAATTACAAATAGAAAATTACAAACAATAGCAAAGAAATGCTTCAAAATGTAAACTTCAAGAAAAAACTAGGCATGGATTTTCTAGCTCATTTAGGGAAAAAATTCATCAAAATCCATTCAGAAATAGTTATGTCAGTAGAGAAATATAGTGTGTTAGAAGAAAGTAAATTTCACTATTGATCCTGGAACATTGTAACCTCCAATTAATATCTGTTGACCACTATAAAACTTTTTAAGTAATTGCAATCAAACCATAAAAAACCAAAAACATTACATTATATAACTACAATTAGCATTCACCTTTGACACTTAAGAAAGTTTTTTTTTGATACAGTAAGAAATCAAGTATCGATAAAATTATATTTACTATTTGAATGTTCTTTCAACCTTTTCATTTTATGGTAAATGATTACCATTTCTTTGAATATTGGTAAAACTGACCCATGTGTTATGTAATCAGATTTTCTATTTTCATTTAAAGAGTCGGAGTCTCGATGTCATTGTACATTATATTTGACCACTGTTACAACTTAGTATAATTTCAAGTAGGTGATTGATATAATTTTGGTATTTACTTTTCAGATACAGCAGTACATATCTATGGTAGTTGTTTCTTATGGGGTGGCCTTTGTTTTATCAATGGCTGTAGAAGCTCCTATGTTAGCGTTAGAGAAAGTCATCTTCAGACGATGGTCTAGGTAGAAAAGACAGACAGCCATGCTGCTCTTGTAGAAACAAAGAGCATACATCTTTTATTTCTGTTTTTTTTGTTGTGATTGTAAAAATGTAAGAAAATGGTATTTTTAATGTGATATAGG
This sequence comes from Mytilisepta virgata, assembly GCA_028015205.1. NCBI lineage: Eukaryota > Metazoa > Mollusca > Bivalvia > Mytilida > Mytilidae > Mytilisepta > Mytilisepta virgata. Next base: position 16,726,781 of record CM051520.1, on the reverse strand, counting down.
CTCAGTTTCATGAAGGTTTTAAAATTAAGATTTTCCTTAAACTGCTTAATTTTCCTCAGATTTTAAATTTCGAGCAGTCTTATTGGTCATATGGGAGATGAGGGTTATTCTTAAATTTAAGATGTTTTATGAAACCAAGTGTTTAGGTGGTCTTTTTTCAGAACAGGTGAGCAATACAGGCTCTTAGGAGCCTCTAATTAGCACCATGATTCATTCTCAACAACATATTTTTGTTTCAGTACAAAACGAGGAAAGAAATGTAAAAAGTTTTGTTTGTAAACACTTACATTCCATAATATCAGTTGTATACCTGAGATTAATCAAATCTGAGACAACTGAAAGCAATTTGTAATCTAAATCAATTGCTCGCTTTCTCTTCCGTTAGAAAAATATACCAGAATTACGCATCCACTATTCAATAAACCAAAGACAATTCCAAACGGAATATAAATGGAAATCCTTTAACAAATAGGTCAGAGCAGCTATAAAATATTTTGATGTAAAGATAGTGTCAATTATGGACAAAACACCATGCCTTGCATGAATTTATGTAAATTGGCTATTTAACCTTAAGACCATTTTGGCATTAAAAAAATTGTGACATACATATGTATAAGTGCCCTCCTGTTACACATGCACCAAAGACTATGTGTATGGAGTACCGTATGACAAAACAACAAGATGTAAGATAAACATTTACTTTATTTGACAATAGGACACATGATTGATAAATAAGGACTGTTGGGTATTATTATCGCCATGGAAATGAGTTAACTTAGTGCTTCTTCAGTTTTTAATGGGCCACAGTAAATTTTTATAGATATAGATTTTGATAATTTGATTTTTCTTTCTTTCTTTTGAACTTTGTGCCAGTTAATGAGGAAACGAAATGACTGCTGTCATTTTATCAGTAGACTGAGAAGTAAATTTCAATTTTCATCCACCCTTGAATTTTTTTCTGTGGTGTCCTCTGTATATGACATATCAGTGATGTTAACCACTAAATAAGTAAAGTAGTAGTCTTGATATTTACATTAGTATAGTATTTGGACTTTGTTTACTTTTGTAGAATGTTTTGAGAAGTATTTGGACTTAGTTTACTTTTGTAGAATGTTTTGAGAAGTATTTGGACTGTTTACTTTCGTAGAATGTTTTGAGACCATTCATTTGGGGTTCACATAGTGCTTTTCCTGTAACTAATCATTGAAGCAAGGAAAAAAACAGCAATGCAAAATTGCTGTCAGTCGTTCAGGATTTTTGCTCATCCAGTATCCTTCCATTTTAAATAGTAATTTTACATTAGAAAATACCGTATCATTTTATTTTGCTACCACTTAGGCAATATCTTAAGTTATTGAGGGCACTTTTTGGGCAATGACATGCTCTTTAGATATATGCTAGAAAGTTTCCATTCATAAATTTTGGATTTCTCCTAAAATAAGGCTAAGTTTACCTTGCCTGATGTATAGGTACCCTGTTCATGCCCATTTAGTTTATTGCACACGGTGTTTTCTAAAGAATCCAGACATGCACATAACACACAAAAAAAATAATGGTGTCCAAGTTTATCTTAATGAATCTTAAAAAAAAAATCTCAAATGTTATTTGAAGAGGTACAATTGTTTTGTTTATTGTTATACAGATCTTAGTTTTATTGGTTCATTTAAAATGTTATTGTTACATATTTTAGTTTTGTTTATATTGTTTGCTGGTGATATTTCTTTGTAACAATGACTTTACAGCATTGAGGAGAATACAAAAATTCTGTTTAATTAAAAGAACTGTTATTTCCAAAACAGAAATTGGGAAACAAAATCCTTCTATCATGTTTACCATACGTTTGTTTTCTTCTTATGTAACTGGTAGTGTATTGCACACAAAAAAGGGAGAATCTCTTGTCAGAGAAAAATAGAAATATTTAAAACATTGATAAGTACAATAATCAGTTTCAACTAATCAACCAGTAAACAAAAAAAAATAATTTTTTGATATATAAATTCGATATATTATTTTTTCCTAAAAATCAAGTTTTAATTCTATGTTGTTCTTATAGATCTTATTGTGATAAATGAATACTAAAGGTCACAGGTATGAGAAAATGAGTGTTGACTTGCAATAATGATTATGCAGTCATATTTGTCTCATATTGATAACATTTGGAATTTAAATGAACATTTATTTTCATTAATTATGACAATATATATTTAATATCATATTTGTATTGTATTAAGAACTTTTATCATTGTATTTATTATAAACTTTTCAGGGTAGAAATGTAGGAAAAAATATACATGTATTGGACAAGATATGAGAAACTGACAATTTCAGTAACTCTCAGTTGCTCGTAAGTGACAAACAAAAAACAACTTTAAGAGATGGAGTACTTTGTATAATAAAGTTCTAATTTGAGATCTCAATGTTGCTTGAGCTTTTTTTTGAGATTTCACATTTTATTGATAAACTATACCTAAAATTTCAAGATTTATCTATAATGTATAATTCAGGACAATTTTTGAAAGTTGACCTACTTTGGTTTATATATATCGGTATATGATCTCTTTATTATTATTCAAAATATTAGAAATTAAAAATACACATTTCAATGGTATAGCATTTACCGGTACTAGCATGTTTATGTTTACTTAGAATATTGACTTTTCTTTATGTACTAGATGGAAATTATATACATGTTTTAACTTTCAAATTATATTTTGGTTTTGATCTTGTTGATGCCTACATTTGATAATTCGAAAATAGTGAAGGGTAAGATTTTTCTTAGTTAGGGATAAGTCTTGAAAATTGAAAATGAATGTGTAAAAGAATTTTAAGGGTGATATTTCATAATTTTAGCATAGTTTTGGACTTAAAATGGCCAGTCCCACCCCGATATGCAATACTGTGGGTACCAATTTTCGTGGATAGAGAAAAAAGGTACTTTGTGGGATATGTAAATTTGTGGATTGCTGGATTAGAAAAAAATTTAAAAAGTTGTTGAAATATTTTAATTTGTGGTTTGACACCTCAGATATCATGAAAATACTGCGATAAAATTTGCTGAATAGACTTCGATATTGTACAGTAAAGTACTGATTTTAAGTGCTTATAAAACCAAAGTCTGACAAACAGATTCTAAAATTTGTAACGGAACAAAGCTTGTCATGAATTTAACAAGATTAATTATTTACTTTTTAGGTTAATTGGGTGTGAAATATATATTGACAAAATTGTAAACTTATCACCAAATACCTTGGGGCATATACATGTACAGTCAACTCTCATTATGTTGAATCCATTGGACCTGTAAAATGTAGTTCGACTTAAGCAAAAATTCGAGATATCAGGAGTAAATCTGTATAGTTACTGTTGTTGAGGGTCCAAACAGATGATTTGAGTTACCCAGAATTTTGACTTAAATGTGTTAGAGATAACCAGAGTCAACTGTATATATCTTTAATCCAATTACGATCAGTAATGTTTTTACAAGTTGTTTTTACTCATCTGTAATTTATGAATTTATTAGGCCTACTCAGGATTAATATTTTTCTTGAATTTTTTATCGAAAATAAAACTGGAAGTGAATACCGGGACAATTTACACAGTCAAAATAATTTTAAAGAAAATAGTTTGAGATGCTACCAAAGACAAAATTACATGAAACACTGTATCCTCTGGGGATAAAGCTGACTCATCATATCAAGTGCATGCTGTAAAAACATGAAAAACGCAATTCTTCAATGTAGAAGAACAAAACTCCATGGTTTCAAACCTATTTGCATTTAAGCTAAATTAAAAATATTATTTTTCGTTGGATATTTAAATAGTGGTTTACTAGGACCCACGAAAACCACGAAAATTTGTATACAATGAATAATAATGAATCCACAGTATCTCATACATATTTGATTAATTAACAATTAAACTTGAGGTATTACAACTAATTTGATTGGTCGGGTGAAATTAAATCACATTCCTATTATATGTAAAATTGAATATTGAAATCTAAAAAAATATCAATATTTATATTTTAATGTGATGTGTTCAAAAGTTAATATATCCTCAAGTATATGGCATTCATTTAGACCTTTCTAGAAATTATTACATTGTGTGTTGAAGGGCACATTTCATTTCCCTTCCTCTGTCAGAGATGGTTTTTGTCTCGCCTGTGACGAAAAGTCGTGGAGGCGAGATATAGGTATTACTTTCCAGCGGCGGCGGCGTAAACCTTTGTAAAACTTTAATAACTTTGTACATGTAATACCTACAATTATGATTTATGGTCCACAAGTTAGCTTATCGTATAACTTTGCCGCAACATACTTGTCTTTTGACCCTGACCTAATTTTCATGGTTCACTGACTTCATAAACATGAATTTAAAATCTGCGTCCAAGTTTCATGGTTAAATCCATTTCTCAGCAACTGTAATACCTAGACCCACCGTATTTGGTCAATAGATTGTTCTTGGTGGGTACATGTCAGTCTGACACCTGCCTTTTGACCTTGACCTCAATTTCATGCTTGAGTGACCTGTGTCACATTTTCGTGGTTAAGTCCATTACTCAGAAACGAGAATACCTAGACCCACCATATTTTGTCAATAGATAGTTCTTGGTACTACATGTCAGTCTGACACCTGGCTGGGGACCTTGACCTCAATTTCATCTTTGAGTGACTTTGTCACTTTTTCATGGTTAAGTCCATTTCTCAGAAACTAATACCTAGACCCATTTGGTCTATTGATAGTTCTTGGTGGGTACATGCCAGTCTGACACTTGTCTCTGGACCGGGACCTCAATTTCATGGTTGAGTGACTTTCATCCAAATTTCTTAAGGCCTTTTTCAGCAACTGTAATACCTAGACCCATCCGTGTTTGGTCTATAGATAGTTCTTAGTGGATACATGTTGGTATGACACCTGCCTTTTGACCTTGACATAAATTTCTTTTGCAAAATGTTGGGTATCAGATAATCATTATTCTGTGTCCATGCGCATACTCAGGCGAGACATGTAGTGTGTCCACTCTTGTATTCCTGTAAAGCAGATTTCCACTTTTGGAAGTCTTGATTTGTCCATTATGATTTATTATACATAGTAAAAGATCTGCCGAAGTATCATTTTGCCTCTTTTTTCTTGTTTGTCAAATTCATCAGTGCTACACATACAATTTTCATTTATTTTCACATTTACTACTAGTATTAAAGGTTGATTTGGAAAATCAATCACAACCCATACAATTTTAATTGAAGTATCTTTTGACCCTTCCATACAATCATTTTAGGAAATAATTGAGGGTTTTCTTAGGCATGCAAGTGTAATATTGAAATGATTTTGGTTTATGTGTGTATCCCACCTTATTTAAAATCTGTGTCTCGTGACTGATGTGATTCCTACAGTATTAATCGGTACTTTTTTTTTGTATTCGTCATGTACTATTATTCTGTTTTGTATTTTCTGTATTCTCTGTTTATAGTAAAAAATTGTAATTGCGAAAGTTGTCTTCTTTTATGTATACAAAGGTTAGAAAAGATATTATTATAAATGATTTCTTGTTGCACACACACGTCAGTGTTTCAAATTTGGAGTAAATTAAGTTTAATTTTAAAATTTTATTATGTTCTCCTTCCCTTTGCTTATTTGAATATTGCTTATTCCAACACAAGATTTACAATAAGGAGGTGATGTAGTAAACAATAATCTACAAACAGAAAGAAATAAGCATTATACACACAATATATACACAAAAGTAACTATGGTAGTTGCCTATACTTATGACGATTAGCTATTTTTGCACTGTATTTGTTAAAAATTTATATAAAATTACAAGACATTATTTTTTCATTTAAAAAAAGTGCACGTGTCTACGGAGCCCTGTTGGTCTCACAGAGATAATAAATTGTAATTTGAAAAGTCCAGCGCCGAAGATTCAAAGTCCAGCGCTGAAGATTCAAAGTGCAGCGCTGTAGATTTAATGTCCAACGCTGGAGATTCAAAGTCCAGAGCTGTAGGCGTTAACCAACCTAACCCCTGGGTGAAATAACAAGCGGTTAAAAACTTGCCGGACTTCATACTTTTAAACATTGTGAAAATTATATGTCCGGACCCTTCCCCCACTCAACTTTGAAAATCTGGCGTGGACCTCAGGGGCATTAACCCGGTTACATCCCAAATTGCCGAATACCAAATTGTCGTTTCCCACTTTGCCGAATCCCAGATTGCCGACTTTTTCTGATTTCGATAATTCAACCCAATTCCATGTTTCCCGAACCCATATTGCACAATCCCAAATTGCCGATTCCCAGTTTACCGTCATTTGCAGAAGTAATACTAAATTTACAACTATACATATAAATACCGAATTCATAATAATTCTTTTTTTAATTTTGATTGTGTCATAATTTCAGGATCAAATGGTTAATTAGTAAGATGTTTGTAAAAAAAAAAAAAACAGTTCTAAATAACATGAATAAAGGTATCTCGGCTTGGGGACTTCATTGTTAAATAATTTCTCAAAAAGTGATTAAAAATATTGTGAAATTTTCTAATAACAAGGGGCATATTAATAATTGATGCTTCAAAGAAATGATTAAGTTTTTATTTATTTATTAATGCAAACAAAAATTAAATTATTTTATTCCGAACGGGAGATGTGTAAATATTTGAGGAATATATAGAGAATTGTCTCCCTTTTATTCAGTCCATAATGTGTTATTTCACGGGTTGGATTTGTTGTTCCAAGTCCAACATATAAAATAAGTATTTGTATGAGCCGTTCTTATCCTTAGATGAGTCCTTTTTATTGACTAAAAGCAATAGTCTTGTTCTAAATAGCCGAAACCACTGACTAGGAGTCGACAATTTGGGAATCGGCAATTTGGGTTCGACAAACTGGGAATCTGGTAAAATATCCGATCTCAGTAAAAATCGGCAATATGGTATTCGGCAAATTGGACTCGGCAATCTGGGAATCGGCAATTCGGGATTCGGCAATCTTGTACTAATTCATTAACCCACCTAACCCACGGATGAAATAAAAGTTATGGTGTATATCTTTCATTTTAACCGCAAGCCTTCATACTTTTAAAACATTGTGAACATCATATGTCCGGACCCTCCCCCAATCAACTTTGAAAATCTGGTGTGGGCATTTTTACTTTTGAGTTGTTCAAGCATAATCAAGGTAATTTGGCACAATATCTTTTATAGACTTTATGCTATCTTTGGTAATAATGTTGAAACTCTGGTAGTTCAGTTCTTTAGAAGTATTAACATTTTTGGCCTTCATATTCTCAACGACCTCAACAGTACGTACACAGAAAATGAAAATGGGTTAAACCATACCGGAACCGATAGCATTGGTCAGAATATGACGTTACACTGGGACCCCCAGCTCAGATAGATGATATACAAGTCGAACTGGCATCGGAAAGAAATGAAACTGAAACATGATGGAAAATCAATTTAAACTTCCATTCAGATAGTGTATTTTCAGCTTACATAACTTGTGTAACAAGTGAACTTACAAATTTTTAAAAATTAATTTAATTTTATTATTAAATCAAAAAATTGGTAATTAAAAGATAATTAAATAAATTGGAAATACAAAGAAATAACCTCTTCCTGAGACTTTCCAAAGGAAAATAAACATAAAGCATTGTTTTCTGCCATTATCTGACGTCCGTTATAATCCCAACGATGTTAACACCAACAAATATATCTCTGAAATCACTGGGCTTCTTTGGTCTATGCATCCATTCAAGACCTTGTATCAGTATAATGTCTTCATTGCTAGAATAGAGATTCGGGGAAAAAATCTTCAGAAAATCTTTGGGTGAGGTACTAAAGGTTTTGTCTACAGATCCTTGAATGAATCATTTCACATATGGTCTCCATTGCATCAAAATAAAACATATCGAAAAACAGATTTAAAAATTTCCTCTAAAACAAATTCGGCTATTTAGATACAATCTTTTGTGGAACTGTAAATGAAAGATCCCTTTTCAAAAATATATACTGTAGTACCTAGCTCCAACTCGTATGGCAGCTGTTACTAAAATGCACAATCACACACATTGGAGCATATTGATACAATTGGGACGATATGTCTATGGAGTGGCGCTTAGTTTGGTATTCTTAAATTGCATAAAAAATGTAGAAATTCGTCTTCTCTGAATCTGCTTGGATAATTAGAACCCATGAATTTTCTATAGGACGGACAAATAAAGTCAAGGTACTGAAAATTAACAATTTTTAAAATAGTGTCTTTTCTCTAAAGCTGGTGGAAAAGTCCTTTGATGCATGGATATTTGCTCTATTTCAAAGATTTATTCAGTGGTCAAGACTATAGAAAACATATGGCCTATTTGGATAAAAAGAGAAAGCTAGTATATTAAATAAATTATTCTCATTCAAAACTGGGCCAATTGAAATAAACGTAAAGTAAAATGAGCCTAGGGGTTTCCTCCGTTTCGTATTTTTTTATTTTCAACAAGATTCCGTGTTAGTTAAGCTTGGTGGTATATATGTTTGAGGAGAAGTTATTACATTTATTATTTTTTATTATACAATATACAAATGTATACAATACAACATTAACAAAACCAATACACATTAACAACAAATAAATTTGACAATATTGTCCTAGAGAGACCTTCCTTAAGGCACTTCTCTGTTTGTTAGCTGAGAAGAATACTGAAAAAGTCATTCTGATTTTTTACTTTTCCCAATATAAAACGCCGTTTCTGAAATTGGTGTATATTACTCCATAGAATATGTAAGTTATTCACTTATTCACAAGTGCAAGGTATAAACGCAAACCCTGTATTTCTTATTAATAAATAACTGTATACGAAACACGGGCTAATATTATTGATATATTCATTCTCCGATACCAATTGAGACACACTTTATATGCATTTATCAACAAATTATACCTTATCACTAGTGGTTAAGGCAAAACTGTGGAATAATTAAGTACAGATTTAAATCTAAAATGACCAAAAGGTTAAGACTAAAAACCATTTAAGGTTAGAGCTATTTCTGACGAATAGACTTCTTCGATTCAAAATTCTAACCCCTCTTACGACAAAAGTTTTAGTATTAGTTTCACGTATGTACTGATATACCAGAAACTGACCTGGTGATGCTCTCAGAAAATATGCAATTTACATTTATATAACAAAGTCAATCTACAATGTACTTAGTTGGAATAGGATGCAAGAGGTTTTTTCCGTATTATTACCAAATGATGTTGCCTTCTTTACATATATCACAACTTTCCCATGTTGCTATTCATTGTTCAACAAAAGTATAAGTATGTAGTTTTTACTAAATTTACAACATAAATTTTATAGAAACATAGACTATTTACAATATTTCAAAGTAAAAAAATGAGTTTTAACATAACATTAACAATATTGCACTTAACATGTTTAAATGTATTTACATTTACATTACGATTTACATTTAATGTACAAATGTATAATGTTAACAAGTTAGGGTAGTATCTGTAGTACCTTTGTAAATCCTTATACGGGTTAGTAATTACCGAAATAGGATATTAGAGTTTAGTAAAGTAAAAAAATTTGTGTCCACAACTCTTGCAGTTTTTGTAACTTTTCTAGATTAGAAGTTCAACTTTAGTTTTTCGGCAATACTGAAATGTCAATTGCGATTTCAATTCGTCAAACCAATCGCTCTTAAAACCGATATTATATGTTTTTTGGTCCGTTTTGTTTCCTTATGGCAAGCAGCCACTCGATACTACATTGTAGTTCAGCACTTATACATGTTCTGCCACCTCTGTGCCACCATTCATTCTGACGTCATTAAAAGTTGCCACTATATTATTTTCCCTGTCTTTTGTTGGCTTCAGTAAATATCTTATTCTCTGAAATATACAAAATAAGATATTTTTTGTTTAATTTCATAAATAATTTCATTTTTTTCAGTTTAGTGTTTTAATGACAATCGTATTGAAAAGGCCGTAAGGTATAAACAAAAGAAATCTCTGAATGAAATAAGTTTCTTGGACAGAAAATATAGCTCCATATCTCATGTCGTGTGCAAATCTGAAACCATGGACCTAAAATAATTTCAAAATAATTATTCATTTATCAGCATAAAACAACTTAAATCAAGAAAATATTTCAGATTTGACTTAAGTTTAAGATACCTATGGAGGTGACTTAAGTAGTTTCAAAACAAATTAAATCAGACATTTCTAAGCTACCTAATAAATAGAAATACTTATTACTTAGAGTATAAGTAAGAAACATGAATATTGTATTTTAAAAAAAAGTGTACCTTTCCCCCCTTTTTCTCTGATATAATGAATACTGAATTTTAACCTGGATCGGGGCATGTTTAAAAAAATCATAATTTGCTTATTCATATTATAGATGTATTGATTTGTGTGACAGACATAAAGTAACTTAGAGGCGTACAGACACATTTAACATATGTGGTAAAGTTTTAAGATAAAAATAATAAGATAAATTTGTAATAATAGGCTCTCGTAAATTAGTCAAAATGTACTCACTATATATTCAAAATATATTTACACATGTGATGTCTTATTAAAAAGTGCTTACTATTATGACACGCACGAAATTAGTGGATTTAATGTATTACATGTACAATTGGTTACTCATCAGTGACTTCATTAGTAAAGGCAGCACTATTGTTCAACATCGCTCGATATGATTGAAGACAGAAGTGCCAATAGACGGAAAGGGATTTGCTAGTTCTGATTGCTCTGAGATTTTTTTTCATGCGAGCTTTACCAAAATGTAATTACTGATACCTCTATAGACACTAAAAAAAGTTACAACCTTAAGCAAAGTGCCATAAAAAGTATCAGGTCTGTACAAAATTTACAAATTATAACTCAAAATGTAGATCTTGATTTATATTAAACTTTACAATATATGAATATAAACAGTGCTACATTTGTGTCTGAAATTTAAAATTTCACTGTGTCTCATTGATAAAGGCAGATTTATTCGCGAAACGTACTACACAATTGCAATATAATATAAACCTTTATATCGTAAACTTTGCAATAAGACGACACCTTTTTAAAAATAAAAATGCACTATTACTCTACATACATTTTATGAATACGACCCAGATTCTAAATCATACATTACCTCTATTGGGGTTCCTTTGGCCATTTTAAAGCCAATCAAAGCAAACAAAGGAATGCAAATTATAGATGATCCAGCTACGAACCAACCGATAATGTTTGCCCCTGTAGGATAAATATACGGTCCGTATGTGATTGGCTTAAAAGATATCACACCATACAACATAATTACCTGACAAAAGAAAAATTAGTAAACAGTAAATTTCAAAAAATTGTTTGTTGTCAAAACAAGGAATCATATTACAGGTCAATAATAATGACACAACAATCAACAAACGACAATCACCCAGTGCCTTGGTAAAGATGCTAAATCGAGGCGGGGTAAAACCGATTTTATAGTTACACAAACATTATGTTTTACCTTATTTACCCTGACGCTGGTGTATATAAACATAAGATAAGAAACCAGAACCGATTCGCATGACTGCTGAGTAGAACAAACTTATCTAGATTCGTGCTCTTTATACTGTATAACCAGCTCAAACACAATGTTCTCACAGCTGTCGCACCAATAAACAAAATAATCAGAAAATACCACTTCCATATAGGCTGTAATAGAATATCTTCATGAAGTTTAATTGAAATGGGCAGTATTTCGGAAAGCAAAGTATTACAGCATGAAGCACAGGTTTATGGTTTGTATTATTTCCATTTAGTTTGTAAACTGCGATGATTGGAGAATTTAATATTAGAATTGGCATATTGCAGCTTTATTTATGTAAAGGTATCGTTTTTATTTTAATTATCAAACAAGGTGACTCTCGAAGTTGTATTGTCCGTTACAAAATGCCATAGGATAACAGGAATTTTGTATCATTAGGATTAAATATCAGCAAAGGAATAGCGCAGCAACAACTGAGAGTTAGACTTAAGAGTAAATTGTTTGAAGCTTATTTGATAACCCTTTCAACAATGTAGTGATTAGAACAATATATAAACTACTCACCAATAAAAATATTGGTGCTATAAACATCCAGCAAACTTTCCAATACATTCCTGGTTCATGTCCAATCATTGTGTTGATGTCTGATGAAAATCTCTGTACACCTAGAGAAATCATAAAGATAGTAATGACAATTTATAGGAAAACCTTGATCTGATACTTTAATTTGGCCAATTAAAAAAAATCTGTTTAACGGGAGACCCTACCCTAATTTTATATAAAAATAAAATTAAATTAAAATGAATTTTTCGATGTGGAAGTTTTTACCCCCCCTCCCGACCCCAGGTTTTTTAGATCATAAAAATAAAAGTAGTGTTTTTTGGTTTATTCCCACTTATCCAACTTTTTAAAAAATTAATAGTATAGGTAAAAAAAATAAAGTTGGATAAGTGGGAATGGTGTAAAATGTTAAAACAACAATCACTAATTAGAGCTTGGGTCATGTGTTGGGTCAAAATGATCACAGAAATAAAGTCCTCTTTAAGATGTATATCTTTATCCTATTTTTCTTTTTTATATTTGTAAAGTTGAATATTTTTGATCATGTTGTTTGTTCTTCTTTGATTGATGGATTCTAAAGTGATGACACAGGCTTTTGCAATAAGACTTAAAGTTTTTGTTACGATATTTTATTCAAATCTAATAATATCAGACATTATTCTATTAACAGACATAGGAATGCAAAACAATAATTATTTCATAGTTCAATGAAAAGCACTAAATATGTCAATAGCACAGTGAAATATGTTTACATTTAAAAAATGTTACAGCATACAATTTACATGTATAAAACAAAGCACTATATCACATGAAAGTCATTAGTTCACTGAAGTTTAAGTAGGTATGAGACAGCGTCTGTATATTGGTAGATGTCGATTTCTCCCTGAGTGAAGCGTTGTTTCTGTTGCTGAAGTCTGGAGTCGAGTAGTCTGTATTTGAGTTTCCTTGTCTTTCTAGTACCACCAGCTGCGTACTGGATAAGTCTGATCTCATTTGCTGCTTGGGTGTTCTGAAGCTTCTCTATGATGATATATAGGTTCGGGTGAGCTTTGTGAAGTTGGTTATTAAGTCTCGGTTTCTAAATTTGGTGATCTCGTTGTCATACAATGCTGGTAGTGGTTCTAGAGTTTTAGATGCCTTTTCTCTGAGTGTGGCAAGAAATTTCTTGGCATCTATGTCTGCACGGGTTGGTGGGTGGTTGTGATCTCTTGGAAATCTGGTCACCATGTTATCTCTGGTGTTGGCTGTGCCTGGGCAGTCTTTCTCAGCACACTGCCAGTAGGCGAGTTCTGCGTCTCTACCCTGTTTTCTCGTCTTGATGACATATCTGTAGCCATTTACTGCTAAATAGTGGCCTCTAGCGTGTCGAATGTAGTCTACTCTGACTTGTGCATTTGCCTCATCAAACTTGAATAATGATTTTCGTCAGAATGTCAGTGCTTATAAAGCAGGGATTGGCTTGGGATGCTGAGTGAGCAGTTATCAAATTAAAGGTATAAAAAAGTGAAAAAAGATTGGCTTCTTCTTGAACATTATTCAAAGCCAATTAACAGCCATTAATTGCATATTTATATAAATTCATTTAATTGGGATTAATAGTAAACGCTACCAAAATATTAATAATTTTATATTTAATTATGCTTTGTCAATTATGAATTTCAAAATTTAATTTACATATATATATGTATTTTATATTTTTAACAATAATCATTATTATTTTAAATTTTATAAGTATCCATACTTTCACCTTTGAAATATTTAATTTTATATAATTTTATCCCAGGAACAAATTGTCTTTACCAGTTCATCTACATCACCGTGTCATGTACTAAACAAACATAGCCCTAGGTAATTTATGAAAAAGTTGGATAAATGGGAATAGGCATTTTTCAAAAGTTGGATAAATGGGAAGACACCTGTTTTTTTTGGCAAAGTGTCCATGAAATTATGTTTAATAAAGAGTGTCCTAAACATTTTAGGGCATTTCTCACATAAATCTGGAAGGCAATACATTAACAACAAAATAAACAGATTTAATAATAATACATTGAAACGTAAATACGTGTACATGTATTTACATCTAAAAATGTGAAACTCAGGAATGAATATTTATTCGTTTTATTCTAATAAATCCTTATATTAAAACTGTTAAAATTGGTTAATTTCTCCTTTATACATTCATTACTTACTGTATGTAATCAAATAATTTAAAAAAAAAATACCTTTTTATTTCATTTAACGATATTAATGCATTTTATATTGCATTAAAAAAATCTGAAACATATTTTCTTTTTTTTTAATTTTGGTATTGACTTTAGTATTTCGATTTTTATTATTATTTTTTATTATACACCCCCTCCCGGCAGACCCTAGATTTTCCAAGATTGTCCCGTTAAACAGGTAATGAAAAAGGCCTAATGTGATATTATATGCCATTCATGTCAATGATCTGATCAAAATTTGCATATGACATAAACAACTCGTAATAATGTCATGGTGTAATTGGCTACGCTTTTTACCATTCATGTAAGATGTTAATAGATATGTAATATGCAAATGAAAAGAGTCAGGCTAAAGATAAATAAACTATATTAAAAACGACAAAAAGGCTCACAGCTTAACGATTACATGAAAGTCGGAAGCTCACTATAGACAATTTTGACGCACAAGATGTGCAAATTTCATAGATTTACGACTCATCATCTTTGGACAAAAGACATAGTTAGAAATGTTATATCAATTAATCTAAAAACAAAAGACACCATACGAACTTTTGTCGGCTAGAAGAAATTCTAATTATTGAATAGGATGTGCCTTGATACTGTTGAAATACCAATGAATTGTAGAATAGTTAAAAAAAAATCATTGAGATCAATTTGTGTGGAAGTGCATATGTTTACCTTATAAAACGGTTACATAGAAATTATTGTTATTCTAACAAATGACATTGAAAAATATCCTTTCTTGCTAACAATTACTATCTATAAGTTTTTCATAATTTCAGTTTACTATTTTCAGTATCCCTGTACTTTTATGATTCTCAATGTAATACAATTCATAAATCAAGGAATTTTTAATGAATACTGAATTGCTTCCAACCATCACTTAAGTTGTTTTTCTTGAAAGATATAAACCAAACACTTAGGGTAGCTTCAAGCAATCTAACCGCTTTATGACGTCAATGAAAATCAAGTTTAAAGTCATTTGTCTGATATTGACGAACAACTTGTCTGATAAGGATGTTGCTGTTATATTATTTATGCCTAACAGGCACACCATTCGAGAAGACCCAATACATTTGGATAAATAGTATATCATTTTAAGGCATTGTTTTGGATTTCTTTAAATTAAATTTCTAGCACACTGATTACCATGAGTTAAAATTCATCCGAGAATATTTTTGCTACTGCGGAATGAATACATCTGTTTGTTGAAATATCAAAATTTCAGTTGACAGTTCTTCAACTGGCATAGATTTGGTCCTTAAATATAATTGCTAGTAGACAGTTGTAAAAATTTTGAAAAAAAAGTTTTTGCTGTTGTCCATGCATCTGCACTAAAACATGGCTGATAACTAATCTATCGAAACACACACACCCATTGCAACAAAATCACTTACCATGTGAGATTATAAAATAAATATTTCAAGTTGCTTAAACCTGTAACCCCTTCGCTCACACTAAAAAAGTTTTCGACATTTGTCTGAGCTATTATTACTTGTCCTGTATATCTTTGAATTATACACACCACGTGAGGAAACCAGGTTATGGTTCAACTGTAGTTCTATTTATAAATTTTGGACACATGCATTAGTCCAGTACCTGCGTATTGGTATATTGTGGGAGATCAAACAGAGCAGGTTAATTAAAATCAGCTTTTTAGTTCATCTGTCCTAAAAGGACATGTGAACTTTTGACATCACTTGGCGTCCGTCGTAAATTATTTTCAGAGATCTTCTCCTCTGAAACCACTGAACCAATAACAGCCATACTTAGTCTAAACATTTCTTAAGGTATCTAGAATAAAGTTCACTGTGCGGCGTAACGTCAATACAAACAGCACTTTCTTATTACAGTACTTCGCGCTGAATTCATGATATTCTTGGGGGGGGGTCCAAAATTGACGAAACTAACAAAATTAGAAAATCACAGTTACAACAAATTAAAATTTGAAAGTTATGTTACTTTAAAGTCTTTTGTGTAAAATTAAGAATCACTAAATCAATTAAAGTCACTATTTAAAAATGAATTTTGAAATCATTATTTTATATAACACAGTTTATCTTTAAACATTGTTTGTCCATTTATGAATGTTCTTTTTGACTCCCATCTTAGCTTCTCTGCTGATGTCGTGGTAGCAGGTTTTAAATACAGAATAATATTTTTCCCCTTTGGGTTTTTTTTAAATTTTCTTCCCAATGTGTGAAAAAAGAAAATTAATAAAGTATTACCGTATGCCCATGATACGACCATTGTTTCAAAGAAAACAGCAAACAATATGGAATATCCAGCTGCAAAATTATCCATTAAATTAACTACTAACACTCCTCCCTAAAAAGTAGAAACTTCAATATTAATGAAAGGGGAAATAACTTCAGAGATAATTTTTGTAAAAAATTTAAGTATAAATGTCCAGTCCAGGTTTAATGTTATCGTAAATATGTTCTCTTAGTTCTATTAAAAAGCAGAAGTCCGTAAATATATAAATTAGTTGCCTTTGTAAAACATTTAAACTGGTGTCAGTATTATTGTAATCGTTAAAATTTAGATGAAGCTAATGTTTATTGCAAACTGTTTAAGAATAACTAATACAGTAATAAATTTCCAAGTCTCTTCTCACTTTACCAATTTAATTTTCATCTGTGAAAAATTGTGTTTAAAGGCATTTCCAGCAGTATATAAAAACTGGTGTAGAACTATTAAATAAGAAACAAGTACCTCAGTACAAAACGCCAAACCAACTAGGAAATAAAGAGAAAACAAGCAAGCCACAAATAATTCTCTGTGTTTTCTCAACACTGGAAATTCGTCGGATAACGCTGTAATTATTGCTTCAGATCCACCAAACTGAAAAAATGAATGAAGTGATCAATGTATTGATCATTGTAGATTACCTAGAAATGTATTTTTACTGAAAGCTTTTAAATACAGTTTCCAAAGTAGAATATGAAAGAAGTAAAAAGCTAAATATGGTTGTTAAGTTTCAAGGTTGAGTGACTTTGCAAAG
This sequence comes from Mytilisepta virgata, assembly GCA_028015205.1. Classification (NCBI taxonomy): domain Eukaryota; kingdom Metazoa; phylum Mollusca; class Bivalvia; order Mytilida; family Mytilidae; genus Mytilisepta; species Mytilisepta virgata. The sequence goes on along the minus strand of CM051520.1, from coordinate 16,709,469 downwards.
GTTGAAAACTTTCATTAAATAATTTTGGACCGAAATTGATACTTTAAATTTACTGTTTCAAAAATGTAAAATTTGCAAAAACTCCCTTATCCGTAGCTCTGTACTTTGACATAACCCTTTTGGTCAAATTGGCATTTTTGTATTTGATCTTCAACCATTTGGATTATTTTTTTGGTTTTTCAACATTCAAACCTTGAGCACAACTTTGAGATGTACACATCTTGTGCATCAAAATGGGTATCAAAGCATTAATTTTGGACTTGTTTCAACCGTCATAATACGTCATGTTTCTCCACCGATTTGCGGCAAAGTGTGCGATATACTGAGCATTCCATGCTTACTCTTCCTGGATTCACTCCTGTTTTTGTTATACGAGTTAGCCAATCGTTCAATTTTTTCCTCATGTGTTGTCTTTTGTATTTGTTTACTTGTATTTTCGCTACCTTGTCTGTAATTTTTTAATAATGTCTTTAAGATTCCTCGCCTGAGATATATTTAAGCATGCTATCAGTATTTAATCATCTGTTGGGCTAATGTTACAATTTTTATGTGCTAAGTCTATTTCATTGTCAGCTTTTTGTGAATTTTATCAATCATTGCTCTTTTAACCTTTTTTGTCATGTATATATTATATTGATTGCCACTGAGGGCCCATCAATTTGAAATAAATATGGTGTTATTGTTTATTTAGTTTGCTCTCATTCAAAGTCTGTGTACAGATGTAAAAAAATAAAGTACTTACCGAGCTGTCTAAACCTAGAGTCAGAAGCATTAAGAAAAAAATTACAGCCCAAAAAGGTGCACCGGGCAGAGTTGCTATTCCCTCTGGATAAACTATAAACACCAGTCCTGGGCCTGAAATAGAATAACAAAACTATAAATAATGTGGGCAAAGCTTACAAATGTATATCCCCAACTATGGCTACAATAATATAAATAAAATGTATATGTTTGTCTATGGGACACCCCAAAAAACAAAATACGTGGTGCACAATGTCAATGTACAGTGTAGATTCCCTGAAAGTTTCACAGAAATCCATTGACTGGTTTACGAGTTGTGGCATGCCTACCTCTCTTACAATACCATATAATTAGGAAATGGCAAAGATAAAAAATAAAATAGGTGCTGCACAATGGCAATGTACACTGAAAGATTCACAGAAATCCATTTACTTATGAACGAGTAATTGCAGTAAATTGGTGCGGACTGACGGACGTAAAAAACATCACTATATAGCCCTCGGATCGCTAAGCGGGGGATATAATCAACATGTTTTAAAAGAAGTTGTTATTCTTATAAAGTACAGAGATTGATTTACTATTTTTCATTGATTCGATTATTTGTACATACTTTTCATCGTTCACATCTAAATGTTCACATATTTCAGATGATTATTTTAAACCAATATCGTATCTATGTCAATGTCAATAACATTACCCATACAATTTACAACATAACTTTATTGTTTATGCATGTAAATTTATGTGTACGGTCAAATCGTTGCCTCAGTACTTGATTCTACAACATAATTTAAAGTGTAGGCCAATATAAAAGAAACATTCAGTGTAATGCTAGATTTATCTTTGCTAAAAGGCCACGCTGAGGCTTTCAAATTGGCAATACAGGCATTGTTTCTGAACCACTTGCCACGTACAATTTATTCACAAAATTGTCACAAAGCATGGCTAAATTTATATAAAAGCAAAAGTATAAAATAAAACTGAACTTTTTTATTTAAGGTAATAAGTTCTCTGATACCAATTTTAATGAACATCAGTTGTGATCAAGGCCTGAAATGTTGAAAACCAAAACAGTAATCCAAAAGTTGATCATATGCAAATATTCCAAAATGACCAAAAGGGGTAAAACCAAATCATCTAAGAATAGAGCTATGCACGAGATATACTCCTTAGTTTTCACAAATTTTACATAAAGAATTTTTAAATCTAACATTGCGATATATTCTGAATATGATTATACTGGTATATCAAAATTAAAATCAAACCTTCATAGTTTAACAAAAGGTTGGTTATCTAACAAATTACCTTCTTGTGCCACTTTAGAAATATGCACGTTAGCCTTTTCAGCCATGTACCCTAAAATCATGAAGATGACAAAACCGGAGAAGAAACTGGTTAGACAGTTAATTGCACTTGTGATCAAAGCATCTCTGAAAATAAAATGTCATTTTTTCCGTATTGTAACTATTTAGTATCGTTGTGTGAATAAGCAAAGAATGAACAGAGCTGGTCAATGATGCACTAAAATACATTTTTTTATTTATTTTAACTACCGTTAATGAATACGTTTTGCGATCGATGAAAAAAATTTAAAAAAATTATTTCACTATATTTTATATGAATTGACAAATAAACTACATAAATTCTGATTAAATGTGGAAATTTGTTTTGCGGTCTTCCAATTCCTAAATTTAATTCTACCAAAATTAACAGGCGTTATGGTATGTTGACTTTTACGCCCATTTACGTCTACAAATAAAATTCTGTGATACCAATTTGATAATATGTTGTGACTTCCTCTTGCGTTCTAACTTACTAAACATAAATAATGAAACTCAGAAAGAAGTTGAAAATGTAAGGCAATCGCAATATCCTATAAGAGTAAGCAATTATGGAAATAATATTGCATTTAGATGTCATCGTGGCCTTCAACAAGGACCAACTGCCATTCCAACATAACATTTACTAAATGCCTCGGAAAGTGGTATCAACGATTCAACAAAAGTAACCACAAAACCCAAACAAACAAATCCACAAGACACAGTTACTGAAAATTTATTTTGTTCGAAACCATTTTCTTGTTTAAACGTCACTTGTGCGTTCAAGTCCAAAGCTTTGGAAAGCAAAAAAAGTATCAGAACAATTTTGCTCTTAATTGAAAACGGGCACGAATGTCTGCTAATTTATTTTGTATACAAAATTTGTACGATCATAATAGATGACACCTTCCTGTTCAACAAAACATGTGAAACAAATATAAGAATTTAATGGTTTATTAATAAAATGATATTCTATATTTATTGTTGAAGCGGATATGAGAGAATGTAACCGACAATGTATTAAAATCCATTTTCTACATCGTTTGTGGTGATTCCTAGAAACGTTATTGTGGAAATACTTCAAATCTTGTTTGAAGTCAATAAGGATTGGAGAAAGTACCAATTAAGATTGTCAATTATCAACCAATTACCATTATAGGAACAAAATTCAGGTCATTTTTCTGCAAGATCCGGATGCTTGTGATAAAATGATGAATCCCATCTAATAGCTTATGTCGTTTAGTAACTTAAATGGCCTTAATGCTATTACTTTTTTCTAAAATATTTAGTATCGAATTAGTTGCAGTGAATTTTACACTCTCAGTTCGAGAGTTCACTATATAATAAATATCTCTAGACTGCTAACAGCATGGTGTAGATTTGTTAAAAATCTACACCAACATGTTTTATCAGTTCGCTATGTCATGTTTTGATACTAAGGATAAATATCTCGCCCACTTATCTCTCTAATTCATAAGAATTAGTTATAGTCAAATTTGCAGTGTAATTTCCAAATTTGGGGAATGTGATTTGAATAAATATTTCCCGTTTAGTTACATACATTTATGGTCGAATATTGGCTATGAACGAGATTGAAAATTAGTTCAGAGCGATTTTACAACTTTAATCATTTTTAATTAACTAGAATTAAACAAACACACTATGATAAAATATTACAGCGAATCACATTCATGGCTTTTTGAAATAAGACGTAATAATGAATGTATTTAATATTATCAAATGCTTGCGCGATATACGCAAGCGTGAATATTAAAGTTATATAGGTTAATAAGGGAACCAGATAATGTATTCATAACAGACAGAGAAAATGGGGGTAGAGATGTCGAGGTTTATTTGAAAAAAAACATCATATTTTGCTCTTACATTCTAAAATGACATTAGCTATGATAATAATCAATTATGTAAGCATTGACAGTGCCAATTAACAGAAAAAACACTGCTCGCTCTTTTGATGTCTTTAGCCGTCCTTAACCTTCTACAAATTATCAGGAATCCAAAATGTACATTCCAATATGAAAATTGTTTATTCAAGTGATTTAAATCTCATCGAATGCATTAGCCTATTTACATTATATGTGTATTCAAAAAGGAAATATTGCTTTGAAATACATTAGTTATAAAAAGCAATCAATTGATTTTGTTATGGGTTTTTCAATGTCAGAAATTCAAATCTTTACCACAGAACAATCATATAAACAATGAAATTTGAATTTCAAAGTAGAAAATGTATGGGAAACTATCATCAGGGATCTAATTCTAAAAATGAATACAATCAAAATAGGAAATAAGATGAAAACAACCTGTAACTGTTACCTTACTTAGAAATTCTTTACTCGTTCACTGAACATGATGTTCTACTTGCCTTTCTAATAAACATCACCACGGATGTCTTTTCAAGCGAAATGAAATAGTTACCCTTCTGGCTCACTCAAACTCTATGGATTTTGGTTAGGTTTTAGCTAAATATCTGACTGTTGGTTTTCTGTGTTGTGTTGTGTTTTTCGTTCTAATCCTTTGTGTTATTACTGATCATCGTTTATATCCCTGAATTATTGTTTGCATTTCTGTCTTATTTACTGACTTAAAGCGACCATTGCCTGTTATTCATTGCATGATAACTGTTAGATTAGATATAACAATCTATCTGGCATGTAAACGTAAGTTTTAAGTTGAATAAAAATATTAAAACCACATATCAGTATAAATAACTTACCTATAAACGTTATTATGAAGTTCATTATAACTAGCAAATGCCAAGAGAACACCAAATCCAGGACCTAATGAGAAAAATACTTGTGTTGCCGCATCTACCCATACCTACAAATTTCAAGTAATGCCACTTTAATATGGGTTTTACTTATTTCTTTACAATAAATTCTTATGGTGATTGCATGTACTTCAATTTTGAATTAAGGTTTATACATTACTTGGTATTATTTGCTAAATCCTATTGAAATATATTTCTGAACAATAAATATAAATATATGAGTATTTCTGTGATGTGCAACATTAAAATCTTATTTCATCATAAAAAAGAGAATTTGGTTAATAGTATGTTTAATTATTTTTTTCCTCTAAAATTTTCAGAGAAAACATTCTTATTGGTAAAGGTAGGTAATCAAATAAATTTATTTTCTCGCTTTAACACATATCATATAAATCATTTAAAAAAATTATTTGAATTTTGACAAAATGTATGTTTCTTACTTTATGCTCTATACAAATCACTGTATTTCATCATTTAAAAAAGAATTTGAATGCAACTACCAGTCATAGATGAAAAGCTTAGTTGAACAATGCAAAGCGTAATTGCGACTTTTGATTTCATCCCTTAAGTTTAAAAATGCTTAGGTATTCTGTTCCCTTATATATACATATCTTCTTTAAAATTGTACAAAGAATTTCTGTTTATATATAATTTACCTGTGATTCTTGAAGTTTGGTGATATTTGGTGTGAGGTAGAAATGAATCCCTTTCATGGCGCCATCCAATGTCATTCCCCTTATCATCAGAATAAATAAAACAACGTAGGGGAACAAAGCTGTAAACCACACAACCTGTAGACATATTTTCATAAAGGATAAATTAATGGGTGCAATACAACCTGTGGACATATTTTCATAATAGGTAAAGTAATGCGTTGCACACAACCTATTTTCATAACGGGTAAACGACAATATAGATTTTACCAATAATGAAGCTTTTTTCAAATTTCTGCATAAAATTGTCAAAAGCTGGTTAAAAGAGTTTGTTAACCATGTGTACTAGTATTCATTGTTTAACTACAAAATGTCAAAATTAAAGATAAGAAAACCGTTGTAATAAAAAATCAAAATGCAATGGATTACGTGCACAAATCAATTACAAAAAGTTTACGTCTCATCAGCAGTGCTAAAGGCCGAAAATGTGGGCAGCCGGAAGTAAAACAGAAGAATTAAAGGCCAAATGACCAAACAGTTACATTATACACGGGGATGATACCCCTTGTTTTCAAACCTCGTAAACTTCAATATCACGACCTTAAATAGATATTTAAACGCAATCTGGTTATGTTAAAAAAACTACGATTAAAATATATTACATAACTATTATAAAAGCTATTGGGATATTGAAATGCAATATGACTCCTTATAAAATTGATGAGTGTGATATAATTAATGAACATCGATGTTAATTATAAGGCGTTGTCCATGAAGTACCATGAAGCCGTAAAATTATTGCGCTAATATTACAGTTCTTCAAAGCAAATCAATGGTAATCCAACTCTGTTAATGCCCATTTAGACATTAAACAATTTTTTTTATGGTCTCATGGTTTTCTTTTAAATAAATCAAGTGATAATGGATGTACATTTCGTGGAAAATATCACTCAATCAAATCTGACCGTCTCACATGGACCAAAGGTCCACGTTAAAAATGGTCACTATGTGGTGTAAACTGTTCTTCATGAAAGTATCTGATTATTCAATTAGCCATGCAGAGTTAATGGTAAAATATATATTATTACAGCTAAATTTTTTTGTGAAGACTCAACATTAGACGGTTCAACTGTCATATCTACACTAACAATTTTACTTTAATAATACCCCTTTTTGACTATTCATTGCTACACCAACAATTTTACTTTAACAAAGACCTCTATTTGACTATTCATTAAAAGAAATTTCTACCCTGAAACCATTCTGTTGATTGGAACCAGCTTGGTAGTAATGGTCCCTAGTTACTTCCCTGCAGGAAATATTTGATAAGCTGCACCGTCAGCAAAGAGAACTACGTGAGCTTAACATATTGCTATAACAGAATATTAACATAAAAACCTCGCCTGAAACCTATAAGACAAATGTAAGAGCAACTTAATTTACAACTTAAAACCAACCCAAACAGACTATAGGTTTCTTGAATGGACTCGTCTAGAATATCTACCAATGAACCTGTCTAAAAACTAATATAGTCACCACTGAGGAACTTAGTTTTTGACAATTTGCTAAAAGATTTGATTGTCTAAAAGCACCAGAGTACTGGAAAGAAATTCAGCAAAAATAGTCCTTAGATAATACCCTTTCATATAGGGTTTTTCTGTAAAATGTGTTTAAAAATCTTTATCTCTGGAACCAATTACATAGTGATGTGGAAACCCCATGCTTTGAATACAGGAAATGCTTAATAAAGAAATTCTCTATATTAAAACGATTATTCTATAACAGTGTTGACGATCGTTTATACCGATATATTATAATGTTAAGTATAGCATCTTCACTATTCATTTTTATGTGGCTTGATACCAATTTTGATGCATTTCGCCAATTTGCGACTCTTCATTTGTGCTCAAGGCCTAAAATGTTGATATGATAAACAATACACCAAAACATTGAATAGCAAATTAAAAAATTCCAAAATGACCAAAATGGCAGAGCTATGCACGAGTGAGATCCTCCTTAGTTTTCACAAAATTTAACACTTTTGTAAAAGTGAATTTAAAGTATCAATTTCGGACTAGTATCGAATGGATTGTCTATACTATAAGTTAGATACCTTTCCTGAAGTATGTATGCCTTTCCACATACTGAAGTAACAGATAACATATACCCCTAACAGACACAGTGCAATCTGCCAGTTTATCCCTCCAACATCAAATATACCTGAACTCTTATGAAGTTTCAACATTCCACGCCTGTAAAGCAAAAAGCAACTCTGATTCTGGCGAAAAAGTTTGTAGGTATAGGCTTTTTTGCAAATAAAAGCTTTTTTTCAGCACGTAATAATCAGAGTTGTATTAACCTTTCCATGCAACCATAACAAAATCTCAACAAAGATATAAAAATGAATATTTTGTATTTATTCTTTCTTGCATTTCATTTTTCTGTTCAAAGAAAACATTTTAATTAATACGTTTATCTTGATGTGTTACATTTCTTTAAGATGTATGCATGAGAAACAAAAACAGAATTTATGCAACCTAAACAATTTAATTTTTATTTATTTCATTTCTCAACTGAGAGAGATTTAGGAACAAGTGAAACAATTGATAAAGAATTATAAAAACGATACATACGTAAAATATTCTTCAGCAGGCGATGTTCGTATTATTTCTGTTATATTTGCCGTCTCGTTTAAAGTGGAATTGATACCAGCTGTTGCAGTGACAGTCACCGTATCAAAAAACGACGATGACGTCGTTCCATTTGTTGAATTATCACCGGCCTTGCCGTTGTATATTCCATCATAACAATATGGAGTATTCCATTCATTTCCACACGTGCTCCATGGAAGTTCACTTGTAAATGAACTAAACAAGAAATGAAGTGCCCAAGCTATGATGATATTGTAAAAAAAGTCTGTGTAGAAAGCTATGAGAACTACAGCCCAACCTATACCTAAAAGAAAAGTAACTCATATATTCAATTTCTAGTTTCGGTTGTCTTTTTTATATATTTATCTATAGTATTAGATGTACAAGATAACAAATTATCGGAGTTTTCAGAAAAAAGTACCACAAATAAAAGAAGTCGCTGATTAACGTGCACTTCTGTCTTTTAAACAAAAGTTATAGCAACAAAAAAAAAAATCGTTTTAATTCACCTTCGAATGGAGTTTGTTTCGAAAAGCTGGGTGTCCCAAAGGGTATCACCATCTCAGTAGCTATATGTAGTATTTTAATACTAGCGTGAAATTTATACTTTAAATCTAATAAAACTATTAAATTATGTGAAAAGTAAGGAGTACGAAGTTGCCATTTGTGATGCATGAGTATGCAAAGTTCAATAATTTGTGTCTCGACAGTACAATAACAACAACCAATCAAAATCATGTGGAACATATTCCCATAAATCTTCAGTAAAACAATTAACGCAACGGACAGAGCAATGCACGACACAGATACATGTAGTCCTTTGATACAAATGTTGATGTGAAAGATGTGCGCATTTCGTCGACTTCAATGCCTGAAATGTTGAAAACCAAAACAACAATCCAAAATGTTCAAGATCAAATTATAAAATGTCAAAATCACCAAAAAGGATAAACTGCAAATGTATCAAATTTAACTGAGCTAGTGTCCGACGTAACTGGCAATTTCACGGCAATACATATTATAAATTCTTTAATCTAATTTTTTATGGGCAAGATATGTCGTCGATTTCAAGGCCTAAAATGTTGAAAAATACAATCTAAAAAGTCAGAATGACCAAAAGGGTAAAATTATAAACTAGCAACTGAAGTCCGACAGAAGTGACTTGAAACAAGTGAAAGAAACAAGAAATTCTTAACATAGTCAGCTGTGGGGATATCTGTTTTTTAAATTGACCGTACTATTGGCATCATTTCGATAATTTAACAATTTATCTTATCTATGAAGAACATGTGTTAAAAGTAGGCATTAACGTTGATAATCAAACATTCAGCTTGGCTATTTTAGTCATAACATGCAAATTTGTTATCTATGTAACATGTTAAACTTTCATCAGTATGAATTAAAGATAGGTCTTCGGGATATCACCCCATAACTAATAAATAAAATTTGGTGTTATGATACGTGATATATTAGATAATGTTTTAAAAAATATGACTCAAACATACTTTAAGTTTAGCTAGGTGCATTCTATGCAAAAAGTTAAATTATATTAATCAAAAGACTATTTGATCTTGTTAAGATATATTCTAACATGTAATATGATCAATTAGACGAATTTGTGTGTACTTTATGGTTATTTTATATGTTTTGATCTCTAAATAACAATTGCCGGGGACTTGATTAGCGGAAAATGTTTTTGACCTGTCTAAAAATTGAGGTTCTAATCCTTGTTTAGCCCTTAAATTCACCCTCATAAAAACTTGCTTTTGACTTACATTTGATAGGAATTAATAATGTTCAACGGGAAAACTGCTTCACATGTCAATGCAATATTTGAAAATTCAAATACATGTATTATAATATGAATATTATGTATCAGAGATGAGTATCCCAATATTAGCATAATACAAAATTACATGTCTTGTTTTTACAATTGTCTAACGTAATACTAAAATATATTGAAAATAAGAGAAAAAAATGATTATCATGATAAAATGAAATCATCTGTTGAATAGAAACTCAGACAGTATTCAAAAAGTACTTGTCTGAAGAATTATTGGTAAACTAAAATTCATTGGTCTTACTCATAAACGATGTAAACTGCTTAATTGTTATCAAGGATCAAGGGAAGAACAATCGTACTTTTAAAAGTGTTAAATTAGAACGTTATCTTGACAAATATCTTACATTGATAAACATGTATGACATGATACATTAATTACTTATCTATTCTCTGCTGTTTTTCTTAAACTGTTAATAGAACTGTTACATACCTTTGAAAAGAGGACAAAGACCTCCCCAACATGTTATAGCGCCAGTTCTATTAAACTGACCTAAAGCCAGTTCCATATAAAATAAAGGTATACCAGCTGCTATAAGCATCATAACATATGGTATCAAGAAGCATCCTAAAATATTGAGAAAAACATTCATACAAAAATTATTTATCATAATGATATGGTTGGTTTATTCAATTTTGCCACTTTCAATGCGCGAATTCCAGTTTTTATTTTCAGAGAGTAGCAGAAATTAACAACGGGATGGGATATAAACTGGAAATAATTTGTCAATTTAAATGAAACATGAAAACACCTCGCCATGAATTGAATTCGAGCTCTAAACGTCGGTGTTGACACATTAATGATATCATTAGGAGCTGCATCGACCACTTAGCTACGAAGCCCCAGTTGTAAAAAAGAATCACAAAAAGTAGAAGTAGAAAAAAGGATTACCTCCTCCGTTTTTATAACACAGATAAGGAAATCTCCATACATTTGCTAAATCTACAGCAAAACCAATGACAGACAATAAGAAATCTAGTTTTTTGTTCCACGTTTCCCTTTCGTCATCTGGTTTCTTTTCTTGTTTTTCTAGAGGAAGCTTGTCCATTGCTACACAAATAGAAACTTTTAAAATAATTAAACAGGAAAATGAAATTTCTGGCAAATGTCATTCTAATGACATGAATATGATTGTTATCGCTGGTGTCATAATGGGTGGTTATCTTTTTAAAATACATGCTTTGACGTTACACCATATTCTGTTGTATTTGTAAACTTGTACAGGTCTTTGACAAATAAATACATTTTAAACTAAATCTATTTAAAACCACACATACAAAAGATAAAAGCTAACAGTCGTCGAGATAGGATAACATAAGGGGGTACCCAACACTCTGACTAAAATAGATTTGGTTCGTTTAATTTTCATGAAATTTTGACAAAATATTTACTTTGACCTGTTGACAAAAATATAAACATTTCAAGACATTTTAACCACACAACCTACTGGATTAATTTCATTAGATATATCGCAGTTTGACAGACACAAATTTTGATCATTGAGAAGCTTGATTTCTCTTTACTAATAGTATGTGATTAAAACGTTCAGCTGATTTCTAAAGAGTTAGTTCCCTTGGGTGTTCTGTACCCCCTTAAACAAATGCAATAAATACAATTCTTGGAAACCTTATGGACGAAGTGTTCTTATTGCATTTAGGACAATAGTCGTGTTATATTTTTTTCAATTGTTTCATACATATAACATATATTACATAAAGATTTTTTTTGTGTATTTCGAATCAAAAAAGTGTAATTGTTACGTTGAATACACATCATATGAAATCATTCTATAAAATTAATTTTGACAATATTATATATACTGTATATGCATACAAATTCCACCAATTTAGGATAAATGAGTTTCAAGATCAAATTATTTATCTGCAATATTTGGAATGCTTTACCTGGTTTCAAAACAGGGGAGGAATGGGGGCAGGAATATTATTTATAAAAGATACATTACACATAACAACCATTGTTACCATGCTGCTTCCTCCTTAGAAACATTTTTGATTAATAACATTGTTGTGTCGTTCTCTTTCGCGAAAGCCTTGCATGAAAACAGATATTTATAATTACTACGAGAATTTGGCATTTCTGATATTTTGATTATTTCATTTTTTAAAAGACAGACCTGCGTAAATTTATTGCCCCTAAAGTGAGCTGAAATAACGATGATAAAATGGTGTAACTTTGTATTATTAAATAAATCAGGTCCTTACAGTTATTATATTATAAAATATGACTAATTAATATTTATAAATATAGATACCAGTATTAAACGATTCTAAAAAGTACATATGATGTTACAATTCTAACTAAGATATACCATGTTCAGCAAATATGTGGTAAAATGAAAAATTAATACTACAATTCTAAATCAATTTATGGTCTTTGAAATATTAACCATTGTGAAGTGTCCGTAATAAAAACCTAGATTGTATCTGATATAACGTTCCACTATCTGAAAATCAAATATCTCTTTTGACGTTCAATTAATTTCAAATATAGTTTTTACACTCAAATAGATTTTTACAGAGGAAAACTCGAATTGATCATTTAAGCGGGTAAATAGAAATTAAGATCGCATTGACTCATTGATATTAAAAAGTTAAAGCAGTGAAAAACTAAATGACGACTAAACACCTTTAGGGCTTTGTGTTGATTTAATAAAGCATGGGCTGAGAGCAATATTGTAGTCAATAAGATGCAAAGTGAAAATCCATAGGAATCACTAGCATTTCCATGTAAACACAGCAATTCATCAGTCTCACGAGCCCTAATTACAAATAGATGACGTATAAAAGACAAATTATTTATTTAAACCAAAGTGTGAATATCTATTTCCCTTGAAGTCAAAAAGATTATTGCTGCTTGCAATCAGCCCAAATCGGTCAAGATAGGTTTAAATCAGGTCCAGTTTTGAGCTCAATTTTTTTATATGAAAGAAAGACTATCTGACAAAATTAATGAATCTTTCTGTAAGGTGTGAAGTTTTAGTTCATTGCTGAAGAACTTACAGCAACCGTCAGATGAATAACAGCATTAAAACGCTGTTCTTTTTAATTTTTGTTATTTTGTTCCAGTGTTATATAGGTTAGTTGTTCACGTACGCTGTGATATATTTTACCGTGTTGTTACCAGGATTTGTTTTCACATTATGTAAGACTTAAAAAAATTCAAAGCCTTGTGGTAGTAACCAATAATTTTGAGAAAGAGGAAAAGCTATATAGCAAATTTTTTGACTTTTATAGACGTTCCACATAAAATCCCTTTATTCAAAAAGCTAATTTTAAAATAATTGACACAAATATTTTAATTAGAAAACACTCGAAATATTTTAAGCATTTGATATTTTCATTCTTCGCTGAAAGGTTGTAAAACTGTAATATTACAAACATTCAACATTCAATACATAATTATTTACAATTTGTTTTACAATCTGCTGGAAAAAGCAGCTAGAGTCTTCATCACTGTATGTACATTCAATTAGCTATAAGACACTGTTTATACAAATTTTCATGTTTCGTTGAGTCTTTAAGTGTTTATAGCATTTTAGTAAGAGATCAATAACTGCAAAAAGAATTTCTCGGATATTTGTTGTGACGTGATTGATTCTAGTGTTTATATTATCCCTGAAGCTGTTTGCGCTTTATAAGTATTTAGTGATGGGAACTAAATAAATATTTCGGTCTGACTTGATGCATTCAAGATTTCTAGGGCAAGGTTCTACTCTTGTCGTACAAGTTCATTAAATTGACACATAACTAACTTAGGGACGAGATCAAAAGTTCAATGTCGGATAAAAAACTTAATTCAAATAGTTTGGGGGTGGGGGGGGGGGGGGGGGGGGGTAAAAATCACTTGAAGTTTTGTTATCCGACATCGATTTTTGTATACGCCTATATTTGTCAATCAATTTTTCCCAAATTAAGTTAAGAGGGGGGTGGGGGGGGGGGGGGGGGGGGTCAGTGAAAAAACTATGTGAATTAAGTTTTTTATCCGACATTGAACTTTTGATCTCGTCCCTTAATAATATTTATAAGAATTAAAAAAAATATATAACTTAAAAATAATTAGAAGTAAAGCATATTCATAAGCAACAGACATAGATAATAGAAAAAAACTGAAAATGTAATGGAAAAATGGTGTAATATTATAAACATCCCTGTAAATACTTTGAGAACCAAGATTAAAGGAAAGCAATGCCTTCAAATTCTTTAAACTTTCAGTTCGATTCATTTTCCTTCAAAACGTTATCTATTATTATCAGGATCCTTAGCATGTTCGATATTTAGATAAACCTAGTTAATGGGATTTGGAAATCTTATAGTTTTTTTTCTACCACACTATGGAAACAACACAATGTTCACAATGAATTGCATACAAAAATTGGAAAATCCATTCTTGTAAAATATTTGAGGCATTTCAGCATTAAAAAAAGAGAATAATAAATAACTACTATTGGAAACAAAAAGTAGAGAAACACTTTTTTTCTTTTTAAAGAAACAGCGGAGATATTCCCCCAAAATAACCTGCTCTACAAAGTTTTTTGGAATCTAACAAATCTTCCTTTAGCAGTGCTGAAATGTGCTTATAAATTGCATCGAAATAATACTATATATCCAAGTAATATTCCACATTGATAAATAAACATTTACATGTAATTATAGATCTCTGAAATCGGATACAAATGTTATCACATAGTATTATCAGTATATTATTTGTTCATTTGATTGAAAATACAATAAACATTAGTAATACTATCAGTGTAATTTTCATTTAACAACAATTCACACTGAAAATATATATTAAGTCGTTGACATTTATACTAGCAACATCTGGTAAACATTGTTCGCTGCATTGATTACAAATTAAATACAATATTGAATGCAAAAAATGATAAATAAACATTTAACTGTCCAGGGTTATAACGTCATCTTATATTTACAATTATGACGTAGACAATTTTAAAATGAAAGATTTTTAAATAGGCCTAATGTTAAATATCAAAAACAAATACGGTACATTCGACCATTTAAAAAATATAAAGATAGATTTATTCCTTACCTAGAGGGGTAGTCTCCACCACAGCATTAGAGGACAAGTGTTTTGTATCGGTTTCAGCGTCGTTCATATTGCTATGCTACGTCATCATCAAATAGATTCTCCTAAAATAAAAAACGATGAATATATGCATCTACGAAATACGCACCACTTGCAAAACTTCCAATATAACAATTTTACAAAGTGTCAAAAATGTCTAGAGATGTCTCGCATGTCTGTTTTGGACAGACTGTTAACTAAAGACTCGGGTTACCTTTCAATGTACAGTATATGAAATCTGAAATCAATGTCAATTTGTATTCCGTATCTATTTAGTTTAAGACAGATGCCGAAAAACAGTGATTTAGTTTCAAGTTAATCCAGAGGACGTTTGTAATAACAACTTAAGGTTTCAAAATTATTAGTAAATCTTAGTAAAAGGTTATGGATAATTAAAAGAAATCGTTAGAAATAATCAAAAATTGTATGAAGTTGAAATTCGATACATTGTTAAAATGTTTTTATATATGTTTCTTTCATATTCAATGTATTAAAGTGATTGAAATGGGCCGTAAATAGTAAAATCAATAGATGACCAAACTTCTAATATAAAGATCATTTAACTGTTATAATTCTTAATGAAAGTATAATTGATCCTCGATAAATATACAAGTGGCAAAACTAATATTATATTATATTTTAGGATTCGTATTCGGTTAGGTCAAGTCACGTTTACATTTAAAAAAAAATCAAATACATTTGATATAGATAGGAAAATGTAAGAATATGGTGTTAACATCAATACGAAAACATCTCAAAAGAATGAACAAATACATCTAGGAAGTCTTCATGTGGCCTTTAACAAGGATGCATATTAAATGGCCATCGAAATAGTGCATTGGTGTCAAAAAGTCAATTAAACAAGCCACACAAAAGTGTTCATATTTATTTTTTAGACGTATGCTAAGTACTTTTTCTAGTAGAGATGATACAAATGCCACATTCCACAATTTGCTAAACATAAATTCACACATTCTTTTTCACCAGCTGTTTCTCGTATATAAAAATAAAAGGAGACACGGACTAAAATTAACCCAGATTGTGAAAATGCCTATGAGATAACAACCCTAAAACGAGTCCGAAATGACACTCTTAGTCACAATTTCTTAAGTAATATTATTACACTATACTATATCAACTACATGAAAAAACAACTTGATTATTTTCTTGCTTTTTTAAGCATTCAGTTAGTAATCTCTATTTAAAAAAAACAGTACAGGTAATAACCCCAGCGGAAAATAACCCCTTCCTCGATTTAACAAGTAATAGCAGCATGCTGTACATATCACAAGTATAACAATAGCTAAGAAATTAAGACGACAAATGCAACGACTATAAACGTACAGTTCACAATTGGAAAATGTTTGACATTAAGCCTAGATTTGTTATACCCTACAGACATCAAAGAAATACAGATACATTAGCCTATGTGGAATGTTGTAAGGAATTGGGACTTGAAATAAACAGAAGCGAACAACACTAAAAAAAAAAAAAAATAATAAAGTGCTTGCAATTTAAATTCCCATTCTAACTAGTGAGGAGTCAGTTCTGATTATGGTTAATCCATACTGTGTAATCCATGTACGAAATCACAGTTAGAATATCTAGTTGTGTGTAAAGAGATTAAACATGTATAGAGAGTACCAGGCTCTATAGTTACGAAAAGGAACCATTGCTAATAATCTTCAGAGAGGTTCGTAAGCCTAAATGGGACATGTACGAAGGATGTAGGAAATGATTCCAACTCTGTATTATTCGGCAAAAAAAAAAAAAGAAAAAAAGGATGGCAAAAACTGTGTTTAAATATTAACGTTTGCGTCTATTTCAGGATACAGGTCGTTTTGGCATCATTTCAGTTTTCCTTGTTCCTAGTTCCCTACATCCCTGAGAAAACAATATGTTAAGAAATGCATGTGTTGCAGTGATCGTCGGAACAAGAACTATTTTACCGTCCGAGGCATCTTATAATTCACTCCTGGTTTTATGGATTCTCACCTTGTTCATAATTTTTTTTTTCAGTGTTTCTGTGTTGTCTTGTGTATTTATTTATATTCCTTGGTTTATCTGTTTTTATGAACTATTTTGAATTATTCACTAGGTTTTCCTGCTAATTGTGTATTATAGATCCATTAATACCAATTTGTGCACATATCCTCAATTAACGATTCATCAGTTATGCACATCAAGGTAAACATGTTGAAATACAATTCAAAAAGTTAAAGGACAAATTAAACAATGTCAAAATGACCAAAAGGGTAAAGCTAAATTGCACATGATAGATCTCCTTAGCTGAAATTTGGCTTCCTATTTCGGTATTTTTGGTTGAGTACTTCTTGTTTAATATAAGTTGGTTTTTGGTCTTCCAAATGTTTCGGTTTTAATGCTGCTGATGAGAGGTAACTCCTTGAAATGGGTCGTATACAGCATAGTATAAATTTACTATTAGTAAATCTAATATTAGTATTTTTGGATTGTTATTCTAGAACAATCTATAGACAGCGCTATAAACAAGGGAGATACTTCAAGTTTTCACAATTCAAATTTTATTTAATAGTAAATTTTAAGCATCAATTTCTGACTAGTATAGCTATTCTCCTTGGTATTTAAAAATTTTACAATTTTGTAAGTGAGAAGCTGCTTTCGCATTATAGCGAAAGAAATAGTTAATATTTGTTATAACTTCTTTGATACCAATTTTAATGCACAAGATGTGCACATTTCCTCGATGTACGACTCCTCAGTTGTGATTAAATGTTGAAATCCAAAACAATAATCCAAAAAATTGAAAAGCAATTCAAAATTACCAAAATGACCAAAAAGGGTAAAGCCAAAACCATCTAAGGACGGAGCTATGGAGATAATCCTTTATTTTTAAAATATTTTGCAATTTTGTAAATGAGAAACTGCCTTTCACACTATAGCAAAAGAAAAGTTGATAATTTGCAAAGGTCAAAATCAAATTAATAATGTAATTTCTGTTATTATAACTTTAAATAAATCCTTTATCCGATTATGAAATACTTAGCCATGTTAAAAGGGTTCTTAACTCAATACAGTCAGAGAAAGCCAATATCTGTAATCTATCTTGTAGTAGTAACGATATTAAGTGTTTGTATTTCATTAATTTCAAAAATACTAGACACAAATAAAACTCTAAGAATCATCTTGTAAACTATAGTTATCAATTGATAAATCTATCTTCACTCATAATATAAAAGACCCATATAACGTTCTATTACGATAGCAAAAGGTTTGCTTAATTACTGTACATAGAGCTTTGAACAAGATTGTAATGGATAACTTCAGTATGGTTTTATTTTTCCATAATTGTTTCAACCACTCTTAGTATAACTACAATTTATGTATATTTTCACGTTCAATAAATTTTATGTTGTTACAGTATTTGTCTTTGACGGAATAAATAGTCAGTGAGATAATTATAGCCATCTAAATCTTTACATCATGATATTGCTAAAATTGAATTGTTACAAATATCAGGACGATGACATCTATGTCACACTGAATATACAAACCACGTAATTGAAGGCTTGAGAACACCAGTTAAAGCTAAGATTAGTACGATACCTATATTAGTACAGAAAATATTATGCCTTAGGCAACAACAAGGCCAACAATATAAGCAGCAGAAATAGAAACTAAAAACAGAAAGATCTCCCTCCAGTCAAAATGTTGAAGTGTTGACACCAATTTATCCAGAGGAAGTTGGGTACTTGTCTTGGAACTCTTGTTGAGATCAAACAAAGATCACTCAATGCTATCAATCCGTTTCCGGTCCAAAGCGATATTGTCTATTACTCTAAATCCTTCCTTTTTCATATTTAATGTGATATAAAAAATAGTTATATAATAAATAAGTTATTTTTCAGAAATACTGGCCACAAATTACAGTACTTTTATTGATATCTTGGAATATGTTATTGTGCATAACGTTATTGGTATGCAATAATTCTATAAAGAATTCAAATCTATGAACCAATTAAAAAAAGGGAAAGTGTGACAGACGGAGTGAGACAAAAATATCCCGAATTTTCTTTAGATAGTGCAGGAAAAAAATAAATGAAGTTGTGATGAGCATCGTTCCAAGAAATTGTATTCGATTTAGTCTTTATTTTGGAAAAAGAAAAATTCGATGTTCGTCGACATAGTTAAAATTCCACGCATTTTATTGATCTTATTTGTAAAGTATCTGAGGATTGGTAAAGTGAGCCATCATTTACTATTATTTAAAAGTGTTCACAGTTTTATTTGATCTAGATTTCTTTCAACGTAAATTCAGCAGAAACATTTTTGTTCGCAATATAAAAGTTTATCGAAGATCCTGATTTTCGTTTGTATATTTTCTAACTTTCAATGTACTGATACAAGACGTAGCACTCCGGAATACTTCCGGCGAAAGGTGCGCTATTCATATTCTCACTTTAATTAAACTAATTCAGTGGGCACCTTGTTTAGAATGATTCCTTTGATTATTGATTGTATAAGAATGATGTTTTATGATGAAGAAATGCATTCAATAGTGTAAAATTGTTAACGTTTTATATATGAATAGGCTAATGTTACACATGTGTACCAAAGTCAAACCATTTCAAACAAAAAATGTGAAAAAAAATGTGAATGACTCTATTTAATAATAAAAAAAAACGGGAAAATGTAAGAGAAAAATGCGAAAAAGAGCACTTGGTCTAACTCCTCTTTTAGTTTATTCTACAGAAGATTTTTTAACCGATTCGTTGAAAAGATTTATAAGAGATATTTTTGTTATCTCATTAGTCAGGATAAATTATTTGATATCAATTTTGATGCAAAAGATGTGTCATTTTGGCAATTTACCACTCAAAAAGTGTGGTCAAGGCCTTAAATGTTGAAAATCAAAACAATAATCCTAAAAAGATGAAGAGAAAATTTAAAACAAAATCCAAAATAACCTAACAGTAGAGCAAAACTATCTAAGGACAAAACTATCTAAGGACAAAGCCACACAGGAGGGAGATACTCATTAGTTTTTACAAATTTAACATTTTGCTCAGAGTAAATTATTCCATAAATTCGGATCTTTTTTCCCCAAGTATACTCCGACAACAAGATCTATTTTTGTCTCCTGAAAATTCTATTTTAGTATCACATAACGTTGAAAGAGGACCGTGTACCCAAAGGCCCATTTTATTAAAAGCTGGGTAAAGTTTTTTTAAAATTTAGTTTACAAAATTTTCTATTTTTAGTGTCAATATGGTCGTGTTGTTAAATGGACGGAAAAAGTCCTTTAAACGTTTGAAAGACGCCACTGATTTTCCATTTTACCAACATTAAATTACAGGTGGTAATGTGGGTTCAGAGGGGAAACGACGACGTCAAAATTTGGGCCAACAGCCTTTTGGACGTAATTTTTGATGTAAGTTATAATGAAAGGGTAAAGAGTTACGAACAAATTAACATCTACTTATGTTTATGAATTAGGCTGCAGGTGAGCCAAAAAAAAAAAAAAAAAAAAAACAACCAGAATTAAAATCATGTCTTCAAAAAGTATATATCGTCTCCTTTAAATCTATCATAAAAATAATTCTAACATAATTACTTACCAAAATATATACAACTGCTAAGATGAACAAATTAGGACATTCTGACAGTTTTTATCAAAACACCTTATAGTTCTCAATCCATTTACTATGTAACAATTTTTTTTCGATAATCCATTTAGATGTTCTCACGGTTGTAAACTAAATCAAAGTTTAAGCAAACAGGCTCCTAGATTCTTGGGTCACGTGATCTGAAAAGAATTAAATGGCAATAATTAATCAACATTGGTACCAACACTATAATGTAAATAATAATTGCATAAATATAATATTTGGTCGACAGTTCTTTTTTCAAAATGTACCGGCAGTGATAACTTGCCATTGTCTTTTTGACAAATGTTGTGGTGAGTAATTAAACATCAATTAAATGGTATTTCATAACAGTCTTTTTCATAATACGAACTTAATTTACTACTAGAGATAAAACTCGTTTATTCATCAAAGCACTTATCGATGTAAATTGAACCGTATTTTAGCTCCTATGGTACATGATGTGTGAAATTCTGCCGAACTGCTTTAATGTTGCTGAAATTGATCATTGGGTCTTGTAGTAACGAACAGGGGTAACTAACGAGCCACTTAAATGGATGAACAAATCAATTGCGCAAAGATATTATAAATATACATGAGAGGTCGATTGAGTATGATAAGAAATCTAAATATATTACAACCTGAATTGACTAAGAAATATTGTATATGAGTGCTGTTTTTAAAAACTGTATAATCAGCCATTGAACATGGTCATATACTTATTTGGATGCAGTAAAATGCGAATCTCGTCGGTGATGCTCATAATAAAAAACAGAAAGAAAAAAGAGCAAAATTATAACAAAAATGGTGAAGATCATAACACTTTAGTAATTGTTCTCCCCAATCTGGAAAACTTTATATTGATACTGGCTTCTCATAAATACTAATAACATCCCTGATTTTCTGTTGCATCTATATCTAAATTTTGGACTCTTTTGGAGTTTCGATAAAATGTGGAATGTTCTTAAATTTGATGTTGATGATTCATTGTTGGCCTTTTGTGTTATCTTCATTTTAAATCAGCTAATGAACTGTTAAGGTAAACAAGAATAAAAACTACTTTCAACACAAAAATATATATGTTTTTAGGGTATATATACATTTCATTTTGCGAATGACCGTACATCCTGGTAGCTGAAATCATAGGTCTATGACAAACAAATGAGCTTGAATTTCCCCTATCGTGATGACCCAATTTTAAATAACTACAAATAGGTATTAGATGACAACAGAAAATGTCATCATATTTGTGTTGTTGGCGTGTAGTTATGCATGATATCTCAATGCCACAGGTGATCCTCTTTTCCAAACCATTTGTCACTTTATCTGACTTTAAAAGTAGAACAAACAAAATAGGATACCAAATAAATGCATAAAATCGGTTACATCAGTTAGGAATATTTATAGCTCAATGACAACTTTGTTGATAAAAATCTGTAAAAGAATACCGAAGCAGTATGATACAGAGGACAGTTCGTTAAATCACCATCCTCTTTTTTTCAATTTAATATTCATAAATCGGATGGTAACATCTTCTTATTTCCTTAGTTTAAGTACCGTTACAAAAAAGTTAAATTATGTAACTAAGGAGTATATTCCTCTTACATAGCTCTGTCCTAAGATGGTTTTTGCTTTTACACTGTTGGTGATTTTGGCATTTTGTAACATTTTCTCTTCAACATTTTGGATTATTGTTTTTGTTATCATCATTTAGGCCTTGAGCACAACTGATGAAATGTAAATATCCTCTGAGGGATACAAAAGGCCAAATTTTCCAAAAATTCAAAACTCTGAACAAATTAATACTGTTCGGACAAACTAAATTACGATAAACAAAGAACATTTTAACATTACTTTTATAAATAAAAAAATGAATGCCACAGTAAGCTTATCTTCCTTTAGTAATCACTGTGTCAGCATGACAGCTGTTATATAGAAATTCAATAATTGTTTTTGCTTGCTATGTGTTGTTTTATCCATGGTTAAAACTTTGTAGTATTTGTTCTCTATGTACCTGTTCTCACGAATTCGACTCATCTTATAGTTTGAATGAATCGAAAGTCCATAAATTACAAGGACAAGAAAAAGTAAAGGAAGAAGACTTTGGTTGTTGTTCTTAATCTGGAATTATATATACCATACGTAGTCATTGTCGGAAAATATAAAATATATTTGGGTGAGCTTTAGAAACATGAGAAAAATAAATTTTATATTTTCCGACAATGACTTTGTATTGTCTTTATTCTACAATCCCCTTGCGATGCGTAAAATGGCTTAAAATAACGCTTGAAGTTGAAATCCAATTGCCGTGAAAACCCGGGAAACGCCACGACGTCATTTGGTACATTCACTACGCTCCTCGCGCTCTTCATGTAAACAAGTACCAGTAGACTTTATTAGGTCATTGACCTAATACGACTAAAGTTTATTCCACCCCTTTTATTAGGGCTTGATTGCAGGATAAAAGAATTTATTCTTCTTCCAAAGTGGAGAAGTGCAAAAGGCAGTTACATGGTTACATGAAAAAAAAAAAAAAAAAAAAAAAAAAAAAAAAAAAAAAAAAAAAAAAAAAAAAAAAACTAGTAATAGATTCAATTAAAGACTATAAAGGGTACCTATAACAAAACGCTTCTAATTTTAAGCAAGATTTGATCAAAATCAAGATTGCCGTCATTAAAATCAGCTAAATGGTTATGAAATCATTTCTTGAAAACGTGTGTTGTGATGCCCTTTGTAATGGCTTTGTTTATTTTGGCATTTGAATCTGTTTTCAACATTTTCAGTTACTGTTTCGATTTCAACCATTGTAGCCTTCACTACAATTGAGTCGTTACTGAATCAAAATGGGATTCATTAAATATTTATGCTTTTACAAATAACGTAGAAAAAATGTCCCTTGAATACAGTTTTATCATCAGAGCGTATTTGTCTGGAAATTGGTATCAAAATCTTGTCCAATTAACAAGAAATACGGAAGTTACAGATTAGTTCTATAAAAGAAAAATTGTCATGAACAAGACGAAGCCATTTTAAAACACCCAAAATGATTTGCAATATAATATGACTTCAATCGTTCTTCGTTGTAATTGGCTTTATAATTGGTGCCTTGTCATCAGGTTGATAGTCTGTGAAACTCAACAACAGAAGGTATTGTTATACATGGATCATAAGTCAACTTGCTGTCATTAAGTATTACAACCATTTTGAATTTTACAAAACGCATTAACATGAGAACAATTAACACAATCTATCACTCATAAATCTGGGGGATAACATTACATTGCAAGGAAACCTAATTTGAAAAAGATTAATAATAGGCGTTTTGTAAAACCAAAATCGATCTTGAAATTGTATTTTTGGCAGGACAATTAGGTGTTTTACAATCAATGAGACACATTAAAAAGCCAATACCTCAATACAATATTTAATTAACATCACTTAATATCACTAATCACCAAACATTAATGTTATTATTTCTCACAATGCCGACTAGCTTTGTCTACAATCCAAAGAATTATTATCTGACGTTTACATTGCCCTGTTACCGATGCAAAACTCCATTGGTTTATTGAATACAATGTTTTAAACGTTCCGTAAAATGTGTTAAATATTTTGACACAGTAAAAATTGATATTATTCCAACTTCAAAATAGATATACATTTATGGATTTAGATATCAAAACTTGATCATCTTTGGGTAAAATATAGATAAAAAAACAACCCAACTTATAAAATGGAATAAAACAACACGCTTTTCAAGCATACAATGTAAGTGCATTTATCTTGGTCTGCAGTGACAGAAACATTTAAATGTGCACGTATGAAGAAGTGTATATTTAGATAATAAAACTACTGTTTGCAGTTCTGATATATAAAGTATATATATCTACACCATTTGAGTCGCCTTAACATGCGTCCAATATACCCGCAATTTTATTTTTGTACAACTATTTGAAAAATTGGCAGGTAAAAATATATAAGGACCCTTTTCCCCCCAAATTTGCAAAATATTCCTCTTGAAAATGTATAAAGTCATTTAATTTTCTACTTTGCAATAGCTAGTTTGCAAATCTATATTCAGATCAATTTTCAAATGATGAGTCTTCTGTGTGCGTTTTAGGTTAACATTGGTGTTACATTAAAACTGGTCGGTACTTTATATTAAAATTGCACTGTTATATGCAATATTATGATGTTGAAGATATACATCGTTGTAATAAGATGTAAGATAATCTTAAATATCAAGGTATTAAGCATCTTATAAAGGACCTAATTACTCTTAAAAAACCACTATTCTACTAAACTATTCAATCCATCATAATGATTAAGTTAATGGTCCGGAAATTGCAGAATCTATATAAAAAATTGATGCATGATTGCAAATTAAAAGGCAATTAAGAACGAAAATTGTCGGATAAAAGAAAAAAAAAAAGAAATAAAAACATGCTAAAAGATAAAATTTAAAATACTGCAAATATTTTATATCTGGTTAGTGAGTATATCTTATGAAGTTAAATATTTTGAGAAAAAATAAGCACTTGGACACAGCAGTATTAATGAAAAACTTAATAACTAAGATTTCTTTTTAAAATATTCGTATGATTTGAATATTGAATACATTAAACTGTTTAATATACTATAATATATATATATGTTTATTATACTATAATATATATATATATATATATTGTAAAAACTATCGACACTGACGAAGGCTATTTGTTAAGCCGAAATATTTGTCAACACGATTTTATAACATCATCTTCGTATATTACCATCTTATATTAGTACCGTTGTGCAAATCTTTAGACTTATATAATTTTTTCCTTATCTGCGCAGTATCGTCTATTGCAGACGATCCGGTACATATTAAATTTGTTGGTTGGTCTTTTTTATAGACTTATATATATATATATATATATATATATATATATATATATATATATATATATATATATATATATATATATATATATATATATATATATATATATATATATATATATATATATATATATATATATAACTTATACTTCTGTCAGTAAGAAAGTTGCTGTCTCTTCGATATCAGAGTACTAACTACAATGCGCTATTTGATTTACCTCCATCAGGTACTTTGGAAAGCAAAAATTAAGCATCAAAACCTTTTGAGCCATGGAATGAAAAGGTAAGTTAAGGTCAACTTTGTATTAGGGAGTTAAAACCCTACTTTTAAAATAATTTTATACAATTATAGCCTTTACAGGAGGTCGATACATGTTTTATCGATCTGATGAAATTATATCGACTGAGGACGAAGTCCGAGGTTGATATAATTTCATCAGGTCGATAAAACATGTATCGACCGAAATTTTAAAGGCTATAATTGTTTTATTATAATATTCAAATTCACAAAATATCAATCGTGTTCTATTTCAATAACCAACGAACTAACCTATGCTTTACGGTTTTGAATCTCTGACATTTCCCTATATCCTTTTCATTATGTTGGTATTGAATTGAAAATGATAAACGTTAAAATTTAATATTAACAAAACAACATGTAGATAACACATATTTAAGCTTGAAGAAAATGAACTTCCAACAGCCAATCAAAATATCGCTTTTTAAATTTGTTCTTCCAGATTCTATTTTTGGAATAAGGGGGTCTTTCAACTAAATTATTTTTAGAAACTCTTAGTCTTTCAACATTTTTAATTTTATTTACGGAAACACATATTTTACAAGCTTTTTACAGGTTGACCATGTCATCTATTTTGACAAATGACAGCTTTTGAATTATACAATATTATAATAACAAAAGTTATCGGCTGCAAGCAAAGTTCAACAGATGTATCTAAAAATCGTATCATTGCAGTATGCTACATATATAATGATTATATTAATGCATGCCTCTGACTAACGAAAGGGATTTTTTTCTATTTGTTTGATTTTTGTATTGGAAATTAGTCTCACCGGGAAAGATTGTCTTTTAACTCCCAGTGGATGGTATACGTATTTTGATTTTTATATCAAAATTTGTCGTTCACTTGTGAGCAGGTCACACATTATTTTCAGTTTTTATTTTAATAAGCATTTCAATTGTCACAGAAAGGCATTTGCTGTACATAAAAGTGTTACTGTAATATAATATTCTGCTCAGGACAGAATTCACCAATAGTCATGCAATAACCGTATAATAACATTACTGACCAAAATCAAAGAACGGCGATAATAAGGCAAGAATTGGTACATGTGTACTGTGATTTTTCAATATATTTGAACTATTTGGATACATGTAAGTAAGTAAAGTCAAGAAATACCAAAGGGATATTCGACGGAGTGAAAAATTTAAACAACTGACAAACTTCGGAGAACAACGAAGACAAGACCAAAACAATACATGCACTACAATTAAAAACTAAAAACATATGAACATGGTGTATATAAGAGACGTAAGGATTTGCGATTGGTTTGAAAACATACCAAGTACCTTGCAAAATACATGGAATTGGCGAGCCGTTAAAAGGACAGAGAACGACCAAAGCGTATAAAACACAAAAGTCGAACAAAACTGTAATAAAACAAAAACAGTTGAAAGTTAAAATGTCCCAACTTTTTGTCCAATATGGTCTTGTTCACGAACATCTAGAAAAAAATATTAAGCCTCTGAGTTTCATAGAGTCAATATCTTTTTTTGCTGCATTTGTGATATACAAACAGCTTTAAATATGTAATTTTTCATCTTTTGATAAATTTAGCTTTGATAGTTGAATGATATTTCAAAACATATTTTTAAGAAAAAATAAATTTATCTAGATAGAGCATTTGTTTTTAGTAACTCTGGAAATAACAAAATATATTTGAATTTTAGAACTGAGAAATTAGAAAGAATGTTTTCTACAATACATGTACGTGTCTAACGTTTGACAATAATTACTAGAGAGTTTAAAAAGTATCAGAAACATGGATTCTAGACAGCGATCGGGTAACATACATTTAATACATATTTTAAGATTTTGTAAAAAAATATTTCTTGAAATCATCTCTACTTTGGTTTACTGACTAGTTAACATATCGAAAGGGTAACCATATTAACAAGTACAGTAAATAGGGTATCCCAGTCATAAGGACGTATATTTGGAAGAAGAGATACAATTTAATACAACAAAGAAAAAGACTGAGAAAAACAGACTTTGAGAAACTCCGAATTTATCAATCAATACAAATGGGTATGTTATGAATGCATGTATACATATATGACGCAATATGACTGAAAGTATCTGAAATCAAGTTGAAATAGAGCATAAATATCTGGACGTGCATTAGATAAAAATTTGTTAAGCGTCTATCGTTCTTCATTGTTGTATTGAATAAAACAAACTAAGTTGAGAATGTATATTGATCAGTAGTCTGTAATTTTTTTATAGTACTTTACAAAATACAAGCATAGTAAAACAGATCGGGCCATTCATTCATCATTTGATGTTGGATGTGGTATATAACATTGTTGAATGAATACATGTATAGAATTATGTAGTTATAAAATAGAGAATAAAAACCGGGAATGTGTCAAAGAGACAACAACCCGACTAAAGAGCAGAAAACAGCTCAAGGTTACCAATGGGTCTTCTACGCAGTTTTAATTACAAATTTATATATACATAAACACTTGTTTCTGCAGTATATACATCTTAATTTTCAGTTTCTTGACTTCTGAAAACAGATACTTTGATAGTGGTTGATTCAGATAATGTTTAGATACGTACAAATATTTTTTCAACACAAAACAAAATTTCTTTATTGCTCAAATTTAGCTGTTAACAATTTTATCACGGTAATCTATCGGATATCTCTGTGAAATATAAAAAAAAAATCTCGCCAGAAAACGATATGAAATTGAATATATCTTTAACTTATCATGAAACAATTATTCATGTTATTTGCATACATAAATAATTATTGAAATTATTACTTACATCGAAATAGGAACGAATGCATCCATATGTTCTATGCACATTAATGAAATGCCTATCTAGATGATAAAGATAATAAACGTTGGGTCATACAGTAGTGTGAATTACATTGTACTTGTAACCTGAATTCCGATATACCATGGCGATGTTACATACTTCATTAGTACATCTGATTATCACAACTTGACATACCAATCAACTATGCATATCAAAAATTATATCCACTCGGACTTATAATTTGTAATTAAAGCGTGAAAAATATAATTAGTACTAGTAGGGGCTGCTGTTCAGTGCAGTCTAAGTTGAAAAAAAAAGAAGTATGTGATATATAGCTTAGTAGAGAAATTTTAAAATGCGATAAATTAATGTTTTGCTCTTTGGTCGGGTTTTTGTCTCTTTGACACATTCGCCGTTTCCATTCTCTATTCTATTTGTAAAAAATAAAGAAACATAAATGTGAAGAAAATAATTAAGATATAGTAATAATGGATAATTTATCATGATTAATTTTGTTACAAAACTTCGGTAACTATTATCCTTATTGGAAACAATTGCATTCATGGAGTTTTAGCTGGAAATATTTTGAGTATAATGATGGGGATACGTGCATTCCAAATAATTTCAGTTTAAACTCAAAATACAGTAAAATTCAGACACACGAAGTCATAATGTTTATTAAAAACTTTACCGTCGGTCGTAAGAAATTTAATAGGTACATGTAAAAAATGATGCGATGGATTAATGGTTAATTGAACTAAAACTTCAAGTTACAGGATGGTCGTTGTTGCTCGGATTCCCACTAATGCTTGGAGTTTACTCAGTTTGTAAAAAGCAATTCTTTCGTATTTGGTCATTTATATTCTCTGGTTTTCTATGATTTACATTTTTGGACCGAGCATAGGATATCCATGTCCATTTTGAAAGATGCATACTTTCTACAAGAATTATTAGAATTTAAGATGTATTGGAAAATGCGATAAAATATATGCATATGCAATATCTATTAATGGGATAAACTATATTGTTAGATTCGAAAGTCTTCAATATAAATATGGATCGCATCTGATGACAGTTTCCATTACAATTGAGATAGTTTGTTCGATATGGACACTTTTAGCAAATAATACATTGATTACGTCAAACAATAATTCGTTAAAATGAAATCTGACCTCAGATATGAAGTAGATATGTCGGATAGTTGTTTCCAAACGGAGACGGTTCTAGTCACGTGACATACATTGAATTATTCAATGTGTCTATATTTGGTAATTTATACCAATGTACTTGTAATAATGTGTTGTATATCGAATCAATTAAATATGTCATGTGTGTAAGAAATATTTTTGGGGACAGAATCAATTAAATATAAATGCTTCACATTCAATCATTTTCGACGTTATATAATCTAATTTTGCTGTTCCCCCATGTATTACACTATAAGAGGGGTTATAATTTTATCGAAAATCAATTCATAAAAGTGGTGTCAATATATGAAAACGCGACAACGCCAAAGCCAACACCGCAAAACGGCTTGTCATTTAAAAAAAAGAGGAAATATCGATGGCTAAATGCAAAATGACCGCATCCAGCCACCGTAGAATTAACCTCACATTTTAGAGTATGCATATTATAAACATCTGGAATAAACTTGCAGATTACTGGCACGTGTTTGTAGGGATTAATAATTAATGTACCCGACGAGAAAAACGGGATTGTATTGTACGTTCTTCGAAATACAATCAACATTGTATGAAAGAGAACTATTCTAATACACTGGCAGATTCAACTGGATTGGAGAGATTCGTATGATGTTGGTGTTAAACTTTAGCAGAATTGCCGTTTCGAACATTTGCCTAATTGTGATAAAAATATCACGACGTTACAACCCTCCACACTTGTTCCTCTGATCGTGAAAAAATATCTTGACATTACAACCCTCCGCACTTGCTCCTCTGAGTACGATATTTTAACTATCGTTTTTATTGAACCTTCTGAAAATACAGTCTTTTTGAACTTCAAAAATGTATGGTGTGTCAATGGGTGTATGAATAAAGCAAACATTTTTCAAAATAAATCAGCTGTGTTGACAACATATTTATTGAATCAGCAAATAATGAAAAAAATAATTTTTCCCCACAAATCATTAAACATTTCTTTTCTTAAAACATATCAAAATTAAAGAAAACGCATATTTGCACATTTCATGATACGAATTGCGTAAACTGTGTACCCATTTGTCGGTCCCTCAAAAAGGTCTCATGTGGGTTTCAAACAGTATACATTCTTTACACTGGCAAATGAATACAATACCGACTAGTACCTAGTTCAGAATTATAAATTTAAATTGTTCGATTGGCTAAATAAATAAAAGGTGGTACAAATGTATTAAATGTTTATCTTTCTAAAGTAGAAGTATACAACTATATACAAATAATAAACACTGTCATAAAGTGTTCATCTGTAATATTTTCCGCAATCGCACAAATTTTCAAGAAAAACAGTAAAATCAGATCAAGCCGATCATTTAACTCTTTGACCTCGCTACTGTTTAATTCTTTTAAAATTATCTTCAGCAATTAACTATCTAAACAGTGTACATAAATTTTAACAATTCAACAAATGAATACATAGCATGTGAAACGGAAGTAGCAGAATTATTATGAGTGTAATTGTTATGGATGTTGTTCAGGTGACATTACTACATAATGGGTAACAAGGTTACAATGGATAATCTACAGATGCACATGACTCAAGTTTACTCAATGGAACAACCTTTTTGTTGATTATTTTCATTTTTTTCATCTATTTATAATTGTTCTTGTACATAGAATCAAATATGATAACAAAAATGTAAAACTAAGGAGTATCGTCCTCGTGCATTCTGTTAGATGGTTTTTGGCATAACCCCTTTTGGTCATTCTGGAGTTTTTGAATTTGCTCTTCAACCTTTTGGATAAAGTTTTGGATTTCAACATTTTAGGCCTTTTAATCACAACTGATGTGCACATCTTGTGCATCAAAATGAGTATCAAAGAATTCATTTTTAAATATTTGTCCTTATTAGAGGTACGGTACAGTATTTTACCGACCCGTGATGAAAACTGATATCAATTCATGGTAACAAAGTTATCACTTGTAGGGTGGCGCTAAACTGACGGTTTTATTTTTTCGGAAGTATATGATAAAGATATAAAACATGATAATTCCAGTATTGATTGCAAATCCAATTTCCAATTGCCAACGTCGTGACTTTCGGGACTTCTTGGAAGTATAATTAACAAACATTCATCGGTGTGTAAACTCAATGAACTACAAGTGTAGCTCACAAACGTTCCATACTCAGTCATTCAGTTTGTGAGCTGGTCTCGTTTATACACCGATGAATAACTTCAATACACATTTTATTACTATATTGTTTTCAATATCAAACATGGTATAATCTATCAATCCATATAACCCTTGACATTCGTTTCCGTCTAATATGGGGGTCTCGGGATTATACACGGGTTGATAAATTAAAATTAATATTTTAAGGGACACCTGTTATTTATTTGTTGTCGAAATGAAAATTAGAATAGCCATGTCGATTTCTTATTTACATTTTTGAGAAAGGTCAACGTCACCTTCATAATATTTTCTTCTTATTTTTTTTCTATAAGCTTCAGTTTGTTTAATAGTGTAAGGGATAAGAATATGGTCAAGTTAATTCTCGTCAAAAGAATATATACTATTCGTTCATGTAAAATATAAATTATGTGGGATTTTATTTTGCATTTCTTCATCCAATGACCGTTTCATATACATATATCCAGTATCTTCCTAGTGTAAATGTGAGTGATTTCCGTGTTTTTTTCTCTTTTCAAACTGAAGAGTCGAAAGACATACTGGGTCCAGTCGATTTCTTTCAACCTAACCCAAAATTCAATATTTCAGAACCATACTATTGACAGTCCAAAGTTTTATTTGACTTACCCGAAGTTTCGATTTAAAATTTATTCGAAATACCATGAGTCAAATGAAATAATGCCTAGTTCCACCTTTTCTTTCTGTCAGTTCTAAAATATACTATAAATCTGTAAAGACATTAATATCTCTCCGTATTTAAAGAGAAATTAATGACTAACTAGTCAAACTTTTACCTTTGGTTATAAATTAAGCATTACTCTTTAATAGCGTTTGAAGTCAAGCTAAGCAATTGAAGCTATTTGTTCATTTAGTTAATATTGCATTTTATACTAATCATACTGTAATCATTTCCCGCCGGTCTCTTTTATCATACTACTCAAAGTCTATATGCCCTCGTTACATAATAAACATATTAAACTCTCGATTTAAAGAAATTGACATAAATGACGAAGGAACTGATGAGAAAATTTTAATCAGCATTTTAGTCCTAAATTCAATAAATGTAAAAAGTAATTGGAATAGATGAACACGAAATAGCACTTAACTTAGAAACTTGTTTGATCACTGAAACGGATAAATATGGGTAACAAGTCTATTACCTTTGTTGCTTATATGTTTGTAAGCGTTGTTTAGAGCTGTAGCAAGGTGCTCTACCATTAAAGTGTACTCAGTGACACAGGGATAGATTTATGCCAAATGCATACATTTTGATAATGCATTTAACTGTTTTTAAAAGTCAAACCCATTTTCCGATTCGTTGAATTTATCAACTTAATTTAATTACACGTTTTATTTCAATAACGATCGATTTGGCCATTTACATTTATTAACTATTAATTCTTAAGATATGTAAAAATATATTTTCTATTTTCAAATTGATAACGCACGGTAAATTACACTTTCAAGTTAAATAACAATAATGAAAATGGTTTACCCATAATAAGATCTTAACAGCACTTAACTGAGTTAAGTAAAGTCAAGAAATACCAAAGGGATATTAGAAGGAGAGAAAAATCGTAACAACTGACAAACTGCGGAGAACAACGAAGACAAGACCAAAACAATACATGCACTACAATTAAAAACTAAAAACATATGAACAACATGGATCCCACCAAAAAACTGGGGGTAGACTCAGGTGCTCCGGAATACTAAGCAGTCTCTGCTTCCTGGATGAAACCCGCCATGCTGCCCATATCAAATCCGGTATGAGGAAGGGATAATATCAATGGAACACGTCCATTTTCATTTTTTTCATACCTGTCAACCAAGTCATGATGATGCCCATAAAACTTTAATAAGGATGACTTCAGCCTAGGAGTAAAGTACCCCTGTCTGAGCAACTTTTCTGTCAGGAGCCGGGCTCTGTCCAGGAAGTCAATGTATATGTCACAAGCTATGGAATAACGTATGATTTGTGAAATATATACTTAAAAGTGATTCAGCTTAAATAATAGATACATCCAGAAATTTCGGAAAGTGAT
Source organism: Mytilisepta virgata (assembly GCA_028015205.1). Lineage (NCBI taxonomy): Eukaryota > Metazoa > Mollusca > Bivalvia > Mytilida > Mytilidae > Mytilisepta > Mytilisepta virgata. The sequence continues at coordinate 16,675,401 of CM051520.1, read as the reverse complement.
AATTCCATGCATTGTAATCAATTTTTACATGAAATGAAAGAGTTTCAATTGAATCAAACGTAAATTTAAAACCCAATATCATGTGTGAACATTGTACCAGTTTTCTCTCTTAACAATATAAATGCTGATATATACGTGTTGGTTTTTTTTCATATTGACACCATTTTAGTATGAACAGGAAAATAATTCAGGAAAACGCCAGATAATGTTAAACAATATCATGCATATTTTGTACGGAAGGAATTTATGTGCTTGAGTTGTACAATATTATGCATGAGACTAGTATTTGTGTGTATACTCTGTTTATTTAAAGTCTCTGAATTTGTTGTTGGATAAAAATATAACAGACTATTGAGTTGGTTAGATTTTCTTGCTCTGTTTCGCTTGTAATATGTATATATATAACCCTAAAGCTAATCACTTTTAGAGGAGTCGACGTCAGTGCAATTCAGACTTTTCAATTCGCCCACAAATGTTTGTTAGACCGTTTTTGTTTGATTCACTTTGACCACCAGTAGTTTGTCAGACTGAAATGTTGTATTCAAAAGGTGTTAAGGCAGTTTGGTTCTAATAATTTATTTATTCAGTAAGTTTTATTTTTTTAGTGTTTGTCCTCTTTGGTATTTATTTGACGAATTCGCTTCGCCTTTGGAAAGAAATATTTTCTGTTTTATAGAATATTTTAATAGACAACAAATATGTATATAACGGCACAAACCATCGAAAAAGGGTTGAATAGAGGGAGAAGAGTTGAATAGAGGGAGAAGAGCTTCTAGCATATCAAAAGAATATTTTCTTTATGAAAAACATACGATTTTTCATTATCGGAGCTCCCAGGGATGTCTACTATAAATTATCATGTGCATGTGAAGCTCAGTGCGAAGGTATAACTACTATAATTGCTAGCTTTAAATCTTATATAAGACAATTATAAAGTTTAGTTTTAAATTAAACTGACACAAATTAAACTTGCCATTCCACCCACTATTTGTTATTTTTGAATTAGATAATAGGTTAGCTAATGTCAAACGTCTTGAAATGTTATAATTTAACAACATTAAGCACTGAAACGTTTCTTATAACATTGTGATTTTGTTAATTGCTTTACTGATCTTTACTAGTTGGTAAAAATGTACTCTTGGGCTCTTACTGTAATAAAGGGAGTAGTTACCAATATTCGGAAAACGAAATGTCAGGAGACAGCAACAATACGTGTCCAAGTCAACAATGCAATCAAGCTATCCCAACATTATTGACAAGAGATCTGTGTGTGTTAGGAAGTAAGCTAACCCAACATTATTGACAAGAGATCTGTGTGTGTGAGGTTATTATCAAGATTTGAATTGGCTTTTTGTCACACATGTACGCCACATTCTTTTTTAACATATATTTAGAAAACGTCAAGAAATGCCTACCTTTGCGAAAAATAGTTTGGAAATTGGAACAAGGTATGATTTGACCTGATATTTGGCCCCTTGAATTCCAAAATAAAAATGTAATGAGAAACTTAATCTCAGCTATCATTAAGTACTGCTAAAATGTTGCTTTTTAAGGAACATATCTGGTTTGCAACAAGAAATCTCTGTAATCGCCGCAATATGCTGTCAAAAATGGCTTATTTTGACAAAATCAATGAAAAACACAAAATTTAACTCCTTTTTGGACCTTTGAATTAAAATTGTGATATGAGCAACAGCCTTGCCCAAAAAGAAATTTCACCGAAATGTGTCTTTATGCTAGATAAACATTATATTAAAAAATCTTTGTGACGAGGCTGTTTTTCATGGTTGTTTTGACCAAAATCTACTGTGAAAACACTCAATTTTCTTCAAATCATTGATTTACCAGACGTTCATGACGTCGCTGTTGCATTATGGGAAGGAATTATTTACAAATATTGATAGATTATGAAAGTTAGATCATTATCCTATAAAAAATGATAATAATTTGAATCTGAAATCTAAATTTTTAATTTTTCATGTCAGATTGGGCCAAAAAGCGGCTGAAATCATACCATCTCCTTTTTCGAAATTCGGTTAACATGTTCATGATGTTAAGGATGCTGGCTGGTCATGTTTCGGTCTTTTTGTCAGATTTTAGAAATCCTCGGCTTTTATCCATTTCTTAAACATGATTTTTTTTTGCCATGAACCCCTACTTTTTCTTTAATAATTCAATCATATATACCGTAAAATGGTAATTGACAAAATCGTATGAAATACCTTTTATTATTTCATACATTTTTGAGAGACTGAAGTTGCCAATGCAAAGACGAGGAAAAATCCAGAGAAACCCCATTTCCTGCCTTATAGCATTATAGATCTAAAATGAGCACATGAACCTATATTTTTTCCTTGCTTATTTGTTTACTATTCATATGTTCTCTCAAACTAAAACACCTATTTCAAATCCTATTTATTTCCTATTAGACCAGCGATCATCCTATATTGGCGAGTATATAATTGTGCAATGGGCTCTTTGGAATAGTACGTTATGACGAACTTTGAACTCTAAAATCTAGTTCCATGCATGAAAAGTTTAAAAGTATTCGGAGTGGTAAATGAGGCCGTGAACAGGAGTCGGTATAATTTATTGTACACACCTAATTATCAAGCATCGTTTTTGTGAATGGTTATTGCTCGTTTTCTTTTCCTTAACCTTTCAGCCGGGACAAGTTCAGGACCTCGACAATGAGCTCATTGAAACTGAACATTATCAAACAATCGTTTTTGTGTGCGGTTATTGCTCGTTACCCTTTCCGCTCCTCTCAGCTATTACAATTACACACAAAGCCCATACACCTACTTCTTAATCAACTGATTTGAATCATATAAAGCAGATTAGTTCGATTAATGCATATATGTGCATTAAATTGTAGATAGGTGATTATAAGTGTGGCAACACATTTATTTAATTAATTTAATTTATTTAAGTCCTATGCATTTTGTGATGGCTGTTAGAGGATTTCTCTTTAACCCAATTATGTTTTGTAGATAAAAATTGAATTGCAGGTCAGCGGGGTTCACTTGTCTTGCATCTTGGGATTATTTGACCTTTGGCTGTTTTGATTTATTTATTGTTTCTGGGTTAAATATGATAGTTGTTTGAGTTGGATAATTAGGGAAAATCATTGAAGGTAATAAATTGTTGAAATATGAAATATCACATGCTTACTAGAAATATAGGTAAATTTATATCGATAAAATCTCTTCAATTCATGTTTTGTTTGTTTGTTTGTTTGTTTAGTTGGGGTTTTACGCCGTTTTCAAAGCGCTTGGCTATTTCGCGGCGGCCAGTTTTTATTGGTGGAGGAAGCCGGAGTACCCGGAGAGAACCAACGACCTTCGGTAGGAAAATTGGCAATCCTTGTCCACTACTACTAGTCCACTCGGCCACCGAGAATTACAGATAATTGAGTTTTGATCGTGTGGACACTGATCTTAAATTCTTTGTTTTATATTATTTAAATGTGGTTTTAATGAGAACCCTAGGTTTTATAGTAAGATCTTGATTTGATTAAACCATGGGTTTGTATTTTTAGTTTCACAAAATATATCATACACTAAAGTGTTATCTGATGAAAGTATATGATCTAAATAGCTTAAGTTAGAAAACATAATTTTAGCTTTCATTGGGAGCCTTTCGTCCTTATTAAAGTTTTATGGGCGTCATCATGACTTGGTTGACAGGTATGAAAAAACCGTTTCCCAAATGAAAATGGGCCTTTTCCATTGATATTATCCCTTACTCATACGGATTGACATGGGCAGCATGGCGGGTGTCCTGCAGGAAGCACCTGAGTCTACCTCTGGTTTTTTTGTGGGATCTATATTGTATATATGTTTTTAGTTTTTTTACTGTAGTGCATGTATTGTTTTGGTCTTGTCTTCGTAGTTCTCCGGAGTTTGTCAGTTGTTACGATTTTTCTTTCCTTCGAATAACCCTTTGGTATTTCTTGAATTTACTTACAAGTTCAGCTCTACAGGCATCATTTGTAGACTTGCAATGTACTCCTAATATTTCTTTTATAAATTTGATGTGCAGTTTTTCAAAAGGATCAGAATCTTTAAAAGGTGAACTGAGCAGACCCGATACTTCACTACAGTACATAAATATTGGAGAAACATGTGTGTCAAACAGTTTTTCCAAAAAATTACATGAATTGTTTAAGCCAACAATTTTTTTGATTTTGAAAAATGCTTTTCTTGTTTTTTCCATAAGGGTAGCAAAAGTCAAGTTAAAATGATAGTTTCATTGTATGTAAACTCATCTATAAAACATTTACAATTTGAATTAAATATAATAACTTTAGATTTATCAGTGCTAACCTGTAACTTCCAAGAGGTACAGTATTCATGAAGAATATCTGGAAAATTCTGTAAACCGCTTTATTTGAATTGAAATTTACCATATTTCGGATTTCCCCAATCCTCATCAGCCATCCGGGAGATAAAAACCATTGTGGTTTAATAGGACAATTACAATTATACACCTACTTTTCAATTAAACTGATTTAAATCATTTAGTGTAGATTAGTTCGATTAATGCATATATGTGCATTAAATTGTAGATAATTTTGGCAACATATTTATTGTATTAATTTAATTTATTTAAGTCCTATGCATTTTGTGATGGTTGTGAGAGGATTTCTCTTTAACCCAATTATGTTTTGTAGATAAAAAATGAATTGCAGGTCAGCGTAGTTCACTTGTCTCGCATCTTGAGATTATTTGACCTTGTGATGTTTTGATTTATTTATTGTTTCTATTGATTTTGGAAATTTTTGCATTATATTTCAACAGTTTAACATTATATATCGATGTTTATATGATCCTTCTTTCTCCTGGCTCAAAATAAGTTTGTTATCTAAATACATTTATTTAGATGCTATCAGCGTCACAAATACCAGATGTGCAATACTCCCATGTTTTTTTAACAAACACACAAATTTAGGCCTACTGATTGCTTTGTTTTTTTTTTAAAGAAGCTACTTTAACTTAATTATAACAAATATCATGACTGCACAGGTGTTCAGTTGTCGCGATACTCGGAAAGATCTTTTCGCTCTTAAAATGTACATTTAATTAAAAGAAATTATAGGTTTTCCTTTACTGCATCGTCAAGACTTGCTTTTGCTGTACATTGCGAACTATGATATTTACATTTAGTTAATTAGTTTTAAAATAAAAACTGAGACTTATCTCTCGATTGTCCCAATACTGTCACAAATATAAATACAGATAATGTACAATCCTCTTATGATAATAAACAATCCCTTCACTTGTAAACAATTAATTTTAAAGGAAACAAAAGAATAAATGTCCTTCTTCATAATGCTGTAAAATAATAAGACTAAATGTCAAGTGGAAGAACAGATCACTTCAGATATATTTTGACAACATTGTCTCTACCCCCACAGCTCTTAAGATTATACAGTATATATAACATTGGTTGTTGACGTTAAATGTATTAGATAGTGTATTTCTCCGACCATATCAAGAGTGCAGCTATAAATGACAAAACAAAACATTCAGACAAATACTGTTCAATTGTTATCAGCACGCAGTTAATAAATGATCACGGTGTCCAGTTTGGACAATGAATTTAAATATAATATAAAGATGTGAATTCTGTTAGCAGTTTATATCTGGACATTAGAAAATAAAATTAACAAATGTAATAAAATGAATAAAAAGTAAAATATTACTTATGTTGAAACAGATGTCGGATTGACTGTCATAACTATAGTTTTCTTTTTTCTCTAAAATAATCAGAATTTGCGGTTTTAACCAACTGAATAAGAATAACAGAAATTAAACTTCAGGCGGGTAGTGTGTTAATGTAATCTGGCAATACTTGAAGGTCGTACAAACAGCGTGCAAAGAGCGTTTTTCTCTATTCATAAACTTTAAAGTAAGATTTTCACGATCAGCCAAAAGCTTACACCTTACAGTCAGATCAAGGTAGCCCATAGTATTAACTTGAGACATTATTACAACTGATTTTAAATTACAGGATAACATACTCACGCATTGTTTAAAAATCAAACTTACCGAGTTAAAATGAGAATTGCTATTTATCTATCGCTTGTATTGTGTTCAGGTTTCAAGACTATATTGTAAAATCGGCTATAATGAAATGTATTTCATTGAGTGAGTCTCTAATATAGAGGTTACACTACTTTATGTAACTGGATGTTAGTGCTTGCTCGTTTATTTTCTTCCGATCAAACACCAAGTGATATTGCAAAATTCGGATACCATGAAAACTAAACACAAACGTCTAATATTTTCACTAATTTGTAAAAAGAATATAATCAGGACCTTTGCGGCATCAGACTTGAATAGCAATAAGGACAGTGTCTCTAAGTATTTGATTGTTACCAATTAACAATTGTTTGTCCTTCCATATGAGCTATTAGGCCTGTTATGTGATTACCACCTTGGCCCATTCGACCAAAGTCTCCTTCCGAAAATACATATATAATATATACTTTAATAGTTAAAATAAACAGAAATAATGATCTGCCTATCGTTGCATTTTATCATCCAATATAGTACTTTTTGTCACTTGTAAGTTTACGACGAGTATTTTTTTCATTCTATGTAAGGTATTTTATTGTCTGTCTACTTTTTGTTTAGCCAGTGAGTTCTCATAAACATGTTTAATCGACCAAGTTCTGAATTGTTCTGTCCTAAGCCAGGAAATTGCATTTTTAGTGACTGTCTCTTGCCTTCTTATGATTAGATGTCATAATATTTTATAACAGTGTCCGTTCGTCTTGTTCAATCCGTACATCCGTGCACGCAACAAGTAATTTAAGATAATCTTTTTGTGGATTTTGTTCATATTTGGTATCACCTGAACATGCGCATATTATACCAAAGATGAACAAGATATTATACTTGTTGCTCTTTTCTTATCGGTTTCTGAATATAATGTATACGCAACTTAGTCTATTATTTGTGCAGACTTTGTTTATAGTTGGTATTATATTGTTGGGCAAGAGCTAAACATACGCTTATTATACCGATTTCGTATTTTATTTATTTTGCAACAGTTGTAGCACATTTCATATTTATTGTCCGAATATCTAGGCGTCATTAATCTTTTCGCAGTTTTAGTCTGTGCATGTTATACCGATTTTATGGTTATATCTCTTTCTATATCTGTTGTCTGAATATCTTGTGACCTTAACTAGTCATTCATCTTTTGTCTGATCTTGTTTATCTTAGGCAAGTTTGTTTGTATAACTTATGTACGCAACAAGTCATTTATCTTTTGAGTATATGTGTTAATATTTGATATCGCTGTTGGATCTAAGCAGCCGTACATTATTCAGATTTCCTCTTCAGTTGAAGTTGTAATGGCCCCTATCAAAGTCAGCTGCTTGTTGGTCACTACGCACCTCTTGTGCATATTGTGTATACAACTAATTCTTTTGGAGAACTTTATTTATATTTTGACTGATTATCAGCGAATGGGATTATTGTATCATCACAACGCGTTTAATGTTATTTCATATGTATGAAAAGTTAAATTCCTTCAAATACTGGGACTGTGAAGTATACGGAAAAGACACAACTCTAATTATATAAAGGAACACATTATATTCATAATTTAATTTTGACAGTTTAAAAATTTATTACGTTATTATTACTGACTTACACATCTAAAGAGTGGACAGCTTTAAGAAGAAAATGGTTAATTAACATGGTTAATTAATATGTTAACTTTAAATTTGTCATGAACAAAGTAATTATCTGAAACAGAATCTCCGTCAAATATCGTCTGATCTTACGATTATAACTATACATAATAGACTGTCATCGACTGTAAGATAACAAATGTTCATAATATCATCTGTAGTACATGTAATGTAAAAGTAAAAAAAAAAAAAAAAGTAAAAAATAAACAATTTTATGAAAACATAAATATCAATAGTAGGAGAAATTCGTAAGAGATATTCAGTTCCAAGTCACCACAAGTAAATTGTTAAAACAGATAAAAGAGAAAATGATATCCGAGAATTTTAATGTAAATATGTGAAACCCAAATAAACATTTGCAATTTGACAGTCGCACCTGGTATTATAGATTTTTGTACACGTGTATCTCCTAAAAACAAAAATATAAATCTGTCAACATGACTACATTAAAAAATATTAAGTTTTACTCTCTTATGAAAAAAATACATAAGAAAAAAAAGAAAAATAACATAAAAAATAAAATAAATAAAAATAAAAATAGATACAATAAAATCATGAAAATGTCAATAGATGAACAGAATATCTGGATTGCATTCTAATTCATACGTATATACTTTTCCTAAAATTTTAAACAAATGAATAAATATGAATATCTATCATTCTAATTATGAGTGTATAATAATATATTAACACATAGTATATTTTCATATTAAAATGTTTAATAATTTATTACCATATAGAGTATTTCTATTTTCGTAATATAACGAATTTATTAATTCAATTTGATTCTTTATTTCTTTTTAATATAACAATCTGGTAAAATATGGTATCTGAACTTTTTTTAAAAATCCTCTTCCCCTAGCGTTCTAAGATAGGTAACTAGTGGTCAAAGATAAATGCTGCCGAGAATAAACGGTTTGTCAATTTGACCACTAGCTAGAAATCGTCACCAGTAATGTGGATATTATATATCTATAGTGCTCAGCTTTTTGCCATCGTTGCGTTAAACGTTCGCCCGGCCAGACTAAAAGCAAATAATATTACAAGAGTAATGTAATTATAATGAAATTCATGATCTATAACATAAACTGAACAGTCTTTGAAAAATCAAAGCTCTGAGGACGAAATAAATGTACATGTAAATCTAACAAATATAAGAAAAATATTAATTAACAAAGGAATCCCTTTATCATACCCTTTAAAATGATATTGCTCACGTGACCAGAAAAAAAATTCTTCACCACTGTTGAAATATATAATAAATCGTATAAAACTTGTCAAAATCCGTAGGTCCGAGGGATGACATTGATCAAGGGGGGATACGGCATGTGATACGGATTTTTCGATGTATTATTCTCTATTTATTCATGAAGAGCAGTTGAAAAAAATAGATATCAACAAATAAACCACCAACATGGAAAAACAGCGCTATTAAAACGGTTCAAAATCTTGAAGTTACTCTATAAGGCTTTAAACAATATCTTTATTATTCATACGTATTGGTCTACAAAAAAAAAATCATTTAATTTCACCCTTCCCCCCTCCATAAGAAGAGATTCATATATACTTGATATCAAATCAACTACAGAGTAACTGATACACGTATCACGCATAATTTGCATTTTTATACGTATTTAGAATCAACCAGAATATCCATTTCTTCTTAAATTCAAAACAACATAGACAATTATATATGTATTCAAATAGTCAAAGTATTAATCAGTTGCCCTTGTAATGTTGATATATCACTCTAATTGACTTTATATAAGAGCATCCTGATGAATTTCAATATGGTTCCCAAATACTGCAATAACAACTAGAATCAGTGTACCTAAAACAATACCAATGTTGTGGTAACAGAATGTCTTTATGCTGTCAGATCCTGAATTCACCAGTTTCGGAAGCTTTAGAATATAAAACAATATTATTAGCAATGAGGAACCAGAGTGAGTCATCTTTTCATAACCAATGTAGGTAAGGGAGATAATAAATTTGTCTCCCTTTTAGCCTGAGGACAAAGGGAGAGAATTTAATTATCTCCCTTACCTACATTGGTTAGGAAAAGATAACTCACTCTGGTTCCTCATCGGAAAAAAAATCAGTCGAATAAATTAAGTATAAGTATTTATGTCATTACATCTCAAACAAGAAACGAAATACTGTAATGCCAGTAATGCTCGGGTTAGTGTGTGATATACAATGAACTCAGAGTGTATTTTATCATTGTTATATAATATTTTTCCTGTGGTGTCTTGTTCTAATTATGTTTAGTTTATTATAGGTTTTTGTATTCTTAAGTTATACATGTATCCTAGTTCCATCCTCATGAGTTTGTTTTGGCCCTTGGATTTCGATTTTAAATGTACGGACTTATCCCATGGTTAGGTTACTTCGGTATTCTTTTGTCGATATATTGTAATATATCTGCTTTTTACAAATATTTATGAGTTTAATCCTTATTATCTAGAAAAAATCTAGCAAAAATTCCTTGTAACGAATTTAACGAGAACAACGTAGAAAAATTAAGGTTTTCGAATATTCTCCATTTCATTATCTGATATGTTTATACTACATATAAAACTGTAATTGTTGTGTTATTTTATGTAAATCCATAATAATTCTGAGTTCGTGCTGTCAAGTATTAGCTACTTCAATCTGCCGTACAACTTACCAGATCTACCAAAGATATGTAAAGGAACATCCCTGCTGTTAACGCAAGTATCCACTGTCTTGCTGTTTCGTCTGATGATATTTGGACACCGATGATAAAGCCAATAAATGCTGTCAGCGACGAAAACAGATTCGCAAGCACTGCTTTGCAGAATCCAATTCCAGTATTCAACAAGACTGCAAAATCCCCTTAAAGCATATAAAACACCAATAAACTCATAATGAACATTAATATTTTAGTACATGTCCTTATTTTTTTTAGGTATTATAAAGACGTGTCAGTCAAGAGCACGAAAATAACTCGAATGACGATCTGTAAGTTTTCACTAATCACATTTTTTAAAATTAAAATACAGTACATTTTAAATGAACTTAGTTTTTACCTAATTCATGTGGTAATTCGTGACAAAATACAGCAATAGTAAGGGAAAGTCCTTCTGGAATACTACTTGTGAAAGCTGCTCCTAAAGCTAATCCATCGGCAATGTTGTGAATTGTATCTCCAATTATTATCATTATTGCCAATGATGTTATTCCTGAAAATAAATTGAAATAGCTGCAAATGTTTTGCATAGCACTTGATAGAGGTTAGCAAGAAAAATAATTATATTGATAAAATTGTCTACAGATGCTGGAATATTTAAAAGTCATATAAGCCTTCATTGACAGAAAATAAAATAAGATAGTGTTTTTTTCATACATCAGAGGGTCAGGGTAGATAGAGATGGTTAGGTTCCACAAAACTGTTTTATATCAGCCAATATTATGCCAGTAATATGATGATCGGATTGCGATTTTTGGTAATTACACTCTAAAGTATAATTTTGCTAAAATTACTTACACTGTATATAGTTACGTGTCAAACATCTACTTAATACGAATTTTCATCCGTTTTTAAAGCCTCGCTTTAACTTTGAGCTAATTTTCAGCAACACGATGTTTTGGTTTAAATTTTTGTCACCACAAACATAAAGCGCACTTGTATCAAGAATTAATTCACCAGATCCCTTCTTTCAAATGTTAATCCTTCGGAAATTATATTATATTTTGGTCGGGATAGTTTTACATTTTTGATCGTTGTCAAATAAATTTGTTCTTCATCAGTTTATGGTATTATTTCAGATTTCCACAATTTTGGCCTTGAACCCTCCTGATCAGGGGAGAATAAATTGAAATATGCAAATGCAGTGCTTCAAATTGTTATCATTGAAAGTTTATGGAAATTTACACTATTAAATTATTGAATTTATGCTAGTTACAATGTATATTTTATTGTAATCAATTGCATTCGTTTATAGTATGTACGTATTAAATGGCTAGGAAGGCATCGTCTATTTCCCAAAGACGAAGGGAAAAAGCTGGTGCCTCAGGGAACACATGATGAACTTGATATTGCGTTATTTGTTTGTATTCTGTCTGTTCCAGTATTGCATGGGTTAGTTCCAAGTGTACATTCACTCCACATAAGTCTTTACCTGTTTCGTCATCAGATGAAGACTTTAAACTTTTTTCATCAGCAGTATTACTGATCTGGAGAAAAGAAAAAAAGAAATTAAGAACTAGCGCCATAACAATTTTATACCCATTAAACAAGTAAAATAATTTACAAAGTGACATGTGAAAGAAACTTATAAGGGCTATCAAGATACCCCAAAAATAGCCTGCAGAAATAATTTTTGTAACAATGCAAAAGCATAAACATGAACTATAAATCAAATAGATAAACAGGTATGCAAACACCTGCACCAATGAAAATTTTGAAAAGGGGATTCCTGCGATAAAGTAAAACGTATCTGTTTCTTTGATAACCCCCTAAACCGTTATTGCTTAGTCCGTAAGACTCGTATATTCGAGTATAGAGAATGAAAAAGATATCTGAGGTGGCAAAATTTAAGCTGGAAAATCACAATATTATTAATTTCGTGATACGATAGCAAAATTTTTGAAGGAATATTACGGTACGGTTTGTGACAAATATTTAATGCAATAGACGAACATTTAATTATTTTATTCAGTGCCCCTCAAGGTCAAGAGATGGAAATCAAAATCGATACTTGACAACGAAGAGCAAGGTTACATAACAACAACAAAACCCTTCACCCCCAACATATCCAAAATTTTCTAAAACATTTGTATGAAATATCCAAGTTACGGGAAATATGTTTAGTTAACTTTTAAATAACTTCACAAAGAATAGTTCAGTATTCTGTTTTTCAAAATAGTTAATTTTTTCACCTGTAAATTACTAAAAAGGCGCACCTAGATCCAGCGGTTGAAGTATAAGGCTTATGGAAATATTTATTATAAAATTTAAGAGTTAAAAATACTGCTTGAGTCTTGTTGATTTGTGACAATGTGCAAACGAGATACATGTACGTATCAAATATTGAGAAAAAAACTTTTTTTTATTACTTTTATATAATTTATATACGCCTTGTTAAGTCATTTTGTCTTCTTCATTTAATCATTTAACAAACCTCTTCGTCAATTTGATTGATATCACCATTTTGATTTTCTGGCATTTTGTCAGGTATTTCTAATTCGACACGCCTTTCGTTTTTCTCATTGCTTGGTGCAAAACCCTGTCAAGAAAATAAGCTTGATACAACTTAAGAATTCATGATAAAGCATTAGTTTGAAACGAAGAATTCATGATACAGCATTAGTTTAAAACGAAAGTATAATCATGAAAAACCTGTTCAGTAAATAAGACAAGAGCATTCAGTATAACTACCACATTTTTGTGTATGTATATACAATAAACTCGTTTAGTGAACAATAGGAAGTCATCCTTGTTTATATATAGAGATACATGACCCCTTAGAAACCTGTTTACATCAGTATTATTTCGACATAAAGATTATTGAAACACAACATACTTAACAATTTAACTTAAAGGTACATGTACATGTGTTTGAAATGAAATGAAATATGAGGAAAATGTTGGTGAGAAATTCTTGACGCGGAACTAAAGGTTAGATCGTACATGTACTACAGCCTTCAATACAGAGCGTGTGCCCACTATAGGTATTGTTATGCCCAAGTGAGCAAAACATTCACTCAAACATAATTACACTAACTGAGTGAACACCATATATTGTCTTTACCTTTCTTTAAAGAGATCTCGCGTGGACCTTCAAGAAGAAGAACAACAATATATGTTCTTTTCCTATTTCTGTATGATGTATTGTAGTATTACATAGGTCAGTTTTTCCCATACAATAACCTACCTTCTGTTTTACCCTATTAACAGTATTTTTCATTGAAAACAGACTATAAATTTATCAAAAATATAATCTCCATAGCAATAACTCTCTAACATTTCAGAACATAAATAGAACTTACCCTCCTCTTTTTTATAACAACCATTATGATTTCTAGCAGGTAATAGACGTAGGTTGCTGTAACCGTAAAACGTCGAATTAAAATAAAATTACAATCCTTTTGTTTACAGTAATAAGTGATTTGTTTACCAAATATTGTTTGTGTGTCTGTGTAATAAAGTTTTACACAATTTTCAGTGCAGTTTGCTGTTTATTGGTGAACGGGGTATCCCTTGAGAACAGCCGATCTTCGGCAGAACATCGATCAAGACCAGAATCTAACACAGCTCGCAAAAATTGCGTTCTAAATAGTAATCTACGGGTTGATGCGCTGGTGATCATAATTACCGGGGTTGTTACGAAGAAACATACCGTGGAAAAATAATCGTTTTGGATGTTAATAAGAGGTTGTTCAACTAAATTTTTACGATTAATTCAAATGATCCGTATGCTAAGGCCAACAAATTACAAAGGTGCATACATTCACAATATCTTGGCAAAAAGTTGACATATATGTAGATTTTTTCATACGCAGTCTGAGCATATACTAATAAAACTAATGCTGGGTATTTTTCTTCGTTTTATTAATTGTTTGAATCAGTTCTATCATTTATCCCTATAAAATAGTAATCGTGTACGTTTCACAGTTCTTTTTAATTATTAGAACTAAAAACTGTGCTTCTGACAAACTGACTTTTGAAATTGCAGAATGCTTATATACTGTTAAGCCTACCTAACAATATTATCAAACAGTACCATATGTAGGATTCTACATGTACGTCTTCGCGTCCATGTTCTTTATCCTGGTTAGATATGTTATGATCATCACGAAAATGGCTATGAAGTCCTATAGCCTGAAACAAAACATTATGAAATACACTATTTTATTTTCAGGAGGAAGAGCAAATCTTGGACCTGGAATTGTTTTGTAGTATCAATCAGCCTTCCATTTTTGGGAATCATTATGTTATTTTTTTCTTCTAAAATATACAGTTTTTTGGGTATTATATTTACAATACTGCAGGATTTATTTTACATCCCGTTATTTTGACCATAAGTTTCCTTTCCCCTAAATTTTGAGCATTTGTTTTATTATTATTATTTCCAATTCCTTCTTGGCATAATAAAAACCGTCAGGCTATTTCTCACGGAAAACTAATGTATATATTATGGGATATTTTGTCACTTTTCTGGCTGCATTATATATATAAAGCAGAAATAAATGAAGGTACAACATACTGTTAATGAAAACATGACACCAGACTGATTATAACACTAGTCTTACAGAATTTTACTGAGTCCTTCTATAACGATTATAAGAAGATTACAAGACAAACACAAAATGACTCTCGGAAATTTGGTTAAAGGTTAAAAAATACATAGACAAAAAGTATTTGTATGCCCAATAGAACATAGTTTAACAAAAGAATTACCTCTGGTATAAGATGAACAATTGCTCCAGCCAACAAAGTTCCAACAGCTAACCCAAGGAATATAGACAAAAATGCATGAAACGCACCATTAAAGCGTTTGGAACACGGTAAAATAACAGCTCCTCCAATGGAACATATACAACATAGTGCATTAGCTGCCAGGCCATATCCATAAACTGGAAATTTATAGAACATTAGTTTAATTTAGTAGGCTTCAACTCCATTTCAGGGGTAACTGACTAAATTGTTGCTGTTTAGTTTTGAATATTTCAAATGCGGTTGCTCGTGAAACTAAGAAAAGTATAGAATCATAAAAGTGTATGTATTTTTAAATTCAATATATAAGAACGTAAGCAAGAAGAAGGAAACAGATTGATAGAATGAATGTATAGTTCAAATGTTTGATCAACTTAGTAATACAACTCGAAATCAAATGAACCCGGAAACTACGTATAATTAGAATAAAAATATATAGACATTCATATGCTTTTAGGATAAAATATTTAATTCTGTCCTTACTTTCCGCTGTGGTAGGCATGTTTGTGTATCTTTACTGATCACTAAAAATAAAACAAATTATTATATAACACTAACCCAAATGGAAATACAGGACGAAATAAATAAAAACAAATCTTGAGCTTTTCTTTCTAATTTTGTCAATCTAAATACGGAAACGTTTTCTAAACAGAAGTAACAGAAGAAGAAAAAAAAACACTGAACGCTCACTTTGTCTCTCGTATTAAATATTGCAGATTAGGCCCTTTAACGATACAAAGATTTAGTTATCAAAAACGTCATATTTGTAATAAAATTCAAACGAATAAAATTTTACATTGTGCACGGTGTTTTGTTCACCAGTTTAAATAAATGTCGTTAAAAACAAAAATATTAGTGTGTAAAAATTATTTAATTTTACCTTTAAATTGATCTTTTTTGACGGCAGAAACTGAAAAGATATCTCCACTTCCTGATGATTTCAGACAGCGTTTCACAAATCCATCAATTTCATAATCGATTTTTTATTTCATAAATTTATGTTTTATAATTATCACCTTTTTTTCTATATTTCTGAAATAAAAAAAGCAAAAATGTAAGTTAGGTTAGAGTTTGTGTGACGATGATAGATTATGATTGACAGATACTTTCCACCTATGCTTTATGACTAACGAGTTATACAGATGTCAATTTCTTATTTCATCACTTTAAAATTTAGTCTGTATGTGATAGATTCATATTAATGGACATATGCAGTTTGTACTCGGCAATTTCTTCGGATTGGGACGGAGTGGGGGATGTAGGGATTGGGAGGGCGTGTACAAGCCTTACTGAAATACAAATTTTATAAAATTAAAACTAAAGATGATAGAAAATTTCAATATGACACCCCTACCGAACCACACTATAACACAAAGAGAGTACAATATAAACATATATACAACTCCATAAAACAAAAAAGCACTAGAAAAAAAAAACACAGTGAGGACGGTAGCATGTTCAAATTGTCATCGTTTTCACTGCTACAATGAGGTGTCTGCTGGTGATTTAATTTGAATTTAAGCTTTTTGACCTTACCTTAACTCCTAATTCATTTTTCACGTTATCAATTTTATTTCTATATAGTATTGTTATATATTGTATGTAGATACCAAACACTTTTTTTTGGAAAATTGGGTTTCGTTGTCAAACATATGATTGTGAAAGTGGTGCAGTAGTTGATACACGTGGGGTTTGCGAGGATAGCTGCCGTTTCCGACTGTCTCAATGTAGTTACATGTATCTGTAGGATCTTCCGCATGCGTTTATTAGAGGTATGTTAAAAACTCTGTAATAGACACACCTTAACAAATTCCATGCTACTCCATATTTATACGTTGTATTATATTTTACAGTAGAGAGAGCGAGAAAGATACGTTAAATTGTTGTGTTTATCTTTACAATAGATAAGCATGAATCTGTAAATAGAAGCCGTTTATTACAGTTAAAGAGATTTTGGCCGACTGCAATATATATACTGTTCTGTGATTCTAATAGTGTCTGTTAAAATGGTCAAACCTAACCGAAATTATAATATTTCCCGGAGGCGACCAAAGAAAACACAGGTCAACATAAAGATATCAGCAGGCTGAAAAGCACTTAATCCTAAGGGAATTAAAAAAAGGGAGCACACACCATAATAAACATTATAAAGAAAAGTTACACAAATAATTACTAGTATATCAATGTCGTGCCTCATTTTTAATGATACATCACGATAAATGTCAACATTCTTATACGTTTAGACACACTAGTAAGCTTGTCCAATCAATTTAATATCATAGTTAATCATTACAGGGTACATCTAATATATAAGATGTAAAACTGCGAGTCTTTATATCGAATGCAAATTTTACAAAAAGGAAAATGTTCCATGTTTGAAAAAAATTGTTTAGATGTGATACAAGTATATAATTAAGCTTAATCAAATGATTTTCCAGATTTTATATTTATTGAAAATGTAAAATCTTTCTTTCCATGAAATTCAAGGATTGTAACATTTTTTCTGTGTGGTACACATGAGTGAGATATTTATTCTTTTGACGTTTTAGAAAGAAAATTGATATCGGTTACTTTTGTTATTATAGTATGTCAAACACATTTAATTTTCACTCCTACCATTTTTATACAAGTAATAGTTTAAAGAGCATAATTTTAAGACATGTATACCTTGTACTTGCATTTAGATATATGTTATAATATGTCACGTATCGTATTGATATAGAATGTGCTCTATAAACTTTGCAGTTTGTACAGTTCTCTTTGGCACAGTATGTTGACAGAATAAATGTATGTATTTAATTGGAAATGTCCTGCAGCTCACCAGTATTGTAGCCAGATTACACATTCATGATAAAAAAGGGCATGAAATATGCGAAAACTTCTCATTTAATTGGAAAAAGATTAATGGCAGCTAGATAATGTTAAGAAACAATTAACACCAAAATTTCTCTATACGACCCGGAAAAGCCTTTGTAAAACATTTAAAAACGTATTTTGAACATGCATTGTCGTGAGTACATAAGTAAAGTCAAGAAATACCAAAGGGATATTCGAACGAGAGAAAACTCGTAACAACTGACAAACTCCCGAGAACAACGAAGACAAGACCAAAACAATACATGCACTACAATTAAAAACTAAAAACATATGAACAACATGGACCCCACCAAAAAAAAAAAAAAAAAAAAAAAAACCGGGGGTAGACTGCTTCCTGCAGCACACCCGCCATGCCGTCCATTGTATATTTCTAGAATGGTATAGTTTCGGGTATGTATTTTTTCTTACCCAGTTAGTTGGGTCATTTTCTCAAAGTTACAAATGTTAACCTTATTGCACATTTCCAAATGTTTTGCAATCATTCTACATATGGTATATGACAGTACTGTAAAGAAATAGAATACATAAATTGAACAATGAAAGAGGAGTTTTAGGTCACAAGCACTTAGAAATTAAACCTATAAGGACTCCAAGTTTTGAAAATCAAATTCTACTACCTTATTGCACATCTACATATAGTGTATGATACTGCTGTATAGAAATAAAATTCTGTCTCCATCTAGTTCCTATTTATTTTCATACAGTTTAGAAGGGATGATATTTAGCACGAAGAAAAGTATTTTAACTTTAAGATGATTCAGGTAAAATAAAGTTTACCAATCAAAATGTCCATTGATAAATATTTCCTTCTGTCTGCACGCAGTGCTAACATTAAGGAATGCCGTTAGATGTGCAACGGATTTGAAATGGTAGCAACTTAAAACTTCAATCTGAAGTTGTAAGACAAGCTAGACTCACTCTAGAAATTTTACGGTCCTCATTATGACTGGATTAACCGACACAAAGTTTATATCTCACAAATGTGAATAGATATCTTCAGTTAGATTTCACGTGTTGCTGGAATTAACTCTTCAAAGGATTTGACACTCTGTCAGATTTTCCTAACTTGTAAAATGGCGGCTGTCATTAAAGGAGAGCACCTGATATCACTCCCGGTTTTTGTGGGGTTCACAGTGCTTGTGTTTTGGTTTTTTCTGTTCGATGAATGATTTTGTAGTGTTTGCTTTCCATGTCAGTAGATTTGTTCTCACCTGCAAGGTGAATGTTGTCGTTAATGGGACAGGACTTGCTTATCCTTTGGGAGGATATGATGTCACTCCCGGTTTTTAGTTGGAGTTAACATTACGAATTCTTTAGTTTTTATGATATCCTATTATGATTATCTTTTGTTAGCTGTTAGTATTTACTCCTTTGGTTGTGTCTTGTTGTACTTTTCCCCTGTAGTAATGTTTTCGAGAACACATGTATGCCTTGTATCTGGATTTTGGTCTTGTAGAATTTCCCCCCTGTCTTATTGCCTCGGTATTATTTTTTCCATATTGTAAATACCTTGTGTGTTATTTATTAGGGTTCCCTTTTCAAAAATCACAGATTAATCATGTTTATTATATTAGCGACCGTAGCACTAAATAGAGATTCGCATTATACTGCTAGTATAAGTAAGACTTCCATTCGAACCCATCTTCATTTATATCTTTCCTTATTCCGTAATTCGGCAGATGACGTCTTTCCCGTTAATGAATATATACAACTCGAACATTATATGTAAGAAGGGTACAAAAAATGAACTAGATTTTTGCATACAGGGAATTAATGGTCTGTGAGACGCCCCTTCCCTCCTGTCAAACGACAATAAAAATTGTATCAAGGATATACACAAAATACATATGAATTATGAATGAAACATATAAACAAATAATGACATGTTTATTTATTTTGTCGCAAAGGTTAACAGTTTTATGACTTATACATAAATGATATTTTTGTAATTATAATAATTGGTATTTACACAACAAAATTGTGTTTCAATAGTAATGGTAAATGACTACGTGTGAAATAGTTGTATATATAAATATATGTATGTATATTAAGGCATCTTTTTTCGGTTTTCAAGATGATTTTTCATTACAGATATATATTTTTTTGTTATTGAAATTTGCAATAATCAAGTAAGGCTAGCTTGAAAGGAAAGGACATTATTTTTTAGTTCATATTTAATTACCACGTTGGGTTTTGAAATGTTTTTCCAAGTGGTGAATGTTTCCTTGTGCATTAAATGCATGTATAAAATGAACATACTATACCTATGATAGGCGTCTATGAAACACCAGTCCATAATTCAATGTGTAAGTAATCGATAGATGACATAATCATTATTGGGCGCATTCATAAAAAAATTGTTCATAGGGATTTTTGTCAATTCATATCTTGCTGAAAAGCAAGCACTCTTTTATGTACATGTAGTATGTAAAATA
The DNA here is from genome assembly GCA_028015205.1 of Mytilisepta virgata. Classification (NCBI taxonomy): domain Eukaryota; kingdom Metazoa; phylum Mollusca; class Bivalvia; order Mytilida; family Mytilidae; genus Mytilisepta; species Mytilisepta virgata. The sequence continues at coordinate 16,654,919 of CM051520.1, read as the reverse complement.
TTCATGAAATATTACAAAAATAATAAAAACAATTAAGAATGTAGAGAGCAGAGTTCGGAGCTTAAGCACTGAATCCTGATTTTGGATGGACAGTTACATAATATGTGTCGCTAGTAGATCGTGAGACCTGTTTTCTTTGAGTAATTGGGAAAAAGTGAAAGAATAATAATAATAATAACTTTTAGTTCAAATCTAATTTTTTTTTATTTATTTAATCTGTAATAATATGAAACTAAACATGTAAATAATGATAATTGTTTTACTGTGCTCCTGCAATATCTGATTAAAAGTCATAAAAATTCATATAGATTACAATAAAAAAAATGAATAATGGTACACAATCTTACCTATCATATCATGATTCACCGGAAATTAGGCCATATAGAATCACGTGATTAAGATCTACAATATTGGACACTGGGAATAACAATGACAAGCACAAAAAATGCCTTAGCTAAACGGAAAATAATATTGAAAACCCTTTTCCTTAAAAGTATTATTTGAATTGGTTTTATGATATATGTATGTTAATGAACGTATTTCTTAAACGTTTCTTAAAATTTCGTTATAGAGTCGTTTTTTATTTGTCTGTAACATATAACAAACTATAATGATTTCAACGATCAACCTATGTCCTTAAAGCCAATCACTTGTCGTTAACATTTCACATTTTAATCTTCCCTGAAACCGCGTAGTCAATTTCAACCAATCTTTGGATGAATGATGTATGGAAGGCCCTCTATTTAGTACTTATCGGACAACTGCCAGAGTAAATTCTTGTTCCTGATTGACCAAATGTCAATACTTTATAGGAATGATGACTCTCATTTCGTTTCGACTTGGTGGCTAAGGTAGTGGCAATTTACTCTAACTCTGCATTTTAAACTTATTTGTTTACTGCACTTTGCTGTACGTTGTAACTTTTTGTAAGCTTCGATATAATAGCATGACTTATTAAAATGAATGCACAGTAAGGAGAAAACGAAGAATAGCTTTTCAAGAGAAACATTATTTTGTTGTTTATTCGAAATTAAGTCATTCTATTCGCCGGTTTGGCCCTTTTTTCCGTTGTTTGTATTATAATTTGAAAAGATAACCGTTATTTTGATGAGTTGTCAAAGAAATGTGAAGTTTTACAACGTATTCACTTCCAAACGAATGCATTGTAAAGTAGTAAAATAAACCTTTTTCCAAAATAATTGAAATAAACAATACCTTTCCAGAGAGTCGTGTTTTTTTTCTAATGTTGGCCAGCGTGCACGTGGATTGTCGCAAAAGTCACATACAGTACAATGAGAACAAAGGAAGTGTACTTAATAGGACGAAATTGAATACTCGTGCATAAAAATATCCTCTAACGTCTTATAAAGGACACTTCTATCTATTACATGCAGAGGTTTGTTAAGATATGTAAAAACTGTCTTGTGAACATTCATTTACTTCCTATATAAAATAGCATGGATATGGAGATAAACACATGACACAACATCCAATAGGACTAAACAAGGAAAACATTATTACACCTAGAACCTGAATTTGGACTTCAAAAACAGCAACCTATTTAAGCAAAAGAATGCATCATATCATAGCATACTAAAGAAATTTGGACATATGCACTAAATAAATTGGAAGGTATCAGACATGTTAAGCAGATAAAAAATATGTTTTTGTCATTTTTACAGCTGAAATTCATGTGAAACCTGGAACTGCAAAATGTACTATACGTGAATACTGTCCTCAAATACTGCAATAACAACCAGAATCAGTGCACCTAACACAATACCTATATTGTGGTAACAGAATGTCTTGACGCTCCCCGATCCTAATCTCACCAACTCTGGTAGCTGCAGATAAACAAATATTAAATTTTTTTATTTATAGTATTCATTAATATTGTTATATTCGGGTCAATGGACCCACCTTTGGCATTTTTTTAGTGTAAAGGTTAAATTGATATTTAATACCATTGCTTACAAAATCTGAAAATTCAGTAACAAAGTCCAAGTTCTATTTTCTATCTTTTTATTGCATTTTATATTTTTGTAAATCTACATAGAGAAAGCAGTATTTTTGCTTAGCCTCAATTTAGAAGCACAATGGTTTGTCAAATATTCAGAATTTTTGTATTTAAATCACCTATGGTTAAAAATAGAAGTAAATTTTCATAGCGCTAAATTTTCGAACTTCGACACTGCTACTTCGGGTTCAATTTTTGTAATATTTTGGGAGTCTCATGAATACTAAGGTTAAACATTCATTTTCATAACTGTTCAGTTACCTATTGTTTTCGTTGCATAAGATTCCGTTCATATTTGATGGAGAAATTGATAAAATTCCATTCTTTTGCAACTTCGAACTTCATTTTATTTTCGTTTTGGCAGGACTTCCGGTTTTTATCGTCGAGTGATATTTGTCTTTAAGAAGCTTATCATAATGATTTAACTATTATAAGATGTTGATTAAGTCAGCTGGCCTTCCAGAATTATGTTTGTATCATCATACATCCGGTATATTTTAATGGAGCTTGCATCAAAATTGGCACTATATTTTTGCATGTAGAAATCGTATGACTTCGTGACGCTCCTAGCATCCAAGTGAAAAGTAGATTTGTCAGTCTATGTATGAAAAGTTAGAAAACCGCGAAAATTGGAAATTAAACTTTTTGAAAATTTTTTATAGTTTTTGTCCCCGGCTGACAAAGGAAATATGAGTAGATATATAATTTTTATGTAATTTTGAGTGTTGTCAGCCAAGTAGGAATCTGTCAGGCCCCTGCCAGCCAGCAGGACAAGTGCTGATTTGCTGGCACTGCCTATATAAGGAGCGCAAATCAGAATGATGGGAGATGGTATCTCATACCCGACGGATACAGAAGCAAAGTATCCAATTAGTTCCTAGCCAAACATTACGTTGCCAAACTTATAACCTGAAGCAGAATAGTATATAGGTACATTCCGCAATATTCAAGATAGATGAAATCAATATTAATTTTCCTGAAATAATTATGAACAATTACTTTCATAATCGAAGTAGCTTTATGATAGAACTTTTCTTTGCTATTTCATCTGAGTTTCAACTGTAAAATGGCGATTATTTATTTCCAGTTAAGACAATTTATAAACAACAATTTAAGCCAAAGTTTTCAAGATTAAATGCAAGATTTATTTCCCATAAAGACTATTTAATACAGAAATATAAAGGATACTATCTCCCTCCATGCTGACGCCCCTATGTTTAATTTTTGGAGAATTTATTATGAATACGGAAGGCCAGCATCCGATTAGAATTTTTTTGTTGAACTGTTTTTAACTATGATCCAGAAACACTGCTGTAATTTTAATTATGAAAATTCATCAATATATTATTGAACAGTCAACATCTAGTATTTGTCTATGTCTGAGTCACCGAAGTAGCAGAACCAGCACTCGCCCGTCTATTTTAAATTTTCAAGTCTGTTTTTATTATAATTAAATTTCCATTGTTTGGCTTTTTGGATTAAAAAAGTGTTAATCAAAGTTTTTTTTAACGTCAGAATTTCAGACATTTTAGAATTGTTTGGTACTTTGAGGTGTTAGAACATCCTCAATATATAAAATCGTTATTGTTTCTATACCTCTAACATTTACCTTCCACCAAAACACTTTATATCTTAAACGAAAATACTGATGTTTTTCAACATTTTTTGGAGATTTTGTATTTGCAAATTAAAAAAGAACTAACCATTGAAAGGGAGAAATCTTCAGTAAAAGTAATGTAAGCTGTCCATGCATGTATGTTTGTTTGTTAAATTGTTTATATTTAGTTATGACATATAATAGGTGATGTATATTTCGCATGACCCATTATAGGCTTAATAGAATTATTCTATTCTATCTTTTACTTTCCTAAGTGAAAATGGTCACACTGGTCATAACTCTGTTTGTCAAATTGGTTTGCATATATTTGTTACTTTGAAAGAAGACGAGAAATATTTTAAGTCAGCTTTACGTAGAATTTATAAATTACTGAGATCTTAATTATTAATGGACATGAAGAAAGTTGTTAGCCTTATCTAATAGAGAAATGGTAACTGAAAAAAACGTAATTTTGTTTTGAAAATAAAATTTGGATGTCACAAAACGCTGATAAATACCGGATCTGAATAGAATCATCAATTTTTCAAGATTCATATATTATCCAAAGTTTTCAGCCTATTCTCAGGTCATTCGACAGGAATCCCAGACTACAGCAGTGCTCGGGATATTTAATGCATCGCCATTGTGTGCTTTTGATTACCTAGTAAGCATATTTCACCTTCACTTTGGTACTCCGTCAGTTTAATTGTGTTGTCAAAATAGAATTTGGTGTTAAATTTTTATATTGCCTTTTTATCAATTTCATTTTTTTAGGCATGTCACAGTCGGAACGATGCAGTTTGTTCTCTAGAATTTCTTTTTTTTTTACATTTTTTTTAACACAACAAGAATAATTTTATTGCACTTATTGTTCTCCAGAATTTCACTACTAACTTAGTATAAAACGTGTTTGTACACGATTTACTCAATTACCAAAATAAACTTATTATCTGCATCACTGACTAGTTATTGTGATGTAATTTTTTTTAAAAAGTTATTTATATCATTTCGAAACCATTTTATCTTACCATGTCAGATATAGATATATAGAGAAACATCCCAGCCGTTATGGCAAATATCCACTGTTTAGAAGCCTCGTCTGTTGATACTTGTACCCCAATAATGAACCCAATAAAAGCTGTCAGAGACGAGAACAAATTGGCCAATATCGCTTTACAGAATCCCATTCCACTGTTCAACAACACAGCAAAATCACCTTCAATCAAATAAAATCAATGCTTTAAATTTAACCATGATTATAAGTTTAACGATTACGCGAAACAACTAAAACAAGCTTAACCAACCCAGTCGTCAGACTTGTCTGACATGATTATTCATTGATTTGTTACAGAAATTACCAGTATTTAGCAAAATTCAAAAATAATAGAAATACTAAGGGTTCATTCCTTGTATTGCACATGGTAGATCTCCTTAGCTGAATTTGGCTTCCTATTTCGATATTTTTGGCTGAGTACTTCTTGTTTAATATAAGTTTGGTTTTTGGTCTTCCAAATGTTTCGGTTTTAATGCTGCTGATGAGAGGTAACTCCTTGAAATGCGTCGTATACAGCATAGTATAAATTTACTGTATCTAATATTAGTATCTTTGGATTGTTATTTTTTAACCCTGTTAAATTAAATTAAATTAATTGCTTGTCCCAAACCAGGAACTATAAAAAACTCTTTTGGTATATGCTGTTGCTCTTTGGTAACTTTCTACATGGAGACGATCTAATGCCATAGCTTGTCGATTCTATCAATGAAAATACAAATGTGCAATATTGGGCAGAATCGAATAAATTCATTATACATGTATATTTTTAATATCAATAAAATTAAATAAATCCGATGAAAGTTCATATAATTAATGTAAATTTACGTACCTACTTCTTATCTACATGTATACAAATATCGAAACTATCAAACTATAGACAATGGTATGATTTTTTTATTATTTTGAAATCTTACCAAGTTCATGTGGTAGCTCGTGGCAAAATATAGCTATTGTAAGAGAAATCCCCTCTGCAATACTGGTAGTAAAAGCTGCTCCTAAAGCCAATCCATCAGCAGTGTTGTGTATAGCATCGCCAACTATTACCATGGCCACTAACGGTGTTATTCCTGCAAAACAATGGAGCATTATCGCCTCGTTGAAATGTGTAACATGTAATCGACAGATTATATTGTTATGATTACCCCCTTTGGTTTGATATCACCGAAAGTGGCTTTATAAAATAATGTTGCATACTTCTTTCGCATGGTTTATCCTATCCTCTGTCTCATGATTTTTACGGATAGTTGAGTACTTATCAATCTAAACCTGCTGACATTAATTTGTGCCTGTTCCACACCAGTACCCTAATACTCGAAGGTTTTATTTCTTCTACTGCGACTATTTGGTATGTTGTTGAATCTGTGGCTTAGTGTTTTGGACACCATCTATATACTTCAATTTACCTACTCGTTCACTCATAATCCTTTTTCTATATTTATATTTCAAATTTAAAAAAAAAGCTTTTGAACCGAATATTTACTTTTCTATTAATTGTATACTATTACTTCGTTTGTTTGTTTATTTGGGGTTTTACGCCGTTTTCAGCACATTTGGATATTTCGGGGCGGCCAGTTTTTATTGGTGGAGGAAGTCGGAGTACCCGGAGAAAACCACCGACCTTCGGTAGGAAAATTGGCAATCCTTGTCAATTAAGATTGGAGTCGAACATACCCCGACACCGGTTAGATTCGAACTCACAACCTCAGCGTTGACAGGCTAGTAATCTTTAGTAGTCATAACGAACTACCTAGACCACCCGGTCCTATGTGAAATTCTAAACAGATACCTGTTCCTTTTTGTGACATTGTAGATTTTATACTCTTGTCATCACCAGTAATACTAATCTGAAACCGAAAATTTGGAAGATTAATCAACAGCAGATATATATTATCATGATTTTAATCTTCTCTCTACTATAAATCTTATCTGATATCAATAAAAAATAACATTATATTTCATTCAACTGATGTGGTTGTTTTCCATAAATCTTAAATCTTATATTTATTATGTATAATGGAATTTAAATGTAATAAAAAAATAAATGCCAAACGAATATAGGGGTAACTGTCATAGATACGTCTTCAATACTAAGCAGAAAACATTTATATTGTTTCCCTTTTCTGATACCTGGTCTAGCATCCCAGCCTGTTTTTCTACTGACTTTAACATTACAGGTTCAGGAATTCCTTCCTTGTCTGGAACAAGACCCTAAAAAAATATTAAAATACAATTCGGTATAAATCGGTGAACGGATGCAATGAACTGGTGAAGCAATTAAAACAATGTAACACTAGAAAATAAAGAACTATGGACAGCACTAACTTCTTCAAAAAAGAAGAAGAGCGAAGCAGGTGTTTTGGCACTTAAGTAGTTCATGTCCTGCATAGGGCATCCCCATGTTGCTATCCTACAAAAGGTAATGCAAGGTTGCAAATCAGCAATGGACATAATCTTTCGCAGAAATTCATGATAAGACGCAATATTAATAATTAAGGTGATTTTATGTATAAACATTATGTTATGTTTTTTGTGATCATTGTTCATTTTCTTTGCAACATGATTTTTTCTCATGATATATTTTCATTTAAGCTTGAATTTAAAGAGATTTAAATATTTTACATGAATGTTAAAGTTTTAAATTTTATGTTCATTTGATCTTTGATTGACATAACTGAATTTTCTCTGGCAGTTTTGCATTAACATTATTTTGCATTTGGTTTTCTTCTACTTTTGTCTTATACGTTTCAGTCGTTCTATGCCCCTTTTAACAGTTCGCTATTTCCATTTACATCCATAAAGAATCATAGGAATCGATTGCCCAATTGGCAATCACTTCCGATTACCTGATCACAGCTCGTCGGACTTTCGTGTAGCCATTTTAATGACAGTTTACGGAAAAAGTCGATACAGACACCGCCTTGAGCAGAAAACAATTTTCAGCCTGCGGACATCTCGACGTCGGGGCATCAATGTTAAAAAATGTTTACCATGTTTACGTTCAGCTTTTTACAAGGAATGCACAATACAGTCAATTTTGCAATCCATCAGGGTACTTTTCCTTTGAATTTGAACGTCAAATGCAATACTTTTACTTTGAACTGAATATAAGATTAAATTTGTTATTATTTACTTTGTAAGTACGGACACAGTCTTGCTCTTGAATAAGGCCATATTGGCCGAAACGTTGGGGAATTTTAACTTTGATTATTTTGCATTTGGGTTTGTTCGACTTGTGTTTTTTGCACGTTTTAGTCGTTAATTGCCCGTTTTAACAGCTCACCATTTCTATTTATATTCCTTGTATTTTAAACAAAAGCTTTTGATATTTTGTCGTATATTCGTAAAACATAACAAGAGGCTCACCAGAGCCTGTATTGCTCACCTGGAGTCTGGTTTTCATTGGACAATTAATCAACTATTTGACGTAGTTTGTTGAAATTGGTTCAATTGTTCAGGGAAGATCTGTTGTCTTGTCTCATAAATAAGTTCATATATTTAAAAAGGGTATAAGATGCAATGGTATGCTGCTTTATACGTTTGTAGTATTAACAAAATAAAAAAATGAAAGGATATTTGTCCTTGTGTAACTGCACCTACCAACAGGAAGTTGATAAAATTGACCAGGAATAATTGTGAACCTTAAATAAATGTAACAGAACCCGACCTCAAATTACACAAACCAATAACTGCTAAATAGAGTTTGGGATTCCCTTCAAAATTTCAGGGTAGGTAGATCTCAACATGGCAAACATTTTTCAATTACATTTCACTTCGATCTCAAATAGTTTTGGAGATAAATGACGAAAAATGTTAATTTTTGAAAATTTGACGAAAAAAGGGCAATAACTCCTAAATGAGTTTTGGGATTTCCTTTAAAATTTCAGGGTATGTAGATCTCAACATGGCAAACATTTTTGAAATTTACATTTTACTTCTATCTCAAATAGTTTTGGAGATAAATGACGAAAAATGTTAAATTTTGAAAACTTGACGAAAAAAGGGCAATAACTCCTAAATGGGTTTTGGAATTTCCTTCAAAATTTCATGGTAGGTAGATCTTGTCATGCTGATCAATTTTACTCCATGTCAGAATTTTTTATATCTGTAACGATTTTTAAGTTATAAGACAAAAACAACACATGCATCCCTATATTCTATTTTTAGCTACGACAGCCATGTTTTATGTCAGATCAAAATAAATTGAGGATCGTTTGTAGAGGACATGTCATAGATAATTCCTATTAAGTTTCAAACCAATCGGCCCAGCGGTTTCAGAGGACAAATTTTTTAAATGAAAAAATTTAGAAAATTTGACAAAAAAGGGCAACAACTCCTAAATGGGTTTTGGGATTTCCTTTAAAATTTCATGGTAGGTAGATCTCAACATGGCAAACATTTTTCAATTAATTTCACTTCTATCTCAAATAGATCATTCCTATTTAGTTTCAAACCAATCGACCCAGCGGTTTCAGAGGAGAAGATTTTTGAATGAAAAGTTTACGACGGACGGACGGACGACGGACGCAAAGTGATGGCAAAAGCACACCCTGGCATAGCCAGGTGAGCTAAAAAAAGATATACCGTCTTCTTTTTGTAGAGTGACCAGATCATCTCCAAAAGGTAAAATATGTATGTTCCTAGTATGAAAAATGAAAATATGATATAAATATTAATTTTACTTCAATTTTGTAAAAACAAATATACCATTATGCGACCATAATGAAAATCTATTTATATATCCTTATTTCTGATAGTGTTAGTGTTTTTCTTTACACAAAAATAATCAATGCAAATGGATAAGCGAAAAGCGACAATATACTCCACGTCTCTAAAATAATTTCAGCAGACAAGTTTTAATTTTTCTGAAAATAGAATAATAAATATGAAAAAGAATGTTTCATATTGAATTTATTTTGAATATTCTGTTTAAACATCGACTTTATACCTTAAAAAGACTACTCCAACAAATGGACATTTCTAAAGACCCCACGAATCCTTTAGAACATCAACACAAGGGGAAAATGTTCTTTAGAATATCAACACAGGGGAAAAATCTTTATAGTATATATCAAATAGAAACAATAAATAACAATTATCAATGTGAACTGCTTGGCAATATGTGCTCCGGAATGGTAGGCATGACCTGCTTCGTTAGCGGCATTCGTCACATTACTACTTTGTAACAAGAAAGGACAACAATGACATACCAATCAATCAACGCCACCACAAACCCGTATTATACTTACCTAATAAGATAAACATACTGTACCATACATGTGTATCAACTTCTACCTCCTCATGTCCAGGTTCTCCTTCAGTTTGTTCTGATACATTATACTTTTCATGTGGTCCATATATTCCTAACGCCTACAATCACAATTCATCCTATAACTCGTTATATATTGTTATTAAGACTCCAAATGAGCTTATTAACAATAAAAAAATATATTTTAGAAATTCTCTGGCGAAAATAAGCCAAAATGACAATCCCGTGTGAAAAAATCCACTACAGAGTGTCTGTATTCCGAGATTTCTCTGGTTTCAGTCGTTTGAGGTCAGATCATAAACAGAATCTGCCCTGCGTTTCACGATTCTCGATTGGTCGTAGCTTGTCGTAAGAGAAATCGTACGAGGGTTTCACAGACATAAGCGTAGAAAATTATCGTGATCGTACGATTTTTTTGATCGCGAAGAACTCTTTTGCTGTGAGAAAATAAACATCTACCATGTCGATGACCTAATCTAGCTGACAGTTCAGTTTTGGTGTGACAACAGTAGTTAATCTCATTAATCTCACCGTACAGTATCTGATGTACTTATATTTGTTAAATAAACATTAATTTATACCAATTTCGATTCATTATATGTGCATACTGAACAAAACATATCTCAATAAGAGTGCCGAATGTCACCTCCACTTTCAAAAAAAAAAAACAAAAAAAACACAAACATACAAACAAACATGGTGTATAGCTGAAATGTTACTCTCTAAAAATCTTTGTGTTCTGTATCACATTTTCTAGACATTAACTCATCCCTTTCCTTCGCATTAGTATTGGATCATTATTCGTTATTTTTTATGACTTTTCATACAATAAAAACAAACAATTCAACTGAGATTTAATTTCATAACGTACCTCCGGAATAAGATGTACAACTGCTCCTGTAAATAACGTTCCCACGGCTAATCCCAGAAATACTGACAAGAATACGTGATACGCAGAACTATAACGTTTAGCACATGGTAAAATCACAGCTCCTCCAACTGAACATATACAACATAAGGCATTACCTAGTATACCATATCCGTAAACTTAAAACAAAAAGGATAAAATATTAGTTACTTGATACTTTCTTATTACAATATTGAAAATTCCCTCAATAATTTACATATCTAGCTTTACATACATGTAAGACTTTAGATGCTAATTATAACAACATTTACAACAGTTTAAAAAATCAGAAGACTGGAAGGAAAAGCCACTTTGTGCAATACATAAAAAATTAGTCTTTGGATAGGATTTACATTTTCTAGCTTTTATTGATCATTATACTGATGAAATTATGTTTGTATTTAAGGTAATGGGTATAAAATAGTTATTTTTATTGTCACGATAAAATGAAAAAAAAAAGATTATGGGAGTTAATTTACATGAGAAAAACATATTCCATCGTATAAAACATACTAAAAAACCATTATTGAAAGTCGTCAGGTTTGGAACAGTGGGTCAAAAGTTCACGTCGCAAGAACAAGACAGTCCCTAGCTTTGACTCGAGCGGGAATACTTTCAATTAACACTGTATGTTTTATTTTGTCCGTATGCTGAAAAGTATCTTAATATCATAAAGAAAAGCAACTTTACATTCCGTGGCACTACTTAGAGTTTACACTAAATTTGTTTTTATATACATATGGAGGGATTTCTCACGTAAAATACATGAAATATAACAACAAGACATTCCGTGCCACTTCTTCCGGTTTACGCTGCATGTGTTTTTGTACAGGAATCGACGATTCAGTCTTGAAATTTAAAAAGTCGACAGTAGAGACAAGATAAAGCGATATCCAACAAGGACGCAGATGTTTTGTACATATGAAGGAATTTATCATACAATAGACTGCAGTTAAGTGCTCTCGCAGATATGATGAACTCATATTTAAAAAAAGACACAAAACAAGATTATGTTGAAAGTAAAAAAATTGCCTTTGTACACGTAGTTGAACGGATAAATGCATTTTCGAACAAACGAAGCTTACGTAACTATTACCTAGACTTATAGAATGATAGTCCATTAAAATAAATATACCTTGATCAGTCATGGGTATAGTATAACTTAATAACACATGTTTAATTCGAATTTATCTGAATATTTATGAAACGCTTTATGATATACAGATATGATGAACTCATATTTAAAAAGACACAAAACAAGATTATGTTAAAAGTAAGAAAATTGCCTTTGTACACGTAGTTGAACGGATAAATGCATTTTCTAACAAACGAAGCTTACGTAACTTTTACCTAGACTTATAGAATGATAGTCCATTAAAATAAATATACCTTGATCAGTCATGGGTATAATATAACTTACTAACACATGTTTGATTCGAATTTATCTGAATCTTTATGAAAGGCTTTATGATATACAGATACGATGAACTCATATTTAAAAAAGACACAAAACAAGATTATGTTAGAAGTAAGAAAATTGCCTTTGTACACGTAGTTGAACGGATAAATGCATTTTCTAACAAACGAAGCTTACGTAACTTTTACCTAGACTTATAGAATGATAGTCCATTAAAATAAATATACCTTGATCAGTCATGGGTATAATATAACTTACTAACACATGTGTAATTCGAATTTATCTGAATCTTTATGAAACGCTTTTCTCTTTATTTTTTTAATAATATGTTTTAGACATTCCAATATACATCCTGGGAGGAACAGAGAATCATCCAATCCAAAACAAAACCCGTATGTAGTATGACAACAATATGATGCAATAAACCATAGGATCTAGAGGAATTGCGCTTGTCCCAAGTCAGGAACCTCTAGCCTTTGTTAGTCTTGCGTGTGTTTTTAAATTAGGTTCATCTGTATGTTCCGGAGTTTAGTGTGCCGTCCATTTCGCTGAACTAGTATGCATTATTGTTTAAGGGCCAGCTGAAGCCCGCCTCCGGATGCGGGTTTTCTCGCTGCGTTGAAGACCCATTGGTAGCCTTGAGCTGTTTTCTGCTCTTTGGTCGGGTTGTTGTCTGTTTGACACATTCCCCGTTTCCATTCTCTATTCTAAAATCTGCCATGTTTCTCTTTGTACCACAAACATGCAATCACTTTAAGTAATCTCCATTAACAAGATCATAAAAAAAAATGATGAATTTTCTAGTTCATTTTTAGATCTTTTCAATTAATAATTTAAATTTCATATGAATGCAAATATATATCATATGTACTGACTTGATTTGTTCGTATATTTATACAATGTAAATAAGATATCCAATCAACAAAATCAAAAGAAAAAGTGGTGATTTAAATGTCTTGAAAAAGATTCATGTCTAATTCTTACTCTCTGCAGTTGTTGGCATATTTGTCAAATTGATTCGAAGGTCTGAAAATAAAATAAAAAATAGTATCAAATGACAATAATTAGTAAATATCGGCAAGATAATACCGAAACAAAAACATGAAGTAACAAGGTAATGCTACAAATTTTAACACCTGTCCTTTTTTAAACAATTTTTTTTTTCTAGTAAAGCTTTTAAATAGGTTCAATGACTGAAAATAAAAACCAGGCTACAAAAGTATACATCCTGGATGAATCATACTCACCTAATTGTCGAGTCTTAATTTGCAGCAGTATAAAAATTGTGTAAAATAATAAATAATGTTTTTACGATATGCATAAATGTACATTCAATACGCATGCCGTCTAAGTATTGATGTTAAAGTACATGTAAACTTAGGATTTATTTAAATGAACTGTGCACTTTTTGTGTTGCGATGTTGTTATTTTGTGTTGCTTCATTGTTTGCCTTTCTGCTGGGTTTTTAACAAAGTCAACTTTAAAATAAATCCGTTTTTTATTTTTTTTTTAATAATTTCATTCATTCATTCTCCTTAGCTGAAATGTGGCTTCCTATTTCGGTATTTTTGGTTGAGTACTTCTTGTTTAATATAAGTTTGGTTTTTGGTCTTCCAAATGTTTCGGTTTTAATGCTGCTGATGAGGGGTAACCCCTTGAAATGCGTCGTATACAGCATAGTATAAATTTACTATATCTAATATTAGTATCTTTGGATTGTTTTTTTTTCATTTATTCTTTCTATACATTAATATAGTAAAATTTGTAAAAAGTAAGGAGTATCTCCCCCGTGCATAGCTCTGTCCTTAGATGGTTTTGGCTTTACCCCTTTTAATAATTTTTGTATTTTTGAATTTTCTCTTCAACCTTTAGATCGTATGGTGTGTTATACATGTCGATATGAATGATTTGTCGGCAAATACTAAATCTGTAAGATGGAGCTCTCATTCTTTATATTTATAACGCATATTGTCATACGTATGTTTTTCATTAATCATACTACACACAATTTCTTAATTTAACAAAAAGACCAAATTTAGACATTCTTATATAATATTTCTTTATAGATAGAAATATGTCACAACAATACTTTAAACGTAAACATTATATTTTTAAATCACACATTTAAAAAAAACGCAGTATGTATTAAATCCTGTTCCTGCTAAAAAGAACACTGCGACAACAATACCATGGATCATTTAAATAGTAGTACATGTAAGTACGCAATTTCGAAAATAACATTTTAAGGCGTATTAAAATGTGTCAACTATCATAGGATATAATTGTACTTATACTTATAGATACAATCAAATTAAAATTTAATACATTTAAAAATAATTATTGTAAGTACTAATAAACAAAAAAAACAAAAACAAAAACAAAAACAAAAAAAAAAAAAAAAAAGGAAAGGTCTACAATGATATATGATATATGCCAATCAACCAACGCCATCCATCCTAAATACCATCAGACAAAAATAAAACAAAAGAGAGAAACAACATAGTGTCACTAGGTACAGACACTGAAAAGTAGTGAGAATATTTAATTCCATCCCCTAGCCAGGAACCTTGTATTTTCAGTGGCTGTTTCTCGTGTACATTTGTACTTATTGTTATTTATTCCTTGTATTGAATAATATTTTGTTAGATTTACAATTACCTTAATTATTTTATTTTTACACCTATTATTTATTGCCTATCTTAATTGTGTTGTGGCCTACATGTATTTCTCCTCGGTGAATGCCCAAGATGAACCCTAGATGTAATAAATTTCGCCCGTTTTAAATCCTGAGGATCGGTTGTGATAGAAACGTACCTTTATCAATAATTTTTCCCAATTCTTAGGACGATTCTCAATCAAGTGCGTAGTTTGGTCTTAGATATTTTTTGCATGAATGCTGTTGTTTTCTTGTTTCGTTTTGTTTTGGAGGGGGGGGGGACTTCAAATGTACTTGATATTTATCTCTAAAGTACAGTGCAGCCAATTAATGTTGCAAATTATACATTTATTTCAACTTCTGATTATTATGTACGCCAGAAGATACTTTTAAAAATGTTCACACCTAGCCTTTTTCTCCTTTCATGCTGGCAACATTAAGTGGAAGGCGACACACATTATATACACATGTTATAAGCGAACTTAATCTGATTAGTAAAGTAAGTGCTTCTTGCAAACATTATAACTCTATTTATTAATTATATGACCAGAAACCTACCTTTCTTACTAGAAATATTTTTACATATATTAACATTACTAATAAGAGTATAGCATGTTTCCAGTTTGATTGTCATGAATCAAAGTGTACTCTCGAACCAAAATTATTAATTCAATTTGGACAAATTCTACATTTACAATATTTTACGATCTCGGTCCATTTCAGTCTGTAACAGCATAAACACATTTGATTTCTCTACCCTCTATACCACCATTCCTCATTCACAACTGAAGGAGAAGTTGAAAGATCTAATTCATAGATGCTTTCAAAATAAAAATGACAACAGATACATATACCTTGTAATTGGTAGAGATCAATCATACTTTGTTAAAAACCACTCTAACAAAAATATACAGAGGACGAAATTGTCCTGATGATTGAATTTTTGATCTACAACATATTTTTCCATTTGGTGGAAGTGTTTTCCAACAGGCAATTGGCATTCCTATAGGTACTAATTGTGCGCCACTACTGGCCGACTTGTTCCTTGACGCATGTGAGGCAGGTTTCCTGGGCGGGCTTCTTAAGGAAAACAGAAGACGTTAGCCCGTACCTTTAACTTCAGTTTCCGCTGCATAGTTGATGTTTTATCGCTCAACAATTCACGTTTTGGGAATTTCTTACATCTCATCTATGCAAATGAGCGCGAAAATAAGGATACCACAGACACTGCCAAGTCTGCATCTTATCTTCACCTCGAAACTGACACCAGAGGAAGGTTGAATACAAAACTTTATGACAAACGAGATGACTTTGACTTTCCACTCGTCAACTTCCTATTTTTGAGTGGCAAAATTCCAGAAGCGCCGGCGTATGTAGTATATCTTTCACAACTCATACGTTATTCCAGAGCTTGTGACATGTACATTGACTTCCTGGACAGAGCCCGGCTCCTGACAGAAAAGTTGCTCAGACAAGAGTACGTTTCTCCTAAGCTGAAGTCATTCTTATTAAAGTTTTATGGGTGTCATCATGACCTGGTTGACAGGTATGAAAAAACCGTTTCCCAAATGAAAATGGACCTGTTCCATTGATATTATCCCCTCCTCATACCGGATTTAAAATGGGCAGCATGGCGGGTGTCCTACAGAAAGCAGAGTCTGCTTACTCTTCCGGAGCACCTGAGTCTACCCCCCGTTTTTTGGTGGGGTCCATATTGTTCATATGTTTTTAGTTTTTAATTGTAGTGCATGTAATTTTTTGGTCTTGTCTTCTTCGTTGGTCTCAGTTGTTACGAGTTTTCCCTCCTTCGAATATCCCTTTGGTAGTTCTTGAAAATTTAACTGTTATTGAAATGTACTGATTGAACATGTCCGATATGTATGTTTACCATTCTGGTGGCCTTGCGACAGTATATACAAAAATAAACTGTGATTGTAATAATTAGATAAAGTTCGAAGTCCATGTAAATCATGTAAATCACCCTGTCTATTGCCACACGACGGGACGAGATCATGCGCGACTGGGGACATAGATTTTAAGCGGTGATGCAGAGGGAAGTTGGTGTTTGCTTGCAGAATTCTTCAAATTATTTATTATTTGAACAAAACAAATCACTTAGCGGAACACTGTGGTTATACTTGAAGAATTCAACCCATTTTGCCGAAATAGTCCCCGAAATAACTAAACATTCCGAAACAATCTTTGAAAGGTTTTTCTAAATTTGGAAGTACCGGTGATTTTTGCACGATTATGTCTTATCTGTAGCAGATTATTTGTGTTTATGTTGTTTTATATAGTGTATAGCTAACGGGCTTATAATCATCACTCCGGAAAAATATGGTAATGTTATTTTTTGGACCAATATATGTTGTGGCATATGTGGACAGTGATTCTGTACAGCAAGGGGACAGTGATCAGTTTTTCAGAATTACCTGTTTTATTTAGAGCAGTTTTGTATTGTAAGGATGTTTACCAAAT
This sequence comes from Mytilisepta virgata, assembly GCA_028015205.1. Lineage (NCBI taxonomy): Eukaryota > Metazoa > Mollusca > Bivalvia > Mytilida > Mytilidae > Mytilisepta > Mytilisepta virgata. The sequence continues at coordinate 16,637,527 of CM051520.1, read as the reverse complement.
ATCAAACAGAAAAGTGGTTTGAATAAGCGTGTTTACCAATTATTGAATATTATATTCAGTTCATAAAGAGGTGTAAAGGTAAAGGGTAAATTTGTTTATCGGAATAAAAAACTAGTCATAAACATTCAGAAACACATTGTTACGTTTTCATATGAAAAATAAACATACGGAAATTATCAGTTATGTCAGTTTTATGCTCTGGTGTTAAAAATAGAAAACAATACACTTAATACACTAAATTATTAAAAAAATAATAATAATAAATAAATTTAAAGAAATATGCTGTACTTTAAAAGCCTGTACTTTAGGGTCCCACTCTTTATGGGGGTATAATAACCATAACTCTTCCATAACTAAACCCTAACCCTAAACTCTAACCGAACCCTAGCTTTAAAGGAGTGGACCCCTAAAGTAAATGGAGGCCAAGCTATGAATATAGAAATTGCAAATTTTGTGTATTAACACCGGCCATTTTATCACTGAAAGAGGGGGGAGGGGGGCTTGGATTTATAAACAAATTATGCCCAACTTGATCTGAATTTAAGAAATAAAAATTCCCACTATGTATAAAAAAAAATAAAATAAGCCTAAATATTGAAAAAAATGTTCTCCATGGCATAGATTCTCTACAAAACGTTTGTAGGTTAACCTTCAAGATTTGTGTATGGAAGTAGAACTAGAAGGACGATAAAGACATTGTCAACTATTAAGGTCTATTAAAGTAGGTAATTTAAGATTTTGGTATTTTGTGATACTTTTTATTACTACCACTGGGTCTATGTCACTGCTGGTGGACTGTTAGTCCAAAGGGCATTATCAGCCCAGTAGCCAGAACTTTTGTCCTGGCATGATTCATTGCTTAAATGCCTTTAAATTTTCCGTTCAAAATTAGTCAAAAATTACCAGAAATTTCTATGGCTCTTCCTTTTAACTGATGCAGAGGTAACCCTTAGCTGAGTTTGGATACCTGTTTGTTTTAATTGTTTTGGTTTTAATGGTTGTGCTTATTAATTCATCATTATATCTTTAACCGGTTTTCCAATATTTTGAAATGGCCATACAGTGCATCAAAATTATTTCGGTATTTTATGATACGTTTTATTACATATTTAACCTCTGGTTTATTTATTGTACAATGAATAAACCCTTTCGTCTTTATTGCGCGGTATTAGCCGGGGGATTGAGTACAGGCGACTTAGGGAGACAAAATGACGACGTCATAAATTTAATTAAACGTGTGTGTTAGTTTAACCCCAAAGAGTTCTAATTTATTGGGTTGACCCATGTTTTTTTCATGAAGCAAAAGTTAATCATATATAAGGTAAATGTCTACAATATTCCAACCTGAACAATTATATGTAGAATTTTTAATGAACTAGAGATCCAGTGTAAGACGTGGATGGTCATATAATTCCTAATATAGTTATATTAAGTGAGGAATCCACAATGCCAAATTCAAATTCTGATATAAGGACCCAAATGCTAAAAATTATTTGAGTCACTTAAGAATGAAATGTAGGTGGTGTGTACTTAAATGTTAGTGATCTGTGTTGAACTAAAGAAGATGACTGTAGTTGTAGATTGTCATTGATATATCATCACATGCTTTTTGTAAGAAGTAAATGTTGCTGATATGTGTTGCACTATACAAGATTACTGAAATTATGAATTATCATTAATACGTTACCATAGGTTCTAATAATACACCTAAATGCAAAAATAATTTAATCAAAGTTACTTAGGCATAAAATGTGGGTCATTGTAACTAAAATGTTTCTGAGTTGTTTTATACTAAAAAGACGAATACAAATATGCATAAATACATAAATACAAAAATTTAACTAAATGTCACGCAAGCATAAATCATAGCTCATGATCACTCAAATGTTGCTGAATTGTGTTATTCTTTATCAGATGATTGTAGTCGTAAACTATCATCAATACACTACCATATGTTCTTAAGAAATATACCAAAGTCCAAATATTTTACCAAAGTCACTCAAGCATAAAATATAGGTCATGATGACTAAAAAATTGCTGACTTTTGTTGTGCTTTATAAGATGAATGCATAGGTATATCATTGATAGGTTTCTGAGAAATGAACACCTGAACGCAGAAAATTAACCGAATCACTTATGCACGAACTGTGGTCAAAATGACCGAACTGTTTGGAGAAATGCATTATATAATGTAAGACGATTATTGTAGTTAAGTACAAAATGTATCATTGATATAACACAATGGATTCCTAGGATTTAAAACGAAAGGCAAAACATTATAAGTCACATTAAATGTAGGTCTAAGTGACTCAAATGTTGTTCATTTGTGTTAATTCCAAGTAGGTGATTGTACTGGTGTAATATAATTTATATATTACAATGGGTTTCTTAGAAATGGGTCTAAATGCAAAGACTTGACCAAGTGGGATGGACGGACGGACGGAAATTATTGTCAAGCACAAAAATCCCATCTATCTTATCTATTGTATCAATACTTAAATAGATAGGCTTGTCGTATTGTTAAATTTGTACCATATGTTTGGAGGAAAAGGAGGATGAAGAAGAATTGCTTAAGTTGTTTGAAGTTAGTGTTATGTATTTTTTTCATGTTAATTTTGATTCTATAATATAATTATCATAGTCAAGATATTGTATTTAAATAAATTAATTTTCCCAAAAATATTTTGTTGAGTACAATGTATATTATGTAACTAAGTAATAGAAATTTTACTCACATATATCGTTAACAACCGCAGAAGTAATGTCGTGAAATAAAATTTAATATTCTGTTTATAAATGTTATTTCGTTATATCTTCAGGGGCATACAAAGGGTCTTTTAATAAGATTCCGACTCACTATTGGTCTATTACGTTGCATTTAAAATTATGTATTCGGTTTGTATATATTTATAATTTAACTCAGTAACTAGTATTTCGAAACTTGCGTTAAACTGATGATAAAATTGATAAATGTTTCATTATCTCTATCGGGCTAAGGGAGCAACCATTTTATTTTTATGGGGGCTAGGATCAAATTTGAAATAAAGAGGCAGGACCACGATTTTGGCAAAATAAAAAGACTGGACCACTTTAGGTGTGATAAGAAATGCTGGACCTGTATCAATCGGGAATTTGTTTGGTTAAAAATAAAAATTTAAACCGCAAAAAAAAAGCCGAAAAAAATCCAGGACCAAAATTTCGACGGAAAAAATAGGCAGGATAAAACATTTAATCCTACTAAGTACGCCATAAAAATCAAATGGTTGCTCCCTAAGCTCTATCTCGATTTAACCTTATATTGTTGATATATAGATTGACTCTTTTCTTCCACATCTTGTTTCGATTTTCACATTCCCGATCTAGTGCCCTCCTGATCACGAAAAATACATACATATATTGAATCAAAATTATTACCATAGAATGTTTGTTATACAAGAGCTTTAGTGCTAACGTATGTCTTTCATAAATGGTTGATCTGTCTCTTGTTCCACTGTAGTTTAGCTTGATTGAATAAAATGTACCCATAATAAAAAGACCGAAAACAATATATATTTGACGTTTCATATATTTACAGTTATCACTTGGCCTTTACATGTTTGTAAATATCGTTTCAGGTTTTTGAGGTTGTAACTGGATTTGAAATATCTGTTCGATGAGGAAAACTGTTTGTTTAGTAAAATTTACCAAAGTACGGAGCCCCGCAGGGGACACGACAAGAAAACAAAATTACATCATTATCTCAATTTATTATATCGTTATCTCGATTTTTGATATCGTCATCTCAATTTGTGATATCGTTATCTCGATTTATTATGAGATAACGATATAATTTGTTTTGTCGTGTCAACTGCAGGGCTCCGTAATTCTCTGTGTATCAGACGTCATTGCCACATTTCTTTTATCATTTTCATATTTTAAAGATAACATAATTCAGGAAGATATCATCAGTAAAACAAATGAGAAAGGAAGTTTTCAGCAACTTTTATCTTTAAATTACTGGATTTTTAATGGTTTAGCATTTGACTTTAATCTAATATATTCTCTAGTTATCGACACAAATCTTTGTTCAGAAATAATTTATCATAAAAAGTATAAAAGTGAATGGAGATGGTATGATTTCAGTCATTAATTGGCCCCATCTGACATGAAAAAATAAAATTAAGATTTCAGATTCGAATTTGTATCATTTTTATCCTATTATAATTGTTTGGTCAAAACAACTAAGAGCAACATCCTTGTCCAAAAAGATTGTTTTATATAATGCTTGACTTACATCAAGACACATTTCAGTAAAATATTTTTATCGGCAAGGCTGTTGCTCATATCAAAATATTTATTCCAAGGCAAAAAAATAAGTGAAATTTGGTGCTTTTCATTGATTTCTTAAAAATTAGCCATCTTTGACTGCATGTTCCCGCTATTAGAGAAAACCTCGTGTTGACAACAAAACATGTTCCTTAAAATCCAACATTTTACGAGTACTTAATGATAGCTGAGAGTAGTAAATATTTTTACTACTTTTTGATTTTGGAATTCAACGGGCCACATATCAGGCCAAATCATACCATGTCCTTCATCAATCATATTTGATTAGAACTATCTGAAAATATGTTACCATATTCATTCCTTATCAGATCTATTTAATCTTTAATATGTCTGTACATTTTATATTTTCTGTAAGTTTATTACATATTTCCTAACACGGTATTTGTATTCAAAGGTATGCTTCAATTTAACTGCATTTTATACACAAAAGGTTTTACATTAAAATGCATTAGACATAATCCTGTTTGAACTGCATTTAATTTGATATTTGTATGTACAAAAAGTATCAAAAACGGCGTTTCTAACACTCAATAAAGGTTTGTTATATAAATGCATACATTATCGTTCATTATAATAAAATCAAAATTAAAGTCATGTACACAAGCTAGTCTTGTCTTTTTAAAAAAATTAGTATAAAATGTTTATAGGAAGCTTTAATGATCGACTACAGTCTTCCAAATGGCACTTAACAAGGCTGCTAGTACATTGTACATATATGGAACGCCGTAACTGCCTTATGTTAAAAACTTTCATTATATGATGGTACTTTGACATTATACGATGGTACTTTGACATTATACGATTGTACTTTGACATTAGACGATGGTACTTTGACATAATATGATGATACTTTAACATTATACTTTGCTTTGTCAATTTCGAGTAGCTCGGGTGTCTTCTGCAATTTTGATTTTACATTTTGATATCATTTGGTAATGTTTATTATTAAAAGCAACATAAATTATAATATATTGAAAAACATTTTAATTATTTTACAAAAGTCACAAAGAATGGATGATATTTTATTTCATTTACCTGCAGTTTGCTCTTGGAAGGCCGTATGACATTTTTATTGTCAAATGTTTTGAAAATATATTTAAAAGGGGGAGATAATCAAATTAGATATTTTACAGAGACGTCACTATAACTAATAACTATTTGTAAACTATTGAGATAACAAAACAATCACCCATATTTTTCTTTTTTAAAACCATTTTCTAAAAGTTAACTACATAGATTTTTTTAAACTATGGTTTGGCTTTAATACAAATCGCAAAATACCTATTTTTCCATATAGATTCATTATAGATATATTTTTTTTTAGTTACAGTTAATTTGAAAACAAGTAGGTTGGACCCCCCAAAGAAAAAAGAAAAAAAAGAGAGATGTCTCCAGCCGTCACGTTTTTTGACAGACCACAATGTTTTAAGTTAACTTAAGCAGAGACATAAAAAAATATGGCTCTGACCAAATGCTGTCAAGTTATTTTGTTATTGACCTCCCGTGCATTATTCCGGCTAAATAATAATGCAAGGATATGGAATAAATGCACATGAGACAGTGAAGCATATATACATCATACAGAAATGAATTTTAATGGGCTGTATGGCCATTTCGGCATATTTGGTTCCATCAAGTTGCCTCTTTCAAAGAAAAACCATAAGTAAATGAAATACTTTATTGAAGAGCTCTCATATATTATCTTCTGTCAAGTTTGGTTGTACGTATTGTCTATACAGAATTCCGTTATGTTATTCCACTTGATTCGCATGCTGTAGAAAATTTTCCTTACCTACTCCGGAACCGAAGACCGGTACCGAAGCATGTTTTTAGACGCACCCGGTATTCTTGTATGAAAATGGCGGAAAAAATAAACATCATTCTGGAAGAGCTAGGTTTGGAAAGTGTCATACCTACTTTCGAGACAGAGAAGAATGACCTGCAAACATGCATGACATTAAATGACACACAGCTGATTAGATTAGGCGTAAATACAATGGGTGACAGATTGAGGTTGAATGAAAGGGTAAGGTCGGAATTGCGCAAAGATGATCAGTTAAAAGAAAGTATAGCAGGGACTTCTTCTTTGTCTTCACGGTTGCAAGTATGCCCAACTTGATCTGAATTTAAGAAATAAAAATTCCAACTATGTATAAAAAAATAAAATAAGCCTAAATATTGAAAAAAAAGGACAAATATACCTAAGGAGCAATCAATAAAACGTAATCCATTGGACAGACAAACCCGGGAAGACAAAAAATGTTCTCATGGCATAGATTCTCTACAAAACGTTTGTAGGTTAACCTTCAAGATTTGTGTATGGGAGTAGAACTAGAAGGACGATGAAGACATTGTCAACTATTAAAGTCTATTGAAGTAGGTAATTTAAGATTTTGGTATTTTGTGATACTTTTTATTACTACCACTGGGTCTATGTCACTGTTGGTGGACTGTTAGTCCAAAGGGCATTATCAGCCCAGTATCCAGAACTTTTGTCCTGGCATAATTCATTGCTTAAATGCCTTTAAATTTTCCGTTCAAAATTAGTAAAAAATTACCAGAAATTTCTATGGCTCTTCCTTTTAACTGATGCAGAGGTAACCCTTAGCTGAGTTTGGATACCTGTTTGTTTTAATTGTTTTGGTTTTAATGGTTGTGCTTATTAATTCATCATTATATCTTTAACCGGTTTTCCAATATTTTGAAATGGCCATACAGTGCATCAAAATTATTTCGGTATTTTATGATACGTTTTATTACATATTTAACCTCTGGTTTATTTATTGTACAATGAATAAACCCTTTCGTCTTTATTGCGCGGTATTAGCCGGGGGATTGAGTACAGGCGACTTAGGGAGACAAAATGACGACGTCATAAATTTAATTGAACGTGTGTGTTAGTTTAACCCCAAAGAGTTCTAATTTATTGGGTTGACCCATGTTTTTTTTCATGAAGCAAAGGTTAATCATATATAAGGTAAATGTCTACAATATTCCAACCTGAACAATTATATGTAGAATTTTTAATGAACTAGAGATCCAGTGTAAGACGTGGATGTTCATATAATTCCTAATATCTATATTAAGTGAGGAATCCACAATGCCAAATTCAAATTCTGATATAAGGACCCAAATGCTAAAAATTATTTGAGTCACTTAAGAATGAAATGTAGGGGGTGTGTACTTAAATGTTAGTGATCTGTGTTGAACTAAAGAAGATGACTGTAGTTGTAGATTGTCATTGATATATCATCACATGCTTTTTGTAAGAAGTAAATGTTGCTGAGATGTGTTGCACTATACAAGATTACTGAAATTATGAATTATCATTAATACGTTACCATAGGTTCTAATAATACACCTAAATGCAAAAATAATTTAATCAAAGTTACTTAGGCATAAAATGTGGGTCATTGTAACTAAAATGTTTCTGAGTTGTTTTATACTAAAAAGACGAATACAAATATACATAAATACATAAATACAAAAATTTAACTAAAGGTCACGCAAGCATAAATCATAGCTCATGATCACTCAAATGTTGCTGAATTGTGTTATTCTTTATCAGATGATTGTAGTCGTAAACAATCATCAATATACTATCATATGTTCTTAAGAAATATACCAAAGTCCAAATATTTTACCAAAGTCACTCAAGCATAAAATATAGGTCATGGTGACTAAAACATTGCTGACTTTTGTTGTGCTTTATAAGATGAATGCATAGGTATATCATTGATAGGTTTCTGAGAAATGAACACCTGAACGGAGAAAATTAACTGAGTCACTTATGCACGAACTGTGGTCAAAATGACCCAACTGTTTGGAGAAATGCATTATATAATGTAAGACGATTATTGTAGTTAAGTACAAAATGTATCATTGATATAACACAATGGATTCCTAGGATTTAAAACGAAAGGCAAAACATTATAAGTCACATTAAATGTAGGTCTAAGTGACTCAAATGTTGTTCATTTGTGTTAATTCCAAGTAGGTGATTGTACTGGTGTAATATAATTTATATATTACAATGGGTTTCTTAGAAATGGGTCTAAATGCAAAGACTTGACCAAGTGGGATGGACGGACGGACGGAAATATTGTCAAGCGCAAAAATCCCATTTATCTTATCTATTGTATCAATACTTAAATAGATAGGCTTGTCGTATTGTTAAATTTGTACCATATGTTTGGAGGAAAAGGAGGATGAAGAAGAATTGCTTAAGTTGTTTGAAGTTATTGTTATGTATTTTTTTCATGTTAATTTTGATTCTATAATATAATTATCGTAGTCAAGATATTGTATTTAAAGAAATTAATTTTCCCAAAAATATTTTGTTGAGTACAATGTATATTATGTAACTAAGTAATAGATATTTTACTCACATATATCTTTAACAACCGTAGAAGTAATGTCGTGAAATAAAATTTAATATTCTGTTTATAAATGTTATTTCGTTATATCTTCAGGGGCATACAAAGGGTCTTTTAATAAGATTCCGACTCACTATTGGTCTATTACGTTGCATTTAAAATTATGTATTCGGTTTGTATATATTTATAATTTAACTCAGTAACTAGTATTTCGAAACTTGCGTTAAACTGATGATAAAATTGATAAATGTTTCATTATCTCTATCGGGCTAAGGGAGCAACCATTTTATTTTTATGGGGGCTAGGATCAAATTTGAAATAAAGAGGCAGGACCACGATTTTGGCAAAATAAAAAGACTGGACCACTTTAGGTGTGATAAGAAATGCTGGACCTGTATCAATCGGGAATTTGTTTGGTTAAAATAAAAATTTAAACCGCAAAAAAAGGCCGAAAAAAATCCAGGACCAAAATTTCGACGGAAAAATAGGCAGGATAAAACATTTGATCCTACTAAGCACGCCATAAAAATCAAATGGTTGCTCCCTAAGCTCTAGCTCGATTTAACCTTATATTGTTGATATATAGATTGACTCTTTTCTTCCACATCTTGTTTCGATTTTCACATTCCCGATCTAGTGCCCTCCTGATCACGAAAAATACATACATATATTGAATCAAAATTATTACCATAGAATGTTTGTTATACAAGAGCTTTAGTGCTAACGTATGTCTTTCATAAATGGTTGATCTGTCTCTTGTTCCACTGTAGTTTAGCTTGATTGAATAAAATGTACCCATAATAAAAAGACCGAAAACAATATATATTTGACGTTTCATATATTTACAGTTATCACTTGGCCTTTACATGTTTGTAAATATCGTTTCAGGTTTTTGAGGTTGTAACTGGATTTGAAATATCTGTTCGATGAGGAAAACTGTTTGTTTAGTAAAATTTACCAAAGTACGGAGCCCCGCAGGGGACACGACAAGAAAACAAAATGACATCATTATCTCAATTTATTATATCGTTATCTCGATTTTTGATATCGTCATCTCAATTTGTGATATCGTTATCTCGATTTATTATGAGATAACGATATAATTTGTTTTGTCGTGTCAACTGCAGGGCTCCGTAATTCTCTGTGTATCAGACGTCATTGCCACATTTCTTTTATCATTTTCATATTTTAAAGATAACATAATTCAGGAAGATATCATCAGTAAAACAAATGAGAAAGGAAGTTTTCAGCAACTTTTATCTTTAAATTACTGGATTTTTAATGGTTTAGCATTTGACTTTAATCTAATATATTCTCTAGTTATCGACACAAATCTTTGTTCAGAAATAATTTATCATAAAAAGTATAAAAGTGAATGGGGATGGTATGATTTCAGTCATTAATTGGCCCCATCTGACATGAAAAAATAAAATTAAGATTTCAGATTCGAATTCCTATTATAATTGTTTGGTCAAAACAACTAAGAGCAACATCCTTGTCCAAAAAGATTGTTTTATATAATGCTTGTCTTACATCAAGACACATTTCAGTAAAATATTTTTTTCGGCAAGGCTGTTGCTCATATCAAAATATTTATTCCAAGGCAAAAAAATCAGTGAAATTTGGTGCTTTTCGTTGATTTCTTAAAAATTAGCCATCTTTGACTGCATGTTCCCGCTATTAGAGAAAACTTCGTGTTGACAACAAAACATGTTCCTTAAAATCCAACATTTTACGAGTACTTAATGATAGCTGAGAGTAGTAAATATTTTCACTACTTTTTGATTTTGGAATTCAACGGGCCACATATCAGGCCAAATCATACCATGTCCTTCATCAATCATATTTGATTAGAACTATCTGAAAATTTGTTACCATATTCATTCCTTATCAGATCTATTTAATCTTTAATATCTCTGTACATTTTATATTTTCTGTAAGTTTATTACACATTTCCATAACACCGTATTTGTATTCAAAGGTATGCTTCAATTTAACTGCATTTTATACACAAAAGGTTTTACATTAAAATGCATTAGACATAATCCTGTTTGAACTGCATTTAATTTGATATTTGTATGTACAAAAAGTATCAAAAACGGCGTTTCTAACACTCAGTAAAGGTTTGTTATATAAATGCATACATTATCGTTCATTATAATAAAATCAAAATTAAAGTCATGTAGACAAGCTAGTCTAGTCTTTTTAAAATGCTAATTTTATTAAAATAAAAATTAGTATAAAATGTTTATAGGAAGCTTTAATGATCGACTACAGTCTTCCAAATGGCACTTAACAAGGCTGCTAGTACATTGTACATATATGGAACGCCGTAACTGCCTTATGTTAAAAACTTTCATGATATGATGGTACTTTGACATTATACGATGGTACTTTGACATTATACGATGGTACTTTGACATTAGACGATGGTACTTTGACATTATATGATGATATTTTAACATTATACTTTGCTTTGTCAATTTCGAGTAGCTCGGGTGTCTTCTGCAATTTTGATTTTACATTTTTATATCATTTGGTAATGTTTATTATTAAAAGCAACATAAATTATAATATATTGAAAAACATTTTAATTATTTTACAAAAGTCACAAAGAATGGATGATATTTTATTTCATTTACCTGCAGTTTGCTCTTGGAAGGCCGTATGACATTTTTATTGTCAAATGTTTTGAAAATATATTTAAAAGGGGGAGATAATCAAATTAGATATTTTACAGAGACGTCACTATAACTAATAACTATTTGTAAACTATTGAGATAACAAAACAATCACCCATATTTTTCTTTTTTAAAACCATTTTCTAAAAGTTAACTACATAGATTTTTTTAAACTATGGTTTGGCTTTAATACAAATCGCAAAATACCTATTTTTCCATATAGATTCATTATAGATATATTTTTTTTTAGTTTCAGTAATTTGAAAACAAGTAGGTTGGACCTCCCAAAGAAAAAAGAAAAAAAAGAGAGATGTCTCCAGCCGTCACATTTTTTGACAGACCACAATGTTTTAAGTTAACTTAAGCAGAGACATAATAAAATATGGCTCTGACCAAATGCTGTCAAGTTATTTTGTTATTGACCTCCCGTGCATTATTCCGGCTAAATAATAATGCAAGGATATGGAATAAATGCACATGAGACAGTGAAGCATATATACATCATACAGAAATGAATTTTAATGGGCTGTATGGCCATTTCGGCATATTTGGTTCCATCAAGTTGCCTCTTTCAAAGAAAAACCATAAGTAAATGAATTACTTTATTGAAAAGCTCTCATATATTATCTTCTGTCAAGTTTGGTTGTACGTATTGTCTCTACAGAATTCCGTTATGTTATTCCACTTGATTCGCATGCTGTAGAAAATTTTCCTTACCTACTCCGGAACCGAAGACCGGTACCGAAGCATGTTTTTAGACGCACCCGGTATTCTTGTATGAAAATGGCGGAAAAAATAAACATCATTCTGGAAGAGCTAGGTTTGGAAAGTGTCATACCTACTTTCGAGACAGAGAAGAATGACCTGCAAACATGCATGACATTAAATGACACACAGCTGATTAGATTAGGCGTAAATACAATGGGTGACAGATTGAGGTTGAATGAAAGGGTAAGGTCGGAATTTTGCAAAGATGATCAGTTAAAAGAAAGTATAGCAGGGACTTCTTCTTTGTCTTCACGGTTGCAACCTACCTCATTAGCACGTGGAATACTAAGACAAAGAAATATCTTATTTGGTAACAGAAAAAAATAATTCAAAGAAAAGGTCATCGTCCCTGGCGAATTTTGATAACAAAGCAGAATTGGAAGGTGGCCAATCCAAAGGCAAAAGTAAAAAGAAGGCCAAATACACCAATAGAACTTGGACAGTAACAGTAGTATGTCTATCAAATAAAAATGCTGACAAGGTTCCATCCCATACAGAAAAGGACAATCATTTTAAGGCTGGTTTAGGATCAAAGAAAATAAAATTTCACGCAGACGACACGGGGCATGATTTGTTGGATAAAATCAATTCTGATATTGTTGAAGGCCTAGATAACGAAACAGTTGGGTTCAACTAAAAGGTTGTGGTGGGATTGAGCTGTTGAAATGCAAACAGAATTCCAGGGACCTTCAGGTTATCGACTGTACATGGTCCGTCAAGAAACTAAAGGATTACCTAGGAAATCGGGCAAAATTGTATGGAAGGCCTATACAAAAAGATTTTAGATATGGAGCCAGTACAGAGAAGTTAAATGTAATAGCTGCTTTAAAACATTTTCTGTAAAAGATATCCGAGAACATACAAATACATGTGTTATGTCTAAGCTAAATGAGGAAAATCCATACAGTGACTCAGATGAATTGCTAGATCCTATGTTGAATTGCAATGACACAGTGAAAGATGACAGTACAAGTATTTTATTAAAAGATGATGAAATTAATGTAGTAGCCCCTGCCACAAACACAGATGCTATAAAATCATTTGTAAATCAGGACATTGATCATGCTGATGATTTCTGTACATCAATACCACTTTCTGTCTCTAACATGTCCAACTCTGCAAGTATGGTCCAACAGGAGGAAGCTGATATATGTAGTACCAGTCCAAAAAAATAACAATGCTGCACAGATTCCAAGCCAACTACACCTTAACTGTAAGTCAAAGCAGAATTCGGACTTAGACCATATAATAGCAAATGGTATAGATGAATGTCTTAGAACAGAAATGAATGATCCGGTGGAAATTCTGCGTTAATTTCAAGGTTTGATTGTAACAGGGAGAAAACTAGAACTACAACATGAAGACACTGTTCAACCTGAACCTGATAATCGTGATGGCTCAAATCACTTTATCATAGTTGATAGATTTAATATTTTCCAAACTGCTTTAGAAGAAATTAGTGCAACTCAAGAAACAGATCTGAGAAAGACCTTTGAGGTTCAATTTTATAATGAGGTATTTCATGTTTTCAACTTTTAATTGCTGAAGTGACTATTGTCCAAGGGAGCTAAGGCCAAAAACAAATTTGGGAGTTTAGGGTTTCAACCCCTCAAAAAATAGGGTACGTAAGTAGGATTTTTTTCCAATTTTTTATTACCTTGAATCCAAAGTTTAAACATATTAAAAGTGCTTAAACCAAAATGCTAGGGTAGAGACCAAACAATAGGGTAGGTAGGGAAACGCTAATCATGGTTTCTGTCCGTCAGTCCGTCCGTTCGTTTGTCAGTCCACCATGGGGTACCCTATTTTAAAAAATCATTTTACATATGTACCTATCCTGTTTTTTTAGCTTGGTACCTGGAAACTGTAAATTATTTTTTTTCTTAGCTTAATAACGCAAAAACAAACTAGAGGTACTGTGGACCGCTGGACCACTAATGAATACCACTGCTCTGAATTGTACAATAATTAATTGCAATACTCATAGAAGAAGACCCTCAAATAATACTGAACGAATAACCATAAGATGAAGAACAACGATCAAGAGTTGTTGTTTTATTTTCTAAACTATGTTGAAGTCCTTACTTTAATCACAAAATGATTAAAATTGTTAGAGATGTCTCTCTTTGTCTTTTGTTAATTGTAATTCACAAATACCAAGATTAAAATACTACAGACTTTCTGTATACTATACTCATTTGTGTAAATTTGTGTCCTCTGTTATTCATTTATAACCTTTACCACTTATACAAAAAAACAATCATTCTAATTAAACATACATTTATTACACCAACTTGTATTTACATTTTCATGACTAGAATATACATTTTTACTTTGTGGCATTACTTTGGCTACAGAGTATTCTATAATATTTTGTTGAGGCGCCAGGGGGACTACCGATTACCTATACACAATGGCTATCAGCTGACCTATGTTGACATAGTGTCATAAAACCCCTGGTAGTTAAACATGGTTACACCACCACCTATCATGGGGAGTGACCGGGGAAAACACTCGTATTACCAATGCTCCAGTTATTAGTGCCCCGCCTGTTGGCAGGTGTAGGCCTCCCCTCTAAAAGATGAGGTGGAGGAGGTCCCAGAGTTACCCATCTGTAGACCCCACCATTACCACTAACCACATTTTCCAAACCTGCAAATTGTAGAACTTGTCGGGCCCAGAGCAAGGGCGGAGTGAAATAATCCCCCAATCACTACCAGTCTCCCTGGACGTCCCCCCCTTCAAAATTGACTCTGCGCCTAAGGATGGTAGAAGAAAATTAATTTCTTTAAAATGTCTCGTTTTTGTCGAGCCTGCGACTTTAGTCGCAGAAAGCTCGACATAGGGATAGTGATCCGGCGGCGGCGGCGGCGGCGGCGGCGTTAACTCATTTCTTAAAAGCTTTATATTTTAGAAGGTGGAAGACCTGGATGCTTTATACTTTGTATATAGATGCCTTATGTTACGAAGTTTCCGTCTGTCATATGTACATTGGCCTTGACCTCATTTTCATGGTTCAGTGACTACTTGAAAAAAAAGTTAAGATTTTTTGTAATGTTAATTTCTCTCTTATTATTAGTAATAGGATAACTATATTTGGTATGTGCGTACCTTGCAAGGTTCTCATCCCCATCAGACAGTTTTCAATTGACCTCGACCCAAATTCACGGATCAGTGAACAAGGTTAAGTTTTGGTGGTCAAGTCCATATCTCAGATACTATAAGCAATAGGTCTAGTATATTTGGTGTATGGAAGGATTGTAAGGCGTACATGTCCAACTGGCAGGTGTCATCTGACCTTGACCTCATTTTCATGGTTCAGTAGTTATAGTTAAGTTTTTGTGTTTTGGCCTGTTTTTCGAATACTGTATGCAATAGGTCTACTATATTTGGTGTATGGAAGGATTGTAAGGTGTACATGTCCAACTGGCAAGTGTCATCTGACCTTGACCTCATTTTCATGGTTCAGTGGTTATAGTTAAGTTTTTGTGTTTTGGCCTGTTTTTCGAATACTGTATGCAATAGGTCTACTATATTTGGTGTATGGAAGGATTGTAAGGTGTACATGTCCAACTGGCAGGTGTCATCTGACCTTGACCTCATTTTCATGGTTCAGGGGTTATAGTTAAGTTTTTGTGTTTTGCCTATGTTTCGAATACTGTATGCCATAGGTCTACTATATTTGGTGTATGGAAGGATTGTAAGGTGTACATGTCCAACTGGCAGGTATCATCTTACCTTGACCTCATTTTCATTGTTCGGTGGTTATAGTTGAGTTTTTGTGTTTTGGCCTGTTTTTCGAATACTGTATGCAATAGGTCTTCAATATTTAATGTATGGAAGGATTGTAAGGTGTACATGTCCAACTGGCAGGTGTCATCTGACCTTGACCTCATTTTCATGGTTCAGTGGTTATAGTTAAGTTTTTGTGTTTTGCCTATTTTTCGAATACTGTATGCAATAGGTCTACTATATTTGGTGTATGGAAGGATTGTAAGGTGTACATGTCCAACTGGCAGGTGTCATCTGACCTTGACCTCATTTTCATGGTTCAGGGGTTATAGTTAAGTTTTTGTGTTTTGGCCTGTTTTTCGAATACTCTATGCAATATGTCTGATAGCATTTACTTTCATAAGAAATACATGACAGGCGAGACATTTTTGTGTGTCCACTCTTGTCTTCCTAATTAATAAAACTGGTAATTAATATGAACTTAAATTCTTTCTGGTTCCTTAGATCACAATAGTCCATATGTAAATAAAGTGCTTAATAAATAACTAAACTATTTTCTGCAGCACCTGCTTCGTTGTCGACAGCAAATTAACAAGTGCCAGATACCGGAATTCCAAAATTCAAATTCCACGTGAGAGCGCCCTCTATGGCCATGCCATATATGGCAATGAGCTAAAGGCTGCCACACCCACACAAATATTTGACTGAATTAAACCAGATTATTGAAAATATAAAATTTTGATAATCTCTATTAATGGCTAAGCCCATGTTTTGCTTTGGGACACCCCAAAAGTCATTTGAAGCAAATATAAAATAGGCGCACAATGGCATTATGTACTTTTCTGTGAAAGTTTCATTAAATTTCATACGTTTGTTTAGGAGGAGTTGTCGCCACAAATAGGGTACCCCATGGTGGACATACAAACGAACGGACGGACTGACGTACAGAAACCATGATCAGCATTTCTCTACCTACCATATTTTTTTACTGACATTTTGGTTTAAGCACTTTTAACATGTTTAAACTTTGGATTTCTTTCCAATTAATTCAAGGTAATAAAAAATTGGAAAAAAAATCCTACTTTCCTACCCTATTTTTTGAGGGGTTGAAACCCTAAACTCACAAATTTGTTTTTGGCCTTAGCTCCCTTGAACAATAGTCACTTCAGCAATTAAAAGTTGAAAACATGAAATATGATACGTACCTCATTATAAAATTGAACCTCAAGTGTCTTTCTCAGATCTGTTTCTTGAGTTGCACCAATTTCTTCTAAAGCAGTTTGCAAAATATTGAATCTATCAACTATGATAAAGTGAGTTGAGCCATCATGATTATCAGGTTCAGGTTGAACAGTGTCTTCATGTTGTAGTTCTAGTTTTCTCCCTGTTACAATCAAACCTTGAAAATAACGCAGAATTTCCACTGGATCATTCATTTCTGTTCTAAGACATTCATCTATACCATTTGCTATTATATGGTCTAAGTCCGAATTCTGCTTTGACTTACAGTTAAGGTGTAGTTGGCTTGGAATCTGTGCAGCATTGTTATTTTCTGGACTGGCACTACATATATCAGCTTCCTCCTGTTGGACCATACTTGCAGAGTTGGACATGTTAGGGACAGAAAGTGGTATTGATCAGCATGATCAATGTCCTGATTTACAAATGATTTTATAGCATCTGTGTTTGTGGCAGGGGCTACTACACTAATTTCATCATCTTTTAATAAAATACTTGTACTGTCATCTTTCACTGTGTCATTGCAATTCAACATAGGATCTAGCAATTCATCTGAGTCACTGTATGGATTTTAGACATAACACATGTATTTGTATGTTCTCGGATATCTTTTACAGAAAATGTTTTAAAGCAGCTATTACATTTAACTTCTGATCGAGAATTACAACTTCTCTGTACTGGCTCCATATCTAAATCTTTTTGTATAGGCCTTACATACAATTTTTTAGTTAAGGGAACACTGTTTCATTATCTAGGATTTCAACAATATCAGAATTGATTTTATCCAACAAATCATGCTCCGTGTCATCTGCGTGAAATTTTATTTTCTTTGATCCAAAACCAGCCTTAAAAAGATTGTCCTTTTCCGTAGGGGATGGAACCTTGTCGGCATTTTTATTTGATAGACATACTACTGTTACTGTCCATATGGTGTTATAATGGAAAGTTATATGATTGTTTCATATTTAAGTTCAAAGATACATGTAAACATACATATATATGCGCAGAAAGGTAATCATATGAATTCACGACCGTTCTTGTATGAAACGGTTTTTATAAATGAATTGAAGAAATAAATGAATTTGCGAATTGAACACATCTTGTTTTATGGCGATATTCCATATTAACCATTTAGATAATTTGAAATTCTTTGGGGGAAGGGAGGAGGGGTTGGGGGTAATGATATCGGGTCTTGGATTCTTTTTCAACATTTTCAATTTTGTGCAAACGTCGTCTCCACTCGTAACGGCATCTACACATGAAAGTCAATCTAATGAACGTATTGATGTGCATTTTCCTCGCTCAGTGTGCAATCTGGTTTCAAACGATCAATTTAAAGGCGCAGTTTAATACGAATGCAGAAAAGTAGTTAGATTTTATGTCGGAGGAATAAACAAGAATGTTTCGTCGGAGCAGGGTATGAGGTCATTTCTTCAGCAAAAAGGGATACGAGTAACATTTCTGAGATACTTTGACAAACCAATGCGTAGAACAGCCACCGCTCAGTTGAATATATATGCTCGAGACGAGGAATTTATCCGTGATCCCGAATTCTGGCCACGTGGGGTATTTACTAGAGACTGGATGCCATGGGGAATTTTCATTAGTGATAAAGGCGATTCAAATGGTAGAAATTAATTTTACTTGATGGATCTTAAACTTGCATGTTGGAATTGCCATGGTATTATGTCCTGCGTATTTTATCTTCTAGAATATATTCAGTCAAACAATATAGACATAATCGATATTTCAAAACATTGGCTTCGTAACTGCCAAATCAATTTCTTAAACGCTGTTGACACTGAACTAGTAGGATATGGTAAAGGTGTTGATGAAAACTATATACAAGCATTTAATGAGGCGGTGTAGCATTTTTAGTCTCTAGAAAATTACAACCGTTTGTCGAATTAATTGAAATTTCGAGTACCCGAATAATTGGTATAGAATTTAAAATTCCGCAGATTGAACCTATCTTTTTAATATCAGTCTATTTACCGGCAAGCACACAGTGACAAGAATACTTTTTTCAATGAACTTGAAACACTGATAGATGTTTACAACGTATACTCAGATATAGGAACTGTTATTATGTTGGGTTACTTCAATTGTAAAATAGATGGACCCAGATATACACATTTGAACATGATAAACGCAGTGAAACATTCCGATCGTTTATGCGTGAATGTAACCTACATTCTATTCACTTAGAATATAAAGGTAATGGTCCGGTCTATACATCTAGTCGTATGCTCAAGGTCCAAAATGTGCTATTGACCATATTATTGTGCACATGGACACTATCTCTCAGATATCGAATATATATGTGACAACAACAACAACAACAACAACAATACTTTATTTTAAGAGGGTTACACAGTTAGTTATATAACTAATCTACCCTGAGGCCCTCATCATAGAAAAGCATAAACAAAAATGCAAACATATACATGGCATACATTAGTATAAAAGTCAAGTAATGATAATGTTCAATACAACTGCATAAAATGTTATGAAAAAATAAACATGATGAAATAATTAATATTCAATATTTTTTTTCAGTTGGTTGATTTCAATAAATGATCTGTTATTTTGAATTTGAAAGAATTAACATTTGTAATATTTCGTAACGATATAGGCAAATTGTTCCACAAGAATGGTCCAGAATACATAAAAGATTTCTTGAACAATTCGATTTTTGGTTTAGGGAGTATGAGGTTTCCTTGAACAGCATTTCTCAAGGGGTATGGGTTTGTGTCTGAAACATAATGAAACTTGCTAGTAAGATATGATGGGGCATCATTTTTGATGCACTTAAATATCATCACAAACTTGTGATATTTTATTCTCTGTTCAACTGTCATCCAGTTTAAGTGTTTGAATAAGGGCTCAGAAGGAGCGAAAGGGTCTGTTTCTAGTATTATTCTAGCAGCTCTCTTTTGTAATTTCAATGTCCTATTTAAACCCTCACCGCTACAACTACTCCACACTATACAACAATAATCAATTAGTGGTAAGATATAACCATTATAAAATAATTTTCTGCAGTCTAGATTTAGAAATTTCTTAATCTTTATTAGTAGATATAGCCTAGATGAAATTTTTGAGCAGATCAAATCAATTTGGTTTGTCCATGTGAGGGAAGGGTCAATTTAAATGCCTAAGAGACTTTCGCATGTGTAAGATTGTATCACTTGATTGTTAATAGTTAAACAACTTTCACTGTAATGTGGCATTGCTTTTTGCTTTGTTCCAATAATCATATATTTTGTTTTATTTTTATTGATGAACATATTGTTATCATTACACCATTCCTCAACACCATGCAAATCTTCTTGTACCTTTGACTGCAGAGTTTGATAACAACTACCAGAAAGATGTAAAGTTGAATCATCAGCATATAAGTCAGTGCCAAAATTTTTCATATAGATAGGAAGGTCATTTATGTATAAAATAAACAGAAGAGGCCCTAATATGGAGCCTTGGGGGACACCATACTTGATATAAAGTTTTTCAGAATGAGCATTACCAATTTGTACTTGTTGAGTTCTTTCTTTCAAATAGGATTTGAAAAAAGAAACAGCAGCATTATCAAATCCAAGAGAATATCATGATCTACTACATCAAAGGCTTTCTTAAAATCCAATAGGACTGCTAAGTTGATGTTACCGTCATTCATGTCCTGTACCCATTTATCTATGATATTGATAAGGGCAGTTTGGCAAGAGTGTTCTTGTCTAAACCCAGACTGTGCTGGGTGTAAAAGATTAAGTCTTTTTAGATAGTCATGCAAATGTTTTGAAACATGCTTTTCTAAATGTTTTGATAAAACAGGAAGTACAGACATTGGTCTATAATTTGTTGCCATGAATTTTTCCCCAGCTTTAAAAACAGGGGTTACTCTTGCATTCTTTAGAACAGTGGGCATTGTACTTGTATCTATTATTCTGTTAAAAATGTAAGTTAAAGATTAAGTTATAAAAGGAGCACTTAATTTTAAAATTTTTGGTCCTATGTTATCAGATCCGGTGGATTTATTAATGTCAAGTTTGATAATCTCATTAAATAAATTATTTATTGTGACTGGTGGAATTGAGAATTTTTCATGTTTCAACTTGGTAAATTTCTTTTGTACAAACTGAGATAATCTTGCATAATCATTATTATTGCTCCCAGATCTATCAGTTCTCAGGTTATTGACATTTTTAGTTCTAATACCATCTTCATTTAGAAGCTCATTTGGTTTTTCTTGTTGGGATGGGTTTAGACTGTGAATACATTTCCACAAATCTTTTGATGCTTTTGAATTTTTTCCCATCTGTGAATAAAAAGTTCTTTTTGATTCATCAATTATGTGTTTGGTCCTGTTTCGCCAAAATTTGACAGAGGAGGAAATGTTTAATGTGTCTGATCATAAACCGATACGTTGTTCTATACTGTTGTCAAAAGCTAAATATGATATTTCGACCACTCAAGAAACAATACCAAGTCGTTTTTCATGGCAGAAAGCGATACAGTCGGGAGTTGTAAATGACTATTCGTTTGCCGTTTCGCAGTACTTGTGGGATGTTGAAACGCCCACGGAATCAACTGAAAACATTGAACGAAAACAGTGAAATACTTTCATGATGAAACGAGAGCCAAACGACAATCGTGGATACTTAATGGGAAAATTCATAACAAAGAGAACATGCATTATCGTAACTATAAGAAAACAACACTTGAATTCAGAAAACATCTGGAATCGGCTTACAATTCATATATTTTTGAGATGAGCAGTAAAATCGAGGAATCCGTAGATTGCGATCAACGTTATGCATTGTCTGTTATCAAGTCAAACCGTAAATCTGCAAGTAATTGTAGCGAATTAAATATCAATGGACTAGCCTTAGTTGGTGATGATGACGTACGAGAAGGATGTGGGTCCCGGGGACACAATAGAATAGGCCCACAGCTCCTCGGCTTGGCGTAAGAGGCCCCTAAAGAGGCGACATGTTTGCCGTGTGTCGCAAACCCGTGTTGGTAAAAGGGAGTGTTCCTGGATGGCCGGAAAAACGGTTCCGATCACCATCTGGGGCACAATCTTTACCTAGACGGGAGGCCGGATGGACCCGATTCGTTCAATCGGCTGGTCACATCAATCCCTTTTTGTAACACATATTTATATTTTTTTCTCCCCAAATTGATTAATCGAATTCCAAATTGCTGTTTGGCGGGATTGGTGTTGGCTAATGGGTCACAAACTTTAACAAGCTCAAAATTTCTTTACTTTTGAATTGGATCTTTATTTATTGCCATTATTTTTGTTTTATTATTTTCTTAATATTCAAATTTAAATTATACCTCTCACTTGAATCAACTGATTAAAATGTCTTGGTCACAATTTTTGGTTTCGCAATGTCTTATATTTAAACAACAAGCTCCAAAATTGGCTGGATTGCCCCGGTCTGGCCGCTTACTGGTCATGTCTAGCCCTCTGCTGTTTTCTCGTGGTTGTTTGAAGAGACCCATATGAACCTTTTATGACACCTCGATACCATGGGTCGGGTTAGGGTGGTATGCAGGTATCGTATGAGGTTGATGTTTTGGTTCTGGGGTCTCTGAAGATGGCCACTGACGGAAGCAGTGGAGAAGGCGGTGGCTAATGGGGTAAGGCTTCCTCGGCTTAATGAGGCCACATGTTTGCCGTGTGTGGATACCCGTAAGGATAGAGGACGGAATCCTGGTGGTTGAAACACGCCACTTTGGCCCTTACTTTATCTGAAACGGGCGGTCGGATGGGCCCGGTCTCGATCAATCGGCTGGTCACGCCTAGCCCTTGAACATGATCTTGTATAAAACTGCGACAATAGCACCATCTTTAAGATTAGTTCAAGAAGGCGGTGGCTCATGGGTCAATCGTGTAGATTCTACTTTGGACAGTTGTTTCGTCGGGTAACCCCCGACACGAAGCTTGTGTCTATTTAAAAGTACTCTATGCGAGTATCCTGTCCTGTAGCCCTAGTGCTTGTCGCATATGTGGCAAGCATACATCGTTGTGGTGCTGCTCCGAAGTGGGCGGGGAGCAAGGGCAGTGAAACATACTAAATCATCATGAAGAATTCAGAAAACAACCAAAAACCAGCACCATCTAAACGGAAATGTGATCATAGTGACGATGAGGAACGAATTTCAAAATTACAAAACACAACTTCTGACAAATTCCCTACATTTTTAGTTTTGACAAGTAAAAATTCTGACAAACCTTTGACTACACTTTCTCCTTTTTTACTACAGAAAAAAATTCAAAGCTGCGCTGGACAAGTTAAAAAAAGTCTCCAAAATGAGAAGTGGAAGTCTGCTTATAGAGTGTATTAGACCACAACAGGCAAAAAATCTCCTTTCTTTAACTTGTATTTCTGATGTTGAGATCTCGGTAACCCCACACCGAACACTCAATTCTTCCATGGGAGTTATTTGAGACAGAGACCGTGATTTGTACGAGTTGTCTGAAGAAGAAATTCAGGAAGAATTGGAATCTCAACATGTTTCAAAAGTTAAAAGTTTTACAAAAAAATCCGAAGGAAAAATTGTCAAACTGAATACATACACATTACATTCAACCTCACTACTGTACCTGAACATATCTACATAGGACCCTATAGAATGAAAGTTGACACATACACACCTAACCCTATTCGTTGGTTCAAATGCCAGAAATTTGGACACGTTAGGAGTTCATGTCGTGGTACTGAAAGGTGTGTCAAATGTTCTATAGAGGGCCACTCAAGTTTTGAATGTGACGGTATAGTAAAGTGTGCAAACTGTGGACTGAATCATTTGGCTAATTCAAGAAATTGTGAACTTTTTAAAAAGGAATTAGAAATTCAAAAAACCAAAACTGAAAAAAAATTAAGCTATCAAGAAGCGAAACGAATGGTCTCCGTCTTGAATAACTCTGTTCAAACCTCTTATGCTGATAAAGTCAAAACATCACAAACCAGAACTTTTGCAACACAAACTGAATTCACTTGGCCTGATGGATCAGAACTACCAACACTCTTACTTCAACCTTCTCAAGCTAAAGATAAAACTTCTCAATCTAAACCGTCTTCTACATCAAACTCTTCTCAAACTTCTGGCTCTTTAAATACCTCAGACACTACCAGTAAACAACAAAGACCGACTGCCAGACAAAGAACTTCAATACCTTCAAACCAAAAATCTTCCTCATCGTCCCAAAAAACTACACGATCGTCTTCAAATGAAAAAGTTAAAAACAAACCATCATCCGGTCGCCTCTCAAAGGCAGAAAAAAATTCAAAAATCAATAGATTTAGAGACCTCTGTTTAGAGTTCGACAATGATGTCGACGAGGACTCGGAGCAGATGGATACTTCAAATGAACCAGACGAATCCATCTGGGGAGTTTCTTCTGTTCCTGCCGGGGATTCTTCTCGTAACGCCAGAGATTCCAGCGCTTCTGGCGGCAGGCGGAGAAGTTGTTCAACTGAACAACTAAGGAAAAAACTACTCCCCCATCCGTCCACCCTTAAAATGAACAATATAATTCAGTGGAATTGTCGGGGTTTAAAAATTAATTTAATTGAAATATCTTTACTTGTCCAAGCTTTCCTACCAGTTGCCTTTTGTCTCCAAGAAACTCACTTAAAGGAAAACGATAATATAAACATAAAAAATTACTCTCTTTACAGCACAAGAACTAAACAGGATGAAAGGGCTGCAGGCGGCTCTTCAATCCTTATCAAAAACAACGTTATTCATAGTCAAATAAATTTAAAAACCGATCTGCAGGCAGTTGCAGTTCGCCTTTCTCTTAATAAGACTATTACACTATGTTCTGTTTATATTCCTCCTAACACAAACCTGGAAATTAATAAACTTAAAACTTTAAAAGATCAGTTACCTGCCCCATTTCTTCTTATGGGTGATTTCAATGCTCATAATCCTATATGGGGCAGTAACTCACAAAACGACAAAGGCAAAAAGATCGAAGATTTTAACATCCATATTGACATGTGTTAAAGAGGGCCTTCAGAATTACTGTGAAACATCATATTCAACCAGTGGCGTCAATCAGATGTGGATTCTTAAAAACTCCAAAAATTTACTTCAATATCTAAAATCCAAATCTTTGGCTACATGCAACAGCATAAAAACTTTCGACTTCTCTACACTCTACACTACCATACCACATTCTCAATTAAAAGATCGCTTAAAGCAACTAGTTCATCAATGTTTTTTCAAGAAAAATGGGACACGCAGGTATAAATTCCTTGTTCTAGGTAGAGAAAAGTCTTATTTCGTGAAGAACCACTCTGATTCTGACAAAAAGTATTCTGAAGATGAAATTACAAACATGTTAGATTTTCTCATAGACAACATATTCGTTGAATTTGGCGGCCTAATTTTTCAACAAACAATCGGCATTCCAATGGGAACCAACTGTGCTCCTCTCCTCGCCGATCTGTTTCTGTACTCATATGAAGCGGATTTCATTCAAGGGTTACTACGTGAAAACAAAAAGAAACTAGCCCAATCCTTTAATTTCACTTTTCGTTATATAGATGATGTGTTGTCGTTAAATAACGACAAATTCCAAGACTTTCTACATCTTATCTACCCCAGTGAGCTTGAAATTAAGAATACTACAGATACACCAAAGTCCGCTTCATATTTGGATTTGTTTCTTGAAATAGACTATGAGGGACGTTTGAAGACAAAACTTTATGACAAACGTGATGACTTCAACTTTCCTATTGTTAATTTTCCCTTCTTAAGTAGCAATATACCAGCATCGCCTGCATATGGCGTCTACGTTTCTCAGCTTATCCGATTTTCAAGGGCATGCGTGAGTTACCCTGACTTTCGACAAAGAGGATTACTGCTGTCATAAAAGCTTCTTAACTAGGGTTTTATCAGGGATAAGTTGATGTCATCACTTAAGAAATTTTACGGTCGTCATCATGAATTGATTGACCATTACAGTGTTCCAATATCTAAGATGATGTTGGACCTGTTCCAACTGTCGTAACCTTTCATGTGCCTCCTACGATTTGTGACTTCCACGGGATTGACTTTGTTGAACTTCACGACGGGTGCCGTATACGGAGCAGGAACTGCTTACCCTTCCGGAGCACCTGGGTTCACTCCTGGTTTTTATAGGAGTTCGTGTTGTTCATTGTTTTTAGTTTTCTGTGTTTATTTGTTGTGCTTGTGGTTGTTCGTTTGTCTTCCCGGGTTTGTCTGTCCAATGGATGACGTTTTATTGATTGCTCCTTAGGTATATTTGCCCTTTTTTTTTTAAATCAGAAAAGTTTGTGCATCTTCAATGACGGATCGGATACTTATCTCCATCCGGGGAATGGTTCGTACTCTGCTATCGATTTAACCATTTGTGACCCCTCTTTATTACTAGATTTCTCATGGCGAGTCCATGATGATTTGTGTGGTAGCGACCACTTTCCCATTATTTTGGAAAATTTATTTCCCACGTCATCTGAGAGAGTTGCTCGCTGGAAATTTGACAAGGCCAATTGGCCTTTGTTCGAGCAACTCTGTCGAGATGAACTGAAGAAAGAAACTTTTGATTCTGTTATTAATCCAGTCCTTAAATTTAATGAAAAGTTAGTATCGATAGCTGAAAGGACCATTCCTAAAACCTCGACAAATCCTAAACAACCAAGCAAACCATGGTTTGATGATGATTGTGAGGAGGCAAAGAAAAATAGAAAGAAAGCCGAACGACGATTCAATATGCATCCAACCCAAGATAATTTAAGTAACTTCCGTATATTCCGTGCAAAAGCACGTCGAACATTCAAAAAAAAGAGACGAACCTCTTGGCAAAACTTCGTCTCTAAAATAAATTCTCGTACACCAATGAACAAAGTTTGGAATTTCATACAAAAAATTAATGGCAAAAACCGAAAAACCAATGTCCACCATCTGAAAGATGGCCAGACCCTTCTAACATCTGAAAGGGACGTATCGAATAAACTTGCAGAAACATTTTCTAAGCATTCCTCTTCTCAAAATTACTCTCAGGAATTTCAACAAATCAAAAATCGCACTGAAAAAACTAAACTTAACTTTAAATCTAAAAACACAGAAGACTACAGCCGCTCTTTTTCTTTGGATGAACTCAAAACTTCTCTGGCAAAGGCCCATGACACAGCATGTGGCCCAGATGATATCCATTATAAACTACTGAAGCATCTTCCTGATACATCATTACAAACACTTTTGGATATACTAAATAACATTTGGGAAACTGGTAATTTGCCCTCTTTGTGGAAGCTTGCTACAGTTGTTCCTATTCCAAAACCCGGTAAAGATCATTTTGAATCGTCGAATTATCGGCCAATTGCCCTCACAAGTTGCGTATGCAAGACGATGGAACGAATGATCAACGACCGCTTTGTTTGGTTCCTTGAGACCAATGGTCTACTGTCTAATATACAGTGTGGATTCCGGCAGGGCAGAAGCACGTTAGATCATCTCGTTCGCTTCGAGTCTTTCATACGCAACGGGTTTGCTAGGGGTGAACACGTGGTGTCGGTCTTTTTCGACCTTGAAAAAGCATACGACACCACTTGGAAATATGGCATTTTAAAAGACCTAAATGATATGGGGTTGAAAGGTAGGTTACCTACCTTCATTGAAAATTTTCTTTCAGATAGACAGTTCAAGGTAAAGGTTAACACCACCATGTCTGACCCTTTTGAACAAGAGATTGGTGTTCCTCAGGGAAGTATCCTCTCCGTCACTTTATTTAGTATAAAAATAAACAGTTTAGCTAAAACATTAAAACAAAATGTTGAGGGCTCCCTCTATGTAGATGACTTTTTGATATGTTATAGGGCTAAAAATATGAACAATATAGAAAGACAACTACAGTTGTCTTTAAATAAAATTGAAAAGTGGGCCACAGAAAATGGTTTTAAATTTTCAAACTCAAAAACCGTCTGTATGCATTTTTGTAACAAACGAAAACTGCATTTAGACCCTGAACTAAAACTCTATAATGCACCCATTAAAGTTGTTGAAGAAAATAAATTCCTTGGAATTCTGTTTGATAATAAACTCACCTTTCTACCCCATATCAAAATGCTGAAAGCTAAATGCTTGAAGGCATTGGACATTTTAAAAGTTGTTTCCAGCACTGACTGGGGCGCTGATAAAAGCATTTTGTTAAATTTATATAGATCTTTAGTGAGATCGAAACTTGACTACGGTTCCATTATTTATGGATCTGCTCGCAAATCCTACATACAAATTTTAGATACTGTTCACCACCAAGGCCTACGTTTGGCCTTGGGGGCGTTCAGAACGTCTCCTGTGGAGAGTTTGTATGTAGAGGCGAACGAACCGTCTCTTTATAATCGTCGGATAAAACTTGGTTTACAATATTTAACCAAGCTAAAAGCATATCCTTCAAATCCTGCCTACGACTGTGTTTTCAATCCTCTCTATGAGAATGTATTTGAACAATATGAAAATAAAATTCCTCCGTTTGGTATCCGGATGAAACCACATATTTCGGGTTCTAACATCAACCTTGATGAAATTGCCCCCATTAATATACCTCAATCACCACCTTGGCTTGTACCCAAACCTATGTTTATTTTTGACCTTAGAAAACATAAAAAGTCCGAAACAAACCCTATTCTTATTCAGCAACACTTTGCTGAAATAAAATCTAAGTTTGAATTTCATGACTCCATTTATACTGATGGGTCGAAGGACGATGACAAAGTGGCTGCCGCTGCTGTCTATGGACAGCAAGAAGCAACTTTCCGTCTTCCATCCTCCAGTTCCATTTTTACTGCTGAAGCCAGAGCCATAATTCTTGCTTTAAAGTTTGCAAGAACATCTGAAAAACTTAAATTTCTTATTTGTTCAGATTCACTTTCATGCTTATTGGCTAGAAATATAAAAACCCTTTAATTGCCCATATTATTGAATTTTATAAAAGACTTGTCCAAATGGGCAAAGAAATCATTTTTCTCTGGGTACCAAGTCATATTGGTATTAAGGGAAACACAGTCGTAGATAGAATAGCGAAGGATGCTTTAGAAGACCCCATAACTAATATGTCTGTGCCTTACTCTGATTTTAAACCTTTAATATACAAGTATGTTTTACGTCTGTGGCAGTCCCAGTGGGATCTGCTTACAGACAATAAATTACATTCGATAGAGCCAACTGTTGGCAAGAATGTTTGTTTCTTCGGCAAAAGCCGTAGAGACCAAGTTGTTTTAACTAGATGTCGCATTGGCCACACCCGGACGACTCATTCTTTTATTTTAGAGAATGAGCCGCCTCCTGAGTGTATTCCCTGCCAATGTCGACATAGTATTAAACATCTTTTAATTGACTGTGTAGATAAATCCGACATTATTAGTCGGTATTAGTCGGTACTACACAGTCAATAATTTGAAATATCTATTTACAATTGTCGCTGGCGACCAGATTTTAAAATATTTGAAGGACGTTGGACTATATTCGAGAATATAGTCTATGACTATGTTCTCGAGTATGGTCCTTACCTAATTCTGGTATATGATTATGTCATTTTATGAATATGTGATAGCTTATCTGTGATATTGTTTGTTTTGTTTTGAAAATATTACCTGTGATAGTGTCATTGTGATACTTGTTTTACTGTTTATTCCTGTCTTTTATTTGTAAATAGTCAATCCATTTTATACACTATTTGTTTTAATTCAATCGTATTCTAATTAGTTTTCGCTGTGGTATGGCTGCAATACTGTCCTTACGGCGTAAAACAACAATCAATCAATCAATCGTCCAGATGTGTTACACCAAAGCCTTCTTTGCATGCGAACTGTGGTATGGTATTTCAGCGACTGAAATGTCAATGTTAGAACGCGCCCATAAATATACGTGTAAGATCATACAAGGATTACCGAAACGAACACGAACTGATAAGTGTTTAAGTCTCTTAGGTTGGTATCCAGTAGAGTGTTACATAGACAAATGTAAATTACAGTTTTTTGGACGTTTATGTAGAATGGACAATAACTTGTTGCCAAAACGCATTTTTCTCTGGCGTCTATTCGAATACATTAATAACTGTGTACAACAACAAAGTGGCTTTATACCGGACATTATAGCGATAATTCAGAAGTATAAATTGATGTGTTTTGTTGATGAATTTATGCAATCCGGTCACTTCCCAAGTAAATCGAAATGGACAATGCTCATCAATGCGTCTATCATGGAAACAGAAGAACAGTTTTGGCTTACACGTATCTCCACTGATAGTGACTTTGAAATATTCAAAACTATTCACAGACATATTCAATCACATCGCGTATGGCGCGTTGCTCGTGAATGCCACGAGTTACATTTATCTGCCAAATATGTTGTTGATCTATGTGCCATAACTAGATATGAAGAATTACCGTTACTTTGCGATAAATGCGGACTTTTCTATAGGAACGTTATTGAATATATAATATGTGCATGTGATAAACTGTACGAAGTCAGAGAGAGACTATGGGAAGACCTTATCAATATTGACCCTATCGAATTCAGTGTTTATTTGGACAGTTTAACACCTGAGATGTTTACATCGACACTCCTTGCGTGTGACACCATGAACTTGATAGAAGTAATAGTGACTACTTTGCAAGACCATGCGTAATCTGTATTTATCAGATGTGCAAGATATTTGACAGCTCCTAGTGTATAAATTGTTCTCTTTATGAATCTTGACATTAATTTCACAAATGTTTAAATATTGATATTTATATATGTTCATAATCTTCGTCCAGAAGGTAATAAAGTTAATATATATATATATATATCCATCCCCCATTTAAATATATTTTCAAAACATTTCACAATAAAAATGTCATACGGCCTTCCAAGAGTAAACTGCAGATAAATGAAATAAAATATCATCCATTCTTTGTGACCTTTGTAAAATGATTAAAATGTTTTTCAATATATTATAATTTATGTTGCTTTTAATAATAAACATTACCAACTGATATAAAAATGTAAAATCAAAATTGCAGAAGACACCCGAGCTACTCGAAATTGACAAAGCAAAGTATAATGTTAAAGTACCATCATATAATGAAAGTTTTTAACATAAGGCAGTTACGGCGTTCCATATACATGCCTGAAAATTTTTGCTGAGATATTCATATATAATCCTGCAGTATGGTGTTTCAAACTATAAACTTGGCAAACATTGTCGCATATAATAATGTGTTATAATGGAAAGTTATATGATTGTTTCATATTTAAGTTCAAAGATACATGTAAACATACATATATATGCGCAGAAAGGTAATCATATGAATTCACGATCGTTCTTGTATGAAATTAATGAAGTGATGAAATAAATGAATTTGCAAATTGAGCACATCTTGTTTTATGGCGATATTCCATATTAACTATTAAGATAATTTGACATTCTTTGGGGAAAGGGAGGAGGGGTTCGGGGGTAATGATATCGGATCTTTGATTCTTTTTCAACATTTTCAATTTTGTTCCAAACGCAATGCCAACAATGTTAACGAGATCGGCAATTTTTATCAAATTGTTTTTTTTGCCTTTTCAGAAAAATCAACGTTTGTAAGGAAATTTTAATTTTTTACACA
The DNA here is from genome assembly GCA_028015205.1 of Mytilisepta virgata. Lineage (NCBI taxonomy): Eukaryota > Metazoa > Mollusca > Bivalvia > Mytilida > Mytilidae > Mytilisepta > Mytilisepta virgata. The sequence continues at coordinate 16,605,769 of CM051520.1, read as the reverse complement.
TTTTGTAGTCCATAACATAGTTTTATTTTGTACATGGACATTAACTGAAAACTATGTCTATATTTTTTCAAGTATTGTATATTGAATATTATACAAACTGCATTTACTGCTTAATTGTAGATGAAACATATACTTATCCTCTCAAAGGTCAATCATCAGGTGTTAGTTGGATTTTGGACAATCCTCAGACAATTCTTATTACCACGAGTCGAAAAGAAATTTTAAGATATGATAGCATAATAAATGGCAAAATAAAAAATGACACGTATGCTTAATTTCATGATTACAAACTTTTTGATGGCTCGGAGGTGTAAGATTTTTCAATTTATGCTACTTTCAACCTGTTTGACTTATGATAACTTCGGATCTTGAGGGGTTTTCATACGGGGCGTATTTGATATTTGTATGGAACGGCAAATTGTCTTCTTCGGTGTGCTTGGATCATATTTTGACTATATGTTTAAATGTTTAGACAATAGCCGATTCTTTATCACACATAAACTATGAAGAGTGCCGAAAAATTTGGAATCCGAATACACCATATTTTATTTTTGTTGAAAGCTTACTTAAGAAGCATTTATTATATGTTGTTTCGTGTTGTTCACGTGTACATGCTTAAACAAGATAGAAACATGAATAACAAAAATATCAAAAGAGATGGTAAACACTATGTTCTTAGGACATATCATAGTTATAGATAGTTACATAGTTAACTGAAGCTCACAAACTATTTTATGTTGTCTACCTGCAGAAACTTACATGGTGTGATATTTACCATTTAGGTCTAAATTTGGTAGACGACAAAGGCCACTTTCATTTATAAATAATAAACATTAATTGCTCTAAAACAGGGCGACATGGTTTTAAGGGGGATAAAGGGAGATTTTTTTTTTTTTTACGGAGGAATGAAATATCGAAACGCAATAATTCAAATGTGAAGGAAGTCTGGCTTCTCATCGACTGCCGTGTTAAGTGGGTATAAGATACCTTTTACGAGTTACGTGAAACAATTTTTTTGGGTGTGTAAAATTTACCAAGAAAGTGGCTGGAAATCTCTCTAGGAACATCGGAAAACATTCAAAACAACAACGCTCCTTCGTATCTTTGTAATTTAAGACCACCTTGTATACAAAGTACAATTACATATCCGCTGATGAACGGCGAAGATATAATTATCCAATTTTGCAGACTCTCCATAACTAATACCTCGTATATCCCTTCAACTATAAGACTGTGTAATAATTTAAATATATCTGCTCGTAGATCTGATTCATTGCCAAGATTTAAGAACAAACTCATAAAATTAAACACTGAAATTAAAACTATTCCATACTATTTCTCATTTGGTCCTCGAAAACTTAATATCTTAGTGACTCAGTTTAGATGCTCAGCCACTTTCCTGAATTATGATCTTTACAAAGTTAATATCGTTTCGGACTCTTCCTGTAGGTGTGGAGCTAAAAGAGAAGACTCCTTCCATTTCTTCTTTGAATGTCCATTGTATAACGACTTACGCAACTCTTTATTTGATGGATTGGTCTGGTTACACTATTGCCTAAAGCTTGATGTAAAATTATTAACAGTCGGAAATAGTTTACTAACAAATGAACAAAACGAGAATATATTTAAAAAGACTTTTGACTATATAAAAAAAATCAAACAGATTCCTGATAACTTAAAAATAAACAAACCTCGAGAGAATCCACACACACACTTGCATTACCATTATGTCTCAATACTTCCTTTCTATCAATTTATCTCTTACTTTCTTTTCTTCTCTTATGTATCTTTATATTTTAATTCATTTTCCTCTAGTATGTATAAAGGCTTAAATTAATATTTATTATGTTTTGTGCATGCTCTAAAATTGTAATGATATAAATCGTATACAGGGAGAAGACGATCTAAGTTTGTTTAACTTGTGTCTGATCCATTTTACTTTATTTGAGTAAATAAAATATGTTTAAACTAATCCAACAAAAAAGTTTTCAATATATTCACATTATTTCAACAATAATGTTCATTTGTTAAATTTTCATATATTTAAATTTGTATCTTCGTCAATGCTTTACAATTGCTGTATATAGTTTATTGAGGTAAGGTTTGCGCTCTCCTTAGATTTTTATCATTATAATATTGTAGTAATGTGATATATTTATCTGTTCATTCGGGGATCCTCAATTATTTCGTGGCGTTTTTAAGAAAATCGCCCGTCCAGTTTTTTTGTAAGAACAGCTCAAAATTTGGATTTTTGGTAGTTTTCTCAAAATGTATTTATTTTACTATTTTCAAGAACAAAATTATGTAAGTGTTTTATAATTATCACCTTTTTTCTATATTTCTGAAATAAAAAAAGCAAAAATGTATGTTAGGTTAGAGTTCGTATGACGATGAGACTTATGATTGACAGAAACTATCCACCTATGCTTTATGATTAACGAGTTATACATATGTCAATTTCTTATTTCATCACTTTCAAATTTAGTTTGTATGGACATATGCAGTTTGTACTCGGCAATTTCTTCGGATTGGGACGGGGTGGGGGATGTGGGGGTTGGGAGGGGTGTACTAGCCTTACTGAAATACAAATTTGATAAAATTAAAACTAAAGATGATAGAAAATTTCAATATGACACACCTACCGAACCACACTATAACACAAAGAGAGTACAACTCCATAAAACAAAAAAGCACTAGAAAAAAAACACAGAGAGGACGGTAGCAGGTTCAAATTGTCCTGTTTTCACTCAACAATCAGGTATCTGCTGGTGATTTAATTTGAATTTTAGCTTTTTGACCTTACCTTAACTTCTAATTCATTTTGCATGTTATCATTAGTTTATTAGAGGTATGTTAAAAACTCTGTAATAGACATACCTTAACAATTTCCATGCTACTCCATATTTATACGTTGTATTATATTTTACAGTAGAAAGAGCGAGAGAGATATGTTAAATTGTTCTGTTTATCTTTACAATAGATTAGCATGAATCTGTAAATAGAAGCCGTTTAATACAGTTAAGGAGATGTTGGCCGATTGTAATATATATACTGTTCTGCGATTCTAATAGTGTCTGTTGAAATGGTCAAACCTAACCGAAATTATAATATTTCCCGGAGGTGACCAAAGAAAACACAGGTCAACATAAAGATATCAGCAGGCTGAAAAGCACTTAATCCTAACAGAATTAAAAAAGGGAGCAAACACCAGAATAAACATTATAAAGAAACACACAAATAATTACTAGTATATCAATGTCGTGCCTCATTTTTAATGATACATCACGATAAATGTCAACATTCTTATACGTTTAGACACACTAGTAAGCTTGTCCAATCAATTTAATATCATAGTTAATCATTACAGGGTACATCTAATATATAAGATATAAAAATTCGAGTTTTGTTGCAATAATCTTTATATCGAATACAGATTTTACAAAAAGGAAAATGTTCCATATTTGAAACAAAAATGGTTTAGATGTGATATAAGTATATAATTAAGCTTAATCAAATGATTTTCCAGATTTTATATTTATTGAAAATGTAAAATATTTCTTTCCATGAAATTCCAGGACTGTAACATTTTTTTCTGCGTGGTACACATGAGTGAGATGTTTATTATTTTGATTTTTTAGAAAGAAAATTGATATCGGTTACTTGTATTATTATAGTATGTCAAACACATTTAATTTTCACTCCTACCATTTTTATACAAGTAATAGTTTAAAGAGCATAATTTTAAGACATGTATACCTTGTACTTGCATTTAGATATATGTTATGATATAGAATGTGCTCTATAAACTTTGCAGTTTGTACAGTTCTCTTTGACAAAGTATGTTGACAGAATACATGCATGTATTTAATTGGAAATGTTCTGCAGCTCACCAGTATTGTAGCCAGATTACACATTCTTGATAAAAAAGGGCATAGAGTATGCGAAAACTTCTCATTTAATTGGAAAAAGAATAATGGCAGCTATATAATGTCGTGTTTAAGAAACAATTAACACCAACATTTCTCTATACGACTCGGAAAAGCCTGTGTGAAACATTTAAAAATGTATTTTGAACATGCATTGTAGTGAGTACATAAATGTATATTTATAGAATGGTATAGCACCTGGGTTCACTCCTGGTTTTTATAGGAGTTCGTGTTGTTCATTGTTTTTAGTTTTCTGTGTTTATTTGTTGTGCTTGTGGTTGTTCGTTTGTCTTCCCGGGTTTGTCTGTCCAATGGATTACGTTTTTTTGATTGCTCCTTAGGTATATTTGTCCTTTTTTTCGGATATGTATTTTTTCTAACCTAGTTAGTTGGGTCACCTTCTCAAAGTTACAAATGTTAACCTTATTGCACATTTCCAAATGTTTTGCAATCATTCTACATATGGTGTATGACAGTACTGTAAAGAAATTGAATGCATAAATTGAACAATGAAAGTTTTAGGCCACAAGCACTTAAAAATTAAACCTATACGGACTCCAAGTTTTGAAAATCAAAATTCTACTATCTCATTGGACATCTACATATAGTGGATGATACTGCTGTATAGAAATAAAATTCTGTCTCCATCTAGTTTCTTTTTATTTTCGTACAGTTTAGAAGGGATGATATTTAGCACGAAGAAAAGTCTTTTAACTTTAAGATGATTCAGGTAAAATTAAGTTTACCAATCAAAATGTCCATTGATAAATATTTCCTTCTGTCTGCACGCAGTGCTAATATTAAGGAATGCCGTTAGATGTTCAACGGATTTGAAATGGTAGCAACTTAAAACTTCAATCTGAAGTTGTAAGACAAGCTAGACTCACTCTAGAAATTTTACGGACCTCATCATGACTGGATTAACCGACACAAAGTTTATATCTCACAAATGTGAATAGATATCTTCAGTTAGATTTCACATGTTGCTGCAATTAACTCTTCAAAGGACTTGACACTCTGATATCACTTCCGGTTTTTGTGGGGTTCACAGTGCCTGTGTTTTGTTTTTATAGTTCTTTAATTCACTATACATTTTTTTTCTGTTGGATATATGTTTTTGTAGTGTTTGCTTTCCTTGTCAGTAAATTTATTCTCGCCGGCAAAGTGAATGTTGTCGTTAATGGGACAGGACTTGCTTATCCTTCGGGAGGATATGATGTCACTACCGGTTTTTAGTGGGAGTTAACATTACGAATACTTTAGTTTTTATGATGTTCTATTATGATGTCCTATTATGATTATCTTTGGTTAGCTGTGATTATTTACTCCTTTGGTTGTGTCTTGTTGTACGTTTTCGCTGTATTAATGTTTTCAAAAACACATGTATGCCTTGTATCTGGATTTTGGTCTTGTAGAATTTCCCCACTGTCTTATTGCCTCGGTATTATTTTTTCCATATTGTAAATACCTTGTGTGTTATTTATTAGGGTTCCCTTTTCAAAAATCGCACATTAATTATGTTTATTATATTAGCGACCGTAGCACTAAATAGAGATTCGCATTATACTGCCAGTATGAGTAAGACTTCCATTCGAACGCATCTTCATTTATATCTTTCCTTATTCCGTCATTCGGCAGATGACGTCTTTCCAGTTAATGAATATATACAGCTCGAACATTATATGTAAGAAGGGTACAAAAAATGAACTAGATTTTTGCATACAAGGAATTAATGGTCTGTGAGACGCCCCTTCCCTCCTGTTAAACGACAATAAAAATTGTATCAAGGATTTACACAAAATACATATGAATTATGAATGAAACAAATAAACAAATAATGGCATGTTTATTTATTTTGTCGCAAAGGTTATCAGTTTTATGACTTATACATAAATGATATTTTTGTAATTATAATAATTGGTATTTACACAAAAAAAAATGTGTTTCAATAGTATTCGTAAATGACTAAATGTGAAATAGTTGTATAGAAGATTTTATTAACCAATTAATGGGCCCATGGAGGGCAATAGTTAAAGTACAAAACAAATATGATTGAGTTACATATATAAAACAAACATGTATGACAGATGTATGGTAAATAAAATAACATATATATTAAGGCATCTTTTTCGGTTTTCAAGATGATATTTCATGACAGATATATAAATGATATTTTTCTTATTGAAATTTACAATAATCAAGTAAGACTAGCTTAAAAAGAAAGGAAAGGAAAGGTAATTTTTCTTTTTAGTTCATATTTAATTACCATGTTGGGATTTGAAATGTTTTTCCAAGTGGTGACAGTTCTTTGTGATTTAAATGCATTTATAAAATGAACATACCATAGCTATGATTAGCGTCTTATGAAACACCAGTCCATAATTCAATTTGTAAGTAAATCGATAGATGACATAATCATCATTCATAAAAAAAAATGTTAATAGGGATTTTTGTCAATTCATATCTTGCCGAAAAGCAAGCACTCTTTTAAATACATGTAGTTTGTAAAATACTCATGAAATATTGAAAAAAATTATAAAAACAATTAAGAATGTAGAGAGCAGAGTTAGGAGCTTACGTACTGAATCCTGATTTTGGACGGACTGTTACATAACATGTGTCGCTAGTAGATCGTGAGACCTGTTTTCTTTGAGTAAATGGGAAAAAGTGAAAGAAGAATAATAATACGTTTTAGTTCAAATCTAATTTTTTTATTTATTTTTTAGTTCAAATCTAATTTTTTTATTTATTTTTTAGTTCAAATCTAATTTTTTTTATTTATTCACAATCTGTAATAATATGAAACTAAACATATAAATCATTATAATTGTTTTTACTGTGCTCCTGCAATATCTCATCAAAAGTAATAAAAATTCATATAGATTACAATAATAAAAATGAATAATGGTACACAATCTTACCTATCATATCATGTTTGGCCGGAAATAAGGTCATATAGAGTCACGTGATTAAGATCTACAATATTGGACAGTGGGAATATCAATGACAAGCACAAATATTGCCTTAGCTAAACGGAAAATAATATTGAAAACCCCTTTCCTTAAAAGTATTATTTGAATTGGTTTTATGATATATGTATGTTAATGAACGTATTTCTTAAACGAAGTTTCGTTATAGAGTCGTTTTTTATTTGTGTGTAACATATGCCGAACTATAATGATTTCAACGACGAACCTATGTCCTTAAAGCCAATCACTTGTCGTTAAAATTTCACATTTTAATCTTCCCTGAAACCGCATAGCCAACTCCAACCAAAGTTTGGATGAATGATGTATGGAAGACCCTCCACAACGTTTCCTCATTTAGTACTTATCGGTCAACTGCCAGAGGAAATTCTTGTTCCTGATTGACCAAATGTCTTAAAACTTTATAGGAATGATGACGGGAAGGTCATCTACAAACTCTCATTTCGTATTGACTTTGTGACTAAGATAGTGGCAATGGTGCCGTATAGTTTTACATTTAACTCTAACGTTGCATTTTAAACTTATTTAACAGCACTCAACCAATGTCCACCAAACTTTCAATGAAAGATATATGGAAGATCTTCTACAAAATTTACTCATTTCGTTCCGATTGGTCATCTAACATGGCCACCAGAGGTTAATATTAAAAAATATCTTCTCCAAGGCCGACAAATCTTTTCGAACTTATAGGAATTATAATTTAGAAACTCTTTATAAAGATTCCTCATTTGGTGTTTATCAAGTGGCCTACATGGTGGCTACAGTAGCACATAGGATTGCATCGAAGCCGATGTTAAATCACAATATCACTATCACCTTTGAAACTGCAAGACCCGTTATAACCAAACTTGGCAAGAATAACATATGGAAGTGTCCTAATTTCATTTGTATCGGATAAAATCTTGGCCGTCACGGGCAATTCTTGATTGTTGTTGGTCCAATTTTTAAATTCTCCTCTAAAATATCAATACCAAAATTTAAACTTAATAGGAATGATGATTTGGAGACCCTCTACGACGATTGCTCGACGATTGAGCTGATGGCATGCATAGAGTCTACGGTGGCACATAGATTTCCATTGAATCCTATGAGAAATCTCATCTGACACTACAAAGCCAGTTAGAGCCAAATTTGGCAGGCATAATGTATTGAAGGTCATTTATAAAAATTGTGCATTTCATTTGTATCAAATGAAATCAGAGTTTCTTTGAAACTACAAAACGTACTATAAATAATGTATGGAAGGGTCTGATCGACAATACCATGATATATTAATAACAATTTATATCAAATATGCAGTTTGTTATCTGCTTCGTTATCAAGGTGAGCATTTAGGTTCACTAGAGCCGTTAGTTTTCTTCTGCTTTAGTCATACACAAATTAGCATCTGCTCTACAACATTTTGGGTAGTTTCAGGGCCTTTTTTAACATAAGCAGCACTGGCCAGTCGTAAATCGACAAAATATGCACATTTCGTTCATTAAAATTAAGGACTACACATCTGTTATATGTTATAATATCATAATTTATATACTAAGGTACACGCACTGTAAGGTAAAAGGTAATGTATAATGCGAAATGTGAGCAAGACGATCCAGCAAGTTACATGTTGTACTTGTATTAAAATAACCTCAGCAAAGCTATTGAAAAAGTGTACTCTAACCTTAGTTAAGGGGACCCTTTTGTGAACTATTTCGACTGCTTAAAATAAACGAAATGACAATGAGCCATGAAAGATTTTGTCGTTGAGTTAATTTTTAGCATCCAGTTGAAATAGTTTACAAAAAGTGTGCATGTAACTAAGGTTAGAGTACACTTTTCAATCAAAGTTTTAGTACAGTTTTAAACATTAAATAACAATGTAATGAATGCCCAATTTACATGTGTTTTGCACAAATTATTTAAAGAAATGAAGTAATGATCTGAAAACAAAAACTGTAAAAACTTATGCAACACGGGTTTATATTATAGGTCAAATGTGTAAGAAGTTTCACAAAGAAATCGGCCTTGGTCATCGAGAAATTTTGAAATCCTAATTTTACACCAAATATGTGTACTTAATAGGATGAAATGGAATACTCTTGCATAAGAAGTATCATCTAACGTCTTATAAAGGACACTTCTCTATTACATGCAGAGGTTTGTCAAGATATGTAAAACTGTCTTGTAAAACTGTCTTGTAAACATTCATTTACTTCCTATATAAAATAGCAAGGATATGGAGATAAACGACAATGAGACAACATCCAATAGGACTAAACAAGGAAAACATTATTACACCTAGAACATTAATTTGGACTTCAAAAACAGCAACCTATTTAAGCATAAGAATGCATCATATCATAACACACTAAAGAAATTTGACATATGCACTAAATAAATTTGAAGGTATCAGACATATTAAGCAGATACAAAATATGTTTGTGTCATTTTTATAGCTGAAATTCATATGACACCTTTAACTGCAAAATGTACTATACGTGAATACTGTCCTCAAACACTGCAATAACAACCAGAATCAGTGCACCTAACACAATACCAATATTGTGGTAACAGAATGTCTTGACGCTCCCCGATCCTAATCTCACCAATTCTGGTAGCTGCAGATAAACAAATATTGAATATTTTTATTTATAATATTCATTAATATTGTTATATTCGGGTCAATGGACCCACTTTTGGCATTTTTTAGTGTAAAGGTTAAATTGATATTTAATACAATTTGCTTAAAAAATCTGAAAATTCAGTAACAAAGTTCAAGTTATATTTTTCTATTTTTTTATTGCATTTTATATTTATGTAAATCTACATAGAGATAGAAGAATTTTTGCTTAGTCTCAATTTAGAAGTACAATGGTTTGTCAAATATTCACCATTTGTGTATTTAAATCACGTATGGTTAAAAATAGAAGTAAAATTTCATAGCGCTAAATTTTCGAAGTTGGACACTGCCACTTTTTAATTTTTGTGATATTTTGGAAGTCTCATGAATTCTAAGGTTAAACATTCGTTTTCATAACTGTTCAGTTACCTATTGCTTTCGTGGCATAAGATTCCGTTCATATTTGAAGGAGAAATTGATAAAATTCCATTCTTTTGCAACTTCGAACTTCATTTTATTTTCATTTTGGCTGCAACTTCCGGTTTTTATCGTCGAGTTATTTTTGTCTTTAAGAAGCTTATCATAATGATTTAACTATTATAAGATGTTGGTTAAGTCAGCTGGCCTTCCAGAATTATGTTTTTATCATTATACATGCGCTATATTTTAATCGAGCTTGCGTCCAATTAGGGACTATATTTTTGCATGTAGGAATCGTATGACTTCACGGCGCTACTAGCAACCAAGTGAAAAGTATATTTGTCAGTCTATGTATGAAATGTTAGAAAACCGCAAAAATTGGAAAATAAACTTTGATAAATTTTAATAGTTTTTGTTCCCGGCTGACAAGGGAAATATGAGTAGATATGTAATTTTTATGTGATTTTGAGTGTTGTCAATCTGTCAGGCACCTGTCAGCCAGCAGGACAATTCCTATATAAGGAGCGCAAATCATAAAGATAGCAGATGGCATCTCAGAAGCAAACTATCCAATTAGTTCATAGCCAAAAATTACGTTGCCAAACTTATAACCTGAAGCCAGGATAGTATATATGTACATTCCGCAATATTCAAGAGAGATGAAATCAATATTAATTTTCTTGAAAAAATTTTGAACAATAACTTTCAAAATCGAAGTAGCTTTATGATAGAACTTTTCTTTGGTATTTCATCTGAGTTTCAACTGTAAAATGGCGATTATTTATTTCCGGTTAAAACAATTTATAAACAGAACAATTTTGGCCAAAGTTTTCAAGATTAAATGCAAGATTTATTTCACATAAATAATGTTTAATACAGATATATAAAGGATACGATCTCCCCCCACGCTGAAGCCCCATTGTTTAATTTTTGGAGAATTTATTATTATTACGGAAGGTCAGCATCCGATTAGAATTTATTTGTTGAACTGTTATTAACAATGATCCAGAAACACTTCTGTAATTTTAATTTTGAATATATGAAAAGAGAAATTCATCAATATATTATTGAACAGTCAGCTGCTAGTATTTGTCTATGTCAGAGTCATCGAAGTAGCATAACCAGCACTTGCCCGTCTATAGCAATATAAACTTTTTAAATTTTCAAGTCTGTTTTTATAATTATTAAATTTCCATTGTTTGGCTATTTGGATTAAAAAAGTTTTAATCAAAGTTTTTTTTTAACGTCAGAATTTCAGACATTTTAGAACTGTTTGATACTTTTAGGTTTTAGAACATCCTCCATATATAAAATCTTTATTGTTTCTATGCCTTTAACATTTACCTTCCACCAAAAACACTTCATTTCTTAAACGAAAATACTAATGTTTTCAACATTTTGGGAGATTTTGTATTTGCAAATTAAAAAATAATTAACCATTGAAAGGGAGAAATCTTCAGTAATAAGTAATATAAACTGTCCATGCATGTATGTTTGTTTGTTATATTATTTATTTAGTTATGACATATAATAGGTGATGTATATGTCGCATGACCCATTATAGGCCTAATAGAATTATTCTATTTACTTTCCTAAGTGAAAATGGTCACACTGGTCATAACTCTGTTTGTCAAATTGGTTTGCATATATATGTTACTTTGAAGGAAGACGAGAAATATTAAGTCAGCTTTACGAAGAATTTATAAATTACCGAGGTCTTAATTATTAATGGACATGAAGAAAGTTGTTAGTCTTATCTGATAGAGAAATGGTAACTGGAAAAAAACGTAATTTTGTCTTGAAAATAAAATTTGGATGTCACAAAACCTTGATAAATATCGGATCTGAATAGAATCGTCAAATTTTCAAGATTCATATATTATCCAAAGTTTTTAGCCTATTCTCAGGTCATTGGACAGGAATCCCAGACTACACCAGTGCTCAGGATATTTAACGCATCGCCATTGTGTGCTTTTGACTACCTAGTAAGCATATTTCATCTTCACTTTGGTACTCCGTCAGTTTAATTGTGTTGTCAAAATAGAATTTGGTGTTAAATTTTTATATTGCCTTTTTATCAATTTCATATTTTTTAGGCAAGTCACAGACGGAACGATGCAGTTTGTTCTCTAGAATTTCTTTTTTGTTACATTTTTTTAACACAACAAGAATAATTTTATTGCACTTATTGTTCTCCAGAATTTCACTACTAACTTAGCATAAAACGTGTTTAATTACTAAAATAAACTTATCATCTGGATTACTGACTAGCTATGGTGATGTAATTTTTAAAAAGGTATTTTTATCATTTTGAAACCATTTTATCTTACCATGTCAGCTATAGATATATAGATAAACATCCCAGCCGTTATGGCAAATATCCACTGTTTAGAAGCCTCGTCTGTTGATACTTGTACCCCAATAATGAACCCAATAAAAGCTGTTAGAGACGAGAACAAATTGGCCAATATCGCTTTACAGAATCCCATTCCACTGTTTAACAACACAGCAAAATCACCTTCAATCAAATAAAATCAATGGTTTAAATTTAACCATGACAAAATACATGTATAAGTTAAAACGATTAAGCGAAACAACTAAAACAAGCTTAACCCTGTTAAATTAAATTAAATTAATTGATTGTCCCCAACCAGGAACTATACTCTTTTTGTATTTGCTGTTGCTCTTTGGTAACTTTCTACATGGAGACGATCTAATGCCATGGCTTGTCGATTCTATCAATGAAAATACAAATGTGCAATATTGCGCAGAATCGAGTCAAATCATTATACATGTATATTTTTAATATCAATGAAATTAAATAAATCCAATAAAAGTTCATATAAGTAATGTAATGCTTCTTATCTACATGTATACAAATATCGAAACTATGAAACTATAGAGAATGGTATGATTTTTTATTATTTGGAAATCTACCAAGTTCATGTGGTAGCTCGTGGCAAAATATAGCTATTGTAAGAGAAATCCCCTCTGCAATACTACTAGTAAAAGCTGCTCCTAAAGCCAATCCATCAGCAGTGTTGTGTATAGCATCGCCAACTATTACCATTACCACTAACGGTGTCATTCCTACAAAACAATGGAGCATTATCGCCTCGTTGAATGTGTAACATGTAATCGATAGATTATATTGTTATGATTAGCCCTTTTGGTTTGATGAAACCGAATGTGGCTTTTTAAAATAATGTTGCATACTTCTTTGAAATGGTCTATCCTATCCTCTGTCTCGTGATTTTTACGGATAGTTGAGTACTTATCAATCTAATCCTGCTCACGTTAATTTGTGCCTGTTCCACACCAGTACCTTAATAATCGAAGGTTTTATTTCTTCTACTGCGACTATTTGGTATGTTGTTGAATCTGTGGCTTAGTGTTTTGGACACTATCTATATACTTCAATTTACCTACTCGTTCACTCATAATCCTTTTCCTATATTTATGTTTCAAATTTAAAAAAACCTTTTGAACCGAATATTTACTTTTCTATTAACTGTATACTATTACTTAGTTTGTTTGTTTAGTTGGGGTTTTACGCCGTTTTCAGCACATTTGGCTATTTCGCGGCGGCCAGTTTTTATTGGTTGAGAAAGTCGGAGTACCCGGAGAAAACCACCGACCTTCGGTAGGAAAATTGGCAATCCCTGTCAATTAAGATTGGAGTCGAACACACCCCGCCACCGGTGAGATTCGAACTCACAACCTCAGCTTTGACAGGCTAGTAATCTTTAGTAGTCATGACGAACTACCTAGACCACTCGGCCACCGAGGCCCCCTATTACTTCGTAAAAATATATCCCATATCAAATACCTGTTCCTTTTTGTGACATTGTAGATTTTATACTCTTGTCATCACCAGTAATACTAATCTGAAACCGAAAATTTGGAAGATAAATCAACAGCAGATATATATTATCATGGTTTTAATCTTCCCTCTACTATAAATCTTATCTGATATCAATAAAAAATAACATTATATTTCATTCAACTGATGTGGTTGTTTTCCCATTTCAAAAACGCAAAAGGATGTTGCTTTCTGTCTGCACCTTTTTTCCAAAGCTCTTACGATATAACTCTGCAAATAGCATTCAAAAGAAATTTCAAAGAAACATTGTACACCTCTTATTTTATATTTGATCCGACTGACTTTTGGGATATCCACAATGCGATAAAAAATGATTTTCAAGATATATCAATAGGCTAGACAATGATGATACAAATATATATGAAATGCTGATACATTTCTTCAATGATAAAATATAAAGTAGCTGTTAATTTACCTTTTGCGGAAGTTTTTGCACCCTATAATATGGATCTTGAATTTTATAATTATTTATTATGTATAATGTAATTTAAATGTAAAAAAAAATTAAATGCCAAACGAATATAGGGGTAACTGTCATTGATACGTCTTCAATACTAAGCCGAAAACATTTATATTGTTTCCCTTTTCTGATACCTGGTCTAGCTTCCCAGTCTGTTTTTCTACTGACTTCAACATTACAGGTTCAGGAATTCCTTCTCTGTCTGGAACAAGACCCTAAAAAATATTAAAATACAATTCGGTATAAATCGGTGAACGGATGCAATGAACTGGAGAAGCAATTAAAACAAAGTAACACTAGAAAATAAAGAACTATGGACAGCACTAACTTCTTTAAAAAAGAAGAAGAGCGAAGCAGGTGTTTTGGCACTTAAGTAGTTCATGTCCCGCATACGGCATCCCCATGTTGCTATCCTACAAAAGGTAATGCATGGTTGTAAATCAGCAATGGACATAATCTTTCGCAGAAATTCATGATAAGACGCAATATTAATAATTAAGGTGATTTTATGTATAAACATTATGTTATGTTTTTGTGATTATTGTTCATTTTCTTTGCAACATGATTTTTTTTCGTGATATATTTTCATTTCAGCTTGAATGTAAAGAGATGTAAACATTTTACATGAAATTTTATGTTCATTTGATCTTTGATTGACATAACTGAATTTTCTCTGGCAGTTTTGCATTAACATTATTTTGCATTTGGTTTTCTTTTACTTTTGTCTTATACGTTTCAGTCGTTCTATGCCCCTTTTAACAGTTCGCGCTATTTCCTTTAACATCCATAAAGAATCACGGGAATCGATTGCCCAGTTGGCATTCACTTCCGATTACCTGATCACAGCTCGTCGGACGTTCGTGTAACCATTTTAATGACAGTTAACGGAGGGAGGCGATACAGACACCACTTTGAGCAGAAAACAATTTTCAGCCTGCGGACACATCGACGTCGGGGCATCAATGTTTACAAATATTTACGTTCAGCTTTGTACAAGGAATGCACAATACAGTCAATTTTGCAATCCATCAGGGTACTTTTCTTTTGAACTTGAACGTCAAATACAATACTTTTACTTTGAACTTGAATATAAAATTAAATTTCTTATTATTTAGTTTGTAAGTACGGACACAGTCTTGCTCTGGGTTTCAAAGAGTCAACATATTTTTTTTCTTCCTGCTCTTGAACAAGGCCATATTGGTCGAAACGTTGGGGAATTTTAACTTTGATTATTTTGCATTTGGTTTTGTTCGACTTGTGTCTTTTGCACGTTTTAGTCGTTATTTTCCCGTTTAACAGCTCACCATTTCTATTTATATTCCTTGTATTCTAAACAAAAGCTTTTGATGTTTTGTCGTATATTCGTAAAACATAAAAAAAAGATATACCGTCTTCTTTTTGTAGAGAGACCAGATCATCTCCAAAAGGTAAAACATGTATGTTCCTAGTATGAAAAATGAAAATATGATATAAATATTAATTTTACTTCTGCTCTTGTAAAAACAAATATACCATTATGCGACCATAATGAAAACCTATTAATATAGCATTATTTATGATAGTGTTACTGTTTTTCTTTACAAAAAAAAAAAATCAATGCAAATGGATAAGCGAAAGGCGACAACATACTCCACGTCTCTAAAATCATTTCCGCAGACAAGTTTTAAATTTTCTGAAAATAGAATAATAAATATGAAAAAGAATGTTTCATTCAGAATTTATTTTGATTATTTTTTTTACACATCGACTTTTTACCTTAAAAAAGACTACTCCAACAAATGGACGACACGATACCTTTAGAACATCAACACCGGGAAAAAAATCTTTATAGTATATATCAAATAGAAACAATAAATAACAATTATCAATGTGAACTGCTTTGCAATATGTGCTCCGGAATGGTAGGCATGACCTGCTTCATTAGCGGCATTCGTCACATTACTACATTGTAACAGGGAAGGACAACAATGACATACCAATCAATCAACGCCACCACAATATACTTACCTAATAAGATAATCATACTGTACCATACATGTGTATCAACTTCTACCTCCTCATGTCCATGTTCTCCTTCGTCGTGTTCTGATACATTATACTCTTCATGTGGTCCATGACCATGTATTCCTAACGCCTACAATCACAAGTCATCCTATATAACTCGTTATATATTGTTATTAAGACTCCAAATGAGCTTATTAACAATAAAAATATATATTTTAGAAATTCTCTGGCGAAAATAAGCCAAAATTACAATCCCGTGTGAAATAATCCACTATATAGTGTCTGCATTCCGAGATTTCTCTGGCTTCAGTCATTTGAGGTCAGATCATAAACAGAATCTGTCCTGCGTTTCAGATTCTCAATTGATCGTAGCTTGTCGTAAGAGAAATCGTACGAGGGTTTCACAGACATAAGCGTAGAAAATAATTTTTTTTTCGTATGATTTTTTTATCGCGAAGAACTCTTTTGCTGTGAGAAAATAAACATCTACCAATTCGACGACCTAATCTAGCTGACAGTTCAGTTTTGGTGTGACAACAGTAGTTTAATCTCATTAATCTCACCGTACAGTATCTGATGTACTGATATTTGTTAAATAAACATTCATTTATACCAATTTCGACTCATTATTTGTGCATACTGAACAAAACATATCTCAATAAGAGTGCCGAATGTCACCTCCACTTTCAAAAGAAAAAAACACAAACAGACAAACAAACATGGTGTATAGCTGAAATGGTACTCTCTAAAAACGATCTTTGTTGACTATCTAGATGTCAAAATACAATACGACTCATTCGGTTTTTAATTCTTGACTTCAAAATTACTGAAAAATCACAATTGAATTTCTTTAGTGCATTCTAACATGAAATGTATTTTGTTTTTGTTTTTCGCACTAATATTTGTAATCTGTATCACATTTTCTATACATGAACACATCCCTTTCCTTCTCATTAGTATTGGATCATTATTCGTTAATTTTTTATGCCTTTTCATACAATAAAAACAAACAATTCAACTGAGATTTAAATTTCATAACGTACCTCCGGAATAAGATGTACAACTGCTCCTGTAAATAACGTTCCCACGGCTAATCCCAGAAATACTGACAGGAATACGTGATACGCAGAACTATAACGTTTAGCACATGGTAAAATCACAGCTCCTCCAACTGAACATATACAACATAAGGCATTACCTAATATACCATATCCGTAAACTTAAAACAAAAAGGATAAAATATTAGTTACATGATATTTTCTTATTAAAATATTGAACATTCTCTCAATAATTTACTTATCTAGCTTTATATACATGTAAAACTTTAGATGCTAATTATAACTACATTCACAACAGTTTAAAAACAATCAGAAGACTGGAAGAGCCACTTTGTGCAATATATAAAAATTAGTCTTTCGATAGGATTTACATATTCTAGCTTTTATTGATCATTATACTGATGAAATTATAGTCAGCAAGACTAACTGCAGATGTTTGTATTCAAGGTAAATAGTTATTTTTTATTGTCACGATAAAAGGAAAAAAAGATTATAGGAGTTAATTTACATGAGAAAAACATATTCCATCCTATAAAACATACTACAAAACCAGTATTGAAAGTCGTCAGGTTCTGAACCGTGATTCAAAAGCTCACGTCGCAAGAACAAGACAGTCCCTAGCATTGACTCGAGCGGGACTATTTTTAATTAACACTGTATGTTTTATGTTGTACGTATGCTGAAAATGATCTTTATGTCATAAAATAAAGCAACTTTACATTCCGTGGCACTACTTAGAGTTTACACTAATTTGTTTTTGTATATATATATATATATATATATATATATGGAGCGATATCTCGCGTAAAATACACTGCATGTGTTTTTGTACAGGAATGGACGATTCAGTCTTGAAATTTAAAAAGTCGACAGTAGCAGACAAGATAAACTGATATTCAACAATGACGCAGATGTTTTGTACATGTGAAGGAATGTATCATACAGGAGACTGCAGTTAAGTGCTCTCACAGATATGACGAACTGATATTTAGAAAAAAAAACAAAAAAACAAGATTATGATAGAAGCAAGAAAATTGCCTTTGTACACGTAGTTAAATGGATAAATGCATTTTCTAACAAACGAAGCTTACGTAACTACTACTTGGACATATTATAGAATGATATTCCATTAAAATAAATATGCCTTGATCAGTTATGGGTATAATATAACTTACTAACTAATGTTTAATTCGAATTTATCTGAATCTTTATGAAACGCTTTTCTCCTTATTTTTTAATAATATGTTTTAGACATTCCAATATACATTCTGGGAGGAACAGAGAATCATCCAATCCAAAATAAAACTCGTATGTAGTATGACAACAATATGATGCAATAAACCATACGATCTAGACGAATAAACGACTGAAACACAAAGATATAAGGTGGAGGGAGGTTGTTGAGATCTCACAAAACATGTTTAACCACGCCGCATTTTTGTGCCTGTCCCAAGTCAGGAACCTCTAGCCGTTGTTAGTCTTGCTTGTCTTTTAATTTAGGTTCATCTGTATGTTTCTGAGTTTAGTGTGCCGTCCATTTCGCTGAACTAGTATGCATTATTGTTTAGGGGCCAGCTGAAGCCCGCCTCCGGATGCGGGTTTTCTCGCTGCGTTGAAGACCCATGGGTAGCCTTGAGCTGTTTTCTGCTCTTTGGTCGGGTTGTTGTCTCTTAGACACATTCTCCGTTTCCATTCTCTATTCTAAAATCTGCCATTTTTTCTCTTTGTACCACAAACATGTAATCACTTTAAGTAATCTCCATTAACAAGATCATAAAAATGATGAATTAACTAGTTCATTTTTGGATCTTTTCAATTAATAATTTATGAACATTGACTTCCTGGACAGAGATCCTGACAGAAAAGTTGCCCAGACAGGAATCTGTTGCTCCTAAGCTGAAGTCAACCTGAGTCTACCACCGGTTTTTTGGTGGGGTCCATGTTGTTCTTATGTTTTTAGTTTTTAATTGTAGTACATGTATTGTTTTGGTCTTGTTTTCGTTATTCTCCGGAGTTGTCCGTTGTTACGATTTTTCTCTCCTTTGAATATCCCTTTGGTATTTCTTGACTTTACTTAAATTTCCTATTACTGCAAATATATATCATATGTACTAACTTGATTTGTTCGTATATTTGTACAATGTAAATAAGATTTCCAATCAACAAAATCAAAAGAAAATAATTGTGGCGATTTAAATGTCTTGAAAAAGATGAGTGTCTAAATCTTACTCTCTGCAGTTGTTGGCATATTTGTCAAATTGATTCGAAGGTCTGAAAATAAAATAAAAAATAGTATCAAATGAAAATAATTAGTAAATATCGGCAAGATAATACGGAAGCAACATATACTAAGTAAACACAGTACAGTTCATGTATCATTCAATAATAGAAAAAAAAAACAAAAACAGTTGAACAACAGAAAGATGGCAAAATGAAATAACCTGTATGTTAATAGTAATATTTTAATTGAAAGAACGGTAGGATATTGCCCTATTAACACATATCCCAAATCGTTACATTTTCAATATTAGACACACTTAAGAAAGATTTCTGACAGTTCTTTTTATACATCTACAATAAGATTTATTTCAATATCCTGTACACCTTTTCAACAAAAAAAAAAAAAAAAAAAAAAAAAAAAAACCTGAAGTAGCAAGGTAAACAAACAAATTTAAACACTTTTTATTTCTAGTAAAGCTTTTAAATAGGTTCAATGACTGAAAATAAAAACCAGGCTACTAAAGTATACATCCTGGATGAATCATACTACATGTCGAGTCTTAATTTACAGCATTATAAAAATTGTGTAAAATAAATAAATAATGTTTTTACGATATGCTTAAATGTACATTTCAATACGCATGCCGTCTAAGTATTGATGTCAAAGTACATGTAACCTAGGATTATTTAAATGAACTTATTACATTTTCAATGTAAAAGTTATTTAAAAACATAAATTGATAATATCTTCCTTTTATCGGTGTAAGAAAATATAAATGTTAAAATTGAAACTTTTATTGTGCACTTTTTGTGTTGCAATGTTGATATTTGGTGTTGCTTCATTGTTGGCCTTTCTTCTGGGTTTTTTAAAAAAGTAAACTTTAAAATAAATCCGCTTTTAAAATTGTTTTTTTTAAATAGTTTCATGCATTCTCTCTATACATTAATATAGTAAAATTTGTGAAAAGTAAAGATTATCTCTCCCGTGCATAGCTCTGTCCTTAGATGATTTTGGCGTTACCCCTTTTGGTAATTTTTGTATTTTTGTATTCTCTCTTCAACCTTTAGATCGGATTTCATGTTATACATGTCGATATGAATGACATCTGTCGGCAAATATTAAATCTGTAAGATGGAGCTGTCATTCTTTATACTAGTATTTATAACGCATATTGCCATACGTATGTTCTTCATTAATCATACTAAGCACAATTTCAAAATTTGACAAAAAGACCAACTTTAGACATTCTTATGTAATCTTTCTTTATAAATAGAAATATATCACAACAATATTTTAAACGTAAACATTATATTTTTAAATCATACTTTAAAAAAAAACGCAGTATGTATTAAATCCTGTTCCTGCTAAAAAGTACACTGCGACAACAATGCCATGGATCATTTAATTGGTAGTACAGGTGCGCAATTTCCAAAATAACATTTTAAGGCGTATTAAAATTTGTTAACTATCATAGGATATAATTGTACTAGTACTTATAGAAACCATCAAATTAAAATTTAATACACTTAAAAATAATTATTGCAAGTTCTAATAAACAAAAAAAAACAAAAAACAAAAAAAAACAAAAAAAAAAAAAAACGGATATTAGGAAACGTCTACAATGATGTATGCCAATCAACCAACGCAATCCACCCTAAATACCCTCAGACAAAAATAAAACAAAAGGGAGAAACAACATAGTGTGACTTGGTACAGACACTGAAAAGTAGAGGGGATATCCAATTCCAGCCCCAAGCCAGGACCCTTGTATTTTCAATGACTGTTTCTCGTCTATATTTGTACTTATTGTTATTTGTTCCTTGTATTGAATAATATTTTGTTAGATTTACAATTACCTTAATTCTTTTATTTGTACACCTATTATTTAGTGCCTATCTTAATTGTGATGTGGTCTACATGTATTTCTCCTCGTTGAATGCCCCAAGATGAACCCTAGATGTAATAAATTTGGTCCGTTTTAAATCCTGAGGATCGGTTGTGATAGAAACCTATATCAATAATTTTTTCCCAATTCTTAGGACGATTCTCAAGTGCATAGTTTGGTCTTAGATATTTTTTGCATGAATGCTGTTGTTTTCTTGTTTTGTTTTGTTTTGGAAGGGGGGGATTCAAATGTACTTGATATTTATCTCTAAAGTACAGTGTAGCCAATTATAAATTTATTTCAACTTCTGATTATCATGCACGCCAGAAGATACATTTAAAAAAGCCTTTTTCTCCTTTCATGCTGGCAACATTTAGTTGAACACACAAAAAAAAAAAAAAAAAACCTGAAGTAGCAAGGTAAACAAACAAATTTAAACACTTTTTATTTCTAGTAAAGCTTTTAAATAGGTTCAATGACTGAAAATAAAAACCAGGCTACTAAAGTATACATCCTGGATGAATCATACTACATGTCGAGTCTTAATTTACAGCATTATAAAAATTGTGTAAAATAAATAAATAATGTTTTTTACGATATGCTTAAAAGTACATTTCAATACGCATGCCGTCTAAGTATTGATGTCAAAGTACATGTAACCTAGGATTATTTAAATGAACTTATTACATTTTCAATGTAAAAGTTATTTAAAAACATAAATTGATAATATCTTCCTTTTATCGGTGTAAGAAAATATAAATGTTAAAATTGAAACTTTTATTGTGCACTTTTTGTGTTGCAATGTTGATATTTGGTGTTGCTTCATTGTTGGCCTTTCTTCTGGGTTTTTTAAAAAAAGTAAACTTTAAAATAAATCCGCTTTTAAAATTGTTTTTTTTTAAAATAATTTCATGCATTCTTTCTATACATTAATATAGTAAAATTTGCGAAAAGTAAAGATTATCTCTCCCGTGCATAGCTCTGTCCTTAGATGATTTTGGCGTTACCCCTTTTGGTAATTTTTGTATTTTTGTATTCTCTCTTCAACCTTTAGATCGGATTTCATGTTATACATGTCGATATGAATGACATCTGTCGGCAAATATTAAATCTGTAAGATGGAGCTGTCATTCTTTATACTAGTATTTATAACGCATATTGCCATACGTATGTTCTTCATTAATCATACTAAGCACAATTTCAAAATTTGACAAAAAGACCAACTTTAGACATTCTTATGTTATCTTTCTTTATAAATAGAAATATGTCACAACAATATTTTAAACGTAAACATTATATTTTTAAATCATACATTTAAAAAAAAACGCAGTATGTATTAAATCCTGTTCCTGCTAAAAAGTACACTGCGACAACAATGCCATGGATCATTTAATTGGTAGTACAGGTGCGCAATTTCCAAAATAACATTTTAAGGCGTATTAAAATTTGTTAACTATCATAGGATATAATTGTACTAGTACTTATAGAAACCATCAAATTAAAATTTAATACACTTAAAAATAATTATTGCAAGTTCTAATAAACAAAAAAAAAAAAAAACAAAAAACAAAAAACAAAAAACAAAAAACGGATATTAGGAAAGGTCTACAATGATATATGCCAATCAACCAACGCAATCCACCCTAAATACCCTCAGACAAAAATAAAACAAAAGAGAGAAACAACATAGTGTGACCTGGTACAGACACTGAAAAGTAGAGGGGATATCCAATTCCAGCCCCAAGCCAGGACCCTTGTATTTTAAATGACTGTTTCTCGTCTATATTTGTACTTATTGTTATTTGTTCCTTGTATTGAATAATATTTTGTTAGATTTACAATTACCTTAATTCTTTTATTTGTACACCTATTATTTAGTGCCTATCTTAATTGTGATGTGGTCTACATGTATTTCTCCTCGTTGAATGCCCCAAGATGAACCCTAGATGTAATAAATTTGGTCCGTTTTAAATCCTGAAGATCGGTTGTGATAGAAACCTATATCAATAATTTTTTTGCCAATTCTTAGGACGATTCTCAAGTGCATAGTTTGGTCTTAGATATTTTTTTCATGAATGCTGTTGTTTTCTTGTTTTGTTTTGTTTTGGAAGGGGGGACTTCAAATGTACTTGATATTTATCTCTAAAGTACAGTGTAGCCAATTATAAATTTATTTCAACTTCTGATTATCATGCACGCCAGAAGATACATTTAAAAATGTTCACACCTAGCCTTTTTCTCCTTTCATGCTGGCAACATTTAGTTGAGGGCGACACACATTTTATACACATGTTATAAGCGAACTTAATCTAGTCAGTAAAGTAAGTGATTCTTGCAAATATTATAAATTTATTTATTAATCACATGACCAGAAACCTACCTTTCTTACTAGAAATATATTTCGTCTAATAATTGCGTCTAATTGACATTACTAATAAGAGTATAGCATGTTTCCAGTATGAATCAACGTGTAATCTCGTACCAAAATTATTAATTCAGTTTGGACCAATTCTACATTTACAATATTTTACGATCTCGGTCCATTTCAGTCTGTAACAGCTAAAAATACATTTGATTTCTCTACCCTCTATACCACTATTCCTCATTCACAACTGAACGAGAAATTGAAAGATCTAATCCATCGATGCTTTCAAAATAAAAATGGCCTTGTAATTGGTACAGATAAATCATACTTTGTTAAAAACCACTCTAAATCTAACAAAAAATATACAGAGGACGAAATTGTCCTGATGATTGAATTTTTGGTCGACAAAATATTTGTTCCATTTGGTGGAAGTGGTTTCCAACAGACAATTGGTATTCCTATGGGTACTAATTGTGCGCCACTACTGGCCGACTTGTTCCTTGACTCATATGAGACAGACTTCCTTGGCGGGCTTCTTAAGGAAAAACAGTTAGCCCATACCTTTAATTTCAGCTTCCGGTAAATAGAAGATGTTTTATCGCTCAACAATTCACGTTTTGGGAATTTCTTACATCTCATCTATGCAAATGAGCCGTTTTTATAAAATTGATCACAGTACATTTGCTACACAGAATATGTGCCCCCATGCACCACATTATATATTGGCAAAATAAAAACAATATTTGCATATTTTGCTGGAGTGGTGATTATAAGTCAATACTATTCATGTTAGCTACACACTATATAATAACAGAAACAGAAATAAACTGCTACAGGTAAAACGCAATCATGCAAAGAACAGCGGTTCTTCCAAAGGACGTGGTAACGATTTGGCCTGATATTTGGCCCCATGAATTCCAAAATCAAAAAGTAATGAAAAACATACTTTCAGCTATTATTAAGTACTCTTAAAATGTTGAATTGAAGGAACATGTTTTATTTTCAAAAATAAATTTCTATAATAGCAGCAATATGCAGTCAAAGATTTTGAAGAGAACAGAGAGATATGGCCAACTAATGGCTGAAATCACGCCATCTCTTTTCCACGAACAACCCTTCAAATATAGTGTTGAAGTGTTCAATGATTTAAAGAACAATTTGCGCGTGCATAATGGGTTGAACGTTTTCCTTTATAGCCACAGTATTCCGCTGAATCATTTATTTTGTTCAAGTACGTAGCCATTTGGAGAAATCAAGCTGTAAGCAAACATCTACTAACCTCTTTTCTCCGATTCAAATCCGTGTTCGCATTCGCATTGGACACGGTGGTAAGTGGTAAATGGTGGTGGTAATGGTAAATTTCTCTTTTTGATGTTAACTGTGGTGTATGCTCCTCATCGATAAGTATTTTTTTTAAAACATTGAGAAGTATGTATTGCTTTAAGCGCATTTGATGCATACAAAGTGTGTGTTGTATCATATAATTTTACATGCTATCACTAATGATTTTTGTCAACAGACTATATATAAAATTGAATTGCACTATTCAAAAAGATTTCACAGTGTTCACCCAAAAAATGTGAAAAGTACATTGTACACTTTTAGTGAAGAAAATATTCTTGGTATAAAGAGGAGAGGGCAAATATACTTAAGGAGCAAATAAAAAAAATGTAATACATTGGACAGACGAACCCGGGAAGACAAATGAACAACCACAAGCACAACAAATAACCTATTTGACTGCCGACACTTTTAATCCTCTCACAAGTTGGGGTCTCTTATTCGAGTTTGCTTTACGAATACAAGTTTTCAGGTTGTCTTTTTATTTCGTTACATAGGTGTTTTTTGCCTTTAGTTACACCTTTTCAGTTCTTGTCACCTGTTTTTGTTGTACGTGTCACACTATCTGGTTTCATCTCAGGATGTCGGTCGCATGAACTATCCCCTTTCACCGATATACATTTTTTTAAATAACAGGTTATCTTATTTCATACTGTAAAAAACATTTTTTGGTCAACAAAAATGCTGTGTATTGTAAGGATGTTTACCAAATATTAAACAGAAAAATGGTTTGAATAAGGGTGTTTACCAATTATTAAATATTATGTTCAGTTCACAAAGGTTTAAAGGTAAAGGGTAAATTTGTTTATCGGAATAAAAAAACTAGTCATAAACATTCAATAACACATTGTTACGTTTTCATATGAAAAATAAACATACGGAAATAATCAAAATATAGTTATGTGAGTTTTATGTTCTGGTTTTAAAAATGGAAAAAAATACACTAAATTATTTAAAAAATAATAATACAAAATAAATTAAAGAAATATGCTATACTTTTAAAGTCTGTACTTTAGGGGTCCCACTCTTTATAGGGGTTATCCTATACTAACCCTAACCCTTCCATAACTAAACCCTAACCCTAAACTCTACCCAAACCCTAGCGCTAAAGGAGTGGACCCCTAAAGTAAATGGAGGCCAAGCTATGAATATGGAAATTGCAAATGTTGTGTATAAACGAAGACACCGGCCATTTAATTACTGAAAGAGGGGTACTGGGATTTAAAAACAAATTGTGTCTAAAGTTTATCTGAATTTAAAAAATAAAAATTCCCACTATGTTGAAAAAAAATAAAATAAGCCTGAATATTGAAAAGAATGTTCTCCATGGCATAAATTCTCTACAAAAAGTTTGTAGGTTAACCTTCAAGATTTGTGTATGGGAGTAGAACTAGAAGGACGATGAAGACATAGTAAACTATTAAAGATTTCGGTATGTTGTGATACGTTTTATTACTACCACTTGTTCTATGTCACTGCTGGTGGACTGTTAGTCCCAAGGGCATTATCAGCCCAGTAGCCAGAACTTTTGTCCTGGCATGATTCATTACTCAATGGCCTTTAAATTTTCCGTTCAAAATTTGACAAAAATCACCAGAAATTTCTAAGGCTCTTCCTTTTAATTGGTGCAGAGGTAACCCCTAGATGAGTTTGGATTCCTGTTTGTTTTAATTGGTTTGATTTTTTATGGTTGTGCTTTATGTCTTTAACCGGTTGTCCAATATTTTGAAATGGCCATACAGTGCATCAAAATTATTTCGGTATTTCATGATACGTTTTATTATTGTACAATGAATAAACCCTTTTGTCCTTACGCGGTAGTAGCCGGGGGGTTGTGTACAGGCGACTTAGGGAGACAAAATGACGACGTCATAATTTTATGTGAACGTGTGTATTTGTTGAACCCCAAAGAGTTCTAATTTAATTGGGTTGACCTATGTTTTTTTTCATGAAGAAAAAGTTAATCTTATATAAGGTAAATTTCTACAATATTCCAACCTGAACAATTATATGTAGAATTTTTAATGAGATCCTGTGTCTGTAAGACGCGAATCCCCGTCCTAATGGTCATATAATTCCTAATATCTTAAGTGAGGAATCCACAATGCCAAATTCAAACGCTGACATAAGGACCCAAATGCTAAAAATTAATTGACTCACTCAAGCATGAAATGTAAGTGGTGTGTAATTAAATGTTAGAGACCTGTGTTGAACTAAAGAAGATGACTGTAGTTGTAGATTATCATTGATATATCATCACATGCTTTTTAAGAAGTAAAATGTTGCTGAGATGTTTTGCACTATACAAGATTACTGAAATTATGAAATATCATTAATACGTTAACATAGGTTTTAATAATACACCTAAATGCAAAAATAATTTAATCAAAGTCACTTAGGCATAAAATGTGGATCATTGTAACTAAAATGTTTCTGAGTTGTTTTATACTGCAGATGTGAATATCATCAATATGCAACCATAGATTCTTTCAAAATATACATAAATACAAAAATTTAACTAAAGGTCACGAACGCATAAATCATAGATCATGATCACTCAAATGTTGCTGAATTGTATTGTTCTTTATCAACATTTGTGTTCAGTCCCACAAGGTGAATGTAGTGGTATAATATCATTTATATATTACAATGGGTTTCTTAGAAATGGGTCTAAATGCAAACACTTGACCAAGTCGGGTGGACGGACGGACGGACGTACGTACGTACGCACGCACCAGAGTAAATCTATACGCCCCTCTCACAATCGTGAACGAGGCAAAAAAAATCTAAGAATTTTTTTTTCTCATTTTTGTTTTCTTGGAAAAATTTTTTTTCTCCAGACCCAAAAGAAATTAACAAGCAACAAAATCCCATCTATCTTATCTATTGTATGAATAGAATGATAGAATATTGTATATATGATCAGTATGAGCCATGAGAATTGCCAGCCTGTGGATATTTTTAAACTGTTTACATATAAAGTACCATATAATGATAGAATATTGTATATATGATCAGTATGAGCCATGAGAATTGCCAGCCTGTGCATATTTTTATCCCATTTACATATAAAGTACCATAGAATGACAGAATATTGTATACTAGTATATAATCAGTATGAGCCATGCGAATTGCCAGCCTGTGCATATTTTTACCTCATTTACATATAAAGTACCATAGAATGCAATTACTAGATTTAACAATATTTTATAGAGGAAGAAATTTGTTTGACTCAACAGAACAAAAAAGAATTGTGTCTCTGTCAAAGGCAAAAACAGTTTACCTCTGCGGTAAAAACAAAAGTCACTTTCAGAAAACCATTAGTCTGTGAATTAATTAATATTATTTGATCAAATTTTATTTGTTGCAAAAAAAATGAAGGAAACTTTTCTTTAACATTTGTTAAAGAAACTTTAAAAAAAAATTAATATCCCCCCATTTTCCAAAAAACAAATGATTGCTGACTTAAGGTATATTGTTTAATTGATTTAGTAATTGTTTGCATTTTATTACCAGTATCATCATTTTAATCCAATTAATTATCCCATAAAAATCGTAAATTTTATTAGCAGTGTCTTCAATTTACATTAGTTTGTAAATTAATTAATATTATTTGATCAAGAAAAATTTAACATGATAGTAATAATCAGGGACTTTATATCTATGATTATAAATAAATAAATGATATTAAAATGCATCCAAAACTTAATTTTCTTTATACATCGTACGTCGAAAAAATACAAAATAGCGTTTTATCAGGTCCGCAATCGATGTTGTTTTTACATTTTGTTGTGCTGGATGATCTCACGGACTGGTTATGCTCACGACCCCCTATGTGAGATCCGACAGCCAAACCGGAAATCGGAAACGGAACTGGCAATCCTCATGGACGAAATCTCCTCACGCGACAACATAAATAGATAGGCTTGGCCGTATTATTAAATTTGTACCGTATGTTTGGAGGAAACGGAGGATGAAGAAGAATTGCTTAAGTTGTTTGAAGTTATTGTTATGTATTTTTTTCATGTTAATTTTGATTCTATAATATAATTATCGTAGTCAGGATATTGTATTTAGAGAATTTAATTTTCCCAAAAATATTTTGTTGAGTACAATGTATATTATGTAACTAAGTAATAGATATTTTACTCACATATATCTTTAACAACCGCAGAAGTAATATCGTGAAATAAAATTTAATATCCTGTTTATAAATGTTATTTCGTTATATCTTCAGGGGCATACCAAGGGTCTTTTAATAAGATTCGGTATCACTATTGGTCTATCACGTTGCATTTAAAATTATGTATTCGGTATGTATATATTTATAATTTAACTCAGTAACTAGTATTTCGACACTTGCGTTAAACTGATGATAAAATTGATAAATGTTTCAGTATCTCTATGGGGCTAAGGGAGCAACCATTTGAATTTTATGGGGCTAGGATCAAATTTGAAATAAAGAGGCAGGACCACGATTTGGCAAAATAAAAAGACAGGACCACTTTAGGTATGATAAGAAATGTTGAATATGTGTCGCTGCTGGATTTGTTTTGTAGTGTTCACTGCAGGGCTCCGTAATCCTCTATGTATCAGACGGGACATTGTCTCGTTGACACATTTCTTTTATCATTTTCATATTTTAAAGATAACATAATTCAGCAAGATTATCATCTCTAAAACAAATGAGAAAGGAAGTTTGCAGGAACTTTTAACTTTAAATTACTGGATTTCTTTAATGGTTTAGCATTGGACTTTAATCTAATATATTCTCTAGTTATCGAACCAAATCTTTATTCATAAATAATTTTACCACAAAAAGTATAAAAGTGAAAGGAGATGGGTATGATTTCAGTCAACACTTGGTCCCATCTGACATGAAAAAATATAATTAAGATTTCAGATTCGAATTTGTATCATTTTTATCCTATAATGATTGAACTTTCATAAACTATCAATCATTGTTCAAAATTCCCTCCCATGATACAACAGCGACGTCATGAACGTCTGCTAAATCGGGGATTTAAAAACTAAATCGAGTGTCTGGTCAAAACAACTATGAGCAACATCCTTGTCCAAAAAGATTGTTTAATTTAATCCTTGTCTAAAAAGATTGTTATTTTGAAACTCCTGAGATGATGCCTCTGCTGGTGGACCCTAGGACCCCGAGGGTATTCGCCAACCCAGTTGTCAGACTTGTCTGACATGATTATTCATTGATTTGTTACAGAAATTACCAGTATTTAGCAAAATTCAAAAAGAATAGAAATATCAAGGGTTCATTCCTTGTATTGCACATGGTGACTCTCCTTAGCTGAAATTTGGCTTCATATTTCGGTATTTTTGGTTGAGTACTTCTAGTTTAATATCATTTTGGTTTTTTGTCTTCCAAATGTTTGGGTTTTAATGCTGCTGATGAGAGGTATCTCCTTGAAATGCATCGTATACAGCATATTATAAATTTACCATATCTCATATTAGTATCTTTGGATTGTTATTTTAATATAATGTTTGTCTTACATAAAGACACATTTCAGTAAAATATTTTTTTCGGCAAGGCTGTTGCTCATATCAAAATATTTATTCAGAGGCCCAAAAATGAGTGAAATTTGGTGCTTTTCATTGATTTCTAAAAAAAAAATAGCCATCTTTGACTGCATGTTGCCGCTATTACAGAAAACTTGGTGTTGACAACAAAACATGTTCCTTAAAATCCAACATTTTACGAGTACTTAATGATAGCTGAGAGTAGTAAATATTTTCACTACTTTTTAATTTTGGAATTCAACGGGCCACAAATGAGGCCAAATCATACCATGTCCTTCATCAATCATATTTGATTTTTAACTATCTGAAAATTAGTTACCATATTCATGGCTTATCAGATCTATTTAATCTTTAATATCTCTGTACATTTTATATTTTCTGTAAGTTTATTACACATTTCCATAACACCGTATTTGTATTCAAAGGTATGTTTCAATTTAACTGCATTTTATACACAAAAGGTTTTACATTAAAATGTATTAGACATAATCCTGTTTGAACTGCATTTAATTTGACATTTGTATGTACAAAAAGTATCACAAACGGCTTTTCTAACAATATGTAATGGTTTGTTATATAAATGCATACCTTATCGTTCATTATAATAAAATCAAAATTAAAGTCATGTAGACAAGCTAGTCTAGTCTTTGTAAAATGATAATCTTATTAAAATAAAAATTAGTATAACATGTTTATAGGAAGCTTTAATGATGGACTACAGTCTTCCAAATGGCACTTAACAAGGCTGCTAGTACATTGTACATACCTCAAAATTTTTGCTGAGATATTCATATATAATCCTGCCGTTTGGTGTTTCAAACTATAAACTTGGCAAACATTGTCGCATATAATAATGTGTTATAATGAAAAGTTGTATGATTGTTTCATATTTAAGTTCAAAGATACATGTAAACATGCATATATATATGCGCAGAAAGGTAATGATATGAATTCACGATCGTTCTTGTATGAACTGGTTTTTATTAATAAAGAGATGAAATAAATGAATTTGCGAATTGAGCCCATCTGGTTGTATGGCGATATTCCATATTAACCATTTAGATAATTTGACATTCTTCGGGGGAAGGGAGGAGGGGTTGGGGGTAATGATATCGGATCTTGGATTCTTTTTCAACATTTTCAATTTTATTCCAAACGCAAGGCCAACAATGTTAACGAATGTTTTTCATCACATATTTGAACCAGACATTTTTTGCAAAATTTTAGAGATCGGCAATTTTTATCAAATTGTTTCTTTGCCTTTTCAGAAAAATCAATGTTTGTAAGGAAATTTTTCAAATGCAATATTTTTTTTTCACATTTTGTAGTCCATAACATAGTTTTATTTTGTACATGGACATTAATTGAAGAAAACTATGTCTATATTTTTTCGAGTATTATATATTGAGTATAATACAAACTCCATCTACTGGTTAATTGTAGATGAAACATATACTTAGTATATATACATATACCTGTCAAAGGTAAATCATCAGGTGTTAGTTGGATTTTGGACAATCCTCAGACAAATCTTATTACCACGAGTCGAAAAAACATTTGAAGATATGATAGCATAATAAATGGCAAAATAAAAAAAATAACACTTATGCTTAATTTCATGATTACAAACTTTCTGATGGCTCGGAGGTGTAAGATTTTTCAATTTATGCTACTTTCAACCTGTTTAACTCATGATAACTTCAAATCTTGAGAAGATTTTCATAAGGGGCGTATTTGATATTTGTATGGAACGGCAAATCGTCTTCTTCAGAATGCTTGGATCATATTTTGACTATATGTTTAAATGTTTAGACAACAGCCGATTCTTTATCGCACAGAAACTATGAAGAGTGCCGAAAACATTGGAATCCGAATAAACCATATTTTATTTTTGTTGAAAGCTTACTTAATAAGCATTGATTGTATGTTGTTCACGTGTACATGCTTAAACAAGATAGAAACATGAATAACAAAAATATCAAAAGAGATGGTAAACACTATGTTCTTAGGACATATCATAGTTTTGCATAGTTAACTGAAGCTCACAAACTATTTTATGTTGTCTACCTGCAGAAACTTACGTAGTGTGATATTTACCATTTAGGTCTAAATTTGGTAGATGATAAAGATCACTTTCATTTATAAATAAACAAACATTAATTTCGCTAAAAGAGAGAGAGACATGTTTTTAAGGGGGATAAAGGGAGATTTTTTTTATTGAGGAATGAAATATCGAAACGCAGTAGTTCAAATGTGAAGGAAGTCTGGCTTCTCATCGACTGCCGTGTTAGGCGAGTATAAGATACTTTTTACGAGTTACGTGAAACAATTTTTTTGGGGTGTGTGACTGTGGATTAATTTAGTTGATCCCTTTGGAAATGTACTAGAAATTTATGCATGGGTTTCAGCATTAAAGCAAAATGACTGTTCCTGTTTAACAGTGAGTACTCCAGAAATGTTTTGAAAGATGATATATCTGTGTCAATCCCTCAATGAGTATACAGTTTTTTTTTTAAATACATCTTAATTAAAGGCTTGACGTTTGATAATTTCCTCTTTCATGCATTTAAAAAACAATTGAGGGGGAGGTTGTTGACCATTGATTATTTAAAAAAAAGGTTTTCTTCCAACAATATATTCACATTATGTGAAGAATAATGTTCATTTGTTAGATTTTCATTTATTTAAATTTGTATCTTCGTTAATGTCTTATAATTGCTGTATATATTTGATTAAGCATGTTTATAGCAGTGTATTCTGATTTTCTAAAACTAATGATAAACTCTGTCGAAGCAATGGACCTGTTGCTTCATTGATTTATTAATATCACAATGTGTAAATATTCAGTACAGATAAATTTGCTCAGAATTAAATTTCGTAGCGGGTAAAAATATTATGAGACAGAAATCTCCATTTGACTCCCTCCATAATTTACAAAAGATATTCAATGGGGGGGGGGGGGGGGGTGTTTTCATTTCAGGTCAAGCATGGTTTATGCTTTGTGCATACGATATGTGCCCCGTATTCGCAGAATGCTATGTAATATGTTCAGAAATAATTATAGTACTCCAAAGATATTTTGTACCTTCGAAATGTAATGCCTTGATGCTGAAAACACAAACAGACATTTTGAACATCACTGTACATATATTTGAAATATAAGTTAATTTTCTATATGTATTGATAAGTAATGTTAATTCGATGCAGACATTTAATTATTGAGCAATTCAATTCAACGCTGTATCGTCAAGTTTAATGAAATCTACTGGCCCCTGCATCACAAGCCCAAAATTGCGGAAATCAGAAACATTAAACTACAAACGAATATTGATTAAAAATAGAGTTATTTAATGAATTGTCTCCCTTTCAAACAGTACGTTACGCAATACCTTTGTGCATAGCTCTGTACTTATAAGGCTCTGGCTTTAGCCCTTTTGCTTATTTGGTCATTTTTGAATTTGTACCTCAACTTTTTGAATTATTTTTTTAGGTTTTTCAACATTTTAGGCCTTGAGCATAATTGATGAATCTTATTTTGTGCATTGAAATTGGTATCAGAATTTATTTATTGAATTTATAACTTTCAAGATCAATATTAAAGTCGGAATTATTGACAATATATATTTAATTTTGATGCACTTGATATGCATATTTTGAAAATTATTTCTCCTCAGCAGTGTTCATGGAAAAATGTAGAAAACTGATGGAATATACCAACTCATTGTAATGCAAACACAAGCAATAAAAATACAAAAAGATAAGGCGTTGGTTTATTAGGGTTTTACGCCACTCTGTGTACATGTATCACGTTGGTCAGTTTTCACTGGTAAGGGAAGCCGGGGTACCCTTGGAACCACTGACTGACGACGGGAAGACTGACAATCCTTATTAATTTAGATTGGAGCCGAAAGCACCTCGCCACACTCGAAAACCGTAGTGTCAACTGGCTAGTTATCATTAATAGAACTTAGTTACGAATGAACTACCTAGACAACTCGGCCAATGTGACTAAAATAAGAAACAAAAGTTAAGCGAACAACATAAAAAGAGACATACTGCTTTGGAAAAAAGTACTGATTTCACAACAATTACTTTTTAAGTATCTATTCCATGTCAATTCTGATGACGTCTACAGATTTTACCTTAAATGACGAACTACACCA
Source organism: Mytilisepta virgata (assembly GCA_028015205.1). Taxonomy (NCBI): domain Eukaryota; kingdom Metazoa; phylum Mollusca; class Bivalvia; order Mytilida; family Mytilidae; genus Mytilisepta; species Mytilisepta virgata. The sequence goes on along the minus strand of CM051520.1, from coordinate 16,570,907 downwards.
CAATCTACAGAACTGGAACTCCTTACCCCTGAACACATTATTCCGCAAAGGTAACCAAGCACTCCTCATTAAACATTGTTATCTAAGACTGCAGTATTTAATACAGGCCCATGGTGCAGATGAATTAAAAAGTACAAAAATAATTTCCATAATTGTATAAGACATTAAAAATAACAGTTTGGTGGCTATCAATGTACATCAATATGATCCTCGAATATAGCTATAACAACCAGAATCAGTGCACCTAACACAATACCAATGTTGTGGTAACAGAATGTCTTTATGCTTCCAGATCCTAATCTCACTAGCTCTGGCAGCTGAAAACAACATTTATTACTTCATTATTTCATGTCAATCTGTTTTCGTCATTACTTATAAAATCTATACATCTGTAAATTTACAGATGTTATAAGATTTGGTTGTAACAATTCATTTTCAAATTGATTGTGAATTAATTTGTAGGATTTACTGGTTGTATATATTTTTTTCAACATTTGCTATCCGTTTGTTGTAATTGTTATCATTAACCTAATACTTTATAAATGATCCGAGCCGAGATTCAAACAAGATTCCAACATTTGTGTATATTAAGTACATTTTTGTACAAGTAGTAGTTATCATCTAAAACCTGTACATGTTGTACATCACTTGTTTAGTTTATTATATGTTTCTTTTATTCTTTTAGTTATACATGTACCCTTTAGGCATATGTTTGTTTCTCATGATTCTGTCTTCCTTCTAGATTTCGATTCTACGGACTTTTCCCACAGTTTTGTCGCTTTAGTATTTTTTGCCAATATTTGATCAACGAATAATGCATATATAACTTGGCAACAAATGCGATGACAATATAATATATTGAAGATCGAAATGTACAAATATCTATGATATGGTTAAAACAGTGAGCATCCTGTCTCTCGTACATTGTGATATTCCCGGAATATAACTAAACAAGGCTTCTTTAAACCTGGACCCTATGGAAGTTGAAAATAGCAGAAATTCTAAATAATATTATAATAATACATGTCATAACAATAGAGAAACATGCTACAGATTCACGAGAAAGGTATTCTTACCATATCTACAAGTGATATATACAGAAACATCCCTGCTGTAATAGCAAATATCCACTGTTTAGATGTTTCATCAGTTGAAACCTGTACTCCAATTATAAAACCAATAAATGCTGTCAAGGAGGAAAACAAATTGGCCAATATGGCTTTACAGAAACCCATTCCACTATTTAGCAACACGGCAAAATCACCTAAAATTATTTAAAAAATCAGAAAAAAGAATAATTTAACGTTTTTAATTTTAATGAATTCTTTTTAGATTTAAAAAAAAATTATAACTATGCTTATCATGAACACCGGAAATTTCTTTATGATTTTAAGCACATTCAAGACAATTCATTCAGGGCGAACAGAAGTAAAAAAGGTTACCGTATTGAGACTTGATAAATTAACATTTTCATGGAACTGAATACCCGAAGAATCGACCAAACGGTATCCTGTATTACGGATACAGTGGGGATCAAAGTATAGTTTTACAAATTCAAAGTTAAAATAAGCATGTTTAAGCAATACAAAAGGCATAAAAAATGAAGAAAGCGAAGAACTCAAATGAAAAAATATAAAATACTAAAATTGTGAGAACCAAACCTATAGACATCTCTCATGGACTTTGATGCCCCGTAAAGATAAACTATTTCTGACCCTTATACGTGCACGTCGTATTGAACAGCAATAGTCGAATTCCATCTAACTTTTCCCCTGGAACTCTGCCATATCTAAGTGGCAGTCATTTTATGAACTTATTTTGGTTTTATAAATGTTCTGATGTTGCATTTAATGTTGTTTAAAAATGGAAAATCTGTAGTGTGGCAAGGCAAACAATGCCAGGATAAACCATTTTAATATGAATTTAAAGCCAATGAAATATAAGAACCTTACCAAGTTCATGTGGTAATTCATGACAGAATATAGCAATTGTAAGAGAAATCCCTTCTGGAATACTACTTGTGAAAGCTGCTCCTAAAGCCAGTCCATCAGCTGTGTTGTGTATAGCATCTCCAACTATTATCATAATCACTAATGGTGTTATTCCTACAATATTACACAAGTTATTTGCTGGAAAAGTAAATAAATGGTCAACGGGAATAAACAAGTTCCTAATTACAGTTTTCTCGTGTCTGCAAAAAACTAAAAAATTGTTAAGAAAATATGAATATTAAACAAAGTTTGTTTTGTACAAACAGTCTGCGTTCAAAACTCGGTTAAGACAACAGTTGAACATGTAAATAATCAACGGAAATATGCAAGGTCGATAAAAAGTAAAGTCAAGAAATGCCAAAGGGATATTCGAAGGAGGGGAAAATCGAACCAACTGACAAACTCCGAAAAACAATAAAGACAAGACCAAAACAATACAAGCACTACAATTAAAAACTAAAATGGACTCCACCAAAAAACGGTGGTAGACTCAGGTGCTCAGGAAGGGTAAGCAGTCTCTGTTTCATGAGGAAGGGACAACATCAATGGAACAGGTCCATTTTCATTTGGGAAACGGCTTTTTCTTACCTGTCAACCAAGTCATGATGACGTCCATAAATAACTGCCATTCTAGCGACAGACCTTAATACGAAAACATCATCACGGAGTACAAGCACACACATTAAATCAACACAGAGTCAGGATAGTCTGACAAGATACAGAACCTTAGTGGATTAAACCATTCTTATGTACCCAAATCCCAAGTCGTCTATCTCGAACCTCGGTTGTATAAAACATACTATAAAAACAATAAAGTATGGTTACCAAGAAGGGAAACCGCTAGGTAGGAATAATAAGATTGGCTGGATGGTACGTTATTAAGATACATGTAGGTGCTGTCGCTGTTAACCCAATAATCAGAAATAACACCCCATAAAGCCTATGATCGTACATGTATATATGTAAAGTCAAGAAATACCAAAGGGATATTTGAAGGAGGGGAAAATCGAAACAACTGACAAACTCCGGAGAACAACGAACTCAAGACCAAAACAATACATGTACTACAATTAAAAACTAAAAACATATGACAACATGCATCCCACTAAAAAACCGGGGGTAGACTCAGATGCTCCGCAAGAGTAAGCAGTCTCTGCTTCCTTTAGGACATCCGCCATGCTGCCCAAATCTGGTATGAGGAAGTGATAACATCAATGGGTCCATTTTCATTTGGGAAACGGTTTTTTCAAACCTGTTGACCAAGTCATGATGATTTCCATAAAACTTTAATAAGGATGACTTCAACTTAGTAGCAACATACCCTTGTTCAGGCAAATTTTCTGTCAGGAGCTGGGTTCTGTCCAGGAAGTCAATGTATATACTGTGGATTCATTTATTTTGGTGGATACCAATTTTCGTGGATAGAGAAAAAAAGGCATTTCGTGGGATACGTAAATTCGTGGATTGATGGCTTAGAAAAAATATAAAAAGTTGTTGAAGTACTAAAATTCGTGGCTGGGCACATCAGATATCATGAAAATACTGCCACAAAACGTGTCGATCAGACTTTGATATTGTACAGTAAAGTACTGATTTTAAGCGCTTATAAAACAAAAGTCTAACAAACAGATTCTTCAAATTTGTCATGAATTTAACAAGATTGACGTCATTATTTACTTGTTAGGCTAATTAGGTGTGAAATATGTATTGACAAAATTGCAATCACTTGTCACCAAATACCTCGGGGCATATACATACATATTTTTAATCCGATTACGATCATTTATGTCTGCTTTATTATCTTTTGACAAGTTGTTTTTACTGTAATTTATGAGAAATTCTGTATTGTTTAGGCCTACTTAAGATTAATATTTTTCTTGAATGTTTGAATAAAAAAACCGAAAGTAAATTCCGCGACAATTTACACAGTTTTTAAAGAAAATTGTTTGAGCGTTTTTATGTTACCAAAGACAAAATTACATTAAACACTATATCCTCTATGGATATAGCTGACTCGTCATATGCCAGTATCCAAGTACATGCTGTAAAATTGCAATTGTTCATAGGTACATTAATACTCAGTGGTTTCAAACTTCAGTGCATTTAAGCTGAAGAAAATTTTTTATTTTTCGTTGGATATTTAAATTCGTGGTTTACTGGGACCCACTAAAACCACGAAAATTGATATACAACGAATAATAATGAATCCACAGTATGTCACAAGCTCTGGAATAACGTATGAGTTGTGAAATATATACTCCATACGCCGGGGCTTCTGGAATATTGCCGCTCAAAAATGAGAAGTTGACGATTGGAAAGTCAAAGTCATCCCGTTTGTCATAGAAGTTTTGTATTCAGACTTCCTTTGGTGTCAATTTTGAGATAAAGTTCAAGATAAGATGCAGACTTGGCAGTGTCTATGGTGTCCTTAATTTCGAGCTCATTGGGATAGATGAGATGTAAGAAATTCCCAAAACGTGAATTGTTGAGTGATAAAACATCATCTATGTAGCAGAAGCTTAAATTAAAGGTACAGGCTAACTTCTGTTTTTCCTTAAAAAGCCCGTCAAGGAAGTCTGCCTCATATGATTAAAGGAACAGGTCGGTCAGAAATGGCGCACAATTAGTATCCATAGGTATGGCAATTGTCTGTTGGAAACCCCATCCACCAAATTGAACAAATATTCAATCATCATGACAATTTCGTCCTCTGTATATTTGTTAGATTTAGTGTGGTTTTAACCAAGTATGATTTATCTATACTAATGAAAAGGTATGTGTATCTGTTGTTGCCATTTTGATTTTGAAAGCATCGATGAATTAAATCTTTCAACTTTTCCTTCAGTTGTGACTGATGAATGGTGGGATAGAGGGTAGAGAGTTCAAATGTGTTTATACTGTTACAGGCTGAAATGGAGCGAGACCGTAAATTATTCTTTAAGTCTTCGGAGTTCTTTAGTATTCACATTTGATTGATACCACTTCTTGAATAGCTTGTCTCTCAATAACATTGGAATATTCATGAGAAGCTAGTGTAGATTCAGTCTTAAAATCATTGGGGGAAGAGCTATTTTAACAGAAATGTTACATTTGTAGCCTTTACTGTGCGCGGTTAAAAGACAATTGGTATGTATAAAACAGAGAAGTTAGACATTACCTGTTCCTTTGTCAGGACTTTTCTCTCCATTTGTAACACTTTCCTGAAACAAAGCCAGTAAATGAATTTAAATTTTGTTAGGATTCTCTGCAAAATAGTACCCCAAAAATTTTTTTTTTTTTTTTCCAGTTTATAGTTTTTATATTTCATTTCTAAAATTTTATATTTAAATTTAGTACTTACTTCTTGCATTTTATGGAAATCTCCATTTTGTTTTAAATCCACAGTTAATTCAACAGGCTGGGGAATCTTTTCATCATTTGGTACCATTTGCTGCAATAAAAATATATGCACTGAAATTAATTTTGAACAAATAACGAAAACATACATGTTTGAATGTGAAGATTTAATTATCATGATCTTAATAGTACACTGTGGAAAGTGGCTATAAAAGGATATAAGACATTAATATTTCATGTTCAAAATACACTTAAATATTTCCAAGAAAATACAGACAATTTCGGTTATCTAACGGCTACACAATGCTACAACCAAACGTTACTTTTGAAAAAAAAGTGATATTCTTATACTGGAAATACGAACGAATTTTGGAAATATTTGTTCGTCTTTCAAGATAATTCTTGTATCGGCATAGCCCGAGGCTTGATTTAGAATTGGCGGGGGCCGTAGGACATCAGAGAGCATGGTTTCAGGCAGTAAGTGAACTTTATAATTTTTTTTTATCATATTCCATATATATGAATATTTGTGTGGATTGTTGAATGACCCTTATGTTTTTCCTCACCTAGCCTACGAAATATTCTTAACGTAACAATTTTAAAAAAAAAATTTACATTCAGTGAAATCTTTCACTTTCAAAATTATTGGGACCGAGAAACAAGCAGAAGCAGTCATGTTGTCAGGGGGGAAACCAAATGTAAGAAAATCAAGTAACTGTGCAATAGTTTCATTTTATAAGGCTGTATCACTTCAACCTCTGATACTTGATTTTATCACTAATTATTATTTAGTAATAAAAAAAATGCTCATTGTCGAAATATAGAAATAAAAACATATAGTTATAATGATAAAGTATAATATGGTAGTTACCTTGGACATGATTTTTTAAAAAGTATTTGACACTTTATATACGACGACTTTCTCGGCAGAGCGGGATAGCTGTCACATAAACTTCTATGACATGGTTATGTTCAGTTTTTGTTACTTTTCGGTCGTCATCACGAATGATTGGCCGATATGAAGTTTCTATCTCACTTATGAGACGTAGCAGGACATGCTTACCCTTCTGTAGCACCTGATGTCAATCGCGGTTTTAAGTGGTGCGTTCACATTAGTAGTGCTTTAGTTTATTATATTTTTTTTATTCTTTTAGTTATACATATATATTTATGGCGTTTGTTTGTTGTGTTCCATTCTCATGATTTTGTTTTTTCCTTGGATTTCGAATTTTGGAATTCCCACTGTTTTTTTCGCTTCGGTATTTTTTAACCGATATTTAAACTTCTTAAGGAATCACGTAAATGCATTTAATTCTCTTCTCTCATCTAAATTTTAGGAATTAAGTTTAATACCTGGACATATTTTTACAGAAATTAAGCTTTAATCCAATGATTTAATTTCAGTGCCTATCCCGATTTAGGCATTTGACTTACAACGACGAAAAATGGCAATTTTTATCACAATTTCGGTTTTCTATTTACTCTCATCAAACAAACCTTTTTCTTCTTGATGATGGACATTATCATTTCCAATACATAAAATATATAAGTTCCTGAAAAAGGAAAATATTTATTTAAGTTTTTAAGAATTGTTTGTATAATTGTGTTTCCTCATTGCGTATTAATAGTCTCATAATTATGTCTCCCAAACAAAGTTTTGGGAGACATACTGTTTTTGTCCGGTTTCTTATTATTATTCTTCTTCTTCTTCTTCTTCTTCTTCTTCTTCTTCTTCTTTCCTTTTTCTTTCCGTTCAATGTTGTCCGCGACGTTTCTCTAAGATGCAATGTCCAATCAATATGAAACTTTGGGAATATGTTAAGGGTGACCTGAAGTTTTGCAAACGACTTTTAAAATTTTCAAAATGGCCGCCGTTTCAAAGGTCATTATATAGGACATTGCAATAATTTGAATTTAGGGGGTTTCTGATAAGCTCTAGGTAGTGGCAAACGGGGTTTGTTTGGGAGACATCTTGTGACTCGCTGGCGATCACAATCATACCTAGTTTAAATTATATTTATAATTTATTTGTAGTCATTTGTTCTATCTTGGCCGATTAAGAAGGTAATCCATATAATATGTGAAGCCAGCTGTGGTTACTTTCTAGCAATTTATGGGCTACTATTTATAATAACGTGCAAATATTTTTTTCTCTTAAACTGTTATGGACACTAGCATCCCATAATTACCTCTTTTTCATTGCATGTTTCATTCATTTCCTGTTCTTTTTATTACAATATATGTCTTTAATTCGTTGCCTTTGATACATTGGAAGTGTAATAATATTCACCTTTATTATACTTTATGTAAATTTCTCTACTTTTAATGCATTTTCATTGGAAAAGAAACAGCGGGTGAAAATTTTTATACTGTCACCCGCTCGTAAAATTAAAGACATTCAGTATAGTAAAATAAACAACAAATTTATAAGAGGGTGAAAGAGTATATTGTTACCCCTCGGTAACAATGTCAACCTCGGCTTCGCCTCGGTTGACATTGTTTTCTCGGGGCTACAAGATACTCAGTCACCCTCTTAGAAATGTGTTATTTATAAAGTGGCGAGCAATTCAGACCGGAACATGTTTTACCTCGATGGTTTAGGAAACGCTGCAGATTTAAAAAACCTTTCGAAAGCAATGTACTTATAGATATTGACAAAGGATACCAATGCAATAAGACTGTGGGTCTAATTCGGTTTTTATGGCTTAATAGCTAGCAGGCCGATGATATCGTCCGGGACTAAACCCACCAGCAGAGATATCGGCCAGTGGTCCAAATAACTATTGGTAAAAGAATACAGAAACTATAAATTATTGAAATACTCGAAATTCTCAACCGAACAAACCTTTTTCTGATACACAGAAACTATTTTGTTGTGACAATTACCTAACAAAACAATCATCCTGTACCACACATACGTTTCCACATGCACATCCTTATGACCATGTTCTTCTGTATGGTCGTTTTCTGTAGCATTATGATGATCACTTGGTGAGTGACTATGGAGTCCTAAAGCCTGCAAGTTGAATTTTATATTCGTTACAAACTTCTAAATCTTATGAAATTAAACAACATTAATAAACATGTGTTTTGTTTTACTTTTCAAATCATTTAAGAAAGTAACATTTACCTAAAAAGATTTTATATCTATCAAATCATGAAAGAATCATCATTCTGGGCACCAGCTCAGTTGCTATTTTTTGACGTAACTGTCAATGAAATTGATACATGTACTCATTGACATTTTCTGTTATAGAATTAGAGCATTTTTGAAAACAGAAAAGTGTATCATTCGAGCTAATACAAAGCTTTGTCCTTTGTATGGTTTGTGGTTCAGTCCTTGATTGGTATTCGGTTCAGTCCTTTTTATTCATTTTACAATTTAAATCTATTATATATGGATATAGTTTAATCACTGGTGCAGGATCATACATTGGTGAAATTTACGCATAAAATGGATCACAAATGATACCAGAATAAGGCTATAGCATGCGTCGATGTTCTATCCGCTTCAATAAATTAAGGTGACGATAAATTTGAGTTTTTTTTTAAACGACTCTACCTCTGGTATCAGATGAACTACTGCTCCTGTAAATAAGGTTCCTACAGCTAATCCAAGGAATACAGATAGAAACACATGATAGGCAGAACTAAAACGTTTAGCACATGGTAAAATCACAGCCCCTCCAATGGAACATATACAACAGAGGGCATTAGCAAGGATTCCGTAGCCATAAACTGCAAAAACAAACGAATTAGTTGACTACATAAGTTGTTTTCATTTAAACTATTTTCAGTAACTCGGTAAGCGATTCCTGAAAAAAATCACACGTGTGTGTTTTTGTACAAGATTGTAACATTAAAGTTAGATTTTTAAGATGTGTAAGACACTATAATCGATTTTAAGTTTTGATGGCAACATAGTATAAGCAAGTGGAGTATATACATTTAAATTTATATATTCCAAAGTTCTGTTGCATTTTTCACATTTTAAGTGCAAGGTTTACATAATTAGGCAAAATATTCATCTTCCAAATGATACTGATATTAATAATTATAAAAAATAATGATAATAGAAATGATAATAAACAAATAAATAAAATGATTTCCCCTGTGAAATATCAAAGACTATTTTAAATTGGTGATTTGAGAATCCTTTCTTTCACAATGATCTTGTAACTTGTAAGGCAACAGATCTAGTGTCTCGACGTGTATCCTATTGTCATAAATAAAAATAAAGATAGCAAGTATCATATAGAATCAACACAAAGAATAAATTAGAAAACAGATACATATAATTAAAAATATATTTGGACTTACTTTCTGCTGTTGTTGGTTTAGGTGAATTCATATTTATGCGGAAAACATCTGAAAATTTAATAGTGAAAATTTTGAATACTTTTTTGCGATAAATATCTTAATGTATTTTAAGATTTAAGTCTGTCAAATGTTTCAAAATTGCCGTTGCTCAAAAAAATAAATTCCCTTGGTTATTGTTCATGAATAGTTTATATGATGTGTTGTCGTTAAATAACGACAAATTTCAAGACTTTCTACATCTTATCTACCCCAGTGAGCTTGAAATTAAGGATACTACAGATACATCAAAGTCCGCTTCATATTTGGATTTGTTTCTTGGACGTTTGAAGACAAAACTTTATGACAAACGTGATGACTTCAACTTTCCTATTGTTAATTTTCCCTTCTTGAGTAGCAATATACCAGCATCGCCTGCATACGTTTCTCAGCTTATCCGATTTTCAAGGGCATGCGTGGGTTACCCTGGCTTTCGACAAAGAGGATTGCTGCTGTCACAAAAGCTTCTTAACCAGGGTTTTATCAGGGATAAGTTGAGGAAATTTTACGGTCGTCATCACGAATTGATTGACCATTACAGTGTTCCAATATCTAAGATGATGTTGGACCTGTTCCCACTGTCATAACCTTTCATGTGCCTCCAACGATTTGTGACTTCCCCCGGATTGACTTTGTTGAACTTCACGACGGGTGCCGTATACGGAGCAGGAACTGCTTACCCTTCCGGAGCACCTGGATTCAGTCCTGGTTTTTATAGGAGTTCGTGTTGTTCATTGTTTTTTAGTTTTCTGTGTTTATTTGTTGTGCTTGTGGTTGTTCGTTTGTCTTCCCGGGTTTGTCTGTCCAATGGATTACGTTTTTTTATTGTTCCTTAGGTATATTTGCCCTTTTTATAACATTTTAATTACTCAGAATGAATAGCATAAGTAACAATACCTTGAAGCTCCCAGGAGCCTGTATCACTCAATTATATTCAATCTCAAAATCAACGACCAAGAGAGCAGGTATTGAAAGGCTAAATGGTTGATGTTTCGGATCAACGCACAATTATTTGATATTGGATCATCTACACGTAAATACTACTGCCAAAACTTGTTTAAACTAGATCAAGTTTCACAGAAGAATTTATGAAGTGCAATCCTATGTTATACAGTGATAGCAATCATAATTGACGGTCAAAGGATAAATATCTAAAAGACGACACATCATGACCATTGTTGTCAGGTGGAGTTCCCTTTTGCTTAGTGGTTTCAGGGTATTGTCTAGAATGGTTCTATATTTAAGTAAGTTCATATGCTATCTTGGTAGACGGTGATCAGGGTCGTCAGAATCATTTATTTGTAAGATCTGCTGTAGTGGCCATCTTCGTAAGCATTTCATGTTATGAAAGAAGACTTCACAAGGACCATTGCTGCAAAACTGGTTCCAATAGGCTTAGCGGTTTCAAACAAGAATCTTTCTAAATTAATTTTCTTATAAGGACCTAAACACAGTTAAACTAAGTTTAAGACAATATGATTTTTCAAGGAATTTTCCCATAGGGTCATTTGTCTTAGTTCGGCTGTGGTGGCAATTTCGGCTGACTGACCATTTCAAAATTCTGACATGGGAGCATCTAAGGACCATTGCTGCCAAGTGTGTTCAATTTGGCCCACTGGTTTTAGACAAGAAAATTTCAAATACATTTTCCCATAGGGTCCTGTTAAACTAAGTTCGGCTGCTGTGGCACCCATTGTGGTTGAAAGACAGTTCGGAAGAAGACCATTGCTGTCTCGTCTGGTTCCAAATGACCTCGTTATTTCCAACAAAGATTTTTAAATGAATTTTTCCACAGGGCCCTGTGTTAAACTAAGTTCAGCTTGGTTTACAGTCCTGGTGGTCGGGCGTCACACTTCTGAAAGAGGACATTTGGTTCTATCTGGCCATGTATTTTTATCGAAGACTTTTAAAATTCATCCCCCCTTTTTTCTATTTTAGTAACAGCAGCCATGTCGGTTGGAAGTCGGGGAACCTTATATAGTTTTGGAAGGGGGCCAACCAAGGACCATTCCACTAAAGTTTGGTCCCAGCTGGCCGTATGGGCTAGTTGAAATAAAACGAGTGAAGACTGGCTCTTAATTGTAAAATAGAATTCTTTATTAATAAAATATTTGACGTCCAATCGAGGGGAAAACTGCTTGATATAGGGTTGATGTAAATGAGACACTATGTAATACCATAACAACGAAATAACTAGATAATGATTTTTGTGCATGGTAGGATCTTGAAAATCGCTGTAGGGTCTTCATAAACGAGAAAAAGCTCGTATACTACAGCAATATTAAGACAAACCTTATCGTCCACTTAAGTGATATATCATTTCCCATCTACATTATCTTATTTACTTCATTTCAAATTTTATGCATATTGAAGTAAGTCAACATAATTCTTTTACACAAGGTTTCGGACTAATTGAACTTAATAAACTTAGCTAATGGCAACTGGTCTTAAATTTAATTTTGAACACAACATGATACATATATGAATCATACACATATTGAATATTAATATTGGAGGAAAAATTTCGAACACAGCATAATTGTTTTTTTAAGTAAAACTATTTTTAGATGAAATGTTCGACTTGACATATTATCAGCAATTGAATAAGCTTCCATCATCGTCAACGACGAGCCAACAATATAAAAATCAAGAGGATACCTCGTTTATTTATCCGAAGCTCTGCCTTAAATGATTCTTAAATGTGAATACAAAAATTTTACCTAATTTTAAATGTCCAATTTTCAATATAAGATATATGTATACATCACCTGCCAATTCATAGTACCACTTGACTTGTAAGAATCTCTGTAAAAGCAAGTATAGTCACTCCTAAATCATTTCATATTCATACAAATAACGTACATGCATTTGAAAATAAGAAATTTGATAAGGTGATAGGTCATGTTATATATGATGTATTATAACTGACAAATATAAATCATGCAATTTGTCAAATAACTAAACGTGATTAACTTGTAAGCCTTGCTTTTTAAGTGAAAAAGAATTTTAATATATAAAAAAAATGATCATCGTTATATTCTCGGTTAAATCTTAAACATTCATATTTACATATTTTAATTAAAACAGAATTATTTTTATTAATTTACGAAAATTCCCGATATATGAAAGAGGTGTGTTCCCTGAGTGCCAACATTCTTAAAATCACATAATTAAATATTGTTGTTTTAGTAGTTATGAAGGGGTACAGTAAGGGGGCTTGATTATATGCCCTTATTGTAATTAATTTTGTAAATTTTAAGGTAAAATATGAACAAAAATGATAAAAAAAAATGTGAAAGATATAAATTTTTGAAATTAATTTTGTAAATTTTGGGGTGAAATATGAGCAAAAAATGTGAGAAAATATGAATTTTGAAAATTTATTTTGAAAATTTTGGGGTGAAATATGAACAAAAAATGAATCATGAGGGCCCCATAATCTCACTAATGAGCACCTACGGTATTCTTTGATCTTGTAAAATGTTGGCACTCAGGCACACAGCCATTAAAGAATCATAATATCAAACGTTGCATATACCATTGATTTCTCTAATCAATTTGTGACTTTGAGAGGGACCACAGTAGCCTAGCAGTCTAAGTAGATCTAGTTTGTCAACACTGAGATTGTGAATTCGCATCCAGATCGTGCAAGATTCGTTCGACTCCGTTGGGCTCCGGTCTTAATTGACATGGACTGAGTTTTCGTACCTTACGTCGGTGGTTCTCTCAGGCTTCCACCGCAAAATAAAAACTGGCCGCCACGATATAGCAAAATATGCTGAAAGTGGCGTAAAATCCCAATAAGCCATACCACACCAATCAACTTTGCAACAGCCTGACTCGACTGTAATTCCATTCAATATTTATTGATTTCTGGTTGTGTACATTGGTGAACATTTTATGTTTATTCAAAACAATACCAATAAATCACTGACACAGGTGACAGAATCAAGGTTCCAACCAGATTAAATCAATGCAAAAAGGCTCATAAACAATAGAAATAAGTGGAACGTAAGCTTCGTGTTTTAATACACTTGGAATAAGATTTTATTTTCATCCGACATAGCATTTTTACCCTACATAGGACTGCACTGCTATTCAAGTAGAATACATTACCATTGAAACGCTTGTTCGTTTGCTTGAATTTTGTACTAAACCGTTTTGTTGCCTTTTAGCAGAAACTGATTTGTTCATCAAATAATGTTACAAGGAAAAACTCTTCCGACTACAATGCTTTAATACACCTAATCCATCTACGAATTCATCAAATTTCAGCTAAATTCCAAAATTTTAGAAACTGTATAATATATTATTTAAATAATATTGAAATTTCTTACTTCTCAATTTTTGTTTAAATATAATTATTTGTCAAAAATGCAATTAATACACTGTAGAAATTCAAAATTCTGAGCTTAAAGAAACAATGTGAATAATAATATAGTTTTGTATGAAATGAGTATGGGAATTTACAAATGAGAGCTGAAAATATAGGTAGTTATAATAATTTGACAGGTATCAAGCAGGATATTGCTTTTATCCTACGATTTGTGAAAAGATTTTAAGCCGTGGATTGTTTATGATTTTTATATATCCATTAACTCATACAAGATTATGTTCTATTTAAGGGATAAAATTTTACAAGACAAATGAAAACATGTCACAATTGTTCATCTCAATGTTTAACGCAAGAGAAGACATCATTAGATATTTTGTAATTTTGCAACAGTAAACATTATAATCATAAATTACTTATCAAACGAAATGTAAACTTTTCCTTGTGATGACGTAAATACATAAAATAATTTGCAAATTAACCAGCTCATCTCATGCGAAGATAATATTCAGGACAGATTAATGGCTCTTTTAATGCTGTTGTTAATATGGTATACTTGAATGATCAGTCAGAAGATCGTATCGCACACGGGAGGTCGAGACGGCACCGGGCACCGTGGCACAATTAATGTACCGTCCCCAGTTGTTCAACTTATTTAACCCCATGTTAAATGTAGTGTGTTTCTATATAACTTAATAATTGTTTAAATAGGTTTAACAACTGAGCCTTGGTCATTTACTGTTAACCACTACATTTGGTTTAGGCAGTTCTTATTCGGACATCTAAATAAATCATAAAATAAAATATCCTGCTAATACTGTTTACAGTTGAACGGAAAACAACAATGATCCAAACAGTAAATAAACATGTGGGTTTCTTATAGGGGACAGGAAATGCTTACCCATCTAAACCAACTGGTTTCACCGCCAGTTTTTTTTGGTGAACATTTAAATTGTCAAAGGCATGTTTCCATTCTCAATTCTATGTAGTGATTTTGTGTTAACTAATTCCGCGATACTTATTAAACCATTCCTTCTAGAGGTCTTTATATTTTTCGCTATTCAATAGCCACACTTAAACATTTTCAACGCGTTCATAAAATATAAAAGGCAATGTACATTGTATACTATGAGGTATTTACATTTAACACGGGATTTAACCTTTGATCAAGGCAAATGAAAGTGTCGGTGTTGTCCTTGATACCTAGTAGTATTATTCTCCGTAACAAGACGCATTAAATGACATGTACCTCATTCTTTCTGTAGGGTGATCCTCACCCCATAAATCAATAATGTCCAATTATCTCATAAACCGTTAAAATCTCCAACCCTATATCTTGTTATTCTCCATGGTTATACGTACCAAATGACACATACCCCACTTCCCCAGGGGCTATCACCACACCCATCAAATCAATGATGTTCAATTATCTCATAAACCGTTAAAATCCCCACCACTAAACCATATATTTTCTATCCCCCGGTGAGACGCACCAAATAACACAAACTTGTTCCTCGCTTTACCAGGGGTTATTACCATCTTATTTACCCAAGGGTAAATCCCCACCCCTGGAATCATTAGTCTTTAATTATCTCTTAAAGCATTGAAATCCCTGCCCCAAAATCATATATTTTCTTTTCCCAATGATAAGTTTGATAAAAACCTAACACCTCACCAAAGGGGGGGGGGGGGGGGGGGGGGGGGTTCATCCCCGCCCCTCAAAACCAATAATTTTTAATTATTCCAAATCCATAAAAACGTTTATCCCTTTAACAGGTTTTTATACGCAATGTTCAAATCTCAAAAAACATTTAACTCCATACCCCATAACCACATGTATTTCTAATTGCCTATAAGGAGACGCAATAATTGATTTTACACATTGCCCCCCGTTAAAAATCAACAAAAGACATTGAGATCCTTGGCCCTTAATTATAAACATTTTCATTCTTTGGATGTATCATCAGTGTTTCTGAATAGCTTCGAAACTGCTGGCCAGGATAATCATTATGTCCATGATAAGGCCTAGTGAATTGGTAATGTTCGCGGGGATAATTAAATATTCCCGGAATATAATAAATTGTTATATATCATAAAAAATTCTCCAATAATATTTTATGCTAAACTGTATTGGTCTAACTTTTTATATTTTTGTCTGATTTTTATGGGGCTTGTTTATTATGTTCTTTGCTGGAAAAAATCCACTTTAGATCTGTTTTTGAGATATAAGGTGACGCGCTAATTTCTGTAACTTTTTAATTCTTCATCAGATTTGATGATTTGTTTTTTGATTCCTCAGGAAAAACCAAAAAAAAAAAGTTACTGCAGAATTTTTTTTTGTATCTTTCACTGTTTCCAAAATAAAATGGTCAAAGAGGCCATGATAAGTTAAGTTCATTGATTCTTACCACATATCCTTACATTTTTATATGTATATTGAATTTTGTCTCGCCCTTACGCAAATGAATGACAACGAAAGAGTAAAATCATGTTATTATTGACCACAGTGGGTAAAAGGTCGACAAGGTCACTTACTAACAGAAGAAATTTTGTTTCAGAATGATATCTATCAAAAGATGACACTAATTTCGTTCTGTGATTTCGCGGGTGTGTTATAGCGTAATTTTTAAAACAGTAAACCCGTTCAAATTTAAATTTAAATACATGTATATTTTTAGTTAAATTCATTTTGCAGGGTATTGCTCCTGGCCGGGGATCATGACTGTTCAGTTGGTTTTTTTCTTTTTTGTACGTGTTCTTGTTTTAAAAAAAAATTAAGAGATGTCTTTCTTTATAGATATATTTAATAAATATGATATTTTTTATTATTAATTTGGTGTTTTATCATTTAATTATTTTATTTTCTGTCCATAAATCATATTGTAGATTTAATATAATATTGATACATGGAAGACATCGATGTATCAGATATGATATGTAATAATAGATATTATTTCATTTGCTTGGTCATAAATTAACAAAATTTCTTGTTGTGTTGCAATTGATCATTTTATATAAATATGATTCAAACTACACTGACATGATGTTGGGAGGACTTATCACGGCAAGTAAGAAGTCTTTTTTATTATTTTTATTTAATGAGACAATATATAATATATAGCACCATACAATAAAATCAGTTCTAGTAAACGATTCAGAAATATTGGGATATATCTCTGTCAAGCAAAAGTTGATCAAATGGGACATTGTATGACTGTAAAAATCGGGTAACAAAAATAACAAAATCACGATTTTCAAGTAACCTCTCCATTAAGTATGCATAAACTTTATAGGAACAATTTCCCATTTTTAGTCCCATTTATTGAATAGAATGTAAGGCATTTGAGATATCAGTTACTTTGTTTTGGAGACTTCGTAACAGTTCACTGTTACAGTTATTACCCGTTATATCAAGATTTTATTTTTTTGTGTGTTTTTACTAAACTTCAATTAGCCTTTATGGAGTTTGTATGCATTCTCATTTGTATTTATTTTTTTTACATTCTTGACAAAAAGTGTGTGATGTTTTCCTTTTATTTTTAGTTTTATTACTTTCATTTAGAATTAAATCCATATTTTTTTTACATGACACTTTCACGGTTGTTAATTACAGAACTTTAGCAGTGTTTAGTCCTTCATGCTTTCTAAATGAAATTTTTGGGGTGAAAGATTTTTACGTTAATTAGTTCTCCAAGAAGGTAACAAAACTTTCCAAACTATCAAATTACACAATGGTTATTACTCAGAACAAATGTACTTGGAATTACCCAATAGGAGGTTTAATAATTCATTCAGATCATGTCCAACATTAACACTGTCCGACCTTCTAGTTCAATATATGCACCCAAGAAAATATATTAAATTCAACTACAATGCACTACAAACAGCACCTTTGACACCGTTTATACAAAATATACATGGTGGTACATGTTGTACCAATCATACATAGCCTTTGTTAACAGAATTAATGAGCAATTATACTATATGTATTCATAAATCGTCAACATTTACAATATCATTTTATTGAAGAAAAACCACAAATTGTTTTGTTGCATATATTATGGTAAGAATAAAGGAAAACCAACATTATAATCAACACTAAACTAGAGACAAATTCCGACTTTAGTTTATTCAGTAATGGGACCTACAATGTATAAAGTTAACTCTCTAAAATTATAGATAAAACATACATTTGCTGAATATTCGAAAACAATCCTTCTCTCTCAATAGCGTTGGTCGTCATTTACAGCTGAAAACTTACTCGCATGTTATCAAATTGACGTATACTAGTAGTTTGGTTTTTTTCCTTTGTTAAATCATGTAAAACGTCATGCTCAATGATAGAGACATAAAAACTTGAAAAAAAATGTTAAAAAAGTATCTTTTAATCATATGAGGAAGACATAAAACTTTCCCAAAACCGAGGTTTCACAAATTTCTTGTCTTAACTTGTCGGGTCTGCATCAGTGATGAAGCATTCCAACAAGTGTTAAATAATAGACACATAGAGGGATAGTTGTGGTCAACACATATACATGTACATAAACATGTATAGCCCTTCTATTTGAAATATATTTTGACAATGTAACACTCCTATACCAAATATGCAAATGCTTAAAAACAATTACCTCTTCTGTTGGTTTAAGGTCAGGAAAAAATAATGTTGTTACCACAGGTGTAAAATTTCTTAAACATTGCATAAAAAGTTTTAATTTTACTGACAAATTTTAAAAATTTTATCATTAGAGAAATTAATTGAAATATATTTAAACTACATACAATTTAAATAAGCCGGAAGACTAACAAAAATGCTTTGGTTCGTATGTTATTGTATGTATAAAGGAAAACGAACATAAAAATCACCAATGATTTATATCAGCTCATCTGTCTTCAGCCAAATTCTGACTGGTAGCCTTTATTTAGTAATGGAGCCCAAATACAGTTTTCACCCTATAATTATATGTAAAACATATTTCCTGAATATATGAATAAAAAACCTTCTCTTCCAATAGTATTGGCTGTTATTTACTTTCTAAATGGTATTAAATATAAACGTGTTTACATTTGACAGATATACAGAAACTTTAACGTATAGTTCAGTTTTTGTCCATTGTCAAACCATGTAAAACGTCATGTTCAATGATAAAGACATTAAAACTTGAACAAATGAAACAATTGTATCTTTCAATCATATCTTTCTCATAACCGAGGGATCATACATTTCTTGTCTGAACAAATGTTTAAGAGAAGAAGATATATGTTAGCAGCTTTTAATAGCAATAACTTGATGATCTGCAGCATATTATTATCCAAAACATCGAGACATTTTTTGTCTTCCGTCGATAGGGCAATGCCTATACTCATGTCCGCTGTTCAAATGTCTTGTAAAGCTAATAACCAGAAGTAAACGTGTTCTTATACGTTGATTAGTGACGTATTATAAATGCCGTACACACACCATGTAGCATACAGATGTATGTGCTGCAGGTTTTTCAACTTTGACATGACAACTGCATTTCATTTGGACTGGATCTATTTTTCTTTCTCATTTGGTTTCAAAATTTTATAAAAAAAAAATCTCATCTGCAGCGCTCAATGTGGATCTTAATAATAAATCAAGACGTTGTCAAACAGATTTAAATGCCAAATTGAAAAATTCAAACATAAATGTTAAATATCAACACTTGTCAGACTTAGAAAAACACGGATGTTTTCAGTTTAAAATCTGCATACTCATTATATAAATCCATGTTGACATTTTAAGTCATTTCCTTGGACCATATATATATCATATATATATCACTTTCTATTCTCCCATGACTAATTGTTCGTGCACTTTCCGCAAAATCAATCATGGTATCGTGTGACATCTAATAGACATGTAAACAAGGATTTGTCCTTGTACGTCAGTGATACGACATTCCAACAATTCTTAAATAATGGTAATCAATAATCTTACAGGGATAGTTTTGGTCAAAGGACAAACCAGAACTAAATACCCCATCTCTTGGTCTCGAACGTTAATTACAACTTCCTTTTATATAGCCATTCCCTTCAAATTAATTGTGACAATGTTACACTCGAATACAAACTATACGAAATAATTTGAAAAGGTGTCAGGTCGGGTAAAAATAATGCTGTTACACTGTGTACCCCAGGTTTAAAACTAATCACATTGCATGAAAAGTTTTAAATTTCATTGGCAAATTAAGAATTAGGGAAATTTATTGAAATATGTTCGAACTACATACAGTAGTTCTAACTACCTACAATAGAAATAAGCCGGAAGACATCCATTTCTGTATTCAAATATTAAAAAAACATAAACCTGAATCAGTATTTCGAGCAAGACTTAAGACTGAAAGACAAATATATTCTATCGCATGTTTAAATGCTTATAATGGAAATTTTGTATTTGATTCTATGTTAATTCAGGTTTAACACTGATCATTTTTTCTCTGCTATTCTCTGAGATTTTATTGTTTACAAATGTAATAGAAATTTTTCATCTATCTAATGTTACATATCTTTCTGAGCTTTTGGTCAGTTCAATGAATATTGGAAGAAAATTATATCGAAGCGATAAGATCATGAAATCTGTGGGTAAATTCAACAAGACCATAATCCAATGACATGGATAATTCTATTCCTTTATATATCTACGGCCGATATTGCATTCATTGCAGCAATATAAGAATATTTGTTATTACGACTGAACTCTTGTTATCTCAAATATTTCTTTTTCAAAGATCTCGATATAGAAATAACATATTGGATCCAAAGTGTATCGTATTGCTATCTGATATGGCAAATTAATTATTTTAATCAAATGTGATATTTTTCGTAATCACATATTTTATTGAAATAACGCCGATTTTGCAAATCTAATAAAAGCATAATTTGAAGCATGTTATTTGCCCCCAGGGCAATAACATCATACCAGGGCAGATAAAATGTTATCTGCCCTCTCGTGAGCCTTATCGACATCACTTCCGTTCAGCTGTAAATAATTTACGGTAAACTAACCAATGTTCTAAGGGACTTATAAAAGCTATTTGTAGATCTCGGGAAAAGCACAGAAACTGAAGTTGCATTCATTTGTTTGACTATATATACTAAAAGTTTAAAAATAACTATTTAGTGCTGTAGCACTGTGAATGTGCACTGTAAATCATTCGCCACATCAATGTTATTCAAAACCTGACAGACTTGCTTGAGGACAGGAAAATCGAATTTAGCATTAAAATTATTTCTTGGCAGTGGCAAAATATGTGATAAATAGATTAATACATGGTCTTTTTCACATTGGCCTTGTTAACAGCCCTCGACTGATATCGTCCCTCGGATAAAGCCCTCGGGGCCGATATCAAGGTCTCTCGCTGATAACGAGGGCAATATGAAAAGGACATGTATTAATCTATAATTATTACAAACTCTTCTAACTCAAAGCTCCTGATATCCCAAAAAAGTTTGTTGATGCAAACATTATACTTTACAATATATACACTCTTGGTGATCTCAAATTAATTTATTGGTATACTTAATACATTATTTACAACAAATAACTAAAAATCATTAAGGTAGTACCCTCAACATTTACGAGAGTCAACTATATCTACAAAAAAAAACAACTCAAATGTCGATTTGGGATAAATTGCCATTATGGTTAATACATAAACATAATAATAAAAAAAAAGAAAAAAGAAAAGTAAAGTAAAATTGTGGAATTTTTGTTAAAAGTTCCACTTGCAGGGTTAGGTGTAAGTATATAAAAGTAATTTTTCCCGATCTTAATAATATACTTACAAGAAAATCTACTGTTTACCACTAATTATCCATTTGCAACTAAAAACAAATTAATCCAGTGGCAAGGGACAACATGTGTCATTTAGGATGAATAACTAACTAGATACCAGGAGGGCGTAAAACATTAATGTAACAACTGACTTAACATGTCACATCTTTATAGGTGTAATAAAATGTAGAGGGACATGGCGTAAGAAAATATTATTAGCGACATAGACTTACATTCTTAGAGCAATTAAAATGTGTTTTAATACATAATGGGGTAATAAGAGCTACTGAAACTGAGTTCTAAGTTTAACTCGTGTAACTAGCATTCATGGCTATCAATCCATTTCTAATAGTGAAAATTAGTGGAATACGTAGCCGTTCGTTGGATATCTATGATAGTTTTATTATCCCATTTATATTACACCAATTTTATGTTCCATTTTGTTTTGCACAAATCCTTTTTCCAGCTTTATGTGTTCCTTATTTCCAGCCATATTACTTTATATATTTGCAGTTAACTGTCAGGTAAAACTCAATGTGCTAAACCAGATTCTTTTTCTTCTGTATAAAAAAATTCGAATATTTAACTTTAAGACACAATACTTAATACAAACAATAAGTAATTCGACCATTGAGATCATACATTAAACAAATTACCAAATTGCATAAGGAAAAATTAAGAAATTTGCAAGTTACTATTAGGTTTAAAAGTCGTAACTACTGATCTCAAGGTTGGTGTGTAAATAGAAATCAACGAAATAACACAAATATTCTCAATTAAAAATTTAATAAACTCAGTTAAAAACAACGGCAGACACATTCTTATGTAATCAAACAACGACAGACACAATCTTATGTAAACAAACAACGGCAGACACAATCTTATGTAAACAAACAACGGCAGACACAATCTTATGTAAACAAACAACGGCAGACACAATCTTATGTAATCAAACAACAGCAGACACAATCTTTTGTACACTTATGTCTACCTTATGACCATTAACAAAAAATATGACAAAATTCCTGTTTTAGTTCCTGAAATGATTAGTCATTGTTCTTTACAATGTCAACTTGAAAGGATATGAAGAAAGTTTTAAGGAAATATAGGTTATTGTCATTATGTGTCTTTATGTCACCGCTTTTTAATAAAGCAATAAATGTGGCATGAATGTGTTTCATAATATTTTGCGTGTGAGTTTTTGATACAATACATTCAAAATATAAGTAAATTTTGAATTTTACAATTGTAAATGCATACACTAGTTATGAATGGTATGCTGAATCTTACCTATATTTACCAAACAACAGCTGTTCAAAGAAGGTGTTGCATAGAGCGCACAATACCATGTCAGAATCTGCGAAAGTTTTTTTTTCACTCAGATTTGTAAATCATTGCTTCCCCTACATCAAATTACCACCCTTGAATATAATATTGAAATGAATACTTTATTACACAGACATATATTTCTAATGAATGGACGCTATAAAAGTACCCTTTTCGTTTTGTAGCAATATATGGGGAATAATACATAGTCAGACCTTTATCACAAGCTATATTAACCCAAGTACCCAATATAACCCCCGAGGTGTGGTACAGGTATTGGTCAAGGGTTGATATATATGTAGCATGTGATATAGGTTTAACCATGTAAATGTGTGTTCCGAGTATGGTGCGATATAGGGTATACGATATAGGTTGAGGGGTGCAATATAGGATACGTGATACGTTAAAATGTATGTATTTCACTCTAAATAATAATATGATAAGTAGTAGGGGTTAGGATCTTTTATCCCCCCAAAAACCCAGGGCGTCAGGGCGCACCCAAATATGGTCATGCCCCGCCCCCTTTTCCATATATGGACATACGCCCTCCCCCTTTTCTATATATGGACATCCGCCTCACCACCGACGTGAGTCATCAGATCATCGCGCAGTCCTAATTTGGTCAACAGATCCCAATGAGTCATCAAGACATCGATTGGCATACTTGAGTCATCGCGCAGTCCTTATTCGGTCAACAGATTCCAATGAGTCATCAAGACACGGATATGAGTCACCGCATGTTTACACATGCCGATATTATTCGAAAGGGTGTTGACCTTATTTGGAGGCAATACAATTGATCTGAAAAGAACCAATGAAAAAACGCGAAACGTCAGTGTAAAGTAACGCGCATCGATGCCCGATACTTCATTTACCCACTATCCGAGATGGAGAACGCACGTTGCAATATCGAGCTGGGAAACAACAGATTCGTTCAAGCTACGGAGTGGAAAGATCAAATTAGAATTGACATTAGAGAGTAGAAGCATAAAGATGGAAAATTAATGCCTACCAAAAAGGGAATTAGCTTACCCCTTCAGAGGTGGAAAATGTTGGTCGACAGCTTGGAGTTTCTAGATCTAGCCCTGTCGGAAAGAAGAGACTACATGACACACCTGGGAAGAAACGTGTATGCCGCAACTCAAGCAAATAATGACAATATTAATATCCGTCAGTACTGGTTACCACCCCACAAAACCGAAGTCGCCCCCACGAAAAAAGGAATAACTTTACGCAAGGAAGAATACGCTAAGTTGAAAAACATTGTCGTTGAGATTGGAGATGTCGTCCCGGAATTGAGTAGCGTCGTCCCGTGTTCATACAGTTCAGACCACCAAAACCAGCTGGGATTCTTAAGACGTCCAGAGTGTAACCCCGACTCCTTTACAGAATGGTGAAATATATAAACAATCTTTAAAAGACTGGTTAATCCAATGTCTAGAATTGAATATACTGTATAGAATTGAATATACTATAATAAAATGTAGAAAACTTTGTTATCTCTTTTTTTCATGTTTGTGTTTAAGATGTAAAAGTAATTTTAGAGAAATTATCATGAAGTGATTTTTTTAATAGAGGAGTACCATAAAACCTGTTGAACCGAACTGTTTGTCATGTTATCAAAATCACCACAAAGTTCGTCTATTCAAGGCTCACCAGAGGTGCTTTACCAAAAGACTACACTATATGAATTTAAAGAGCATAGAACAATAAAATCAATTAATGCAGAACCAAATTAAACAATTGTTTTACCCCGGTGCATTGATCTTTAACCTCAAATTACCCCTACTAGACTGAGCATGCTGATAACGAACGTCGACTGCTAGGTCATGACCTATCTCATATTACAAACACACTAAAACCAATCAAATATTGATTAAACTGATGCAACAGAATTGGTTAATTTATTCCCCGATAATATCCTATTATGTGATTTATATTCTTACTAATAACAGTTCGTTATCATATAAAACAAAACCGTTGTCGTCGGTAGGGTTAGCAGACACTACCTGTTGCAACAAAGGAAACTTTTGTTTTTATCTCAGTACAGCTTATCTTTCACCTTAAATTACCCCTAGAAGAGCATGCTGATCTATCTCAAGCCAGATGTCATACTAGCGAACAAACCAAACAAATATTGATTTCAAAACCGATCATTTAGTGTTAATACAGACTTTGTCAATTCACTCACGACAAACAAAATCACATTAAATGCTCTTGCATAGTTGCAACACACCCATCTATGAAAAAATGCAATTGAGGAAACAATGCTTTACTAAACAATTCTTAAAATATATAAATATCGGGAGATCTACATTTTATCGAAATCGTTAGTTTCGTCTATTATAAACTCATCAGAAGCGCTCTTCCCAAATAGTTTAAAATAAATAAAATACTTGCATGAGGTTTATCAACCGATGAGTCATACAATGTTACACCACGTCATCATACATAAGATGGTTAAATCATTTGTCTTGGGTATGAGTCATATACGTAATGCTTACACCATGAGCCATCACGCATGTTATGACTAAATAAGGTAATTAGTCTTCGGTATGAGTCATACAATGCTGACGCCATGACTCATTCTTATCGAATGCACATGCATTATCAAATATGGTAAACACACTTCTGACTGAATGTGCATGACCAAATACGGAAATGTCAACTTCCGGATTTTTTTTTAACCAATAATTAAGCTCGTATTATATAACGACCAATAAGAATAAGTGTTACAGTGACACAAGTGTATAAAAACGTGACCTAATAGACGTTTACATCATTTTCACGATGGAGTTTCAATGTGATATTTGTTTCAAAACTTTCTCAAGACAATCCGACCTTAATAGACATAAGAAGTCTATTCATAATAAATCAGAGTCGTTTGCCTGTGACAAATGTGAAAAGAAGTTTAATAGAAAAGACCAATTGGACGAACATTTCAGAAAGTGTTCCATTATTTGTAAATATTGTGACAGTAATATATCTGTGTTTGCGTTCGTTTTACATCGGTCAAGAACATAGACTTTGGCGACATAGACCTGATTTCTTTGTTCACTTGCAATGGGTGCGTAGG
The DNA here is from genome assembly GCA_028015205.1 of Mytilisepta virgata. Taxonomy (NCBI): domain Eukaryota; kingdom Metazoa; phylum Mollusca; class Bivalvia; order Mytilida; family Mytilidae; genus Mytilisepta; species Mytilisepta virgata. Next base: position 16,544,694 of record CM051520.1, on the reverse strand, counting down.
AGTGCGGCACCATGGTCAATATCAGATAAGGCAAATAATTCTAAACATATGCAATCCATCTATTTTTATATAATCAATACTGTTCATGACATCTCTACAGATGCAATATGAGGTTGATTGACAATCCGAAATAAATAAGAATTTGGTAAATAGGAAGCTAATTAAATCCACAGTATTATCTTTACCACAAGTGAGAGAGCATTTAATTAAAGTCAAAAGGTGATAACCTTTAATCACAAAAAAAAAATCTTATCCGATAATAAATTATATCATTAACCACTTGTGAAACCGTTATAAGCATATGCCAGATATTTGCTGATGAGAATAGAGCATTTATCAAAAATGATAGAGTTTCATGTCTACTTAGAAAATTGACAGTTTTAACCAATTAGATATTTAACTGGAGCTTTTTAAATCTCTTTGTAACTAATACTAAGTCTAAATGAACACCAAAATAAACAAAATAAATATATATCGGATAATATTATCAACTTTGATATACACACAGATAGTATACGTTAGAAGGGAAATAATTATTGATAATATGATTTGACCAAGATGACTTGATGAATATGTTTATTTATATATTAGAAGTATATCTTTTATATTTAATTTGATCGACAAAATTTTAGGCACACTATCAAATACTTTTTTTATTTTTTAGTCCACTAAACCGACACCCGAACCAACACCGGGTCCTTCTGAAGGATTCCGATGCCGACGATGTACGGCACGTTTCCCTCACACACGTCAACTCTACCTCCACAGGATGCAACATCATTACCAGAGTGGAGCCGGTGCACTTCAAGCCAGACCCTGGGCCAACGGGGAAGCACCGTGGGAAACTGAAGAAGACGACAACAAACAAAACGCATTGATATTTTATTCATGACAAAACATGTTCATGACATGATTATATTCAACGATTTATTGATAATAGTCTTTCAATTCGTCTTCGATCTGTTTTGGGTCTCTAGCAGAGAGTTCGTTGTTCCATGGTAAAGTTCTTGTGTCTGTCCTGGATAAATCGAACGCAATATAATCCACAGCTGTCTCCGTCCCGAGGTTGCACACGAACCTTGTTGAACATGTATTGAGGACCGTTGACTATCAAAACGTTTCTGAAGCGACGGTGATAGGTTTCGGGTGCCCGTCCAAAGGAATCGAAGAATTCGGCCGGTCCGTCTTTGGGAAAATGAAACGCTACCCATTGAATGCCCGTTGACTATCAAAACGTTTCTGAAGCGACAGTGATAGGTTTCGGGTGCCCGTCCAAAGGAATCGAAGAATTCGGCCGGTCCGTCTTTTGGAAAATGAAACGCTACCCAGTGAATGCCTTTTCCGTCGCAATCGTCCGTGTTGACGACAAAACTCCAAGGTCTGTTCTCGACTTTGGCTGGAAGGTCGTTGGCGCAGCACACATTGACCGGTAAGTCTTCGAGGTAACATTCCAACTCGTACCCGTAGGTTCCTTTCACGTCATTGCTCTCCTTTCTACATCGTTTGCGCGGCGGTTGACAATCTCTCTCTTGATGCTCTCTAAGTCCCCATGCGTGTACAAACACTAGTCCGCAATCTGTGCAAGCCAAGAGGTCTGATTGGTCGCGGACACTGTCTTCTTCGTCAATATCCATATCGTCTTTCGAGTCGGCGGTTTCTTCCTCCTCTCCCTTCCCCAAGATGTTGTCTCGCAGTCTCAAATGATCTGGTGTATCGGCCTTTAAGTCCACTAGAAGATAACTATGGGGACTCTTCGTCGCCTGTTCGAAGACCCTTAGTAGATAATCTCTATTCCGCGGATACATCTGTCTTCCCAATGTGGCAATAGGTTGACGATCGACTGGGTTGTTAAAGAGGACTAGGTAATGGCAGTTTCTTCTCTGAGTCGGATCTTTGCCAAAGTACAGGTTCTGATTAACGGAGACGACCGACAGGTTCCGATGATGCGATCCTTCTGTGAAGAGGTCGTTGATTCGAGGGTCCTTGATGGACATCATGTCGTCCAATACCACCATGTTTCTTTTGCGGGTGTCAAAATAATGGTCGGCGTCCAAGTCCGAAGGTATTCCGCGAACAAACTCCACCCTTGGTTCCACTTCCCGTCGTATTTCGTCATAGAGCGGTTGCCATCGTTTGTACAACCAGACAATTCTCTCTGGTGTGGGAGTCATCGCGCTTTGTGCTCGTCTCAGCATTTCTTTGACAAAGTACGTCTTGCCGCAGGACGAAGGTCCCGACACGATCATGGTGAAAGGATGTCGGAAGCGAAAACGATGCTCAGGCGTCGACGGTGGCGAATGTGGTGGTGGTGGTGGTGGTGGCGGTGGTGGTGCTCCTCTTCCATGCATTTGACGATGATGTCTCAACATGGCGTCTCTTGTGACAGGTAGGACACTTCATCTTTAACGATCCGTATTACTCTCTTCCTCTTATAACTTTTTGGAAGTGGAACAAACAGAACACGTGATCATCCTTACATCGACAGATGTTTAACTGATCGTCTTTTAAGGTAATTTCCATCGTTTTCATGTCGCTGTTACGGACCATTACGTAGCGAGGTCGTTCGAAGACAATATCCGTTATCTCTTCGTTTCGTACGGACACAGACTGTAAGAGAGGTTCGAAGTTGTCTCTAACGTAAGACCAATCCCCAACCACATCGCTGCACACGTAAATCCTTTTCGTCGGTGATTCGAATGCAGGCACGAACGTCAACTCTAGCAAGGCACATTCCCACAATCCATCCATGGAGTAAGTCTTCGGTAGCATTATTCTGAACTGACCTCCGTTATTTTGAGGGAAGTGTTCCAGTGAATCGCTGCTATTGACAAACAGGTAAAACTCTTCCATCGTGTATGAAATGTACATCTTTTCTGTCTCCTCTTATAAACTTTTATCACACCACCACCGCCACCACCACCACCACATTAACCCATGCGTTGTAGAACTCTAGCGTATCGACGCACGCGGAGTCTAGCCTCTTGTATGGATTGACATTTTCCGTTAAAGTTAATGGTTCCGTTAGAAAATAACAGACAGTTTCCTCCAATCTTTCGATGTTGCCAGATCAGTCCCGAAAACGAACGAGGATCGTAGCGGACGTTTGACAAACGATAGGTCAACGAACGTAAATCGATGGACCATGACAAATTGGATTGTGCGACGACGTTGGTCAGGTACATTCCAATAAATCTGCTAACTCTTCACACTCGTGGACTCGAAGAGCTTCGATAAAGAGTCTATAGGCTCGAGACCCTCTTCTCGTCAGGGTGAAGATCAATTGTCTGTTTTTACGTCTACTCGTGTTTTGATAGACGATGTCCTCGGCAAGATCTAGGGTCAAAATACGTTGTGCTACCAAATAATTAACGACTTCCTCCGTGGGTGTTTCTTCGACTAATCTTACTAAATGACTCAGGAGCTTCTTTTGGTCACGTCTGTCCATGTGAACGGATAATGATGAAATGAAACAGGCACGTTTATACCCGCTTTCAAATAAAATTCGATCTTTTTGATTGGATGATTTTCTATCACGTGCTATAGGGTTAACGTGACCAAATAAGGACTGATCGATGACTCACGTATTTACCATTCGGTGTCTTGATGACTCATAACACTTTGTTGACTAAATAAGGACTGCGCGATGATCTGATGACTCACGTCGGTGGTGAGGCGGATGTCCATATATAGAAAAGGGGAGGGGCGTATGTCCATTAACGGAAAGGGGCGGGGCATGACCATATTTGGGTGCGCCCTGACGCCCTGGGTTTTTGGGGGGATAAAAGATCCTAACCCCTACTACTATGATATAAACAAAGCATCTATTTGCAACATTTATTGCAATTATATGGAACTTTTTCAGTTTTTAATTGTATATCTTCTACCTAGGTTATTATCAAGGATGTTACTATACGTTATCATTACTCTTCAAAATCATCAATCGATATCGATACAACACTTTGCACACTTATGATAAAGTATGTACGAGTTGCAGTTAACTATAACTTTAAATCAAAGTACTGAAGTACTGAACATCAGAGGACCTCAAGTTATGTTGGATTATTGATAAATGACAGGTGTTTATATAGTACCTGCCAGACAGATGTTCACCTTACAATATAGTACACATAATATAATTTGGTATCATATCTGAGATACTGTCTTATAGTAAGAAACTTATCTTTGTGAATTATCCATGAAATGTTGACGTGGTCAAATGAGAACTGCTAGATTGGCATTATGACCGTATAGTTGCACACTTGCAAAAATCTTTAGCTTATTACTTATGACAGAGAATCAACATAGCAATATTTTTTTTTGAATAGTCACTGAATTATGAGAAAGAGGTCAAGACAATCATATTAAAACAGATAAATTGTAATATTTGGGTGAAAGATACCACATGAACAGTAAACTCATATATCGATAATATTATGTCTAAAACTGAAAAAGACAAATAAGAGTACACTAGAAACAACATAGAAAACTAAAGCCTGAGCAACTTAACCCCACCAATAGTTGGGGTGATCTCAAGTGCTCTGGATGGGTGGTAGCAATGAGATGATTTTGCACCATACATATAGATCACAACTACAATATGAATGCGTCGGTCCTTAGAGGCATGTAAAACAGGGCTTGTAATTCTTTGGTGTATATCTTTTGATTTTATGTTTGTACATTGATGTGGCCATTAGTTTTCTGATTTATATTGTTTAATATTTGTCATTTCAAGGCTTTTTCTAACTGATTTTAGTATAGTTTTTTCTGATTGTAAAGATGTTGTATGGTTAGCTTTATTTCTTTTTCATCATTTTGTTTCTGTGTCTGATTACCAATCATACCTCCCTTTCCGTTTCTTTTTTTTTTAATAATGACAACAGTTTGGTTTCAATTTTCATTTATATATGTAACAATATAAAACAGTATATATATAATCTCATATTACATCATTAATATTGATCATTGTTGGAATGTATTCATCTTTAACAAAGTACTGTAAAAGTGCTATTTTCTAACAGGTACTTAGTATATTTCATCAATTATTGTGATATCACTTATTCAAAGGACACAGTTCATTTATAGCCCAAAACGATCTAAAATATAAATCTTACAATTAAACTCCAAATAGTTCACAATTTGGTTCGTAAATTGGTCGATTTCAAATGTATTAACGCTCAATAAATCAGTTCTTTCCTAATAGTACATTACATTTTCCAAATTAGGCCCATTTTGTCCAAATATAATGATTTGGTGCAATTTTCAGAAATGAAAGCTTTAGGAAAATTTGGCCACCATCTACAATCCAAAATGTTTTGTAACCAAAAGACTCAAAATTTGATAAAGAATTCATCAAAATAAAAACTTTTCGGAATTCTATGGCAGCCATGGTTAATTATGCCTAAACATATAAATTTCAGACAAAATTGATCAAAAATACAAATAATGTATAATTATGGGGTCATAGCTTCAAGATATTTAATAGTAGGTGCCAAAATAGTATATTTTAGTCTTAATAGAATTATCACAAGTATTTCTATTTGAAATTTGTAATCGCTTGACCAATTTAGGGCCATTCTAACCCTTCGTGAACCTCTCTTTTCCTATAATATGTAGTAAATTTCTATTTGATATTCCTTAAAATATTCACATATACCAAAATACATTTTGTTATATTACATTTAACGAGAAACATTTTACATGATCCCATATATTTGATTTAATCCAGTTATATATATGCTAAGCATACAGTTATAATGACTTTCAAATGTAGGACTATATTATATGAACAGAATTGAGCATTTTATTATTTATTTAGCATATCTGTTATGTTTTCAAATCATTTATCTGTATGCAGAGCTAGCATCTGTATAGTCTCTTAATATTCTAAAATGGATTAAAAGGATCACATGTGTTACAATCAAACTTTGGATTGACCATTAGATAACTTTAAAAAATGTCATAACTGGTATATCTAAACATTTGGATTTATAATTGTATTATCCATTGAATTCATGCTATTTCCATTTAATAAATATATACATTGGACTAACATATATACATTATTCATAAAAATTAATCATTTATCAAACTTCAAAAAGTTCATCACATCGCATAGCATATATACATAACTCTAAACTATATATAACAGAAAAAAATTGTGAATGTATCAGTGGTACTTGCTTGCATATTAGTTACTATGGGACACGTCTGTATAGTGAAAGAATCACCATTCAATTTTGCGTTTGATTATTTTTTTTGTGGGAATGAGCACTTTAAAATAAATAGTGTTTTGTTTAACATTTGTCTGTGGCAAATAAGAGTTCGAAATATTATTAAGATAGTAAAAATATTTCCACATATAAATGGAAATATAACTATAATGATAAGAGGGACACAATCCAAATTTTAAATTTATCTGTTTTTTTTTTGGTGATAATAAACATTGTTTATATATTTAATAACATTCAGTTGAGCCATATTAATATTATAAAACGGAAATCACTTTCATGATGAACAGAGATTTACATACAGACAGACAACGGTAACATTGACTGCCCCCATCGGCTTAGCAAAAAGGGCATTAAAATTGTAATGACTAGTATAGATGCATTGGGAATGAGAACAGCATTATTCATTCATTGACAATCTTGTCTACATATATATATCCAAACAGTAGTTCATAGCATACAGTTTTAGTTCAAAAATCTATATATATATATATATATTCATCCGCAACAACAATTTTTCGGTACGTCATTGATATTAAAGATTGTTTGATTAATATACTAATATTTCTAACGACAAAACATTTTCATATTATTAATTTGGATTTAAAAAAAAAATCTGAGTATTCATTGAAAACATGAATTTAAAAGAAGCGATAAGGAATTTTATTTTGCACTATATAATGTCCGCGGGTCTATAATTTTTATAGGTCGGTTATCATTCCAAAACTAATTTAAATATATGCATATATGCAAATAAGCGGGAAATTTAGGCGATGGCAATACACCCGAGGCCCTGACGGTCCTCTGATGTAAATATATATATAAATGTATATTCCAATTTAGTGCTAAGGTTCGTCTTGAACTTGCAGTGGGTGCCTCAATTTCTTCATTGTGGTGAAAAATAGCAATAACTTTCCTTTGCTCAAACTTTTTGTAACTCGTGTAGGGATTCGTGTCAAGAAATTTTTACCCAACGGATCCCATCTTTCATAATCTACTACAACACATTTTAAAGAATACTTCCATACAGTTAATAAAAAGCATGAAAAAAATATTTTCAATAAATTCATACGGGAGTTTTGGCATTTGCGCCAAGCAGTTTTTCATTTGCGTCATTTTTTTTCATTTGCAAAATATCCATCTTGTCCCTTCGAGCATGAGAATTCGTGTACATGTATACGAACGACTTAACGTGAACAATAACTCATTGAACACCGCTTACCTGTTGAAATCTAACTGTTAAATATCTCTAATGCACGTGTTCTTACCTGGTCATATTCAAATGGCGCAAATGAAATATGAAATAATCATATCCCCGTTCATGCATGTCAGAATTTGGTTAAATGCCTGTAAAATATTATGTAACATATTTAATATGTAAACGTATATTTCGGCGTTTTCCTTTGCGCCAATCATGCAGCATGACATTTGGGCCATTTTGTTTTACTTTTCGCGCAATTTATTTTTACTTTATGCGCCACTTTTAGTCTTTTGTTTATTTGGAACACTTTACAGGTAAACGTAGGCAAAGTATTCCGATAAAAAAAGAAGGTTAAATTTTCTTCCAACCAAGTTGCCTATGAGAATTTAGATATTTGATAAATATAAACTTTATTAATTTATCTTGGCACATGAAAAAATATTTCAGCATCAAAATAAGCTATACACAAACTTCGGATTTTAGACCTTACAAGTAGACATTAAAATCATGATAAAGAACGATGCATTACTAGCGGAATGTTTGTACGCAATACAATTGATGTATTCTGACCGTGTGATAGAATGCTTAATGTACAAATTGTAAATTGTCAATTATGAAGTCCATCTTTTCTTTCTCTTGCTTTCTGGTTGCAGCAGGCAAGTCAATGGCTCTAAGTTTGACGTAGGTAGTCGTCTGAATTTTCTTAAGCACTTTAATAAAAAGAAAGATAAAAGATGGTGACTGTAAAATTGTTCTTAAAATATGCATGAAAGACTCAGAACCATTTTGTTCTTTTATAATTCTCGACTGGTGCTGCCACCCAAAAACGAGGTGGATATCGCGAGTGCACTTGGAGATGCATAATTTAAGGATGTAATTAACAAATGCATCACATTTACAGATTTAGGATTTCATTTAGTCTTACTTCTCCATTTTTATCACTACTGAATATTTTTTTACTTTGTTAATTTAATTTTTTCCGAGTCAATTAATTTACCTGTGAAATGGTACAAAAGAAAAAACCATTCTGTGGCGCAAATGTCAAACTAATTTTGGCGCAATAGGAAAATCGGAATTTTGAAAAAGTGGTGCAAATCTCATACGACCGTATATTTGTTCCACCTAACAGATTGAAGTTCATATGAAATTCCTCATAATATTTTACAGGCATTTAACCAAATTCATAAATTTGTCATAAAGTTTTGATTTCAGTAGCCCTTTGTTGTCTGTGAATAAGTACAAATCATTTGTAAACCTAGGTATCATTCCAAAACTGGTATCAAGGAATATGTATCAAGACAACACAATAAAAATATACATGCTCTCCTCAAAGAGATAAAATCTTTGATACCAATTTTGTTGCACGAGATGTGCACATTTCGTCGATTAACGACTCATCAGTTGTACTCAAGACCTAAAATATTGATAACCCAAAACAATAATCCGAACAGTTGAAGAGCAAATGCAAAAACGCCAAAATGACTAAAAAAGCTGTAAAGCCAAAACAATCTAAGGAGAGAACTATAAACGAGGGAGATAGTCCTTGGTTTTCACAAATTTTACAATTTTGTAATAGCAAATTTTAAGTATCAATTTTGGACTAGCATCGAAATACTAGAAACTGAAGTTGGGATGCCCTTGTGGACTTAGAGTCCACCAGCAGTGGCTTTGAGAGACCTTTCAGAACCCTGGTATAAACACATTCTAAAAATATTTACAAATAAATTAGAATTAGAATAATTTCAAAGTTTAGACTATACATACATGCTATAGTCATGCAATGATAGTTAAAAGTAACCTCCTGATAGAGTTTGATAAAATAACGCCATTTAAATATATACAGTAAAATATATACACGCAATATGATATATACAGAATTAACATACTAGTATTTATATATGAAGCTGACTTCTTCTTACACAGTAGAATGTCTAGAATAAGAAATAATATGATTCAGTAACCTTTGTATTTTTCATTTGTAACATGGTTCAACGTGGTTTATTTCATCTTGTGTTTTTCTTTTCACGTTGACCTTTGGATGGATGAATTGTTGTTTAACGTCCAGTGGCAGCCAGGTGCATATCAGGTTGAGAACATTTTGATATGATAATGAATATGGTCCCTGCTTTGTACTAGACCGACACGCTGAGCAGGATTTTTACTGTGCTAGCTCACGAGGTAGCTGTCCGTAGGAAGATATATCACCCTACTCGGACACATTATACTGACTCTGAGTCGACCAGTAGCGTTGAACTTTGGCCTTAACCATGTATTATTAATGCGTGTGTGCCAATAAAGCTTTTGTATTTGTATAAGTCTGATGTAAACAACTTGTCATTGATTTTTGTGCAAAACTCTGGTCACTTCATGCTTTATAAACTGTTTTTGTTCTTTGATGCATGTCGCCGTCATTAACAGGCTTATAAATACAACAGCAGATACACATACCTTGTCATTGGTAGAGATAAATCATACTTTGTTAAAAACCACTCTAAATCTAAAAAAAAATATATATACAGAGGATGATATTGTCCTAACGATTGAATTTTTGATCGACAACATATCTGTTCAATATGGTGGACGTGTTTCCCAAAAGACTATTGCACTGGCATTCCTATGGGCACTAATTGTACGCCACTCCTGGCCGACTTATTCCTTTACTCAAACGAGAAAGATTTCCTTGACGGGCTTCTTAAGGAAAAACAGAAGAAGTTAGCCAATACCTTTAATTTCAGCTTCCGCTACATAGATGATGTTTTATCACTCAACAATTCAGGTTTTGGGAAATTCATACATCTCATCTATCCCAGTGAGCACGAAATTAAGCACTTTATCTTGACCTTCACCTCGAAATTGACACCAAAGGAAGGCTGAATGCAAAACTTCACGAGAAAGGGGATGACATCGACTTTCCAATCGTCAACTTCACATTTTTGAGCGGCAACATTCCAGAAGCGCCGGCTCCTGACAGAAAAATTGCTCAGACAGGGGTATGTTGCTCCTAAGTTGGGGTCATCCTTATTTATGTTTTACGCACGTCATCATGAATTGGTTGACAGGTATGAAAAAAACCGTTTCCCAAATGAAAATGGACATGTACCATTGATGTTGTCTCTTCCTTATACCGGATTTGACATGGGCAGTATAGCTGATGTCCTACAGGACGCAGAGACTGCTTAATTACTCTTCCGGGGCTCGAGTGTACCCCCGCTTTTTTGGTGGGGTCCATGTTGTTAATATGTTTTTAATTTTTAATTGTAGTGCTTGTATTGTTTTGGTCTTGTCTTCGTTGTTCTCCAGAGTTTGTTAGTTGTTTCGATTTTCCCTCCTTCGAATATCCCTTTGGTATTTTCTTGGCTTTACTTGAACATAACCCAGTATGTTGATCTTCATGAAACTGTTCTTACTGTGAATTAATTAAATATAATTGGCATGAAATCAAAACTATCTCCTTAAAATACTTTAAATTTCAACTTTCGAATTTTAATCAGTTAACATGGTAAAATTATAGCTTATATTCAAAAGGAAGGAAATCTTCGAGCATGTGCTGCATATTATAAAACTTTGGGCACTGTCTTTCGTATTGAGGAGTAGGTATATTATGACTGCAGTCTTTTTTTTAGCATGAAATTGTCTGTTCTAATCATATTCGTTATATATTGTTTTCCCCACCCTGGGTTCCTAATTTATACAAAAGTTCAATTATCAGATATCTTTAAGATTTGTAATTTGGTCACTATCACAATGGTCCAGTTTATAATAATAATAATAAATACTTTATTTAAAGAGGATAACAACATTTAGTATACAATACTAATCTCCCCTGTGGCCCTCGATACAACAAATTAACTCGGTATTAAATATTTACAACATAAATATTAAATATCTTATATACACAAGATCTACAACATAAATATGAAATATCTTACAAGATCTACAACATAAATATGAAATATCTTATATATACACAAATATGAAATACCTTATATATACAAATATCTTATATACACAAGATCTACAACATATATATGAAATATCTTACAAGATTTACAACATAAATATGAAATATCTTATATAAACAAGATCTCCTTAGCTGAAATTAGGCTTCCTATTTCGGTATTTTTGGTTATCAGTACTTCTTGTTTAAAATTAGTTTGGTTTTTGGTCTTCCAAATGTTTCGGTTTTAATGCTGCTGATGAGAGGTAACTCCTTGAAATGCGTCGTATACAGCATAGTATAAATTTACTATATCTAATATTAGTATCTTTGGATTGTTATTTTATATACACAACAAATGATAGTTAGTCTATAAATTACATCATGAACAAGTAAATTTCTTCTTGATTAAAATAAGAACAAATACATTTACATTTACTTTTTAAACTAATTTGCTATAAGAAAAGATGTTCAGAGAACCTTCGCTTAAATATTTCAACATTATTTGTATTTTTTATTGGCAAAGGAATATTATTTCATAATATTGTGCCTGTATAAAAAAAAAAGTTTTCTTCAAATAATTGACTGGCTGACAACCAAAAACAGATTGGTGACGTCTGGAGAGACCGATGGCATTCAGGGAAGACTGAAACAAGGGTGTGACGGGTCGGCACCCCAACACACAGTTACTGTGAAGGAACACCAGACGAAGCTACAGCACAGAATAATAGGCAATACCCATAGGGTCTTCCGAGAGGGGGATGAGAGACCCATTGAGCAGGACCGAACGGTAACGACTCAGCTAATCCAACGGACTTTGACTGGAACAACGGCAGAAACCATGTGTCATTGTGGGAAGGTTTGGAAGAACTTGAAAGGTTTAAAGATACACCAGGCAAGAACTAAGTGTGGATCTGGGAAGCAACAGAGGGGTCGCACAGTTAACAATGATGACACGAGGGAGGACCACAGCCAGGAAACACACCACAGTGCTGAGGACCTACCGCCTGATAAAGTTACTCAGATCAACATTGAGGAGGAGCAAGAGAATCAAAACCAGCAGAGAACAGCGACAGTACCGTCAACAGACAGCAGGAAACACAAGATACAATGGCCACCAACAGATGATAGGAGATGGGAGATCTTTAATGAAGACCTAGACACGATTTTAGATAACACACTAACTGGAGATGTACAGTGGAAGATATCATCATTGTCAACAATAGTGTACGCAGAAGGACAAGAATGATTTGGAGTAAGTAACACCAAAACGAGAGAAGGCAGTCAGGGTACCAAACATAACCGACGTCAGCAAGAAATACAGAAACTGAGAATGGAAATAAATGATATCACAAAGCAGTATAGAAGGGCAAATGAGGAGGAAAGAGAATGGTTGAATGAGCTAAGATCAATAATGAGGGAGAGAAGACACAATCTACAAAAAGCAGAAAGAATCAGAAAAGCAAGGAGAGAAAGAGGGAAGAAGAGAGCAATGTTTGTTGCCAACCCATACAAGTCGGCCAAAGCGGAACGAAGGCGGGATCGGTACAAAGCACAAAAGAGGAAGTGGAAGGACATCGTTCAGAGACACACAGCAACGAAAGGCAGTGGGAATGTCTAGGAAACTGCGAAAGGATTGCAAATGTGCCAGAACCAGAAATACCAATGAATATTAAGGAACCATCATGGAAAGAAGTGGCAGATGTAGTGAAAAAACTAGGTCTGCATTAGCATCATGACCAAATGGCATCCCGTATAAGGTTTACGAGAAGTTTCCAAAGATTTTGAAACACCTGTAGAGGCTAATGAAAGTGGTTTGGAGGAAAGGGAAGGTGCCATCATGCTGGTAGAAAGCAGAGGGCTTCTTTATTCCAAAAGAAGAAAGATCAGAATACATCACACAATTTCGGACAATCTCCCTCCTAAATGTAGAAGGAAAGATCTTTTTCTCTATCATGGATAGAAGGATGACATCATATAAGACAGATAACAACTATGTAGACACTTCAGTACAGAAGGGCGGAGTACAAGGATTATCAAGATGCATTGAACATACAAGCATCATTTCACAACTGATTCAAGAAGCCAAAGTGAACATGAAGGATCTTACAGTGGTATGGTTAGATTTGGCCAACGCCTATGGCACAATTCCACACATGCAGATACAGGAGTCACTAGACCATTACCATATTCGGACCACTTAAGAGAGTTATAAGAATTTATATCAGTGGGATTGAGCTGCGGTTTACAACAAGTACATTTACAACAAAATGGACATTGTTAAACCAGGCAAGAGATTGGCAGCTAGAAGTAGATCTAGGAAAGAAGCTGCAGTTTCCTGATATTTTACCAACTAACCTAAGACCCGACATGGTTCTCTGGTCTTTAGGCAGTAAGAAAGTAGTGCCCAGTAGCCAGAATTTTTGTCCTGGCATGATTCATTACATAAATACCTTTAAATTTTCCGTTCAAAATTTGACAAAAATTTACCAGAAATTTCTATAGCTCTTCCTTCTGATGCAGAGGTAACTCTTAGCTGAGTTTGGATTCCTGTTTATTTTAATTGTTTTGGGTTTTGATGGTTGTGCTTATTTTATTCATCGTTATATCTTTAACCGGATTTGCAACATTTTGATCTTGAGCACTGCTGATAAGTTGTCAGTCAACGAAATGGCCATACAGTGCATCAAATTTATTCGGTATTTTGTGATACCCTTTATTATTATAGAGTTGATGGTTCCCTGGGAAGAGAGATGTGGCGAAGCCAATGAAAGAAAGAGGGCGAAGTATAATGGATTGTTGGCAGAGTGCAGAGATAGAGGATGGCAGACACGTAAGCACATGGAGCTTTCCTGTTGAGGTTGGCTGCAGAGGCTTCCCTGCAGAGTCAGTGTGGGGGTTGTTTTTTGCAGTAGGAGTGACTGGCCGATATAGACGAGCAGCTATTCAGAATATGGGCCAAGCAACAGAGAAAGCGTCTAGCTGGATATGGATGAAGAGAGACACTAGTAGCTGGAAACCCACCACCAATATGCTGTGATTGATCACCAATGTGCACTCCCCTCCCCCCCATCCTGAGAGGTACCGAGCTAGGGGTCGAAACACATGATGATGGATGGCCTCGACTGAGGCCATTGATGGTGTTTGCAGTAATTCCATCGGTACTGTATGTAACTTGTATTTAGACGTGTTACAAAAAGAGAACCAGATTTGTAGAGGTTTGTACTAGATTTTAATATATCGCATAGATAATCAGGAGCAATATTATTTATTGATTTATAAAATACATTGATATACCTTTATGGTTTCGTTGTGTTAGGGCTACGGTGAATGATAGGTATATATGTATATGTATACATGTATGTAAAGACATTTTAGACATTTTTTTGAGTTAGAAGTGGTAAAATGTTCGATAATTTAGTCATATATCCATTTATGAGTGTAAATTTAACAGAAGAAAGGTTATAAAGTTTGCCCTGAGAGTGCACTGATTTCAGTACATACAAAACTTACATACATAATACTGATTGAATTCATGCTAATATGAAAATCAAATTACAAAATTAATTGTGGTCTCGGGCCTTATAAAAAGTTTAAGCGCAAGGGGAAAATTAAGTTTGATCCCAATTTTAGCTGATTGCGACTCACAATGGTTTCACATTCGTACGAAGTAAGATTTAATTTAGGTGTTTTTACATTCGTACGAAGTAAGATTTAATTTAGGTGTAATGCTTTTATTTTTAGAAGTTAGAGAAAATATAAATATAACCAATAACCAAAAAGTAACTAAAAAAAAAATATTATTTTAATTCGGGTAATGAAAAAGAAACTTATAGAAAACGAATAATGCACGATATATGTAACATAACTGTTACACTATATTTAATTTTATAGACATCTAAATTTGGCTGCAAATAAATGCGCACCATGACGGTTAAATGTAATATTGGTCTTTAGCATGTCCAATCTATTTTTAGTAACATCAACAAGCATTTAAATCGAAAAATCCATGACCGAGTTCATTTCGTAGACAAGCTTTCAAACAGTTAACAATAACAACGGACATAAGTGTACGATGAGTAAGTAATAAAAATGACGTTCCAGGTTCTGTCAGATTAGTATCCAAAAGAAGAGGGGTCCGTCCGTTAAAGGCATAGACACGAAGATTCGTGAGTTTTAGGGATCACTATGAGTATTAAGTGTGGATTCCCGCTATTCTTAAATTTTCAGCACAACCTTTACAATTTTAGCAACACAATTCATTCTCGACAAAATTGATTTTTGCTTCCGTACTGAATATAGTATGAATTTCCTCTGACCCTGCAACACTCCTTTTTTTATTTGGTATATCAGGTTGGGGTCAGGATAATCCCATTTGGGATTCTGTGTCTGGAGCTATTTTTCTGACATGGCCGCACACTGAATCCCTTATCAACCACTAATCTAATACAGAGATCATCAAGGACAGGTGATGAAATCGAAGGACACTGAATATCCCAAGTGCACAAGCTTACTGAATATACTAAAGAAAGTCATTAATTAGAAATAAAAAAAAGACAACTTATTAAACAGTTGTATAGTAGTTTAGTATATATTGCAAAGTGAAAAGTCATCTGAAACAGCTCTATAATTCAATAAAAACAATCCAAAATTAAATAGCAGTTCACTTTAGGTTCTTATACATGTACATGTATCAAGTCTGCCACCAGTTGTTTTCCATTTACAACAACATTTTGTACAACAGTTGGAACAAGAACATTTATTACAAATTACTTTGTTACTGACAGCGAATGTTTCACTACTGATAGTTTATATCAAAATTCCATGTCTTTCATTTTTAGAGCAATTACCTGTAGTATCTCTTGCAAACTACATTTTCTCCATTTAAAGCATTTTTGACAATAGTTGAATACTGATTAAATTTTCATCAACTGAATAATAAAAGAAGCTGATTTCATGAACGAATCTGTTGTTTCGTTAGATATAAAAATGTAAAATTTCTGGGAGATGTGGGGTGAAAGAACAATTCTTTAAAAGGAAACCAGAGTGTATACAACTTGAAGATGTTTCCATAATTTTTATTCACTTCAGAGTGTCATCTAGAACACAGTAAGGGAGAAAACACTCAACTAGATAAAAAAATGGCATTGCTGTACATAATCTATATGTTACAAACTTTAGCCTATTAAAGTCTGAAATCAGTTTTTTTAATTTACTTAAAATTCTCAATATCAGGCTCAACATCCTACCATGTTTTTCCAATAATATGGAAGAACAAATACAGCTGATAAAGAAACTCTAATACAATTTGAAGCCCCACTACTTAAAAATCAAAACAAAACAAACGAACACACATAAATTTGAATACATGTAGGAAAAATCTTAATCTCGTATATACATGTACATGTTGTAACCACTATTTACATTTAACATTAGTCTTATAAGAAAAAATGTACATTGACCCCCCCCCCCCCTACCAATTCCCCACACACATATTTTTTTTTTTATTCCTCCTCATGGTATAATTGTAATTAGACTGCCAAAAAGTAAACAAATCCCACAGAAGTGGAAAATTGCACTTTTATATTTATTTTCGTCAGCTTGTGGTTCCTTTCAGTTATTTCTATTAAGGTTAAAATGGAAAAATGAAACAGACTATAATGAAAAACGTGCATCATGGGAGGGATTTTAAAATGAAAAAACAATGGCTGCTGCCGGTCAATCTGAAGCGGTGTCTTGGAATCATTAGCTATAACGGCTGAAATAGGAAAAGGATTTAATTTATTTTAGGCTTTTTGATAAGTAAAATATGTCTACTAATGGAGACTTACCTGTTTTAGGACTGCCAGATGAAATTCAAACCGTACTGAGTGTCTGAATGAGAGTGGGGGTCCACTTTTGATTTTCCCGAATAGAGTTATTAGTGGTTAAGGGATTCAGTGGGTGGCCAAGTCAGAAAAATAGGTCCAGATACAGAATCCCAAAAGGGATTAGATCAGGATAGCTACAATAAAATCTAGCTCCTGTGACAACTTTTGACTCGGCGGAGCTACAAAGCTGACCCATTACTCATAATGAAGCAAAGATCACTTTTGCATATGGCAATAAGAGGTCGTGTAACTATGATGGCTAGAAAATATTTCTCAAGTGTATCTAAGTTGCAGCTTACATGCATCTGAGCCCACATTTCATGAGGATACATGTGTTCATGTATAAAAATGTAAAATTGACTGCCACATTGAACAGGTATGTTTTCTATAAGAATAAGTAGATCATATTTTTAATTCAACTAACAACTATCCTCAAAAGGTAAGACATATCCAAAAGTTTTGGTTTAAACTTTTGAGAATAAGAAGGGAAAAAAACTACACACTTGGTATGATTAGTATGAAAAGTGAAACCATTTTAATTAGACACATGCATTTATTTGATATCTAACATCAAATCCATGTACATGGTTGACAACTTGACATCTATATTTTATATAATTACCTATAATGCATATCTTGATTCTAAAATGGCAATTATTCATTGAACATATTATTTCAGGCTGATGAAAACAGTTTAAAAATAAAAATGGCTTCTAATGGTTCCGACAAATCAAAAGATTTCCAGAAAAGGTTGGCTCAGTTGAAAGAAAGGTCATATGAGGTTAAGTTTGACATCGAAGGAAGCGACTATACTGCTGTAGAAAATATAGGGATTGGTGCATATGGCGTTGTGTGTTCAGCCATTCATAATAAAACTAAGGATCGCGTTGCAATTAAAAAAATTCATAAGGCTTTTGAATTTGAGAAAATAGCTACCAGAACATGCAGAGAAATAAAGATATTAAAACATTTTAAACATGACAATATTATCTCCATAAGAGATATTCTCAAACCAAAAGGATCTGTTAAAGAATTCACAGATATTTATATTGTTCTAGATTTAATGGAAAGTGACTTACATAGAATTATATATTCAAAGCAAGAATTAACAGAAGAACATGTTCGTTACTTTCTGTATCAATTGTTACGAGGACTTAAATATATACATTCTGCTAAAGTTATACATAGAGATTTAAAACCTAGTAATTTATTAGTGAATGAAGATTGTCAGCTGAGAATAGGGGATTTTGGTAAGTTTTCTTTAGTTGCACATGTAGGTGTAAAACTTTGAATTATTTTGACGTTTGTGTTGTAAACATTGTATTCACATGATTTGTTTGATTTTGGTTCTGACACAATCAGATTTAGTAAGTACTTGTGACCAACTATGATTTTAATCAAGTTTTTATTTTAATAATATTATATAGCACTAACTCTCTACTTACTGTACTGTAGCATAAGAAAACAGTACCGTCTATTTATTGTAATGTTAAAACACACAACATATCATACATGTATGTTTATTGTAGGGATACATTTAACATATTACACATTCTTGTTTACTCTAATGGAAGCAAGCACTATACATATTCTTTTTACTGTATTGAAACATTTTACATTGAAAGTTTTATACAATATATAATATTCTTTATTACCAGAAAAAAGTTGCCCTTACATGCAGAATTTACAATAATACAAAGACAGTGACAATCAGTTTTGCACAGACAAATGTCATAACAGAGTACTCTCTCAAGGGAGACAAATTTGTTGCAAAAAACATGTATGTGTAAATGTTTTCTTTTGCAGGAATGGCAAGAGGTTTATCATCTAATCCAGAGGAACCTAACCATTTTATGACACAGTATGTAGCTACACGATGGTATAGAGCACCTGAGATAATGTTGTCAATGGTAGAATATTCATCAGCAGTAGATATGTGGTCTGTAGGTTGTATATTTGCTGAAATGTTAGGAAGAAAACATCTTTTTCCAGGTAATACATCATAGTATGTGAATACTGATGCAGCTATTTCTATGTACAGAAATTTTTTGAAATGTATTAATTGTTATCATGCATGTACATGAGAACAGCATTATATGTTGTTTTTATCAGTTATTAAGGATCTTAGCAAACCACATTTACATTACACATGTACTTTGATAGATTCGATAAATTGATAGTGGATAGAATTGGAGATCAGCTATGTTGTTGATATGCCGTATGTCTTAAATGTATTAATTTCAGGTGTGAAGAAAATTTATTTACAAAAATATGCCAAAATATTTTAGGGAAGATTGGAGGGAGTACTAGTCTGTGATATGTTTTATTTATTTATTTACATATTATTTAATTGAATGTAGTCTGTTTGATGCATACTTTTATCTTTTCATTTTCCACATTATATTCCAGGAAAGGATTATATACAGCAGATTAAGTATATAATTGGTGTATTGGGATCTCCTTCAAAAGAAGTCATGGATTTGTGTAATTCGGATATCATTAAATCATTTGTTAATCGTAAGTTTTTTTAACAACACTTGTTATTGACAGACAAACAGCAGATTGTTTTATAGAGTAGAATTTTGGTTGCTGGAACTTGAATAACTGAAACAGTCTTGGTACGTATCTCAAAAAACATTTTTTAGTCCTGTCGTCAGACTTCCTATTTTTGAAAAGTTCAGTAACTTGAGCAGATTTTAGTATTTCAATAGGTGTGTGAGCATCAAGTGCTCTGCTTTATTGATTAAATTGTAGATGATTTTCATATTCATGGGCCTGAACTACTAGAAGATTGATTGATGTGTTAAGAAAACCAAGATGGAAATAACATTTCAGAAAGAACCAGCAGGGTTCTCGCTAAGGCACGTACATGCGTCCTGGACGAGTAATCCTTCAAACTCATGCGTCCCTGGGACGCATGTAGATCTAATCAGCTCAACCGAAGACCGCTATTTTCATTAAAAATCTTGAGCCGCCATTTTTTGTTTTCTTGGAGATCAAAGGGGAAGGGGAGAGAAAGAAAAAAAAGTAAGGTAGAAAATGGCGGCAATCAGAATTCTCTTGATTTTTCATTGGCTACAGTGTTTTTAGCGACTGGTAACAATATCCAGACCTCATTTAAAAATTAATTGAGCGTATTTTGACTTATCTATGCACAAATGGAAATTTTGTCAATATTGATTATTAAGTCGTTCAAACAAGGTCAATATGACGATTTTAAGAGTATGTTGGAGAAGAATAATAGTAAAGATTATGGAATAAGATAAATAAATATTAAGAAATAAAATAGCAATAATAAATTATTAAGTTGTGTCAAAAGGTGCAAAGATTTTTGCTCATATCTATAACAGAAATTTTCTTCCAAACTTCGAGTACCACTGCTTATGTTCAATTTTTTTAAAATCATATTCATCAGTATTGTAAGACAGCACATGATTTTAATTAAACTTTAACAATAGTACAATGGTCAAAATCATGCAGTCCTGGGAATCATCAAAATCAGCTGAGACTCACCATTCTGAAAAATGATGAGTCCCAGGACTCATCATCAAAAATTCTTAGTGAGAACCCTGACCAGTTGAGGATATATCCTAACATTTTTAAAGGAAAACTTTTCTTTATTGGAATTCTTCATCTTGTGATCACACTGCTGTATGCCATTTTACCAGTTCTTTAGAATCCTTTTATCAATGGAAATGCTTTACAAGTTGATTGATATGAATATTGGTCAATATTGTTCCTCGCAAAACATTATATTGCACACACAAGCTCATACAATATGAAAGCTGCTCAAGACAATATTCACTTTTCCAATAACCATATAATACTCTCTTGGTTTATGAATGAAGTGATAATGAGTGTTGCAAATTGAACCCATTCAAGTAAAAATATCTGTATTATGCAATAGAATTATGTATGTTGTTAAATATTTCACAAATCAATCAAAATATACTTCATTTTACATTTCAGAACTTGGTAAAAGGGAAGCAATGTCTTGGACCACACTATTTCCGAAAGCTAGTCGTAAAGCAATTAATTTATTAAGCCGTATGTTGTTACTGCATCCTAATGAGAGAATAACAGTAGAGGAAGCATTGAAACACCATTATTTGTCAAAGTACCATGATCCTGATGATGAACCTGTCTGTGTTCCTGCTTTTAATTTCGACTTTGAAAATCAGGTAGATTTTATATTTAATATTGTCCATTGAACTTTACAAAAAAATGTTTTTTTAAAGAATAAAATATAGTGAAAAGTACTTATATGGTAGTATGATAAAATGATTGAAATAAATAAAAAGTGAAAATTATTGATGAAGAAATGAAATACTTAGAAAAATTAACTGAAACGTTTTGAAAAGTTTTGAAAAAATTCCAAATTACCAACTCAAGTTTTTATGAGCATATTACCAGAAACATAGGATTTTGTTTTTAATGGATTGAAGAAAAATCTTATTCTGTTTTAAAGATTATTAATTCTTATTACACAATTTATGTTTTCTGCCAAATTTATTTAGATCAAATAAAAACTTTATCAATGACATTGTAGCAACTTAATGTTGATCAGCTCAGAGAAATGATTTTTAAAGAAATAATGGGGTACCAAAAGCCAAAAAGTTTTGATGCATTTCTCCGTCCAGCTCCAAAGGACCCTGTTATTGCCAAAGCACTTTCTCCTGAAGAACAAGTTGTACCAGACATTAAGAAGGATGTTGATAAGGTTACAGTTGAAGTTGGGAAACTATTACCAAGCTCCTCAACAGATATAGAAATGCTTAGTGCTAAAGTTGAAGATTCAAATAAAGAGACTGTTAAACGATCTGATACTGAAAGGGCAAGGGAGACAACAAAGTCAGAATCAAAAGGATCAGAAACAATGACAGTTTCCTCCAACACAAAAGAGTTAATCAAAGCTGCATTGTTGAATTCTAATCTTAGAAAGCAAAGACAAGGTATCTGTAGCAAAGAAGTGTAATAATATAAAAAAGTTTTATGTGTCTATATCTCAGTCCTCTGCTAAAAAAGATTTTGTTTTGCAATATCAACATACCATGTACGTGTTTTTGTGTCTTCATCAGAACTTTAAAAAATTGTAAATTAAATAAACACGTAATTAATATGCAATAGATTTAGAGAAATGTAATCAACACGATAAACGATATACTTTGTCGGAGATATGATTATAGTACCTAATGACCATTAGAGACTTGATCAAACCATAATGTTGTAAAAACTTTGCTAGAAACACAACCTAAGGCAAAGAAATAATTCATTAAAAAGAAATTAATCCAAGTCTTATAAATATTGTGGAAAATTTGACTTTAAATGAACACTTTACCATGAATTCATTCCTTACCAGAAGTGAAGAACTTTTGAAAAATAAATATAACGGTATTTCTATATTTTGATTATCTAAGCCCATATTCCATCCTCTTTAGCGACCTATCACCATTTTACCCTGAAAACATGGTCATTCACACACCCTCATTCTTTTGAATGTAAATAGTCATTTAAAGTCAAACAGATCTAGCACTCTTGGAAATTGCAATATTACTTCTTCTGTTTGGTTTTAAAGTTTGTGGATTGACTTGTTCACGATATCCACGTGAATTGTTGTACCAGGAATAATAAATGTTTCACAGTATTTCAAGTAATATGAATAATTAAAGATAACTTTACTATGATAACAGTAAAACCAAAGTAAAGAGCACCTTTTGAACAATAAATATACATCTTTTATTAACAGGTGCCCTTTTTTCAAAGTTAAATTCTACCAGTTTTGTTCATGGCAGGGGTACATGTACTTCTACAGTGCCATTTGTAGGCAGATAAAAACAAGTGTGACTCATTGTATGATGTCTGATGCACCTTCCGGTTTATACTTGATCAATATTTTTAGGTACAATATGTTTTGAGCGATAAAATATTGTGGAAAGTAAATTGTAGTGTTCATTTTGTAGTAATATTTTCCAGAGCAATCAAGTGAAGAGAATAACAAAAACAAACCTGTCACAGCAGCACAAAGACAAAGAGAAAGGGAAGAAAAGAGAAAGAAAAAGAAGGAAAAAACTTTAGAAAAACTGAAAAAGAAACAAGGAAAGAAAGGTAATGGAACAGAATGAGAAAATTCATCTCATACAAACACATTGAAACAGATGCTAAGGTTGTCTTGAACTTACTGTAAAATGTAAGCTTCTGACTCATTATGTCCTTACAGCAACTTTCAAAATGGAATACAGCAATAAATACACTGCAGTCCATTTGCTTTTTGTGTTATTTTCTAGAATGACTTAGTTTGTATTGTTATTTATCTAATTTTCAGCCAATTTGATGGTCTCTCAACCATTGTTGGAAAAATTAATGATCTCAGTAGTGAGGTTTTGGTTCTCGGAATATGATTGGTCTTGGTTACATAAAAACAAATGGGATCCTGTCGTCTGCTTTGAAATGAAGGTTATGAAATTGGACAAAAAAATCCAACTTGTCGGGGGACAGATAGGATTGATTATTAAGGGTCAAATTTGAAAATGCCGTATTCTTCTTATTGTTCCTTTCTGTCGGCCATTGTGGCAGCTATTGTGTAATACAACTTATGCTAAGAAAACAATTTCCAGTTTAAATAACAACTGAGATATGGAAATAATCTACTGTGTTTAACAATGACATTGTTAAATTTTATTTAATAAAAATTTGTGTCATTTATTATGATTGCTTAATATAAGTGAGAGATAATTTTCAATACAAGATTCGGAAGAATACATACTGGTGACCATAGAGACGGGAAGACGTTGGGAAAATATGATGACATTGACCAGTTTTAAAGCATTTTGATTAGAGAAACAAGGTCTTACATTATGACTCGTGGATTATCAGATTTCTCCAATCTTGATAGTTAAATTATGGAATTTTAACTATCTTGATTGCAGAAATCCGATAATCCACTCGTAACAATGTAAGAAGCTATATTTAATTCCAAATGTGTCCTCTATCTAAAGCTATTTGCCTTATAGAGTACAGATAGAAGTTTCAAACCTGCAATGTCATATGGCAGAATGATGATCACTAATGGCTACATGTATGCTGAAGATTATTTATACATACATTGTGTAGACCAGACTGTGCATTTAATTACAAAAATAATCAAACATTTTATTTTAATTTAGGTAATGAGAAAACTGAATCATTATTAACAAATGCTGACAAAGAAATGCTAGAAAGATGGGCAAAAATGCAGAAAAATGTACAACAGATTGCACCAAAACCAGATCCAAATCAAGGTCAAAACAGAAATGAACAGACTATTACCATTATAAACATTCAACAACAAGTTATAACAATACCAACACAACCAGAAACCACCAGTCAGGATCAACCAAAAACAGATGTCAAATCACTAGGTCAAAAATCATTTTCCCAACAAAATGTATTTAGTATTCAGGGTTTGGCTAGCCAGAGGGGTTCCTTACCGCTTCAATCTGAAATTTCTAAAGCTGAAAAGATACATCTTCCACCTGAAAGACGTGAAAGTGATTCGTGTGTTTATCGAATGCAGAGGCAGGAAAATATTCAGAATATGTTGGCAGATGTTCAGCCTCAGAATCAAACATGCACTGTGTCAGATGCAGTGAGAAAAAATGAAAATGTGCCTGGCTTTTCTACTATAAACATGCAAGATTTGAAATCTCTTGGCATTTCAAATGTGCCATTCACAGAAACATTATCTTCAAATACAGACAGTTCCTCAGAAAAAGTACATAATGGTAGCTCTAATGAAACTCTTGATAATCCAAATCAGAATTTTACGAACAGAAGATCACCTTTCTCACAAGGGTCTCCACTTAAAGATTATAGTAATAATGGATCACCAGAAAGCTACACATCTCAGGGTTCTCCAGAAAATTATCTAAATACATCTGACAGCAGTGACCAGAGTCAAAGTAATGTTCAAGCAGTTAGTGGAGAAGTGATAAGTGTTCAACAAAATTCACATGCACCAAATGTTCAACAAAATTATCAAAACTTAAATCAAAACATTACTTCAATAAGCAGTCAATTTACTTCAAATATTCATCATGGTAATCTTATACAAAGTGGAACAAACACTACAGCAACAGTACCGGCTAATTATTCAAATCAGCTTGGGAATCCGAGACAATTACAAAGTATTCCACAGACTTTTTCCAGCCAACCAACAACCAATGAGCAAATTCCAAGGATCAACCAAAGTTTTGTTAATCAACCATCTCAGACATTTAATACCAATTTCCCTTTGGAAACGTCTGGAGATCCTCCAAGTTTCTTAACTTCTTCATATGATGAAAGTTTCCTAAGTGGACAAAGTTTTACTGGGAATTTTCAGCCATATGAAAGTCAACATGATCATCAGAACAAATTATGTAGGAGAACATCATGCAATCAAGATTTTAATACCTTTTCTTCATGTGGCTATAACACTGACATATTATTTGGTCCAAGCTTTGGACAGGGAATGAATATGGGAATACAACATAATTTTCAGAGCTTCAGTAATGATAATAATAATGAGAATGGAAATGTCGGAACTTTTGCATCTGTTAATATGAGTAACACAAACTATGGAAATCAACAACAAAATTATCAGCAAAACTTTGGACTAGGATCAACAAATATTTCTCAGCAAAGTTTATTACAGAATTCTTCACTCAATGTTCCTTTTCAGTCCTATACTTCTGGTCCTCCACCTCCAGTCACACAACCATTATCAACCTCAGATTCACCACAGCGAGCACGTCCATCAAAACAACCAGATTTACAAATCAATACAAATACACCACTAGACCAAATCTCAGTGTTGTCAAAACAATTTTCAAGGTCACAGGTTGAGGATCCTTGTCCACCAGCTTTGGCCTTGACACCTAGAGGTACCGGAGCAGGTTATGGTGTTGGAATGGATTTGGATTCATTGATCATGGATTCTCAAGATATTGACCTGTAAGTTATTCATATATTTACACAAAATTTTATTTTTAACCGGATTTTCAGAGTGAAAAGTCCTGGTTATTGGTTTGGTGTGTAAAGCCGGTCCGACATTCAGCGCCAAACAGTAAAATGTGGTTTGATGTCAGTTTGACAGCTTTTTATTGTTTATTTGTTTATATATTTTGTTGTTAAAATGCATTTTTATGGCAAATTAACATCCATCTTGACTCTATTGTTGATCTAAAATAATAAGTGTAAATCTATTGCCTGTTAAACATACATATATAAATTATCTTTGTAATATATTCTGTTATTTAATTTTACACCTGTGACACAAAGATGCTGTATCATTATAAATATTTCATGGTAAAATAAGGTGACCACTTAACACAGGTTTGTAAAATATCATGAGAAGAGTTCTAGTATAGCGCAAGGATATAACTATGGATAACTTTTCTCCCAAGTTTGCTGCATATTGCATTGGAACAAATAAAAATATATGTACAGAGTAATGTTGGTAGGACGACAACACTTCAACAGTACCTGAAAAGCAAAGAAAATATGTGCATATTTTAAGCCTCAGCTAATAATTATTAATAAGAAAACATAAATGAATAAATACATCCCTATTTGAGTGCATTATATGTGTATAATATGCTTAACATCAGTACTTTATTTTTCAGGGTCAGATCAGAGCCTTCACCACTGTCCTCATCACTGTTAACAGATTGGATGGAAGTTACTGGAGATTTAAATATAGATATGGAGGCTTTAGAACAAGAACTTAGTTTACAGTCACCCATGGCTCTTTCTTATAGTGATCTTTCTATGTATCCATCATAGCAAAAAAATAAATGCCTTCTAGATTTATGTCATAAAAGTTTACATTTCCCATCATTTGTATTATCTTAGATTTTTCATTTGTTGTGAAAAAAAGAAAAATAATATTGAGCTGTTAATTTTCAGAAATTTTACGAAAGGTTAGAAAAAAAATTTAAATTATTTCTGACATTTTGTTTTGTAACGGATTTAGTTATTGATATAAAAAATCAGGATATATTTCACCAGTGTGACAAATTTAAAAACTTTTTTACTCCGCTTCATTCATGCTCCACTTTGATGAAGATAGATCGCAGTACTGATACTGTAAAGAGTACAACATGGCACACCACAAATGACATCACTTATAAGAGGATAATTTACTGTACAAAATTGTTGTATGTTTAGAGGTTATGATTTATAAATTTGCACAAGGTATTTTCTATATATTTATTTTGTTTTAATCAGTAAAAACCATCTGTGATAGTAGTAAAATAAACCAGTATTGTTATGAGTCTTATGAATGCAGGTATTATGGAAATGAAGAGATATGGAGTTTGCTTCAATGAGATAACATCTCATTAGATTAAAAATAAACCTATGACTATAATAGGACTAGATCATCATGTGACGTTTCAATTGTGAGCAACAGGCCAAACCACATGATGTCATAATCAAAGTAAAAGAAACTGGCATGGTCGGGACACATGGAAATGCCCAGAACAACTGAAAAGCAACAGTCATACTCCTGACTTTGCAAATGCATTTTCCAACGAAAATGGTGGGTTAAACCAGGTTTTACCATGCCAAACCTCCCACTTATATGACAGTTGCTATAATTCGTGGAAATGTGTAGCTGCCAAAGAATTTTTTAGGGAACGAAGAAGGTGTGATTTCTCATAGCCTTGATTTATCAGTCTACTAGTCGGACGTTGATGTCTTATTTGGAACTCCAAGTAGTCCCTACAAGCTCTAGCATAGCGAATTAATTGCGAGATAAAGACTCCATATGCTGGGGAAGCAGGTATATTACTACTGAGATGTGGTAAATTTATAATTTCAAATTAAAATCAACTCTCTTGTCATAAATTTTGGTGCTTAGTCAACCACTTTTGTCATTGAAGATTAAGGTGTAAGAAAGAGGCGGAAGAAAAGGTCCTTAATTTCAAGTTCTGAAGCATACAATGTAATTTCAGAAATACTTGAGTGCATTTATTAATGGGATTTTGTTATTTTAGACCACGATTTTAATTTTTGCGATATTGAGAAAAAAACGCTTCATTCATATAAAAAATTCTAAAATGCTAGTTTAATCTATTGCAATTACAACCCTCTCACATTTTTCACAATAATAAAAACATCGCAATAATTTCCAAATTTACAGTATTTATAATACTGTAAATTTGATGTGCACATTTCATTGAGTTGTGGTCAAGATCTAAAATGTTTTAATCCAGAACAACAATCCAAAAAGTGCAAAAGCAAATACAAAAATGCCATAATGACCAAAAGGGGTAAAGCCAAAACCAACTAAGGACAGAGCTATGCACGATGGAATCCATTTTGCATAGTCGGGATTGTTAATGGAAAGAACATCATCAGCTAGAAGTAGGGCACAATTAGTTCCCATTGGTATGCCGACCAACTGTTGAAATATCTTTCCTCCGAACTTTACAAACATGTTGTCAATGAATAGAATTAAACCTTTTTGAAATTTCTTTTATCTGGTAATTTAATTACACATGGAATAGTAGACGTGTCAAAAAATCAAATGTCCTAATAGAATGGATTGTAGAGAGTGACTTTAAAACTTAAATACTAATTTCCCATTGAAAGCCTTAACGTATCTGAATACCCAAGTATAATTGTAAAATTGAATTTATTGGATAGTTTTCTGAACGTTCTTTGGAGGTTTGTGATTGATATTGCTATGAATAAGCAGCGTCACAGTACTTCTATTGTCCTTCTTTTACAGCTGAAATGAAATGCTTTTTGTCGCCAGTTTGATTTAGAGTTATTTCCCTTGACCAGTATATATATATTTTGTATGCATAGTTTGGTCAGACATCGTTTATTTCTGGTACATGTATTTCCATTTAGCAATTAGTTATACTTTATTATCAACAGTGATTTTAATTCGTAAAGGAGAAACAACAAAGAATCTTGCAAACCTATGATTGATCTGAATTTTGTTGAAATTTTGTCATCAAATCAATTCCAACTTAGTTTTGTTGAAATAACAATCATTAGGTATTATGTTTTGTTTGACCCATTAAGACTGTTTGTATGGAAAAAAGTCTTAAGTTTACTTTTGTCAAAATTTGTTTATTGGGCTTTCATTTGTTAGGTGTCATGTGTTCTTTATTTCCAGACTATTATGCATAGATCAGGATAGTTTATTCCAGCAAAACTTGGATCTTGAAGCAATTTAAACTCGGGTTAAACAGTTTTATTTAATAAATTTTCAAAGCTTTTGTAATTTAATTTAAATAATATTAATGAAGTGAACCTGAACAACATTTATGTTTTTTTTTAAAATATTAATCGGACAGTAAAGATGTGAATTCAAAACAATTTTTACATACATGTCGAGAATCTTTTGCTTGAAATGGTTCTTATGAAAATTTTATCAAAAAAGGGTAATTTACGGAACCAAATGGAAATATTAGATTTATAGACTAGAGAGTAATGACCTAACAATAATGATAAGACAAAATGATTTTTTAATTCACAAAGAATAATTAAAACTATAGATTAGGAATTGGGGGAGTGAGGAGAGGAACTTATTACACTCACACACACACAAACAAAATAAATAGATGTGTGCAAGTTATATACATGAAACTTAGACCTCGTATCTTTGCCATGATAAAATTTTATCCTCACATGAGATAGTACAAAATAAGCATTTTTTTTTTAATGAATGGAGGAAAATGGAATAAATTTCAAAGACTGCAGAAAAAGGTCAATATTGTTATAGTCCTCAAAAACGTAAATACTAATTTCCCATTGAAAGCCTCAACGTATCTGAATACCCGAGATTACAAGTATAATTGTAATTGTAAAATTGAATGGATACTTTATAGGAGTATTGCAAAAGTCAATAAAATTTACTTTTTCAATTATTTCACAATCATATCTTTGTAAAATTGCAAACTCAACCAGATATTTGTTGTTGATCATGTGACAGCATTTTCATAAGAAAACTTATATTATCACGTATCAAGTGCTATTTAAAACCTTGCACGTGTGGATATTCGAAAGTGTGATGTGAAATGAAAAATTTCCTATTACTAGTAGATGCAACTCGCATTTAATTTGTAATTTGAAATTAACTTAGAAAAAACGCTTAAACATTTGACACCAGCCAGTTTGAAATACAGTATCTAATAAATCAGCACTGGAGCTTTGCGAAATGTTTTCTAAATCTATTTGCATTACACAAATCTACTGCAGAAATTTGGCTACACATATATAAAGTAGGGCATTTAATACTCTGTCTTTACGTAAATATCATTTAAAAGGCACATAAATTTAAGAAATGCCCATTAAACATGATAGAAATCATACGAATAGCTTATTCACAATTGTTGTCAGATGACATAATTCCAGTTTTTGTTGACAGAAATATAGATTCGTTTTTATATCTTTAAACAATTTTTCATTATATTTATGAAACTGCACATACTTCTTGCTTGACATGTTGCAATATCACATCCACCAGTCATGCCAGTAAGCATTGCGAGTGATACAATTATTGTTGGACAACATATTTAGGTTCTGAGCTGCAACCATTCATTGTTATACATCATTGTTTTGTTTGGCAATCTTGTTGCTATGAATTAATGTTGAGATGGATACAAATACAAATACAAATATACAAATATTTTATTGGCACAAACTCATTTACAATAAATGGCAAAGGCCCATTATTACAACATGATGTAACACAATAATTACAGACATCAAATCAAATTACATTGTTTCTAGTTTCAAGGCAATTATATATAAAGGAGGAAGATAATTTAAGGACTAAAGCAGATTTATTATTTAAAATCATTTTGACTCTGTCGCAGAAATTTTGTTAATTTATTTAATTTGAACATAAATTCTGTTCG
Organism: Mytilisepta virgata; assembly: GCA_028015205.1. NCBI lineage: Eukaryota > Metazoa > Mollusca > Bivalvia > Mytilida > Mytilidae > Mytilisepta > Mytilisepta virgata. The sequence continues at coordinate 16,513,564 of CM051520.1, read as the reverse complement.
TTGTGTGGTAAATCCATCACATTTTAGTAAAAAATGTACTTCATTTTCAATTTGGTTTGTTTTACAAATTTGACAGAATCTTTTATCCTTAGGAATATTGAGATATCTTCCTCTTTCAATCATAAGTTGATGTGCACTTATGCGTAGCTTGCATATAGCAGATCTGTCACATCTATAGGTTAACAAATCAACATAAGGTGGACGTTGACCCATGTTATATACACTCCTGAAAAAACTTAGTTTAGGAGAATTGCAGATAATTGAATTTTGATCCTGCAGACACTGATCTTGAATTATTTGTTTTATATTATTTAAATGCGGTTTTAATGGAAAATTTAAATCCGTTAGATATGAGAACCCTAGCTTTTGTAGTAAGAGCTTGATTTGATTAAACCATCGGTTTGTGTTTTTAGTTTCACTAAAGTGTTATCTGATGAAAGTATATGATCTAAATAGCTTAAGTTAGAAAACATAATTTTAGCTTTCATTGGGAGTCTTGCAAGTTCGGCTCTACAGGCATCATTAGAAGACTTGCAATGTACTCCTAATATTTCTTTTATAAATTTGATGTGCAGTTTTGCAAAGGGACCAGAGTCTTTAAAAGGTGAAAGCAGACCCCATACTTCACTACAGTACAAATATATATTGGGGATACAAGTGTATCAAACAGTTTTTCCAAAAATTTACATGAACTTTTTAAGCCAACAATTTTTTTGATTTTGAAAAATGCTTTTCTTGCTTTTTCCATAAGGGTAGCAATAGTCAAGTTAAAATTTCCATTATGTTTCAAAACTACACCTAAGTAACACTAATGATTAACAGTTCTAATGATAGTTTCATTGTATGTAAACTCATCTATGAAAGATTTACCATTTGAATTAAATATAATAACTTTAAATTTATCAGTACTAACCTGTAACTTTCAAGAGGTACAGTATTCATGAAGAATATCTAAACAATTCTGTAAACCTCTTTTGCTTTGGGATAACAAAACAATGTCATCAGCATATAATAACACACTAAGAGATTGATCCCCTATTACAATTGGATCAGTATGACTTTTTTGTAACATATTTGTAAAATCATCAATAAAAAAGTTGAAAAGTAAGGGACTCAAAACATCTCCCTGTTTCACACATCTATTTGTTTCAAAAGGAGAACTTACTCCATTTGAAAATTTAATTCTACAAACAGTATCAGTGAATACAATTTATACAATTTGTTGGGTATATCATGTTTCAGGAGTTTGTAAAATAAACCTACTCTCCAAATCGTGTCAAATGCTTTCGTCAGATCAATAAAAGCTGAAAATACTTTTTTATGTTTTTGTTTATAATTGTCAATTACTGATTAAGAGTGAATATATGATCTGCAGTGCGATTTTCTTCTTTAAAACCAATTTGGTTTTTACTGATTAAATTATTATCGTTTATAAATTTTAGAAGGCGGTTATGTACCACTTTGGTAAACAATTTTCCAAGATTAGAGTTGATAGAGATGCCTCTGTAATTAGCAGGGTCAAATTTATTCCCTTTTTTATGAAGGAGAACTAACAAACTTTCATTCCAGATCCTAGGAAAGTCACCATTTATAAAAACAAAGTTAAAAAGTTCCATTACTGGTTTAATCAGTACTGTAGTACCATTTTTTAGCATTTCATTAGAAATCATATCTATAGAGGCACTCTTTCCATTACGTAGTGATCTTATTGCTTTTATTATTTCATCTTCTTTAATTTCCTCATTTAGTTCATTAAAATTGAAAGTTTGAATTTTATTAAGAAGTTCATATTCCTTATTTGTTTTATGTTGGTGTTTAGGTCAGATTTATATAGGTTTTTATAAAAGTTAAAGAATTCATCTTGTGGGAATGAATCATTTGGCTGACTGGGCCCCTTAGTATGCTTAGTTAGTTTGTTAAGGAGATTCCAGAAAGATTTAGGATCTTTGTCTGCACTATTGTTTAATTCAGAACATATTTTTCTTTTATATACTTTCTCTTCAATTTTACAGCGTCTTCTAAATTTATATCTGAATGAATAAAATTTTTGTCTGTAAGTACAGTTGTGGGGATATTTGTTCACCAATTTTTCATAACTTTTCATAGTGGTACGAAGGTCTCTACAAGATTCGGAGTACCAAGGCTTTCTTTTTGTTGTTGCCTTTTTTGAAGTAGGGAACCTTTTGACCAGTTTTGCAGATTTTTGTGCAATATCACAAATTATCAAATTAAATGTTTCAACGGCAGTATTACTATCAGTGAAGTTAGTTTTTAAAAAGGAGTCAAGTTTTAATTTACTTTCCTTACAGTTACAATTCTGTATATATGATTTTATAGCCTCATTAGTCCAAATAAATTTATCAGGGTGTGGGTCTAGTTTTGTTTGATTAAGGTATTTGTTATTAAAAAAGGTCAATAAAGTACAACTTACAGCTGATTTTTAAAGTGTGCCTAATATTGTTTTTTTGTCCGTCCAGGCTAAAGGTTTGCATTGAAGCTCCTTTTCTATGAGGACGTTGTCACATCTTCATGACACTTAGTACACATATGTAATTCATGATATAAACTTACAAAAATATATGCCATTTAAAGGTTTTGATCTAGATGTCACGGTACAGCGAACATAGGAAATGAGATGGTGAATCATCAGGTTAAGGTTTGCGTTGAAACTTTATTTATGAAGATGAGTTCACATCGTCATGAAACTTGGTACACATGTAAGCCATGAATTTTATAAAATATATGCCGTTTTAATGTATATACCTAAACTTCACGGTTCAGTGAACATGAGAAGTGTGATGGTTTTCGTAGAAGCCTTTTTTCTGTAAAGATTGGGTCACATCACCATGAAACGTGATACACATGTAAATTATGAAATTCATGCCTATTTATGGTTTTGACTTTTCACTGAACATAGAAAATGTAACCCTGCTGACTCGGGGATTAGGTTTGCGTTAAATCTTCTTTCCTATGAAGATGGGGTCATATCATGATGAAAATCGGTACACATGTACATCATGATATGAACTTTGTAAAATGTATGCCTTTTCATGGTTATGCCTTCGAAATTAGTGTCATCCTGACACATATTCTTGTTACTTTTGCCCTTGGTTATGAATAGGAATAGTGTATGGATCCAACAAACCTTATAGATCTCCATTGCACATTATATGCGACTGTCCCAGGTCATGAATATTTTGATCACTGACATGTACATGTATCATAACTTTTAATTCTTTGGTTTCTAAAGCTTATATTATATGCAATATTTCTACCGATGTTCAAACTTGGCTATTTTAACAAGACCACTTAGGGTTCGCCGCATAGTGTAGGGTTTACCATTTATTGACCACTCTAGTTGATCACCAGATAAAAATGAAAGGAGATGTTTAGATGTCTATTTTTGTCTCTTCAATTTAGAGATGGGATATCTTCTTGACATTTTACTCAGTATCAGATCTTTGTCACATTGATGTGGCAGATGTTGCAGTTTATGTAAGAAAGATGTAAATAGTCATGTTTACCTGAAAATAATATACAGTTTTCGTATATATCGGCTCTATAGTCCTTGCAATAAAAAATGCAGTTTTATTTGTTTCGTGATACCATTGTGATACGTTAACGTTAGTGTGTCATAGTTTGTAATTTATCACTTGGGTCTATATGTAACAAATGGCATCTTACGTACGTGAATGCTATTAATTGAAGCTTTCAGGTTCCGATATTTTTATGTTAAATTTTCTACACGTTTACGTAAGTATCTTCTTTTTTTAGCTCACCTGTCCGAAAAGGACATGTGAGCTTTTAGCATCAGTTGGCGTCCGTCGTCCGTCCGTCTATAAACTTTTACATTTTCATCTTCTCCTCTGAAACCCCTGGACCTATTGAACTGAAACTTGGCCTGAAGCTTCTATGGAAGGTCCTTTACAAAGTTTGCATAAATCATCCCGGTCCGTCAAACAAAATGGCCGCCATTAGCATTTACATTTGAAACCGTAAAGCCAAATGAACGGATTTTTGGTATGGAGCATCTGTGGAAGGTCCTTTACAAAGTTTGCATAAATCATCCCGGTCGGTTAAACAAAATGGCCACCATTAGCATTTTCATGTTCTGATTGGTCAAAATCTAAAACTTCTTGGCCTCTGAAACCGTGAAGCCAAATGAGCTGATTTTTGGTATGGAGTATCTATGGAAGGTCCTTTACAAAATTTGCATAAATCATCCCGGTCCTTGAAATATTATGGCCGACATGAGCATTTACATGTTCTGATTGGTCGAAATTTAAAACGTCTTCTTTTCTGAAACCGTAAAGCCAAAATGAACTGATTTTTGTTATAGAGCATCTATGGAAGGTCCTTTACCAAGTTTGCATAATCTGCTTGGCATGTGAAACAAAATGGCCGCCATGAGCATTTACATGTTCTGATTGGTGGAAATTTAAAACTTCTTCTCTGAAACCCTATAGCCAAATGAACTGATTTCTGGTATGGAGCATCTATGGAAGGTCCTTTACCAAGTTTGCATAACTCATCCCGGTCCGTGAAACAAAATGACCGCCATGAGCATTTACATGTTCTGATTGGTCAAAATGTAAAACTTCTTCTTCTCTGAAACCATAAAGCAAATGAACTGATTTTTGATATGGAACATCTATGGAAGGTACTTTACAAAATTTGCATTAATCATCCCGGTTCGTGAAACAAAATGGCTGCCATGAGCATTTACATGTTCTGATTGGTCGAATTTTAAAACTTCTTCTCTGAAATAGTAAAGCCAAATGAACTGATTTTTGGTATGGAGCATCTATGGAAGGTCCTTTACAAAGTTTGCATAAATCTGCTTGGCATGTGAAACAAAATGGCCGCCATGAGCATTTACATGTTCTGATTGGTGGAAATTTAAAACTTCTTCTTCTCTGAAACCCTATAGCCAAATGAACTGATTTCTGGTATGGAGCATCTATGGAAGGTCCTTTACCAAGTTTGCATAACTCATCCCGGTCCGTGAAACAAAATGACCGCCATGAGCATTTACATGTTCTGATTGGTCAAAATGTAAAACTTCTTCTTCTCTGAAACCATAAAGCCAAATGAACTGATTTTTGATATGGAACATCTATGGAAGGTACTTTACAAAATTTGCATTAATCATCCCGGTTCGTGAAACAAAATGGCTGCCATGAGCATTTACATGTTCTGATTGGTCGAATTTTAAAACTTCTTCTCTGAAATCGTAAAGGCAAATGAACTGTTTTTTGGTATGGAGCATCTATGGAAGGTCCTTTACAAAGTTTGCATAAATCTTCCCGGTCCGTGAAACAAAATGGCCAGGTGAGCGATATGGAGTCCACTGAGCCTCTTGTTATATGTAATTTATCCATAAGCTTTATCATTAAAAAATCCCAGGTTATTGGTGAAATTTTCATCTCCTGTCACATCTGTTTGAAAAATTGGGTTAAAAGTTCTTTGAACATTTCTTTTCTGACATCTTCGATTTGACAAGTTTACCACTTTGCATAAGTAAAAGATATACATATTCTTATGCCTTGTTTTGTGACAATTTTTTTTTATACTAACTCTTATGAAAATGTAAGGATTTGGGTTACCGGTCAAAACCAGAACAACTCAAAGAATCTGAAACCGGAAAAAAAGTATCAGTTAATCTTGGGTCATCATGTGGAATTTAACAAGACTAACAGTCTCACCACAAGACAAACAACAAATGACCGTGTCAAAAATTCAACAAAAGTTACGACAAATACCAAACAAACAGTAATTATAAGATAAAGTAGACAAGAAACTGCTACTGAAAATCGGCCAGCGTCCTGGTTTGAGGACAGACATAATCGCTTCTAGAGTTTTATCCCAATGCTATGTTTAGTCATTTCAATTATGTTTTTCTGTTTACAACTGACTAATAATAAATGTTTATCATATACTTAGTACTTAATATGATGGTTTTTGCATATGTGTAACGACCGTAAGTGAAAAACCAATCAATCATTCAAGTGCTATTCGAACCTATCCAGGCTAATACGGCCGTATCAGACCGGTGCATCACGTGGTCAGGACCATGTGCGTTCTGACATGCGTACTTATAGGCAGTATATGATAAACAATTTAATACATGACCTAATCCATATCGGACCGGGTACGTATCATCTCTCTACCCACATCGAACCTCTGGCAAGCCCTCGATCCGATATAGGAGTCTTGGGGTGATACGTATACCTGGTCCAAAGATACCACTAACTTCTATACTGGTGAAAATGAAACATTAAAGATTTGTAAATTTTATAGATAGAACTAACTAGTTTATATCTCTCTCGTGCTTAAACATTCGTAAGCTTTTGAAATGTAGTATCTCCAACGCATATAGCTGCATGTGTCCTTATGTGGTTATCTGGATTTGATAGTTTTGTCATTTTAATTTGCATTTGGCACAACTTGGGAGTCCAAATCTGGTATCATAAGACAAACATTGGGTGTAAAATATGTTTTTTCGTAAAAAACTGTAGAAAATTAACTCGAAACGAATATGTTATTCGGAGAAAATCAATCCCATGCATGATTTCGCAGCATGGTCATTGAGTGTATAAAATTAGTGATATTGTGTTACTCTTAGCAGTCTGTCGACAGTTTTCAGTTTCACACATATTCCAAGTACACGTGTAAAAAATAATAGCATAAATATTTTACCTACAATTCGGCAGGGACGACAAATTTATAGCCAGACATAAAGGAAAGGCTTAATGTCGTGCATTTTTTATTAGACATCTAACCGATAATTAAAAAACAAAACAAATAAAAACACAAAAAACTTTGAAGGAAATCGATAAAACTCAATGGCAGACTGTTTTTTATTGTTTAAGTGGTTTACGTACATATAACAGTCATCTTGTTAATTATATATAATTGTCATGATTGTATTTACAATTTTTTTTAAACGACTAATATAAGTATAAAAATGATTTTATTTTAAACCTCTTTGTACTAATTTACCACAATTAATGTATAAGAGCGTGTGACTATTTGAAAAATACTTGCAAAGGAACAACTAGCTCTTTTATTGCTGTTCTTCATCTTAAATATAAAGGAGGCCTTCAAATCCCAGAAAATCATACCACCAAAATGCATTTTCAAAACGACTCTAATCAACGATTTGATTTAATGGTTGATTTTTGCGCCCATGGTGTGATTTCATTACTACCGGATTTAATAACTGGACAGTGCGATAGGCGCTTGAATTTTGTCAGCTTGTGTCAAAATCTTTTCTTTTATCATGTTTATAGAAAAAATTACCGTTTGATACTAATGCAGTATCTAAGATTTCCAGTTCTGGTATCGCGTAAAATAGAAGATTCATGGATGATAGATACACATCTCTTTTTGATTGTTCTGTTTCTTGTTTGCAGAAATATCTTTCTGACAAAAGTCAACAACAAAAACAAAAACACAACAACAACAACAAACTTTAATGTCAACCAAGACGCCTCATGCAAGTCTGAAGAATTACAAGATATATATACAATGATTAATGTGATTGACTGTAAAATAAATTCAAATAAAATATGATTTAAAGAAAAAAGAAAGAAAAAAATAAAGAAATTATAATATAAAAAATAATAATATTGATATAAAACAAGTAAAGTTTGTAAAAAAGTAAAAACTTATAACTGCAAAAAAGTCAAGGAGGACATATACAGCGACCACATTTGACATAAATGAGGGTGGATCCAAGTGGCAGATCACCGAACTACTAGACAATGAAAGATACTAATTAAATTTAATCTTGAATTTCTTAAGGTATACAGATCGTTTGATGAAATATATAGTTTATTATAAAAAAAAAACTGTCTGCAGCTGCTGGGACATTTAAATATCGCCCCCGCTCGATTTCTAATTTATGTGAGCTAATTCTAAAATGTGCGATTAGCCTTCTTTGGCTAGGACTGTCCCACATTAGATAATCTTCAAATTTGTATGTACGTAACTTGTTGCCACGAGAAAGTTCTTTCCTATCATCAAAATACGATTAGTCCAAATAGTGCTATATTTAGCATGAAATAATTTAACGGTTAAGCTTTAAAGAATTCCTTTATAAACATTGAGACTGTTTTTGTTATATCAAAATAATAAAAAATCTCCTTTACACAACTGTACCAAGCTGTTTTTATTTCACTATGTAGCTGTTTTGAGACATTGAAGATCATTGAATGCGTCTGCAGCTAAATAATTTTGTAATTTAGATATTTTATCATATTGAAAAAGACCTCAAAAACCAGGGGGTAACGTCCAAGTTCTCCCATGACGTGAGTATTAAAGTACAGTAAGAAATTGTATCGAAAACTAGTATAGTTCTTATAAATGACATATATAGATATATACCGTAGCTGTTCTTTCTTTCTGGTTTACCTGTCTTTTTTTACAGTTTATTCATTATTTGCTTATTTAAAAAAAATTCAATTGTATCAGCTTTTCTAATTATTATATCATTAATTTCTTTTTATGACAATTTGTACTCGATCTAAAACAATGTGTACACTTACAGAAATAGTTATGTAGCGGAACGAGATTGATTGACTTTTTATCGTATTTTTATGTCCATTGCCGGACTAAAGATTGACAGATGAATACCTGGTAACCAATAAAATTCTTACAAAATCACAAAATAGGTATGAAAAAGCCAGCGAATTACTGATTCTCAAGCAGAAAAAAGAATAGTGTGATTAACGCCAGGAATTACCAAAATGGCGCTGGTCCGGGTTCTCTTTCTCTTCACCGTACTTGGTATGTAAACAAGAATTAATTAATTTTTTTTTATTATTATTGAATCTAGTTTATATATAATGAAAATACTAGAAACTTCGAATATGTTTTGAAATTAATAAAATTTTATCAACAAATGTAAGAATAAAACATTGGTAGCCACATTTTACAATTGTCCTCATTTTCCTTGTTCAAATTGCTTGTTAATCCTTTTTCAACCTTACTAGAACATTTTGTAGAAAGTAGCTCAACAAAACTTGAATGTTTTTTTATTATCAGTCTTTATCTGATATTTTTTTCTCAAAAATTCTATTCATGATTTTAATATCTGCTTTTTTATCATCTTAAATACATATATCATGGATATAGTGAAATAGTAAAAATTAGAAGGAAAAAGGCATCATTTGATTTTTAAATCAAACTTCTTACATATTATTTTAATAGAATCATTGGTTCAGTAAAGAATACCGCAAATAAAAATATTTTAAAAGAGTTTCCACTAGTTTGTCTCTTTTAATGTACCCTTTGGGGATCTTGTTCTGGAAAAGAATAACGTTACATTGTATATTCCCCACGTGCGGTTCTTGGACTTGTCTCCCATATGCAAGAGTAACCTTTCCTGACAGAATGTGTCTTTTATTTAACACGAAGGGCAAAAATCACTTATGATATTTTCTTAAAATATTGAATTAGGGAACACCTTCATCCAACATCGACAACTGTTGGAAAATATAACTATTGTGTAAAAGGGACCCCTAATATACATCTATGAATGCGTCTTCCAATAAGGAGTAAGAATATATATGGTTCTAGTGTGGGGATCTCAAAGGTTTCTAAAGTTATAAGGACAAAGTTAATCTATTTTAATGGGTAGGAGCATATCCCCCTTTAGGGAGCACTAATATATATCAATGAATGCATCCTCCCATAAGGAGTAAGACTATAAATATAGGGCGGGATCTAAAAGTTACAAAGACAAATCTAATGTGACTGGGATGGGGAATTCTCTCTCTGGACCCCCTCTATGGGTATGGAAAATATATGGTTATAGGGTGGATATCTCAATAATTTCCAGTTTATACGGGGAAAAATGTGAATTTGAGACGGATTGAAACCGCTATGTTCAACTTCACATGAAGTGCTATCATCCTGTAAAACTGTTCTCATCTTGGAAACACTAAAGCCTTCAAGAAGTTGCAAATTCTTACGTTTGAGAAAAAGTAATGTGTAAATCAAGAAGTTTTCATCCAAAAACGTAAAAGTGCCTTGAAACTGTGATTTATAGCAAAAAAAGGAAACGATCGGAGATCAAAGGTGACTAATTCTCATTGGTATTCCCAAATGTCGATAAAGTTCGACAGAAAAAGAACAAAGATATAATTGAGAAGGTCACTGACATTCCTTGGTGCAGAATATTCATATTTTCGTATGTCGTCAAATAATTACTTACTAGCAGAACTAAAGGACAGAAAAATTGAAAAAGAAGCATAATTTATATCTTACTTTGTTACTAAGTTTAAAATTGTTCTAGCAACAATAATGCTGAATCAGTTTTGCTCAAAAGTCATTCATTTAAATATTAATTATGTGTGAGTAGCGAAAGTCATCATATATTTTATTGAAAGACCGCCGATTTTGCATGTGTAATAAAAGCACAATTTGCAGAATTTTATTTTTTCCCCGGGGCAATAACATCACACAAGGGCAATGGCATGTTATCTGCCCTCGCGTGAGCCTCAACAACGTCACTTCCGCTCGACTGTAAAAAATAACAATCCAAAGATACTAATATTAGATATAGTAAATTTATAATATGTTGTATACGACGCATTTCAAGGAGTTACCTCTCATCAGAAGCATTAAAACCGAAACATTTGGAAGACCCAAAACCAAACGTATTTTAAACAAGAAGTACTCATAACCAAAAATACCGAAATAGGAAGCCAAATTTCAGCTAAGGAGATCTACCATGTGCAATACAAGGAATGAACCTCTAGTATTTCTATTATTTTTGAATTTTGCTAAATACTGGTAAATTCTGTAACAAATCAATAAATAATCATGTCAAACAAGTCTGACGACTGGGTTGGCGAATACCCTCGGGGACTAGGATCTAGCATGCAGAGGCATCGTCCCAGGAGTTTCAAAATAACAATCCAAAGATACCAATATTAGATATAGTAAATTTATGATATGCTGTACACGACGCATTTCAAACAGTTATCTCTCACCAGCAGCATTAAAACCGAAACATTTAGAATATTTGTAAATAATCATCTGATCGTAGAGGTACAAGAAGACTCTGATCAAAGCTTCATTAAGATTCTTATGAAAAGCACAGAAACCTAAGTTGCATTCATTATTTGGCTCTAGGCTCACAGTGAAAGAATTTAACTTTATATTCACGACATCGGGGCCGATATCAAGGTCTCGGGATGATAGCAAGGGCAATATTAAAGCTTAACACAATAGAGAATCCCAACTATTAACCCTTATATAAGTGAAATGATTGTAGTCAGCAGTGAAGATCATCTTATCTAAAGATTTTGAAGTGAATTAAATAAGAAAATATAAATGTCAAAGTCATTTGCAATTGTCATTTCACATCGCGACGTCGTCACGACGTTACGCTTATTTCTGCTTTTTGACGCTTGTTTTCAGTCTATATATACATCTATTCATAATTTTAAAATACTCAAAAAAATTAATCTAGTGATCCCTGATAAATTTTATATCAATAAAAAGAGAATTGTAATGGCAAAAATATATCATTTAAAAAAAAATTCTAGGTACATGATTTTGAGAAATCATAATTTAAAGTCTAAATATTTGACATTTAGAGCGATATCGACGTGCATTCTATGTATTTACACCTGTTTGCCAAAACTTGAAACAGCATATTTCGGGAAGTATTAAAATAACATACACTATTTTGTTGATATTCAGATGCCGTTCAACACGCTCTAATTGCAAAATAGTATAAAAATCTGACAAAAAGCCCAGAAGAACTGTTCTAGAAGGGTTCTAGAACTGTTATCGTGACACCTTTAGAACTGTTTATGTGTCCTGACCTAAAACCATTCTGGAGAGTTCTTACCTAGAACCATTTATGACAGTGCTATCCTAGAACCATTTATGACAGTTCTGCCTTAGAACCCCCTTTTTGCCAGTATATACGAGAACCATTCTTGACAGTTCTACCCTAGACCATGTTGGACTGTTCTACCCTAGACCATTTTGGACTGTTCTATCCTAGAACCATTAAAAAAGTCACTTGCATAATCAGGAATTTAAGCTATTCTATAGATTTAATACATCAAAATTATCAAGAATTTTATGAGTTAACTTATTTCAAAATCTTAAAAACAATCTTTTATGCATACTTGTTCTAAAATTAATTGTTAATCCTAGCTAACTCTGACCTAGAACCATTAATAACAATTCTATCCGAGAACCATTCTGGACTATTCTACCCCTAGAACAATTTTTGACAGTTCTCCCATAGAACCATTCTGGACGGTTCTACCCTAGAACCATTTTTGACAGTTCTACCCTAGAACCATTCTGGACGGTTCTGAAGACAAATCTTTATGACAAATGTGATGAATTCGACTTTCCTATTGTTAACTTTCTCTTCTTGAGCTGCAATCTACCAGCATGGCCTGCAGATGGCGTCTACGTTTCTCGGCTTATCCGGTATTCAAGGGCATGCGTGAGTTACCATGACTTTCGACAAAGAGGATTACTGCTGTCACCAAAGCCCTTTAACCAGGGTTTTATCAGGGATAAGTTGATGCCATCACTTAGGAAATTTTACGATCGTCATCACGAATTGATTGACCGTTACAGTGTTCCAATATCTAAGATGATGTTGGACCTGTTCCCACTTTCGAAACATTCCATGTACCTCCACCGATTTGTGACTACCACTGGATTGACTTTGTTGAACTTCACGATGGGTGCCGCATATGGAGCAGGAACTGCTTTCCCTTTCGGAGCACCCGAGTTCACTCCTGGTTTTTATAGGAGTTTGTGTTGTTCATTGTTTTTTAGTTTTCAATGTTTATTTGTTGTGCTTGTGGTTGTTCATATGTCTTCCCGGGTTTTGTCTGTCTAATGGATTACGTTTTTTGGATTGCTCCTTAGGTATATTTGTCCTATTTACCCTAGAACCATTTTGGACAGTTCTACCCTAGAACCATTCTGGACGGTTTTACCCTAGAAACATTTTTGACAGTTCTACCCTAGAACCATTTTTGACAGTTCTACCCTATAATCATTCTGGACGGTTTTACCCTAGAACCATTTTTTAAAGTTCTACCCCGGAACCATGGAGTCCAAAATTGTTCCAGGGTAGAACTGCCAAAAATGGTTCTAGGGTACCTCAGAACCATTTATGACAGGGTTGGGTCTACCCTAGAACCGTTCTAGAATGGTTGTACCCTGGAACCATTAATGAAGGTTCTACCTCAGAACCATTTATGACAGGGTTGGTTCTACCCTAGAACCGTTCTAGAATGGTTGTAGGACAGTCTTTGCTGACAGAATAGTTGAAATGTTAGAAATTGTCTCCCTTGTAGGTACCATCTATCTTAAAAGACGCATTTCAACAAAACGGTCCGATAGGAGTAGAGAATAAACGAAGATGGCCCGCAAGTGCAGGCGTTTTCGGTTTCTTCAAAGATTCTGCCCATTTTGCTGATTGTCAATCCCTGTGTTAGCATATATGTGCTATGTTAGAAATATAACACGCTACGACACATGGAAAATGGCAGTTTTTACCTCGGAAACTCATCTTGCATAACGAGGTGGCGTTGATTATGACAACCACAGCAGAGGTCTGCTATGCCCTCACTCTGAACGAAAAGCTCGGACCTTTCCCACGAGTTAAAATAGTAGTGTTATAAAATTTATATAATTTATCTTCTATTCTAACATGTGCAAATGTATAAAATCTAATGAATACAGTAATGTTATTTACGAGTCCATATAAACAAGAGTTTTACCTTTGTAGACTATAACAATTATGTAAAGTTTCCTACATATGATTGATAACGAGTGCATATAAACATTTATTAGAATTTACTTCCCACTATTAAAAAGGACAAATATACCTAAGGAGCAATCAAAAAAACGTAATCCATTGGACAGACAAACCCGGGAAGACAAACGAACAACCACAAGCACAACAAATAAACACAGAAAACTAAAAACAATGAACAACACGAACTCCTATAAAAACCAGGAGTGAACCCAGGTGCTCCGGAAGGGTAAGCAGTTCCTGCTCCGTATACGGCACCCGTCGTGAAGTTCAACAAGGTCAATCCGGTGGAAGTCACAAATCGTAGGGGTCACATGAAAGGTTACGACAGTGGGAACAGGTCCAACATCATCTTAGATATTGGAACACTGTAATGGTCAATCAATTCATGATGACGACCATAAAATTTCTTAAGTGATGACATCAACTTATCCCTGATAAAACCCTGGTTAAGAAGCTTTTGTGACAGCAGTAATCCTCTTTGTCGAAAGTCAGGGTAACTCACGCATGTCCTTGAAAATCGGATAAGCTGAGAAACGTAGACGCCATATGCAGGCGATGCTGGTATATTGCTACTCAAGAAGGGAAAATTAACAATAGGAAAGTTGAAGTCATCACGTTTGTCATAAAGTTTTGTCTTCAAACGTCCCTCATAGTCTATTTCAAGAAATAAATTCAAATATGAAGCGGACTTTGGTGTATCTGTAGTATCCTTAATTTCAAGCTCACTGGGGTAGATAAGATGTAGAAAGTCTTGGAATTTGTCGTTATTTAACGACAACACATCATCTATATAACGAAAAGTGAAATTAAAGGATTGGGCTAGTTTCTTTTTGTTTTCACGTAGTAACCCTTGAATGAAGTCCGCTTCATATGAGTACAGAAACAGATCGGCGAGGAGAGGAGCACAGTTGGTTCCCATTGGAATGCCGATTGTTTGTTGAAAAATTAGACCGCCAAATTCAACGAATATGTTGTCTATGAGAAAATCTAACATGTTTGTAATTTCATCTTCAGAATACTTTTTGTCAGAATCAGAGTGGTTCTTCACGAAATAAGACTTTTCTCTACCTAGAACAAGGAATTTATACCTGCCTTTATATAAAACATATAAACATTTACTGTGCCTTATTTAATTGAAAAAAATATCATAATTTAAAATCTTGGGATCAATTTAAAGATTTTATATAGCATGAAAATCCTCCAACGTCCAACGACCGGTTGGCCGATACATGACAACGAAGTATTCTTTCTTTATAAAAAGTTGTCAAATTTACCGACTCTGTACGATATCGACATCTATCGATATCGGTGTCTTACAAAATTAATGAAATATTAATCTTCTACCAAAAAATCATGTATATCCATTTTCTCTTCATAAACATTCATAGCTTCAAGTATTGTCGCTACTTATTAAGAGTAAGTGGTACAAATTGTGTAGTATTCTTTCGTTTTGCTTTATGTCCGTCAGTCTCAAATTTGCCAACAATATTTGGCAACAATAACTCAGAACGTTGTAGAAGCGAAATATACATCGCGTTATCAGGTCGAAATTTATTTGAAATCGAATTTCGTTCAGCGAATTTCCAATTATATATATGAATTGTGTTCCGGCGACCCATTTATGACCAAAAAAAAATACAAAAAGGATCGTTTGAAGACACAGGAATAAAAGGTTCTATGGTAGAACCGTCCAGAATTGTTCTAAGGTAGAACTGTCATAAATGGTTCTATGAGAGAACCGTCCAGAATTGTTCTAGGGTAGAACTGTCATAAATGGTTCTTGGATAGAACCGTCCGGAATGGTTCTAGGTCAGAGTTACCTATAGGATTTTCAAAACTATGCATGAGGTCGGTTGTTGTGATTTTTAAAATTTGAAATAAGTAATCTTGTAAATTTCTTGATAATCTAATGTAATAAATTCATAAAATACCTTAAATTCCTGATTACGCGGGTAATATATGCTATTTTAACAGACTCTATGGGGAATTACAGTATCTCAAAAAGATAGTTGTTAAATTATCGTACCAAACTAAATATTTAAATTCTTCGGATTATAATGTTTTGAATTAGCAAAAACTTCATTGTGGTTGAAATTTCTATTTTTTTTTTATTCTGTAAAACATTACGGTATATTAAAAGTTGATTTGAACATTAGGGCCGCAACAATTTAATTATTTTATTTTCTATAATTTTGATGTTCAAAATTCATAAAATAATGCAGATGTCATAAATGGTTTTAGGTAGAACCGTCCAGAACGGTTCTAGGTCAGGACAGATCCTCTCATAAACTGTTCTAAAGTTGCCAGGAAGAAAGTTCTAGAACCATTCTAGAACAGTTCTTCTGAAAGTTTATAACTATTAAAGTTCTAAATAGAGATTAGAACTGAGCCCAACTGCACATGCATAATTCTCTTTACATGTTCAATTCATCTGATGATTCATGTCTATTATTGTTTTGTTGATAAAGTTTCAGTGCAAATGACAATGTTTGAATTGTGAAGACCTATCCAAAAACAAACCAACCTCGGATAGGATAAAAACATTGGTGGAGAAAACTGACAATCTTTGACAATTAACACCATAGTCTAACAAATCTCACTTTTAACGTCAAACAACATGCCTAGACCACTTGGCCACCATGATAATAAATTCAAATCTAGATTCAATTTTTTTTTAAATAATGGTTTTCAATCCATTTAACTTCTTATTGATCATGTGTAAATTGTAAAAAAGAAACAGAAAAAATGGGGCATGTATAATTCAAATACTTTAAACTCCAGGCAAAATAAAGTTCTTCAGATTATTCAACTGTGCAGTTGTTAAAATGTTGAATCTAAATCAAGTTGTTCCAGTGATAAATACATATCATCAAATGTCACGTTTTATTCTAAAAAAATATCTAAATAAAAAACGTCCTGTCTACTACTGTTTTTTTTTTAATTCTTAATTAACATTGCGATTCGTTATTAAAAAATTACAGATTTGTTAATCACAAAAACTCGTAGACGTAAATTCGTTGGTAAAATCTTAACATTGCATTACGCCTGTGAAGTTTTGTGAAGGCTGTAGATATCTTTCTTATTATATCGCAAGTGACATATAAACATAATTTTAAAAAAAATGCAAAGTCGTAAATCGTTATAATAAATTAATGTACATGACTGTAAACTGAATAAAAAGGACAAATATACCTAAGGAGCAATCAAAAAAACGTAATCCATTGGACAGACAAACCCGGGAAGACAAACGAACAACCACAAGCACAACAAATAAACACAGAAAACTAAAAACAATGAACAACACGAACTCCTATAAAAACCAGGAGTGAACCCAGGTGCTCCGGAAGGGTAAGCAGTTCCTGCTCCGTATACGGCACCCGTCGTGAAGTTCAACAAGGTCAATCCGGTGGAAGTCACAAATCGTAGGGGTCACATGAAAGGTTACGACAGTGGGAACAGGTCCAACATCATCTTAGATATTGGAACACTGTAATGGTCAATCAATTCATGATGACGACCGTAAAATTTCTTAAGTGATGACATCAACTTATCCCTGATAAAACCCTGGTTAAGAAGCTTTTGTGACAGCAGTAATCCTCTTTGTCGAAAGTCAGGGTAACTCACGCATGCCCTTGAAAATCGGATAAGCTGAGAAACGTAGACGCCATATGCAGGCGATGCTGGTATATTGCTACTCAAGAAGGGAAAATTAACAATAGGAAAGTTGAAGTCATCACGTTTGTCATAAAGTTTTGTCTTCAAACGTCCTTCATAGTCTATTTCAAGAAATAAATCCAAATATGAAGCGGACTTTGGTGTATCTGTAGTATCCTTAATTTCAAGCTCACTGGGGTAGATAAGATGTAGAAAGTCTTGGAATTTGTCGTTATTTAACGACAACACATCATCTATATAACGAAAAGTGAAATTAAAGGATTGGGCTAGTTTCTTTTTGTTTTCATGTAGTAACCCTTGAATGAAGTCCTTGAATAATTACGGTCATAACCTGTAAGCTCACTTGTTTATATAAGCCGAATTTTAAAAAGTCAAAAGTTTAAAGATTTAAAATTTTTAGAGATACATGTACATGTATAAAGATAAACGCCATTCATTTTATCACCCATTTCAATGACTGCCTTCCTTAAATTAAACTTTTCTGTGTCAAGAGTTCTATTTATAATTGTTCAAGATTCGAAATTGAGCTTGGCAAAAAATTTGAAAAAGTTAAATTTCATGATTATAAAAATGCATATAATTTATCAATGTTAAGTACTTTAGCTGTTTCTTTTTTTTACTTTAAGGAACTTTTTACAGAAATGATGCCAGAGGTAAGTTACTTGTTCAATTACCCAATTTGCAGTTAAAATCTTAACATTCACCAAACGATCTAATATTAAACTGATGCTACCAGTTTCTCTAAAATAACAATCCAAAGATATTAATATTAGATATAGTAAATTTATACAATACTCTATACGACGCATTTCAAGGAGTTACCTCTCATCAGCAGCATAAAAACCGAAACATTTTGAAGACCAAAAAACCAAACCTATTTTAAAACCAGAAGTACTCATAACCAAAAATACCGAAATAGGAAGCCAAATTTCGACTAAGGGGATCTACCATGTGCAATACAAGGAATGAACCCTTAGTAATTCTATTATTTTTGAATTTTGCTAAATATTGGTAATTTCTATAACAAATCAATGAATAATCATCTCAGACAAGTCTGACGACTGGGTTGGCGAATACCCTCGGAGACCTAGGGTCCACCATGCAGAGGCATCGTCCCAGGAGTTTCAAAATAACAATACACAGATACTAAAATCAGATATAGTAAATTTATACTGTGCTGTATACGACGCATTTGAAGGAGTTACCTCTCACCAGCAGCATTAAAACCGAAACATTTGGAAGACCAAAAAAGGTGCTCAGGAAAAGTAAGCAGTCTCTGCTTCCTGCAGGACACCCGACATGCTGTCCATGTCAAATCCGGTATGAGGAAGGGATAATATCAATGGAACAGATAATTGGGATATATGAGATGTAAGAAATTCCCAAAACGTGAATTGTTGAGTGATAAGACATCATCTATGTAGCGGAAGCTGAAATTAAAGGTACGGGCCCATCAAGTAAGTCTGCCTCATATGAGTAAAGGAACAAGTCGGCCAGTAGTGGCGCACAATTAGTACCCGTAGGAATGCCAATTGTCTGTTGGAAAACACGTCCACCAAATTGAACAAATATGTTGTCGATCAAAAATTCAATCATCAGGACAATTTCGCCCTCTGTATATTTTTTGTTAGATTTAGGGTGGTTTTTAACAAAGTATGATTTATCTGTACCGATTACAAGGTATGTGTATCTGTTGTTGCCATTTTTATTTTGAAAGCATCGATGGATTAGATCTTTTAATTTCTCCTTCAGTTGTGAATGAGGAATAGTGGTATAGAGGGTAGAGAAATCAAATGTTTTTTTTTAGCTGTTACAGACTGAAATGGACCGAGATCGTAAAATATTGAAGATTGGATTTTTCCAATGATATATACACTTTGGAACTATCAAAATGATGTACGGTTTCCCATTAAAGATCGAGTAAATACCACTAGATTCTATTTTTGATCTGTCAATAGGGAAATGAGATGTATTTTACTCCACATCCGTTCTTTCTCCTATTAAGAAATGGATGCCAAAGTCTTAAATCTTAAAATCTTTCTGCTTATATATTTAAACTCGAAAATTTTGCAACGCACAGTGATGTGTTCTGTCACAAAAGAAATGTAAAATGGTCGTAACTAAAATGTAAATAAATGTAATAAAACAATAAAAAATGACAAAGTAGATCATCATGTGGGAAATGGCATGATTACAATTTGATCGGTTATGGCACCTAGGATAAATTGCCTTAATCTAATATTAATTAACAAAAGTAAAATGTAAATATGTAATTACTCTAGAATTTTCCTTTATGATTCCTGGACAGAACACACCAAGTTGTGTATTTAATGTTTACTAAGAAGTAACCTAAAGAAGATTTCCTTAATTATTATGAAACCATATGAAACCAAAACTTGGTTGCCCAGCTGATTAATTATGACAAGGAGTCTCTGTGACAAAGTATTTACAGAGTATGTATCTGAAAATGATCAATAATTCTATAATTACAAAGTGTAAATTTTCTTTTCCATATTCTTTATTTGTTAACCCTTCGATCCCCACACAAAAAAATCTACTTTTTTTTAAAATGGCTACCACATATGGATTCAGTCAACATCCAGTTACATGTATTAAGTATATGAGCTTGACCTACACATTTTTATTACTCTTGCTGTAAATACTAGAGAATCAGATATAAACAATGGCCAAAAAATTATGCGAAAATAATAGTAAAATATATACAAAATGCAAGACAATAGTTATTTTTCCAATAAATTAAATATTATAAGCATGTTATGTATTAGTTATATACATGTACGTCATATCATTCCTCAGTGTCAGTATTGTGGTTCCTGTAGCGTTTAGTATTAAATACCCCAAAAATGACGCCATATTTGCATCAACTATATTTTGATGGTCCTGGAGGTAGTTAAAATGTATTTTCGTTGTACAAAGTGTTTGGAAAACCCCACTGAAGGTCGAATACCAAAGGAATGTTGAACTATTTTTGAACAAATTATTTTTAACCCGACTGATTAGTAAAGCATTATATTCTAAACTATTCAGGTCTTATTTTAAAGCATAAACTGATTTTGTTTTCTTATGCAAGCAGGATATGATAAGGCTTTATTTTAGGAAAATTTTCCATGTCTCTGCTTTTGAAATAGCAGAATAATAATTTTAATAATATAGTAATCCTGCCCTTTTATACAATTTCCTGTATTTACATATTTAAAATAATTTAATCAATTGTTTGTGTTAATAGCCACTATTTACTGCCACACATATCTGAGTTGCAAAATGAAAAAAATATAAGAAAGTTCAAACTGGCACATCCATTATCCTTTACTACTTAGAATACCAATTCTAAAAAAGATTTAAAACATTATGTATATACTGTACAGCATATTAGTCATTGCCGGGACACTGACATGATTTTGAGACGCATCTGTTAACTTTTCAATTCTTTTACACGTAAGGTTTCAAACTGTATTTATGCTGAATTTGACTTTCGTGTTTATGCACGACCTATTCTATTGTAAACAATTCTGAACGAATTATTGGGGTCCCATTTCTTTTTTGAGTGCAGGTTAGTCCCATTGAATTTTGATAGAAGGCAAAAACTATCTTTACGTTACAATGATGATTGCGACCTCATTTCAACTAAACCATATCATGCATAAACAGATCAATTACTATATTTGGTTCTTCCATAGATCACGCGATCAGTCGTTCTTTCAGATTATTCTCCCGGTAAAAATGCGAGACTGAGCTTTTCCTGAAAAATTAATACTATGATAACTACTTTTAAATTAGATGAAAAGCATGTGCTTCTAAATTATACATATACATATATTCCGGTTAATGTAATTAAAAGCTTTGTGTTTTTCTGGGTTTTAATGCCGTTATTAGTTTATTGGCTTGGGGGGAGGGCTTAGTAATTAATAATAATTGATAATGACCCCCCCCCCCCATAGCTGTATATATTTTCAATATGGCTAGACAACCTGAAAACCTTGTCAATCAACAGGCATTGCCTCTGCTGGTGGACCCAAGGTCCCCGAGGGTATTCGCCAACCCAGTCGTCAGACTTGTCTGACATGATCGTTCATTGATTTGTTACAGAAATTACCAGTATTTAGCAAAATTAAAAAATAATAGAAATACTAAGGGTTCATTCCTTGTATTGCACATGGTAGATCTCCTTAGCTGAAATTTGGCTTCCTATTTCGGTATTTTTGGTTGAGTACTTCTTGTTTAATATAAGTTTGGTTTTTGGTCTTCCAAATGTTTCGGTTTTAATGCTGCTGATGAGAGGTAACTCCTTGACATGAGTCGTATACAGCATAGTATAAATTTACTATATCTAATATTAGTATGTTTGGATTGTTATTTTTTTACTTTATGACTAACAGCGTTGATTCATTGAAATGACGCATGCTGAAAATAAATAAGTGCAATGATGTCAAAAGTGTATGACCATACTGTTTCACATTTCACTTCATACATTAATTGTGTATTTACATAACATACACTACTTTATAACTTTATAGACAGATTGCACCTGACAGCTTGTTACGCAGGGGTGACCAGAGGTCTATTTTTCATGACTTTCTGTGTAGTTTTTACGTGACTATAAAACCTCTTGTCGTGTGAAAGTCGTTCATTATCGTTATACATCAATCACATTAATTTGTCCCACTTATTATCATACAGTTATGTTTAGTTATCTTCTTTATTACTAACAATAATTTTGTAAACAAACATCATTCAAAACTTTGTTCAGAGGAAATTTCTATATAAAGTATGACCATCATGCATTATAAAATGTTTAATGAACATTCCTATAAAACATTTTTTTCACTTTAAAAAAACCGATCAAGCGTTTGGTTTATTCACTGAAATTCCTTTTTTTGTGCGTCTGTGTCTCTGAAAATTAAAAATAAACAAAGTTTGTCAATATCAACATGATCAATCAGATGACATGCTTTACTTTTTTGTCACATTTAATCATCTTGTGATCCATTTATTTGACAAAGCGTTACACATCATGTGGATGCACCCTGATGGATGCATATGTCCGCCCAATCTTTTTTTTCACCAAAACATTTTCTTTTCAATCAAACTCTGCGTCAACTTTCCTTGATTTAATATTTGTTTTGTTATTACTGTTTAATTCAGGTAATACATACTATCGCATTCAAAGACTTAAAAGACAAAATAAGGAAACCCTCATTATTTATTACGTAAGGGGTAGATAATTTTAAGAGAGGTCACAATATTGTGACTGTAAAGGGGGTCATTTTAAAAACTTAAATCCGTAGGTTTGTCACTTTATCGAATGGGGGAGAATCGATCCTGTTCAAATAAAATGTTTTAAAAATTTCATCCTTCCGTTTTGGGACAATTTCTATGACAGACAGGTGCACGCGATTGTGTCTTTCATTGGTAGTTCGACCAATCAGAATTCTTTTTGTCATACCTTTTGACCAATCAGGCGTAACGTTATTCAACTTCATCGGCTGTGCATGAATTTACCTAGGTATACATGAGAAAATTCAAGTATTTACGGAAGAAATATGTTCTTATATTCGTTCAAAAGTAAAGAACTTGTAAATCTTTAACTCGTTTTTTAAAAGTTAGCATCTTATTCCTCGTTCTCTGCGCTGAACTCGGAAAAGACGTAAATTTTAAAAACTCGTTGAAAATTTTCCAGTCTTCACTTTGAACTCGTGTCAGAACCTATAAGATTTTATACCAGGCGTCACAAAAGATTAAAAAATATAATAAGATACCAAATTCCTGGATTAACCTTAATCTGGTACGCTCACTACCAAAATTTTGGAAAACCCAAAAACCTCACCAACATAGTGGGGACAATAACAAAACGGGTTGAAACTTTATATCCAAAATCCAGGTGAGGTAAAATTTCCATATGAGAGTTTGAGAGAGTTGAAACCCTTCTTCTAACAGAACTACAAAGAATTATCAACTGAAAAAGTCAACAAAAGTATCTAAAATCATGTCATAGAATAAGCAATGACTACTGAGGGAATGATACGCTGGGGGATAACGGTCATCAGCAGTTATATCGTCTTAGGGGTAGTAAAATATCTCTGTATTGTTGATAACTGATAACTTATCAAAACCTAACTAAAAAGGACAAATATACCTAAGGAGCAATCAAAACAACGTAATCCATTGGACAGACAAACCCGGGAAGACAAATGAACAACCACAAGCACAACAAATAAACACAGAAAACTAAAAAACAATGATCAACACGAACTCCTATAAAAACCAGGAGTGAACTAAAACTACGTTTCAAATGACATGCCTTTGTTCTCTTGCCACAGTGCCACAAACTTATATAAATTCTTTAGTTTTACTCGACATGTTCGTTTTCAAATACGGAAAAGTTTATATTTTCTGCTATTGCGCAGGTTAACGCTTTAATTTGTCGTGTTCCAATATATATGCACTGCATGAGCTTATTTCACGAAGTGATTGACCGTTATAGTATTTCAATATCTAGGATGATGTTGGACCTGTTCCCACTGTCATAACATTTTATGTGCCTCCACCGATTTGTGACTTCCACCGGATTGACTTTGTTAAACTTCACGTTGGGTGCCGTATACGGAGCAGTAAGTGATTACCTTTCCGAAGCACCTGTGTTCACTCCTAGGTTTTATAGGTTGTTTATTCTTTTTTAGTTTTCAGCGTTTATTTGTTGTGCTTGTGGTTGTTCATTTGTCTTCCCGGGTTTTATCTGTCCAATGAATTACGTTTTTTTGATTTGCTCCTTAGGTATATTTGTCCTCCTTATAATTCGACTTACTAATAAAACTTGGTTAATCAAAGGAAATAATTCTATACTCAGAGGATATCAGGATTTTTTGGTTTGTCTTGTACTTCTAACTATATAGCTAGTCTTGATTACGAGAACAAAAAGAGATGTGTACAGTTCAAACGCTGTCATTTAGTAAATTTTGATTTCTCAATATCAAGGCTAATAAGTTGAAACGTTAATACTTTTATCTTTTACTTTTTATTGTGTGTTTTTATTTTTAGTTTTTGTGTGTTTACTTTATTTACATTCAGCCGTGCAATTCGTTGGTCATCGGCCCTTTGTTTTTTACCATACAACCTGTTTTCATTTTTTATTATATATAAGAATACACTCTTTTCATATCTCGTATCATATAAATTGGTAATATGTGAAATAGTTGTAAAAAACTGAATTGAACTGTGGTGCGCATAGTTAAATTGTATTGTCCCATATATATGTGAGTTTGAGCTTGGTTTGACATATTTATGTCAAATATTTCGAACCCGTCATTTATGACTATATATTACTATACGTGATTACAAACATCTAACAATAACCACAAGATATTATCCTGTGTCACAAAAAATAACCTTACTTTATATATACTTTGGAATTCTCCTAATTTTCTTATATCAAAACATAAACAAATGGTTTATCTATATATAACCCTAGCAAATTTATAGTAGGCTTTTATGATGTTAAAAAAAGAAATTAACAGTATTGAGGGATATAGCTATTTTATTTGTCCCGAGACACCGACTATTTTCCCGACGCGTAGCGGAGTGAAATTATTGTCTTGATTTTTATATAGAAAAACAAACTGAGGTATAATAATCTAAACTAAATGACAAAAATCCTTTGCCAGTTTTATAAGTCTAAACTAGAAGTAAAGAATCTTAAAATTCTTCACAAGAATAGCCTGAAGTGACTCTCCTATAGACATACAGTATTTATTTATGTAACTTACATGTACTACTGACTCCTGAGGCATCTTTAATGTGGATCATTTTGTTTGTGGTTTTCTTTTCAGTGTTTGATATAATTGTATATCTCTTTACTCTTTCTAACATTCCCTTTACTGCATGTATAAATCCAATTTGTTTTTTGTTGCAATAGTTTGTACGATAAGAGACTGACAATGCTCCTACGGGCACAACACTTCCTTAGTATGTATACTGAGTGCATCAAAACTGGTATTATAAATGCATGACATTTTGTACTTTTAAACATTTGATGCCACTGCTAAAATTTAATGTTCCCCTTCTGTGCATATATATTTCTTTGGGTTAAACGAACATCAAAGTCTTCCATGTTATGTTTCGAAAGCTGCAAATAACTAGAGGCTCCAAAGAACCTGTTTCGCTCACCTTGATTTAACTTTTCACCTTGAGCAGGACTAGAAATTTAAGTGTTGCACTAAATTTGGCTGGTTTTTCTATAGGGTTCTGTTAAACTAAGTTCGGCTGTGGCAGCCATCTTGGTTGGCAGTTCATTCAATGGACACGTTTCTAAAAGAGAACCATCTAAAGACCATTACTGTTAAGTCTTGTTCCAACTGGCTAAGTGGTTTCAGACGAGATGATTTTTAAATCAATTTTCCCACAGGGTCCTATATTAAACTAAATTCGGCTGTGGGGCCATCTTGGTTGACAATTCGGGTGATCGGACAATATTCTGAAAGAGAACCATCTGGGTCAAGCCGCGCAATTGTTTTCCTGTTACAGAAGTCATGAAATAATAGGCTGCCATTAAGTCTGTACGTTTCGTTGAAACATGGGAGATGGCTCAAAACGATCGCCATACATTGCACATATCCAGTTAAAATCTCGGGGTGTGAAGTCAGTCTACTTTTTCCGTAATTTTAGAAATCACGAGCCATGGTAAAAAAGTCTCCTTCCGCAAAGTAAAATGTACCTCTTTCATGCTCTCCATGTAGAATAAAAATTTTCTTGATTTTATTCATTTAATCCTTTCAATATTTCTATGTCAAATGTCTCAGGTAAATACACCTTTAAAACAACACTAGTTATTCTGTTATCATGGTTGGTTTTGTTACAGTAGGTCCATATATCATGGTGCAATTATAAATTTTTTAATGGACTTCTTTTGTATCCCTCAGGTCAAAGTTCATTGCAGGTCTTGAGCCATCTAAGGACAATTGCTACCAAGTCTAATTCTAATTGGCTTAGTGGTTTCAGACGAGAAGATTTTTGGGTGAATTTTCAATAGGGTCCTATATTAAAATAAGTTCTGCTGTGGTGGAAATCTTGGTTCACAGTCCACGAAATCGGACACATTTCTGAATGAGGACCTACTAAGGACCAATGCTGCCAAATCTGGCTTCAATATGTCAAGTGGTTTCAGACAAGAAGATTTTTCAATGGATTTTCCTATAGGGCCCTATGTTTCACTAATTTCGGCTGTGGCGGCCAACTTGGTAAACAGTCTGGGTCATCGGACATACTTCTGAAAGAGAACCTCCTAAGTTTCATTACTGCCACATGTGCCAAGTTTGGTTCCAATTCCCCCCTTTTTTCTATTTTTATCACAGCAGCTGTGTCGGTTGGAAGTCGGAGATACCGGATGTATTTTTGGAAAGGGGCCAGACAATGACCATTCAACCATGTCCGACCATGGCAGCCATATTGGATGGCACCCCGGAAAACGGAACACAAATTTTAAAGGGGACCATACAAGGACTATTCCACTAAAGTTTGGTTTAAATTGGTTCAGTGGTTTCCGAGTTGATAAAAAAGTAAAATTCCCATAGGCTCAATGTTAAACTAAGTCCGGCAATGGCAGCCATGCTGGATGGCTTTCGGGGAAACCAAACACATTTTTAAAAAGGAGCCAACCAATGACCATTCCAGCAAAGTTTTGTTCAAATTGGCCCACTGGTCTCAGAGAAGATAACGAAAATGTTAAAATTCCCTTAGGGTTTATGTTAAACTATGTCCGACCTGGTGGCGGCCGGGAAAACCGAACACAAATTTTAAAGGGGACATCCAAGGACCATTCAACTAAAGTTTGGTTTAATTGGCTCAGCTGTTTCAGAGGAGTTGATGAAAATGTGAAAAGTTTACGACGACGACGACGATGATGATGAAGACGGACGCAAAGTGATGAGAATAGCTCACATGGCCTTTTAGGCCAGGTGAGCTAAAAATAAATATATGAAAAGCACTGTTGTAAATATCAGCCAGGGTAAAATAAATACAAACCAAGCCTAATCAACGTTCTAAAAGTAAAATCTCATGCATATATTCTATGGTAATCATGACCTTCATAACATTCAAATTTTCTTGAAGGAAGCAGAGCCCAAGAAACATTTCATTTGGGAACAAGAATACTTGTTGAAGGAAATAATGGACGAATGAGAGAGGTAGCCCCAAATGAAGTTCACGTTGTCGGCCAGGCAAACGTCCATTTACCAAGCGGCGTTAAAAGTCTACACGATATGCCTACACTACAACCCGGTGAAGGGAGAGATATACCAACGTTTGGAGGAAATGGTGGTGTTAAAGTGATCAAATTACCAAATTATTCAAGAGGATATAATGGTCGTAAATATTCTAAAGGATATCGGACTCCAAAATATTCAAGTGGATACGAAAACCAGCCGATACGAGTTATCCAAATCCCAGATCGTCCTTACAGGCGACGAGATAATTCAGTTGAAGTCATCACTTTGCCATCATCCGATCTCCGTGTTATGCAAATGCCAACTTCTTTCATAACAAACCCAGCTGGACAGTCCGGTCCACAAGATGTGACTGCAGCTTTACCAGTACTACGACAATTGATTAAAGGTATTTATCGATGTTTGCTTTCAAGTTTGTATGCTTTCAATTTTTCAAATATCTCTGAGATATGTTTGATATCTTTAAGACACATATCAAAGGCATTATGCATTTCAAATAGAATCATGGATTTCACGCTTTACAAGTAATGTTTTCTCTACTGTATTTAAACTTGGTGTGCCCTATGTTCATGTTGATGTGAGGTGCCCTATGTTAATGGTGATGCGAGGTGCCCTATGTTAATGTTGATGCGAGGTGCCCTATGTTAATGTTGATCTGAGTGCTGTTATTATGAACTTTAATTGCAGGGTTATCTTGTAAATTATAACAGTATTGTTTACATTTTGTGAAGTTGTCTTCATAGACAGATGTCGGTACTTAGCATAAAACTCTTGTAGCCTAGATGGAATATTTTATTAGGCCTCACCGTGATCTTCTCACACGACGAAGATCTTATACAGCAATAAGAACTTTAACAGTTCCTTTACATAAACTCTTGTCATGTACATGTACAGTTTTATGAGAACAATAAATCCACAATATCCCAATATCTTTACATGTTAAAGATATATAAGCATTACCTCCCTTTATATGGTAGGAAATGTTGAAAGTAACTACTGTTAATTACATTATTCCATGTAAAAATATAAAATAATCTTTATACCCTAATAGGTCGTGCAGACGAAGTAGCTCGCCAGGGAAGTAGCAAACCAGATAATTCTGCGAAATATGGAATGCTGCTGCAGGTACTAAGACAAATTCCTGATGGCTTCAAGGAAACAGTTATTGGTATGTTATTGCATGTATCATAATCATTGTCAATAAACGATGTTTAAAAAAATTACAAAAATAGTCTGACAATTCACCAATTGATTTTTATACATCTGATAAAATAATATTTAATATTGGATTTGTTTAAATCAAACTATGAAGTTTGAAAAAAAGCTAAAAATAAGATCATCGTAACAAAATACAACATTTCTTTTAATACATTTGAAGTACATTGACAGAAAATCATTAAGGCTTAAATATGTATGCAGATGAAATCGGGCTCATTGGACTTGCACTTACGTTCTGCTACAGCGTGTTTCATTGTTTATGTACATGTATCGTGATCAATAGATTTGTGGAGCCTGCATTTAAGGATGTTCGCTCCTGAAGTTCAAACTAACAACGTTTTGCTACATTATACATTTTTTACAAGTGAATTTGAAATGCTTTAAAATTATAGTCAAAAAGGTTATTTTCGTGTACTGTTTTTATCTACTGAAAAGTTCAAATTTTTGGCGTAATAATTTTTTCTTGGGATTTTTCATAAGAAATACATTGTGAAACTAATATTGAAAGATGTTTAAAACGTATGGAAGGAATAACTAAATTTTAAAAATATTTTACAAACTGAACATTGGAAAAAAGTTCTTTGAGAAAATGAAAATAAATTTAGAGGTTACTGGACAAAAAAACTCCAGAGGAGCTACACAATTTTTTATCAAAAGTCAGAAACGTCAAAAGCGAACATCCTTAATACATGTATTTCACATTATTTCTACTTGTCTGTTATACAATATAAGCATTTCAATTTGTCAAATTATTTATTGGCATGCATCTCATAACCATTTCTGTTTTTGTGTTGTTTTTTTTGGTGATGTCGGATGTCTTCTACGAAAACTATATTTTTATCTCCATATGCTAAATATGTCGCAATGCCTTTACTTTAAAATTGTATATTTTGAAAGGGGAAATTCGTCCCATGTCACATGATCCATCATAACAATATAATCTTTTTAATGTGTTTACTTGTATTTATTCACAGAAGGTGCCATTGCGGACTTGAGAGCAGGTATGTGGATAGACTCAATTTTTAAAAGTTGTTTTTTTTAAAGGACAAATATACCTAAGGAGCAAGTAAAAAAACCGCAATACATTGTACAGACGAACGAACAACCACAAGCACAGCAAACAAATACAGAAAACTAAAAAACAATGAACAACACGAATCTTGTCTTGTAAATTAATTGAATCGGGATTGACCTCTGAATTAATTAATAATTATAATACTTAACATTCAGAAGAAATGATTCTTATTTGATAATATCACAGTTTATTGGCATAAACGATATTGAAAATTCAAAATCACGAATAACATTTATGTATTGTAAAAGTACTATTTCTTTCTGAGGAGAAAATAGTGGTGTCTGTTTTAGAAATAATTAGTCAAGATCTGGAACTTTGAAGCCAGATTATTAATTTTCATTTTGACAAAAACTATTATTTCAAGAGTCAATAATGGCCTTTTTTTGCTTGTCACTTTTTTGATGAGCAAAAATAATCTATTCCTGATCTGGCAAATTTAAATAATTTTTCTGCATTTAATATGAATATATCTGATCACATATCACAGCTTATCCTCTCAGAATGGCCTTCCTCTTAAAACAGAACAATATTTTGAAATAGGTGAGAAACCAGGAAAGCAACAACGTATTTATGATGAAGTGCAGAGAGAGATATCACAAGGAATTTTATCATTTGCATCACAAGACAGAAGTAAGTGACCTACATGAAACTTCAATGTCACATTGCTGTATGAAAAACCAACAGACCTTTTTTTAAAATAGCCTTTTCTCTTGTTTCCTCGTGAGACTTCAATACCACATTGCTGTATGAAAAACCTACAGACCTCTTTTTTCCTTAATAGTCTATTCTCTTGTATAATTTTGCTCGATGTTAAAGCTCGAACGCTTTAAAATTGAATCAATTATAAAAGTCATCAGAGAAAGACCCAATGTCCACGATTCTCAATAGTATAATTATACCAGTTATTCCTAAAATCTTATAACAATTCGTTGGTCCAGCAAAAGTATAATAGTATATTTATCTTGATACCTCGAAAGTCCTAATATCCCAAATTATTTTTGATTATCCCAGTAACTTTGAGACAAAAAGAGTCGATTGTATCAATCATGTCAATCACAATCTAATGTATCGTTTCTTATTTTCATATT
Source organism: Mytilisepta virgata (assembly GCA_028015205.1). Classification (NCBI taxonomy): domain Eukaryota; kingdom Metazoa; phylum Mollusca; class Bivalvia; order Mytilida; family Mytilidae; genus Mytilisepta; species Mytilisepta virgata. The sequence continues at coordinate 16,482,460 of CM051520.1, read as the reverse complement.
ATAGACAATGATTTTAACAAAGGACGATATTATGATAGCTATAACAACAATAAATACAGCAAATATAATAAAGAATCAAGATATGGAAAATATGGTCCAGAATATGCATTCAAAATATCTGACAAAGGTAAAAATATCTATTAAATGTGATAAATTGTCTGTGTGTGTCAAGTAGTACAATTGTAATGTAGATGAAAGCAATACTAATAATCTGTGATACATGTTTTTGTGCTGTAGATGCGCGTCTTATTAGAGCTAAACGGCAAAAGAGTATACATTAATAATGTCGTTCAGCCGAATAAAAGTAGAGTTTCTATTGCATGTGATTCAATATTTTTCAATGTTAGTTGCTCCAGAGGTAGTGTTTTAGATGAGAGCTATACTAATAAACAGTCTATAATGCTTTTTGTGCCATAGATGCGCATTTTCTGAGAGTCTAATGGCAGTCATTTTAAAAGCTCAAAAGGTAGCGTGAAATTACATGACATGATTTCAATGGATTATGATTGTAATATTTTTCTAGAAACTGTATGTTCTTTTATATTTTATCTATGTACTTAATAGGTTGTAATAATTTAAAAAGATGCGGCAGATCTCGACCAAAACGAGATCTAAAAAGTTCATACAGGCAGACACGTCGGCGTAAATCTTCATTTAAACCGCCGTCAAGCAGAAGGGTGAAAGAAGAACAAAAACGTCGTGATAGTTTGTCCGCTGTAAGTCATCGTCCTCTTCGAACGAAAGTAACAGGGAAAAGAAAGGTAGAAAATAAAATACGACCAGGACTATACTATTTTTCAAATAGTGCAAGTAGATCTAGGAATAAAAGCGAAAAGATAAAGCGACAGAGGGATGATTCACTCAATAATGACGCACGTGTGCCAAAAAATCAGAAGTTTTCAAATATTGCCAGGAGATTTAAGAATAAAAGTGAAAAATTAGAACGACAGAGGTATGGTTCGCTCAGTAATAATGCTCCAAACAATCAAAAATACTCAAATAGAGCAACTAGATTTAAGAATGAAAGTGAGAAAATAAAACGGCAGAGATACGGTTCGCTCAATAATGATGGACACGTGACAAACATTCAGAAGCACTCAAATATCGCAAGTAGATTTAAAAATAAAAGTAAAAGAACGAAACGACAGAGGCATAGTTCCCAGAATAATGATATACGCCAGCTACATATTACCAATAGAAATCCAAAGGACCGTGGAAATACGATAGCTAAAATTAATAATAATGTCAGAAAAATAAGAGGCAAGGAGAGAAAAAAAGAAAGAAAGGTTGATGTAAAAAGAGATTTTTCCAGACAAAATCACAATTTACGGACAAGGACAAAATCAAAATTGAAGCATAGAATTCTCAATAAATCGTCAGGAAACAGACGACCAAGTTATTCCAGAAACAAAGAACACGCTCATAACCAAACGCCAGCCGATTCAAGATTACGTCATATTTCCATGCGAAAATATAGTAAAAGTTCGTCCATGCATGATCAATCTAAATCTGGAAAAAGCAGAAACCGACGTAAACTATCTAAGCGACATAACAATCCTAATAAAGAATTGGATGACTTTCAATCGATAATCCAAAGACATATAAAGAAACTTTTTATAGGACATACAGAAAAATGTAAGGCATAATTAAAGAAGTAGGGTTACATTTTTAGCTCACTTCATGATAAGTTTTCAAGAAAGTAGTTAAATGCTTTCCAAAATCTACCCAATGATAGTTTGGTTTGGTTTACAATTGATACTATTTAAAATATACAAAATACCATAAATACCGGGATATGGCCTTACGAGACAGTTTTAACACTTCTAATTAGCCATTTGGGAACCTTTAAGACTTTTGTAAAATATTAAACAACAAAACAAAGTTTTAATGTAAGTGATTACATGTGATAGTAATTTTGGTTTGAAGTACTTGTCATGGCAAAATGTTCGATTTTAACATAGCGTGCTGCTTGAGCTTTGTAACTCAAATGAAATTTACGATTTATTATAGGCAGCAAGGCAATCGACGTCATAGACAAAATAAAATATAATGAAAGTTTATTTTTTACAAAAAGTATTTTATTTACATTTCTACCGTTTTATATTTCGTTTTTACAAGCAATAAAATCAAAATGGCTGCCTTTTATATAGTACCGCTTCATTTAATACTTTCCTTTTATGTCATATTAGAATCGAAGTAATTCATAGCAGCCATGTGTTTGAATTAGATTTCAATTAAAACATTTTTCATTCAAGAAATAATTCATGGCAGCCATACGTTTGCATTAGATGCGAAAATGGGTGGCATTATTTTCTTAAACTTTACCCCTAGCTGACGCCCCGGGTAACATTTTGCTTAAATAATATTACCCATATTAAAATCTTCAACAAAAGTATGGTTGCGATGAATTATTTCTTAAATAATCAATGAAATCTGAAAATCTGAAATGAACAATGTTTGATAATGGACCAAAACCGTATTATAACCGAAGTAACGTATCTCTAGCTTTCATAATATGTCTTATTTCATAAAACATTTGCAACCATTGTTATACCAGTACGTTTAACGTGATTCCGTTTTAAGGAAAATATTCGTGTAGTTGCAAAACTGGTTGGAAAATCCACAGTAACCAGACGGTAACACTACTATGGGTGTACCTGTTGTACAGTGTTAACATGGTTAACGGAATAGCACTTGGTAGCGTAACATCAGTGGGGTCGGAATGGAGTTATAAAATCAAAGCCCAGTAATAAAAAAGGATAGAAAAAACCGTGTTGACATTATACGTCTGGTAAAACATGTTTTGCTTAAAATTTAGATGTTTTTTACCAATTTATGCTTTAAAGTGAAGATATTTTAAACTAGTTGTGAGTAAAACACATACAGAGAAAATCTGTCATATTGTGTATTTCTTTCAATTTATCTGGAATCCTGTGGTCAGGTAAAATGATGCATATTAAAATAAATTATACATACAGATCTTGGTAAAAACTGAAATGGCCAACAGTGCATCAGTTTATTTCGGTATTTTGTGATACAGTTTATTACTATCACTGGGGTGGGGGCCTCGGTGGCCGAGTGGTCTAGATAGTTCGTCATGACTACTAACGATCACTAGCCTGTCAACGCTGAGGTTGTGAGTTCGAATCTCACCTGTGGCGGGGTGTGTTCGACTCCGATCTTAATTGACAAGGAATGCCAATTTTCCTTGCGAAGGTCGGTGGTTCTCTCCGGGTACTCCGGCTTCCTCCACCAATAAAAACTGGCCGCCGCGAAATAGCCAAATGTGCTGAAAACGGCGTAAAACCCGAACTAAACAATAAACAAACTATCACTGGGCCTATGTCACCGCTGGTGGACTGTTTGAATTCCTGTTTGTTTGAATTGTTTTGGTTTTGATGGTTGTGCTTATTGATTCATCGTTCTTTTCTTTAACCGGTTTTCCAACATTTTGATCTAGAGCAACGAAATGGCCATACAGTGCATCAATTTATTTAGGTATTTTGTGATACAGTTTATTACTAATAAGCTGTATTTTTATTAAAACGTTGAATATTGGTGAAACAAAGATTAGACCTTTAATTAGCAAAATCGTATGTTTGTTAAGTGGTATTATGTTGACTTATGTTGCTTATTTCAATAAAAACTTTCCAAAACTCAATAGCGACATAAAGTATGACTTAATTTATAGGTTTTTTTTATAAATGATACTGATATCTGTGCAAATACATTTTTCTCTCTATCGCATCCAATAGCAAGAGCGCTGGACAAAAAGCAGGAGGATATTTACATTTTACCAGTAGTGGTAGTTACAGACAAAAATGGTATCGTTTCAACAAACACAGGTTAAAATGCACATTTTCAATGTTCATCAAGTCGCTATTGTGCGCTTATGTTATGTTTGATGCGCTTTAAGGGTTGCTTGTCCTCCACTACAATACGGCATAATTATTAGCGATTTTGTATTCTATGATTAAATGTGCTTGTAATGTTAGACACACTGAGCATGCTGGATATAACAAAATATTTTTATGGACAAAATGTGGAAAACTTAAGTGTTTTAAAAACAGAATTGTTTTGAATTTCAGGTATATGTTTTGAATTACTTAAACATATTGTATATTACTTTTGACCAAGTACAATTTAAGACATTAATTTCATAGGTAATTTTCGTCTTTAAAGCTTTATTACTCATCTGCGTCAGCAGCTTTTCTACACTTGCACGAACTATTATATGAATTAACTTTTGTTTAAAATGCAGTATAACTGTTTATTTGTTATTTGTAATTTGTTTTTTAATAGAATTGAAACATGACGGAGAAAGCAGTTTGGTTCCTTTCTTTTAATTGAAACCTTAATACACTAAATATAAACTTTCAATGATAAAAATTTCATAAGAAAGAACATTCTAGTATAAGAAAGGGGAATAACAACATGAATATTTTGTTTCCTTTTCAGGAAAGAAACCAAAAATCAACATTCCTGAAAAAACGGGTAAGGGTTCTTGTTGTTAAGGTGATACGAAACAGTAAGGTTCCTCTACTGACAGTTGATTAAGTATTTCAAAATACATAAACAGTGTACATTGTTCTCTAACTGGTGGCAAAGATCAATAAACTAATGTACAATTATGCAACTTTTGGCCAAATAAGGCATATTGATTATCATTTGGTAACTTAAACTGTATGTATAAAAAAAATCTTCTATCGTTAAATGTTTTTCATAATAATCCTGACGTTCTGGACCTCTTTGTGCAAAACAAAAAAAGTAGATGTCCACATCCTTTTTGAGGAGAAACTTGGAGAAAACCAAAAATTTCATAATGTTATAATGGTTTTTCTTGATAGATGCTATGATGCTATATGTACAATGTGTAGTTCTTGGCGACTTCATCCCCTACCCATGCTCCTGTATCATATTTCCTTAAAGTTGAGGTAACTGCACGTTCAGAACTTTTACAAATAATAAATTTGGTGCTGTTTTTATACTCTCACACTAAATATAGTTCTTGAGAGATACATGTACATGTGTGCAGCCAAAATAGCTCCTAGATGGAATCGTTGGTGTAATGTTGTAATCGGACACTTTGAACTGTGACATTGCTTTTCCTACTTTGACGATTTTTTTAGTGCTGGTCATAATGTTTGGAATTAAGGCACGAGTTGTCTTTCTGAAAATGTAATGAAAAAGATGCTCTTATAACACGAAATTAAATCTAAAATATGATTGCACAAATTTGAATATTTAGCGTATTTAGCTGAGAGAGTTACAAGCATTTACAGCTTGAGTTTTTTTTTCTCTTGCAAAAAAATAGATGATGTTAATATAGATAACGCCTACATACAAAGTAAAAAGAAATTTATTTATGTATTTATTCCTTTTTCTAATTTGCTGTAGGACCAGTTGATTTAGGACCTGCATCAGAACCAGTTGACCTAGGACCAGCTTCAATACCAGTTGGTCTAGGACCAGCTCCATTACCAATTGATCTAGGACCTGCATCCGGTTCAGGTATTGAATAAAACAGAGAGAGAATGAAATCGTTGTTAAGACAATAAACTTTTTTCAATTCTTTAAGAAAAACTAATCTGTTTAAATAACCTCAGGTTTCGAACAATATGTTGATCTCTCAACGTTTGCGTCCCCAGCATAAACGATGAAGGACGATCCAAATATGAGCATTATACGCATTATACAAAATGGATTTCGTATCTTGAAAACAAAATTTGTAATCTAAGAATTCTAAATGTCATTGAAAATAATAGATGTAAGTTTACCAAATATCAAAATCGCTTTTTAATCAAAGACATGACATCCTCATGCAAATTTATATAATTCTTTTTTCAAGTAGATATTTCTGTATATTATTAGTTCTCAAAAACGCTTAGTAAATGTAAAGTGCCATATTCCGTAGGCAAAATTTTTTTTATGAATGTGACCTATTCCTTTGAATTGATGGTCCCATGAAAGTGCACATTAAACAGTACAATTGAAAACATACAATAGTAATTTTAAAATTACAGACTACAGATTTGCGTCGTTGCTGGGGCATGTGCAACATTGTTTGTTTCTTTTATTAAACCAACAACTGCGATGTTATGTGAAACAAATCTGTATTTTCGTTTAATTTCCAGCAAGCTTCGACGGACCTTTGAGTGGTCCTGGACCAATCAGTGGATCTCCTCCTTGGCCTGCGAATGGTCCGGGTCCATTCAGTGCAACACCACCCTCAGGTATAGCAAATTCATTTGATGGATCAGCACCTGTAGCAGGACCTGGTCCTTTTCCTAGAGATTTTGGAGAACCGGGATCCCAGTGGGGTCCCTGGGAAAATACGGGCTTTGGTGGAGGTAACTTTCCTCCTTCGAATGTTGGACCCGTTACTCAAAATGTTCCAGGTTTGTTTATTGTCTTTTTCAGGCTCATTACAAAAGCTCAACAATTAAGACACATAATATAAATATATCGAACAAGATTGATAATTTGTTCATAATACCACAGCTAGTATTACAGTTTTATAATTGTAATAAGAATCTTTACAAAGAAGCTAAGTTTGCATTTATTATGTTTCTTTTAAAAATAAAATCATCCTTTAAAGAAGAGGAGCAATCCAAAAAAAACGCAATCCATTAGACAGACAAAACCCGGGACCACAAGCACAACAAACAAACACCGAAAACTAAAAAACAACGAACAAAACTAACGCCTATAAAAACCGGGAGTGAACTCAGGTGCTCCGAAAGGGTAAGCAGTTTCTGCTTCGTATACGGGACCCGTCGTGAAGTTCAACAGAGTCAATCCGGTGGTAGTCAAAAATCGGTGAGGTACATGAAATGTTACGACAGTCGGAACAGGTCCAACATCATCTTAGATATTGGAACACTGTAACGGTCAATCAATTCGTGATGAACGTAAAATCATTTAGATTTCAGGAACTAAATAGTGATAGAAGGTTTTTGTTAATTAGTGGAAGAAAATTTGTATCAATACATTGTTATTTTGCATTGATAAATCTTATCGGAATGCTTCGTATTTATTACAATTTATATTTGGCTAAAAAAGTACATCATTATTATTTATTACAAGCCAAAACTTTACTACACAAATGTATATACTTCAGCCAACATGGTAAGAAAAAACAATATTTTTATACAGGTTTCGTTGTCAAATTTAAGACTCTTTGTTCAGCAGTTTACAAAATGTAGCTCAGCTGCCTTAGATTGAGGCAAAGTGAGATATTGAACTACTGTGCGTCTTAGAGAACTAAACTATCTTCTTTTTTGAAACTCAACTCATAAATTAAAACAAACTTGAATGAAATAATCATTTTGTAAATACAATTTAACAGTTTGTATCGCGACCCCAACCTCATACAGGAATTATTGAAATTTAAAAATTCGAAGAAATTCAAAACTAGTGGTCCATTTACAACAAAATTTTAATACCATTGTCTGTGGTTTAATCTACTTGACACTTGACAGATATGTCTAAAAATTCTTAATATCTTACCCATTTCGTTAGTAGGAATTATCCGCTGATGGACTGGTCAGTTGGACACCCTATAAACGATCCTGAACGTGAACACATGTTCAAATTTTAACTTCCAGTATTTTGATAAGCGAGTTTAAGCAAGTAATGCCTGGATGGCGCTTCTTGTCAAATGTTCATTATTAAAAGATCTCCAAATATATACATTCGTTGCAATATTAAACTAAATTAGAATTAATTACGAAATTAGTAACATTAGTCAATAAAAGAGGCATTTGATATCATGGAACAAATGGGATTGACATCGAGCAATATTATTCCATAGAAGACCTATTCAATACGAAACCAAATAGCATAAAAATAGAACTTTAATTTAACTATTCAGGAGCATCCGATGTCACTTCCTGTTTATTTTTTAATAATACGTGGACAGCATTAAGAACATTATCTGTATGTTTTTGCATCAGACACACACTTTATTCATATTTGTTTTCATTAATGCGAGGAAGTCTTTTTGTTAAAAAATCTATGTCCATTTATTTTTACTTTTTAATACTTTAAATTAGGTCCCCAAGGAATGTTTGAAGGTCAAGGTCAATTGAATGGATGGTTTCCTGGATGGGGACAACAAGGATTGGATCAAGGCTGGAACCAAGGATGGAACCCGGGATGGGACCAGTCAGCATGGAATCAAGCAGGGTGGTTCCCAGGTTGGGGTCAAGAAGCATGGGGTCAGGGACAATTTCCACAGCAAGGAACAGGACAGTGGTGGGGTCAGGGGTTTCCACAGGAGGTTCCACAGCAAGCAGGACTTAACCAAGATTTTACATCAAATCTTGGAGGCACAGGATCACTTCCCAATCTTTCTACTTTAAACAGTCCTGAAAATTTTCAGTCCAGATTTCTTGGAACAGGTGGACAGACAGGAGCGACTGGAAACATAGGGGCACCTGCGGCTGTACCTGCAACCGCGAAAGAGCAATCAATTACACCAATACTTCCGGGAGAAGAGTCAAATAAAGTATTTTAAATGCATCGCGAAATTCATTTTCAGGGATTAGATTGCTTTGTTTTTGTATTTTTTTCTCCTAAAATATAATCTATTTATTTTTATCTTCTTTTTTTCGTCATAATAGATAATTAAATTGGGAGGATCATTATATTTGAAGAAGAGTAAACCTTGGATAGTAAGTGCGCCACATCTTATGTTTGCTGTTGTAATTCTCAAAGCAAGATTTCCGGTTGAAATATTGATGAAATACTCAATCATTCGTTTTTAATGCTAATATCAAAAGGGTTAAACCACATAAGAGGTTGTATCTTAATATGAATATATGCTGGTATGTGGTTGTTTAAAATTTTGTCAAAGTAGTAATAAAAATTCCGGAGATGCCTTTTAATATTTATTTATCGTAACAAAAATTTGGCAAATTAACTCTGACACAGAATTCCTAGTGTATGACGCGCATTTCTGAATTGATGCTCGCTACCAAGAAAAAGGCCAGAAATAAAATATAACAACCACAAAAATAAACACACAGTCAAACAATGTGACCAATAGAATCTAACACGGGCCTAAACAGTAAGGTCAACTTTATTTTGAGGGAGTTGAAACCCAACTTTTAACAGTCTTTCAAAATTTTATAAACTGAATATTTCAACAATAAATACACTTAATATCTTAAAATAATGTCGTACAGTCCACCAGCAGCGGTATTGCCTAAGTGTAAGTTAAACCTGCTCCAAGCTAACACATTGAATTTCAACTGTTTGTCTCTTATTAACCTATTTCCATATTTTTTTATATTTATATGTTTATTTTGGATTTATCGTTACATTTGTTCGAAGTTTTAACATTGTTACAATCACCGTGTATTGCTTGTTCGCGAGGAGCTGTTGTTCCTTCTTAAATCCCACACTAATACCCCCTATAGCTAGTTGTAATCAGTCTTTTCCTGTCTTCATTCATATGAGATGGTGTCTCATGGATGCACATCTCATATTAATCGAAAATATAAAAAGTGACTACTAGTATTCAATCTTTTCTAATCACACTAACTATGGTGATAATATCGAAATATTTTATCACAAAAATTAAACTACACGAAGAATATTTTCAGCATTCAAAGTGAAATTGCCTAGAAGTATATGTCTATATTTCACGGTTTATGTTTTGTTCCTGCTAATGTGATTACTGTTACTGTTATTGATTTGTTTGACAAGTACAAAGTTTCTTTCTCTCAAGAAGATTTCACGGTTTATTGGAACTGAGTGCAAATATTTTTCATAAATTGGCTTTCTGGCATTTTGCTAGCTTATCTTTAACTTTTGCATGTATATTGGAAATTTAAACAAACTAAAATTATGTAAATCTAATAAATGAATTGACGAAATACAACAAAATGTATAAAGAGAAAGTTTTGTTTGTATACTGAATATTCTATTTAACATTGGCATCCCACTTTACGCACACATGCTTCTCCTTTCGTACAACACTGAACCTTTCCAGGAAGATATTCACAAGTGAATGTTCCAGCTTTGCAGTCTTTGGTAACTGTTTCCTAAACAATAATAAGTGTTTGGTAAAAAAAAAATACATTACGCAATATACAAACGACATAATATTACGGTAATAATGTAACTGAATATTCCAACAGTATTTGCTCTGAATCGTATCCGATTAAGTAATGGAGTAATACATTTTGTAACATTGTATTCTATCAATTATAGGAGATTCAGTTGATTTTGCCATCCTATAAATGTATAATATTAAGAAGGCTAGTTAAAAAAGTATTGGTATGAATAACAGAGCACTAATATTTATTTAGTTAACGATTTTGTAATATTCTATTTACATTTAATATCTCCGTATCTTTTTTTTTCATTTTTATTTCAACAAAATGGACATCAGGAAAGGTCGGCAATGACATTCCAGTCAATCAACCTCACCTTACGGACAGAACCCCGGACAAAACAATAACACATGAGCACAATACACAAATACATTTATTCTCAGAAATAATTCCCAAACAACATGAGGGATGTGAAACAGCCAGGTCAGAAGTTAAAAAAAAAACAACATACTGCAGATTCGTAAACTCTTATCAATGCAAGAACATATATTAGCGTTGTCAAAAACGAAGAGTGTTTAAAGCAAACAATTTTTTGTTACAAGTATACTGTGAATTATAACAAATGAAGTAAAGTTTATGTTACTGTATGGTCCCACTTATTTTGGCAACAAATTTCTTGATGAACGCTCCGGAGATTATAATACGTCTGTAAATTTCAAATATACTTGTAAACTTGAGGCCTTTCAGCGTTGGAAAAGATAATAATACTTTCAAGTATTGGAAACTAAAAGGCGGAGTAATAGTTGTTACATTTATGGAAATGACTCGCAGTTTTAACAAAATACACACAGTAGAATGGTCCTAAAACACTTGGGGTTATTAAAGTTATACTTTTAGAATTTAATACTTAAAAAATGGGGTTTTAATCGGTAAAATTTGCCCTCTAGATTTTTAAATTAAAGCTTTATATTTTACCAGTCGTGACTGTTTTATCAAAGGGTCAATTACTTTACTCCATTCCGATACTGTCCAGGTTGGGGCTGCAGCTACTAAAACGTCATTTACCATGAATGTCGGAGTTCCCGTTACAAACCCTATAATAAAATCAATAAGCTTACATATATTTTTTACACTGTAGACGGGATGTGGTCTCATTGACATTAACCCATATTTTTTTTTCATTTCTATAAGTGGTTATTCTTTCTGAAACGATTAGATATCGATTTCGAGAGAAAATCAATCAAAAGGGGAAGGATTTTTTCCTTCATACAGGCAAAGTTGAATTTCATCAATCTCAATTTTTGTGTGGGGGAAGTAGGTTATAGCAAGTAAATATTGCAAATGTTTTGACGGTATTGACATTTAGCATGATAATAGAATTAATAAAAATAAATCATAAATATGCAATATTTTATTTTGTGGAAGCTTCTGATTTAATGCTAAAACTCAACAAATATTTGTTATTGGGCGAAACAAAACTCAAAAAATATAAACGACAAATATTAAATATAATACACCGTGGCCTGTAGCTTTTAGTTTTGATATCAGTTTGGTTACCTAAAGATATTAATTATTATAATCATAATAAGGTTGACGTCATCCGTGATACCGTAAATATGTCCTTCTCCTGTTGGATCGGGAATTACCAAATGCAAACAACATCTTTATTTAATTATTGTATCATTCGGCTCAAGTCTATAGTTTCTTCACGTTTTACATGGTTAACAAGGGAAACTTTCAGCTTTGGCTATGGTAACTCATACTTAACAACATTTTCCTTCCAAAAGAAACTTTTAAATACATGCTGTACATAATGGTCGTTTGGTTCAGGTCGAGATTTTGTTTTATAGATCTAAAAATTCAGTATTCTGTACTTTCGTGGGAAATTATTGAGTATGACACAAAAACATACTAGAGCAGGCATACTTCCAAGCGATACGTCGATCTTCATTAACATTCTGGTCATTGGCTAGCCTGATAAACTCGGCTTCGTTAATCCCTATTCCCTTTGCCAATCCAGCCATTTTTCTAAAAACAAAGTTCAAGTATAAAGTATACTGCATAATAAAGATTTTAAACAATAAACGTAAAATCAATAGGGATCTCATTAAAGACTGGCCTGGTAGAGACATGTAAAATACTCAGGTGGAATAAAACAAATATGGCAATCCGCAAGTTGAGTGCTGGCAAGTACAACAAAAGATATATAATAATACATTCCTTGATCAGCGTTTAATTGTTTCACTAGTAAAATTAGCTATTGTGCCCATAGCTATCTGATTCTTGTCGGGCAAGATTTTCAAAATTTCAAACACGTTTGCCTCAGTTAATCAAGATTGATAGTGACCGATTCCTGTGTATAGAAAATCTGTTGTAATTTTTTCCTTACTTCGACAAAACTTGAAAGATTACAACAACCTGAGAGAAGTATATGGATGACGTTCGCAGTATACTCCTCTTGATGACATTTTCTCACTAATGAGACAGCCCAGTACCTATTTTTACCCATGTGAGATATCCTTGTCTTTCCCGTGGGTGAGATAAGAATTTCACGCTTGTTTTCCCGCAAAATTTTCGCGGTTCCGACAATCGTGATTATTTACTGTTTGAGCGATATTTAACAAATAGTTTGAGTGTTTATTAGTCTTACCTATTCCATATTATCCATATCGTTTTATATTTAAAGGTTTCGCTCGTCGGTGGCTTGAATTATTCAAAATACATCCAATACACAAAATCACATACACATCACACACAAAATGTACATAACGCACTACTTTCATGGGGGATAACTCCGCATTGAATACGGTGTATGACACACTTGCTTGAGCATGTTGAGTAAATATTAGTGAGAAAAAGGATCAAAACACCGGTGTTAAAGTGCAAGACGGAAAAATCTCAGAACCCGCGTGAAAGATTTCCATTGGTCTCCAACTCAGCGTAGCCTCGTTGGAGACCAGAAATCTTTCCCTTGGGTGTCTGAGATTTTTCCGTCTTGCACTTTCACAGGTGTTAGATCCTTATAATCTTGTATATTATTGAGCCTTAACCGACGTTATTAAATAGTACTGCAGATATGAGTATAATATTTAGGAAACACACGTCTTTATTATAAATTTTTAATTTATTCATTGATGTTAGCATTTTAAAAAGAAATCTTTTCCCTGTTGCCTTCAACTCCATCAGACTAAATCAAAATTTAATGGAATTACTTTCGTGTGATATAAACGGGTTGGAAATTTGCTGTATCATTTTAAATCATTTAATTTAAATTTGATTTACATTGTAGGATTTATTATGCTTAAACATGTTTGATTATAATATTAATTTCTGTCTTTAGTAGCGTCTGGAAATAACTTTTTGATCTGTTGTTTTCTGCCAATATTTAAAAATACAGCGGATCTTGTGATCAATTCATAATTTTAATAATTTTAGAAATACAAATTAATAATAATAATAAAACAACAACATAAAAAATAAATAATAAAAGATATGCATTAACATACGAAATAACTCCAGCTTGAGTCAGCGTTGGATGTGAAAATGTATCGAGATTGTGGTAAACTGACTGCATCCAAGCATAAGTTGAGTTCCCTTTACTGATTTGGTCAACAGATTGGGTTCCCTGAAATGTTAATTATATTAATTTTCACAAATATACTAGTATGTCACCGCATTACACTTTTTAGTGAATGAAGGACCTTGCTGATACTTATAGTTTATATATTTTATGTTTGCCTTGATATATATACGTTGCTGTTAGTCAATTTAAATACTGTTCAACTGCAGTCGTTATTTTTACATTGCACATGCAGTTTGTTTTAAATTCAGGAAGGAATTGTTCTATGCAAAAATATCATACAATTAAAAACCAATTGTTCAGAGAACAATTGAAGGTCTTTCCACCTCAATTGCAGATTTGTTGATAACAAAAATGAGGTTTAAAATTTAATTGTTGGTTTTAGAGCATAGCTAAGCTTTCAGCGATTGCAAATATATATGGTTCTATGTACTTTTGATTGAAATAAGGGAGGTATTATGCTACTTCCCTTATTACAAATATCACTTCTGGTTTGATATGATAGGTAATTTCACAATTGTTAAAAAAATATATGGACTGCTACTTTGAATAACTAAGAAAAATGTTTATTTCTGGTTAACTAAATGTTTGTGATGAATTATACTGTTTTGCACTATAAACATCAAAAACGTCATTAATGTGACCTTATAAATTGACTATTCTAGACGTTTTCATGGGCTGTAACATTGTCACGTTAATTAACATTCCAATATATTCAAAACGTCTAAAAACGTCTACAGAAATAATAACGTTGCCAGAAATAACGTCATCAAAAGTAGTGCCTGAATTTCACGCTTTCAATAACTTTAATTGCTTTAAAAATCTGAAAAAAGAACCTTATAAAGTATGAAAAAATGCAAAATACGTAATAAAGATCATGACCTTGACCTTTGACCTTGTGACCTTTTTCAAGGTCATTGCAGAAGACCCCATGCCATTATTATGTACCATCGTCAAGTTATAAACGAAAAACCTTAAGTTTGAACGTTCACGGTGCAATTACTCCCAAAAGATGACGTCATACAACTTTAACTCAAATGCAACAAAGTTGCGCATCAATGTCCTAAACATTTCCACCATTATATTTCCTTGGCTATCCACAACCATTTCAGAGGAGTAGTGATAACAAGCAAATGTCAAATAATAGAACTTGACCTTGACCTTTGACCTTGACCATTGACCTTGATGCCAATTTGAAGGTTACCAATCCTTGATGTTAAAACGAAAGACCCCATGCCTTTATCATGTACCATTGTTGAGAATTAAACGAAAAACCGAAAAGTTAAACGTTTTAGGGGCAATTACGCCTATAAAATGACGTCATACAACTTTTATGCAAACCTAACAAAGCTAGGTCTCAACATCCTTAACATTTTCTCCATACATTTTATCAGCTATCTTTTACCGTTTCAAAGGAGAAGCGATAACAAGCAAAAGTCAAAATTTAGAACTTGACCTTGACCTTTGACCTTGATGCCTATTTGAAGGTTATCAATCCTTGATGTCAGAACAAAAGATCCCATGCCTTTATCATGTACCATTGTTGAGAAATAAACGAAAAACCGAAAATTTAAACGTTCTGGGGGCAATTACGCCTATAAAATGACGTCATACAACTTTTATGCAAACGTAACAAAGCTAGGTCTCAACGTTCTTAACATTTTCTCCATACATTTTATCAGCTATCTTTTACCGTTTCAGAGGAGAAGCGATAACAAGCAAAAGTCAAAATTTAGAACTTGACCTTGATCTTTGACCTTGACCTCATTTCCATTTTTATGAACCAAGGACCTCAAATCAAAAGACCCTAGGCCTCTATCACTTATGGTTTTCCAGTTACAAATACATTTCACATACATCAAATACAAAAGGGGAAATAACTCTCATATGGAGTCTTCGTAAAGCTTCGGTCTAAATAAAACCTAACATCCTGAGGATATAACGAGCAATTTGGAAAAATAAATTTGTCGCTTTCTTTTACGGTTGCGGAGGAGATCTCATAACAAGAAAAACAGTGCTTGGGGAGATAACTCTTACAAAGAAAAGTGTTCGGTTAAACAGGGTCAGTTTCAAAAGCGTATAGACTGTATGATATCATATACCAAAAAACTAAGCGACATTTTTTGAAACAAAAATACACCGCAAGAAAATTATTAGGCGGAAGAAAAAAAAAATAATCAGAAAAAAACCACGGAAAGGTGGAAAGACCTAATAAGCATTCGGATACCGATTTTGGTTTACAGAATATATATGTTTCAACAAATCAAGTCACGAACACTGCAGATTTCTATTGAACTCTATGACGAGATAGCATTAAAACCTTTATGGAAGTGTTATTTCAATTTGTTTCGTTTTGTAGAGCGACAGTATCCGACCTACAGCTAAAACGAGCGCATTCTGACCCTGCTATCTAAATTTGGTACCATTCACTCTAATATTGCAGTTCTAGCAAGCGGTCACCCTGTTGGTAATCATACTGTGTTGTTTTTATAGTGTGTTTATACACCAGAGTGTCAGGATGGATAAGGGGGAGGTTTGGGTACCCATCAAACCGTACGCCTACCACTGTTCAGTGTCTGTACCAAGTCAGACTACCATGACTCTCTGTTGTGTTCATGTTTGTGTTTTGCACTCTTTTATAACAATTTTTGTCTGGAATTATGTGAGTTGGGTTGCTGTAATTGATTGGTATGTCATTGTTGATCTGTCCTGTTATCCATTTGTTGTTTACTGATATAAATGAACAACAAAATGGATGACAAGAAACTTCCTCACAAACCAATCCATAAGCGCCATCCCAACGACAGAACTTCGGGAAAAAAATACCAACAAAGAGCACAAAACACAAACATAAACAAGCCTCTAAATCATGCATCATCTTATTAAGCCATAAAACGATTAATTCTATATATATAGGCAATGAGACTCCACTGTATAAGCAAAAAAGTCGAAATCAATCTAGAATTTAAAAAAGACATTTACTTACCATGGCTATTAAAAATGCGTTCCTGTGATATGGTAATGGAAACAAGTGGATTTTTAATCTCAGAGTATTTGGTCCATAATGATCTGCTACACTTCGTATATTAGGAAAGGCTTGTGCACAGTACGGGCATAATGGACAGATGTAGACATCTAGATCAATAGGAGCATTGGCATTCCCAGAATTGTATACAAAACCCACAGGTGCCTTGGGTATTGGAATTGTTGAATTCACAACTTGTAACAAACACACCAAGATCAATTTCCACAACATATCTGATGTATTTGTAATATATGAAATGTGAGCTTAACTATTTGATATCTGTTGATTTGACCACATGATTTGTCTAGTTATCAGCTAATAGATAAACAAATATCTGATTTGTTGTCATCAATTGAAATTAGGGCCTCTGTGGCCGAGTGGTCTAGGTAGTTCGTTATGACTACTAATGATCACTAGCCTGTCAATGCTGGGGTTGTGAGTTAGAATCTCACCTGTGGCGGGGTGTGTTCGACTCCGATCTTAATTGACAAGGATTGCCAATTTTCCTACCGAAGGTCGGTGGTTCTCCGGGTACTCCGGCTTCCTCCACCAATAAAAAACGGGCCGCCGCGAAATGACCAAATGTGCTGAAAACGGCGTTAAACCCCAACTAAACAAACAAACAAACAATCAATTAATAATAAAAAAAAAATGGAGAAACGACAATGAAAACACTTCCCACCCCCAAATAAGGATGGAAAACACTGTTTATGTTTCATATGTACATGTGTACAACCCAAATTCAGATAATATTTTTGTATGCTTTTTAATTGAAATAAATTTTCACAGATTTCAATGCACAAGATATGATTATTTCGTCGAATTAAAACTTATGAGGCCCAAAAATTGTTAAAGCCGAAACAATAGCTCAAAATTTTGAAGCGCAGATTAGCATGCAAACGGACCAAAATCGTAATGGTAATGCCTAATGGTATGATATATGGTCTTGCACAAAGTTATTAATGTATTTTCTGTGGTCTACATATGATTATCATGGGCTAGCTGTTAGTTAAGAGTAATTCTAATATGACCTGCTTCAACACTTTCAGTCTACATTCGTCGTAAAATATGATTATTTTGATTCCAACGGCACAGACGTCAGACGGCTTGTTTGGTAACGCCATAGTTAAGTTTCCCACAAGTTTTAACGACGTAATAGTATAACTTGTGTTATGTAATGGCTTCTCTGTGTTTGAATGCCTATGTTGCGGTGTTTCAAAATGTCGTAGAAACTGTCCTATTAGAATAGAAATAATTCACGGTGGCTTGAAAATATCATGATTTGACCATGGGTAAGCCCTTTATGCCGATATTTTACCACTCGCTGTCGCTCATGTCAAAATTTTAGCCATAAAGGGCATACCGGTGGTAAAATCAGGATATTTTGAAGCCACCGTGAATTATTTCTCAAATATTTTGTGAACCGGTACCTTTTAATCTTTTTCTATAATTGTTGCAGTAGTTAATAACAACGCACTAGAGAGGTTGTTTTCATTTATTATTATGATTAATTTTTTTTAAGAAAGGTACTATACTGGAGAGTCGAGTATTTTAGTCACCATTTTTTCTTTCAACTGGGTAACAAAACATTTTTCTTACATCACAATTTTATGTTCAATCTTTAGTTTACATTACATTCGTAACCATGGGTTATTTCTTGTAGAGCTTTGAAATCTTACTGTCCCATTCTGGATATTACATTATTCTCCTCATCCAAAAAGCGTATAAAGGCTAAACATAAATAAGAAAGCAATCTATTAACCAGTGGCTATACGTTTCTTGATGTTATAAAATAATTTTTTAGGGTATAATTTCAATAGCAGATATGTTTCGGTTAAAATTTTTCCAGAATGCTTTTCATAATTAGATGTTATTCAGAAAAAGATGAAACATGACGATCTGGTTTTTTTACCTCCCGATTTCTAGGTTATAAGGATGTTGTCTTAGTGATGCCCAACACATTTTACATATAGACAATCAATATGAGAAAATCGCCATAAGGCTTTTATAATGACCATAAGAGAGAACAAGACTTAAAACAGCACTAACAGATCATATACATGAAGTATCTATATTATGGTTGATTGCCGACTTCTTGATCAGTTAAATAAAGTAAGTGCCTGAACTGTGCATCGGCATCCGGGTGAGCTTCGCTCAATAGATAGGGTACCGGATATATTTCTAACCTTAATGACCAAAAAATCCGAAACTTTGGTCATTGAAATTAGAAACAAACAAAAATTAGTTTCCGGTATTGAACGCAACAATACAATAACCAGCCAGATGGATGAAATATTTTTAACGTCTAGTGCATGGCAATTATTAAATGCATACCAGGATGAGAACATCTTGATATGATAATAATATAACACCGCTTTGTACTAGACCAACAGGCTGAGTCGGATTTTTAACGTGCTAGCTCACGAGGTAACTGTCCGTACCAAAATACCAACGAGTGAGGTTCAATATGCATTTTTTAGGCAAATACTTTCGTTAACATTAATGAGGCTGGGATTCTGACATATTGAGGTTTCCCAACGTTTCTTTTGGAAATTACACAAATACGCAGCTCATCTGGAACACTGCTGTTAAAACTGATTTTCTGATTTTTCATATTTGTTTGCTTTTATTTAATTACTTAGTACCAGGGTAATTTCTTTTGTCTCATTTAGTTCCTTTATCTGTAACTGTATCTGTCCCAGTCTACAACCCTTATGTCTATTTACTTCTCACAACTTTAATTTATCAAAGGATAAACACAATGTACTCGAAAAGATATTTTTATTGGACACTACATAGTTTCATGGACATACATGTATAATGTGATAAGACGGTTACTATATTAATTCTAACTGTGGTTATTTCGTTCTAAACGTCAACATCGACATCCGACGTTCGGAATACAGGCTTCACCCTTTGTGCAACATTCTACTTTTCCAGGTAGGTATTCGCATTTTTTGGTCCCAACTTTACAATCCCCTCCAGCCGTTAACTAAAATGTAAATATATGTTCATATCAATTAAAAATAAATGTTATATTTTCGTAATGTACAGTGTCATAATACAAATAACAAAAAAAGAACATTTTCCTTATTCTGAAAATCTCAGCAAAACGAGACAACGTTCAATAGGTTTTTTGGAGGTTTGGGCACCCATAAAACCAGTTTAACACCACCATTGGGTCTGTACCAAGTCAGACTATCCTGACTGTCCGATGTTTCTGGTTTTGTGCTGTGTTTTGTTATTTTTTTTTATGTCGGAGGGTCTGTCGTTTGGGTGGAGTTTACTGATTGGTATGTCGTTATTGACCTTTGGCCTTTCCTACACAACGGTTCGTTGTGGGGTTTTCAAGGTGGATCAACAGCCCTAACCACCCGACAAGCACTAAATGGCATCAGAAACACTGGTGTCAAAAATAAAACAATAATAAGAAGAAATTGTATCCAATAAAAATACATTAATGTTATTTAATAAAAAAATATATATAAGAAAACAAACAAACATGTTTAAAACTTTAGCTATGCTTTAAGATTTGGTCTTTCAAGTCAAAGTAATGTTATACTGTATAAAGTAGGCTATACTTTATCTTACCAGTCGTGAAGGTTTCAATAAAGGGTCAATAACTTTACTCCATTCCGATAATGTCCAAGATGGATCTGCAGGTACTACAACGTCATTTAACATAAATGTTGGTGTTCCAGTTACTCCCCCTGGAATTAAACAAAACGATCACGTTTTTAAATCTTAAACAGAAGCAAAGTTACATAAGATTGTTAACAAAATGATTGTTGCAAAGTCACTGTGGTTATACGAAGAAACTAAAATTTTAAATTTATGACACTATAAATGGAATAATACCAAACACACTGACTTTAATTATTCAAAGGAAAAGAAAATTTAAAAATTATTTTTTATGGTCGTTAGATAAGCGGGAAAAGGGTATCAACCTATTTGAAAATACTAAAACATACTAGAGGCGGCATATTTCCATGCAATACGGCGATCTTCATTTACGTTTTGATCATTAGCCAGCCTAAGAAATTCAGTCTGACTAATTCCCATGCCCTTTGCCAGTCCAGCCATTTTCCTGAAAAAGTTAAGAGTGAATGTTTTGTCAGATAACTAGTACGTGGAAATTATATTCCTATTTTCCTATTATCTGAGGTCACAAAAATAATTACAGTAAATAATTCTCAGATAACAATGCTGTTTTTTTTACTTTTTCACTAACACAAACATAAGAAACTTTGTAACTTACATGATAATTTCAGCTTGTGTAAGCGTCTGATTTGAAAAAATATCGAGATTCTGGTACACTGTTTGTGTCCAAGGATATGTAGAGTTGCCCTTTGTAATTTGGTCTACTGATTGAGTTCCCTGAAAGAGTAGATGATATGAAATATAATATGTTTTTTTGTTTTCACACAAGTTTTACTGGTAAAGGTAAAGAAAATAAACTAAAGAAGATGAAGAACATTCATAACCAAAACCATTTTTTGCTGCAAGTGAGTTTATGTGTTTTCTTTCATTTGACAGTAAAATAGTTTTGGAAATATTCCAAACAGTTAAATAAAATGATTGGTAATTGACCAAACAAAATGACTGGTAATTGACCCAATCGCCCGTAAACGTGATCTTTGCGGGTATAACACTTGAACTAATTAATGATTAAACACGGATGTTCTATTTGTTATAAAAGTGCATTCCAAGCGTCTTCAATGAAAAATAGTAAATAATTAATGGTTATGACTGAATCAAATACAGGTGAAAGTGGCCCTACTCCTAGAGGAACCCAGTTTATAATGTTTTGGGTTTTGTGGATTCGCCATTATATTACTAAACTGTTTCAAATTCAAATGACTCCCCAGCAAAAACGTTACCACGTTCTAGAACATAACCCGTTACAAAAATCCACACAATTCTCAAGTAATTTTAACAAATAAACTATTTACTCACCATTGCAACTAAAAATGCATTCCTGTGATAAGGTAACGGAAATAGATGGATTTTTAACCTCAGAGTACTTTGTCCGTAATTATCTGCTACTTTCTGTATGTTAGGAAAGGTCAGCGCACTGTCCGGACATAATGGGCCTAAGTAGACATCGAAATCGATAGGTGCATCCGCATGACCAGAATTAAAAACAAACCCCAAAGGCCTCTTGGGTATTGGAATTTGTGAAAAGACAACGTGCAGAAAACACAACAGGAATAATTTACCGAACATATCTGATGTAAATGAAGAATGCCGTGTATCCCAATTTCATAAACTATTTCATATCTGTTTATTTTAACACATGATTTGTATGATAATCAGCTGATAGATAAACTATTTATCCCGTGGTACATCTCTTAACTTCACTACTTGTATGTCAGGGTGACTTGACACTATTTGTGAAAAAAAAGAATATTTTAAAAAGTAACTATTATACATGAAAAGTATAAAATACCATGAAATGCCAAACGAGGGAATTCAACTTCGTTCCATTTTATAAATCTTAAGTGAATGAAGGCCACCGAAACAAATTAAACAAAACGGAAAAAAAGATTTTGCAAATACTATTAATCAACCAAACCACTAATCGAGTACGATAGGCATGCTTCTCCTTTCTATGCAATGTCCCTTTTTCCGTACTAATGATTACGTAAAAAGATACAAAGCACAGATCGACAATGTATAAGACCCTTTATAAACATTTTCCAACCAACAGAATAAATTAATAACTCAACAAGTAGAAGAAAAGAAGAAAAAAAGAAAAAATCATTGTAAAAAAACACATATTTTATACAATCCCGTTCAGCATTATTTTTAGTATATTATCCTTGATAATAACATGTTAAACCCAACATATTAGTTTAGGAATTTTGAACCATATTGATATGTCGAACTACAGAGTTTTTTTTAAGTTTTATTAATTTCCTTTTTTAACCACCTTTCGGGACCATCATTTTCTTAGGCATATTATTGTTATCCAAAATATTTTTTAAAGCGATTTAAAATTTTTTTTTATCATTTCAATATTCATTTATTCATGTGCTACATGTAATAAGAAAAGTCATAAAGTCCGCCATTAATATAGTAACCATGCAACTTATTAACCTAGTCTGCCATTAATATAGTAACCATGCAACTTATTAACCTAGTCTGCCATTAATATAGTAACCATGCAACTTATTAACCTAGTACCTAGTACGGCTCTGCCTTCTATCCTGCTACATTATTAGTTAATTTACTTGTATAAATGTTGCGTTTCTTAAGGGAACTAGTACAAGTAGCTTGTGAAAATTGATCAAATATGATCATATATATTGATCCTGTATTTATCTTCGCGCTGTCGTCTTGGATCTTGGCTTCAATTCGAGACAATTCTCGACCCAATACAACTGCCATTAGATATAAAACAGGATTCGAAAACACCCTTTAATATCAAAATAGACAACATTCGGGTATAGAATTGTGTATTAAGTATCGTTTTCCTTCTGTTGGAATGAGCCGAGATCTTAAACACAAAGTAGCTTCAGATAATTCGTTTTGTTACTTTTAAATTCAGTTTACGTTGTTCATATTTTCCACGACATATATAAACATTATGATTTCTAAATGATTTCTTCCTGAAACAATATTTAACAAATAGTTCATGAAATTGAGGGTCATATGGCAGTATATGGACCGACTGTTCGCCCGACAAAAATTGTATGGACCGAAGCGAAGCTGAGGTCCATATAATTTTTGGAGGGCGACCAACCGGTCCATATACTGAAATTTGACCCGAAGTGTCATGAACTATTTGTTATATTATACTTTTCTGGGATTTAATCGAATTTAATCGATCTCGCCAAAACGAGGCGGTCCATATAATGTACAGCCGGTCCATATAGCATTATATGGACCGACTTAGATAACATAGATAAATAGAGAAGTAAAAATGTAAAAGTATAATATAATTCAATACAACTTTATACACCCTGTTGGTGGGAACTATTTGTAACATATAACATAACTGAAAAGTAGAATATTTTTATAGTGATTAGATATCATTGTTCTGTTTTAAACATCGAGGACTTCAAGTATATCATATAAAACCAATAAAAACAAATGCATACTTTTGGTGGGCACTATTCAAGCAAATGAATGAAAGGAATGTTATTATAGAGTGTCCTACAATTTCACCCGGAATGATGATTTCTTCCTGTTATTTGATACTTTAAACACCTTGATAATGGAAATTATATTTACAAGTGACTGAACAGGACAGCAAACTATAAATTATACTGCGTCCTACTATTTCACATATATCAAAGGTGTGTTTGTCGTTTAAAGAGGACACATATACCCAAAGAGCAAACGATTAGACAGACAAACCCGGGAAGACAAATGAACAACAACAAGCATAACAAATAAACAATGAAACTAAAAAACAATGAACAATACAAACTCCTATAAATATCAGGAGTGAACTCAGGTGCTAAGCAAGGATACGTAGTTCCTGCTCCGCATACGGCATCCGTCGTGAAGTTCAACAAAGTCAACCTGGTGGTAGTCACAAATCCGTGGAGGTACATGAAATGTTACGACATTTTGAACAGGTCCAACATCATATTCTTTAGTTCTTGTGTCAAATATTTATCGTAATAAATTGATGAGTGAGAAACACAAATATTTATTTAAAAAGTTGGGTTTAAACAATTTTTACATATACTTTTATCATGTTTAGTCAGAATTTTCCCATGACCTGTCCAGTCGTACATATTATTTCATGTCTCGTATAAATGAAGTAGATTCAAAGAAATATAACAAGAAGGTCGGTTCGGAAAAGCTAATCAGCTTTGACTGCTAGTGGAAAGACTCAAAGAGAATTTACAACGAATCACATGCCGACCCTTTCAAAGTATTGTTACATGAGGTCAGGATTTAGAATAAATAAGAAATCTCAACTTAAAGTTTCATTAAAGTCTTTTTGTAACACTATCAATAAAAATACAAAACTGAAAAAAAGCCGATGATCAAGTTATAATTTTTGCATTAATACTATTTTTTTTTTTTTTTTTTGGGGGGGGGGGACTATTTTCGTGATGCGTGATAGGGGTATTTTTATGCGTCGATAACGAATAACACATCCAATGATAAACTTCCAAATTTTGAAGAATAAAAAAGAAAAAAAGAAAATAATCACGAAGCAGCATATCGGAATTTATAAACACATCTTTTCCACAGTCGTTCCGTTTTTTTTTTTTTATAAAATTCCGTGAATTTACAATCCTTTTGTCTTATGTAGGGGGTCAGTCTATTTAATTTCACATATGGCATATTTACATGTCCAGATCATTCGCATACAATTGATGAAATGAAGCGATATCGTCTCAAAAGCAGTCGTGGACCAGGACTGCTCTAATTCTTGACCAGAGCTGTTTTAAAAAGCAGTCGTGGACTGGGATTGCTCTAATCCTTGACCAGACCTGTTCTTCTTCCTGGCCAGAATTGTTCTTGACCTGAGCTATTCTTCTTCAGAACTACTCTAAGTTAACTTATAACAGCCATTGTGCTCTAAGTTAACTTGGTGAGAGGTTATGTCTGCATCTAACTGTAAGTCCAGAAAAGTTGTTCGATTCTAATACCCTTGCAACTGTAGAAGTCTTTCGTTTGAATTTTCACTTCATTCAGGAATTGATGAATATACACGTAGTCATTAGTTATATAATCTTATCCAATAAGCGTTGAAACTATGGATATTGATTCTAGTTCTCAAATGTGTTAAAGGCAAAGGAGGTTTGTATCTACATTATTCACAGAATTTTAAAAACTCTTCCAGATAAAAGATATCAAAATGAAAATGTTTACCTAATTTTTGTACATTTTACACGTATGTACTTTTGCAAGAATGTCCAAAAAAAATGCATCACATTATTGCATGTGAAGAGTTATCAAATTCCATTCTCCTTTTTGGTCATGATGCGGAAAAAATTCAATTCATTTTGGACTAGTGTTTTGAAATGTACGTTTTTGGTTATAAAATGAAAATTTCTAAACAGAATACAAAGAAACGGATATACTGCAATGGGTATTTTATTATAACGCAACCTCTTTATACTTAAGAAAAAACATGCATGTAAAACTTATTGGTCCATGGGACAATACTGAAATTTTTGACATACTGTCAAGTGCCAAGAATTTTATATGGGGACGGGTAAATCATCTTGTTGTGACTGAACTGTATTACTGTTTCCGAATTCCTTAGCTTGTGCACATGTGTATGCAACTGGTAATGCATAATCTTCCTCCTCGTACTGATACACATTGTTCTTACAGTCTTTTCTCTTTAAGATTTTTATTTTTTGGTGTACTGCCTCACAGCCTTGTTCACCATTTGATCCCACACATGAATAACAATTGGTTTTTGCATAATCAATGAGTTTTGGATATCTGAGATTATCTGAATCTGAAGCAAAATACCAAGGACATGATGATCGTATCATTACTGAGTATGTTCCTTTCACGTGAGTACTGGGACACTGTTTGCTTATTTCATGTGTATTTGTTATCATGGTAAATAAATGTTCATATTCAGTCTCTAAATTGGTCCAAATGTATGGAATCAGCTCGTATATCAAGTCCATTGTTTAATTCTGCAAAACGTTTTTGTAAATCTTTTATACTTGGTTCTGAACATTGGGCTTGACTGGAAGTGGCTTTGCTGTCGATATATCTCAACACACTGCATGTAAACAATATACAACTTGTCACCTGTTGAATACAAAATAAGTAACTAAAATATAGTTCCAAAATGCAGTGTTTGTTTGTCTCAGCAAGAAGTCACCTTCTTGGAAGTAATATACGGTTTAAAGTATATAAATATTAGACATTCAACCTAGATAAGAGGGCAGTTGTATATCCGAATATTCCATTTTTAGTGTCTGTACCAAGTCCTTGGCTATCTTGACTCCTTGTTGTGTTTGTGTTTTATATTTGTTCTGTTCATGTCATTTTGTCATTTTTCTGACCGGGAGGACTTGGATGTTGTTTGTTGATTGGTGTGCCATCAAAATGAAATATGTTTGTTAAACCTTTCTTTATGGTTATTTATTCACAACCACGGATATAGAAGTATCAAATATTAGTGTATTTCTACTATTCTAGGAGTTAAAACGATGACCTGACCTAGAGACGTTGTTTTTAAATATTCCATCCTCTTTCTGTAAAATATCTATTTAAAGCATGAGTAAAAATCATGCTACATGTATAATTATTTAACAATTGACGTATCGACATCATTTTTAGATTAAATGTCCGGGGCATTTTGTTGTCCCAGTTTCTCCTTCCCCATTTGAACCGTTAATATGGATTCAAAAGCAATTGACAATAAGTTATCGAATAGTTCTTTTGATTTACAGTAATCAATATTTTTATTATGTTTTTTTAATTAAAAGTACACCTCTACGATGTCAACTAAAATTATGTTTGTCATATAGTCTAAACTTAAGTTAGAATAAGAAAAAGTTCAAGAGGAAATAATAACAGTTTATATTGTTGTTTATTCAAAACTAAATTTTAAAAATATTTTTCAAGAAAATAATACTCTCCTTCCTGATATCAGATACTTACAATATATACACCCTTCATGATAACATTTCAGTGTATCAATTGACCGGAAAATTTTATATCACCATTGTCCCAACAATGCGATGTCCTGTATTGAGGTATACTTCTCGTCAGATACAAGGATATAAGGAAAGTTAACTACTAGTAAATCAAGTCGGTGTTATTTCCGGTATTTATTTTTTAAATGAAGATTACAGGAAATGTCAGCAATGACAGATCAATCATAAAACAACTTGCCATGTTACACTGTATTCACAATATAAGATCATCATAGTCACTTTCTTATACATGTTATAATTTAACTGAAAGTATAATTTCAAACAAGATTGTAGGTACATTTGTACATGTTAACCATTCAATACAGTCCTCCTTCGTGGTTCTAAATTATTCAAATGTATTTTTCTAGCATTTTGTTTGTCCCGTGTTCACATTTTGAGGAACGGCAAAAGAAAAGAATAGGATAGGAAGAAAGTACCTAAGACCAAAATCTGAATTGATAACAAATGTTTTTGTGTCGAATAGTTTCATTTTGTCTAGTCAAAAACAATATCAATATTTCAAGGAAGTAATTTTTAGAGATAATTATTTAAATTGTTACTGAACAAAACGTTTTCTGGGCAAAATATATATTGAAAAATCGAAAATCTTTGATACATATTGTAAGCAATTTCCCTTGTTTTATTTATGGAGTGCACGGTCCCACGGCACCCGACAATACTAAAATAGGCCTTTGGATATATAAAGATATTCAGACATGTGAATCATGGTGTTGTGTCAGGAATTTACTTTTCCTTTCTAACCAGGTATTTAATAGTAATTAAAGTTTAGTTAGATGAAGATTTATTTAGAAATTTTTTCACAATCAATTTCTAACATTTTGGTTCTTATACTCAAAATTGTTTTTTTTTTCATTTTGACTTATATTTACTTGTCATTTTCTTGGATACTGTACAGTGTACATAAATGATATTAGAACCAAAGGAGGACCAGAAACTACACTTGAAGTCATGGTTAGCTTTTTACTTTGGCAAGATTTTGATACTATATTTTGAAAACGGATCTTTTATATACGAATTTTGTCGGAACTCAATTAGGAACTGTTCCGTAATTTTCAAATTATATATAAAGATATATAGTGTATCCCCAAACAATTCACAAGAGGCGTGTATGGGCCATTTAATTTAAAGTTTATGCAAATGATATTTCGCTCTAAAATAATAATAAGTTATTACCCCAAAAAGTTGCCCCGTTATAAGAAGTATTTTCATCAACCCAGTCAGCCAGAACATCTGGTAAATGAAGGTATAACATTACAATGTTATAAAATTCAGTATATTCCAGTAAGATAATCTCTTCCTATTATCTAAAAACAGTTTGTCAGACAATAAATCTGTACAAATCAAATTATATCACATAAATGATAAGAAAAACCCACGCATGTACTTGACGAGTGTTCATGAAAAGGAATAGTGATTCCAACAGGGGTTCCTATCCCGGGTTTGAACATCACGTAATTATGATATAAATTCTAATTATGAATAAACATAAAGTGAATAATTATGGTAAATGTTATTATACGGTAAGTGCGATAATATTTACCAATTAGATTTTCGTCATGTGTTATCTTCTTGATTTTAAACAATAAATATTGGATATAGCTCTAAAGACGTACGCCCAGAGGGGGGGTATACC
This sequence comes from Mytilisepta virgata, assembly GCA_028015205.1. Lineage (NCBI taxonomy): Eukaryota > Metazoa > Mollusca > Bivalvia > Mytilida > Mytilidae > Mytilisepta > Mytilisepta virgata. Next base: position 16,453,506 of record CM051520.1, on the reverse strand, counting down.
CAATTTATACGATAATGCTTTGTAAATACAAATGTTTGCTTTTAATAATTTGGAAGGGAAGTCTTTCAGAAATTTCACCTTTAGCAAAAGTAAATGATTTATCCCCGGTTACATTTTAGGCATCATGGTATAAATAAAGTGAAATAAAGTTTGGTTTCATTTTACATACAAGACTATGTTGCTAAATATTATAATAGATTTGAGATTTTGAATAAACTCAAGTGTTTAAACACGGAAGTGTTATACTACTCATTCGAGTGCTACCCACCCCCTCCCCCCCTAAAAAAACAAAAATAAAACACGTATGGTAATAAACGGTAGGATGAGCTTTTCTTTTGAATTCAAGAGGGATTAATTCAAGATATTTTGTATACACAGGCCAGGAGATCAAAATGAGCAATCTCAAAACCTGTGCTCATTCTGTTAAGCACTGAGACAATTCAAGTGTTCCTTAGATAATTCCCTACAAGTAACATATCTTTTATCAGACTGAAAATTCTCACACCAACAGGAATAGATTTTCTAAACAAATAAAAATAATTATTTAACATCCTCTCTGTGAAATGAGAAAATAACATGAAAAAATATCGTCAAAAGCATACCAGCGAAATTGGTCAAATGTAAAGTATATCAGATAATAATAAAAAAGAAGGGAAATTCGGTAAAACAGTAACATAGAGAATACAAAACTGCAAGGATTTAAAGAACAAAAAAGGACTTACATCAGATACTGTGTAAGGGAGTCCGATATTTCCCTTATGTGAAATAGCCTATCATCATGTTGGCTTGGTCCATTGGCCGTCAGCACACACTCTATATATAAAAATTGAAAGATTTACCCATTAGTGTTTTATGACTTGTAGATTATTTTCTACCAAGAAATCCTTATAGGGCTGAATACTACAACCATTTGTTTTTTGAAAGCAGTTTATAATTTTAAGCAAAACCCCTTTGATTCATTAAGATTTAATAATTAAGAACTTTTAGTATAGATAGCGTATCTTTGTCAACTACTTTCATTTTTCATGACCAAACGCGAGATCCGGAGACGAACAATTTTTTTATTGATAATTATGTAAATGGTAACAAAATGGAAAAATGTAAGGTTTCAGAAGACAAAATAATTTGAAATTCGAAAAAACATTGATGAAGGTCACTATCTTCTAAACTAGAGAAGCAGATGTATGGTACTTGGAAATCAATTTCATGGCATAACATCGGAAAACGATTTCATGATCATATATATATACGTACATGTAGTGGAAACTAAATATAGGACAAACAAAATAAATAATAAAATAAAACAACATAAATTAAATAAATAAAACATATTGAAAAAAGCTAAGTAGTGTTTACATGGTCAAAGAAGGGAAATACCGTTCATGTTGGAAATGAAAAATAATCTCTTTTGTCTTACATTTCAGTAATGTTTCAGTTATGTAGAGTACCCTTCAAAAATTAGCAAATGTCACTGTTTGTGTTTTCTGTTTACGTTTCAGGTCCCTTTAATCGCAATACTTTATTAAAGACATCATCCAAGTTCCGAAAGATGCCACGAAAGATCTTTATGTAGTTCAGATAAATTATTTGATAGCAATTTTGATGCGTAAGATGCGCATATTTTGTCGATTTACGACTCATTAGTTTGCTCAATGTCTACTATGTTAGAAACCAAATTGACAATACATAAAGTTGAAGGGCAAATTAAAAAATGCCAAAATGACCAAAAGGGGAAAGCCAAAACCATCTAAGAACACGAGTTTTCACATTGAACATTTTTGTAACAGTAATTTGAAAGTATCAATTTCAGGCTAGTACTGAAATACTAGCAACTAAGCTGGTGATACCCTCGGAGACTTGGAGTCAATTACCAGCGGTATCTACTCAGTGGTAAAAATAAATACAATAGATACCAATTTTGATGCATAAGATGTGCTAGGCATATATTCCGATTTATCCAAATACAGGGGGAAACTCAACAATAGAGTTGGACGATAAGTCCTTAAGTAAAGTCTAAAAATGCCAAAGGGACATTCGAAGGAGGGAAAAATCGAAACAGCTGACAAACTCCGGAGAACAACGAAGACAATACCAAAACAATATATGCATTACAATTAAAAACAGGTCCATTTTCATTTGGGAAACGGTTTTTCCATACCTGTCAACCAAGTCATGATGACGTCCATAAAGTTTAATTAAGGATGACTCCAACTTAGGAGCAAAATACCCCTGTCTGAGCAACTTTTCAGTCAGGAGCCCGGCTCTGCCCAAGAAGACAATTTATATGTCACAAGCTCTGGAATAACGTACGAGTTGTGAAATATATACTCCATACGGTGGCGCCTATGGAACATTGCCGCTCAAAAATGGAAGTTGACGACTGGAAAGTCAAAGTCATCCCGTTTGTCGTAAAGTCTGGTGTTAATTTATAGGTGAAGGTCAAGATAAGATGCAAACTTGGCAGTGTCTGTGGTATCCTTAATTTCGAGCTCATTGGGATAGATGAGATGTAAGAAATTCCCAAAACGTGAATTGTTGAGTGATAAAACATCATCTATCTAGCGGATGCTGAAATTAAAAAGTACGTGCTAACTTCTTCCGTTTTTTCTTAATAAGCCCGTCAAAGAAGTCGGCCAGGAGTGGAGCACAATTCGTACCCATAGGAATGCCAATTGTCTGTTGGAAATCACGTCTAACAAACTGAACAAATATGGTGTCGATCAAAAATTCAATAATCAGGACAATTTCGTCCTCTGTACATTTGGTTAGATTTAGAGTGGTTTTTAACAAAGTATGATTTATCTCTACCAATGACATTTTTTATCTGTGTTTTTTCCCATGTTTTATCTAGTACTATGTATGTTAATTTTTCTTGTTTCGCATGTTTTTTATCCGCGATGTAAACTTTTATAGTCATGGGTAAAATTATTCATGTTTCTTTCTTGTACTAACAGGGTAATTATTATCGACGTTCATTATAAGTTGAGCAGTTTTAAACTATACATTCATAAAGTTTAATACCACCAATTTGAGCATAATTATTTGCTAACTGTCATAACTCTGCTGCAGTTCATGCTTTTACCAGCTACGTCTTTAAATTCATACCGCTGTAAGTTAGGTTAAAAGCTTTGTCAACAGTTGTACATTTCTAAGTGTTGTTAACGAATATTTGGAGTATGATGTTTGTTTCAGAAATTTTGTTGTTTCGATTAAATTTCTGAACAACCTATTAATACATTTGATGTATGACCAAACGCTTGTTTTATAGTGTGGTACATTCCCCAAATTGAAGGATGTATTAAGATCTCTTTATGTACATTTTTAGTTCATTTCAGGATTGTTGTTTCATTGACGTTTAGCCAATGACGCCATTTATTTAAACATATGCAAAAAAAAAAAAACTATAGGCTCCAAGGAGACTGTATTCCTCATCTGGATTCAATTTGCCGATCAACAGATGTAAAAGCAGTAACTGATTGGCTACTTGGTTGGTGATTGGGATCAATGGACTCTTGGTTGATATTAGACCATCTACACATAAATACCATTGCTTCTAAACTTGATCAAATTTCACAGAAGACTTAATGAAGTGCTGTTTTTTGTCATATGTTAGGCTGGGTTGGATATCGTAGTTGGCATTCATCGGATTAATACCTAAAAGGATCATTACTGCCAATTTTTGTTTCATTTTTCTCAGCCGTAACAGTGTAGATTTTTAATTGAATTTTCTTAATAGGTTTTATGTTTAAGTAACTTATGTTAGGTGGTCAGGGTCATCAATAATGAACAAGATCTACTCTAGTTACCATCTTGGTTAGAATTTTATGTTACATGTGATTAAAGAAGGCCCCCAAGGACCATAATGTGCCAACTTCGTTCCAATAGGCGCAGTTGTTTTAGACAAGAAGTTTTTTTAACGAATTTTCTGACAAAGACATAAACAGTTAAACCAAGTTTGGCTGGTTTAAGTTCCGTCTGACTCAGTTGTTTAAGACAATAAGATTTTTTCGGTGAATTTCTTTTAGGGCCATATTTTAAACTTAGTTCGGTCGTAGTGGCCATCTTGGCTGACATACAAGGTTATTAATTCTGTAAGTGGAGCACCCAAGACCCATTGCTGCCAACTTTGAATCCAACTGTATCAGAGGTTTCAGACGAGAAGATTTTAAATGAAATATCTCATAGGGACCTATCTTTAACTAACTTCAGCTGTGGCAGCAATCTCAGTTGAGAGGCCTGGTCATTTTACACAACCGCTAAAGAATGCTATCTAAGGACCATTACTGCTAAGCTTCGTTCCCATTGGCTACGTGGTTTCAGACAAAAAAATGTTTCTATTAATTGTCCCATAGGCTGGGTCCTGTGTTAAACTAATTTCGGTTGTGGGGGTATTTTAAACAAGATTTTTCAATGAATTTTAAATAAATTTTTCCATAGGGTTCTATCTTACACTAAGCTTTCCTGTCACGGCAATCTTGGTTGAAAGTCCAGGTCATCGAAAACATTTCGAAAAGAGGACCATTGCTCCCAAGTTTGCTTCCAATTGTCAAACATGTTTTAGACAAGATTTTTCATGCATTTTCCCCTTTAGGATTATAAGTTGGTTGTGCAGCAAACTTGGTTGGCAATCCAGGTGATCAGACGTAAATCGACGAAATGTGCAAATCTTGTGCATCAAAATTGGTATCAAAGAATTTTATTTAGAAGGTTACCATCAAGGACCATTCAACCAAAGTTTTCCCGTGGTTTCAGAGGAAAAGTGGTGACAATAGCTCGTATACCCCTTTGAGTCAGACGAACTAAAAATTACACACAATATTTTATATCGTTACAGCCAGTAGATTTGCATTAAGAGTTCAAAATTTTTCTTATCAAGGTTTTTTAAATAGACAAAAAAAAACATTCAAACTATGATAAGTATTTTTTAAAAACACCACATAACATTCAAAATTAAACATAAAAATTATTGGTCCATTGGACCATACTGAAATTTTGACGTACTGTCAAATTGGTTCTACGTGCCAAGAATGTTATATCGGGACGGGTAAATCTTTTTTTGGTGGCTGAGCTTTATTACTGTTTCCGAATTCCTTAGCTTGAGCACAAGTATATGCAACTGGTAGTGCATAATCCTCCTCCTCGTACTGATACACATTGTTCTCACAGTCTTTTCTCTTTAGGATTTTTATTTTTTGATGTATTGCCTCACATCCTTGTTGGCCATTTGATCCTACACATGAATAACAATTGGTTTTTGCATAATCAATGAGTTTTGGATATCTGAGATTATCTAAATCTGAAGCAAAATACCAAGGACATGAGGATCGTATCATAACTGGGTATGTTCCTTTCACGTGAGTACTCGGGCACTGCTTGCTAATTTCATGTGTATTGGTCAAGGTAAATAAGTGTTCATATTCAATCTCTAAATTTGTCCAAACATATGGAATCAGCAAGGCTCGTATGTCAAGTCCATTGTTTAATTTTGCAAAACGTTTTTGTAAATCTGCTACACTTGGTTCTGAACACCGGGCTTGGTTGGTAATGGCTTTGCTGTAGATACACGTCCACACGCAGCATGCGATCATTATATAACTTATAACCTGCTGAATAAAAAAAATAATTTCAGAATAATCCAGGAAAGGTTGTTCTTGCTAACAATTGGTTTGCTTTACACATACTGGAGAGACAGAATAGATAAGGGAAGGTTTGGATATCCGAGTTAACTTTACCGTTTTTAGTGTCCCCACCAATTCAGACTATTTTTTCTACTTGCTATAGATGTATTGGTTCTTTTCATATCATTTTTTGAGAAGATTCACATGGGTGTTGTTTGTTGTTTGGTGTGTTACATGTGTATTGTTAACCTTCCCTGGAATCACCTATTTTGCAAAATCCATTAGGATCATTTACTCGTAAAAGTAAAACGTATTTCATTACATTTATGGCATTCGTACCAAGTATGACCTGTGAGATTCGTTCGGACCATCAAACCTATACCATGGATATATGTATTTCCTATGCAGTCATTTCTAAGTGAAAGCAAACAAAAACAAAACAAAAAAAAACAAAAAACAAAAAACAAAAAAATAAAAACAACTTTTTTATCGGGACAGAAAAATTATTTTCAGGTCATATTTCCCCCACATGCTGTATGGCACTGTCAATTTTCCATATTTGAACAACTTCATTAACTCGACTGAATACCGATAACTCCAACAGATTTCGACGGTCCCTTCGAAGTTCTACTGTATATATTAGTGTCTGACCACTGTGTTTGGAGTTAAAATGCTGAACTGACCTGGCACAGATGTTCTTTTTAAATATTCCATTCCCCTAATATAACGTTATTTTAAAATGTAATTTATTATTATTTTATTTATAAATTTATTTATTCATTTTTCTGTTAAAAATATTACTTGAATATACATTTTCTTAACTGGTACCGGAAAAAGTACACCAGGATAATGTATACATAAAAGTATATATATGATCACAAAAATCGTAAAACACATATTAATTATGTCACTTTTGAATGAAAGCAATACAAAAGTTACATATTAATCAGATGTGACATTTCCTGAATATTATTTTTTATAAAGGAATTGACCAAGATAACTGTTCTTTTTTAAAGGCTTCTTTTCTTCTTTTCTAAGTTGCCATAAATACAGACATACAGTCAAATCTCGATTTCTCGAACCCGAATGGCTCGAATACCACCAATTACTCGAACCAATTGCTTAGTCCCATAAGTGAATATTCCATTTTATTAAGCAGCAATCACTCGAACAAAATGTATTTCTCGAACTAATATTTACGGCCCCTTCGAGTTCGAGCTACCGAGGTTCTACTTTATTTTTTTCAAGAAAGTTGTCTAAAATTTCTTTTTAGAAAGCAAATATAAAAGAAAAAAGTAAAACAAAAGTGAAAGATGTTTTTGTATATTAATGTTTTTTGGATTCCATAATTTTCAGAATTTTTAATAAAATGCCAATTTTAAGTATAAATTTCAAATAATTTCGTACAGTTGGCTCTTGACCATAGAATGGGTGTTTTGGTGTCTTGATTCTCAGTGACATTTATATTTCTTTAGCAAATGTTGATACAAAAGGTCTTCTAATAGATATACGTTAAATTATGTATTTTTTTCGCGATGTTTACTTTAGTAAAAATTTACGGAATATGTGTCTTTTAAAGTAGCTATTATAAATCTAATAATTCTTTAAATCAACAATAATTAAAGCTCGTTTATTATATAGACTTATTATAATCTTAAAGATTTTACTTTTGGCATTAAAGATACAAGAATCAAAACGGAACTGGAAACAAAACTTACATTTGAAATCATGGTCGGTTTTGTACAGTTGCTTTATACTTTAGTTCAAAAGACAACACTGGTATATGATTCTTTATTGTGAAAAACTGGACATTTATATACGAATTTATCGCGGATTTGTTCCGTAATTGTTCAAACTTTGTAAATTTTGTTTGTACTGTTGACGAATTATCTGTCATCATAAGCAGTAAGCATTTGAAAGAGATACCTTTTGACCAATAAACAATTTCCTTTTCACTTTCAAAGAAGACCATTGGCACATATTACATGAACTACTAGACGGAAAGAAATCTCTGGTGCATCCCCTTGCAGTTAACAAGAGGGGTTCTAAGGAACATTTGATAAAAACAAATTATATGTATGATTTGTATTCTGTTTTTAATCTTGAATTCAAATCTGAATATTCTCAAGTCGTTGTATTTTTCTACTAAGATATGCCACTAATTAAAAGATATTCAATTTGATAATAATGGACATGTACATCTCACAGATATAAATTATCACCCTAAATAGTTGCCCCATTATAAGTTGCAATGTCATCAACCCAGTCAGCCAGCACATCTGGTAAAAGACCGTATAAAATTCAGTAAAGGTATGTTTCAGTAAGAAAATCTCTTCCTTTTATCATATGACACTTTGTCAGACAATACATCTGTAACGATAAACCTTTTCATATTAAACGTAAATGTACGTATGCACATCAAAAATGTTCATGGAAGGGAACAGTGCGTCCAAGACGACCACAAGCACGGGTTTGGGTATTATGTAATTACATTATGAATTTAAATATAAATGAAAATATTATAGTGATTTTTATTACAGGGGTAGTGGGATAATGTTTACCAATTGAATTTTCGTCATCTGCTATGTTCTCAGTTTTGAACAGTAGGTAGTGGCTATAACCCTTAGGTGTTTGCTCGATCGATAGGGGCATATCCAACATCTATGATAATTTGCAAAATGCAAAAAGTTTTAAATTGTAAATAAATTTAACCTTTTCGAAATAAAAGCCTTCCTAAAATACCTTCTTATGCAAAACAACTATTAATTTAGAATTTCATCGTTAGGAACATTTTCTTTTGAATTCACCAGGAAGTTATTCAGGTAATACAAGTAACCATGTTCTTTGTAAATTGATCCCATAAAATAAATCCCAAATTTACCTATGAAAATCGCCCAGTTCCTTGGATTATTGCCGACAAGTACATGTAATCTTGTGTCAGGTAGGAATTTCTCACACCAGAAAGCTTAAGAAAAAGTGTTATACCATACAACTTCACGTCGTTTAAAAGGTGGAATATTACAAAATTTCACAAGGTAAATCGCATACACATTTGGATTACTTCCTATCCATGGTTTGCTAAATTAGATAAGAATACTTAAGTCTACATAGGATACCGTGACAGTGATGATCTTGTTGTAATTTGTGAACTTGTTGAATACCTTACATGAACTTTCAAGAAGAACAGAAATAAACCACTGTGTTCAGGTGCTTTATGAATGTTCCAATGTACTTTGCATTATAATTGCAAACTATATTGTATAAACACTTACTGTACTGGACACGTACTTTCTTTTCATTTTTCCATCAAACTGTTTTATTTACATGTATTTACAAATCTTAATTCGTGGAAATGGACAATGATTCCCATTTTAAAATGGGAACCATATTTAACTTTTTGTAAATGCAAATGTTTTATATGAATTATATCTGACCCTGACCATTTTATGTGGATAAAAATAACAAAGATGTAAATGACTTTTCCGCCGAGCCCACCCTTCTGTTCTTGTGACCATTGAAAAACATCTACATGGTTTAATGGTTAAATTTGAAAGTCCAACCATAAAAACCGATTTTATTCCGTTTTATTAGTATCAACGGCATCAATGGTATATATATAAAAAATATTCAAGGTCAATTGATCTTTAAATAAAATTTATAAACTGATTGTATTTATAAGAAACCTAAGATATACATCACTATTCAAAGATAAATTGAAAACTGAAAAAAAAACCAATATCAAGTATATCTTTTTCTATGTACCAGATCAATACAATTTGAGATTCTACTCAACTAATGCGTAAAAAAAATTAAGTGTTCTATTTCTGAATCGAAACACGTATGAGTGATTTAAAACGGAAGTGTTAAGTTTCAGCCATGAACGATACAAATACTATAGGAAGAAAGGAATAGGTAAAGGTCTAGACTAGAGAAGTTTTTGTTATCTAATGCTATATAAAACATGATATCACACACTGTTTCGGGAGGTTGATTGATTGCAATTAATAAAAAATCAGAGTGTGTGGTTGTAGATTACGTTTTATTTCTTTATGCGTTTTTGCTTATGCATATATTTTTACATTTTAGTTATCACTGCCGTAGTAAATTTGGCATAAATTCTCAACTTTACTTTAATAGGTAATAAGTAACATTTCTAACATATCGTGCCAGTAGTTTTTAGATTTAGTAGATTTATACTTCCGTAAATGGCCGTTTCCGGGAAGAGACGACCTAGTTGAGACGAGTTCACGTGCATTCGTATCTTCTCGTTGTGATATCCAATCAGAAGCTGCAGTTCGTACTACGTCATAATTCGTCACTAAGATAGACGTCCAGAATTGTTTGCCAGAACTTTATAGACACGGGCAAAAGTAAAACGTGTTCTAAAGTTGGTGCTTTACGGAAGAAGGTACTTACATGCGTTGTTGGGAAATCCTGGGTTATCTTCCACTCGTGAAAAGACATAAAATTTCTATCACTCGTGGAAGATCACCCGGTAATTCCCAAGAACGTATGTAAGAATCTATTAGTGTCAACGTCGGGCTAGTATAGAAATACTAAAGCTATCAACTGAACTGGAGATAACATCGAGGACTTGACATCTAACCACAGAGGTATCGAATTTTATGATGCCAATTTTAATGCACAGGGACTATCACCACACACATCTCCCATATTGTAAGATAATTACAAGATATTAAACCGATCAAATTCCATGCACATGTTAATAATGTGGGGGATAAGTATAAAAATAAAACAACACTAGAGGTGTGGCCGAGAACACACAATGTAGAAAAAAAAACAACTATGTGTAAGCTTAATGAGGCTTACCGTAAATGAAATAATAGGAACCAATGAGGAACCAGAGTGAGTTATATTTTCCTAACCAATGTAGGTAAAGGAGATAATTAAATGCTCTCCCTTTTGTCCTGAGGCTAAAAGGGAGACAAATTTATTATCTCCCTTACCTACATTGGTTAGGAAAATATAACTCACTCTGGTTTCTCATTCTCAAGTTGAACATAAGTTTGGTATGATTATGTGACTTATAAATTAACAACCAGAGGTGTATGCGTGGAATACAGTTAGGAATCCCATGACGACGTACAATGGATGAAACACAAATTCATCATAATGAAATGAGCCATGAATTTGGCCAGTACTAAAAACAAACCAGTAGTTGAGCTGAATTGTTGCATCAATAATTAATTAGTAAATTCCACCAAAAAATTAATAATAACGTAAACACTTTTGATGAATTTCTCAGAAGCGGTTCTTTTTACGTTACAATCATATAGGGAAGTCTAACAACAAAATGAAAGAAATAAATTAGTTCAAGGAGCATCCCTGGAAACTTTCTTTAGAAGAATATTTCCTTGCCTGGATATAAAATGTGCTGTTGAAGTCTTGAAAATCCGAAAGCAAGGCACGATAAATATTACTTTTACAGAATTAACCAATGAACACTTCTAGAAAGCATTTCCTTAATTTTTTACTGGATGGTTCTCTAAGGTAAAGTTGAGAAGGTTCCAACATGGTTATTTCTGATTACAGAAAAGTGCTCCCTTCTCTGCCAGTCACTTTCAATTGGATTCAATAAAAAAGAAATGATTCTATTTTTTCTTACTTATTGGCCTTACAATTTTCTTAATAGGATTTGAAAACGGGTTACTTGAGATACTTTTGGTATAACTTGATTATCTGTATGAACATTTTTAAATTATTCTTCAAAATCACGAGGATATAATCATGCCTCACGTTACACTGATTAAACCTTAAATATCTTACAGGGATGTTGCGTTAAAACACCCATTTCCTTTTGTTGATAAAATATAATTATAGAGGTTTCCCTAGACCGATTTAGCATGGTGCTGCACCAGGCCTCCATCTTCAAGCACCATGCTGCCCTCTTCATGAATTTTACAATGTGCCCCATGGTAGCCAAACCTAACTTTCAATTTTTAGTTTAATCTTATCTTTTTGAAACTGGTTTGCATTTAATCATGTAACCCTGTCGTGTTGGCACACTTTTATGACAGTTTTACACCATCGCACTAGGGTGAAGGCTGTTTATTGCAGGTTTTGATAAATATACTGCGACTGCCCTCTTGTCAAGGTGGGGTGCCCCCAATATTATCTTTTTCAACCAATGAGTGCCCTCAAAATACGAAATTTACCATGCCTTTACAAATTTTGGGAAAAGCACTAATATGTAGAATGTTATGGACCCAAATCATCTTTCAATTGGCTTTCTGTGTCAGACTACGTAAATTTGTAAGAGTATACTATGATTACAATGTTACTAAAAAGATGACAGCTGGTAAGAAAACTTACAATTTTGTTTGATGGTACATGTACGTAATTTAGATAGCAGGATATGATATGAATATGCGAGCAGCGTTTTTCATGCAAGTATAAACATAAGCATCTCGTTGAATCCATCGGATAATGCCGCTCTACATTTTTTGGTCTTTTTGTCAGATTTTCGGAATCCTCAAGTTTTACCCATTTCTTAAACATGAAATATTTTTCCCATGAACCCCCACTTTTCCTTTTATAATTCAATCATATATACCTTAAATGGTATTTGACAAAATTTTTGAAATCCTTTTTATTTTTTCACACATTTTGAGAGACTGAAGTTGTCAATGCAAAGACAATGAAAAATCCAGAGAAAACCCATTTACTGCAAATTTTCAAGGCCTTATAGCTCTGAAATGAGCACATGAACCTATATTTTTTCCTGCTTATTTGTTTACTATTCATATGTTCTCTCAAACTAAAACATCTATTTCGGATCCTATTTATTTCCTATTAGGCCAACGATCATCCTTAACGAATAAGTCAGAAACAACTCTTCCGTAAAGGGTTTAATTGTACATGTATCACGTCGTGGAGATCAATAGACATTGGAATCATTCCTGAGATGCCTGTATACCTCAAATTATTAAAATCTAGATATTTGCATGGACAAGCTATAAATAAAATATATCAAGTCAGAGTTGTCAAATCTCGTGATAGCAGTATCCCTGCAATAAAGAAAATTTTAAATTCACATAAAATATATTTTTTATTTAACTTCACCGTTAAAAATCTAAAAATTACATTTATTGCGTCGAGGTAACTCTTGTTTCAGTACCTTTTTTGGAAAAATATAACCATCGCGCACGAACAGTTAATGTACCTGCTTGTACCTGATACCTTAATATATGTGCATATTTATACCCCACTGAGTATTTACTGATGCTTGTTTATGCCCGACTGAATATTTGGCATTTTTGTACATAAAATTTATATGTTCCTTCCTGTTATCGGATACAATAATATATACACCCTACAGACGGGAAATTTTTAAATTAAACAATTGAGCGGAACAGTTTATAACCTACTGTTCTCAACAATAGAACGTCCTATATATTGACCATATTATATGCAAACTTTGAAATATAACTAAATACATGTAAACTGTTTCTAAAAAGTCTAAAAAGTGTTACAAACGTTGAGAATACAATGTCAGTCAGGAGGCCAAGAAAACAATTTAGGTGTTTCCTTCTTGTTGTAGAAAATTTTTAGGTTGGTAGGTAGGTAATTTATTTCTATCAATTTTTATTAGTTTTTTTTTCTCATGTTAATAGTTCTTACTAAAATATGTATGGTGTGTAAATACCCTCACACGTGTAATAAAATATTTTAAACCAGATGACTGCTAAATGTTGTTAGTTATTTAATAAAAAAAAACAAATTAGTGGTTCTTTGTAAAAAAATGGACCTTGGAGGGAGAAAACCGCTACAATAATATCTTGTGTAACGTGTATATGTTGATTTTCTGTCCATATCTTTAATTTGGTCATCTAAAATCTTATATGTATTACCGCATACCGGCGTTTTCCTTTTGCGCGAATCAGCATGACATTTGCGCCACTTTACAGGTAAACGTAGGTATAGTACTCCGATAAAAATACTTGCTTTTCATTAGAAGGTTAACTTTTCTTCATACCAAGTTTCATTTAAGGATCTAGGTCTTTGGCAAATATTAATATAATTAAGTTATCTAGTCACATGATAACATATTTTAGTACACTACTAAAATAAGCAATACAAAAGCTTAAAATAACGGACGACAGCACAAAGTATAAGCACTAACATCATTCTATATCTTAAAAGAAGATATTAAAATCATAATCAAGAATGCCTGACAAGTACGTCCTAGCGAAATATATATTTGTACGTGTATTCTGACCGTGTGATGGATTTCTTAATGTACAAATAAATTTACCCGTAAAATGGCGCGTAAGTAAAATCCATTTTGTGACGCAAATGTAAGATTACTTTCGGTACATGTGAAATTGGAATTGTTAAAAAGTCACGCAAAAGTCATACATTTGTACGTACGCCAACCGCATACGTTCTCTGATTTGCACTACTTACGAATCAGCATTCGTTTGAGGTAGTTGTACTAGACAATCCGCTCTACCGTCATTTCGTAATTACGACATTTATGCGAATACGCATTGATTAAGAAGGATGCTATCAATAACTTTGTCAGTTTATATTTAAGATAACAAATTATTAATAAATTAAAATAGAAAATTACTTTTGAATTATACAAATACAATTATAACTATTCCCAGCTAAAAGGGACAACACTGATGTATATAAAAGCTACAAACACAAGAACTCTACGTCGAATACATGTTCCTTGTAAACTGATTTACTGATGAAAAACTAGGTACGTTTTTACAATTGTGTACGTTTAAAATAACACTTAGCTATGTAATTTGGAGAATATTTATTTCACCAAGTGTATATCTCAATAGGAATAATATTTAGTTATCATATTGTATCCCACGAGTGCAGAGTGGTGTTTTCGTTTATTCTCGGAGTTTAAAATAAAATGACAAAATTCTTATATTTAAATTTGATCAAACATTAGAATTGGTTCGATGAAGCCTTATTTTATTGACCATAAAGCTGCTTTAGTTTTAATGTTAGTGTTTTGTAGATAGTGTTTTCTCCAGCTTCTAACATTATTTCATTTTCATACTTATCTTCCACACTAGAAACAAGTACATGTACATTTTTTTTATATAAACAAACAATTAAATGGGCAAAAGGAAAGGTTAACAATGACATACCCATCAATTTATCAATCAATATATATACACTGCTTGTATTGTACATGAAATTCATGATCAGCTTACTTTACCAGACTTGGCGTGTGGCAAGATAACCTTTATGCATAAAATTGGTATCATAGGATATATGTTATTTCTCTTGATTGGATATCTCTAGTATTTCGATAACTATCGTGAAATTGATACATTTACTGTTATGAAAATGTTAAATTTTGTGAAAACTGAGGAGTTATCTCCCCGGCGTGCATACATGTAGTTTTTTTTCTTAGGTGATTTGGGCTGTACATATTGGTTATTTTGGAGTCTGATTTTGCTCTTCAGTGTTTCCAGTTATGGTTTTGGTTGTCATCATTTTTGGCTTCGAGCGCAACTGATGAATCTTAAATGGGTGAAATGTGCACAACATATTCATTAATACGGATTGATTTTGAATTATTCTTTTCCTATGACAAATTGTTCAAAAGGACAAAAATACCAATAAAAGCTCTTCGTACGTTATGCATTTAATATGAAAAAATGTTAATGTTACTTTTTTGCGCTTTAATGTAAAGTTATCCAATTTTCCATCAATAAGTTCCCCAAGTGGTGAAAAATAAAATGTAGTTCTACGCATAATCAAAATCGAAAAGGAAACTATGGAAATCTAACACCACAGTCCGATTTCTAATTATTTTAAAAATCAACCTCAGCTATAAAGTAAAAAAGGTATAATATAGCATGATGTAATAAACAAATCTCTAATGTAGACCTAAACATATTCTTTCCTTCCTATAGTATAGCTATTGTTCATGGATGACTGGTACTCAACACTTCCGTTTTAAAACATTCAGTTCGGAAAAGAAATATTTTACTTTTTTATCTAAAACAATCTTCAAGATATATATGGAAAAATACATTTAAATTGAATTTGGCTCATAAAGGGATGATATACTTGATATTGCTTTTTACCAATTTATCTTTGTATACTTAATGTTTATCTGACATTCCTTATATACAACAAAAAGATTTAAATGATCACATTGACCTTGAACTTGCTTTTATATACACAATATTACAGGCATTGATACTAGCAAAACGGAATCAATTATTGTGACCCGCTTTGCATGGTTGGTCTTTGAACCTCGAATAGTTGAAATAGTTGTTTTCCACTGGTCACAAAATACAGAAGGGTGGACCCCGAGAAAATTTATTTTTATCTTTCTACTATATTTAACATCCATATAAAATGGTCCAAAGTTAGAAATAATTCGTATAAAAACTTTTACCTCTACAAAAAAGTTAGTTCCAAGTATAAATGGAGTACCATGTCGATTTCTTTGAATAAAGATTTGTTAATAAATAAAACAGTCGGGTGGAAAATGAAAATAAAAGTAAGTGTTCAGTAAGTCTTTATACAATGTTACATTTACAGCAGGCAAAATATTCACGTGGGACACAATTCATAGATCAAGTGAACAACGCTGTTTTCTGTTCTTCTTCTGGAAAGTCCATGCAAAGTATTTTAACAATGGGTCTAAGTTCGCCCATTAATACATGATCAAGACGTACTTTATTTTTCATCAAAATACATATACGAGGCATCAGATTTGGTACATTGTAATATTGCACTTTTTATTTTTTTAAAAAACGGTGCCATATATGTTTTTTTAAGTCATTTTATATATCGATGGAATCTATATTCAATGAGCATGCGTCAATCAGTAAAATACTTTTGCTGATATTCAATCTGTATAAGAATTCATGTTCGATATGGAAAGCCAAATAATCGTAATAAAGATTCTGCACGGAATACATGTATTTGGTCTTGAAAAAATATCTTTGATTTTCCAGGTTGTAGTATATACGCTGGTTCTTTTGAATATTGTCGTAGCTTCAATAGCCAAATGTGTGGAACCTAATAATCTACGTGGTCGTTTACGAAAGCTAAATAAAAGACTAAATATAAATAATCTATTCCTTTCTCACCGATGGTATGACAACGGTGGAGAAATCATACGTTTGAATGCTGAAAACTTAAATGAAGGTATTGGCCAGGACTGTCCAGACACTACTGTAAAAGGTAACTACCCCTTAATGATTCGCTCTACATGTCCGTGGTTCCTTGATGTTGATAGAAACGAGACCCGATATCCTAAGGAGATCATCTTTGCCAAAACCCGATGCAGAAAGTGTATTGGTTCAAACGAAAATCACGGATGCGAAAGAATTCATATTCCAGTTAAAATACTTACTCGCCGTGGATGTAAAGATAATGTTTATCAATACATGGAAGAGGACTTTTCGTTGCCCGTAGCATATACTTGTGCACATTCAAAAGAAATAGAGAACAGTAATCAGATTGAAATAATGACATCTCTTCTTCCTAGATATATTTAATATCAAGGAATGTAAAAAAAAACAAGAAAAAAATCCAGAGGTTTTGGAGAAAGAATAGTATATCCTATGGATAATATAGTATTTTATTTTATTTTCATCTACTAGTATATAGTTTTAAATACTGGGAAGAAAATACTTGCTACAGAATACAAAATTAACACTGTAAGGAAAGAACTTGTTTATTGCAATAAGATTCAGTGTTATGAATAAAATGTATATCCAATGGATAAATTTCAAATTTTAAATGTGGATCAGTCATGAATATAAATATTTTACCCCATTACCATATTTAGTCTAATGGAGTATTTATTCGTTAGTACATACATTTGTGCACCACATATTACTTCATTCCATTTATACATGTACACGTTTGTAAGGCTAAAATGTAAGATTAATTGTTCTATTGCGTGTATCGATAGAGTAGTACATATATGTTGCCTTTGACTAATATTGCATTGTAAACTTTTTAAAAAGTTATAACTGATTCAGCATATATGAAATACGGTATTGTAAAAGCATAGTTAGACCCTGCTACCAACAAAGCTTTTTAAATTTATCCAAAACCTGCCAACGCTTTAGCTTTAGGTATATGCAGTTATAATTCAAATCCTTTTCAGTCCATCCATTTTTATGCGTATGTTCCTAAATATCGGAAAAAGAATAACGAAGAATTAAGACAGTAGGAACATTCTACAAGACAAAAATCACATTGGGAATACTAACACAGCTAAAGTTACAATTAATGACACGACTTAAGGAGTACAAAACATAACATACCAAAGAGAATTATAACAGAACAGCATCAAAAATATAGGACTTGCAACCTTAACTTCCAGTAATAAATTGGAGTGACAACAGGTGCTCCAGAAAAGTAAGCATCTTTTGCTCCGTTAATGGCACCCGTCATTGATGTGCATCGTCAGTATTTAAATCCGGAAGAGAGTCGATTCCAGTAAGATTTGAAATATAACTGATTTATCTCTCCCAGTTTCTGATAGAAAATTTGCACTGGTCAATCAAGTCGTATTGACAACCTTCACCTCTCTGTAGTGATGAAATTAACATATTTTGATCATAACATTGCGTCTTAAATGTTTATGTGAAACTAACGTCCGCCAGATAAGTCAACGACATGCAAGACATTAATGATTCAACAGTAAGCGGCAAACCTTTAAGCTGGAGGTAAAACATATCACATCTGCTTGTTGCAGTTATACATGTTATACACATTGGCAAGACATTGTTTCAATCTTTGTTTAAGTTTATGTATTAATTTATATTGTGATCATGATTAATCTCCATTCATGTATTCTTTAGTTAAATTTTACATAGACCAGCTAATCAATTGTTTATTAATTGAGGTTTCCTATTTAAAACATATAATGTATTTTTGTTAATATTTTGATTTAAATAAATGAACAAAATTCTTATGAGCATATTAATGTAAAGCCATACGAATCCAATGGTTATGAAGAATTATTTGTGTTTGACGTTAATGGATATCAACAATACGATTTCAGCACTTATATGTTATAAATTCCAACAATCGGTTTTAGAAGCTCCAGAAATATTTGGTCATTTTGGAATTTTTATCTTCAACGTTTTTGATAATTGTTTTGGATTTGAACATTTTAGGCCTTATGCATCGAAATTGGATCAAATAATTCATTATTAACGCTTGCAGAGTCCAAATCCCCGAGGGTATCATCAGATCAGTTGTTAGTATTTCGATACTAGACGGAAATTGATACTTCAAATTGCTTGCAATATTAAATTTTAAATTTTGTGAAAACTAAGAAGTACATGTATCTCTCTTGTGCATAGCTCTGTCCTTTTGGTCATTTTGGCATTTTGCTTTTCGATGTTTTGGATTATTGTTTTGGTTTTCATTATTTTAGGCCTTTAGCACAACTGATTAGTCGTAATTCGACGAAATGTACACATCTTGTGCATCAAAATCCGTATCACTGAAATCATATATCAGGCAAATCATAAGTAATTTCATGAGATCCTACATTCAATGTGTGGAGTTCCTAAACTCGATAAAAGGAGGCCTTCATGTCGAATTGCTGAGGTCCATAAACACCCAAGAGGATTCAAGGTAATCTTTCCAGCAGGGAATTTAATTCTTGGTAAATTTATAAATGCAAAATTTAATCAAATGTATCCTAAAACAAGTTCAAAGCCAATGCAAATACCAACAAACGTTTTGAAATATTTACCAAATTGAACTTCTTTCCATCAGCCGAACTCTTTGACTCTAAGGTAGACCTAGAGTAAATTGTATAATATCAGATTTCTTGTCAAAATAATACTAAAAAGTTGTGCTATAAGCCCAATTTTTGAAAATCCGAACAATAAGATGGAAAGCCTAAAACATTTGAGAAGCTTGTGTTGTTGATTTAATTTTGTAGCCGCAACACCTTCATATAGAAGAATTTTGAAATGACAAATGTCAGATTAATTACAGTGAAATATTTTGAGCCTCACTTTTTAAAACTCCACTTTTTCTACACCCTATAAAGATCAATTGGCCAGCCTTTAAATTTCACATCTAATCTTAAAATCAAAATAAAAGCAATTTTAAACCAACCCTCTGCATTGGTCGGTATCTTTACATCTTTTGAATATACCGGAACCGAGGAAGGCAGTTAAAAATTCAAAAATATTTGTCTATTTTTTAGCAAAAACAAGGATGAAATTTTCAGACATATTAGTTTCATGTAGCATGATGTAATAAAGAGCTATATCATTGCTTAAAACCGTGAATAACATTATCAACTTGAACATGTAGTAATATTTCTACCAAAGTGTAGCGTGTCTTGTGTTTTATAGTGTTATAATTCCATTTCAATTTGCATATGATAAAAAACACGAATTCCATTGGTCGGAAGGGCAAAATCATAAAAGTTTATACATCGATAAACCCGTATTTGGCAAGTATATTCATGCGCTTTCTTGATTATTTAAATTTTCAAAAGAGACATTAAATGTGAAGAATGCTGTAAAAGAATAAATTTTAAGGATGATACTGACAATTATCGTATTTCCCCATGCCTATATCGACCTGCTGAGGCCTTCACAATTTCCCGTATTTCGGCACTGTGACGTCGTAAAGAGTTGACCCGACCCTAATATGAGCTGACCCGAATATATCAGCGACGTCATAATGTTTGACCCAACGTTGACCCGAATATATCAGGAAAACATCCGGTAATAGGCAGATGGCCATTGAAAAGTAAGAAATTCCATTAAGATTGCTAGTTAACAAGAGATAAATTTATCATCAAGTTTTCTTCAAACAAATATTGTAAAATATAAGCCGCTCGACAGAATATGAAGTTTTTAGCTCGTTCGCTACGCTCACTCGCCGAAAAAGCTTCACATTGTGTCTCGCGGCTGATATTTTACGATATACGTTTGCAGAAAACCTGATAATATGTACTAATAGTTAAAATTTAATGAGAAATGGTTTAAAAATTGATGAATATTGCGTTTTCAAACATTCCGCGAAAATTTGCTGCACGGACGTCAGATTGCAACGTCATATTTGTAAACAACGCAGTTTGATTCTTCAAACGGAAAAAATCAGACATTGCGTGGATTCTGTACGTTTCAGACTATATTAAAATCTATCAAAATTTAAGTTTTTTTTTTTTGTTTTCGATTTGTAAATGACTTTGTTGACTTTTTCATTCAATTGCTCAGCTGCCAAAAATAGTACCAGATTCAAGATGAATGTCGTCTAAAAAGGACAAAGTTATTTTTTTTTATTTCTGTTAGGAACAACTTTTCGATGTTTGAAATGGAATTATAAGGATTAAATACGATCGATTTTGTATGAGTTTATCGATGTGTAAACTCGGCCTTTTCACTCACAAACTCAACATAAAGTCCTTTGGACTTTATTTAGTTTGTGAGTGAGTCGGCCGAGTTTAAAAGAAAGAACGATTATATAGATAATTGAATATATTACAGTATTATGTATGTAACTTGTACTAAAAATGAATGGTTATGTTAACCTTGAACTGCTTTTTATATCTGTATGTTAGCAGATTATCGCAATAAAACCGGAACTAAATCGAACCACCATTGGACCAGTTATTTATAATAAAGAATTAGCAACTGGTCAAGAAATACCAAAGGGATATACGAAGGAGGGGAAAATCGAAAACAACTGACAACTGATTAAATTTCGTATACGGTTAAATTTAACTTTATTGTCTTAATGGTTCATATTTCCTATAAAAGGTTCCGATCTAAAATTAAACGGATCATTCATATGACAGAGACGAATGCACATTTATAAAAAAAAAAAAAAATAAAGACGAAAACATTTTGATGAACTCTGTACTTATTTTTTTTGTCTTCTATTAGAAATTTGTCAATGCTACGCCTTAAAACCCAAAACAATATTCAAAATGCCAACACTTATGCAATCGGATATACGTTTTGTTGCTATATTTACCAGTTCTAAAAATTTAAGTAAACCGAATATTTCTACATCATTAAAGTTAAATCCTGTCATTTTGAACGGATTGGATACAAAATTGATCCGGTTTTTTTTTCAACGTGTTAAACACGCATAAAAATTATTAGTAGTATCTTTTATCTCCTTATTTTCTTACACTAAAGAAATAAACATTTTATAATACATGTACCAAATTTGGTGATCTTTGTATTCATATTTAACTACAATGATATGACTATTTCTAATGTCGAAAATCTGGATAGCCTAAACATAACCAAAAGTCATATAAAGATCATAGCAAAAATGTTACGCTAGCAAATGTCCTAGAAAATCGAGTGTTTTCTTCTTCAGACAAAACAAAGTAAACTTGCACCAACTATAGTGTTAATGTTTGATGTAAAATCAGAAACTCTCCACCATTTATGAAAATGTATGGATATTGCGCTAGCATCAAGGAGACAACATCTCATAGATTCGAATATCGGCAAAAGAATACCGAAGCGACAAAACAGTTGGAAAAGTCCACAAATTCGAAGTCCATGGAAAAGACAAAGTCAGGAAAATGGAACACAACAAACAAACGCTACAAGGATATATGTATAACTGAAAGAATAAAAAACGTATAATAAACTAAACAAAACCAGAAAAAGACAACACAGAAACTAAAGCACTAGCAATGTGAACTCCCACAAAAAATCAGGAGTGACATCAGGTGCTCCGTAGGGGTAAGCATGTCCTGCTCCGTTAACGGCACACGAAACATTGCCAGTGAAGTGTTAAGTCTGATGAGGTGTCAAGTCCGGTGTTGTGTCAATTCCAGAAGGACGTGAAATCTAACTGAAGATATATAGTCTCATAAAGGAAAGATTGAATATATCTTGGGGTTGCATATGATCTTCACACAAGGCGTGCAAGATGTTTTTTATCAACCAATATATATAATTTTATATACTACTTAAATAACTCGTCATTTGTCGGTCCAAGTTCTGTTACTTTTCCTAGAATTTTGGCTTCTAAGTAAAGTCAAGAAATACCAAAGGGATATTCGAAGGAGGGGAAAATCGAAAACAACTGACAACCTCTGGAGAACAAGGAGGAAAAGACCGAAACAATACAAACACTACACTTAAAATGTCAAATCAGGTATGAGAAAGGGATAAAATCAGTGGAACATGTCCATTTTCATTTGTGAAACGGCTTTTTCATACCTGTCAACCAAGTCATAATGACGTCCATAAAAATTCAATAAGGATGACTCCAACTTAAGAGGAACATACCCATGTTTTCACCACAACATGTAACATAATAATAATAAAAGTTTAGTCGTTAGACTTAGTCCTTTCTCATATACATGTACATTGTGTAATCATTTCCCCCTTTAACACTCGTTTCGAATTTTCTTTCGAGCTTCAAGAAGTAAGATTCTATTCATTTTGGTGTTATTGATACAAGACCTATACATTTTTATGAAGTGTAAGAAACAGAACCTAATTAGTATATTTCAGTCTTTTTTTTTCTCCCAAAGATGTACTCCATGATACCTATCCGTTTTAACAGATTAACATTAACAAATGTATTTCAAATGTCCTTCATTTTTTATTCTTCATACTACATGTAGGTAATATTTTCATGATGACATTTTGTAAAAAAAATTCTTTCATTCATTTGCAGATTTTATGAGATCTGTGTTTCACCTGGAGACATATTTTACTACTAGAACGACATTTACAAGATTGCGATAAAAAAAAAAAACAGTAAAACCTGTGTTGACATATTACTGAAAGCTCTCATCAAGATGCATTAAAGAAAAAATCACCATTGAAATCGGATAAACAATAAAAAATTTATGTTTCCTCCAAAATAACGTTGACGTCATATATCTCGGAACAATAAAAAAATATTTTTGATTAATGGAAACGTTCAATAGAATGAATCATCATTATAATTGGATGAAAAATTTTCAAAAAATTACATTTCAAGTCACATTACTTTTTTGGCCCTTTTAAGCCGTTATGTTTCAAAAACCATAAAAGACAGATGAAACCTGTTGACATGGCACTCATGAGCTGAATTAGAAAACAAAATCCCAATTAAAATTTGATGAAAAAGAAAATTTTTTAGGTGTCTTGCAATAAGGATGACTCACTCGTTTCGAATTTTCTTTCGAGCCTTAAGAAGAAAGATTCTATTCATTTTGGTGTTATTGATACAAGACCTATACATTTTTATGAAGTGTAAGAAACAGAATCTAATTAGTATATTTCAGTCTTCAGTCTTTTTTTTTTCTCCCAAAGAAGACATTAACAAGATTGCGATAAATATAGAATATTACAAGACTTTCTTCATATCACACCCCATATCAACCTGGGGCGCCCATATCAGCCCCTTGTTTTACATCGGAATCTTATATGGATCGAGGGTTGATATAGATTTTGATATGAAAAAAAATATCAATTCTTTTGATCATATATTTAAACCTTAGATGAATGGGCATGAAAAGAGTTTCATATCTCACGTTGTTTTGTATCCAGTAAAACATACATAAAACATATATGAGATAAAGCAGATTTTCATGTTTTCACCTTTGAAACAAAATATTCCACCATATCGCCATATAAAATTAATTCTTAGGTTTGCTACGAACGCGTCATTGTCTGCCATCTTGTCTGTTGTGTCTTTTGACGTCATTCTTTGATCACATGATTAGGGGTGCGATATGGAATTTTCGTAGGGGTGTGTTACGGGATCAAGCCGTGATATGGACGATGTGCTTCAATCAATATCATATATACAAAAAACCAATCTTTAATATTAAATATATATATGATTAAAGGCTTTATCAGTTAAAAGATTCAGTAAAGCTTAAACTTGATGGCTTGAACTCGAAAAACTCAAACGTCTTGGATATCGTGATCTAGTTTGGTGATTTGTATCTAAAGATGCAAATATAAATACAATACAATGTTTCTCATATACTCATCTTGAAGCATTTTGGCAACGAAAAAGACATACATTGATTATTACTGCTGAAAACAAAAACAAAAATATCAGGCAGTGTAATATCCTTTACTTTCATTTTAAACAAACATTTTAAAATTAAAAAAAAAATGGCAGTTAAAGAAAGAAACACGGTATAGTAGGTTCTACCTTTGAAATGTAATGCTATAATAATACATGTACATAGAAATTTGAATTTCTTGTTGGCAGATTGTCTAAAACAGTTACTACTTCTGCAGTTTTGCTTTATCGTATATCAGATTATTATTTTTTTTTTTTTTGTCTTTCCTATTTTCAAAATAACAATCCAAAGATACTAATATTAGATATGTTTAATTTATACTATGCTGTATACGACGCATTTCAAGGAGTTACCTCTCATCAGCAGCATTAAAACCGAAACATTTGGAAGACCAAAAACCAAACTTATATTAAACAAGAAGTACTCAACCAAAAATACCGAAATAGGAAGCCAAATTTCAGCTAAGGAGATCTACCAAGTGCAATACAAGGAATGAACCCTTAGTATTTCTATTATTTTTGAATTTTGCTAAATACTGGTAATTTCTGTAACAAATCAATGAATAATCATGTCAGACAAGTCTGACGACTGGGTTGGTGAATACCCTCGGGGACCTAGGGTCCACCAGCAGAGGCATCATCCAAGGAGTTTCAAAATAACAATCCAAAGATACTAATATTAGATATGGTTAATTTATACTATCCTTTATTATCCTTCGCTCCCGCTATCTCACCCTGCTTAGCCGACAAGCAAAACTCGTATCAAAATTCACGTGAACTGAGCAGGACTTATCAGCTTTCAGGTGGAGTTATCACCAAAATTCTCCCAACGTTTTATCCCTCTTTACTTTGTTAATACGTTTAATGGATACAAATAATAACTATAATAAGATAATGAAAATAAATAAGAAGGGAATTAAAGCATACATGGATTTAAATTCATCGAAATGTATTAGTAAATTATATTCCAAATTAAGGACTCCAACAGTCCGCTGATAACCTCTGCTGGGACTACTTTTTCACGTCACAGCAGAGAGGTCATGAACTTTGATCCTGTGTTGAACATTTAAAATGACTTACATTGAAAAAAAAATCAAACATTTATTTTTCTCAAGTCTTGTTCTTCCAAGAAATAACGTAAATAACCCCCTTGATTACGGAAAACTAGTTTACGAGTTCAAACCGATCTGGCGTTCAAATTACAATGTCTGTGACGTCACAACCAAAACAACAACTGAAAAATGCACAACATTTTTGTGTGTCCTCTTTTGCTTTACATAGCTTTTATTCACTATAATTTACGGATGGAACCATTTCTATCTGATGAAAGGGCATCGCTTCAATGTTTTGTTTCATTATTGGAGGGCTGCATTTTTTATCTGTGACAGATGTGGGGAAAGGCATCATGAATTTATGGAAGCAACCACTGGATCTCGAGACTCGAATAGGAAACAACAAATGAGGTAGGGATACGTTTTTTTAATTGTATAATAGGCGGAAAATATAGGAACATTTATTGCTAATGCTTGTGGCGAATTGTTCGGGGGGGGGGGGGGGGTGTCACTATATTTTATCAAGTCCTATCAGGATGTCAGCCCATGTGTAAATCATGAGATACCGTTTACCATTTTAACCCCCCACCCCCATTTATTAATTAAGATAGAAAAAAAAAATCTTTCAGTCCTTGTAATGCAGTAATCATTTTGGATCTAAGTTACGACGCGTTTTATTGCCAAAAGAAGTTGTCGCGGATAAATATTCATTGACACGAGCGTTTTCCCGGACAATTGCAAATTTGATCAACCCGTCTCCTCTTATACACTTTGAATATATTGTTAGAACGATGATAAAAATGTCACCTGAACGTGAATATGACTGATACTGAAAAATATCAGCAGGCTCGACAGAATATGAAGTATTTTGTCTCGTTCGCTACGCTCACTCGCCAAAATATTCATATTCTGACTCGACTGCTGATATTTTTCGGTATCAGTCAATGCACGTCCAGATAACATATACGTATACGACGCATTTCAAGGAGTTACCTCTCATCAGCAGCATTAAAACCGAAACATTTGGAAGACCAAAAACCAAACTTATATTAAACAAGAACTTATCAATCATTTGATTAATATGTATTTATTCAGTAAATGTTACAGAGAATCCCCAAAGTTTCCGTATAATCTTTGATCTGAAAAAAATGTTTATCAACTTAAACGTTTTGAGTAGGTTGATTCCTAAAAATTATGATATCGATCGAATTTGTATGACTTGAGTGTAAAATTTAAGGTAGTAGACACTTTCTTAAGGAAATTAAGCTTCAATCTGTGGAAACCAAAGTTGCTTATGATGTAATTATCATAGGATAGGAACATGTAAGTGTATAAATACCAAATTTCTGTTAAAATATGAACGACAATAACTGTAAAATCTACAGAAAATACATAATAGAACATTCAATATTTTAATTTATCTTTGATTCCTTGAAAATGAGATCTTTTTTTGTTATGACTCACGAGAATTGTAATCCTTCGCCTACATACATGACATACGACTTTCTGATTGGTGATCTATACATTTCTACCTCTATATTTGGCGACAATTGGCAAAGCGACATTGGTACAAAAGAAACTACAGTTAACATGGTATTATTTTGTATTGGAAGAACAAATTAAATGGTAACAGCTTTGAGAGATGACATTCTAGGTTTTATCCGAGAAATATGTAAGTTTATTTTTAGTTATTTACATTTAAACTGACCTACATCCGTTGACTCTATTTATAAATATAATCAGGCGATTGACATAGGTTTGCATTGAATGGCTAGGACAGAATCGTACGATTTATGAAGATCGTTTGATTAACCTAAAATCATTGATATGTCTGGGAATAATATCAGTTATCCCCTCTGTAAAGTACAAAAACAAAAGGGTGTGTATAGTTATTTTTAACTTTATATAGAAGTATAAATATTTCACTATATAAAAACGATCTTTGTACAAATTGTAAAATCTACAAAAAATGTTATACTACTATTTGCTAAGACAAGTATATGAAAATAACAAAAATAATAATAGTATTGCACCAAGGAGATGTCTAAAATTGATAGCAACATTTCATTCCAATGAAAGCTTTTCATACATCTTTTGAATTTTTGGCTTTTTAATCACATAAAGATGTTATAATTTATAGTAGATTGTTGAAGCAGAAGAGGAAAAATTTACACTGCAACTTGTCTTTTTGGAGAAGTATAAATGCAGAATATTTAATAACGAAACAAAACTTGCTTACCATTTTGTTCTGTTTTGTTTAATTCTCTTTAGTTTTCTATGTGTTTTTATTCTCTTGTGCATAATTTTGCCGTTTTTGTTCTCTGTGTAAATGTGCTCACAAATGAGTATTTTTGTTCGTCACGTGTACATTTTCGTAAGAAGGAATTTTCCGTCTACATTACTCAGCCTTATCCCTTGTTTAATTTTATTTCCTTTCTTTGAATTTTGATCTTGCAGACTTACAAGAATTCCAGCCACCTTGCCTTTTTGGCCCCTTTAACCACCTATATTTCAAAAACTGTAAAACCTATGTTGACATACTACTGGAAGCTCTCATCAAGATGCATTAAAGAAAAAATCACCATTAAAATCGGATGAACAAAAAAAAAATTTACGTTTCCTCCAAAATAACGTTGACGCCATATATCTCGGAACAATGAAAAAAAATATTTTTGATTAATGGAAACGATCAATAGAATGAATCCTCATTATAATTGGATGAAAAATTTCAAAAAATTACATATCAAGCCACATTACTTTTTGGCTCTTTTAAGCCATTATGTCTCGAAACCCATAAAAGACAGATGAAACCTGTTGACATGGCACCCATTAGCATGAATTGGAAAAAAAAATCCCAATTACAATTTGATGAAAAATAAAATTTTGTAGGTGTCTTGCAAAATTGCTAATATTGGCCCCTTTAATATCTTTCATCTGTGTAATGACAAAAATTACACAAATATACCTGGATTAACTTTAGTGGATTTCTTATGACAAACCTTAAAAAAAAACAACAAAATCAGATAAGAAAAAAAAAGTTTCGAAAATTAAGGTGTGTCCCTTTTTGGCTCCTTATATCTCGAAAACGGTAAATGGTAGTGAAAAACGGATCTTGAATAAGTTTTTCACTTTTCATCAAGGGACACTAAAAACAAAAAATCATAAAAATCTGACAAATATTGAAAAAGTTGCACCAAATTATCAAAAAACCCTTAATGACCCCCAGAAAAAAAAACAGGAGGGGCCAGATTCCCCAAAATCAATCCCAACCTGTATTTCTTATGGAGGACTATTGTGGTAAATATCGACAAAAGAATAGCGAAGCAACAAAACAGTGGGAAAGTCCACAAATTCGAAGTCAAAGGAAAATACAAAGCCAGGAGAATGGAACACAACATACAAACCACAAGGATATATGTACAAGCAAAAGAATAAAAGAAGTACAAAAAATGTATAACAAACTAAACAAGAGAGCACAGAAACTAAAGCACTAACAATGTGAACTCCAATTAAAATCCGGGAGTGACACCAGGTTCTCCGGATGGCGAGCATGTCCTGCTCCATTAACGTCACCCGTCACATTGCTAGTGAATAAGGTCTGATTGCATTGCTGACATATATGAGTGCGAAGGACACTCTTAGGAAACATGTTATCAATAATGCAATATCTATTTTCTCTAGTTACCGTTAAAATTGGTAAAGAAATAATCACTTCCATTTCCTGGAATTTAACTTCTTTACTGACAGACCAGAAAATAAAAAGTAGAGGTATCGCTGTGTCTGCTTATATCAGTTTCAGAATGTACTCAAGGCTTACTGTGCATTAAATGAGGATATGTAGGTTTTCTTGTCGAAAAAATGTAGCATATCTACCGGAAGTCAATGCAATAAACTTTTTGATTCTTTTCTAAACCTGCACTGACTCTCACAAGAAGTACTCCGATATGTGGACATACGTTTGTTGAGGTTCGAATTTTCCACAGGGTTATCAGAAATTCTTAGGAGAACAAAACATGCGCCCTTTTTACTATCCGTCATGTGAAACGACAAACGTTTACTTCCTTACTGATTCTGAATGTCCTTCATGTCAACCAACAGTAGTACAGAAACTGTCTCCAAAAGCGATATTCTGATAATAAAGTGTATTTGGGGTGACTTATATGATATTTATTATTAGCATTCTTGATAGGAGACATAATATGCTACATTCTGAAATATGATGGAAAGCAACAGCCTAAAAAGACATTCTGAAAATGGCCGAAAACAAGAAAAGAAAATGGTTTTATGGTTTTACTCCTTTGAATTTGATTTGTTTGTTTAGTTGGGGTTTAGCGCCGTTTTCAGCACATTCTGGCCATTTCGCGGCGGCCAGTTTTTATTGGTGGAGGAAGCCGGAGTACCCGGAGAGAACCACCGACCTTCGGTAGGAAAATTGGCAATCCTTGTCAATTAAGATCGGAGTCGAACACACCCCGCCACAGGTGAGATTCGAACTCACAACCCCAGCGTTGACAGGCTAGTGATCAGTAGTAGTCATGACGAACTACCTAGACCACTCGGCCACCGAGGCCCCCCCCCCCCCCCCCCCCTTTGAATTTGAAATGTCCATACAATCAATTTATAAGGAAGAGTAAAGGCACCTCATATCTACAAGTACATGTAGTATCAACAAATGAGATCAATTTGTAACCAAGGCAAATTATATCAATCAGTAGTTATCGACCTACATGTAGTTTCTAGCAACATATTAATTATATTACAATCTTGCAATTCAAAAGCAGATACCGAACATTGTGCGTTTGTAAGCGTTTTTTACCAACACCAGGTACGCTTTATATTAGCAAGATTTCCACTAACATTAAATCGTTGAACCAAAATTGAATGTAAAGAGTTCAGCCAATATCCAGGTATTGTTGTCTTTTAATGAGATACTATACTATTATCACCCTTGTTGTAGTGTGACCCGACGGTTGTCTCCCAGAGGAAAGTAAGGTCACCCGAGGGCTTGCCCGAGGGTGAACTTACTTTCCGAGGGGAGACAAACCGTCGGGTCACACACCAACAAGGGTGATAACTGTTATATTATATCGAATATTCAACTTTTGACAGATACCACGTTGTTTTTTGTTTACTGAATCAAGGGAAGTAACTATAAATGGAAACACGTGAGGCTCACGAGGGGATTTCCATGGGGTTTTCTCGCGAGCGGTTGACCTTACTATGCGACCCAACGATTTTCGGTTGACCCAACGAATGGGCAAATATCACGTGACACTGTTTTAACAAATCATATAAAAGATTTCTATATGAGTATATAATATTTTGATATATTTGTGATATTGGCTACCTGTAAAAAAAATTGCTATGTTGAATCATTTGTCCGTATGTCAATGATATATATACCAGATCGAATTCAAGGTGATTACCAAACAAATGTTACTCAGTGAAACCTTACATTTATTAGGTTTTCCAAAATGGGCGATGATCTATGAACATGTTTCCTAATATAAATACATATATGTAACCCCAATGTTTCAAAACAGCTACTAGTACCAAATAAATTCACAGAAATAGGACAGTGACCTGTTGAATCTTAACAGATCTTTTTTAGCTCAACTTACCAAACACAAATGTGAGCTATTGCCATAACCTGGCGTCGTCGTTCATCCCTCCTTTAACTTTAACTTTTCACATTGTGATCTTCTTCTTGAGAACCACTTAACAGAAGTTAACCAAAACAGGTTCCTTGTGTGGTTTCCTTGCTTGGCTGAAGTTTAAAAAAAAAAAACTTATTCTCACAAATAATTTACACGATTAAACCGAATCTTACAAAATATATATCTATAAAGGTCCTTAATTATTATTACTTATCGGATATATAAGATTGCCACCAGCGTCTGACTCAGTTAACATTGGACCCTATTGGCAAATGTATTGAGAATTCTTGTTCTGAAGAACAGTTGAATAGACTGATAAAAATGTCGGTGCATTTGATACCTATTAGGATAAGAATGGTAAGATTTTCAGAATCTTCTCTGAAACTATTCGATTGAAACGTGTCATGAATGAGCATTGCAAGCTACTATCCAAGTGTTGTAATTCAAATCCAAAATGGCCTCCAGTGTCAGGCATTGTGAATATTTAACCCTACGGGAAATGTATTTAATATTCTTCGTCAGAGAAACAATTCAATAGTACCAAAACGTGCTGGAAATAATACTTATAAGGAGCATAATATGTTTTGTTATTGTGGTACCATTCTGTTTTCAGACATAGCTGCAATGCCAGAAAGGCGGGTTTTTTTCTGATGAGTTAAATTTCCAAGACTTTCTTGCAGCAACTACAAGGCCCGTGAATTATTATTGCAAGGTACTTTCAAAAAGAAAAAATAAACCCGTTTATACCCTCGTTATATCCAAAACTTTAGAAGGCAAAAGAAATTAAAAATCGTTTTGTACTTAAGTACTTAATATCATAGTAACAAGCAATTACAGTTTTCATGTTTTACCTAGGTTGATCAAAGGTTTTGTGGTTTTTTATGTGAGCTTTCTATCACATATAGCCTTATGTCAATGTATAGTTCAACGTGGCTTGCTTATGTAAAGTCAATAAATACCAAAGGGATATTCGAAGGAGGGGTAAATCGAAACAACTGACAAACTCCGGATAACAACGAAGACAAGACCAAAACAATACATGCACTACAATTAAAAGGTAAAAAATATGAACAACATGGACCCCACCAAAAAAAACCGGGGTAGACTCCGTTAGACTTTTTCGGTGATTTTTCAACTGTCGTTAAGGCGACCAGTTATATTATCGATTTGCAATGAAAGTTGAATTTGTTTTATACCTTTTCTATTACTCTCCATACTTAACACAGAGTTTAATTATGGGATTTGTCTTAATATTTCCCTTTACTACAATTTAAAATGCATAGATTATGATCAGTAATATGGGATGCATATATTTTATATTATGATATCAATTGTGGTTAGCTCTAGTATTAAATTATCTCTTTCAGTGTATTTTATTGCATAATTTTAACTTTTTTCCTCGCAGATTTCCTGTACACCCACGCATTATCGCTTCCTTTTAATGTGCTTGGCTATATTATAAATAAAGTCAAAAATACCAAAGGGATATTCGAAGGAGAGAAAAATCGTAACAACTGACACACTCCGGAAGAATCCTATATACATGTATGACACTTTTGTCAATGAAATACAAAATTTGTACAACAATAATGCAGTTACATTCTGATATCTTTATTTGGTTTTTCGTAGACGGAAAGAGATGTGACCCGGTAATGCCCCCATATTTATACCGTATGCATTTATGTAATCGAATAACTTGGTTGCTCTAACAATGATTACTGTGAATATAATTTCTTTCATTAATAAAGAAATTAATTGTTTTCAGATACATAGATAAAACTGTACACATTTCAAATTTGGTGGAAAAAACTTAAATTAATCGATGTCCACAAGACACCATGGCAGTCTTGTAGGCTATGATACGTGCCACATTTCAGTTTTGTTTTCCTAACTTCTTTCCCTTAGGGTGTCAAAAAGGGAAAGAAGCTATGCAAATCTCTATGTTTACATGATATTTGTATGTTGTTATTATTTTATTTGTTTCGAAGTCCTGACAAAACACTGTTACATGTTTATCAAAAATGGCATATGGCAGCATCGCCTGTATATGGCGTCTACGTTTCTCAGCTTATGCGTGAGTTACACTGACTTTCGACAAAGTGGATTGCTGCTGTCACAAAAGCTTCTTAACCAGGGTTTTATAAGGGATAAGTTGATGTCATCACTTAGGAAATTTTACGGTCGTCTTCACGAATTGATTGACCATTACAGTGTTCCAATATCTAAGATGATGTTGGACCTGTTCCCACTGTCGTAACCTTTCATGTGCCTCCACCGATTTGTGGCTTCCCCCGGATTGACTTTGTTGAACTTCACGACGGGTGCTGTATACGGAGCAGGAACTGCTTACCCTTCTGGAGCACGTGGGTTCACTCCTGGTTTTTATAGGAGTTCCTGTTGTTCATGTTTTTTAGTTTTCTGTGTTTATGTGTTGTGCTTGTGGTTGTTCATTTGTCTTCCCGGGTTTGTCTGTCCAATGGATTAAGTTTTTTTTATTGTTTGTCCTTTTTAAAGCTTTGTAGCAGGGGAAGCGAAATGATTTAAACAAGACACTCTTTGGCTACATGTATATCTAGGTGGCTTAACTGGCATAATAATCTCTTTATAGTCATTTGTTAATGAAGAAGTGAAGGGACTATATATGATCTCGACTCTAAGGTATATAGGATATAATTTATTGACACAATACCATAACAGTGCATGCCAAAACTTGAAGCATTATTGTGATCAACACGGAGAAAATATCACACCTACACTAAGTTTAAGACACCCCCTACCATCCGCTTTGAGCAGTTCATTGCTAAATGTCGATTACGTCAGATCTGTGTATTTGATGAACACAGGTTTGAATTAACAGCAAAAGGGGAAAAGGGATAACAGAAAATGACAAAAATGACATACCAATCAATTATCCCACATAACAGTCAGAACCCAAGATACAAAATATAACATAAAAGAGCACAAAATACAAATAAAATCACAATAGAGAGTCGGGATAGTCCGACTTGGTACAAACACTGAAAGTGATGGGGTTAAATCGGTAGTTCATTACATATCAACGCATTTCACATAAAAACCGACAATCCAACAATTACTTGGTGTTATAATTTGGCCAAAATGTTATATTGTTTGTTCGTTTAGTTGGGTTTTTTCGCCGTTTTCAGCACATTTGGCTATTTTGCGGCGGCCAGTTTTTATTGGTGGAGGAAGTCGGAGTACCCGGAGAGAACCACCGACCTTCGGTAGGAAAATTGGCAATTCTGTCAATTTAGATCGGGGTCGAACACACACCGCCACAGGTGAGATTCGAACTCACAACCTCAGTGTTGACAGGCTAGTGATCACTAGTAGTCATGACGAACTACCTAGACCACTCGGCCACCGAGGTCCCAAAAATGTTATAATCCAAATTCAAACCACAACACGCAGATATGCAAGTAAAGCGCACATCAATTACTTTGGCAAATTAATCGGATTTGCTATACAAAATTACAGATACAAAGAAAGAATTTTGGAATATGCTATACACGAATGAGAAATTATCTTCAGAATGTATACAAAATTACCACAAAAACAAAACTGAATACAATTCTATCTGAACTTTACAGAATTATTTTTAAATTCGTTGCTTCTATGTTTTTGTTTTGTGTTCTTGTGTGTTATTATGTTGATTGGATGGTAATAACTGAAAAATAATGGTATATAATTATTGACCTTGTTAACTGAATATTATGTTAATTTTGGTCTACAACTCTTTTATGAATGAAAAATTTATATCTTCAATAAACAAATATTAAATTATTGAATTTTTGCGTAAAATTCTTTTATGAATACATAATTTGATATCTTCCTTTAGGAAATTAAATGCAATAATACAATAAGGATTTGTTATGAACAATTCAGTTGATCAGTCAACCAGAACACCATTATTTGGGTTTTACCTTTACCTTAGTGCAGAAACTATTGACTTGGTATCTTTTCGTTCTATTTTTACCCAAATTCTCTAATAGTATAAATTTATCTTCAATATATGCAGCGAGCTTCCTATAAAAACGTGCGATCTAAATTTATAAAGAGACAGATATAAAAATGATTCATCGAGAACTCCTACTCAGTAGGAAATTAAAGGAAATTATAAGAAATGGGAAAAAAAGTGAGTATTTGAATTTAATACTTAAAGAGGAAAAATGACACAGTCAGAAGTGTGATACTGGTTTTGCAAATTGAAATTACTGGAAAAAATTTTCCCCAAATGTATGCAATGATAAGATAATAATAAAATATATTGTCACTAGTAGATGTATATTTGTAAATATACAATGTGTAAAATTGAAGAACGCTTATAGTTGATAAATATATCGGTAAATGATGCATAGTGTTTAAATCGACTCTCTAGGTCTTAAGAGGTACGTTTTTGGTTTATCATAGAAGCCCAAGAGCATTAAAGCGTTGTTTATTTGCCCTTACGATTATATTTTAAAACTGCACGAGTTGGTCGCTCACATGCAACACTCTTCATTCGTATAATCTTACACTACCACAATTATGGCTCCGTCGGTTACTAGTATTACATGCATGAGACAAAACAAAAAGTAGAAATGACTTAATGCTAAATTCATAAAAAATTAAAACAATATGATTAGCTTTCACTCGTTCGTTCTTACATCTGTTCGCAAGGACAAATAGTACAAGATACTAGAAGTTGAATCTAAAAAGATTAATATTAATTTTTTTTTAAATTCTTTACTATTCTTTTCCTTTTCAGACTGTATGCATATTTTCTATTGTTTTTATGTTAGCAGTAATAAACCTCAGTAAAGCATCAAGATGCATATGCAAAGAACCCAAAAATTTAAGGCGACGGTTGAAAAGGCTGAACAAAGGACTTGACATTACAAATATATTTTATTCATTCAAATGGTATAACTGCGACAAACAAGTTAATGATTTACATGAAAAGAGCAAAGTTTGCCCAAATGCAACCATGAAAGGAAATTACCCACTGATGACAAGATCGACATGCCCTTGGTATCTAGACATTAACGTCAACGATGAACGATATCCAAAGGAGATTCAATTTGCCAATACTAACTGTAAAAGCTGCATTGGATCGAATGGACACCAGGGTTGTGAAAGAATACATATTTCCGTTAAAGTTCTGATGAGAAATGGGTGTAAAAATAATATGTATCAATATAAGGGAGTTGATTTTCTACTTCCTGTTGCATACACGTGTGCACATCCGTTAGAAATTGAGACTAAAGACCAGTAAAATATATTCGTTTCATGTGAACATGAAATTAACAAGAAATGTCAAATTTTATAATACAGTCAAATCAGTTTGTAAAGGGCACCTAAGTAAACACACGAAAAAGGGTCATTTGTGCACACGTATTGATGAAAATTTCATGTTTAAATAGATTTTTAAAAGGTGCCCGTTAAGGCGGGGTTGACTGTATGTGAAAGACAGTATATCCTTCGGATATCTATGTGTGGGGAACATGTATATAATGTACAGGAGTATGTTTGCTTTCATAAAGCATTCGAAACAGTATTATGGTAACATAGAATGTTATATAGATTTGTTTGATACATGTTAATAAGTACTTCGATTTATTTCTTAAAAAATTATTTAATAATATTTGTAAACTGCTCAATTTGTAAATGTGAATTTCAGTAAACTGAAATAAGAGTATATCCTATGGATAATGTATAAATATGTATATAGTAAAATTAGACATATATATACACGCAGTTTGTACATCTTTCATCACTGATTTTTATTCTGTTACAACTGTTTAAAAATTTTTGTTTGTAGAAGTCCCCTTCCACAAATTATATATACAATTTACTTTTACATATGATTAATCATTGTCTCAGGCAAATATTGTATGCATAGCTATTGTAAACTGTTTATTAGAAAATAAAGCTATATAGCAGAGTAACATTTAAGTTGAACCATTATTTTCTATGTCATCTTCATAAAGGTTCGATTGTCTTGCTTCTTTCATGTCACATTGTTTAGTTCAAGATATTGTCGGAAAAAATAAAGGTATGCCC
This sequence comes from Mytilisepta virgata, assembly GCA_028015205.1. Classification (NCBI taxonomy): domain Eukaryota; kingdom Metazoa; phylum Mollusca; class Bivalvia; order Mytilida; family Mytilidae; genus Mytilisepta; species Mytilisepta virgata. The sequence goes on along the minus strand of CM051520.1, from coordinate 16,416,120 downwards.
GTCACTTACATATATCGGAAGGTTACATAAATCTGTATCTCTTTGTAGTATGTCTTTACAATATGTAAGAAGGGTTAATTATAGATTGATTGTTATTCGGACAAGACCATGTTGATATAATGGGAATATAAAAAGGACAAATATACCAAAGGATCAAATAAAATAAAAAACGTAATCCATTGGACAGACACACCGGGGAAGACAAATGAACAACCACAAGCACAACACATAAGAAAACTAAAAAAACAACGAACAACACGAACTCCTATAAAAACCAGGAGTGAAACCTGGTGCTCCGGAAGGGTAAGCAATTCCTACTACGTATACGGCACCCGTCGCAAGATTCAATAAAATCAATCTGGTGGAAGTCACAAATCGGTGGAGGCACATGAAATGTTACGACAGTAAGCACGCTTTGTACTAGACCTACATGTACACGCTGAGCCGGATTTTTAAAATGCAAAGGGAGACGCTTTAGCAAACCAAGATACATTATTTTGACTTTTTGGATTGTTGTTTTGGTTTTCAACATATTAGGCATTGAGCACAACTGATAAATCGACAAAATGAGCACGTCTTGTGCATCAAAACTGGTATCAAAGAATTTTATTTGTCGCCGAGCTAACCAGTCTCTGTCTCATTCCTAAATGCCCCGTGCTTAATAGAGTGAAACCAAATACCAATTCTAAAGTCTTTGGTTTTATCCGGCAAGGAATCGAACCGACGATCTCAGTGGCGTAGCTTGTCTCTTTCTGCCTGATATCAGATCATACAACGTGCAGTTTTAAATCTAACTTGATATTGAGATTGACGTAATCTAAACATATTCATAATGGTCATATTAAGACGATTTTACGTTCAATAAAATTGCAATTTTAATATGGTTAATTTTAAATTAAAAGAGAAATTATAAAAAAAAAAGTAGGGGAAAAAAGGAACTTGTTTGTAACCATTTTCCCTGGAATGTAAACTAATCCCTAAGTCTAAGATGCTCTCATTACACAATTAAATTATAACTGAAGGTTGAAAGCGTCTTTGCACTAAAATTTTACCCTAAACTTTTTTTCGAAGCGTTTATACAGATTTTTTGAAAATAATCAGGTTTATTTATATTTCCCTTATTAGACTTTCAGTATATCAAACTATCCAAAAAAGGGGGAATATTTGGAGCCTTCTTCGGTTACATTTGCAGCTGGAGTTCCCTCTTCATAAAAATGTCATTTCGTGCGAAAAATTTCAATAAAGATGACCGATCTCAGATATATGTTGAATAAATTCACTTGTTTGATTGTGTCCAAAGATATTTAGATATGTGAGTTTCTGTTTGAGTTTTTCAGATTGGACAATTTTTACATTTTCAAAATATATAGGTTAGGCCCCTCACTACCTCAATAGAAGCTACGCCACTGAATTCCTGCCTTCGAATTGAGCACGCTACCAGGAGAAGACCGAGATGGTTATGTAAAATGGGGTTAAGTTTGATTATTTCTTCACACATATTTATAACATGAACATGATGAAAAAACCAGTAATGTAATACCACTGTTAGTTTTGTTCTGCGTGAAAACGTTTTCGTTAAACATGGAGAAAAATCCTTCACCCTGCTGCAATTTTATGAACGCCCAATTTAAATGTACACGTATCTATGTTCGCTAGTATCAAACATCTTTAACCGGCTTTCCAACACTTTGATCTCGAGCATTGCTGATGAGTTGTCAGTCAACGGAATGGCAATACAGTGCATCAAATTTATTTTGGTATTTTGTGATACGTTTTATTTTTTAATACAAAAATTTCTTTTGCATGGGTCAGTTTTGATTGCAGCCAAGGTAATTAAAGTAACGGCGGCGACATCGTAAAATTGAGTTTTCCATTTTTGACCATAGATTTCTCAGATTCTTCCTTTTGTGCAGCTTACTGTAGTGGCATTCGATGTTATACTTTAGCTGCTTCAGATACTTATTTATCTATACTGTTTTAAGTAAATACAGGAAATACCAAAGGGATATTCGAAGAAGGGGATAAACGAAAACAACTGAAAAATTCCGGAGAACAACGAAGACAAGACCAAAATAATACAATCACCACACTTAAAAACTAAAAACATATAAACTATGTGAACCCAACCAAACCAGGGGTAGACTCAGGTGCTCTGGAAGAGTAAATAGTTTCTGCTTCCTGCAGGACACAAGCAATGCTGTCCATGTCAAATCCGGTATGAGGAAGGGATAACATCAGTTTGGGAAACGGTTTTTTTCATACCTTTCAACAAAGTCATGATGACGTTCATAAACTTTTAATAAGGATGACTGCAACTTAGGAACAACATATCCCTGTCCGAGCAACTTTTCTATCAGGGGCCGGGCTCTATCCAGGAAGTCAATGTATATGTTTCAAGCTCTTTAATAACGTTTAAGTTGTGAAATATACAATCCGTACGCCGGCGCATCTGGAATGTTGCCGCTAAAAAATGGGAAGTTGACGAATGGAAAGTCAAAGTCATCGCGTTTGTCATAAAGTTTTGTATTCAAGGTCACTGGGATAGACGAGATGTTCCCAAAAACTCGAATTGTTAAGTAATAAAACATCTATATAGCGGAAGCTGAAATTAAAGGAACGGGCTAACTTCCTCTGTTTTTCCCTAAGAAACCCATCAAGGAAGTCTGCCTTATATGAGTAAAGGAACAAGTCGAACAGCGCACAATTAGTGCCCATAGGAATACCAATAGTATGTTGGAAAACACGTCCACCAAATTGAAAAAAATATGTTGTCGATCAAAAATTCAATCATCAGGACAGTTTCGTCCTCTGTATATTTTTTGTTAGATTTAGAATGGTTTTTAACTAAGTATAATTTATCTCTACCAATGACAAGGTATGTGTATCTGCTGTTGCCATTTTTATTTTGAAAGTATCGATGGATAAGTTCTTTCAACTTCTCCTTCAGTTGGGAATGAAGAATGGTGGTATAGAGGGTAGAGAAATCAAATGTTTTATGCTGTTAAGTTCTCAGATACTTTCTTTTAAATTTATTCTAAAATGTTTACTTTTATATTCTGTTCAGACAGAAGAACAATAATCTGCCGTGTTAGAGAGTCACCAGGAGAGTTTACTCTAAGACATTATGTCCTGTCCTATTGTTGTGGTCGATGTCAGAAATAATATTGCATACCACTTCCGTTGTGTCTGATTTCACCCTCTTAATCACCAGACAGTTTACTCAGACTTCCGTGCACAAACTGTGATACAGCATCCATATCTTCTTTAAGCTTGTCGATTCGCTGTTGTAATGGCTGCAAATGACAAAATCAAAGCTAGGATGTCGGCTACGATATTTGATTTCACAGTATCTTCTATATTTTCAATTTCATTTTAGGAGATATTGAATTTTGTTGCCATGTTTGTTGTGCAAATATCAAGTACATTACAACCGCCTCGTTTGTCTAGTAGTAGCGTGCTTGCCTCAAGTGCGAGGTCGAAGATTCGATCCCCAGCCGGCTCAACCAAAGACTTTAAAATTGGTGTATGCTGCTTCTCCGCCAAACACATTGCATTTAGGAGTAAGAATAATATATCCTGATAAGTTAAACTGCGGAACTAGTAAAAATGCATGTAACAATTGTTACTGGCCGTTAAACAATCATTCATCAATCCCTCCAGGAAGTGCATTATTTGGAGTATAAATACCTATACGTTTTCTTATATCTTCACGATTTCGAGGAGTGAAGTTGCTAGTACGAACGAACCCTTAATTTGAATGAGGTCATTTGAGGCGAGGACATCAATATATCTGATTGTAAAGTTTTTAGTAAGTGACATTCTTATTGCATGAGAATATTCGTGCGATATGCAATGTTTAGTTTGTTAAAACTTAATATAAAATATGTGAGGCAAGAATGTTCCATATGAAGATCCTCGTAAATGAGTTACAGCAACCAACCATACCTAAAATTTTGTTGTATAACAATTTTCGCACAACCCGCTACACATGCTTCTTTTTTAGTTAACCTAGACCAGAAAAGGTAAAGTGTTGAAATCTCTTCTGAAATAATTTAAACGTTTCAATATCCATAATTGTACTCGTTGAATTGACAGATTGAACATATTCAACACTGTAACATTGCAGATAATAAACCATAAACCAGTTGCAGTGAAAGAGGCCAATAAAATACCGAAGAAATAAGATATATTGTTTGAAGTTTGCAATCAAAGGGAAATAAATCTATCTGATATATTTTACAATTTTAGAAAAAAATCTCATGAATATATTTTATCTTTTAACTACAATAAATTATCTTGTTATCCTTTAATGTTCATTTATAGTAATAAAATATAGATTTGCCAAATGCACATTTCGACAAGATGTGTTTTGTATATGGACGGGAAGCAATGGTAAAATACACTTTATCAAGAAGGGTCTTTGAGGCTATTTAGCCCATACAATTGACCTTGGACCAGATTACCAGGTTACTATTAGGTTAAGCTAATTATAAAAACTTTTTGTTTTATTACATGATTGATGTTAGCTTAGAATTTATTCGACATCTTTTGTTAATCAATAATTGCCCCAAACTTAAATACCAAAACTTGTTCCAGACGATCACAAACATTCATAGTCAATAGAATACACTACAAAACTATCAATCAAATAATAAACGACTCTAATGTCTGCAAGGATTTCACATGACAAGGAAAAATTATAAAAACCGTAGAGAATTATTAAATTTTCCCTAAATAAGGCTTGATGCAGTATATGGAAATCCCAAACAATAACCACGATATAATGGTTTCAATTCCGAGAATATCTTAAAGTAAATAGCTATACTAGAGGAGGATACTAATGATACAACCGCATCCATTGTTTGGTAGAATAAACATTATATGTTAATTCTAATATTTGTATGTGTGTATTTTAACAAATCATGTTGGAAACCAAGGTTCAATTTCAATATGCTGAGACTGGTATTATAACGTAAAATTCCGTAAAAAATAAGATACAAGAATAAGTTCACATTTTTCTTATATCCGAATAAAAAAAATTGAACTTAAAATATTTACTATAACGGTCAATTTCTGCTGACACACTTTAAGTGAGGATTTAACATGTCCACGTAAAATAAACTCTTCTATTACTAATTCAAAGGTGACCCTTGGTCAACCTTTACTTATATGCCTGTTATGATAGGGACTATATGGACACTTTAACTTGACCCTTGATAAACACTTCATTTTGACACGTTATGTCACAATACAAAATTGCTGACCACATGTAAATATTTTTTTTTTTTTTTTAGTTGGGGTTTTACGCCGTTTTGAGCACATTTGGCTATTTCGCGGTGGCCAGTTTTTATTGGTGGAGGAAGCCGAAGTACACGGAGAGAACCACCGACCTTCGGTAGGAAAATTGGCAATCCTTGTCAATTAAGATCGGATTCGAACACACCTCGCCACAGGTGAGATTCGAACTCACGACCTCAGCGTTGACAGGCTAGTGATCATTAGTGGTCATGACGAACTACCTAGACCACTCGGCCACCGACTTTTTTTTCTCTTAATAAAGTTATAGTATTGCTGTCTTCAATAGGTATTCCCATTGTGTTTTCTGTGTTCAATCTACCAGCAGTTAAATTCTCCAGATTAGTGATGTGAAAGTGAAGTTCAGTTAATCTGCTGACGACATCCATGCATTTAGAGAGATAGATGTTGAAAACATCAACATCATTAAAATCATCAACTACATATATATATAAATTTATTTGTTTCAATACTGGCCATTGGTAATTTTAATAAATACAATTGTTCTGAATAAATTAATCATTGCTAAGCATGAAATATACAGACCTTTTAAATATTAATGAATACATTTGCAATATAAATTTGAAGTATACAACAAAGTACTTTACTTTACTTTCACATAAAACCATTTTTTATCTTTCATTTAGTATTGCAAAATAATTAAAAATTCTGTGATAACAATTTGATAAAGTTCATGAACTCATTTCCATCAGTAGTTCACTCTGCCGAAAACATGTAAATTGGAAATAATAACGGTGTAGAGGATATTCAAAAGAACCTCCTTTACTTGCTCAAACTTTCATAATTTTGTAAAGTAATAATGTTTTGTATCAAGTTCATGATCTGACCCAAGATACTAGCAATTATGATGATAATACCTCCCAAGAACTTAGGTCCACCAATTACATAATATTTTGTGATACTACAGTTGAGCTTATGAGCAAATTTCTAAAATTTATGTTTTACCAGAAGTGTTCAAGGGCGAAAATGTACAACTTCGAAATCCCAAATGATCCAAAAGACGAAAACCAAAAACTATACAAGGACAGTGTTATTCATTAGGCAGTTACTCCTAAGAAGTAACAATAAAAATATTCCGTGAAACCTATGTTCATGCATTATATCATACGTCAGCATTTGGTTTCATTTACTAAGCACTGAACTTGAGCATCGAGCTGTTTTCTGCTCGTTGGTCAGGTTGTCGTTTCTTTGTCACATTCCCCGTTTCCATTATCTGTTCTATAGTACTAATCTTGATGCATAAGTAAAGTAAAGAAATACCAAAGGGATACTAGATGGAGGGGAAAATCGAAACAACTCACAAACTCCGGAGAACAACGAAGACAAGGCCAAAACAATACATTCACTACAACTAAAAAATAAAAACATATTATTAAGGTGGACCCCACCAAACCGGGGGTAGATTCGGGTGTTCCGGAAGAGTAAGCAGTCTCTGCTTATGCAGGACACACGCCATGCTGCCCATGTCAAATCCGGTATGAGGAAGGGATAACATCAACAAAACAGGTCTATTTTCATTTTGGAAACGATTTTTTTCATACCTGTCAACCAAGTCATGATGACCTCCATAAATGATGTTCATTCAGAGGAGATCAAAGCCATACTTTTGAAAGTTGATACAGAATTCCAAAATGTTGTTGACCAGAGCTTAAAGACTATATTTCTAATATAAACATGATAAATACAAGCAAAACGATTTTATTATGGATCTCTACAAAGTTTAGGATATCAAAAAAAAATCTAACGCATCAAATTATTAAGAGGGCGTCCATATTCTCTTGAATAAAATAACATGAAATATTGAACTTTATGTATTTATCTTGAACTATTATATTTTGTTCCAGCATTAACAGGAAGTATTCTTTGAAAATCGATCGGTCATAAAACAAGATCAAAATCACATATGAAGTCTCAACTATATTCAGTGCAGAAATTTATATATTTTTTATATCTCCATAAACGCTAGAAATTTGCAAACCAATATCATTTTTGCATTTTTAAAAATTTTAAATTAGTGGAAATAAATTTTTCGGGCGATTCACAGCATAGATCTACAGTGTCCCAGTTTTTATATAGACAAAGGCAAATATTAATTCCACTTTAGTCAAATACTTTTCAATTATATTATTTCGACAGGACTGAGGAATATTGCAAGTATATTTAAATGTATAAAACAAAAATATTGCGAAACAGCTCATATTACTAAATAAACAGATGATAATTGATCAGTGAGTAATCGAAAGAACTTGAAGTAAATAAACCAAAGATAAATATTGATCAATAAAGAAAAGTGATATGCACATTTCGGATAATTAGCCTGAACACGACTAAACAATTCAAAATTAGTCCATTTCCATATCACATCAATGTTTAATTGAATATATCCAAAAAATCATTCTCATATTTCTTTTAGGAGGCAGTAACCAGTTCTGAGCTACTGTTTCGGTGTCCCATGTAGAAAATTATTATTAAAAAACTTTGGCTATCTTTGCCACTTCCATAAGCCCTTATAAATAAAAAAAATAAATATCTAAGTTTCCAATGCAGAATGCTATCTTTCCTGATAACATTGATACGTAACATTCAGGGTTTAACCTTCGTTTGTTAGGAAAAATCCCGAGCTTAATATACTTACTATTTAAAGGCTAGCTCTATATTCCTGTCTTGTTTTCCATTGCTAAAAATTGGTAATTTATTTCCGACACCGAAAAGTGGCAATTTTTTATGGAAAGGATAGGTTAAGCTATTGTATATTTGAGGTAAAAGTCTTCATAATACATGGTTTTGGTAATATTTCTGGTCAGTAATTAGCATGTTTCACGCAATTAGGTCTAGAATTGGGCGGAAAGTTCAACATTATACTAGATTTTGTCCATCATTCAGAGGAAGTTCAAACTGTGGTGTAAAGAAATAATGTAAATGACATTGCCCTGGTGTACTTCATTTTTGGTTTTAATCAATTCTTGTCACCAAAAAATTATCTAGGCATGTAAAAGTCTTATATATTTATTTACAGAAATTTTGGGAAAATTGTGCATAGACTTGACAAAAATATTTATAAAAAAACTGGTTTCTGCCACCTTAGCTTTCACAATTTTGGTAATGTGACCATCTGACTAGCGTTTATTATAAAACTGAGTTAAACATCCGAAAAGGGTTTGATCGCAAGGAAAAAAAAAGAAATGTTTACATTGGCAAGATGTCTTGAATGGCCATTAAATTTTTACATGAACTAAATAATACAGGATAAAGTGTATGTATGTCTTCCCTTTTCTAATACCAACTAGAACTTATCAACTGTCATTTTATTTTCATACCCACCAATCAAAAAGTCATATATAATCAAACCAAATTAGGAAAGGTTGTGTAAATTATAGACTAGACCATCACTTCATTCTGATCTTGGAGGAGTTGATACCCGTATACAGTTAGGTACATTTCCTTATACTGAATGTATTATATTATAAAGCTTTTAATTCGAGAGATAAAACACGTGTTTAGGCACTCCTTTCAATTACATTACAAACTAACTGAATCAAAATGTATATACGTAAAAACTTTGACGTGATAATTTAATCAATGTTCTATATGTAGTAATTCGCATGAATTAAATTTTTGAAATAACAAAAAATTTCCTTGTTACTCTGGTTGATATTTTGGTTGTCAAGATTGTTCTAAAGGGGAAAAAGTAGTATCGTTAGCCAATTTTAGTTTCAGAAATATTGAACAGGATATCCGTGCGAAATGTAAGTTGTATATATATATATATAAAGATTCATAAAATTGACAGTAGTAATATTTATGGTTCCAAGTATAAGTATTTAACTATTGCAGGCATTCGGAATGAATTTAGAAGTAAGCCACTAAATTTAGTCTTTCAATATCTATATATACTATTCTGATATTTGTATACACCTCGTAAATGAAAATGGTATTTTAAGAGAAAAGGAACACAAAAAGACATGCATGTATAGGAAAACATCTGAAAATTTTGGTGCAAACGAAAAACTAAATGATTACAAAAATTTTACTATATAAATCTTTATTTTATCAACACTTTAATATTGATTATTTTTGTTTCTATTTTATTTTAATCAGTTATTTATTCATTCAATCCAATCGTACTTCACGAAAGATAACCAGGAAACAACTTTAGTATCTGCATTAGATTATAAAAATTTATCAAAACTATTCAACAAAATATAATTTATCGTTCTTGTTCCATGTAACATATTCTTTAATTTTCAGTTGTGGATATCACTTTTAACTACAGTTATTCTACAGAAACAAATTCTTTGTTTCGTTGTTGGATGTTCTGATCCACATGAAAGTACACTGCAATCACATTTTGAAAAGGCAAACCATGGAATTGACATTCGGACATTGTTTCTTCGATCAAATTGGAACGAAACTAATTTTCCAAATAAGTTTGACTTTTTATTAAAACTAAGCAACATCAAAAGAAACCAGGAATGTCCGCCAAATTTATATCTAAAGGGACTGTATCCACTGATGTTTAGAACGTCATGTCCATGGACGATTGCTACAGTGACGCAGCCCAATGGAGTTTTCCCGAGAAATCTATACTGGGCAAAACCGCGTTGTAGGACTTGTATCGGTTCCAGTGGAAATCAAGAATGTGTGCCAATAAACTATAGAATAAAAATACTAGAACGTAGTCAATGTAACATTAAAACTGGTCAGTATATTTATAAAGAAAAAGTTAGATGGTTAAAAATCGCTTATGTCTGTAGTCAGGCCAACGAGAAGGAAAACGAAAAAAGGATAACAACACATCACTTTATACTTCCAACGCCTGTAAGATAAACATTTGAATGTGTTCTTTATTTTTATAAACTTTTTAAAATGGTTTACACCTACTGCTTATGAGATTACAATGCATTTTCTGTTTTTTATACATGTTTTTATATTGTTTTTGTCGATGGATAGATAAATAATTGTTTTGAACAATCTTGTTTGTTATACCTATAGTGCATGAGACGGGAAAAATACCACAGTCACGCAGAATTTAAAAAGAATGTTAGAACTTTCCAATGAAACAATCACTGCAAATCCTGCGTAATCAAGAAATACTAAAGTATTTAATTCAGCACAACAAGGAACCTAATACTTCTTTTTCTGAAAAACTATTAACATAGGTCAATACGTGTATGTCTGAATAATAACAATAATAACAGGAAAAATCAACAATGATAAACTATTCAATTAACCCCATCTTTAGACGAAAAAACATGAAAGAGCACAAAACACAAAATAGAATCAACAAAAGGTTAGGATAATCTGACTTGGTACAGACACATTACTAGGTGACTTTTTTCAAACTACATGTCGTTTTCGTGAATAATTCAAACATTTCATTTAAATGAAAGTGAAAAGTATTAGTCGTAATTAATTATCATATAAATACCCAATAAACATGCTTTTAATTAAAAACTGTTCACAAGGTATCTAGTCTATTAGAGAGAAAAAATGTATTCTTTTAAGAAGCACTCTGTTTCCGTCAATACATTTTGTGAATATGTGAGAATGTTAGACATATGGCGTTGACCGAGTTTTCCATCAGTCAATTGCAATTCTAAAATACACCAACTAAGACTCAGTTCAAGATGATATTTTTTGTACATGTAAAGGTATGAAGCGGACCCAATTCCAAGAATACTACGTGAAAGCAAACAGATGATTGTTCAACATTTAATTTCACAATATGAGAGACCATTTAAACAAATGAAAATTAGACAGTGAGCTGTCGAAAGTTAATAAAAGGTTAAAACGACTACTTGCATGAATAAAAAACAAAATGGGTAACAGGAAAGGTCAACAAGGACATACCAATCAACCAAAGCAACCCAACTGACAGAATTCCGGTAAAAAAAATAACATAAAAGAGTACAAAACACAAACATGAACACAACAGAATAGTCTGACTTGGTACAGACACTGAACAGTTGTGGGGTTAAACCTGTTTTATGGGTACCCAAACCTCCCACGTATCTATCCTGACACTCTGGTGTATAAAACACACTATAAAACTAGCAACAAAGTTCATTACATAACCACAAACTCCAAGGACTTTTTTAAATCTCATTTACCCCAATGAAATTCAAATTAAGGGCACTTTGGGCACACCGAAGTCCGTATAATATACCTTTTTGATGTATTTCTAATACTGACAACGACAGACAGATAGGGCTACTACATTTATTTAAAGCTTACTCCACAGTGGACGGTATTGTGCAAGTGATTATAACGTCTTAGAAGGCTGTTGACAATATTATAAAGGGTTTTTATCAGAGATCAAATGTTGTCACTACGATGGTTTTAAAGATGTTATTACGAAATGATTGACCGTTTTAACGTCTCGCTTTCAAAATAAAATTTGAGCTTTTTCACTGTTGTAACGCATCATGTTCTCCACTGGTATGAAACTACTCCGGACTGACTGATTGGACACCCGTTATCGTAAATGGAGTAGGATTTCTTTCCCTTTTTTCTTCATTTTTTAAAAATCTATTTTACTTTTTATTGGATTTTATTTATTTTTTTGTTGTTGTTCGGTTTTATTAATAGGGTTATGTGTCCGAGGCCTATTTGTTTTCTGCCCAGATATTTAGAAAGCGGGCATTCAATATTCGCTCATAGTGCCTTTGGAAGACCTATAAATACAATCAGGGCCCAGTTGTTCAAAAGTGTCGTTAAATTTAACGACGATTAACCCTAACGAGTCGTTAAAATTTTAACTCTGTGGTTAACTAATCACTGTGTTAAATACTGCAGTTCAAAAAATGTTAACTACATTGTTACTTAACGCAGTGTTAAAATTTAACGATGTGATTTAAAAAAAATAATACCCACAATTCTAAGAAAAATTAAACTTCCTGTACTATTCAACATCGCCGAGAATATGTCTGCAAAAAATACAAAGGAGAGGAAACTGAATTTCACTGCCTGTGAGAGCAGTCAGATTGGCGCCGAAAAGAAGCCGCTTGTGTCATAACGAAATATGTATGGGGTGTTGAGGGTTATTTTTGTGCAATGTCGTTTTTTATTTGATATCCATCCGTTTTTGGTGTTCTGTTATTTGACGTTCAGCCGTACAGGACAGGTGTTTTGCATTAATTTTTTTTTCTGTTCATCGTGAATTGCGTTTTTTAAACGTTCTCCCGTGCACGTACTCCCACCTCCTTTTACCGACATCATTTATGGTTTTTTTCATACATAATTCCTAATAAAATACTAATGTTTCTTTTTTTTCATATTTCTATTTGAACAAATTAACAAGACAAAAAACATGAAAGGAAATGGAATAAAAGTGAACTACAAATGTATTCCTCGTGTTGTTTTAGAAAAAAACATGAAAGTTTATAATGTGCAAATTAAAGTTGTTCCTCTTTGAATAAAACGTTTCATAAAAGACTCCAATGCACGATATTCAAAGTGATGAAATATATGATGAATAGTTCTTGTCTTGGGTTCACTAATTATATCGCATAAATCAATCTCGTTTAGATGTCAACAATTATAGTAAAGTAATGTAGCATGGGTTTTAATCTGCAATGTAACTTGTCCCATAATTTGAGCTAAAAAATGAATATTACAAAACAGCTTCTAGCAAACATTTGTTTTCATAGCCATCTCCCGGGGAACATTATTAATATCAAGGATTCTTATATAGTGATATATACTATACAAATCCTTGTTAAAACTAAGAATAAATTTAGATTGACCTAAGTAGGCAATGCCAAGTGGAGCAGCCGTTTAAGTGCTTATATTCTAGTTTACTATTTTATGCATGAATAAAGTTTCTTAACGGAAATAAATATACAATATTTCCTTCAGGTAGGTCCTCCTTCTTAGTAAAAAAAGCAAAAGAGATGAAGGGTGAAATTGAAGAATATCTTCACAAGTGCCAGCCATTAAAATCATTGCCAACAGTTGGAGATAGCCTGTTTAACAATTATGTTGACAACATTAAAGGCATCTCTGAGGAAGAGAGAGATGAATTCACTTCATATCTCAACTTGAAATACAAAGACATTTTCAATATATCCGTCAGTTCCGACATTCCGTCTATGATGCACAGCACTATACCGTTCGTAATCCATCAATCAGGAAACAAAGGTACAACTATTTTGAGAGAAAAAAGTCACATTTTATATTTCTGTCACTACTCGTATCTGAATAATAAAAAGCATTCCCATTTTGTCCTTGTTAGGTATACTCTAAATTCTAAGTGCACTGACAATATGACATTACAAGGATATAAATGTTCTTTTCAGTTTGAAAAGTAAATTTTTACAACATCACCTTGCAATATATAGCGGCATTTATGTACATATTAGTACATATAGTTTTTTTTCTGCTATTTTTTTTTAAATTTGCCGGTTTTACATGACTATCATTCTGCAAAACTAAGAGTTCTGTATTTTATTATTACCTGTTTTCTACTATATAGCTTAAACTGCTTGGAGAATATATATGTGTGCCTCTACTGCAAAATATTCAGTCCCCCAGGAAAATGTATGTTAAACTGACCTTATTGTTGGTAGACCTTAATTTGTTTACTACCCAAGATGTTCTATTGGTGAATAATCATTGTTGTATCATGTCCAGTCATATCTAAGAAATGAACATATTAACAAAAACCACAAGTCACTCAAGTATAAAATGCTGGTTAAAGTGGTCCAAGAAACCAACCATTCAACTTGGCTTCGACGTTTTTTCTTTTAACTGATAAATTTCGTGAAAACATATAAACTGTTTCAGAAGGGAAGTGGAAATTAGTGGGCGATGCAACATTTCACTATAAAAGAATTATTGCTCTATATGTTATGAAAAAAACATTTGATTTAAGATAGTGAAATATTGTTCAAAGAACAACCCATACACCCATCCCCCTTCCAAAAAAAAACAAAACAAAACAAAACAAAAAATTATGAATGGTTGATGTCTAATTAGTAAGTGATATTCACAGGTTAAGTTTCGTTTCATCGCAAAACTATAAGTAGACCTTAACACAAGAACATAAACAAGATTAGGAAGAATGACCAGACATGGATAAATACATATACCCGATATACATGTATTATGTTTAATTTGTTATCATCTTGTACTTGTACACGTTGAAGTGTAAAAAGTCAATAAAGTTCAATGCATATACATTGATGTAGTGGAATTCATCACATCTATTTTATGTTTTATCTTGTTGTTTTCTAGATCCAAAGAGAATGAACCACCACAAAAGAAAGCAAAGAAAAAGACAGCTGAGGATGTATACACATTACAGTGCAAGGTCTTAGAAAGGGAACTGGTAAAAACTAACCTGCAGATTCAGTTATGTGAAAGATTACACAACAAGCTTGATGATAACCTTGCTGCTGGATTGCTCTCTTTTATGGAGAGTAGACATTAATTACTATACTTTTCTTCTTCATGTTAACCTGTTATTTCCTTAAACGTGTTTTGATTATCCTATTAGATATTAAACTTTTTGTCTGGTTTATTTATTTTCCACTTGCAAATACATTCAATAAACAAGAGTGCACACACTAAAATGTCTCAACTGCTTTACTAATCAATTTAGTTTATGCTGAAAGTCTTTAAGATAAAGGTTTTACTACAAATATCACATAAACTTTATAGCGGACTATATGGTTTGTTTTATTCTCATTGTTGAAGGCTGTACGGTGACCTATAATTACTTTTATCTTCTACATTTGAAATCTGGTTGATAGTTGTCTCATTGGCAATTATATCACATCCTATTATTTTTATATGTACAAATTACAATCATTTTCAAACCGACCAAATATAGTAGTCTAGTCAAACAAAGTTTTAACCTCAAACTAATTGCAAAAGAAAACGTTTTAGTTCTAATATATAGCATTAAGCCCCAAATATACACAGAAAAAAGTCCCATAAAATCTAACTTGAGGAAAACTCAAAATCAGCATTTTTAATTTCCTATGGAAATTAACATTGGAAAGGGGAGATAACTCTGCAAAATGAGTCTTTTTTGTCAGGTTTTGGTTGATTTTCTTAAAATTCGTGTAAAGTATGATACTTTGATGGGGTTATAAGTTCGTATTTGACTATATTATATAATCTTCTGCTCATGAAATGTACAAAACCAAAGTGTTATGGGTATTTTTATTTTTTTTTGCGCATTTTTCATTAAAGAAATTGCAAATTTGTGGCTTTGTGACCATTTTGAAAAAATAATGTGAAATTTTGGTATTGTTTATATCTGTAAATTATATTTGTTCAGCATCTACCTTGTTTAAAGAAACTTTAAACCACAAAAAGAATAATGTATGCTTAATTATTTTTATTGAATTTGAGATTCTTTACCTTGACATGTTGAAAAATTTAATAAAAGTTCAACTAATGAATTACAAAATCTAGGTTGTAGCTTGATAAAAGATATAAAAACACCTTTAGTGTTGTTTGTTATACTCTAAAGACGGCTAAAATATCAAGAATCAATACATTCCGCTGAAAAGAAGCGGTAAAATATAATTTTGTATCAATTTTTATTGATATTTCTGCCTTTTTTGCAGAGTTATCTCCCATTTTCAATGCAAATCTCCATAAGAATTTTAAAATCGTGATTTTTTAGTCTTCCTCAAGTTAGATTTTGTTAGACTTTTTTCTGTGTATATTTGGGGTATAATGCTAAAGATTAAAACTTAAAAATCTTCTGTTGCAATTATTTTAAGGTTAGGGTAAAATTTATGCTAGATTAACTGGACTATAGTTGACCCATTGCATATATTATATGAGATAAGGACCAAACTACAGGTACTTAACATTTACCAATGAACCATGAAAATGAGGTCAATGTCAGTTGATACATGTCAGACGGATTATAATCATTACATACACCAATTATAGTATAGTTGATAGCTTATAGTATCTGAGAAATGCACCTAAGCACGTAACTTTAACCCTGATCACTGATCCACCACGTAATGAGGGAGAGGTCAGGGGAACCCTGTCTTACGGACATGAAGATCTTGCAAGGATTATATAGACCAAATATTATTATCCTTTTATTTATAATAATTGAGAAATTCACATGACAAAAAACTAAACGGCTTTTTAAGCATTCGCCGAACCATGAAAATGAGGTCAATGACAATAGTCATATCACAGACTGAAAATTCGTAACATAAGGTATTTGTATACAAGGTATGAAGCATCCAGGTCTTCTACCTATTGAAATATAAAGAGAGACAAAAAGAAGTATGCAAGTAATTATAAGAATTTAATGTGTGAAGTACATCTGAGAGATGTGGTCCCTTATTCTTCTTCCGCCATTGGCTCCACTGAACACTGAATTAATATTGGGCATCTCTTCTAATTGATCTTCAGGCTCAGGCTCATTCATCAACAATGCTATATTGTGCAGAATGGCACAGGCCTTTATAATGGTGCATACCCATTCAGGTTTCATACGAATCTACATAAAAGAGTATGTAAAACTTATTATAAATAATATGAACTTATGACATTAGCAAAATAAACATGCATTTAAAATTCTGGGGGGGGGGGGGGGGGGTTTCCAGGATGATTTGTTTTTGTGGATTGACTATTTGTTTTCATCTGTCTTATTTTTCACTTTTGTACACAAAACGTTACTGTTTCCTGAATTTTGTGGTCCCAAATATTCATTTACATCCTGTATTATGCAAGGTTATATATTTTCAGCTCTTACCAATACAGGATATTCATTTTAAAAATCATCCTGCCCACTTTCCCAGTTAGGTGTCCTTTCCATGTGTGTACATAGTTACTTAAATAAATGAAAATGAAAATGTTATGGGTATAGGTAAAACAATATTTAGTTTCAACTGGAAGGCATGTAAATTGAGGAATGACCAAATTAAAAAAAGATTGCACTTCAGACAAGAAAAAAAATATCTAAATTCTTGGGGGGAGGTGGGGGGGGCACAAAATAAAAAATCTGAATGAAAAAAGCATATTACCCTCCTCAAAGTTAAATGTTCATTACCTAATAGAAACTTAATTCAGAGAATACATGATTGTAATTAACTTGAAACTATTTCATTTTGAAACTTTCTTATATTCAAATTGTTCCAAGAATTCACCTGATAAGATTATAACCATTCACAGATGG
Source organism: Mytilisepta virgata (assembly GCA_028015205.1). Taxonomy (NCBI): domain Eukaryota; kingdom Metazoa; phylum Mollusca; class Bivalvia; order Mytilida; family Mytilidae; genus Mytilisepta; species Mytilisepta virgata. The sequence goes on along the minus strand of CM051520.1, from coordinate 16,398,647 downwards.
TTAACAACTGGATTTTGAGGTGTTGGTTGCTTTAACAGTATCTATAACATCTCATATTTTAAAAGCTGATATATTTTGCTCAAACTACTAAATATCATACTGATAACTGAGTTGCATATGTCATAGCAGTTTCATATTTAATATCCAACTGTTAAATTGCAGTGGATATTATACCAATAACAATTCTGAGTAGTAATGTTATTACATGGATATGAATTCCTCTTGTCTATATTATTATTATTATAATTGGATACACCAAAATATTTTAGATTAAGATAATGGAGATTTCTTTACGTAAATTGTCTAATGACAACAATAAAACAATTAGAAGTAAGATTTGACTTAAGGTATCCGGACCATAATAGATCATGAACGAAAAGTGTATCTCTTTTTGACCGTGACTGGCTGAACCAAAAAATTTAAAGCTGGAATTTTGTATATATATTTTTCTCAAGTTGAAACACACTATGTTGCTTATATGCAGTCTGTAAAAATAAGTTAGTTATATTGACATTTCCGAAGTTTGCCGATAATTACCGAGGTCATTTCAATTGCGTTGTATGGAACATCCGGTAACTTTCGAATAATCACGTGGTCATTTATGGTCCGGATACCTTAACATATATGTATAACATACCTGTGAAGTCCTAAAGATGTGTGCATCATGTGCATTTCCTGGCCAAGATGTGTTGATGTTTGTAAATTTTCCTGTAAAAGAAAATATTAAATTTATAATAGAGCACAGGAATTTCTCAACTAGCAAAACCAGTTAAACACAAAATGTAGGGCATGTTTTTTCCTCCCATTGAATTGATATCGACATACACATACACACACACACACACAAGTTCATCTCCTACTTAGTATCTGAGACAGTCACACTTAATATGCTACATATTTATTTTGTTCCCGATTCCATTGAATCTGGGAAAACTATTACCAATATACCAACATTCGTATATGCGTATATTATATATTTTTAATGGTACGAGTATGCAGTGGTTCAAGTTGACTTGCTTCCCTTTAATTTTTGTTTTACCTATAAGGGACATCACACGTTTGTAAACATACGATCTGCATCACGCACAGCCTGCACATTGATGCTGTGGTACCCTTTCCTGTTGACATATGAGGCTTCATCAGTGGTAGGTGCCTGTATTCTAACATGGGTACCATCAATGGCTCCAATTACATTGGGAAACCCTCCAATCCTGAAATTCCCAGCTTTTATTTTGTTTTTTTTTCCCACGTCACTTGGCCATTTGATAAATTCATTCTGCCTCCTGCACAATGCAGCTGTGGTTTCTTTCACAACCCTTGACACTGTGCCTTTGTCCAACCCTTTAAAAATAAAACAAGATATTGTTATTGAAGCCATGATGAAATTTGTAGAATTTGGCAGAATAGATATTGACATTGAAAACAAATAAATGTATACAAATATAATAAATTAAAAGCTTACCAAGTGTGTCTCCAATAACCTGCAGGAAACTGCCACTGGCCAAAACTCTCAGTGTTATCATGACTTGCTGTTCTACAGAGAGTCGGGCGGCATGATTTCCCTGCGTCCCTCTCTGTAAATCATCCCTAACCAGGTCTGAGAGCACCAAAATACTGCGTCTGTCTTGCTCGTAGCTCCTCATCACTTAAATCTAAAGATAACGCAACGCATCTTTGTTGCGAAAATGTCGCGGTCTTCTTTGGTGAGAAACATTGTGTATTGCAAAGGCAGCCATGTTTAACGCAGTCGTTAGAATTTAATCCTGGCTAAAAAAATGATTAACTTTAGCGAGATTTTAACACAAAAGTTAATTAACATTATTTTTGAACAACACTTAACATTCTCGTTAAGTTATAACGACACGTTAACGACAGTTTAAGGGGCCTCGGTGGCCGAGTGGTATAGGTAGTTCGTCATGATTACATGTACTATTGATCACTAGCCTGTCAACGCTGGGGTTGTGAGTTCGAATCTCACCTGTGGCGGGGTGTGTTCGACTCCGATCTTAATTGACAAGGATTGCCAATTTTCCTACCGAAGGTCGGAGGTTCTCTCCGGGTACTCCGGCTTCCTCCACCAATAAAAAACTTGCCGCCGCGAAATAGCCAAATGTGCTGAAAACGGCGTTAAACCCCAACTAAACAAACAAATAAACGACAGTTTAACGCAGTCGTTAGGCTAACAACACCTTTGAACAACTGGGCCCAGGATAACAAAAACAAAGTGCACAATTATTATAAACAATTTAAAAATCTAACAGCCATCATAGATGTGTTACTGAGAAAGGAAAATGTTCGACACTATATCCATCATTAGAAAATCATTATTTTCCATTTCAACGAAAAATAATATGTACTTAATTAGTTTTCACCAGTAATCAAGGGAAAAAAATGAAAGCGTATATGTACTTACTGTAAAAATTCTATACATCCCTGCCTCTCCATCTTTTAGCAATATATCACCTTAGCAGTAACAGACTTCAGTGTAAGATTTTTAGCCGAGTTGCAACGAAGTTGCACCCAGCTATTAATCTGGTGAATGGTGGCCATTCACAGTTGGCTTCCGGGTTACATCTTTAGTTTTCCTCAGCTCATTCAACCAAACTTGGTGTAGACTATATGAGAAGCCTATTGATTTTGGAGGTTTTGGTTTTTATTTGTGGTCATAACTATACGGCGAATATATTGTCGTTCGGATTATTATTTTCCAACGGTAACAGGAAGTTTTACAGGCCCGATGCTATGTAACATTTTTGTACATGGCATTGGCCCTTTACAAATGCCAGCTTTCAAGAATTTCATGTTGTATTAAATGGTTCATAATACGGGGGCCAGTTTCATAAAGCTGTCTTAGGATTGCCTTACGACATACCTTAGTCCTAAGTCGGCATCACAAAGTGGTCCTAACTTAGGACATCTCTTAATTGTCTGTCTAATTAATAGATTCTTTATAATTGCACTTCATTTTTTTCTTTTAAAAACAGATTTTCAAATTATATAATTCGTTAATACGTTAATATTCATCAATACGTTTAGCAACATTTGGGAAACACATACGACATTTATATTAGTTTTTTTCCCATAAAATCAAGTTCATATTTAACTTCCGACACGTTTAGGACATCTTTGCTAAGATCATCCTAAGACAGCTTCGAGACGAGCTCTAAGATATGACAAACAACTTGGAAGGGTTTGCAAAAACGATAAGGCAGTTAATAAAATGGTTTATACACAAAATAACCACTTTCCCGGCGGGGTGGTGCGCTATATGGCATGGCACAAACATTGGTATTATACCTAGGGTAACGTCATAACCGGGACCGCAGCGGACATTTTCCTTAGCTTATTCGTGTTCCTTATCCGTCAAAACTACGTCACAAACCATGTGATTACCCACGGTGATTGCTGTGATGTCCAATGAGAATTCTTTTGTCATACCTTTTGACCAATCAGGCGTAACGTCATTTAACTTCGTCGACTGTGCTGAATGAATTTTCCTAGGTACAGGAAACCTCAAAATCGAGTATTTACGAAAGAAATAGGTTCTAAAACTCGTTAAAAAGTGAAGAACTGGAAAATCTTCAACTCGGTTTTATAATGACAATGAACTGGACAACGTGACTAAATCAGTAATTGTTATGTTTCAATTAGACGTTAGAATGGCTTTGGATTTATTCTGAGTGAAGATGTATGATCACACCATTGCATTAAGTTAAATACAAGCAAAAGAAACTTCACAAAAGCCTCCGATTTTCAGTATAACTTTCATGATGATACTAAAGCATCTGACTGAGCAGATTGTTTTCTCTTGGGTGTATAAGTAATAAATGGGCCAGCCGTGTGCTATATTTTAAGTTTGTTTTTTTTCTTTCTTGATACTATTATTATATTTTTTGCAAGCACAGTGAATAAACAAAGCACCGAACAGCCGTAGTGACAAAAATTTGATTTATCTCCCTTATCAAAAGAAACGTTCATCTCTGACGTGATGTTTTAACCAATTATTTAAGAAAATGCATACATAATGTTCCTTTAGTAATAATCTTGCACAGCACATTTTTTTTATCTGATTTAAAATACCAGATATTAAAATACAAGGACCAAAATTAACATATAGTCCAGTACAAATTACACTGATGAAGTTTATATGAACTTTTCTATATGCTCTGAAGTGATTGGTTCTACTGAAATATGTAGCAGAATAGAATTTTGTATTTGGACCCTTTTGAATTGTTTTAGATAAGATAGTATTATTTATTTGCATGTTGTTTTCAGATACAACAGAAATTAATTTGAAGTGATAAAACATCCAGGTGGCCGTTATTTACTGTCCGATTACTTCGACTTTACAATGTACCTTGTTAATTATTGTAAGGTACAACATACTGTTACTGTAAAAAGGGTGTAACATGTTATTACAAGTTCCTTCAAAATTACATTAAAATAAAAGTAAATCCCATTTATAAAAGGATTCATATTGTTTTAATTCAACAAAAATCATATTCAAAATCTATGTAATCTTCATACAAAAATTTAAATATGTTTCTAATAATTGAAGTTAGAATAAAAAACTATGCCACCCATATTTATACATGAGATTCAATATGGCAGTATCGCGATGACACACGGGTCGAAATGGAAAACACAGGTGCTTGAGGACAGGACCCTTTCTTGGGCCTCTCATAGCCCCCCCCCTTATTATCATAAACATCTTTTTTCTAATTTTTACCAATTATTTATATCATAAGGATACTGATATACCATATATTTACACATAATACACATGTTTACTGTCGATGTGCCATTCGACTATATAATTTAAACACAATAAGATCGATTTTTCGCTGGCAATGTTGCTGTTTTTTTTTGTCAATACGACTTCGATCAACGGAAGTGGTAATCAGCGCAAGAAGGATAACTCCACCTGAATTTACATTTTTTCTTAATTTCTATTTAAGATCTATAATTGACAATCACTGCACTCTTAGATTTTCTACCGTCCAATTGACAAAAAGTGACTTGTCCTTTGCCATTCCTCTATAGTTTTACTTTGCGTAATAAAAACAGGGAAAAACCTTTTTTCACATTTGAATTTTTCTGACAAACAGATAATTCGAGAATCTCTTACTTTTTCGTTTCTCACATGATATTTCGAGACTCTACTAATTGCCACTTCCGTTGATCGAAGTCGTGCTGACAAAAAACAGCAACATCGCCAGCGAAAAATCAATCTTATTGAGCTTAAATTGGATTAATTTAGTGTGGGATGTAAATATTCTTGAATGATTATCATCAGTAGATAGCGAGAAGTTGTTGTTTCAACCGGTAAGTGTTATTTTATAACATTTTAGAACACTTTTTCCTGACCTGTGCCCCAATTTCTTAGAAAGAAGTTGGCAACCTTCCGCTTCGCTATATATAAAATTGTCGAATTGCACATCGATAGTAAACATGTGTATTATGTGTATATATATGGTATATTAGTATCCTTATGATACAAACAAATGGTAATAATTAGAAAAAAAACATTTATGATAATAGGGGGGGGGGGGGGGGCATGGGTGGCCCAAGACAGGGTTCTGTCCTCAAGCACCTGTGATGGAAAATAACAAGTAATAATATATGTCTGTTTACTTATTTTTGTTACTGCCCTTTGACTGACTTCTTGTTTATATATAAAAATGTTGTTTTTCTTCGTGTTAGGATGACAAAAACGACTATTTTATTTTTATGCTTACTCGCCAATAAGTTTAAGTTTTCTACCTAACAGGCGATTAGGGCTAATTTGTATGACTTTTTGGATTATTGCCAAGAATGACATTCAGAACCAATACCATTTTATTGTCATATGAAAGGACATACATAAACTCACTTACAGCAAAAAAATGCTTTTGGTTCTGAGCGACCTTTACGTTGAAAAACTGTCTTAAAGACGCAAATTTGTGTTAAAACTGTCCCCGATAACGATATTCAGGTATGTAGAAAAAGTTTTAGTTACTTATTTTCTAGTTATTATTGGCAAATCTTTAGAGACCACATACCAGGTTATCCCCACATAAATTTTGAAAAAATTAAGGCGACTTTTTGAAAATGGCCCTTGAAGTGAAATATATACAGGGGAAAATTGCCCTAATTCTTTGAATAAGTTGTTTAAATTCATAGATTTATTGTATACCAACTTATACTGATTCATCTCTACTAGTAGAGCTCCTAAGCGACCCCAGAAGCGGCATTAAAGCCTGATCCTGCCTTCATCAACGTGCTGTCATTGTTACTCTCCGTTAAAACGGAACCGTCTTTTTTCATCCCCATCCGACGAAATAGCATTAATCGAAACCAACATCTTAAAAAGCGTCGACAAGGTCTAGCAAATTTGGCTCCCTCCAAGAGAATCGATAAATAAAATGTACTTGAAGATTATAACTATATATGAATGTATAATAAATATTCTGATTCCAAATTTGAAAACTTTACCAGCCGGATGGTGTATCGAATAAATAAAAATCTTTAAATCTTTACAATCTGAATTTTTTCCACAACCTTCTTTTTGGTAAACATTACAATGACCAATTTACAAAATAAAAGTAAATTTAGATAGGAAATTGCTACAGACCAAACATATAATGATCCACGTAAACCTTCTCTCAAATGGTCGATACATATCCCTTGCAATGTAAAATAAGGATAAAATTGTACTAATTTGATATAATGGTAATTTAGAAATTTCGTCTAGGCACCTGCGATGCAGAGCCATATAGTGGGTAATGTGTTCTCTACACGCTAAAGATCCTTTCTGTAGATTTAGAAAAACGACTAGATTGATGGCCGCTAATTGAGAATATATATCAGTCCCTACTCGACTCCATCCTTAATTTTCGCCAAGTACCACGATGCAGAAAATTAATCGTACCGGAGGGATATGAACAAAGGAAAAAAACTTTCCTTACGATGATCTCAAAATAAAAAATTTGACTTGCAGGTTGCATATGTATCACTTTGCACGAAACACAAATAACGACCTTCCAACAAATAAAACATGGGAAATAAACATTGCACGAAAATAACCTTGCATCCCCATCAGAAACATACAAACAAAATTCAGACATGTTCAAAATATCATAATAGCTTCATGCATCACTTTCCAAATCTTTAAATATCAATTACTTTCTGCTTCTGCAAAAGTTCTGAAATCGATCCTATGATTCGCCACATTAAATCGATTCGAAAGGGAAAACACTATGAAGTAAACATTTTAGTTGATAAACGGTATTTGGGAATTTAGCACTTGCAGAAAAGTGTTGTTTGCCATATGCATCTTAAACCAAATACGTCCTTAGCACCTCTTTTACAAGTTGTATGAATATTTATGGAAAACATAGTATTGATTGTTTTGGTTTTTTATTTGGTTTTTATGGTACTTTTAGCGCAACTGACTATATTGTAGTGAACAGTTTCTTTTGATGAAAGAAGCCGGAGTACCCGGCGAGAACTACCCAGCTACGACACGAAATACTTGTCAGTTAGGAGCGGAGTCGAATACACCTGGCCTGGAGTTGGATTCGAACTCACAACCTCAGTGTCGATAGGCCTGGGGATCATTGGTAGTTATGAGAACTACATGTAACTAGACCACTTGGCCCCCGTGGCCCCAACATACTATAGTGTATATATCTATTCACGTGGTTACATGTAACTTATATGGTCTTCAGAATGTATGCGGTAAAGGAATTCATAACTAATAACATTGTAAAATTCACATATTTTATTAAAAAAGTTTAAAAAATGCACTATAAAAAAGCAAACTATTCAACAAAATTTGTTACTTTTACAAACACATATTTGTATACCTTGAGACATTTAAATTGATATGAGTTTTTCTTCTATCTTATAAAATACTCCACCATAAAGCAAAAACATAGAATAGATACATGTACTGTTACATAAAATAAAAATGTTAAAATACAATGTACAAATTATTTCTTAAAAAAGAAATGCATTAAATGATATACTTATGAACAACGAAAAGATGGGAAGAATGAACAAATATATATGAATTATTGTGATTTGATATCACAGAGACTAGAATCACAGGCAGCGCAATAGTCATAAATAAATTATTCAAAACAATTCTTATATTGCATGTATATAAAAAAATATGAGTATTTCAACCTTTTTTAAAGAGACATTAATATCATGATGTACAACCTTACTTTTTAAAGTCATTCAAGTAATATGTCCATAGGACATTACAAGTTTCTATTCCAGTAACTCCGGAAGGTTTCTGAATTGTTCTGTACTTTACATTGTAGGCGGACCCCCTATAACAGGAGGAGGCGTTACCTGTTCACTGTTTTCTACTTCTCTGGGCTGTGCACATGTAAAGGCAATTGGGATATATGTATCGACCGCTTCGTATTGGTAAACTCCATTATTACAGACCCCTGTTTTCTTCAGTGTTTTAATTTTTCGTTGAATTCTTTCACATTTCTGATCCTCAGTAGCTCCAATGCATCGGGTACATTTTGAGTTTGCCATAAAAAGTTTCGTTGGGTAAGCGTTAGCATCATATTGTGACATTTCTAAAAACCAAGGACATGACGAACGAAACATTAGATCATAATCGCCTTTTCTGTGTGTTGACGGACAATTATCATTCATTTCTGTGGCACTTAAGTAAAACAAGCGGTCAAAGTCAGTTTCTAGGTTAACTTTACTCCAGCCAGCAGTGAAAAATAATGTCCGATAGTCGAGTCCTCCGTTAATTTCTTGAAATCTAGCCTTTAAATCAGCTGGTTCGGTACATGCAGGTGCACTGTTCACGGACAAGAGGGAGCTGACGATGACTACGAGTACATTTCTTAATATCTGTACAAGAAAGAAACATACATTACAAACTGAAATTAGTTTTTTCATCTCATAAACAAACAATTCGTTTTTTTTTTTATTCAGTATATATTGTATTTATTTTCATTGAAAAATATGGAATCTGTTATTTTATCTGAGAAGCATGAATAAAAAGTTCTATAGATATATTCTTATTAAACAGTTACTTATTTCTTATTCATTTTCTGGTCATGTTGTGGATTACAGCGATAACATGTAATCATTCAGTATTCATTCAGTAATAACTTTACTTAGTATTTTATGCTTACTTTGTATAAATGCATTGTTACTATAATTTCTTTTTTATAAGTTATTCCTTTTTACTTCTTCTCTCTTGAATTAATGATATACATATGTTAAAATTATATATATTTATACTTTATCGATTAAGGATGTACCCCTTATGCTAATTTTATCTACCAATTGAAATTCGCAACCTCTTGAACCTATCCTTATTTCCGACTTACTGAGTGGTCTTTTTACGCGTATATGTATCTTAAGAAAACGCGGAAGTCACTTATTATTTCCACTGGGATTTAACCTATATTTACATGTAGACTTCTAAAGGTGATTTCCAATATCGTATAGTATCAGTTAACTTAACATCTGTTCAGATAACCCAAGGAAATAAAACGAGTTTGCAGCTACCACTGAAAAAATTTGTGTAATTAAAAAACAAAAGTTATGATGACGTAAACGCTAAGATTAAATTCACTTTTTTCTTTCCAAAGATAAATTTAAAGGGGGTCTTACTTTGGGTTACGAATTCTTCCGAATTTTTAATAATATACAAAATTAATTAGCAGCCAATGTAGTGAAAATTTAGTGGCTTTGTCATACGTTTCCTTTAGCAATAACTGATTCATTAAAGAATAATTAATTCTATAAAAATTGTTTTATACAATCAGTGCGATGTTATAGTTTTCATTAATATTTAACTATCATTGAATTTAGATTTAGTTTTTTGAAAATTTAAACTGATAAATGTGTTTAAATTTACCAATAGACAAATAGTTTTACCAATAGATGTATATATCGGCTATAAATAAAAAAGCTTAAAATAATGCATTAATCTGTCATTTCTGTCGAGTACTCAATTTAAGTGTCATTTCGAAGTCATAGATGAGACTCCCATATCGGACCGAGGGATACCAGGGCCGATATCGAAAATGCCACGTCATAATCTATTTAACACATATTGTCAACTTCAATATTTATACACAACTACATACATGTTCTAATATGTTAAATGGTCGAGAAACAATACCAAAGCTGATCATACAACAGATGGCAATAGACCGGCACCAATCCAAGCATTCCAGCTGTATGAATTTTTTTAAAACATGGCAAAATAGATGAAAAATTCATAGGGAACACATTTTACACATGGTTTAATAATGTTAATAAACAAATTTTCCACATAAGTTAAGTCGGACAATATCAGACGTCAATAAATTTTTTCACCTCGTCAATTGACATATGCATCAGTAATTGAAAGAAACTGGGCATCACCAGCTGCACCGGCCGTACCATCACTGTGCGAGTCTCCTAGTCTTAATCTACGTTGCAGACGATCGGAAGTTGGTGAAGGGGGGGGGGGGGGGGGGGGGGAGGGCATTACTGCAGCACGTGGTTGCTTCTTAGGAGATAGCCATCAAATCATCAGTTGATGCTGTCAAATAATAAAATACAATACTGTTATCTCCATTGTAATGCAGATATTGAAATATCGCTTTGAAACGGAAATTTTCAACAAAACATCGAAGTAACGTCTGCGCTTGCGAAATAATTTCATGGCATCAATTGTGCATTTGATGCCATGAGATTTTCAACGTCGTCCAATCAGATTCGACGTTACAATCAGTATTGCACTATAATAAAGATTTCCAATAGAATTTCTTTAAACATTCTGGTCCAATATATGGGCTGATACGGATGTATGAAGGATTTCTATAGAAAATTCGTATTAGACCGCATATTAGATTTGGGGTCTTGATACTTGAGGTCCAATTTGATCATATCATCTGTGCAAAAAAGCACATATCAGATCAAAATATGTGATAATAAAGCATAAAACGTCACATTAAACTGTTATTTCTATTGAGTACGCAATTTCATTGAAGTCAATTTAAGTTATACTTTTCTTGTAAAAACAAAATATTTTTATCCCCAATTTGATGAAAAAAAATATTGTGGTCAAGCAGATGACAAAAAAATATTCTGAATCCAGATTTTCCCCATAGCGTATAGACAAAAAAAAACGTAACCCCCCCCCCCCCTTTTGAAGTTAAATGGTCGGTCCCTTATCTAGGAAGATATGTCGGATTTTAAAATTACATGTGTAAGGTGTATTTGATAGAAATACATTTTTCCCACGAAAGTCTGATTTTGGTACTCGTCTGGTCTTCAGAAATAACAATAGTTTACTGTTGGGTTATTGAATGTAAATGAAGTGGATATAAACATACAGGTACATGGATATTTTTACATGGCAATACATGTACATAAAAAATCGTTTGTAATTCATGCCTACTAAAATGAAATACATACACTGGAGTTTTCTCTTTTGATGCTAGATTTCAAATAAAAATTGTCATATGTTTCCTTTAGGAATATTCTATAATTCACTGATTTCATTATTAAATTACTGTCACTATTATAAACATTGATTATTGGTAAAGAGTCTGACCATTTCTGAAACACACGTTGTAATATTGCACAGTATAGAATCTGACCATTTCTGAATCACAGATTGTAATATTGTACAGAATATGACCATTTCTGAATCACACATTTCAATATTGGTATAGATTTTGACCATTTCTGAATCACACATTGTATTGTTCAGAGGTTGACCATTTCTGAATTACACATTGCAATACTGTACAGTTCTGCATCACACATTTGTTATATTGGTTTAAAGTCTGTGACATTTCTGAATCACACATTGTAATATTGGTACATGTATAAAGTCTGGCGATTGCTCAATCACACATTGTAATATTGGTACATGTATAGAGTCTGGCCATTTCTGAATCACACATTGTAATATTGGTATAGAGTAGGACCATTTCGGAACCTTGCTACATTATCAAAATAACAGGAAAAAACTTTATAGAAAATTTAACGATATAACTGGTAGCCTAAGGACAGAGTAAAAAAACGAAAAAAAACAAGTATCGGCTATTTGCACCGATGATATTAAGGGTGTATAGATGTCATGTACATGTAGTTATACTGTAGTTATACTGTTCTGTAAGTAGCAGCGAACTGCATAAGCCGTTGTGCTGTCTTAGAGTTATGACAGTTATCTTATCCAGAAAACTCCAGAGAGTTAAAGATCTTTTCTGCTAGGATATGTGTTAACTGGTTGCCCTAACTGTATGCTATTTTCTGAATTTTAGAAGTGAAATTTTGAATCCTGTTATTATATTCGATTTTCTGCAGAACTCATATACATGTATTGTAAATTCGTTGATTTTCATTAGTATCAATTTTGGTGGCCTTTTTGGAAATCTGTTGTTTCCAGGGTAGTGAATTTGGTGGCTTGTTTATTTGTAGTAATGATTATTTATTAGAAAATATACATTTCTTTGCAAACTTAAATATATGTAATACATGCGTTAACTTTTTGGAGAGATTCAAATCTTTTATTTCACGACAAGGAAATTAAATAGTGTCATTTTAATAATTTAAATTTGTATATACTGACGAAAAATATAGAAGTATTGTTTTTCTAATTAAAACATCCGCGTAAAAGAACTGAGGATTTTTAGAAATAATATTTTTTTAAATTCACAATTAGTTTTTAAGATTCATATACGGAAAAATAATTTATTAACTATTAACTGTTACATGTAAAACTGCAAGTAATATGAGAAGAATCTGGAGAACATTCCTCGCCATGTATCTTGTCGTGCTTTGCCTCGATATGACAGAATACATTATCAAAGTATTCATATTTGTAAATGTAAAACACCGGTTATTTGTAAGATATGACATCAACATAATATGTAGGGATTATTCAGATTCAAATTAGGGGTCATTTAGAGACAAATGTCTAATACGTGATAAAGGCAGTTGATGTCTTACATCATCGGGTACGTCAAAAAAAGATAAATTTTTGCTGAAGCAAGCTAATGATATACTCAGTTTCTTCGTGCATAATAATGGTTTATAAATGTAACAACTGTATTAATTAAAATTACTTTATTTTTATTCAATATGGAGCTTTAAAAATATTTATTCATTGAGAACCAATAAAGGGCTATACTATAAGTGTGTTATCGTTATTGTCTCGTACAAATGTAAATACATGTACATGTAGTTCGTATTATCTCTTAATAATAACACGTTTGTTATAACTTGATCTTTATCATATTTAAAAACACAATTACTTTATTCAACACTGTTCAATAAAGTTTGTCAATAATGTCCATATTTTTGAGGAAACAGGATCGATCCTTCAACCCCACACCTCTTTTGGATTTTGTTTGACGCATTAAAATAAACTTGGCTATAAACACATGTAAATAGTTTACTCATATTCGGACTTTGTTCTTTGTGTAATTAAATTCGTTGTCTACAGTTACTTTAAACAAAAACGGATGTTAGGTTTATTTATATAAGAAACACAGAAATATTGAAAATAAAGCCTAATTAGGAAGTGAACAGCGTCTTTATTTTTAAATGACTCGGTCTGGTAATTCATTGGTAATGGTTTTTTCATCGTGACGACGCTGGAAAAAGTTTTAAAACCGGATTTTATATCAAATGGACCTGCTGTGTTTCATTTTTTTTAAATGTATTATAATTATTAATTATTGGTATTTAATTATCAACCCATTCTTCTGATTCACCAATATGATAAATATAAAAAAAAAGGTTGTGTTAAAATTACTGTAAAAACTGTCAAATAGTGATATTTTGTGCTGGAAGCTAAAAAGATTTCTCCGAATATATGTCCGTACATGCAATAAACATCGTAACGTAATTGTTCATGCTTGTGTCGAGATGAGAGGGAGAGAGATAAGTACATATTATCAGATTTTCTGCAAACGTATATCGTAAAATATCAGCCGCGAGACACAATGTGAAGCTTTTTCGGCGAGTGAGCGTAGCGAACGAGCTAAAAAGCTTCATATTGTGTCGAGCGGCTTATATTTTACAATATTTGTTTGAAGAAAACTTGATGATAAATTTATCGTATTGTTAACTAGCAATCTTAATGGAATTTCTTACTTTTCAATGGCCATCTGCCTATAACCGGATGTTTTCCTGATATATTCGGGTCAACTTTGGGTCAAACATTATGACGTCGCTGATATATTCGGGTCAGCTCATATTAGGGTCGGGTCAACTCTTTACGACGCCACAGTGCCGAAATACGGGAAATTGTGAAGGCCTCAGCAGGTCGATATAGGCATGGGGAAATACGATAATGGTGAAATACGCCGCTAGAATGTCGAAACATATACAAACAATCCATAGAGTTTCTCTTGCCAAATTTGACTAATTCATTGTTCCTGATTATCTCATTAGTTAATTTATCCGAGATTGTACAGACTGTTTTAGAGCAGATTCAAAAACAAAACAAGTGAAATAAACAAAAAACATTTAGGGGTACAGATATATGTATGGCTTAGATTAATACTTCTTAGTGTCCAAATCGAGTTCATAGCAATAAAGTTTAAGTATCAATTTAATACCCGTAAAAAGCAGTAGTTGGTGATACTCTCAGAACTCTATACCACCACCAGGAGAGGTATAAAAAGATATATACCACCACTATGAGAGGTATTCCCCATTTGTGGTACATGTGAGTTAAATTCCATGTTTACGGAGTTAAAATCAATTACCAAAAATTAACAAAGAAATCTTAATAAACTTATTTAAAACGTTGGTTGCAATTTCGTTGAAGTAAGTAAGATTGCTATCTGCTTAGCAGATAATTATGAGTATGTTAATATTTTATTTCCGTGTACTGAAGGGAAGTAGATGTTATATGTTAATTGTTTTTGTGAATTTGAAAATTTCTACTTCCTATACATATTTTAAATTCATAATATATAGTTCCTTTAGAATTTCAAATATCTTGGTATGTAACTTTACAAGTTATTTCATTACCAAAAGAGTTCTTGTAATTAAAAGCATATTCGAAGTATAATGCAAAAATTTTCAATTCCAGGTGCATACAGGAAGTAGATGAATATTTCAATATAACAAAGTATTTCTTATAATCAAAACAATAATTAAATACACATTCTTGTTTCCATTCATTACTGTGTATATATATATATATATATATATATATATATATATATATATACATATTTGTGGTTCGACTGAAACCAAAGCGAGATGGTTGATAATGTGGTGTAATGTATACTTATTTAGGTCAAAAATGAGGAAGTTTAATTTCATACTAGGTTATACATTTACAAATATTAATGTTTTTCACGGTTACTAGCAAATAAAATAAATAGGAAAACTAGGTAAGGGTGTTGGTTCAATCGACAGAGAGGTATTTAACTGTGGTAAAATTTAAATATCTCAGTATTGTCCTCACGCTATGCTTAGTACACAATTTAAATAAATTTATACGGCATAAAAATAGACTTTTGGTCTAATCCTTGTCAAACTGTGTATTGAAACCTTTTAAAGTGACTTGACCGATATTATATTGTAATGCTTACGAAAATAAAGCGGATATGGGGATATCGGAACACATGCAAATATCAAAACAAAAACTCAACTGTATAAGTAACACGATGTCACATGTTACTTTTACGCCCATTTGCAATTGGCCCTGGTGTCAATTTTAAACAATTTTATTTTGGTCACTGGTAGAAGAATGAAGTCCCCCATGTGGTATTATGATCCCCATTGATTATTGACCACTGCCGGTAAATTTTCTATAAAAAATATACAGATGTCAAATAGAACTCTTTGCTTGAGGTACAATCAACGTATTTTACCAGATTAGAATTGTTTTCCTGTCGTTTTTACAGAGATTGTGTATATATACTACTTCAAATCGCATATAACGAATTCAGAAGCAGCAAGAAAAGGTGAATTTCTTTGATACCAAACTCAATTCTTATTCACGAGAATAACAACACAGAAAAAAAACCTCAAATGTAAATCCCCCAACAAAAAAAATGAAATAAAGTAAAGAAATAAAATAAAAAAACAAACCACACCCAAGAAAATGGACCAGATAACTACTGCAAAACCGGAAGTGACGTCAGTTTCTATCTGACGATCGCCAGTGAAACGTATATATATATCTTGAAATTTAAACGTTAGACAAGAACAATTTTTTTTTATTGCTTTAAAAAAATATAAGTCTTCCAATGGATATTGGTCCTTAACTGCACAACACAGTGCGATGCACATATATACATGTAGCTACTCGTACTTCAAAACTCGCATGCAATACCAGTTCTAATCTTATTTTTCTTGCATTATTTTTTTATCTATTTGTTGATAAAATGTACATTTTTATACAAAAATGCATTTGATTTTTTCGAGTCAAAGATGTAGCTTTTTCATATTAAACATCATTCCCTACAAATATTTATTTATATATTCTTCCTACAACTTTTAAAAGTATTACATGTATGCAGTATACAATATACCCCTGTAAATGTTCGGAAGTTATTTCATTTAGGAAGTATGTTAATCATGACTACGTTTCAATACAATACGTGTATCTATAATGATTAAGGAGTGTCTCGTCATCTTGAAGATGCTGGAAAATTTACTCCCTCAACAAGAGTTTTCCACATTTATACAAAGCTGCAAAACTGCTGTACACATGGTAATATACATGTAGGAGTTTGGACTTCCAAATTATTATAAAACTGGAAAATTGCAAAGGAAAGTATGATGGCAGTTCCCCAACTGGCTCCAAAATTTACAGTACAAAAATTAGGGATTAAAAGACCTCCGTAGAGTTAATATGTATTATATGTATTCGGTGACGTACAGTTATTTTGTCCTAAATCTCTTTAACTGAAAATAATTTATGAACAAGACACCGTGAAGTGATTTATATCAGTTTATGTTAATATCAAGGAAGTTCTCTTTTGAAGGACATATATCACATTATTTTACTTTAGTAAACAAACCTATATAATTTATTATTTTATTGCAAGATAATAAAGTATAGAATGTAGGTCAATAATCTACACTACGAAACGAATCTGCAAGATATACGTTGAAGAGGAAAATCAGAATCCATATATATATTAGTAGATAATTTTCACGGTAGCTGATACATATAATACAGTATATTAAATTTCTAGATTTACATGTCAAATCGGCATAAATGTATTCCCGTTTCGGAAATGTTTTGTATTGCCGCTCTCTAAATAAATGAAATTGTCTTTACTACATGTTCCACATCTGGTATCTCCACAACTTTTTACCGAAAATGTTTTATCTGTTGTATCGAATTTCGTTTTTGTTAAATATTTCTTCAAGTTTTTTGGTTGTCTTCTACTATATATCAATGTATCTTTATTCACCAGTGATTTCATCTCATTGCTTCTGTATAAAATCGATTAGATTGTATTGTTCTGAATACGTTCGGTAAGCCAGGGTCATGCGTGCTAACAAATGGTAAAATCTCGCTATGCAATCATCGTGTTTTTCTTTTGGTGTTCGAAGTTCAGTTATTGAGAGTTTTTTTGCTTTTATATATATATATATATATATATATATATATATATATATATATATATATATATATATATATATATATATATATATATATAATCGTACAATATAAATATATCTATATATAAATAATACAGACATTAAACGTTATAATCTTCTGTAACGTTAGGGCACGATTTTAGTTCCTGTCGCAGTTCAGACTAGAGGCTGCGAGTAAAAACTAACATCCAGTATCCAGTCAGGAATGCATGTGTAAACAAGTGAGTAAAAACTACTATCCAATATCCAGTGCGCAGGTAAGATTGTGGAATACGTGAGTAAAAGCTAATATCTAGTACCCAGTCAGGAAACGTTGATTAAACACGTGAGTAAAAACTGATATCCAATATTCAGTCAGGTAATATTGCGTAAACACCGGATTAAAAACTAATATCCAGTATCCAGTCAGGAAAGGTTGAGTAAACACGTGAGTAAAAACTGATATTCAATATCCAGACAGGTAAGGTGGCGAAAACACCGGTGTAAAATCTAATCTCAAACATTCAGTATCCAATATCCAGTCAGGTAAATTTGCGTAAACACCGGAGTAAAAATAATATCCAGTACCCAGTCAGGAAAAGTTAAGTAAAACCGTGAGTAAAAAATATTATCATATACTTATAGAAAATAAAGGTAAAAGTTTACCCATTGATAAAATTGGAAATTGTACATATCCCTCACAAATTCTTACAACATTTGGCTTAACGGGCTGATATGACTTTGTGGTCAACTTTTTCCGGTTTATATCAACTGCTTCCGTTTATTATCACACTCCTAATCCGTAATCGCTTTATCAGTCATTTCCGTAATCGATTCTAAACTTACTAGCACATCAAGGGCATGGCAGACCATAGCGGGGACGAAACCGTGGATTGTATTAATTCGCTAAAATATGTTAATACAAACAGAAAAACATTAAGTGACAAAAAACATTTTGACTAAATGGATGAGGGGCAATGACGATTTGCGGCGCCTTGAGGATATTCGGCAATACGGCAATGAAACTGAAATCATTGAGAATTCTCACTGAGACCTATAAAACACGAATTTTGAAGTATATGATAAAAACATAACATGTCATTATTCATATCAGATGCAGCTCTCGGGCTGATATCATGACCTAAGGCTGATAATAGATCTGACATGGAAAATGCCATGTTATAAATATCAAATATCCGGTCAGGTAGGGTTGTGTAAACACCAGAGTAAAATCTATTATTATACTTCATGCAAATTTCTGATGTAATCCAGTTATTTCATTAGTTCTTCAGAATGTGATATTTTGCAGTGTATTTGTTTTATTCCGCCTGCCCCTAGCAACATGTGATAATTTTGCATAGCAACGAAAATATCACAGTCTACGACCGAAAATTACCGAACTCGAAAAATATCACCCTTTCCAGCCGAGTTTTACCGATTAGTATTTCACTTCTTGTATTGTCTATTCAGGCACTTCTGTAAATGCCGTACCTGCAGAATAATGGAAACAGGTTATAAATCTTGAAGATCAAGACAACCAACTTTTCGTCTGATGTTGTCAGCTTGGGCGGTAGTGAAATATTAATCGGTAAAACTCGGCTTGAAAGGGTGATATTTTCCGAGTTCGGTCTGCGACTGTGATATTTTCGTTGCTATGCAAAATTATCACATGTTGCTGGGGTAGTGTCAATTTGGGTCATTCGTCTGTATGATTCATTTTGTTTTCATATTGAACCTGAAAAATACATGTATTTTTACAATTCTATAACAGGTCATTACAGTTGCCACAACCCCACCAGGCGTTGGTTCTGCAGCACCACTATTTTTTTTTTCATTGATATTTTATTGTTAACTTAAAATACAGTTAATTCATTGAGATACAGTATTGTTTATTCCGCATCAACTAATCCAGATGATATCAAAGCATTCAGTATAAGAAAATACATACTGCCTTTCGTTGAGGGTGTTATTGTAGATTACCACACATAGAAGAAGACACCTTGTTATTCAGGGATGTCAAAAACCTGACAAACTTGCTTGAAGACTGGAAAATCTAATTCAGCAGTAAAATTATTTCTTGGTAGTGGCAAAATATGTAAAAAATAGATCCCTCGACTGATATCGTCCCTCGGATTAAAGCCCTCGGGCTGATAACAAGGGAATATGAAAAAGACCATGTATTAATCTATAAATACCAGTATCCAGTCAGGAAAAGGTGAGTAAAGCCGTGAATAAAAAGTAATATCCAGTCAGGTAGAGTTAGTAAACATGTGAGTAAAAACTAATATCCAGTATATAATAAGGTAAGGTTGAGTAATTACGTGAGTAAAAACTAATATCCAATATCCAGTCAGGCAATTGAGTAAAATCAATCAAACATGCGATTAAAAGTTAACATTTGGTATCCAATAGGTAGGTACAAGCTGATAAATTCTTAGAGCCCAGATGGGCGCACTGGGTCACCGGGTACTAATTATTAACTGCTATGCATACATTACCTGCCTGATAATTTGTCTAGCAGAAGTATAACTGAATCCCAAAATTGGTAAAAGCGGTGAAAAATCTTGAAAACATAACTCAGATAAATTCCTTCAGTATTTCTAGATTAACCATTATCAGTATGTTTAGACCAAAACTTTGGAAATTTGTTTTTTTTTTTTTAAAGTAAACAACCAAAATATTCTGTGCAATTTAATCAACCGGCAATAACAATGCACTCAAAACCAGGAGAAGAAAACCGTAATTTTAACAGAATTTCACATTTTATCATGTGCATCTAAAATATATAGATTCATTGGCGAACAACAAAACGAATAAGAATGGTCAACAATTTCATACCAATCAATTTAAGCCATCCAATGGACAGCAATTCAGGCAACAAAAATAACATAACAGAGCACAAACAAAAACACTGAGCAGTACTAAGGTTAAACATGTTTTGTTGATATCCACACCTTCCCCTTATCCATCCTGACCAACTGTTTTTTAACCATAAAAGGGACAAAATATGCTCGTTTTGACTGCAAAATTAGCCGAGATTCTCATAGCTGCTAGTCGAATAAGCATTGAGTAATGAGGGATACATACAAAAATGAATAACAGGAAAGGTCAACAATGACATACCACTCAATTAGCACCGTCCTACAGACAGAAATCTACAGTTCACCAGAGGCATTATTGCATTAGCGATAGGGAATTGGCTAAATATATATTAATACTACTAAAAGAATGAGACAAATTTTTGTTAGCCGGGTTGCCGTTTCAACAACAAATGCGACGTGCGATCTTTATATATCAGAAGTATGAGACCATTGTGCAGTTTAAAACTTTTATCAGTACATACGCAATTGTTTCCGCGTTTTGCTAATTACCCCTAATTAATTAATGCGGATCACGAAAACCGATACCGTTCCGGAAGTATACATCACAAGAAGTTTCCGGTATCGACCGAGGAAAAGTTTGTCTAAAGACAGCTCGACAGAAAACGGTTTAGGATTTCGTTGCGTAAGTGTAAAGAAAAATGCACAAAAGAAAATGAACAATCGTCTTTCTATTCAATCATCTGCACTGGGAATTTAAAAAGCGACCACATGCCCAAAATGAATGAAAATAAAAAAGGCAAATATGCTTGCTTCCCCGTCTTATAAAGAACACCTCACCCAAGGCTCCAGGTTCAAAACAGTAGTTATCAATTTCAAGTCTGAGGGAATTAAAGTATTTACAGTTTACTTTTGAATACTGTTTCAATATATATATTACAATAAATTGGTACCAATAAATGATTATTATTATAGGGAATAGACTAGTTTTGAAAAAAAAAACGAGACGCATCGATTTAACCAAAATAAAATATAGTCTATGAAGTTGTATAAATAGTTGTTTTAATCTCCAGTTAATGTTATTTTCACCGATAATAAAAAGGGTTAACAAGGAAAGGTTCACAGAGACGTACCGATTTAACACTGGCTTTCATCAACAGCCTGTTGGACGAAAACAAATATTAATAATTTAAGTCTTTCATTATATTTTATTGTCATTTGAGGAAACAAAGAAATGAAAAATAGAAATTTTTAGCGATATGTAAAATAGCACAATATGAATTATAAAGTAAGAAGTGTATTTCAACTTAGGAAGGATATTTTTATGAAATTTCTTCTTTTGGCTCAGTTTATTTTCCAACAAAAAGAATATATAATTTTACCGTCATTATCTACCGTGGTAAATATAACTTAACTGAAAGTATATTACTTTTATGGCATTTTTTACGCGAGCTCAAATCTCCCTTTTAAAAATTTTAATCAACTTTTAATTTTTTCTAAATTTAAATTAATTTCATTTTTGGAAAAATAAGCAGAGGACTAACACCCACACAAAAGTAAGTACAGAACCATTATATAATATGTCTATTTAAAGCGGGCGAAATTTGATCATTTGAAATATACTATTAACCTGACTATACAAAGCGAATAATTAAAATTCGACAAAAAACCAATTGCAATAAATTTTAAAAACACAACTGTTTATGAAGTTGCTACAGCATTATCAATGTATGTATGTTGTTTGGAAAATATGTC
This sequence comes from Mytilisepta virgata, assembly GCA_028015205.1. Lineage (NCBI taxonomy): Eukaryota > Metazoa > Mollusca > Bivalvia > Mytilida > Mytilidae > Mytilisepta > Mytilisepta virgata. Next base: position 16,376,490 of record CM051520.1, on the reverse strand, counting down.
ATTTGCTGAGAAACTCCCTTCACATATTATGTGTCCTTTGGTTATTTCCCGGGTATATTTATCAAAACAAATGTTTTCTTTGATCACTATTTATCCTTATTGTCTAATGACATAATTCGAATTATTTGATCGTACCCAATTCCTAGTTGAAAACAGGATATGAACACAAACTGACGAACTCTGTTTTCTTTTAGAGATTCTGACCTCTTCAATTTAACAAATCATAGGGGGTTTTTAAAATTATTTATACTGGAACAACAACTTTTAATTTCATCAACTACTATGCTGAAAATAAATAAAAAAAACTTCCGGTAATTAGTGTGACTTCCTTAGCAACGAATCAACACCCAAACAAAAAGGCTGTTTTCTGCTCTTTGGTCGAGTTGTTGTCTTTTTGACACATTTCCCGTTTCCATTCTCTATTCTATTAACGCAGTCGACATATTGTCTTATGAATGAGATTTAGCAACCCCACTTACATCACCAAAGGATAATCATAATCATATTTCTGTTCTATCTTCATTGGATATTGCTGTATGTGATGGCAATGATAAAGTCGATGCCATATACTTGTCTTCCTATTTCTCCACGGTGACGTTACGCGCGATTTTCGTACACATTAGGGTAACGTTACGTCATCCGTCATAACCGACGTTTTTCAATGATGAAAGTTAAATATGTTCTGCTTTTACACATTTGCACGTTTAAATAATAACTGAAATACCAAACTCGTACAAAATTTAATATACCTCAATGAAAATAACTTGGTTTCTCATTTTCGACGATCACCAATAACTTAAAACCATTTCATTAAGTTTTATCTCCTTTTATTTTTATCTAAATTAAGTACATAAGCAATATCTATCAAAAATAAAACAAAAAAAACCAAAAAAAAAAAAAACAGATTTTTTTTTAAATCTCACACTCTCCCTCCTTTTGAAATTTGTAAATAAAGTAACAAACATTTCTACCAGCATAACTTTAATCATTTTACAAAACAGTATAATTACAGAAACAAACACACAGCCTTTAACATGGTTTAATAAGATTAATTACAGATTAAGATAAATAACGTATAAAAACTGAACTGGATAAAAACACTTCATTTTTATAGATTTAAAAAAAAATAGTTAATTCATTTGATTCAATGTACAAAATGGTTTAGATGAAGCAGAGCATTCATTCATCGAATAGAATAAACTTCAAAAATAACACTAGATGTGACACGGTTTCTACAAATTAATGAAAAGTAAAGTACCAATACGACATGTATTCGAAAAAAAACTAATAAGTAGTATCATTGTCTGTTGTTTTTTTTTTTTTAATATTTGGTCTTTTATTTCTTACGATGTATTAAAACACTGAAAGGATTTTAAGAAACTTGTATGAAGTCCGATTTAGACGTTATTTTAAGAAAATCGCCTCTGTGACATTATTGTCACTTTTTTTGAGAGGCATATAATTTTCTTACTGTTCATGCTATGTTCATAAGTTTAGTTTTTAAATAAAGAAGACGAAAATAACATTTCATAACTGGATTTAAAATGTGTTTAAACTAACCAAAGTTAACCCAGGAAAGAATATAAAAAGTTATTTGTCGCAGTGTTTTAAAAAAATCACAAGTGTGACATTTGATTCACACAAAATGAAAGTGTCATGATTTTTCAATGATTGACTGAAAATATATGTCCATTGGAATATTTTATCTGCTTGAAAATAACATTTGATAGATAAAGCGGTTTTTAACCGATGGCCAGAAATTTGTCTTTTTTCACACAAGATTTAGGATGGCTGAATCGCAAAAAGTTGCATGGGACAGGAAAACTTTGTGAACTTAAATGGGCTTATCTGTTTATGACGTCATCATAACGTCACAACAAGTTACGTCAGAAAATAATGCCACGGTGGCAGCAATGTGGCAAAAAGTTAGGGATATGCGCCCAAAAATAAAAATACAAGACCGACTTAAAGCTGAAATATTTTTGATAAATGTTACCTGGGACAGCAAACATTTTCCCGTAAATCTATCTTGAAATGCGCGTAATATAAATGTATAACAGTTTATTAAAATTTAAACAAGTAAAATTGGCCGTCCTATTTAAGATCTACAAGAAAATATATATATTGGCATACATTTCTATATTTTCTTAAAATTCTGGACAGTTTTATAGCAGAACACGTTGTATGTCTTCAAAGGCATGAACATCGCTCGTAACATGAATACAAATAGATGCATATCGCTGGGTCTTCCTTGTACACTACTACAATCATGCCAAAACACCTGACCACTTTGCCAGGCAGTTAAGGACGGTATTAAACTTTGATTACTTCTTTTCCACATGATAAACTGAAAATAGTGTCGTCATCACGATTTTTTTTTTACCGATACAATGCTTCTATCTCACAAAATGGTATCTTCAGTTAGATTTCGTGTTTTACTGGCATTACATGACACTAAGGGATATTCCACACTCAATGTCACAGGTAACTGTGATGTAGCACCTGATGTCACTTCCGGGTTTTATAGTTCACACAGCAGGTGGTTAGATATGTTTTAAAAAAAATTTTTTTTGGTTGATGTCTTTGTAGTATTTGTTTTCATCATGTATGTTAGTATTTCAATTAATTCGCCTTATCTCTGGTCTTGGGAATGTATCCACTGTCGCTTCAGCATTTGATTATTTAACAATACTTTCACTTCGGAATTTCAAAGAATAATTATACATACATGTATCCCCCCCCCCCCCCCCCCCCCGTTCACACAACTGAAGACAAAATTTATGTCGTACGTGTTTTCATTTGGCCTTTCAGATAGAGAAGCAATACAGTGGAAGACAATATAGTCAAATTTGAAAGACAAATTTGTGAGAAAAAGAACATAGGGTTAAAATTCTATAAAGATATATACAAAAAGTAAAAAAAAACATAGAAAAAGTCATAGCAATCCAAAGAGAAAAACAGCAAAATACAAAAACTAAAATGAAAACTCTTAAAAAAGGAAAACCAAGGGGCATGCTTCAGATTTCCTAAAATGGCAAGTATATTCCGTTCCATTACCAGAACACATCGCATAAGAAATGAGAGAAGTGCGATGAAGTGTCGTTTCCTTTGAGGTGTTCATTACAGTTAGACGTGAAATCATGTCAAGTGTTTTAATAGAAAGAACATCATAATTAATTTGGAAACTGTAGTCAAAAGACAGGGCTGTTTCTCTTTCCTATGTAATTTCCCTTGAAAACTTGCCATTATACAAAAACAAAGAATAGATCACCCAAAAGCAGTTCACAGTTTATCCCCTAGGAATTCTGATATTCTGCTGAAAGGCTCATTTCGCAATATAGTCGGAAGTTTAGAAAAAAAGTCAATGAACGTGTTTAGTGATATCCACAAAATATAATTCTGTCTTATTACAATACAGTTGTTTTTAGTCCAAAATCATTAATATAATAGATCATGCCAAACAGGTTTTCTTTAATCAGATGGAAAAGTACAGAAATAAAAATGATATTGTACAAGGTTTAGAAATACATACATGTATAAACGCGGAGTAAGCTTCATAACAGTAATTTTTGAATCCTTCATTAACTGCTGTAATTTTGAAAGAAAAAGATGTGTTTGATTTTTTTCCCGTAACTATTGAACATTATAATCGTGGTATAACTGCATTGGCTGATTCATTGACAAACCTTGAACAACCTGGATACTATAAATCTTACATAACAATAACAGGGAAGTATATTTGTAACAATCTATACATGTGTATGTTGTATAGACGTTTAGCACCGATAAGCTATTAAGTTTACATATATTGAGGAAATTAAACTTTGTTTGAAATATATATTCTTATTGAACAACCTATAATTTGTTTGCTATAATTGTATACATTGTATTTGTAACACACTTTTCTGCCGCGGGAATTTTGTATTTATTTTAATTATTAAAAAGTAAAGCCATAAAATTCAAATTTAAAATTTTGATTTTACCATAAATATACACATTCTTGTTAGTTTTAATGCTTTATGAAAATTTCCCTTCAGCTTTCATGTTTTACATTTTCAGTGTCAAGCTTCTAATATTGCTTTTAACTTCTAAAATATAAACTAAAAACATAGATGAATTTTAATAAAAACAAAATCAAATAGTGATTCGTCATTAATTTTTTATCGTCTGTAAATCTAGGCAAATTGAAGAGATTTTCGTAAGTACAAAAATTCAGCTTGGCGAATTCCTTATTTTGCTTGACTTTATGAAGGAAACTGGTGTTTAGTTTTCTTCATATTTCATATAGTAATGCCAAATAGTGAACAAAGCATAGAACTTTTCTTAAACAAAAGAATCGATATCAATTAAAATTTTGTTTAGTTGTAAATTATAGTAAATAATTGATTTTAATTTTTATTTCAATTGTCATTTTTGTATAATGTTTTACTAAACAGAAGAAATGACGCTTTTATCCGGGAAAATACTAAACAATTTCACTAATTACTACTTTTCTTAATTTAGAAAAAGTGGGTCATTCAGACAATCATTCTTTTCATCCTGTTTATTAGCAGTTTTATGTTGAATACATGTGACATAATAGATAACAAGTAGAATTATTACCATTAACATAACTACTTAATAGTTAACCGCAATATTGTGTTTATTGATAGAAGTTATTTATAGATTTTAATACGATCGTCAATTGTATAAACGTTTAAAAATCCACGCCTACAACAATGAATACCGACAGACAGTATTTCACATTTAACTGGTTCAGTTAAATACAAATAGAATGTTTCTGGTCACATAGAAAAAATAGTAAAATCTCTTGAATTAGTAAACAAAAAGCCATTGATTAAGTTATTAATTTGTTATATTATAAATGTAATTAATAATCCTAAAAGTATGATTCCTGGATTAAATCATATTTGTGAGTTTTCATACTAGCAATAAATTAAATATTGTATAGAAGATTCAAATGCTAAAATATCTGAAAGAATTTAAATAAAATAACATTTAAGCGACAACTAAACATACTCCTGTGGTTTGAAATAGATTAACTAAAATAACATCTCAAAACGATTGTCACTTATGCTGACATTTCTCTGACGTAAAATGATTTTGGTCGAAGGGCCCCAACCGATTCCAAAACAGAAATCAGAAAAATCAATGAAAGAGCAATTACAGACCTTCAAAGAAAAACATAAGAGAAAAAAAAATGAAACATATAATTCACAGAGACTCAAGATAGTCTGACTTTGTGTAGAAACTCAGCAATAGAGGGTTTATACCAGTTTTGTATATATACTGCTTTGGTCCTTGCTTTCTTGGCTATCCTTAAAGCTTTTTCCGTCATTTTATTTATTTGTTGGGCACTTACGTTGTTCATCATAAGCGTTTCGAATCGGCTTACAGTTTATACGTAAAGGAAATAAACCACCTACAATTTTTATACAAAATTTTAATTGTGAGAATCTATTAGTTTAAAAGGAATAATGCAGGATATATTAAGAAATTTAATTCGTTGATCACAATAATCCAAGATATAAACTGCAGTGTCCTTATATATATATTAGTACATTCGTTTATTGCCTTATCGGATGTTATTATTGGTTATTTAGTACTCAGTATCACCGTTTATCACCTGATGTACGAAATATTTCCCTTCTTGATTTTATACTGAAGGAGATTTTAACAAGTGTTCACTACTGACACTACAATCTTATCCAATAAGAAAACTTTAATTACGTGTACCTTTGCTTTGTATCATAAAGTATGCACGGGTATATTTTAGCAGAAGGATGTTCTATTGCACTGAGTTTATCGTGTGGTCCAATACATTTTGCATTATTTTCGTGCTTATGTAAATTAATTAGTTTTCATACTTTAAACAAATTAATAACATACACAAAATTTTACCATTCTCAATTCATTCTAAGTGATAGTTTAGTACCCCGACATGTAGAGGTGCCTACAAAAAGAAATCTCGATGACCAATACATCGCGGGATATAACTAACTTATACCCTAGAATAAGTACACAATATACATTAAATTTAATTTATATTCAAGGGCATGCGTGCGTTACCATGACTTAATGAGGATTAAGGCTGTCACCAAAGCTTCTTAACCAGGGTTTTGGCAAGGATACGTTAATGTCATCACTTAGGAAATTTTACGGTCGTCATCACAAAAATGCATGATTGACCGTTACAGTGTTGATGTTGGATCTCTTCCCACTGTCATAACATTTCATATGCCTCAACCAATTTGTGACTGCCACCGGATTGACTTTATTGAACTTCACGACGGGTGCCGTGTGCCGAACAGGGGCTGCTTGCCCTTTCGGCGCACCTGAGTTCACTCCTGGTTTTTGTAGGAGTTCGTGTTGTTTATTGTTTTTTGGTTTCATGGTTTATTTTTTGTGCAACAACAGTCAGCAGGACTTATCAACAAATTCTCCCAACGTTTGGCAGCTTAGAACTTATTAAATAGCTTTCAAAATTGAAAATATTAATAAATATATCAAGATTTGGTGTTCCTTATTTATATTATGGCGTTTTATTTAAATGAATGATGAAGAAATTTCTAAAAGTGACATCAACAAAATGTGTCTTTCCTCGATGCTGATAATGTCTGCTGCGACTTCTTTCCGCTCTTTCCATTGCATTTCATTATTTGCGTTTATAAGATATTTTACATGAACATTTAGGAAATATATACTTATTGGTATGGTAAACAAGGTAACGGAAAACTTGTCGTTGGGATGAAGAATCCATACCTTTTCCGCGAAAATTTGGGAGAATTCAGAACGTTTATGTATTTACGTTTCAGATAAGTAATTAAGATGATAAAAATATTATCTGCATTTTGACAGCTAGATATTGTAAAATATCACCCCGCTCGACAGAATATGAAGACTTGGGACTCGTTCGCTACGCTCAGTCGTCCCAAGCTTCATATTCCGGCTCACGGGATAATATTTTACGATATCTAGCTGTCAAAATGCAGATAATATATACCACATGTATATGTAGTATTCCAGAACTATGAACAAGGGCAATACTCCATTTTTGTCACAGAAGCTGCATGAGAAGCTACAATGACTCAATTAAGAATGTGTTTATCTATTGTATATCTATGTATATAACATTTGTTTATTGTGTTATTTATTTACTTTTTATTTATTCCGAGAAAAAAATGCGATATCAATGGAGATAGTTAAAGAGGATTTTAAAGGTCTAATTCATTATTGTTAAGTTAATTAAATTATTCCATATTAAATAGAACAATTTCCAAAAATTAAATGCAGCAGTTTGTTTTAATAATCAAATAAAGATTATGAATTTGCCTACCGACTTCACTTTTTTATTAGGTGTCTTATATTATGGACACGTTTGTTAAATAAAATACTGTGAAAAATTCCAGAAACTCGTCGTGACGACCGTCACACTCGCTAAGCAAAGTGTATTATTAACAAAGGGTTTCAGAATATAGGTTCATATACAATACGTAAGATCTAGGGTGTAATATTGTAAACAATATCGAATCGAGCCAATTTTTCCAATATTAATTTTAATGATTAGGTTTATCTTGTCGTATGCGTATCTAGAAAACAAAACGTTACCGTGTAGAAAATTTTACCAGGGAAATAACCAGTACTTCACCTAAAATATTGAAAGCTATATAAAATACATATGTATATAAAACTTAAATATAGTGACAATTGATATGTGTATTGGAAATTTAAATTCTTTAATCCAAATATTTTGAAGTTATGGATATATTTTTAAATTACAAGTAACTGAACCAAAACGATATAGTCTGATGAGACTTATTTATTCTTTGTATCTAAAATAAACAATATTTTCTATATTTAAGGATTTATGTACTCGTAACGAACATTTTGTTGTGTCTAATTATTATGGTTAAATACGTTAAATACCAAGTCAGACTATCCTGACTCTCTGTTGTGTTCATGTTCGTGTTTTGTACTCTTTTATTGTATTTTTTGTACGGCGTTTTGTCAGTTGGGTTGCTTTGATTAATTGGTAGTTATTTTTTAACTTTCCTGTTATCTATTTTGTTGTTTATTTAAGATATCTGCACAAGATTAAAGGGCTATGGTCGTGCGTACAAATTTAAAAGGGTTAATGTCGCTATTCTTAAGCACGTCTCTGTTTATTTTTCAAAGTATACATAGAAACAATTTGGTCTTTTCGATTGGCAAGACCAAACAATATTTCCATTCAAAGTAGTCTCCAGATATTTCTATAAGGACGTTTGTTTATAATGAAATAATTACGTACATATTACACTCTTTGAAGATTTTAAATATGGTACATACATAAAATTGTTGTCACGGGGTTGCTTTTCTTTTATAAACATCAAGGTTAGAGTTATCCATATCCGAAAAATTAAGGATTAAATTTTATGTGCAGCTAGAATATTCGTAACTGCGTATAAATATCGGGTATATATATATATATCCAATAGGTTTATTTAAAATCATTAAATTGAGGTCTTTTACTGTAGATTTCATATAAAAACAGTCGAAAAATCATCATTTCACTTGAAATCGTCATTTCCTAAAAACAAATCTCTAGAATTTTCTATAAAAATTATATGTTATTGCTGTCAACTTTTCTGTCTCATTGATACCAAATAACCGTAGCGGGTTAATTAAAAGTGTCACCACGTGCACTGAAGTTATTTCAAATAGACTGAAAACAAATTGCAGTAAATTCTAATAATCTAATTCCAAAGGTTATTTAACGTCTACGACAGAGGGTTGGTCTTCGTGTACTAGCATGACTATTAGAAAAGAAAAAAATAGTCTATATGATAGATGAAAAAAGTTAACCAATCAAATGAGACGTTACATCCGGTATCAGATTATATATCTGTCTTGAAGTTAACGTATTTAATGTTCAAAAATTCATTTCAAACGATTTTAATGCATTGTCTTAAGAGAATAGGATAATACGAAAGCTTATTTTTGTAAAAATTTATGGTGAAGAAAAAAAATTATAACTCGTGGCTATAACTTTTTAATTCTCGAGCTGCACATTGTGACGTCACATTACCTCCATAGAACATAAGAAAAATTGAGGGTTTCCAATCTCCGTAACAGGTACATGGACTTACACTTTTTTTTGTAAATAGAAGTCTATTAATTCAAAATTATCAAACTAAAATTTAAAGAAAAAATCAGTAGAGAATCTACAAAAATCAAATAAGTATTAATATTTTTCATTTAGTTTATATTTTTTTAATATTCTAATTAGTTTTTTTTTTCAGAGATTAAAAAAGCTTAGGAAACCACTACACAGAATCATATGCCCTTGAATAAATAAACCATGTACTTTAAAAAAACGTATGCGAAATAAATCTTTCTGTTAAATGTGCATAATTTATTCTATAAGTATGTTATTTATAATAAAAAAAAATAATTTTTTTTATCCTTTTGCAGACTTGAAAAAGTACAATTCTTTGCTTCTATTTGTAATCTATTGGGATTTTTTTCTTTTTTAAAAAGCATGCATTTTATCCTTGTTATAAGTGCAGTATATGTACAAGGAAATACTAACTGAAAAATATTTAGTGCACAATTACTTCACATTCATGTATCATGTTGCAAATCGAAAGCTAAAAATTTTCATTAAAATTTTCATTAAAATTCGTAGAAATTACTTGAAACGATGAAGGAGTTTTCAGATCAGATAACTAAGAAACTTTAAATTGTTCAAATTTGTAATGCATAATGAGCACATATAGCAGAAATTCTGGAAAATTAAACGATATTATTACTTATCTTGAAAGAAATTGTCGTCAATTATGTGTTAAAGGCTGCCAACTGTTCATAACTAACAACTTACAGAACAAAACTAAAACAAAATATCTGTGTGATTTTTCGTTGTCATCTTTGCCTCTTTATAGCAATATTTAGGGCATTCGGGAATACTCTCTGCAGGCGTACTCCATAAACGTTATTAGAGATACATAGCTTGTTCTCAATATTTCATATAAAACCAGAATTTTTCAAAAATTTGTATTCAGGTTATTTTTTGGACCAAATTTTAAAATCTTAGCACCATCAAATAAGCAATTATCTCAAGTTTAATTGCCTATTTTAATAACACATTATCTATGATTTCATTGTTTATACACCAAATTAAATGTACAAGTAAGAAAGGTTTTGACGTCATAATTTTGTTCATGTTTAAATCGTCATATTTTCAATCCTTAAATTAAAAACTAAAATAAAATTAAAATTTTAAAAATAGAGATATTTACCTGTTTGATGATGTATAAATTGTAGAAATTGGTCGACAAATAACTTCAGAATAAACTTATGAAAAAATGAGGTTTTATGGGAAAAATTCATACTGTGAAATACTTTTGGCACGTCGTGGGTTCTCATCTCTTGCTCAATTTTCGGTTGGTGAGAGTTCCTGTCTTATACAGGAGTGTGTGACAAGTTACACGATTTATTTCTTGCAAAAAATGTATATTACTTTTCGGATTTGCTCTTACCTTGTCGTAATATTATCGAAAAATGATCGAATATTTAAAAACTTAATTTTTTTCATTGAGAATATTTTGAGCCAAATCGAAATAAAATACGCTGGGTGTGACTTAGTATGTTAGATATGTATTGTAGCATGCAAAAAATAAACCAGGTACACGACAAACTTATGTCTTAGTGATTATATAACATCGGCCTATATATCATACCTAATATCACATTTTGGCGACGAGGATGGAGGTTAGTCTTGCCATGTACACTCCCTTTGATGCAGAAACTGATAAAAACAATGCTGGTCCGATATGGGACCGATGGATTGGGAGGTTTGAAAACCTGTTCGTTATCCAACGATCCAGATGCTGCCGCATTAAAAAGGATAGACGATCGTAAAAGAGCCCTGTTACTTCATTATGTTGGGGAAAGAACATACGATATATACGAAGCCCAAAAAGGTACGTCAGAAACCACATACGCAGCAACAAAGAAAGTGCTTACTGACTGTTTTCGTCCGAGAAAGAACACACAAATGGAAATTTATAATTTGCGGTGCTATAAACAGAAAAAAGGACAAACTCTTGGTGAATTTGTAACAGAATTGCGCAAATTAGCTTAAAATTGTGAATTCACTGATCCTGACAAAGAAATACTTTCTCAGATTATACAAAACTGTAAGTCGAATCAGTTAAGGAAAAGAGCACCTCGAGAATCAGATAATGGGCTTGAAGATATAATTCAGCTAGTTCTATGGAAATTTCTGACACACAAGCACAGGCAATGGAAACAACAGAAACTGTAAAAGAAGTGTTAAGAAACCCGTACCAAAGAACAAGACTAAAACCGAGAGACCGTAATCAAGGAAAACCGGGGAAACAAAATGCACAAAGTAACCGCAGTAAAGACCGTTGTTGGAATTGTGGTGGACAGTATCCACACCGTGAACGTACATGTCCAGTGAAGAATCATATTTGTCATAACTGTAAAAAAATATGATAGTTTTAGAAAGTTTGTCGAAGCAAGAAATTTGAAGTGGTGAAAGCTGTAGCCGCAGAAAGCCAAAGCGACTCCGATAGCTATTGTTGTGGAATAAAGCTAGTCGACAGTGTGAAAACTATAAAAGGACCATATGTGAAAGCTAAGCCTAACGATAGACAAATAAAACTACTCGTTGATAGTGGTTCATCTGTAAATATACTTGACCAGGCAGATTATTTTAAAATTGGACAGCCCGCTATTCAGAAGCAATATAAAAGAGGTGAACTTATGTCGTATGGTAGAGGTGATGCAATCAAGGTCATAGGAACATATGATATTAAGCTAGAAACAGATAAACCTATGAAGTAATAACTTTTCATGTTGTGAAAGGACAAAGTTGCTCACTTATTGGATACCCGACAGCCAATCAGTTGAACATCATAAAGATAGTGAGTAAAACTGACAAAGTGGCTCAAGTTAACACACAAGTCGAAAGTGAGTCTCTACATTTATTTCACGGTATAGGCAAACTCAAAGATAGGCAGGTGAAAATATATATAGACAAAAACGTGCCACCGGTCCCACAAAAGCCGAGGAGGACACCGTTTCGCTTGCGTAGTAAGGAAGAAAAGGAAGTGCAACATTTGGTTGATACCAACATAATCGAAAAGGTGGGAGGGGAGCCGACTCCTTGGATATCGCCTATTGTAACACCTCCGAAAAAGAACAGTGAAGAAATAAGTCTTATGTGTTGACATGAGGGAGGCTAACAAGGCCGTGAAAAGGGAAAGCACACTTTGCCAACGATTGAGGATTTAATTCTGGATTTAAATGGAGCCAAAGTCTTCAGTAAAAAGGACAAATATACCTAAGGAGCAATCAAAAAAACGTAATCCATTGGACAGACAAACCCGGGAAGACAAACGAACAACCACAAGCACAACAAACAAACACAGAAAACTAAAAACAATGAACAACACGAACTCCCACAAAAACCAGGAGTGAACCCAGGTGCTCCGGAAGGGTAAGCAGTTCCCGCTCCGTATACGGCACCCGTCGTGAAGTTCAACAAGGTCAATCCGGTGGAAGTCACAAATCGCAGGAGTCACATGAAAGGCCACGACAGTGGGAACAGGTCCAACATCATCTTAGACATTGGAACACTGCAATGGTCAATCAATTCATGACGACGACCGTAAAATTTCTTAAGTGATGACATCAACTTATCCCTGATAAAACCCTGGTTAAGAAGCTTTTGTGACAGCAGTAATCCTCTTAAATTAGTAAATTAGACTTAAGCAACGGTCATTACCAATTGGAATCCGGAGTCTAGATATAATACGACATTCAGCACTCACGAGAGAATATATCGCTATAAGCGTTTAAACTTTGGGATTTCGTCAGCATCTGAGATATTTCATGAGAAAATACGACAGATAATTCAGGATATCCCAGGAGCTCGAAATATATCAGACGATATTGTTATTTATGGAGAGGACCGTGAACAACATGACATCGCACTTCGGAGAGTTTTGTAGAGACTGTCCGATAAGGGACTAACGCTAAACTCAAGGAGATGTGTGTTCCGCAGGGACAAGATATCATTCTTTGGTGTTGTGTAAAGAGAATATCCCCTGACCCATCAAAGGTCAAGGCCGTACGTGAATTTAGTCGACCGCAGAATGTGAAAGACATCAGGAGCTTTCTTGGTATGACCAATTATTGCGCACGTTTGATAAAAAACTATGCTGACATATGCCGACCATTACCAACACTTACACACAAGGACAGGGATTGGAGTACAGAATGTGAAAATGCGTTTGTGACGCTTAAAGGCAAGCTGTGTAGTGACACAGTCATTTCTTACTATGATCCAAAAAGACCGTTACCGTTCAGGTAGATGCGAGCCCAGTGGGCTTAGGTGTCATTTTGATACAACATCAAGACCAAGTGGTTTGTTATGCAAGTCGAGCTCTTACTCCGGTTGAATCTCGTTATAATTACAGTCAAACAGAACGAGGGGCATTGGCCTGTGAACATTTTGGTTTATACCTACGAGGTTTGCCACATTTTACAGTTATAACGGATCATAAACCGTTGGAAACTATTTGGAAGAAACAAGGCCCCATCAACTTTACAAATTCACTATTAAATATTCGCCTGGTAAAGATAACATAGCGGGCTATATGTCCCGACACCCTGTCACAATAGAAAAGCAGGATAATATTGGTGAGAAGTATGTTAACTTTACTGCAATGGAAAAAGCAATCTAGATGGACGAAGTACGGAATGCTACACTTAATTGTCCAACGCTTCAGCAAGCTATTCACTTTACAAGGACTGGCGAATGGTACAAATTGAAAAATTTAGAATATGAAAATGACGTTATTGATATCCAAGCGTTAACGGCGTTACGAGCTGTACGTGATGAACTAACTATACACTGTGACAATATTTTGTTGAGAGATCGTCGTATCGTATTCCCCAAAACACTAAGGGACCGTGCGATAAATTTAATTCACGAAGCACATATAGGAATGGCGAAAACAAAGCGTTTTTGAGGTTTTTTATGGTTCCCTGCAATGGATGCTAGTGTAGAAAACCTTGTGAAAAATAGTGCATCATGTCAGCTTCTTACACCTGAGTCTAGAACAATGGAACCTTTGAATATGCCAGAACTACCAGGAGGCACATGGGAGAACCTTAGTATCGATTTTTTTGTGGTGACTATCTCTTTGTTATTGTAGACGAATACTCGCGTTACCCAGTTGTTGAAATCGTGAAATCTGTATCAGCCAAAGCAACGATACCTGTGTTCGACAAAGTCATCAGTATGTTTGGTGTTCCGCGTGTAGTCAAGAGTGACAATGGAAGTCTGTTCCAATCTTATGAATTCAAGAAATATGTTAATTGTATGGGTTTTTCTCATCAAAGGATTACACCTAGGTGGCCTAGGGCTAATGCTCAAGCAGAAAGTTTTAATAAACCTGTTATGAAATCCCTTAGTTCCGCCCACATCAACCAGCTCAGTTGGAAATGTTTAAATTCCTAGGACAGTTCCGATCAACACCACATATCTCAACTGGACAAACTCCTATAAACTTTTGTTTGTAAGAAATCCCAGGACAAAACTATCCACGGTACCTGTAAAATCAACAGAATCATGTATCGACGAACATGTACGTGTGAAGGATAGTAACTCCAAATTTAAAATGAAATGTCCTGCCGATATAAAAAACCAGGCAATTGAAAGAAACATTAACGTTGGAGACATCGTATTGTTAAGGAAATACATCCATGGAAACAAGATTGAATCTAGTTCGATTTAGAACCAAGACTGGTCACAATCAAGAAAGGACCAATGAACACAGTCACCGGCAATGTCACAAGGAATGTGGCACGATTCAAAAAAGTTAATTCTTAAGTTGGTTCAAAACTAAGTCAGAGATCAAGCACCGTAGAAGACGAAATAATGCTACCATGTAAACAATGCGGACAGGAGAATAGGCATATGATGCGTCAGGAGTAGAAAATTAATCTGAAAAGGGAAACAACAAAACCGCAAGGATCAACTACATTTACACAACATGAAGTAGTGCGCAGGAGCAAAGGGGGACCGAGGCGTTCCGAAAAGTTCAAAGATTTGTGCATAATTGAACGTGACGTAAGAATAAGTGAATGTATGACCTTGTTGTGTTCTTGGGGCACAGTAATCCCCTGAAGGTCATGAGACGTTTCTAGTCTTAATTGTTCTAGTCATTTTAGTTCGTAGTTTAGTTTTTATATTTTGAATTTAAAAGTAATCAAAATTATGTTGTGCTTGCAAAATCCAATGAATGAACAGTAAGATCATTTCAATTTCCACAGACTGTAATTATAATTTTCTTTCAAAGTTAATTCATTTGTGTCAATTCAAGTATCTTTATATCCTATTCACACTTTAAGTTGTATTTATGTTTGGGATAAAGGACAGCTTGATTTATCTAAAATTGCGTTGCTGCATATTTCTTGTGAATGCTACAGTTTCAAGAAACAATCAACAACACACAAAAAACCAACAACAGCAACCAAACAAAAAACATTTCAATAGCAATAAACTTGTACTAACTTATTCAAAATTTTTACCCTTCAATAGATAACTGCAAAAGGAAACAGGCGGAAGAACCCACTAAGTAGTATATCCTGTATGAACTTAACAAAAGGAAATATGTAAAAAAAAAGAAGAAAAATCTGCTATGTATTAATAGGAGATACACATACATCGTATTACCCTGGTCAGCTCCGGATATAGTGAGATACACTGACATCATATTACCCTGGTCAGCTCCGGATATAGTGAGATACACTGACATCGTATTACCCTGGTTAGCTCCGGATATAGTGAGATACACTGACATCGTAATACCCTTGTCAGGTCCGGATACAGTGATATACAGACATCGTATTACCCTAGTCAGCTCCGGATATAGTGAGATACACTGACATCGTATTACCCTGGTTAGCTCCGGATATAGTGAGATACACTGACATCATATTACCCTGGTTAGCTCCTGATATAGCGAGATACACTGATATCGTATTACCCTGGTCAGCCCCGGATATAGTGATATACACTGCCATCGTATTACCCTGGTCAGCTCCGGATATAGTGAGATACACTGACATCGTATTACCCTGGCCAGCTCTGGATATAGTGATATACACTGACATCGTATTACCCTGGTCAGCTCCGGATATAGGGAGATACACTGACATCGTATTACCCTGGTCAGCTCCGGATATAGGGAGATACACTGACATCGTATTACCCTGGTCAGCTCTGGATATAGTACATAATATACCACTGATTAATACTACTACATATTACTTATTATTAGATACACGATGTATAATAAATAAACAAAAATATTCATAATTAATATGTTATATCACATTGTTTTCGTAAATAACATTTAAACAACTGGAAATAAGTATTAGTGTACGTGTATCTTTCTGTGGTTGGCTATCCACCGAACATTTATCTATATTAAGAACATGAGGAACCTGTGGGCGATGCAACAACTGTAAACAGATTCTACAATGTACAGAAGAGAAAGGGCATAAATATGGATAAAACTCAATAAAAGAACACCTCGACACATCCCGTATATGAAAAATTGAAAGCAACATTTTCTTCACAAGTTTAAACCTAAACACGTTTTTACACAAACGTTTCGTGTACATATACACACATTCTTCCAGCATCACAGTTTAACATATGTGACATATGTGTGTGTGTGTGTTTTTGAATAATGCCCTTTCATTTTGTCAAACAGTTCCAGTAATTATTATTATTATAATATAAATACAAATTATCGAGTACGTATATATATAAACAAAGATAAAATAGTATTTAGATATATGTATCAGTGATTAATTTTCTGAGCTTAGCATGCTTGTACCGAGGCTTGTACCCGGACAAAATTGTTCTTTTTTAAACAATATCTACATGTACATCAACCAATAAAATGTCAGCACAGCTCTCACTGTGACGTAATAAATGACAACGTCATATGGAGAATCAAACTATGACTAAATATATACATTTTATGGTTAACCGCAATACTCTGCTTACTACAGAAATCGTTAAGAGCTTTAAGACGATTGTGAAATAATCCTTTGTTGTAGGAAAAGTACGCATAATACTGTCATTCAGGAAGTAATTAAATTTTCCCCGTACATCTGTATTTCGGTGGTTCATTCATCCGTTTTTTATGAAAATTTTATAGTACAAGGTGGGGGAGTCATTTTAAGTCATAACTTAGAGTATGTAACTTTTACCCAATATAGAGAAAAACTGATTGTTTAAAAGGTCATAAAAGAATTTGCAGATTTGAAAAATCACGTTACCGCTACATGACCTTACAAACAAAAAGCATTGGTTTCTAGTGAAAAACACCTTTAGTATTGTGGACTACAAATCTTCTGTCAGATGTATTACTCTGGGTACTCTGACCTCTTTGAAATAAAACTAATACATGTCCTATTATTCCCCTGTTATTGGTAAAACTAATAATTTGGTTTAATCAACAGAAGTAGTCAGCGTGAGTTATTGTATCATAAGATGTTCAACTAGACTAGCAGCCACTTTTTTTGAAATGTCTAAACACCAAACATTTATATAAGAATATAACATTTTGGAATACCAGCATCCAATTATCTATCAGCCACTTTTAAGATACATACAAAAACCTATAAATTACGACAGACTCAATCAATCTTGAACACCAAAATATATATTTTTTTGCCGTCACTATTTCTTATGGTATAATTATAAAACTGAGTTATTTATACGTAGATAACATTCATACACCAGGTCAATAATAAATGGACACTACATGCAAGTATTATAATATTATACATGCAAATTATCAGAATGTTCTTTGAAATCGCTTGCAATTATCTGAATACAACAATGATAACAGGCGTCTATATACTTTACGCCATTCTTTGCCTTTGTTCAACGACCCCCCTTCTTAAAACGCAAGATATGTCGAATGAAAGGGGTCACATATCTGGTTTCTTGAAAAAAAAATCGTCTTTGAATACAATTTGATACATATACATGGTAAACTACTTTTCGATAATATATATTGTTTTGATATAGCCTTATAGAAACTGTATTTCTGTGTGTTACCGCGTGTTAGATGTCAATATAGTATTGTAACCAGAGGCGATGTATTTTTTTAAAACTTTAGTCTATCAAATTAAACTTATTTATAATGTTTATACAATTTATCTTTCATCAATTCGTTTTGCAATAAAATAACCAAATGTTACGAAATACCCATTTGGCGACGTAAGAAAAAATCCGCCTTTCGTAACCTAAGGGGAAATCCCTAGTAGAAAATAGAGCATATAATAAAATAGTCCCTTGCCATGCTAAAGTGTCTCTATCGTAATTATCAATATTTTGGGGAAAAAATGGAGTCTATCTTTATAAAACCAACAAGCTGTTAAAAACTATGCCGGACTTCATACTTCATTCCACCATTGAGCAAATTACATATCCGGACCCGCCCCCCCCATTCAACTTTGAAAACCTTGTTTGGGCTTAATAGGAGATAACCCACTTAACCCCCTTTGTGAAATATAAGCTCTGGTAAATAAATATCTTTCATTTAAACACAAGCTGTTAAGAACTTGTCGGACTTCATACTTTTAAACCATAGAGAAAATTATATGTCCCCCAACTCAACTTTGAAAAGCTGGTATGGACTTGAGGATATAACCCACTTAACCTCCTTGGTGAAATAAAAGCTCCGCTAAATATCTTTCATTTAAACTATAAGTGGTTTAAAAGTTGTCGGTCTTCATACCTTTAAACCATTGTATGTCTGGACCCTACCACACTAAACTTTGACAATCTGGTGTGGTCTTGAAGGGAGATAACCAAATTCAGCCCTTAGTGAAATAATAGCTCTGGTAAATATCTTTCATTTACACTATAAGCGGTTAAAAACTTTGGCAGACTTCATACTTTTAAACCATTGAGCTTTGAAAATCTGGTGTGGGCTTACTTAGAGTTAACCCAACTAAACACTTGGTGAAATGAAAGATATGATCAATATCTTTAATTTAAACCGCAAGTGGTTAAACACTTTGCAGGACTTCTTACTTTTTATGATCTTAGGAATTTTATCATTTGGTCCAGAATCGGTACTTGTGTTTTTACGACTTATACAGTCATTTATCATTTCTGTAACAATTTTTCTCTTCAAGTATCGGCAAAAGGAAATCGAAATGACAAAAAGGTGAGAAAAGATTGAAATCCAAAGAAAAGTTAAACTCATGAGAACGAAACAAATTACAAAAGGATACATGTACAAAATGTATACATAATAGAATAAAAAGCATATAATAAACTAAATAGAATTTGAACAAGACAGCACAGAAACTAAAGAAATAGCAATGTGAACTTCAATATAAACCGAGAGTAAAGCAGGTACTCCGGAAAGATAAGTATGTCCTGCTCCATTAACGGCACCCGCCACATTACCACTTAATAAAAGCCAGTGAATTGTCAAGTCCGTTGAGTTGTCAATTCCAGAAGGACTTGAAATCTAGTCTCATTTGTGAGATAGACACTTCTTATCAGCCAATCAATCCGTGATTTTTGGAGTAATGAAATTAACAGACTGAACATAAACATAAAAGTTGATAGTTTTATGAGTTTAATTTTTCTGATTATTTATTAAGAGTTTAATTGATAACAACTGCTTGGTATAGATGAAGAATTTGACTCCATTCCCTCCATTTTGTCCGGTCAAAAATGGGATTTTTCGTATTTTTTTGGACATCATTATTCAGATTTTCACAAAAGTAAAATACACAAGGCCAAAATTTAATTTAAAATACGAAAAACGTTCATTTTGATTAATGTTGTTTGAAATATTGTCGAACTTTACATTATGTAGTGCTTCGAATGCTGTTCAAGACATAAAATTTTATAAACGAATTCGGCGCGAATCGGGGTAAATGCTCGTGAGATTCTCGCATTTTCACCCCATTCTAGGCCTAATCCATATATCGATTTTATGTCACGTCAATGCATTGTTATTATCTGTATACTGTACAGAAATGACTTATTACAGTTAAGATAAAACTAAAGTATATAGTTTAGCTATAAAATTAACACATATTTCAATTTAAAAACTAATGATCCATTTTGATACAGAATTGTATATTCAAATCCTATCAAATTATATTTTTTATGATAATTCGTCATTTTCATTCATTAATTTTCATAAATATACCAATGAAATGGAGTTATCTTTGTTTTTTTTTTTTTTGCCTTTTCATTGGATAACAGACATTTTTCTACTTCACTAGGAATGAAATCTGATACAAACCCATAGGTTTAATATAATTTTTTATATACAGTGCTAGTATAAAAATGTATACCCACTTTAGTTACAACGAAATTATTGAATTGGAGGGACTGGGAACCATGACAGAGTGAACATGTTGATGTTTGGGTAGCTCTCCAAAAAAGTGATGGTAAATGTGTTTTCGATTAGTGTACAGATCTAAATGTGTTGTATTTTTGAAGCGTGAAGATTATTGTGGCTGTTGTAGTGGTTTTTGATGGGTATAAAAAGAAAGAAGCGAAAGAAAAGTAACAATTCCCAGTCAGGTTTGACTCCTAACAAAACCGGTTCTAAAATGGCGACCTGATCAAAACAATGTACAACTATCTCAAGTTTTGTCTCAGACACGTGAATCTCTGCGTGGCTCTTGCACAGAAGTGCAAAGTAATAACAGTCAGTCATTTACCTGTAGCCCCAACCAAGTACGACCACAATTTCAGACTGAACAACGCCCAGTTTACAAGAAAACTTAGAACTTCGTGAAAAATTTCTCGAATTACAAACTCACTCAATGAAGTAAAATTTTATTTTCGGTGGCATCCCTATATTAATGTGGTTTTTTATCTTTTAATTATTTTATTTTCTGTCCTTACATCACATTGTATATTTAATATAATATTGATACATGTATCAGATATAACATGTAATAATAGATATCATTTCATTGCTTGGTCCAAGGATTTAAATACTAATTAAATCCTTGCTTGGTCATAAATTAAAAAAATTCTTGTTCTGTTGCAATCATTTTATATAAATATGATTCAAACTTGATGTTGGGAGGACTTATCATGGCAGGTAAGAACTCTTTTTTATCATTTTTATTTAATGAAAATGAAAGCATTTTATTACACCATGATAAAATCAGTTCTCGCAAACGTTTCAGAAATATTGGGATATATCTGTCAACGCAGCATGTCGACAAGCAAAAGTTGATAAAGTGTGACATTGTATGACTGTAAAACTCGAGTCACAAAAATACCCATATCACAATTTTCAGGTAATCTCTCCATGAAGTATGCATAAACTTTACAGGAACAATTTCCCCATTTCAGTTCTGAAAAACAAAAACAAAAATTATTGAATACAATGTAAGGCGTCCGAGATATTATATAGTTACTTCGTTTGGGAGACCTGTTACAGTTATTACTCGTTATTAGTATTATAATATAAATACAAATTATCGAGTACGTATATATATACAATAAGATAAAATAGTATTTAGATACATGTATCAGTGATTAATTTTCCTCATTAGCATGCTTGTACCGAGGCTTGTACCCGGACAAAATTGTTCTTTTTTAAACAATATCGACATGTACATCAACCAATAACATCTCAGCACCGCTCTCACTGTGACGTAATAAATGACAACGTCATATGGAAAATCAGACTATGACTAAATATATATACATTTTGTTCTTAACCGCAATATTCTGCTTACTACAGAAATCGTTAAGAGCTTTAAGGATGATCGCTGGTCTAATAGGAAATAAATAGGATTTGAAATAGGTGTTTTAGTTTGAGACAACATATGAATAGTTTAAACAAATAAGCAAGAAAAAATATAGCTTCATGTGCTCGTTTTAGAGCTATAAGGCCTTGAAAATTTGCAGGAAATGGGTTTTCTCTGGGCCTTCAGTTTCTCAAAGATGTATGAAAAAATAAAAAGGACTTTATAAAATTTTGTCAAATGCCAAAATGCCATTATATGATTGAATTATAAAAGAAAAACTGGGGGTTCGTGGGCAAAAAATTTCATGTTTAAGAAATGGATAAAACCCGAGGATTCCGAAAATCTGACAAAAAGACCAAAACATGACCAGCGAGCATCCTTAAGATGATTGTGAAATAATCCTTTGTTGTAGGAAAAGTACGCATAATATTGTCATTCAGGAAGTAATTAAATTTTCCCCGTACATCTGTATTTGGGGGGTTCATTCATCCAATTTTTATCCGTTGTCATTGATTATGTCACAGTGAGTTTTTCTCTATATTTGGTAAAAGTTACATAATCTAAGTTATGACTTAAAATGACTCCTCCACCTTGTACTATCAAATATTCAGAAAAATCGGATGAATGAACCCCCCCCCCCCCCTCCCCCAAGTATAATTTCAGATCCATGTATTGCACTTGTTAGAATCATTCTATACAATAAAGGAGTAAGAAACGTTTTCATATTTAGAGCTGCAAAATAGAAGACGGTACAGATTTTTATGACTATTTATGAAAATAATTAACAGGAACAATCAATCTATTCACTAAATACCATTTACAACAGAATAATTTTACTAATATTGAATTTATTAATTTCATTTTTCTACATTTAATATTTTTTTAAGGAACTGAAATTTTTCTTAATTTTGAAGGTAATTTTTCTAATTCCGTGCGTCCTAGTATATAGGTGTTTCAATAAAAGTTTGAAAACAGAAGACCAAATATACATATTTTATGAAGTATTTTTTTAAGTCGTATTTAATGTCACAGTATGACGTGGAAGCAATAGATTGTGAAAAATCACCTAATAATACAAAAAATACATGAGATATTATATTTTTGGTGTTAATTAGTAAACAGGGGCCTGGTTATCGAAGGTGTCTTGGGACTAGGATATATCTTATGGTAGTCTTAGGAGAAATCTTAGTACTAAGTCGGGTTATTGAAGATGTCTCAAATTTTATCCTAACTTTAGGACAACAAAATAGGTGTCTTAAGACCACCCTATCTTTGTTTTTACCTTCAAATCGGTATATACTTATTGTGATTCTCTGTGTAATAATCAGTTCATAACATTTAATATATGTTTTCGTAATATTAATTCTCAGTTTTTTGTTTTGAGTACTTAAGATAATCCTAGGAAGCTTTGAATTACAGTCTCAGTCATGTCTTATGATAGTCCTAAGACAATCCTAAAATTTGTCATAAGACATATCTTAGGACAGCTTCGATAACAAAGCCCCACGTCTAAAGTTATTTTAATTTTGGATGTAACGCATCATTTGATTGGCTAACTTTTTTCTGTCTTTCATATCAAAGACTAATTTTTCTTACTATAATGACTTAATAGAGAAGAATCCCAATGTACAATGTATTAGACGTGAAAACAACCGTTGGAAGTGCCCAATTGTATTTTTCGAAATAACCCCAGCTACGCAGTTGATTAAATGAGCACCACATTATTGAAGTTATTTCCTCATAGTCTGAAAAAAATAGTCAATTCTTAATTAAGAGAATTCTAGGAATGTTATGTAATGCATACTCATGCAGGTATCTTAGTAAATAGACCCGTGGACTTTCATAACAGGTACAAAATAAATTTACCAGCTAAAAAATTTCCCTGTCATATTTAATATTATTTTATACTGACTGGGAGGTGGTCTTAATCTACATGTTCATCGTTGGACAACTTTCATCGACCAACATGGTGAATAACAAATGCAAATATTGTATACGGTACGGCTATATACGATATCTCATTTATCTAAAACAAATACACGTACGTATTATATATTATCTTCACCACAAATCGGTCAGATTAAAAGTTTCGCCTTATTTCAAAGATCAGTCTGTTCCCATTATTTCTTATACCTATATCACACCCAGTGCACTAAATCTTCGATTACAAACGTGTATTGCAGGACCTCAACATCGACGATCTCAAAGCTGAGCCCCTAATTGTTCATGCAAAAGTTCTCCATTCAAATATAGTCCTGCTGGTCATGTCATCATAGGAGATTTAAATATCAGGCTTGCCAGATAACACCCCTGACAGTATCAAAAACTAAAAAGCCCTTTATTCTATATATAACGACCGTTTTGCCCGACATAACGCATATAACATAAGACAAACATTAAGACAACCATATGATAGAATAATACGGGGGCAATTAACAAAAAGGAAAAATGGAAATTAATAAAACCAATGGACTGTATAAATGATTAAATTCACAATTATTGCCAAAACGAAGGTTTACTAAAGCATTATTAAACAGAAATATGAAATTTCAATTAAGATTGTCAGCGGTTGTAAAATGTTAGTATGAGAAAATATGGGAAAATCATAACAAAAAAATACACATGTGATATAATCTTGAACGATAGGTCGAAAATTCAGTAGCAATCTTAAAGGTTTCATATGACTGAATGGAATTTTCTGGCATGTTTTCTGCTCTTTGATCGGGTTGTTGTCTCTTTGACGCATTCCCCGTTTTCATTCTCTATTCTATATTGAAATCTTAGAAATAAACCCTCTAAATTAAAAACTACTATCTGTAAAAAGGATATTTACAAGAAGTGTACAAAAAATTCTGGAAAGTGTAATTCCGATTCAGCAACAGGCTTTTATTTGTTTTAAATTTTTTGTCATTTAAAAAGAACCACTGTCACGTACTTTAAAATAGTTTTCAGTGGTATAAGGGAAAACGATACAGTAGAAGGGGGATATAATGACGTCGACAAGAGATACTTATTGTGACGATATAATATCACAATCCTAAAGTTTGGAGTTTTTCT
Source organism: Mytilisepta virgata (assembly GCA_028015205.1). Classification (NCBI taxonomy): domain Eukaryota; kingdom Metazoa; phylum Mollusca; class Bivalvia; order Mytilida; family Mytilidae; genus Mytilisepta; species Mytilisepta virgata. Next base: position 16,351,590 of record CM051520.1, on the reverse strand, counting down.
CAAATATCTCTGCAATAAGCACATGGACCCCAACTTTTTTCTTTTGCAAACAGAAAGTCATTACTTCGAGATAATTATACCAAAATTTAAAGAAAAAATCGGTAGAGGATTTTTTTTCTACATCCATCTAAAAATACCAAATTATTATCAATATTCCTTATTTGGCTTAAATTTGCATATTTCCGTAATTAGTTTATCAATCTTTTTCATCAATTATTTATCGGAAAACAATGTCTATGTAGTTGAGACTATTTTACAAAAGACTCTGTTATTTATCTTTATTCGTTACAAAGTATTTGTGACTTCCACCGGATTTTTTTAGATAGTTTTTTGTGGCTGTCTTGAAAAATGAACAAAATAGGGTTTTTTTTATCAAGTATACCAATATCAGTCTCAAATATCTTTAAAACTTAGTCATGAAGATATGTTTTTCTTTCCGTATTTGAAAAGTATACTTCAAAGTTGACCATACGGTAAATTTTCTGCAAAAAATTAGTAGAGGAAACTTAAGGTATAAGGTATATCAATAGAATATTAATTTGTTTCAGCAAGGAACAAGTTTTGGTTCAAAGGATTCTATTACCTGAGCTAAAGGCCAAAAGTTAGACTTAAGTGTGAATCTGTAAAAGCCTGCCATTTTGTATAATTATCAAAACTAAATCACCACTGACTCTAAAGCAAAATGAGGCTTGAACTAGTTTAATTCATTCTTCAAATTGACAATTGTAAATCCAATTCTTTTTCTTAAAATTAAAGAAGGAAACACAATTATTTATAAAATATTTAACATATATATAATCAAAATATTCATCTCCAAACATTTAGTCCCAAATTTCTCATTCCAGATAGCGGATGTGACCGAGTGGTCTAGGGCACTTGACATGGTGGTACGCGAATGGGTGCCATAGTGTCTCAACCGTGTGACTTCGAGACCAACCAAAGGTGAATTTGACAGTAGTAGTAAAATATGATTTTAACAGTGTTGGATTAGTGTTCAGAGGCATATGTATTTAATAAAGTAATTTTATAATAATGCCAATAGACATTTTTAAATGCTTTTACATGTAGCATAACTTTGATAAACAAAACTGTTTTTGCACTTTACAGTTGTACAAAATATAAAGAACGTGAAATTAAAGATATTTAAATTGTTTTCAGAATAGCCATTAACACAATTTTATATACTTTTGTCAGTTTTTATTTTTTAATCGTGGGTTGTAACAATTTCAGAATATCATCCGTTGTTTCCCAATTTTATTTAATACTTAAGTAAAGATATATATTTGTTTGTTTGTTTAGTTGGGGTTTTACGCCGTTTTCAGCACATTTGGCTATTTCGCGGCGGCCAGTTTTTGTAGGAGGAGGAGGAGGGAACCACCGACCTTCGGGTAGGAAAATTGGCAATCCTTGTCAATTAAGATCGGAGTCGAACACACCCCCGCCACAGATGAGATTCGAACTCACAACCTCAGCGTTGACAGGCTAGTGATCATTAGTAGTCATGACGAACTACCTAGACCACTCGGCCACCGAGGCCCCGTAAACATATATAAACAATATACGTACTTTGTTTTCAAATATAAATATAAAAAAGGGAGTATCATATATATAAATCAGGGGCCAGTTTCACAAAGCTGTCTTAGGACTAAGACATGTCGTAGGATTGTCTTAGTCCTAATTCGGTTTCACAAAGTCGCCATAACTTATGACATCTCTCAAAGTTGGTCATAAAGTTAGGACTACACGGAAGGTGTCATATGATGGTCTTAGGATCATAACAGCTTGATGGAATATGTAAAATGATTTAACAACAATGAACATTCAATGTATTTATAGCAAGTATGTACGATTTTTATCTTTTAACCTATTTATAACCGATACAGTGACAAATTGAACTCAACTCACTTGTAGAAAAAAATGTAATTATTATTTCATTCTTTTTTTCTCTCTTAATTTTGTATTTTGATTTTCACACGTATATTGGTGTCTAATTAATAGATTAATTACAATTACAATTCATTTTTGTTCTTTGAAAAATCAATTTTCAAAATGATTAATTAGGGAATATAAATCAATACGTTTTTTCATAAATATTTAAATTCCGACAGGTTTAGGACATTTTTGCCACGATCATCCTATGACAGCTTCGAGATGAAGTCTAAGATATGTCCTAAGATGGTCATAGGAGGATCCTAAGATATGTCCTAAGATATATCTTACGACAGGCCTTAGGATAGCTTCGTGAAACCGGTCCCAGGTTAAGGTTTTTACTGGTTGTATTCTATCCAACAAGTCCAATTTGCCGATTGTCCTTCTCTTTATATAAAATCAGATTATCAGAAGACTTTTTGTATTTTTTATTTTTTCATTTCACATGGCTAAGAGAAATATTGGTGCATATAATCATACAAGATAAGGCACACTAGAAAGTTTCTAGGCTATTTCCATATCCAATTTATAATGAAAATTATGTGTATATAAAGAAAATGCTTTTTCAATAACAGCTGAGAAGCTCAGATAAGATGAGGAGATGGTCATTATTCAAAGTGTCCGTTTCATTTATGGTCTTTCCCCGAACTTTATTATTAAAAAAAAGTGTTTTTTATTACTTACAGTGCATTAATGAAACGGGTTTTTATTACAGGTATTAAAAGACAAAAATAATAAGCATAAAAATAAAGATTATGTCAAGACTTGTATATCATTTTGAGTTAAGATCTAGACCAGAAAGATCTAAATGATATATCAGGGAATATCAGAAGACATACGTTTTACAAAGCAAATTCGTATATTTTCATATAGATAAATAATACTGTCCTTGAAGTATAAAATATCATTAAAAATGGACTGTTAAAAAAGAATGCAGATATGTAAATTTCTATATAGATAAAGAATAATTTGTTAGAAGAATAAAATATCATTACAAATGTATTGTTAATAGGAGGGGGCAGGTAAGTCTGAATGTTTGGTGCAGCTCGCTTTAGTTTTGTCTTAAATTTAACAATGCTTTGCTGCCTTTTCTCTTGAAAAAAAAAACGCTGCAGTTCGAGAAGTAATATATATTGTTTATGATAACGAATGAACAAAAAGATTGCCAAAAGCAGTATACGTATTTACTTATTAATATTTTGATTCTGCGGTAGATGATCTCACAGGGAAATCAACGGAAGAATCCACTATATACTGTATCCTGTATGAAAATAGAAAAGAAGTAAAAAAAAGTATTTAAATGATAAACATGGAAGTGTGCGACCTTGACTTACCCTTAACGGATTCTGACTCAGTACACATAATACTACTGATTACAACACGATTATGTAAATGAAATATACTCATCTTAGGTATATTATTTTAGATAAGCATAATATATTTATATAATTGATATATTGTTCAATTACATTGCCTCATCAACTTTAAATTTGTGTCCATGTGTTCCTTTTTTGACAAGGCTATTAATGTCAATTTATTTACTTTGAACGAAAATATATAAGGTAAAACAAACAACCATAAAAATACACCCGGGTATAGATAAAAATCAGCCAAATTTCACAAGTGTTTTTTTCTAGAATTTTCTTTTTTTTATTTCTCCGGCGATCACTCCATATATTTTGTACATGTATTTGTGATATCAGTAATGTCAGTTGTAAAAAAAGAGGCAGCGCCAAGATTGGTGTACTAGTATTTCGAGAGATTTTCTGTTGGAGCAGACTGTGAATAATTAAGAAGTCCTTCTAGTCAGCATGATCAGTTTGAAGGAATACTATATTCCAATGTCGTTGATCATGTTTTCTCCTGAGGTATATTTTTCCTCTTTGTAAATGGCGGTGTATATTTTTAAACAAATAGGAATTTATTTTAATTAGAAATTATCATTTCCTGGTGGAAATTTAACATTGAGGATTTTTTTTTCTTAAAAATTAAATCTTAAATATAGTGAATTACATATAGGTATTTACAATAAGAAAATTACAATTGAAAAAACACTTTACTTTCATTTTGTGTTGTACAGCTGAAATCATTAAAAATAATCTGTTGATATCCACACGATTGTAGTCAAGATTTCTGAGAAAATGATAAATGTTGAACGTTCACTTAAATATATATACATATTGCACAATTATCATTTTAGAGATGGAAAACGTGAAGAGACTATTAAACTTATTACAATGTGTACTTATAAAGACGTAAATATATATATTGTATAGTAGGGGGTAGGCACAAACAAAAAAATGGTATCCGAATTTTGGTTTTATGGGAATATTGTAATTTTCCAACAGACAAAGCGAGATAATTCTAAACAATATAATTTATTTATTTTCTTATTTATTCATTAAATGCACAATTATACCCGTAAGTAGGCTTTTTACATACCGTTTTTTCATTAAGTCAAGGGTAAACTTCGTTAAATTAAAACACAAAATAGGCGTTAAAGCTATATGTTTAGCATTGATGAGCTGTTGACCATTAAAAAATACTTATCTTAACAAAGTATCTTTCAAATTTTAACAAGATATATTGAGCTCATCGAAGTCGACACGTTTTTTAATTTACCCGAAAATTGCAAATTTTGTGATTTTTCGTGCATATTTGATTTTTTTATGGACAAGGCGACATAACTCCAGAACAACATCCGACTTTATTAAGGAGCCTAAGGAAATTTCAGTCTAGTGAGTCTTTTTTAGTAGTTTAAATTAGCAACTTCACAGATACAAAGAACTTGGCAATATTTTGTAACAATTTTTTCACCATTTTAGTAACGATGATTTAAGTTTTTTAGAATAATTATAAATATCCACACTGGAAACAATGTATGTTATGGATTAATTTCTCATGCGAGATAAAAGACGGGTGAACTAACACATTACTGTAATAGTAAAATCCCCCCTTACGATGTTCTTCATTTTAAAACCACTATTAGAACTTTACGAGTTCTAAGTTTATATTTATTAGTTATATTAGAAATGTACATAATTTATAGTTATCCGTACAAATTTAGGTCGGGATGGGTTGGTTAGAAGCTGTGTGGTTAGATGTAGAAATAATGATTTAATTAGACCAATAACAAAGCTCTGTTTAGAATGTTCAGAATAATTATAGACAACATGTCATATTTATAATTTTAATGAAATTGTAGTAATTTCATGGAGGGGTGTATTAGAACTTTACGAGTTCTAAGTTTATATTTATTAGTTATATTTGAAATATAAACAATTTATTTTTTATTTTACTTGAAAGTATTTCTATTTGTCTCTTCTACGGCGTTCGTATTTTTCATTTGCAAGGAACTCTATAACGTTCTCTCGCCGTTCTTTGTGTATTGTAGCGTCAACCTATTGTAACGTCGGGTTATTGTAACGTAATTTTGTACGGGCGCCTTAGATTCCAATAGATGTTAGTTGTTCATGGCGCACGATATTTTATTTGAGGATTTTATTTGGTGTAAAAGAGCATAATTGGTAAGAAAAATTTATTTATTATTGTAGATAAGTTTTTTAACATTGATTTGTGTAAAATTATTTTATTCTATTAACAATTTAATGTAAAGTTTGTCAATTTAAATGTGTATTCAGAATTTACTATTTCGCGATTATACAGACATTTGAACTTTACCGAATACGAATATTGTACTATGTTACATGTATTGAACTTTAAAGTTTCCGCCGGAACATTTGTATTTACGTTTGTCATTTTTTATTTTCAGAGAATCGTTCATTGTTACCATTCATTGTCACCGTATAATGTTTGTCATAAATATGAAGATGAAAATAAACTTTAAGAACTTTACGAACGCATACTCGATCCTTTAGCCCATGAAATCCTCAACAATTCTCATTTACCTTTATCTGTTTAAAATTTGGAGGAACAATTCGCAATTTGTTTTATTTGGAAGACGGAATTCATTTGGAAACGGAATACATCGGAAGAAACAGTAATTCAAGGAATAATTATATGTGACTACTGAATATGACAGATTTAAGTGAATTGAAACGGACCCGCGGGTCGAATAAAGCATTGCTAACGAAACTTTTTAAAGACTTGGAGAAGAATTTGTTATCATTTGAAAATAAGGAACACGTTGAAAACCTGTTTGAAAAGTTATGTAAACGTTTCGAACAATTTAAATCTGTACACTTAGAATGTTTAGAAGCGTGTACAGAGAGTAGTGTTGTTGAACAATTGGAAGCTAGTTTCAAAAGTTGTCAAAAGAATTTCGAGGAGTTCCGGGAACGTATTACTCAATGGATGGAAGATTGTAAATTTCAAGTGGAGAACATTTCCGACGACGCGTGTTCTGTAGTCAGCCGTGTGACTTCACGTTCTACAATGTCTTCTCGTTTTAGTATGTCTAAACTAAAAAGTGCTAAAGCAAAACGCCTTGTACCAGAACATAAACTTAAGAAACTTAAAGAACAAGAAGCGGAAGTCGAGGAAGCCAGAATTGAAGAACCCGTGTAGGAAGAAGAAGATACAGAAGGAGTTATGAATGACAAAACTGAAAAGTGCAAACAACAGGACTGTTTTAATTCCGAGAGACAACAGAGTAGTTTGATGAATAGTCAACAAGCGATCAACAACAACAGTGGACCGGATGTCAGTGTGTCAAGCATAGAGACAATGTTCCAGAGAATTTCATCAAGTCTACATGAAGGGTTTAATTTACCCAAACCTGAACTGTTTACTTTTAATGGTAACCCTATTGGTTATATTAAGTTTATTAAGAATTTTGAGACAAATATAGAAAGCAAAATTACTGACAATCAGGTTAGATAAAGTTATTTGATACAATACTGTAAGGGTGAAGCAAAAGATAGTATCGAAGATTGTGTACTTTTAGATTACAATGAAGGGTATAGTCGTGCAAGAGCAATTTTTCAGTCAAGGTATGGCAGACCACACATTATTGCTAGGTTTTATGTAAATAGTTTGGTTTTTGGCGCTCAAATTAAAGCTTCCAATGTAGATGATCTATCAAAGTTAGCATTAGAAATGCAAAAATGTGAGATGACATTATCAAAACTAGGTTTTAATTCAGATATAGATAATTTAGAGAATCTGAGACCTATTGTTAAACGATTACCAATGCACATGAGAGTTAAATGGGTCGACATTGCTCATACTATCAATGAGTCAGGTAGAGAACCAAAAGAGAAGTCTCGTATAGCTACCTCTATGTATGGTTATGACTTGTGTAATGATAAGACCGATAAGGGTTCTACAAAGAGTAAATATGGTAGTAATGATAAAGCAAATGCTAAAGTAGTAACACTTAGTACTCAGAGTAAGAGCAAAACTGATATTAAGAAACATACATGTAATTGTTGTTGTGGTACTTGCATAGATTTAGTGTCATGTAGTAAATTTAAGACAATGAGTTTAAATGAGAGATACAAATTAGTCCGTAGACTTAAACTATGCTATAACTGCTTAAAGGGTAAGCTTTTTTCACATGAATGTAGAAAACCATCATTATGTACTGTGTCTGATTGTAATGACAAACACAATTTATTGTTGCATAGTTGGGTTCAGCATGATAATACAGCTAGTATAGGATCTACTGTTAACTGTACAGAAAATAAGGTGGCAATTTCTAGAAATTGTTTAGGTATAATTCCTGTTAATGTAATTGGTGGGAACGGGAACTCTTGCCGAACGTATGCGTTATTGGATGATGGTGCTGATAAAACTTTATGCGATGAGAGGTTGTTAAGCATCCTGAATATACCAAGTAGTCCAATCACATTTAAGATGTCCACGGTTAGCTCGTTTAATGGAATAATCTGCGGCCGAGAAGTTGATCTAGATGTACGTTCTGCAGATGGTAAAAATGACATTAATTTACGTAAAGTTTGGTCAGTTAGAACACTTCCCATTTCGACTAGATCCGCTGCTAGTAATCAAGATATTAAGAATCTACCGTATTTTGCTGACATACATATACCTGGAGTTGAGTTTAAAGATGTAATGCTACTTATTGGAACCGACTCGCCACTCGCTCATATCCCGTTAGAAGTCAGGTCTGGTAATGAAAATCAGCCGTACGCAGTACGTTCACGCCTAGGATGGGCAATTAGAGGACCGATTAAGTATACCAATGGACAAAACGAGGCGAATGTCAATTTTAGTGAATCAAGAGATGGTTTATTGCAACAACAACTCGAACGTATGTGGAAAACCGAATTTGATGACAGAGTACATGACGACAGGGTATGCATGTCTGTAGAGGACAAACAAAGCAATGCAAATTATGGATTCAACGTTACAGTATACTGATGGACATTATATGATGGGATTACCATGGCGGAAAGATAACATTTCGTTACCTAACAACATAGCGCTCGCTCAAGCTCGCCTAAATCAACTCAAGTTGAAGTTGACACGTGGTGGAAAGTTGCACGAAATGTATACAAAAACTGTCACTGACTATATTGATAAAGGTTATGCCAAAGAAGTTGAAAACATTGATGTAGACAAACAGAGGGTATGGTACTTACCTCACCATCCCGTCACGAATGAGAACAAACCAGGAAAAGTCCGCGTGGTGTTTGATTGTGCTGTAAAAAAGCACGACATATCACTGAACAGTCAACTTTTGCAAGGGCCTGATTTGGTTAACAGTTTAGTAGGGGTAGTATTAAGATTTCGACAAGATCGCTTTGCTATAGCAGCAGATATTGAAGCTATGTTTCATCAGGTGAAGGTACAAAGGGAAGACTGTGATGCCTTGCGTTTTCTTTGGTGGCCCAATGGCGATCTAAACAAAAAACCGAAACATTATTGAATGCGGGTACATTTATTCGGAGCTACTTCATCACCGCGTTGCGCAGCTTATGCTTTAAAACGGACAGCAAAAGACAACGCCAATTTGTTTGACGCAGAAGTAGTGAAAACTGCAGAAAAGAACTTTTATGTAGATGACTGTTTGAAGTCAGTTTCAACTGAAGAAAAAGCTATTAAAATTGCCGACGATTTGCAATCTCTGATGAAAATGGGCGGTTTTAGACTCACGAAATGGATTAGTAATAGTAGAAAGGTATTGGAGACAATTCCAGAATCTGAAAGAGCACCATGTTTAGTAAACCTAAATTCAGGAGATAAATTGCCAAGCGAAAAAGCGTGAGGTATCAAATGGAATATAAACGACGACATGATAAAATTTAAAGTTGATGTTTTGGACAAACCTCACACCAGACGTGGAATATTATCTATAGTAAGCTCGATATTTGATCCCTTGGGACTTTTCACACCAGTTATACTGAAAGCGAAATTGATCATACAAAGATTATGTAAGGAAAAGCATGGATGGGACGATGAAATTCCAACCAACTATCAAAATGAGTGGAACAATTGGTTAACGAACCTTAAATCTATAGAAAACTTATCAATTGACCGTTGTTTTCGACAATCAGAATTTGGCGAAATAAAGAATGCACAGTTACATTTCTTCAGTGACGGATCTGAACTCGGCTATGGAGCATGTGGATACCATAGACTTGTTGACAGGGATGACAATATTGCATGCACTCTTCGGGAAAGTCACGCTTAGCACCTATCAAACAGATGTCAATTCCAAGACTAGAGCTTTCAGGAGACGTAACAGCATGTCATCTTTACGAGTTGATTGCCGAGGAACTGGAGCTTAAAATTGACGAAGTAACATTTTGGACAGACTCTACTATTTTACTTGGATATATTAGAAATACATATAAACGCTTCAAAACATTTGTCGCAAACAGATTGAGTATAATACATAATGTCACTTCTTCAGATGAATGGCGTCATGTTGACACAAAGCAAAATCCAGCAGATATAGCTTCCAGAGGAGTTGATCCGAATGATGTATCAAAATTAAATGTATGGTTAATTGGACCGAAATTTCTGTGGGAGAGATGTACGAAATGGCCGCAGGACCCCGTGACAAAGCATATTGAAAATGATGATGTAGAAATTAAAAGAGAAGTTCAAGTTCAAGTTCACGCTACATGTTTTGACGTTGTAAATGACTTAATATGCTACTTTTCTAATTGGATGAAATTGAGACGCACAGTAGCATGGTTTATAAGATTTAAGACTTATTGCTGACGACGATATTTAAACCATGATGTCCAATGCCACAGTGGCGATATTACATTAACAGAGCTTAAAAATGCTACGAATGAGATACTAAAACGTGTACAACTAAGCTGTTTTCCCGTGGAACTAGATGATTTAAAGAACTCAAAGCCAATAAAATTGAGTAGTCGACTTGCCGGTTTGATTCCAATACTAGTAAATGGCTTGATGGGGTCGAAAGGAAGAATGGACTACAGCGAAACCGACAAATATCCGATAATTCTACCAACAAAACATCATGCTACTACGCTTATTATACAGTGGCATCACGAAAGTTTAGGGCATGTCGGGAAGCAGCAGGTGCTCGCCGATACACGGAAACATTATTGGATAGTAAAGGGACTGAATTCTGTAAAGAGAACCGTCGGCAACTGTTTCTTATGTAAACGCCAAAAGGGTAAATTATGCAACCAAAAGATGGCACCATTGCGTGATGAACAAGTGACTCCAAATAAACCACCTTTCAACTATGTCGGTATTGATTACTTTGGACCTCTGATGGTAAAGCACTTCGCTTATTACTGAAAAGATATTGCTGTTTGATTACATGTTTAACAACTCGAGCAGTTCACTTAGAGATAACACATAGTTTGAACACAGATTCGTTCATATCAGCTTTCCAACGTATTGTCAGTCGCAGAGGGTTACCCTAACCCCTAACCCTAACCCTAACCCTAACCCGATAACGGCACAAACCTCGTTAGCGGCGATAAGGAATTACGCAAATCAATCCAAGAATGGAACGAATCTACAATAGATCATTATATGCAACAGCAAAATGTTCAATGGCACTTTAATCTACCTTTAGCAAGTCACATGGGTTTTGTTTATGAGCGAATGATAAGATCAACAAGAACTATATTGAAATCATTGGTGAAAGAACAATTACTTAATGACGAACCTTATTGACATTTATAGCTGAAGTCGATAAAATCTTAAACGATCGATCAATCACACCAGTAAGTCATGATCCGAATGACCCACCAGCTTTAACACCGAATATGTTACTTTTAATGAGATCGAATTCATGTCTACCTCAAGGAGTTTTTAATAAAGAAGATATTTATGCTAAATGCAGGTTGCATCAGAAGTGTCTTTTGGAGTAGATGGATAAAAGAGTATTTACAAGCCTTACAACTTTACCGGAAATGGGATAGATCCAGCAGAAATCTACAGACTGGAGATGTCGTAATTGTAGCTTAAAAGAACCTACCTCGAGGACAATGGCCGTTAGGCAGAGTTATCCGTACCAATTTAGGTCGGGATGGGTTGGTTAGAAGCTGTGTGGTTAGATTTAGAAATAATGATTTAATTAGACCAATAACAAAGCTCTGTTTATTAGAATGTTCAGAATAATTAGACAACATGTCATATTTGTAATTTTAATGAAATTGTAGTAATTTCATGGAGGGTGTATTAGAACTTTACGAGTTCTAAGTTTATATTTATTAGTTATATTTGAAATATACATAATTTATATTTATTTTACTTGAAAGTATTTCTATTTGTCTCTTATACGGCGTTCGTATTTTTCATTTGCAAGGAACGGTATAACGTTCCACCGCCGTTCTTTGTGTATTGTAGCGTCAACTTATTGTAACGTCGGGTTATTGTAACGTAATTTTGTATGGGCGCCTTAGATTCCAATAGATGTTAGTTGTTCATTGCGCACGATATTTTGTTTGAGGATTTTATTTGGTGTAAAAGAGCATAATTGGTAAGAAAAATTTATTTATTATTGTAGATAAGTTTTTTTAAAAATTTAATGTAAAGTTTGTCAATTTAAATGTGTATTCAGAATTTACTATTTCGCGATTATACAGACATTTTAACTTTAGCGTATACGAATATTGTACTATGTTACATGTATTGAACTTTAAAGTTTCCGCCGGAACATTTATATCTACGTTTGTCATTTTTTATTTTCAGAGAATCGTTCATTGTTACCATTCATTGTCACCGTATACTGTTTGTCATAAATATGAAGATGAAAATAAACTTTTAGAACTTTACGAACGCATACTCGATCCTTTAGCCTATGAAATCCTCAACAACCACTATAGGTCTTACAAACCGGACCAATCCTACATATGAAAGAAAGATCAAACAGCCCTAGCCCTTCACCAATGGAGAAATTATTCATTCAAAAGTACTGATAGACAATAATTAGAAAACATGAAGTAAGATACGAAAAAAGACCACTTTCTTTCAAACGAATCTATATAGACAGACAAGAGAAACCCTAATATATATAAAAGTTCGAAAAGAAAAATTTGACATTTTTATTGTAGTGATGGAAGTGCCATTATTTCTACATTTCAGACTATAAACACTATTTTGACAACAACAAAAAAATAAAATGTAAAGGACACAAAAATCGATAACATAGAATATTTATTTATTCACACACATCATGTTTATTCTGGTTACGTCTGAAATATTGTCAGAAAAGGGAAATATATCTGTATTCAATATGTTGTAGAAATTTGAGCTACTGTATGATGTTAAGCAGCAGTGAATCATGCAATAATGTCGTTACAAATTAAATGTTTCATCAAAATCAAATTTCTTTTTTAAAAATGAAATTTGTAACTCAGTTTATATGTTTTCAATCCACTATTTCTGAAAACATGTTAAAATTTTGCGTGATTTGTGCTTTCATTCATATTGCCTATTTTAACAAAATAGAAGCAACACATAAACACCGTGATGGGACACATGTAACTTCTCCTTCTGGTAAGATTTACTTTGTTAATTTTACATTCAATATTTTACTCAGGTCAAACTATTTATTGTAAAAATATACTTGTACGTTTGGAGGTGTATTGATCCCCTAGATTAGTCATTCAGTAATATACATGTATTTGATACTAGTACATTGAATTCGAATTTAAATTTATTGTAAAAAGCAACAAGATTATGATCGCAATAATTCAAATGTTATTTTTGATTTTTCCTCGTCATTTCTTCCAAAGTTATCTGTTAACGAATATTCACAAAATTAAATGAATGCAAATATTTATGAATTTAAAGTTGTTTAACCATTCATTGTACGCTCAAGAAATATTTTGTTGTTATCGGAAAAATAATGTGTATCCCCTTTTCTCTCCCTTTGATATTCCTTTATTTATTTTCATTTCAGTTTTATTATATTTCACATTTTTATGTTTGGCATGTCAGAAAATATTTCGCGTTTCGGAAAAATGAAAGTGTGTTGACACCGTCCTATGATTCACATAACATCAGGGAACAACCATTTAATTTCAAGGGGGGGTATGGTTTTTTTTATATTGGTATTGAAATTCTTTTTTTCAAGGTATGGACATTATTTTATCTTTTTTCGACTACAATCAAACCAAATATTTTTTTTCATACCAAGTCGAATCTGAATTTTTTTTTAGCAATACCCAGAAAGTTAAAGGTATATTGATTCCTATGAAATCACTAGCAGTAAAAAAACTGGTATATACTATGAATTTGTTTTTATAATAAAACATTGCATATACTTTTCATACTCATATATTGACAAATTTTAAAAAATCTTACCCATTGATGTATTTAAAATGAAAAAATATCAACCCATTGATGTATTTTCCAAACCGAATTTAGTGCTTTCCCCAGAAATTTGTGAAGGCATGGTAAATTTCATATTTTGAGGGCACTCAATGTTTTAAAAAGATAATATTGGGGGCACCCCATCTTAACATGAAGTCAGTATATTTATCAAACCTGCAATAAACAGCCTTCACCCTAGTGTGATTGTGTAAAAGTGTCATAAAAGCGTGACAACATAACAGGGGTATATGATTAAATGCAAATAAGTTTAAAAAAGATAAGATTGAACTAAAAATTGAGTTAGAGTTGGCTACCAGGGGGGCACATTGTAAAATTGATGATGAGGGCAGCATGTTGCTTGAAGATGGAGGCATGATGCAGCACCATACTAAATTGGTCTATGGAAACCTCTAGAATTTTATTGTTTTCTTGACAATACTGCCAATTCATATCTTTTAATGTAAATTTCCCACCCCAATTATATTATGTATTTGACAGCTAAAAAAACTGACTTTGTATTTTATTTTAATAATCATAATTCCACACACTACTGAGTAGACATTGGGTATATGTACATTTATGCATATTTAAAAAAGAAATAATGCTTTGATTGTCATGAATGTTGCTCTTCATCTTGATGGTTAATCACTGAAAGGTCAAGTATGACTGAAAAACTAAGGAAAATCTTTTATTATGTTCAAAATAAATCAAGTCAGGTTTGTATTAAATAATGGTCTAAAGCTTTTCTTGTAATGCTTGTGATTTTTTAAATCAACTCTCGGATTCAATTATTTGTTTTTTGAAAAAATATATCTTAACCAGAAATTTTTTTCCATAGTTTTGTAAAACAGATTTTTTTTTTTTTTTTTGGCCGTTGCTGCAACAGATTAATGTTTTCCTTCCCTTTGGACTTTTGGAATCAGAATATTTTTTTCACAAAAAACCATAACCCACCCCCCCCCCCCCCCCCACCCCTCTCCTTGAAGTTAAATGGTTGTTCCCTTAGGGTCTTGTGACGAACAAATGCGAAATATTTGCCAGATCTGAGTGACATATTACTCGTCGCATAGCTAAGGAAATATTTCGCATATAACCTCACAAGACCCTTATAATATGCTTTTTTACTGAATGCCATTTACTAAAGATTATTAGTGATATATACATATATATATATATAACCAATTAATTTCAACAACCTTTTATATTGTTTGCGTTAGAAAAAACGCTTAACTTGTTATTTCGTTGATCTTTGGTGATATCAGATGCAATATTAACTACGATGTTTACCATTGTGACGTAATTACCTGCTTAAAGGAACCTGGGGGTATATTACTTCGGTTATATGCCGATTTCGATATCACCAAAGTTCATAAGCAAACTATTACAGTAATCAATATCAGTATAATAAATGTAATAATTGGCGTTATTAAAATCAATGTGTTATCATGGTTATTATGACATACATGTGCAGTAGAATTTTGAGATTTTACTATAGATCACAGACATGAAAGAAGACACGCCTGAGAGTTTTAGAACTTTTAATGTTTGAAAATTACACATATCGATTTCAACAGGTGTGTGTTTTTATGGTAAAGTTGCCGAGAACATAATGACCGCTGTTAAAAATTATGATGGCATCCTTTCCTCTCAAAAGTGTCGACGTAAGTATAATTATAACGCTAGTACATGTACCTGTAACATACATGTATGTACATATCTAAACATTGTAGTTTTACGCTAGCCGGTGTCTAGTCAATGCAGATTATCTTAATGTAAATTAAAAGAAGCTTAACAACATTAGAAAGTCATTTACAAAAAGACTCTCTGGAATATTGTTTTGCCAATGAAACACGCAAGTGGCATTATTTTTTATCCCCCCCCCCCAACCCGATCGCCTACTTTCAAGAGGACTAGCTGCAAAGTCTGAATGTCTATTTTTCCAAGTTCTCCAAACTAGCTTCCTTTTTTTGAAGGTGTGCTCAACGTCCTGACAGTTTGCTTGGTAGCACTAGTAAATAAATCTCCACCATATTGTTATGCTTAAAACAAAAAAACTGAAAGTAATAAAACAATTTTGAAAGGAGGACAAGTAGGTGTTTACTATCTTCGAGGGCTATATTGATTTTTCTTTTAGTATGAAGGCAAAATGCCTCTCAATTCTTTTACAATTCAAATCCACGATTTTGGAAGGTTTATAAAATACACAACAGGAGAATATAAACACATATTTTTACTTATTTTTAAAATTGGTATAAATTTTGTTATAAGCAAAAATAACAATAAACACAATGAGGTTTGATTTACCATATATCATGTCCTTATTTTAGATATTCTGAGTAACACTTCTGAAACAGATAATGTACGGAATGAGATTTCATGACAATATATAAATTAATTTTTATTTAAGGGGGTAAAGAACACCTAAGGGAGTTAACTCTTTAAAAATCAGCTGAACGTTTTAATTACATACTATTAGTAAAGGGAAATCAAGCTTCTCAATGATCAAAATTAGTGTTTATCGTCAAACTGCTATCTTTCCAATGAAATTATTCTCGTAAAATTTGTAGTTCAAATTTCTTGTAGTTTTTATATTTTGTCAACAGGTCAAAGTAAATATTTCGTAAAAATTTTATGAAAACTAAACAAGCCAAATATATTTTAGTCAAAGTATTGGGTACCCCCTTAAGTATATGTATATGCAAGGTGCATATAATATTTTGTTAAATAATGTTTAACTGAAATAAGAATTTCCAGTGCTGCACTCCATCAATACACACATGATGCAAGTGGTTTGTTAAAGTAAGTTAAAAACAAATTGCAAATCAAGTGCAGAAAAATAATGAAAATTTGGTTTGTAAATTATAAAAGTATAGATATTACATATAAACATGAAAATTAAAGATGTTTTGTTCATTCGTGAATATTAATGATGTTTATTTTATCTTCACCATTGTTTACATTTATGTCTTGTTTGTCCAATCAACAACTTATATCATGTCTATAAGTGGTTTAAATAGTCGTTGCTAGTAGCGACTGTTCAACAATAATATTTCATTTTGACTTTATGGATAAATTGAAAAGTACCGTATTCGACCGATATTCTATCATTTAAACATGTGGAAGTAGTAAATTTTTAGTGTAGCGACTTACTACTGTAATGATAGCTCCTGACCAAAACGGCAATCTAAAGTATGATAAGCAAAATTTTTGGTTTTAATTATTCCCACATTTTTAGAAGTGAAACCTATCATTTTTTTAATTACATGTAAGCTGAAATTTGGAACACATTGATAAATTTAGTACGATAATTTTTCCAATTTTTACATGAAGTGTGCTCTGCACCAGCTTCGCAAAATAATCTCACCACTAAGTTTAACCGTACGTTTAATTTAGCATAGGTTTAGTGTACATAGAATTTTAGCCAATGATATCCCATTTACGAAAATCGTAGGATTACTTTTTTGACACAGGGGCATGACGTCTAACGGCCCAAGTCAAAGCGACAACAGGCTGTTTGATATCGAAGGAATCTTGCTTTTTCAAACTATTTTTACTTTTCATTTTAATTTTTCGATTCGGAACAGATGGAAAACCAAGAGATTGTG
Source organism: Mytilisepta virgata (assembly GCA_028015205.1). Taxonomy (NCBI): domain Eukaryota; kingdom Metazoa; phylum Mollusca; class Bivalvia; order Mytilida; family Mytilidae; genus Mytilisepta; species Mytilisepta virgata. The sequence goes on along the minus strand of CM051520.1, from coordinate 16,334,320 downwards.
GGGAGATACCTAAAGACTGTTCAAGTGGAATATATAAAGTTTAACAAAAAATTCAATAGGATTCAAAGCATATTGTGAAATGGAGATTGACGGCGGTGGTTGGACGGTATCTATCGTATTTGAATTAGTATATTCACGTATTTTTTTTCGATATTTTTATTATTACAATAACTTTTAAGCATTGTTTTTCAAAAAGTACATTTTAAATATTTCTCTTCTCCATTAAATTATGATTTTTAATCGATTGTGAAGAAACATGACAAAACACAAGTACTTTACAAAAATATCTTTTCAATTAGTTTATTCTAATTTTATTTGTTCAAAAACAACAAAATGGATAAGACACAAGTTATAATGCAACTTATGAGAATCTTCTCCCGGTCACAATTGTTATTTAATCTAAATTATAATGGAGCATGCATATATATATATTCATAAAAAAGTAATATAAAGTAAGAAGGGTACACGTAAACGATGAAATATCAAAGCTTCAGGTATTACGCTTAATAAAGTAATGAGGAAGCGTTTAGACTCTTATGAATATAAATACTTGTCTGAAAATATCTGTATTTTCATCATAGCTAAGTTCATCACTACCTAATAAGCAAGTTAACTTCCATATTAACGGAAAGGCGGGACAGATTGTCAAGCATATTTTTTCTGATATTACTGTATCTTGGACAAACAAAAAAGAAATGCGAGGCATCTTCACACAGAGCTCCACATTCGCATACTGGACTAGTTATTATGTTGACTCTATAAAGATCATAATTAAGAAATGAGGCCCCACGCCGGATTTGGGTTAAAATAATGTTTAACTTACGTGGACCATAAAAATAGTATTTAGATACGATGTCATTTTTATGATTTCTGCGTAGGGCGCTCATAAATTTTGAAATTGTATCTAATTCACCGAAATATATATCAACTTTATTCCGATCTCTCACCGTAGAGGGTAAAAACAATCCATAAGTTAACGAGAGTCAATACAGTAAGATTCAATTAAATCAGAACCATTCCTAAACACTGCTAAAGGGATATACAGTTGTACTCTGAATAGAAGGATGAAATAGATTAACAAGATAATTTGGAACATTTTTATTTTTTATATTATAGAATAATTGAAGTTTACGCCTATGTTTTCTTTCTGAAACACATTCCCTACCCGTTTCTTTGTGCAAATTTTCTTTTTTCGTAAAACTGGTCAACCTGTAACTATTCTAGCTGTTTCTAGTTGAAGCTTTTCTAGTTTTTCTTCATTTAAGGAACCACAGTTGTCCAAAATTTCACACGCATATTCAAATAATAGCCGAATAAAAACTGAATATAATTTTACGAGGTTATGTCTGCTCAAACTGAATTTAAATTTTCGTAGCATACATAAGTGTTTCGAAACATTTTTACAAATATTGTCAATATGTTCATTCCAATTTGCATCAGCACTAAAAGTGGCGCCTAAGTGTTTGTGATTATTATTTATGTTTATATCTTTTCCATCTAATACTCATTAGTATTAGAAAATATCATTATTTCAGTCTTATCAGCATTAAAGGACATTAGTAAAGTCAAGAAATACCAAATGAATTTTCGAAAGAGAGTAAAATCGTAACAACTGACAAACTCCGGGGAACAACGAAGACAAGACCAAAACAATGCATGCACTACAATCGTGATAAATAAGGGTTTTAATTTCTTCATTATTTTGACTGCAAAACCCTATCTTTTCAATTCAACCGTACATGTACAACAAAAAATAACTTTAATTCTGTTATATTTCTACTGGGTTTTTACTGTGTATGCCAATGTCAGGAAATGAGGTGTTCATAAATTGAATATTTTCGTATATAATGTTTTGGAATTTTGTATTGTCTTAACAGGTGTTTCAAAAACGGGAGGACGGTTATGTGGACTTTTTACTGGGTTGGAAAGATTACGAGGTTGGATTTGGAGTTTTAGAAAACGAATTCTGGCTTGGTAAAATAATTTTACTCTTTTACCACCCGAAAGTTATTCGGAGACAATTACTTTTAACTTTTACTCGATTGGCAGAAAAAAGTTTGTAGAAAGGATAACTTAATGTTACAATATTATTAACTTGCTTAAGTTTATCTGAAGCTTTTAATGTAAACATTACAATTTAATAAAATCAATTAACATACAAAATGTACAGGTCACAAAATTAAGTATTTATTGCATTTAAGATCTGAAATTCTGAATCAAAGAAATATTTAGGAGCAAATGGTTGTATAATATATTTCATGTTGCATAACATTACAATACTACAGATTGGAAATCTCTGTATGAAGTTATTTTATATATCACAACTTCAATTGCAGGAAACGTGCATCTGCACCAATTGACATCACAGGGAAGATATCAATTGCGAATAGACCTTCAAGACTTCGATGGAAACAAAGCATTTGCCAAGTACAAGCATTTTCGGATCGGCAATTCTAGATCAAATTATAAACTCAGTGTTAGCGGATATCATGGAACAGCAGGTAATTATATTTTGATTGATCTATTGAAAGACTATTAGAAATGATATTTAGAATTTGATAAAGCTTTGTATCGTAAAAAGATTTTTGTAGGGTTTTTGTTTTTAACAATGTAAACCAGTGGTAAAGTGAAAACAATCCATATATTTTACCAAAATGTTATAAGTATTCTTTTTTCATTAAACTTAAAATTGCAAACTCGAGCATTATCTGCGGATTTCATGGAACAGCAGGTATATGGAATTATATATTTTTACATTTTGAATGGTTTGTTTAAAGAACATTTAATGTGAGAGATAAATTTCGAAATGTGAACCTACTTTTCATATGTTTTGATATATTGCTCTTATGTAAATGTATGTTCAGGTATATAATTATATATCATGCCATATTACATGTACATCAGAATATGACCAGAATATTTTTTTTTTAAGTTTTCTGTCATCAACTTTTAAACCTGTATGTGTGGTTAAGTGGAAAGTTGAATCTAACTCATATTCGGTATTACATGTAAATCTACATGTATATACAGAAACTACACCTTATAATCCCTTTTTCATATTAATTAATATAACATAACGTTTTATTGTTCACGTTGACGAAATAAATCTTTATATAAAAGTGGAAATATACATGAAATTTTATCAAGAAATTTGAAGTGATTGAAACCATTAGACCCTTTATAGCAGTATTTCTTACTATTTCGTTTATTAGAGTGACAGTATCCGACCAGCAGCAAGGAGAACCTTCACGTTTTGTTATTGTAAGTTCTATTTTGTCCGGAGTTCTGTTGAATGATTGGTTTTGCATTGTTGAACTTTTGTTTCTATTAAAACAACATAAATACATGTACATAATATTATAATAACTGTTCTTCGGCTGTGAGTACATTTCGTGCGTATTACATCTGAAGTTTGAAAATCTTGTTTTTATACTTTCTCGTAACTAAACATGTATTGAAGTGTTTTCTTTGGGGATGGTTTGTCATCACTCTATCTTCTACCTTTTTACCATATGCACATGTAATTGTGAATGTCATAAAAGACTACTTTTGATGCAGTGTTTTTTAAATTAGTTACGCACACAAATTATTTCCGAAGTTTGCAGGTATTATCGTATTCTTTGCCATCACTTTTCTTGGAAAATTTGGAATAATCATGTAAAACCTAGAAACATACAACCTCCCCCAAAGGCTTCTAACTTTAAATAGGCACACCACATCAGAATGTGTTTAAACTAGTTTACCAAGTATTCAGCCCTCTTCTGCTTAGGATATTTACGGTAACAGAACAATGGGATACACGCAGTAAAAAGCGTTTAAAAATCCAATTTCTCTTGTGTTTTAAGTATTGTTTTTTCAATGCCAAATTGGAATCTATAAGACAGTTTATGTTACATTTCAGGGGATAGTTTACTATATCAGAATGGGATGGCGTTTACAACTAAAGATAAAGATAATGATATGTCTGATGGAGATAATTGTGCCAAAAGGCATCCAGGAGCATGGTGGTACGGAAACTGCATGACTTCAAACCTAAACGGGGAATATTTCTACAAAACACCAAAAGGAAATTTTAATGGACTATACTGGAAATCATGGAAAGGAAAAACGTATTCATTGAAGGCATCGACCATGATGATTAGAAAACTTTGAAAGTATATTTTGAATTGAATATATGAGAAATGCAATACATGACTTATATATTTATTTTGTGCTTCTGGTACCGTCACAGTTCCATCAATATTCTCCAAAAATTTGTCAAGGTGTTTATCTTTATCTACTCACACTCAGCATTTGAATTAATCAGTATGAATTACATTTCACAACCTATCTATATTTAATTCAACCGCATTTCGACTTTATAATACAAAACCAACATAAAAACAGTACTAGAGAGATCTAATAATACATTGACCTACTTTTTCCTATTTTAGTATTTATTTTGACTTAATATATTGGTAAAAGATGAAAATCTAAGAAACTAGAATTTATTGAAAGTGAGTTTTTGATTTTTTTCCTATCATTTGAATTATCATTCACTAGCCTTGTGGTAATATGAAAAGTAAAGTTTTTGATATTTGTTGCTGAATTATGGAAATGTTGGTTCAATATCAAGCCCTGGTCCTAGGACATACATTTGACACGAATCAGGAAAGGACATTCTATAAAATGTAGGGTCTGTTGAGGAATAGAAGTAAAGTCGAGAAATACCAAATAGATATACGAAGGAGGGGAAAATCGAAAACAATTGACAAACTCCGGAGAACAACGATGACAAGACCAAAACAATACAAACACTACATTTAAAAACTAAAAACATGAACAACATGGACCTCACCAAAACACGGGGATAGACTCAGGGGCTCCCGTAGGGTAAGCAGTCTCTGCTTCGAGCAAGACACCCGCCATGCTGCCCATGTTAAATGTTAAATCCATTTTCATTTGGGGGAAACAGTTTTTCATACCTGTAAACCAAGTCATGATGAAATCCATAAAACTTTAATTAGAACTTTGTAAATACAAGTATCTGCTCTGCAAATTTTTTCTGTTCTTAATAGATCCACAGAAAAATAGATATTTTTGAAAGGAGAAAAAAATATTTATTTGTTAATTTGTTTTTCTTTTTTCCTTCTTTAAGAATTATTCAGACAATAATTTGCGAATATGGCCCTGTGCTTTCAGACAAGAACTGTTTTTACAACTTTTATATCTGGCAAATAAAGTGAACCTGTATATCATCCACATGTAAATGCTATTAGGGCAAACATTTATTTAAACTGGACCAACTTTCACAGAGTAACATATTATGAAGTGATTTTTTCCATCCGGTAATATTTTAGGCATTCTTGGTCATCTTAGTTAAAAGTTTTGGTGGTATGATAATATCAATACTGCCAAGTTGTGTTCCCTTCTGAGCAGAAGTTGTAGAGTACACATTTTGTTAGATCGTCTGCATGGATCTTGTGTTAAAGTATGTCGAGGCGTGGAAGGCATCTTGGACGGTAAAACGTAACAACCATAGAACAGATCCGAACATTTGTAAAAATCAGCAAATGACTGTAAATAATAAAGATGTCAATTTAAATTAAAGCGTTATTCTAGGTCGTCAATGATCATGATGATGTTTAGTAAATAGTGCGGTAGATGTTTAAAAAAATAGGTATTCCACTTATTTTGATTAGAAATTATCATTGCCTGATAGAAATTAAATCTTGGGGATTTGTTAAATTTAAATCTTAAATATAGTACATTATGTGTAGGTTTTTCCAATTGAAAAAAAACAATTTACTTCATTTTGTGTTGTACAGCTAAAATCATTAAAAATAATCTGTTGGTTTCCACACGATTGTAGTCAAGATTTTTGAGAAAAAGAGACAAGTAGAAAGTTCACCTAAATATACAGATATTGCACAATTATCATATTAGAGATGGAAAACGTAAAGAGACTATTAAACGTATTACAATGTGTACTTATGAATACGTAAATTTATTGTATATTAGGGACAAGGCAAACACAAAAAATGAGGAACCAGAGCGAGTTATCTTTTCCTAACCAATGTAGGTAAGGGAGATAATAAATTTGTCTCCCTTTTAGCCTCAGGACAAAAGGGAGAGAATTTAATTATCTCCCTTACCTACATTGGTTAGGAAAAGATAACTCACTCTGGTTCCTCATTGGTATCCGAATTTGAGTTTTATGGGAATATTGTAATTTTCCAACAGAAAAAAGCGAGATAACTCTGAACAATATAATTTATTTATTCTATTTATTTATTTATTTAATAAATGCACAATTATACCTGTAAGGGTTGATGGCATACATGTCAATATATAATCTAGACAATCTATGTTATGTATTAATTTCTCATGCGAGATAAAAGACGGGTGAACTAACACACTACTGTATGTTCTTCATTTTAAAACCACTATAGGTCTTACAAACCGGACCAAGCCTACACATGAAAGCAAGATCAAACAGCCCTAGTGTACACTAATTTTAAAAGCCTTAACAAATGGAGAATTTATTCATTCAAAAGTACTTATAGATAATAATTAGAAAATAAGGAAAAGGTCCACTGTCTTTAAAACGCATCTATATAAACAGATGAGACAAACCGTAAGATATAATAAAGGTCGGTGATGAAAAACATGACATTTTTTTTGTAGTGTTGGAAGTGCCATTATTTCTACATTTCAGACCATAAACACTAATCTGACAAAATATGAAATGTAAGGGACACAAAAATTGATAACATAAAATATTTATTATTCACACATAATGTTGATTCTGGTTACGTCTGAAATATTGTCAGAAAAGGGAAATATATCAATATGTTGCAGAAATTTGAGCTACTGTATAATGTTAAGCAGCAGTGAATCATGCAATAATGTCGTTACAAACCAAATGTTTCATCAAAATCAAATTTCTTTTTTAAAAATGAAATTTGTAACTCAGTTTACATGTTTTCAATCCACTATTTCTGAAAACATGTTAAAATTTTGCGTGATTTGTGCTTTCATTCATATTGCCTATTTTAACAAAATAGAAGCAACACATAAACACCGTGATGGGACACATGTAACTTCTCCTGGTAAGATTTACTTTGTTAATTTTACATTCAATATTTTACTCAGGTCAAACTATTTATTGTAAAAATATACTTGTACTTTTGGAGGTGTATTGATAGCCAAGATTAGTCATTCAGTAATATACATGTATTTGATACTAGTACATTGAATTCGAATTTAAATTTATTGTAAAAAGCAACAAGATTATGATCGCAATAATTCAAATGTTCTTTTTTTATTTTTCCTCATCATTTCTTCCAAAGTTATCTGTTAACGAATATCCACAAAATTAAATGAATGCAAATATTTATGAATTTAAAGTTTTTTTAACCATTCATTGTACGCTTAATAAATATTTTGTTGTTATCTGAAACTAGCTTGTATTCCCCTTTTCCCTCCATCTGATATTCCTTTATTTATTCCCCCTTCCCCCTCTGATATTCCTTTATTTATTCCTCTTTTCCCTCCCTCTGATATTCCTTTATTTATTTTCATTTCTATTTTATTATTTTCCACATTTTTATGGTTTGGCATATCAGAAAGTATTTCGCGTTTCGGAAAAATGAAAGTGTGTTGACACCGTCTTATGATTTACATAACATTAGGGAACAACCATTTAACTTCAAGAGGAGGGGGGTATGGTTTTTTATATTGGTATTGAAATTCTTTTTTTCAAGGTATGCACATAATTTTATTTTTTTTTCGACTACAATCAAACCAAATATTTTTTTTCTTATCAAGTCGAATCAGAATTATTTTTTTAGCAATACCCAGAAAGTTAAATGAAATCACTAGCAGTAAAAAAACTGGTATATACAATGAATTTGTTTTTATAATAAAACATTGCAGCATATACTTTTCATACTCATATATGGATAAATGTTTAAAAATCTTACCCATTTATGGATTTAAAATGAAAAAAATATCAACCCATTGATGTATTTTCCAAACCGAATTTAGTGCCTTCCCCAGAAATTTGTGAAGGCATGGTAAATTTCATATTTTGAGGGCACTCAATGTTTTAAAAAGATAATATTGGGGGCACCCCATCTTGACAAGAAGGCAGTATATTTATCAAACCTGCAATAAACAGCCTTCACCCTAGTGTGATTGTGTAAAAGTGTCATAAAAGTGTGCCAACACAACAGGGGTACATGCATAAATGCAAATAAGTTTCAAAAAGATAAGATTAAACTAAAAATTGAGAGTTAGAGTTGGCTACCTGGGGGCACATTGTAAAATTGATGATGGAGGGCAGCATGTTGCTTGAAGGTGGAGGCATGGTGCAGCACCATACTAGATTGGTCTATGGAAACCTCAAGAATTTATTGTTTTCTTGACATTACTGCCCATTTATATATTGTAATGTAATTTTCCCACCCCAATTATATTTGAAAGCTCAAAAAACCGACTTTGTATTTTATTTTAATATTCATAATTCCACACACTACTGAGTAGACACTGGGTGTATCTACATTTATGCATAATTAAAAAAGAAATAATGCTTTGATTGTCATGATTGTTGCTCTTCATCTTGATGGTTAATCACTGAAAGGTCAATTATGACTGAAAAACTAAGGAAAATCTTTTATTATGTTCAAAATAAATCAAGTCAGTTTTGTATTAAATAATGGTCTAAAGCTTTTCTTGTAATGTTTGTGATTTTTTAAATTAACTCTCGGATTCAATTAATTTTTTTTTGAAAAAATATCTCAACTAGAAATTTTTTTCATAGTTTTGTAAAACGGATTATTTTTATTTTATTTTTTTGGCCGTTGCTGCAACAGATTATTGTTTTCCTTCTCTTTGGACTTTTAGAATCAGAATATTTTTTTTGCACAAAAAAACCATAACCCCCCCCCCCCCCCCCACTCTTATTGAAGTTAAATGGTTGTTCCCTTAGGGTCTTGTGACGAACAAATGCGAAATATTTGCCAGATCTGAGTGACATATTACTCGTCGCAAGGCTAAGGAAATATTTCGCATATAACCTCACAAGACCCTTATAATATGCTTTTTTACTGAATGCCATTTACTAAAGATTATTAGTGAAATATATATATATATATAACCAATTAATTTCAACAACCTTTTTATATTGTTTGAGTTAGAAAAACGCTTGTTATTTCGTTGATCTTTGGCGATATTAACTACGATGTTCACCATTGTGACGTAATTACCTGCTTAAAGGAACCTGGGGGTATATTACTTTGGTTATATGCAGATTTCAATATCACCAAAGTTCATAAGCATATTATTACAGTAATAAATATCGCTATGATACATGTAATAATTGGCGTTATTAAAATCATTGTGTTGTCATGGTTATTATGACATACATGTGCAGTAGAATTTTCAGATTTTACTATAGATCACAGACATGAAAGAAGACACGCCTGAGAGTTTTAGAACTTTTAATGTTTGAAAATTACACATATCGATTTCAACAGGTGTGTGTGTTTATGGTAAAGTTGCCGAGAACATAATGACCGCTGTTAAAAATTATTATGGCAGCCTTTCCTGTCAAAAGTGTCACCGTAAGTATAATTATAACACTAGTACCTGTATCTGTATCATACATGTATGAACATATCTAAACATTTTAGTTTTATGCTAGCCGGGTGTCTAGTCAATGCAGATAATCTAAATGAAAATTAAAAGAAGTTTTACAACATTAGAAAGTCATTTACAAAAAGACTCTTTGGAATAATGGTTTGCCCATGAAACATGCAAGTGGCATTATTTTTTATTCCCCCCTCCAATCGCCTACTTTCAAGAGGACTAGCTGCAAAGTCTGAATATCTATTTTTCCAAGTTCTCTGAACTAGCTTCCTTTTTTTGAAGGTGTGCTTAACGTCCTGACAGTTTGCTTGGTAACACTAGGAAATAAATCTCCACCATATTGTTATGCTTAAAACAAAAAAAAAAAACTGAAAGTAATAAAACAATTGTGAAGGGAGGACAAGTAGGTGTTTACTATCTTCAAGGGCTATATTTATTTTTCTTTTAGTATGAAGGCAAAATGCCTCTCAATTCTTTTACAATTCAAATCCACGATTTTGGAAGGTGTAAAAAATACACAACAGGAGCATACAAATACATATTTTTACTTATTTTTAAAATTGGTATAAATTTTGTTATAAGCAAAAATAATAATAAACACAATGAGGTTTGATTTACCATATATCATGTTCTTATTTTAGATATTCTGAGTAACACTTCTAAAACAGGCAATGTACGGAATGAGATTTCATGACAGTATATAAATTAATTTTTATTTAAGGGGGTAAAGAACACCTAAGGGAGTTAACTCTTTAAAAATCAGCTGAACGTTTTTTATTACATACTATTAGTAAAGGGAAATCAAGCTTCTCAATGATCAAAATTAGTGTTTATTGTCAAACTGCTATCTTTCCAATGAAATTATTCTCGTAAAATTTGTGGTTCAAATTTCTTGAAATTTTTATATTTTGTCAACAGGTCAAAGTAAATATTTCGTAACATTTTATGAAAATTAAACAAGCCAAATATATTTTATTGGGTACCCCCTTAAGTACATGTATATGCAAGGTGCATATAATATTTTGTTAAATAATGTTTTACTGAAATAAGAATTTCCGGTGTTGCACTCCATCAATACACACATGATGCAAGTGGTTTGTTAAAGTAAGTTAAAAACAAAATTGCAAATCAAGTGCAGAAAAATAATGAAAATTATAAAAGTATAGATATTACATATAAACTTGAAAATTAAAGATGTTTTGTTCATTCGTGAATATTAATGATGTTTATTTTATCTTCGCCATTGTCTACATTTATGTCTTGTTTATCCAATCAACAACTTATATCAGGTCTACAAGTGGTTTAAATAGTCGTTGCTAGTAGCGGCTGTTCAACAATAATATTTGAATATGGATAAATTGAAAAGCACCATATTCGACCGATATTCTATCATTTAAACATGTGGAAGTAGTAAATTTTTAGTGTAGTGACTTACTACTGTAATGATAGCTCTTGACCAAAACGGCAGTCTAAAGTATGATAAGCAGAATTTTTTGTTTTAATTATTCCCACATTTTTAGAAGCGAAACCTATTATTCTTTTACTTACATGTAAGCTGCAATTTAGAACACACTGATAAATTTAGTACGATAATTTCTTTCAATTTTTTGTGCTCTGGCCCCAGTTTCGCAAATTAATCTCACCACTAAGTTTAACCGTACGTTTAATTAACATGGGTTTAGTGTACATAGAATTTTAGCCAATGACGTCACATTTACGAAAATTGTAGGATTATTTTTTGTGACACGCCGGCATGACGTCTTACGGCCAAAGCCAAAGCGACAATAGGCTGTTTGGTGTCGATGGAATCTTGCTTATTGAAACCATTTTAAATTTTCATTTTAATTTTTCAATTCGGAACAGATGGAAAACCAAGAGATTGTGGGGAGATACCTAAAGACTGTCCAAGTGGAATATATAAAGTTTATCCAAAAAATTCAATAGGATTCAAAGCATACTGTGAAATGGAGCTTGACGGCGGTGGTTGGACGGTATCTATCGTATTTGAATTAGTATATTCACGTATTATTTTTCGATATTTTTATTATTGCAATAACTTTTAAGCATTGTTTTTCAATAAGTACTTAAAATATTTCTCTTCTCCATTAAATTATGATTTTTAATCGATTGTGAAGAAACATGACAAAACACAAGTACTTTACAAAAATATCTTTTCAATTAGTTTATTCTAATTTTATTTGTTCAAAAACAACAAAAGGGATAAGACACAAGTTATAATGCAACTTATGAGAATCTTCTCCCGGTCACAATTGTTATTTAATCTAAATTGTGTGTGGGGGGGTGAGGGTGTGTGTGATGGGGTGTGTGTGTGTGTGTGTGTGTGTGATTAAATAGATTCATAGAGCTTTTAGACTCTTTTATGAATATGGATGGATGGATGAATTATTGTTTAACGTCCAGTGGCAACCAGGTGCATATCAGGACGAGAACATGTTGATATCTTTTATGAATATAAATACTTGTCTGAAAATATTTGTATTTTCATCATAGGTAAGTTCATCACTACCTAATGATCAAGTTAACATCCATATTAACGGAAAGCCGGGACAGATTGTCAAGCATATCTTTTCTGATATTATTGTATCTTGGACAAACAAAAGAAGTGCGAGGCATCTTCAAACAGAGCTCCACATTATATTCGCATACTGGACTAGTTATTATGTTGACTCTATAAAGATCATAATTAAGAAATGAGGCCCCACGCCGGATTTGGGTTAAAATAATGTTTAACTTACGTGAACCATAAAAATAGTATTTAGATACGATGTCATTTTTATGATTCCTGCGTAGGGCGCTCATAAATTTTGAAATTGTATCTAATTCACGGAAATGTATATCAACTTTATTCCGATCTCTCACCGTAGAGGGTAAAAACAAGCAATAAGTTAACGAGAGTCCATACAGTAAGATTCAATTAAATCAGAACCATTCCTAAAGGGATAAACAGTTGTACTCTGAATAGAAGGATGAAATAGATTAACAAGATAATTTGGAACATTTTAATTTTTTATATTATAGAATAATTTTACGCCTATGTTTTCTTTCTGAAACACATTCCCAACCCGTTTCGTTGTACAAATTTTCTTTTTTCGTAAAACTGGTAAACCTGTAACTATTCTAGGTGTTTTTAGTTGAAGCTTTTCTAATTTTTCTGCATTTAAGGAACCACAGTTGTCCAAAATTTCACACGCATATTCAAGTAATAGCCGAATAAAAACTGAATATAATTTTACGAGGTTATGTCTGCTCAAACTGAATTTAAATTTTCATAGCATACATAAGTGTTTCGAAACATTTTTACAAATATCGTCAATATGTTCATTCCAATTTGCATCAGCACTAAAAGTGATGCCTAAGTGTTTGTGATTATTATTTATGTTTATATATTTTCCATCTAATGCTCATTAGTATTAGAAAATATCATTATTTCAGTCTTATCAGCATAAAAAGACATTAGTAAAGTCAAGAAATACCAAAGGAATATTCGAAAGAGAGTAAAATCGTAACAACTGACAAACTCCAGGGAACAACGAAGACAAGACCAAAACAATACATGCACTACAATCGTGATAAATAAGGGTTTTAATTTCTTCATTATTTTGAGTACAAAACCCTATCTTTTCAATTCAACCGTACATGTACAACAAAACATGACTTTAATTCTGTTATATTTCTACTGGTTTTTTTGTGTATGCAAATGTCAGGAAATGAGGTGTTCATAAATTGAATAGTTTCGTATATAATGTTTTGAAATTTTGTATTGTCTTAACAGGTGTTTCAAAAACGGGAGAACGGCTATGTGGACTTTTTACTGGATTGGAAAGATTACGAGGTTGGATTTGGAGATTTAGAAAACGAATTCTGGCTTAGTAAAAAAATTTTACTCTTTTACCACCCGAAAGTTATTCGGAGACAATTACTTTTAACTTTTACTTGATTGGCAGAAAAAAGTTTATAGAAAGGATAATTTAATATTACAATATTATTAACTTGCTTAAGTTTATCTGAAGCTTTTAATATAAACATTACAATTTAAAAAAAATCAATTAACATACAAAATGTACATGTCACAAAATTGAGTATTTATTGCATTTAAGATCTGAAATTCTGAATCAAAGAAATATTTAGGAGCAAATGGTTGAATAATTATATTTCATGTTGCCTAACATTACAATACTACAGATTGGAAATCTCTGTATGAAGTTATTTTATATATCACAACTTCAATTGCAGGAAACATGCATCTGCACCAATTGACATCACGGGGAAGATATCAATTGCGAATAGACCTTCAAGACTTCGATGGAAACAAAGCATTTGCCAAGTACAAGCATTTTCGGATCGGCAATTCTAGATCAAATTATAAACTCAGTGTTAGCGGATATCATGGAACAGCAGGTAATTATATTTTGATTGATCTATTGAAAGACGATAAGAAATGATGCTTGAATTTCCCATTTTGTAATATGCTTCTACTTATCAATTTGAACAAGTTCTTATCGTTTGTAATCTTTTTATACAGTTTTCGTTTCGTACAGTATTTTTTCACATTTTTTTTTTAAAGAGTGATTGAATTTTATACTGGATATAAAAATTGTGAACTGACCATTTTCATTTTTTTTTTTTTTTTTTTTTTTTTTTTTGTTTGGATTTGGTTTTAGAATTTGATAAAGCTTTTTGTAGGGTTTTTGTTTTTAACAATATAAAAAGATTTTTGAAGGGTTTTTGTTTTTAACAATGTAAATCAGTGGTAAAGTGAAAACAATCCATATATTTTACCAAAATGTTATAAGTATTCTTTTTTCATTAAACTTAAAATTGCAAACTCATTATCTGCGGATTTCATGGAACAGCAGGTTTATGTAATTGTATATATTTACATTTTGACTGGTTTGTGTAAAGACCATTTAATGTGAGAGATAAATTTCGAAATGTGTGCACCTACTTTTCATATGTTTTGATATATTGCTCTTATGTAAATGTATGTTCAGGTATATAATTAATATCATGCCATATTACATGTACATCAGAATATGACCAGAATATTTTTTTTTAAAGTTTTCTGTCATCAACTTTTAAACCTGTATGTGTGGTTTAGTGGAAGGTTGAATCTAACTCATATTCGGTATTGCATGTAAATCTACATGTATATTCAGAAACTACACCTTATAATCCCTTTTTCATATTAATTAATATAACATAACGTTTTATTGTTCACGTTGACGAAATAAATCTTTATATAAATGTGGAAATATACATGAAATTTTATCAAAATTATTATTTTGAAGTGATTGAAACCATTAGACCCTTTATAGCAGTATTGCTGACTATTTCGTTTATTGGAGTGACAGTATCCGACCAGCAGCAAGGAGAACCTTCACTTTGTGTTATTTTAAGTTCTATTTTGTCCGGAGTTAAATAGGCACTTCACATCAGAATGTGTTTAAACTAGTTTACCCAGTACTTAGCCCTCTTCCGCTTAGGATATTTACGGTAACAGAACAATGGGAAATACGCAGTAAAAAGCGTTTAAAAATCCAATTTCTCTTGTGTTTTAAGTATTGTTTTTTCAATGCCAAATTGGAATCTATAAGACAGTTTATGTTACATTTCAGGAGATAGTTTACTATATCAGAATGGCATGGCATTTACAACTAAAGATAAAGATAATGATATGTCTGATAGAGATAATTGTGCCAAAAGGCATCCAGGAGCATGGTGGTACAGAAACTGCATGACTTCAAACCTAAACGGGGAATATTTCTACAAAAGACCAAGAGGAAATTTTAATGGACTATACTGGAAATCATGGAAAGGAAAAACGTATTCATTGAAGGCATCGACCATGATGATTAGAAAAGATTGAAAGTATGTTTTGAATTGAATATATGAGAAATGCAATACATGACTTATTTATTTATTTTGTGCCTTCTGGTACCGTCACAGTTCCATCAATATTCTCCAAAAATTTGTCAAGGTGTTTATCTTTATCTACTCACACCCAGCATTTGAATGAATCAATATGAATTACATTTCACAACCTATCTTTATTTAGGGGATGACCATTTGATATTCTGGGGGGGGGGGGGAGACAGCAGGAGGATTTTGAAAATAAATAACTCAGCCTTGATAATAACAAAAATGAATGGTTTGTTCTGTGGTAGTTTGAAAATAAATAACCTGACCTATATTGCATTGAAAATAAATAAATAACTCAGCAGGTCTTTTAAACCATTTTATAAATGCATGTTTTAAGGCATGAGATGGCACCAGATTCTACCAAAATTCGTCTTTTTTCATATTTTTTCCGGAAAAACTTCCCGATTCTTTTAATAATATATAAACTACACCATATAGAATAAGAATAAGAATAAGAATTTTTTATTTCCAATTAAGGGCCCATTAAGAGCAAGCAATCAAGTACAAATGATTTATATCATTGGTATTACATATACAGTTTACATATATATATTTAAACCCACAATAACCGCAGTCGGGTCAGAGCCATTCTATATGCACAATATCTATATTATCATAATATATCAATTAAAATATTTGCATGTTATTATATAAAATTTCTTATTTCTAAACACTTATTTATAAATATACCCGATGTTTTTAGGAAATTAATATTTTCATTAGTCAATAGTCAAATAAACCTTGCTGTTTTATTCAGGTTCCCAAAATTATTACAAAATAAAGATATATTTTCATAAAATACTTTTCTTTCATTTTCATACAATAGACATTGAGCTAAAAAGTGTTCCTCGTCTTCAACCTCTATGAGTATGCACTTAGTACATAGTCTTTGTTAACGTTCAATATAATTTTTAGCATATCTATCAGTTTCTATTTTTAAACAATGAGCACTAACTCTAATTTTACAAATTGATTGTTTAATTTTAAAATCATTTTAATCAAGACATTTCTCTCTTTCAAAACATCTTTTGACAGTGAAGTATGTTAATAATTTCCCTTTGTCGGAATTTAAACTACTTTCTCTAAAGCCATCCCAAAAATTGAGGAAACTTTTTGATAGTTTATTTTTAACAATTTTGCATAAACGACCTAAGTTCAGTTACTTCAAATTTGATATTGGTAAATCTATCTCTTTCAATATGAACATAATACTAGAATACCAAGTATTAACTTTACAAGAATGCAATTGCCTGTTACACACATAGGCATCATACAATAGACCTTCCTTTAAATTTTCTAGTCTATGAAAATATTTCAACATTGAAAAAATAATAGTAAAATATACAGGGATTCTGCCAAGCTCAGACATAATTGTTATATTACTGGATTTTTTATTAACAACAAGGATATATTATTTTTTTGGAAATGTCTGAAAATGGGTTTCATTTCACTTGAGGTATATTGTCTCATGAACATTTACCTCACTTTAATACCTTTTCCGGGGCCTCGGTGGCCGAGTGGTCTAGGTAGTTCGTCATGACTACTACTGATCACTAGCCTGTCAACGTTGGGGTTGTGAGTTCGAATCTCACCTGTGGCGGGTTGTGTTCGACTCCGATCTTAATTGACAAGGATTGCCAATTTTCCTACCGAAGGTCGGTGGTTCTCTCCGGGTACTCCAGCTTCCTCCACCAATAAAAACTGGCCGCCGCGAAATGGCCAAAATGTGCTGAAAACGGCGTTAAACCCCAACTAAACAAACAAAATTAATACATTTTCCCATTTTAACCTATATTGTTTTTGTACGTATGCAATATATGCAGTTTTGAATTCAGAAGATTCACTTCCAGAGGATGATGATTAATTTCGATTAAATGGTACATATTATATGAACTTGGTGCACAGATTTATGGCAATGGTGGCCATTTTTGTGCTAGCATCAAACACAACAACAGATGGTATCTTTATGATGGTCTTAAAGAATACCACAGTGCTGGACAGGGACTGAGACTGCGAGGTGGAACAGGCAAAATTCCGAACAGATTCAACCTTGACTGTTATTTATTTAAGAATAAAAACATGAATTTAAAAATTGTGTATTTTCAAATATTATAAATATAATTGTGAAAATAAATAAACAGTCCCTTGTTTTACTGAAAATGAAAAATCATGCTTCAACGGTGCAGAAAATAAATAATCTGTCTTTATTTCCCACAAAAATAAATAACCCATCCAAAACAAATCCTCCTGCACTGTTGGTTCAATATCAAGCCCTGGTCCTAGGACATACCTCTGACACGAATTAGGAAAGGACATTCTATAAAATTTAGGGTCTATTTAAGAATAGAAGTAAAGTCGAGAAATACCAAATGGATATAAGAAGGAGGGGAAAATCGAAAACAACTGACAAACTCCGGAGAACAACGATGACAAGACCAACACAATACAAACACTACATTTAAAAACTAAAAACATGAACAACATGTACCCCACCAAAAAACGGGGATAGACTCAGGGGCTCCCGTCTGCTTCAAGCAAGACACCCGCCATGCTGCCCATGTTAAATGTTAAATCCATTCTCATTTGGGGGAAACGGTTTTTTCATACCTGTCAACCAAGTCATGATGACATCCATAAAACTTTAATTAGAACTTTGTAAATACAAGTATATGCTCTGCAAATTTTTTCTGTTCTTAATAGATCCACAGAAAAATAGACATTTTTGAAAGGAGAAAAAATATTTATTTGTTAATTTGTTTTTCTTTTTTCCTTCTTTTAGGTATCTGGTCCTTCAAACATAATTTTAAAAGGAGATCAAAAAATTATTCAGACAAAATTTTTTCGAATATGGCCCTGTGCTTTCAGACGAGAACTATTTTTACAACTTTTATATCTGGCAAATAAAGTGAACCTGTATATCATCTACATGTAAATGCTATTAGGGCAACCATTTATTTAAACTGGACCAAATTTCATCGAGTAACATATGAAGTGATTTTTTCCATCCTGTAATATTTTAGGCATTCTTGGTCATCTTAGTTAAAAGTTTTGGTCGTATGATATCAATACTGCCAAGTTGTGTTCCCTTTTGATCAGAAGTTGTAGAGTACATATTTTGTTAGATCGTCTGCATGGATCTTATGTTAAAGTATATCCAGGCGTGGGAGGCATCTTGGACGGTAAAACGTAACAACCATAAAACAGATCCGAACATTTGTAAAAAATCAGCAAATGTCACAATTTCTTTATTTTTAATTTATTTTCTTATGGCAATTTTTTTCATTTCTCCGTCAACCAGTCCATGCCTAATGTATTTTTTTATACGACTGCAAAATTTTTGCGGTCGTATATTGGTATGACGTTGGCGTCGTCGTCGTTTCGTCGTCGTCCGAAGACATTTGGTTTTCGCACTATAACTTTAGTATAAGTTAATAGAAATCTATGAAATTTAAACACAAGGTTTATGACCACAAAAGGAAGGTTGGGATTGGTTTTGGGAGCTTTGGTCCCAACAGTTTAAGAATTAGGGGCCAAAAAGGGCCCAATAAGCATTTTTGGTTATTATCTTGGTGTAAGGGAGGTAATCCAAACACATTTAAAGTAAAATGTTGTGTATGATTCGATTACCTCCCTTACAAGTCGTAAATTATGTATAAAAAAATGGGGGGGGGGGGGGGGTGAAAACCAAATTTAGGGGGGGGGCAATTTTTTTCTCATTTCAGATTTCAGAAATTAAACAGAAAATTTTGCGAAAAAAGGGGGGGGTTACAATAATTTTTATTGTTTTTTGTTTTTTTATTTTTTTTTTGGGGGGGGGGGGTCAATGTGCAACTTCATAGTGTATTGCACGAAAGCAAAAAAGGGGGTAAATTTTTTTTGGGGGAGGGCAATTCGCCACAGCATATTGTATTGCACAAAAAGCAAAAAATTGAATATAAATTCAAATCATATGACCAATTCTAAGTTCTTTGATTACAGTTATTCTGTGTCAGAAACCTATTATGTGTCAAATATTTAATTACAATCCAAATTCAGACCTGTATCAAGTGCGAATATTGTGTCCATTTTTGCCCCAATTGTTCAGGGTTGGAGCTCTGCGGTCGTATCCAGCTGCGCTCAGCGAAGCAATTTATTTTAAAAGTAAAACACGCAGAGCCAAGATAGGTATACGTCAAGTATTTCGAGAGATTTTGCGGATTAGACTGTAAATAATAAAGATGTCAATTTAAATTAAAGCGTTATTCTAGGTCGTCAATGATCATGATGATGTTTAGTAAATGGTGGGGTAGATGTTTAAAAAAAATAGGTATTCCACTTATTTTGATTAGAAATTATCATTGCCTGATATAAATTAGATCTTGGGGATTTGTTAAAATTAAATCTTAAATATAGTACATTATGTGTAGGTTTTTAAAATTGAAAAAAAAACAATTTACTTCATTTTGTGTAGTACAGCTAAAATCATTAAAAATAATCTGTTGGTTTCCACACGATTGTAGTCAAGATTTCTGAGAAAAAGAGACATGTAGAAAGTTCACCTAAATATACAGATATTGCACAATTATCATATTAGAGATGGAAAACGTGAAGAGACTATTAAACGTATTACAATGTGTACTTATGAATAGGTAAATTTATTGTATAGTAGGGGCTAGGCACACACAAAAAATTGGTATCCGAATTTGTGTTTTATGGAAATATTGTAATTTTCCAACAGACAAAGCGAGATAACTCTGACCAATATAATTTATTCTATTTATTTATTTATTTATTTAATTAATAAATGCACAATTATACCCGTAAGGGTTGATGGCATACATGTCAATATATAATCTAGACAATGTATGTTATGTATTAATTTCTCATGCGAGATAAAAGACGGGTGAACTAACACACTACTGTATGTTCTTCATAAATTATTCATTCAAAAGTATAGATAATAATTAGAAAATAAGAAAAAAGACCACTGTCTTTAAAACGCATCTATATAGACAGACCAGACAAACCGTAAGATAAAATAAAGGTCGGTGATGAAAAACATGACATTTTTATTATGGTGTTGGAAGTGCCATTATTTCTACATTTCAGACTATAAACACTAGTTTGACAAAATATGAAATGTAAAGGACACAAAATTGATAACATAGAATATTTATTATTCACACATCATGTTGATTCTGGTTACGTCTGAAATATTGTCAGAAAAGGGAAATATATCAATATGTTGCAGAAATTTGAGCTACGGTATGATGTTAAGCAGCAGTAAATCATGCAATTACAAACCAAATGTTTCATCAAATTTATATTTCTCTATTTTTAAATGAAATTTGTAACTCAATTTACATGTTTTCAATCCATTATTTCTGAAAACATGTTAAAATTTTGCGTGATTTGTGCTTTCATTCATATTGCCTATTTCAACAAAATAGAAGTAACACATAATCACCGTGATGGGACACATGTAATGTCAACTTCTCCTGCTGGTAAGATTTACTTTGTTAATTTTACATTCAATATTTTACTCAGGTCAAACTATTTATTGTAAAAATATACTTGTACGTTTGGAGGTGTATTGATAGCCAAGATTAGTCATATAGTAATTTCATGTGATATTAGCACATTGAATTCGAATTTAAATTCGATGTTTATTGTAAATAGCAACACGATTAAGATCGCAATAATTCAAATATTCTTTTTTATTTTTGCTGTGAACGAATATTCACAAAATTAAATAAATGCAAATATTTATCAATTTAAAGTTATTTAACCATTCATTGTACGCTCAAGAAATATTTTGTTGTTATCTGAAAATAGCTTGTATTCCCCTTTTCCCTCCGTCTGATATTCCTTTATTTAGTTTCTTTTCTATTTTATTATTTTGTCACATTTTTTGGTTAAGTATATCAGAAAATATTTCGTGTTTCGGAAAAATGAAAGTGTGTTGACATCGTCCTATGATTTACATAACATTAGGGTCTTGTGACGAACATATGCGAAATATATGCCAGATCTGAGTGACATATATACCCGTCGCAAAGCTAAGGAAATATTTCGCATATAACCTCACAAGACCCTAATATTACGCTTATTATACTGAATACCATTTACTAAAGATAATTAATGAATGTTGGGGTCCTTGTTGTTCATACGTTTTTAGTTTTTAATTGTAGTGCATGTATTGTTTTGGTCTTGTCTTCGTTGTTCTCCTGAGTTTGTCAGTTGTTACGATTTTACTCTCCTTCGAATATCCCTTTGGTATTTCTTGACTTTACGTATATAACCAATTAATTTCAACAACTTTTTTTATATTGCTTGCGTTAGAAAAACGCTTGATATTTCGTTGCTCTTTCGGCGATATCAAACAATTTTCATTTTATGCTTTTATTTCTATACAGTATTGCCACATACTGTATGTAGATGTGCAATAAGGTTTTAGAATTTTGATTTTCAAAATTTGGGTCCACAGGGGTCGAATTTAAAAAATGGAATTTAAGTTTGTGACCTAAACTCCTCATTCATTTTTCACGTCATGCATGTAATTTCTATAAAGTATTGTCACATACTGTACAAAACGTATGTAGATGCACAATAAGGTTTTAGAATTTTGTTTTAGAAAATTGGAAATTTAAGCTTGTGACTAACTCCTTATTCGTTTTTTATTTTATGCTTTTAATTTCTATACAATATTTTTACATACTATATGTATATGCACAATAAGGTTTTAGAATTTTGATTTTCACAACTTGAGGCCCACAGGGGTTGTTCGTGTATTTTGGAAATAGTGAATTTAAGCTTGTGACTTAAACTGCTCTTTCATTTTTCATTTAGTTTTAGAAAATTTATTTGTATATAATATTGTTCTTTATTATCTGTAGATGTGCAAAAAGGTTTTTAATTTTGACAATCGATTAAGGGTTTCAATTTTGGGACAGTGGAACATTGTGACATTGCTAATCTTGCCTTGCCTCTGGAAATATTCATTTTGTCAGTGGTTTTATTTATCACTATGTGTAGATGTGCAGTAAGGTTTTCAATTTTGAAATCTGATTCAGGATTCCAATTTTCAGACTGAAATTGTGAAATTGCTAATTTTTCATTATTAATTGTTTTTTCACTTGTGCAGTGCGGGGATAGACATCGTTTATGATGGCTCCGATTTCTAGTTTTTACATGAAGTGTGCTCTGGCTCAGTTTCGCAAAATAATCTCACAACTAAGATTAACCATACGTTTAATTTAGCATGGGTTTAGTGTACATAGACGTCACATTTACGAGAATCGTGGGATTACTTTTTGTGACACGGGGGATGACGTCTAACGGCCCAAGTCAAAGCGACAACAGGTTGTTTGACGTCGGAGGAATCTTGCTTTTTGAAACTACATGTATTTAAAATTTTTATTTTTATTTTTCGATTCGGAACAGATAGAAAACCAAGAGATTGTGGGGAAATACCTAAAGACTGTCCAAGTGGAATATATAAAGTTTATACAAAATATTCAATAGGATTCAACGGATATTGTGAAATTATTAAAGTCGCACATTTTGTTCCAACATTTTTATTAATATTATAATGTTGATACATTTATTTAAAAAAAAAACTTCATTTTGAAGTCTTTCTATTTCGCATTATAGATTTTTATAGATTGTGAATATCAGAAACAAGATGATAATACACATGTAGTATACTAATATTTATTTTTCAACTTCAAGGGTACAAGAAGACATCACTTTAATTATGTAATATTCCTAATACTTCTTTGGATATGAAAATGTAAGGAAATGGGTGTGTTCATTAAAATCACTACTTCTCATGGATAGTATTTTGTATTATCTGGGTTGGCAAGATTATAAGATTGGATTCGGAGATTTGAATCACGAGTTCTGGCTTGGTAAAAAAAATCACATTTCTGATCATCTATATTCGGAAACAATAATTATGACCTTGTATCCATTTGCCAGGAAAGTCAACAAAAAGAAGGATTAATTAGTCAACCATGTTTCAGTTTAATTTAAATCTGTACTATCTTATTGCAACTAAATTATTAAGATGCTAACTCAAATAAAATATACGTACGTACCTTTGAACAAAGATAGGTGGTAGTCTTCATTTCATGTACTATAACTTCAATTGCAGGAAATGTGCATCTGCACCAAATAACATCACAGGAAAGCTATGGATTGCGGGTCGACCTTCAAGAATTTGATGGAAATAAAGCATTTGCCAAGTACAAACATTTCCAGATCGGGAAGGAAAAATATAATTTCAAACTCAGCGTTAGCGGATACCATG
The DNA here is from genome assembly GCA_028015205.1 of Mytilisepta virgata. Taxonomy (NCBI): domain Eukaryota; kingdom Metazoa; phylum Mollusca; class Bivalvia; order Mytilida; family Mytilidae; genus Mytilisepta; species Mytilisepta virgata. The sequence goes on along the minus strand of CM051520.1, from coordinate 16,310,460 downwards.
GAACATCAGGTAAATACATTGCATATTTTCACGGATCTGTTAGTTATAATAAAGGATAATTGAATTTATAATCATGAGAAGTGATATTTTTTTTTAATTTCCGCACTTTTTTCATTTTTTGGGTTTTGTTTTGATATTCTATATATAATATCTTGCGGGATGAAAATTATAAACTGACAAATTAAAGTTGTGGTGTTATATGAATTTAATACCTGTTCAAAAGTTAGAATAATCTTTCTTGTTTCTCTTTTGTTTTCAAAAAAAAATCAATTTAATTCAGTGGTAAAGTGAAATCTTAATCCTTTAAAACAAAACTTAATGGTACAGATACATTTGTATACCAACGAAAGTGTACATAAATATTACTCTGGAGGACATACTCTCATATTAACCATGCATGTACAAAGTTTATGTAATACAAAACTCCATTCACTAGAAACAGTGCCATATTCAAAAAGATAATAAAATTATTCACAAAACAGATGGTCAGTTTATAATACAAACAACAAACACATTTTACCTGGGCTTTGACATCAAATCACAAGGTACTAGTATTTTGCCAATAAAATATTCAGTTTTCAATACTCAAAATATTTCAGGCAATTTTATTCCTTTTTAAAGCCTAATTTTCTCAATTTTAAACTAATTTTTATACCTAAAAAAGCTCATAATCACAGAGAAAAATATTTTAACTATTCAAATCAAAATTTGTTTATGTTTATATAAAGTATAAGTGTTTAAATCTGAGATTAAGCACAACCCACACGTATTTTCACTGTACATGTACTCTATTGTAGCTAAAAGAAGTTTTACATGTAATTGTGGATTACAAATGTATCTGCCCCTGTCATCTGGTTTTTTGGAAAAGGGTCAATTGCACATAATTGACAGGTTCTATTTTTGTGTTAAATACCTCTCCACCGTCAATTTTTCAAGTATTTTTCAAACTTAACTATAATTCTCCTCTTTTGATGAAATTTCTACATACCTGTTCCAATGGTATTTGGACTGGTCTATTAAATAATTACAACAATTTTTAACAATTTTCCTGAAATACCGTTTTGAAAAGATCATATATATCACATCATTTAATATTTTTTCACTTCAATTTCCCAAAGGCTGAATATGGAATCGTTATAACTTTTTCTCAAGAATAGTGTGGAATTTTCGACGGTTGGCCACTGATTAAGGTAGCCCAGTAAGATACAATTAGTTTTTATGTCTACATCCAAAGGCTATCTAGTAATTTCTCCAGATATCATATAATTAATTTTACCAACAGTAATAAAAAAAAAGCCAACTGAACTCTCCCTATTTTATTCATTTATGCTCTATCCTCAAACCTCTCAACCGTACAATAAAATTGGCTTAAATCTAACTGGCATTTCACAGATTTGTTATAAAGAATCATGGAAAAAAAGCATTTGCCAAGTACACAGATTTCCTGATCATGAATGAATTCTTTACCATCATAACTGAACTTTAAAGAAACTTTATTTGGCAATCTATCTTGAGAAAATAACGTGTCTTTCGTTTTGTCAACATAAATGTTTAGCTTCCATTTTCTACAAAAATTCGTGAAATCATTCAATTGTTTCTACTTATATGTGTAACACTCTGCCATTATAGCTTAAGGTACAAATAATTCTAAAGAAATTTTAAGCTCTGTTTCTAAGTCATTTGTTATCATTTCTACCCTAACAGAGTTCCTATATTTCCAGGAAATCATTTTTTAAAGATTGTTTAATAATGCATAGAAAATGGGTAGAAGATTTTATCTTTAGTCTTATACACAGGCTTAAAGTTCCAGTGTAACCAATTACACGGAACTACACGAATCCCTGTATTGAAAAATTCTTGTCATCTTTTTTTCTTGCTTAACTTGAAGTATTATTTTTTCTACACCGTCCTTCGAGTTTTCTATAATGTTGCTTAGAAAATTTCTAGCCAATGCCTAACCATGACTTTGAGCTAACCAAAAATGTTCTCTCGAATCCAGGTATCATTATCCATGTTATCTAACTGAAGTTCTAAGTTGTAAATATTAGAAATATCTAAATTTTCTATACATTTGTGTAAATTCAACTCTGCAAGGTTCATCCCATTTATTAGGTTTTCAATTGTTAAATCTACAGGTAATTTATTCAAAATTAAAAACAAACAAGCAAATTATTTCATGAAATATGTTTGTATCGTATTTGTACCCTTTTCTTAGCAAATTCAAATAATCCTTGCTATTATTCTACTTGAATTTGCTTATTTAATTAAGTTCAAGTGTAGTGTTTGTATTGTTTTGATCTTGTCTTCGTTGTTCTCCGGAGTTTGTCAGTTGTTTTCGATTTCCCCCTCCTTCGAATATCCCTTTGGTATTTCTTGACTTTACTTAATCTCTTCGACATCTATTTCCTGTACGTTTTGATTATGGCAAGCCGTTTTACTATTTATTCTGATTTCAAGATATCTAATAAACTTTATAAGATATCTGATATAGTTTATAAGATATCTTATAAAGTTTATACGATATCTTATATAAAAAATATTTATAAGATATCTTATAAACATTATAAGATATCTTATATACTTTATGAAATATGTAAGGTCAAGAAATACCAAAGGGATATTCGAAGGAGAGAAAGATCGTTACAACTGACAAACTCCGGAGAACAACGAAGACAAGACCAAAACAATACATGCACTACAATTAAAAACTAAAAACGTATGAACAACATGGACCCCACCAAAAAACCGGGGGTAGACTCAGGTGCTCCGGAAGAGTAAGCAGTCTCTGCTTCCTGCAGGACACCCGCCATGCTGCTCATGTCAAATCCGGTATGAGGAAGGGATAATATCAATGGAACAGGTCCATTTTCATTTGGGAAACGGTTTTTTCATACCTGTCAACCAAGTCATGATGACGCCCATAAAACTTTAATAAGGATGACTTCAGCTTAGGAGCAACTTTTCTGTCAGGAGCCGGGCTCTGTCCAGGAAGTCAATGTATATGTCACAAGCTCTGGAATAACGTATGAGTTGTGAAATATATACTCCATACGCCGGCGCTTCTGGAATATTGCCGCTGAAAAATGGGAAAGTCAAAATCATCCCGTTTGTCGTAAAGTTTTGTATTCAACCTTCCTCTGGTGTCAATTTCGAGGTGAAGGTCAAGATAAGATGTAGACTTAGCAGTGTCTAAATATCTTATATACTTATAAGATATCTTTTAAACTTTAGAAGATATCTCATATAGTTTATAAGATATCTCATATAGTTTATAAGATATCTCATATAGTTTATAAGATATCTTATAAAGTTTATAAGAATGAATAATGACTTCAGACTTAAGTTACCATTTAACTGTATAAACTGTTGTTTTAACGTTTCTTCTGGAGAGTCAATACATGCATCAGCATAATTTCCCGAGAGACTGTAAAAAAACTAAGATGGATAACGCAAAAAATTTCTGAAATGAAAGAAGGATTTTTATTTACTTCATCACTTTGTCGATAAATAAGACATATTGGCAAAAGAAAGCCAAAGCAAAACAAAGGTATGTTATTGTTAGAGATATAGTATCTTGGATTATTGGTAATTTGCGCTCTTCGAAGTTCGGCAGTATAGATGATATTTTGCATGGCTAATTAATCCTCCAACCAAACATGCCCGTATGTTTAAGCCGTAGTCAAATTACTGTACCTTCACCCCATGCAATCCAACCCATTTCAAACAAAAAACCTTCATATAATTTTTTCATTGTTCTGAATATCTATGAAATGTTAGATATTGGACATCCAGAACTTGCTGCAAAATGTGAGATGTTATTGCTCATCCGTTGAAGCGATGTTTTTTTCTGCTGGCGTTATAACACTTGCTTATTTTAAACAAGAGTCGGTAATAACTCTTACCATAGAGGACATCATCTCTTAACAGATAAGTAAATGTCTGTTTCAAGTAGTCACATCAAATGATTTTGAAGAGGAACTGACAGCAGTTGATATATATATATATATATATATATATATATATATATATATATATATATATATATATATATATATATATACTCCTGGATGTACATGTGAATAAATTTCTAAAAATAAATAGAAAATCTATTTGAAATTATTACAAGGGAAATTTATGATAGTATCCACATTGTTTAGTATGAAAGTCCAAATTGCCGATTTAATCTCCCTAAAAACTGTTTTCTGCCCCGTATATTATCTTTGCTTGATTTTAGTTAATTTGTTCAATGTTGAATATCATGGGAAGTACGAATTTGCTTGTGTACCCATTGGCATGATGTTGACTAAAATTTGACTAATGAAATAAGTGGCTTTACCTGTGACTTTATATCGTCTAATTTATATGAATCTTCCTTTCTAATGATAGTACACAATGATGTTGCCAAGAAGCAGCATTTGAGAATTTACAGATATACATTGTACGATTAATAAGCCTCCCATCGGAGTCTCGAATTTGATCCTTCACATTAATAACTTCTATTTGATAAGGTCATAATTGTATACTATAGATTCCAAAACCAGTATTTGTTTTTCAGGTGTTTTCGGATGGGGAATATTTCTAAAACATTAAGATAGATACAATTGAAAAAAAAAGAATAAAGCAAATTCGGCTAAGCTTTTTCGTGAGAAGAGAAGAAAATATATTATGACATTCTCGCAACGCTGAGGAACATTACTGCTACTGATCGAGCTTAGTACAATTCTGCATAAACGAAAACATTCATAGGCATAATGTAAAACATGGAGTGGAATCCGTAGCCATTTTCGGGGATAAAGTCTTATTTGGAGTCATTTTGCATAGTTGAATCATATTTGGACATATTGGAGTGGAGTTTTCAGTAATTAATTTAAATTTATTCTCAAAGTTATTTCATTCTTAAATGGAAGCTTGCTGTCATTTGTTTATGTGGATGGACATACTGTATCTTACAGACAAATTTTCTAGTTTTATAAATAGAATTATATCTTTGAAACCCTTCTGTCTTTAGAAATAATATAATGGAAAAAATAGTATTTCCTCAGAATCATCCGGCAGTCCTCCTTCTCCGTATTTTGCAAAAAGTAATGATATTGATTTTTAAATAATTGGGCAGTAGTGAATTTTACAGTTGACAAAACGCACGTTATATATTTATTATAACTATTCCAATTGGAAATACGTTTTAATTTCAAATATGATGTTTTTTCAAGTAGTACTGATAAGATTTCTTGCTCCCTATACCATGGTTTGAAGTGATGTCTTTGGTTTATATTTAAGACTGCAATACTAGTACTACGTGTTCATTTTAATTCGATGTTTTAAAATGTTACTGATCAATTTTGTTTTTTGTTTTTTTTTTTCATAACGTAAACTACTACAAGTGGAATGCCAGTTTTTATCATCTTGTTGTATACACGTCTTATAGTCTTCACTCATTTCGTTATAGTTTTGTTTCAATAGTGTTCCAAACTTCAAACCAAATATTGCTCCAAACAATACCCTAAATATGATTCAAAAGATACCCCAGATTCCACTCTAAAAAAGGCTCCAGACTCTACTCCATGTTTTAAAATATGCCAAATTTATAAATTTTGGCGCCACTTGAATAAACGTTATCAAGTAGTTATTTTCTTACCCAGTTATCAATGTAATGCGACTGGTTTTATGTTTTTTCTGCCTTTATTAACCTAAACTTCAAAATTTTGTGTGAGAAGAGTACACATAAACATCTCTGACTTCGTGCCTGTACTCAACAGGGTCCTGTATTTTAAATGGTGATGAGTCGTATATTGACGAAATGTTCAAGTCTTGAAGATTTTATTGTCCCAATTTATCATTACATGTTTATATTGTATTTATTTGCGATTAATCTCCTTGAAGTTTTGACACAATTTTCTCCTTGACCATGTGGTGTTAGTCTTGTGGGGGCAGTTGTTAATTCTTGCTAGAACCCTTAGATGTAATCCATCTTTTCCAATGTTCTGTCCTATGGGATATGTCTCAATGAAGGTTACCCCATATTCTTACATTATCTTGAATATTTATTGCAAATTTTTTGTGTTTAAAATCCCGTTTACAGACATATATTTATATTTTTGGTCTAATCAACATATCTTTTAATAACTAAGAAAAAATTATTTTATAACAAGAGAATATATTTATACATCAAATATGAAATAATATTTATTTTTGTTTTATTTCAAAAAATAATTTCTATTTCATATATGTATGACATCTTCAGAAGTATACTAAATTTAACAAAAAATACACATTATTTGACTGTCAATCTTTCTGTCATTTTTATTCCTTTTTACAACACCCATGGGTTACTCATGTTTAACTATTTAAGAGTGTACTTTGATGAGTTATAAAACAAAACTATATTTAGGTTGAAGTATTCCATTAGCATCTTACAAATGTAATTCCTTAAATACATTGCTGCAAATTTTCGTCATATTTTTCAAAATATGTCCACTGTTGATCACTAGACAGATCACTTGCTGAAGCTTTTGTTTTGAATAGTCTACAAATATCAGCTTTATAGTTGTATCCTTCACACATCCAGTTCTCAAGACAGGAACTAGCACAAGTTGCTAAACTTCTAGGCTCAAATTCTACGAGAAGATCTGTTATCACAAAACCTTCCCTTTTCCTTGACTGAAACATCGACGAATGTGAAGATCGGTAACATATTTTATTGTCTACAAGCATAAAAGAAATAGAAGAGTGTAAATGGAGTCATTGGAATATGCAAATTTATTATAAATATTAAGAAAACATTGAAATTTCTTTCTGAAAAATAATAACTACAACAGAAGCTTATTGAACAAAATAAATTTCATAAAGTTTTCTTTATCACCTGTGTCTGTGTTATTTGTCAGTGCATAACAATCTAATTAAAATTAAATCTACGAATTGCTCTTTTCAGTCACTGCATGTAGTTCTAACAACACTCTATTTTACTTTCTGTTCTGACGACCTATTGAGAATCATCGGGTTTTATCCTCAGGCTAATGCCTTCAAAATCATGAAGGCTGAAATTGGCTGATTGGAAAGGTCATCAAAACAGAAAGTAAAATGGACTGTTGTTAGATCTACATGCAACTGAAAGGAGCAATTAGTAGATCTTATTTTAATTAGACTGGGTTCATAGCTACAGAATTAAATACACAAATATAGTTGGAATTTCTCTGTGATTTGTTTTATTACTAAAACATTTTTTCTATAAACTGAAAACCAACCTTGACGGACACATGTATCAGTAACAATATCCCAATGAAAATATGAGTCACAAGTGGAAGTCTTTGAATTACTACCGTCAGAAAATTTGTACATGTGATCACATGTATATTTTGTTGTATTTGCGTCCAGTCGATTTGATGAAGCATGTGGAATTGCAGGGGGATCATCACATTCATAATCTGAAAATTTAAATATATTTTTTTACACTTTATATAATTTCTAAACTCTTCTGTTTTCGTTTTGTCGATTTCCAACAGAAAAAAAACTGTAAGTGCAATGAGAAATGAAAAAGATTAAGTATGAACAAAAAACAATTTTACCCCTATTTTGTTTTCTAGGTATTATTTAGTACTGACATTTCAGACGATAATAGCCTGATAAACAAGCTTTTAATTATTCCCACGGAATAAGTAATTATGATAAACAATGTAAAGTTGCTAAGTCTGATACGTTTATCAACAGATGCTACAGGAACCCATGTTCAAAATAATAAAAGAAGCTTGCAAATGGCGTACCTATTTATAATGTGAATGAACATCATAATAATTACTTATAAAAGAGGACAAAGATATCTAAGGAGCAAACCAAAAAGCGTAATCCATTTGACAGACAAACCCGGGAAGACAAATGAAAAACAACAAGTAAAACAAATAAACACTGAAAACTAAAACAAACAAAGAACAACACGAACTCCTATAAAAACCAGGAGTGAACTCAGGTGTTCCGGAAGGGTAAGCAGTACCAGCTCCGTATACAACATCCGTCGAGAAGTTCAACAAGGTCAATTCTGTGGTAGTCTCAAATCGGAGGAGGTATATGAAATGTTGCGACAGTGGGAACAGGTCCAACATCATCTTAGATATTGAAACGGTGTAACTGTCAATCAATTCGTGATAGAGACCATAAACTATACTTTAGCACACCTGGTCGAAAGACCAAGCTGAACATTTTTAAACACCTTGACTTCCGACATCAGTCTATCTCTTAAACTACCAAAAAGTCATTTCAAGACCTTTGTCAGAAAGAACTGAAATCTGATATGAAACATCTATAGAGACGTTTATACAGTTGACACATGTCTTTCATGTTAACCTACTTATACATCTTCACGATAAATGAATTCTGACTAGTCGAATATGAAATGGCCAACGTGCTAGAAATTAATATAAGGCATCTACAGAAATTTTGTCGCGATCGGAAAAATAATACAGCAATATCTGATTGTTCGAATTAGAAAATTTTACCATCGATACCCAAAACCCACATTGGCTGAAATTTATCATATTCTGCACATTTTATCTGTTTGAAAGCACAGAAGTACACTATAGAAATACTTGTTTAAACATTTTCGGGAAAACTGTGAAGTGTTCTCGAATCGAATTGTTTCCTATTTATTTAAAAACTATGAACTAACAATCAATATACTGAAATAGAATGTCAATGAACCTGAACAAACAGCCTCAAACATTATGCCTACACTTAATAATTTACTCACATGAACAATTTGATGGAACCTTTTCCCATTTACCACTCTCATTACAACGTGCAATAGTAATGTTTTGTTGTCTGGAACTATCCCACATGTGTTTTGGACATCTGTATACGACTGTACTGTTATATGTTAAATTGTTTCCCTCTTTTGTTGACAATGGAATATCTGGTGGTTCTCCACAATTTACAGCTATAAAGGCATTTATTTATAATTAAATTTTTATAATTTCTGATAAAAGTTTAATATATAGACAATAACAGTGCATTGACTTGGCATAAAATGGATCTCCGGATGAGGCTTAGCATCGGGTGAAAATGCCATAATTTCCCTAGCATTTTCCCGATTCGTGCCGAATTTGTATATCGAATTTTATGTCAAGTCAATGCACTGTTATTTTCTTTATACTTTTTTCTATCTGTGGTGACATTGGAGGATATTACTTCCAATTTCAAAATTATTTAAAACATTTGTTACCATTAAGAGGCCCCCAATTGATTTGGCGAGAGAATTCACTTTTTCAAAAATCTTTGAGCAGGTATTAGTCGCATTAGATTAATTAAAATAAGGAAATTTTGGCTGCACATATTTCTGCCAACAATAAAAAAAGTATTAGTATAAAATACTCTTTTTTTTTAAAAAAAAAAGATATTACTATAACACTAAATTAATTTCTTTAATTTGCGACTAAGTAATATTCCACAGATCTTAAATTTATCTGAAATAAAACATGTTAGCCATTAACGGTTAAATACATGTAACTGAAATGTGAAAAAGGAATATCTGTAATCCTGATGTGTTAATCTAGTTATGAATACGGTTGCTATGGAAAATCCCAATAAACAAACCCAAATAAATTATAATTGATGCATAGTAATATACAACTGATAATTTATTTGTATCGGTGATACGTACGCTGACACTGTTCTAAGGGTGCTGACCATGTACTGGTCTCTGTACACGTAACGTTCTGTACTGTATGACCATAGGGAGTGATGAAGCCATCATGACAAGTTACTGTAATCGTGGCATCATAAGACACATTAGAGGAATCTGCTGCAGAATGTCCAGTTAATATTAATGGGTCACACGTGACAGCTGAAATTCACAAAAATTAGGTTGGATTGGGATAAAAAAGGATGATAACAGATGAAATCATTTTTTTTATATCATTTAGATATAATAATGTAGAATGACATAAGTAACTTGCAGTTAGCCTGCCTGTATACATTTTGTAAGTGATTCATAGCACACATAATTCAAAACATACCAGAACTCTTTTGTAATATGCATTCGAAACGTCATTTCACAATGGTTCAAGATCTCGTGGATAATATCAATAGTAAGAGTTTGTAATCTAGCAAATCACATGCAAATATTTTATTTTCTCAAATTAATACTTACCTTCACATGTTTCAATGTCCTGCGACCACTTATTACTTTGAGTACAAGTATACAATTTCATAGTAGTTTTGTCTTGAAATGAATATCCTTTCTCACACGTGTAAGTTAGTGTAGATCTGTAAGTCAGCAAATTGTCAACCAGAAGACTAGACGTTCGATTAGAGTGTGGTAACATTTCAGGATCAACACAAATTTTTTCTAAAGCAAATGAACTCAGATAATAAATTAGTACCACCAAATGCGGCTTTCTGGATCAATATTTTTATGTTGCTTGTGACAAGAGTGGCCAACTGTCAACCAAAAGACTTAATGTTACAGTGTGGCACAAGGATCACCGATTTTTTTTGTAATCTCGGGTAATAATTTTGTAACATAAAATGTAAATTTCTGGATAAATATTTTTTTCAGTTACGAGCGTGACCAATTAAGAGTTTTAATAGGTTAAACACATAATCTACCTTACTACGTTTTGAAAATAAAACTGAAACTTTGTTGCTTTTATGTTTGTGATTTGTGCACTTTTATGTGATTTTGTCCGGGGATCTGTCTGTTTGGGTGGGTTGATTGAATCGTATGTCATTATTGACCTTTCATGTTATCAATTGTGCTGTGTACATATATTACATATATTATGCCAAACATAAATATATTCTACATATTTATTAATACAAACAATATTTTTCACGAATAGCTGTAAATCAGTTATATTGATAGTTGTTTAAAAGTTATATTTCTAACACAATTGGCTATTCTGCAAGACAACTAATCATGTATATTGAACGACATTTTCAAAAACATATATCTACTTTTGTAAACGGCGGTTATGGATTGAATCAATTTTTTTACATTGTACCAAACAGTCTTTTATAATATCTTACCATATGTTTTGTAGATAAGTAATCTATCTGTGCTATTACATGTGTTGTCTTCATAGCGTCCATATTTCGAAGGCAATGTGCTCCAGCAGTAACAGGCTATGAATTGAAACCAGGTGGTATTTCATATATTGAAATTATAGTCCAATTCATCTGTTTGATTTTCAACAGATACAAATAACTATATACTGGACCACAATATTATCATATAAGATGTTTATTATAATTATTATTATCATTATTTGTCTTTATTACCTTTAAAAGGTTTCATTTCAAATTGCTAGAAATATAAATACAATGCTAGCATTAAATTTTATTTTAAATCAACACCTAATATAACAGCTAAAAATGGAGATAAAGTTTTTATATCAAATATTTGAAGATTTCTTATTTCAAATGAAGGAGAATGGTGTGTTTTGAGCTCTTTGTTACTATCTTGCTCTGGAGGTCTCTTGATTGATTATTTTGTAATTGTTGACCCTTCCTGCTTCTATTGTTTAACTTTACCATTAGCAGAACTGTAGAATGGATAGTTTAATGTCAGACATCCCGATTTACATTCAGCCAATGTCCTTGGTGAAATCTGTGTACTGTATGTATCTATCAAACCTGTAGTCATATGATAACACCCTACCAATGACAGGGTATCTGCAATTAAATGATACTTTTAAAGACAATTTTATATAATAATATTATATAAAGTATATATATTTATGCCTATATATATATAGGTATATACAAATGTTTATATGGAAAAATCTATCAACATTTCATTTCCTCCTAAATTATTTTATTACACTTAAAGAAGGCTTATCAATTTGTTTCTTTTAACATAAGATTGTAAATTTGAATTTTCATGTATTGACATAAATGTCGTACAAAACATATTTGTCGGAAATTTTAAAATGTTATTGAATTATGATAATGCTTACAATTATAAAGAGAAAGTGGTTGACCTATCAGCTGAACTCTAAGCGCCGGCCAATTGTTCCATGTCTGTGGGTTAATACTAACCACCTTCGTGATAACCGGATTAAGTAAATAATTATACTTTAGGGAACTTCTGTCTGAATTTCCAGAAAACTGCAAATAACAATGACATACATCAACATTCTTCTATTGTTACGTACCTCGTGTTCAGCCTAAACATACAATAATTAATACTTGGATATATTGATGTCAAGGAATAACCATAGAATTACAATCTTAATATAAAACTAAAGTCTCTCTGCCATAAAAAAGACCACCGTTTTGTATGTAACAAAATGTAACAATTTCCAACATTTATGACATTCTTTGTAAGAAGGTATCTTCTTTATAATAACATAACCACATATAGAATTCATCAATTTATATTGGCGTAACTTTAATTCTTGCACAATGTATGCCAAGAAAGAAAATTTTTGTCGATGTCTGTACCAAAACAGACGTTGTGTGCTCTTTTATGTTATTTTTTATTCTGTTTAAGGAAAATCATAACCACTGAAACTTTTTTTGACAAATGCAAAGATTTGTCAAGAATAACCATCTTATTTTTTTCTTGTGTTCATTTCACAGCTGGAGCTACTCAAATAAACATTAATCATTATAGTATAAATTTACTATATCTAATATAAGTATCTTTGGATTGTTATTTTGAAACACCTGGGATGATGCCTCTGCTGGTGGACCCTAGGTCCCCGAGGGTATTCGCCAACCCAGTCGTCAGACTTGTCTGACATGATTATTCATTGATTTGTTACAGAAATTACCAGTATTTAGCAAAATTCAAAAATAATAGAAATACTAAGGGTTCATTCCTTGTATTGCACATGGTAGATCTCCTTAGTTGAAATTTGGCTTCCTATTTCGGTATTTTTGGTTGAGTACTTCTTGTTTAATATAAGTTTGGTTTTTGGTCTTCCAAATGTTTCGGTTTTAATGCTGTTGATGAGAGGTAACTCCTTGAAATGCGTCGTATACAGCATAGTATAAATTTACTATATCTAATATAAGTATCTTTGGATTGTTATTTTGGTCGATTAAAATATTATTCCTGCATGTAATTTACCTGAATGTGCTTTTAAGGGTTTTGTCCATGTTAGAAGGTTAAAATAGATAAGGGGTTGGATACACATAAAATATTACAGTCAGAATATTCTGAATGTTTTTTGTATTTATTTGTTTTATTTTGTGTTTGGACGATAGTATGTTGTTGTTGTTCATTGTTTGGTATTTCATTGTTAACCTTTTATGTTCATTAGTAAAAGTAACAATTAATAAATCATATTTATATTAACAGGACATTTATTTCGGTATTTTGTGATAAGTTTATTACTGTATACAATAACATACATGTAAAACACTTCCGTTTACACTATACATTTCATCACTACCAGTAACTCCATCCTGGTATTTTAAAAGATAGCTCATCGTCCACTCGTGTTCACTTCCTAACGGATTACCTAATGATTAAATTTAAAGAATACCCATATTTATTCTTTTCTTAATGTAAATTGAGCTTGTACATCATGCTAATTAAATTACTAAAAATCCAAAAGTATTTAATAAAATTTTACATGATTTTGTCATCACTGGCACGATCTGCATATATTTATGATTAAATTTTCCAGTTGATAAACTTTGTCAATTATATAATTTAATGTACACTATACTGTAGCTGAGATTTGTATGTAAAGCCGACAGTAAAAGTATCAAAGGCGCAACATACACGTATTATTATTATAATTCGCACAACATTTTCGAACAGAACATCATTACAAGAGGCACGTTAATGTCGTCAGAATGTTTTCTCAGATGTTTAAATGATAATGTAATTAATTTTGTGAAGAACAATACAAGGGAAAAACATACCCTGACTTACTATTCCTGTGATAATCATATCAGATGGGAAGGTAAAGGTCAACAGCTGATCTGTGTTGTCTACCATTGGCTTCCAAGAATCTTCTGTTTCGTAGGGCAATGTCATTCTAGTATCCAACAGTAAGAATTACCAATAATATTAACATTTAAGTTTTAGAATTTAAATGGTTTTATTTTCGTTCATTAAATGTATTGGTTGACATCTTACATTTATCATATTTGTAATCCTCTATTTTTTACATTTGTTTATTATTTGATTCATAATACTTTATATCATCATTTTTTATGACATGCCCTATTGTATTACCAAAACAAATGTAATGGAATTGCTTTTTAGCTTACCTAGATTTAGATGGTTCGTGGTTAGTCAAGGAAGAAGATGCTTGAATCTGTGAATCTTCTATCCCAATAATTTGCATCAGCGAGGATTCTTAACAGATAAAATACATCATAACAATGACCAGTTAATGTGCAGTGACATATACAAACCAAATATTTAACATTAATATGAACACAAAATGTACACTGAGTTAATAGAAGACAAACATTTGTATGACTAACCTGGAAACTAATAGTAATGCCCTTTATAACATAAAGAGTATCTCCTTTTAATAAATGGAGTAAACATTTTTAGACATATCCCGACATCTCAATAATGCAAAAATGTAAATCTTTCAGTAGTGTTCATTTCTTGAATTAATAATGTCGTTTGTTTTTATTGGGGTTTAAATGCCACATTCAACGCGACTAGCTTTAAACTGGCAGCCTGTTTTTACTAGTAGATGAAGACTTTTCAATCAAAAACGAACCTTATACACTTTTCTCTGTGTTTCATAGCATTCAATTGTATTTTCAAGCCAGGAATGGATTAAAAAATAAAAGTACGATTTACAACAACTATTGTTTCAGCTTCCAAACAACAAATTTGGCCTGTGTATACAAATGGGTATAATGTGCTGTTTATGACCTTTTTATATTAAAAAATTTTGCCGTTAAAATACAATAACAAACAGAAAAACAAATGATATAACTTTACCACTTCTAAAACATTCCACCTTTATACGGTTGTTTGTACCCTGTGGTTGAATATAATACAATCCAGGTTCTGATATTCCATAGAATAAAATTTCATCACAAGATTCATAGATATCATCTTCATAGTAAGCTAAAATTATGTTAATAAATTAAACAATTGTTTTTTAACCTAAATGATCTAACGTTTTTAAAATCATTCAAAGCTGAATTTTAAATTTATTTTCAAAAAATTTTAAAAAAATACCGTAGCTATATCGTATAGTGTAGCATTTAATTATGCAAGTTTTAATATAACAAGTAATGAAATAACCTGCATTTATCATATATCTAGTAGTTACTATTAGAATACAGACGTTTTGCTGAAACCTGTACCGCATACCCTGTCAAATGTTTAATACAGACGCTTAGCTGAAACCTATATCACATTCCCTATATCAATTTTCTAGTTAAAATATATGATAAAGTGAAAATTTGAATACATATCAAAATCAAAATCAAAACAGCCAGAGCATGAGTTTACATGGCTATCACTTTTATGCAAGTGCATTCTAGTCAATGTAGGTAAGAAGTACTTGAGACATGTAGGAACATTAAAAGAATACACATCATCGATATACATCATCATGTATTTGTAGAATCCATATTACCGATATGATACAGCTATGGTTTTGATCATCTTTTTTTTCAGGGATATGCATTCACTTAGAAAACATATAATTACATGTTTTGTATTTTGACAACATATATTCTGTATATTTAGAAAAAAATATACTTACATAAGTTGAACAAGGATATTGATGTACTGCTGCCACAAGGTTGGGATATATATCCTGGACAAGTTTGGCACAGATAAGACGGCTCATAACTTGTTACATCATTAAAACATTGACAAGTGGTTCGCGAAGCAATTCCTGCTAACAATGCTTCTTGTCCGATACAGTACTGAATACAAAATGAAGCTGTCATGGCAGCATTAGTAACATTACTAATTAGATGTTGTATGATAAGTGATTCAGTACTGAAACATCCAACATATCCTGCAAATATATAAATATATATTTATCCCAAGGTTTGAATCAATGTCGGCTGTTGACTGGCTAACGTGACCCATGTGGTTATTAAAAATTAGATAAAAAAAACTCTGAGATCGGTACTACTATAGGCTAGTTTCTCTATATTAGCCAAAGTTAATACTTTAAATTTACTATTTCACAAAAATGTTAATTTTTGTTAAAATCTGTCCTAAAATGGTTTTGGTTTTAAGCATTTGATCATTTTGGCATTTTTGAAAATTGTTCTTCCACTGTTTGGATTATTGTTTTGGTTTAGGCCTCGTGCAAAACTGATGTGTCATAAATCGAAAAAAAATGAACGACACGAAATCTTATAAAAACTCAATAAAAATTCAGTGACTTTAACTCCAGGTGCTCCGGAAGGGTAAGTTGTTATATTCAGTTATATCGCATTTATATATCGTTGGTGACTTTATCAAAATATGTGATATTAAGGATACATTTCAGAAATGTTTAGCTTTAAAAAGGAACATCTTTTTAAATTTTTATAGAAAAAGTAAAAAAAAATAAAAGGGTATTTGCCATGTCTAAACAATGTCATTCCTCTACTTCCTTTATAATTTTGTTCAAGTCTTATAAAAAATAATTACATACCTTCCGATGTCTGACAAATATATGGTAATGATAAAGATTCACTATCAGTAGAAAACAATGTACCATTGGTTGTGGAGTTCCAGGACAAATATACTTTATGACCAGACTCGTCAAATGATTCTTGAGTTGCTTTGAAAGATCGTTTTCCGTAACTAGTTAAGTATTTATTGTTTCCAAACTGATTCAAAAACCCCGTCCACCATTCAGTAAATAAACTGAATACAGAAACATCCTGCATTTGACTTAGGAAGGCCAGACTGTCAGTTGATGGGGACACAAGAAATCCATTCTTCTTAATACATAATTGAGCAGCGTCTAAATTCGTTTCTGCTGTCTCGCGTACGAATTCATAGCAAGTTTTATGATACCCATACCACCCAGCACTGCACATTGTAGCATCTACAATCCATAAATCAGATGGTAACTGTTTTGTTACAGACAACCTTATTCAATTCCAAACTACAAAAAAAACATCTAAAAGAACCGCTATGTGGGCCTTGTATCATTTTATCTTTTGCAAAGTGTTTTCTTTTTTCTTCTTATTTCATATGTACCATTTATTCTCTTTGTTACTATATTTGTTCATATATTTTAACCTTATCTCTGGCACGTAATTTTGTATTTTTAAAAAATATTTTCTCCATTAAACATACTGCTGAGAGTTTCGAATTCTGATTCGGTAAACCTTTGTATATTCATTGCTACCAGCACTTCGGGTTATTGCTTTTTTCAGTTTGACTGCTTAGGATAATTAGTGCGGGGTATTTTGCAATACTCTGGCTACGACCTGAGACTGATTTCCTCTTTGCTTATATTTTTTCTGTCGTATTAAGTAGATCAAAGAGAATATTATAAAAATGATCTAGTTTTATAACAACACTGAATCTTTTGAAAACATAATTTTTCAAGAATTTTCACGAAACTGTACGTTACGGAAGAGGGTTTATGGTAGATGGAAAATGCAACGTAAGTTTACCGGAGCGAAAGTAAACCACTTTCGACAAAATGGTTGATGTAATACACAAACCTGCGAAGCCACATTCAGTATACTCTGGGATCCCGGATGAATTTATCAAATACGTTGTGTTGTAAAAAATTCCAAAATCATACAGTAAGTCGCAAGATGGTGATAAAGTAGAATTTTCTGAAATTATATTAATTAATTTATTTATGACCTGCATGAACTGATAAGAATGTTAACAATTATATGAAGATACAAAATGTAACGAAAACGTGTACATCCCACGGTTAAAAACTGGGTAAATATTGTGCATCACTATTGCTGCAATAACAAATCCAAACATATCCTCATGCATTTCGTATAACATTTCATCACACTGGTTATTGTTTTGAAAAGTAATATTGAATTACTTATCTTTTGTTTCGGGGGTAGGGAGTTTAGTTATCGTTATTGGTAAGATGATGAAATATTCTTAATGTGCTTTTTTGTACCACTGGACGTTGAATTAAAACATTTTTTAATTTAATGTTCTAAATATAAAATTCAATGACTTTAACTCATACAAGTAGATACATGGAGTTTCTTAATAATAAATGAATTAGCAATGTTACTGTAAATTCATATCTTCTGCTTATTGTTTATGCCCGCTTTTCATTCAGAGAATGACCTCACAAGATGAAGATTAATGCATTATACTTTGACAAAATTCTATTGGACATTAATGTTCGAAATAGTAACCTATAAGAGATATTATTTAGATACAAACTCTGTGAAAAAGAATGTTATTCATAGAAATGTTGTGTATTTATAATTACAGATGTAATAACCAGGGTTTGAAGTTTATGATAAATTGTACTTAATTTCTTACCAATATTAAACACATTTACGCTTTGATCTTTTCCACAGTATTGGAAGATATTCCCAGGACAGATAGATGAACAGTTGGAATCATCAAGTTGTGACATCGTATTTAAATCCGTTTCCGTGAAACAAAAGCAAGCATTTTCCTGAATTCCTGCATACTTTGACTTATTTCCTAAACAAACCTGTTTACACAAAGTCAATTCCATCCAGTTTGATACAACAGGCAATAAATTGGTGTTCGTGATATCAAAGCAACCAGTATTATCTGAGATAAAGCAATTAATTTTTTAATGTTTTCTTAATACAATTTGTATTAATTGATAAAGTTGTATACCATAAGGTGCAATAACTTATTAGACCAATATCAAACAAAAACATAGAAAAAGAAATATTTACATCGCAATAAATACAGAGTGACTGTGTTTTATCGCATGGGTAATCTTCTCCTGGGTATGCATAAATCGAGATAAGCAATAAAATATCATCGATATATACTCTTTTTTACATCAATTGTATTATATTACAGAACATGATGTATTACTGACTGTGTAACGTTGCATTGTCTTGCTTGAATATTCGCTGGAAACCGTACAATCTACAACCTTTCTAAGACTGAGAATCAATTCTTTTTTCAATTTCAGTGGATACGTCATTTCTTCAATACAAAAAATGGATATCAAATGGAAGGTCAACAACTAGATACCAATCATAAATTTGTACGATTGTAAGGGTCCAAGGAAACCAAACCATAAAAATAAAGGAGCAAGAGAAGGGATTATCGGGATTTTTATAGGCAGAGTCAGTGGTAATGACTTAATCTGTTTTTTCTGTCGTAAGTCTGCTCTAGAGACTTAGGCCTACTGTATATTTATACTTCACATTAAAAGGCCAAAGGCAATCTTATTCTTTCTGAGCAACGAAGAAAGATTAAATGTCAGTTTTTATGCTTTTACGTTGTCTTTTTATATTTTGCAATGGTTTTGCATATCGTATTGTTCTTATAGTTTTTTTTGTAGTACTTGTTCTCCGTCTAACTATAGCTCGTATGGATTCTGCATATTCTGTATTTTATTGCTTCGATACTTGTTTGAAAATATCAGTCTGAATTTTGTGATATAATTTTACAATACCAGTTTTAAGTCGACGAAGAGACGAATTAGATAATCCTAGCATTTTCCTTGAAACTAGATTTCTAGAAAAAGACATAACTGAACAACACATTAAAGCCACTGAACAGTTCCAAGCTCTTACCCAATACTGCAATGTTCTTACGATGTACTGGTTACTTAAATTACATAAAAATCCATACAAATTTCGTTTTAATTCTGCCTCTAGCAAATGTACCACCACTAAATTGTCTGTTCTTTTAACAAGTTCTTTTATATTTACATGTATAAAATAACTTGTCATTAATTATTGTAACAAATTTTATGAAAATTTAGGCATAAATTGTTTTTTTAGTGTAAAAAAATCTCTCAATGTCTTGGATAAACTGCAAACACTAATCATCAAGTAACTGCTGTGGACAGTTATGATTTTTCTACAATATATGCAAGCCTTCCTCGTGATCTTAAGTCCACTTATTAACTGGTCTTTTAAATCTTCTGGTTTAAATTGTATGTGTTGTAACAGTTGTAAAGCATTTATCAGTCATAAAAAGTATGCAAATTACAGTCGCTGGACAAGCGATGACATGATCAAGGCCCTACACTTCTTCAACATTTTTGTTAGTAATCATACTGTATTGGTTTTTATAGTGTTTTTTATAACCAGAGTGTCATGATAGATAAGGGGGAAGTTTGGGTGCCCATAAAACTGTTTAACTTAACCACTGTTAAGTGTCTGTACCAAGGCAGACTATCCTGACTCTCTGTTGTGTTCATGTTTGTTTATTGTACTCTTTTATGTTAATTTTTGTCCGGAGTTCTGTCACTTGGGTTGCTGTAATTTATTGGTATGTCATTGTTGACCTATCCTGTTGTTTATCTATGGTACATATTCCAGATATGATTTCTTTGATTATTTGACCATTATTTAACGGTTGTAAAAGTTGTAAAATGAAAATAGGTCAAACTTGGTCTGCTGCCTTTGTAGCTTCTGTTGGTAATTCGGATGTCAGAGATCGAAGATGCATAATTTGACACAGACTTATTTATCATCTTATCAACTGTTTTCCAAAATAAATTCAATGTAATCTAGTCGTACAAGAAAGAAAAATGTACTAAGTAAGCAATACCAAAGAAAACTAAATCATGCTGAAAGGGATATCCGAAGATATAAACGAATGGGTACATGGAAATAGTGACAATAATACATAATCACAAACTACAACACCACCAGGTTCTCTGAAATGCTACTTGTCATGCTAGTTTAAAAAATAATGTAAATCCGATGGTAGTCTGGAATCAATAGGAACACAATGTTTTACGTAGGTCTAACATAGTGTCATTTCGTGATGACGACCACAAACAATTTCGAAACACAGCTGATCTATGTTACATATACGCATATATTCCAGTATATCTAAGCGTCTGGTAAAAAAAATAATACCCTTGAAACTAATTATATAAATATATACATTGCATAAATGTATGAGAATGTTGAAAAATTAATTTTAAGAAACTACAGTTTTCAGGTTCACCACAATTTTCAAGGACTAAATCTGCACCGACATCGCAAAACCAGCGTAAGCCATTTCAACCGAAGAAGGGAATTAGGAAATTCCTCTATATTGATAAATTTTTGAAAACTCATACTATTGTTAGGAAATACAAAATCTGTGGAATAATATTTTATGAATTTGTGGTGGGGTTCTGCCTATATTTGTACTTGTAACAAGCTTTAGTGAGTGCAAAAAGTAAGACAAAACATTTCTTGATACATTCAATTGCATGTAAAGTTAAAATTTCAGAAAAATGTAAGAGCAAGAATGATTTTATCGTCTCTGATTGTGTGCAGGCAACCACGACTATTTGCTCATGTACAATTTTATCATCATGTGTTTACTAGTATGCATCATGCTATTTAAAATGTGTATAATAATATGTATTACCAACAAAACTCACCTTTAGTTTCCTCACAAATATAATTGTAACTTGTTGAACTGCTATGTGTCGGAATAAAATGAGAATGGCTATGAGAATTTATAGCATAGAAGCTGTAGTACTTTTTGTTAGCGGCATTTTCTTTCAGTGGAAAATGTGTAATTACTTCACCAGAAGCCCATGTTCTTGTCCCCATTAGAAAGCTGTTCAATACTCCAATCACTGTGTGACTTTGACTACTAAGCCATGCTGAACCTTTAAGAAAATAATTTTAAGATATAGATTTTAAAAAGGGGATCACATTATTTTATTATCAAATCACCGCGGTAAAGTGAAAATACAATGTTTGGAAGATTCCCAATTTCATGAATTTGCACATTTTTAGTAACCTTACAAAGAAATTGTTTTTAAAGCCAAACTTCTTTCGACCATCCAGAACCCATTTCACATAATACAAGAGGTCATTTCTTAAACAACTGAACTGAAGGAGTAGTTTGCTGGTGATACTAAAAGTTAGTGGTTGAAGACGTGTTACAGTTCTACACATTCGATCCTATATAGGTTAAGTATATAATAGTAGTAATATGATTATTATATATATTTCGTTTTCAACTTAAATTTATATCTTTCACTGCAACCTCAGATACTACAAGAATTGGTATTCAACCAAAAACAAACTACCCTTGCACACTTTTGAAATTCATATTTCAAAAACTCTATTCAAGCATTCTAAAAATCCAAAGACAAACCAACCAAACAGAGGTAAATGGATTACACTTAAGTCAAAATGTAGATAATGTCAGAACAAGAAATAAACTAGCAATGACATTTTATACGATTATGAAGAACCAATATCATGATGTTTTTACTGATTTATACGAACTTAAAATCGTAATTCCCGGATTGACTTTGTTGAACTTCACGACGGGTGCCGTATACGGAGCAGGAACTGCTTACCCTTCCGGAGCACCTGGGTTCACTCCTGGTTTTTATAGGAGTTCCTGTTGTTCATTGTTTTTAAACTGAATTGGCGAAAAGTTTTCAATGCTGACAATGTTAATTTGCACACGAAAAGAAAGCTAATATTGTGTAGAATGTACAGGGATATATGCGGACAAATTGCTTATGAGTTATAAGAATTTGAATATTTGCATTTTTATTTTTTGGGCAAGCATAATGCTTGTGATGAATGTCGTCAGAAAAATCCAAAATGATCGCTATGAAAATTAGAAAATTACCGTATTTGACCATATTTGTAGATGTCGAAAAAGACTAGCTAATAGGGGCCGCTGCAGGGGCCGCTACAGGGCCCGCTCTCGCACCCGCCAATTGGCGAGGCATTAGTATAAGTTGGTATAATTGTTTCCCCATCCACTATAAATAAATAAGTTTAAACTAAACTAAAAGATAAACTCGCCCAATAATGAATAAAGATAAGTGGATACAAATAAATGACAACATGCTTATTTTGTCGAAGTATGAATCGTCAGTAGTCCTCAAGGCCAAACATATCGAAAGCATAAAATTTGGTATTTTTGAAACATCAACAATTTATATGCTTGACATTAAATGAGTCCAAAATGTAAAAATATGTCATCAAATAATATTTTTCTGTACTCTATTGTTTGTGTAACGTTAAAATACATCATTTAAGGGACAATTGATCATCATATCAAGATAACCACTAATGACCATAAATAATGACAACAGATTAAATAATGGCTTTAAATATATAACTGGATCTACTCTGTATAATTGTCATACCTGTAACGTAATCATATATCACAGTAAGGTGATCTTTATCACGAATAGTCACCATGTGTCCACCTAAAATCCTACATGAGCTTGACATGACTGACATTTCCACATTTTTGCCAGTAGATGCTAAGCCAATATAACACTGTCCTTGATATCCAAACCATTTCTCTTTGCATGTTGTTTCTCCGTCTATCAAGCATAAGTTCAAAGTACATTAATAATTTTCATAAAAACTCATGAGCTATCAACTGACCACTTTCCTTCTCACTACCTCCTCTGATTTCGAAGTGTTCAAATGGTGTTATTGTTTATTTGAACATGTAATATTTAAGCATACGTAAAATATATTTTATATTAAAGAACGCGTTTTACGGACGCCCACAGATTACTCTTGGGGTCTAATTATACCTGCAGAAAAATTGTTTATAGTAAAAATAATAAACACAATTTTGGAATTTGAAATTATGGAAGATACTGTTAAATGATGAAATTTGAAATTGCTTACAAAAATTTTAACTTGCTTACAATTTTTTCATAAATAATTCCAAAACTAAAAATAAAAAGAACACTGCGAAAATATAAAAACACCTGAAAATATTTCAAATATCAAACACTAAGAAAGTTCTAACAGATTAAATACCTGCAAATATTGTCTGCTTTTCAGAGAGACTGCTCTCTTAGGCTAACTGGCAGTTAATGAATAAAAAAGCTGCGCAGAGAGAACCTAAAACTGAATTTGCGCCAAAATGTGAATGCGAAGTTCATGCATATAGTGTGTGTTTATAACATGCTTGTGTGACGTCATTCGTCAAAGTCTAAAACATGTCATTATGGTGAAATTTGAAATGAAACGATACAAAATATGAATGTCATGTACACTGTACACCAAATCTCAAAATCCAGCACACCCAATAAAACCACTATCAAAACTTACATACGGTGACATAGACATACGTGTAAAATACTGTAAGGATTAGGGCTTGCTATTGTAATGTTTTTTTCTCAATGGGTGCATTTTTCATAAATAGAGGGAATGGGGTGGTCTTCATATTAAATTATTGCTAATCCTTACTTAGGAAACATTTATCAGCATGTTTGTATGTCTAATATTTGAATCTAGGGGCATAAAATGTAATTTTTGCCTGTTTGTTGACAATTTTTATGTATTTTTCTGTCCTGGCAGGATAAATATTTATTTTTACATTTTCCTTTTAATTGCTTGTTCTCACACTTTCATTGAATGATTCTAGTCATTTTCATCACTTACTAGTCAAGACCGCTTCATTTTTATCATTATTATTGTTGCCGTTTAGCCATATTTTTGCAAAACATTTTTGTTGTCATTTTCTATTTTCCTGGAGGCCGCCATGCTGTCAACTTCAACCTCGTCAAGTCATGTGATCAAGTATTTTTAAATCTCCAAGTTTCATGGCGGCAAAGTTTAAATTTTAACTTTATATTAGTAGTAGTATACACGGACAGTTTTAGTCCCCTGCCGGACACAAATGTTATATCGATTTTTCTCGATTGTATTGTGAACTATTTTTATTGTTGGGTGCGATGCGTCACCCGGCGTTTCGTCTGCTAAATTAATGCGCCGGCTAGGAAAGGTGTCCTTTCGTGTATAGTGGCTTTATTTGATAAGTTAAGAGTATCATTAGTGTCCGTTTTTGATATAAAACAAACGGACATCGACCGGACAGTTATAACACTTCATGATTTTAAGTAATTGTCAGTTTTCTCATTTTGACTGCCCTGTCCATCATGGCAAGGACGGCTTTTGATTGGTTAATCGTAAGCCACGCCTAAACTTGGGATATTTGTATAAATACAACCCCCGCACAGTGTGTCAGACAGCGTGAAAATTCTGAACGAAGCACATCGCTTATTCTAAATTATTCTTAACCACCATTTGAAGTCTAAATCAGAGGTATGGATTTTACTTAGGATTGAATAGTAAATTAAAGGCCGCCGTGGACCGTTCTGAATCACGGAAACCATGGAATATGTGAATGAGATGACAGTTGTTTCCACTGACGCACATCGCGGGTTTTATTTATGCTTTTCCCTCACGTCGGACATCGCTCCTAACCAAAGGATTATTACTATATAACATGTATAAAATAAGGATTATTGTGCATACAAATGTTATGTACATTTAGGACCAAAAATAAATGTTATTATCATTGAATCATATTTTTCGGCAAAATACGAAAATATACGGAAACTCTCGCCAAAAATTCTTACATATATGGAAAGCACGTTTATCACAATAGAAACTGGGAAAATACAGGGAACCAAATAAAACAGGAAAACTGCATTTAATCGGAATGAGAACATATAAAAATACAATCAATACTTAGGAACTGTTGATTATTTATGGGGATTCTACTCCAAGGGGACAACCTTACCATTATGGAAACACGTAAATAGGGGCAAAGCCATAACGCTACCATATTATTTTGTCACACGGATCATGATGTCCCATTAGAATTACATATCAAAAATAATACATTCAGGGAGACGACCCTTTGGCGAATACTTAATTAAGTTATAGGTCCTTATTATTGAATGGCACTTGTGTTGCTCCTTTATGCTAAAGTTGTCTCCACAAGTTAACATGTATTACAAATATGAATGGCCTTGGAGACCCTAAAGGGATAATCTAGGATTAATTTAAAAGAAATAGTCATATGGAGCTTCTGCTACACGGATGCATTTACGATCCAGTGCTGACAGGAAAACAAGAGGTCAACAATACAGTACATAACTAAACAAAACATATGAGTGTAATAAAATCCTGCTTTGGCAGAGCTCCTAAAGGAAATATATATAAGCTAGCAAATAACTCATCGTCTTTGAGTAACAGTTACAATTACTGAGGTCTACTCAGGGTCCTTATTGCATGAAGTTAAGGTATATGAATTATCAGTTGGGGAATTTATATTTTTATACCTATGGTAAAGGAGAGTCACGTTCATAGACTAACACGGTCTTATATGGTGGATATGTATTAACAATCTTTCTTGTAATGGAAGGATACAAACTGTGAACTATCGGTGGGTGTTACGGACAGGCACTCACGGGTAGCTTACAATTTTTGGTGGCAGCGGTGGGATGTCAAAATTCTAATTGGCATCCAGTGATACGAACCAAGTAATGTCCGATATAACCGTTCAGATATTAGTATAAACAAAAAAAAAAAAAAAAAAAAAAAAAAAAAAAAAAAAAACAACACGAATGAAACACATGAATAAGAATAAACTTAAATAATAAACGACCGACGTGAGGGATAATCGTGCGTCCGTGTAAACGAGGAATTTCAGTAGCATGTATGAAATTCTTTATTAAACTTTATAGAAATTAAAGATAAGATGGCCAGAGCACCCTCCCCTGACTCAGAAATAGAATTTAATATTGACCGCAGACAGGCTGATAGGGACGTAATTGTACGTGACAATCATGACCAATATGATGGAGACACGGAAGAAGAGGAGCGGGATAGAAATGTCAATGGATTAGGGAGGAGACCAAGGATGGATCGGGGTGACCCTCGTGGTAGACATGATGGAGGAGATGACTTTAATATGCCCGTAGCTAATCAGATGAATATGATTCTGAAACCAGAACCATATTATGGCAAAGACTGCTGGGAAGAATACCTGTCACATTTCGAGGATTGTGCAGAGTTGGGCTTATGGGACCATCGGACCAGGTTACTTTTTCTTGCTGCCAGCCTAAGAGGACAGGCTAGAACATTTTATATGAGTCTTACGAGACGGGACAAGGGGTCATATGCCTTGCTAGTACAGAAGTTGGCACAGAGATTTGGAAGTACTAGGAATAACTATAAGTGGCAGTCGAAACTGGAAATGCGCAAAAGAATGCCTGGCGAAAGTATTGCAGAATTAGGAGACGATATCAGACAGCTAACTCAGAAAGCTTACTCTAATCTGGATATAGATGCACAAGAAGCACTGGCACTTGCCCAGTTATTTAAGACCGTTCCTGCAGAAATGAAATATCACTGCATCGACAAGGAATGCAGGACTGTTGCAGAGGCAGTAGATGTAATTGAACGTTATGAATCGGTAGTTGGGGATGGAGATAAGAAAAGGAACACAGTGAGAGCAATGGATACGAAAAAGGAAAGAGAGGAATACCAAAAAGATGAGAAGGAGGATATCAAAAGCTTGGAGAAAAGGATAGAAAAACTAGAGATGGAAAAGGCAGCCATGGAGCAAAGGAGGAATCCGTCGGAAACAAGGTGTTACAAATGTAACTCCACGGAACATATTATAAGAGACTGTCCCCACAACAGGCATAAACAATATAGGAATGGATCAAACTTTGACCGGAATGACCAGAGGAGAGAACCCTACTTTCAAAGGAACCAGCACAACAATGCCTCAAGGAACCAGGGAAACGGGAGAAAGCTGTCTCAGTAGGCCGGGAGCCAGCAGTCGAGGAGAGGCCAAATTTTAAGGAAAACAATGAAGTTAGAACTGGACATATTGGAGAAATTGATGATAACTGGGACAATGGATTTTATACACGAGGGTCAATTGAAAATACCCCTGTCAACTTCTTGCTTGACAGTGGATCAACTGCAACCATATTATCTTTACATATTTTCGGTAAACTGCCTAGGGATATACAAAGTTTATTGGAGGAATGCAAATCGGATATACATGATGTAAATGGAAACAAAGTAAACACAATAGGAGCAGTTACAATTAATTTTTGTATGGGAAGGGAAGTTTTCAAACACCAATTTTTAGTTTGTGATATAAAGCAGGATGGCATTATAGGCCAAGATTTTCTGCTGGCAGAGATACGCAAGATTAATTATAAACAAATGAGGATAGTCACAAATGACAACAGGGAAATTCAATGTTGGCTTGGAGGACAAGCCAGAATGATATGTAGAATAGAGGTCAAGGACACACAGAAAATATCACCTCTTAGTAGCACTATGGTGGAAGTGGACATACCTGGAGCAGAGCACCTCACGAACTTTGGGTACTTTGAGGATAACGGTACATTAAAGGAATCTATAGTAGTTGTACCAGGAATAATAGATACAACACAGGAAACTATACACATTAACCTAGTTAATTGTAGTGAGGAGGAAGCTACTTTATATCGGAAGCAGACCATAGGAACATGCGAGTCATACATGGATAAGGAGGGAGACCAATACCCACAAACCATTAAACAGATAAGGTCAGCAAGCGAGGGAAAGGAGGACGCATACACACCAGAACATTTGGTGGATCTGTTGGAAAGGAGTTCTAAGTATTTAACAAAGGATCAAGGCAACCAGTTAGCAGCCTTATTACAGGAATATCAGGACGTATTTTCCAAAACACCGGAAGACATAGGAAGGACAACCTTAGTGACTCACAAGATCAATACGGGAAATAGCATACCAATCCGGCAACGGCCAAGGCGCATGCCCATTGGCAAACGGGAAGTTGAGAAACGGGAAGTAGAAAAGATGTTACAACGTGGGATTATAGAGCCCTCCAAGAGCCCTTGGGCCTCTAACATCGTAATGGTGCAGAAAAAGGATGGGAATGTGCGATTCGCAGTAGATTATAGGCTCGTCAACTCAAAGTCGGTAGTCGACAGTTATCCACTTCCGCGTGTTGATGACTGCCTCGACGCCTTGTCGGGATCAAAGTGGTTTGGATCCATGGATCTGAATAGTGGATTCTGGCAAATTGGCATGGCTCCAGAAGACAAGGATAAAACTGCTTTTCTCACTAGCATGGGATTATACCAATTTACAGTTATGCCCTTCGGGTTGGTAAATTCACCTTCAACTTTTGAACGGCTCATGGAGAATGTCTTGAGAGGTCTACAATGGGAAGAACTTTTATTATATGTAGATGACATCATCTCAGTCGCCAAAACTTTTCAGGAAGGAATCGAACGGCTCGAAAGAGTATTTCAGCGCCTTCGGGATGCAAATTTAAAATTAAAACCCACCAAATGTATATTTTTTCAAAAAGAGGTAAAGTTCCTCGGACATATAGTTTCAGAACAAGGAATATCTACGGATCCAGACAAAACAAATGCCGTCCAAGACTGGCCAGTACCCCGAACTGCCAAACAGGTAAGGTCATTTCTGGGACTTGCTTCCTATTACAGGCGGTTCGTAAAATCGTTCGCCGACCATGCTCGACCCTTACATAAAGTCTGCGAGAAAAACACCAAATTCGTATGGAATGATGATTGCCAGCAGTCATTTGATAAATTAAAATCTGCATTGACATCCACTCCAATACTCGCCTATCCAGAGCCCGGGAAAGTCTTCATCCTGGATACGGACGCCAGTGACCTTGCCGTGGGAGCGGTACTTTCGCAATTGCAGGAGGGAACCGAGAGGGTGATAGCCTATATGAGTAAGGCGATGAATGTCCACGAACAAGCGTACTGTATAACTAGGAAAGAATTACTCGCCGTGATTTCTGCTGTCCGGAAGTTCCATCCATACTTGTATGGTCAAGAAGTGCACCTGCGCACTGACAACGCGGCGGTATCCTGGATGAAAAACCTTAAGAAACCGACTGGACAAACAGCCAGATGGTTACAAGAATTGGAGACCCATAATCTGACGGTAACCCATAGGTCAGGAAGGAGCCATTCCAACGCTGATGCATTATCGCGTCGACCTTGTAGATCCTGTGAAAAGCAGGAAAGTGGAAACCATCCCAGTGACGAGGAAGTAGACGAGGACAAACTGAGTGACCATGAGTTGGAGGAAAAGGTCACCATACGGGTATGCACTCGAAGTCAAGGACCAGGTCCGGATGATATTACTCCTAGCGGACTCGTTTTAACCGGCTGGGAACCAGACCAGCTAAGACAGAAACAATTGGAAGATTCTGATATGGCGATTGTATTAACACACTTAGAGGATGGAATGGGGAAACCAAAATGGGACCAAGTATCCAGTGGGACATCCACTTTGAAAACACTTTGGAGACAATGGGATAGGTTGACTATCAGAAACAAATTACTTTACAGAAAATTTTATTACAATGAGGGTCAGGATACCATGTTACAATTTGTTGTTCCAGTCAGTTGCCGGGAGGAAATTTGTCACTACTATCATGATATCCCATCGGCGGGACATCTTGGAGCTGAAAAAATGACCAGCAGAATTCAACAGACTTTCTATTGGCCAAACATGAAAGAATCGATATCCTTGTACTGTGAACAGTGTGACCGTTGTGCTGCCAGGAAGCCAGCAAAACCACAGGCTAACAGAGCACCCCTGGGACAGTACTTGGTAGGGGAGCCCATGGAAAAAGTGGCCGTAGACATTCTGGGACCATTGCCAAAAACTAGGTCGGGAAATCAATACATCCTAGTATTATGTGACTGTTTCACAAAGTGGACGGAGGCATATGCTATTCCCGATCAGGAATCCTCGACGATATCAACCAAGATTGTTAATGAATTTATATGTAGATTTGGTACCCCATTGCAATTACATTCGGACCAAGGTCGGTCCTTTGAGTCAAAACTATTTCAGGAACTTTGTGACTTTCTTCACATTGACAAAACACGGACTACAAGTATGCGACCCCAAGCCAATGGAAATGTAGAAAGATTCAATAGGACTCTGGCATGTATGCTCACCATATACTGTGAGGACAATCAAGATCGATGGGATGAATGTCTGCCACAACTGTTAATGGCCTATCGGTCCTCAATTCATGCAAGCACTGGACAAACGCCGAATAAAATGATGCTCGGCAGGAACATTACACTTCCCATGGAAGCCGTAATACCAAGACCTGAGGAGTCTGTCTCGGAGGAAGATATTTTGGAAACGGAAACCGACTACATTGCTAATTTAAGGAACAAGATGAACAGAGCACATGAGGTGGCCCGTAAACAGTTAAAGAAAAATTCCGATTATCAAAAGAAACATTACGATCTGAAATCAACCAAACGCAGATTCAAGAGAGGACAAGCCGTCTGGTTATACGACAATCCAAGAAAAGTTGGAGTTTGCCATAAATTAACGTCCAAGTGGAAAGGACCATTTATTGTCATAAAACAAATTGATGATGTCACTTACTTAGTAAAGAGAAGCAAAAAGGCACTAGCTAAAGTCTATCATATCGACAGGTTGCTGCCGTATCGAGGAAAGAGCCCACCTACTTGGTTTACAGAACCAATCTAGGATATATATAGATATTTTCAGGAACAGTTTTTTTACATACAAATATGCTAATAAATAATCTGAATTTTGTCGTCGGTAGTACAGCTAGGAATAAGAGCTGTATGAGTAACCTAGGGCGGCATGCACCCTAGAAGGATATGTATGGGACATCTGGCCCATGTTCCGGATACGTATCGAGGCATCATTGAATGCTCGGATATTTTATTGTAGCAGTCAACAAGAGGAGACTGTGAGATACTAGTAGCAGCCTTGCGGCTGTGAGGTAAGGTTCAGCAGGAAAGAGGGCTCATTTTCTACTGACCTGAGGAGCGACAAAACATGATTAAAGATCGGAAGATAGGAATATATATATCAAAAGGAAAGAGCATATGGAAGGATACGGAATGCAACCAAGAGAAAAACATAAATAGAACATAGGAAGCAGATACAAGAGAGGAATTTGACTAAGACAATGACAGTGACATAAATGGCCCACCCCACTGTGCTCTGGTCTCAGCCACCTTTACATTTACATCACCCCTACATTATCATAATTGTTAGATAATAATTAAAATGCATACTCATTTGGTGGAGGACTATATTATACCTTATTCTTGCAGGATGAGACCACCTTCGATGATTGAGCTCAAGTGTATGTTGTGCCCAGCCACATTCCGGGACAGACGAGGCCTGAAAAACCACCTAGCTGCCCTGCCCCACTCCATGCTGTCGGTAATCTGTGTTTGGTGCGACGAGGAGAAGTCATTCAGACGGATATGCGACTTGAAGGACCACATCCTGCAGAATCATAGGTTTAAGATGGAACTAATGCCCAACTCCTTCCTCACTGAGAACAACGGTTTTTGGTTTGCCAACAACCCCTCCATGTATGCCAGGGTCGTCCAGCCTTCAGATGAGAAATCAGTGCAGGCAATCAAGGCTAGGATAGAGGTCATCGACTTCCTGGAAAGGGTAAAGGCCACAACCAGGACGAAACAGGAATGGACGGAAGGGTGGAAGTGTGAGAAGAAACTGATGGAGGGAACCCCGGAAGACCAGAAGAGGGATGTTCCACCGCCCATTTACTCTCCTACAAGACCAACTCTATATGAAGGCCTAGACCTTAAGGCTGTTACTCTTGGACTAGGACAAACAACATGTACTTTCAATTTGGACCTAAGTGTGACCACCAGGGACTTTAGGGTGAAGGTCCGGGACGAAGTAATGCAGGATGGCAGAAGTATGGAGGCACTCACCAGACGTCTCATAGCGTTCGGAGGAAAGCCGTATCAGGTCCATCGACCGTTTAGTTCTGTGGTAACCGGGGACATCCTAGACACCATTACACCAATCGTTGCCAGGAAGTTAACAATTCCTCCCCACCTGATCGCCGAGATATATTCAACAGAGGAGGAAATCTTCCATTCAAAATCTTCCGCCAACTCAGTACCGGTACCGATGTCGCCGCTACAGACACCATCCACCAACTCTATCACCCTAGATGAGGAGGAGGCACCAGTAAACAGGCCAGCCGGCGGGGCCTTACAGAAAAGAAAGATGTCGATGACGGACGAAAAAGAAGGAGTTGTCAGTAAAAAGAAGCACAAACACAAGGGTACAGAGAAGACCAAACAGAAGTCGAAACTCAAGGCAAAACAGACAAAGGAGCAACCGAAGGAACAACGGGAAATCTTAAAAGAAATAAAGGAAAATATACGGAAGGAAGAGGACGAAAGGAAACAGCGAGATATCGGGAAAGACGAGGATCAAAAACGTAAGGAGGAGGATAAAAGGAAAGAAATCGAAAGAAGAAGGGAGAAAGACCTGCAACAACAGGAGGAGCGAAAGCGTAAGAAGGAGGAGGAGGAAAGGAAGGAACAGGAGGACAGGAAGCGTGAGGAAGAGGAGAGGAAACGACGGAAGGATGAGGAAGAACTGCAACGGAAGAAGGAGGAAGAAAGGAAAGAACAAGAGGATAGGAAGCGTAAGAGGGATGAGGAGGAAAAGAAACGAGAGGATGAACAGGAAAGGGCCGCCATAGCGATAAGGGAAATCGAACGGAGCATCAGAGAGGAGGCAGACCTGCTGGAAAGAGTACCATCAGGAGAAGCGACGTTAGAAACACACCAGCTGTCTGGAGGAGACCACTTGAGGGCCGAGATCGAGAAATCCCTCCGTACCAACGAGGAGATCAAGACCATAATGGAGCAATCCACAGGAAACGAAATCTGGACTTTTCAAAAGACCACGGAAACTGTTCCACAGAGAGCGGAGAAGCTGCTAGGGATCGGCGGGATGCCATTGTTTCCGCCAGCTATGAGAGATTGGGATCAAGAAGCATCTTTGACTTTAGTTACAGCCCCAACCCTTATAGTTTGGCCCCCCATGGGATGGAAATCTATGTCACCAAAGGACAAACTCTTTCAATGGAAATATGCCAGCATGGCACTAGAACTTTCGACCGGAATATTGAGCCAAATGACTGAGGAGGAACTTTTGTTAAAGTATAATTTCCTTGCACTTCCCGGATCCAAGACACTGAAAGAAGAGGACACCAAATACGCCATGAAATCCAAACTGTATAATTATTTGACTCTTAAGGAAATCGTCTTAGAGGAGAAGGAGGACACTAATAGTACGGAATTTGTAGAAATGATGGAGACAGCATGTGCGTCAAGGACATATTCTACGGACAGTCTGTGTTGGAAAATATCCCTTAAAGGAGTTCCACTACGTCTGAAGGATGATTAGACTTTTATTTTGAACAATAATAAGTAGGGACTTCATGTAAAATTTTACATTAAGTATTATGGATCATTTTTAGGATATTTCAAATTCAGGAGAATTTCTATTTCTTAAGTAGGGGGAAATGTAAGGATTAGGGCTTGCTATTGTAATGTTTTTTTCTCAATGGGTGCATTTTTCATAAATAGAGGGAATGGGGTGGTCTTCATATTAAATTATTGCTAATCCTTACTTAGGAAACATTTATCAGCATGTTTGTATGTCTAATATTTGAATCTAGGGGCATAAAATGTAATTTTTGCCTGTTTGTTGACAATTTTTATGTATTTTTCTGTCCTGGCAGGATAAATATTTATTTTTACATTTTCCTTTTAATTGCTTGTTCTCACACTTTCATTGAATGATTCTAGTCATTTTCATCACTTACTAGTCAAGACCGCTTCATTTTTATCATTATTATTGTTGCCGTTTAGCCATATTTTTGCAAAACATTTTTGTTGTCATTTTCTATTTTCCTGGAGGCCGCCATGCTGTCAACTTCAACCTCGTCAAGTCATGTGATCAAGTATTTTTAAATCTCCAAGTTTCATGGCGGCAAAGTTTAAATTTTAACTTTATATTAGTAGTAGTATACACGGACAGTTTTAGTCCCCTGCCGGACACAAATGTTATATCGATTTTTCTCGATTGTATTGTGAACTATTTTTATTGTTGGGTGCGATGCGTCACCCGGCGTTTCGTCTGCTAAATTAATGCGCCGGCTAGGAAAGGTGTCCTTTCGTGTATAGTGGCTTTATTTGATAAGTTAAGAGTATCATTAGTGTCCGTTTTTGATATAAAACAAACGGACATCGACCGGACAGTTATAACACTTCATGATTTTAAGTAATTGTCAGTTTTCTCATTTTGACCGCCCTGTCCATCATGGCAAGGACGGCTTTTGATTGGTTAATCGTAAGCCACGCCTAAACTTGGGATATTTGTATAAATACAACCCCCGCACAGTGTGTCAGACAGCGTGAAAATTCTGAACGAAGCACATCGCTTATTCTAAATTATTCTTAACCACCATTTGAAGTCTAAATCAGAGGTATGGATTTTACTTAGGATTGAATAGTAAATTAAAGGCCGCCGTGGACCGTTCTGAATCACGGAAACCATGGAATATGTGAATGAGATGACAGTTGTTTCCACTGACGCACATCGCGGGTTTTATTTATGCTTTTCCCTCACGTCGGACATCGCTCCTAACCAAAGGATTATTACTATATAACATGTATAAAATAAGGATTATTGTGCATACAAATGTTATGTACATTTAGGACCAAAAATAAATGTTATTATCATTGAATCATATTTTTCGGCAAAATACGAAAATATACGGAAACTCTCGCCAAAAATTCTTACATATATGGAAAGCACGTTTATCACAATAGAAACTGGGAAAATACAGGGAACCAAATAAAACAGGAAAACTGCATTTAATCGGAATGAGAACATATAAAAATACAATCAATACTTAGGAACTGTTGATTATTTATGGGGATTCTACTCCAAGGGGACAACCTTACCATTATGGAAACACGTAAATAGGGGCAAAGCCATAACGCTACCATATTATTTTGTCACACGGATCATGATGTCCCATTAGAATTACATATCAAAAATAATACATTCAGGGAGACGACCCTTTGGCGAATACTTAATTAAGTTATAGGTCCTTATTATTGAATGGCACTTGTGTTGCTCCTTTATGCTAAAGTTGTCTCCACAAGTTAACATGTATTACAAATATGAATGGCCTTGGAGACCCTAAAGGGATAATCTAGGATTAATTTAAAAGAAATAGTCATATGGAGCTTCTGCTACACGGATGCATTTACGGTCCAGTGCTGACAGGAAAACAAGAGGTCAACAATACAGTACATAACTAAACAAAACATATGAGTGTAATAAAATCCTGCTTTGGCAGAGCTCCTAAAGGAAATATATATAAGCTAGCAAATAACTCATCGTCTTTGAGTAACAGTTACAATTACTGAGGTCTACTCAGGGTCCTTATTGCATGAAGTTAAGGTATATGAATTATCAGTTGGGGAATTTATATTTTTATACCTATGGTAAAGGAGAGTCACGTTCATAGACTAACACGGTCTTATATGGTGGATATGTATTAACAATCTTTCTTGTAATGGAAGGATACAAACTGTGAACTATCGGTGGGTGTTACGGACAGGCACTCACGGGTAGCTTACAATACTATGAAACAATTACCTTGGAATACACATTGTTGAAGTCGTCCGTTCAGAGTGAAGTTTCCAGAAAGACTTATCCCTTCTTGAAATAGCTCCTCGCATGAACTGTATTGAGGATATTTGTCTGTGATATAAATGCACAATTGATAAGTATTCAACAAATGTGGCTTTTTGAGATGATAAAAGTAGACTTAGGACTAATATACATGACCAACTACTCTCTCCAATTCTCTGAGCATTTATTCATCTCTTAACAGTTTGATACATTCTGATATCACCACACTTTGGATAAATATGGCTCGTGAAATTTCCCGCCAAAACAAAACGTTCAGAAGACCTCTCGGGGCTTTACATTGTCATTAGAGAAAAAGATTCTTAAACCTTTGACGTGTTAATTATGAAATTATCCACTCTCGATAATTAAATTTTCATTTTTTAAACTGATCGGACAAGCCTAGCAATTTAAAGGTGAACATTTAACTATCTCGAGTTGATAAATTTCATAATCAACTGGTCATCGTTGTAGAATCTATAGCTAAGCAATAATGCAATGTACTATAACATAATACAAAAAAGCAAATAAATGGCGTTTTTTATTTGTTTTTGTTTTTGCTAAATTTAATTTTATTGTGGGCTATACAATCACATAAATGCTCAAAGATCAAGTTCAAGATTATACCATTAGCTTTCGACAGATGACCATTATATTTGTACGTCATATTTCTTTTAACGAACATAAGTACATCAATAAATCATAAAAGACGCTATTGGTAAAGTGGTCCTGTAAAAACTACCATCAGATATACATCATAAACTATTTCAAATATTTAATGGCTATTTTTTTAATTTTTTACTCTGACATATAGAGAGCTCTCTGAGGATCCATGGCTTAAACCAGTGCGAATAAAGCTTTTTGGTTTTTTGAAATTTTTGGAAATGTTAACGATACCCTTATTAAAATCGATGGTCTTTCATGTAATATGCAACAAATATATTGAATTTATTTCATTATGTGATTTAATCATATAATTTTTTAACAAATATACCTATTTGGTAAACTGAAACAGCGCTTTCGTCGCCACCACAAGGTTGACCTAAAGGACAAATTCGCTGGCAAAATGTTCCCTCAATTTTCGTAGGGAGATTGTTGCTGCAAGTACACATATAGTTGCTACCGAGCATAGCATAAGAGTTATTTTTTGCTCTACACCACTCCAAACATAGTTTGACATCACTGTCATCATAAGCGGTCAACTGATGCATGATTGATGAGCGGTCATTCTCGGTAATATTAAAACATCCAAGATACCCTTCAATGGAAAAAAATATACTTAGAATATTTATATATATAGCACTACAATAGGAAGAATCAGTCTGCTCTAGTTAATAGACAGCAATATTCAGTTGTATATTTATCATATTTTGTATATACATGTATAATAAAATCAATGAAAATGCTACAAACATAAGTAACTGTTAGAAGTCGATTTGTCTACATGACGTCTTTTTAATTTCTAACAACGGATTTTTAATTTGTTCCTCTCATGAAGATTAGGTGGCAAACTAAAAGAGGTAAATTATTTATATTATTACAATCTTCATACATTTCAGCATAATAAAGAAACCAAGACAAAAACAACAATACATTATACATTTATGGTTTTAAAACTTTCCTAGCTCAGTTTCGGGATATGATTCTATCGAAAATGAGTTAATTTGGAGGACTAAAAGTTATAGTTTTAGCTATCAGAAGCTATTTTATATGTATATTACATAATTACAGATATACATTTACTAACCTTCATTTTTTTCACATACAAACGAATGAAATGAGGATAACGATGAATGTCCGATGTATTTTCCATCATCATCTAATCCAATATAAAACTTCTTCCAGTAATCAAAGGTAAGTTCGTCTGTTTTATCTTCAGCTTTCTGACTGCTAAAGTATCTGTATTTCCTACTAAATATGAAAGAATAAAGCCCTGTCTGCCAAAATGAAATACTTCTATATTGTTCTGTATTTTTGATGACCGACATTATAAAGTCTTTCTCGGAGTCTTGTTCTAAACAGATTACATAAGCATCATGGTTAGCACAGTACAGCGGCATCTGGTTGTATCTCAGCTCACTTGGTATGATTCTGTAACAGCTAGAAGTGTGATTACCTTTTATCCAGCCAGTTGGACATGCTAAATATAAAGCAAATTAACATTAAAAATATTTTCTTCTCTTTTTACTTGTCATATGT
Source organism: Mytilisepta virgata (assembly GCA_028015205.1). Taxonomy (NCBI): domain Eukaryota; kingdom Metazoa; phylum Mollusca; class Bivalvia; order Mytilida; family Mytilidae; genus Mytilisepta; species Mytilisepta virgata. Next base: position 16,271,826 of record CM051520.1, on the reverse strand, counting down.
GTACGAACGTGCTGTGACAAACAAAACATTTTCTACTAGAAACAAAAGTGCCGAAACTATGCTCAAACATTACTTGAAAAAATGAAGCAAATGTCAGTTTCAAAGTACATGGAAATCATAAATAAGCAAATATAATTAAATGTAGAAAGTTGAATTTCTCTTATTTGTTCTCATATTGTTACAGATTAGTCCGTATGCTTTTGCTGTCATTTTTCTTTAAATTTTACATTTTCTCATTCCTGCAAATTACAAAATGTATATAAAAAATATTTATATACTTGGCTGACAGCGAACTATTTGTGAAAAACATTTTACTGCTCCCTAATTGCTTAAATTACTGTAAAATACAGATTGCAACATAATGATCATCCTCTTACAAGTAACAGTTTGAATACTTTAATTAGAAATAATTTTTTAATTTCTTTGATAAAAATCATATATTACTTAAGGTCTTTTACCTGTTTGAGGACAATACTGAACTTCTGTTGTTGAACCAGCAACGTAGAAGTCGGTCCCTCCCAAACCTAGAAGTTCAAGTTCTTCACAAGATTCTGCTCCTTTCATGGCATCAACTTTAAATTTGGATGAAAATAGTAATGATTAAAAAATAACAATCCAAAGATACTACGCATTTTAAGGTGTTACCTCTCATCAGCAGCATTAAAACCGAAACATTTGGAAGACCAAAAACCAAACTTATTTTAAACAAGAAGTACTCATTACCAAAAATACCGAAATAGGAAGTCAAATTTCAGCTAAGGAGATCTACCATGTGCAATACAAGGAATGAACCATTAGTATTTCTGTTATTTTTGAATTTTGCTAAATACTGGTAATTTCTGTAACAAATCAATGAATAATCATGTCAGACAAGTCTGACGACTGGATTGGCGAATACCCTTGGGGACCTAGGGTCCACCATGCAGAGGCATTGTCCCAGAAGTTTCAAAATGACAATCCAAAGATACTAATATTAGAGATATAGTAAATTTATACTATGCTGTAGACGACGCATTTCAAGGAGTTACCTCTCATCAGCAGCATTAAAACCGAAACATTTGGAAGACCAAAGCCCAAACTTATTTTAAACAAGAAGTACTCATTACCAAAAATACCGAAATAGGAAGTCAAATTTCAGCTAAGGAGATCTACCATGTGCAATACAAGGAATGAACCCATAGTATTTCTGTTATTTTTGAATTTTGCTAAATACTGGTAATTTCTGTAACAAATCAATGAATAATCATATCAGACAAATCCGACGACTGGGTTGGCGAATACCCTCGGGGACCTAGGGTCCACCATGCAGAGGCATCATCCCAGGAGTTTCAAAATAACAATCCAAAGATACTAATATTAGATATAGTAAATTTATACTTTGTTGTATACGACGCATTTCAAGGAGTTACCTCTCATCAGCAGCATTAAAAATAATTCTTTTCATAAAGTCTTCTCATTTTTTCAAATTTCCCAGTTGTGGTATAGTACTGAACAGACTTAATTGGGCGTAATATGGACACCCATTTCATCAACATTTATATTATACAATGTTGACATCAAATTAAACAATGATGTTATTGATTTATGAACATAAATGTATTTTATGAATGATAGTTTGGCCTTACTGCGACGCATTCTATTTGTCTCTTTAGCCCCCTTTACACTGGTCGAAGACTGTGCGACGCTCTCCACGACCTCTACGATCGCCAAGATCGCAGCAGGGTCGTGGAAAAATTGGAAAACCATCTTCAGTGTAAAGGTATTCACGACACCCCTACGCTTACCATACGATCAAAATACGTTTTTTCGATAATCTTTCACGTTGCTACTACGCTCTCCTACGTTTTCGCTACGATGCCTGCGTTTGTGGTACGTTCAAGCTACGACAATAACACGATCACACGACGCCCCTAGGCTGATGATGTACGACCTCTCACGATTGTGACACGACATCGATACGCGCTTGACGATCGTAATACGTTGTCACTACGCTGCTACCACGAGTATTACGACCTTGCTACGTTGTTCTCACGATCTAGTCACGATCAGCAAATAAACTATATAAAAGGACAATTTCTTGCTTGAATGTATATTAGTTCTCACTACGATGTCTCACTACGATCTTACTACGATGTCTCTGCGCTTCCACTACGACCAGCAAATAAACTATATAAAAGGACAATTTCTTGCTTGAATGTATATTAGTTCTCACTACGATGTCTCACTACGATCTCACTACGATGCCTCTGCGCTTCCACTACGACCAGCAAATAAACTATATAAAAGGACAATTTCTTGCTTGAATGTATATTAGTTCTCACTACGATGTCTCACTACGATCTCACTACGATGTCTCTGCGCTTCCACTACGACCAGCAAATAAACTATATAAAAGGACAATTTCTTGCTTGAATGTATATTAGTTCTCACTACGATGTCTCACTACGATCTCACTACGATGTCTCTGCGCTTCCACTACGACCAGCAAATAAACTATATAAAAGGACAATTTCTTGCTTGAATGTATATTAGTTCTCACTACGATGTCTCATTGCGATCTCACTACGATATCTCTGCGCTTCCTCTACGACAGCGGTACGATGTCTGTACGATCAAAAGTGGCGACGACCTCGCTACGTAAATTTGGAGCATGTTCAAAACAGTCGTGGCACCTGGAGATTCTACTACGACCTATCACGCGCAATGCCGACCACACTACGCTACTTGAAGACCTCAGTACGACCCCACTAAGATGTTTCACGATCAAAACATTTTTATGGTCTTAGTGCAGTCTTCGTTCAGTGTAAAAGGGGCTTTAGAAATCAGTTGCTAAAAGTAAGGATGTTGAAATGTCAAAATCAGACTCTTTGGATCTCTTTCTGTTATTTCCCTTCTGAAAACATGTGCAGTTTTTATCAATGTTCCCTTTATTACCTTTGTTATTTACATGTATGTGTATATATTTCATATAACCTCACCTTGTATATAAGTATATGCAGTAAGGCCTCCACAAATTTGGCCTTCGTTTCCAATACACTTTATGTTACACTTGTCACTAGATGTGTCTGTTTTATTTAATTCTTCTTTCCCAACACACCAACACATATCATTTTTTAGAACGGCATAATGTTTCATCTGACCTTTGCATATTTGTACACAGCCGGTTAATGTTATTCCATTGACATATGTAGTATTCACTCTATTTGGGGTTTCTACATCGGTTGTGCATCCGTAACTGTCTGAAATAATATGTGAAACAAAATACACTCCCTTTTTCAAGCATGGATGTAACGACAATTACAAAATAAGATTGGGAGCATGTGGTGTAATACATTTAAGAAATAATTCATGACAGTTATATATTCGTTTGAGACTTTAATATGGGTAACATATTTGAGGAAAAAATTTTTATCCCGAGCGTTATCAAGGAGTAACATTTAAGGAAATAATGCTACCCGTATTAAAATTTAATACGAATATATGGTTCCCATGAATTATTTCGATCCTACTATGACAAAACGGAAATTAGGTAAACGAAGTGGTGCTGCAAGGACTTTCATGTGGCGGCCATTTTGATTTTGGAACTTCTGATACAGAAATATAAAATTGTTCTGACAGGTCCTCTGGTGAGATTCAAAAGAAATGCGTAATTTTGACTGTGACGTTAGGCGCGTGTAAGTGGTAATAAATGGTAAATTTTAACACATATCTTTTTAAAAAAGGAAACCAGCAAACCATATTAGAATGAGAATTTAACACAATTATTATTTGTTTCTAAACCTTAACGTTTCCCATTACATTTCGTCCTTTAAGTGTGCAATCTTAAAGTTTTGCTATAACAGTAATTATTTTGGTGTGAAAAATAAACGTCACAGTACTTTATCTAACTGTAAACAATTATACCTGTCTTCTTGCAGATTAGTTTAGCTGTATCATTACAGTTGTAGGAATACCACTGGAAACGCTGTGAGTAAAGAATTACACATTTCTTGGTATCAGCTTCTAAAAGGGATGGTTCTTTGGAATTGAAGCGAGAGTATTGAAAAAGGCTTCCATCGACCCACATGAATAACCCGTCTGACGACGGGCTGTACAGACCAATATACCAGTCCATGTCGTCACTGCTGTCATAAACTGAAATATTTGAACGACCACATCATATCATTATGCCACAATTTTGCATGGTGATTGGTTGTTTGTACTGCTTTTGGGCGTGCTATAATGTATATTTTGTTTGAAATATATAAATCAAATATTATTGTCTACTTCTTAATTCATAATATTAATAAACAGCAACTGGCATATGTGCATAGAAGGAAGGGGGTATTTGTTAAACTAATATAAAACTGCTACCTTTTTATGAGCCTGTCGCAATTAAGTAGACTTTTTCAGAGTTGAGTGTTTCAATCTTAAGTTCGTAAATTTTGCGGTATAGTTTTTATCTCAGACGTTTAGATTTTCTTCCCAATGTTCAGTAAAGGGGGCAATAGGAAATTGTTATACACTTTTGTCGGATGCGTGGAAGGCTGTAAAGAGACCCTTTTTCTATACTTAGTTGATTGTCTCCCTACGACTTAACCTCGTATCTCAATTCACTTCTATTAAAACTTATCAGATATGTAGTTTTCCGTCACTTTTGTATTTTTGATATTAGATCTCCATCTACATTGTTGAAATAAAACGTTATGTTTGAGTTGACTTAAAAACATGACCTTTAGGTTGATTTAAGAGTGTTGGTAATATTCTTTTCTTCTTTTCTTTTCCTCTCAGTTAGAGTTAATACTCATTTTAAATAACAACATATATGAATATATTAGCTGTAGTTAATAAATATCAAATATGCAAAATTTACCTGAAAAGGATTTGTCAATACCCTGATAGCGTTCATTTAGTTTTCTTGATTTAAAAATGTTTCATTTATTTTGGGGCTTTCCAATGGGTTAGTCACAAGCGTAGTTTTAAGATTAATTAGTCACAAAAAATAAATGAATAAATAAAAATAAATAAATAAAATATATGAGATAAAAAAAAGTTCTAACAATATATTATCAGAGTTTATATTACCAGTTATATATTCCGTAATGAAATCGTGTTCTCCAGAATGTAAGATTGATACTACTGTTGAATTCAATGAGGTACAATAACTTCTTGATTCTTCAAATGTTAACTTTTGGTCCACAAATAAATAACAGGATCCGTTGTAACCGACCCAATTGTCATTACATATTGTCCCATCTGTTAAATATATAATAACTGTGACATGCATATAAGTTCCAACAAGAACAACAGGTGGTAATTTTTCTCTGTAGGTAACCAGTATATTAATTCTTTTGTAACGACTTATTTCAACATTGGGAAAATCACACATGTAAGTGAAAATTATTGGTAATTTATTGATACCTAAGGTTTATGCTAATTATTTTGTTCACGTGAATATTGTCATAACAATGTATTAAACAAACTATAAATTCAGTCAAACTTTTGGCTTAAATGCAAGCAGTAGATAATCAAGTAACTGTTGTGGACTGTTATGATATTTCTACATTGTATACATCCTTTCCTCACGATCTAATCACAGAAAAGTTTAGTGCACTGATTAACTTGTCTTTTGAATCTTCTTGTTTAAATTATATTTGTTGTATCAGTTTTAAAGCATTTCAAGTCATAAAATGTATGCTTATTACAGTTGTTGGACAAGCGATGCGCATAACAGTTTTGTTAGTTTTGGCAATCACCGTATATCATGGCGACATGTCATTGGGATTCCTACAGGCACAAACTGTGCTCCTCTTATTGCCGACTTATTTTTATATGTTATGAACAGTCTGTTATGAAAAAGAATTGTTGTGTTCATGTTTGTGTTCTGTACTCATTTATGCTATTTTTTGTCCAAAGTTTTCAGTTGAGTTGCTTTGATTAATTGGTATGTAATTGTTGACCTTTCCATTTTGTTGTTTATTTAAGGTGAAATACAGAATCATGATAAATTAATTGATATATTAACAACAACTGCAGGTATTTTGATGATATACTTACTCCCTTGATTTGTTATGAAACTGTATTTACTGTTGATAACCCCAAGTTGTTTAACTATGCAAAACACATTTATTGAACTCTATGATAAAACCCTTAATGGGGGTGTTATTTCTGACTTTTTCGTTTAATAAAGCGACAATATTCGAGCTGCAGCTATGAGAACCTTAGCTAGTTTTACTGTTAAAACGAGCACATTCTCACCCTGCTATCTAAATTATGTACCATCCAACCATTTTTTCAGTTCTAGCAAGCGTTCATACTGTATTGGCTTTTTATGCATGAATGTTTTATACACCAGAGTGTGTATACTAGATAAGGGATGTTGATATCTCTAAAACCGATTTATCCCAACCATTGTTCAGTGTCTGTACCCTGTTACACTATCCAGATCCTCTGTTGTGTTTATGTTTGTGTTTTGTGCTCTTTTATGTTATTTTTTGCCCGTGGTTCTGTCTGTTGGCTAGCGTTGATTGGTTTTGTTGTCTATAGTTTTAATTCTAAAGACATTTCTATGTAATATATTATGGACCGTTACGACAGATGGTAGTACAAAATTACTGGTATTGGAAATGGTGTAAAAGATGCGAGAAAATTGTAATGGCTTAATATTTCTATTGTTCAATTTTTTAAGATTTCATGTTTATAAGCAAAAAACAATTTTCATTTCAAAGTTAAACATTTTAAAAGTAAAAAAAATGCTAATTATCTGTATAATTTTTCAGCAATCCGAAATAAAATATTTTGTGTGTTTATTTGTTTATTTATATATAATTACATATTATTTTGTAATATTAAAATCTTCAAGTAATCCCAACCCCAAAAAAGTTAGAACAGATCACTGAAAAATTGAAAAACAAAATGTTAAACATGTAAACAATTTCATGGGCTGAAATTAAACAGATTTTGCACCTACACTAAAACAACACCAAACTTTTGGGATAGTCTAAATATGTTGGTTATAACTCTAAAAACCGTTTCAACAATCAGAAACTATTTGATACAACAAAATATGTCTGAAGCAATTCGTAAAATGCATGTTTGTGCAGATCAAGCAGTCTACCACAACCTCAGGTGAATGTTGCCGCCGTCCAAGTGTTTTTATAAGATTATTTTGCTATAATTTCTGCATTTTGCTTCACGTGGCCTCAGATTTTCCCTTTATTTAACAAATATAATTGTTATATTTCCGATGGTAGAAAATGAATACTTTAAATGAACAGTTTGTGGGAATGTCATAATAAATACCTTTAAATGAACAGTTTGTTGGAATGTCATTTTCCAATAAATATCGTCCATGAAGTCTTATCCCATTTTCATACAAATCTTCACAACTCTTGTATCTATTCTGTACATCGCCTAAATAAAATATATTTTTTGAAAGTTATTTAGTTTAAAATGCAAATTTTAAAAATTGTGTAACTTTAAGATATACAATAAGCTACTACGTGCACATTTCAAATGTACGAATATACATGTGCTGCAGAGAGAACAGATGAATGTTTTATTCAAAGACATTACATAAGATGAGAAATTGATCCAACACGTTTTGATATCTTTAAAACCTACCATATAAATTTTGACTTTAGGTTGTACCCAATACTTTGACTAAAATAGATTTGGCCCCTTTAATTTTCATAAAATTTTGCCAAAATATTTACTTTGACCTGTCGAAAAAAAGTATAAAAATTTCAAGAAAATTTGAACCACACAATTTGCGGTAATAATTTCATTGGATATATAGCAGTTTGACAAACACTAATTTTGACCATCGAGAAGCTTGATTTCTCTTTACTAATAGTATGTGATTAAAACGTTCAGCTGATTTTTAAGGAATTAACTCCCTTAGGTTTTCTGTATCCCCCTTGAAAGAAAATCCAATAAAATCGTACGTAAAGTTTATGTTACCTTCTATATGACAGAGAACCGTGACATGTTTTAATTACCGGTTTTTGGTAATGTATAATTACCAGTATTGGTCAATAAGACAGAAGAGTTATCAGTTCCATCATAACAAAATCCCGCGTTGACTACAGTGGCCTCTTTATTAATGAAATCTGTACAAACACATGTGTTATCAGCTTTCTTGAATACACTGTAAAATGTTCCGAGACCCAAACAATACTGTTTACACGTATTTTCTGTACTTCCATAAACATTCTTGTGAATACCTGCACTGACGTTTACTTCCTTAAAGCATCCGACTGAAATTAAAAATACGGTAACTTCTTTTAGAATATAGTATGTCTATACACACAAAGTCCGTTTTTGATCTGATAAGTCTGATCTGACGGTATATTGTTTTGTAGGAGCCTTATCCCAAATGATTTTACATATATTTATGCCAATGATAAACCCATAAGTTTTTCTGGCTTTTTATATTACGATTAGCTATTCTGCTCTACAAATTTTTGGTTTATTGACTGGTAATTTACTTATACTTTTCGGTGTTTTTGGAACTGTTGAGACACGCAATGTGTATCAAAATTGGTCATATATAATGTTACTGGAAACAATGTGAAAATATCACGAATTTATGTTACAAATCATACAATTACACTGGTAACAGAAAGATATAAAGTAGTGTGTTTTTTATTTGTTTTATCGTTTCACCAATAACGAGTCTTGAATCTTCACTTCATTTCAATAAGGCGAACTTTTTGAAATAATCTTTGAACAGGGACTATTATCTATCAATGAACCGACTAATCTATCCACAGGTAATTTTTTCCGGATATGTGGCGGTATTATAGTAATGTCATTGATAGGACAAAAAATTGTGGTAAAGCTACTTTTTAACTCAAATGCAGAATCGACACCTTCAGCTACATGCATTGTTTTAACTATTAAAGACAATTAACTATTATTATTATTACTTGGATATTTTCTGAATTTCGTACAGATTTTACTCACCCCATACATAATAAACACTCTCTTCTCCGCTATATCCGCCACAATACCCGTCCTCAATAGTATCTGTGCACTTGTTGTTACAAAAGTCATTGTCAACGACATTTGCCAGACTGTCCAAATCATTACCACAGAAACACGAAGAATTTGTCATAGACATATATCTTCTACCTATTTTTTTACACTCTGTTTGACACCCTTGGAAGTTCGAATTGGTGGCTATGAGCTGTTTGTTTACAAATGCAGACTGCATGCAGTTGATATAAGTCGGCATTCCTATAAAATACATTTTTTTTCTCACTAATGCAAGTAGTAACTTTCCGTGACAAGAGGTTTTCCAATCACAGCACCAGTTTAGACTTATCTTTGATGAAAATTTGAAGTGAATGCGAAGATTTTATGTCAAAATCGAAAACACTGAATAAATACAAAATAAAACATTAAAATCACATTTTAAATGTCATGCTATTTTAATGATTACAAATGTTATATTTTTTATTTGTTATATTTTATCAATAAACGGGTATTTAAAACACCTTTAACTGAGAGTTATTCTTTATTTATCGGCAAAAAAAATACCGAAGCGACAAAACAGTGGGAAAAGTCCGTAAATTCGAAATCCAAGGAAAGGACAAAATCATGACGATGGTGCATCACAAACAAACTCCACAAAGATACATGTACAACTAAAAGAATAAAAACATACAATAAACTGAACATAACTTAAAGAAGGCAGCACAGAAACTAAAGCACACATGCAAATCATTATTAAAGACAGCTTTTTTGTTCAAAGCAATTATAAAACCAAAGAAATTGTAAAAAAAACAGATTTAGAACAGAAGCAAGCATCCGCAAAAGCAGATAGGTATTGTGGAGTACACGAAGACATGAGAGGACGGAAATCGATGAACAAAGTAGTCCCGTTGATCTAAACAGTCCTTGAGATTGTCCTAGGAAAATATATAACGTAAATCTTCAATATGTTTGAAGATATTATCATTATACCAAGAATACCTGACACTAGACAAATCTTTGGTATAAATTACTCGTAAAACAGTAATATCTCTGATTTTTGTATAAATTGGAAGACCTGTTAGATCAGATCGTTGTTTTAAATTTTATAAAAAGTACACTTAGACTAAGAAGCTGAAACAAGAGCAGGCCTAGGTCTTTACCCATAAGAATGTTAATGTACTGTAACAAATATATATCGCCTGAACAATATTTAAGTAATCAACGAATATCATTGACAATATTTGTTTAAGATTTCTTATCGTGTAAAAATGGATATTAATTGCTTACTGCTACACAGGAAATTAAAATTCGGATAATCAGCTGAATCCCAGAGTCCACTTTGGTTACACTGGACAATAACATGACGGGATCCGATTCCTCCTAATCTGTAGCCAGATTTACAGGCAAAAGAAATCATTGTTCCATATACTTTAATTCCTGTATAGTTGTTGAAATTGTTATCATCGAGAACTGGGATGCTGCATTCAATTTCTAAAATACATGAGGCGAAATCTTTCAGTTATTTTTTTTTATTAATAAAAAATAAGCGAGAAAAAATAGTATATTTAGATCTCGTAAATTGGATTGGAGTATATATTAATTTATTTATTGAATATAAACTTCTATAATGCTTTTAATTTGTTTTCTTTTTTTTTAATTCACATTATCCTTTAAAATCCACCTAGAAAAAGTAATGTTATTAACTATAAATAATCTGCTTATCCTTACTTTAGTGAAACCAAATGCCATTACAGAAATCGGCCAAACATTTTTTTTTTTAATTTCATTTGTACTAGTATGAATGTACCTAATCCAAATGATTTTTTTTTTTCAAAATCGGTCAAACAGTATACAGTTATTTAACAGTATTGAAGGACAAATAAAATGGCTATATCCCGAAATGACTGTTAAGTAACTGTTTTATTATACCAAAACACTTTACCGGTCAATAGTTTCCAGTACTAATCACCGGTCTGTATTTACCGGTGATTAGTTTTGGAAACTAATCACTCGTAAAAAATAGTAAAATTGATGTCTTGATTTTTATATAGAAAAACCATACTGAGGTATAATAATTATTCTTATTGTTTTATTTAATTCTATTTGTGTTTGAAAATGATAGAAATGAATCGATTCAATATCAATTTTAGTTTATCACATACATGTACATTGTACATTTATTTAATAGTAATAAAACTAATTCTGCCCACGCGTAAACAAATGAGATATCAATACGGTAAGGAGGTCTGTTTTAACCGATATTATGCCTCTCATGAGCTCACGACGTTACTTCTACTAACCTGTCAATTCACGTCCGGAATATATCAGCAACCAGTATAGGAAATGGATATGTGATAGATCTATTTAGTTCGATAGTTATTTAAACTAGAAAGCTGGACTGTCGGAATCGACAGTTACCCCCGCACCCCTGCAATTAGTTGGGACACCTACCCAATTGCATAAATCTAAAACTTTATGCCCATATAAAGATGTTATGCAATCATCCTATGAAGAAATCACAAAGAAAAAAAAAAAAATATGTCACAAACTTAAATTGACACTTTTTGAAATCTGACCCTTGTATGGCCCAAGTTTCGATAATTAAAATTCTAAAACCTTATTGTACATCTATATATATTGTGCATGACACTATTGTATAGATATGAAATGCATAAATTGAAAAATGAAAAACAAGTGTATGTCAAAAGCTTAAATTGAATTTTTGAAATTCGACGCCCCAATTTTAGAAAATAACCGTGACTTCTAAAACCTTGTTGCACATCTACTTAATGTGCATGACAATACTGTATAGAAAAAAATGCATATATTGGAAAATGAAAAACAAATTTATGTGAAAAGCTTAAATTAAAGTTTTGAAATTCGCCCCTGTGGGCCCAAATTTTAGAAAATAACACTTCTAAAACCTTGTTGCACATCTACATATTGTGCATGACACTACTATGTAGAAAAAATGCATGAAGTAAAAAAATAAAGAGTTTACATCTCCATCTTAAACTTAATTTTTTTGAAATTAGACCCCTGTGGGCCCCAACGCTAGAAAATCAAAATTATAAAACCTTATTGCGCATCTGTACATGGTGCCTGACAATACTGTATAGAAATAAAAAGCATAAATTGCAAAATGAAAGAATAGTTTAGGTCACAAGCTTTAAATTGACAGTTTTTCGAAGTTCAATCCCTGTGGGCCCCTTGTTTAGAAAATCAAAATTCTAAAACTTATTGCGCATCTACACGTGGTTTGCAACCATTCTATATACAAATTAAATTCCTAATTCCAAGATTGAAGGAGGAGTTGATGTCACATGAAAGTGTAACGGACGGACGGAGACAATCGCTATATTCCCGAACTTTTTTCGAAAGTGCGGGGATAAAAAAATATATCCTCACCGTTAAAGATCCCTCGGGTCCGATGATTAAATTGGAAGAAGACATGTATTTAATTATTGTTGCAAATCAATGATGCTACCACAAATTATTCACATTTATTTTGATAAAAAATTAGATACAACTGTAAAAACACTTTTAGATTCCATACTAGTACACAAACGTTAATTGTCAAGCAAACCTTTCCATAAATCTTTGGGAATAAATTAATTTTTCAGACTATAGGGTATCTCCTTTACGCGTAGCTCTATCACAAGTTGCCCTGAATGTCATGTTTTCGGTTGTTTTTTTTAAAACATGTTCTATCACATTTTTTGGTTTTCTCTTTTTCAGCTTCCCAAAAATGGCACTACCTTACAATTTACTGCGGTAGTAAATCTATTTTTCAGCAAAGGATAATATAAAATATTTCTTGTGATATAAAATATATATAAAGTGTTTCTTCAAAACCGAGATCAATAGAATTTCACAAACAGCCAAAAGGTTATAAGAATAAAATGTCAGCATTACCCAAGCGGTAACGGTCATTTTCTAAATTATCCGAAGGCCTAGGAGTATTTCAACTGAAATTATGTCTAAGCGTTGTCTTTGAAATTAAAAAAAAATATATGGAAATATGTACTTGTTATAATCATCAAACAAATTTAAATTCATATTTACCATGATAATCGCGATAAGCAGACAGAGGATCTACGTAATCTTCTAAAGTACAACAATTTAAACATTTTTGCTGCGCGAAATCATTATGCTTTTAATTAAATTACAAAATGTGTCTTTAATTTCTAAATCTAATTTTTGCCGTATATTTTGTGGACCTGAATTAAAATTCAAAATTTTATTCATTATCCTTCAATGTTATTTATTAGTCGGAAAAATTAATCTTAAAAAAGCATGTTTTACAGCTTCAATTTATTGTTCTAAAATGATAAAATGAGAAACATTTCCTTTCTTTTAATCAGGAATTTGTCATATCTAATAATCTTTAAAGTTGGATTTCGTGTATCAACTAATTTCAGTCTAATCGCAGAGTTCTCAAAATTCAACTTAGTCAAAAAATTCTCTTTACTATAAAATTCTGAAGTAAATAAGAATGATGTATAATATGGTGAACTTTTTGTAACCACTTTCAATAAAAATAAACTTTTCTTGCCGCAAAATACGTTTTTGTACTATAGTATTATTGCGTAAATACTAGTCAATACGGCATATTGGACGGGTATGTGTCGTATTGGCGTACTTTGACATTTTGTATTGTATTGACAGGTTCTATCATTTTTAGGCTGATATTCTATTGTTAGTCAATAATATGAATTATTAAGACAACAAGTAATGTTTATTTGTCGATCGTATTCATACAACAATTAAAAAGACCTTTCACTTATGGTTTGAACAACTTATCCATTAAATATACATGAAATTCCTAACGGAGCATTAGCTATAACAATTATTGCAATAAATAAATTTTAGTATTATCCTGGGACATGTACATGATGAAAATTATGGCATTCTTGTTCAATTTTGCCTTTTAATTCTAACATAAAATCAAAACTTCAATCTACCGATTATTGTGATATCTAATTAAACCTTATAACTAATGGGCTGTCATCGACCTTGTCTTGTCAGATTTAATAGCATGTCTTTACCAGAACTTGTTAAATTGTAGCATGATTTTGTTATATTTTAAGTTCATCAAAACGAAGATATACAGTGTAGCTTACATTCTTTGTTGATTCAAAATACAGATGTTTCGTCTTAAACAGAAGAAAGTATGTCTTGTTGGCGATCTTGTTTTTTTTTCGTTTTTACCGTCCTTTTTTATCTATTTTACATTATTGATTTGCAATCATAGATTTAGACTTTGTCTTGAAATAGACGATATATACATACCTTCAACGTTGTCTGTCTTAATGAAGCACAGTATTAAAGCATCATGATTGAAAATATTAAAATACATTTTTTGCAGATGATGAAAGCTCGGTGAGCTTTTTAATTGACCTACGGTGAAAATAAAATATCAAAAATCAAAACAAAAATCAAAATCAAATGATAAAAGTCCCGACTTTAAGGCTAACAGGCCTCACTGTTCGAAATCTCATCAAAGACATTTTCATGATTTTGAAGCAACTTCTTTAAGGAAGGGTGTCAAGAATGAAATTACAATTTTACATAATTTTGAATATACAAATTCACCTGGTCACTTTAATTTCTTCAAAGGTTGATTTAGAATTTCAATTCTGAACATTTGAAAACTTAAATTTGGAGTTAAAAAAACCACTTTGTAGATTTAAATAATTTTTTAAATTTATTTATTGACAAAAAAAATGTGTCATATATAGAATTCACGTCAACATTGCTTTGAAAATAGAATTCATTTTTAGCATAAATTCCTCATTTAATGTTGACTGAAACAATGGTCAAAGTGTAAGATTTAAGTGTCACGCCGCAGTGTCATCATGCTATGAATTGAAGTGTTCTTTTTTCAATGTTTTCACACTTCATACATATATATGAATGGTTTCCACGGCAAAATCCAATTCACTGATCCTTTACGTATTATATAAATCAGATATAAAAAAAAGATATCCTTCTACAGAAATTTTATCGCCGGGGTTTGAGAAATTGTAATTTTAATAAATTAATTTAACTTCATTCTTCGGCATCATGAAATTTATAAAAAAAAATCTTCCTTTTTTTAAAATTTAGTTAATAAATTTAAACTTAAACAATTAAATATAATATTGTATTTGCATCCAAAATTTCCCAAAAAATCTTATAATTATATAGTCCATTTATGAACATACAACATTGTGTTTTAATTCTATACTTACGTGAACAGATTGGCATTTGTCCTATCCAGGTTCCATTCACGCATTCCAAGTACAGGTCTCCATCTGTCAGATTGAATCCCTCTTTACAATTAAATGTTATATGATTTGATGAATTAGCCTCTATTGTCATATTCTCTGGGATATCCAAAACTGGACATCCATCTATACAATCTGAAACAATAACACATGAATTATACTGTGTCCTAAAATTGCTTTGTATATTGTTCCATCTAACGAAAAAAAAATTTATTCTATTTTTCCAATATTTATAATAAAGTAAATAAAGTTTCTTACCACCAACACGTATATTATGGAAAGGAAATGTCTTTTATCAAAAATTAGTTTCAGGGCCCCAATGAAACATGAAAGACTTGCCGTACTTTTCTATGAATCTCCTTTTAGGATTTTTATTTGTTTTTTCGATATTTAAAAGTGAGTTTGGTACTTACCTATATAAAATACACATGTTAAAGTTACCAAAACAATGATAAACTTTGACATAATAGTTACTTGGCCGTCTTTTGATTACTACCATCCAGAATAACTATTTTGAAAATGTTGTCTAGTCAGTCAAAACTCTTAATCGCACTAAAATCCAGAAAACCAGTATAACAATTTTATTTAAGTCAATATGTTTTAATTTTCGCTCTATTTTGTAAAGTCATTTAGACCATCAAAGTCGTTACCCAATGGAATGGTATATTTATCTGTCAACGTAAGTTAAGTGCTTTGCTTGCAGTATCCACAGATGAATAGCTCCCTCAGATGCCTTGTTGAGTAAACTTGTTTATTATACTAAAGATGAATTCAATCAGTAAACATATCCGTTCATACTAATCGCCGCATTGGTTACATACAAAGATACAAAAATTTAGCGTTAAATCGATTTAGATTTACGTCAATTTCTAACAAATCAATCTGACATAGCTATTCAATTTCGCATTAACAGAGAACAAGTAAAGCCCAAAAAGTGTAGAGTTTTTTTGTTTTTATTATACCTCATTGTAACTAAATGCTTTTCTAAGAGTTTCAAAAATATTTGTAAAATAATTTTCCGTGATTAGCTAATGGATTCTCCATTTACGTTTTGGCTCTTGGTAAAAATTAATCTTTTGAAAGAATCTCTTTTCAATAATTATACAGTATATGTACATAGTCAAAAATAATAAAGTTTATTTGTACGGGCCTTATAAAAGAGGGAAAATGCGAGTTTTACCGAGCATTCCTTACCTGTTTCGTGTCGAGTACAAATAAACTTGATATTTTCTGACGTACTTGTCTTGTGTTTATCCTGCAACATTATTATACAAAATATCGTTAAATATGAGGACAAGGGCACCAAGAGACTTCTATAGCAAAGTAATATTCCCTGTAGAACGTTACCAAAATTTAGCGTGCAATATTCGAAGATATTGCACGGAGAGCAATATTGCATTGTAAGGACGATGTCTTTGGTAGTTTTTCGGGTTATTTCCGGGATCTGTGTTGTGTTGCCATACAATAAAAGGGTTATTGCACGAAATTGAGAAATATTGTCCCTCGTAGAATATTATATCGCACTCGCAAGCTCGTGCAATATTACATTCTACTCGAGATAATATTCCCCAGTGTTCGTGCAATAACCCTATATTTTTAGGCTACTTGTCAGATATCAAATATAATATTGGGTATGTCAGGTAAAGGCATCGTTGTAGGATAATCTAATTGTTAACTTAAATTTTAAAATAAACTGAAATAATTAAGCTGCCGTGTGATATAAAAAATTAATATTCGTACATGCACACAAGTGTCTTCATACATGTCATACCATTGTATGGTGTATGTCATTCAAACAGAAAATAACACGAAATGGTTGGATGGATGGATGAATTATTGTTTAATGTCCAGTGGCAATCATTTAATGCATTTCAGGGAAATATGAACCCTGCTTTATATTAGACCGACACGATGAGTCGGAGGTAACAGTCCTCAGAAAGATATATCACCCAAACAAATATGTGTAACAGTCCAAATTCTGGATTATTACAATGTATGGCTACCTTCACAAATGGAGAAAGTTCGACAATAGTTTCAGCTAAATATATGTATGACTATATCAAAGGTGTGTTCTTAGTTTCTTAAATTCCTTCTAATGGTCATGAATGTGCTTAGGATAACTTTGAGATTTACATAAAGCTGCCAGGTAAATGAAAGTGGCCGCATGGGAGCCTTTAGTTATTTTGCAATAGGAATCGAGACCACCAAACAAAAATAAAGACAAGAACGCGTCCACGATCGTTAATGTGTAAGAGAGCGCTAATTGTTTTCTTGACACATAAATCAATTATTAATGAATACTAATGTTATACGTTCGTCGAAATTTACGTTCAATACGAACATTTAATAGTTTAATTGTGAAATCATTTGCACTTATTGGTAATCTGTGTCCATTTATTTACATATACGAGTAAATATTTCCTTTACATATAATGATACTGATGACCTCTGATTTCGTAAGTTTATACAATATTTCATATGGACACAACAAAGTGATTACGTACAAAATCATCAAAAACCATTAAAGAACGATTTTACATGTTAAAGCGCTTTTTTGTTCTTTGGAAATTTGAGCAATTTTATATATACGGACAAACAATTATAATATCCGCAATAACCTGTATGATGAGAGCGTTGAAAAACTATTATTATTATTATTCAAATTTCATTTATAAACTCTTCAGTTTTGCTGGCCTCACTACAGATCATGACAGCCGACGGAATGCACTTGGTATATCTGGATCCTAGATAGAGCACTTTATTTTTTATTTGATTAGAATTCATTCGTGTTACCACTTTTCCGCATGAGATCCCGTCCGCTATCGTTTTCGCCTTTTATACACTATGGATACAATCAGTTAGTCGAGTACACCATTATTTGTTTACCTCCAAGTTCAATGTTTTCTCAGGAGGATACAGATGACGGTGAGCATTAAATTATAATTTTATAATTCATAGGCAAAATAATTATTACTGAAATTAACAATGTGATAGGGTAGTTCTTTTCATAAAGAGTTCTATAACGCACAATTGTAATCTGTTGGTATAGTTCAAAGTTAAGGTTCTGTTGTTCTGCAGGTCTAACCAAACACTCAGATGATGGTAAACTAAAACAAAATCATACTTATAAGTATGAACTACTTATCGTGTTTTACACTTGCTTCAGATATACCAAAGAGTCATCTGAGATAATGCATCATTTTGTGTCTGTCGATGTTGTAAACGTAACTAAACTTTGATGGAATGGCCCTTGGGCGGTCCTCCATCAAAATCATGTGTGGACCACCAACCATTACTTAAATTACTTAAATAGAAAAATAATCAAGAAATACTTTCGAAACTATATTCTTGTATTAGGACAGTAGAGAGGTAACGATTCACCATCATGACTGTGGATTACGGAATCGCTGTATTTTCCATCATGGTTTGATACACGCTACGCGGGGGCTACTTACGATACGAATGATTGTCCTATGAGATTTATATTAAAACGTGAGGGATTATAATTTTAAAATTAACGAATAATTTTCATGTAAAATTGATAAATTATGCAGTTTTCTGATGGAAGAATTGTACTAGCACATTCTGTTCTTCAAAAATATTTTGTTAGAGTATCATGCTAATCTACGTAAACATATTTTCATGTACGTATGGAGCTTTCACAAAACATGGAAGTGTTGAACTAGAGGACACGCTTTTTATACAATACGTATCGCAATACGTATCTTTTTTTCCTTACCAAATATTGCAATACGTATCGTTTGTCTCTTAAGCGTGTCTTTACATCTCCATAGGACAGTTGAGACCAAACTTTGGTGAAATGGTATTTAGGTGGTACACTTTCAAACTTGTGTCCTCGAGTCCTGACCAATTTGGTCGCCCGCACTCTATATAGAAAATTTGGCCAAAACATTATTAAAAAATTTCTCCTTCGAAACACACGAGGCATTTTGATACAAAATTTGATGGAATGTCCTAAGGTGGTCTCCTATCAGAACTATGCCCGGAGGTCCGGAACTCTGACGAATATGGCCGTCTTTTCTAAAAATAGAAAACTAGCAACAGATAATTAAAAATCTTCTGCTTTGTAACAAGTAACCATTTAGACCAACTTTGATGGAATGGTCCTTAGATGGTCTACGTTCAAAGTTGTGTCCGGGATGAGGGGTCCGGACCTCACCAATATAGCTGCTGTTACTAAAAATACAAAAATCAGCAAAAAATATTTAAAAATTTCCATTGAAACAAATGGAGAAATTGAGATTAAATTATGATGAAATGATTAGGTCGACCATTATCAAAGTTACGTGCGAGGGTCCGGATTTCTGGCCAATGTCATGCTCTATTTTTGTCATTTTACTAGGGCACCATTTCAACATTTCAAAAACCAAATTTTCAACGCAATTCTTATTCCTTTATTTTAAAACTTAAAGTATTAAGTCCCTTGTTGATCTGTTGTTTCAGAAATTATCCTTCGTGCTAATTATGTATTTGGACTCCTGAATCCACCTGTGAAATGTTGTACAGTAGATGACATTGATCTGGCACATTTCCTGTCTGTGTACTATCTATTGACAGGCGAGGAAATTCCTGGTATGTTATAAATTTGATTTTATGATTTTCAACCCAATTTTTCACAATTCTGTTTCTTGTTTTACGTCTTGTTTTGTGGTGAAAAGACCATTCAAAGTTTCTAAGCCGTATTTTACTCCTGTTATTATTGCAATGTACTAGAGCATTTCTTGTTTTGTAGACATCGAACTGGCAACTGTTTAACGATAACTGTTTAACAATCTGGCAACCGTTTAACGATCGTGGTTGAATGTAATTCAAGTTTATTCCAAATTCTCGAGGACAGTAAATTCTTTAAAAAATCTAAATGTAAAAAAAAATAATCATATAGTTCTGTAGCATAGACATTCACGTCATAGCATATCTTTTTTCTATAAAGGCCTACATGTATTTCTCTTTTCGAGGATCAAGAAATATGATCTCAGACCGAGCAAAGACTACAATTTGTCAGTTTATGATCAATAGCATTGCTGACGACATTGTACAGATGTCATTAGACCATATCACTAGTAGAGGCGTTATTGAAAAAGACAGAAGAGTTCTCCGAGATCTTTTAGATGTGTTTATTGAACTAGTTGAAGTAGAGGATTATGAGCAGGAAAAAGGTTAGTTTGTATAGCACAAAGCTATCTTAAACGGGATAAATTTTAATACGACATTGATATCCGGGCAGATGTCGAAAAGATCATATACATGATGATAATTCATAGAGCTTTCTTCTGTGTGTGCTCGTGCACGTTATTTTAGATAAAGTAGCTACATGTGTAGATATAACCAGAAATCAAAGAAATGAACAAATATGAAATACGATTATAGAGTTGTGCTGTGTCCGTTGAAATACTATCTGAAAACTGTGTATTGTGCCAAAAAACCAATATGTGGCGAGAATCAAGTATACTACATAGCTTTCTATATGTAAAAAAGTGAAATAAAAAGTAGGCAAGAAAATATCACTGCCTACATGGCATTATATTTTAGATTCGTTTTAGGTATAAATTTATGCAATATTCAGCACCTTCAGGAAAATTCTAAAAGATAAGATTGTTTAGTTTTTATCCAGTTTTTAAAAAGTATTTGCCACGTTTCGTACGATTACTCAACTTTGCTCATGCCAATTCGTTTTCAACTTATTACAATGTTAGTAATAAGTATTATTAAAAGTTGTTATAATTTAAATACATTCTGTTGAATAAAGAGAAATCGGCGTTTACAATTATTGTATATTCCCTGTTTGATCTAATATTTATTTATTTGTATAATATTTGTCTTTAAGTGAATGATTCCACCAAGAAAACACAAGACAGGGAAATAATGCCACGACGTATAAGGTACATTTCTTATTTATTATGTATAGTATTTTGTCTCGCCTGACACCAATGTCGCGAAAGGCGAGATATAGGTATTACTTTTTTAATAACTTAAGGTGGTACCCAACACTTTCACTAAAATTAATTTGGCTCGTTTAATTTTCATAAAATTTTGACAAAGTATTTACTTTGACCCATTGACAAAAATTTTAAAATTTCAAAACATTTGAACCAACCAATTCATCAGAAAAATTACACTGATTGTATAGCAGTTTGACAAACTCTAATATTGATCATTGAAAAGCTTAATATTCCATTAACAACACAACGTTATTAAAACGTTTAGCTGATTTTACAGAGTTATCTCCCTGTAGTGTTAGGTACCACCTTAAATAACTATGGAGACATAATTCCCACACTCAAGATCTTTAGTCCACAGATACATTATATAAACTTTGCAGCAGTTTACTTGTCTTGTGACTTTGACCTCATTATCGGATTTCCAATCAAATATTTTTGTTCTAAAATATTCTATTAAGATAAAGGTCAAGAAATAATATTAAAAAGTATTTAAATGATCAAAATATAAAGTGCATGCTCATTAATTTTATATATGCATTCAATCTAATAAGAAATGTCCAGAGCAAAATTTCAGTCTTCTTTTTCACGTGTCGCACAACCCAAGATATAAGTAAAGGTCTTTTGTTCATAATTTCCGTTGATCTCATTTATCCAATTTTTATTTTTTACATGCAGTACCTAATTTTCATAAAAATTGGATAAATGGGAATTAACCAATCAAAATGTATAGTACTGTACATTTTTATTAAGTTGACAACTTACAACAGTATTTGTAATTTTAAGTACTTATACAAGGATACATTTAAAACAAAAAGGATTGAAAGAAAAAAATGTTACTTCTTACTCTGTGGGAAAGAAATGTTTCCAAGGAATGAATGTAATCACACGTACCAAAAACTAATATCATGGCTATATAAATTTATTTTAAAACCGGTAGTTGTTATATATATTAGGTTTAAACACTAACTGATTACGAAATGTTGGATGGTTATATTATTTTCATATAATTGTGACAGTTTTATATTTTTGATGTAAAAATCGTTATGTTATAACTATAATCCAATTAAAAAAAATGTTAGTCATCTGGAAAAAAAATATGTTGGTATTGGAAATCGCGTTGAAATCTGAAAATGGCTTAAATGAGCATACCTTTTATATTTTGATTTTTAAAATTCATCTTAAATAGCTCCCATCCGGAGTACCTGATTTCACTCCAGGATTTTATTAGAAGTTTACATTGCTAGTGCTTTAGTTTCTGTGCTGTCTTGTTCTATTTTTATTTAGTTTATTATATGTTTTTTTATTCTTTTAAGTAACGTTTCTTTGTTGTATCCCATTCGCATGTCTTTGTTTTTTCCTTGGATTTCGAATTTACGGGCTTTTCCCCACGGTTTTGTCGCTTCGGTAATCTTTTGACGAGATGTTGTATCCATCTTGCATTTTCTAAGCATAGTTATAATTTATATTTAAGGGTCAAACTTTTTTGCGGTCAGTGATACCGATAGCTTTTAAATCCGTTGTCTTAGGCCACACCAAATTTTAGATCTTTGGATTTTTGGATGGCAAAAACAGCTGCAGGCGAGAGAAATTTTAATTTTTTTTTTTGAGGACTAGTTTTTTTTCGGGCGAAGATTTATTTAATTTATAAGCGGCACACATTTTTTCAACTAGAATGTTGCAAAAAAAAAAATGGGAAAAAATTACAAAATTTTAGGAGCGGGCGAGCAATATTTATTTTTAATTTCTTGAAAAATGAAGAATTTTGGGAGAATTTTCAGCATTTTTGCAAAATGAAGCGGCAAACAATTTTTCTTAAAATTTATATATAGTCCAAAATTCGTAGCGGCGAAATCAAAAGAACTAAAGATCCATTTGGCGGAGCCCTATTTATATCTAATATAGTATTAACAATACAAGTAGAGTAACAAATTCAGCTATACCTTTAGCTGCATAAAATCGATTGTATAATTAAAAAAAACACCTCGGTGGTCTCGTGGTAGCGTGCTCGCCTCAAGTGCGGAATGTTGTTGGTTCGATCCCCTGCTGGGTCTAACCGAAGACATTAAAATTGGTATGCAACTGGACGTTAAACAATTATTCATGCATCCATCATCGATTGTAAAAAGCGGGTTTGGTTGCGGATATTGAACATTGTTATAGCTATTTTGGTAGCTCTGTTGAAAAAAATTCCTGAAAAACAGCTCTGCTTGGTGTTACCTGAAGTGGCTAAATAGAGGAAGGCGTGAAATGTCTCATGTAGTAAGGCTGTTTCGTTTAATTGTTTGTTTTGTTTGTTTGTTTTTGTTTTTTTTTTCTCGTTTCGTTTTGTTTTTGTTTTTTTTAAACTTACATAAATGTGATACTTATGATATTCGATGAATACAAGCAGGCACAGGAATCCGAGTAGTTTTTGGTGGTTTCTTCTAAATGATCACGTGTCTGTCAATACTGATAAATTCAATCTGAACCAACTTTTACGAGGTATGTTCGAGCCAACAATATGCCTGTATTCCAACCTTCTGTAACCAGAACACCAATAACCAAACCATGCAAATGAATGGATGAAAGGTGAAACTGGCACAAATGTAAATTCAATTCATGAGGAAGGCTTGTATAGAATAATAATATAACTTATGGTTAATTTTTAAGGGATGCTTTAAAGGACATTGAAATTGACGCAATATCCCTGGTTGGTAAAATTGAAGAATTCAAACAGATACCGTCTTCTCTTTATTATGAGGTATGATATTACTTATATTGCGTTTATAGTTTACAACTATCTTAAACAATGCTAGAATTAACTATAGTGCGATCGATCTAGAGAAATTAGTGTTCAAAATGCATCTCAGATGCTTGTGGGAAAAGGATCCTTTTTTCAAGCATTCATAATGGATATTTTCAGAAACATTGAATGTCTGTGGGATGTTTGAGGAAAAGACTAATTTTCCATTACTTATTACGCATGTCCATTGTTTAATAATTAAATAGGAATCAGCTTTAACTCGACTTTACCATGTTTACCCTGGTTAAAAGTAACAAAACTATGAGAATTACAAAACATTATCGTATTTATATATTTTCTGAATACTTACTTTATTTCACTTAGCTTCCGATGCATGGCAACAATTAAGCTTAATCGGCAGAAATATGTCAATTTAATTATTATACATTTAAAAAAGAAAATTTATGCGTTATCATTTAGACCAGATTTACACAGACCACACCCGCACAGTTCATTTCATCATCCACTAGTCCTGTCACTTGGGAGAAAATATTGTCGGATTACAGTAACCATGGTAAATAACAATCAATAAACATACTTATATCTGAATTCGAGTTAGTACTATCTTAATGAAATGATACGTATTTGCTTTAAATTCTCAGTTGGTTTATGTAGAATGTATTTTTATGCCCAGCCTGTATGGCAGGCCGGGCTTATAGTTTTTTGGTCTGTGCGTCCTTTCGTCCGTCCGTCCATCCGTCCGTCGTACACGTCATTCCGTGTGCCCGTATTCAGGTTTTAATGTATTTTTTCATGAAGGAGTTATTTTTATCATCCTGAAACTTTGTACATGGATAACTTGTGATATGAACAGCAGCATTTTGATGTGAAACGGATGCTGTGACCTTGATGTCATGGGTCATTGACTTTGAATTTCTTTATGGAATTTCAATATTAGAATCCCGGTTAAGGTTCAGGTTTAAGGTAGTTTCATGAAAGAGTTATGGTTTCATCATGAAACTTTGTACATGGATAGCTTGTGAATATGAACAGCAGCATTTGGATGCGAAACGGATGCTGTGACCTTGAGGTCATGGGTCATAGACTTTGAATTTCTTTGTAGAATTTAAACATTAGAGTGCAGGATTAAGGTTCAGGTTGAAGGTAGTTTTTCATGAAGTGCTGAGAGATAGTATTTCATCTACCCTATTATTAGGGACTTCAAAGTCAACAATATACAAATGTAATTCTATTTACTAAATTCTTACATCATTGACGGGCATAAGTGACCATGGGACACATATATACTTGTTTCAGTTCTCTTTTGTTTCTTTTTATTCAGTTGTTTATTGTACAATATTTTAGAGGCCAGGTGGTCTAGGTTGATTGTCATTATTGTAGGAATATGATCACTAGCTAGCTGCTTTTACTGAGGCTGGAAATTCGATTGAATCCATCTCGTCCGAGGTGCGACACTGATCTTAATTGACATGGATTGCGAGTTTTCCTGTCATAGGTTCGTAGTTTTCTTTGGGTTATTCGTCTTCCTCGACCAATAAAAACCAGTTAAATGCGATGACAGTGGCGTCGATCCCGAATAAAACATATCTGTATATGTAAATGTATGGTTTCGTGATTCATCTCTCTGAAAGTACGTAGGGTATGGAAGTCACTGCCTCGATTGAAACATACAATGAAAGGTCTTAGGGACAAACGGATATTTCTTTCAACTATTGTCGTCTACAGACCCATTACAAGGGTGTAATCGAGTTCGAGTTCGGTTAGAGTTAAAGTTCGAGTTCGAGTTAATCTTCGAGTTAACTCGAGATATTGATTTCTAATGTCATTTATCGAGTTGCATTTCAAGTTTAAATACGAGTTACGGATTAAGTTTAGGGAGAGGGAGGTAAAAAATTGCCTGTACATAGGCTCGTCAAAAAAATAGCTAAATTTGTTAGCACCCACATAAAGATTTCTCTACCTTTTTCAGACCCAGAAAAATACTTTCATTTTACCCCATAAAACATGTTAAAAACGCTATTTTTTCGTCTTTTTGAACGCACCCCCCAAAATAGCTGCAATTTTGGGACCCCTAAAAAAATATAGCAATATCGATAAAATAGTACTAGACTACGTGCAGAACATTTTGGAGAGTACCTCCCCTTTATGGGATTAAGTTATCGTGCGTAGAGTTTTATTCTTCGCCGATTAATCATATGGGCACCGCGGATATAGCTATCGATTGCATGTGGATCATGTATAATTTTTAAAAAAATCAAAACTTCCTTAAAATAATCCGTACACCGAATTGTGGGATTTAAAGTTGTGATACAAAAATATATCCTTCAAAATAATATAAAAGTTGTTGTTGTTGTTGTTGTTGTTGTTGTTGTTGTTGTTGTTGTTGTTGTTTTGATTGCGTATTTGACTGACGCGGAAGCCAAACCACATAGCCTATGTTACTAAAAATAGAGCATATGGGTCAGACAGCAGTTTTGAAAATTATCTCAGAAGAAATGCCTTTCAGAGAAAATCTGGCAAGGTAAAAACGATCAGAAGGACAAGATCTAATTGCGTTTCAATTTTTGTAGAAATCGGATTAACCGTCTTGGAGTTATTGCCCCCCTGAATTGTCGATTTTTAGCTTTTTTGTTATAGTTTTTTTAATATAAAAATCTTCTCCCCTAAAACTACAGGGCCTATTGGAACCAAAAATGGTTATAATAGTTATGGGATGGTCCTCTTTAAAATTTTTATCTGGTGTGTTCGTCCGTCATCCAAAATTTCCGTCACGGTCCGACATAATTAAACTTAGGACCCTATGGGGAATACAATTTGAAGATCTACTCTGAAACTGCTGGGCCTATTGGAACCAAACTTTGGTGGAATATTCCTTTGGTTGTCACCTTCTAAAATTATGTCTGTTGTCCCCGACCTTCAACTAAGATAGTTGCCGTAGCTAATTATAGAAAAGGGGGAAGGATATTTTTAAAATCTTTTCCTCTGAAACTAGAAAGTCAACATCAATCAAACTTTACTTTAATGATCTTGAGATGGTTCCCATCCAAAACGTTGTCAGGTAATTCCGACCTCTGCGACCACGATGGCCTCCTCTAAATCCACTGGGCAATTTTGCCTAAATCATCATTATGGGTGTCCATTTTCAATATTTGTCGAAGGATGCACCGAACCAATAATGTTTACAGGCGAGCTTATATATGCTTCATGCAGCTCTAGTTTGTTTGAAATATATTTGTAGTATAGTGCACTTGTAGGCTTGATATGTCGTGTTCACATTTTTCTAAATTTGGGGCAACTACAGTGTGTCTATACCTCCGTCCACGTGTTGAAATCGTATGGTAGAGTCTGGTTGACTTGTTTTGCTAGTATTGATGGTCTACACACGGAATAAAAGAAGGCTTAATTTTTTTTTTTAATTAAAAATTAAAAATTATTAGCAGATGAAGCACTTTAAAGGCCCACGTAGCAGGATTTTATCAGGTAAACTGTGACTAAAATGTCTGTTGAACAACACTATCAATTCGTCACTGATTTCCGTATTAGAAAAAAGTTTGTACCAGGAACAAGTGCGTTTATCGTAACTCGAACTGTAACTCTAACTCGAAATGTAACTCGATAATTAATATCTCGAGTTCACTCAAACTTCAACTCGAACTCGAATTATAATTCTAACTCGAAGTTCAACTCGAACTCTAACTTTAACTAGAACTCGATGTTTTGTCACACCCCCATTACTAGTGCTATAATACTGCAGTTTCTCCTAATCTAAAACGTCGAACGTTTACATGTATATACTTACTGGCAATGTTAGACGACGCGGTTTGCGCCGATTGACCAAAGGTAAAAAATGTGTAATTTACTTATAAACTTAGTAGAGAATTGTGTTATCAGAAACCTTAAATTTAATTTTAGGGTTCTTGTTCATGACTTTATTGTGCAATGATTCCATATTTACTTCATGACAGGTAGAATAATAGAAAATATAAACGACAAGTCCAAAGAGCCGACAAAATTGTCTACGCCCAAACCACGGCAGTGCAGGAAGAAGTTGGGGTCATTATCAAATCACTCACCAGGCCATCTGACAAAGGCTGGAAAACACAAACCGGTTATCAGCACAAAACTGAAAAAGAATAGCCCGGTATCACTACAGCGAAAATCAAGTGTTACATGTATAAAGCAAGGTATTTAATGCTTAAAATTCGAAAGAATGGATGCGAACCCGTGCAAAGGTGACTTAAACGTGCTGTTTGATGCAGGATTTTTATCAATGATTGAAGGCTTTACTGTTTTAATAATTTTATATTGTATATTTTTAAGGACGTTTTAGCGCTCTTTAAATGGAAGGAAAGGTTGACTTCGTATTTTGAAATATATTTCAATATATACATGTAGATGATGGTGCAGATAGATTCCATAATATTGAAACTACAGTGTATGTGCTTTTTAATTAGTTGGAACAACGGGTTTCTAGATGTCATGTCTTTCAGTAGTAAGCTTTTATATGATTCAGGAAACTAAAAATTCTCTTTGATCATTCAATAATTTATATTTCTTCAGCAGTACTCACGGCCAAAAAAACAAACACGATGTAGAATAGACCCAAATGGAAATGGTAGTATGTGTTATATTATACTGAATGCCAATTATCTCCGCATATGGAGAAGGTAAAACTCATTTCCGGTACGGAGGGTGGTATCCCGGCAAGAATATGGCATTCTCCCATGTGGTATTCCTGTCGCTAAGGAGGGAATACTTTTAGTACTTTCAGAGAAATGAATCATGGTACCGTCAAGTGGGTGGAGCCTAGTTTCAGCTGGATTGAAATACCACATCTCTGTCAACCAATGAGAAATCAAGATTTTTGCATAACGTATAATATAACAATAAACCATATCCCAGGATAGAGGTATTAATTAATCCAAAGAGTTCAAAAAATGTTGATCTATTTTTTGTTGTTAAAGAATATGGAAAGGCGAGCTTGTTTAAAAAATACTAATTGTAATACCTTGTAACGTGCATCTCTTAAAGTAAAACTTTCTGGAAAAGAGACGACAAACGTGAGGATGGGTCTGATTGTAATGGATGAATTAGAAAGGGTCAGGACTAGACGAAAGGAGATCACCAAACAGATAAAGCAGGTACAACTTTGATTAAAGTTCGAGTTGTTTAATTACATTATTTCCAAATTTCTGTATAACCAGGATAGACAATCGCTGAAATAAAGTTACCCAATATGTATAGTTGATAATATTGAATGCATCAGATTTCAACATTGCTCTTAAATCTTATGATGTTAAATACATTTAAAAGTGGCGGAAATAATCGGCCCTATATTATTTTTGTGGTCATTCTCCTTTAAATTTTACAAATTAAAGATTATAATGAAAACAATCAAAGCAGCCAGGATAAAAGACATTTATGATACTTTTGCATATCAATAAATTTCAAGGTTAAAAGTTAGAATTTTGAGTGAAAAGTCAGGGGAAAAGTTGTGCTTTTAGCAAAGACATGGTTGTCACTTTTAGCGGAATATAAAATTCTACTCACAGAGTTTGTGTAAAGAATAGATATGATACAAGAACCCGCTCTTGGAAACTGTTAGAAGTTTTTAACAGTTATGTTTCAAATACGTCTTCTGATCACCCTCATGTGTCCGAACTTATTCATTCATTGATGAAATAGGCTAACCGGTTAAATTTTTATGTATTAAGGTTGAAGATAACCAATTAAAGGCATGTTTTGATTTACAGATTGACAAAATTTTTATTTTTTAAAAAAGGGACACGTTTCATTGCTAAAGTTTACGAATTAAAGGTAATTGTGCAAGACGCTTCACTAAAATATAGGCATTGGTCATTGATAAATTTTAAAATCCTAATTTTACGCCCAAAACAAGCGGAAATAATGAGCCATACAAGGTATTGGAACACATATAAGTAAAAACAATAATACTTCCAATTTTCATCTTATTTCACGATCTACATTTTCAGTCACAGTTGGTAAATTTGGTAAAAAAAAAAGATCGTTTTACAGCACTTTGCTCTATCCTGTATATCTATTTGGATAATCAATGTGATAATATTCTGATACGTCAATTTGAAACACAAAATCCCCCTTGACTGTTAAGCCAAATACAATATCAATGCATATTTTATGTAAGTTGGACAGCTAAATAAAATTTCGTTGGATTATTAGTTTATCTAAATAAATCTCATCTAAAACACTATTAATTATACTATAAAACTGAAACGGAAATGATATAACGTATCCCTGGTGGAGGCTTAGTCCACAGTGTGAATGTTCTAAACAAGCACTAGAAATTATTGTACAATCGAGAACAGAAAGAGTAATTGGAAGGGTTGTTTTCTTGTTAGCTCCAGTCTGAAGATCAAAGTTTAAAAACACTGGAGTCCATAATGGTCAAAGAACTGAATCTGTCACAGTTTATGGTGAGCTGTAATTGTATTTAATTAATACTACAATTAACAGAACAATTTAAATTAGGCCACACTGTATCTTTAAACTATTCTAAAAGGAATGTTTATACCTACATAAATCTGAGAAATCATTTATTTGTAGAAATTTATAAGAAAAAATCGTCAAAAATGTGTTCTTAAAGTCAGAGTGTTTTATTTCATACGGATAAAATGTCTTTTAAAGTATATACGATTACGAATGTACTTTTTCAAAAAGGATATTACCGTAGGTTGCATAATAAGTTTTCCAGTCGGAAATGCGTATTTCTAAATAAATCTGCTTGTATTTAACATTTGGGACATTAACTATATTCGATGCAATATCCTACGTGTTAGCCAGATGTTTTACGGGATCAGTTATAAATGTTATAACACTTACATAAATATATAATAAATTGGTGCATAGTTGCTACTACACCGGACAATAAACTCTCGTGGGCTGAAATTATAAGAAATCATAGACTGAATTAAAAGTATGTTAAAATACTTCGTAATGATGTGTTTAACCTAGCTGCAGAATAAGTAGTTTTTTCTCTTTTTTAAAGAAAGCTCGGGAGGCAAAGAAGGTGAAGAAGACTACAGTTAAACCAAGGACAACGACTATAAGAAGACCATTATCTATGAGATTTTGAATGCTTATTTATTTGAATTAAGTAAAAGTGCTATTTTTTCATTAAAACGTTTTTGCATGATTTGTATCTCACTTGGCCCAATAGACGTGTTAACTATTATCAAATTGCGAACCTCGTCCATCTAATTCGTCATAAACTCTTCTCATAAAATCACACGACCAATTTATCACAGAGTTGGCGTGAATCATTTATGGAAGAGTTTTAAAATTAATTCCAAGACTTTCTACATCTTATCTACCCCAGTGAGCTTGAAATTAAGGATACTACAGATAGACCAAAGTCCGCTTCATATTTAGATTTGTTTCTTGAAATAGACTATGAGGGACATTTGAAGACAAAACTTTATGACAAACGTGATGACTTCAACTTTTCTATTGTTCATTTTCCCTTCTTCAGTAGCAATATACCAGCATCGCCTGCATATGGCGTCTACCTTTCTCAGCTTATCCGATTTTCAAGGGCATGCGTGAGTTACCCTGACTTTCGACAAAGAGGATTACTGCTGTCACAAAAGCTTCTTAACCAGGGTTTTATAAGGGATAAGTTGATGTCATCACTTAGGAAATTGTACGGTCGTCATCACGAATTGATTGACCATTAGTGTTCAAATATCTAAGATGATGTTGGACCTGTTCCCACTGTCGTAACCTTTCATGTGCCTCCACCGATTTGTGACTTCCCCATGATTGACTTTGTTGAAATTGACGACGGGTGCCGTATACGGAGCAGGAACTGCTTACCCTTCCGGAGCACCTGGGTTCACTCCTGGTTTTTATAGGAGTTCGTGTTGTTCATTGGTTTTTATTTTTCTATGTTTATTTGTTGTGCTTGTGGTTGTTCATTTGTCTTCCCGGGTTTGTCTGTGCAATGGATTATGTATTTTGATTGCTCCTTAGGTATATTTGTCCTCTTTGTTGTGTATTATATTGGCAATACTTTTTTTCTGACTGGTAAAATTTTGAAAATATCCTCACAAAATACTGGTCCTAATGAACTAAAATTTAAAAGGAAGCACCCACGCGTTAGAACTTCATTCATAAAACCAGGATTCAGTTTTAGGTAATATCCAATCCTTGATTTTTCAGTACATTTTTTTGCCTAACTTTTTTCAAAATTCAAGCTTTGCCCTCGCGTCCCCCTTTTCCCCTTACAATAAAAGCAAGAGGCTCCAAAGAGCCTCAATCGCTCATCTGTTATCTTTTGTGTACCGGTAGATCTTGCATCAATGGTTATTTTTGCTATTTAATGTATACCGTCGCAAATTTTCTCCTTAATATTGACCTGTACAGCTAAAATATGGGATCCTGAACCCAAGTAGATATGGGACTTTTTCATCGGTTGCTAGGGACTTTTCCATTGGCTGCTATGGACTTTTTCAATGACCCTGACCTTTCTTTTTGACTTGTACAGGTAAATTATAAGCTCCTTAACACAAATATATATGGTCGCTAGGGGCTTTTTCATCTGTTGCTAGGGACTTTTTCATCGGTTGCTATGGAATTTTTCAATGACCTTGACCCTTGACGCTCCATTTTACTTGCTACTATTAAATTTATTTCAAGTAATGCCTAAACATCTGTGACGATGTCAGACCATTATTTTATATTTACATGTAAATAATCTTTCAAGGGCAAAAACTCCTACAAGGGGTCAATTGACAATATTGGTCATATTGACTTATTTGTAGATCTTACGATGCTGGACAATAAAATAAAACACAAATTTATACTAGATACCCTGAGGATCTTTCAGCCTAAGTTTGGCTGAAAATGATTTTGTAGTTTCAGAGGAGAAGATTTTTAAAAGTTTACAAAAGAAGACGAAAAAAATGTGAAATGTTGTCTTTAAAGGGCAAAAGCTCCTATAAGGGGTCAATTGAACATTTTGGTCATGTTGAATTATTTGTAGATCTTACTTTGCTGAACATTTTTGTTGTTTACAGTGGATCTTTATCTATAATAATATTCAAGAAAATAAACTAAAACTGCAAAATTTACTTAAAATGAAAAAATCAGGGGCAATAACCCATCAAAGGGTTGACCGATTCGTCTGAAAATTTCATAGCAGGTAGATCTTGACCTGATGAACATTTTTACCTATGTCAATTTTGCTCTAAATGCTTTAGATTTTGAGATATAAGCCAAAAACAGCAGTTTACCCCTATGTTATATTTTTAGCCATGGCGGCCATGTTTCTCTTCGGACAAGAAAACAAAACAAAACCTTTATTCTAGATACCCTAAGGATCATTCAGACTAAGTATGTCTGTAATTGGTTCAGTGGTTTCAGAGGAGATCTTTCAAAAAGTTTACGACGGAGAGACGGACGACGGACGCCAAGTGATGGCAAAAGCTCAAATCTCCTTTTAGGACAGGTGAGCTAAAAAAGCATGTTCATGGATATTTTAAAGATTATTTTCATACAATTTTACAACTGTTATATGACTTGTACCCGTTTTTGTTTGTTCACACGTAGCGGTTGATATAAATAGGCCTCCCAAAACTTTATTCACCTTTTCTCATGACCAAAACATATTTTAAGTAGTCTTTTGTTTTCATGTCTGTGTCTCTGATCTTATATTTATCGACAAAACAAGCATGAAATTGGTTTTTAATATACTAGTAACTCCATAATGAAATAGCAAAGAATTATAGAAACTATGGAATATCCTCTTATGACAATTCTGTAAATAGATTTATGGATACCCATAAAACCGGTTTAACCCCACCATAGTTATGTGACTACAAGTCAGACTATCCTGACTCTCTTCATCTTTTCAACATTTTCATCTGCTCTACAGCAGTTTATTTTGGCGTTCCTTATTTTTAGCCTTGATCAAGGCTAATAACTAACCGCAGATTATGCAAATTAAAATTTATTTATAGAATACCAAAATTTTCATCCAAGAGGTTTTGTGAATAAATCTACAGATAAGATCTTAAGTGAATTTCATCACAGGGTATTATGTTCAACTAACATCAACGGTCGTCTTGGTTGGCAGTCAGGAATACTGTATACAAATTTTGAAGAAGACAACCTAACGACAATTGCCTCAAAGTTTGGTTCAAGATAGCTCTCAGACAGGAATATGTTTAAATGAATATTTTTCCATAGGAAAACCGGCTCTTGGTTGTATATCCAAGTAATTGGATACTATTTTAGGGAGGACCACCTAATGACAATTGCTGCCGACTATGGTTCAAATTGGCTTAGTGGTTTCAGATAAGACCTTTTAATAGCATCTGATCTGACGACCATCTTGGGTAATCTGAAAGAGGACAATATTTTAAAGGACAAAGACTACAAATTTAAATTCCAATTCAAATTGGAATAGTAATTTACATCAAGATCTTTCAGGGATTTTTATAAATAGTTTCCTTTGTTAAACTAAGCCATTTCGATATCTGGATATATTTTTGAATGGAGATCCCCCCAAGGACCTTTAAACCTAATTTTGATTTGAGTAGTGTCAGTATAGTTACCGAGGAAAATAATTTAAATATTTTTTCTGCTGATTGTTTTATTTCTACCGTAGTAACATTGGCTTTATTGATTGGAAGAAAGTTTATTTACAATTGATGACAACAGACACCAAATGATGGAAAAATCGCTCATTTGACTCCAAGCTCAAAGTGTAGTCCTAAGTGATCTTAAGAAGATACAGTTTCACTAGCTTTAGATGTTTGAGCAGACACAAACAAAATGATCACCTTTTCGAACAAGTGAGAAAACCTCCTGGACATGACTGAACATGAGTACAATGATGTAATACATGTATGGGGGTGTTAATATAGTTTATTATGCAGTCTGGAAACATGCTCATGGGATGGATAGCTGTACAAGGACCCCATTTTATATTTATTGATTTTGTTTCAGAGTTGACATTAACTACATATTTCCTACCCAATTACATTTTTAGAATCTATTAGTCCAGTCAATCTAGCAAAAATGGACCCTAAACTCAAACTAATTGCAACAGAAGAAATTAATGTTTTTTGTATTAGGAAATGTACAAGGATTAACCAAGAAAACATCCCCATGTAATGAATGAAAGCAGATAAAATTACAGCTGAATAAATTTCCTATTGGAATTTGCACTGAATAAAGGGAGATAACTCTGTAAAAATTTCTTTAAATTTGGCCAAAACCACAACAAAATAATAATTACTGGTTTTTTTTTAGTACAAAATGTTTTGCCAAAGTACATGTTCAGCATTATAAAATGGTAAAAACAATTATTGTAACAGACTTTTGATATTTTAATTCAAGTTTCTAATTAGATTTTCTCTTCCTAAGATCCCTCATTTCCAAAAATAAATTAGGATATCAAGTTTATGTAGTCAAATTTTTATGAAAATATAACTAGTACTTACACTTTTTGTGGTTTTAAAAATTCTTTTAACCAAGAAGCAATTATTGATATATAATAAAAAATAGATAATCATCAACAAATATTTTAATTATTTTTTTCAAAATCGCCACACGGTTCAAAGTAAACATTTTCTCTGATATTAAACATGTCAATACAATCAAACTACAAATAAAATTATGAATATTCTTGTATCATAAAAAGCAGAATATATAACTAAGTTAAATTAAGCCAATTTAGTCCATGGAAGTATCTTTCTTAACAAGACAAAAACCTAGTTTTAGCAAGAGTTACCTCCCTTGTTCCATTGAAAATCTTGTAGGAGATTTGAAAGTTTAATTTTGAAGTTTTCCATGGTGCAAATTCCCGGACCTTTTTCTGTGTATATTTAGGATATACTTAAGCAATTTTGATTCAAAATACCTTCTGTTGCAATTAGTTTGGGTCAAATTTTATTTTGACTGGACAATATCTGGATAATGAAAATAGTCAGGGAAAAACTGTAACAAAAAAGACATTTTAACTTTATTATTTTTAGAATAATCTATTGTGCAATTTAAAATCTGTATATACCAGGGGACATCAACTTTACTTTCTGTTTCTGTGGTTTCAACAAAAAGTACCTAGACACAATGGAAATTGTATTACAGTTTAATAAACGTATCATTAATGTAAAGCTAAATTGTGCAAAAATATATGTATCTGTATAAAAATCAAGAAAAAAAATAATAGCACTAAAAAAAATCTAAATTCTTATATAAATTTTAAATTATCACAGATAATAACAATGTAAATTCAAAAATGGAAAATGTAAAAACAATTTAAATATCACATTAAAAATTTACCTAAAAATGCATTTTATAATATCAAAAACACTCTACTTTAAAAAAAAACAGAATTAGCACTATAAGTAAAAGTATATATGTGTATGCAAAATTCAACCATTTAATAAACTACAAATACGATTGTGAGAATTGTTTGGTAGAGTGGTTTCACGTAGTAGATTTTACTGTTTTTTCAAAAATGCATTTTTATTCCATGTAATCATGACTATAGGAGTTTTGACTACTTATTGCAGTATACGTTTTCATAGATTTTATTATATTAATGAACTCTGGCCAAATTTTCTATTTTTGTTACAGAAAACATAATACTGAGAGGTTTAACATCCACATTCAATTAAATTTAGTCAAAGTTTGGTTTCTATTTTCCCTTTAATTTTAATGAAAAAGATAATCTCTTTTCTTCTACTAGTAACTATACATTATACTGATCTAGGCTACTGGAAATATGTCAATAATGAAAAGGAAATGCATAACCATCCAACCAACATACAGTTCCAACTGATTGGTATAGGTTAAAAGTTTTACTGCAGATTAATATTGTAATATATTAGAAAGTCATAATTTGAAGCCTTCTTTTTCGGCATGTTAGCATAGTAAAAAGACTTTTTTGTTGAGCGAGTGTAGCAAATGGGCCAAAAGGCTTCATAATTTTATAACCAGCTAATATCTTAAAAAATGTCTAACTGCAGTGAACTCAATATGCTTATCATGTTCTTATTAGCATTTTTTCTGCACCATTTATAGATTTTATTATGTTTTTTTTCCTGTCTTATAACTTAGGGTCAAATCTTGATAATGTCAGGGCAATCACAGGGTGTCAAGTGGTCCTATATTCCTATATTTCCTGGCAATTCCTATATCTCCTACATTTCACTGAAAATTCCTATATTTTCACCCTTTTTCCTATATTTTGTAAAAAAAGTTGGAAAAAAATATATTATAAGAAAAAGTATTAATTTAACATTTTTTGAAGGACACCACAAACAATCTGAAGTCATACATGTAGTTCACTTCATTAATCATTTCATACTTTTTCTCCCTCAATCAGTTAGTTTACTTCTTTAATACTTTTTATTCCTCAATCAGATTAAAATCATATGATGAGAACACACTTTTAAAATATTTTCTAAACAATGAACTTGTACCTGATGTAGCCTATAAACAGTAACCCAGTCAGAAAAAACAGCCCTAAACTAGATGTAATGTGAGCCATTTGCTCACTAGTGATACCCCACTTTGGATAAGGTAGGAAAAAAAACGAAGTCGTCAAACAGGAAGTTGATGTCAAAATATCAAGTGGCTTTGACGAGAATCTGCAGAGAAAAGTGTGACTAAAAATCTAGTTACGGATGGATGCACGCAGATGGAATCACAAGCATAAAACAGTATACCCCCTCTCCTTTGGAGTTGGTGTATAATTACCCCCATATCTGAATTCTTAAAAGATTCTAATGATAAAAGTTTTTCCAGTAACAAAATTTTTGACAGGTTCTCAAGTTATTATTTAAAACATCTTTTAGCAAAATTGTTTCCTTCAGTTGTTGTGGAATACATTGATTGTCAACAAATTCTGGTAAATCATACTTTCTCCATTTTCTGATATAATCTCTACAACAAACAAGGAGACTTTTAGGAATTTCTCTTTCATTTGTTAACAAATGTCTTATTTCATCACTTTTTGTTTTCTCAACCATCCAATCAAAAGACGATCTTTTTTCTAGATGAACTTTGTATCCTGAAAGTAACAATAGCCAGACCATCTCAGTCAAATTTTTACAAACAGCTGCACAGAGCAATGATCTATCTTTTGGTAATTCTGTCGGATGAAGTATGAAACCAGCCTCATTCTGATCTATATTACCTAACTGATCATTTATATTTTCGTATGTAGCCACAAAATCTAAAGAAGCATTTGCAGCCAATAATAATTTGGCTGCTTTAATGTTTCCAGAATCAACTGCCACATAAAGAGGTGACATTGCTGGTTTACAGTTTGAAAGTGTATCTGTATCAGCACCAAGTTCTAAAAGTGTCTTTACTGAATCAGAGTCGTGATCAAACACCGCTTCATGAAGCATGGAATATCCATCTCCACTTAGTTCGTTCACATTAAAACCTTTATAAACTAACTTTCTAATGACATTAGATCTGTTTATACCATCTCTTCTGAACAATGCTTCAATAACCAAATGTTTCACGTCTTTCTTACGAGGTTTAATACATCTAAGTCTGTATTCATTTTTTATCATTTTGACAATGTCATCATAATCCATCAATACTGCCCAATCAAGAGCTGTAAATCCATTCAATTCACTGTCTAACTTAATTTGGTGCTTCAGCAAAATTTTAACCATTTCAGA
This sequence comes from Mytilisepta virgata, assembly GCA_028015205.1. NCBI lineage: Eukaryota > Metazoa > Mollusca > Bivalvia > Mytilida > Mytilidae > Mytilisepta > Mytilisepta virgata. Next base: position 16,233,212 of record CM051520.1, on the reverse strand, counting down.
ATCACTTCTCAATACGGCCAAGTGAAGTGATTCTTGATCATATAATATGTTGGTTCCATGATTAAAGTGAAAACCTCTTTCTAAGAGTAACTCCAGCATCTTTTTATTACCTAAAGAAATAATTAAAAAAAAACAGGAATATTCATAACATATTATTGTGTATAATTTGTTGCTAATGAATAAAATATGTGTATTTGGACAACAGATGTGACATTATGAATATATGACAGAGAATCCTGCTCAAATGATAAAAGCTGTCATGAGGTGAGATATTTTTCTATGTAACTAATGCCTCAATGAGACTGAGAATAAAAGAACAGTAATAAAAGTAGTGTTCCTTTGCTTCAGCTTTTGTCACAAGCAAGTAAAGATATTGTATGAAAAATTTAATCTTCACAACACTCCTTCCTATACTGTTTTTGAAACAAAATTACATTGTATTCCCTCTTTGTTAGATCATTTTTAAACATATTTAGTAGCTTGACTAAAAATTGTTAATTTTACAGAACAATTTTTTATACTTCGTTTTGGGGGCCAATTATTGCTTGTCTCTTGTGATGGGGTCTGTTGCTCCTTTGTTAAAAACCAGGTGCAACACCACTAGCAGTATTCAAATCTTTCCTATGTTAAATCCTCAGGCATGTTGTCTTATTGAAACTTACTTCCAAAGTCCAAACCAGAATAATAAAGTTTACTTACTTAGTTTAACAGCTGTATGTAAAGCATAAGTTTGAAATTGTGGCATAAAATATCGTCTGGAACTAAGAACCAACTTTAAGAGTTCAGCATTGTCCGTCTGCACAGCTTTACAAATTGTAATGTTAGTTGCTTTAAGTCCAGCTTTAATTAACATATCAACCATTTCAACTGAGTTGACTTCAGCAGCACAACACAAGGCAGTTTTACTTTGATTATTTATGTATGTTTTCTTGATGTTTTCCTGAGAAAGTAGAATAGGCACCATGTCATTAGCACCTTCTAAAATTGCAAGCATTAGACTAGACAATTTATTTGTACAAGGCATACAGGTTGCATTTACATCAGCACCTAATGAGAGAATAAATTTGAATACTTCTATATTTTTGCTTAAAATAGCTGCATGAAGTGGAGTAAGATTCATTGAAAAAGTTTTCTGATTTACAGACAAATTTTGCCTGCATAAAAATTTTACTACTTCCAATTTCTGTAAAACACATGACAAAATGAGAAATGAGGTTTTTGCCTGACGAATGTATGTTTGATTACATTTACTTTTCACATGACAACATTTTCCATGGAGGATAGAATCAACAATTTTTTCATTATCAAATATATGATTGTTATGCTTGACTTGTTCCAGCATGTTCATACACACACAACAGGGATCCAGGAGATAATCTGAAATATAAAAGATTGAATGATGTAATAGGTTATCTCCCTTTGCTTTAAGAAATCTATCTATCAGCATTCATATGCATTATATCATTATTTTTTTAATATATACATGCAAAATGCTACAGGCTGTCTTTATCTGTTGGTGCAAAATTTTCTTCGCTTCTATCACTTTAAGATGATGAACAGCAATAAAAAGCAGTGTTCCTTGTTAAACGTTTGTGATATACATCTATACATAGAGATAATGTGTCAAGAATTAATCCATCATATCCCATCTTTCATGTTGTAAAATAGTAGACAAACTGGAAATTTAAATTGATACAAGAAGTTGACAGAAACTACCTTTGAGATGTCATTTGTAAGAAATGCAGAAATGTTTTGTTGACTTTTTTTCCTGATTTCCCTCTTCATATTTCCACATTTTTTCATCCAGTTCATACTCTACAGATACGTACTTGTTACATTTTATGCAATACAACAGAATATATTGTTATCAATTTTGTATATTCCATCACTTAGGTTTAGAGCCACCTCAAAGTGACAGTGATATGGATGAACGGATTCCATACTACACAAACAGTTGACTCATACCAAGGCAGTTCTTGCTTTGCTTGGGTGTGCAAAAGTGTATTATTTAGTTACATTACCATATCCAAATTGAAAATCCAGTAGATCTAGGTTATTTGACAAATTTGTGATGATAAGTTCTTCTGATGACCTAAATAACGATCTCAAAAGGTGTACAATCCTCATCTTCTCATCAATTTCCCTGCAATGTATTGATTTATCTCTGTCAAATGTTCAACATTTCAATTGCAAAACATACCAAATAGAACATGTACAGAAAATTAAATCTTCACAAGATAAAGTACTATATATTTGTTTTTATTATATTGTGCTGGGATACCAGTTTTTGGTGGTTTTTGTGGGTACACATATGATGAACTGACCACTTTCTGATTCAACATTTATTACCTCCCCTGATTTCTATTGTGTACTGTGAAATTTAATATATATGTACAGATTTCTATCTCTACAAGTGTGTCAGGGAAGATAAATCAAATGAAACAATTGCACATTTTCTAATGTACTAAATGTATCAAATGAAAAATACTGAAGTTTTACAAAAACCTTGCAGAAGATTGATTGATATCCTTGAAAAAATACATGTAAACAAGTCCACATCCAAATACAGTGCAACCTGTCTAATCTGACACACTGAGGGACCATAGAATTGTGTCGGATTGTACATGGTGTCGAAATACTCAGGTTTTATTTTTGAACAACACAAGTATGCACAAAAATATCACAGGAAATAACTGTGTGTGTGTCATGAATGTACATGTATGACGGTTTAATTTAAATCGTAAATCTTTTTATTAATCCAGCAGAATTATCGGCATATTGCTGGTTATAAAATTCCTTCTTTTTTAAAATATCCATACTTCTCGCCAAGTTGTTTTTGGGTTAATTTTGGAACTTTATCAGAGTCTTCAATCAAATTTAACTTTTCGTCTAAACTTAAATCCTTTCTAGATCATTTTGGTGAAGGCGAAGGAGAGACATTTTCCAAAATTCTCTTTTTATATTTAGATGTCGTAGCCATGTTGTATAATACTTGAATGATTTTTACAAAGAAACTGAAAATAACTCACATTAAAAGTTTTATTTTTCATATAGGTAAACCTACCTGTAACCCTTAACGAGCCTCAACTCACCTTCCGATCTATAAATTTGAATGTACACAATCATGTCAATTTGTTTGACGGTTCAGTGATCATGATACATATTAACACGTGATAATTATTTATTTTAATTGATTGATTAGCAGATCAAAGGGTCAGATTAGACAGGATTAATTAGGTATATAATAACAAATAACATCGGGGGGACTTGAAAACAGTGTCGGATTACGGAAGTGACAGGTTTCAGAATACACAAGTTTTTTTTAACAAAGATTGTTATAGACATTTTTCGGGACCGGAAATTTTTGTCGGATGTCACAAGTTGTCGGAATACTCAGGTGTCGGATTAAGCAAGTTGCACTGTAGTTCTCTGAACTAAATTAGTGCTATTTTAGAACAAGAGGCTCTCAAGAGCCTGAATCGCTCACCTGGCAAACAATGCACTATAAACTAAATTAATATATTAATGTTTGTTGTAAATTAAACTGAGTATTAAAGGTCACGTAAAATGCTGAAAATACCTTTAAAAGCCTTTCAAGAACCTCTGGAAAGAAATGGGCATGAGTTCTCCCTACGCTTGATTAAGATACAGTCATGGTCAATCTGATGATTCACAATACAAAATATAAGCTTTAATTCATCTTCAAATACAAGTATAAATCTTTTAGTCTATATGTTGTCTTCGTTTTTAAAATATTTCTTAACTCAAATATGAAATAAGAGATAAATTCTTCATACAAAATCTGTTTACATGACAAATTCCACAACAAAAGAACAACACTTTTAATAAAAGCAATCTCAGTCACATTTAGACCTTTTAAAAAAAGGATAAAATCTTGTAACCTATTATTAGATCAAAATTCTGCTCTAGCAACTAAAAATTCAATTTTAGCTTGTATGTTGGGAGCTACAATAAACTGATTACATATCATTCATATGTTGTCTCACTGATGTATTCAAAATATCATTTCATTTTTTTCACTGAAAAGAAAACCAAATATTAATGAACCAAACCTAATATCTAATTGTCTCTCCATTTCTGTTATCTTCCTCCAATGAAGTCATATTTTTCTAACAAACGTCACCATGCTAGTTCTTAGGTACCACTCTTCTCCAAATATGAGCAAGATCAGTGAACTGTATGCTGCTCCAAATCCAAAGGGTAAATTGTTAGAGCACTTGACATAAATGAGTGGATAGACTTCCATTTAGAATAAAACATCATTATTTTCCTGAGAAGGACAATATTAATAAAAAACTGCAAAAATAAGCGAAGTGACACTCATGTCTTTTGACAAATCACAGTTTCATGCAATTCATATCAATAAATTCAAGAGCAATTTTCTTCATTCTTTAGAGTTGTTATTTTCTTTAATCAGAATTTTTCCTTAAAATTCTTTATCTACTTTTAAATCATTCTTTATATTGTTGACAATCATTATTTTTTTATTATTCATTTTTAAGGTCTTTATTCTCTTTTCAGTGATTTTAGGCCATTTTTTTTATCATTTTATAAACCCCATCCACACCATCATGTTCACTTTTGTCAAAGGCAAGACACTATGTTCACCAGTACCTCGAGGGGTATACTTAATGTTGTCAAAAATGCCTGAAAACTGTAAAGAAAAATGTTGACCTGTTAAATTTTGTCCTCCTGGACAAAATATCATGATTATCTATTATTGAATTTTGTCCTTGTCTATAAAATTTTGTCTGGAGATGGACTTGATTTCATATGTAAGTTTGTCCTTTTGAGGCTATATCTCACATGGTGATTGCTAATATGCTGTTGGCATGGCCAATAATGCGAGCACAGCAATAGCCTAGGGCTTCCAGAAACTCATTTCCTGTATCACGATTCTGACTCTAAAATTATAATTTGAAGCAAGTTATTTCCCTTACTTTACTTACTTTTGTTTCCGGCTTACAAAACTTTTTCTAGCCTTAGTATGTAACACAATATGGCTGCCCCCATTAAACAAAGACTTTTCTAAATGACCCATATGTAGAAAATGCATATGCTCCTATAGCGCTCACTATGATATATTGATTTTTAGGACAATATTTCATGACTAGCTGATTATCATGAAACTTTGTAACCTATAAATGTAAATAACAGCAGAGTCATTAAAATGTTTTATTTAATAGGAAGTAAATGTAAGTAATTAAATTTAAACATAAAATTTTTGCACTATCCACAATGGCTTGCAAGAAATTTTTTTTTGTGGTCATGGACAAGGAAGTTACATTGAATTACATTGGTTTTAAAACAATGTCTTTATGAAAAAAATGTATGTTTGATTGATATACGATTTGCATAAAGTCACTGTAGAACAGAATTAATAAATGCTTCCATTTGGGGGACATTTTTTACCATTGAATACTGTCAAGAGAAAATGGTCCAAATTAATAACAAAGGATATTATTTCATAATGAAATTTTGTCCTGGACAGTATTTTACTATAAAAAACTGCCCACGGACAATATATCACAGTGAAATATTGTCCAAACTGAATGGACAAAATTTCATTGCGAAGGACAATATTTCATAATACAATTTTGTCAAGGGCAGCATTTAACTGTGAAATACTGTCTGTGGACATTTTTTTCATAGAAAATTTTATCCAGAGGACAATATTTCATGGAGAACATTATTTAATTTTACAAAACTACAACCCATGGTAAGAAATCTTTTAGCTATGAGGCAGCTAGGGGTATACTTAATGTTGTCAAAAATGCTTGAAAACTGTAAAGAAAAATGTTGTCCTGTGAAATTTTGTTCTCCTGGACAAAATATCATGATTATCTATTATTGAATTTTGTCCTTGTCTATAAAATTGTGTCTGGAGATGGACTTGATTTCATATGTAAGTTTGTCCTTTTGAGGCTATATCTCACATGGTGATTGCTAATATGCTGTTGGCATGGCCAATAATGCGAGCACAGCAATAGCCTAGGGCTTCCAGAAACTCATTTCCTGTATCACGATTCTGACTCTAAAATTATAATTTGAAGCAAGTTATTTCCCTTACTTTACTTACTTTTGTTTCCGGCTTACAAAACTTTTTCTAGCCTTAGTATGTAGCACAATATGGCTGCCCCCATTAAACAAAGACTTTTCGAAATGACCCATATGTAGAAAATGCATATGCTCCTATAGCGCTCACTATGATATATTGATTTTTAGGACAATATTTCATGACTAGCTGATTATCATGAAACTTTGTAACCTACAAATGTAAATAACAGCAGAGTCATTAAAAATTTTTATTTAATAGGAAGTAAATTAAGTAATTAAATTTAAACATAAAATTTTTGCACTATCCACAATGGCTTGCAAGAAATTTTTTTTTGTGGTCATGGACAAGGAAGTTACATTGAATTACATTGATTTTAAAACAATGTCTTTATGAAAAAAATGTATGTTTGATTGATATACGATTTGCATAAAGTCACTGTAGAACAGAATTAATAAATGCTTCCATTTGGGGGACATTTTTTACCATTGAATACTGTCAAGAGAAAATGGTCCAAATTAATAACAAAGGATATTATTTCATAATGAAATTTTGTCCTGGACAGTATTTTACTATAAAAAACTGCCCACGGACAATATATCACAGTGAAATATTGTCCAAACTGAATGGACAAAATTTCATTGCGAAGGACAATATTTCATAATACAATTTTGTCAAGGGCAGCATTTAACTGTGAAATACTGTCTGTGGACATTTTTTTCATAGGAAATTTTTTCCAGAGGACAATATTTCATGGAGAACATTATTTAATTTTACAAAACTACAACCCATGGTAAGAAATCTTTCAGCTATGAGGCAGCACAGGTGTTGAACTCACTTTCAAATGAGTCAGAACAATGACCTCATTGATCAGTTTAAGAATTATATTAATAGCTGGTGTGGTGGCCAAAAATGATACTGTAATTCATGCAAATTTCAACCTGAGCTGATATAGCTGATGCTTTTCTTGCCTTAGTTTGTGTTTTGCATTCATCTAATTTCTGTCATTTATTTTGCTTTTTAGCTTATATTCTATGTCTGGATATTGCTTATTTGTGTTTTATCTGCCTGTATGTCAATTTTATTGTCATATTGTTGTAAATATGATAGTTGGTTAAAGAGCTCATGTTTTTATTGTTAACTGTATATACTATGTTGACAGGTAATTCGGCGCATTCAAATCATTTTCATGTTAATGCGCCGAATAGGACGATGCGCAGAATTACCCGAAATGACTGTATATAAAACAACTTAAAATAAAATTTACTTACTTACTTAAAATTTTAAGTAAGTAAGTAAGTAAATTTTATTATAAGTTGGTATATTATGGCATCGAATTTACTTCGAAAAGCATGATATAATACAACTAGCAATACAGTGAGAAGGGAATATACTGGGTATTTCAGAGTGTATCCCCGTGAAACTGGTTTTATATGTCATTGATTCGTCTTAAGGTTATTTTCGTGCAAAAATTTCCCTTATCCCTTTTGGGATTCTGTATCCCACTTCAAACCACAACTGACGTAGGGTTTTAAACAAGTTTAACATTTCGTAATAAGTTTCAACTTCAGAGTTCATTTGCCTCTTTTTTATTTAACTCCCGAAAACCCACTCACAGATGCCACAATGAAGCTCAACTCATGAAGCCTGCATGTACTTGTTTGCTTGCCGACCATTCCCTCAATCGTCTAGACGCTTCGTCTCTATGATATTCAGTGCGATGACAAAAACGCTTTTCAGATTGATTGGGCATGTACGACTAAAAAATGTGCGTTGCAAAATTTCTCCACGGAACCTTTAACTGTTTAGTGTAAGGCTTTCTCTAAGTTTCATACTGGTCAACATACAAAATTTTTCTTGTACATTTGAAAATTTTTTGAAAACCTCCCAAAAGCATCTTTCCAAATCAGGGGTTCTAAGGCCGGTTCGTTTTGATGAACTATGTGTACTGATTCTGTGAATAAAATCCAACTCTGGGCCTATTTTTTTTTGGTGGGGGGAGGGGGGGGGATTTGTTTATTCGATTTATATATAAAACATGCCTTCAGTGTCCATAGGCGGACAAAAAATGACAGTATTGAAATCTGATATTAACAGTGTTTGGTAAGTGTTTAGGCATATATATATATATGACGTGTTTCTAATTTTTGTCCCCTTTCCTGGTATTTTTGTAGTGAGGCAAATACAAATAAAATTGAAAAAATTCAAGAGCGTGCTTTAAGATTTATATACAATGATCATAAAAGTTCATATTAAAACCTTTTAATCAAAACTTCCTTCTTTAAATGTACGAAGATTAAGAACTATATATAGTTTAAATGCATATGGTATACTGTGACACGAAAGAGGACTTTAGGATACAAGGTTATATTATAATTAAAGTCACAATTTTTCAAAAGTTGACCCTTGTGGACAGTGATTACAACATCCAAGAACCTTCCCGGGAATTACGGGGATACCAAAGTTATAATATGCAATTTCGAACAGTAAATTTTGAAGAACCAATTATTAGCACTGAACGTGATATAAATTAATGGATGAACTATTTGATTTTGAAGGAGACATTTTAAACGAAATTAATACTTATAACAGCATGTCTCATACCCAGACCTTTCAACATTTTCTGCTAAAATAAGCACTAAATGGACCTGAAATACTCTTTTCAAAAAATCACGATTAGTGTACAAAATAAACACAGTATCCTACATGAAAATATTTAAAATCAGTACAAAACACAAGAAAAATCAAGCAAACAGTACTACAGCGTACCAATCAATCCCAGTTAGGAATTTCGATGTTTCAACAAATTCCTTTCACAAAGAAAAAACTAGCAGGAAGAAATAGTATTGTTATGAGAATAAAGAATGTTATCTCAAAGGTAGCTTAGTGTACAAAATGTAACAGGTGATAGAAAAATCACTTCCTTCTATAGTATGTCTTACGTATATATGCGTCATATTAAGTCTAGGGAAATAATTAGGCTAAATGACTAGCCTTATTAGACAGCAAATAATATAGGCAATCGAAAATAATTTAACAAAATTCAATTTGTGTATGTCAATATTGTGTTAGAACGGTACTATTTAGCCTTTGTTTGAGCATTTCTTGAAACTGAAAACCTTGTAAACAATATCACCATCAAACTCCCCTTTTAAAAATGTAAATGGCACAAAGTGTTCAGAATAAATGCATAGGATGACAGAACTCGGAAATTTTTCGATTAGTGTTCGATAATTGATCTTTGTTGTATTGATTTGTGAAGCAACCAGTTGTTGGGTAGGTCATGCACATGAAAATCATCTTTACTGAGAAAGGGAAATTCACAATACTAGTGAAAAATACGACAAACGTCTCTTAATATACACGGATTTTAGTGTTGCCTCCAGGAAAAGGACAACTGTCACTCTAACGGTTACATTCATTCGAGTTGAATGGAAAAATGGGTGGATTGGGTTAAGAAGAATTTTTTTAAAAAAAATCCCAGACTATCAACATGTGTTCAAAGCGAAAAGGCTTAACATAAATACTAATGGTGTTTGTTGATGAGAAAGCGAATTCATATGATTGATATATCCCAGCAAATGTGCATTTATTGTATTTATTATTACTGTAGATACCTGTAGATAAAACGTTTTCGTCAAACCTGGCTACAAATAAATATGAAAACGAAAGGATGTGGGTAGGCGTCAGTGAGACGACTCATTACATGAAAAGACATATTTCATCTATAGGTGACCAACGCACTAAATTGTTCCAAACATCCAACAAATCAAAGTAAACACAAATCTCAAATAAGCACACTTTCTACACAATAAACATATAGCAATAAGCAGACAAGAGCCATTTGAATTACAGGGTTCTGAGTAAGGACAGGCACATAATGGAATGTTTTAGACATTCTGTTAATATAGTATGTCATTGAAACATACCCTTTAAATAGGGTGTGAGGTATAATAGTCAACATATCACAGTTGAAAAATATGTATTTATCCATTATATTAACGAGAATAAGATTTTTAAATGATTTAGACGGCTCGATCGTAGATGTGTTCAGGGTGACCGGAAGTGACACCATTCTCGTATCCGTTTTGATCTCTTGAATTTCTTTCATTCTTTTCATATCCCGCTATTTTTCTAGAAAATATAAAATGAAATAAATAATGCTATACAAAATTGTTGAAAAAGCAGCACCAACATTCAACGTGTCATTTTCATATTTTACTGCATGCTATTTTATAGTCGGAGATTCCTCTGATATCTGTATTCTTTATACATGTAAAACTTGATACGGCATGTTTTATATCATAGAAAAAATTATGCAGTTGACTTCTGTTATCTCAAACTCTCTTTATTCAAATTTGTAATAAATCAAAGTAATAAGTTGATGTCAATACTATTTTGCGCAATAGTTGCTCCTGATACATCAAAATTCTTGTTATCTAAATCTATTATAATTATATCACTTTGAGAAAACAAAAATCGACTGTATTGATCACGTGTGTATTCGGATAACACGTTCAAGCAATGGAGCCCGCGGTGTCATCCTTTTCTCAACTACATCCGATCTTGTATACTCATGTGTTGGTACATATAAAGAAAATAAATCATAATAAAAATGATGTTAATAAGTATAATCAAAATATTTTCATAGTCGTATAGAGGGTAGTACCATGAGATATATTTGTCACATTTCGCTAGTAGCCTTGTCCACGTAATGATATAAATGAACATTTAGGGAAAAACTTTCACCATTATGATAACTTTTAGAACATGAGCTAAAACAATATAACTATTATCTTTTTATCAAAAGAAATTGAGAAAAATTAGCATACCTTTTCTGGTGCAGACAACGACAACATAGCAAGATTATAACGGAACATAGAATTAATATCACTACACTTTCGGACGCATATATTATTACGTTAAGGTACTTCAACTGCTCCAAATAATCAGCACAAAACGGTCCTTTAAATCCCTTTTCACATCCTTCTGTGCATTCCTGTGATATAACATCGCATATTTGGTTTTTACATGTTTTTGAACATGTGTCATAGCATAAAGAACCATTAGTTCGCGCACATTTTCCGCAGTTGTTAACGCATGTGTTTTGGCAGTATTTTCCCCATCGATTTCCTAAGCATCCGTCGTTACACCTGCATCCGTTCGGAATATAATGTTTTCCATGCCTACACCCGTCACATTGAAAACAACTGGATTCTTTTTTATAATGATGTATTGAGCAAGCTGTGCAATATTTACCAGTGTATCCATCTTCACACCCGTGTGTACATATTCCTGTGTCAATGTCACAAATTTGATATTTACAGCTTTTATTGCAAAAATCATAACACATTGATCCATTATAACGATCACAGATTCCACAATTTGCTTCACATGTTTTTTCGCAGTATTTTCCCCAGCGAGTTTTTATACACCCATCGTTACATTGACAACCACGACGGTTGAATTTTTCATTGTTTTTGCATCCAACACAAGGAACACATTTTCGATATTCGTTCATATAGTTATCAACACCAATACACTCAGTGCAATATTGTCCTGTGTAACCCTTTTCACACCCAAAACAAGCACCTGTGTCTGAATTACAAGTTTTGTTTTTACATCTGACACTGCATGAATCGTAGCAAATATCTCCATTATTACGACTGCACAGCAGACACTGCCCATTACATTCCCTTTCACAGTGTTCTCCCCATCGCCCCATTCTACATCCAAGAGGACATGAACAATCGACAATGGTCTTATTTGGATTAAAGATACAACCATCACAACGATGGCAAGCACAACATTGACCACCGTAAAAACCTTGGAAACACTGGTGACACCATCCACACATTCCCGTTGTTTCACACTTTGCACAATACCCTGTTTGAATAATCTTTGAATTTGAATTTACGCTATAAATAAAAAGAAAGCTTAGTATTGGTTTGAAAAGGAGCATTATTAAGCTTATGGGTACATTCATCTAAGCATAAAAATAAAATTGAGGAAAACAATTTAAACAATTTCCACTGATAACCACAAAACTGATAAAATAAACTTGTAGTCAAGTAAAAGACGGATATAATGAGCAAGCTAAGCAATGTACACCAATGAATCTTCACATCCGTTCTCCCTTCATAGAAGGGGAGACATAATAACGCGAATAACATAACCGACGAGTCGTAAATCGATCGTAATTTGCTCATCTTGTACATATTTGAGTTGCCATGGGTATAATAAATGTACCCACCAAAATGCAAACACTGGGGTCTTTTTTTTATATAGAAACAAGAAGTTATGTTCTGGGTTAGAGTCTGTGTCAGATTTGAAATTTTGGATTAAAAAATCATCTCCTGCTGTTATTAAAAAAAGTTATTTTCACTTGATATTTAGACCATTAATTTATGGAAATAAACAGTAACTAAATTGAAATGTCTACCAGAAATCGGACAAATTGTTAATGTTTTGAATGCCTATCATATCCTACATACTTGCCAGTTACTCGTATATTAATTTTCTTTCAAGTTAATAGACTCCCGACTTTTTTTTGTATGGTTAGAAATGGCAGCCAGATTTGTATCAATGTGTTTTGTGTACCCAGTCCCATTTGTGTTGTTTCGGTATATATATCTGGTTAGATGCATACATATGCGGTTTAGATTACAATGTATCTTGAAACTAGATGCATTTTTCAAATGAAATAAATTTCGATACCTTCCCTGCGTGCGATGCAAATATTTGGATTAGCCTCAATTACATGCATTAAATACCATATAACTGTACATACCTGTACGTGCATATCAATTTACGACAACACTTAATTTATGTTGTTTTATGAAAAATTATATATTAGATAATGATATTACTGTATTTGTATTTCATAGACAATATAGAAGAGAAACAAAAAAGGAAACTTTAATTTAAAAAAAGAAAAGAAAACCCTCTCACCCCCTCCCCTATATTCAACATATATGCTTTGCATTAATATACTTATCCAACGATAAACAGGTTAAACTTTCTGATACAATTTTCCTTTCTTAAATGGAAACATTGCTAGGCGTCAACATGACAAGTTAGTAGATAATTAATATTTAAATGAACAAACATAAATAAATACGTTCAATTTTACTACAAATACTAGAATTTGGGAAAAGCTTGCCATAGCTTATATTAATCCGTCTCCTTTGTGGACCATACGTTATACGTTAAGTCAAGATTAATTACTTTGTGTATTTTTTTTTTAAATTGCAAGGCGTTCTCTTGAATATCTCAAATATTTCATTAAAATGAAACTTAAATGTATTAGTCTAATTTTTGTTTCCAATAGCCGTAATTAATTATTTCATTTTCAACTGCTGAAATGTCTAAAATAATTTACAAAAACAGTTTTTTTTTCATTTTTTGTGTGCAATTCGGTGATTTTTGCGTAATGTATGACTTCACCACAAACAAATGTGACGTTGCTGAATATGTGCAAGTTCTGTTTCCAAAAGTTTGAAAGATGTTGACTTTTTGAGATATACCTAACTGTTATATGATATGTACAGAATTGTATTAATCTTTGGATTTTTTAATCGGGAAATCAGTTACCGAGGTATGTGGGACACACTCGTACAATATATCATGGGGGCTCACTAAAGACTATGTAATTTGGCTATTTGCTTAGGTTTTCAAATGTTTTGCCAATGAAGGTGAACATGAAATTTGATATATGACTATATCTGTTTAATCTATTTTTGATATAATTCTATTTAACGAGGATTACCAACAGCCAACGGCTACAAGCGGTTCTCCTCAATACATATGTACACACACTGAAATACAGTTAGTATTTAGCATTTAACAATACATCAATATATATCTTCAATAATACAAAACAGTATATTGCCCCCCTTCTCCCCCCAACACACGCACACACAATCACACACAAAGTCAGATTAAAAAAATAGTATTTACATGTAGAATGACGACTTAATATCTTATCAGGAAAATCTTCCAGATGGCTTAATATATTTGAATACGTATTTAAATAATTCGAAGTTTGTTTCAGTCGACAAGTCATCACCCTCTTCAATCAGAATTTTACTTATATAAGATGGACATAAATCTCGCAACATAGCTATATTCAGATCAGGACATAAACTATTTTTGACACCAAGTAATAAATTTATTCTAGGGTTTCTATAGCGATCGCAATGAAACAAGAAATGTTCAATGCTTTCAATTTTGTTTTGGGTACACTGAGTACAAGTCTTGTAAGAAATTAGATTGTAGTTGAATAGGTGGTGGTTTAAGCTACTCAAACTTAGACGAAGTCTTGTATGGATGGTTTTTTCATAGCCATATCCAAAGGAGTAAACAGGTTTAGTACTTACTCCTTCAGATCTTGTAAGTAGATTTTTAAAAGTACATAATGAGGTCGCAGTATGAATATCCGGTGAAAGGTTATTCCAGTCCCTAATTGATGCCAAAAATTAGTTATAAAAACAGGCAGTCCTAACTCTAAGCGGAATTAGTTGTGATCGTCTTCTAATATAATTATTCGTAATATGGTTCAAGAGGGGGTGCATGGTAGTCAGATAAGAAGGTGTCAAGTTGTTTTTTTATTTTATATAAATATGAAAGCCTATGTACTTTTCTACGTATCTTTAGGGTTTCTAAACCAACTTCTTTCAATAAAGTTTGGGGTTTAGTTACCCTAATGGCACCTGTTATAATCAAACAAGTCCACCGTTGAACATTTTCAATAACGGTCGATTAAATATCCGAACAATTATCATATAACGTCACCATAATCCAGGAGTAACGGACAAAAAACTTTTAAAGTTTTTTCAGACAAAATCTTTGCAAAACTAAACAAATGTCAGTGATGTGTTCTGACCACGTCAATTTTTCGTTGAATATTAAACCAAGATGTTTATGTCATGACACTTGCTTAATTATAACATTATTTAAATAAGTGGTGGCAAAGGACGTTTTAAGGATTTTTTGGAAATGACCAAGTATTCTGTTTTGGTCGCATTAATACTAACTAGCCATTGTTTAGACCATGTATTTAAAATTTCAAGGTCACGGTTGAAGGTAAAAAAATCATATAAAGGATCACATATTTCTCGAATGAGCGAAGTATCATCAGCAAAAAGTTTAATATTACTCAGAATATCACGCTTTATATCATTTACATATACCAGAAAGAGTAGGGGACCTAAAATAGACCTTTGAGGAACACCAGTAGATATTATTTGAGTCGAGGATGAGCGACCATTAATAACTACACGCTGTGAGCGACCAACAGATAATTTGCAAGAAGATCAAGTAATTTTCCACTTATGACAAATTGTTAAAGTTTGAAACTACGCCTGAATTCCAGACTTTATCGAAAACTTTGGATACATCAAGAAAAACAGTACAAACATCCTTACCCTTATCGAGACTCTTATATATCTCATGGGTTATAGCAATTAACTCATTTACAGTTGAATCATTTTTCTTAAACCCTGATTTTTTTACAAATTAATAGTTTAGTTTAGTTTAAACATATTTATTTGCATAAGATAAATTCGGATTAGACACGAGTTATACAAACTCACGTAGTCTTCTCCATAAATGAAATATAACATACAATTAATCGGTACACAAATTAATAAGTCGTGCAACACACAAAATTCATATAAAGACTTATATATAATTTTCTCGAATATTTTTGACACACTGGATAACAAGGCTATTAGACGATAATTACACTTATCAGATCTATCGCCTTTGTTTTTAAAAGCTGGACACACAATTGAAATTTTCCGGCTAGAAGGGTAAATTCATAGTTGAAGCGATAGTTGAAAAGTCTTGTGAGTGGTTTATAATGAGTCCGCACAATACTTAAGAATATGATTTGATATACCATCAGGACCACTAGATTTGTTAGGATTTATCATACCTAGATATTTAAGGACGTCTGTTTCATGCGCTTTTACACTATGAATTCACACCTCTGTAAGATAAGATAAAGGTGGGAGTGCTGGAAATTAAGTACTTAATTAGACATTTGACTAACACAAAAAAAAAGTTAAAATTTTCGGCTTTCTCTAGATCATCCGAAATAACTTTGTTATTTTCCTTAAGCGGGTGAATAACTCTGTCCGAATTCGCACTCAAAACTGATTTGCAAAGGAACCAACATTTTCTCGGGTCAAGATTTTATTAGAGAGTGATTTGACAAGTTAATCTTCGTATCTACGTTTCGCTTCTCTCTTCAGGCGATTTTATGATATTAAGTAGTTTGTCTTCGTCACGATGAACGATGAATCCTCTCGAATTTTTTAAAACGGCGATTGCGATTACGAATTGCTCGTCTTACTTCGTTAACCATCCACGGTTTATCATTACGCCTTATTGTCACGAGTTTGTTGGGTATAAATTCGGCAGAGGTTGTGATAATCAATCTGTTAGTATATGAGACAATGTCATCTATATCATCACATATATCATATGCAATGTCAAACGGTGGGTTGCTAAGGGCAGTATTTAAGCTAAGAAAATTAGTTGCATTATAATCCCAAACTCGTTGCGTGAAAGCATGAGTCTATTCACCCTGAATTAAGCTTACAATAAATAGTGCAATGGACAAGATTAAGTAACGGCGGTTTAACTCCGTGATCCTTAATATCGATAAATATTAGATCCAACAGGGACGCCCAGTCATCCATATATCTAGTCGGTTCATTAACCAGTTGTGTCAAGTTATAAACCGAATAATCTGTCTCTTGTGTGGTTACATTTGTCATTTCATATTTTCTTTTTATCATTTGGCTATTTATTTTTATTTTTTTGTGCCCACGAACCTCATGTTCTTGATTTGTGACTTCTGCATTAATGAGGGGGGGGGGCAAGGGGTATAAGTGTTATGCTGTTATAGGGCAAATAAATTCTTTGTTATCTGTTATTCCTAAAATATGTTTGCTGTTAGCTGTTATTGTCTTATTCCTTGTTAGCTGTTATAGGACAATTATTTTTTTGTTATCTGTTATTGTGAGAATGAAATTGCTGTTATCAGTTATTGAAAATTGGAATGTTAGAATTTCGACAGCCAATTTTAGGTAGAAATTGAAGATCATTGAAAATTGGGTCCTACCACTGCTAATATAGTGCTCCTTACTCGGAGAAGGATTTCTGTTACATACCCGTCAAAGAACATCACTTAAACATACGTTTCTTTCCCCTGTTGTTTTTGATCCTCACCAAAACATGGATGTGCCAGAAAGTGAGGCGACAAACCAAGATGATAGTCCTGATAGCATTATAGAAATTCTGAACTCCGTGGTTTTCAACCTCCTCAATTAATATTTACCATACTTAGTTTTTTTTTTGATACTCTGTTAAAAAATTATAAAATTATTCTGGTCGCAATGTTTTATGATTAAATGTATCTTTTTTTTTGGCTTTCCGAATTTTAGTCAACAGAATATGTTATCAAAACTTGAAATATACATTGTTCATATCTGAGTTTAATAATTTTTTACTTTCTGTTGTTTGCACAAGGATAATACTCAATGTTCAATCAGAATATACATACACTTGTGCACTATATGTTTCTTCTGCGTAATTCCAAATTCAAACAGGTATATACAAACGAACAGATGTTTAAAAAGGTGAGGCAGTCCGAAATAAAACCTTGTGATTTTTCCTACTTAAAAATAATATTCTTTATTTTAGATTCTAATCCAATGTTGTTTTTTAACCTGGATTTTCACTGGATAATTTTGAAAATTTCAAGCCATCAATTCTGCAGTCAATATACCATGAGATGACGACACTTGCAACTTGTCACTTTCCTAATCCAAAATTACGTTTGTTAAAAAAATATCTTAACCCTTGTATTAAAATTGTGATAGTATTAAAGATGATCGTTGGTCTAATAGGATAGATTAGATAAATAGGATTTGAAATAGGTGTTTTAGTTTAAGAGAACGAATAAGCAAGAAAAAAAATATAGGTTCATGTGCTCATTTTAGAGCTATAAGGCCTTGAAAATTTGCAGGAAATGGGGTTTCTCTGGATTTTTCATTGTCTTTGCATTGGCAACTTCAGTCTCTCAAAAATGTATGAAAAAATAACAAGGATTTCATAAAATTTTGTCAAATACCATTTTAAGGTATATATGATTGAATTATAAAAGAAAAAGTAGGGGTTCATGGGCAAAAAATTTCATGTTTAAGAAATGGATAAAACACGAGGATTCCGAAAATCTGACAAAAAGACCAAAACATGAGCAGCGAGCATCCTTAATATATTTCAACATTTTTGGCATTAGTGACCTTAATTTGCAACCATCAAATCCACAATACTGTTTGATCTTTGGGCATCTTTAAAATAGATTTTACTGATACACAGTAAAGATTAGTAGGTTCTAAAACGAGTTCAAAGTGAACTCGGGAAAATCTTAAAGGAGTTTTTAAAATGCAGGCCTTCACTTAGTGGAGAGAAGCAGTACGAGGGGAAAGACGCTGAATTTAAAAAAGGATTGGAAGATTTTCCAGTAGTACACTTTTGAACGAGTATACGGACATATGTACCTATTTCTATTTAAAGTTTCCTGTACCTAAGTAAATTCATTGTCTACATGTCAGCTTTCAAATTTTGCTTTCTTATTTTAGTTATGATCAGTTATTAAACATAAATCAACATACTTTTAATGATGTTTAAAACTAGCTGTTATTAGCCATTTTCAATTTACTGTTATCTGTTATTGATTTTCATTTACTGTTATCTGTTTTTATCACTTTCGATTCCTTGTTATCTGTTTTAAGCCAAATCAATTTGCTGTTTTGCTGTTATTGGACCCCCCCTCGCCCCCTCATTAATTATTCGTGACTTTGTTGTGAAATGGTTTCTAAATATAATGCCATGA
The DNA here is from genome assembly GCA_028015205.1 of Mytilisepta virgata. Taxonomy (NCBI): domain Eukaryota; kingdom Metazoa; phylum Mollusca; class Bivalvia; order Mytilida; family Mytilidae; genus Mytilisepta; species Mytilisepta virgata. The sequence goes on along the minus strand of CM051520.1, from coordinate 16,214,229 downwards.
CTAGTACGACTTTTATATATTTTACATCGTCATAATTGGCCATCAATAATGTGTATAGTGTAACTATTTTTGTCCCATGCTCTCTCTACAAACGGATACGTCCAATTTTGATTATACATGTACCTACTTTGATTTAAAAGGTCGCTTTTCCCTTCCGTTCAAGTAAACATATTCTTTTATCAGTAAAATTTATATACAATTGGATAATCAGGATAGAAAGCTGGCGGAGGACCAAGAAACCCGGTTTAATCACTATTTTGTTTCTGTAGTAGTCATGATAGTTATAGTGTAGTTTTTTGGTTCGTGTTTAATTCACTCCATGACCATTTTCCGAGAGGCTGTGATGTTGATTTTTAATTGGTGTGTCATTATTAAACTTTCTTGGGATTTCTTATCTTCATTAACATACCAGCAATAATAAGACTGTCATCACGATTATTCTGCACAAATAGTCAGAAATTTTCGCATGAATTTATTATTGCATTTGTTATTTCGTTGGTCTTGAACACAACTGATGGGCGGTAAATTGACAAAATGTGCACATATTGCGCATCAGAATTAGTATCATAGAATATGTAGTTATGCGAAATTCTATTCAATGTCAAACAATATACTAGCACCAGCAAGATCGGGAGTGCTAAATACCCTCATTCTGTCGAATTTTTCTCAATAATGAAAACATCGCAAAGTTGCTGAGTTGTTTAAATAATTATAAAATAAAATAACCCATTTAATACGTACAATGCATGGCCGTTGCTTTTATGTTTGCGTGATTTATATATACTAACCATGAGGAATGTATGAATGAATGAATGACATATATATCATGAATATAATGGAATGTGAGATTTTCTTCCTTCAAGGAAAAAGAATATATTATTATGATGATTATATCACCGGGAAGATTTGGTTTATTTTATTTTGGACATATATTTTGATAAAAAGTTTATTTTGTAATTTTATATTTTGAATATTTTATTTAACAGCATTATCATTTTGGGACGGTTACTTGAACATTCGTCAATTTATATGTTTAGAATTTAATATTTTAATGCTCTTGTTATTGACACTTTGTTGAGACAGAAAGGTATTAGTGACAAATATTCTTAAGGTATAAAGCTTAATATGATTAATTGATAAAGACATAGTTTATAATGTAATTATAAATGAATATAATGCTTATGTGAGAAATAGTAAAATATAAAGACATATACATGTATTAAGGTGAATTATTATAATTATGTCTATTATTTAATTAAGATGAATATTATAACTAAATGTCAATGTCACAACATATCTGTATACTGTTAAGTTTGTTTCATAAGGTTATACATATTGTTGTAAAATTGTTATGAACAGAGACATCTAGTTATATCTTGGATTCAGATTGTTATACTGATACTTTCCGTTGTAACCATTTAACATTTGGACAAGTCAATAAATTATTCATATCAGATATTGGAGTTTGCATCAGTACATTGAAGTTGCCAGTAACCAGTTACGATACCAGTCACAAGTATTTACAGAGACCCGACCCCGTATTCCTCCCAGCCATAATATTCTTATGTACAATGAGTGCGTAGTCATGTTATCTGAATAAAATGTCGTAGATGAAAGATTTCCTATTCAAGTTATATCAGTTTAAAACAGAGCATATTTGATATTACCTGTGGCCTTTGAATATGTGAAAACAGACAAATTCACAAATTGATTCTTGATACATTTGTTTGCTTCGGTATACATAAAATCTGATGAGGGTTCGATTAAAGTAACTTTATCCAGGAATGACAGAAGACAAGTAGTAGTCTAGATCTTGATTTGTTGTCTTCATACCTTAACATACTGATTTTAATTGAGTTATTTGCAGTGTTTAAGTATTGCACATAATAACTGTCATGGTAGATCTCCTTAGCTGAAATTTGGCTTCCTATTTCGGTATTTTTAGTTGAGTACTTCTTATTTAATATAAGTTTGGTTTTTGGTCTTCCAAATGTTTCGGTTTTAATGCTGCTGATGAGAGGTAACTCCTTGAAATGCGTCGTATACAGCATAGTATAAATTTACTATATCTAATATTGGTATCTTTGGATTGTTTTTTTTTTTTTTAACATATCTCAGTCAATGAAAATAGATGGAAAATGTGTTACGCAGCTGAATATATTTAAATAGTCTCTATATAGATATATGTTGCGCATATAATGACATAATTCCAATCAGTGGTTCACTGAAAGCTAGACAACAAACCAGTTAATCTTTATGGTGCATTATATTAAATTCACATATCTAATAATTATTTTATAGATAGTGAGAATGAACTTTTTTATTTTTTTTATTTACATGAGTTTTATTATTAACGTTTAGGAACAGCTTCCATAATTTGATGTATACAGTCAGTGACCATGTTGAGGGTACCAACACAGAGATAGGTTCTGTAGATGTAATGACGTACTCCTGTTCCGTGTGGTCTCTTGTAAAATACAACGTCCAATTTCCCAGTTGTCGAAGCGAAATTTCTCATAGTAAAGAAATGTTGAATATATGTTTCTTTTCTATCCGTATTTTGGCCTGGTGGTGTATATGCACCTAAGGCATATTGGTGGTCGTCGGTTGTCAAGATAACTGGTAACCTAGTTGAGTGATAATTTTCGGCAAGCCTAGTGTTGGGATTGAATGAATATGCTTTAGTAAATTCGTACGTCATATAAACTGCTGGTGCTTCCATTTGTATAAACTCGGCATCCTGAGGCCATAACCCTCCGATAGTAAAATTTGAAATGAATTCAATGCAATTTTTTATTCCATGCGTTCCTACTGTGACCTTTTTCGAAAATGGATGGTCATATCTTGCCCTATAACCGTGATGGATTGGACAAAATGCTCCATAGTGACAGTTATGGTGAGTACCTGATGATGGTTCGACTCCTTTCCAAAATGCAGGATGGTTCTGGAAAATAAAATATGTTGCAGAACTTGTGACATCGTTTTTTTTTGGAAGCCATTTTGTGATTGCTCTGTGATTTTAGCGGTTGCTCTAGCTGATGGAAGATCATCCGGAGACCGTAAAATGTTATTAATGTTTTGTCATATTTAACCTAATGAGATATTGTCTTATTAGTCCGTCATTCTTATGATGTAAAAGTATAATAAATGATGGAGGAGACAACGAAATAGGAAGTGTGAAAAGGTTGGGAAATGGTAAATACACACCCGTCACAGACGGTTCAACCCAATCTCTTACAATAACGTCCTTTTATCATATTTCAGTTGATCTCGACAATATCATGACTGACATTCAAAGTATAAACTATTAACTTTAGACCTTAAGAAGAATAATTCTCATATAGATGGGTGTTGCATCAGTGGTTATGTGCATGGATATTTCATTTTACCGATGAAGGTTACCAATTAAAAAATATATAATAAGGACTATAATTATATTTTATACATACAAATATTCTATATCATTAATTGATGTTAACAAAGAGATATTAGATAATTTTTATACCTGACTTTCCATAATATTGCCATTGATATGAACCCAATCTATATGAGAGTGTGTGGTGTCCTTATCTGAATCGCATCGTCCCCCAGCTTCTGTTGGGTTGTAGCATTCTGTGTATGTATTTGTGTTGCATGCCATTTGCATCTGTCTTCCGTGGTCTCGAGTATTGATAAATTCTTTATTGTTCCACGTTAAACTATCTATTGCTCCTCCAGTTCGTTTTGAGGCACTAACATATATTCCATTATTAATGACAGTCCAGCGACCTTCGTATTCGTGGTTGCTTGATACGAGACCAAAGCGATGTTCTTGGCGATGGAATTGTAGGTAGTGTAAAATAGCAGCTGTGTAGTTATGGCCAAATGCTTTCTGTAAGTCATGATAGCTGAAAAATATAGTTTGTGTTTTTTATAATTGTATGCTCATTATAAGCACTAAGCAGAGTGAACACTGATCAACTTGGCATATATAATGTGAGTTGTGATTCAAGTTTCAGATTTATATCCCGTGTAGTTGAAAAGATTTGACTCATTTACTGGATATATCAGGAAATTCGTTTTCGCTCATAATTCTGTCCTTGGAGTAAATATCAAATTTTCTAAATCTTCGGCGCAATCTACATTCAAAGTGTTAATAATAATATTATAATAATTATGAAGCATTTATAGAGTGCCTTATATAATATTAAAACTACCCTAAGACGCTGAAGATGTAAAAAATATATATAAAGACAGAATACAATATAACAAACCAATGTAAAAGAACAGTAAAAATACAGCAAAATACATAAAACATGAAAAAGAAATCAGACAACTAAATCGCTGCTAAAAGATGCTTCAAAAATATACCAGTCGGACGAATAAAATTCGAATGAAAAAACAACAATTACAATACTGTTGAAAAGAATATAGACAAAAATAACAACACCCATCAGATCAATTAGATAAACATAGTATACAAACTGAAAAAGAGGTCAAATCGCATTATTCAAATTAGGAAAATGCAATACGGCAAAAATGAGTTTTCAGCTCGGACTTCAAGATTCAAAGAGTTTTGCACTGTTTTAAACTACATGTATCTGGCAAGGTGTTCCATAGTTTGCTGAAAATTAGTCAAATGGTCTTTGCCCATACGTTTTAGTACAAATCTTCGGATTCGTACAGACATACGTGCGGCGAACAACAAAGACCGAAACAAAGTTTATATTCAACAAATTAGATCAGAGATCTTGTGTCAGGTTTTTCGTTTTTGATAATTCACCCCATTTGACTTTTTGCACGTTTTCCTATTATAATGTACCAGACACAAATTCATGCCGATAAGGGGGTTACAATTAATTTTTTGGAGAGAGCAGGGGGAAGGGGATTGATCCAAGCAAAATATGAATGTGTGAAGTCAGGAGGTTTGTGGGAACGAACCCTGACTTGGGTGGATACATTTAATTGAACATTCTAATGGATATCTATTGCCGTAACTTGTTCTCCGTCGTCCGGCGCAAACATTCCACTAAATATCTTCTTTTAAATTATTGACATATTAGGACCAAGATTAGATAGGATGGTCCTTTGCTGGTTCTAACCAATATGGCTAATGTTAGCAAAATTTGATGTAGAAAATAATTAAAATGCTTTTCCCTGAAACTACTTGCGTAATTGAGACAAAATGTTGATGAAATGGTCCTTCGTTTTCACCTCTCGAAATTGTGTATGGGGTCTTTATCTTTGATTTATATGACCACTGTCACTTAAAGTAGGAATAATCAGCTGAACACATTTCAAAATATTCTCTGAAATTGCAGGGATAATTAAGATTAAACTTTGTTGAAATGGTCCTCAGACGGCCCCCCTTCAAAATTTTCTTGGTGTGGATTTCTTAAAATGATATTGTTCATGCACTTTCTTTGTATGGTGTTTGACATATTAAACCCAGGTGGCCGTTATTGGTTCCTACGAGCCTCTTATTTCTAATTTAGTGCACAAATACCCCAAACCTGTATCGCTCACCTGGTTTACAAATAGCCCACAAAATCTCATTTAAAGACTAGCTTGTCTATTTTGCCCGTTGAAGATGAAATGATAAATCTTTGTAGAAGACCTCAAACACATCATTTGTACCAATTAACAACGTTTTGGATTTGTTCAATTTGGAGGACACTTTGTGAGGACTTCACAACAGTTTCAGAGGAAATGATTTTTCAAATTACAGCCAATCAGAAACAAGAACTGCCCATGGCGACCATGTTTTTCGACCAATCAAGATAAAATGAGGAATATTTGTAGAGGACTTCATTAACATCATTTGTACCAAGTCACAAATAAGTTGCACTTGTGGTTTCACAGAAGATGATTTTTAAAGTTTCAACCAATCAGAAACAAGAATTACCCATTGTGGCCATGTTTTTTGCCGGATCAAGTCGAAATGACGAGTTTTTATAGAAGACCTCACAAACATCATTTGTATCAACTTACAAATAATTTGCACTTGTAGTTTCAGAGGAGATGATTTTTCAAATTTCAGCCAATAAGAAAAAAGAATTGCCCATGGCGGACGACGGACGCCAAGTGATGCCAATAGCTAAAAACTTGATTCCGGCTGCAACATGTATTTAGTCCTGCCTTTTTCGCCATATTATGTCCCCTGTCTTTTTTCAACAAACTGTGGAGCGTCGCACCCAGTAAAGTAGTTGGTCACTAGACAGGTGTACGTTGAATCATATCTTATATAAAAACAGCTGACCTATTTCATTGTGTTGATAGATAATAGAGAGAATACAGAATGATACTACCTCTCATACAAGTCGTTTGACTAGTATGGCTAAATAATAAATCCGACTTCCAATACCAGACGTAAAGCCAAATTCCAAGGGAGAAACAGTTTTCTATGGAGTGTGGAAAGGAAGTATTCTTGCCTACTGGAAATTCTTTTCGCAGCATGCTTAAGCCCAAACGTTTTTCAGCACCAAACTTTTTAAGAAGACATAATAATGTTTAATTGGAAATAATATTAAATCCTGCATTTTTTCACCACATATTGAACCTGCCCTTTTCATACTAAAGTCGATTACTCCCTTGCCCCCAAATTTAAAATCAAATAGTTATTCCCCTGTCCTTAGATTGTTTTGGCTCTATCCTTTCGGTCATTTGGCATTTTTGAATTTGCTCTTCAATTCTTGGATTATTGTTTTGATTTCAAATATTTAGGCCCTGAGCACAACTGTTGAGTCGTAAATCAACCAAATGTGCATCAAAATTGGTATCAAAAAATTTATCCCAAATAGTGAAATACTTTAATGGTTTTAATCTGAAAGATACATAATAAATTCTCTGTGGAATATTGTCTATCAAATATATATTTACACACTATTCATCTACAACATACTAGTATGAAAGTTTCATAAAATATAAATTTGAATACCAGTGTAAATTTTTCATATGTGTACATGTGAGCGAGACTTAAAGAAGGCTCAAATATATGTTTAAAAATGAAGAATGGAATATTATGAGGGGGGAGGTTATATAAATTCATACCTAGCAAGATATTGCTTCGAGTGAAACTGTCCAGATCCCTGCCATCCTGCATTTATACCATGAGTTAGCCAATGTTGTTTAGCCTTTTCTGGAGTATTTACTCCACTTGCCAGTATTTGGTGGTGATTATTGACATAGAAAACTGGGTCAAACACTTCAGGAGAAGCTAGATCGTAACCATCTGAAAATACAGGTTTTTATGTACATATTGTAAGTTTATAATTAAGTCTCCTGAAAATGCACGAAATTACCTTCCATTCAATTTGAAATATCGGTGAATAAATTGATTGATTTCTTAAGTGTATAATGGCAAATATCTCATGCTTATTTAGGAAAATGGTAAGTCAATATATCATGCCATAAAGTACGTGGAACGCGTTTGAAGGTGGATAATTCAGATTGTCACTGTTAAATGAAGAAAGACTAGCAAGGGCTCTGTGAATTACTTCTACAACAGACTACCTATACTATGATCCCGAATACCACACAATACGTCAGAATGTATCCACCCAAAAGAAAAATCCGAGTCATTATATTTTGTATTTAGCTGAAAGTTTTAAAATAAAGCTTAATGTGGTTGATTTGCAGGCGCCTCGGATTTTCGGATACATGTATATTTTTGTAGGCTCTTATTATCCAAAACATCTTTAATAGAAAGTGTACTAATACGGACGAAGACGGACGCCAAGTGATGACAATAGCTCACTTGACCCAAAGTGTATGAGAATTAGAAATCAGTAAAATGTACAATGAAACTATGTTTTAATTATGCTTCTACGAAATGGTTTACTTATATATATATATATATATATATATAGTAATTTGCAATAACTCAGACGCAAATGAACGGTGATTCTATTAATATACTTCTTCTACTAGTCATGCTTAGGGCTTTACCCAGGAGAACCACTGTAACCTCATGTAAAGTTCAATACAGTACTAGCACTACCATTGTCAAAATGAGATATGGCTGTTGTACCATACGAAATAAGTCACGGAAATTATTAAGGTTGTGTTTATAAAATGTATATATACTAGTTTCATTTTCCTTGTCCAGAAAATTCAGAGAGGTATTTATTTGGGATTTTTTATAACCTTGTGACTTCCTAACGACATTATTTAGTGACGAACTTTTTTAAACCTTTGATAGTTTATTTATAGTTAATACACTGTTATGTATATTTCCGTCTATATTGATCACTTACCGGTGATTTGGTTGATATTAAATAAGACAACCAGATATAAACAAACTCGCACAGCAGTCATTTTAAAGTATGCATGTCCTCTGAGTAATGAAATTACAGTGATAAGAAATCCAGAATTTAACGAGACTATTGTCGGATTTATCTTGACATTTGAAGGGAAAGGGTGAAGTACTAGATTTATTATATACATTCGTGTCTTCAGTGCATAGTTCCGTACTTTCTTATCTATTCACCTGAAATATCTCAATCTGATCCGTCACAAGACCCTAATATTATGTAAATATAAGGCTTCGCCCAATATCGCACATTCTGCCGATACATAACAATTTGTGCGATAGGCGATAGATTTGATAAGAGAGCCCACTGTCTTTTATCATATTTATGACGGTCACATTTTTATATTGCTATTGAAGCTACGACTTCGGGATGGCGAATTAATTACAAATTTAATTTCACAAATTTATATAAACATTACTTAAACAAGCATAATATCACCTGTAGAAATTTAATTTTTCAAAAGGTATTTCGTACTTAGATAGATATGTTATATGAATAAGGCTGTAAAATTTAAGAAAAAGATATTGAATGCTACGGAAAGGGGTATATACATAATGTAATAATATTGTTTTATAAACATGGGTTAAATATAGATTTTCATATAAATTCTTTAAAAAACCGAGTTTTTAATTTTATTTATTTATTTATATCTTGTGTTTGAAATCCGCAATGATGAATAAAATAGTATGTGTAAGCGTCGTAAAAAAGCTAGCTATCAGTTAACAACAACTATTCGTTAGACAACGCTTACTTGTTATTTATTTGTTATCTCTCATTTCAAGTGCAAAACTACTTTGAAGTTTGTTGTTCCTATCTACAGTTTACTGATGTAACCCTGCTGGGCCTCGGTGGCCGAGTGGTCTAGGTAGTTCGTCATGATTACCAATGATCACTAACCTGTCAACACTGCGGTTGTGAGTTCGAATCTCACCTGTGGCGGGGTGTGTTCGACTCCCGACTTAATTGACAAGGATTGCCAATTTTCCTACCGAAGGTCGGTGGTTTTCTCCGGGTACTCCGGCTTCCTCAACCAATAAAACTGGTCACCGCGAAATAGCCAAATGTGCTGAAAACGGCGTTAAACCCCAACTAAACAAACAAACGTAACCCTGCTGATATAAATAGCCCTTTCGGCCCCTTGCCAATACAGAAAAAAAACATATTATATACATTTGTGTCTTCAGGGAAAAAAGCATAAAGAATATTTCACTTCCGATCGATTCCGGAGTTAGATAAGGCTTCCGGTTTATTCACATCATGTCGTCTGCGGGCGAAACTAGCGATGTATAGTTTGTTTGATTTTAAAATAGCATGTAGCGATCGACAATAATATAATTTGAATCAACTTAAGCATTTTGAAATTCTCTTATAAAAGACGATCAGCGTGTTGTATCCGTCATAAGAGGACTACGTCCGAATTTTAATTTCTTAAGAAACCTGTATAAAGATGTTCTTAAGAAATAAAACGTTTGTTTTAATGAAAGATACAAACACCCAACTTTTATTAAACAACTATACCGGGATTGTAGTAAATCAGTTATGTTTAAAAAGTGTAATGAACTTGTTGTTTATGTATTGGTCCTGTATGGAATCTATGGCAGCTGAATAGGCCCTTGGCCCTTGGAGACGCGGGCCAATACAGCTACCCAATGCAGAAACCGCCAGTTAATAAAACTATACTTATAATTCCTTAAAGACTGTGTCATTGCTATTAAATCCTTTAGCCAGATAATAAACTTTTAAAAACCATTTGGGTAATGGGTCTTTCCTTTCTTTGACAAGACTATTCCAAGTCAGGACCTTGCATTTTCAGTATTATCTCTTGTCTAATTATCACATGTGTTCCTCATGCATTATTGTATCTTTCTGGAATTAACTGTATACAATAACTTTAATGAATGAATTGTGGTTATCGGATCCATGTGATGCTTACGACCACCACAAGGTATCGTTATAAACCATTCAAATTGAGTAACTTTTCACACAGACTGAATAACCAGAAGTTTGGTAGAACATTTTCAAAGCTCAAAACATTTAAGCAAAAACAATGACGTTTTGTACAGATCCGGACGTGAGGAAGTACCCAAAGTAGTTTTTTTTACAATTATAATATGTAAATAGCGAAATAATAACAATTTGTTAAACCTTGTGGACACGAGTGATAGTAAAATATCATGAATGGCTCGCAATACGAAAAGCGGACCAACAGCAATATTGACGAATGTTATTAAGTCAGTTTTTATTTTTAAATTTGTAAATAATATATATTCTGTGCTACCAATTTTTAAGCTTGTGCCATGTGTATATAGCTTCCCATTTGGAATCAGTGTCATACAATGCTGAAAATATTAAAAGACAAAACAAGAACCCAAAATGTTGTTAAATAGATTCAGATGACAACACCACAAATAAGGAAAAGCGAAAAACCATCTAGAGACAGAGCTCTTTACGAGGGAGATACTTCCTTGCCAATTTTACTAAATTTATGACTTGCTATCAATTTTTACCTAACACCATTATGTACAGAATTGACTTCTCATGTTATGATGGCACAGATTATGGAACAAGCAATGTGAATATCACAGTGGGTCACTGCTTGTGTGGTACCAGTAGCAGATGCTTTATATGCTCATTTTGGAAACTTTATTTCAGGAGAATATGCCCGAAACCGAACACATGAAGGCGATCAGTAATAAAGCATAACATCACGGGTTTTATGCATCCGCTAAGCTTATAAATTTTTAGCGATAATACCCTTAGCTTTGTAAATATTTAAAAACTAAATAATTGGTTTGATTTAACAGTTTACACAAATTATGTTTACTTGGACACTATAACATACAAAGTAAAGTATTTATTGATAGGATAAGCAAACAAATAAATCTGAATAAATATGAATTTATTGTTAGTTAAAGCAATATCAACATGGTGTGATTAAATTTCTGTTTATTAAGTATGTAAACTAGTTATGTCAAGGTATTTTGAAATTTACATGCAATAAAGTCGAGCGATGAGAAAAAATATAATTTTCTAGCACATGTATAAGATTTATATGGGCAAAAGAATTACTGTAGTAATAAGATATCGGAGAAAGCCTACACGATCACAGTAAAGAAAACAAAACCAGGCGAAAACAGTTACACAGAGAACTTATATCGCTAAAAGAATACCGAAGAGACAAAACAGTGGGAGAAGTCCATAAAACCGAAATCCAAAGACAAAACAAACTCAAGAGAATGGAACATAACGAACAAATGTCATAAAGATACATGTATAACTACAAAAATAAAAAATTATATAATAAACTAAACAGAATTAGAAAAAGACAACATAGAAACTAAATACCACTAAAAACAGGAGTGACATCAGGTGCTCCTGAAGTGTAAGCATGTTCTGCTGCGTTAAGGGCACCAGTTACATTGCCAGTGAGTAAAATCCAGTGAAGAGTCAAGTCCGGTAAGTGGGTGTACATCCAGAGGATTAAAGATAGCATAATAAACCGAACAGAATTGGAACAAGACAGCACAAGTGGATTCCCGCCAAATAACTGGAGTGGCATCAGGAAAAGTACGCATATGCGTCCGTTTCTTGAATAACACAATTCACATTAAAGTAAGTAAAATCTGGTATCAAGTCTAATGAGGTGTCATTTCCAATAGACGCGTGAAATCCAACTAAATATACCTAATTTCATTTGTGAGATCGTGATCACGACCGTAAAATGTTTGGAGTAACAAGACTAAATACAGATTTTTGTGACAGTGAGAATGACTTATACTTATATCTTGTCCGAATATTTTCAAGTTAAAAGTGTTCCTTGTGGAAAGGAGTAGGGCCATTTCCCCCTGTATTTGTTTCACTCATAACAATTGATTCTTTAATCTTAAATATTTACCTACTTTTTATCGTATTGTATGCAATGCTATTTCTGTTAACAAACAGAAATCGTATGCTTAATCATGTTAATCATTAGTAAGTTCAAATTTTCTAACCGCAGAAGTCGTGTATAAAGGCGATTTGGGTCAATTTGTACTACTTTTTGGAATATCACCAATAAGGAAATTCAGAACCAAAGCCATTCTACTGTCATATGAAAGGAAATACATAAACTGCCTTCCAGCAAAAAATTCGCTTTAGTTCTGAGTGTCATTCACGTTAAAACACTTGAAGACGTTAATTTTGCAACTATTTGTTAAAACTGGTATGTAAAAAGGTTTTGGTAATTTATTTTTTAGATGTTATTGGCAAATCTTTAGAGATTAAATACCAGACAGTGCCGAAAGAATTTTTGAAAGGCTTTAGGCAAGTTTTTGAAAATGGCGGTAATAGTGAAATAAATATAGGCGAAAATGGTCCTTCTTCTTTAAATTCTTAATTTTACTGGTATTCTTTATTTTATCTTATCCAATTATTTTATTTGTATTTGTTATATCTCATTCATTTCACACTTCATGTTGAATATTTGTTCATCTTAAGTATTTGTTTTATTACTAGATAGTTGGTACCTATAGCTATCGTTGTTTCAAGATGTCGAAAAGCTCTCAATTTGATATCCCTGTGTTAGATATTGAATGTATCGTTAAACTTTGGCCAGGCCAGACTTTAAATTATAGATTATTTCGTACCTTTTCTCGCATTTCAGCATTATTGTAGTTCCGATACACTGAAAATCGGCTGCGTAAGATAAATTCTCTCTTTGGTTCTTAGAAGAAAAAGTGAAGAGAGGGCTTAATAAAAATTGTAATGTTATCTTCTGTCTAAAAAAACTTTTAATGAGGAGAACAAATAAAACACGCCTCTAGGTTTGATATGAATGAATAATAAAAATGGCATTGTATTGAGATTTTTACAACTTTCGAATACATTAGACTTTCTACAAGTCCACATCCAATAATGAAATAATCACTGTATATTGTATATCCGTAGGAGTCAGTATAGAATTGTTATCAGAATATACAGTAACCGAGATACATGAAGATATATTAAAAGATTAATTATATATTACAGAGGGACTTTTAGCAACTCCAGAATACAAAAACTACAACAAATATATATATTTATCCCTATTTTCATCATGATGCCATAAAATGTAACCAGATATCCTGCATTTATCATTGTTTATCTTTGCACTACGTGAAATTCCCGAAAGACCCCCTTTCTAAATTATTAAAACCTATTGTTTGCACTTTTCAGATTATCATGATGTAAATAGGATATACGACTGTCGGGCCAACGCCCTCATGGGTATATCCAATACTTATATAATGTTCACGAAAAGGATATGATAATCATTTTATTTGAATCGACTATGTTTTATGTAAAATGCTATAAAAAAAAACCCATGCATGTGATATCTTTTAAAAGTAATGTAAACATGCTATTTCATACAAAGGGTCAATTGATTTCCGCTTTATTGAATATATATAGTATTTTCCACCGGGAAGTAGAATGTATGACCCTTTGTCACAATGTGAAAACACACTATAAATTTTCCTTGTACATTCGTACGTAAAATTTATTAAATGGCGAACTTTTCAGTGACAACTGCCGACTTGACGACTGGTATAACATGGGTGCCACAGGTTCCAAATCCTATAGATGAAATTGACATTACGCTTACTTGTGTGGCAAGCTGTTTGTCAATTTTAGGAGCCATTTTAATATTTACTGTGTATTGTGTAACAGAAAACTTGAGGCCCCAAAATGACACACGCAGGCTACTAATTTATCTTACATTTTCCGACTTAGTTGTAGCATGTGGAAATTTAGTTGGAACTTTACGATATTTGATCGTGTACAAAGAACAACCACTGGAGCCTTACGTCAGTGAGTGGCATTATGACAAAATGTGTACAATCCAGAGTTTCATCACTACAACGGCAAATATGTGGTCATATTTTTGGACAACAACGATTGCTATTCATTTAGTTATCGCGCTTATATATTGCAAAGAGGGTATTTATTCATGGAAGATGAGAATATTTTGTCACACAATCTGCTGGTTAGGACCAAGTGAGTATTAACATTAAATAAAACACATACTAAACTTGCATTTTTATTATACAATGGCCCTAGCGTTGTCTTAATCATTAATAAACAACCGCTTCATATGTCTTATTATGATTCCGCTAAATGAACGGGGGATATATATATAGTGACCGGGGATTTCGTTCTTTTGTCCGTTCGTCCGTCAAAGCGTCCGTACATATATACAGCAACTATGCGTACAACAGAGAATTTATTTCATTTAAACTTTTACAAAATTTTTCTAAGTTTAAAGTGGAACCGCATATTTTATTGTTGATAAGAAGGATTTTTCTGGTTTTCCACAGACACACTTGGACCTTGCAATTTCTTCATAATATGGTTATGTAAGGGCGGTAGGCATGCCCCGTACGCAACACCCCCGAAATCAGTGACTGGATTTCTTTGAAACTTTCAAGGAATCTTCAGTGTACATTGCCATTGTGCACCACCTATTGTTTTTGATCAGACTGATTTTTGGGGTTTTCCACAGACAAACAAGGACTTTGCCATTTATTCATGCAATATAAGGGTGGTAGGCATGCCACGTCCGAATTCCTCATAAACAAGTGAAGTGATTTCTGTGAAACTTTCAGGAAATGTTCAGTGTACATAATGTACATTGCCATTGTGCACCACCTATTTGTAATCGGTCCGTCTGTCCGTTTGTCCGTCTGGCAGATAATCTTGTCTCCAGAACTCCTTGTTCATTTTTAACTTCATGCATTTAATTTCTATACGGTATTGTGAAAACTGTATGTAGATGCGCAATAAGGTTTTAGAATTTAAATTGTTAAATTGCTAATTTTTCAATGTTAATTGTTTGTTTTACTTGTGCAGTGCGGGGATTGATATCGTTTCTGATGGCACCATTTTCTAGTGTTTTTTTTTTTTTTATCAAAATGATTTTTGTGGTTTTCCAAATACAAACATAATGCATGGACTTATACATTTCTTTATAACGAAAGATATGTAATAGATAGAGTACAATGAGGACAAAAGAAGTGTCGTTTATAAGACGTTAGAGGATACTTTTTATGCACGAGTACCAAAGTCAAGGTCCGAGTCGTTAGTATAAGTTCGTAAGAACTATTCACGTTCATCTTATTAAGGATACTTCTTTTGTTGTCGTTGTACTGTATGTGACTTGTACCACAAGTCAGATACAAAGTTGTAATTTTTTTTCTAAAGGAGAGGAAAGTGTCAAACCGTCGAATAAATAGAATTACTCAATTTCATAAAACAAAAAAAAATAACGTTTGTCTTAAAAAATACGTTTTTTCTTGGTTTCTATACAGATTTACAAAAAGTTACAACGTAGAGCAAAGTGCCGTAAAACGATCGTATTTTCACATAATTTACAAATCATGACTCAAAACTAACATCGAATATAATGTTAAATTATAAACAAAAAACATAAGATTACAAACATTTAGTATTTTTTATGTAGAAAATGAGGAGGTGTTCACTTTTTGTGAAATATTTTAACTGCTAAAAATAAACTCAATGACAAAATCTTTCTTGGGTTCATTATCATATATATAGTTCATTTTTAGCAGTTAAAATATTTCACAAAAAGTGTCCGTGTAACAAAGGTTTTCAATAGCTTTGCTGTGGGTGTTATCGTAGAAGCATTTTGTGAGCTTTGCTCACAGTACTTCTAGTTTTATAACTGTAACTTGAACAAATGTAATTTCACATTAATATTAACACCGAAGTAAGAAATTTAACAATAACTGTAGTGCTAACGACAAGTTGAACAATTGGGACCAGGTGTTGCCGTTAACGACTATAATTTATCAATTCTTGCATTTTATTTCTTTATAGCTTTTTGATAGACTATAATTTATGTAGACGCACAATAAAGTTTTAAAATTTCTATTTTCAAAACTTGGAGCGCACCGCGGTCAAATTTTAAAAATCATGAAATTAAGCTGGTGTCCAAAACTTATTTTCATTTATCATTGGATTTAGTGTCGTTATAGAATTATTGCATAACATCTGTAAACGGGCAATAAGGCTTTAGATTGCTGTTTTGGGGTGCGGTGATCACTGTTGATTCGACAATAGTTTTCTAGTTATTTTATAATATCGTTTCAGTAAGCATTACGATAGCTGCATTCTGTAACGGTGCTTTAGGAGAAGATTTTTCACAGCAGTCAGGAGCATGGTGTTGGATTTCTGCTGATCTGCCAAAGAGCAAGCGAACGTTTTGGATGGCAGTTTCCGGTGAAGGATGGTTGATATTGATGTATATCATTACGTGTTCATGTTTTATTTGGATAAAGGGATACATGTGTAAAGAGGTAGGGATCTGTCAAAACTGTGATAACGTTTAACATACTGTTGTACCATTCATTAATACCTTCATACGTTCATTCGTTCACTTGTTTGTTGAACATTGTTTGTTTGATTGCTTCTTCATTCGTCTCGTTGCTTTCTCATTTGTTTCAAGAAGGCAAGTCAACATTTCAGTTTGATCTATAGAAATCACATGTCGTAATTTTAAATGCGGAAAAGGAAGAAGGACATTTTTAATTTGTTGTTAAATATAATCAAAATAACAAATTTACATAATGATTTGTTCGTACCCTTGCGAATGTAATGATTCATATCCGTCATTTGGTTAATTTGATCTGCAATATAACCAGCTTTTAGTCTCCTACAGAAGATTATTAAAACTTCACTGAAAATTATGTAGTTTATGATTTTTCACTAAAATACATCTACTAAGCTACTTTATCGCTCACCTGGAATTCATTTGTTTGTTTTGTTGTTTTATTTGGGGTTTAACGCCGTTTTCAGCACATTGTTGGAATATGTCGATCTTGTTTGGCGGTCTGGAACATTGCTTTAAAGTTGGATTCTAATTGGCTCACTGGCCTTCACAAATTGTGTTCCAAATTGCTCACTGGTTCAGGTAAGAAGATCTTCAAGTGAATTTTCCTTAGGGTCCTATGTTGAACTAAGTTCGCCTGTGTACAAAAATGGAAATTGTTGTTTGAAATTGAAGATAGCAATTGCTTTCGATCCCTTTTTAACTTCATTCTTTTTATTCATGGAGGAAAATAAATTAAAAAATTTATAGATAGAAATTAATGCAATTTATTTTACCGAACAAAAAGTTGTTATTTCAATGGAAACAAACAAACAATAGTTTATGTAATATATGTAAAACAGAAGAAAACTATGATTTTTTTTTATTTCTTGTCAATATTATTCCGATTTTTTGAGAGAAAAAAAGTTTACTCGGTTTTAAAAAAAAGTCTGGAATTAAAACTTCCATTTCACTAAATCATTTAGTGCTTGGTTACAAAATTTTGGACGTAAATTAAAGCAGTCTAAACTATTTTCTATCTATAGTCGGATTTTCAATTTACAAATCATACTACATATCTGATCAAAAATCGAAATATATAGATGTTTATAATTTTTTTATTTCAGAATACACTAAAAGAGTAAACCAAAATTCTAAAATGGGAAAAATTGCTTTATTGAAGTCAATTTACAGAAATATAAAATAAACTAATATGATTGAGTCAGCTGATTACGTCTCTGGTTAATCAGTTTATTGTAACATGAGTGTATCAAGAGAAGCTTTCTCAATTCTAAAAAGCAATGCAGGTTATCGGATACAAATCTGCAAGAGTATCACCTACGGAACATTGCTGCCAAGTTTGGTTCCATTTGATTAAGTGGTTTCAGCCAAGAAGAGGGAACTTTCATATAGGGTCCTTTGTTAAACTAAGTTAACCATTTTGGGTGGCAGTGTAGTTCATCGGATACATTTCTGAAAGAGGGCTACCTATCGACCACTGATATTAAGCTTGGTCCCGATTTGCTTAGTGGTTTCAGACAAGAAGGTTTTTAAGGACCATCTTTATGGCGGTCGACGACATCCGATGCATCTAAGGAACATTGCTGCAAAACTAGGTTCCACATGTTCCAACTGTTTCACTCGTTTCAGACAAGAAGATTTTTAAGTTAGCTTTCCAATATGGTTCTATTTTAAACCTTTTTGTTTTGCTGTTGTGGCCATCTTGGATGGCATTTGGGGTCATTGGAAATAATTCTGAGAGAACATTTGTTCCAATTTCCCCAGTGGTTTCAGAGGAAAAGATCTTTAAAGGACATTTTAGGACGATAGACGCTAAGTGATGTGAATATGTCACGTGGATTTTTTAACCAGGTGAGCTAATGATGGATGCTTCAGTATAACTGTTTTGGTAATATGAGTTTCTTTGGTCTTGTTGACTTTTTCAGCAAAAAATTGATTTGTACTTTATATCAGATGATTGAAAAATGCATTAAACTAATTTCAATTTTGTTCACGTCTCGGTGTATATGCGGTCTTAGAGACTGTCAAAGCTTATAGGGCTTAATCCTTTTTATATACATATTTAATTTAGAAAAAAAACGTGTCTTTAGCTAGACCGAGCAAGTTTTTTATTGATATTTAAAATTAACGTTTTCCCTAATTTTTATGTGTTTGTAATTTCCTTGTGAGTGGTGTTTCTAGACATTTATACCATTATTTATTGTGGTAAAGGACTGTACCGTGTGAAAATACTCTGTAGATTTGATTTATATTGAAAATGTTGTTGGATGGAATTCACATTTTCATTAATAGTTTTTTAATATACTTTTTTGAACATCCATATATAATTTTTTCAGAAGTATTAGTGAAAAAATATACATGTAGCAATTTTATTTTTTCAAATTTCATTTATTTGCAGAAAATAAGACATAACAGACGGTCGTTCAATGAGATATCTCCACATCGTCTCCGATCCGGAGATAAATACTATCTGTACCTGTGGCTAATTGGATATACACTCAGAATCTGGGGGTCGTGTAGATTTTTTTTTTACATTTTCAAGCATCATTTAGGAGACCCAGAACATCCTTTAAACGACACGGATGCCATATTCTTACATCTTGAAAGCTTTGGAGACAGTGCGCAAGCGTTCTGTACCTGCATTTTGTTTTGTTTTATTGATAAAAATACACGAAGAATTTTGTGGGATAAATGCTGTTGTAGAAGAAACAATGACGAGGAACTTGCTATTCTTACTGAAGCTAATGTAAATTATTCCATCTAATACATGGACCGTAAATATTTCTTTCCTATCTTTTTTTAATTTACTTTAATTCTTATTTAGTTAATTTTATTTATTCATTTTATTATTTTTTTTAACATTCAATTTTAAAAATAGTTTTTAGTTTTTATTTGTTGTCGTTGTTTTATTGCCATTTTTTAATGATTAGTTGTGAAAAAAAGATTGCATTATTTAGCATTCCGTATCTTGAAATTTAATTTTCACTTTTCTCTGATATTATTAGGCAAAAAAAAAATATGTGTGTGTGTTTAAGGTTACACTGTCTTTTTGTGCCTACACTAACCCATTTTATTCCCATTTAGAACAAAAATGTCGCTGATATAACTATTTCCTTAATAAGACATACCATAGGGTCTATTTTTCAAAATAAAATGATTTTGCCTACCTACGTATCCTTTTTTTTTGTCACAATGTAACCTTAAACAGGCAAATATTTTGTTTTGGCCTTACATTTAATTAGTTATATTTACTACTTTGCGTTTGTTAATAAATTATCTTGTTAGTAAATTGTTATCACACATTTTTGGGGCGTTTATTTATTTCAGTTCTTAATATGTATTTCATATGCTGTGTTCTTTTAGGCATATGCTGGGGTTAACTAGACATCAAGGACATGGAATCCATCTCTGTAGGCCCAGACGTAAATAATTTACGGTCAAGGGGGTTCCCACATTTGACCTCAGTTATTGACCTTGACATTTGACCTAGAGATTTACACAATAATGGCGACACACCTTTTGACAGTGGTGAATAAACATGCAAAGTATCTTCACTTAACTTCAAACCATTCTCAAGTTTTAACTATATGACACGATTTGTTACGGACGGACGGACGGACTGATCCCCATAGGAAGACCGCCACCAAGTGGCGAGGCCCTAATAAATAATAATAATAAAATGACCTCTAGTAAAATCGGATTAACAAAGTTAACCTTACATCATAATAACTCAATAAAGATCAACCAGTGCATGGATACTAACGGGATAACATATTTTTATACCAGTGTTGATGCACAAGATGCATTTTCGACTAATCAGTTGTCCTAAAGGCCCCAAATTGACAATGAGGGTAAAGCCAAAACCATATAAACCAGAGGCTCACCTAGATTTATTAGGCCATTATAAAACGTTTAACCTGATTGATGCAAAAACCCTTTGAGTGCCAGAGAGTGGCCAAAACAATTTTTGTTGGCAACGCCAAACGTCATAAACAGTGACGTCATAATTCCGTCATTTGACGCTGCCCGCCGTAGAAAATGGCGGAAGGGCAATCAATTTGGTTTCGCGTATTTCCGCCGGAACCGGAGAGAGAAGAGGCACCTAGAGGAGCTTATGGTCCACTACATATGCCAAGAAGGAACTCGGTTCCAGTAATTTATTTTTACTTGCTATTTTCCATTGATTTAATGAAAGAATTCGTCAAGAGAAAGAACAGGTAACTATGTTTCTTGATTAAATTGGTTCTGTTGGCGGCAGTGTTTTTTCTGGTTTTGACATTTTTCTGATATAGAAACGACTAATCTATGCGATGATTAGTTTATCGATAGTCTCTGCTAGAATATATGAGTTTTTTAGCGATTGCCGCAAGAAAATGAGTTTAAGCGTCGATCTCAAATTATGATATGAATGGCTTGGATATTATAAAGTCCGTATATTTATGTATTTTCTATGCTGAAGGCAGACCTTTGGGCGTCTAAGTTGATCGATTCAAAGTTATAAATTTTGAAGAAACCGTGACACAAGATGTAAAGCAACAATAAAATCGTTATAACATATTGTATTTGTTTGCTAGTCATTTTGTCGGATGTAACGTTGGGGTACCCAAATCGCCCAGTCCGAAGAGGGTTTTTCAACTGCCACAGAAAAACTTGCATTACAAATTCATCAATAATTATTATCTGACAAATAGACAAGTCGGTTGTTCTCCACGCATAAATTTTATACATGTAAACTTAGTAACTATTTATAGCAGACACCTAGATCGACGTGTCGTTACCATATCTGGAATGACGTAGAAGGAACCCAAATCGCCCAGTCAGTAATCTGCGTCCTATTAAACTGAACTACGTTGTATAATACAGCGTACATTGGTGTTTTAAATAATTTTCGACTTTTGGATGATGTTTTGTCACATTAACTCTCATTTTTTTCAAAATTAGCAGATGGATAGACTCATATATAATAGTTGCCTCCCTTGCAAACAAAAGTGAAAGTAAAAAACGTGGAACTTTCAATCACCGTGATACTTTTCAAATAGAAAAGATTAGGAATTTTGGTATTTCTTCTTTTACTCTTTATATGCGATAAACGTTTGATGATATTTTATTCAATTTGATGAAGAATAAATTAATTTTTGAAAGAGGAAACATTTTTAATGAACTTTAATTTTACCAGTTTTATTTTTATTTGTTGTTTTTTTTTGTTTTTGTTTTTGTTTTTTTTTCTTATTCAGAATTTCGTGGATACTTTATGAAAAAGAGACAAAAAATTCCTAAACTTAAAACCTTGGAATTATTGTCTTTTTTATTCATTTAACTTACTAATATTTTTATTTCGAAAATAATAAACTTTATTGCAAAATTACACTCATAAGGGTCAAGCAATATAACAAGTAGACATAATACATATACCGTACAGAAAACTGAATACAGTATAATTTATACATAATATATGTCATGAACTATCTGACAGGGGTCCAATTTAGGCCCTCAGTCCTAAAGACCCGGGAGTCGGACTGAGAATGACTGAAAAGTAATTTATTTGTACAATTCATGTCTTGAAATGATGGAACTTGGTATTTTAAAAGAGCCAAAATTTTCTTGCGCAAAGTTGAATTTTGATCATGTACAACTTTACATTTTTTACATAATCTTTGTTATCTGGGAATGTGCATATATCTACCAACTTCAATACCTAGTGGTCAGTCACTTAGTCTAAATTTTGATAATAATTTTCTATAAGTGAAATTATTGTTTATTATGTGAAGCTAAAATTTACAGTCGGTTTTAAATTTTCCATAAGGACAAAGTTTAGATGAAAAATCGAATTTTGGAAATTTTAACCAAAGTCAG
The DNA here is from genome assembly GCA_028015205.1 of Mytilisepta virgata. Classification (NCBI taxonomy): domain Eukaryota; kingdom Metazoa; phylum Mollusca; class Bivalvia; order Mytilida; family Mytilidae; genus Mytilisepta; species Mytilisepta virgata. Next base: position 16,191,723 of record CM051520.1, on the reverse strand, counting down.
TTTCTTGTATTGTTCTGTAACGGACTTTTTAAGTGTTACATCTTATAGTTTTCTTTCCATTGACTAAAAGATTTGTCTGGTTGATGGTCAATGTCTATTTTTATATTACCGGTACTTCTAATCTTTTCAATACAGGAGTACCAAGAGTAAATTTATTTTCTAAACCTTAAAAATGAACTTTTTGGGGTTAAAATCATATATGGGAATCCTACTAGAATTATTCGTATGCATGCGGGGTCAAAACTTTTTTTTTATCCCTACCTCCTGTTTAGGGGCAGCATCATATTGCTTGTTTAAATGTAAATTATCACTGAATTTTTCCTTTCATCAAAAGTAAGAAAAAAGCAGTGCTTCGATCCATTTTCTAAAAATTGATGACTGGTTTTATTTATTTATTTACAAATTATTTTGTTGATTATAACTTTACAAATCAACTCCCGATCAGATCTGAAAATATATGGAGGGTGAATTATAGTACCAAGGCCAGCGCCAGTGTTTTAAAATACATGATACGTAACAATTTGACTTTGCAGTCGATTTGATTAAATTGGAATATATTATTATAATTCATTTTGATGAATGCTTTCAGTATTGTTCCTACATATATATTTTACAGTTTTGGAAATACAAATGGTAAAAGGGACTATATTTATCTGCTTCTCGTAGTTGTCGTCTGTCCTTAGTTTAATCTTATAGGGAATCACATGATATACCACATTCTGCTGGAATGGTCATGATGGTGCTTGGAATACAGACTGATGACTAAAAATAAAGTCTGAAAAAATGTATAAAATCTTCTCTGAAACTATTTGGCCATTGAGACCAAAGTTTGGTGGAACAGTCCTTAGTTGGTCCAATTTCAAAATTTTATCAGATGACACAAGATGACCGCCATAGACGATCTTAGTTTTACATAGGACATTTCAGATATATATTTTATCTGTGCGAATGGTCAAAGCTCGCAGTAAGGACAAAACATTTTTGAAGCCTTTACTGTTTTTGAAATATAGGCAAAGGAGCTAAATACATTGTATACACAAAAGAATACCGAAGAGACAAAACATGGGGGGGGGGGGGGGGAGTCCACAAATTCGAAGTCAAGGGAAAAGACAAAGCACAGCAAACAAACACAACAAGGATACATGTATAACTAAAAAAAACGTATAATAAAGTAAACACAAAATATAACAAAAATGAGCTTGATGTTTGTGTCTACATTGTATTCAGTTTTTGTTTTCGATCACATCAACTGTGCGATTGTTTAAAGGTGGATCGCAGGTTTTTCGGGCATGGATGTCCCCTTTTTAATTTAACTTTATTGTTATTTTTTTAGCTGTTCTGTTTAATTTCATCTATTCTTTTTTTCATTTAATTTTAAATTGTTTGATAAATGAGCTATAAGATTAACAAAACGCAAAAGGGCGCAAAAGGGAAAGGTTTTTAAAATTTAGTTGAGGTGATACATGAAAGTAAAGTGGGTAAAATGTATCAGAGTCGAGCGATTGTACAATTTTGTAAATTTTGGTCTTTCTTGCCTTGTGTCTTAGAGAGTATAGATACGGCACATATTAACATAAAATTGAACAACTTAGCAAGAATACGTTAAATGAAGGGGGGAATGAAATAAAACAGAATAGCTAAAAAAGAAATAATAATAAAATAAACAAAATAATAATTGGAAGGAAACAGATGTGAGGTATGTATACATATGCACAATAACAATAAAAAAAGTTATTCTGTCTGCCTTAAGACTATATATATGTTATTGTTTTTTTAAACTATCTAAAATATAACTTTTGTCCAATACAAGATAACGTGAACCAACAATGACCAAAGAAAAAAAGAAAATGTGTCTATGTTTAATGACCCCAAAACATGTCCTCATATTGAGTCGTAAATAGATGAAATGTGCACATCTTGTGCATCGAAATTGGTATCAAAGAATTTATATCTAATATATATCCCCAATCGTTATTTGCAGAGAAAATGCATTTTATACATTTACAAATGCAATACAGTTAATATCCCTGACGATGTTTTGTGTTGTAAGGGGAACTACTCGTAATGTAAGTCGTTACATTTTATCGCACCTGCGTGTGCAAGTTATCGAACTTAAAAGTTGTCACAACAAAAATGGCGGAAGTAGGAACGTTCCAACAAGACATGAAAATCCTTAATATTTCTGGCATTAGAGAAGAGGTAAAGTTATAAATTTGAGAACATAGATCTATGAATGTTTCAACACTAAGACAACACATTTTTTAGCAATATAGTGGATTTTAAAGAGTTGAAATCGGTCCGTCGCACAAGCTTTGATAGTGACAGATCCGTTTCATCCTTATGATCCTAACTTCTTACCCATATTTTGCAATCATCTGATTAATTTATCATTTCCATTTTATACCCAAAAGTTGCGTCTTTTTGCGAATGTTACGAAAAGTGCATATTTATTTTCTTACTCGCGGAAGCAAATTATCCAGCCGTATTTTAGGTGGGACCTGGGCGATTTGGGTACACTAGGCGATTTGGGTACCCTGACGTTATATTTTACGTTACTTATCACAAACGGCGAGCCATGATGTGGCCAAAAATATAGTAGCAATTGCATTGTTAACAAAACATTTCACAAAAAAAATAATTAAGTTATTATGAGAATTACAACGGCTGGATGTATTCATTTCGAAATGTTGTCTTTATTCATTTCGAAATGTTGTCAAGCTGTATTCATTTCGAAATGTTGTCTGTATTCTCTAAAGCCAAGTAAATTTTTTTAATTTATTTTCGGTTGAAAATAAAGCGAGATTTCCGTCAAAAGAGTCAAATTCTGTTTGTATTTACTCGCCACTATATGTCTTTTCTTTAATCTGTCACTAAATTTTATATAAAAAGCGCCAATACACCAACATTTTTAACTTAAACTTGCCTTATTTGTTTTCCATTTTTTATATTCCGGTATGTGTTACATTACAGGTATGCAAAGGAATTTTGTAGAAAAACAGCACGACAAACCGGAAAGTATTCCAGAAAGAATCTTTGGAATAGAGTAGGAAAATTAACCGTAGTTGAGTTCAAAGCGTTTTTGGCTGTTATATATAATATGGGTTTGAATAAAAAGACAACTATTCAAGAATATTGGAATACCAAGAACATTTCACAATCAACTCCGTGGTTTAGATCCATAATGTCTAGAAATCGTTTCCAGAACATTTTGAAATTTTTGCATTTAACCAACAATAAACATATTCCACAAAGAAATGAACCCAATTATAGTCCTGCCGCCTGTATACAACCACTTATTAATTTTGTAAACAGAAAATTTATGCATTACTACAAACCAAGACGTGAGCTAACAGTCGATGAATCACTAGTGGGTACAAAAGGCCGATCTTCAATGATACAATATATCCCGAGCAAAAGATCAAGTTCGGTGTAAAATTTTGGTTGTTATGTGAAGCAGTTACAGGTTACGTTTTACAAATGAATATATATCTTGGGAAAAAATTTGAACCCGCAGCTGCTGTTGGTGTATACCAAGGTACAAATGTTGTTGAGAAATTTCTTTCCGGAGCAAACCTTTTAATGAAACGGCACCATGTGTTTACCGACAATTTCTTTTCTTCCGTACAGCTCGCCACATCTCTCTATAATAAACATACATTTTTCACTGGTACAATGCGATCATCTAGACCAATGCCCAGAATGATTAAAAATGCAAATCCTAATCCAGGTCAAGAGGTTTATGTCCGACAAGGAGAAAAGTTGATGTGCGCGTATAAAGAAAAACCCCGTCGTAAGCCAGTCCGTTTGATTTCTACATTTTATAGTGCCGCAAGAGCGCTAAACCATAAACCATTGATTGTAAACGCTTACAAGAGATTCATGGGCGGTTTTAAAAGATCTCTCTGACCAGATGATGGCATCGTATAATGACCATAGGAGAAGCTGTAAAGTCTGGAAAAAGGTGGTAATACATATATTTCAGATCCACAAGGCTTATAAAGAAACACAAAATGCCAGAGTAACCTTGATATTTGACATTTGACCAAACAAAGGTGGATCATTTGCATCTGCCCTTCTATAAGAGATACTTGCTCAATTTTGTTGAAGTCTGCCCATTAGTTCCTGAGCAAATGACAAACAAGTCTTTTCCCATATGGATTCAATGGAAACCTTGAAAAGCCGCAGCCGTCCGTTAATCAGATGTATCTCAACCAAAATTGGACTGTTTGTAGAAGGTACAACTGTAATCAATCCTGAAAAGTTTCAAAACATTTCATATTACTTACTTTTTGTGTGTGTGGGGGGGGGGGGGGGGGTGTCGATTAGATTGCGTTAATTGATTGGTATACCATTGTTGACATTTCCTTACCGTTTTGTTGTTTATTGTTAATTATTTAAAATCATTTCTCTTATGATGGTATGGTGTTGTTATCTATTTCTCGCACGATTAATTGTTTGTCAGAACTAATTCCTTATATGATATGAACAAGTGTTACGAGAAATTCTTTATTTGATTGGCCTTGGTCCAAACGTCGCTGTTTTCTGATTGGTTGAAATCTGCACGGTCATCGTTGAATACCACTGTTGCATAGCGACATTTGACATCACAGAAAAATGAATGTTAAGATTTCCCGCGGGACGGACGGCAAATCACAAACAAACAAATATTCCTGAAGAATCATAAGAGAAATAGGTTGAACAACTCGTTAAAATTAGATACCGCTTGATATCAACTCTCGTTATTTAATTTGGACTTAATAATAAACTCAAAAACATACAACAATGAGCTATAAAAACCAAGTGTAAATCCAGGTGTTTTTTTACAAGGTAAGCAGTTCCTGTACAATATATGTTACTAGCCGGTTTGCTGTTGAACAAAATCAAAGATTCGTCAGCGTCAGCTACATTCATGACCCATAATTGAATTGAACAGCAATAGCAAGTATGCTGGATTTGTAGTTTTTGGACTTGGATATGCAATTGGAAAGTTGCATGTGTAATAAATTTATGCCTTGTCTGTTTTTTCTTCGGGAATACAAGCGAACGTATAATTGTAAAATAAATTGGGTCTACAATTAACAATGAACTCTGACAATAACGTTCTACAAATTTTCTTACAACAGTAAAAAAACAAATCACACTGGGGAATTAATTATCTTCATAGTAATGGTGGTAAAATTATTGGACCAGATATAACAATTTTTTCCATTTGTAACTCCTTAATGAAATTACGGACAAGTCGAAATATATTCTTTATCTATTTTATTAAGAGGATATCTTTATGGGACTAGATAATAGCTACATTGAAAATAATTTCTTTGTTTTGAAGAAATTCGCTAGTTTCTCCTTTAAAATAATTACAATAATCAATGAAAAATGAACCAGAATTAGTATGGATTTTTTTTTAGTTTTTCATGTTTTGCTAATATAGCTAATTGGAATTCCGAAAAGGTTTTCATTAGAACATACATTTTCTGAAATATAAACACTGATAATATGCTAATACAAAAACATCCGGCTCGGTATAAATATAATTAATCCGGATTAGTTACCTTGGGTTTGGCTAGTAAAAATTAGCTTTACTTTGTGGATTCTTTTGTATGAAAACCGTATAAATAAACATCATAATTAAAAATGAATATCATAAATTCTACAAAATGTTCTTCTACATAAAAGTAATGCTCAGAGATAGTACAAATCTACCCTGTACTATATTTATTCCTAAGAGTTCTGATTTTAAGAAACGCACATTCAGTCATAGAATCATTTCACAGTATACAAATTGTTGCCATTCACCATTTGCACTGTTGGTATTTTAAAATGATTACCATTTGGTATTTAAATCTTTCTGGTTCACATGGAACTATAGCGTACCAATGGGTGACATATTTACCGTTTTGATTTGATATTGTAAATACCGACATCACAACAGCGATAAACATGCCCCTTAGCAGTGTTCACATGCAGTGTTTGCAGTTAGCATGGTAGAATCATATACATGTACCATTACCATTAACCAAAATGATACGAATTGAACTGGTAGCCGACGATTAACGATTAAGAATTAGATATTACAGAGACTATGATAGCTTACAAGTAACATGATGTGATAGTAAAAAGTAACACCCCACTGTACGATATATCACCCCACCTGACTCCGACACGACCAGTTTTTGCCTTCACTCCTAATAGTCCAGTCAAAATAAAATTTGACCTCAAACTAATTGCAACAGAAGGTATTTTGAATCAAAATTGCTTAAGTATATCCTAAATATACACAGAAAAAAGTCCAGGAAATTGCACCATGGAAAACTTCAAAATTAGTCTTTTAAATCTCCTATTGGATTTCTAATGGAACAGGAGAAGTAACTCTCGCTAAAACTATCTTTTTGTACTTTTTTTCAACAATTTTCTTCCTCTGCTTGTTAAGAAAGATACTTCCACGGACTAAACTGGCTTAATTTAACATAGTTATATATTCTTCTATTTATGATACAAGATTATTCATAATTTTATTTGTAGTTTGATTTTATTGACATGTTTAATGTCGCAGTTGAAAAATGTGGCGATTTTGAAAAAAATAATTAAATTAAAAATAATTTTTAAGTATTATAACTTTTTAGCTCACCTGTCCTAAAAGGCTTATATCTCAAAAACTAAAGCAATTAGAGCAAAACTGATGGGGTAAAAATGTTCATCAGGTCAAGATCTACCTGCTGTGAAATTTTCGGACGAATCGGTCAACCCTTTGTTTAGTTATTGCCCCTGAGTTGTTAATTTTTAGGAAAATTTGCAGTTTTATGTTGTTATCTTGAATATTGTTATAGATAAAGACAAACTGTAAACAGCAAAAATGTTCAGCAAAGTCAAAATGACAAAAATCGCCAATTGACCCCTTATGGGAGTTTTTGCACCTTAAAGACAATTTTTCACATTTTTTTCGTCATCTTTTTAAACTTTAAAAAATCTTCTCCCCTATTTAAGTCAAAATGGAAGCTAAGAGTCAATGCCATTAAAAAAGTACATAGCAACCGATGAGAAAGTCCCTAGCCAGCATATCTATTTGGGTTCTGGATTCTATATTTTAGCCGTACAGGTCAATATTAAGGAGAAAATTGTGACAGTATACATTAAATAGCAAAAATAATCATTGATGCAAGATCTACACAAAATATAAGAGATCAACGATTCAGGATCTTTGTAGCCTCTTGTTATTATATATCAATAATTTCTACTTGGTTAAAATAATTTTTAAAACCACAAAAAAGTGTAAGTACTACTTATATTTTCATCATAATTTGATATCATGTTTTGGGTGGAAATGAGGGATCCTAGAAAGAGAAAATTTAATTCAAAACTGGAATTAAAATATGAAAACTCAGTTACAATAATTGGTTTAACAATTGTACAGGAAAAACAGTGTAATTATTATTTTGTTGTGATTTTGGTCAAATTTCAAGCAGTTTTTATAGAGTTATGTCCCTTATTCAATACAAATTCCCAAAGGAAATTTCTTTATCCTGTAATTTTATCTGCTTGCATTCATTTCATTGGGATTTTTTCTTGGTTAATCCTTGTATATTTCCTGGCACAAAAAAACGTTAATTTCTTCTGTTGCAATTAGTTTGAGGTTAGGGTCCATTTTTGCTAGATTGAGTGGACTTTTAATTCCGCGAGCAAAGCGAAGAATCCAACAATAGCAATTTTGAAATCTCTTCCATCCTTCACCTGTATTTTTCAATATATCATTGCTTTATTTATTTAAATGATAAATGAAGCTACCCATCAACATTTACTTTTGAAAAAACTTACGTTATAAACTAAACATTATATATTGCTATAGAATAAAGCTATTACAATATAGCCAACATATATTTTCGATTAAGATATTATCGTAAAAGTAAAGGTATTTGTTTTACAATAAACGTGCTATAAACAACATATATGTTCTAATAAATCATTGTAAAACATTGTTTTCAAAGAAAAATAAAACCCTTCTGCACTTTACTGAATGGTCTCAAACCCCTTGATTACAAAACAACTATAAGTAAGCAAACAAATTATAAATGAATTTGTAAATTTTACCTTTAGGATCTATATATTTCCTGTTATGATTAATAATCGTAATTGATCTTCAACCTCAGAAAGTATTAAAGACTTTAGTTGTTATATTTGGTTCAAGTGGATGTTCAAATTTTAATTATTATATTAATAAATTCAATAGCATCTGTTGCTACAAATTTCGATTCAATTTTACCAATTAAAGCGAATGATATTTACACTGAATAAATGAACATCACTTCGTACATTATTATGATGTGTTGAAATCAATTATTCCTCGGAGACAATAGGAAATAAGTCACGTGATATCTCGGGTAGTATTTATTGTAGCATCCCTCTATTAGACGTAAGTGTAGTAGATAGCAAGATATGAATTAGCAGAAGAATAAAATACTGTTTGAAAATGTTGTATATAAAGACAATCATTTTATTGGTATGTATCATCATATGTAACGGAATGAATTACCAGTTTTCGCGAAAATTATACGAGACAGTTCTTTCAAATTATACCAAACATGTGAAACCAAGACTGATTAGTGCTGATGCTGTCACAGTAAATATTGACTTTCATATAAATGCTGTAATAGATTTCGATGAAAAATCTGGAGTTTTGACATTTTTAGGAAAGTTTGAGTTGGAATGGTGGGACGAAATACTTATGTGGTACCCGAGCGCACATGGAAATCTTGATTTCATACAGCTTTCTATACACGATGTTTGGGTTCCTAAGATTGCTATCGGAAACACCGTTGATTACCATTCTCTCTATAAGTTTGACAATTATTTTGACAGTATGATGACATATATCACCTACTTGCACAACGGCTCAGCAAGAACGAGCAGCTCGGGTGTATGGCGAACGATTTGTAACTGTGACATTACAAAGTTTCCTTTCGACAAGCATGAGTGTACTATTCAGTTAGATTCACTGCATACAAGTGATGATGTTAAACTGATGCCACGAAGAGGTAGTGCAAATGTCATTTATACCACAATGCATTCGGAATTCACGATACAAAATGCCAGTGTGAAAAGTGGACCTTTACATGACGATGTCACATGGTCTCAGTTGACGTACACTATCAAACTTGGTCGAAAACCTCTTTTTATGATGATGAATCTGGTTGTTCCTGTGTACATCATAAGTGTGGCCAATCTCTTAGTGTTCCTCTTGCCTCTTGATTCTACTGACAGAATGGCTTATTCTGTAACAATGTTGCTAACGTTCACTGTATTTATGACAATGGTTACGGAAAAACTTCCCGCTACAGACCCATTATCAAGTTTCAACACATTCCTCCTGTTACAGCTTGTGTTCAGTATAGTCATAACACTATGTGTGTTGCTTGTCCATTATGTGTACAAAAGAGACCCAGGGAAACTTGTACCGAAATGGATTCTCTGCTTAATGTCCTGCTGTTATTACGATGAAAATAAAGTTGAACCTCTAAAGAAAGATCTTGATATCAGTGACGAGTCTCCATGGAAAAGAATTGCTAGAGTTTTGAATCGGTGCATGCTGGTAGTACTGGCATTGGTACTTCTTACAGAACTGATCTTTTTCTATTGTGCAACTGGAATCGAAGTATAGAGTTAGCTGAAAAATTGATTACTAGTATGACAAACTGCTTTGCTTTAAAAAGGTACATGCACCTTAATAACGGAATACATGCTTCTACAAACAGGAAATGTTGAACATATAATTTGAGATCTGTTTCTGATAATAATTTATTTTAACCTAGACCTAATACGAATGTTCTAAAGAAATCGTTTCAGTTTTCTGCCGTCAAAATATGGAACGATTTACCTTACAGTCTTAAAAATTGTGCGAATTTAAATTTGTTTAAAACAAACTGTTTTGAACATTTTCTAAAGATGTGATCAGTTATTGATACATTTATTTATATATGAACATTATTTGATAATTTACATAGTAATATGCATGTGCATATTATAATATATATATTGTACTTATTGTTTCTATGAGGGCCTCAATGAAAATTAGACTTGCTCTTATTGAGTCACCCTCTTTAAATAAAGAATATATTATTATTATTATTACTATTATTATTATTATAATGTAACGATGTCAATAGTTTGTTGCAGTGATTGGGTGAAATGTACGTGTTTTTTGTGAATGATATGAATATACTTTGTTTTTGTCTGAAGATTTTATTTCATGTTGACAGTCGCATTATTTATTAAATAAGTATTGTTCAAAGACAGCTAGTTGATATATTTTTTTTTCTTTCGGAACAATGTAGTTAAATTGATCATGGCATCGTATCTGGAATGTTGTTTCATAACAGATGAAATAAAGATATAACACTAAACTTGCAACCTTTCTTTTCAACAGCCGTACACATATCAGTGATACCAAATTTGCTTATTTATTAAGACTGCAAACTACAAATTTATCTTTTTCAAAAAATAAAACGATACTCCCTTCTCACGTTCTTTAAAGAAGAGTATAGTAGATTTTGTTTTCATATCACATTGTACATAACATAAACTACATCTTAGCTATCCCTGTATGCCACACTCTCTTCACGCTAAAGACTCCGTAGTTTTCGAAAAATAGTAGGTTAAATAAACCAACCCTACCCAACCATATTCCCTTTTACACCGAGAGTCACAACTGCTTCCCCTTTGTGTTCCGTTCCACCACTTTGATAAATTGTTGAACTGGTTCTAGTCCTGAATAAGCATCTAATATTTGTCACTGGACCTTAATTAATTAACAATCAATCAATCTATCCCTGTGAACATGAAATTACAAGAGACTATCGACGCACCCAATTTTGCTCCACCTATACATTGACAACGAAGGGCCACGGTAATCAAAATTTTATGAAAAGTATGAGTATTTTAACTTTCCAAATGTGAACTTCTCTTTTCTAACTAGACACATACCAAGGTATCCATTCTATGATGTGTACATTTGACATGTGATTCGTTCATATCATGCATGTGATATGTACGACGACGATCTCAGCAGAGCGAAATTACTGTCGCACAAATTTCGAAGATAGAGTAATGTTCAATCTTTGTTGATTTAATCATTTTTACCATTTTTTTAATGGTCGTGATAACGATATTAATTGGTCGTTAAGACATATAATGTGGGTTTTTATCCCCGAACTTCAAAACACTTCTTTGAAGTTCGGGGATATTGTTATCGTCCCCGAACGTCCGTCCGTCCGTCACACTTTCTTGTGAACTAAACTCCTCGTTGTTTTAAACTTCATGCATTTAATTTCTATGCAGTATTGTCACATACTGTATGTAGATGCGCAATAAGGTTTTAGAATTTCAATTTTCAAAAAATGAGGCTCACAGGAGTCGAATTTTGAAAATTAGAAATTTAAGCTTGTGACCTAAACTCCTCTTTAATTTTTCATTTTATGCATATAATTTCTATACAGTATTGTCAAAAACTGTATGTAGATGTGCAATAAGGTTTTCGAATTTTGATTTTCAAAATTTGTCGCCAACAGGGGTCGCTTGTCGAAAATTGTGAATTTAAGCTTGTGACCTAAATTCCTCTTTCATTTTTGATTTCATGCATTTGATTTATATACGCCTTTGTTAGTCTTGTGTGTTTTTTTTTAACTTTGGTTTATTTGTATGTTTTGGAGTATAGTGTGCCGTCCATTTTGCTGAACTAGTACGCATTATTGTTTAGGGGTGCGGGATTTTCTCGCTGCGTTGACCAATTGGTTTTCTGCTCGTTGGTCAGGTTGTTGTCTCTTTGACACATTCCCCGTTTCCATTCTCTATTCTAGTATTGGCACATACTGTATGTAGATGCACAATAAGGTTTTAGAAATTTGATTTTCAAAACTTTGGGCCAACAGGGGTCGAATTTCGAAAATTAGGAATTGAGGCTTGTGACCTTAACTCCTCTTTCATTTTTTAGTTCAGATATTTTTTTTTTCTATACGGTATTATCACATACTGTATGTAGATCCGCAATAAGTTTTAGAATTTTGATTTTCAAAAATTCGAAAATTGTGAATTTATGCTGGTGACCTTAACTTCTCTTTAATTTTTGATTTCATGTATTTAATTTATATACAGTATTGTCACATACTGTATTTAGATGTGCAGTTAAGTTTTATAATTTTGATTTTCAAAAATATGGGCCCATAGGGGTAGAATTTCTTTTATTAGATGATGGTATTTTTTCTTGATCCTGATTGGCGGAAAATAGCACAAGAGGTTGAGTACCCCCGATAGCAACCTAACATTCATAAAAAATTCTAAATTCATGGTTATGATCTAAAAATAAAAGTGGTAGGTACGCGGAATTTGATAGCAATCTAATATGATCTAAAAATAGAATGGTGACTTTACTACAAGTGGTAGGTTACGTGTAATTTGATAGCAACCTAATATGATGTATTGACTTTGAACTAGGCTGCTATAGATTTATTAACACTCAAAATGAATATTCACCTCGTCTACGGCTAGGTGAATATTACCATTTTGTCGGGTTGATAAATTCCGATAACAACCTAGTTCAAAGTCAATAAATGTATAAAATTGGCAATTTAAGCTTGTGACCTAAACTCCTCGTTCATTTTTCATTTTATGCATTTGATTTCTTTATGGTATTGTCACACACTGTATATAGATGCGCAATAAGGTTTTAGAGTTTTGATTTTCAAAAATTCGGGCTTTTAGCGGTAACAAATTTCAAAAATTGGGAATTAGAAACTGGTGACTGAAACTTTTCTTTCATTTTTCATTTTATACATTCTATTTCTATACAGTACATACAGTATTGTCAGAACATTCCGGATAATTTGGAACTTACCAGAGTTTTCCTATCCTCACATACTTGACCCCAAAGGTATTTCGATAAAAAAAAGTTAAATCCGGAATGGATATGTCAAATTTGGCGGAAATTATACAAATGTTTGTCACTTCCATACGGGGGGGGGGGGGGGGGGGGGGTTCTGATTTCATCAGAAATGGGACTAAAATGAGCCAATACAACCGTTTGGTGGGAAATTATGGCTAACATGTAGGCATTTTGTTAAAATATAATCATTTTACTGCAGAAATGATTCCTCCCTTTTGTTATGGTATTAGATCAGTCACAGATGATATACTGTGTTAATTGTAACATGTCCCTGTGTACACTGTATGCAGATGTGCAATAAGGTTTTAGAATTTTAATTTTCCAAAATTTAGGCCTGTATTCAAAGTTGTGATTGTGAAAATGGTGCACAGGGATACAACATGTAGGGAGTGCGGGGATAGCTGTCGTTTCCGACTGCCTCAATCTAATTTAGTGTGTTACTGTTCTAGCTCAGAAACGTCGCCTTGTTCTTTTTAATTTAATCCACGGAACGAATTTCTCAGCGTCTTATCGCTTTTTTTTTGTCGACGTTATTAGAATGGCATTCGTGAACAATAAATAATAGATTATCAAGTAGATCTGGTTATTCCTAATACGAAAAAATTAATCAGAGGTGGAAATTTGATCCACTTTGAAGAAAACAGCTGGGTACTGTTTCACTAAAGGTCGTAAGAGTTACGATCAGTCGTAACTTGTATATATTCAAATGAATTACGATCAGTGAAACGGTTCCCTGGAAACTGTTATTTATGGGGCTGGTGGTAATTTCCTTCCTTAGGAAACGGTACATTGTATATACCACCTATATTATAATGATAATAATAAAATCTTATTCTATTAATAATCTTATCATTGGGAATGATTAAATAAATGAGATTGAATGGTTATTGGAACTATTAAAGTCTCTTGGGTATATTTTAAGGTTTTGTAATGATGCCAAAATATCTCTTTTGAAGAACTAAGATTATATGATAAATAGTACCCAACAATACTTCTTAAAAACCTCAATTAAATGTAGATAGCTCATCCAGTAACAGCAATCTTACATTTGAGAATATTTAAATTAGATATTACCTTTAGTACTTGTAGCTTAAAAAAACTGAAGTAAAAACACGAAGAACAAAAATAAAAAACGTTTTCAATACCATCATAAGTCTTCTTTCGGAACTAGGAGTTTGTGCTTGTGGTGCATATTTGGTCTCATTAAATTTTTATTTCTTTCACTTCTTTCATAAAAAGGGGGGGGGGGCAGTTTGGCAATCTTCTCCGGTTTATCCATCTCAAAGTATTAAACTATATTGACCACGGACTCAGAATTTTCTTTACACGATTTCACTACTTAAAGAAGCAAACTGAGAATTGTGGTTACATGTATTTCTTGTATCAACTGTCAATTGTTTGGTTTCTCTTTTCTTTTCTTTTTTCTCCCTTAAAAACTAAATCATTTATCTTAAAATCTTGTTGTTTTAAAAACATCCTATATCATGTACATAGAGTTACCGATTTAGGTGTTTCATTTGGTACCATTTAGATGATTTGAAACTTTTGACACTTAATTGTTCAATGTTGCTTTACAAATAATTGAAACTTAAAAGAGTAAATTTGAAGAACAACTAGATTGTTCTAATTCAGTGTGAAGCTGTAGAGTAGCTGTATTCAAAAAGTCAGGTTTTTCAAATTGTCACAAACAGTAAAGTAACAAACATCATTATAACCAGATGACAAAATAAAATACGAACAATCGATATGTGTGTACGTAGGATGAATTTAATTACTAAGCAGGTGTAATCCAATCTCAACAAATGTTTTGTCATTAGACCATAGAGCATTTATTTTTAACAAAGCCTTTCCCCCACCTAATACAGACCATGTTTAGTACAAAAGCACTGGAGAATAACATCACGCAAAGAAAATTTTATTTTATCATGTGGAAGAGAAGTGTGTAGCGGTTAAAACGGTTGCAATTTGAAAAATTACTAGAACAGAGATATTTCAGCTGTTTTTTTTTGTTTTTTTTTGCTACAATCCACATCTGATTCACAACACATTGGGTCAGCTGTGTTAAATTAGAATCTACTGTTCACATTAAGCACATGTATAGTTGTTACATGTAACACGGTTTATTCATTGTACTATAGAAGCTCAGAATATACCCTGGCTCAATAAATAGTCCGTGATAAATATAGTTATTATTGAACATCTTGGAAACCACTGAGGTCAATCCCAATACCACGCAATTATTAGGCATTTAAAAACTACATATTGCGCTAGAGGATGTCCTCGATGGCCAAGTCTCGTCCATCTAAATTTTGTTTTATTGACCATATATATGTACGTGTACATGTGTATGATATATACTGAATGCGCTGTCTGGTACCATCCACAAAGATGTTGAAAATCTTAATGAGAATGGGTATACAGTCCTAAATACGCATGAAAAGTCAAATCTAATAAACTATAATTTTTTCCTAAACAGGAGCCACGCCCTCCCCAAAAAGATATAATACTGATGAAATTTTGGAACGTTTGGCGACTCACACCTTTAATAAATGTTCAAAGATATATTTAGCTTTGGAGATTTCTATCTCACTTATGAATACATATGGGAAAATATCAAAACTTCTACAAAGTGTAGCATTGACTAAAACTAGAAGTTAATCTACAAGATCTTTAATATAGTGGAAACTACACACCATGTTGCGAGCTTTAAATAGCTGCAGCAAAACAGTGGATAATATGAATCAGCGGAAACAAACCAAAAACTGCTGCGAACCAAAGAATGTAAAGAAACAACGCATGGAAGCGATCAAAATATTCCTGACCTGGGACACACAAATGGTGTTGAATTTGATTGTGTTCCCTGTAAAATCATTCCTCTGTGTATGGTCAGTTCAGAGTTTGGTATTGTCACCTGGAAGTCACTGATCATCCTTAATACCTTGGTTAATGTTGAGATCCTCAAATCAGATAGGTATATATGACATTAAAAAGACTTTGTTAATACACTACAGGGTAAATATCCCCACGGATCATGCGTCACCTCTCTCAATCTACTATACTCTTTTATCAAATGTCAATTAACACTGGTTAAGCATAAAAATAATAATTATTGTCTTAGAGGATAGTTTTAGAGGTATCATGCCCCAAACATACTAGATGTTAATAGTGTCTTGAAATCTATTCAGTTACCAACCCCATAAACCACAGTTAAAAGTAAATAGTTTACATTGTTATAGATCTGCAATACCATTACAGTATTTACACGTACTTGTTCTCAATGCAAAAAGGATAAATATATTGTTTTGATTGCGATAAAATTAATATTTGTTGATGTGCATGTTGTACTAAAGACAAGTAATTAATTTCTGTTTCTTCTACAAAAGAAATATTAAGGACTTTTTTTCGTTCATAATAACATTCGTTGTCATTCAGTTTATTGCAAACAACATTGTGGGTACGAACTTTTATGTACTATTTGAACCTTACATTTTTTATTTGCAGATAATACTTTTGAGTCTAAAAAGCTAACAAAGTTTGGTTTCATTTAAAATCTATAATTATAGAAAAATCAACTTGACAGTGCAGTAGTCATTGAAAATAAATCAAACTCATTTCACTTCCTAGTTACGCGTATATTGTATGTTATAAGGATTCATTTTGGAATACTGAGATTGTTAATTTTAAGGTACTAGTATTTGAAAATTTCCATAGATATGTATTAAAGACAAATATGGGTTTGATTTCCGATGATTCTGAGTTATCAGATCTTGTTAGTTATTATTGAAGCTTAAGAAATTGAAAAAGGAATCATTCTATATTTAGAATACAAATACTATTAATTCGAAGGTATTTTTACGTTTCCAGACGTATGTAATGAAGGAAAGTATGGGTTTCATGAGTTATAAGATCGAGTTAGTTATTTCTAAGACTTTAGAAAATGACTTAATTTTTTTATACTTAATAGCTAGCGATAGATTGGTTAAATAATATAAAAGAACTAAGATAAAAATGTTATTCTATAAAACCCAAAGACAAGACAAAATTGTGAAACAGACAGAATAAAAAACTATAAAGATAAAAACAAAGCAATTAAACAAACACACACTCAGCCAACCCAACTAGAATTTGAATGACAGTATAAAAATGAAAGCTCTGGTGATATGAACTCCTACAAATCATGTGCCGCAGAAGGATCGGCATTTCCTGCTGCATTATATTTTTATCTATTAATTTTTCTTCAAACGCAATTGCCGTGATGTGACTTAAGGATGCTCGCTTGTCATGTTTTGGTCTTTTTGTCAGATTTTCAGAATCCTCGGGTTTTATCCATTTTTTAAACATTAAATTTTTTGCCCATGAACTCCCACTTTTTTTTGAGGGACTGAAGTTGCCCATGCAAAGACAATGAAAAATCCAGAGAAAACCTATTTCCTGCAAATTTTCAAGGCTTTATGGCTCTAAAATGAGCACATGAACCTATATTTTTTTATTGCTTATTTGTTTACTATTCATATGTTCTCTCAAACTAAAACACCTATTTCAAATCCTAATTATTTCCTATTAGACCAGCGATCATCCTTAAACTATCAACGTGGATATAAATATCAAACGAGTTTTACTATGGTGATAATTATCTCATTGTTTGAAAATTTTACTTAAAAATGAACATTTGGTAACTGTACGAATATCTCCATTTGTGCACAGATTTTCTGCAGCTGGATTTTTTGCTTCTTTTCCTTTTTTGTGTCATTTGGGTATTTGCTTTATTTTCCGTGTTTGGTTCTGAGATGGACACTGCGATAAGAACACTAATGGTGCAACAAATTATGTTCTGGATCTCGTGTACTACAATTTTCATATTGTTAGATTTAATTTCAGAGTTTGTATCTATATTTATCATGTTTATCGCAAAATGTTTATTTGTTTCATCCCCATCGGTATTAACTTTGTTTTAGTGCAAATCTGTTATTGTATTGTTTGTAATTATTGATAACTGTTGATTAGTTTTGGTAAACCATCAACAAAAACAGTGTATAATCTATCATATATCCCAAAGGATCGTCTACGTTTTGTGTTGCAAAATAACAGATTCGTGTGTGTATCTTTCCAATTGTAGATCAGGCTTTCTTCGATCTTTAGTCTCAATAAATAACATATCGGGGCTAGTAAAACAATAGAGAACTAATAAAGATTGTATTGGTGTTAGTTGTCTTGATAGCCACGGTGTTGTTTTCAACAGCGTTTCCAAGGCTCGAACAATTGTAAAAATATAAGTAACGCATAGCATTACTATCTTAGATTTTCGGTACGACACATTACTGATATATTATCAAATAATTACATCTAAAATCTAAGTACTGGTAACGTTTTCTTGCGTATAACATGGTCACAAAAGTTTCTGCCCGAAGTATACTTTAATCGTATATGAAGTCATGATAACAATGATAGCATTAATATATATATTATATAATGCATGTGTCAAGTATCGAGAATTTTGAGATGCATTTAACTGCAAAATAGACCAATTACAAAATATTAACGCGGTAAAACATAATACAGTGAAATGTATCTTCTTGTTTACTGAAACAATCAGATGAAGCATTTTCCTACATTTTACCAAAAACATGCTTGAAACTGCAAAAAAAACATTTTAGACGGAACAGAGATAATGCTTTTCATAATAGTTCAAGGACTATTTAATTAAAGATATTGTGGCAGTCCGTTAGCAAATTTTAGTTATTTAAGGGGGTAGGCCTGGGTTAGGCCAAAATTTTCCACTCGTTTAATTTTTTTCATATTTTCGTCATGCATTATATATGTCTCAGTACACCACCTGAGAAAATTTTGTTCAAATTCAACCACGCGTTTCCTTCACAGGGTTCATTGAAAATGGGCATTTAATGGGTATCCTTCATTCCATAAGATGACACAAGTTCATGAATATTACCACCTCTCATAGGACATATGTTTGATAAAAAATAGTTATAATTGTTGAACTGAAGAACAGGGATATAGTCTCAATCAAAAATGAAATATGATGGTAAAATTCATTCTTTATATGCAAATTCAAAGGTAAAAAGTACCAGACATGTTAGGAATTTCGTTCATTTTCATTTGCCTCATTAAATATCCAAACACTGCTGTAAAAAAATTCTGTCGTTTAATTCTTACAAAAAACTGTTAAAACAAATATCATATATATGTGTGTTATATGACAAAAAATTATGAAATTTTAACCACAAGTTTTCACAAAATACTCGATCAATTTTGATATTAAGACATTGAAAAAAATAAAGATTTTCCCATAATACTATTGGAAGCTGCATTATCATTCATTATATGTAGTTTATATATGCTATACAACAAATCATGGTTACTAGTATATGATTTAAGGCAGAAAAAAAAGGACAAATATACCTAAGGAGCAAACATTCGATTCATCAATTAAATGCTATTTAGAATAATCCTGAAAATGTCAGGAGTGTGACAGTTTATGTGTGATTGACTATTACTGTTACAGTATAAGACTAACAGGATAATGTGATATAAGCAACCAGATCACACTACTTCACGGCGGGTACCGTATACGGAACAGGAACTGCTTACCACTCCTGAGCACCTGAGTTCACTCCTGGTTTTTATAGGAGTTCATGCTGTTTTTTTTAGTTTTCAGTGTTTATTTGTTGCGCTTGTGGTTGATCATTTGTCTTCCCGGGTTTGTCTGTGTAATGGATTGCGTTTATTGGTTTGCTCCTATGGTATATATGTCCTCTTTAAGACCAATTATAGCTGTATAAATATTTCTGAAACAGGACCCTGCTCTTGCAATTTTGTGTTCACGCCATTAATCTTTCTAGGCAGTGTGGAAGTGATTTTAATCGATTCAATTTCATAATACTCAATTCAATTTTCTAAGATGCCTTAACAGATACGAATATATATCTTTCTAAATTTCAATGCAAAAACTTGAACATTATAATTTGTATTCTATGTTTTGTTAAATTTTTTTATCACACTACTTCACGGCGGGTACCGTATACGGAACAGGAACTGCTTACCACTCCTGAGCACCTGAGTTCACTCCTGGTTTTTATAGGAGTTCATGCTGTTTTTTTTTTAGTTTTCAGTGTTTATTTGTTGCGCTTGTGGTTGATCATTTGTCTTCCCGGGTTTGTCTGTGTAATGGATTGCGTTTATTGGTTTGCTCCTATGGTATATATGTCCTCTTTAAGACCAATTATAGCTGTATAAATATTTCTGAAACAGGACCCTGCTCTTGCAATTTTGTGTTCACGCCATTAATCTTTCTAGGCAGTGTGGAAGTGATTTTAATCGATTCAATTTCATAATACTCAATTCAATTTTCTAAGATGCCTTAACAGATACGAATATATATCTTTCTAAATTTCAATGCAAAAACTTGAACATTATAATTTGTATTCTATGTTTTGTTAAATTTTTTGTATACATGTAGCTCTTAACTTCCCCGATGTGTTAAAACTGCTATATGCTATTTCGGCTTCCAAAATATCTGGACATAAACATTATTTGGTGAAAAAATATTCGAAAAATTTATAAAAAAAGAAATAGACGTTCATTTAACGGAATGATATTTGAAGAGAAAGCAGCCTTTGTTATTGGGAAATAAATTATATTTTTGCGTGTTAGCATTAAGAAATATTCGGATTTGAATAAAAGTCCTTGTTATTACGTTACGAATCCGATAGAAGACAAATTTTAAGGCATTTTGTTACACTGAAACAATGCCATGAATAATTTGCAATTTTTAACAAAAAAGATTGCAAATTCATTGAATAAACTGCAATGAACAATGTTGTTATTAGCTACAGTATATTTCTCTAATCTCAATATATTTGTACATGATTTTTATGTCATGATATTATACTTACAAATGTAAATTAGGCATAGAGCAATGTTTGATATCCAATATGTGGGTTTTACCGCACTACTTAAACTATGTATTATTTTATGATAAAAATGTCGTTATGCACATTTGTTGGGAAGTTATTAATTTTGTCAGTTATTTATATATTATAAATATGAATAAGAATGCAAATCTATAATCTCCGAGTGGCAATCAATCCTCTTTCATATTAATTAAATAGAAGACTATCAATTTTAATCTGTATATATTCTTCCTACTGCTAATTTTAGAAGCTACCGTAACGTTATATTGAATTCATTACGAGCCTTTCATATGAAAATTGCAGACTTGAAAATGAAAGGATTTGCGTAGGTGAAACAATATCATGCTTGATTTATTATTGCAATTCAGACATATAATAAAAGAGATAGTTTGTCAAAAAAGCCCAAAGGAATTTTCGATTGAGAGAAGAAATGAAGTAAGACAACCATGATCATGAGCTAAAGAAGACACTACAACCTGAAAACCCTATCAGAGACTAAATGCCTGTGTAAGCCTTATGCATGATCTTCATAAACACCACAATCACACGCAATGTATATCATTTGCATATAGGCATAACCATTAAGGAATAAATAGTGCAAAAACGTCAACACAGGCCACCCAAATAAATGCACTTCAAAAACATTTCAACAATAATATGAAAAGAGACAGTTATTTCAACAATCTCAATTTATTTGTCTAACAATATAGTAATATTGGTGCAATATAACAGCTTTTTCATAAGTTTTTTTGTCATAAGTACATGAAACGATATGGTGTATGTGTCAGAGGCACAACATCCTATAATAGGAGTAGAGATTTATTGCCAAGAAGTCTTTAATAGTTTAAAAATGTGCACACTTGCATAACTGAATTACACACCATATATTTTTTTCCAAAAGGTCGTGTAGGTCAACATTCATTCAGTAGAAATCACTTAAAATTTCAAATCTTCCGAAACAATGTAATAAAACAATGTAATAAAATAATATAACTATAATACACCAAAGTTTCTATTTTGTAGACTTAAAGAATAATTAACATGATCACATGCCAAAAATGGGTCTCGCTGCGTAAACTATTTATGGTGTAATCTCTTGGTACACTTGTGACACTTGGTATACTTTAATTTCAGCTATACATGAAGGGTTTTGTTTCCTTTGTGCATGATTTGTCATTGTTGCCTGACGAACTTTAATATGCAAAATCTATCATTTATGGTAAATGCATTGGTTGTGGTGTTCTGGTACATTTTTCACTTCTCCCGATATTGACATTTTTTCCGTCACGAGTCTAGCATTGTCAACTACACAAGTAGTTAGTACTTTGAACTAGCCGTCAGTTAAGCGTATTGAGAAGAATTCATTTTTACCTTTTCTGTTTGTAGTTAATATGCATGCATTTTCTTTAAAACGTATTTAAGAACTAAGGTGATCTACTCTCATTGTTTATGGTGTCTTTACCACTGATTTTAAATATGCGTCCCTTTTCCAAGTCAGTACCATAAACTTTTCCTTAGTTATGATTTTTTAGGGGCATCTTTTTTACGTTTCCATGATAAAATATTGTCTTAAAATAGTTTTATAAATGTTTCAGATCTAATAAACAAAGTCTGGGCTATTCAGAGTCCTGGCATAAATCTCCGTCATCAAATGTACTTGCAACCGAAACAGGATACTGATTTTGATAATTCATTTGTGAATCACAAATAAGATAATCTGTGCTGAGTAATATACCTCATGGTTCCGAGGAGATAAAGGTGTGGGCCTTAAAATATGTAAAAAAATCACTTAATGCAAAACGATGAACACAATTATTGTGGCAAATAAAACTTTATTTTAAAAAAGTCAACAATCTTACTCATCTTGTTGACCCCGTTTCTGAGTAAACAGTTCAACAATACTTCTGTAGTTTTGTTAGACTAGTCATTCCTTTTAATTTACGAACAATGTTTATTTTATCTCAAGTTAAGCATCATTTATAAGGTAGAAAAAAGCAAACTCTGTCAAAATTATTAAGGAAAATAAAACCAGCGAGCATCTGTTCAGTTTCTTTGCTACAATCTTCCATCGGGAGCTATTTGTTTTCGCGTATTTTTTCTCAATAGGTTCTACTACGTTCTTCCCTTTAGGTTTATTTGACACGATCAGGTCGATCCATTTCAGATCGGCTCCTTTGTCGTCCTTCTGGTATACATAGTGAATCAACAAAACAGAAATGGTAATCAGTGTACTGAAGACCATCTGCAGCAGCAAAAACATGTTGAAATTAGACAGTCTATCAGTAGCCGGAAGTTCATCGGATACCATGGTCATGAAAACAGTAAATGTAAGCAACATTGTCACTGAAAATGCAACTCTGTCGGACGAGTCCAGCGGAAGTAGAAACACAAGTAAATTTGCAACGCTGATTATGTAAACCGGTACAACGAGATTCATCATCATGAACAGTGGGATTCTTGCAAGACTGACTGAGTATGTCACCTGTGACCATCTGATATCGGAATGAATAGGTTTAGTCTTTAATGACGTCGTACGTATTTTGAATTCAGAATGCATAGTCGTGTAGTTGATATGGATCCCATTTCTGTTTGGTAATAATTGTAGATCTGTCAATGGCTCCTGTGCATCAATAGTGATGTCACATTCATGAATGTCAAATGGAAATTTTGAGACATCGCTGTTACAACTCGTTTGCCATACACCAGAACTAGTAATTCTTGCTGACCCATCGTCTAGATACGTAACGTAAATCATTTTACTGTCGAAGTAATTGTCAAACTTGTATAAAGAATGGTAAGACACACTGTTTCCGATGGCAACATGTGGGACCCATACATCATGTATCGAGAGTTGTACCATATCAAGGTTACCATGATCACTTCGATTCCACATTATTATTTCATCCCACCATTTTAAAGTGAATTTTCCTTGAAACGTAAAAACTCCAGATTTTTCGTCAAAGTCTATAACAGCGTTTATACAGAAATCAATGTCAACTTTTACTGCTTGTGAGCTGAGTTTTCTTGGTTTGACGTGTCTTGTGTAGTTTGACAGCACAGTATCATAAAGATTCCTCGCAAACTGATAGTTCATACCACTACTAATTCCAATACTCAAACTAAAAACAAGCACGATGTATAAAAACATTGTCTTTAAATTTCGGTAACACAGGAACGCCTGTTCAAAGCAGCATCAGAACAGAAACAAAAAACGGTGTAATGTTTGATTTTATACCTGACCAATGATCACGTGTTTAATGAGGTCCGTTTGAAACACTGATTTTTACTTTAGATGTTTCCTTAATGACATTTAAGTAATTACAATAAAAGGTTTAAATACATTGGAATATATTTATTTTAATCAGGTTTCAGTCACGACAGTTATCTGTAATTCTTTAATAGTTTCCGACGTCCTACAGCATGAAATATCAATGTCAAATATAATAGAGGATTTAGATAATTAATGAATAAATGGAAAAAAGTAAACAAATTTGATTTTTATTAGTTAACCAACGCTATTGAAATGTGCAAATTGGATATATTGAGAATAAGAGGAATCAACACTTTAGATGGATTTTCATTTACACATCACTGAACAACATAAATTGAAATTTTAAGAATGTTACTACAGCTATAATAATTATTGAAAGTAATAATCTTTTTTTTGCAAAAACCTTTTTTTTCAATTTTATAGTGATTTACGTCATTGAAACAAATTCAACTGTTCTATATTAAATAATGTGGAATTAGGAAAATTTAGATATAGAATGAACTGGATATATAACAAATCATTTTAAGGTTCCATTTTTTCTCCCAACTTGCATTCTAATCGCTGTAGAAAGTCATTGAGGACAGTAAACAAAGAATAAACAAAAGTTTGTTTTGTCTTTGATAATTTCTTTATGTTAAATATTGCTATTCATTTCTTGATATCAAATAAAATCATCGTAGTTTCAAACTCACTATATTGATTGAACTTCAAATTTTTTTTTCGAAAAATAGAATGTCCAAGTACAAGTTGAAAAGTATCCGTGAATAAATAATTATAGTTTTTTAAATTACCTTTCTTTCATATTAAACATATATTTCATGAAGTTGTTCGCAGGAATAACTTTTGCTCCTATTCTATATCATCGATGTGTGTTCGCGTTACTCTTATATATATAAATTTCAGAAGATCCAAGGATTCTGTACCTTCTCCTTCGTAAGAAAGTTTATAACAAATATGGATATCAACAAAAAATATTTGGGGAAGCATATAAGACCGAAACCCAAAGAATACAATCGAGATACTTTTAATACATATCGTGGATTCATAGATTCAGTAACAGGAAAATCAAAAAGAATATCTAGTAAGCAATATGAGTTGTTTTTCAAATACTAAATATAAACTAACCCAGATATTCCTGACTCGTTTAAGACATCAGCGTTTTCGTTAAAGAAGTGTCCACAAATAAAGTACATGAATGTGTAAGCCAAATGTATGTTGTGGATTTGTAGTTGTTGCCCTTGACTAAAGTTCGTTGTTTAATTTATTTCGTTGTGAACAACATGACAATAGGAATGATAGTCTAAGAAAATTAATGAATAGAGAATAAAACCTTTTAAAAAATGAAGCATACATATTGATGTTCTACCATATAAAGAATAATATGAAATAAGTAAAGAATAACTGATTACAGAAAATTGTACCTGTACAGAATAAAGACATTTGCTCTGAAATCTATTGTTTCATAAATATTGCTTTAAATTACTTTTAACAACCTTTTTGAAAAATATACATGTCATTTGTACCTTATAACGTTAACAAACCTATGTTTTCACTACGTTTGTCGTTGAAGGTTTAATTTGAATGTCTGACCTTAAACATTTCAGCGTCACAATATCTTATCAAATAAGTATAGATTATCGGGTTTTCTGCACATTGATTTCGTAAAATATCAGCCGCGAGCCTCAATATGAAGATTTCTGGCGAGTGAGCGCAGCGAACACTACCAAGTCTAGTTCTAATTGGCTTACTGGTTTCAGACCAGAAGATTTTTGAGTGAATTTCCCATTGGGTCCTATGTTAAACTAAGTTTGGCTGTGTCGGCCATCTTGGTTCATATTCCACGAAATCAGACAATTCTGAGAGAGGACCTTCTAAGGACCATTGTGGCGAACGATCTTAAAAGATTCATATTGTGTCGAGCGGCTGATATTTTACAATATATTTACGCAGAAACCCCGATAATCTGTTTATCGTACAAATTCTGTACATTTTAGTCGCCCCTGTAAGACATTTTTTACGCTTTTTTTTGTCCTCCTTTGGGTAAGTTTGATAACGTCTGCTCTCGCATTGCGACGTCGCTAATAAGTCCTGCTGTCGCGGATAATTTTTCCTAATACGTCACAAAGCCTTAATACAGAGATAACAGAGCGGCTGATATAGACCCAGTGAAGTACGATAAGGATTTTTTAAAAACCCTATGCCAAAAAAATGGTGTGAAAATTAAGTGAATCCATTAGATATTCTCGTAAATGCGCTAGTTGTTTTTATTACTTATTTGAAAATTTTATCATTATATTCATTAAGCTTTTTCAAAAGAGGAAAAGTCGGGTACAAAGTTAAAGGTTTTATACGATCATATCTAAAATTAGAATGTTTGTTAATTTCCAGTATATTCGTTTAGGGAAAAATTGAATCAAATCTACTTTCATGTTTATAAAGGTTCCATTCACGTGTTTGGTGTCCCAAGGCTGTTTGTGTTTTCTATAGATAGAAAATAAAATATTTCTGATATCATTTGAAAATAGATGACAGATAATTTTAATGATGTTTACTTAAAACTGATATTTGTGCCTTCGGAGATTGTTAAGTTATTTGTTTGATTTCATTTTGAAATTGGATAATAAAACCATCTTCAGCATCCGATTACAAGATATTCTACTTTATAGGTATATGGACAATTTCAAGTAATCACGAAATAAGTCCGATATGATTATTTTGTTTGCTTTAATTGAGTACATATTATGACAAAAATAATTGTTTGTGAGGAAATAACGTCATTATCTTCAAAAGCACGAGGTTTATAATCTTGTAGATGATTTACTTAGAAATCGTGAACTACAAATGTTTCCAATGATAGTTTTATAATTACGATTCCCAGATGAACAGAAAATGACCATTATCACTGAAACGGAAAGTCACATCACCTGCACCGATTCTTCATGTTCTTAGGTTCCATTGTCAAATTTGATTATGAGAATAAAGTATTTTATGTTCAGTTCTGTATTTATATATAGTACTGAAGTTTGTACATAATAAATAGGTGAAGCAATCGACTTCAAAATGAAAGTAACTTAATGTGATGTTTACACTAATTCGAATCGTGTACAGGAGCCTGACTTTGGCTTTATTGTAACATACCATAATTTCTCTAATTATAGAAATAGATAACAATAATATAATAAGCTGGAGAGACCCCCTACACAGTCACATATAGTCTTCCTGTTTATGTAATTTTCCCTGTCCATGCTGACATAGATCTCTAAGTCAATATATTGAGTCGATATCTTACTTTTTGTATGTTTTATGTTCATGTTATTTTGTGTTTTGAAACTCATTTATCTCATTTATTTGCTATGTACACAATTATTTCACGTTTCTATCGGTATGTTTTTATACTTTTAGAACCACAGTTATTTTATTAAGTCCTTAAAACATTTGAATATGTCACTACGGTAATTAGTTTTCAAATCGATTTGTTTAAATATACTCATTTTCAAAGCGAATGATTAACATTTGTATATTCATTAATAACAGAGTTAGTGTACTAATAAGCAGAGAAAGATTATATTAGTGGTAACAAATATTACATTTTCTCAATATTAGACATCGATTTCAAAAATCTTTATGAGTTATAAGCGTGCCGACAAATATTAGTAACATTTCCTAATTTCATATCAAGATTTTTATAATGAAATAATTAATGGAATAGAGAATGGAAACGGGGAATGTGTCAAAGACCAGAAAACAGCTCAACGCTACCAATGGGTCTTATAATACTTCAATAACAGATAAAAACAGTATATAGTGGTTCTTTAATGAGAAAATAAAATTATTACTATGGTATTGTCAACTTTCAAAATGGGACCATGGTTATAATAAGGACAAATACAATACAGCTGTCTTTGAAGAAATATACACGGCATAGAAATAAAACTCTTCAACCTTTTTAAGAAAAGTTCTCACAAATATGCACTTCCGTCAACTAATTCATCCTGCAAAGTGTTCCTGCAATTATCTTGATAATGCTTTGTATCCGTAATAGTATATGTAGTATATGAATAAATGTGTGTGGACGATTGTCTTGTATTATACTAAATATATTCCTTTGTGGCATTTGTATGTGTTTTGTCTGGCCCCAGAAAGTAGTTTTTATAGAAATACGATACGCTTATATGATTTTTCATAAATACATTTATTTATATCGTTGGTCATATCTGTAAGCGATAAATTTAGCTTCGTGACCCTTACAATATACCCCGAAAAGTAAGCCTGACTTTTTTTGTTTGCAAGTGAATTTTAGAGAAGCAAATAGCCGAAAATATACTTATAACATAAATACAATCAATTTTATTTTTAAAAAAATGTATATCTAATTTTGTATGCAGCATAATATAAATTTACTATATCTAATATTAGTATCTTTTGATTGTTATTTTGAAACTCCAGGGATGATACCTCTGCATGGTGGACCCTAGGTCCCCGAGGGTATTCGCCAACCCAGTCGATAATCAATGATTATTCATTGATTTGTTACAGAAATTTCTAGTATTTAGCAAAATTCAAAAATAATAGATATACTAAGGGCTTATTCCTTGTATGGCACATGGTAGATCTCCTTAGCTGAAATTTGCCTTACTATTTCGGTATTTTTGGTTATGAGTACTTCTTGTTTAAAATAAGTTTGGTTTTTGGTCTTCCAAATGTTTCAATTTTAATGCTGCTGATGAGAGGTAACTCCTTGAAATGCGTCGTATACAGCATAGTATAAATTTACTATATATAATATTAGTATCTTTTTATTGTTATTTTTACACTATCAATATACAATATTCCTTCCAAAAACAAACAACAATCAATTATCATCAATCAAACTTACATCAATAGCTTTTAATGAATAACTGAATTTATAGAAAATATTCATATGCATACTTTTACTATTATATGGAGGATCTTGAAATGAGACCCATTTAAAAAAACAATTTTCAACAACTAACACTTAATTCGCGTAAAATAAGAGAAAAAATGATACTGAACATAAGTCCGTGAAAAAAAAGATTTTGCATCCCGAACAGAAGGATATTAATTCGATATAATCACACAATGGAAATGTATGGTGTACACTGGATTTACACTATTTATATATCATGTTATTTTATACCTTAAAAAGTGTATTTCTATAATGTTATTTTCAAAAAATATCACTGAACAGATGATTTTTAAATTCTGGATTGATTTTTTATAAATATACAAAATTATATACATAATGCTGTATTGTTTAAATGTTTTCAAACACAGTTACCATGATACGATAATCTGCTTAGTGTAATTCCGATGATCATGATATTATCTATTTTAAAAAGGACAAATATACCTAAGGAGCAATAAAAAAACATAATCCATTGGACAGACTAACCCGGGAAGACAAATGAACAACCACAAGCACAACAAATAAACACAGAAAACTAAAAAACAATGAACAACAGGAACTCCTATAAAAACCAGGAGTGAACCCAGGTGCTCCGGAAGGGTAAGCAGTTCCTGCTCCGTATACGGCATCCGTCGTGACGTTCAATAAAGTCAATCCGGTGGAAGTCACAAATCGGTGGAGGCATATGAAATGTAACGACAGTGGGAACAGGTCCAACATCATCTTAGATATTGGAACACTGTAATGGTCAATCAATTCATGATGACGACCGTAAAATTTCCTAAAAGTGATGACATCAACTTATCCTTCATACAATACTGGTTAAGAAGCTTTTGTGGCAGCATTAATCCTCTTTGTCGAAAGTCAGGGTAACTCATGTATGCCCTTGAAAATCGGATAAGCTGAGAAACGTGGACGTCATATGCAGGCGATACTGGTATATTGCTACTCAAGAAGGGAAAATCAACAATAGGAAAATTGCAGTCATCACGTTTGTCATAAAGTTTTGTCTTCAAATGTCCCTCATTGTCTATTTCAAGAAACAAATCCAAATATGAAGCGGACTTTGGTGTATCTGAAGTATCCTTAATTTCAAGCTCACTGGGGTAGATTAGATGTAGAAAGTCTTGGAATTTGTCGTTATTTAACGACAACATGTCATCTATATAACGATAAGTGAAATTAACGGATTGGGCTAGTTTCTTTTTGTTTTTACGTAGTAACCCTTGAATGAAGTCCGCTTCATATGAGTACAGAAACAGATCGGCCATGAGAGGAGCACAGTTGGTTCCCATTGGAATGACGATTGTTTGTTGCAAAATAAGACCGCCAAATTCAACAATTATGTTGATTACGAGAAAATATAATATGTTTGTAATTTCATCTTCATAATACTTTTTGTCAGAATCAGAGTGGTTCTTCACGAAATAAGCCTTTTCTCTACCTAGAACTAGAAATTTATACCTGCGTGTGCCATTTCTCTTGAAAAAACATTGATGAACTAGTTGCTTTAAGCGATCTTTTAATTGAGAATGTGGTATGGTAGTGTAGAGTGTAGAGAAGTCGAATGTTTTATGCTGTTGCATGTAGCCAAAGATTTTGATTTTAGACATTGTAGTAATTTTTTGGAGTTTTTAAGAATCCACATCTGATTGACGCCACTGGTGGAATATGACGTTTCACAGTAATTCTGAAGATCCTCTTTAATACATGTCAATATGAATGTTAAAATGTTTGAAAGGGATTTTGTAGAGCAATTAGCTGACCCAGCAATGTACCTTTGTTTAAACGGATTCTTATGTAGTTTAGGAATCCAATAAACATTTCTTCACCCTTTGTAGAAATGCCAAAGGAATGAAGAACGGTCTTATTGTTATCAAGGACTTCCTATTTAGTGAGTGTGGTCGGTGTATAAGTTGAGTTACCCGCAGTGTTATCTGTTCCCAACTCTTTTCTAAGACACTCACTTTTAACATAAGGCCATTTTCACGGAAATTTTTTAATGGAGTCTTCTATAATGTCATATATTTTGTCTTCCCATGTTATCAATGACATCTATACTTTATCTATTCCAAAGTAGAAAGATTATCCGCATATTATCATATATCTATGCTAGGCAAACCATATTTGGAAGACCTATTTTCCGGGACTGCATTGCAAATTTTCAGTCCACTGTTTAAGGTAGCTTGAGCTTTAATAGGCCTTTTACAATAATGTCGATTTCAATAACATTTCATTACGAAACACCATTAAACCGATTAATTGCGACATTTGCCAACCAGTAATTCTGACAGTTACGCATTATTAATGAGAACATATGTTCTAGGTAGCGATTCATATAATGTTAGGTTTTTTATAAATCAGAGGGTAGGGGGATAGAAAGGGGGAGGTTTCTGTATCCATAACACCATTAAAAGCCCATTACTTTTATATGCATATACCAAGTCAGACTATCGTAACTCCCTTTTTGTTTGTGTGTTTTGTCACTTGGTGCCCAGGTTTTTGTTTGTGTGTTTTGTCACTTGGTGCTCAGGTTTTTGTTTGTGTGTTTTGTCACTTGGTAGTCAGGTTTTTGATAGAGTATTAGGCTGTGTATTGATTGGTTACCCTTTAATGTGACCCATTATATTTAATAAAATAAGAATTAACATGCCTCAAACATTTTCACCGAGTAAATCCAATAATTTTTCTTTATATATCAGTGAATTATCCTGCCGATATTGAACTTTCAACTCCGTTTCTCCGAAATAAAGTCTAAAATATATTCGTCTTTCAGTACTTTCCTTGTGTCCTTCTAAGTTAACACAGACATATCCGATTTTTCTACATCCGTTTTCTGTGATGTACCTAGGCAATGATGAAATTGTTGACACATAAATGGCAATTTTTGCAGTTTCAACATCAGGTTCGTCCACTACAACGTAACGCTCTTTAGATGCTTGTTCTCTGGGAACTGATTCGCCCATTTTCGCTATTATTCCAAACACATCACCACACTTCTCAGCACCTAGATTGCTAATGTATTTCTTTCCTGGATCGTGCACTCCTTCGATGAAATCATTTGAACATTCAATTCCATATGTGCATTTGAGAACCCGACATTCCACAACATCACGGTTATGACCAAACAAAACGGCACCTTTCAACACACAAAGCCCTGCATCACCCGGAATAATTATTTGTTTTGATTTAAACTTATTCCTGATTCTGTCCTGCAATATGACTGAATCAGAAAATCCGCCTATCATTAAAATGGTAGAAATATTGTCATTGCTTTTAATTATATCTTCCAAATGATTTATAATTGCGTCAACCGTTTTAGTGAAAAAATTAACGAATATTTCTTGATTAAGAAACAATTTGTCCTTTTTTATTTCAACTGATCCCTTATACTTTGTTAATGATTGAATATGGTTTGCCAAATCATTGTCTTTGTTGTATTTGTTATAAATGTCCAGCATACTCACTGGAACTCGAATAACAACTCGGGACTCATCTAATCTTACGTTGTGCTTTTTCACCTCGAATTCTCTTATAATATCAATATAGTCATCCACACTTGTAATTCTAAATTCATCGAAAGTCTCTTTTCCAAATAATTCTATCAGAAAATTAAAGTATTCCTCGTTGACAAAACTCCCTCCCCATGGACCGCCGTTTGCTGCCTGTATCTCCTTTACTTTGTTTTCACTAAGAACTTCATGTACTGTTACATCAATTGTTCCTCCTGAGGTAAAGATACATGTATTCGATCAAAATTATATTGTTTTAATATGTACGCTAGCGCACTGATAACAATGTGACCATCTATTTTACTTACTGGTGCTTTTTTCTAAAACCAGCTCAGTTGCTAGCATATTGATGGCAGCGTGAATTTGATACTTTAAAAAATGTGAAAACTAACGAGTGTCTGCCTCGTGCATATGTCTGTCCTTAGATAATTTTGGCTTAATCCTTTTGGTCTTTATGACTTTTGAATGACCTGTTCTTCAGCATTTTCGACCTTGTACACAACTGATTAGTCGTAAACTGACGAAATATGCATATTTTTGCATAAAATATATTAGGTATAGAGATATTAACATATTCTTGGATTACTACATACATGTATTGATTATTAGAGTATTGATATGTAATTAAAAATCGTTTTCAGACGTCAAAATAAAATCCATACTTTTATTTCTCGGAAGATAAACAGAGATAAAACTTTTGATAGAATGTACGTGCACATGTAAACAATTTGTGTCTCTTCAGCAGTGATCAAGCCTAACATTGTAGAAATCCATAAAAAATAAACCAAAACGTTGAAGGGTACAATTGTAGGCCAACATGACCGAAAAGGGTTGACTGATTGGTTGATTATATCAGGTAGAAGGTTGTTGGGTTACTTTAAACCAGAAAGTAATCCACGTGATACATGCATCACAGTAAGTGAACAGCCTTGTTATTTCTATTCTTCACCTTAAGTTGTGTACGTTTTAATTATGTTCTATTACCTTCATATATGTTTAAAAATATAATGATGTTACACTGATGCAAAACAACCATCAAGTTAACAACGCCTTTCCCTCTGTAACCTTAATGTTATTAATTTAGGTGAATAAAGATATACTTAGTTTTTCGACTTTTTTTTAGCAATGTATTTAAATTATCTTCACTATTGCCTTACCTCCAGCATCGACAACCATGTAAGAAGTTCCTGGTCTGAAGGCAAACATTTTATTTTGCTGGTCATCAAACCGTTCTACTTCTATAGGTATGTGTTTACAGAATATTGCCCCAACTTCTGGCTCCAGAGCCAATAACAGCTGATTTCTTGGGATTCCAGCCTGAATACAACAAATACGTAAGTAAATTCTGTATTATACACATTCGGATAAACAACATTTTAAGATCATATACTTTTGGATGGAGAGTATGCTTGGTGCATAGCTTTGAATTTGTATGTCTTTGGCTATACTTCTTTTAAAACTGCTCTCTAAACTATGAATGAACAACTGAATACAGGTTTGTATAATTTTTTGAAGCAAAAACATACCTTATTAAATGGATCGATATTGATTACTCGGCGAAGTTGAGGGGGAGTCACCCTGGCGTCCACGTCCGCGTGCGCGTCCACAGCCAGTTCTCAGTTACTAGATGATATAGGGTAATCTATTTTCTGTGCAGGTGCATGTTGAAGAGACTGACCATGTGACATAAGATGGAGGTCACATGACCCATACCACACGGTTGACTGGCTTTTACGTTTTATGTCAAAAATCAGTTTTAACATACAAAGTGACCTATAATCATATTACTTGGTGTAAGGGTACATCTCGGGGAGTAATACAGCCTCCCACCAAAATTAGGTCACTCTGACCTACTTATTGAACTTCGTTGACTTAGGTTAAGTTTTACGTCCGAGTGCAGTTCTCTGATACCGAAGGACGTACAATCATATTACTTGATGTGAGGATGCATCTCGGGGAGTAACACAGCCTCCCACCAAAATTAGGTGACTCTGACCTACTTATTGCACTTTATTGACTTAAGTTAAGTTTTACGTCCGAGTTCAGTTCTCTGATACCAAGGGACCTACAGTCATATAACTTGGTGTGAGGATGCATCTCGGGGAGTAACACAGCCTTCCACCAAAATAAGGTCACTCTGACCTGCATATCGCGCTTCATCGACTTAGGTTAAGTTTTACGTCCGAGTTTAGTTCTCCAACACCAAGCGACCTACAATCATATTACTTGGTGTGAGGGTGCATATCGGGGAGTAACATAGTCTCCCAAAAAATAAGGTCACTCTGACCTGCATATCGCGCTTCATTGACAGGTTAAGTTTTTAAGTCCGAGTTCAGTTCTCCAATACCAAGCGACCTACAATCATATTACTTGGTGTTAGGGTGCATCTCGGAGAATAACATAGCCTCCCACCAAAATTAGTACACTCTGACCTACTTATCACGTTTCATTGACTTATGTTATGTTTTACGTCCGAGTGTGAGGGTGCATCTCGGGGAGTAACACAGCCTCCCACCAAAATTAGGTGACTCTGACCTACTTATTGCACTTTATTGACTTAAGTTAAGTTTTACGTCCGAGTTCAGTTCTCTGATACCAAGGGACCTACAGTCATATTACTTGGTGTGAGGATGCATCTCAGGGATTAACACAGCCTTCCACCAAAATAAGGTCACTCTGACCTGCATATCGCGCTTCATTGACTTAGGTTAAGTTTTACGTCCGAGTTCAGTTCTCCAACACCAAGCGACCTACAATCATATTACTTGGTGTGATGGTGCATATCGGGGAGTAACATAGTCTCCCAAAAAATAAGGTCACTCTGACCTGCATATCGCGCTTCATTGACTTAGTTTAAGTTTTAAGTCCGAGTTCAGTTCTCCAATACCAAGCGACCTACAATCATATTACTTGGTGTTAGGGTGCATCTCGGGGAATAACATAGCCTCCCACCAAAATGAGTACACTCTGACCTACTTATCACGTTTCATTGACTTAGGTTAAGTTTAATGTCCGAGTTCAGTTCTCCGATACCAAGCGACCTACAATCATTTTACTTGGTGTGACGGTGCATCTTTGGGAGTAACATAGCCTCCCACCAAAATTAATACACTATGTCCTACGTATCACGCTTCATTGACTTGTGTTAAGTTTTACGTCCGAGTTCAGTTCTCCGATACCAAGCGACCTATAATCATATTACTTGGTGTGAGTGTGCATCTCGGGAAGTTACACAGCCTCCCACCAAAAATCGGTCATTCTGACCTACTTATCGCACTTCATTGAGTTATGTTAAGTTTTACGTCAGAGTTCGGTTCTCTGATACGAAGGGACCTACAGTCATATAACTAAGTGTCATGATGCATCTTGGGGAATAAAACAGCCTCCCACCAAAATTAGGTCACTCTGACCTATTTATTTCGCTTCATTAAATTAGGATACGTCTAACGTCCTAGTTCAGTTCTCGATACCGAGCGACCTACAATCATATTACTTGGTGTGAGGATGCTTCTCGGGGTGTATCACAGCCTCCCACCAAAATTATGTCACTCTGGCATATTTATGACGCCTCATTGCCTTAGGTTACGTTTTACGTCGGAGTTTAGTTCTCCGATACCAAGCGACCTTCAATCCTTGCTGTAAGGAAGCATCTCGGGGTGCTACAAAGCCGCACACCAAAATTATAAGGGGAACTTTGTATTTTTACTCATTTGTCTTTCATTTTCCTTATCCCAGTTATGGGGTATGATATCTGCATTCATTACGTTATCATTTTTTACACGTTGTATTATTTATCACGTTTTTACGGTCTTTGATGGAGCTTTAGTGTGAAAAGTACAAGAAAACTCTAAAAAGGATAAATATTTACATTATGTGTCAGAAAACTTGACGTTTCAATCTGAGTCTGATACAA
The DNA here is from genome assembly GCA_028015205.1 of Mytilisepta virgata. NCBI lineage: Eukaryota > Metazoa > Mollusca > Bivalvia > Mytilida > Mytilidae > Mytilisepta > Mytilisepta virgata. Next base: position 16,155,244 of record CM051520.1, on the reverse strand, counting down.
CACCAATAAGTGCTAAAATCAACCATCTGATATTCCTTGTTCACGTCTCCAACATTATTATTATTAACTCGGCTTTCAACGTGCTCGGCCTTGAACACAAATGATGGGTTTGTGTGTTGTGTTCTATTCTCCTGACTGTCTTTTCCTTCTACTTCGAATTTGTTAAATTTTTCCCATTGTTTTGTCGCTTCGGTATTATTTTGCCGATATTTAAGTCGATGAAATATTCATATCTTGAGCATCAAAATTGGTGCCATTGAATATTATCATAACATTAAGTAGCGATTTCAGGTACACGCGGGGTTCACCATCTCAGTTAGTAGCTATCAAATGAGACTTCAAATTTACTGACAGGAATCTTTTCTTAAATTTGCTGAAATTTCACATAACCTAGGCCAAGCATACTTCTGTTCTTGGGTGGTTTTGGCTTTCCCCTTTTGATCCTTTTGGCATTTGAATCTGCGTTATATTTTTACGGTATCGACTTTTGTTTCAGCTTTTAACATTTTGGGCCTCAGCAAACTGACGTATTGTAATTCGACAAAATATGTTTGGTATTAAAATAATGTTATCCCCGGCTTCGTACAAATCTTGGAATGTCAATGACACGTCGATACAAAACCCATATTCCCTGGCGTTGCTAACCCATATTCCCGGACTTTGTTAACCATTACCCCAAGGAACTTATTATTATTATTATGTGGCGCTCGAGACGTTAACGGCAAATATGATTTCGACGATTTCCTTTGATATGACAAACGTCTTTTATTCGGATACTTATAGGGTTCTACCAAAGATAGTACCCTACACCTGGTAAAAATAATGCAAAACTGACATATTTCACTTTAGCTTTTTCCTATAATCAGAAAAACGTTGCCTTAACGTTCTACGTTGTGTCTGAATTTTTCAAATAATCGCCAGATTATTGCTGAAGCCGTGGATAACAGCAGGGTGTACAAGAGTACTTTAGGGTGTAATAATTATAATAATTACCAGTTCGGCTGCTCTCCTCATGAAAAGCTTAGCGCCGTCATTCCATATTGCCGGTACGGTTAACGTCCACAAGACATCTTCATCCCGCAAACCGACTTTCATATTGGAACACCTCTTAAGTAAATGGTTTTTTAGGTATTTAAGAGATTCGGAAAATACTGTAATAGCCTCCATGGATCTGGAATTTTCTGCCTTAATCTCTGTACGAATCGTCAAATCCTGAAAAGGCAACAAAAATTACTCAATTGAAAAATTATTTGTTTGTAAATCTCTAACTTACAATGAATATCATTCCTTGCATATTTATTTCTGTCACGGGCTTAATAAAATGTATCACAAATTACCAATAAATTTGATGCATTGTATGGCCATTTTGTTGACTGACAACTCATCAGCTTTGCTCGAGATCAAATTGTTGGAAATCCGGTTAAAGACATTATGATGAATTAATAAGCACAACCATCAAAACCCAAAATAATTAAATCAAACAGGAATGCACATTTCTGGATTAACTTTTATTAGGTACACTCCTGACCAAGCCTTTGGAAATATGGAAAAAATCATCAATACAGTATAATAAAGAAAATCAACCGAGACTAAACAAGGTAGCCAAACTCTATGAAAGGTTATCTTTGCCTGGGGGAGTTAAATCTTTCCTCCTTATAGAATTTCATAAATATGTGTAAAATTTCAGGCCCAAATCTGAGACATTATAATTAAAACGTATTTTGGCCTTATGCATTTAGAGTTAATGACCATGATGACCAGTAGAAAGTTTCCATCTGTGTTTTTTTAAAAGTTACATTGTCATTAAAACGTAGAAAGTAACGAAAGTTAAAAATTTTAAATATTTCTTTGCGTTTATCATTGTAAACTGGTCTGTTTTTTTTTTTTTTTTTTTTTTTTTCGTTTATTGTAGAGAAATGTTTAAAAGTCCGATCTTTAAATATTTCTATACTGGGTTTTAAACAGCACTTTTCAGTGGACTCCTTTACTTTCAGCGGTACCGTTTTCATTTAGACAGCAAGATACTGAATATAAGAATTGTAAGCTGCTATTCCAGGCACTCTTCTGGCAATATTTTTAAGTCTAAGTGAAAACCCATCCCTCCATTCTCGTTTACTTTAAAACACATGTATAATAATTTAATATGTACTAATTGCTGCTGTTGTCACTTCAATTTTCTATTGCACGTGATATGCCATTGAAATGGTGATAGCTGTGATTGAGGTTACAAAAGAACATTTAGTGCATTCGTTGTCACACTTTTTTCAATTGTTTTGACATTTATTAGTTTATAAGTAAAGTCAAGAAATACCAAAGGGATATTCGAAGGAGGGGGAAATCTAAACGACTGACAAACCCGGGAGAACAACGAAGACCAGACAAAAACGATATATGCACAACAATTAAAAACTAAATACATATGAACAACATAGACCACGCCAAAAAACCGGGCGTACACTCAGGTGCCCCGAAAGAATAAGCAGTCTCTGCTCCCTGCAGGACACCCGCTATGCTGCCCATGTCAAATTTGGTATGAGGAAAGGATAACATCAACGGAACAGGCTCGTTTCGCTGCTTAATTGGTAAACTTGTCTATTATTTTGACATTAATAACTTATCATTCACATGGATCTCCGTAGCATTTATTGCTTAACAGACGTTATTAGCAAGTTTTACCATATTTTAATAATTCATTCATTTATCTATTTAGTTAATCATTTAGTTTTTCGTGGTTTGCCAGATTCTTAAGCTGACCACAAATAAATAGTTATGTATTTACATTTAGTTTATCGTAGTTTGCTAAATTCTTGGGGAGGCCACAAATATTTATTTAGTTAAAACAGTTTAACGAATAAAAAACAAATAACGAACTAAACAGAATAAGAACATTAAAAGAAATTAAAGCACTAAAGGCGTGAACTACCATAAAACAGAGAGTGACATCTGTTGCTACGGGAGGGGTAAGCATGTCTGGCTCCGTTAAGAGCACCGGTCACATTACCGGTGATTGGTAGAAATGTGAAATGAAGGATAACAGAAAATCAATGCTAGTAACGTGATATATACATGTATTACGAAATAAATACTGGATTTATTCGTGACTGCAGGAGACCGACGAATGTAACTGTTCCACGAAATGCATATTTTAGTATAAGCTATTCTTAGAAAATCTCAAATGGACTCAGAACAATATGAAACACGAAATTAGATATATGTTTACTCACCATATATATCCTAAAAAACTTTTTACCTTGTTTTCGTATAATGACATCTTAAAACCTTCAAAAAAATACCACTCTTCAAAATTCTCTTCTTTCTCACTGATCAAAATGGCATATTTGTTTTGTGCATCATATCCAAATGAATCAAACTGTTTGTCTGGGTTAAACAATATACAAGTAGGTGTTTTTGGTGATCGCAAGACTGTGGTTCCTGCTGTCCATATGTGGGTTGATATCTGTAACGGGTTAGTCTCGTATTCATTCCTGAATGAAAATGCATATCCGGAGGCAGATGTTCCCAGGTCTATAGCTGCTACCAGTAGGTAACGAGGATAACTTTTTGGTATTTGACATTCTATGTATTCTGGTTCTGTTCTTATATTTTCGTATTTTTCTTCTTCATCGGTCTGATCCTCGTACAAGCTTAAAATGTCAAGAGGCATCAATATTATTTCAAATGTAATGGCACCAACTTGTTTGAGATCGATGTTATAGAGCCGTAACAAGTTTATACATGTAACTGCCTTTTTAGCTGTGTTAGTGGAGTATAAAATAGTAAAAATTATCCGCTTTGTAAACTATTTCATCCTATTATTTTACATTTTTACCAAAGTCCATGCATCAATTTTTACTAGTAAAATAGACGTCATGCAAGTAAACAAATGTCCGGTAATTCTTTTCTATGAATAACTTTTAGAAAAATATGATCTGCTGATTAATTTTATTAGAAAACAAGTCATCAGACAGAAATTGACTTGAAATATTGTATTACTAGAAATATTTATTTACAAGCATCTTTAAAATCAATTTAAGTTTGGTGGACGAGTGTTTCAACAGATGATATTACAATTGGTGCACACTATGCTCCTCTCCTTACCGATTTGTATTTTTACTCATATGTTCAAGATTTTCACCAAGAACTACTCAAAAATAAGGATAAAGTTTAAAACAAATCTCAAACTTAGAATTTCGGTTTGATCTACACAGTTGATGTTTTATCACTAAACAAGTCACTACTGACGCTCGAAATTCAGCCGCCAAGACAGAACAAAAAAATACAGGGTTATAGATTTCACAAGCTGCTTAATGCTTTTAAAAAGTTTTATAATTGATATCAACATCTTTTATCTAAATATCCAGGTACAGAAAAGTAATTATCATGAACGGGTTTTCCAGTCCTAGTTCTACTGCAATATCGTAAATAAATGCAAAAGTCGCGCTAGTAACCCTCAGAAACTTGGTAGTTACTTATGATCTTTTCACAGTAAGGGCCACGGATATGAAATTATGTGTATACGGAGCAGGAACTGCTTACCCTTCCGGAGCACCTGGTTTCACTCCTGGTTTTTATAGGAGTTCGTGTTGTTCATTGTTTTTTAGTTTTCTGTGTTTATTTGTTGTGCTTGTGGTTGTTCATTTGTCTTCCCGGGTTGGTCTGTGCAATGGATTACGTTTTTTTTTTATTGCTCCTTAGGTATATTTGTCCTTTTTGTAAAAATTGCTCTTCTCCCAATGGCGCATTAAACCATTTATGGAAGTGTTACTTCAAATTTTTTTAGTTTAGTAGAGCAACGGTATCCGACCTGCACTATGGAAGCCTTGGCTAGTTTACAGTTGAAAAGAGCATATTCTGACCCTGCTATCTAAATTATGTACCGTCAACTTTTTGGTAATCATACTAGTGTGTTTTATATACAAGAGTGTCAGCATAGATAAGGGGGGTTTGGGTACCCATAAAACCGGTTTAACCCCATAACTGTTCAGTGTCTGTACCAAGTCAGACTACCCTGACACTGTTATGTTCATGTTTGTTTTGTACTCTTTTATGTTATTTTTTGTTTTGCGTTTTGTCACTTAGGTTGCTTTGATTGATTGGTATGTCATTGTTGACCTTTCCTGTTAACCATTCTGTTGTTAATCCAAATTCTACGACGAACTTGATGACTTCAACTGCTAGCCATATGCAGCAATTTTTCAGCAGCATCGCCATATGGTGTATACTTTTCCCAACTACTTCGCTATTGCAGGGCATGCGACCAGTAAAGTGATATGCGTGTGAACTAAGCTGTCACACTCAAAAGCTATCTGTTCCAAGGCTGAAGTCAACACAATTCTACAGTTGTAGATGAATATGATCTTTTCCCTTTGTCGTGAATTTGTTGTTTCTCTATCATGGAACATGACATTTTAATTCACTTGAAATGAACAACATGAGAGGATGTCTTATCGGAAGCGGGTGAATAGATTATAATGTTCATGTGAACATCGCGCAATGTGTAGTGTTTAAGAACAGATAATTTTATATCGCTTGTTGATATAAAATTTACTGGGGAGAATTGTCTATTTTCATTTAATTAGTTACTTAATTTACCATCTTCAAAATGAAATAAACAAAATACTTCTGTGTTAGGAAGATTGGTGGAAGTAGTAAACTTGTGTCAAATTCATCATTTGGAAAATAGTACCATTAATAATAATGTTTACTTTATTGAAGTAAAACATTCAAATGGATAAAAAAAATATAGAAAAATTTGTAACCTAACGATATGTTTTATTAGGAAATAATGCCAATTTTACTCTTCTTTCTGCTCCTCTTTGCTACTTAATGCAAAAATAGTTTTGAACACTCTCAGCTTTCGTTAAAAGAAATTTATTTTGCTTTCCAGGAAAGGACATTTGATGTATGTAATATCACAGTATAATTATGTGGGGACGTTGATTTTAGTGCGACTGGGGACAGTAATTTGAAGCGGTAATAAATATGTAATTTGGTGTTTGATTTATCTAGATGAATACGTATTTCACCCACTATATACATGTATGAACAAACACACAAATAAACATAGTGGAATAATATATTTCAGGGAAAACCTGAGCATGCAAAATTGGTCGAACGTCTTTCTGTGTAATCTCAGTGTTCCACTGTTTGTTTATTTGTTTCATTGAAACAAATAGTTATTTGAAGACGTTCGAAGGCAACTACCGACTATCCTTTTACTTGATCAACGTCACAACATGTGACAGTGGACACGGTAAATACCAGGGCAATTGATAATGATATTCTAAATATTAGTAAGAAATGTACCATCTTGACTAATCACACCAGGGACACAAATGTACATTGATCTATTCTTATGTGGTCAAAATTGGCAAGTGACATGATGTTTGTCATCAAAGTTTGATAGGTCAAATTAATCAGAAGATTATCATATACAAAATGGGGGAAATATGGTTGATTGTAAGCATTACAAAGGTTGGGGAAGAGTTGAGTGTTATTTCAAAAATTGTTGCTTTGGGTACTGTAAAAAATACTCTTTACACTATCATATATGGATTTCCACTCTAATTTTTTTTTTTCAATACATATACTTTTTGTTAAATTCAAATGATTTTTAGTATTCTAACCTGTCAAATCTTAAAACAGTTCAAGTTTTACTCTCATTCTAACAATGGAATAGTACAATGTTATGTAACTGAATACGACTTACTGTAAATCTTCATAGTCTTCTGCTGATTCTAATTGACATTCGTTGTCTTTCTTTTTCTTTGTTTTCTTTTTCTTTCTATTAAAAACTTTTCTAAGTAATTTTGCCATTTTCTGTAAATGAATAAATTGATTCGTTTATTTTAATTGCATGTTTTACGTCATACGCAACTATTAGCAGCACTAACCTTGCGCATTCGTCAAAATAACAATCCAAAGATACTAATATTAGATATAATAAATTTATACTATGCTTCAAGGAGTTACCTCTCATCAGCAGCATTAAAACCGAAACATTTGGAAGACCAAAACCAAACATATTAAACAAAAGGTACTCAACCAAAAATACCGAAATAGGAAGCCAAATTTCAGCTAAGGAGATCTACCATGTGCAATACAAGGAATGAACCCTTAGTATTTCTATTATTTTTGAATTTTGCTAAATACTGGTGATTTCTGTAAAAAATCAATGAATAATCATGTCAGACAAGTCTGACGACTGGGTTGGCGAATACCCTCGGGGACCTAGGGTCCACCAGCAGAGGCATCATCCCAGGAGTTTCAAAATAAAAATTCAAAGATACTAATATTAGATATAGTAAATTTATACTATCCTGTATACGACGCATTTCAAGGGGTTACCTCTCATCAGCAGCATTAAAACCGAAACATTTGGAAGACCAAAAACCAAACTTATATTAAACAAGAAGTACTCAACCAAAAATTCCGAAATAGGAAGCCAAATTTCAGCTAAGGAGATCTACCATGTGCAATACAAGGAATGAACCCTTAGTATTTCTATTATTTTTGAATTTTGCTAAATACTGGTAATTTCTGTAACAAATCAATGAATAATCATGTCAGACAAGTATGACGACTGGGTTGTCGAATACCCTCGGGGACCTAGGGTCCACCAGCAGAGGCATCATCCCAGGAGTTTCAAAATAAGAATTTAAAGATACTAATATTAGATATATTAAAATTTATACTATGCTGTATACGACGCATTTCAAGGAGTTACCTCTCATCAGCAGCATTAAAACCGAAATATTTGGAAGACCAAAAACCAAACTTATATTAAACAAGAAGTACTCAACCAAAAATACCGAAATAGGAAGCAAATTTTTTTAATTTTGCTAAATACTTGTAATTTCTGCAACAAATCAATGAATAATTAACACCAACTTTCTATCGATAAAATTAGGTTAGAATGCACTGTAAAATTTTAAATAATCTATAACTGTAATCAAATGAACAAAGATACAATTTTTTCCCGCATATATTTTGAAAGCAAATAGTATTAGCTTTCATTCTAAGTAGATAATATTGTGAAAAAGTACATAACTCATATTTCAATTTTGATTTAAAGAAAGTTGTCTCAATACACGTATATAAAGCAAGTGTGAAACGGTAGCACATGACTTTTCATTATTGAACAGTGTACAAGAAAAAAATATCTCAATATTTTTCCGCATATTTTTATATTCACGATAAAACAATCTCCGTAAAGATTTATTTTCATAATTTTAAAAAAATCGAAACACATTTCCATTTTCTTATAAAAACTGTGTTGAAGTCCGTATTTCCGTCACTGAAATAAAATGACTAAGTCCGCTATCTCATGATGATTAAACGGTGTCTATATGCTTATTATCTGGACAATGATCTTTTGAATTTATAGAGATTGTGTGTTATATTTATTGTTGAACTTTATAAAAAAGATTTGGACTGGTGAATAATAAAAATTATGTTATTGTTCAAAGCAGGATTTAATTCAATATACACATAAAAAATATTATTTCAGGGAAAAAGTGTGTCTGTGCTTGATGAAATATAATTTCTAGATATACTGTTTTTAGTCCAGCACTGGTAGTTTTGATAAAAACTAGCCGTGTTGGAGTATTGTTAACACGACGATCTGCTGAGCCAAAGTACCCCCAATCTGCAAATAGTTCCTATGAACTCAATACAATTTTAAATCAAGGTACAATGCATAGGGTTGCCTGCAGTTATTCACTGACAAATAACATATATAGAAAGATAACTCTATCGAATAACAAATGGGTGTTGGAGAAAACTGTTTTGAGTCAAGCAAACTTTAGCAGCGTATGAATATGAAAAAATACAGAAGTGCGAAAGCGAGGGAAATTCAATTTAATTTACAACCAAGATGATCCGTAATATTGTTACCGGTTGGTGACAGTCGGTAATTTTAATATTTTCAGTAAGTTAATTACTTTCAGTCCTCATCGAGTGTTCATTTCATCATTCTTAACCATTTCAACCATTTACTGTATTAAAAATAGTTGTATTGAGAACGATTTTAAAATATATTTTATTGATTTGTTTATCTTTCGAAAAGAAATACGAAACAAGTTCGGAATGGACTTCTGTATTCACGTTTCTCAGAAGAATAAATTTGAAATATTCAAAGGAAATGATTTTTTTTTATAGAAAACAAATCCTCTTAAATTAGATATTAAAAGGTTATGATTATATATATTCTAACAAGACGAATGTCAACAAACGTTGAACACATGTAGTAAAAATGATTTGTGAGATGCTCCAAAACTTTTGGTCACGTGTTACGAATTTGTCAACAGTATGGCGGGTCGATTAGTGTTTGCCGCCGTTTTCGACTTTGACAATAAAACAGCTATTTGAAGGAAAAAGAAAGATAATTTTTTGAAAGCAAAATAAAATAACTATGCCGAAAGTATGGCGTATTATTATGTTTTCCTATTCTTAACGCCAGGTCGATCTTGTGCCAAAATTGTGGAATCAAAAATGAGGACTGGACGAACAAATTCCATTTTTTTGACGATTTTCCAATTGTACTAAACATTGTTGTGTTTTGATGAAAAAAAATTAAGATGACCTTGAGTATGTACTGTAAAAGTCCAAATTGACGGTTAGCTGTCATATTTATCCACCCTCTCAAACCCCGTAACATTCAACTTAACTATGAAATGGTTGAGATCTCAACTCGAAACGTATTTTGTTTCTCCTTATAACAAGACGCACATTCATTGGTGTGAGCACCTAGGCTGGGTCTTTATATATTTGAAAACATCGAGATTCCCACTCTATAATTATATCTGAATTTTGAGTATCCTTTAATTTGTGAATTTTAGTTTCAGTACTGTTAGTATCTTCTTAAAGTTATGCATAATGGTAGAGATTTTTTTTATAAAGGACCCAGCAGAGACATATATTGTTTTATATGTCTCTGAACCCAGTGAACAATTATACATTTGTGTGTAGTTATTCAAAATCAATTGCTGATAAGTATGTCTGAAATAATTCATTTATATCCATTTTTTTTTTTTTCAATTCGCGAAAAAAAAAATTGATTCCTCCTTTTAAAACTTCTTTTTAGAAATCAACTAAATATTAATGCCTGTTACAGTGGGATTTTAGCATCAGTGCTGGACAAAAGCACTTCGTGCTATGTTTTCTTAGTTAATAAACATGTAAATACATTACCGGTAATCATGACTTAAATCATGTAGTGTGAAAAAAAATAAGAGAATGAAAATAACACAGTTGGAGATTACAACTGTTTTATTTACATGCAGCTACGTAAATAGATAAAAAAATTGAAATAAAAAAATGTTAATCTAGAAATGCATGATGATTCTAATTGTTTTTAAAAGGGAAATTAAAGCAAGTGAACTGATAAACAAGCAGTTTTTAAATGACGAACAATAATTGTGCTGTTGTATCAAAGATTAAGTAATGAATTGTTTCATTCTATACTAATGAGGTCCCAGTGTGTTGTATTTGTTCTAAATTGTTTATAATTATCAATTTGATTGAAATTAGGAATATATAACCTTAAATATAGTAATACTAAAGCTGCTGTTTGTTTGTATCCCGTTGGTTAAACTGTGGGATTCCTGGAATACCACTTGGAGTAGGGTATGTAATAATATTGGTACCTCCGCAGATTCGCAGAACAAAAGATTACTTTATAAAATTTCAAGTCATAGCTCCAGCCATAAAAGACGTTTTCAGTTGAATATGGCTTCAGAACGCACACTACGCCCAAAGCGACAATTCAACTGGAGAAAACTTCATTTCGGAGAAGACATATCATTTTTCGCGTTTTATTTTTCTAATATCGAAGGGAGCAACCATTTGATTTTTATTTTGGGGGGGGGGGAGGAAGTAACTTTCAATCATGCCTTGTATTTCCCGCAACAATTTCGGACCTGCCTTTTTTCCCCGCAACATTTTCGGTACTGCCTTTTTTTTCACGGAACATTTTCGGTCCTGCCTTTTTTTTTCGTCGCTCTTGAGCGCTGGGATTTTTTTTCAAAATTACAGGGTTATAGATTTCACAAGTTGCTTAATGCTTTTAAAAACTTTTATAATTGATATCTTTTATATAAATATCCAGGTTCCAGAAAGTAATTATCATGAACGGGTTTTCCCGTCCTAGTCCTACTGTAATATCGTAAATAAATGCAAAAGTCGCGCTAGTAACCCTCAGAACTTTGTAGTTACTTATGATCTTTTCAAAGTAAGGGCGACAGATATGAAATTATGTGCAATTCTGTAAAAATTGCTCTTTGTTCCAATGGCGCATTAATCCCTTTTTGGAATTGTTACTTCAGCTTTTTTCGTTTAGTATAGCGACAGTATCCGACTTTTATTTGATTACAACACTATCTGAATCCAGGGATAATTCCATCCTGCCTTTTTTTTTCTTCACACGTTTGAGCCTGCCTTTTTTTCACCAAAAATTTGCATCCTGCCTTTTTATTTCAAATTTCTTCCATGCCTCCCCATAAATATTAAGTGGTTGCTCCCTAAGACGTATGAATTTCCTTTTTATTTTATATCTAGTGGACATGGTTATTCGTCATACACGATATTATGATATTTTTCTAAATATTTAGAATCCTCCTCCACAACCTGTTTTCTGTCTGGATAAGAATTGTACATCCTTGATTCTATCATTTTGGTATAATAGAAAGCCAACACAATAGAACAAATATTAAGTATATGATCAATCCCTTCTGTGTACTATCCATGTTGTAAGGAGATAAACAAGTGAAGATGAGGATTGCCGACTTATATAATGTGAAATATAACCAGAGAAATTAATGTTGGAATAGAATGTTGTGATATACTAGTATTATTTTAAAGGGGGGGGGTATAAATATATCAATCTGCTATCTAATGAAAAATATGTGTCATTTTGTTCCATTAAACTAGGACTCTTGATTCATGAACCATAGTCAATATGTTTTCATGAACCATAGTCAATATGTTTGACATGTAACCTCCAGAGAACCGTCATCGGGAACGCTCATAACAAAAACTTTATAAAATTAAAACACAATTGACATAGCATTCATTAGATTTCCTTATGGTTTTAGGTAGACATATATTTAGTCAAATGGAGTGGTTACCACATATCTGAATCTACTTGGAACATATTCACCACTTAACGCGAGATATTATAAGGACTTATGAACATCCGACAATAAGTTACGATCTAGAGTATGCAGCTCGCAGCCTTGAAAGGGCATTGATCAAACGCCTCTCGTCGAGTGGAAATCGTACCATTTTAGACTTTGATACGGGGCGCCAAATGGGACTTGAACTTTTTGTAATCAAAATCAATTTTGTATACATAAAATTCAATTCTGTCCAAACAAAATCATTTTGTCTTACAAAACTATGTGATACAGACTGTTTTATGAGAACTTCAATCTGCGGTTACTATATCCAATGAGAGGTCTTCTTACAAAATCGTGATGAGAGAATTCATTTGCATACAAAATTGACATTTGTGACAAAAATGACTTTTGTGTTAAATTTTCACTTCTGTTCAACAAAACTAATTTTTTTCTACACAAAAATAAGGGACGAAATTGAATTTTGTGACAAAATCTCAGTTTTGTATGCAAATTAGTTCACAGAATCCAAACTAAACTAATTTGCATACAAAATTGACTTTTGTCGCCCAATTTTCAAATTAGGTAACAAAAGTAAAGTCTGTGATACAAAAATGAATTTTGTCATGACACAAGTAACTTTTATCCACTGAAAGATAATTTTGTATGACAAAATTTAAATTTGTAGTATGCTATAAATTTTGTTAAACTGAACTCATTTTTATTGAACAAAACTCCCTTTTATCCGTACAAATTTGAATTTCGAGTCCCATTCGACGCCCCGTATTTGACGCTAAAATATTAAGGTACTGCTTTGTGACACATTTGATACAATTTTGAACAAAGAACATTTTACAAAGCTTCCACTTTCAAATTCATGGTATTACAAACTGAAAAAGAACGGAAGAGGGGCAGAACTTTCCTTTCCTGTTAGATTTCAGATGAGAAAACATTTTAGAAAAACGTACATCAGTGCAAATGGGACAATTAAAGTGATAAGGATGCCGGTTGAGACTTGTTATTACATCAGCAACAGATGGAATGTGCATAATATAAAATATGACGAACTTATACACGAGCTATATATGAACATTCAATTTAAGACAAGATTTTTGGGTCATTTTTACAGAAATAAAAAAAAAATTAATACATTTATACCACTTTGGACACCACAAAAATCGTTTTTTGGACTATAAAATCATATATAGTTACACAATTAATTCTAAATCACATTTGTATTATTTCAAAAAATATATGTTAGTATTTTAAATGTTATGTACTTTACATGGCGTGTGTTTGTTATCTCTGATAAATTGAAGTATATCGTCAAAATTCACACAAATTTGGTATGTATGGTCAGTTTATCTTCAACATGATCAATGTGCATGTGTTAATTTCCAAGTAGCTAAATCATGTGTAAAGGAAGTCTTTATGAAACCTCGTCATGTTTCCCAGATACCATTCATTCGTAAAATAATGCGTGATAACTCGTACTGCCTTCAGATGAGGAGAATAGTTGGCCATGTTTGATAACTTCATCATTAATTCATTAATAACAATTCAGTTTAGCACTTACTGATATTCACATTTCATTTATTTGAAATGTGAATATCAGTAAGTGCTAAAATGAATTGGTATTAATGAATTAATGATGAAGTTATCAAATTACACACTTTTTCAAAGTGGGTTGTAACAAAGCATTAGCAACTTCTTTAAATTTACCGATCATTTAAACAATTAATTATATCTTGTGCTGCGATTGGTCTAATAAAATGTTTGGCTATGAGGAAGTGATGATGGATCTAAACAATAATTCAGTTTATAAACAGAAAAAGAAATTATATTCATGTATCCAGATACATGTATTAACAAATGTTGCAGCGGCTACAAAGTATGTCGTCAGAAAATTCATGAATATTAATAAATAATTATGTGTTTTTATGTTATTCTTTTTTTTTTTTTAAATCATACAATGTAACAACATAAATCTGTTTTTATACACAATGCAAACTTTTTCTTGACAATATAAGTCATATAAAATCAAATATTTGTACTTCACCTGATATAATACCTGTAATTCTATGTGCATTGATCCGATTGAGGAAGTTTTATACCTTTAGTATTGATGTACGCTTGACCTATTTTTCTGCTCTTATTATGTAATAGGCACTTGATAGAGAAAAATTCTTTTTAAAACGCTCGAAATATGTAATATTTTTAAGAACTAACTTGTCCGGAGATATAAATGCTATCAGAGGACGATCAGCTAAGAATTCTTTGTAAACGTCGTCTATATAACCACACATGGTGTGGGTACTCAAATAAATGTCAACTAGTTGTACACATAAACAACTAGAAAAAGTCAATTAAAAGTGAACTATTATTGTTGATTAATTCAACATCAGACACATGTCACAAAATCTTAGGTTATACATAACTCGAAATAATTTTCTACATCTAGCTAGACCAAACACAGAATTTTTTAAGAGAACATATTTATATTATGATTCCCACATATGGAATAGTTTGCCACTAGAAATTAAAAGCTGTGCATCTCTTTTTGTCCTTTAACAAAATGTTTGATATTTTTCGTTTTAATACATGTAAATATTTGTATGTTTTATATTTCGAGGACCATAAAGAGATTAGTTTCGGCTTATGGTGCAATACTCTTTAAATGAAGATTATTCAGTGCCTATTTACTTATAACCGTTCAAATTGGCGCACAGTGAGTTTCAATTTCTACAAACTTTTAAACCACAACTGTTAAGGTGGTGTTATATCTCTGTTCCTTTTTAATTTTGCATTTTGTCATCTTTATGTGGGTGCACCAGTACTATAGTGTTGTTTATCGTGTGGTGTTATATTGTTGACTTCTTTCTCTATTATAATGTCATAATTATTCCATATGCAAGTTGTTTCTAAACAGAATTGTTAAGAATTTATTGTTTTTTAGAATTCTGATGATATCTATTCATTTTCCAAAATATATTAAAATTTTGAACACGGAAGTTAAAAATACTATATTATCACATTTTTAAAATATCTACGTAATAAAATTTGTCTGACAAACATTTTAAATATGCATTTTCCTGATATTTAATATCTATAGAGATAGCCTTATTTCGCTTTATACTTAAAATGAATAAATAAGTTTGAACAATTAAGTAGGCTTATTTTTATCGAAATATAAATGAAATAAAAGTATAAAAAAAATAATTGTATAATTTATTTAAAGACGTGAAATAGGAAAACGTTCACCTTAAATTTAGTAAGAATTCCTTGAGTGTAGGAAGGAAATCAACAAATATTACTGTATTTGGTAAATTATTCAGTTGGTGGAAGTACGGTATTATTAAAAGAAACTAATGAGTATTTCCCTCGTACGTAGCTATGTCCTTAGATGTACGAGGGCTTTACCATTTTAGTAATTTTTGCATTTTGAATTTGCTCTTCAACGTTTTGAATCATTGTTTTCAACAATGTAGGCCTTCAGTACAACTGATGAGTGGTAAATCGACGAAATGTGCACATCTTGTGCATCGAAATTGGTATCATAGAATTTCTTGTTATACTCCAGACATCCCTTCCTCACAGGGCCTTGGCCGTCTCCAAATCATCACATACAAAACATAAGAAAGTTTTGAAATGGTATAGTTGTATAGAATATATTTACTGAAATATCTTGATATTGACAAAACAACCTTTTTGAAACCCAAAGTATAACAATGTCGCTTATCTATAATAAATGTGAATTGAAATATAAGTTTCTGGACTTGAATATGGACTTTCTGGTGACAGAAATGGAAAGCATTGTACAATAAATTAAAAACTTATAAACTATCTAAAAGTAACATTTAATTACAAAAATGGTAACTAATCTTAAAGAAAGGTCAGAGAATTTTACTCACTGTGTTTATTATTCGAACATACAAATTGAAGATATAAACAGAGCTTTGAGTAGAATATGTAAATTATGCAAGGCAGAGGTTGAGGTTGGAAGTCATTTTTTTTCTTCAGCTATATACTGTGATTATACAGTTCATTATTGGGAATTGTGATTGAAAATAAAATATTTGTATTTTATAATATTTTTAGTATATATTATAGTATAGATTATTGTCTGAGGAAAGGTGAAGTTAAATAAGTAGTAGTTACAAAATATCATTTTTTGAAAATGATCACAGACATTGTTTTATCGTGCAGAAGAGAATAAAGAACTAATAAGTATCATTATACATATTGGCGTTTGTCGAAGTCAATTATTCATTTGAAATACACACAACCGCAGAGTTCAAGTACTGAGTAACATTATTTTTGCTAATATAAAGATGCCCCCTCCCCCCCCATTTTAAGGAAGTGAGGCCTATTTTTAGTTTCAGTAATATCGCCAGCGGTAGCAATATAAACTATGCCTGGTTGCAATTCACCACACAGTCTGCATGAGAAACAAAGATTTTTCACAAATGTATTAACCTTATCTTCCAAAATTTCACCAAACATAAGAGGTCGACCACAGATTTAGTTTGAAGTTCTATCACGTTATTCCAGATTGACTTTCATTTTCTTCCAATACCATCTCTCATGCTATATTTGTACGTATGGCTGTTTCAGATACTAGAACAATCATTCCAATGTCACCAGGATTTTTTCCAAATACTAGTGCATGCATCTTAACACGGATTTCTTTAGCTAAGTTTGCAAACTTTGTATGATCTTCCAGAGCATAGAATCTCTCCTCTTTTCCTTTAACCAGATCCTAGACGGAGAAAATTTTTGAGTCAATTATAGTTTCAATAGCGTCGTTTGGGGCCATAAAAATAGATATCTCCTTCCCACGTTTCTCTGCTTGTAAAACAATCTTGATTAACGGCTTTCCCGACTGAATTATTGCTTCCCTATTCTTTTGTCAATGTTTAGTAAACCTATCCAAAATAGGAAGTGAACATCAATGAATTTCCAATATTACATTTCATATTGAAAACCATCATATTTAAGTGGGTAATCAGCTTTGCGAGAACAGAGGCAATTGTAACTTGAAATTGTCTTCCAAACATTAAGGCTCATTACAGTATCTTTTAATTTTCGAGGAATAATACATTCCTGAAACTGTGTTCAAATCAAAGGTTAACATTCAGTGGCGAGAATCACCGCTTATGAAGTCTAAGGTGGACCATATTGAAGGACTTGTAACAGATTTAAGTTGAAATACATGAGTAGAGGTGGTGCTTACCTTTGTCTTAAATTTATTATTACACAATAACTTGGGGCAGGTTCTCTACAATATTACTTTTAATAAAACGACATCTTTCAGATTCAAGATAAAACTTTATTATATGTCCACTAAGCTTTTCCTGAATAGCTCTATAAGGATGAATTTTGATGTCGTGATTCATCAAATCTAGTTTATCTCATTTTAATTTAAATTATAAAGCTACTCACAGTAGATCCAACTCAAAGTGCTGACAACACACGGATAAGCTCTTATTTATTGGTATCCTTTTGTCGAATATCTATTGCGTATCTATATATAGTCGTGTATAATCTAAAACACAGAAAAAATGGCAAAATTTTCGATTTGTCAGACTTTCTGATTTCAATAATGTCTATCATTATGGACTATTCAATAAAGGATATGCTTAATATTTATATTAAAAACCTGTCTTACTCAAACATTCAAGCATATTTTCAACTTTCCCGAAGACTATATTCCATGGATGTTTAAGAAAACGGCTACCCTTCCAGTAATCAGACGCCTTGTGTAGAAAAATGTCTCTTAGATTCGAATACATTTCTTCTTGTTGAAAGCCAGAAACTACTTAATTTACACAATTGTAAAAGGTAATAACATTTAAAAGTAGCACAACAAGATGGGTAGCAAAACAATTACAGTGGGTCTAGTTTTGATTTTTGCCTTTTTAACCTTAAAATTATAGACTAATAATATAAAATCTTATGTTATTGAAAAAGTTTTTGATAAACAGCTATTTCCTACAACTTCTGTTGTAAAAACAGATTTCCACATGTTCGACTTCTCCAATTTCCACGATCAAACATTTGCTCAGATGCTATAACCCTCCGTGGCCAAAACTTTTGAAAGCCAAAAATAATCTACAAAACATTCTAACCAAAATAACAAAACGAGTCTCAGTAACAGGTTAAACAGAATTCAGATAGGGTCGGCTTTGCCTAAATATGCTGGAACCCTATTTTTAACAATTTCCAAAATTTATTACTTTAAAATTTTAACATGTTTCTAAAAATTGTGTCATTGCCGAAGCAAAGACTACTTAGAGAATAAACTGCCTAACAATATGGTAAGTTCTTTTCAAATGTCTGGTAATACGACAAACATAACACATGGTTTCTCTTCTAATGAGAACCTCAATAAAAATGCTGTTCACCTGCTTTTGCACTTATAAGTTAATTTCTCTTGTACATTGACCCCATGTCTATCTATCTTTTTGCTTAATTTTGTAGCACATTTTTGAAACAATTAGATAATCCCCAAAGACCAAGGATTTAAATCCTTGAAAAGACCAAAGAACTCTTTTCACTAAGAAGATTATGGAAATATTTAAATTCAAATTTAGTTTTTAAATATTATCTTAATATTTTTCTTTACTTTAAAATTCACATTAAGCTATTGGAAAAACACCTTTAAAACCATTGTAAGTACTACAGAAAGATTAATACTGAGAGCAACTTAATAGAATTACAGGGTGGAATGCTCTGATAATCTGACGTAAGTGAATGCTGTTAGTGACCAGAACAAAAAGGGTAGCTTTTCTTATTTTGTTTTTCTTTTCATTAATACATTTGTACCTTTTAAAAAAAACATAGATTAATGTTGCTGGCTAATACAAACTCGTAAACAAACATAGGTTAATGTTGCTGGCTAATACACTCGTAAACAAACAAAAAGAGTATGAGATTTAAAACCTCATAATAGAGGGACAAACACAGTACACAATTATTGATTTACCTAAATGGATAGAACGAATAGATCCGAATCTTGTTACTTTCCGAAAAAAAACTTGATATTAATTACAGTCTAACTTGTACACCTAATATTATCAGTATATCTATGCTAGGCAAACCATCTTTGAAAGACCTATTTTCCGAGACTGCATTGCAAATTTTCAGTCCACTGTTTAAGGTAGCTTGAGCTTTAATAGGCCTTTTACAATAATGTCGATTTCAATTACATTTCATTACGAAACACCATTAAACCGATTAATTGCGACATTTTCCAACCAGTAGCTGAGTAATTCTGACAGTTACGCATTATTAATGAAAACATATGTTCTAGGTAGCAATTCATATAATGTTAGGTTTTATATAAATCAGAGGGTAGGGGGATAGAAAGGGGGAGGTTTGGGTATCCATAATACCATTAAAAGCCTATTACTTTTATATGCATATACATATATTTTATATCGTTCCAAATTGGGGTTTTTCCCTTCTAAAGTCAATATTATTAATAGCTTCTATTTTAGTATGTAATTGAACTGATTTGCACGTGAAAAGCTTTGGCGGTTAATGGGCGGGGTTTTTAAATTGATATATAAGGTACGGGACTTGAATATGCAGTATCGAAGGTGCTCGCAGTGACAACGAAATTTAACGATAGTTAATAGAGTGCTGCTTTGTTTATTATGTCGGATTTAGATTCAGAACATGAGGATGTAAGACAATCTACCAGCAAGCAAGATAGTTCCTCTACTGAATTATCGAATGACGGTGCAGTATCTTTATTTACTACGGTGTTGAGCAACGCTTTGAAGAAGCAGGAGGCAACTTTAATCAACCATATTGAAAAACGTCTCGGACAGTCAGAAAAATCAACAGGTATTTCAACTCCAGATGTCGTTTTTAAGCGTGAGGGGAACCGCATTCAGTTTTTATTTAATCAGGAGCGGTCTGATAAGCTTTCTAGGATAGAGACTTTGATCAGTTCCGGGTCGTATGAGCAGGCTTTAAGTTTGATAGCTGAGGAGAAGGAAAACTAGCGAAAAAGGAATAAAATTCTGAAGATAGGAGACAAGCATGGATGGGACACGGTTAACGAGTATCTTGATAGCCCTTTGGCTGATGATAAGGACGATGCAGCTAATTTACGTACCGCTATTGCCCGAGCGGCGAGGAAGAGAAGTCAACCAAAACCGTATGACCGGCCAGCCAACAAAACAACTGATGGTGATAAATCCGATTCCACAACCGGAAGATTCAACGCCAAAAATTTTTTTCGTGGCTTTGGCCAAGGAAATACATTCACAGGAAGTGCAGCTAGACCGCAGCAAGGTGTGTCAGGAAAGTGTTTCTACTGCAATCAGGACGGGCATTTTGCAAGATTTTGCCCATTCAAAGGAGCTCCGTCAGCCACAGTCAGCACCGCCCCGAAGGAACAGCAAAAGACACAGTAATGAGCAGTGTACGGACAGTTACACGACAAATGAAGTTGAGTATAATTTTGAACTTATTAACAGTTATGAAATTAAATCCGGTAATCAAATTATTAATGTTAAAGGAAATTTAAGAAAAAAGATATCTTTCTGGAAATATGTTTTACAGGCGAACGATTTTATTTTGAATACTGTAGAATTTGGTTATAGAATTCCTTTTACTACCGAGCCGTGTTCTGCTCATTTGTCAAACAATAGGTCAGCTTTAAATCATGCTTCATTTGTTGAAAAATCAATAACCCAACTTTTAAGTACAAATTGTATTAAGGAAGTTACACATCCACCCTTTGTGGTTAATCCGTTAACCGTATCGGTTCAAAGTTCAGGCAAAGAAAGACTTGTTTTAGATTTAAGACATGTTAACAAGTATGTGGATCGACAAAAAGTCAAATTTGAAGGCGTCAATGAGGCCTTGTCGTTTGCAAATAATGCAAAATACATGTACAAATTCGATTTAAAAAATGGGTATTTTCATTTGGACATACACAATGAACACCAAAAATTCTTAGGTTTTTCATGGAAATTTGGAAACAAAACCAGATTTTTTAATTTCAGTTTTACCTTTCGGACTTTCTTCTGCCGGTCATATTTTTACAAAAACTCTGAGAGTTTTGGTAAAATATTGGCGTTCTATGGATATTCCTATAGTCGTTTATTTAGACGACGGATGGGGGGCCTCAGATAGTTTTAGTTGCTGCGAAAATATGGCTTTTCAGGTCAGAACTGATTTTAAAAAGTCTGGTTTTGTTGTTAATGAAGCTAAAAGCATATGGACACCAGTTGAAAATTTACAGTGGTTAGGTTTCAATTGGAATTTACAAAAAGGCACTTTAGAAATATCAGAGAAAAAATTTGAGAATTTGAAGAATATTATATCTTCACTGTTAGAATCTGACATACAGCTTACGTCTAGGAATCTGGCAAAAGTGACGGGAAAAATTATTTCTATGTTACCAGCATTAGGTTGTATTTGTCAAATAATGACCAGACATTTGAATATGATAATCTCTTCTAGGATTTATTGGGATTCAGTTGTACAATTTAATGAAAATATTGTTCAAGAGCTTAGATTTTGGTATTTTTATTGCGACAAGATTAAATTTAGACATATAACACCATTTCATCGGGTACCTGAGACAATTATTTTTTCCGATGCCAGTGAATATGCAGGTGCTGGTTATATGGTAGGTTTTAAAAATATAGCTCATTTTATGTGGGAAAAAATTGATAGGAGCAAAAGCTCAACTTAGAGAGAATTGAAAACCATTTATAATATTTTAACATCATTACATGATCAGTTGAGTTCAAAACTTGTTAAAATTTACACAGATAATCAGAATGTTACAAAAATATACTGAACCGCAAAAGAAACGTCGCTTTTTCAAAATGTTAGCAAAATTCAAAATAAATATTAATTAATGATTTTTATATAATCAGTATTACGATTACATCACCAGGTAAGATTAAATTACCTGTGAATTAAATTTTCGGTTGAATAATTTTCAGTTGATATCGTAGAGCGACCGTACCTAAAACCGCTCGTGGGACACACTTGGCGGTAATTTTTCTTAAATCTTAAATGTTCGTGAAATTCATGCTCCTTTATGGGTATAAAAGGCCGGAGAAAATTAAAGAGTGTTAGTATCAGTGTTGACACACAAGCTATGCCACGTCTGACTCCACAACAGAGAGAACAGGCCATTGGTCGATTGGATGCTGGGCAATCTGCCAGAATTATTGCCAACGAATTCAACTGTGCTGTTCGAACAATTGAACGTCTACGGACACGGTACAATGCAACAAACAGCACAAATGACCGTCCACGGAGTGGTAGACCCCAAGTCACTACCCCTAGACAGAATAGAGGCATTGTTCGTCACCATTTGATGAATCGGTTCACCCCAGCTGCCGAAACTGCCAGAAACACTGTTGGAACACATGGACGACCCATAAGTGATGATACGGTTCGTCGGCGATTAGCTGCTAGAAACATGAGATGTCGCCGTCCAGCAAGAGGACCTATTCTTACTCCTCGACACCGTCAAGCTCGTCTTCAGTGGGCCACTCAGCGACAGAATTGGCGAAATCGACAATGGCGTAACATCATCTTCTCTGACGAAAGCCGTTACTGCATTTCAACAGCCGATGGCAGAACCAGAGTGTGGAGAAGACGCGGGGAACGTTACGAAGACAGCTGCATTCTGGAAACAGACGCGTGGGGAGGACCTAGCATCATGGTATGGGGTGGAATCGGCCTTAACGTTAAACTTGGTCCAGTCATCTTTCAGAACCTTGGCCCAGGCAGATGAAATGGCGTAACAGCTGCCCGTTACATCGACCAAGTCTTGACACCCCATGTTCAGCCCCATTTTGCACGTCATCAAAACAAGACTTTCCAACAGGACAATGCACGTGCGCATACCGCAAGAGCCACAAGAGACTTCCTACAGCAGAATAACATTAATGTTATGGATTGGCCGGCTTTGAGTCCAGATTTAAACCCTATTGAACATTTATGGGACGAAGTTCAAAGACGGTTGAATAATGAGCAGCCAAGTCCGACAACTGCAGCTGAACTTTCACAAGCGTTTCAGAGAGTATGGGCACGTATTCCGATGGCGTTTATTAATCGGCTCATCAACTCCATGTACCGAAGATGTGCCGCAGTAATTGGTGCCGGTGGAGGACATACACGTTATTAACGGACGTGGGAGCACAGCATTGAAAACATGTGACGTTGCGACAATTGTGACGTTTTTGTGAACATTGTAACCAAAAGACTGTAAATCATTCATTAAATTTTGTAAAAATTAATTTAAAATATATAAATGTCACTTTGAAATAAATGTATGTGAACATGTCATTTTGTGCGACGTTTCTTTTGCGGTTCAGTATAGTTAATAAGGGTAGTATGAAAGCTGAATTACAGGATATAGCTTTAGATGTTTTTCATGTATGTTTAGATAACAATATTGTATTAGAAGTAGAATGGATCCCTAGGGACAAAAACGTTCAAGCGGATGAATTCAGTAAAATTTTTGATTTTGATGATTGGGGTGTGTCCAAAAACATTTTCAGTTTCTTTAACAGTTTGTGGGGTCCATTCACATATGACGTATTTGCTGATAGTAAAAACAAGAAGGTGACTAAGTTTTTCTCAAGATTTTTTACACCTGGTACGTCTGGGGTCGACGCATTTGCATATGATTGGTCGCAATTCAATAATTGGATAGTACCTCCCATTTGTTTAGTAAACAGGGTTATCAATCATATGCGAATGTGTAGAGCCAGAGGTACATTAGTAATACCAAAATGGAAGTCGGCTATATGTTGGCCTACGATAGTTAATCGTTTTACAGGCGATTATAAGACTTTCATCAAGGATTTAAGAGAATTTAAAAATCCTAAATCATTTTTTGTATCAGGTTCTGATGAAAACAGTATATTTGCTAAGCAACCTTTTAACAGTAATGTTTTAGTTTTATTGGTGGACTTTTCTGTATGAATTTCTGTTTTTGTCACACAGTGTGACACATTGTATGATAGTCTGAGAATGATTTAAGTCACACAGTGTGACTTGTTTATGGACATTTAATTTGATTGTATGATAGTATATACTATTGATGGGACATTCATGATCTATGTTGCACAGTGTAACATAAAGAATCACACAGTGTGATTAGAAGTTAGTGTTGATGTATATATGTTATAATTAATTAAAATAGTACCGGGAAAATTTACATAAAGATATTCATTCATTTTTTTTCTCTATTTACAGACTCACTGGAAACAGTTTGAACATTTGGCCAACAATGCAAGATTCGCAGATATTATCAGTGCTTTGCCGTCTATCGTAGAAGCATCAAATTCTAAGACTACTGTGAAAAAGTATAAATTTTATTTTCAAAATTTAAATCGTGGTGTTCTGAGTGTAAGCTTGATTTTTCTCCAGCGAATACTACAACCGTTTCACTTTACATTGGTGGATTAATACAGCAAGGTGTTAGCGTGTCTGTGTTAGAGTCTAATTTTTATTCCAGTAAATGGTACCATGGCACAAATTTTAAATACAATCCTTGTTGTGACAAATTATTATCTTCTCTTTTATAAGGTGGATGTAGAATTTTAAGTAGACCACTTTGTAAAAAAGAACTAATTACTCCAGATATTTTGAAGTTAATTGTTTCTAGAAATGGAAATGAGCACGATTTGTCTAAATTACGAATTTGTGTACTGTGTCTTTTAGGATTTGCTGGTTTCTTTAGATATAATGAGTTAGCGAACATAAAAAGAAATCATATTATTTTTCATGATACACATATTGAAGTTTCTGTTGAGAAGAGTAAGACAGATGTCTATAGAAGGGGAAATAAGGTTATAATTGCTAGAACTGGAAATGACTTATGTCCTGTAAAATGGTTAAAGAAATATTTAGACTTAGCTGATTTAGATTCGAAATCCGACTCTTTTATATTTCGTCCTTTATTCTTTTTAAAAGCAAAGGGTATTTATAGGTTAAGTAAAAATAACACACCCTTGTCTTACACTAGGGCCCGAGAATTGTTACTTGGCTCTCTGGAAGAAATAGGTTTAGATAAAACCAAATTTGGGTTGCATAGTTTAAGGAGCGGAGGTGCAACAGCAGCGGCGAATAGCGGTATTTCTGATCGATTAGTTAAAGCTCACGGTAGATGGTCATCAGAACAGTCTAGAGATGGTTATATAAAGGACAATTTAAATAATCAGTTGGTAGTATCTCTGAATCTTGGCATTTAACTCAATCTGTTTCATATCCTTTGTTTCGAAGTTACTGCGAGCAACAAAGCCTATATCTGTTTTGTGTCTGATTATGCCCAATTATATATAGATTTGAAATAATTTAAATTCGGACGAGCGTTGCGAGGGAGAATTTAAATATATTTTATATCGTTCCAAATTGGGGTTTTTCCCTTTTAAAGTCAATATTATTAATAGCTTCTATTTTAGTATGTAATTGAACTGATTTGCACGTGAAAAGCTTTGGCGGTTAATGGGCGGGGTTTTTAAATTGATATATAAGGTACGGGACTTGAATATGCAGTATCGAAGGTGCTCGCAGTGACAACGAAATTTAACGATAGTTAATAGAGTGCTGCTTCGTTTATTACTATTTGTATGATATTGGTGAAATGAAACAATATTGTGTTGTAAATTAATATATTAAAGGTTGTTTCGCAAGAGAAAATATACGAAGTTACTGCGAGCAACAAAGCCTATATCTGTTTTGTGTCTGATTATGCCCAATTATATATAGATTTGAAATAATTTAAATTCGGACGAGCGTTGCGAGGGAGAATTTAACAAGTCAGACTATCGTAACTCCCTTTTTGTTTGTGTGTTTTGTCACTTGGTGATCAGGTTTTTGTTGGTGTGTTTTGTCACTTGGTGGTCGGGTTTTTGAGAGAGTATTAGGCTGTGTATTGATTGATTACCCTTTAATGTGACCCATTATATTTAATAAAATTAGAATTAACATGCTTCAAACATTTTCACCGAGTAAATCCAATAATTTTTCTTTATATATCAGTGAATTATCCTGCCGATATTGAACTTTCAACTCCGTTTCTCCGAAATAAAGTCTAAAATATATTCGTCTTTCAGTACTTTCTTTGTGTCCTTCTAAGTTAACACAGACATATCCGATTTTTCTACATCCGTTTTCTGTGATGTACCTAGGCAATGATGAAATTGTTGACACATAAATGGCAAGTTTTGCAGTTTGAACATCAGGTTCCTCCACTACAACGTAACGCTCTTTAGATGCTTGTTCTCTGGGAACTGATTCGCCCATTTTTGCTATTATTCCAAAGACATCACGACACTTCTCAGCACCTAGATTGCTAATAAATTTCTTTCCTGGATCGTGCACTCCTTCGATGAAATCATTTGCACATTCAATTCCATATGTGCATTTGAGAACCCGACATTCCACAACATCACGGTTATGACCAAACAAAACGGCACCTTTCAACACACAAAGCCCTGCATCACCCGGAATAATTATTTGTTTTGATTTAAACTTATTCCTGATTCTGTCCTGCAATATGACTGAATCAGAAAATCCGCCTATCATTAAAATGGAAGAAATATTGTCATTGCTTTTAATTATATCTTCCAAATGATTTATAATTGCGTCAACCGTTTTAGTGAAAAAATTAACGAATATTTCTTGATTAAGAAACAATTTGTCCTTTTTTATTTCAACTGATCCCTTATACTTTGTTAATGATTGAATATGGTTTGCCAAATCATTGTCCTTGTTGTATTTGTTATAAATGTCCAGCATACTGACTGGAACTCGAATAACAACTCGGGACTCATCTAATCTTACGTTGTGCTTTTTCACTTCGAATTCTCTTATAATATCAATATAGTCATCCACACTTGTATTTCTAAATTCATCGAACGTCTCTTTTCCAAATAATTCTGTCAGAAAATTAAAGTATTCCTCGTTGACAAAACTCCCTCCCCATGGACCGCCATTTGCTGCCTGTATTTCCTTTACTTTCTTTTCACTAAGAACTTCATGTACTGTTACATCAATTGTTCCTCCTGAGGTAAAGATACATGTATTCGATCAAAATTATATTGTTTTAATATGTAAGCTAGCGCGCTGATAACAATGTGACCATCTATTTTACTTACTGGTGTATTTTTCTAAAACCAGCTCAGTTGTTAGCATATGGATGGCAGCGTGAATTTGATATTTTAAAAAATGTGAAAACTAACGAGTGTCTGCCTCGTGCATATGTCTGTCCTTAGATAATTTTGGCTTAATCCTTTTGGTCTTTTTGACTTTTCAATGACCTGTTCTTCAGCATTTTCGACCTTGTACACAACTAATTAGTCGTAAACTGACGAAATATGCATATTTTTTGCATAAAATATATTATGTATAGAGATATTAACATATTCTTGGATTACTACATACATGTATTGATTATTAGAGTATTGATATATATTTAAAAATCGTTTTCAGACGTCAAAATTAAATGCATACTTCTATTTCTCGGAAGATAAACGAAGATAAAACTTTTGATAGAATGTACGTGCACATGTGAACAATTTGTGTCTCTTCAGCAGTGATCAAGCCTAACATTGTAGAAATCCATAAAAAATAAACCAAAACGTTGAAGGGTACAATTGTAGGCCAAAATGACCGAAAATGGTTGACTGATTGGTTGATTATATCAGGTAGAAGGTTGTTAGGTTACTTTAAACCAGAAAATAATCCACGTGATACATGTATCACAGTAAGTGAACAGCCTTATTATTTCTATTCTTCATCTTAAGTTGTGTACGTTTTAACTAAGTTCTGTTACCTTCATGTATGTTTAAAAATATAATCAAGTTACACTGATGCAAAACAACCATCAAGTTAACAACGACTTTCCCTCTGTAACCTTAATCTTATTAATTTTGGTGAATAAAGATATACTTAGTTTTTCGACTTTTTTAGCAACGTATTTAAATATCTTCACTATTGCCTTACCTCCAGCATCGACAACCATGTAAGAAGTTCCTTGTCTGAAGGCAAACATTTTATCTTGCTGGTCATCAAACCGTTCTACTTCTGTAGGTATGTGTTTACAGAATATTGCCCCAACCTCTGGCTCCAGAGCCAATAACAGCTGATTTCTTGGGATCCCAGCCTGAATACAACAAATACGTACGTAGATTCTGTATTATAAGACATCACTTCACATTCGGATAAACAACATTTTAAGATCATATACTTTTGGATGGAGAGTATGCTTGGTGCATAGCTTTGAATTTGTATGTCTTTGGCTATACTTCTTTTAAAACTGCTCTCTAAACTCTGGATGAACAACTGAATACAGGTCTGTATAATTTTTTGAAGCAAAAACATACCTTATTAAATGGATCGATATTGGTTACTCGGCGAAGTTGAGGGGGACTAATAGAGTCACCCTGGAGTCCATGTCCGCGTGCGCGTCTACAGCCAGTTCTCAGTTACTAGATAACATAGGGTCATCTATTTTCTGTGCAGGTGCATGTTGAAGAGACTGACCATGTGGCATAAGATGGAGGTCACATGACCCATACCACACGTCTGACTGGCTTTTACGTTTTATGTCAAAAATCAGTTTTAACATACAAAGTGACCTATAATCATATTACTTGGCATAAGGGTACATCTCGGGGAGTAATACAGCCTCCCACCAAAATTAGGCCACTCTGACCTACTTATTGCACTTCGTTGACTTAGGTTAAGTTTTACGTCCGAGTGCAGTTCTCCGATACCGAAGGACCTACAGTCATATTACTTGATGTGAGGGTGCATCTCGGGGAGTAACACAGCCTCCCACCAAAATTAGGTGACTCTGACCTATTTATTGCCCTTCAATAACTTAAGTTAAGTTTTACGTCCGAGTTCAGTTCTCCAATACCAAGCGACCTACAATCATATTACTTGGTGTGAGGGTGCATATCGGGGAGTAACATAGTCTCCCAAAAAATAAGGTCACCCTGATCTGCATATTGCGCTTCATTGACTTAGGTTACGTTTTACGTCCGAGTTCAGTTCTCCAATACCAAGCAACCTACAATCATATAACTTGGTGTTAGGGTGCATTGCCTCTCACCAAAATTAGTACACTCTGACCTACATATCACGTTTCATTGACTTAGGTTAAGTTTAACGTCCGAGTTCAGTTCTCCGATACCAAGCGACCTACAATCATTTTACTTGGTGTGACGGTGCATCTAGGGGAGTAACATAGCCTCCCACCAAAATTAGTACACTCTGACCTACTTATCACGCTTCATTGACTTGGGTTAAGTTTTACGTCCGAGTTCAGTTCTCCGATACCAAGCGACCTATAATCATATTACTTGGTGTGAGTGTGCATCTCGGGAAGTAACACAACCTCCCACCAACATTCGGTCATTCTGACCTACTTATCGCACTTCATTGAGTTATGTTAAGTTTTACGTCAGAGTTCAGTTCTCTGATACCAAGGGACCTACAGTCATATAACTAGGTGTCATGATGCATCTTGGGGAGTAAAACAGCCTCCCACCAAAATTAGGTCACTCTGACCTATTTATTGCGCTTCATTAGCTTAAGTTAAGTTTTACGTCCGAGTTCAGTTCTCCAATACCAAGCGACCTACAATCATATTACTTTGTGTGAGGATGCATCTCGGGGCGCAACACAGCCTCCCACCAAAATTATGTCACTGACCTATTTATTACGCCTCATTGCCTTAGGTTACGTTTTACATCAGAGTTCAGTTCTCCGATACCAAGCGACCTTCAATCCTTGCTGTAAGGAAGCATCTCGTGGTACTACAAAGCCGCACACCAAAATTATAGGGGGAACGAGGCGAACATTGTAATCGTAGATTTATGGTTTTCAGTAGATGTGTTTGAATTGTTGAATCTTTTAAATATATTAGTTGTTTTGTTTTGTTTTGTTTTGAATTTTATTTTATTCGCTTTCATTTTTTTTAATACACTTTATTTACCGTAACTTTGTATTTTTACTCATTTGTCATTCATTTTCCTTATGCCAGTTATGGGGTATGATATCTGGATTCATTACGTTATCATTTTTTACAGTTTTATTATTTCTCACGTTTTTACGGTCTTTGATGGAGCTTTAGTGTGAAAAGTACAAGAAAACTCTAAAAAGGATAAATATTTACATTATGTGTCAGAAAACTTGACTTTTCAATCTGAGTCTAATACAACACCAATAAGTGCTACAATCAACCATCTGATTTTCCTTGGTCACGTCTCCAACATTATTAACTCGCCTTTTAACGTGCTCGGCCCTGAACGCAAATGATGGTTTTGTGTGTCGTGTTCTACTCTGCTGACTTTGTCGTTTCCTTCTACTTCGAATTTGTTGACCTTTCCCATTGTTTTGTCGGTTCGGTATTATTTTGCCGATATTTAAGTCGATGAAATATTCATATCTTGTGCATCAAAATTGGTACCATTGAATTTTATCTAACATTAAGTAGCGATTTCAGGTCCACGCGGGTTTCACCATCTCAGTTAGTAGCTATCAAATGAGACTTCAGATTTACTGCCAGGAATATTTTCTTAAATTTGCTGAAACTTCATATAACATAAGCCAAGCATACTTCTGTTCTTGGGCGGTTTTGGCTTTTCCCTTTTGATCCTTTTGGCATTTGAATCTACGGTATAGACTTTTGTTTCAGCTTTTAACATTATGGGCGCAGCAAACTGACGTATTGTAATTCGGCGAAATATGTATGGTATTAAAATAATGTTATCCACGGCTTCCTACAAATCTTGGATTTTGATTGGTCAATGACACGTCGATACAAAACCCATATTCCCGGATTTTGATAACCATTACCCCAAGGAACTTATTATTAATATAATGATGTGCCGCTCGAGACGCTGAGCGGCAAATATGATTTCGACGATTTCCTTTGATACCAAAGATAGTACCCTACACTTGGTAAAAAAATGCCAAATTGACAAATTTCACTTTAGCTTTTTCCTATAATCAGAAAAACGTTGCCTTAACGTTCTACGTTGTCTGAATTTTTCAAATAATCGCCAGATTATGGCTGAAACCGGGGATAAAAGCAGGGTGTACAAGAGTACTTCAGGGTGTAATAATTATAACTAGAGTTATTGTGCTCTAGTGGGCCACAAATACCCCCGCGCCAACTGCTTTGTAAACCTATCCACATAATCTGTCCTTAACTGACCATTGATACCCCCGATCATGCATCTGTTGAGCCCTCTGCACTTTAGAAAGTAAAAGCTGTAAGAGGAGTAGATGAAACACACTGCAAAGTTTCAGACCATTGATTTAAAGCTGTAAGAGGAGTTGATTACACAAAATGGGTACTCTTCATACAGACTATTGTTGGAAAATGAGCAAGTTCAAAATGCAAAAATGATGATAGAAAATCTTAATGACTTGCTGCAGGTATGTAGATCATTTTATCAACATGATAATTCATTTTGAGCTATGATTGTGCACATGATCAGGCCGCCCTCGTTTTGTCCACTTCCGAATTTCGGCACTTTTCCAAATATTTGTGAGACTTCACCAGTAAAACATGCCGAGTCAAAATCTATGAGCGTTTCAAAGTCGAAAGTTCTACCATCAGTCGAAGTGCCGTGGGGATAAGTCAAAGTTCTTAAAAGGGCGGGGACATTTGCTGGGGAAAAAAAACTAAGTCCAAACTTGAAAAAAATTTGGGCATAGTGGCCCCTAGAAAATACGCTTTTTTAGAATATTGTTGGAAAATGAGCAAGTTCAAAATGTAAAAATGATGATAGAAAATCTTAATGACTTGCTGCAGGTATGTAGATCATTTTATCAACATGATAATTCATTTTGAGCTAGATTGTGCACATCATCAGCCGCCCTCGTTTTGTCCTCTTCCGATTTTCGGCACTTTTCCAAATGCTTGTGAGACTTCACCAGTAAAATTTACCTCCGTGAGCACATGGAAATATTTGTGAGACTTCACCGACTGACAAATATGCGTAGTACATAATATAAAGGTTTCGCCTATTTGAATTTCCAAAGATCAGTGTATTCACGTTTGGCTGGCATGTTTTTTACTGGCTTCATCATGCCGCCATTATATGATGCCGAGCCAAAATCTTATGGGCGTTTACAAAGACAAAAGTTCTACCATCAGTCAAAGCGCCGTGAGTATAAGTCAACGTTCATTCGAGCCTCCTTTAACTTTATGCCTTGGCATATCGACATGTCGCGAAAGGTTCCGAGCGAATTTTGCGTTTTTCTTTTTTTTACCGTTTTACTTAGTTGACGTAGAAAAACGTTTAAGAGGGCGGAAGGCGTAATTTGGGGGTCTGAAAATCGTAGTGATAACGCTAAAATCGTAGCGGTAAACAGGTCCGAATAAGCTGTAACGGGAATTGATAACACAAAGCATGTACACGTAGTAGTAGTTCGGACGGACGGACGGACAGACAGACAGACTGAAATATATATACCCCCCTAAACTTCTTTTTCGGGGGTATAATAATTACCAGTTCGGCTGCTCTCCTCATGAAAAGCTTAGCACCGTCATTCCATATTGCCGGTACGGTTAACGTCCACAAGACATCTTCATCCCGCAAACCGACTTTCATATTGGAACACCTCTTAAGTAAATGGTTTTTTAGGTATTTAAGAGATTCGGAAAATACTGTAATAGCCGCCATGGATTTGGAATTTTCTGCCTTAATCTCTGTACGAATCGTCAAATCCTGAAAAGGCAACAAAAATTACTTAATTGAAAAATTATTTGTTTGCAAATCTCTAACTTACAATGAATATCATTCCTTGCATATTTATTTCCGTCACGGGCTTAATAAAATGTATCACAAATTACCGAATAAATTTGATGCACTGTGTGGCAATTTTATTGACTGACAACTCATCAGCTGTGCTCGAGATCAAATTGTTGGAAATCCGGTTAAAGATATTATGATGAATTAATAATCACAACCATCAAAACCCAAAATAATTAAATCAAACAGGAATCCAAACTCAGCTAAGGGTTACCTCTGCATCAAAAAGAATTAAAAAAAACTTTTAAAACATCGTAAAATACACATTTCTGGATTAACTTTTATTAGGTACACTCCTGACCAAGCCTTTGGAAATATGGAAAAAATCTAAGTATAATAAAGAAAATCAAACGAGACTAAACAAGGTAGCCAAACTCTATGAAAGGTTATCTTTGCATGGGGGAGTTAAACCTTTCCTCCTTATAGAACTTCATAAATATATGTAACATTTCAGGCCCAAATCTGAGACATTATAATTAAAACGTATTTTGGCCTTATGCATTTAGAGTTAATGACCAGTGGAAAGTTTCCATCTGTGTTTTTTTTAAATTTACATTGTCATTAAAACATAGAAAGTTACGAAAGTTAAAAATTTTAAATATTTATTTGCATTTATCATTGTAAACTGGTCTGCTTTTTTTTTTCGTTTATTGAAGAGAAATATTTAAAATTCTGATCTTAAATATTTCTATACTGGGTTTTAAACAGCACTTTTCAGTGGACTCCTTTACTTTCAGCAGTACCGTTGTCGTTTAGACAGCAAGATACTGAATATCAGAGTTGTAAGCTGCTATTACAGTCACTCTTCTGCCCATATTTCAAGAAAGAAGGACTTGTGTATATTTAAGTCTAAGTGAAAACCCAACCCTCCATTCTCGTTTACTTTAAAACACATGTGTAATAATTTAATATCAACTAATTGCTGCTGTTGTCTCTTCAATTTTCTATTGCACGTGATATGCCATTGAAATGGTGATGGTTGTGATTGAGGTTACAAAAGAACATTTAGTGTGAAAAGCATTCGTTGTCACACTTTTTTCAATCGTTTTGACATTTATTGGTTTATAATAAAGTCAATACCAAAGGGACATTCGAAGGAGGGGAAAATCTAAACGACTGACAAACTCCGGAGAACAACGAAGAAGGGACCCAAATTATACATGCACTACAATTAAAAACATATGAACAAAATGGACCCCGCCAAAAACCGGGGGTAGACTCAGGTACTCCGGAAGAGTAAGCAGTCTCTGCTTCCTGAGGACACCCGCCATGCTGTCCATGTCAAATTTGGTATGAGGAAAGAATAACATCAACGGAACAGGCCTATTTCGCTGCTTAATTGGTAAACTTGTCTATTATTTTGACATTAATAACTTATCACTCACATGGATCTCCATAGCATTTATTGCTTAACAGGCGTTATTAGCAAGTTTTACCATAATTTAATAATTCATACATTTATCTATTTAGTTAATCATTTAGTTTTTCGTGGTTTGCCAGATTCTTAAGCTGACCACAAATATATAGTTATGTATTTACATTTAGTTTATCGTAGTTTGCTAAATTCTTAAGGAGGCCACAGATATTTATTTATCACGTTAGTTATCTATTTATATTTACTTTATATTTGATAAATACTGCCAATTAACTGTTTTGGGATTATTACTCATCTTGAATAATCATAACCATTTTTAAATATGATTTCATTTTGTTCAGTCGAAAGGTCATTACTACCTCTGCTACAACATCAATATATATATATATATATATATATATATATATATATATATATATATATATAGGAGGAGGTATGGACGTGGGAATTTTTGTCACCCAGGTGCAAGTAGAGAGTTGTTTATTATCCTAATGAAGTGGTATAATGTTCTTAAACAGAGATTGAGTTTTACAACAAATAGGTTCCTGAAATATTAGTATATTTATTCTAAAAAAGGAAGCAATTCCTGGTATGTAATTTTCTCTCTTCATTAAAGAGGACAAATAGATCTAAGGAGCAATCCAAAAAACGCAATCCATTAAACACACAAAACTCGGGAAGACAAATGAACAACCACAAGCATAACAAATAAACACTGAAAACTAAACAAGAGGCTCAGTGCACTGAGCCTGTATCGCTCACCTAGCAGTCACAAACTTTTGATTTGACAGACTAGACTGATTTCTGGAAACTTTGTAAATGATCTTCCATAAATGCTTCATACCAAGTAAAAGTTCATTGGCCAAACGGTTTCAGAAGAGAAGTTTTAAATTTTGACCGATCAGAACATATAAAGGTTTCTGGTGGCAATTTTGTTTCACGGACTAGAAAGATTTATGCAAAGTTTGTAAAGGACCTTCCATAGATGCTCCATACCAAAAATCAGTTCATTTGGCTTAACGGTTTGTAAGAAGAAGTTTTACATTTCAACCAGTCAGAACATGAAAATGCTCATGGCGGCCATTTTGCTTCACGGACCATGACGAGTTCTGCAAACTTTGTAAAGGACCTTCCATAGATCATCCATACCAAAAATCAGTTCATTTGGCTTTACGGTTTCAGAGGAGAAGAACTTTTAAATTTCGACCAATCAGAACATGTAAATGCTCATGACGGCCATTTTGTTTCACGGACCGGGAAGATTTATGCAAATTTTGCAAAGGACCTTCCATAGATGCTCCATACAAAAAATCTCATCATCACCATTCACTAAGGATACCATGTTTACTTTAACAAGAGGCTCCCAGGAGCCTGAATCGCTCACCTGGTCCTTAAGCTTTAAGGGAGTCTTTCAAGTACAAATTTTAAAAAAAAATCAAGAAAAAGCGCAATAACTCCTACATGGGTGGTTACATCTTCTTCAAAATTTCAAAGCAGGTAGATCTTGAGGTGTTGAACACTTTAGCTTCCCATCAGAATTTTGATATCTGTCACCATTTTTGAGTTATTTGCAAAAAAACTGCAATTTACCCCTATGTTCTATTTTTAGCCATGGCAGCCATGTTTTTTTACAAATCAAAAATCCAAACGATAGTTTAGTAGCACTCATGCCAAGGAACAACTACACTAAGTTTGGTTGCAATTAAACTTATGGTGTAAGAGGAGTTAACGATTTTATTACAATGAATAAAGACTGCAAAAATGGTCAATTTTGACGATCTAAGGGGAATAACTCCTAAAAGGAACGAACCTACAACTTCGATCCTGTTACAAATTTTGTAGATCTTTGTGTGCCTAACAATATGAAATTTAAATTTTTCAAATTTCCTTTATAGTATCCAAGATATTGAGCTTAATAAGTGCAAAATTTGGAAAAAATGCAGAAAAAGGGCAATAACTCCTACATGGGTCGTTGGATCTTCTTCAAAATTTCAGGGCAGGTAGATCTTGAGGTGCTGAACACTTTTACCCTATGCCAGAATTTTGATATCTGTTATGGTTTTTGAGTTATTTGCAAAAAACTGCAATTTACCCCTATGTTCTATTTTTAGCCATGGTGGCCATGTTTTTTTACGAATCAAAAATCCAAACGATAGTTTTGTACACATAATGCCACTGAACAAATGTACCAAGTTTGGTTGCAATTGGACTTATGGTGTCGGACAAGTTAACGTTTGAAAAATTGTTAACAGACGACGACGACAGACGACGACGACGACGACGACGACGACGACGGACGCCAAGTGATGGTAAAAGCTCACATGGACCTTTGGTCCAGGTGAGCTAAAAACCAAATATTGTTGAAATCTGAGCAAGTGTAAAAAATGGCGGGAAAATGGCAGCCATTTTAAAAATGGCCGTCCAAAACAAACTTTCATCATCACCATTCAACTCGGGATACCATGTTTACCTTGAAAGTAGCTTTCATCTTCATTTTCTTTCTATAATTCAGGAAAAAATACCAAAAAACAGCATTTTGACCCCTATGTTCTATTTTTAGTAAGGGCGGACATGTTTTTCGACCAATCAAAAATCCAAGCATTAAGTTTTTGCAGGATACCCTAAGGAACAATCTTACCAAGTTTCATTTGATTTTGAATAGTAGTTTCAGAGAAGAAGATTTTTGAAATAATAACATAAAAAAAAGCCAAAAATTTCAAAAAAGGGCAATAACTCTAACATCAGTTGACAGATTTTCACGAAAAAAACTGTTGTTTGATCCCTATGTTCTATTTTTAGTAACAGCAGCCATGTTTTTCGACGAATCAAAAATCCCCACACCAGTTCTATGCAAGGTACTCCAAGAAACATTCATACCAAGTTTGGTTCTAATTAGTCAAGTAGTTTCAGAGAAGAAGATTTTTGAAATAATAACACAAAAAAAAGCCAAAAATGTCAAAAAAGGGAAATAACTCATTCATACCAAGTTTGGTTCTAATTAGTCAAGTAGTTTCAGAGGAGAAGAGTTGTATAATTGTTAACGACGACGGACGACGACGACGACGGACGACAAGTGATGGCAATAGCTCACATGGCCTTTGGCCAGGTGAGCTAAAAACAATAAACAACACGATCTCCTATAAAAGCCAGGAGTGAACTCAAGTGCTCCGGAAGGGTAAGGCAGTTTCTGCTCCGTATACGCATGTGCATTCATGGTATAATGTATAACTCGTTTCATTGTCTTGACAGAATTGGCATAAGCTATTTTCTCTAGGAATATTTAACCATCTTCCTGATTCTATGGGTGATTTTGTATTGGTCGTTCTAAATCTATTGAGAGTAAAAATATCTTTGTCATCTAAATATTTAGGTAATGTTCAATTCAAATTTGTGCTTTAAAAGCCTATAAATTAGTGCTTTCGGTAGGAGATCTGAGTTTATATTGCAAGAATTTGGAAGTTAAGATTATTAATCAAAACTGCTGTATTATTTTTTGGACAATTATTATCCTTGAGAAAGAAATGATACCAGTGCATTTTCAACCTCAGCATCACAGGTTACATGATGGGAATAGCCACGATGTTTACTCTAAAAAGATGATAGTGCATTTCAGTACTTTTCAAAGATGAATAATCATTTGCAAAAATCTAAAATTTAACATATAAGGGACGACATCAAAACATTTATGAAGGATAAAAAAAATTCATAGTTTGTCAAACATTACTTTCAGCTATAGACCGAGAAAATTAAATATTATTTGAACTCAAATTAGATGTTTTGCCTCGTTTAAAAGTACTGAAATGCATAAAATTAGAAGCTGAATCTCAAATTACGCAGAGAAGTAATTGAGACATAGATTCGGATGGTCACAAGACAGGACATTGAATACTGGTTTGGTTTGGACAGATTATAGTCTAACAGAAGAACTAAACATTCATTTTATCGAGAGATTTATTTTATCAATATGTTTTTGACTATACACTATGTAGTCCTTTTTAGGATATTGACAAAAGAATTCCGAAGCGACAAAACAGTTTAACGAATAAAAAACAAATAACAAACTAAACAGAATAAGAACAAGACGGCACAGAAATTAAAGCACTAAAGGCAAGAACTACCATAAAAAAAACAGAGAGTGACATCTGATGCTACGGGAGGGGTAAGCATGTCTGGCTCTGTTAACAGCACCGGTCACATTACCGGTGATTTGTAGAAATGTGAAATGAAGGATAACAGAAAATCGTTACTAGTAACGTGATATATACATGTATTACGAAATGAATAGCCGGTGGATTTATTCGTGACTGCAGGCGACCGACGAATGTAACTATTCCACGAAATGCATATTTAAGTATAAGCTATTCTTAGAAAATTTCAAATATACTCAGAACAAAGTGACACACGAAATTAGATACATGTTTACTCATCATATATATCCGAAAACAAATTTTTACCTTGTTTTCGTATAATGACATCTTAAAACCTTCAAAAAAATACCACTCTTCAAAATTTTCTTCTTTCTCACTCATCAAAATGGCATATTTGTTTTGTGCGTCATATCCAAATGAATCAAACTGTCTGTCTGGGTTAAACAATATACAAGTAGGCGTTTTTGGTGATCGCAAGACTGTGGTTCCTGCCGTCCATATGTGGGTTGATATCTGTAACGGGTTAGTCTCGTATTCATTCCGGAATGAAAATGCATATCCGGAGGCAGATGTTCCCAGGTCTATAGCTGCTACCAGTAGGTAACGAGGAAAATTTTGTGGTATTTGACATTCTATGTATTCTGGTTCTGTCCTAATATTTTGGTATTTTTCTTCTTCATCGTTCTGATCCTCGTACAAGCTTAAAATGTCAAGAGGCATCAATATTATTTCAGTGTAATGGCACCAACAGTCTGAGATCGATGTTATAGAGCCGTAACAAGTTTATACATGTAACTACCTTTTTAGCTGTGGTTGTGGAGTATAAAATAGTAAAATTTATCCGCTTTGTAAACTATTTCATCCGATTATTTTACATTTTTACCAAAGTCCATGCATCAATTTTTACTAGTAAAATATGTGTCATGCAAGTAAAAAAATGTCCGGTAATACTTTTCTATGAATATCTTTTAGAAAAAGGACAAATATACCTAAGGAGCAATAAAAAAACGTAATCCATTAGACAGACAAACCCGGGAAGACAAATGAACAACCACAAGCACAACAAATAAACACAGAAAACTAAAAAACAATGAACAATACGAACTCCTATAGAAACCTGGAGTGAACCCAGGTGCTCCGGAAGGGTAAGCAGTTCCTGCTCGGTATACGACACCCGTCGTGAAGATCAACAAAGTCAATTCGGTGGAAGTCACAAATCGGTGGAGGAACATGAAAGGTTACGACAGTGGGAACAGGTCCAACATCATCTTAGATATTGGAACACTGTAATGGTCAATCAATTCGTGATGACCGTAAAATTTCCTAAGTGATGACATCAACTTATCCCTGATAAAACCCTGGTTAAGAAGCTTTTGTGACAGCAGTAATCCTCTTTGTCGAAAGTCACGGTAACTCACGCATGCCCTTGAAAATCGGATAAGCTGAGTTATTGTACTTCCCCTGCTCAGCCGCTCTGTAATCTCTGTATTAAGGCTTTGTGACGTATTAGGAGACATTATCCGCGACAGCAGGACTTATTAGCGACGTCACAATGTGAGAGCAGACGTTATCAAGCTTACCCCCAGGAGGACAAAAAAGCGTAAAAATGTCTTAAAGGGGCGACTAAAATGTACAGAATTTGTACGATAAACAGATTATCGGGTTTTCTGCGTAAATATATCGACACAATATAATCTTTTAAGCTCGTTCGCTGCGCTCACTCGCCAAAAATCTTCATATTGTGGCTCGCGACTGATATTCTACGATATCAATGAGCAGAAAACCC
Organism: Mytilisepta virgata; assembly: GCA_028015205.1. Classification (NCBI taxonomy): domain Eukaryota; kingdom Metazoa; phylum Mollusca; class Bivalvia; order Mytilida; family Mytilidae; genus Mytilisepta; species Mytilisepta virgata. The sequence continues at coordinate 16,114,997 of CM051520.1, read as the reverse complement.
GATAATCTATATAAACGTAGACGACATATGCGGGCGATGCTGGTATATTGCTACTCAAGAAGGGAAAATTAACAATAGGAAAGTTGAAGTCATCACGTTTGTCATAAAGTTTTGTCTTCAAATGTCCCTCATAGTCTATTTCAAGAAACAAATCCAAATATGAAGCGGTGTATCTGTAGTATCCTTAATTTCAAGCTCACTGGGGTAGATAAGATGTAGAAAGTCTTAGAATTTGTCGTTATTTAACGACAACACATCATCTATATAACGAAAAGTGAAATTAAAAAATTGGGCTAGTTTCTTTTTGTTTTCACGTAGTAACCCTAGAATGAAGTACGCTTCATATGAGTACAGAAATAGATCGGCGAGGAAAGGAGCACAGTTGGTATGCCGATTCTTTGTTGAAAAATTAGACCGCCAAATTCAACGAATATGTTGTCTATGAGAAAATCTAACATGTTTGTAATTACTTTTTGTCAGAATCAGAGTGGTTCTTCGCGAAATAAGCCTTTTCTCTACATAGAACAAGAAATTTATACCTGCGTGTCCCATTTTTCTTGAAAAAACATTGATGAACTAGTTGCTTTTAGCGATCTTTTAATTCAGAATGTGGTATGATAGTGTAGAGTGTAGAGTGTAGAGAAGTCGAATGTTTTTATGCTGTTTCATGTAGCCAAAGATTTTGATTTTAGATTTTTGGAGTTTTTAAGAATCCACATATGATTGACGCCACTGGTGGAATATGATGTTTCACAGTAATTCTGAAGACCCTCTTTAATGCATGTCAATATGAATGTTAAAATCTTTGAAAGAGGTTTTGTAGAGCAATTAGCTGACCAAGCAATGTACCTTTTTTTAAACGGATTCTTATGTAGTTTAGGAATCCAATAAAGAGCAGGAAGGTCCATTTCGTCACACTTTGTAGAAATGCCAAAGGAATGAAGAACAGTCCTGTGGTTATCAAGGACTTCCTGCTTAGTGAGTGTGGTCGGTGTATAAGTTGGGTTACCCGCAGTGTTATCTATTCCCAATTCGTTTCTAAGACACTCAAAATAATAGTTCTTGCAGACAAAAACGATGATATTGGGGGCTTTGTCAGCTGGGACAACTACATATTCGTCATGGAGGCGAGTCAAGTTTTCAACAACCTTAGGGTCTTTAAAGATGGATTTAGCTTTAGTGCTCATAGACCCTTGGAGGCTTTTAATTCGGATTTGTATCATTGACCAAATAGCCTTCACCCACACTGAAAGTGTGTCAGCAGGTTCCTGTTCCTTTGAAGTCCATTTTCTGGCATAGTCCTCAATAGAATCCATAAGTAATTTGAAATTATATTTCCAATTAATTGGCTGAGGTTCTCGGTATTTGGGGCCTTTAGCTAGCATACTTTTTAGCTTTTGATTATCAACTAGATTGAGATCTCCAGTGATAACATGATCCATAGGACTATAATTGAGTGGAGATGTCGAAAATATGATCTGCAGATTAATTTTATTAGAAAACAAGTCATCAGAGAGAAATTGACTTGAAATATTATATTACAAGAAATATTTATTTACAAGCATCTATGAAATAAATTTAAAGCTTAAGTTTGGTGGACGAGTGTTTCAACAGATGATATTACAATTGGTGCACACTATGCTCCTCTCCTTACCGATTTGTATTTTTACTCATATGGTTAAGATTTTCGCCAAGAACTACTCAAAAATAAGGATAAACAAATCTCAAACTTAGAATTTCGGTTTCATCTACACAGTTGATGTTTTATCACTAAACAAGTCACTACTGACACTCGAAATTCAGCCTCCAAGACAGAACAAAAAATTACAGGGTTATAGATTTCACAAGCTGCTTAATGCTTTTAAAAAGTTTTATAATTGATATCAACATCTTTTATCTAAATATCCAGGTTCCAGAAAGTAATTATCATGAACGGGTTTTCCCGTTCTAGTCCTACCGTAATATCGTAAATAAATGCAAAAGTCTCGCTAGTAACCCTGAGAAACTTTTCACAGTAAGGGCTACAGATATGAAATTATGTGCAATTCTGTAAAAATTGCTCTTTCTTTCAATGGAGCATTAAACCCTTTATGGAACTGTTACTTCAGCTCCTTTCGTTTAGTAGAGCGACAGTATCCGACCTGCAGCTATGAGAGCCTTTGCTAGTTTACGGTTGAAACGAGCACATTCTGACGCTGCTATCTAAATTGTGTACCGTCCATTCTAATTTTCAGTTCTAGCAAGTGGTCAACATGTTGGTAATCATACGGTATTGGTTTTTATAGTGTGTTTTATACACGAGAGTGACAGGGTAGATAAGAGGGAGGTTTGGGTACCCCTAAAACCGGTTTAACCCCACCACTGTTTAGTGTCTGTAACAAGTCAGACTATCATGACTCTCTGTTGTGTTCATGATTGTGTTTTGTATTCTTTTATGTTATTTTTTGTTTTGCGTTCTGTCAGTTGGGTTGCTTTGATTGATTGGTATGTTATTGTTGACCTCTCCTGTTATCTATTTTGTGATTAATCCAAATTCTACGACGAACGTTATAACTTCAACTGACGGTCATATTCAGCAATATTTCAGCAGCACCGCCGTATGGTGTATACATTTCCTAACTAATTCGCTATTGCGGGGCATGTGACCAGTACAGTGATATCCTTGTGAACTAAGCTGTCACACTCAAAAGCTATCTGTTCCAAGGCTGAAGTAAACACAATTCTACAGTTGTCATCACGATCTTGTAGATCGTTAGGGAATATCAGATGAATCTTATCTTTTCCCTTTGTCGTGGTTTTGTTGTTTCTCTATCACCGAACATGGCATTTTACTGCACTTGAAATGAACAACATGAGAGGATGTCTTATCGGAGGCAGGTGAATAGATTATAATAATCATGTGAACATCGCGCAATGTGAAGTGTTTAAGAATAGATAATTTTATATCGTTTGTTGATATAAAATTTACTGGGAAGAAATGTCTATTTTCATTTAATGAGTTATATGTACTTAATTTACCATCTTCAAAATGAAATAAATAAAATACTTCCTTGTTATGAAGATTGGTAGAAGTATACAACTTGTGTCTAATTCATCATGTGGAAAATAGTACCATTAATAATAATGTTTACTTTAATGAATTTTCCTAGTTAAACATACAAATGGATAAAACAATAGAAAAAATTGTAACCTAATGATGTGCTACTGGTAAATACGTTTTACTAGGAAATTATGCCAGTGGGGACACATTTATCACTTGCAGAAAAAGGGAGGTGGAGTGCCGTGCGAAATGCATGGTCGATTTTACTCTTCTCTCTGTTCCTCTTTGCTACTTAATGCAAAAAAAATAGTTTTGAAATTTATCAGCTTTCGGTAAAATAAATTTATTTTGCTTTCCAGGAAAGGGCATTTGATCACAGTATAATCATGTGGGAACGTTGATTTGAAGCGACGATAAATAGGTAATTTGGTGTTTGCTTTCAGGTTTATGCGTATTTCACCAACTATATAAGAACAAACACACAAATAAACATAGTGTCGGGCTGTTAAATTATTTCAGGGACAACTTCATGTGAACTTAAGGATGTAAAATGGGTCGAACGTCTTTCTGTATAATCTTAGTGTTCCACTGTTTGTTTATTTTTTCATAGTTATTTGAAGACGTTCGAATGCAACTACCGACTATTCTAATTATCTCTGCTTCTAGTTGCACTTGATCAACGCCCCAACAGGTGACAGTGGACACGGTAAATGCCAGGGCAATTGATAATGATATTCTAAACAGTAAGAAATGTACCATCTTGAGTAATCACAACAGGGACATAAACGTGCATTGGTCTATTCTTATGTGGTCAAATTGGCAAGTGACATGGTGTTTGTCATCAAAGTTTGACTGTAGGTCAACTTAATCAGAAGATTATCATATACAAAATGGGGAAAATATAGTTGATTGTAAGCATTACAAAGGTTGGGGAAGATTTGAGTGTTATTAGAAAAATTGTTGCTTTAGGTACTGTAAAAAATACTCTTTACTCTGTCATATATGGATTTCCACTCTTATTATTTTTTTAATACAAATACTTTTTGTTAAATTCAAATGATTTTTACTATTCTAACCTGTCAAATCTGATAACAGTTCAAGTTTTACTTTCATTCTAACAATGGAATAGTACAATGTTATGTAACTGAATACGACTTACTGTAAATCTTCAGAGTCTTCTGCTGATTCTGATTGGCTTCCATTGTCTTTATTCTTCTTTGTTTTCTTTTTTTTTCTATTTAAAACTTTTCTAAGTAATTTTGCCATTTCTGTAAATCAATAAATTGATTCATTTAGTGTAATCGCATGTTTTACGTTTTGATATCTTCATCATTAATTCATTAATAACAATTTATTTTAGCACTTACTGATATTCACATTTCAAATAAGTGGTTTAAGTGGTAAGCCGAACAATTACCAAGAACGTTGCAGAGAAATTTTAGAACATCGCAGGACAGAGCCATGTTGGGGATACTCCTACGTTCGCGATTCTTTTTTTCACACGTGAAAGACCTGACGTAAGTTAAATTTATTACAGTGGACTTGTAACAAAATGCTGCAATGAAATACTTTTAAAAGTAAATTACCGGGTCAACTGACAGTTACTGCATTTTATTCTTCGAGACTATAAGCAAGAGCACTGTCGTGACATAGATATAGAGATAAAATAGAAAATACGATGCCAATTTTTCAAGCAGGACATTTTCCGAGACTAGGTGCGGATTCGTAAAGATTGTTAATATCAACAGGAAAGGGAAAATCTCAACATAAAGACAGTCGAGATAGGAAAATAAATAACACAGAAAAATTGATAAACGGTTTTATCGATGGTTTTTTTACCAAAAAATAAGACAAAAAGGATGATTATTTGCGTTATATGCGGGGAACTGTATCAATTTATTATGTAAAAACTCCTCTTTGAAATTTATATAAAACTAAATGTTCAAGGTATAATTTTTTTTAAAGATAAATATCGGCAAAAGAATAGCCAAACACCAAAAAACAGTGAGAAAGGCCAAAAGATTGAAATCCAAGGAAAAGACAGTCATGAAAACAGAACACAAAAAACAATGCCACAAAGATATATGTATTACTAAAAGAATTTAAAAAACATATACAATGTAATAAACCAAACAAGACAACAAAGAAACTAAAGCACTGTAACAACTCACTTAGAAAAAATTACAACAATTTGTAACAAAGCAATAGCAACTTCTTTAAATTTACCGAATATTTAAACAATTATATCTCGTGCTGCGATTGGTCTAATTAAATGTTTGGCTATGAGGAAGTGATGATGGATCTAAACAATAATTCAGTTTATAAACAGAAAAAGAAATTATATTCATGTATCCAGATACATGTATTAACAAATGTTGCAGCGGCTACAAAGTATGTCGTCAGAAAATTCATGAATATTAATAAATAATTATGTGTTTTTATGTTATTCTTTTTTTTTCAAAAAAATCATACAATGTAACAACATAAATCTGTTTTTATAAACAATGCAAACTTTTTCTTGACAATATAAGTCATATATAATCAAATATTTGTACTTCACCTGATATAATACCTGTAATTCTATGTGGATTGATCCGACTGAGGAAGTTTTATACCTTTAGTATTGATGTACGCTTGACCTATTTTTCTGCTCTTATCATGTAATAGGTACTTGATAGAGAAAAATTCTTTTTAAAACGCTCGAAATATGTAATATTTTGAAGAACTAACTTGTAAATGCTAGTTAAAAGGGGATATAAATGCTATCAGAGGACAGTAAGCTAAGGATTCTTTGTAAACGTCGTCTATATAACCACACATGGTGTCAGTACTCCAATAAATGTCAACTAGTTGTACACATAAACAAATAGAAAAAGTCAATTAAAAGTGAACTATTATTGTTGATTAATTCAACATCAGACACATGTCACAAAATCTTAGGTTATACATAACTCGAAATAATTTTCTACATCTAGCTAGACCAAACACAGAATTTTTTAAGAGAACATATTTATATTATGATTCCCAGATATGGAATAGTTTGCCACTAGAAATTAAAAGCTGTGCATGTCTTTTTGTCCTTTAACAGAAATGTTTGATATTTTTCGTTTCAATACACGTTAATATTTGTATGTTTTATATTTCGAGGACCATAAAGAGATTAGTTTCGGCTTTTGGTGCAATACTCTTTAAATGAAGATTATTCAGTGCCTATTTACTTATAACCGTTCAAATTGGCGCACAGTGAGTTTCGATTTCTACAAACTTTTAAACCACAACTGTTAAGGTGGTGTTATATCTCTGTTCCTTTTTAATTTTGCATTTTGTCATCTTTATGTGGGTGCACCAGTACTATAGTGTTGTTTATCGTGTGGTGTTATATTGTTGACTTCTTTCTCTATTATAATGTCATAATTATTCCATATGCAAATTGTTTCTAAACAGAATTGTTAAGAATTTATTGTTTTTTAGAATTCTGATGATATCTATTCATTTTCCAAAATATATTAAAATTTTGAACACGGAAGTTAAAAATACTATATTATCACATTTTTAAAATATCTACGTAATAAAATTTGTCTGACATACATTTTAAATATGCATTTTCCTGATATTTAATATCTATAGAGATAGCCTTATTTCGCTTTATACTTAAAATGAATAAATAAGTTTGAACAATTAAGTAGGCTTATTTTTATCGAAATATAAATGAAATAAAAGTATAAAAAAAATAATTGTATAATTTATTTAAAGACGTGAAATAGGAAAACGTTCATCTTAAATTTAGTAAGAATTCCTTGAGTGTAGGAAGGAAATCAACAAATATTACTGTATTTGATAAATTATTCAGTTGGTGGAAGTACGGTATTATTAAAAGAAACTAATGAGTATTTCCCTCGTACGTAGCTATGTCCTTAGATGTACGAGGGCTTTACCATTTTAGTAATTTTTGCATTTTGAATTTGCTCTTCAACGTTTTGGATCATTGTTTTCAACAATGTAGGCCTTCAGTACAACTGATGAGTGGTAAATCGACGAAATTTGCACATCTTGTGCATCGAAATTGGTATCATAGAATTTCTTGTTATACTCCAGACATCCCTTCCTCACAGGGCCTTGGCCGTCTCCAAATCATCACATAAAAAACATAAGAAAGTTTTGACAGGTATAGTTGTATAGAATATATTTACTGAAATATCTTGATATTGACAAAACAACCTTTTTGAAACCCAAAGTATAACAATGTCGCTTATCTATAATAAATGTGAATTGAAATATAAGTTTCTGGGCTTGAATATGGACTTTCTTATGACAGAAATGGAAAGCATTGTACAATAAATTAAAAACTTATAAACTATCTAAAAGTAACATTTAATTACAAAAATGGTAACTAATCTTAAAGAAAGGTCAGAGAATATTACTCACTGTGTTTATTATTCGAACATACAAATTGAAGATATAAACAGAGCTTTGAGTAGAATATGTAAATTATGCAAGGCAGAGGTTGAGGTTGGAAGTCATTTTTTTCCTCAGCTATATACTGTGGTTATACAGTTCATTGTTGGGCATTGTGATTTAGAATAAAATATTTGTATTTTATATTATTTTTAGTATATATTATAGTATAGATTATTGTCTGAGGAAAGGTGAAGTTAAATAATTAGTAGTTACAAAACATCACTTTTTTCACAGACATAGTTTTATCGTGCAGAAGAGAATAAAGAACTAATAAGTATCATTATATATATTGTCGAAGTCAATTATTCATTTGAAATAACACAACCGCAGAGTTCAAATACTGAGTAACATTAATTTTGCCAATATCAAGATGTCCCCCATTTTAAGGAAGTAGGGCCTATTTTTAGTTTCAGTAATATCGCCAGCGGTAGCAATATAAACTATGCCTCGTTGCAATTCACCACACAGTCTGCATGAGAAACAAAGATTTTTCACAAATGTATTAACCTTATCTTCCAAAATTTCACCAAACATAAGAGGTCGACCACAGATTTAGTTTGAAGTTCTATCACGTTATTCCAGATTGACTTTCATTTTCTTCCAATACCATCTCTCATGCTATATTTGTACGTATGGCTGTTTCAGATACTAGAACAATCATTCCAATGTCACCAGGATTTTTTCCAAATACTAGTGCACGCATCTTAACACGGATTTCTTTAGCTAAGTTTGCAAACTTTGTATGATCTTCCAGAGCATAGAATATCTCCTCTTTTCCTTTAACCAGATCTTAGACGGAGAAAATTTTTGAGTCAATTATAGTTTCAATAGCGTCGTTTGGGGCCATAAAAATAGATATCTCCTTCCCACGTTTCTCTGCTTGTAAAACAATCTTGATTAACGGCTTTCCCCACTGAATTATTGCTTCCCTATTCTTTTGTCAATGTTTAGTAAACCTATCCAAAATAGGAAGTGAACATCAATGAATTTCCAATATTACATTTCATATTGAAAACCATCATATTTAAGTGGGTAATCAGCTTTGCGAGAACAGAGGCAATTGTAACTTGAAATTGTCTTCCAAACATTAAGGCTCATTACAGTATCTTTTAATTTTCGAGGAATAATACATTCCTGAAACTGTGTTCAAATCAAAGGTTAACATTCAGTGGCGAGAATCACCGCTTATGAAGTCTAAGGTGGACCATATTGAAGGACTTGTAAAAGATTTAAGTTGAAATACATGAGTAGAGGTGGTGCTTACCTTTGTCTTAAATTTATTATTACACAATAACTTGGGGCAGGTTCTCTACAATATTACTTTTAATAAAACGACATCTTTCAGATTCAAGATAAAACTTTATTATATGTCCACTAAGCTTTTCCTGAATAGCTCTATAAGGATGAATTTTGATGTCGTGATTCATCAAATCTAGTTTATCTCATTTTAATTTAAATTATAAAGCTACTCACAGTAGATCCAACTCAAAGTGCTGACAACACACGGATAAGCTCTTATTTATTGGTATCCTTTTGTCGAATATCTATTGCGTATCTATATATAGTCGTGTATAATCTAAAACACAGAAAAAATGGCAAAATTTTCGATTTGTCAGACTTTCTGATTTCAATAATGTCTATCATTATGGACTATTCAATAAAGGATATGCTTAATATTTATATTAAAAACCTGTCTTACTCAAACATTCAAGCATATTTTCAACTTTCCCGAAGACTATATTCCATGGATGTTTAAGAAAACGGCTACCCTTCCAGTAATCAGACGCCTTGTGTAGAAAAATGTCTCTTAGATTCGAATACATTTCTTCTTGTTGAAAGCCAGAAACTACTTAATTTACACAATTGTAAAAGGTAATAACATTTAAAAGTAGCACAACAAGATGGGTAGCAAAACAATTACAGTGGGTCTAGTTTTGATTTTTGCCTTTTTAGCCTTAAAATTATAGACTAATAATATAAAATCTTATGTTATTGAAAAAGTTTTTGATAAACAGCTATTTCCTACAACTTCTGTTGTAAAAACAGATTTCCACATGTTCGACTTCTCACAATTTCCACGATCAAACATTTGCTCAGATGCTATAACCCTCCGTGGCCAAAACTTTTGAAAGCCAAAAATAATCTACAAAACATTCTAACCAAAATAACAAAACGAGTCTCAGTAACAGGTTAAACAGAATTCAGATATGGTCGGCTTTGCCTAAATATGCTGGTACCCTATTTTTAACAATTTCCAAAATTTATTACTTTAAAATTTTAACATGTTTCTAAAAATTGTGTCATTGCCGAAGCAAAGACTACTGAGAGAATAAACTGCCTAACAATATGGTAAGTTCTTTTCAAATGTCTGGTAATACGACAAACATAACACATGGTTTCTCTTCTAATGAGAACCTCAATAAAAATGCTGTTCACTTGCTTTTGCACTGATAAGTTAATTTCTCTTGTACATTGACCCCATATCTATCTATCTATCTTTTTGCTTAATTTTGTAGCACATTTTTGAAACAATTAGATAATCCCCAAAGACCAAGGATTTAAATCCTTGAAAAGACCAAAGAACTCTTTTCACTAAGAAGATTATGGAAATATTTAAATTCAAATTTAGTTTTTAAATATTATCTTAATATTTTTCTTTACTTTAAAATTCACATTAAGCTATTGGAAAAACAGCTTAAAACCATTGTAAGTACTACAGAAAGATTAATACTGAGAGCAACTTAATAGAATTACAGGGTGGAATGCTCTGATAATCTGACGTAAGTGAATGCTGTTAGCGACCAGAACAAAAAGGGTAGCTTTTCTTATTTTGTTTTTTTTTCATTAATACATTTGTACCTTTTAAAAAACATAGGTTAATGTTGCTGTCTAATACAAACTCGTAAACAAACATAGGTTAATGTTGCTGGCTAATACAAACTCGTAAACAAACAAAAGGCGTATGAGATTTAAAACCTCATAATAGAGGGACAAACACAGTACAGAATTATTGATTTACCTAAATGGATAGAACGAATAGATCCGAATCTTGTTACTTTCCGAAAAAAAACTTGATATTAATTACAGTTTAACTTGTACACCTAATATTGTTACATGTACCTCCTACGCAAAAAGTCTTACTTCATTTACTTGGTCGTATTACAAAATAACAAAGTTATTTACTAAATATAACGCTCACCCAGCACGGATGGACAAGGATACAATGAGGAACCTCGTAGATCTATTAGCCAGTATATCAAAAAGTGTTTCACATATATTTTTTTTTGCGACTTGTACTGTTTTACTCAATCAAAAACCTGAAAAATCAAGATTTCAACATTTGCGCGATTGCTGCATTCTTTATTTCAAACCTAAAAACTGAATAAAGCTTTTTGGTGATTTTTACGTCAGGTTCAATATTGCTCATCGGTCCGGGCCACAAAATTTGAAATGGGACCATCTAAACACATTTTCACAAAAAATTGGTGTTATTTATAGAATTTTCTGTTACTGGTAACGGTACCCATATTGGTCCAAGGTCCAGCCATCTGAATAGGTATCAAAGGCATTGGAGTTATTTCCTGCTGGCTTTACCCTTAGTCATTGGCTTGACTTCCTTTCAAAAATACTCTTCTAATATTGAGAGAAACAACACATTTTAATCTCATAGAAAACGGTAAGCCAGAGAAAATGCTGATAGATACAAATAGCGGGATGGCATCAATAATAACCCAAATTGTGAATAAGTTGTACCTGTTCAAAAGCTCTTGCCAACAATTGAAGATCACGACATGCTATTGTAAGCATTGACCAAATTGAAATGAAAAAGTCAGAATAAAACCATCTTATACAAAGAGAAAAAGGTAAGAGTTGGTATGCATATTAAAGTCAATGAAAATATGTTGGTGACCGTGTATAATCAATAATTACCAAGCCAAAATAAAGTAAAGAATAAGAAAAACCAATTAATCTTAACGATAAATAAAATTTACCTACTAAATCAGGTAAATTTTCTTGATTTTTTTTATATTGAACCCCATATTATATGCAAACAATGTAAGAATTCTCAGGAAAGAGAAATCATCAACAGAAAAGTTGAAGTCAGAACCTTTCTTGTACAGCCTTGTCTTCAGATATTACTCTTTTTCAATATTTGGCCAGACATCTTAAAGCTGTGCTTTGTACTAAATTACAGCATTGCATAGCTTAATTTATCATGAATATTAACAACATACCTATCTGACTAGTATCTATTTATCTAAATTTGATGGGAACTTAGAAATATCTATAATATTTTAGTACTTAATTTCAAAATAAATGGGACACTACATGTAGCAGCTCAAGTCAACTTTGAATGATGTCCTTCCCATCCAAATACATGTACAGATTGGCAAGACAAGGGACACACTCTGGTACAAATTATAAATTAGAATATTAGTATTTTATATGAAAATTAAGGTTTTTTTTTTCATATGAACCGTGACATCATCATAGTTTAGAGAGCAGAAAAGTCAAAGTTCCATCCAAAAAATTCACACTGGTCCTAAGATTTGCTGATTTTTCCTACTAAAATTTAAAGTTTCAAATATTTATATTGTAAACGACTGTAATAATGTATCATAGTCTTTAAATTAAAAACAAAATACTTGCATCAGTCTTGGAAAAGGTCTTAAAACTTTTATACAAAACTTCAGATTAAATATGTCCTGGTTCTTCTTTATGTTAAATGTATATCATCCAGATTTAACAAACATTCTCTGATCAAAATTTCAACCCACTATACATGCACATTTCAACAATTCTTCAGAGCAATGATAAGGACTGAAAAGGTGGAAATCTGAATCAATATACCAAAATATTGCAGAGAAGGCTCTAATCCCAACCTGACAAAAAAATGGTAGAATAAATAACCATCAGATACTGTAAAGTCAGAAATAATTGTGTCCATTTATTTGTTTGACATCAGATAATACTGAAAGATTTTATAAAAGTGATTCCTGTTCATGTTTTAAGAGAAAAATACTCACAAAATTTAGATTTTGCATTATTGTTATGTTAATCTTGTCACATTTTCCATAGAAATAATAACATAGCATTAAATTGTGAATTTACAGTATGGTATTAACATCTCTACTATTATAAAGCATACATGTAGATAATATTCTTTATGGTCTAAGTCAACAAAGGTTACAAAATTACACGTTTCGCTTTATTTGCTGAGCATTCCATTTGCAATTTGGGTCAATTTTTCACTTATTTTGGATTTCATTCTCTACATAGTCAGTATATTGACTTTCCCATTGTTTGATTTTAAGATCAATGGATGCTGATATAAGTGCCTCAGTCACTTCCCTTTTCTTTTACTTTTCAAAATAAAATTGAATTATACATACAAAGATATAATTATGGCAAATAAAATAACTGAATAATATTTTAGCATTTATTTTCATCTAAATTCTCCACAGATTTTGTATCATCAGTGTTACAACCTTTACCAGGTAATGGATCAACATCTTTACAACAGTCAGATGTTTGTAGACAACACTCTGTCTGTTCTTTACATTTGATATCATCAATCTTATGTTCTTTTTTTATCTTTGTCCTTGGTTTTCTTGGTTTTTGTGGTCTATGGACCTCATTATTTACTGTCCATGGTCCAAGACTATCATTTGCATAAAAGTCCATAGGATACCTAGTTTGCCATTCTACATGTTCCAGTGCTACAGAAAGCTGAAATATAAGTGAAATAATGTCAAATAAACTCAGATTGTAAACTGCATACACTGCACATACCTAGATCAACCTTTGTCAGGTACCGTCAAGACCAAAACTTTAAAAATACAAAAATAATCATCAAATTATTTTCAGCAATTGAGTTAAACTGACTTAAACAAAGAAGCCAAAATCCAAGTAAGGTCAACTTTGTCAGAGGGAGCTGAAACTCCAGTTCAACAGAATTTTAAAATTTATCAACTAAAAATATCACAAAAAATATAGAAACACATTCTGACAGTCTATAGGACATATCTATATTTCAGACTGGAATGCCTACTAATAAATTAATTGTAAAATTTCAAATAAATTTGATGATATGCTTCAGAACAGAAAAAAGCCATAAAATGAATGAAAGTTTGATATACATTTTCAACAGCAGTTTAATATCTTGAATGTTTATTACACAAATCAAAATAAAGTTTTACAATATTTTCATTGTAATTACAATCAGTTGTCCAGTATAGTATTTTTCCCTAACTTGTGAAATAAAATATCACATTAGGGACAACAGTCATCTCTTGTGAATAAAAAATACAAAAGTAACAAATTTATCTGTTGTTCATTTTTATAGAGATTATACATAGTAAGGTATAATAATAAACACCTATTTACTGGCTATGAGGACAATAGCAAGTTTATTATCCCCTGAGGCAACGCCGAGGGAAATAGTTGGTGTCAAGGGGGACAATAAACTTGCCATTGTTCGAATAGCCAGTAAATAGGTGTTTTATTGTACCGAAGGCATCCGAAGTATATTAAGCGTGGAAAAAGGTGCACTTCTTTTGTACTATTCTCCCTAGGAAAATAGGCGATGACTATTGTCCCTAGGGACAATAGTCATCTCTTGTGAATAAAAAATAAAAAAATAGCAAATTTACCTGTAGTTCATTTTTATATAGATTATCCATACTAAGGTATAATAAACATGTTTGTTATAGCTCCAATATTGAAAATCTCAGGCACAAAAATATTGTAATTCACAGAAAACAGAACCAGAATCGGTATGTTCTTCTTTATACAAACAATAACATTCCCTTATAGTTAGTTATACAAACTTTACCTCATAAGGACTTAATAAAGGTTTCTCAAATGCCATTCCCCAGTCAATGGATAGTCTTGGACAGGCCACTTGTACCCACCTGTAATTTAAATAGTTCATTAAAGTACTAACAGTGTTCATAAGACATGGTTAAGCAGTAAGGAAATTTTAATACATGTTTGACTAGAAGATCAAAGTTTTGAACAGGATGTAAGGATTAAAGTAGAAATAATTTTGGTCATTCAAAAAACTATTGGTTTGGTGTTTTAGTGACCAAAGCCTTTTGATTATTCAATATCTTTTTTCTTTTTACTGAAGAGAATGCTATGTTCCATTGTATCTGGTAAAATTCTTGCACTGCTTTACAAAGCTGCATACTAACTTTGTTTTTTCACTAAACATTAACAAGATGTTGCTGGCATTCACAAAATCTGTTGCCAAAAGTTAAAACCTTTACATCTAATGTAAAATAAGATTTATTTTGTGAAATATGAATGTATATGAAATAAGTGAAGAAAGTTTATAAAACTTACGCATCAATATCAGTGAATAGTTTGAGTTTGTCTGGAAATATTTCTGATAACATAACAAGTATATAATCCCTGCCAGAGTCTTTTATCTTTTGTTGTAAATGCTGAAAAAATTAAAAATATCAAGAATTAGTTTCATTATCTTATTTTTTTTATATAAACAAAAATGATTTGTAAGTGGCATACATGTGAAGTGGTTATACATGTATTTATATAAATGGTATAATCCCTCAGTCTTTAAAACTTTTCTATAAATATATAAAGTTATCACCGTATTTACCCTGAATAAAAAGTTCTCAATGAATCAAATCTTTGATTGGCTATCAGAAAAGCTGACCTATAGCTATTAGGGATAATTTTGCCAATCATGAAAAAAGGTGGAAATGGTGTACTTAAAGTCAAATGACAATGTATAATACACAATGTGTAATGGACTAAAGAGATTGAAAAAAGTGGAATCAAATTATCGCTCAGATTAAATTATTACGATATACCTCAAATACTTTAGGAGATCCTTGTCTTCCTAGTGTTCCTAAGATAATACCAAATTTCCTTGCTTTAGAAGCTGTCTGTATGGTGTGTTTTCTGATCTCATGCATCCTTTCTATCTCATAGTATTCACGTGAGAAAATCTTGATGTATGGGTCGTATCTTAAAAACAAAATTAAACTAGAGGTAGGGGCTGTTGGAATGAGACCTATACCCACACCCAACATTTATTTGTAAACAAACATTCTTAACATTTTCCGTTTCCATTGCATTACAGTGTGCATCTGTATCAATAACCTTTGCAGAGATACATCACAACCCATTTTTACTGTAATCTAATCTTTGGCCTCTTTTCCCTTTTTGGCCCTTTAAATCATCAAAATGCAAAATAAAAGTATGCTTAGCATTACAGTTTGCATCTGTAACAAATAACCTTTTCACAAATATATCACAACCCACTTTTACTATAATTTAACTATTTGGACCCTTTTAGGTAACTGAAACTCACAAATTTCTTCAATTTTTTTTTTCTTTAGATAAAATGTTAGTAGTTATGGTCTTTTTCTGTTTTCGCCCTTTTTGGTCCCTCCCACCCCCCTTTTAAAAAATTTGGATTTCCAAAACCTTTTGCGCATCTGCAGTTACCAAGCAACAATATGACACAGTTATTTTAGTAATTATGTTTTTTTTTCCTGTTTCGGCCCTTTTTGGTCCCTCCTACCCCCTTTTAAAAAATTTGGAATTCCAAAACCTTATTGCACATCTACAGTTGGTAAGCAACAATATTGCAACAACAAAAATGGTTTAAATTCAAAAATGAAAGAGGAGTTCAGGTCACAAGGCTCTTTGTATAATTTGGTCCTTTTTGGTCCCTTCCAGGCCCTCTTTTAAAATTTGGAATTCCAAAACCGTATTGCACTTCTACAGTTAATAAGCCACAACATGGCACCACAAATATTGGTAAAAATTCAAAAGTGAAGGAGGAGTTTGCATCACAAGAAAGTGTGACGGACGGACAGACAGATGGAGGACTGCAATCACAATATACCGGAACTTTCATTCGAAGTAAGTCTCATCAAAACTTATATCTCATGTATTTCAAAAATTTCAAATCAAATACGTTCAAGACATTTATGTACTTCAGCTAAATTTTCAAAAATTTTACTTTAGTTTTTCGGATGGTTACAGAAAATGAAATTTGTGGTAAATGTCAAAAAGATATTGAAACAGAACTAAAAAAGTACAAAAAAGGTTATAGTACAGCCTTCAACATGGGATATGTGTCTACACTGTATAACAAGGTCATAGCCTCAGTTAAATGTCTCAAATTCATGATGCAACTTTGACTATAAAATATTTATGTAATTCTATTTCGTTCTTACTATGGCAAAAAAAAAACAGAATTGACAGTTTATCCATAGAAGAGAGATTTACAAGATCATGCTTTTAATATACTGTATTCTGTGGAAAGACTTATAAATGAAACAAATCTCTGCTGTCAGATATATGTATATCAACACTTACCGATATGCTGGAATGTCAGGATTACTTATCATTATGGACTCAAGATGAAATCTACCATCTCCAAGATATCTGAAATTATTATCTTCATAATGAATATATACATGTACATTAATCTTATTTTGACTCCTTGATGGAGAGGAGTAATCTTATTCTGACTCCTTGATGGAGAGGAGTTACAAAATTCAATACCAAAGAATCCATTAATGAAACTTTTGGGAAATTTTCAAATTATTTTATTTAGCAGTAGCAATTCATAGCATAAATCATAATTAAGAACTATCAGCAGCATACCAAGGATTAAAGCATTACTATTCCTCATATGACAAAAACCATTTTTTATGAGTTGGGCTGTTTTCCTAACCCCTCACACCATCCTGCATCCACAAGTGTTTGTAAAATTAAAGGTATCTCTTACAATAATACAAAAGAAGGGGAATGGTAAATTTATTCAGAAAATTTCAATATATACCTGACAAAAGTTTAAACAAAGGTAATTTATTGTACAACATAACTTACATTATAGCAGTAGTTTCTGGTGACAGTTTTGGTGATGTACATCCCAGAATCTCTCCTGGTGACAGTGGTTTTGACTGAGGTATAGTTATTGTAAAATCTGATTTTAACAAGGCAACTGATGACTGTTACATGAAAATAAAAATAAAAATTTATATTATGTGGATCAATTTCAATTCAGAATTAAAGTGCTGATTTAATTTTCAAAATTGTAAACAAAAATACTGCTATATGCATAACCTATACAAGGCATTATTTTTAATAAGAATATACTGTTTTCATAATTTCCTATACAACAGCTGTACAGGTGTATCAGAAGATTTACTCTGTAATACGCATATATGATTTTTGTATAAAAAATTAGTCCACCCTTCTTAGCCATTACTGCAAAGACAATGCAAGATTTTGTTACTGGGTATTTCAGCTTTGAAAATTCTTCAACATAGTGTAAAATGTACTGGTAACCATATGGTTTAAAGGTATTCTTTTAACTTAACACTGCTTTTTCTTAGTTTGTTATTCTATATAAAGATATATGATTCAAAATTATATTTGAATAAATGACATTGATTTCATGGTACATTTAACATTTTACATATTCTACAGAAACAAAAAAATCTAACATAATACCTGCAATGCAGCAACAAACTGTATGGTACTGACAAGAGCCAGATGTGATCCTGTTTGGAAATTGTGTTTCAATGTGTCTATAAAATGAATGATGTCAATAGCTATGTCTACAAACACATACAACATCTGTATACCTTCTGTTTTATCTATAGGAACTGTAATAGAAATAAGAAATACATGTACTAGTACATTAAGTCACACTTAAGCCCCAAGTCAGGAATGTTTCAGTCAGTGGCAAGTATTGTCTATTTATATTCTTTAGTTTCTCAACCATATTTGAGACTGGATTTGGTGTTGTTCCCACCGATTTATACACTTGGTTATTTTATCTGGGCAACACATGGTGTTTGGTGTCCCAATCATTGAAGATCATAAGGTGACCACTTAATGTCTGTTCAATCAGAGATAGGATGTTGTCTCAGAGCCCCAGATAACGTGTATATCAGTGTCATTTACTCATTAAAAATGACGTATATGCTTGAGTAATAGTTTGTGACTGTCAAAGATATGCTCAGTCCAAACCAAATACACACAGGTTCCAGAAATGAAAGTTAATTGCTTACAAATTTACCTATTAGGTACATTATTGACAAAAGAATGTATTATTAGCCTTCATAAAAAGTGCTTGCTGAATAACAACATAAGTCAGCCGGGGCAGGACATATATGTAGTACGATCATAAGGAATGTAACAGAGTAACAAGTGTGGACCCTAAAAGATGTCTCGCCTGTCCGCGCTTGACCCAGAATAACATGCACTATCAAAGACCATGCTATCATTTGCCTACCATTATGGTACATTTGAAACAGACATGCGAAAGCTGTTATGTGATTACTTGAGCAATTAATTAATTGAGGTCAAGGACAAAAGCCATATGTCAGAAACTGACCTCATCAAAAAACCTTAATATGGTCACTGGACCGTGAATTGAGGTCAAGGACAAAAGGCATATATATATCCCCTGTCCACGCTTTATCCTAAAGCTTATATGACCAATAATACAGTAACTTCTATAGCTATAGTATATTGTCATAATTGCTTAAAACAATATTTTTAAAATCTTACTGTGCATTGCCAAGAACCATACCGGTCTATCAATTGCTATTGTCTGACTAATCTGGGAATTTGAATAGGCTACTGGTGTAATTTAAATGACCAACTTGATATAGCTTTACTACAACATAGGTTGAAAAAATTGTTCATGGTTTGCTTTTGTCTGGTCATCAACTAATCAAAAGTCCCTATGAATTGTCTAAAAATTCTATTGTATATACTAATATGTCTTGCCTGAAAAGGGTCTTGGTATTCTTTTCAGTTTGTATGGCAAGGTAAACCAAATTGGTCATTTAAATTTCACCTGTAATCTAATCAGATTGCTAATCTATTTTTACAACAGGTATTGTAAGATCGATAAGGTAGAAGACAATTCACAGTAAAATTTTGCAAGCTTTTTTAACCTGTACATGTATTTTTTTGACTTCCAAATAGTTTGAGTGAAAAGTGTATCTGTATGTGTGCTGTTTTTTTTTTTTTTTTGCAATAACAAATTCTATCATATTCAATTCATTTCTATGTTTATGTTATTATGACAAAATAAAACCTTGTAAAAGAGTAGGATCTTTTGACAGGAAACAATGTTATTTTTTTCTAATCCCGCTGAAAGTTAAATATGAGATATCATGCTGATGTATTAGAATTTATTAAGTTTTGTATCAATTATCTTAGGTATGCCATTCGAAGAGAAAAAACTAGATGGAACTTTATACACAAAGTTATACTTCTCCCCCCCCCTTCCTGTTTGTCTATCCCCTAATTAAAACATTAGTGATCAATCTGAAAATATGAGGTGGGCAAGTTCTTATATATATGGCAAGTCTAGATATTGCAGTTGCTGAAAAATGGACTGTAAAAGAAAAAAATTGACAAAGTCACTGAACCATGAAATTGAGGTCAAGGGCACATGAAAGGTGTCAGACTGGCATGTACCCATACAGATCTTGCTATAAGCCATGTATGATGAGTCTATTCATTGTAGTTGCTGTAAAATAGACTTTAAAGAAAAAAATTGACAAAGTCACTGAACCATGAAATTGAGGTCAAGGACACATGACAGGTGTCAGACTGGCATGTACCCATATAGATCTAGCTATAGACCATATCTGATGAATCTAGTCATTGCACTTGCTGAAATATAAACTTTTGAGGAAAAAATTGACAAAGTCACTGAACCATGAAATTGAGGTCAAGGGCACATGAAAGGTGTCAGACTGGCATGTACCCATACAGATCTTGCTATAAGCCATGTATGATGAGTCTATTCATTGTAGTTGCAGAAAAATGGACTTTAGAAGAAAAAATTGACAAAGTCACTGAGCTGTGAAATTGAGGTCAAGGACACATGACAGGTGTCAGACTCCCATGTACCCATATAGATCTTACTATATACCAAATATGATGACTCTAAACATTACAGTTACTAAGAAAGGGACTTGAATGTAAAACTATGTCGCAGATTTTCGAAGTTCACTGAACCGTGCAATTGAGGTCAAGGACAAATGACAGGTGTCAGACTGGCATGTACCCATATAGATCTCACTGTAGACCAAATATAATAACTCTAGGTATTATAGTTTCTGAGAAAAGGATTTGAATGTAAAACTATGTCGCAATGTTTATGTGGGTATTGAACCATGAAAAAAAGGTCAAGGTCATCTAAAAATGTGCTGCTGAAAAGGTCATCACTTCATGCACCTGTGGACCAAAGATGAACATTGTAAGTATTATACTTTAAAAGTTATTAAGGTTTTACAAAAAGTTAACGCCGTCGCCGTCGCCGTCGCCGTCGCCGTCGCCTTCGCCGTCGCCGCCGGATTGCTATACCTATGTCTCGCTTCCAGCGACTTTCGTCGCAGGCGAGACAAAAATCATTGTGACTACATTCTAATGATTCAACCTGGTAACACGTACTTAAGATACGTATTACTCTTTTATTTTCATTTTACCCTTTTGATCCTGCTATTTGGAGGTTAAATACTAATTTCTCTTAAAAGCCTGGAGGTATTTACCCCTTGCCCAGAAAAAAATATCTGGGGCTCTGGTTGTCTTCTAAACATTTTACTTCATACATCTCTTCTTTTTCAAATTGGTATTAATAATGAGATGATTGTGACCATAGTGCGCCATTAAATCAGCTTTGACGATGTATACTTTCTGATAAAAATGGAAGCATAGCGTTCCAAAAGTTCACATCTTAAATACCTTGTCATTGTCAAAATTACTATTAATGTAACCTGGCATCGGCTTTTAGTGCCTTTTCCAGTGTTAATCTTACCGAAACAACTGTGACCACAGTTTACATTGAGATCAACTGCCTTTGCCTTTACACTGTTAAATTTACAGAAACTGTGACCATAATGTACCATAAGATATGCTCCCTTAATTTGCCATTACACTTTATTGAGAGTGTCTTTTGAGATTAGCTCCCTTTGCCTTTACAGTGTTATACTTACTGAGACAACTGTGGCCATAGTGTACCACGAGATAAGCTCCCTTTGCCTTTACACTGTTATAATTACTGAGACAACTGTGGCCATAGTGTACCATGAGATTAGCTCCCTTTGCCTTTACACTGTTATACTTACTGAGACAACTGTGACCATAATGCACCATTAGATCAGCTCCCAAGGCTTTTGCAGTATAATCATCAACACAACAAGCTCCATATGTTACATCACCCATAATCAAAGTATCTGCATCTGTAAATCTATGAATTAAAAAGTTAACATTTCTTTTCTTAAAAAGATATCAAAGGGATTTACAATGTAAGAATATCTGGCATAAGAAATTTGTTCAGTAATATAACACATTAGTGCACTTCAAGATCCACTCTTACATTTTAAATAATATAAATTTATCAAACTTAAAGCAAAACTTGCAAAGAAGGTAAACCACTAGAATCTAAATTTCTCATCTCATTTCAACATTTCATAATCATCTTTAGCAAACCAGAAAGTTCATTTATTTGGGTATCATTTATTTCTAATCATAAGTACTTTAGCACATGTACAAAATCTTTATTCAAAGCTGCATGCATAATGTGTACAAAATACCATGAGCTCCAAAGAGCTCTTTATTCGATTTGATATTTTATTAATTGTAGAAACTACCAACATATACTGATAGAAAACTCTCCCTCAATTCATAACTTACTCCTCTATGATGTCTGCAATCACACAAGAAAAAACCAGCAATCCTTCGGGAAACTGTAAGGCAACTGAAATACAAAACGAAATCCGGAAATTTTTACATTTATTGTTTACACTTAAATCCAATACAACTGCTTTCCTCTTTAATCATGTATATAATTGACAATTTCTAAACACATACATGTAATTCAATCAATAATAATCAAGAGTGAGATTTTAAGAAATGCAACAAAGAATTTTAAAAAATTTTAGGAAAAATTTCAGAATTTAACAACAAAGCATTCTTTGGGCAAAAAACCATGCAAATTGTATTCCCTAATAAAAGTCCTCCCTACTATACCATTGCTGTGTGCAATCTACTAAATTCTCATATCTAACAATTTCATACATCTCTTTATGACAGTACCCTGACAGGAAGTCCCAGTTAAATAATACTATCCATAGCACATTACAATATGTGTCATACATATGATTAACATGAGATGGCAGGGATGAGTTTATTTCAAATTAGGGATTAGATTCAAAGGAAATTGAGAAAGAGAGTTAAAGAATTCAAGGACTTTCATAGGTAAACCTACATTTTTCTACAAAAAATTGATTATTTGTTAAAATCCAGTGGCATAAATTACATGTGGATGTGATATGAATGTTAACCCTGGTACCAGTTTCACAAAGATTTGTACGACTATAATGTATGGAATCCACATTATCTAATATAACTCTATTTTACCTCTCTTTGCATTTATACATCTTATCTTCCATATTGTCTTGTAAATTTCAAAATTGTAATTTTCTGGAAGCTAAAATAAAATAAATATATTTGTTTAACAATTATTTTCAAAATGAATATCGCTTTATAATAATCTTTTTTTTCAAATTTAAGGTATATTCCTCAGTGTCGGACTGATCTAGATAGTTTGTTATAACAACAAATAATCACTATAATGTCAAAATTAAGGTTTTGAGACTGAAACCAACTTGTGGTGAAGTGTGTTTGACTCATAACTGACAAAGATTGTCAGTTTTCCTGCCGAACATCCACAGTTCTCTTTGGGTACTCAGACTTCGTCCACCAATATTTAATAAGTTTTCTTTATGAAACACTGTATATAGAAATTTATACTGACAGGATTTGTTTTACTTTAAATGTATATATATCTATACCTTCCCTACTGCATGCTTTAACTTTGGGTCATTTAATATTTTTTCTGGAATCTGGTTGACAATTCTTCTTGCTGCACTGCCTAAAATATACAACTTTCATTTACAAATATAAGATTGCCTAAAAAATATAACTTTCTATAACCTTTATAACTATAAAGATAAGACAATTTTATCTACCATCAAAATGGAGGCAGTTTATGAAGTGTACATGCAAAATTTGAATTATATTGCAGTAATGAAAACTTTGACATCAGTAATTAATATTATTTTAACAGACCAAGATCTAGTGATGCACCATGTTGGTCCCTTAATAAAAAAGTCTTGGTTACCAAATAAAGCAGACTAAACATATGAGCTACTTGTTTGTACCTAAGATGGATTAATGTAAAGATAGCCATGTTATAATTTGAACAATCTTAACTAGTCGACTAGTAAATGGAGAATTTGGTCTGAAACAGAATAGGACCATTTTAGACTTGTTCTCCATGTATGCAGTCTTCTTTCAAGGCCGCTATGTCAACATTTTTTGGAATGTTCTTATCAAATTAGTGGCATTTCACATCTTGATTTTCAGAATTCCCAAATACTTAGTTTCTCTTGGTCCAATAAAAATAATAAGGGGAAAAATTAAATTTAATATTAAATGTTCCTCAATGCTATTGTTTGTATGAAAAATTCCCATTGCTGTAGCCGGACCCATACTGTCTAACTCGTAAAAAAACAAAAAGAGTATGGGATTTAAAATCTCATAATAGAGGGACAAACAAAAAAAATTATGTGACTCTATTGAAATTGGAAATAAAAAAAAAAAGCATTGTCATGTGCAAGGTCAATAAACATTATTAGGTGACACTGTAGCCTGCCGGTACCTCCAAAATTGTTCCCATGTCGACCCAAAAATATTTATTGTTTTCAACTCAGTTTTAAAGGCAGGAGTGAAATGTGTTCACCACAAAGTATGTAGATTTTTGTAGTAAGCACTTTTCATAATGAATGTAAAAGATGTTTATCAACATAACATTAGCTAGAACTCAAGGCAATAAAAATAGTAAAATTAATGTCTTGATTTTTATATAGAAAAAACATACTGAGGTATAATAATATAGACCTGTTTACTGGCTATTCTAATAATAGCAAGTTTATAGTCTCCCTTGACACCATTTCGCTTGGCATTGCCTCAGGGAAATAGTTGGTGTCTCAGGGAACAATAAACTATATAAAAATCAATACTGTTAAATAATTGTATAATAATTTAACTCCAGATGGACCTATTTTCCTAGTAAATTTTTGTTAATTTCTATCTATTCAATTAAAAGTGAGTATTATCTTTATCTGTAATAAATTACATTTTTCCATTCACAATTTATCATATTTCAGAAATATTTGCTTTTTTATTTCTTTCATAATACCTGAGACTGCTATAATACTTAAGATGGACTATATTTCCTAGTTATTTTTTTTTTCAACAATTTTTCCTAGTAAAATTGATCCTTGGACTTTTCTTTCTTTTCTGTTATTTCATTTCTCCAATGTCTGGAGTACCACTCGAAAGTGTATAGTTAGCAACTGGTATCTGTATAGCGACTGTTGTGCATGTGCAGGTAAAATAAAAGATAAATCATTGTGTGTGGATATGTGCGGGCACCAGTATCATAAATATAAAGTTCCAATGGTAAACACATTGGTGTAATTGTACTCGACTATAGCGTAGCTAACACACCACCTATAATTACACATCGCATTAGCTTTAAGTCACAAGTCCATCAGGGTGAATAATATGGGTATGAACATGCTCACTAATTACATACGATTCCCAGGATATATGCATTAAAATGTATATGTAAAACACTATATGTATCAATAGCAAACACTATTATACATAAAATCATTCCTCTATATAGGAAGCATTAAGCTAATGTTAATATCACTACTTCTCATATAAGCACTAATGTCTAAAATCTAAAAGCACAGATCTGTATAGCAGTTATAAAAGTCCACATATTGGAATTAATACTGGCATGTATACACACATAGCATAAGCTGTATTTGAAGCTTAAGTGCAATTGTAACTATATTCTACTCTAAATTACTTGAGTGTAGAATTTTAAACACTGCACCCTCTATGAACACAATAAGTTTATTATGCGAATTTAAAATTAGCTATGGGCTAAAATTTTAGGATTTAATATCTTATGTAAGCCTACATATGAAAAGAAATCAAAATTAACTTCATTAAATCAGAAGGATATGATATACTAAAATAACTATAAGTTGGAATGTTTTTACTAGGAAAATTTGACACCATGGATCTATTTCACTAAGGACATTAGTCAACCCGGATTTATTTTATTAGGACCAAATTATCACTTACAAATACACCTTATGTAGTGGGTCCCCTGAAATAAAACAAGACTGTTTATTTTAACATTTTGTTTATGTCCTTGTAACCTATGTAACCCATTGCAACAGCTCACTCAGAACTTTTGACATTTGTCAATTTTGTAAATAATTTCTTGTGCTTAACATTATAGTATACATTTCATTCAAGCAATTTTTCAGTAAGAGGTGTTCTGTTCTAATAATAAGTATTTAGGAAAATATTTCTTATATACCAGAAAAAACTTTTCTGTCTTGTTTTGCAACAACTGTATTTGTTCCTGTAGAATCTGCTAATGCCATAAATTCTGGGACATGGGAGACAACTTTGTCAGCAATCAGATTGAGATGTTTTTGTATAAGTTAAACGTCTTCTAGTAAAAGACTTGATACAGCTTCAATCAGTAATCTGAATAGTTTTAAAGGCCAGAGTAACTATGATTGTTTAAAAGAATGTGTACGTTATATAAACTGAATTCTAGTCTTTTCCAAGTTAAGTAGCAGGTGCGACAGGAGAGCCTTTTCCAGGGAAGTAACTCTAGATTTTCATCAGCATGGAGGAAGAGGCAGAAGTTTTGGTAAGCTCGTTTTGTGTGAATGTGGTTGAAAGTTGTATTAACACAACAAAACAAAAATATCTTTTTGACATATAATCTCTTTGTCTTACTTTTTTGCTCTAATTTTGTTTCTAAAAGACCTAACTATTACTGTTATTGTTAGAGATGTAAAGGAAAAGGGGGGGAGGGGTAAACAACACGACCTTGCAACCCTGTACAAGAAGCTACAAACAATAATATTTCGAAACTACTCTAAAAGGTCTATATCCAAAGATGTAAAAAAATAAGTGGTAATAATAGCACATGAAATTAAAGATACAGGCCTCTACAATAAATTTTTTTAACTTGTCCCTTTGGACAAGTGCTTTCTTAAATCAACTTGTCTGGAAGGATTTGACACTTGTCCGAAAATTTTTCTTTTTGGCTGTATTTGAACATGTAAAGCCGAATTTTGACAGATCCATTCATCGTAATTTATTTACATTAACTCCGCTCACTGTTAATTGTAACGCGCAATTACATTCATATTTATTCCGCCTGATAAAACGTTTACACGATTCAGATTAAGTAGAAGAACAGTGAAATTCATTCCCCGGTATATATCCATTGTGTAAGCGCCTAAACCAATTATTGTAATTGTGTTCGAGCAATAAATTGAATTGAATTGAATTGAATTATATTTCTCCCTCGAAAGTGAAATCGAAAATAATATAATTTTGTCATCCATATGCATGTAAGGTTTACCGATAATTCTCGCTACCATAACCTGAATTTCAAATTAAAAATTGGAAGGTTTCTGATGAATATTTTTATTTCTAAGTCCTTCTTCAAGAATTTGTTTACTTGTCCCATCGGACAAGTACCAAGTCAAAGTTGATTGTCCGACGGAATTTTCAGCTGGTACCGGACAATCGGACAAGCGTTATTGTCGAGTCCTGAGATAGCAATTTCACCACGGTATAGAATTATCTGTTCACTGGCTATTCAACCGTTTTACATGGACAAATTAGCCTAATTAAGTTGAAATTCTGTGTCCAGAGCAGTTTTCTGATTTAGCCACCAAAGGCTTTTGATCTTTGATAGCCCTTTTTAAAAACAAATTGAAGTAAGTCACCAAGTGATTTTTTTTTTGTCACTGACAGAAACATGTACAAATGTAGATCGCATCCTTGTTGATCTAGTAAATTAGTGAGAAAATTACTTAGTATTTAAACTACCGGTAGTTATTTATTTTTATGATTATAAATTTGTTTTCTTTGCAATTGTACTCAAATGTTAAATTTTGTGTCTGTAAAATCAATGATAAATGTTTCTGTAACATGCCTTTCTGGGTATACGTACCTGATTAGTGATTTGGTAATAATAGATATCTTATGTTTTGTAAACATGGTACCAGTACACATTTCCAGAATTATATTTACATGTAGATATATTTACAAGTGTATAGGATGCAGAAATATCAGTTTACATTGTATATACTTAAGTAATATGAATCATGATACGTAAATTTACAAAAGAAAGAAAGTTGCCATTTAAACCCTTTAAAGTCATCTGTTGTTAATGAACAATATACTATAATATTTTTTTCTTTTTTTTTTGTGTATGGGTTTATTCTCGTTTTTTTTTTATTTTTTATTCGCTTATTCTATATATATTAAATCATTAAAATCATAACCAATCATTGTTAGAAATTATATAATTTCATTGCTCCTCAAGTGTCTTGATTGATTCCAAAATTTGTGTTCATCAAATAAAAATGTATTATTTACAAAATAAGCATAAATTGTAGTATTTGAGTCATTTGAAACTTGAAATAAGTGGTTTAAAATGGTATAACCATTTTTGGCATAAATAATTCTTAATTTCTCATTTTATTGGTGTTTTTTTTAAATTACAATTTTACAGGTATGTTTTTCTGTCTTTTATACAATCTTAGTCTGTTACTCATGTTTATAAAATCCTACAACTTATTTTTCATGAGGACAGGTCTAGGTTGTATATTAAATAGTTTAGAAAAAAGATATTTGAAGTAAAAATTAACGATTTCTGCCAAAAAGATGAGGTGTATTGGTAAAATAAAATGACCAATGACTTGTAATTCTCACAAATAGGGTAATTTTTAGACACAAAAGTATTTTAAATTCTGAATATCTGATTGCTTTTACATTTTGTTTAATTATTTTAGTATTTATTTACACAATACATGTAGTCACAGAAATTTATATCTGTTTTTTTAAATAGAAGAGCGTATCAGGCAAAAACATTCTTTGCAACATGTACCAATTAATCATTTGGATACATACATGCTGTACATTTGTACACTGTGCATGTAAAGAAATAAAAATATAATAACAGTTATAATCTAGATATTAACATCTGCCTGACAAATCTCTGTTATGTCTTATCTTGTGGCTTGATTAATATTCACAATTTCAAAATGGTAGGGATACGTGTACATGCACAAAATACATTCTATTTCATTTTGCAGTCACAACTGAGATGATAAATATTGTTTATTTGTTGATTGCAACAACAAAAATGAGCATTTCTAAATTTTTCAGATCTTGCTGATCACACATTTTCTTGATGTTCACTGTACATATTACACAATTGTCTTCCTATGAAATTCCTAAAGATAATGTGCAACTATTGCCAAACATACATGAAGTACCAGGATTTCACCTTTCACCCCCTTCCTCCCCCCCCCCCCCCCCCAATTAAAATCAAAGAAATACAAAACAAAACTTAGCCATTTGATTTGATAATTAAACAGGTCAGGTATTGCCTGAACACAATTTTACATATCGATTATAATTGATGCTATAAACATGATAAAGTGTTATAAAGTACATTTTGTAATGTAGTATTTGTAATTGACAAGAATTCTCTATCACCGGAGTCATCACAGATTTCAACTTTTTTTTTAGACAATTATTCTATGTGTAAATTTGTTAGGTGGTTTTATCTTTTTATCAGTTTATTTACTGCAATTATTTGTACACCTGTAAATGGATTTCTGTGAAACTTTCAGCGAATCTTCAGTGTACATGTACACTACCATTGTGTACCACCTATTTAATTTTTATCAGAATGATTTTTGGGGTTTTCCAAATACAAACATGGATATATGATATATATTTCTTTATATTATTGCAGCCATAGCTGGGGTTATAGATTTGCTCATATATTGGCCCCCTTCCTTCTCAATTACAATGGTTCATGATTGGCCATAGGTTATTTACAAGACCAATGTAGAAGTCTGATAATGTATTCATGTTTTACTTTTATGCACTGGATTTAAATTTGACTTTAATATTTTATAGAGAAAAGAACTTAAGTGGATGTTAGAAGACCAGGTTCATAAAGTATTACAGGAAGTACAGTGTACCTTACAGGTTTGTGTTGTTTTTAAGATCCACTATAATTTTACAAAATACTGTGATGGATTTGTAATTTTGATTTTGTTTGAAGCAAAATAGTTTTGGAAATTGAGTATAAATCATACAGATTTTATAAAACCTTCTTTTTTTCAGTATTTGAACAGATTGATTTTAGTACAGCATCTTTAATAACAACTTTGTTACCAGTTTTAATAATTTATGTTTTTTGTTTATTTTCATATAAAAAAAATCAATAAAAACTATTTCATCCATATTTTTTATCACTGACTAATTGACCAGATGAATTATCATGATTATTGGTATAATTTATCTATCATAACCTTACTAACAAAATTCTCTATTTAATAGTTTATTATAAAGAATTTGTACTCGTGATAAAATGTCAAGTTTGCATTAGGTAACCAAACTAAAAAGCAATTTAGCCAGCTCATTAATGCACATTCAATAACTATGTAAATACGTCTGCAATATAATGTACATGTATATTTCAAGTTTCAAAATATACATCCTAAAGAAAACCTGACCAGACATGTGCTAAATATTATTTTTACATATCTATTTTTCAGTTTTTAAACAATATTAGAAATTTGTAATTCTAGTAAAACTGAAATTTAACCAACTTATTGACCCTAGATGTTATTGTATGTTAGCTAAATAGAGATTTTCTTTCTTGGCCTAAGCCCAAACTCCTAAATCCCTATCTGAAGCAAGGAAATATAGCTATAAATAAGACTTTTTTTTATTGATATAAATATACAGTCAAGATGTTAAAAAAGAAGCAAAAAATATCTGCAGGATAATAAAATCAATAAAATCTTTTATGAAAGTATAACAGAATTCACCATATGTGAGATTATATAAAAGTTGTAAATTATCCCTTTGTATTGTTTTCCTATGAAAACAGACAGACACTACTTAGTATTTCTTAGATAAATTTATTGATCATTGAACTATCATAAGATGCTCTTTTACTTTTTACTTCAAAAAGCAATTTTAACAGAAATTGGATCTTTCTTTGCTTGAAATTCAATTTAAAAAATAAAATATTGGAAAAAAATCTATAGACTTTATAGCAGTTACATTTGTTGTTGTAGCTGCATAACAATCTACAGAAACTTGTTGTAGCTGCATAACAATCTACAGAAACTTGTTGTAGCTGCATAACAATCTACAGAAACTTGTGGTAGCTGCATAACAATGTACAGAAACTTCTTGTAGTTGTGTAACATTACTAACAATGTACAGAAACTTCTTGTATCTGCGTAACAATGTACAGAAACAATATGAAATGTTATATATACTCATATAGAAGGAATCACAGGTATTTTTTGGCCGATGACTTTTTTGTGGTGAATTTTATCTCAAATTGTTATTAGTTTATCAATAGTGCATCAAAACTAAGGGCCTCCAAAATGGTATTATTCACAGCATGCACATATGTCCAACTTTTTGGAAAATTTGTGGCTAGAGAAAGTTAATGACATTATCATCACATTATGCAATGAAGCCTTAAAAAAATATTTTAATTATGATACTATATGTTATTTTATCAACAGTTCATCAGTTAACTACTATCTAAAACTTTTAGGCTTATTGTTCCAGTTGCTTGAGCAGCCAGTAAAAAAAATGTTTCGCAGGCTCCACAAAAGTTTTGGAATCCCTAGTCAAAACCCTTAGAATTGTTTGTTTGAATCTAGTTACAAGACAAATATCCAGTTTAAAGCTCAGTTGTAAAGGAGTCCAAAGGACTTAAAAAAAATGTACAATTAACAAAAGAATGGTGGGTTTAATTTGATTTTTAGGGATCCATTTCTATAAATGTTATATTACTTCATAAAATAACTGTTCATTTAAATTTTTTAAAAGGAAACTAGCCCAGTACTTTAAATTAAGTGTTTGCTATATAGATGATGTTTTGTCACTTAATAATCCTCACTTTAAGGATTACCTTCTTCCCGATTACCTTCTTCCCATACATCCCTGTGAACTTGAAATTAAAGAGACCACAGACACACCAACTTCTGCTTCATATCTACTTGTACATAGATAATAATTGGCGATAGAAATCAAAACAGTTTATGACAAATGTGATGATTTTAATTTTCCAATTGTGAACTTCCTCTCTTTTAGCAGTAACATACCAAGGTCTCCAGCCTATGGGGTGTAAATTTCACAGTTGATTCACTACTGCCGGGCATGTGATCTATATGGCAACTTTCTCGGCAGAGCAAGATTGCTGTCACACAAACCTCTAAGACAGGGTTATGTTCTATAGATCTTCAGTTAGATTTCATGTCCTTCTAGAACTTACAGCTCATCGGACTTGACACTTCATTGGCAATGTGACTGGTGCCATTAATGAAGCAGGACATGTTTACCCTTCCAGAGCACCTTATGTCACTCCCAGTTTTTAATGGGACTTCACATTGTTAGTGCTTTACTCATGTTAGTTCTGTACCTCTAAATGATAGATATTTAAAAAATCAAGGTATTGAAGAATTTCAAATAAAGTCACATTACTTGGTTATGAAGGAAATGATCAATATTGTTTTATTTGAATAAAATGTAAATACAATCCAATTACAAAAGTTTAGTTAATTAAATCAAGTTTATCTATTTGTAATGTAGAAATTCTATTCAGACAAGGAGTTTAATGATATTGACATTTCTGCAATACATGTAATTTACTATTTTATCTGTACATTTTATTTAAATTCTAGGGTAATTAAACTCTATTAATAAGCTGTCTCTTTAACCCAGACAAATGAGTATATTGGTATTGTTAATTGATTCGACAATACAACAAAAAATATTTGATATGAAAAATGTATATTTGATTTAGGGTGACAATAGAGTACACAATATCGTAACCCTGTCACAATATTCCATGTGTAAATGTCACAATCCAGGATGTTTTGAGTGGGTGCCTCTTGTATAATTATTGTCATTTGTTTACTTTATTGAATACTTTGTTTGTTTAACATTACTTCACATTATTGTTTTGAGTGATTGTGTTGTGATATAGGGGCAGTTTCCCCTGTTTGAAGGCAAAGCAACAATCCCTAAATGTAAAGCCCTTTTTCTGTTGTTCATTCCAGTAGGATGTTGTCTCATTCGTATATTTCCCATGCAGATTGTCTTGTTTTAAGATGTCAGTGACAGCTCCTAAAGATAAATCTATTTTGGATGAGTCAAAGAATATTTAGAAATTGAAGTAAACGTTTGAAGTTTTGCTGATTTAGGTTTTATGTGCATAGGTTTTCTTCACTGCATGTTCATTTGTGCTAGACCAAACAAAAATAAATAAGTCATTTATGATAACAAACTGACCCAATAATTTTCAGTGACAGTCCAATGTTTTTATTTTTATCAGTAGCATTCTTAAATTAAGTCCGGGAGATTAATTAAAAAATTAATGTCAGTCGACCAAAATTTAAGTACATGTAGCATGTTACAAGAAACACAAACAAACAAACAAATACTTATTTACCAAACATGGTGCCCAAAATGAGCAGAATAATATAAGTTATCATGCTTTGACCCAACTAACATGATTATTTAGACAGTGTCGAAAATTGTTGAACGGTGAGGGCGAAAGCCCGAACCGTTCAACAATTTTCGACACTGTCTAAATAATCATGCTAGTTGGGTCAAAGCATGATAACATTTTTGTGCGGTTATGCTAACCGTATTGAGTATATAATTAATTAAACGTTAAGCACACAAATGTCCTAGATTTCACTTCGCAAAATTCACATGTTTACTCCGCCCACTGACCGCGTGTTTGACCCTCACTCTTAATGTGTATGCTCCGCCCACTGATCGTGTAACCTGATGATCTATTGATTTTCCATGTAGCGCATAGTTGATGTGTATTTTTTACGTATGTTATCACTTTTAATTTTGTATGATATATTACAGAGAAGTATAATAAATATATTTTATTTGAATTGCTCTAGATCGATAAAGCCCTGGATTGCGTCATGCATGTATAGATGTCAACCAGTGGAATTTTCCATTCGCCGACCGGTTAACAGGTCAACTTGCCTTATGTAGGGAAATACACTAAGGTTATCACAAGACAGCGTGTTCC
Organism: Mytilisepta virgata; assembly: GCA_028015205.1. Classification (NCBI taxonomy): domain Eukaryota; kingdom Metazoa; phylum Mollusca; class Bivalvia; order Mytilida; family Mytilidae; genus Mytilisepta; species Mytilisepta virgata. The sequence continues at coordinate 16,081,203 of CM051520.1, read as the reverse complement.
TTACTTTGTTCTTTTTATAGCACACATGATATAAGGTCAACAGGTTGAGCACACATGATTAAAGGTCAACATATTACAACGCGATTGCTGGTTGGCTACAGGCACATGTTTTGTAAGAAGTTTTCTTTTTGGGGGCAATTTGATTGGGTTGTGTATGGCGAACATGGTTATTTAGCAGATGGCAAGGCAGCCAGTAGAATTCAAGTTTACAACTGCATAACCGTACAATTACAATTTTAATTTTCAAACATAATATAAAAATAAAATAAAAATAGATGAAACAAAGTAAAACATGATTAGTTTTGATTTAATTGTTTAAAGTAAACAAAAAAAGTAATTCGTAATATAAAAATATGTACATGTGTATGAACACATGTTATAACCCCATTTACAGAGTACTGGAATAATCTTCTTGTCTGTTCATCCTAATATCTTTTCATATGATTACTTAATTATCTTTTGGAATATTTTTGTTCCTTTGTGGTATTGTAGTTAAGCATGAGGTGACCATGCCGATATTGTACCAATCTCATGGATGATTGAGTTTTGCACTGTTGTCCTAATACCTTGTTTTCTGTACCCATATATTGTCCATGCAACTTAGTTATTAATCTTTTGGCTGACTGTTTACACATTTATTTATCTTTTGTGAGACTGTGTACACATTTATTTATCTTTTGGCTGACCATGTGCACATTTTCACTGAGGCACAGCAAGTGTGAGTATCATAGCACAATAATGTGTGCAGTTTCATTTGGGGGGGGGGAGGGCTTACTTTTATAATACCACTTTCATGCAATCAAATGTAAATATATCCAACAATAACAAAGCTAGATTTCTGTGACTAATATATCTATTAGTATTATAGTATGCATCATCAATTTCTTTTGTCTGTTTTAGGAATGTAGTCGGAGATTCCCAATCAGAGGAGGTTTAGGTAAGGTGATGAATTATTCATAAAGACCCTAGCACTTCCTATTGATTTCTGGTTCTTAGTAACACCTTTGGAGATTGAATGTCAATCACGACCAGTCTCTTCAGATTTATGTTTTATGGAATTAGCTTTGTTACATATTTATCATGTGTATCCTATAATAGATTTTGTCAGTTTATCATGTGTTTTAAGTCCAGTCTAAGATCAGTCTTTACAGTTTAAGTGAAAACTTATCATAAATTGAGCAAGACTTGTGTCAAATGTAATTTTCAATATGTATAGTGTAAATTACTAGTATAGTTTGGGTTAACAAATTTTGTAGAGAAATCATGAATATTTGAGAGAGAAAAAAAGAGTTTTGGGATTAAAATAAAAGTTTTGAGACTCAAATGTCTGTTGTCGATCACAAAATTGAAAGACAGATTATGTTTATTCATTCTATTGTAGGTCAAGGCTTGATTTCTTTAATAAATAATAATTTGATTTAAATCCTGTTCATAATTTTAGTATTTATTAACAATATACACTACGTTTGATTTTTAATTTAGATGACAGAGAAGAAGAAGACACTCCATGCTATCGAGTATGGGGTCGTCGCTATAGTGACGGTACTTTGTGTCAATGATAGTGCATGACCTATTACATGTAGACTTAATTTAAATGGCATTATGAGCATTTGGAACAAGAAAATTACTAATATTTATGTTTGTGTGTCCTTAAACAGAATTATTAGAGCCTGATTTTCCACTAGGATTGTAATTCCAAAGAACATGCATGAATTCACTTAGCAACAGGATACTACAGTGTAGTAGAAATATTTTACTAATTGTTAATGTACGATTCAGATATATATAAAAATTATTTATAAATTGAAAAATATTGCAAGTTTTTAGAATCCTGTCATATATGTAATTTTTATATCTCTAAATTTCAAAACAATATGTCTGATTTTTCTTGATATAACCATATATAGTTGACATTACGTATGTGTGTTTCTGTTTCTTCATAGTTTTGAAAGTAACATGGTTCTTAGTATTTTGATACGATTCCTCTATAATTCTTTGTACGTTACATAAGAAAATTGATCTAATTTAATTATTCTATTGAGCAGGTTATAGTAAGTAAATATTTATAACATCCACCAAAACTCAACTTTAAAACCAGAAATCTTTATTGAGATCTTTTGATGGGTTTTTTGCATGCAGTCAGTTAAAATGGAAATTACAGTGCTATTGATACATAGTTTAAATTAACACTATTTTCAATTCCTCACATGCTTTTTTCATCCAATTTTACAAGTTTTTTTATTAGATGATTTCTGTTTTCCCTATACTACTTAATAAGAAATATTGACATTTGCATGTATTTTAGCTCTTGCTGGTCTCAAAACTGAAAAAAGTTTTTCTTCTTTATTTTTTAGCAACATATTAAATAACTTATAATATTTCTGGTTTAAGTCAGATTTTGATTCTCTGTCTAAAAACATGGGGAGAGTATATGGTTTTTGGCTCACCTGGCCCACCCATCCGAATAAAGTTGTCCGCAACTCCTCCTACATTACTTGACTGATTCTCATGAAACTTAATGGAATGTTAGATCACTATATGGAGATGTGCATATTATCCGGAATTCTGTTTGGACAAGAAATGTGAAAGATATTGCTGTTTGGGCTTAGACATTTTTTAACAAAACTTCGCTCCATGTTGTACTCAACTCGTCCTACATTTCTTGCAGGATTCTCATGAAACTTTGTGAATTGTTAGATCACATTATGGAGATGTGCATGTTTTCAGGATTTTATGTTTGGACCAGAAATGTAAAAGATATGGCTTAGGTTTCAGTCTGTCCGTCCATCTGTAAACTTTTACATTTTGATCTTCTCCTCTGAAACCCCTAGGCCAAATGAACTGAAACTTGGTGTGAACCGTCTATGGAAGGACCGTTATAAAGTTTGTATATTTCGTTCCTGTCAGACAACTAATATGGCCGCCATGATGAATTCTTATTTGTGATTTGACAAATTTTTAAAATCATCTCCTATGTAACCCCTATTCCAAATGAACTGAAACTTGGTATGAAGCATCTATTGAATGACCTTTATAAAGTTTGCATATTTTGTTCCGATCATACAGCTAATATGGCCGCCATGATGAATTATTATTTCTGATTGGTCAAAATTTCAAAAATAAAATTTTCTGAAACTGCAAAGTCAAATGAGCTGTAACTTGGTATAAAGCATCTGTGGAAGGACCTTTATACAGTTTGCACATTTCATCCCAGTTGGGCAGCTAATATGGCAGCTATGATGAATTCTTATTTTTGTTTGGTCAAAATTTCAAAAATCTCCTCCTCTGAAACCATATAACCAAATTAACTGATACTTGGTATGAAACATCTATGGAAGGTCCATTACAATTTTCACTTGAAATAAAAATGGATTGATTGTGGGACTGTCAGGTGAGCGATACAGGCTCAATTCTCTTGAGCCTCTTGTTCTATATGATATGTAGTTACATTTGTACAACAGTAAAAACACTTTTCTTCTCAGTTGTTTTGATACGTGGTAAATCTGTACTTTGGCTTTTTTTCATTTGTATCTATGAAAAGAAATACATGGAAAACTGACCGTTCTGCTGAAAGTCATTATTTTGTTTGTTTTATGGATTATCACAAATTTGAAGTTTGACTCGGAAAATGTATTGACTGAAAAATATAATTTCTATAATTCTTCCTTTCCTGAGACATAAAATCATATTTTATAGGATACTTAATTGTTGGAAGTCAACCTAGATAACAAATTATCAATAAACAGAAAACAAAATTGTTTTTAATAGTGCATGTTTTATTGGTTCTGCAATTAAATTGCATTAGAGAGAAACCTAACTTTGATTAGTCATGTGTAGTAGTTGGAAAAATGTGTCGAGATTTAATTTGTAGATTATGCAGTGGTGTTGGGATCTAAGGTTATTTTATATTCCAATGTTTTTTACTGCAATTGATTGAACTTGAAATCGTTGAAAATATCTTGTGTGGTGTCTTTATCTCTTAGAACTGTGATTACATGGAATTCACAACTACAAGCTGCACTGAAATTATAAAAATAGAATAAAAAGTAATATTGAAAATGAACAAAAAACTAAGTATGTTGCGAAACAGCTCATGCGACAATAGATAACAAGAAAAATAAATGGAAATGGTGAGCTGTCAAAAGGGGCGTAAAACGACTAAAATGTATGAAATACACAAGTCGAACAAAACCAAATATAAAATCGTAAAAAACAACAACAAACTAAAAATTTAAAAATGCCCAACATTTCGACCAATATGGTCTTGATCACGAGCATGTAAAAAATAAAAATAAAAAGGTGTTGACTCTTTGAAACCCAGAGCGAGACTATTGAAAATGAATTATGTGTTAGTTGGACAACATACAATCACATTTTGCCGATTTATTAAGTGAAAAAAAAATATAGAATTTTAAAAATTCATTTTTCCTAGAAATACAATAGTGATGAAAAATAAGAGAAAATACAGTAACTTAAACACAGATAATTTGTGTAAGCCATCATTATTTTGATAAATATTTGTCTGTATAATTTCTCTTACTCAAAATTTCATTTAAGAAACTTGCCCTTGATAAATTAAATTTGGCCTTGCTTCAGGTCATTAATTTTATTTTTAGTGACATTTTGCATGATAACACTGATTTTGAAATACAACTAGTCCTTTTTGTCCCAGAACTGAGCTTCTTGTAATTCAGCAGCAGCCCTTCTAATAATGGTACTTCTCTGTCCTGTTACTGCATATTTTCCTTCCCTCTTTAGTGTCAAACCATGAATTAAGTACTTATTAAATGAAGTAAATTCTAATTCTTACATTTGTTTTGATCTTATACAGACACACCAAGTCTGATTGGGATAACTATTTTACATCCCAGCTCATTCGGGGTAAATAATAATAAACTTAAAGTAAAGATGTCAGTACTATTATTGTCTCACCTGCAATGAAAAGTCACTGAGGCGAGATATAGGTATTACTTTCCGGCGGTGGCGGCGTAAACTTTTTTAAAACTAATAACTTTGAACATGTAATACCTACAATTAAGATTATGGTCCACAAGGTAGCCTATCGTATAAAGTTTGCCACAGTATACTTGTCTTGTGACCCTGACCTCATTTTCATGGTTCACTGACTTCACAAACATGAATTTAAAATCTGCGTCCATGTTTCGTGGTTAAATCCATTTCTCAGCAACTGTAATACATAGGCCAACCATATTTGGTCTATAGATAGTTCTTAGTGGGTACATGCCAGTCTGACACCTGGCTTGGGACCTTGACCTCAATTTCATGCTCCTCTGACTTTTTCACTTTTTCGTGGTTAAGTCTATTTCTCAGAAACTGTAATACCTAGACCCACCATATTTGGTCAATAGATAGTTCTTGGTGTGTACATGTCAGTCTGACATCTGCCTTTTGAACTTGACCTCAATTTCATGTTTGAGTGACCTGCGTCACATTTTCGTGGTTACGTCACATTTTTGTGGTTACGTCCATTTCTCTGAAACTGTTATACTGAGGCCAAACATATTTGGTCTATAGATAGTTCTTAGTGGGTACATGCCAGTCTGACACCTGTCTTGGGACCGTGGCCTCAATTTCATGCTCAAGTGACTTTGTCACTTTTTCGTGGTTAAGTCTATTTCTCAGAAACTGTAATATACCTAGACCCACCATATTTGGTCGATAGATAGTTCTTGGTGGGTACATGTCAGTCTGACATCTGCCTTTTGACCTTGACCTCAATTTCATGCTTGAGTGACCTGTGTCACATTTTCGTGGTTAAGTCCATTTTTTTAAAAACTGTAATACCTAAGCTTTGATTATAATGGTTATCGATAATAGAGAAAACACTGTCTGCACTATTTACTTATGAAACTGATTTCTGTAAGAAGAACTCACAACTTTTGCACATTTTCAGTAATGATCAGTTAAGTATTTGAAGTCGGCATGCTTTAATATACACTCATAGGAACTAAACTTGCGCATGTATACATATGTGAAGAGATTAGTTGTTTGGAATGATGATATATTTCTATGAGATAAATCCATGAATATGAAAATAATTGACAAATGTTGAGGAATTTTGACAATGGATAAGGCCAAAGTTAATTACAACTCAAGGAAACAAAAGGACATTTTGTAGAACTGCCACTTTTGGCTGATCTGTTTTTGTTTTCATTTGAGACTAAATTTTTACAGGGGCTACTATAGAAGAAAAAAAAGAAACTATCCTAGTCCTTTAATTTCAGTTTCTGCTATATAGATGATGTTCTGCCACTTAATAAACTTGATTACCAACATCTCATCTATCCCTGTGATCTTGAAATAAAAGAGACCACAGACACACCCACTTCTGCTTTATTTGTAGATTTGTACTTGTGATATATATGACGACTTTCTCGGCAAGGTGAAATTGCTGTCACAGAAACTGTCTGATAATTTCATTTCTCCAAAAATTGATTTTCCGATACTGGATTTTACTCAATTGCAATGTTACGGGTGCCATTGACGGAGCAGGACATGCTTACCCTTCTGGAGCACCTGATGTCACTCCATGTTTTTAGTGGGAGTTAACATTGCTAGTGCTTTAGTTTCTGTGCTGTCTTGTTTAGTTTATTATATGTTTTTTATGCCCCTGCTGCTATGCAAAGGGGGCATTAAGTTTTACCCTTGTCCATCTGTCTGTAGGTACGTCTGCCTGAATCAAATGTTATGAAACTTATACACAATGCTTATAACCACCAAACACAGATCGAATTTGAATTATCTTTCTTGAGTTATGCCCCTTTATAAATGGTAAAATTGCCGAAATTTGCCATTTCCACACTCAACTTTACTTTGCCTCAACCAAATTTTATGAAACTTATACACAATGCTTTATTACCACCAAAGACTGATCAAGTTCGAATTTGAGTGGCGTCACTTTCATCGTTCTTGTGTTATGCCCTTTTAGAAATTGAGAATTCCCAAATTTACCGTTTTGTGCACTCTATGACTTTACTCATTAAGTTTCAAAGAAAACAAAACGTCAGTTGGTTTGAATTAGTACATTGACACATTCTTCTTTTATTATTCCTTTAGTTGGCCCAAGACCCTAATTAGCACACACTTTTTGTTGTCCACAAATATAATCCTTTATATACATTTACTCTTATTCTTCCATTTTTATTTTCTGCCCCTTATTAAAGCATTTTTAAATGTTTTTTGTTCTAAAGTTATAATAGTACAATGTTCAAAGTTGATGTTTTAAAAAGTTTGAACGAGCTGTCATAAGTAAAAGTGGTAATTTGGTTAGATGGAAAAGGGTCAAGATTTAGGGTGCTGTCTTCAAGAATTCTGCTACCCTAGGAGATATTTTTGTCAATATTTTGAGTTAGCGCTGATGAATTTTTTAAAAATTTTGATATTATGACAGGAAGTAAGTATACTTTCCACATGAGAAATATTTTCAATATTGCGCAGGTGCAATTTTTTTTAATTCAGCTTTATTTGAATATGAAAATGCACTATAAGTTAATTGTGGTCTCGGACAAGTTATACATGTATCCTTGTAGCATTTGTTTATTATGTTTTATTCTCATGACTTTGTCGTCTCCTTTGAAGTTCAAATTCATGGACTTTTCCCACTGTTTTGTCACTTGGGTATTCCTTTGCTGATATTAAGATATCCCTGGAAAAACAAGCTGCAGTTAATGTGGGACAGACATTAGTATTATCAGTGCTCGTGCACCTAGAAATTTTGAGAAATAACTTTCTGAAGTATCCTTGTCTGCTATGGACTATATGAGGCAAATTATTAAATTGCAACACTTTGTTTTATTCAAATGTTAAAGTTCTGAATTTAATACTGCAAGATTTAGAAGAAAAAAAATTCTCTATATTTAACCCATATATGGTTTAAAGGATCAATACTGTTCATTCTACAGCATTTTGAATATAAAGAAATACATAAAACATCTGCCTTTCTCCCTAAGTGACTCTGAGGCAAAATTGTGGTACAGTATTACATTATCTTTATTTAAATACCAGTAAGTTTTTACAGTCCCTGGATTTTGATAGTTTAATGGCATCTTTGGGAAGTTTTTGTATGTTTAATGGTCTGTTAGGGACAGCATCTGTGTGTAATTTTATTGGCAGTAATTCAATAGAATGTCTTAATTTCTACTTTGTCAATTTGCGTAATGTTATTTTAACGTTTCGTTATGTCAAATAGCGTCTGACATATTACATCACTTGCAATTTTTTATAAGTTTAAAAAAACTAATGCCCTATTTATTGCTTGGTTTGTTATTGATAAGGAACATGTTTTTAGATCATATCTCAGACAATACAGATTTTCTAATGTTCTGTACTTGCATGTTCTCGTACTCAAGTGAGCCATTATGCATGTAACAAGTTTTATCAGAAACATTAATTTACGAAAATTATTTGTCAAATAATCTGGAAGTTTTATATTTTATATTCAATATCCATAAAGCACTTGCATAGATATCTTTTGTTGTCTTTCTTGGTAGAAATATGTATGGAAATATCTAGAATTGGTCAGTGGCACATTTTAAAAATGTATTCAGATTTCAAATTTATTATAGTAACTATTTAATTGTTATACAATCAATAGAGAATTTCACTTATTATTTATCATTTTTGTCTTTCAGATGAAAGCAAAAGTTTAGTTCAGCCTCATAGAATACTTCTGTCCAGTCCTAAGTAAGTTTTAATAAGTACAAAGCCTGAAATACAAAATAAGTCTTTCAATTACCACTCTTATCTGATACATATATACCATTGTGAAAGACAGTTACACTTTTTACTCACTTCAGACCACTTTTAATGAGGAACCAGAGTGAGTTATCTTTTCCTAACCAATTTAGGTAAGGGAAATAATTAAATTTTCTCCATTTTGTCCTGAGGCTAAAAGGGAGACAAATTTATTATCTCCCTTACCTACATTGGTTAAGAAAATATAACTCACTCTGGTTTCTCATTGATTTCATGGAATGATTGGTTCACAAATTAAGCATCTAACAAAGTATATTTATCTTGACTAATAATTAAAATGTGTCCTTCATTGACAAAGATGTGATGTTATCAGCATTTAGCCACCAATTCCCTTCAAACACTTACAGTTCAGAATTTATTTGATTACAGCAGCTTGACATTTCCCCTTTTATCTTTTTCATATATTTTATTTCTGTCTCCTTCAAAACACCAGGGTGAAATACTGAGATTGTGGTCCTTAATCAAAATTGTTGTTTTCATCTCTCATTATCTGTAGCATAGAACATTCCAATCCACTTTTCAATTTTCCAGATTCATTAGACTTCAGTGTCCCATTTGTCATTATGACTTTATAAGCACTCTCGTGTTTACATGTCTGAACAGATTTTAATGAAATTTATGTCAAACCTGTATCAGATAAGTTTGAAAATCAAGACCGACCGATTAATTTGTTGTACTTGTTAGTCATTACTCTCACAACAGGGAATATTAGAAATTTGGAAATTTTACTTTGTACATCCTCTTATGTATACATGTCTCAATAGATTTTATTGGTTTATATTAGCATTGTCTTGGATGATTTTAGTTCAGTAATTTTGCAACTTTCTCTCTTGCTGTTTGTATTATTATCCCCGCGGTAGCGAAGCGGCGGGGTTAATGTTTTGCTGTTCGCCGTACGTACGGTAATGTCAAGGATTATGTCGGGAACCATAAGAGATAGAAAACTGAAACTTTGAATTGTTAGCATTGTTGATGTAGATTGTGCCGAATGTTTCGGAATATTGGAATTTGCCCTTAGGGCATAATTATGAGCAAAAAAAGGATTTCGCGATATCCAGTAAATAGTGAAATCTTCTAAACTATTTGGACTATAATGCTGTAACTGAAACCATGACTAGTATTACATATGGCAAATTCAAAAGTGGCTTGAGGATTTTTCTGAAAACCCTGGGGGCATAGCAACAAGAGAGTTAAAAAATCCCAAAATCGTTTTTCACAGAACTCCTCTTACACCCTAAGCGGTAGAAACATAAAAATTGGTGTATTACTAGCACTTTAAAAGTTGTCTGTGCCGACAGAATTTTGAAATTTGCAGAAAAAATTTTCTGGAAGAGTCTCAGACTTATTAATTTTTAAAAATTACCAATTGACCATACTATCAGACACTAGCAGAATAATAGCTATTAAATGAAATATTTTGATTAAAAAAAAATAATTCCAACTTTGGTAAATTTCCTGAAGGACTCTAAGACCTTCATTTTTTGGAAATGTATCTAGCAACCATGCATATTAAAACCCATTAATATCATTAGAGTTAAGGTTACCATTCAATTTCCAAAAATGGAATTCCAAATTTGGTTAATTTCCTGAAAGACTCTAAGATCTGAATTTTTTGGAAAAGTACGTAGCAACCATACATATTTGTTTACAAAAAGGGAACAGCTGTTTAGGGAATGATTAAATTTCCAAAATTAAAGGGAATATTTGGATTTCAAAAAAGATAATTCCAACTTTAGTAAATTTCCTGAAAGACTTTAAGACCTTCATTTTTTTGGAAAAGTATCTAGCAATCATGCATATTAATAACTATTAAAAGTTTCCATTCAATTTCCAAAAATGGAATTCCAAATTTGGCAAGTTTCCTGACAGACTCTAAGACCTTCATTTTTTGGAAAAGTACCTAGCAACTATACATATTTGTTTACAAAAAAGCAACAGCTGTACAGGGAATGATTAAATTTCCAAAATTAAATGGAATATTTGGATTTCAAAAAAATAATAACTCCAATTTTGGTAAATTTCCTGAAAGACTCTTAAGATCTTCATTTTTTGAAAATGTATCTAGCAACCATGCATATTAATAACTTTTAATGTCACAAGAATTAGGTTAACGATTCAATGTCCAAATTGATATTCGAACTGTGGTAAATTTACACTTTATTAGTAGAACATGTCATAATAATTATATCCTAATCAATCACACTTCATTTAACATTATGACTACTATCTCACCTGTGCAATTCATTACTAAAGTTATTGTAACATCTGAGTATAATTTCCCTTAGAGCATTTAATTTTGTGATTAACACAACAGTGGTGTGGGGATATGCAGCGTGGCTGCCATGTTTCATTTATGCTATTTTACTATTATCAGTGGGGGGGAGGGAGGCATTAGCTATTGCATTGCAATCTTGTTTTGTTTAATACCAGCTTCATGCTTTCTGTGTTAAATTATTGTTTTATAAAATACATGCAGAAATTATATATTAAAGTAGTCAGGTGTGAAACAGCCATTGCTTGGAACAACAGAATTTCAAACATTGGAATCCATCTTGGAAGACTCCCAGGCCTTTATATTTTGGGAAATGTACCTGCATATGTACATGTAGCAACCATATATTAAATTAATCAACTATGAAATAGTAAAAGCTTGGGACAATTGTATTTCAAACATTGTCCGAAGCAATTAGCATCATTGGTATATTTCCAGAATATATCTACAATACTTTATTTTTGGAAGAGGAACTTTTTTTGAAGATTCAGATATTTACTGTTTGGAGAATACCTTAGCAAGTTGTTTCAATGATATAAAAGATTGAATAGGAACAATTTTAAACATTTTAGTAAATTTAGTAATTAAGGCTTTGAATTTCAATAAATTTCTGTCACCTTTTATTTTTTAGTTTAAATTACTAAATAATACATTCAAATTTATGTTGCGACTATGGTTTTGCATCTTTGATGCCCATTTCATTTTTCCCCTTGGAACAGTTAAAATATGGAAATTAGACTTTATAAGCGGTCTCATGTCTACGTATCTCGACAGATTTTAATGAAATTTAAGTCAAAGGTTTAGATCAGCATTGTATCGTATGAGCTTAGTTCAGTAATTTTGCAACTTTCTGTCTTATTATCCCCTCGACTAATGGGATATGGTAATTGGTTCATTGTCTGTCCATTCGTTTGTCCATCAGTCTGTCCCACCTAATAAAGGTCCAAATCTAAGACACTATGAAACATATAGGTATAATGTTTCACCAGTGGATGCGTCTTGGAAAATATCAAATGTTCCTATAAAAATTGGATCACCCTGACCTACATTTTATGCATGAGTGACTTCTGTTAAGTTTTTGTTAAAGGTCCAGTTCTAAGACACTGTATGTCATGCAGGTATAATATTTCACCAGTGGATCTGTCATGGAAAATAACAAAGATCCCTATAAAAATTGGATCACCCTGATCTACATTTTATGCATGACTGATTCTCGTTAAGTTTTGCATTAAGGTCCAGTTCTTAGACAATGTAAGTCATATATAGGTATAAAATTTCACCAGTGGATGCGTCTTGGAAAAAACTATAGGTCCATATAAAAATTGGATCTCCTTAACCTACATTTTATGCATGAATGGTTTTCTTATTAGATGTGAGAGAAATTTCACACAACCCCTTGTACCCATGGGGAAAATGATTTTCTAAATACCGGTATCAGAAGTAAGAGATCTTCTGAACTTTTAAGACTAGGAAGATGAAACTTTATAACACAGTGTAGGGTATATATGCCAAGATTATGAGAGGTGTCAGAAATTTCACTTATACACACCTGTGAGGAATCAATTTCAAGATATCCAAGAGTACTTCGTTTATGTTGAGTTGGGGGATGGGGGGATTGCAGTAATTTTCATTAAAGTTATTTTGAGTTTCAAGAACCAAACAGACAAATTTAATAAAAATATGTTATTATTATTCCATTTCTTCATAGACATGGTTTATACAGGTCATGGAAAGTCTTTGAATTTCACTTTGGTCTTTGAAAGTCATGGAGAAGCAGGTAGAGTGCTTGAAAGTCATGGAATATAAGCTTTGTCATTGAAACGTGCTTGAATTTCATTGTTTTCCTACCAGTCTATGTGAACTTCGAAATTAAATCTTAGCCTTGTGTTCAAAACAAGTGAAAATATGGGAGAGGGGAGTTTCGTAAATGCGGCTTCTAGTTTATGTTATTGGCGAGGGATGTTGACTATTATATAGTAATATTGTAATGTATATTTTCAGTGGAGGAAGTACTATAAAGTGTGTAGTAACATTACTTGGAGATAGTATATGTGATGCAGTAAGTATTTGTATCTTGTTATGGTAGAAATAACATACAGTTGAAATTCATCGTCTTTAACTCATTTATGTAAAAAAAAGACTCAAATAACAGGGAAAAAAATGATGAAAACATTTAAATTATAACATCTAAGTGTCAGAGAAATAGAATTACTTGTATTTCCTGGATATGCAGTAATGTGCAAATTTTTGTGCAAAAATTTCTAACTATAACATCATGAGGAGCATTAAAAACACTGTTCCTTTTCTTGAACCATGCTTGTGTGTGTGTGTGGATTTTGTTTCAATAACTTTTATACTGTATTTCTTACTCTATTAATATAAGACATGTAATTACTCTTAAAATATTTAATATTGCTGTACATGTATATTATCAGGTGGAATGCTATTCATTAGTCCACACCTTTGATTTTTTTCTTTTAGAATTAATCTGAAATCTCTCCTGATTTTTTCAGGACATTAACTTCAAACATAAACAAGCAAAAGATCATCATACATTTAAAACCAGCATCAATCCTGAGATCAGCTGGAAGTTACAGCAGGTAGGTTTATATATAGATTCTCATGTTTGTGGTAGGGTTATAAACCTGCATCAATCCTGAGATAAGCTGGAAGTTACAGCAGGTAGGTTTGTATAGAGATTCTCCTGTTTGTGGTCGGGTTATAAACCAGCATCAATACTGAGATCAGCTGGAAGTTACAGCAGGTAGGTTTGTATAGAGATTCTCCTGTTTGTGGTAGGGTTATAAACCAGCATCAATACTGAGATCAGCTGGAAGTTACAGCAGGTATGTTTGTATAGAGATTCTCCTGTTTGTGATAGGGTTATAAACCAGCATTAATCCTGAGATAAGCTGGAAGTTACAGCAGGTATGTTTGTATAGAGATTCTCCTGTTTGTGGTAAGGTTATAAACCTGCAGTAATCCTGAGTTCAGCTGGAAGTTAAAGCAGGTAGGTTTATATATAGATTCTCCTGTTGTTGGTGGGGTTTTAAACCAGCTTTAATCATGAGGTCAGCTGGAAGTTACAGCAGGTAGGTTTATACAGAGGATTGGTGCAATACGAGGATGCATTACTTAATTTGATAAAATCTGAGGAAGAGTTGTCTCCCTTTTAAATTGGAAATTCCAAAGGTGAAGTATTTTTGTCTCTCATAAACACGGGATAGAACAAAATCAGGTAAGTTGAATTGACAGTAATAACTGTATGCTCTTGATGTATCTAGAATTTATCTGGAATCTATCTTTTATATAAAAAAAACTTACTGCACAGTATTAGTCATTGTCATTCTGTTAGGCAAAAAAAAATCAATGTGTTTCCACTTGCATACTATTTTATAGGGTTGTTAGAGAGGCAAAACATTTTTTTTTTCTAACAGGTTTCTATAGGGAAGACATTGTGACTTAAATCCACAATGAAAAATTTTTTAAAAAATGTTTTGGGTATGCCCAGAACAGAATCAGTGAAGTTAGTGCAAGTATAGTTATTTATTTTTTATATAACTTATATCCATTTTCAGATACAGGATGCCGGAAACTACTTAGTGAAGGCTATTTCTAATTTAAATCAAATAGATAAAAGTCATGTGTTCCATTCAGCGAAAGAAGTCTTTTTAGTAAGTACATTTATACTGTAATGTCATAATACTCCATGGTTTTGTTGGTGCTAAAAAACTCTAAATTAAATTATATGACAAATCGCATGAATTAACAGTAATTCAAAAACACACGGACTAAAATCATGATATGATTGATGATTCACTCCTCTTAGTGAAACTAATTGACAATAGAAGCATTATGTGGTAATATCTCTACAATAATACATAAAGGTTCATATAAAGGTTGATCATAGGCCAAACCATGAGGAAACCTCTGAGTATCAGAAATTAATTACAGGTGTAGAAAGATAATGAAATAGACAAGATCCCAGATAACAGTATTTAAAAAATGAAGATACAATGTACTGAAATAAATTATTTATAGGGCAACAAAATTCTTGCTCAATACAATAATTTACATTTACATATAATGGGCAAATTACAGGGTATTTAGTCAGATCAATTCCTTTCTTGGTACCCACATATGCAGATATGACCCCCAATAAAATCTACTTCACTTCACTTTAATGAATTTGGCAATAGTAGAAGCCTCCTGTATCATAGTTATTAAAAATATCCATATGGAATTGAATAAAAATATCCATATGGAATTGAATTTACTTTGAAAAAACGTGTGAATATCATGATATTATGTGAAGGGAGTGTAGTTTTTAACCAGATTTTCCTCTGGAAAAATCCTGGTTATTGAATTGGTGAATGTGGGCGCACGGGTGGTCCGTCGGGCGGCTGCCAATCGTGTCCAGCCTATAACTTTCTTGTCTTAAGACCTAGACCTTAGATCTATGGTATGTGGATATGTCCCTCAAGACAATGTGTTATGTTTAAAAAATGTTGACCTAATGACCTTGACCCTTGACCTTAGGGTGAATAAATAGGTCATTTTAGATCATCTTCGCGTCCAGTCTGTAACTTTTTTGTCTAAAGACCTAGGCCTTGGATTTTTGGTTTGTAGGTAGGTTATTTCAAGATGATGTGTCGCGTACCAAGAATATTGACCTTGACCATTGACCTCAAGGTCAATAAATAGGTCATTTTTGTAACTTTTTTGTCTAAAGACCTAGGCCTTGGATCTTTGGTGTGTAGGTAGGTTACCTCGAGACGATGTTTCACATTCCAAGGATATTGACCTAGACCCTTGACCTCAAGGTCAATAAATTGGTCATTTTTGTCACTTTTTTTGCCTTAAGACCTAGGCTTTGGATATTTGTTGTGAATGTAGGTTTCCTCAAGATGATGTTTCGCATATTAAGGATGTTGACCTTGAACTTTGACATCAAGGTCCCAACAGTTTAAGAATTAGGGGCCAAAAAAAGGGCCCAATAAGCATTTTTGGTTATTATCTTGGTGTAAGGGAGGTAATCCAAACACATTTAAAGTAAAATGTTGTGTATGATTCCATTACCACCCTTACAAGTTGTAAATTATGTATAAAGAAATGGGGGGGGGGGTGAAAACAAAATTTAGGGGGGGGGGGGGAATGAGAAATTGGGGGAGGGGGGCAATTTTTTTCTCATTTCAGAAATTAAAAAGAAAATTTCAAATTTTTTTTTGCAAAAAAAGGTGGGGGGATTACAATAATTTTTATTGTTTTTTGATTTTTTTGTTTTTTGTTTTTTTTTTTTTGGGGGGGGGGGGGGGGGGCAATTCACCACAGCATATTGTATTGCACAAAAAGCAAAAAATTGAATATAAATTCAAATCATATGACCAATTCTAAGTTCTTTGATTACAGTTATTCTGTGTCAGAAACCTATTATGTGTCAAATATTTAATTACAATCCAAATTCAGACCTGTATCAAATACGAATATTGTGTCCATTTTGCCCCAATTGTTACCTAGGGTTGGAGCTCTGCGGTCGTATCCAGCTGCGCTCAGCGAAGCAATTTATTTGTCTTAAAACCTAGATCTTAGATCTTTGATGTGTGGGTAGTGTACCTCAAGATGATGTGTCATGTACTAAAGATGTTGACATCTGACCTTGACTCTTGTTACTCAGTAAAAAGGAAATAGAAGGAAAACCCGTTTTGCTGTCACTCAGACAGCTCTCTTGTTATTACTTTTACTAAATCAATGAAAATTTGTTTTTTACAGCTTTTAGATGAATTAATTAGCAGTTTAAATCAGGGAAGATCCTGTTTAGCTTACCCTAAACGGAAATCAATAGAAGATATAATATATAGTAGAAATATGGTAGGTTATTAACTTCTTAAGGCTTGGTAATGGGAAGTATAACATTGATCATATGACTGTTGAAAAAACATACAGGAAGGACTGCTGTAATAAAAAAAAATCTTATTAGTTTTGTAATTAATAAATAAATTGTCCCAGATGACTTCCTGTCATTCAGCACATTTAACATTTTCGCTCAGTGTAACATATTTTTTAAAGTCTTGAAATTTTGTATTTTGCCTTTTAGAAATATCTAATTATCCAGTGAATAAACTTGTGAACTCTTATAGAAGGACTTAAAAAGAAATATACCTCAGTATTACACAAAATGAGATAAAGGTTCATAAGTTTATGGTAAAACTTTTCAAAACCAAATACTTTAAAATAAATTCTAAAGTTCTAAACTGGATTCTCTTGTTAGGTCTCATTGAAATTCAAAATATGTCTGTCTTGCTGCTCTTGCATAATTAATTACTGCAGGCTAGCTTGAAATTTTCTTTCATCCCTACAAACAACAAGCAAATGTAATTGGAGTTATCCTATTATTTCATAAAAATATAAGTGAATTACATTTAGGTCTGTATAGGAGAGGCTTGACAGAATACAGGATTATTATGTCAGTCTTTCTCTTAGTTAAGCCAATAAAATATAGTTTTATATTCTCATTATCCTCCTTTTAAAAATGGGGAGGAAGGGTGTAATTCATAATTTATTTTTCACAAGAGGGAATTGTGTTCTGAAAAAAAACCATTACTTTAACTAAAGGAATAAATTCACAGCCGTAAATGTTAAAGTCTTACTAAAAGATGTTCTGGTCAAGTATTTTGTTATATTTGGCTTTTATGGCAATAAAACAAACATTTGTGCTAATGGTACATTTCTGTTCTTAATTTGATCAGAAGTTTACATGTAAATATAAACTTGAATAACAGTCAGAAAAGACACATCCAGATTTTTACACTCCTAATAGATTTATTCCAGGGGATCAGAAGTGACCCTGCTGAGGGTGAGAATTTTGTGCGGCATGTTTTTCATTTCTGAGCATGAATATAGTTTTGATAATACCGATACATGAAAACATCAGTTGAAGGACGCAATGAAATTAAAATGCTTTAGAAAAGCCTTTTTCATTGTCCTTGATGTTCTTCATACTGGAAGTTCAGTTTTACTCAAGACCTGCTTTTCCAGTTAGTTTGTTAAGGGTATTATTTCAATGTATTTCCTGTCTTATTTCAGCAAACTTTAAATCCAGCAGTGCCAAATGATACAGCTCTGAGTTTTTATATTCATTCCTCCAAACTGATCATGTCTTTGTATAGTATTAACAATACACCACAAGGAAGAACAGAAATAACCTCCAGACAACAGGTATGTCACTAAATATTGTAAATACCATCTTACCACCAAAAGTATAGGCAGTTTGTTGTAACTAATAATGATAAAAAGCCTGTCAACACTAAGGTGTGAATTCGAATTCAATTTGTGGCAAGGTGTGTTCAACTCAAATTGTAATTTTGTAAGGTTTATCTGTTTTTCCTGCCAAACATCTGGGTTTTCTCCACCAAATCTGGCTTCTTCCACCAGTAAAAACTGGTTCATGTCCTATAGCCAGTCATGTATAGCCATTGTGTTTTTTATTTGGCTGTCAATTCTTTTTTTTTCTGTTTAAATTTAAAAATCTTTTCTTAAACTGTTGGTCCAAACGAACTGAAGCTTTCTTTACAAGAGGAATAAGTCTTTTGGTCAATATACATAGTAAAAATTGCTGACTTGGCTGACATGAGCAATTCATGAGAAATATTTCTTATACATGTACCACCATTATTTTATTTTTTTTTTTCAAAATTTTCCTCATGTGAATAAATTACAAAATGGAGGAGTCAATGATTTGAGTTATCCTTCTTTAAGCATTGTGTAAGAAAATATTTTACAGTTGTTTATTATGTACAAGTTATATAAACAATTGACTGATAATTACGAAGGTAAGAAGTGTTAATATGCAGTTAACAATTTGATTTTTGTGACAGTCAAAACAAGCCTACTGTTATAAACAATGAAAAGTTTACAGTAAATAAAATAACACCTCTGACAGTGATAACCTTTTTTCTGTCTAACAAAAAAAAACTCTTTTTTTTAAAAATACCTATGGATCATGCATTATGCCTTCTAACCTTAGAACAGTTTTTGGCATATTACATGGATAAAATAATAATGTATAAATAACAATTGCTGGTTTTCTCTGTCAAATAACAGTTTCTTGTGTTTCTCTCTCAGGTACTGCAGATTTGCTTCACTAGTAAAAACTGACAGTAGTGATGTAATTTGGGCTGAAAATGGTGTTAAACCCAAATAATAAACACTATATTCATATTAGGAAATATCCAAGTAATCAAAATTTTAAGCCTACAAAAATGTCCAGATTTAGACCCCCCCCCTTTCCTCCTCCAAGAAAAAGTGAATCAGTTTAAGTAATAATCCTTAAAGACTTGAAATTGTAACCGGTGTTTTTGTCTCGCCTTGACGGAGTCAAAAGGCGAGACATAGGTATGCTGTTTCCGGCGTCGGCGGCGGCGGCGGCGGCGGCGGCGGCGACGGCGTCAACAATGTATTAGTTTGTGATTAGCTCAGTTTTATGGGGATCCACTAGTGGTAGGTCAATGATAATTGGTATGCAGATGTATTACCATTGCCACATCTCATTGCCATGGAGATTATTTGGCTCCGCCCCCTCAGTCATGGTCT
Organism: Mytilisepta virgata; assembly: GCA_028015205.1. Taxonomy (NCBI): domain Eukaryota; kingdom Metazoa; phylum Mollusca; class Bivalvia; order Mytilida; family Mytilidae; genus Mytilisepta; species Mytilisepta virgata. The sequence goes on along the minus strand of CM051520.1, from coordinate 16,061,567 downwards.
ATTGACTTTGAATGATTTGCTTACTTTACATGTATTAGTTTGTGATTAAGTCAGTTTATGGGGATTCACTAGTGGTAGGTCAATGATAATTGGTATGCAGATGTATTACCATTGCCACATCTCATTGCCATGGAGATTATTTGGCTCCACCCCCTCAGTCATGGTCTATTGACTTTGAATGGTTTGCTTACTTTACATGTATTAGTTTGTGATTAGGTCAGTTTATAGGGATCCACTAGTGGTAGGTCAATGATAATTGGTATGCAGATGTATTACCATTGCTACATCTCATTGCCATGGAGATTATTTGGCTCTACCCCCTCAGTCATGGTCTATTGACTTTGAATGGTTTGCTTACTTTACATGTATTAGTTTGTGATTAGGTCAGTTTATGGGGATCCACTAGTGGTAGGTCAATGATAATTGGTATGCAGATGTATTATCATTGCCACATCTCATTGCCATGGAGATTATTTGGCTCCACCCCCCTCAGTCATGGTCTATTGACTTTGATTGGTTTGCTTACTTTACATATATTATGAGTCTGGTGAAGAGGAACCTTGAGAGATCCTGCTCTGGAAATCAACTATAAGTAACTATAAGTAACTATAAGTAAACAAACAAAATTATATTTTATTGGACACAAAGCCAAGCAAAAAGATCTTTGTCTCGCCATGATGAGGTTGGGTTGAAAAGCTACATATAGGTATGCTAATTCGTGCATATTCATTGACTGAATATTTGCATAACTTACATGTTAAAGTATTGTGTTAAAGTATTGCATTGCTATCAGTGGCGGATCCAGAACTTTTTGTTAGGGGGGGGGGGGGGGGGGGCGCTGACCGACCTAAGGGGGGCCCACTCCAGTCACGCATCAGTGATTCCCTATAAAATCAACCAAATTTTTCCCACAAAATTTTTGTATTTAGGTTTGGGAACGACTTATAATAAGTCGGTGGTATTTGGTATCCAGTTGTATTAGCATTCACACATCTCATTTAAATGGAGATTGTTTAACCATGTAACTCAGTCATGGTTCATTGACTTTGAATATTTGCATAACTTGTGTAAGATGTTAAGGTATTGCTATTATGATTTCAACATTTGCATAATCAAAATTACAAAAAGGCGAGACATATCTCTGTGATAACAGTTTATTTATGATATATTGTAGGTTGAATGTACAGTTCAGTGGTTAAATGAAGCTGTGATGTTGTTTACTCTTGCCTTACAACAATGTCAACATCTTAAAGATAAGGTATAACTTTACTGTTTGAGCCAGATATTGGTGGATAAATTCTTCACACAAAAATTAAACATGCATGTAATATAAACTCAAACAATAGAACAGCACTTTTATATCTGTTTCTTCTTAAAATACAGCCTTCAACACAGAAAAATCTGGTACCTGATCAGTAACACTTCATCATCACATGTCACATCTATGTAAATTCTTTGATATTAATTTTGATGTACAAGATGTGCACATTTCGTCACTTTACGACAACAGTTGTGTTCAAGGCCTAAAATTTATAGCATTTCTTAGAATCTTGCAGATGATTCATGATAAAATTTAATCTATTGTTTAAAATACAAAAAAATACAGACAATTCACAAACATGATTAGTTCTAATGTGAGTCTTGAGAGAGAAATTCAGTAGACTGCACTACAAAACTTTAAAAAAGTGAAAAATATTATTATCATTTATTATTAAAATTCCTGTAATCACTTGACATTCATCTTCCTTTGAAAATCTTCTCCTATGAAACTAATGGCCAATTGGGATTAAAATTGAATAGAATGGTGGTAGAGTGTATCAGTATCATGTCTGGGGGTTTGGACCTCCAAGGGAAATCTTCTTAAGAAAAAATTCCTGACTATTGTGGGTACCTTTTATTACGTACTCAGTTATATGTTTGTCTCAATTAAATTGAATTGAATTTTTCAGATTTCCATTTTACAACAATATGAAGAGATTTCGTGACATTCCAGGGAAGATAATTTAAATATAATCTGTGATTTTATTTCTGTGATGAACTAATTGTTTTGCCTTAATTCATCATGTGTGATAGATTAAAGTACAGGCCTTGGTTCTTTAAATTAATTTGATAAAAAGAAATATTCAGGTAGTATTAGAACATAGGACATTTGTAGGAGAGACAAAGATTCATAGTAAAAATGTAAATTTGATTAAATAATTGATTATATGTGTATAATTGCAAAAAGATGTGTTTGATGAATATTTAGTACAATTTAAAATTTTTTGGCCCCACCAATTTTTATCACTTTAATAGATTTTTTGCACAATTTTTTTTTTACCAGGGGCATAATCAGCTATGGTAAAAGTTTTGTAATGGGTATATATTAAGGGATGAAGGATGTTTTTTTTTATTAAATCTCCTGTAAAGAATCAGTCTGAAGAAAGACCTAAAGTCAGTGTGAAGGAAATATGTTTTATTAATTTTAAATATATAAAAAATTTAGTTTTCTGGCAGATTTTTATGTCGATAATTCTTTAGTGAAAGAAGGTAAATGATTCTAAAAGATAGAAGGAGATGTTATACTTAAAACAACTAAACAATAAATTTTTCAAAAAAACTATATTAATTGGGTGTGTCAAGGAATTATTATTTAAAAAGATCATTGTGCGGTGTAACAAAAAGTATGATTTAGCATTGCCTAATATATTGTTAATGTGTTCTTCAATGCAATAGTCAGAAATGTACTTATGTGAGCTAAAAATTCTGTGAAGCTACATGTTATGTTATTACAATTAGCAGAGAGAATAACATTTATAACACAAAATATTCTAGTCATGATAGATATTTCAATTGTCACATTAACATTCCAAAGTATACAAGATTGTTTTTCCTTATACCTCTTTTGAGGAAACCAGGAAAACTTATTTACCTTATACTTCTTTTGAGGAAACCAGGAAAATTTATTTACCTTATACTTCTTTTGAGGAAACCAGGAAAATTAATTTACCTTATACTTCTTTTGAGGAAACCAGGAAAATTAATTTACCTTATACTTCTTTTGAGGAAACCAGGAAAATTTATTTTGAGAACCATAGCAAAGTGATCTGATACTCAAAATGTCTGTATGTTACATGTACTGGTATGTAAATGCTTTCTAAATGTACAGTAATATGAGACACCATTGGCAGTTTCTCCTTACATTTTCCATTAAATAGATATAAGGAAATTACACTATTGATAATAATTTTATGGTGAAACACAAAAAAGATGTCACTGGAAAGAGTTCAACAAAAAGGTTTTCATTTTAATAGATGAGAGACAAGCTAAGCTGCTAAAACGTATATATTTCATTGAAAGATCACAGATTTTTATACAATCATTTGAAGATTTCTGAGGAAATCCACAAACTCTTATTTACACATTTATTCTAGATTTGTAACAGTAAGAATGTATAGAAAGAAATGCTTAGCCTTTTTATGAACTACGTTTCCCTTTCTTTGCATGTTACAGTAGTTTAACTAGTTCTTCCAACTTTTTCCCCTCGAACATTGAGTTACAAGAAGGGGTTCAGTATAACATTTAACAATGTAAGAAGTTTCATTTTATGTATTTTTGACTGAACAAATGACTTTACATTATTATACTGAAATATCATTTGTATGTAGTTAATACATAGAGAATAATACATGGCAAAATCCATATCACAAGCTTTATCAAGAGAGTATATTGGAAAGAAAGGTGGGAAATCAACACTTAACTAAATCATTATATATATGTACATGTATAAAGAAAATGTTGAATTATATAAATTGTAATTATTATACTTGATCAGTAATGTTGAGTTGTTTTGTATGTTTGTTTATGATATGATATTGTTTATTACTGAATAAAATATTTTTTAAAAATGCTTGTTGAAGAAATATACAAAAGACCTGTTATTACAGAATAAATGGGATGGTTCTACAGTTAATTACAAGTACATGTAGTCAGAAGCAAGTTTTTACTTTTGCAAAATGTGTAAAATCATCCAAAATGATTTTATTTAAAACTTGAAATGAATTGAAGTTGGTTGTATTCATGCATATGTAAAGATAATGGATAATTAATGTAAATTTGACAATATCCCTGCAAGTGAATATTAAGAGCAGATTGATTACACCCCTGGAATGCCATATGGCCTTTAACAATAGGCAACATAGTCCCCATCATAATTCATTATGGCCCTAACACCAACAGTGTTAAAATATGCAACAAAAGCAACTAGCACTATATTCCATACAAAAAAATTGAACTTGAGTAATCCATCCTACATGTAAATCCTGACGTAGTGGCTAACAAAAAATAGACAAGAAAATATCCGAAGAATTATTTAATTCAACAGGTCTGGTACTAAAATAAAATTTAAATAAAAGCTACATACAGGATGAAAATTTACTGTACTTAGAATGGATTTTTCTAATGTGGATAAATTCTTTACCCAAACTCAACATTCACATGAAAAAACATTGGAGCAAAGGTACAAAGCATTATGCAATAGTTGGAACTAAATTTGACATAAGGTGGTCTTTCATGATTTTATCTTATTATCCAGATTGCCAACCAAGATGCCCACCACAAACAAGACTTGTTTAACAGAGAACCCTAAGGGAAAATATATGTAAAAAAATTCTTGTCTGAAAACAAGCAGCAAATTGGAATCAAACATGGTTCTTAGATGGTCCAAGATGGATGTAACAGTCACCCATGGGCCACTTTAACATTAATCTCTATGAGAAAATATAGTAGTCCTCTTCTAAACTTGTATCTGATGATCCAGTCAGCCAACCAAAAATGCCCATTACAGCAGAACTTCAACATGGACCCTATGGGAATGTATGATCATTTCTGTGAAACCAAGCAGTCAATTAGAATCGGACATGATAGCAATGGTTCACAGGTGGTCCTCTTTAAGAATTGTATCTGATGTCAGATGACAAAGACTGCCATCCAAGACGGCCACCACAGCCAAACTTGGTTTAACATTAGACCCTGTGGGAAAATACAAAAAAAAAGCAATAGTTCTTAAGAAGTTCATCTGATGACCAAGACAGCCACCACTTAAAGATTGGTCCCTATTGTCAGTAATATATTGGTATAACTTACATGTACTTCATTTAAGTATTCACTTCCAATAATGTAAGGGTGTACCAGTATAACATACTTATCTATTAAAAACAAGTTTTTATTAGCCATAAACATATACAATATCACAGAATACCATTTCCAACAAAAATGTTTGCATATTTCTTTACATGTCCATATCTTTGGAAACTTCATAATGGCATCTTACTTGAAGTACAGATGTCTCTGAATTCAGTGCTGATTCTCAGATGGCACTGCACAGTTTATATCTTTACTAAAATCCCACCAAAATGCATGATTAGCTGTTGTCAATGTCTCATATAATAGTCTATAGCTGTGGAGAAGACCGCAAATCCTGCAGCACCCAACAACCCTGCCTTTAATCCAGCTAGAATGAGAAAAATGGAATATTTATATGCTAAATTATTGGGCATTTCTAAAGACAATTGGTCATATCAAATCATGTCCTGAAGAGTTTTATCTGAAGTTCAACATGATAAAACTTGGAATGCACTACTTTCTTAAATGTGAAATCATCAAATTGCTGATGCATTCTACATGTGAAATCATCAAATTGTTGATGCATTCTACATGTGAAATCAAAATATATATTAACTCTTCACTTTCCATGAGTTATTTATCAACAAAATGTGTAAATCTTGTGCACCAAAACTGTTATCGCTGAATATTTATTATTTCTTGTCGCTGTTTGCAATAACAGAAGCAAAACCATAGTTAGAATCAGGGGAGGTAATTAATATGAAATTGATCAATTCATCTTTTTTTGTTGTTTATATTATTGACATTTTTCTTGAATGGATTGCACTGAACTTCAAAAGACTATTTTTACTAAACATCAGTTCTTTTTTCATCCTCAATTTCAGTATGATCATCATTTTCTCATTTCATTATAGAAAAGTTGTTTTTTTTTTTTTGGAATTAAGATTGTAAATAATCTTTCTTTAATAAGTGTTTCACAGTAATTACTCTTTACTTAAGAGTGCATCATGAAATAACCCTTTTATTTCTCATATTTTTGTGCACATATCCATTCCCTCAAATAGGATTTATCAAGAACTTGATCAGAAGATTTAAAATCAGCAAAAAAATATGCATGAAAACTGTTCAAATCAGGTTATATTTTTGTTACATGTTAACAAATTTAAGATGATAATTATCATTTTATTCCAAGACCTTTATTGGTTCAAGATCCATGAGACAGACAAAAACTGTTATTGGGTATTTTGAGTTTTCTGGTGTTCTAAAGAACTAGAGGCTCTAAAGAGCCTGTATCACTCACATGCATTGAACTTTTCATCTTGAGCAGGACTAAAGATTTGGCTGGTTTTTCTGTAGGGTTCTATGTTAAACTAAGTTCGGCTGTGGCAGCCAAGATGGTTGACAGTCTACATGTAGGTCAATGGACACATTTCTAAAAAAAAGAACCATCTAAGGACCATTGCTACCAAGTCTAGTTCTAATTGGCTTAGTGGTTTCAGACCAGAAGATTTTTGACTGAATTTCCCATAGGGTCCTATGTTAAACTAAGTTTGGCTGTGTCAGCCATCTTGGTTCACAGTCCAATAAATCAGACAATTCTAAAAGAGGACCTCCTAAGGACCATTGCTGCAAAGTCTGGTTCCAATTGGTCAAGTGGTTTCAGACAAGAATATTTTTCAATGAATTTTCCCATGGGGCCATATGTTAAACTAAGTTTGGTTGTGGCAGCCGTCTCGGTTGACAGTCCAGGTCATGGGACCATATAAGGACCATTGCTGCAAAGTCTGGTTCCAATTGGTAAAGTGGTTTCAGACAAGCAGATTTTTCAATGAATTTTCTCATAGGGCTTTACGTTTAACTAAGTTTGGCTGTGGCTGCCATCTTGGTTAACAGTCCGGGTCATTTGACATCCTTCTGAAAGAGAACCTCCTAAGGACCATTACTTCCAAGTTTGGGTGCAACTGGCCTTGTAGTTTCATAGAAGAAGATTTTTGAAATTCATTCCCCCCCTTTTTCTATTTTTAGTAACAGCAGCCATGTCGGTTGGAAGTCGGGGATGCTGGACATAAGTTTGGAAAGGGGCCACCCAAGGACCAAGAAAAATTAAAATTCCCATAGGCTCAATGTTAAACTAAGTACAACCATGGCGGCCATTTTGGGTGGCATTCAGGGAAACCGAACACAAATTTTAAAAGGGGCCACCCAAGGACCATTCCACCAAAGTTTGTTCAAATTGGCCTAATGGTCTCAGAGAAGATAACAAAAATGTTAAAATTCCCATAGGGTTCAAGGTTAAACTATGTCCAACCATGGCAGCCATAATGGATGGCGCCCCAGAAAACCAAACACACATTTTAAAGGGGGCCACCCAAGGACCATTCCACCAAAGTTTGGTTCAAATTGGCCTGATGGTCTCAGAGAAGATAACGAAAATGTTAAAAATCCCATAGGATCCAAGGTTAAACTATGTCTGACCATATTGGATGGCGCCCCAGAAAACCAAATGAAAATTTTATAGGGGACCATCCAAGGACCATTCCACTTAAGTTTGGTTTAAATTGGTTCAGTGGTTTCAGAGGAGTTGATAGAAATGTGAAAAGTTTACAACGACGACGATGGACGCAGTGATGAGAATAGCTCACATGGCCTTTTAGGCCAGGTGAGCTAATAAAAAGTTCTGTATCAAGGGACTAAAAGGTAGTTCAATATAACCATAGTGTTCAAGTATGTTCGATTTGATTGACCAACGTTTACACTTATACAGTAAGCACATACCCCTAAGACCTAAAACAAATCCTACCAATCCTCCTGAGACTGTTCCATTTATTAATTCAGTTTTTCCTCTATACTGTAAAAATTATGACAGAAGCTTAAACATCAGCAATAAAACTTTTTCCAAACTACAAGAATCCTTCACTGCAAATTTAATACACCTGCCTACATTTGTAGCATATAGTTAGAAGAGAATTTTGTTTTAAAAATGTCAACAATGTCAATCTTTGCAACTGAAGCTTTACAAAGATGTTCAACAAACAACAAAAAATTTAAACTATTTGGTGATTCTCTTAGTAACATTGCCCTGAACAGAGTGCTTTATGTAACAATTACTTTGAATTTTTCTTTCAATGGCTGATTAAGAAGAAAGGAAACTCCCATGCTTATTCTGTTATGAAATCCATCCTTATTTGGATTGAATATACATTGTGTGTTACAGTACAAATCTATGCTTATGATTACATGTATATTGCTCTTAAACAAATGAAATAGTTGTTTTACTACTGCATCTAAATACAATGTATATACATTTTGGAACATGAAATTCAAAATTCTCAATCAATTAGAAAATTCATTTAATGAACTTGAATGAATAGTTGTCAGAACAATGCAATACATTTTGTAATTAAACCTTTAAAAAAGAAAATGTGAAATATTGTTCAAGTTAAAACATTTTTAGTGCAATTACATGTAGCTATATACCATGACAATCGGTTTTTATTTGTGAAATAAGCAAAAATATCCAACAAGATAAATGACAATCCTTCAGAATTAATATCTGAGTTCATCACACCTTGCCACAAAAAAGGTTTGAACTGCAACCCCAATTTTGACAGACTAGTGATCATTAGACAATTTGTCCACATCCCCCGCAAGGCAAGACAGGAATATTTGAAATAAACAACTTTCCAAATTAAATGTGATAATGTTAATATCTTACCGACTCTATACAACATTCTGTGCCAGCAAACATGGCACCCACCAAGGCAAAATTCTTTCCATATGACAATGATCTATTTTTCATTTCTTTCAGTACCATTCTTGTTGTTGGGGTTTCTGTGGTCATAGTTGACATAGGATCAATACCTGCTGTAAACAAACCAAAGGCTCCTCCTAAAGCAAAACCTGCAAAACAAGAGGTGTTATATATAACTTTTCTTTCTTTCCTATTAGGTCAAATTCTGGAAGGCTATGACACTGAAAATTATTTGGTCAATGTCTAGGGAGCCCTTTGCTTGCTACATGTATGCTTTTTCTGTTTTCATAAACATTATGTCACAAATTATTGTCACATTATTCATGTTACAATTCAACATGTTATTCAATGCTAAGGTTGAATATACCATTGAGATGGTCAATTTATAATACAGGTGCAATGTAACAACACAATTTACATGGACTTTGATGTTCTATCACTGTAATAACAAACTTTATAAAGTATAACTGTATAATTCTAGTATTGATTGTAAAGCCAATTTTCAGTTCCAAGATTAGGGAATTATAAGTTATAAGAGTTGGGTTTTTTTCAGAATCCAATGTCATTGGACGGGTATGAAAACTCAACCAACTTACAAACTTGGCACGAATTATCATTCAATATGTGAGTTGGTCTTGTTTACACACAGATGAATTCTTCCGAAAAAAAACTTTTATTACTATATTAATGCTGAGAATAAACACAGCTAGACTGATTTTGACAGTCAATGTACCAAATATATGTTTTACACGGAAATTGGGATTATTTGCCATTGGTACCAGTTTTATGGAAATGGGCGAATTGATGAAAATCATTGCATGACTGAAGGTTTTATTATTTACTTAGACACAATGTTGAAAGGAGACTATCTAAGAACCTTTTTACCAAAGCTTGATCTCAAATGTCACACTACTTTCAATGGAGATTTTTAAATATTTTTTGCTGATTTTTCTATTTTTTGTATCATACTGGTCCTTGGTCTGTACTGGATCCGTGGGCACAATTTTGAAAGGTGACCATCAAAGAAACACTCCATAAAAAATTGGTCCCCAGTAGGCAAATAATTCCAGGGAAGAAAATTTTTAAACATTTTTTGCTGATTTTTCTGTTAAGAAACAGTGGTCATGTTTTTTGAAGGTCCGGACCCCTGGACACATTTTTGAAAGGGACTCATTAAAGGACAGCTCAACCAAAGTCTAGTTTCCATTCTCAAAATGGTTTCAGAGAAAAAAAATTATGCTGCTCATACCAACAGTGAAAGCAGGTCTAGTAACCGCTCGATTCTGTCCTTCCGTCACGCTAAGGGGTACATAGTTTGTGTAATCTGAAACTCGGACTGTATTGAACCAATATTTTTCAAACTTTGCATAGTGTTTATATACATATTGAAGATGTGCACCTATTTTCGACAAATTTGACAAATTTTTACTATGAAATTTTGCATGTGAAACTTAGTCATTCTTCAGCAATACATGCTATGAACGGTAAATACTTTGTGTACTGTATTTTCTGCAAAATAGGTCTAATTGATACTTGGCAGGATAATACGGTAATCTGTAACTCCAACTGTACTGAACCAATATTTTTCAAACTTTGCATAGTGTTTATATACATATTGAAGATGTGCACCTCCTATTTGGGCCAAATTTGACAAATATTTACTATGAATTTTTGCATGTTGAACTTAGCCTGACAAACATACGACGGTCTTGTTCTATTTTTAAATTTACAGTGATCAATTATATTTTTTTTAAATCTTATTCTTCTTCATTAGAAACATTCATCTTCAGTTCCATGTTTTATTGGGTCTTATTCAACCTTTGGACCATGAAGTTTTAATTGAGTACGACGTTGCATGTGCGGTATTTTTTCAAGAACTTTCCTGACACTTTGGGTGCAAAGATGTCACTTATTGTTCGTATTATGATGCTGTTATTGACTTTTTGAAATTTGAATGGACATGATTAGAAAACACATTTCTAATTTCAAAGACAAAAGAAAATTTGCACAGATCACTGATATGTATAAAATATAATAAAGCAATTTTAACATGTGTTACAGTATTTACCTGTAAATGGACATATGTCCTTATTGCGGTCTGCCAACAGTGGACACATATGTCCTAAGCATGACCTAAGTGTTAAACAATATACACAATATAAAAAAAAACAATAAATGAAAAACTTTAATTGATAGAAAACACCATATAAGACCATATTAAACTTCTTTAGGCTTTTTCCTAGTTCCATGTCTAAATTTTATCTTCTTGTTGGTGCTAGATGCTTCTGAGTACTTCTCGTCGCTAATTACAAATGTTAAAAGGCCTGAAAAGTTTGGTCACACGCGCATTACGTGACCCGTTGCCAGCGGTTTCCGAGGCAATTTTAAAGGGAAAATTACCGCGAACGGCGATGGTCGCCATGTGATGGCAATAGCTTACATTGCCCTTTGGGTCTGGTGAGCAAAAAAAATTAATTTTACCAGCAACGCAGCTTGCCACTGATCTGAATGTACAACTTTCAAACACGGCAGCAATAAAGACTTCTTCTTTTGGTTTAGGCATCTGTGAAACAGTTCCAAATGGCATGAAAAATGTCCTTCTTTGTTTCTTTTCACCAATAACATTATCAACAATAAAACTAAAGTTATTAACATCATCAGGAGTCAATTTTGGTGTGTTCTCCGAGACGATCTCGTTCGCCATGGGCGCAGCCATGACGGAAATACTAATTGTAGTGCGTCTTGGAATATATACGACTTTAATCCGGATCTCACCAAAGAATTTTCGAAATAGTGTCTATTACTAAATTTTCCATTCTTAGACACGAACCGATTTTCTTGAAATAATTCTCTTGACATCCGTTTCTATCCCACCAGTCCTCAATGACGACAAAATTAAAGCAGAATTAATGAACAATTTTTTCACAGTGGAAGTTGACGGTCTAAAAGTTAACGCCCCAACTCTAAATCAAAGAACAGACGAAAGAATATCAACAATCGACTTCTTTCTAGAAAACGTACAAAACCATCTAGAAAAACTAAAAGTCACCGAATTCACCTGGACCAGGGTAACACGAATGACCGAATGACGCCGTCATTTTCCACCTGGAATGACCGAATGACACCTGAAAATTTAATTTTAGCACATATTGGTGACTTTTAAACATTGTTTAATAAATAATATTACATTATAAGTTGATGATATATCATAAAAATGTTTTATAGAAGCAGGTAAGTTCATACAGATGTCATTATAAATTTGGCGGATATATCAAACATGGCGACCAAGGAAATCAAAATGTGAAGACTAAAAGAAAGATTGCATACATTGAAAACGTGTTCATTTTGGACCACAAAAGTGGAGCCCTCATGCCACGACAAGGCAATGAACAATATGAGGGTGGGCGCCCTTTTTAAATTCCCCTTTTTAAAGAAAATAAAGAATTAACTTTCTAGAATAATTTTTTTTTAATGTATTTATATATATATATATATATTTTAATATAATTAAAAAGTTACAAAATATTTGATTAGAATGAAAGAAACAATTTGCAGGAACCCCCCTGAGAGATAATAACCAAGCCCTTTTAAAATTAAAACTACTAAGATATCCTGCACAAGGCACGGGCATACCTGTCGTAGTCCGCGGAAACACTTTATTTAGGATTTATTATAAAAAAATTTTAAAACTACTAAGATATCCTGCACAATGTTTTACCTCTCTAGGCCTACTCCCGATAACACCACTCAATCTACAATAGACATTGAATTGTTGATGAGTGTTGTGGTTTTTTTTTTTTTTTTTTTTTTTTAGGTTCTTTTCAATAGAAATTGTGTGATATTATTAAAATATTTCTATATAAATTTCTTAATAACGCAATATAAGGAAATTAGTAATTTTTATATTTTTAATCACATCAACCTAACAACATTTCAGTAAAATTACATACATAATAAACAATATTGCTTTAGAATAAAATATAAAATAACTAACCTATTTAGGGCCTTGGCCATGTCGTACTGGTTGTCTGTAAAGCAACAGTCCTGACACAGGAACTTTAGAAACACATCTGACCAGGCCGATAACATTGAATCACTCAATGGGACACAAGCACTGTGAACCCAACGATCACAACTACTGCACTGAATTGTGCCATCAACACAGTCTCCATCACATTGTATACAATATATAAAGCCATTTTAAAAATGGAAGAAAGCACATAAGTCTTAAATGGTTTTATACCAAATTTTATTTACTTGTAAAAACACATTTAATGAAAATATTTAATTTCGTTTTGAGAAAATGCTATTACAACACACATACAAATTATCCATTCAGCTGCTTTGTTTTTATTATAATACAATCAGGTATAATCAAGTTTTTAATTAAAATTAAATTAAATATGTGAAATTTCTTAATTACATTTCATTCATTAATGAGTAAATCGTTAAGATAACTAATAGGTGATTGGAGTAATTGCAGTTCTTTGATGTAGTTATTTCAAGAAATTTGAACACATCAATGGAAACGATGAAATTACCAGAAAGTTGGAAGAAAGCAAATGTAACACCACTTCACAAAAAGGACCAAAAAATTTAGTCGAAAATTATCGTCCAATAAGTTTAACATCAGTTATATAAAAAACAATGGAAAAATTAATCCATGTAATCAGAGAGTGTCTATTAGGTCACATGAAAAGACACAATCTATTCACTACACATCAATATGGATTTAGACAAGAGGCTCACAAGAGCCTGTATCGCTCACCTGGAGTCTGGTTTTCATTGGACAATTAATCAACTATTTGACCAAGTTTGTTGCAATTGGTTCAACTGTTCAGGCCGGAAAATTTGTTGAAGATTTATTTTTCATAAGGTCTAATGTTAAAATATGTTCCCTGATGGTGGTAGTCCTGGCAGGAAGTTGACAAAATTGACCAGGAATAAGGGTGAACCTTAAATAAATGTAACAGAACCCGACCTCAAATTACACAAACCAATAACTCCTAAATAGAATTTGGGATTACCTTCATAATTTTAGGGTAGGTAGATCTCAACATGGCAAACATTTTTCGATTTATTTTTCACTTCTATCTCAAATAGTTTTGGAGATAAATGCATAAATGTTAAAATTTTGAAAATTTGACAAAAAAGGGCAATAACTCCTAAATGGGTTTTTGGGTTTTCCTTTAAAATTTCAGGGTATGTAGATCTCAACATGGCAAACATTTTTTCAAATTTACATTTCACTTCTATCTCAAATAGTTTTGGAGATAAATGACGAAAAATGTTAAATTTTGAAAATTTGACGAAAAAAGGGCAATAACTCCTAAATAGGTTTTGGGATTTCCTTTAAAATATCAGGGTATGTAGATCTCAACATGACAAACATTTTTAAAATTTAGATTTTACTTCTATCTCAAATAGTTTTGGAGATAAATGACGAAAAATGTTAAATTTTGAAAATTTGACGAAAAAAGGGCAATAACTCCTAAATGGGTTTTAGTATTTCCTTCAAAATTTCAGGTTAGGTAGATCTTGTCATGCTGATCAATTTTACCCAATGTCAGATTTTTTATATCTGTAACGGTTTTTAAGTTATAAGCCAAAAACAACACATGCACCCCTATATTCTATTTTTAGCTATGACAGCCATGTTTTATGTCAGATAAAAAAAAATTCAAGAACGTTTGTAGCGGACATGTCATAGATCATTCCTATTTAGTTTCAAACCAATCGGCCCAGCGGTTTCAGAGGACAAGATTTTTGAATGAAAAAATTTTGAAAATTTGACAAAAAAAAGGCAACAACTCCTAAATGGGTTTTGGGATTTCCTTTAAAATTTCAGGGTAGCTAGATCTCAACATGGCAAACATTTTTTAAATTTACATTTCACTTCTATCTCAAATAGTTTTGGAGATAAATGACGAAAAATGTTAAATTATGAAAATTTGTCGAAAAAGGGCAATAACTCCTAAATGGGTTTTAGGATTTCCTTCAAAATTTCAGGTTAGGTAGATCTTGTCATGCTGATCAATTTTACCCAATGTCAGATTTTTTATATCTGTAACGGTTTTTAAGTTATAAGCCAAAAACAACACATGCACCCCTATATTCTATTTTTAGCTATGACAGCCATGTTTTATGTCAGATCAAAATAAATTGAGGAACGTTTGTAGCGGACATGTCATAGATCATTCCTATTAAGTTTCAAACCAATCGGCTTAACGGTTTCAGAGGACAAGATTTTTGAATGAAAAATTTTTGAAAATTTGACAAAAAAAGGGCAACAACTCCTAAATGGGTTTTGGGATTTCCTTTAAAATTTCAGGGTAGGTAGATCTCAACATGGCAAACATTTTTCAAATTTAGATTTCACTTCTATCTCAAATAGTTTTGGAGATAAATGACGAAAAATGTTAAATTATGAAAATTTGACGAAAAAAGGGCAAAAACTCCTAAATGGGTTTTAGGATTTCCTTCAAAATTTCAGGTTAGGTAGATCTTGTCATGCTGATCAATTTTACCCAATGTCAGATTTTTAAGTTATAAGCCAAAAACAACACACGCACCCCTATATTCTATTTTTAGCTACGACAGCCATGTTGTATGTCAGATCAAAATAAAGTGAGGATCGTTTGTAGCGTACATGTCATAGATCATTCCTATTAAGTTTCAAACCAATCGGCCCAGCGGTTTCAGAGGACAAGATTTTTGAATGAAAAAAATTTGAAAATTTGACAAAAAAGGGCAACAACTCCTAAATGGGTTTTGGGATTTCCTTTAACATTTCAGGGTAGGTAGATCTCAACATGGCAAACATTTTTCAAATTTACATTTCACTTCTATCTCAAATAGTTTTGGAGATAAATGACGAAAAATGTTAAAATTTTGAAAATTTGACAAAAAAGGGGCAATAACTCCTAAATGGGTTTTTTGGATTTCCTTTAAAATTTCAGGGTATGTAGATCTCAACATGGCAAACATTTTTCAAATTTACATTTCACTTCTATCTCAAATAGTTTTGGAGATAAATGACGAAAAATGTTAAATTTTGAAAATTTGACGAAAAAAGGGCAATAACTCCTAAATGGGTTTTGGGATTTCCTTTAATATTTCAGGGTATGTAGATCTCAACATGACAAACATTTTTCAAATTTACATTTCACTTCCATCTCAAATAGTTTTGGAGATAAATGACGAAAAATGTTAAAATTTTGAAAATTGGACGAAAAAAGGGCAATAACTTCTAAATGGGTTTTGGAATTTCCTTCAAAATTTTCAGTGTAGGTAGGTCTTGTCATCCTGATCAATTTTATCCAATGTCAGATTTTTTATATTTGTAACGGTTTTTAAGTTATAAGCCAAAAACAACACACGCACCCCTATATTCCCATTTTTAGCTACGACAGCCATGTTTTATGTCAGATCAAAATAAAATGAGGATCGTTTGTAGCGGACATGTCATAGATCATTCCTATTAAGTTTCAAACCAATCGGCTCAGCGGTTTCAGAGGACAAGATTTTTGAATGAAAAAATTTTGAAAATTTGCCAAAAAAAAGGGCAACAACTCCTAAATGGGTTTTGGGATTTCCTTCAAAATTTCAGGGTAGGTAGATCTCAACATGGCAAACATTTTTCAAATTTACATTTCACTTCTATCTCAAATAGTTTTGGAGATAAATGACGAAAAATGTTAAAATTTTGAAAATTTGACAAAAAAGGGCAATAACTCCTAAATGGGTTTTTGGGATTTCCTTTAAAATTTTAGGGTATGTAGATCTCAACATGGCAAACATTTTTCAAATTTACATTTCACTTCTATCTCAAATAGTTTTGGAGATAAATGACGAAAAATGTTGTTTTGAAAATTTGACGAAAAAAGGGCAATAACTCCTAAATGGGTTTTGGGATTTCCTTTAATATTTCAGGGTATGTAGATCTCAACATGACAAACATTTTTCAAATTTACATTTCACTTCTATCTCAAATAGTTTTGGAGATAAATGACGAAAAATGCTAAAATTTTGAAAATTTGACGAAAAAAGGGCAATAACTTCTAAATGGGTTTTGGAATTTCCTTCAAAATTTCAGGGTAGGTAGATCTTGTGATGCTGATCAATTTTACCTCATGTCAGATTTTCGATATCTGTAACGGTTTTTGAGTTATTAGCAAAAAACAGCAATTTACCCCTATGTTCTATTTTTAGTAACAGCGGCCATGTTTTTCGACGAATCAAAAATCCCCACATCAGTTCTATGCAGGGTACCCCATGGAACATTCATACCAAGTTTGGTTCTAATTAGTCAAGTAGTTAATTGTTAACGACGACGACGACGGACGCCAAGTGATGGCAATAGCTCACATGGACTTTGGCCAGGTGAGCTAAAAAGGTAGATCATGCATAACACAACTGGTAGAAGTACTTGACGATTGTACTGAGTAGTAGAAAGAGCTGATTATAAGGACGTTTCAAAATGGCGGACAAAATGGAGTACCGGAAGTCTCGTTCAACACGAGATCTCGGGTAATCTCGTTCTGTAAATCTCGATCAAAATGAGATCTCGTGAAAAGATGAATCATAACTTCCGCCAATATGGCTACCACATCACGTATGTCTCGAGATCTCGCTTAAACTTAGGTTACAACTTCCTCTGTATTCTTAAGTATTCTCGTTAACACGAGAACTTACTAAATTATTGCTAAGTGAGATATATAAAACTGAGAGCTAAACATTAGATATTAGAATTGTAAAAAAATAAAGAAAAAGAAAAGATAGTGTTTTTTAAAATGATTATTGTCATTTATAAAATTAAGAAGTTATAAAATAACAATCCAAAGGTACTAATATTAGATATAGTAAATATAAAATTATTTTACCTTTAATTTGCAAAGTAGTCAGATAGTCCAAGCATACTTTCTCGAATTTCTTCTGTTATTTAAAACAGCATGCTGTATAGATCGTGTAAAACCTGTCCTTTAGAACTTAAAAACAGATCCATAGGGTGTTTCCAAAAAAAAACAAAAAAAAAAAAAAAAAAAAAACGTTCAGAATAATCAGTTTTCCTTCATTTATGTTCTTCGGCATCCACAACTGCTTTCTCAAAAGAAATTTAACATGTCTGTGTACACACTGTTTTTGTTTTGGTTATATGTTAATTTTGAAGAAAATTATTATAACTATACATAAATTACATGCAGTGTACATAAATGTTTTATTCTCTCATTATTCTTAAAGTCTCCAATGGCGATTTCGCTTATCACAATTTTAATTCCTTTCCTAACTAAACACTCACTAAATATTTAAAAATTTCTTTGAATGAATGAATTTTCAGTTCCAGTAGTTATACACATCGAATTTTCGGTTTCTTTATCTATTTCGGTAACATTTACATTATTGAAACTGTTATATTGCTTTGTTCTTTTTCTTAAACGAACAAATTAAACAGAATCCGTCATTATAAAATGAAGTAAAAAAAAAATAATAATAATACACAAAATAAACAACTTTAATGAAGATGTACTATTGGTTTTAATATAATTTTGCTGTTTTCCTGATGCCATTCTCTATCTACACATACATGATTAGTATTATGTATATTGAAACATGTTGGTAATTAATGGGGATTTATGTTCTTTTCTTATTGGTAATAAAAGATATATAATGTTATTTTGTATATGTACAGTGTACATGACTAATTTATGATTTTTATGACTTTTGGACTCACTGTTAGGACTAAACATGTTAAATGTCCAAAAACGTTGATACACATCTTCCAGCAATTCCCCTGTCTTATTATTCTTCTACGTTTCGAAAATGTTTCACAAGGGGGAGGCGGGGGTGACTTCATATATAATGGTAACTACATAAGTGCGCCACAAAAGGGTCTATTTATCTCATTTAAAATATGGGAAATGGAATACTGTTTTAAATAAATATATATGAGTAGATCACATTTCCAGATTAATAAAATGTCATGCTCCTTTTTTCCTCTGCATGTAAAGATCTTTAGTTCGGATTGGACTATTTGTGAAAATATAAGGTGAGAAAATATATGAAAGTGTCAGGAATAGAGTAGTTTATATATGATTAAGTTAGCCTTTCTTGGAATCTGAAATATATGTATAGGATGGGACTCGAAAATGTTGGCCGCACACCTGCATCATAATAAAGGACTAGGTACACCCCCTTGTAATGTTTAGTGTAGACTTTGACATGAACCTGGCGGAAAGTATTACATATAAAGGGAAATGTACATAATACGGAGATTTTCCACGAAATAAATACATATTTATCCGACACATAAACCAACTAACAATAACTTATGTATGGTTTGGGAAAATCTTAAAGTAGGCATACCAAAAATAAAGTATTTCCGAAAACAGATGAATGAAAAATGCAAATTACATAGCTTAAATACATGCATGTTTCCATACAATTAAAGTCAAAGTGAAAAGTAAAGTTTGTCACAGTTAAAATTTTTTTTCAAGTTTCTGTTGCAATATTTTTTTTAAAACATAATGTTTTAATAAATGTCCCCATAAATATACAATAATATTAAATTTATCTAATACCATTTTAGTATACAATGTGCGGACTTAATGAAGATGAATCGAGTTTACTTTCCCATTCGGGAACATGTTGTCTTTGTGTTTTAGGAGTAAAATTATGTTGAATTAGTTGCCAAATATACGAGAAAAACCAATTTCATACATTATGAAAAAAAGGAAAACCACGCAATGCGTTAACATTCTATATCCTCGCATGCTTTCTCGATTCTCCTAAATGTCATTATATATAATATGTTCTAATATGAGGATTCGTCAGTGAATCAAGGGCAAAGAAAATCAGAAATTATTGTTAAGTTCTTATAAACATGACGAATAATAATATTTATTGATTGAAAATCCAACAAACCATCATAGTCTACAACATGAAAAGACAAAACACAAAGAAATCAAGCACTGTCGTCTACCAACACGAATGAGGCTATTACCGAAGTAAAAGATAGAAATACTATATTATAATCAAAGGTATTTCGGTATCTTTCGTTTGCATTACATATCATTTATACCTGTCGTATGTATTTTCATGACATCAAAATAATTACTGTTCGTAAATTTTTCCATATCTGATAGATCATTAAACCGGGAAAACAGCAGTAATATCAGAAAAACATTATTTCTGAGCTGTTCTAACTCTTTAAATTTTATGACGAAATGAGATTCATCCTCTTTATCATTTTTACGATATGGGCAGATTCTAATTTATTTGAAATGCTAGTATTCACGCTACAAGAACGGGTAAGTTTAGAGTGTGCAGTTTGTCAGAGGCAAATTGTACTTTCCTTTTCTGTCTTGGGGATTCAAACCCATGCACAAATTTTCCATGAAAATGCTAACTCCATTAATTCAACGGTTTGCCATGATCCGTTGTATCTGATAGCTATTATTTAAATGTATGAATATACCAAAGATAATTACCTGATCAATATATTCTTGATTACAAGCAGTATACTTAATTTTAAACGGTATTTCACACCCAAATGTTGTAAACAAAGTCTACAAGTACACCAATATCAGTAATCCACTGGACCGTACTACTGCACTGAAATCAAATTGAGAAATGTTAACAATGATTGTATTTGGTATAAGTTTGAATACGGGTTTTATTTTGCTACTTGGTTATTTTCTTATTCTACAATTAATTTATTTACCGCAGTACTTTAGTATTTTATAATTTCGTTTAAAGTTTTTGCATGATGTCGATCAACTTTATTCAAATTTATCTCATGCCCAAAGTTTCAGTTTCATTGTGAAATCCTCATATGCATACCGGCAAATATGAATTGAAAGATTAGGGAGGTAAAAAAAGATGTGTGAAAAGCAACGAACTGAATTAAAATGTGACATAAATGTTGTTGAGACAATAATTCTAAAATGGAATCGGAAAGTATAAAATAGCAGGCTTTTGATCTTCGCACTCAGTTAATCTTTATTTTCATTTCTTTCTTTATAACAAGCACTCCATGAGCCTACGTAAAACATTACATTACTCAAAAATACATAAACATAACAACAAAGCATACTATACATTCAATAACTTATAATATCTTCTGACATAAAAAGACAAATAAAATAGTCTCCTTAAATGACTATAGATAATACTTAACACTCTCCTTTGAACCTGAACCATTCGAAGGACAAATTAACAATACTATACATTAAAGATTTCATAATTTTGATAACAGAAAGACTAATAGAATTTTGGTAATTGATAGGAAAAGAAACAAAGAGCCGTAAGGTGGAGAATCCCTTTAAACTTGCAAAACGCCTTAGTTGTTAAAATAGGAAATGACCAAGGTTGTACATCGAACATATTTCTGTCAAAAAATAAATATTTGTTCAGCTTAGCATGCCAATGAAGCTGAATTTATGAACAAGAGGTTTATGTTCATATCGATTGAAAAGTGATTGCTTTTACTTGGTGGTCTGAAACACAACTCCTAATACGCTTCTACTAGTTTTTTGTTCAAGTTTCTTCGATATAATAACTTCATTCAAATCTTCGCCCTCGCTGTCTTCCTTTGAAATGTCCAAATGTAACATAATTTATATCAAAATAGGAAATCATTGTCAATTGTTTTAAATGAAGCTAACCATTTTTCTTTCTATATATTTGTCAAAACTTGAAGAAAATAAGCTAGGGAAAACTAGCGGTGTTCAATATTTTCCTCACTTTATACACCTTTACTATGTATATATACATATATTAAAATACAACATTCCAAAAAAAAAAAATACAAAAGATTTAAATAGATCATTTTAAAGAAATGAGAGTATATTAAAAAATAGTTGCATTATTAGCACATTTATTGTTACATTAAGTAGTAGAGTCCGAAAAATATCCGTTGTCAGTTGAGAAGACTGAATTTGACAACAGTTCCATGCTATAAGAGACAGACATTTTGAAGAATTGAATTCAAAACGAAATTATTTGACAATGTATTTCATCAAAGTATATTTGAACTAAGAATTATTGATTGAAAATCTCGTATCTTTGAGATGAATTTTTTTTTTTTAAATCTATAAAAAAAATCAATTTTAATGTGATATTTTTTGACTGAAATCAATTTGAATAATTCCCAAAAACACTTCAATTTCTGAACCGATAACAAAGGTGTCAAAGCTATTTCTTATATAAAGATATAAGTAAAACTCAGCAAACAATGTGTAATATTTCTTTTTAATAGTATATATGTAAGGGTGTAAATATTTTACTGACTTAACTGAACATTTGTTTTGAGGATGCTAAATTTTATGATATTGTAAATATCTCCAAGTATTATAAAAAAAACAAAATATGTTTTGTTTCATTTAAAAGTTACAGCCAAAAAGAATCCATACAATTTTTAATTATATTTTTGGAATAGTTTATACATGTATCTCATACTGTCACGGTACATAACACTACGTGTATCAATTTTAGTAAAAATACTCTCATGTTCCGTCCTGTCTCGTTCAAATTCATTGATTCGATTCCTGTTGTAAAATATTTTTGTAGTTTCTCCCATTTCGCTTTTTCCATTCTTTTTCGTTTAGTTTCTTATTCGTTTCGTTATTTTCCATTGAAACAATATCTAGAATGAATAAGGACCATTTAAGAATTTCAACAATGAATTAGATTATGGAGAAAACATTTCGAAATAAAAAATTAGTTGCGAAAACTTCGAAGCTGCTGTTCGTGAATTTATATTTCTATGTATAATATTTGACAGCAGAATAACTGTTTGCTGTTCAACAATAGATGTGCATTTATCAGTGTTTGGATTAGATCGAAAATCGTGCAGGGTCGTGTTGCAATGAAACCTCGTCCATGCATAGATAAAAACTAGCACCGTGAAAAAAAAAATCAAACGAAAAAGAGTATCTTAACTACAAATTAAAAAATCTCAACTTATAATTTCTTAAATTACCTTGTTATTCAACTACACTGGATCATTAAAGGTATCACATATTCCGCTTACGGTGAAAAGAGTGCATCAGATATAGAATAAAATATATATATTAATATTTAAAAGGAATGAATGAAACCCCGACAAATTACATCCAGAAATAGATCCACCCCAAAATTAAAATGAATATCATTCTAAGAAACTTACAATTAAGTAATGTAGTTACATTGTAAATTAGTTTTCTTGTTGTTTTGATATACAATTATTTTTTATATTTAAAAGTATAATTAAAAAAGAACAGACAATGTATTGTACCTATAAATTAACTCAGTGAAAAGAGAGGAATCCGATGGGATAAAGAAATGAAAACTTTCTCACTTTTTAAACGAATGAATTTTGATTTTCAATCGCCTTCTTGTATTCTAGAGGATACGTCCCACTCGATTACTGTTTTTTTTTTTTTAACATATTGCATGCTTATTTTTTTTTTATTGTCAACAATTTTACCATGTGTATGTACGAAGAAAAAAAAAAGCCTGACGTTATATTTTTTTTTCAAAGGACTGCTTACAGAATGTTGCTGAACTACCTTAAATGGAAATTATAGTATTTGCATCAATCGAATATATTATCAATAAATTAAATGTGTCGTTTTTTGCGATTGTCAATATCGGCAAAAGTATACAGATGCGACAAAACAGTTGGAAACGTCCACACATTCAAAATCCAAGAAAAAATACAAAGTCAGGAAAAAGGAACAAAGCAAACGAACGCCACAAGGATACATGTATAACTAAAGGAGCAACAAAAAAAAAACATATAATAAACTAATCAAAAATAGAACAAGACAGCACAGAAACTAAAGCACTAGCAATATGAACTTCCTTTGGTAATTGTTTCTTATTTATCGAATGATAGGGCTTGTAGCTTGTTGAGTTCCAAAATGTATTTCCTACAATGAGAATTCAATACATGTACAAATAATTGTGGAAAAAATCCATGCTTGTTACACTGTGGAAAAGATCCATGCTTGTTACACTTATGAAAATACCAAAAATGATAACCACACATTCTGTTTCAGTTTTTAAATCTTTTTTTTTATCATAAATCGACCTTTTTTTTATTTTCATCAAATTAGCAAATCTCTAAGGACCTCCCTTCTTGTTTCAGTTTTATAAAGTCAAACCTTTGAGCTTTGGTATCAATATTTTTTTTCAAAAAATTATAAATACAACGAAATCATTTTTTCTTTATGTTTCTTTAAATAAAGAAAATCTTTTTTATCTATATGTTCATTTTCGATAGGTTCGTGGTTCTAATTTTCTTATCTTAAGGAAAACTGGTATCATGTATTAAAAAATTTTGGCAAATACAAATTCAAAATACAAGTTAAAATGTATTACTTAAAATTCTAACATTGTGTTTACTTGGTTTTTAGATAATCTTGCCGTGAAATCAGAGATATTCATGAAATAAAAATGCTTTTCGATGTTTTAAAGTTTAACTGGCTTCAGTTTTATTACTCTCCCTCTCTCTCTTTCTTTCTTTCTCTCTGGAGAATATTAAGTGAAATGATACGTCATTGAGACATACTCCACAAATTCAAAACAGGATAACTTTAAAATTAGAAAGTAATACCTTACGATAAATCGTGAATAAAATAAGAATATAAAAAAAATATAAAAAATAAATAAATAAATAAATAAACAAACAGAGTTGTATTAAATATAATATACTAAAGTTAGTTGACTGACTATAAGAGAAACTTCTTTTTTGTACTAATGAAAAAGCGCGGAAGGTAGTCGAGGTAGCAGAACACATATATTATTCTTTAAATTTACTGTTAAAAAATTTCTTCGATTTTACGAGATCTAACCAGTATCTCACTCGTAAAGAGTTATTGTCTTTGGTGGTTTTAGCTTTAGCCTTTTGGTTGGCATGGCATTTTTAATATTGCTCTTCAAATCTTTGGATTTTTGTTTCGGTTTTCAACATTTTAGACCTCAAGTACATCTGAATCGTCGTGAATCGATGAAATACGCACATCTTGTGCATCAAAGAATTCTTTAAATATTGCAACAATGTATAGATATGCCTTAAAACGTTCTTTCAGTGCCTGAAAACGAGTAAAACCTTTAATTACCCCACCACAGAGCATTAATAAAAATATTTTATTATACAGCTAGGACATGTTATGGTAACCATTCGTTTATAAAACGCAATGAACTGCGTATGTGTGTGATGGCAGAGGTGATTGATTTTTCTACTTGCACAAGATACAGATCAAGATGAAAATTCAACCATTTAGAGTCCGTGAAAGTTGGTGAAATTTTAATAACGAAAAAGTGCCGTCATATATATTATAAAAAAATAAAACCACACAATCCGCCAACATTCTTTCATCTCAAATTTTGTTTGTCGTTTCACCAGGATATCCTTATGTAATTTGCGTACTTGGCATCTTAGTCTGTTGTAATATGAGGTTTCGTCAGTGACTTTCAGACATTATTGTTAAGTTCTTGTGAACGTTAAGAATAAGAATATTTCTTTGATTGAAAATCCAGGAAATGGGTTATAATCTCCAACATACAAGAAACGACAAAACACAAACAAATCAAGAACTATCGTCAGGCAAGTATGAGTTCCATCAAGACTAAGGCTATTATTGAAGTAACTGATATAAATACTATAGTATAATCATTCAAATCAAACTTCAAAGTTATTTCCGTATCTTTTACCAAATTTGAGAGATCCTTAAATCCGGGGAAAACAAAACTGATAACTTTCTCGTTTAAGCCACCGCCCCCCTTTCCCAACTGATGGGGAGGGTGGGGAGTCATTAACATGACACATACGCAAGGTTTTGTCATGTTTTCGCAACTAATTTTTTATTTCGAAATGTTTTCTCCATAATCTAATTCATTGTTGAAATTCTTAAATGGTCCTTATTCATTCTAGATATTGTTTCAATGGAAAATAACGAAACGAATAAGAAACTAAACGAAAAAGAATGGAAAAAGCGAAATGGGAGAAACTACAAAAATATTTTACAACAGGAATCGAATCAATGAATTTGAACGAGACAGGACGGAGCATGAGAGTATTTTTACTAAAATTGATACACGTAGTGTTATGTACCGTGACAGTATGAGATACATGTATAAACTATTCCAAAAATATAATTAAAAATTGTATGGATTCTTTTTGGCTGTAACTTTTAAATGAAACAAAACATATTTTGTTTTTTTATAATACTTGGAGATATTTACAATATCATAAAATTTAGCATCCTCAAAACAAATGTTCAGTTAAGTCAGTAAAATATTTACACCCTTACATATATACTATTAAAAAGAAATATTACACATTGTTTGCTGAGTTTTACTTATATCTTTATATAAGAAATAGTATACATGCTTTGACACCTTTGTTATCGGTCCAGAAATTAAAGTGTTTTTGGGAATTATTCAAATTGATTTCAGTCAAAAAATATCACATTAAAATTGATTTTTTTTATAGTTTTAAAAAAAAAAAATCATCTCAAAGATACGAGATTTTCAATCAATAATTCTTAGTTCAAATATACTTTGATGAAATACATTGTCAAATAATTTCGTTTTGAATTCAATTCTTCAAAATGTCTGTCTCTTATAGCATGGAACTGTTGTCAAATTCAGTCTTCTCAACTGACAACGGATATTTTTCGGACTCTACTACTTAATGTAACAATAAATGTGCTAATAATGCAACTATTTTTTAATATACTCTCATTTCTTTAAAATGATCTATTTAAATCTTTTGTATTTTTTTTTTTTGGAATGTTGTATTTTAATATTTGTATATATACATAGTAAAGGTGTATAAAGTGAGGAAAATATTGAACACCGCTAGTTTTCCCTAGCTTATTTTCTTCAAGTTTTGACAAATATATAGAAAGAAAAATGGTTAGCTTCATTTAAAACAATTGACAATGATTTCCTATTTTGATATAAATTATGTTACATTTGGACATTTCAAAGGAAGACAGCGAGGGCGAAGATTTGAATGAAGTTATTATATCGAAGAAACTTGAACAAAAAACTAGTAGAAGCGTATTAGGAGTTGTGTTTCAGACCACCAAGTAAAAGCAATCACTTTTCAATCGATATGAACATAAACCTCTTGTTCATAAATTCAGCTTCATTGGCATGCTAAGCTGAACAAATATTTATTTTTTGACAGAAATATGTTCGATGTACAACCTTGGTCATTTCCTATTTTAACAACTAAGGCGTTTTGCAAGTTTAAAGGGATTCTCCACCTTACGGCTCTTTGTTTCTTTTCCTATCAATTACCAAAATTCTATTAGTCTTTCTGTTATCAAAATTATGAAATCTTTAATGTATAGTATTGTTAATTTGTCCTTCGAATGGTTCAGGTTCAAAGGAGAGTGTTAAGTATTATCTATAGTCATTTAAGGAGACTATTTTATTTGTCTTTTTATGTCAGAAGATATTATAAGTTATTGAATGTATAGTATGCTTTGTTGTTATGTTTATGTATTTTTGAGTAATGTAATGTTTTACGTAGGCTCATGGAGTGCTTGTTATAAAGAAAGAAATGAAAATAAAGATTAACTGAGTGCGAAGATCAAAAGCCTGCTATTTTATACTTTCCGATTCCATTTTAGAATTATTGTCTCAACAACATTTATGTCACATTTTAATTCAGTTCGTTGCTTTTCACACATCTTTTTTTACCTCCCTAATCTTTCAATTCATATTTGCCGGTATGCATATGAGGATTTCACAATGAAACTGAAACTTTGGGCATGAGATAAATTTGAATAAAGTTGATCGACATCATGCAAAAACTTTAAACGAAATTATAAAATACTAAAGTACTGCGGTAAATAAATTAATTGTAGAATAAGAAAATAACCAAGTAGCAAAATAAAACCCGTATTCAAACTTATACCAAATACAATCATTGTTAACATTTCTCAATTTGATTTCAGTGCAGTAGTACGGTCCAGTGGATTACTGATATTGGTGTACTTGTAGACTTTGTTTACAACATTTGGGTGTGAAATACCGTTTAAAATTAAGTATACTGCTTGTAATCAAGAATATATTGATCAGGTAATTATCTTTGGTATATTCATACATTTAAATAATAGCTATCAGATACAACGGATCATGGCAAACCGTTGAATTAATGGAGTTAGCATTTTCATGGAAAATTTGTGCATGGGTTTGAATCCCCAAGACAGAAAAGGAAAGAACAATTTGCCTCTGACAAACTGCACACTCTAAACTTACCCGTTCTTGTAGCGTGAATACTAGCATTTCAAATAAATTAGAATCTGCCCATATCGTAAAAATGATAAAGAGGATGAATCTCATTTCGTCATAAAATTTAAAGAGTTAGAACAGCTCAGAAATAATGTTTTTCTGATATTACTGCTGTTTTCCCGGTTTAATGATCTATCAGATATGGAAAAATTTACGAACAGTAATTATTTTGATGTCATGAAAATACATACGACAGGTATAAATGATATGTAATGCAAACGAAAGATACCGAAATACCTTTGATTATAATATAGTATTTCTATCTTTTACTTCGGTAATAGCCTCATTCGTGTTGGTAGACGACAGTGCTTGATTTCTTTGTGTTTTGTCTTTTCATGTTGTAGACTATGATGGTTTGTTGGATTTTCAATCAATAAATATTATTATTCGTCATGTTTATAAGAACTTAACATTCATTCATTCATTCATTCACATCTTTATTTCCTCTAAGTAGAGATTACAGAATAGATACATTTACATATAAAATATCATACAAGAACACAAGGAACAATTAAGAAGTATTCATACAAAATAATCTAAGAACAGAAAGAAAAAAAAATCATATACGTAATTTTAATAATACAATATACCAGTACGGCATGAGCATGTAATGCCACGAATCAGATGAATCATGCGGTTACGGATGACATAGCATGCACCACCATCACCCTCACTGCCGGGATCTATTGTACAAGGCAAGACACTGACAAATATGTGTGTGGAACAATTTGGTAAGTTCTACTTCTTCGTCTTTTTCCAAGGAAGTTGTTTGCACACGACCAAGCATTATCTGATAAAGTGTTTCGTCATCATAGTGAGAAAATTCGCAAAATAACTGCAGACTGAAGTTTTTTGTTATTATGTCCCACCAGACATCACGAAGTTGATGTGTGACAACACAATTGCAACATGCATGTACATACACGTCGTAGAACTGTCTATTGCAGATGTTGCAATTTCCTGGTGTAGAGTTCGGTATATCTGTCCATAATTTTGTTATAAAATAAGATCTTTGAATTTCAGTGAAAGTTTTTGAGTGTTTCCAGAAGGACACTATTTGTACGCATTTGTGTAGGTTACGAAATCTTTCAAAGTCACTATGAATCTGGATGCGGTCACTCCATTCCGACAATTGTTTAACGTCAACTGCATTTCTAACTACTGATTTCCACGTAAGCTTGTTTGGAAAATGACCATCAGAAATATAATCAACTAGATAATGTGTGAGTTCATATTTTGCTAGTATTTCGATAATATCTGGTATAAATCCGTCGTGTCTATGTTTATCATCAATTAGAAATGAAAAAAGTCTGGTGATGAAAATAGTTTTTGATAGACAACCTTGATCCAAATTACATAACTTTTGAAGAAACATAAGTTTTCGCTTGTCAATGAATGACTCTATTGGGTTCAGCCCTAGTATACTTTGGCACATATCAGAACGGGTTAATGTTCTCAAATCCAAAATACGCTTGACAATGAAGTGTTGAAATCTGTTAAGCGTAGTAATATCCTTTACTTTTAGATTTGACCACATTTCGCAACCATAAAGTACAGTTGGCAAGACAACAGTTTTATACAAGTTCGTAAGTACAGCAGTATTCGTTGTTTTCGTGGAAATACCATTCATAGCAAAAAATGCATTTCTACCCTTTCTACATGCATTTATAGTTCTATCGATTGACTTAAATTTAGAGTTCATATCAATACCCAAATGGGTGTAGTTCTCATCAACTGGAATACAGTCATTCCCGATACGCCATAGAAATCTTACATTGTCAGAGTTCTGATTGTTCGTAAATTGTAATATACTGGATTTACTGGCATTAAAGCAAAACCTCCACTTTCTTGAATATTCATAACAGATATCGAGCATCTTCTGCAAATGCAGTGGAGATGTACTAATACATGCTATGTCATCCGCAAGCGCAGGAGCACAACTATTAACACCAAAAATACCCGTGTTTCTACTGAAATTTTCTAACTCGCAGATTAGGTCGTTAATGAAAATAAGATACAATAAACCAGATAATACACCACCTTGGCGTATTCCTTCACATACAGGGAAAAAATCAGACTGACATTTATTAACAACTACTGCACTTTTTGTATCTATATAACAATCATTTATCAAAAACCAAATTCGCCCTTTAGCACCTAACTTGTGTAATTTGATCATTAACCCCTTCCTCCACACTGTATCAAAGGCCTTTCGGCTATCTAAGAATGCTACAAACACTTTACTAGAAAATTCTAAGTTATGATATATTGTTTCATGTAAGTTAAAAGAAGCAGTTGTACAACCTAACTTCCTTTGAAATCCTTGCTGTTGCCTATTAGGAAAATTCATGGGTTCTAAAACATGTGAACTTAATCTAGATTTAATGACATGCTCAAACAGTTTTAAAATACTTGAGAGAAGACTAATTGGACGATAGTTGTCAGGTGCTGATTTTGGTTTGTTGTTTCCCTTATACAGGGGAACAATGAGTCCATATTTCCAACTTTCTGGTATACGCCCAACATCTACCAATAGATTGAAAAATATAACGAGGCATTTCATCAACACATGCCCTCCATATAATAAATGTTCGTTCAAAATTCTATCATGACCGCCAGCTTTACGTCTCTTTAGTTGCTTATATATGTCAGCCAGTTCATCCTCTTTAATCTCACCCCCTGGTAAGTACTTTCCATGATCAGAATTGTCATTTAGTATATCATTGTAACTATTATCAATACACTGTTTCTCGTCATCCTTAAAGTCAGGATTTTCGCTATGCTTATACATGTCACGGTAAAATTCAGAAAAAGCATGCGCAACGGACTCAGGGGAATTACAAGTCATTTCATTATACACTATTTCTGGGTATACTCTTGATACAGACGGTTTGAATCGTTTAACTAGCTTCCAAAAAAGTCGAATGTCACATTCAGAAGCAACATTAATGTCATCATAAGTTTTCTGTATATATGATTCAAATGCTGATTGCTGTGTGTTTCTAAAGTCATGTTTAGCTCTCTTGTAATTACGATAAGACTCATGAATCATACCCCTCGGTCGACCATTTTGAATCCATAACTTACGCATATCACGTTCAAGTTTATGGGCACTCTTCACATTTTCATTCCAGTATGGTTTAGTATGGGGATTATAACTACATTTTGGAATTGTTTTCTCTGTTGCATCATGCAAGATTGTCACTAGCTTTTGGTAAATATTGTCAATATCTCTCGACCCCGAATTCATAATTTTAATCAACTCTGTAATCGGCTCTGTAATGACATTTAGGAGAATCGAGAAAGCATGCGAGGATATAGAATGTTAACGCATTGCGTGGTTTTCCTTTTTTTTCATAATGTATGAAATTGGTTTTTCTCGTATATTTGGCAACTAATTCAACATAATTTTACTCCTAAAACACAAAGACAACATGTTCCCGAATGGGAAAGTAAACTCGATTCATCTTCATTAAGTCCGCACATTGTATACTAAAATGGTATTAGATAAATTTAATATTATTGTATATTTATGGGGACATTTATTAAAACATTATGTTTTAAAAAAAATATTGCAACAGAAACTTGAAAAAAAATTTTAACTGTGACAAACTTTACTTTTCACTTTGACTTTAATTGTATGGAAACATGCATGTATTTAAGCTATGTAATTTGCATTTTTCATTCATCTGTTTTCAGAAATACTTTATTTTTGGTATGCCTACTTTAAGATTTTCCCAAACCATACATAAGTTATTGTTAGTTGGTTTATGTGTCGGATAAATATGTATTTATTTCGTGGAAAATCTCCGTATTATGTACATTTCCCTTTATATGTAATACTTTCCGCCAGGTTCATGTCAAAGTCTACACTAAACATTACAAGGGGGTGTAACTAGTCCTTTATTATGATACAGGTGTGCGGCCAACATTTTCGAGTCCCATCCTATACATATATTTCAGATTCCAAGAAAGGCTAACTTAATCATATATAAACTACTCTATTCCTGACACTTTCATATATTTTCTCACCTTATATTTTCACAAATAGTCCAATCCGAACTAAAGATCTTTACATGCAGAGGAAAAAAGGAGCATGACTTTCTACATCTTATCTACCCCAGTGAGCTTGAAATTAAGGATACTACAGATACACCAAAGTCCGCTTCATATTTGGATTTGTTTCTTGAAATAGACTATGAGGGACGTTTGAAGACAAAACTTTATGACAAACGTGATGACTTCAACTTTCCTATTGTTAATTTTCCCTTCTTAAGTAGCAATATACCAGCATCGCCTGCATATGGCGTCTACGTTTCTCAGCTTATCCGATTTTCAAGGGCATGCGTGAGTTACCCTGACTTTCGATAAAGAGGATTACTGCTGTCACAAAAGCTTCTTAACCAGGGTTTTATCAGGGATAAGTTGATGTCATCACTTAAGAAATTTTACGGTCGTCATCATGAATTGATTGACCATTACAGTGTTCCAATATCTAAGATGATGTTGGACCTGTTCCCACTGTCGTAACCTTTCATGTGCCTCCTACGATTTGTGACTTCCACCGGATTGACTTTGTTGAACTTCACGACGGGTGCCGTATACGGAGCAGGAACTGCTTACCCTTCCGGAGCACCTGGGTTCACTCCTGGTTTTTATAGGAGTTCGTGTTGTTCATTGTTTTTAGTTTTCTGTGTTTATTTGTTGTGCTTGTGGTTGTTCGTTTGTCTTCCCGGGTTTGTCTGTCCAATGGATTACGTTTTATTGATTGCTCCTTAGGTATATTTGTCCTTTTTATTAATCTGGAAATGTGATCTACTCATATATATTTATTTAAAACAGTATTCCATTTCCCATATTTTAAATGAGATAAATAGACCCTTTTGTGGCGCACTTATGTAGTTACCATTATATATGAAGTCACCCCCCGCCTCCCCCTTGTGAAACATTTTCGAAACGTAGAAGAATAATAAGACAGGGGAATTGCTGGAAGATGTGTATCAACGTTTTTGGACATTTAACATGTTTAATCCTAACAGTGAGTCCAAAAGTCATAAAAATCATAAATTAGTCATGTACATTGTACATATACAAAATAACATTATATATCTTTTATTACCAATAAGAAAAGAACATAAATCCCCATTAATTACCAACATGTTTCAATATACATAATACTAATCATGTATGTGTAGATAGAGAATGGCATCAGGAAAACAGCAAAATTATATTAAAACCAATAGTACATCTTCATTAAAGTTGTTTATTTTGTGTATTATTATTATTTTTTTTTTACTTCATTTTATAATGACGGATTCTGTTTAATTTGTTCGTTTAAGAAAAAGAACAAAGCAATATAACAGTTTCAATAATGTAAATGTTACCGAAATAGATAAAGAAACCGAAAATTCGATGTGTATAACTACTGGAACTGAAAATTCATTCATTCAAAGAAATTTTTAAATATTTAGTGAGTGTTTAGTTAGGAAAGGAATTAAAATTGTGATAAGCGAAATCGCCATTGGAGACTTTAAGAATAATGAGAGAATAAAACATTTATGTACACTGCATGTAATTTATGTATAGTTATAATAATTTTCTTCAAAATTAACATATAACCAAAACAAAAACAGTGTGTACACAGACATGTTAAATTTCTTTTGAGAAAGCAGTTGTGGATGCCGAAGAACATAAATGAAGGAAAACTGATTATTCTGAACGTTTTTTTTTTTTTTTTTTTGTTTTTTTTTTTTGGAAACACCCTATGGATCTGTTTTTAAGTTCTAAAGGACAGATTTTACACGATCTATACAGCATGCTGTTTTAAATAACAGAAGAAATTCGAGAAAGTATGCTTGGACTATCTGACTACTTTGCAAATTAAAGGTAAAATAATTTTATATTTACTATATCTAATATTAGTACCTTTGGATTGTTATTTTATAACTTCTTAATTTTATAAATGACAATAATCATTTTAAAAAACACTATCTTTTCTTTTTCTTTATTTTTTTACAATTCTAATATCTAATGTTTAGCTCTCAGTTTTATATATCTCACTTAGCAATAATTTAGTAAGTTCTCGTGTTAACGAGAATACTTAAGAATACAGAGGAAGTTGTAACCTAAGTTTAAGCGAGATCTCGAGACATACGTGATGTGGTAGCCATATTGGCGGAAGTTATGATTCATCTTTTCACGAGATCTCATTTTGATCGAGATTTACAGAACGAGATTACCCGAGATCTCGTGTTGAACGAGACTTCCGGTACTCCATTTTGTCCGCCATTTTGAAACGTCCTTATAATCAGCTCTTTCTACTACTGTACTGAACAATTAGACAATAGAAACGCAGTAGATGTCATTTACCTTGATTTACCAACGTTTACTAAATAAACTGCAAAGTTATGGTATATGCGGGAATATTTTAGGGTGGATTAGAGATTTTTTGGTAAATAGAAAACAAAAAGTAGTTATAAATGGTACAGGTTCACACTGGACAACATCAATAAGTGGAATTCCTCAAGGAAGCGTTCTAGAACCTATTTTATTTACAATCTTCATCAATGACTTACCTGATGTAGTTCAGAATATAGCAAAGTTATTTGCAGATGACACAAAAGTGTATGCAGTAGTAAATAAGAATGAAGAACAAAATAGCATACAGAAAGATATAAAAAAAAAGACCTATTGCAATGGTCAGATACTTGGCTCTTAAAATCCAATAGATTGAAATGTAAGCACGTACATCTAGGACACACAACCAATACTAAGTATAAAATGGGAGAAATTTAACCTAAGCAAGTAACTGAAGAAAAAGATCTAGGAATAATAATCAACGACAAGCTAAAATTTCAACACCACATCAATCAACAGACAATTATACAGAACGCTTAAAACATCTTGGATTGCCGTCACTTCAATACAGGAGACTAATAGCCGACATGGTTGAGACATACAAGATTCTAAACAACATTGATCAAGTACAACATGAGCGTATCTTTCCAAAAAAAAAACAAAAACAAAAACAAAAAAAATTGCAACTAGGGGTCACAAACGGAAAATGTATAAAAAGAACTGCAGAACCAACATCAGAAAAGAAAGCTTCTCACAAAGAATAGTGGATGTATTATGTGTATGGAATAACTTACCAAACCACATTATAGAAACAAAGACAGTCGATTCTTTCAAGAGCCAGTTGGACAATAATTGGAAAAATCTGCATATAAATTTCACACCATATGTCTACCAACTGAATGGTGAAATTAATACATTAAGAAGGTTCCCAGGGGCTATCCAGCCCCTATAGCTGACCTCGGAACTAGGTAAACCAGGTAAAATGTCTGTACCAAGTCACACTGCCCTGACTCTCTGTTGTTTCTATTTTGTTTTTAGTGCTCTTGTTATTTTTTTGTCTAGGGGTCTCCCAGGATGAGTCTCTCTATTGGATGGATTTAATTGATTTGTATGTTATTGTTGACCTTTACTGTTATCCATGCTGTTGTTAATTTACCAGAACTAACTAGGCCATTAGACCACCCATTCTACACGGTCTATAATCAGCACAATTGTCTTAAGTGAAGTCAAGAAATACCAAAGGGATATTCGAAGGAGGGAAAAATCGAAACAACTGACAAACTCCGGAGAACAACGAAGACAAGACTAAAACAATACATACACTACAATTAAAAACTAAAAACATATGAACAACATGGACCCCACCAAAGAAACGTGGTTAGACTCATGTGCTCCGGAAGAGTAAGCAGTCTCTGCTTCCTGCAGGACACCCGCCATGCTGCCCAAATCCGGTATGAGGAAAGGATAATATCAATGGAACAGGTTCATTTTATTTGGGGAACGGTTTTTTTCATACCTGTCAACCAAGTCATGATGACGTCCATAAAACTTTAATAAGGATGACTCCAATTAAGGAGCAACATACCCCTGTCTGAGCAACTTTTCTGTCAGGAGTCGGGCTCTGTCCAGGAAGTCAATGTATATATGTCACAAGCTCTGGAATAACGTATGAATTGTGAAATATATACTCCATACGCCGTCGCTTCTGGAATATTGCCGCTCACAAATGGGAAGTTGACGATTGGAAAGTCAAAGTCATCCCGTTTGTCGTAGAGTTTTGTATTCAACCTTCCTCTTGTGTCAATTTCGAGGTGAAGGTCAAGATAAGATGCAGACTGGGCAGTGTCTGTGGTATCCTTAATTTCGAGCTCATTGGGATAGATGAGATGTAAGAAATTCACAAAACGTGAATTGTTGAGTGATAAAACATGATCTATGTAGCGGAAGCTGAAATTAGAGGTACTGGCTAACTTCTGTTTTTCCTTATAAGAAGCCCGTGAAGGAAGTCTGCCTCATATGAGTAAAGGAACAAGTCGGCCAGGAGTGGCGCACAATTAGTACCCATAGGAATGCCAATTGTCTATTGGAAAACACTTCCACCAAACTGAACAAATATGTTGTCGATCAAAAATTCAATCATCATGACAATTTCGTCCTCTGTATATTTTTTGTTAGATTTAGAGTGGTTTTTAAAAAAGTATGATTTATCTCTACAAATGACCAGGTATGTGTATATGCTGTTGCCATTTTTATTTTGAAAGCATCGATGGATTATAGATCTTTCAACTTCTCCTTCAGTTGTGAATTAGGAATGGTGGTATAGAGGGTAGAGATATTAAATGTTTTTATGCCGTTACAGACTGAAATGGACCGAGATCTTAAAATATCCTTTAAGTCTTTGGAGTTCATTAATATCCACATTTGATTGATACCACTTCTTGAATAGCTTGTCTCACAATAACTTTGGGGGCCCGTTTTGATAGCTGTTAAAATAGAAGTTAGAAGTTGAGACAATGGTTTGGAGGAACACTTGGCAGATCCAGCTATAAAGCCTTGTTTGTATGGACACTTATGTAACTTGGGTATCCAGTACAAAGTAAGAAGATCACTATCATCATCTTTGATGGAAAAACCAAATGACGATAAGACCGATCTATGATTGTCGGTTATTTCTTCCTTTGAAAGTGTAGTAGCTTAATAGGTAGGATTGCCAAGTGAACTAATAATTCCTAGTTCATTAATCAAGCATTGAATATAGTAGCTTTTGCATACAAAAACGATGTTATTAGGGGCCTTGTCTGCAGGAACAACAACATATTTGTCATGAATGGCGGACAATGTCTTGGCAGCATCAGGGTTTGCTGAAGACTGATGTTCCTTTTTTACTCATAGACCTTCTAAGTTTATCAATTTGGACTTAAATCAACGATCTCACATTTTTTTTCAGGGTTTTTGTTACGTTAACATTTACAATATGTCCCCTTTCATGTTTGACACACATACAATGTATAATCATTGGAATGAGCTCAACTTTTTTGCCTATTTCAATGACCGTCGTTATTCTTGACGCATATTGCTCCCCGGGCGCACTGTTATATAGATACACAGTGATGCTCGTCTCGTGATATCTTTGTAAAACCTTGCTCAGCTCTCGGTGCTTATAACTACTTGTTGTTTTCTTTTCGCCATTGGATAATTAGAATTTAAATATTGGGAATAGGGAGAAATATAATTAAGGCACGGATTCAGACAGGAGGGCACCCGGCGCGCGCCCCCTAAAAAAGCCACATAAAATCGTCCAAAACATTTTTCGCCTTGCTCCAGTCGTGCGCTTTATCAATCATTACCAAAACTTCAGCCCGGACCCCCCTAACGTCAAATCCTGGATCCACGCATGAATACCTATATACTCTTGTTATGAACTGCTATAAGAGCAAACCTTGGGCGTTGTGAACCTCAATTGTCTTAAAACTTATGAATGAAAAAAGATACTTGTAAAAGTTCCTAAATTTGTTTTGGTGCACAGGATGTGCACATTTCATCAATTTACGACTCATCAGTTGCGTTCAACATGACCAAGGCCTAAAATGTTGAAACCCAAAACAACAATTCAAAGAATTCCAAAATGCCCAAAGGGGGTAAAGTCATAATTATCTAAGGACAGAGATATGCACGAGGCAGATACTCCTTAGTTTTTCACAAATATTACAATTTTGGAACATTAAATTTTAAGTACAGTGTCGGGCTAGTATCGAAATACTAGCAACTGAGATATGGGCATACCCTCGGGGACGTGAACTCCTCCAGCTGCGGCATTGATACCAGTTTTGATTGACAGGATGAGCACATTTCGTCGATTTACGGCTCATCAGTTGCTCCCAAGGCCTAAAATGTTTAAAACCAAACGTTACAGCAATAGAATAAGCTGTTTTGTTTCATCTGGTTGACAAAATAACTTATACTGCTAAAAAATAATTTCACGTCTATCAAAAACTATTTCTGACATCTTATTTACTTAGGAAACAATAGAAAATGTAGAATTCGCAATTAAAAGCTATGTTTTAACATTGACTAATATTTCCTTTTTCTCTTCTGTAGATTGCTTTGTATGTAGCGTTTGTGCCAGAACTGTTTATTTTTCAACGTATAAAGACATTAATTAGGGTAGTCTCTGATGTAACAGCTGAACTTCTTTGAACTCCTGACTTAAAAATTAAACAATAAACAATAATATGCTGTTAATAGCTGCCGGTAGATTACCCTAATTATGTGTTGAGTTTTAATATATCAATAAATTATGTTCGTTTCAGCTTTGCGAAATAGGGTATAATTATCGTTTAGAGTATGTCTTGATGAATGTTTACGCTTTTCGTCAATAAAACTTTTATCTCTCGACTATACACAGGCTACCAGGTATATATTGTGAGAATTGTTCTTGTCGGTTCAAGAATAGATACATAAAATTCAGTTTTTGCAGAGATGCAGCAAATTCAAATTTATAAAGTCTTTCGATCGTTTGACCTACGAAGGGTTTTATTATTTCAAACATTTTATTGGGATTAAAACTAATATGATTGGATAACAGGCTAGGCCCATGTTCATCCCCTCAAAATACAAGATGGAGGAGATAAGGCATGTAAATAATATATATACAAGCACAATGACACTCAAGCATGTCATCAGAAAATTATCAAGAAAAAAAATATAAAAAAACAACATACAACATGATAGGGTAGGACTTGAAATATCTTTATGCTATTTGAATTAAAATTTTAATAGGATAATATTTATATATTGTTGTATTCTTAAAAAAAAATTGTTTCTTCTAACATGCTCTATAGTTTTAATACAGTTGAGTTCATTATTATAAAACCCTTTTATTTCAAAATTCTGAAATCTTTTCTCAAGAAAATACTCCATATGTTCTCCTTTTAAATTACATTTTTTATTATACCTCAGTATGTTTTTTTCTATATAAAAATTAAGACAATAACTTTACTATTTTGTGTGTGTTTCTAAACTTGAAACTTACCAATCAATAGTTTCCATTATTATTGAAAGTGTTTTTCGGTATATTAAAACGCTTACTGACTGCATATTCGGGGAATAGTAAGTTCAGTATCCCCTCTATACCAAGTATTGCCCTCGGCTACGCCTCGGGGCAATAGTTGGTACCAGTCGGGGACAATAAACTTACTATTCCCCAGTTAATAAGTATATTAACTGTGTATAGATCTAAGCGTTAATCATTGTTAATGTTTCAGCTAGCCCAAAACAAAAAGGAAAAGCCTCACTCTTTTCTGTATATGCTCCCCTAGTGCCCTTTAAAAGCCCCCGCCCCCTCTTTCCTTTAAATTATAAGAATGAAAATTATCATGAAAAATTGTATTGATGACTATGAGTGGCCGTTCATGTCATTTGCGCGATAATATACCTGTATATAATTATATACGCGTATATTACCAACATATACGCGTATTTTGCTGCTATATACGCGTATATTGTCGTTATATACGTGTATATTGTTGTTTTATACGCGTATATTGTTAAAATATACGCGTTGATAAACGCGTTTATACTTTATTCCAATTTATTTGTTATATACTCGTATCAATACACAATATACGCGTATATATACACGTAAATATACGCGTATTAAATCATAATATACGCGTTATTACACATTCATTTGTCTTATTGTTTTAACCAATGAAAATTGCGTTTTTAAACTGGTTTGCTTATGACGAATATGGCGGGGACTACTATTTCAAGAAACGAAACGAAACAACACAGAAACGAAACTAAACGAAACGAAACCATTTCGTTTCTTATTTTAGTAATTTCCCATAGACAATTACTATTTCAAGGAACAAAACTGTTTCTTTTCGTTTCTTTTCGTTTCTTGGTTTAGTAATCAAAATCGTGCTGTTTTTTGATTTAGTAATTAAAAAAAAAATGTTCTTGCATTTATACATGTATGTATGCCATGTATATGTATATATATTTGTGTGTGTGTGTCTATGATTGTTTATATATCCGTCTTTGCTTGTTTGTTAAGTTTTTATAACATTTTTTTTTTCACTTTTAGACCCGGCCCATGTAGGTACGATACATTTTTAATCCCGTACAGATGAATGGTTTGTAGTTTTTCAAGGGTACAGAAATTGCTGTTTTAACAATACAATTAGACAAAAAATTGTCGCATATATATATATATATATATATATATATATCCGATGCCATTAAAACAATCCGTTATATTGACTTGCTTTCTTTACAGTCGGTATATGGAAAAAAAATCACGGGAACATTTTTAATTATATTAATTTGGTTTATTTAAGGATTGATTTCGGTTCATGTAAACTCAACGACGTTGTTCCATTTGTGTAACTCGGGTGGCGGGTTATGCATAAGTGTTTGTACCAGAACATATGCGTATTGTGACCGTACGCGTACGGTCCGTACCATACGAGTATTTTTCTGAAATAGGCTTACGGTCGGACCGTACGTGTATGGTCTGGGTATAGGTTTGACACCTTTTACACAGACCATACATGAATCGTTAATTCTGAAGTTTTCTGTTATCATGGCCAATTCGACGTGTTTTTGTAAATGAAATTGCGTACATTAAAAAACTATCTCTTTTCGAAAAGCTAAACAAAGAAGCAATTAATTGAAAATAAAAAGAAAGTTGTCTAAAGATCATTATATAGTTGATTGCAATCAAATAATATATATATACGATTCTTTTCACAGAATTTCACGGTATTTTATGCAAGACACTTTCTTTATATTCTCCAACACCATAAGCGAGTTTTAAACAGAATATTCTATATATGATCAGTATTTTTTTGTGGAAAAGGTTACCATTTCTAATCATGTTTTCGAAATACCTGAAGGGTCTAGAATAATTATATGGTCTGACTCGACAGCCCTGATCGTATGCGTATACTCATATATGGTACGGAACATACTCGTATGGTTTGGAACATGTATACAACGTCATTGGCGGGACATCAATAAGTTTAGTTTGAATGAACCGAACAAAACATCATGACTAATCCTCACAATTTATTTCAGAAACTTTTTTCTAAATATCGCCGGCGCCCTATGTAGATCTTCTCAATGGCTTAATTCAAAAGGACAATGGGCTAAAGTAAAAAAAAGAAAAAGTTTGTATTTTAAAGATAGCCGTTACTATAATGAAGGTTATTTTGAAGGAATTTATCAATGTGTAAACTCGAGCGATTCACTCACAAACTAAATAAAGTCCAAAGGACTTAATGCTAGAGTTTTTTTTTAGTGATGAGCCCGAGTTTACACATTGATAAATTCCGTAAAAATAACCTTTATTCCTTATAATTCAAAAGTAATGTAGAAATATGGCGTTTTCTTTTTAAGGATTGACTTTAATTTTTTTCCAGTCTATGAAGAAATAACCTCAATCATGTGGTGCACAATAAATAACCCACCTAGCGGGTTATTTGAAAGTGTGCACCATGTGCATTGAGGTTATTTCGAATAGACTGAAAAAAATTACAGTCAATCCTTAAATAGAAAACGCCATATTTCTGCATAACTTTTGAATTATATATTTCTGAATAGACTGAAACAAAAATGCAAAATACAACAAATACAAAAAGCTTTATCATATCATGCATAATACATACAGATAAAACACAATGGCAGACATACAAATAAGACACAATGACAGACATACATTGAAATAAATGAAACATGTAACATATTCATGCAATAGCTACAAGCACAAGGATATGAAGCATACACAAAGCATGGATAGCACTGTTTAAAAGCATATTACATCTAAAAATAAGAGTAAATTTAACAGAAGACATTGCAGTGGCATGAGCTGCCATTCCAGGACTTTATTAAATTTTTGAATTGATTAAATGAAGCTCGTGTTCTACAGTGGTTTGGCAACTCATTCCACAGTTTAGCACCAGCATAGCGAAAATATTTGAGACCATAGGGAATTTCTGTTAAGTTGTCATACCTGAAACAATAATTAGTGTCTTTAATTTTAACCAGATCATGTAAATAGGAAGGACTTTCTTTATATAAAATTGTGTATACCTCAATTGCCATAGTTCTTAATAATCGTACCTTTAAAGAAGGAAGTTTTGATTTGATTAAAAGGTTTTCATATGAACTTTAATGATCATTGTATATAAATCTTAAAGCACGCTCTTGAATTTTGTCAATTTTATTTGTATTTGCCTCACTACAAAAATGCCGGGAAAGGCGACAAAAATTAGTTTGACACAATAAAAGAATGATAGATAGTTAATTTACCTAGTCTTTTAAAATAATTTCCTAATCTTTTCAACACATTTAATTTCCTCGAGGCTTTCTTACATATATTAGAAATATGAGATTTAAGTTTAAGTTCAAAATCAATTGTCACCCCTAATAATTTAACCTCTTCCTCACATTTAATTTTATTTCCTGCTAAGTTAAAAGAAACATATTTTATTCATAGATTTTTTGCCAATAGCTATAGCTTGAACTTTATCAGTGTTAGCTTTCATTTGATTACATGCAAACCAGTTAATCAAAGCAAGACTGTCAATCCTTATAATTTAATTCCAATGGTTGTTTTTGACGTCTAAAACGTCGGGATTCCTTTTAATGATGTCATAGTAGAAAAGAAAATTTAGTCTATGATATGATAGACGAAAAAAAAAAAAATTGACCAAAAAAAATGACGCGTTACATCCAATATTAAATTATTTGAAATTAACATTTCCCTCATGCACTAAATTGCATGCGTACGTATTCATACGCACGACGTCATGAAAGTAATTTATCTTAACCAGGGTTTTATCATGGATACCCACTTGTCATCACTTAGGAAATTTTACGGTCGTCATCACGAATTGATTGACCATTACAGTGTGCCATTATCTAAGATGATGTTGGACCTGTTCCCACTGTCGTAACCTTTCATGTGCCTCCACCGATTTGTGACTTCCTCCAGATTGACTTTGTTGAACTTCACGACGGGTGCCGTATACGGAGCAGGAACTGCTTACCCTTCCGGAGCACCTGGGTTCACTCCTGGTTTTTATAGGGGTTCGTGTTGTTCATTGTTTTTTAGTTTTCTGTGTTTATTTGTTGTGCTTGTGGTTGTTCATTTGTCTTCCCGGGTTGTCTGTCCAATGGATTACGTTTTTTTATTGCTCCATAGGTATATTTGTTCTTTTTATTAGGTTAAACTTTTTACCGGAATTTGCTGTTAGCCAATGGAATATTACTGCATTTGATGTTTTGAAAACAACATTGGAATTATTTCCAAATAAACCCATTGATGTTTTCACACTTGAGCATAACCCGCCAATGACGTTGTATGTGAAGTTCCAGACCATGATGAGTATACCGACCATATAATTATTATAGACCGTTCAGGTATTCGAAAATATCAATATCAATATCAACATTTTATTTCCAATCAAAGGGCCCTAAAAGGGCAATAAGTATTAAGGATACAACATACAAGACAAAAAGGAGGGATAGAGCATTCATTGATAGAGTTCGCAATATTTAAACCACACGTAGCATATTTTTTGTGACACAAGTATTTTTCAAAATAAATATAATATTGATATGATGGTATGGAAACAAGGGCATATTATCATTCAAAAACCTGGG
The DNA here is from genome assembly GCA_028015205.1 of Mytilisepta virgata. Classification (NCBI taxonomy): domain Eukaryota; kingdom Metazoa; phylum Mollusca; class Bivalvia; order Mytilida; family Mytilidae; genus Mytilisepta; species Mytilisepta virgata. The sequence goes on along the minus strand of CM051520.1, from coordinate 16,017,397 downwards.
AACAGCGTATAAAATTTCTTGATCCTCACATTTTAGAATCCCACAATTTTTTTCAACTTCATGGTAAGAGCAATTTTTACAAATTCTTTCATGGCGTGGTGTTTTATTGTAGCGCCCAGTTTCAATAAGAAGTCTGTGAGCTGATATTCTAAATCTACAAAGGGACTTTCTAAATTCATTTTTTTTTATGATAGAAAGATAATTTTCAAATCTAAAGTTTATTTTGTTTTGATATTAATATAACTGGGTAATTTGCCATCTTTAAATAATTGACTTGTTTTTACCCAATCTGTCATATACTTTTCATAAAGACCCTTTCTTATAAAAAAAAGAATTTACTCTTACTCTGAATTATCCGAAAATATGATTAGAAATAGTAACCTCTTCCAATAAAAATACTTATCATATATAGAATATTCTGTTTAAAACTCGCTTATGGTGTTGGAGAATATAAGGAAAGTGTTATGTATAAAATACCGTGAAATTCTGTGAAAAGAATCGTATATATATATTATTTGATTGCGATCAACTATATAATGATCTTTAAACAATTTTCTTTTTGTTTTCAATTAATTGCTTCTTTGTTTAACTTTTCGAAAAGAGATAGTTTTTTAATGTACGCAATTTCATTTACAATAATACGTCGAATTGGCCATGATGACAGAAAACTTCAGAATTAACGGTTCATGTATTGTCTGTGTTAAAGGTGTCAAACCTATACCCAGACCATACCCGTACGGTCAGACCGTAAGCCTATTTCAGAAAAATACTCGTATGGTCCGGACCGTATGCGTACGATCACAATACGCATATGTTCTGGAACAAACATTAATGCATAACCCACCACCCGAGTTACACAAATGGAACAACGTCGTTGAGTTGTCATGAACCGATATCAATCCTTAAATAAACCAAATTAATATAATTTAAAATGTTCCCGTGAATTTTTTTCTATATACCGACTTTAAAGTAAGCAAGTCAATATAACGGATTGTTTTAATGGCATCGGATATATATATATATATATATATATATATATATATATATATATATATATATATATATATATATATATATATATGCGACAATTTTTTGTCTAATTGTATTGTTAAAACAGCAATTTCTGTACTCTTGAAAAACTACAAACCATTCATCTGTACGGAATTAAAAATGTATCGTACCTACATGGGCCGGGTCTAAAAGTGAAAAAAAATGTTATAAAAACTTAACAAACAAGCAAAGGCGGATATATAAACAATCATAGACACACACACACAAATATATATACATATACATGGCATACATACATGTATAAATGCAAGAACATTTTTTTTTAATTACTAAAACAAAAAACAGCACGATTTTGATTACTAAACCAAGAAACGAAAAGAAACGAAAAGAAACAGTTTTGTTCCTTGAAATAGTAATTGTCTATGGGAAATTACTAAAATAAGAAACGAAATGGTTTCGTTTCGTTTAGTTTCGTTTCTGTGTTGTTTCGTTTCGTTTCTTGAAATAGTAGTCCCCGCCATATTCGTCATAAGCAAACCAGTTTAAAAACGCAATTTTCATTGGTTAAAACAATAAGACAAATGAATGGGAAATAACGCGTATATTATGATTTAATACGCGTATATTTACGTGTATATATACGCGTATATTGTGTATTGATACGAGTATATAACAAATAAATTGGAATAAAGTATAAACGCGTTTATCAACGCGTATATTTTAACAATATACGCGTATAAAACAACAATATACGCGTATATAGCAGCAAAATACGCATATACATACGCGTATATAATTATATACGCGCATATTATCGCGCAAATGACATGAACGGCCACTCATAGATGACTGCGCCGAATGTAAATATTTAACCACATTATGTTTTATCACATCTATACCAATTGTAACAGTGTGGAATATGCTGAAATAATAAATCACATTGTTGTTAGGCAAATATATCAAAATTGTAGACTGATGTAACAGCTGAACTTGTTTGAACTCCTGAATTAAATTGCAACAATTCCAGGGCATTTAGTACTTACAAGCTATTAATTGTCACAATCAGAATTATTGTCACATTGTATAATATTTTATTGATGCATTATGTAAAATGTTATTGATGCTGACGGTATTGTTTACCTAATCCACAATTAAGGATGATCGCTGGTCTAATAGGAAATAAATATGATTTGAAATAGGTGTTTTAGTTTGAGAGAACATATGAATAGTAAACAAATAAGCAAGAAAAAAAATATAGGTTCGTGTGCTCATTTAATGGTTATAAGGCCTTGAAAATTTGCAGGAAATGGGTTTTTCTTTATTAGATTGGACGGCACATAATTTAGATAGCAGGGTCAGAATGTGCTCGTTTTAACTGTAAAACTAGCTAAGTCTCTCATAGTTGCAGGTCGGATACTGTCGCTCTACTAAACTAAAAAGTCTGAAATAACACTCCCATGACGGGTTTAATACTATCTTTTCATATAGAGTTGAATAGAAATCGACAGTATTCGTGAGAGGTCAATTTTTACAGAATTGCACATAATTTCATATTTGTAGCCCTTCTTAGGTAACTATGACTACAAGAGACAGTATGTAATACATAATATCAATGAGGTAGAAGTATAAAATTCAATAAACAATAAAATGTTTGGGTGACAGCAAACCGAATTTTTTTTCTTTGCTGTTTGGAGACGCTCGTCCATCCTTCGATTCAAATGACCAAGTCTGTACTTTCACAAATTTTTCGTTGAAAGATCCCGTTAAAAAATAGCGCATGTTATAGTACATTTTATGTTCACCAGCAGTGCTCAAGGCTAAAATGTAGAACTCCGAAACGATAGGTTAATCCAGAAATGCAACATATATTCAAACCCTTAAATGGCCAAAAACACATAAATCCCCCCAAAAAACTATATTATGACAGAGGTACACATGAGGTAGTTACTCCTTAGTGTCCAAAGGTCTAAAATATTTTATAACTGTAAATGTTCAGTCTAGTACACTGTCCCAGTGATCAAAATGATTTAAAAGACATACTCCTATTATAATTAAGGAGAGGAATAAAATATTCAGACAGTGATCAAAATGGCTATATATAGTAACTGGTATTACCACAACCTGCATGTGTAGCTAATAAGAGAACAGAAGATTCTGTCACAGCGATCAAACTGGCTAAACTGATCACCCTAACCTATCTCTATTGAACTCCATGACAACATACCTTTAAACCCTTTATACATGTTATAGAAGTGTTATTTCTGATTTAGATAAACAGAACGACAGTATTGGACCAGCAGCTATGCGAGCCTTAGCTAGTTCTACAGTTGAACCGAGCATATTTGGACGCTGCTATTTAAATTATGTACCATCCAACCAATACATGTTATCAGTCATGATCATCTGGTGGGAAGTCACACTGTATACTGTATAGACCTTTATAATGGGTCAGGATAGATAATGCGGGAGGGGGGGGGGAAGGCGGGTAGCCGTAAAACTGGTTTAACCTCACCAGCGCAAGTATACGAAGTCAGACAATCCTAGCTGTCTCTGCTGTTTCTATGTAAGTGTTTGTGCTCTTTTATGTTAACTTTTTGTCTATGGTTCTGTCCTTTGGACGTGGTTAATTGATTGGTATGTCATTGTTGACCTTTCCGTTTTGTTTTTTATTTACAAATATTTGATATTACGGTTCAATATTAAACCGACATTATAATAAAAGGCGAATTCTACGTGTAAAAGTCATGTATCACTTTTGCAACTAGAGGCCCAGAGGGCTGAGTCTTTATCGCTCACCTGGCATAAAAGCCATTTTTATTGATGTATCTCAAAGAGAGAATTCACCTCTCCCAATTAGATGCTTTCTGTCAAGTTTCCTTCTATTTGGCCAGGCGACTTCAGAGGAGAAGATTTTTTTTATATCAGCCAATCAGAAACAAGAAATGCTCATGGCGGCCATATTTGTATTCCGATCGGGACAAAATGAGGAAACTTTATAAAGACCCTGTCAGGTTTCGTTCCATTTGGGCAAGCGATTTTAGAGGAGAAGATTTTTTTATATTAGCCAATCAGAAACAAGAACTGCCAATGGTGACCATATATGTATTCCAATCGGAATGAAATAAAGAAATTTTGTAAAGAACCTCCCCGATAGATGCTTCATGTCAAGTTTCGTTCCATTTGGCAAAGCAGTTTCTAAGAAGAAGATTATCAACCAATGAGAAACAAGAATTGCCTATGGTGGCCATGTCTTTTGCCCGATCGGGACGAAATGAGGAAACTTTGTAAATAACCTCCCATAGATGCTTTCCGTCAAGTTTCGTTCCATTGGCCAAGCGATTTCATGCAGAGGAGAAGATTTTTTTATATCAACCAATCAGAAACAAGAACTGCCCATGGCGGCCATATTTGTAGTCCGATCGGGATGAAAGGAGGAAATAAATGATCTCCCATATATACTTCCGGTCAAATTTTGTTCTATTTGGCCCAGCAGTTACAGAGGAGAAGTTTTTTAAAACTCAGCCAATCAGAAACAACAATTGCCCATGGCTGCCATGTTTGTTGTCCGAGATGGATGAAATGTGCAATATTTATAAAGGACCTTACATAGATGCTTCCTGCCAAATTTAATTCTATTTGGCCCAGTGGTTTCAGAGGAGAAGATTAAAATATGAAAAGTTAACGGACGATGGATAGTGAACTTAAAATGAGTTGTAAATTCCTATACGAGACCAGACGACTGTCCTCTACGCGAAGATTCATTGTGAGATTTTCGGGCAAAGTATGAGACTATTGTACATTATATTACATGTTATTGCCGTGTGTAAATGTTTGATTGACCCTACAGCAGGGTCATTCGACAACACTGTATATTAAGTGATTGCTATTTAACAAAGAATTCCGCTAACAGGACCCTCTTGAACTTATAGAGAGGTTGGATGTACACCTGAAAATGAAAAACTGATTTCAAATTAAATATCGGCAATAATTGTCAATAGGCAGAAGAACAGACTGACCTTAAAATTTATATAATGATTATTGTTCGATATCATAGCAGACATGTAATATACTAATAAAAATACAAAAATCCAATTATCCAATAAATTAATAGCAATGACCATCGTCTGTATTCCAATATAAGATTATATTTATAGTAGAAAACTTTATCTGTCTTATTATCGCACGTGATCGTTGTATGGTCATCACAGTAAAAGACAGTGGGAAAAGCTCATTGAAACGTCAAGGCGTCAGTACCTACGCCGTAGGAGTTCAGCAGGTTCAGATTACATTTGCCTTAGTTGTACGTTTTCTTAACAATCTACTTTCCTGAAAACATTTCAACATTGAAAATAACGTCTGAAGAAAACACAGAAACAGTTTTTATTGAAATTTTATAAGAAAATAAAATTCCCTGGCGCCACTTTTGATGGACAGGATGTGCACATTTCGTCGCTTTATTGGATTCATCAGTTGTGCTCAAGGCCTATTTAAAATGTTGAAAGCCAATACACTTACACAAAACATTGAAATACTCCTTATTTTTCAATAAATTTAACATTTTTATAAGAGTAAATTTGAAATATCAATTTCACGCTTGAATTTAAATGCTAGCAACTGAGCTAGAGATACCCTCGGTGATTTGCCGTCCACCAGCTGAGGTATTGACTCGACTGTAATAATAAAATTCATTGATTCCAACTTTGGTATACAAGATGTGTACATTTCTTCTGTTTACAACCCATCAGTTAGTCCCATGTCGTCAAATGTTTAAAGCCGAAACAATAATTCACAACTTTGAAAAGCAAATTTAAATTCCAAAATGACCAGAGTGTAAAACCAAACCATCTAAGGACAAAACTATGCACGAAGAAGATATACCTTATTTTTCAGAAATGTTATAAAAAAAATTATAAGACATTTTAAGATATGTCCGAAAAGCCAGTTGCAGCTTATATGAGAGTACTTGTAGTCTGGACTCATAATAAACATATAGTGTCTGTTGGAGTAATCAAGTACAGAATATTAAATTCAACTGTAGTCAAAAATTGATTGACTACTATGATTTCATAATATTGCGAATACCTTGATATATTTTATCTGTCGTAGCTCCTTTTGGTTCTATACCAAAATATGTACATGTATTACAAGTGTGACTTAAGAAGCACGATGGGTGCCGAATACGTAATAGTAATAATAAATCTTACAGTAATAAAGTAGCATAATTTTATTAGAATCATTGATAAAAAAAAATAAAACAGACAATATGACTGACAAAATAGGAACGGAACAAATCCTGTACTACCGAATTAAACGGATAACAAGAAAGGTCAACAATGACATACCACCGTTCAGTCAACATACCTGCGAAGCACAAAACACAAACACAGGAAATCAAACTTTTAGATATACATATATTTCATAATTTTTGGGGATGTTTTCACATTGACGCACTCAAAATGGTCGATCGTGTTCACACTTATCAATAGTCGATCATCTTCACACTTATCAATAGTCGATCATCTTCACACTTATCAATAGTCGATCATCTTCACACTTATCAATGGCAATTGTAATAACAATGATAAAATACAAATAAAAATTCGACTTAATAAAAAAAAACAATACATTAACAAAAACACACAAAAACAAAAAAAGCTAAAACGGAAAAGTTAATTTAAACATTAACACAACCTTGCAATTCTGAGGAAGTTAATTTAAACATTAACACAACCTTGCAATTCTGAGGCTCTCTTGCTTTATTAATTGTATTACAGCAATCATGCTGATAATTCACGAAACTTTACCGACTTTTAACATGAACTGGCGTCACTTTCCAAATGTGTAACTAGATCTTCCACCATTCATTACGAATGGTCTTTTTCCAATATTTGATTTGTAGTTACCACTGGTAGTAAGATGTCTTTTTATTGGATGGAAAGGTAAATTCATGATGTCGTATTTACCATAGTTTCCGTCAGTTACTGCATCTATTTCTCCGGTGTTCATGTCGGTGTTGTAATCTTTATTTGCCTCGTCCTGAGCTACTCGGTAATTCAATTCATTTGGATTCCTTCTCTTTCTAAATCTTTCAGGTATAAATGGAGACTGATCAACGTTTGACATTGCTTTTTGTCTTAGTTTGTCAAAGTGGTAATCATGTCTAAATGTAAAATATCGCTCATTATAATAATCTTGTATGCTGTGGTCACGCCTTCCAAGGTTCATCACAAAAGGTCGTTTTTCTATTATGTCAAGAGGTTTGTTTGTTTCCATTGTATTATATTCGTTTTCAAATCTAAAGCCGTCACCAGTGGTAGGTCTCCATAAACCTCTGATAAACATTGGTCGTTTAAGTTTCCCATTGTAAGGCTTCTTATGTATTGAATAGTATTTGTCTGCGTAATTAGGCGAAGATTTTTCCCTCAAACTATCTTCTATGTCAAAGACGTTGATATTATCGGCAGGTGGTTTTGGTGGACTATCAGGTAGGTCACCCATCTGTGTGGTTGCCTGATCATGGTTCCATTGATTTCGTTTTCCAAACCTGAAACCACTTCCAACAAACATTGGATGTTGTCTGATTGTCGGTTCATGTTTGAAAGGTATTTTTCTCAGTCGGTTGAAACCTCCACCCATTATGAATGGTCTTTTGGAAACGCGACTTTCATTGTCTAAGTCAATAACTTCATGGTCACGCGAAGGACTACTGTCTTTGATATGTTTTAAATTAGAAAAAGGTGCCCTGTCTTTGCCATACCACTCTTCATCAAAATATTCCAATAAGTTATCGGCGCTTGGAATATAATTATCATTGTGGCTATACTTTCCAAAATTACCAAACATAAAAGGTCGTTTCTCTTCGTCAATAGAATTTCGGTTATTTAAAGTGCGTTTTCCAAATTTATATTGTCCTCCGCCTAACACAAATGGTCTTTTTCTTTCATCGGTAAAGTCCTCCTCATTTAAAAGACGTTTACCCAGTCTATATCCACCTCCTAACACGAATGGACGCTTCTTGGCTTCAGAGAGATAATCACCGCCAGATGAGCGTTTACCAAATCTATACCCACCTCCTAACACGAATGGGCGCTTCCTTGTATTGAAGAAATCGGTATCGTCAAATGATCGTTTGCCAAATTTATATCCGCCTCCCATAACGAATGGGCGCTTTTTCGCCTCAAGGAGATCTTCGTCTTGCATTGACCGTTTACCAAAACTATATCCTCCGCCTAATACAAATGGGCGCTTCCTTGTATTGACGAAATCGGTATCGTCAAATGATCGTTTGCCAAATTTATATCCGCCTCCCATAACGAATGGGCGCTTTTTCGCCTCAAAAATATCTTCGTCTTGCATTGACCGTTTACCAAAACTATATCCTCCACCTAATACAAATGGGCGCTTCTTTTCATGAAATAAGTCTTCGTTCTTCAAATCATTATCCCCCAAAGCTCTATAGTGTTCTCTATCATCTGTGAGAAAATTTTCATTGGCACTACTTTGTCTTTTGCCAAAGTTGTATCCCCCATTCATTACAAAAGGCTTCTTTTCCTTCTTGTCTTTGTCTCTGTTGTGTTCATCCTGCTCTTCATTCTTTACATTACTTATATTATCCGTTTCTTGGCTCAGATAAGTCTCAAACTGACGTAAAGCGTTTTTAAAATCGTCACTGTAAGTATCGCTAAACTTATTGCCATGGCTACCAATGTGAGTGTCGACAGCAGATATTTTGTTATCTGTGAAAAAAAGAACAAGTCTTTAAGAACAGTAAATAAATTTTACTCAAGAAAAATGGAGTGAGAAAAACCCAAATGTCTAACGATTATTTGTTAATCCAGAGACAAAAAAAAAAACAAAACAAAACCGAAAATAAGGCAAAAATCTTGAATAAACTACAAAAAGAAATGACCAAACCAAAAGAACAAACACTGTATTGAAGGTCGTGTGATGACCTCTAGATTTATGTTTCATATCAGTTCACTGCAGAGATGGGATGTTGCAATAATCCTACAACAAATGGAACAGATAGGATTAAAAGGACAAGTACAACATTTATATCAAAAGGCGAAGATTTAAAAACTGAATCACATTTCTCACTTGCTATGTCACGTGTTTTACTAACCCAGCCAGTGTATGCCAGAGGAATGTTCAGAACAAAAACTGCATTGTTGGACTCCTTCGTATTAGGTTATGAGGGTAACGTCAAAGTAAACCTAATTTCCGAGGGTACCCAGTTCGCCCACCTGTACTAAAACGTCATATTCCTAAACAATTTATAGTATTTGAAAGCATGTCTGTTGAACAAAAAATGGTTACCATCTCAATTTTTGAATTGCTGGTCACTTAATGTCAGTTGTAAATAACATGAAAAATTTCAGATTTCGAAATTATTCCTGAAAATCCTTAAGGTGTATACTTGTATTACAATAATTATTAACAAATTCGTTGCTAAAGTTTCCAGTACTTGAAAAACACTTTCAGCTGGGCAATTTGGGTACCTAGACGATGTATACGAGAAAATGTGTTCTGTAATTCTGCAATATAATTGTTACAAACATTTCATGGTATGACGCAAAATGAAATATTTCTACAAATATATATGACTTTAATTATGGAATTCGTAATTAACCATTATAACCTACCTTTATTTGCAGCAGAAGCGTAAGCTAGAGAGGATTCTAACAACAGTAATGTCACCAGAAAGAAGTTCATTGTCATCCTATAAAAAAAAACAGAAGTTAGTTTAGTTATGTATAAGCTAGACTATATGAGACCAAACCCTCCTTGTCAGGGAGTGGGTATCCTTAATAAAACTAGCAAAGAATATATAAGTAAAATAATAAGACGGATTACACGAAGAAAGGTACAAAATAACACACCCATCCAATCGATTTACCTTTAGACGAAAACAACATCAAAGAGCACAAAACAAAAGCATAGAAAAAATAGAGAGTGCGGTTAGTCGGACTTGATGCAGACACCGAGCAGTTGTGTGGTCAAACCTTTTATTGTTCACTTACGGAGCAACCATTTGATTTTAAAGGGGGCTATGATGAAATTTGAAATAAAAAGGCAGGACCAGGATTTTGGCCAAATAAAAAGCCATGATCACTGTAGATGTGAAAAAATGTAGGACCTGTGTCAATCAGGAAATTATATGGTTTAAATGAAAATAAAAATCATGGACCAAAAGTTTGGAGAAAAAAATTGGCAGGATCAAACATTTCATCCTAGCAACCCACCCCTCAGCCGACCCATAAAAATCTTATAGTTGCTCCATTGTATGTGCCGTTATGATAGTACAGACAATCCATTTCAACTTAGGCGACGGAAAGACACTTCGTACCGGTCAATCAAATCATGATGGTGATCGTGAAATAACTAGTGTGATGACATTAACAAAGACTGAACATATCTATGTTTCAGTAGAAGTATCAACACTAAAGTAAATAATATTGAATATCGAATTGTAACTCTCCAATATATATTGTTAATATTAAAAAGGCATTTCAGATATATAGTTGGTTATTGAAATGAACAGATATTTCAGTGTTGTTATTACTACTTCGATTTGTATATTAACACATGTTAATAGTATTATGCCGAGGTTTGGCCGATTTTTGTTATGTTGTTTACGGCGGGTCTTTCATTTTATTTCTTTCCTTTTATCTACATTTTTTTATCAAAACGAACAAACAAACAAAAACAAAAAATGTCTGTTCAACAGGAATTATCCATAAAGAATGCATTTGGACTGTTCCAACGCTACAAGACGTTAAACTTGTATAATATAATGCCTATAATGTTGATTATTACAGTGCAAATAGATATTCTATAATATAATTTTGATGCACATGATATCCATATTTCATTTAACTGCGGCTTTCCAGTTTTGCCCACGGCAGAACATGTACAAATTTTCATTTATCAGCTGTACAATGAACTCTGGGTTACACATTAATCAAGCTTTCGATACCGTTAATAGAGAGGCACTATTAGTCAAAATTTCATCTGCGTGAAACTGACAATTTTTATAAGATATTCAGTAGTATGTACAGTAATGTAAGATATGCTATTAAACTTGCTGAAGGTTTGGTTTAGTTGGGGTTTTACGCCGTTTTCGGAACATTTGGCTATTTCGCGGCGGCAAGTTTTTATTGGTGGAGGAAACCGGAGTACCCGGGGAGAACCACCGGCCTTCGGTAGGAAAATTGGCAATCCTTGTCAATTAAGATCGGAGTCGAACATACCCCATCACAGGTGAGATTCGAACTCACAACATCAGCGTTGATCATTACTAGTCATAACGAACTACCTAGACCACTCGGCCACCGAGGCCCCAACTTGCTGAAGGAATCACAAATATGTTTTCCTCGAAGGTTGGGGGTCGAGCAAGGGTGTATTTTAAACCTACTTTATTTTCATTGTATGTGAATGATCATATCCTGTTAAGATGTTTGATAGTCATGTGACCCATGTCTTGCTCGTGGATTTGCATTATCTTGTTTACTTCATGCTGACGACATTGTTTTGATATCAGAGTCAGCAAAAGGTCTTCAGAATTGTCTAAATAAATTATCCGGGTACTGTCAAAAATGGAGTTTGTGTCAGTAAATATTGAAAGGTCCGAAGTTATGAGTTTTAACAAATCAGGAAGGACATTGACAAAGAATATACATGTATTGTATATTAATAATTAGGAAATAGAAGTAACTAGTGGATATAAATATAACTATAATCAAACCTTTAGGTAGTTTTAATAAATGTAATGAGTATCTTTGCAATATAGCTAGAAAGGCTTTATTTCGTATTTACAAAATTCTACAAAGTTAAGTTGTTTACCTCACATTAAGTTATTTGATTCTTGTGTGAAGCCAATTCTATTGTACTGCATTGAAATCTTATGTCTAGACTTTTTATTGAAAGATAATAGTGATATAGATTCCAGACATTTTTATATCAATAATTAAAAATTCAACTAAGATTTTCAAAATATTTTAGGTGTTAACAAGACAGCTTTAAATATGACAGTCTTGGGGGATTTAGGTTCTTCCATGTTCAATCGATGCATTAAAGCTTGTAGTTGGGTTTTGGTATCACATTGTTAATTCAAGTCCTGCTGACTTAACACACCAAGTGTATGATAGTCTAAATAAACAAGGCTGGTATTTTATGAAAATAAAGACGCTTTTCCAGAAGATAAATTTTGATCATATTTGGGAAAACCAAAACTCTTTCAGTAAAAGAAGATTAACTTTTTCTATTTTTAATAAACTGAAAGATTGTTTCATTAAGTTTTGGAATCACTCACTTTTCAATAATGATATTAAAACAGGAAAAGGAAACAAATGAAGAAAATACAGAAATCTTAAGAATAATTTTGAAATTGAAAACTTTCTCAAAATTTCTGATTCAGAAAAGAGAGATTTGACAAATTTCATGAAAATTAGAATAAACAATAGTATTTTATTCATTGAGACGGACAGGCATAGGATATTGATTTGAAAAATAGAATTCTCGACTCTGTAAAGCTGGAGTGGAAGATGAGATGCATTTTTCTATAAAATGTTCTGCACTTCTGAGCAACGTGTCTCTTTTTTATTTGAAAAACTAACATTCATTTCACCGTCATTTTCAGAACTATCTGACACAAAGAAATTTGATTTTATTTTTCATAGTAATGACTATGACATAACAAAGTTATGTATTCAAAATATTAGCCAAATATATATTAAACCAAATGCTTTAGCTCAAGGGGACATTTAGCAAATGTAGCAACTATGTCATTGCATTTCAATAACACTTATACCACAAATAAATACTATATCTATAGATATTTTTATAATTATAATTAGTATTATATGATTGCTATTTCTCATCTACCAAAGACATACATGTTATGCATATAGAGTTTCAAATGGTGCCCGTCAGTCAGATCAAGATATTTAATTGTGTTTTTGCTGTTGTATTATGTATATATTGTCATTGATGATAATACTACATGTATATGGTCATTGATGATAATCCTCTTATTGTGAATTTGATCAATGAATTTGATTTGATATTGTTTTGTGTTTGTGTTTTATTGTCTGTGTGTTGTTTCCACTGTAGGTCTGCACAATGGATGGTGTTAATTGAATGGTATCAGGTGGTTATTATTGACCTTTCCTAATAGGTTTTCTCTGACGTCCATTAAAAAAAAGCCTTTGTCGTATTCACTTAATGTGGGTGTCTGACGTCCATATTTAAAACTTTGAAATTTGTCGAACATGTATCAGAGTTTTTCGAATATTTGATTAATTTTCTGTCTAGAAAACCTCATATTTGCCAATTTGAATAAGTAGCTTTATGTTCGGGTCACATGAAATTAAAAGACACAAATAAGTCGTTTAAGGAGAATAATAAATAGTATTTGTTAAAAAAGTCAAACTTTTAATGATTTCTTTATAAGAAATTTTTCTACACAACTCCGCATTTGTTACCATGTTCTTGAAATTGAGAGGGATCGATATAAATAAGTACCACGAGAAGAAAGATCATGCAAAGTTTGCAAAATTATTGTAAAATATTACATTGTAAAATAAATCAAAAATTGCATAAGGACCTCTTTGCTAATTTGAACAGTCTCAAATAATATTAAAAATTTGCATTAAGATGAAAAACTTTCCCATCTCTTAAATCCATCTTCCACCAGACATGTAAGAATCACTGGCTTCTTTTGAGATAGTCATTAGAGCTGAGGTAAAAAGTCTCTTAATTTAAACGTATACTCATCTATTACTTAGCTCATGTATGTTTTGTTTGTATTTCACAAACATTGTAAATATGTTTCCTGCCAATAAGTTGAATTAATATTAAATAACTGTGTTTAATTAACTTCCTGGCGATTACTTGTAGTTGACAATACTTTACACGTTCTTGAAGAGTAATATGGTTATAAAAGAAATCTTGTTAGAAAATAAATCTGTTAGTTCTAAATCACTGATAAGTGCCGATTCTATACAAACTACAGTGGACCCAATACAATTAAGCTGTGGAATGGCATGAAGTTAAATATAAAGAAAAACATTGTAGAAGCCAAACATACCCATAAAATAATAAAAACTAAACGGTATTAGGCCCAACGGTTTGACTAGCCAGTCTTAATCACAAGCCAAAATGAATGTTGCCTTTTATCATATCTTCAATAAATCAGAATTGACAAATTTTCGGGTTCTATATTTGGTAAAAATAAAAGTAATCTTCAATACAACGTTATTATACAAGACAGATGCTAGGACTTCAATGGTGAATATATGACTTTTTGAAGTTGGTATAAGAAGTAGAGGGTACGTGAGCTTCCCCTTTATCACATAATTCTAATTCTATTAAATAGTAAATTCTGTTTGTCACTTCAATTATTTTTTTGCAATAATAGAAAAAAAAATAACGAGTGATTGATGTTAACTTTATAACTGTTATCGCCACGATTCTATTCTTACAGCAACAAACAACTAAAGGTGTAGGAGTTATGTCAATGCCCAGATACTCTAGTACACAATACCTAACAAATGTGTAGATGGGTAGGTGACAAAGAATGACGTCTTATTTGTGTACTTTGGGAACAATCCTGTACACAAAACACAATTGTAAGAATATGGAAGTCGAATACTGTGTTACAAACGCTAACTAATACATGTAATATTAAATGAAGTCTTTTTCGGTAGTAAAAAGCGTTTGACCACCAGGACTCAAGATAGTGCGAAAACAGGATTCTGTCCTATTTTTTTTAACTTTTCTGCTGTATAACAAAAATGGTATTGTAAACAAAGTTACGGTATGGTTTTTCCTTTCGAAGCACCTTGTCTCAGTTTCACAAAAATGTTGTACGACTATGACCGAGACAGGTTCCAAGACATGAATAGAATAAAAACACTGAAGACCGTAAATCAGATCACACATTTGTAAAACTGAATATATATATATTCTTTCTTGACGATTGAATTGACTGTAGTATTAAGTGTAGTTATTTTCTTTGTTTCTCGAGTTGTTTTCATGTAATACGTATTTTTTCATCAGAGTTTTGCATGTACGACAGTTTACTTAATTTTACGCGTCAGTATCGAAATAGTAGCAACCCAAAGACCACCAGCAGGGGTATCCATTCAGTTGACATACCATTAAACATTCGGTGATAGTGAATATAATAAAAATAGCTAATTTACCTAACCATGTTAACTCATTTGATATAATTATAAAGAAATTTTGTGGCAATATATCTTAAAGGTATAAAAGGTACAGTCTTAGACGTGCAACATGGGCCGAGAACTTACAAGCTTTTCATGGTCCGTTTATAACACAATAACTTAGTATACAAAAGATAGATTCTAAATATGTTTTAAAATGTATAATGTATGTATCAAATATCACTTTTCCCCAAAAAATTTCCAAATAGATTTGTAAAAAGTACGTATTTTGCATAGAATTTCAGTTACAAATCAAATATAGATAATAGAGGTAAATAAATAATATTTATAATGTAATTCTGATTAGAAGGTAAAAACCATTAAAATAAAATGGTCATTCTCTAATTTTATATTTAGTATGAGATATACAACATTAAACTTTCTTGAAATTTAAAAAATAGATATACATAATATTAAAAACAAGAGTAGTAAAATATGATGACTTACCGATCTTATGTTCCGATTGGTTTCCACAATTTTTCAGACCTGGTGATAATTTATATATCCAATACCTGTGAAAATTGAATTACCTATCTACAACATTTGTCCAATCATCTCAAAGTGATTGCTTGAACATACTGAAGGCGTTAATAAAAAAAAAAAAACGTTCCCAAGATGACTCTTCAAAATCAGAAATGTCAATACTCATGAATATATTAGCCATAGCATATCTATTTGACATTATGCATCTAAGTGATGAATCTTTGTTGACCTCAACCTTGTTTTGTTAAATTGGACCTGTGTAAGTATGAAAAGAGTATGTTTGACTGTCTGATATTCATGTGGACATTTTTGTCGAATTTTTCCCTCAGTCTTCCCTTTTGAATTTGATATACCTTATCTGAATTTTAATTGTCTAGAAATTAAATTTTGATTTTAATTGTTTTTAACTTTTTCATATTTTTTTTACTTTCCACATCACCAGAAGATGATTAATCCAGAAAAGGCGCTTCAATACACAAAAATTGAATACAGTGTATTATATCAATGGTTCAGCCCATACTACAAGTCAGGAACTAAATGGTCCCGGAAAACTTTGTATAAAATATTAAATAAAAGTTATCACTAATTCCAAATATACAAACGATTTCATGTATTAAAAAATAAAAAAGGGAGCATCCTTGACATCTTCATGAGTACTCTTGACTTCATTTATTATATTTCATGCTCACTTTAGTTCTAGTCTTAAAGTGTGCGTTGCATTGTATTTATCTATCACTTTCCAAGTTATCAATATTTGACAATTTTAATTAGGTGAACAATTACCTCATTTTTATCGGAGTGCAATTTGAGAAAAAAAATCCAGGTTTTAAAGATTTCATGAAAAAATATGAAAATAAAGGATCGAATATAACATGAAATTGAGTAGCGAATTTGAAAATAAAACTACTGGAATCCTGGAGCCGTGTTAACTAAGATGTCCTAAGATATGTCCTAAGACTTCTCTTAGGACTCGAATAAGGATTGTCTTAGCAACACGAGTTAAAAAGAAACCCAAATTCCGACTAGTCTTTATTTATTTGTTATTTATCAGAATGAAATGAAAATACATACACATTTATTTGTCACGAGTAAAGTGTCGATATGCAGCAGATAAATGATTTATTTGATTTTTGGTGTTCCCCATACCTAACATGAAAAAGGGGGTACTGTATAAATTTTGTGCTGTTATCTCTAGTGTTATATATCAAAATGAAACGAAATTTTACATATATATTTGATTAAAGTTTGCCTATCTGTCTGTATGTTTGTACGGCGTTCTGTCCGGTAAAAAGTTCGTGCACCACAAATCTAAAACTTTAATTTAAAGGGTTGTCTCTGTCTCTAAACACTTTATTTCGTCGTATATTGTATGTTCGATTTCTAAAGTACATTTACACAGCAGCCATGCTTGTTGTTTATATTACAATAATTAAACATATCTGTTAGGACCATCTTAGGATGGTCTTATGACACCCATTTCTACATCCTAACTTTAGGACAAATTTTAGGACAGCTTCGATAACATGACTTAGGACTAGGACATGTCTCAGTCTAAGGACATCTTCGTTAACTCGTCCCCTGAATCTGAAATATTTCCTTTACGTGCTTTACCTTAGGCCATTTCTTTGCCACCTATAAATCAAGTGGTCGCTCCTTAAGTTGATAGTCGTTTCATTGATTCTATTTGTTATTTTTTGTCTATTTATTGGAATTCGTGTTATAGATTTGTCTTAAACATTCAGTTTTGTTGATAATATTGCCTATTATTCTATAGAAGAGTATAGGGAATGAGACAACGTACCGTTAAGTAAACATCTAGAGATCACCCCGGACCGTAAATGATGACCAACATGTAACCTTGTAAGACAAGCACTAAATCTACCACATTCCCCCTCGAAATAATGATTTAAACAATAATTTTAGAAGTTAATTACCATAAAACCCAATTAAACAAAAAGTTCCAAATAAAACATAAACAATAAGTGGACTAATAACTTTATTTTTTGATGTTTTCCCTTGTGCACCTAACCCCATGTATCAGAACAAATGCAGAATGTGAAATTTTTAAGCAATTCTAATGTATTTGTCAGCAATTTTGATATGACAACATGCAAAAATGATTGGCAATATTGACAGGTATATCAAAATGCACAAAACAATACTACAAGTAATAAGATATTGAGAGTAATACGTCAATATCCCCGTGTGACTCTGGTAAGACGATACAGGATATCTTATGTTATCAAAAGGATGAAATCACCAACAATGAGCAATTTATATTCAACGAATTTTCTTCGTATGGTTGTATTAAAATCGCCATTTCAAGACATCTACATGCAAGTAAAGAAGATTCTCATTATTTCTCTTGGCTATTTCTATTTGTAGGATTAATGAATATATAATTACAAATTCAGATAGAAATAAATAACAATAGTGAAACAAACATCAATTGACAGGAAAGGACGCAGTCATTTTGTTTTTTATTCAGATGGATCAAGATACAATCCATAATAATTTATAAAAAGGTTGAATGTGCCCGTCGATCTGATGTTTATATTCGAGCTTAAGACTAACTATTGAAATGAAAAGCAATATGGGATAAACGTCAAGGAGACAACAAAGCCTTTTTAAGTTTAGCTACTTTATTCAGGTCACTATAAAGACGCAATAGTATAGTCAATCTCTCACGTAAAACCTTACATTTTCCTACGTTTTTGGTGTCACTGTGTGAAAAATTGTTATATTGCAATGAAAAATTTCAGTTTTGATTTTAGCCCTAGGGTCAGAATCCTTCGATAGTTTTTAGTTTTGGTGTTGAATTTTGGTATAGGATCACCTTTGTATGAGACGACTTGCATTAAATATTCGGAATTTTTTAAAAAGTTGTTATTTTTTTAATGAAAAGGTAGTCGAATCTTAAATCCAAAGCCCAGTTGAAAGGTGACAGAAAGAAAGATGAACAGAAGATACAGCTTAACTGTGCATAAAAGAGACAACATCAGATAATTCAATGTAGTAGGTTCATAATCACCACATTTCACCACAAGATAAGCACATACATGACTTTTGAAAGATATTTTTTCAAAATTTAACCCAAAAGTAGGGATTGTCACCTTATGTAATGATATTTTTACTTTGTTAGAAATATCTACTGAGGCGAATAAGCGATGAGAAAACATCCAGAATCAGAATATAGCAGAAAACTGCAGTACATGCAATATGAACACGAAACACCAAGAGTGACATCAAGTGATGCGGACGTGTCCGAGAAATCAAAAGTCGGTAACTGATCTATTATAAAGTTGGTTTTCGGGAAGGTTGAAGTCGATGTACATTTATTGTGTCGCCTGCGGAACGCATGGTCGACACATAGGGATCACTATCTGTCGTCTTGCGTCTTGCGTCGTCTTGCGTCGTCACACTTTTCTTCTATCTTCAACTGCTCGTAAACCGCTCAAAGGAATTTGATGAAAATTTCTCTGTGCATTAACCTTAATGCACAGGTGTGCATATATATTTTATTTTTGAAAATTTTAATTTTTTTTTTGTAAAAATTGACATTTTTGCAAAAAAAGGGGGGGACTTCTATCCTCAACTACTCTATAACCGCTCAAAGGAATTTGATTTAATTTTCTCTGTGCATTAACCTTAATGCACAGGAGTGCATACATATTTCATTTTTAGAAAATTTTAATTTTTTTTCCTAAAAATTAACATTTTTGAAAAAAAAGGGGGGGGGTAAAAACTTCTATCCCTTTTTTTTGTAAAAATTGACATTTTTGCAAAAAAAGGGGGGGACTTCTATCCTCAACTAAACTACTCTATAACCGCTCAAGGGAATTTGATGAAACTTTCTCTGTGCATTAACCTTAATGCAAAGGTGTGCATGTATATTTCATTTTTAGAAAATTTTAATTTTTTTTTTGTAAAAATTGACATTTTTGCAAAAAAAGGGGGGAAACTTCTATCCTCAACTACTCCATCACCGCTCAAAGGAATATGATGAAACTTTCTCTGTGCATTAACCTTAATGTACAGGTGTGCATATATATTTTATTTTTAAAAATTTAAATTTTTTTTGTGTAAAAATTGACATTTTTGAAAAAAAATGGGGGGGGGGGTCAAAACTTCTATCCTCAACTGCTCCATAACGGCTCACAGCAATATATATTTCATTTTTAGAAAATTTTAATATTTTTTGAAAAAATTGACGTCCGCAGGCGACACATGTCTTCCTTGGAAGACTCACACATTTTTTTTTGTATTTGGAAAATTCTATTCCAAGTATTATTCAATTCTGCCTTTTTTCACTATATTTTTAAGCCTGCCTTTTTCTTCAACAGATTTTTGCTTTTTTTTCAAATTTCCTCAACCCCCAAATAAAAATCAAATGGTTGCTCCCAAACATATACAAATATGCAAGGTTCATTGGTTTCAAACTTGGCATCAGTTGGCTCAGCTGTTTAGGATAAGAAGAGGGTCCATCTAGTCTTTGAATCCTATTCTGAAAAAGGACAACATACGGATCATTCATTGGTTCCATTTAAATTTTGTTTATTCACATTCCATGTAGTCATGCTTGAAACAAAAATATTTAAAATTAACAAGCACCCCTGCAAAAAAGTAATAATCTTAACTTTAATTGATAAATCCATTTACATTTTTGAATCACTGGAAAATATTGCGAAAACTTTAAATTTCTGATATATAATTTAACACATTAGAATCACATAATCAATTATTTTACATTATATGAATTTACATAACTGTTCTTTATACAATACAATATTCTTTTATTGCCCAAAGAAAGGCGCCCTTACGGGCAGAGTTTACAAATACTAATACAAAAACAATGACAATTTTTTCACATCAGTTTAACACACACAAATTTTTAACAGAATTCTCTCACAATAAATGAAATAAACCCACGTACATTTTTTTGAACTATAAGATTTGCGAAAACTGTAAATTTCTCATCTATAATTTAACACATAGTGTAGTTATTTTACGCAGGTTAATATATGAATTTACATAATCACGTCTTCAATCGTTTTACATAAATTTATGAATTTATATAACTTAACAAAAATATACCTAAAGTAAATTCAAAAGTGACAAGTACTTACAAGAGGAATGCAAATGAAACCATGTATAGTACATATCGCAGCGGACATGAAAAAGGGGGTCTATTTTACGACCCTTTAGTTAGTAACATTCATTATAGATTTAAACACATTTTTCAGAGTTTATTGATGTATAAACTTTTATTTGTTTGTGAGTGAATTGGTTCAGTTTATACATCAATAATACCCCGGGAAAAATTTGATTCAATCTAAAATAACTATTTATATAACAAATCGGCGGAAAGTGGAGCACAATTGTAGAATTGGTACGTGAAAAACTGCCGATTGTCTGTTTGAAATTTCGATGATTAACGAATTCAGAAACTTTATTATAACTGTATTTAGGCAATAAAACAAATGGAACCTTAATTTCCAAAAACCCAGAGATTCTAGTTTCATTTTTTATATAATAGCAAATTTCGCGATCGTTTAATTATATTTGAATAATAATCTTTTGACGACAAATCTGACAAAGCCGTTTATATTCCAGAATTCCAAAGCAGCTATGTTCACATTAAAATTAAAAGTTATACAAATTTCAAGACCAAGACTTTTCTTATAATTTGATTTTTATCATTTGACTGTAACAGATATGTACTTTATATGGTTTGTCCTTTTACTATCAATTGAGGTTTGATAAAAATCAACTGATGTAAATGTTTGGAAGATGTGACTTAATATTAATTGTCTGTAAGGACTAACCAGTAGGTGACGATTTAAAAATTGTTTTCCTGAAATTTAAAAAATAATTACCCATTCTAGTATGGCGTGCTTCTTTCTCTATGCAACACAATCCAATAAAATCTTATGAAAAGTCAATTTTATTGTTTCAACATTTTTTATTTACTTTTCTATCGTTCTTACAAACTGCAAAATCAAAATGACTTTCATTTGAAAAGTGTAGAAGTATCGCTTCGTTTACCTAATTTCCACTTTCGGTCGAGAAATGTTATGCACATCAGCATTTACAAGCTGAAAACTCCCTGTGGCATAAAATCTCAGTGCTACCATTATCTGAAGAGAAGCGGGGAGTCCACATGACATCATTGTTGGCCTGTGCAAATCATTGTCAGATCTTTGGCACAATTCACGTGGACGTGATAATTCGTACCTACGTATGATATCTATGTCATCTATGTAGTCTAAAGGGTTGTCATAGTCTCCAAGCAGTCTATTTCTACAAATATTCTGTTGCCGTCTCCTCATGTACATATAAACCACAGCCATATTTGTTTACAAATTATTTGTCTGAGACCTGTCCTGAAGTTAACTAATTAGGTGTCCTAAAGTTAGGAGATAAAATGCGACATATCCTAAGTTAAGAGATTCGAGAAGACGACTTAAGACAAATTTAAGACGTGTCTTAGGGTGGTCTTAGGACATGTCCTAATCTTAAGACACCTTCAAGAACGCCACCCAAGAATAATTGATTTTTGTACTAAAATGGTCATTTTCACATAAACGCAAAAGGATATCGTTGTTCTGTTATTTGCAACTTTCCTGGAATCTGAAAACTCCAATCTACCCACCGTCCGAAGGCCACGACTGGTCGTGTTTACGCCGCTATGCTACATTAAACATGTTAAACTTACCAGCGTAACCAAGATGTGGGTTTCCGACGATGCATTCTACTTAGTTTGCTATAAAAACTCAATAAAAATCAAAACTCTGAAGGAATATCTCACTCTTTGCAAGCCTAGTAACAAATTACTATATGACATTTTTCATGTTATAGTTGCAAAAACTTTGAGCAAAAAAGCTTTCAGTTATCAGTGAAAATATTTATTATTCATATCTTCTAATGTTAAAGGTTATTACGACATTATGTGTAGAAAAAATAACAATTTGTTTTGTTGACAGGTGTAAATTAATGGTATTTATCGGAAAGACCAATATTAAATCACGTACTGTACTGATCAAATGAAAATTGTACAGTTTGTTTTGGAATTGGAAAAAGCTGTGTTCTGTTCATTGGTTGTTGACCTTTTCGATGATAATAAAAATGATATATTTCCCAATATATTTTCTCTGTATAACATATTTAATTTTCTATTTTTTTTTCTCTCCCAACAATTTTGGACAAGATTTTGAATGAG
This sequence comes from Mytilisepta virgata, assembly GCA_028015205.1. Lineage (NCBI taxonomy): Eukaryota > Metazoa > Mollusca > Bivalvia > Mytilida > Mytilidae > Mytilisepta > Mytilisepta virgata. Next base: position 15,994,459 of record CM051520.1, on the reverse strand, counting down.
TCTGATTATCCTTTTTATTAAATAACATCGTATTCAGTTATTGGCCTCAGAGTATACACTCAATCGTGTAAAAATCAATTTACAAAACATTATTGAATATTACTAAACTCTTATTGCTATTATCTTTCAAAAATGAATGTTACAAAAGAAAATATCATTTTATGGGCCTGTCCCCAAGTCAGGATAGTATGGTTTTCATTAATTTCTGTCTCAGTTACCTCTTTAGTTTATTCATTTGATATTCTGACATGATATTGTACTAATGGACATAACTACTCAGGAATAACTTCTGGGATTATGGCATGGTACTGAAGAACCATGCTGTAAGCTCTGGATGTTTGTTTAGTTATATACTTCCACACTGGCTAGAGGTACATGTAAAAGGGGAGAGTTGAGATCTCATAATACATGTTTAACCCCGCTGCATTTTTGCGCCCGTCCCAAGTCAGCAACCTCTAGCCTTTGTTAGTCTTGCGTGTTTTTTCAAGTGCGGCGTCCATTTCGCTGAACTAGAATAGAGAATGGAAACTGGGAATGTGTTAGAGAATAGTATGCATTATTGTTTGGAGGCCAGCTGAAGCCCGCCTCCGGGTGCGGGATTTTCTCGCTGCGTTGAATACCCATTGGTAGCTTTTGTCGCGTTGCTGTCTCTTTGACACGTTCCCCGTTTCCATTCTCGATTCTATACAATTTATATTGTATGATGAACATTCTATACCAATTTTACTGCACTGTATGTGCACTTATTCAAAACTTTATATGTTTCATAATATATAGAAAGACCAAACAATCACCATCATTTTGTAGAGCTATTTCAAATATTTGAACAGGTTATACTTCAATAACCTGGTTTGGGTCAGTTTACCACATTCATAAACCGGTTATGCGTAAACTGACCCAAACCTTCAAAAATTGGAAACATTCCCTAAACTAGAGGCTCACATGAGCCTGTATCGCTCACCTGGATTTAATTTGACAATCAACAGCTATAAAAGCGCCTAAGAAACATACGTCTGTATAATTGGACATAATTCTGAAAGACTGGACAATCTAATAACCATGGCTGCCAAATTTGGTTCCAATTGGCTGAAAGCTTTCAGACAATATACTTTTTTAAATGAATTATCCCATAGGCTAGGGTCCTGTGTTAAACTAAGTTAGGCTGTGGTAGCCATCTTGGTTTATCGTCCAGGTCATCAAACACACTTCTGAAATAGGACCATCTAAAGACCATTGCAAACAAGTCTGGTTCCAATTGGCCATTTTCATTTGTAGTTACATAGAAGATTTTTGAAATTCATCCCCCATTTTTCTATTTGTAGCTTGTATCGCTCAGCTGGATTCAATTTGCCAATCAACAACCATAAAAGCAACTAAGAAACAAACGTCTGACATAATTCTGAAAAACTGGACAATCATTTTGCCAAGTTTGGTTCCAATTGGCTCAGTAGTTTCAGACAAGAATTTTTAAATGAATTTCCCATAGGGTCCTATGTTAAACTTAGTTGGGCAGCCATCTTCTTTCTTCTTTATACATTCTTCCCTCCACTATCTGGAGTACCACTACTTTTGTAGTGTAGTACGGGTAACTAACATTACTGTAAACAACTGTGTGCATATGCAGGATACAATTACAGTGAGAATTAGTTGCACAAACCAGTATAACAATGCCTATGAATCAGTTGTTCCAAATACTGGTATAAAAGAATCCACACTACCCGGCATACCCACCCGAAAATGAAGATCGCAAAGACAAATTGTCAATTCCAATTATAGGGAAAAAGAAGATCTATTTCATAAATGGCTTACGTCAAAGAAAATAGATAACAATTTTGATAAATTAAGACAATTAATGTTATTAGAAGAGTTTAAGCAGTGTGTTAATTTAGACTTAAAAACGCATTTAGATGACAAAACTGTTGAGATATTGCAAGATGCAGCTGATGTTTCCGATAATTATACCCTTTCACATAAATGAAGTTTCAAAGGTCAAAAGTTTAATACTTCAAGCGGAAATTACAAAAATCAAAGTACTGAGCGTACTGATAGTAAGCCTGTTGCACAGAATAAGAGTCAGTCTAGTTGTAAAATGTCTGGTCCAAAATTTGATACTTTTGAGAAGATGTCACTAACTTGTACTTATTGTAAGAAAAATGATCACCTGATGGCTGATTGTTTTAGACTCCAGAAGAAGAATGAAAGAGATAATAAGCCCAAGTCCAGTGCTTGTGCGACACCCCTTGTTACCAATAATTTGGAATGTCCTGCGAGTCAGGCTTTTAAGTCCAGTTTTTGTGAGTACATGGAGGATTATAAACCCTTTATGTCTGATGGGTTTGTTTCTATTGTTGATAATACTACTCCTCAGCCTATTAAGATTTTACGGGACACTGGAGCTTCTCAAACTTTGTTGTTAGAAGGTGGGTTGCCTTTGTACGAGGAGACGTCCGTGGGTGCCTCCGTTTTGTTACAAGGTGTGGAGTTAGGTTGTATAGATGTTCCCCTCCATCGTATTTATTTGAAGTCAGATTTAATTACTGGACCGGTTGTTGTGGGTGTTCGTCTTAATCTCCCTGTGGAGGGTGTTTCATTATTGCTAGGAAATGATCTAGCTAGGAAAGTGGTTGCTGAACCGATTGTTACCAGTGAACCAGTGGCGGATGTTAAATCACCTGAAGATGATGCTGAACAGTATCCAGCTTGTGTTGTTACTAGGGCGATGGCAAGAAAACAACAAAATGAGGATTTACAAGAAGACCAGTACGATTATATGGACCTTTCTGACACTTTCTTTGCGGACATTGAAGGTCCCGGTAGCTCAGAAAAGGCCATAATAAGACCACCTGGTACTAACAACCATGCAATTATGCCATGGCCAGACGTGAACAGCCATTCATTAGACAAAAGAAAATTTATGGAAGAACAAAATAAAGACCCTGAGGTTCTTCAACTCCGCAAGAGGGTTCTACCCTAAGAAGAAGCAGACAAAGTGGCCGAATGTTACTACCACCAAGACGGCATTTTGATGAGAAAGTGGAGGCCCCCTGATGCTATCCCAGAGGAGGAATGGAGAGTGGTACACCAAGTGGTGGTGCCTAAAGTCTATAGGCAAGAAATTATTGGTCTTGCCCATGACACCCCTTGGCTGGACATTTAGGTTATAAGGAAGACTTGCCTTAAGATCTTGCAACATTTCTACTGGCCCAGACTTAGAAATGATGTCACAGAATACTGCAAATCATGCCATATATGCCAGGTTGTTGGCAAGCCTAACAAGAAAATACCACCAGCACCACTCCTGCCAATTCCAGCCTTTGAAGAACCTTTCAGCCGAGTACTTATTGATTGCGTTGGACCTTTACCAAAGACCAATACTGGAAATGCGTATTTATTTATGTGTACATCCACTCGCTTTCCTGAGGCTATTCCCTTAAGGAATATCAAGACACCAACTATTGTCAAAGATCTTATCAAATTTTTCACATTAGTAGTACATCCTAAGTCTATACAGTCCCACCAGGGTCCAAATTTCATGTCAGGTTTATTTCAGCAGGTCGTTTACCAATTAGGGATTGCTCAGTATAGATCAAGTGCTTATCATCCAGAATCTCAAGGTGCCTTAGAACGTTTTCATCAAACATTGAAGAACATTAGAACTTTTGTCTTCAATTTGACAGGGACTGGGATGATGGTGTTTACTTTCTGCTTTTTGCGGCCCGAGAGGCTGTTCAAGAATCCCTTGGTTTTAGCCCCTTTGAATTGGTGTTTGGTCATACAGTAAGGGGACCTTTGAAATTGGTTAAGGAAAAATGTGTTACTGAACACACTGACTTGAATCTTCTAGACTATGTATCTAAATTGAAAGAAAAATTGTATACTGCTTGTCAAATTTCTCAGAAAAACTTAAAAACTGTACATACTAAGATGAAAATATTGTATGATAAAGATGCCAGGGACAGTTTTTGAGCCTGCTGATAAAGTACTTGTACTTTTGCCAGTCCATGGGCATCCTTTACAGGCTAAATACTGTGGTCCTTATACAATCGAGAGTAAAATCAATTTGAATTATACTGTAAAAACTCCAGGTCGGCGTAAACAAAATAGAGTGTGTCACATTAATATGTTAAAACCATATTTTGAGCGTACAAATGAAGGTTAGAGTAAACCAGTTGCCACTTTAGCCATGGTTAAATTGGAGAACTATCATGACAAACCAGACATAACTGAACCATCTTTTGATTCGAAGACTCTGGAACAAACTGTTAGATTGAAAAATTCAGTAATTTTGTCAAATTTAGACTCAAAACTTGCACATCTGACTTTCGATCGCAGAGAAAAATTTAAAACTTTGGTATTTTCTTTTAAAAATCTTTTCACAGATGTGCCAAACAAAACCACTGCTGTTTGTCATGATGTTGATGTAGGCGATGCTTCTCCAATTAAGCAACATCCTTACCAGCTCAATCCATTTAAACTTGATTTTATGAGACAAGAAATTAGATATATGCTTGACAATATTATTGAGCCGAGTAACAGTGAATGGAGCTCTCCTTGTCCCCGAACCAGATAAAACCTTTCGTTTCGTTACTGATTTCAGAAAAGTAAATCCAGTTTCAAAATATGACTCCTATCCGATTCCAAGGATAGACGATTGCATTGATAACATTGGACAAGCAAAATTCATAAGCAAATTTCATTTATTGAAAGGCTATTGGCAGGTATCCTTGACACAGAGAGCTCGTGAAATATTAGCTTTTGTCACACCAGACGGCTTATTTCAATGTACTGTCATGCCGTTTGGTATGAAAAGTGCTCCAGCTACATTTCAAAGAATGATCAATAATGTTATAAAAGATTTAGACTGTTGTTATGCTTATATTGATGATCTTATTGTATGTAATGATAGCTAGGAAGAGCATTTAACACATTTGTATGATACTTTTGATAGATTGTCACAATCAAATTTCACTGTTAATCTGTAAAAGTGAATTTTGTCGGGCCACTGTTGATTATTTAGGGCACACAGTTGGCCAAGGTCAAGTGAAACCTATTATGGCTAAAGTGGATGCAATTACCAATTTTCCTCCTCCTACAAATAAAAAACAACTTATGAGATATTTAGGCATGATTGGATTTTACAGAAAATTTTGTTCAAATTTTGCTACTGTTGTTCAACCATTGACTCTTCTTTTACGGAAAGATTTTTAATTCATCTGGAGTGATAATTGTCAAACCGCTTTTGAAAAAAGCAAATCACTTTTAATTAACATTCCAGTTCTTATCACTCCAGACTTTGAAAAGCAATTCAAACTTGCCGTTGATGCAAGTGATGTAGGAGTTGGAGCCGTTTTATATAAAGAAACAAATGATAATGTTGAGAAACCTATATCATTTTTCTAAGAAATTACATAAACATCAGAAAAATTATTCAACGATTGAAAAAGAGTGTTTTGCACTGTTGTCTGCACTTCAACATTTTGATGTATATCTAAATCCCACTATGCATCCTATTCTGGTTTATACTGATCGTAATCCTCTCACCTTCATACATAAAATGAGAAACAAGAACCAGAGGTTGACTAGGTGGAGTTTATTGTTACAGGAATATGACATTATTGTAAAATATATTAAAGGTAAAGATAATGTAATAGCAGATGCTTTATCTAGATCATATTAAAACACTGTATACATACTATATATTTTTGTATATATTGTTCATGGAAAGTTGTCGTTACACTCAAACTTCTTTTAAAGGGGGAGGTGTTATGATATTGTAATTATTATATTTATTTATCTTGGAAAAATTTGTTTTGTGTGGCCTTATAACATATATAATATGCTTACATAATACTTATAGTTGTTTACCAAATAATGTTATAACTGTGCAGTTTAGAAACCACTGGAACAATAATAGATACTGATGGAATGATTAGAACTTTCTGTTTAACTTACATAATAATTCTGGAATGATCATAATATACGATGTGTAATTCAAACTTCTACCGTATTCTAGAAATTTCCGATCTACAGTTTTCTACGAGGATCCTTTCTACAGTGTTGTATAGGTTTCCGTGACAGTTATATATACGGACATAAAAGTTAGACATTAACATTCTTGTGTTCTCAGATGTTGGATTGACACACTTTTATTTACCTTACACACATCATACTAGATTGTGACTGATTGGACATAATATTCTCTTTGGATTCCCGCAACAGTGACAAGAAGAATTCCGGATAAAGAAAATACAAAGGATCGGACATATATATTTTAAACAGTTAAGTTGAAATTTTTGTATAATATTTCTTGTAAACTTGTGTGTAATAAATCTTGTTAAATTTTATTATTGATTTGTGTCTTTTGTTGGCTACAATTAAAAGGTTATTTCTTGCCGTAACACTGTGGTGGCCATCTTGGTTGACATTCTGGGTCATCGGACACAATTCTGACAGAGGACCATTTAAGAAAAATTCATTGGTTCCAACTGGCTCTGTAGTTTCAGACATCTTTGATTTCATATTTGAATGATAAACATACTTTTGGTAGAGGACCATGTAAGGAACATTCCTGCAATGTAAAGATTCAATTGCTTTTGAAGTTTCGGAGAAGATTTTTGAAATTTCAGCCAATCAGAGTGCATAATTGACTCTGGTAGCCATGTTGAATTTCAGTTTGGCACCAAAAAGATATATTTTGTTAAGGACCATGATCATTTAGGCATAATATTACTTCCATCTGTCAAATGGTTTCTGACAAGAAGATGTTTGTATGTATTTCCCATAGGATCCGATGTTAAATTTGTTCCATGGTGGTGGCCATCTTAGATTTCAGACCGGCACAAATAACATAAATTTGTAGAGGACCGCGTAAGGATCATTCCTGCAATATAATAATTCAATTGCTTATGAAGTTTCAGAGAAGAGGTTTTTGGAGATTTCAGCATGATTGACCCTGGCAGCCATGTTGAATTTCGGATCAGCACCCAAAACATCAGTTTTTTTGGGACTATTATCTGATCATTCAGGCACAATATTACTTCCATCTGTCAAACGGTTTCTGACAAGATGTTTGTATGTATTTCCCATAGGATCCCATGTTAAATGTGTCCCCCGGTGGTGGCCATCTTGGATTTCAGATCAGCACAAAAAACATCAACTTTGTAGAGGACCATGAAAGGATCATTCCTGCAATATAATAATTCAATTGCTTTTGTAGTTTCAGAGAAAAATTTTTAAATTACAGTCAATCAGAGTGCATAAGAGGCCCTGGCAGTCATGTTTTTGAATTTCGGATCAGCACCAAAAACATTCAAACACAATTCTGACAGACCATTTAAGAAAATTTCTTCCAAGTTTGGTTCCAACTGGCTCTGTTGTTTCAGACATCTTTAATTTCATATTGGAATGAAAAACATACTTTTGGTAGAGGACCATGTAAGGATCATTCCTGCAATATAACAATTCAATTGCTTTTGTAGTTTCAGAGAAGATTTTTTAAATTTAAACCAATCGTAGTGCATAAATGGTCCTGGCAGCCATGTTGAATTTTGGTTCAGAACCAAAAACAAAAACTTTGTAGAGGACCATCCAATGAACATCCCAATCAAGTTTAATTTCAATTGGCCATGGGGTTTTAGAAGAAGATTGAAACATGAAAAGTTAATGGACGATGGATGCAAAGTGATGGCAATAGCTCACATGGCCATTTAGGCCAGGTGAGCTAAAAACGTGTCAACCTCGAACGGCTCAATATAACTTGTTAAAATTTGAAACATACTTTGTTCAGATAAGTATCTTTCAATGGTCAACTGCTAATCTATGCTAAACATATAGCTTCAACTCCTATTTTGTGTTTTAATTTAATGAGGTTTACCCTTGACTTAACGAAAAACGTCATATAAAAAGCCTATATAATGTTACTGACCATTTCAATTCCTTTGCACTAACGTACATGTATATAACACAAATGCATATATGATGTCATTGTGCGTCTGTCATTTTAAAAAATGTCCAGCGATTGTGGAGTCTACATTGTCCTTTTTAAAAATTATTATTACTTTTATTTTGATTACACGTGTTTGCCATTTCACTCTTCTCACGAATTCGTCTGGTATTGGATGTTGGTCTCTTCAGTAAGAGGGGACATTAGTTATACTTGGTTACAAAATCATAACTTGTAATTTATATTAGTTTTTTATTTTATAATGTTAAATGAACCACAGATTCATGAACAGTGCAAAGTACCTATAAGACAATAATAATTGGTTTAGCCAAATTTGAATTTTAAAAAAGCTTTCAACTTGCAATAGTAAAACTTAAACAAGTTAATAAAAGTGTGGTTTGTTTTATCCCATTGTTTGCCACCATTGTATGTATCATGGTAATCAGTTTTTATTGTTGGAGGAAGCTGGCATACCCAAGCAGAACAATGGATCTTCAGCAGGAAAATTGGCTATTCCTGAAGAAGATTAAAGAAAAACAAACCTTCCCGCGAGTTGGATTCAAACTCTGTAAACATTATATAATTAATGGATTTTTAAAGTTATATAATATATAATGCTAATGAACAAACGAACAACAACTAGACCACAAAGTTAAGACCCTCTCTATACAAAAATTGCAAAGCACCAATTAAAACTTTGAACAATTTTTTTCTTTTTATTCTTTGCACGAAGACATCAGTTTAAATTTTAAAAATCACACTGTTAAAGACATTGAAACACAGTTTTGTATACTTTCTAGCATCAAAACTTTTGCAAAGAACAATCTTGTTATTTTTTTTAAAAGAGGACTATACATTCCACTAAAACTCCAGAAGTTCAATGTCTTTATAATCCATCAAATCCACTGTCAGTATTATCCTCTGCATCATCTGGATCATGCTCTTCATAATTCTGTAAAGAAATAAGAATTGTTTTAAATTTAGTTCTTATATTAATATAGTATTACAAACTGTTGGAGGCGCCTCGGTGGCCGAGTGGTCTAGGTAGTTCGTCATGACTACTAATGATCACTAGCCTGTCAACACTGAGGTTGTGAGTTTAAAATCTCACCTGTGGCAGGGTGTGGTCGACTCCGACCTTAATTGACAAGGATTGACAATTTTCCTACTGAAGGTCGGTGGTTCTCTCCAGGTACTCCAGCTTCCTCCATCAATAAAAACTGGCCACTGTGAAATATATAGCCAAATGTGCTGAAAACGACATAAAACCCCAACTAAACAAAAAAAAAACCAAACTGTTGGAAAAATATGTATCACTAGAGAATACCTTTACAAGTTTTGCAAAATATCAGTTTCAAATGTCATAAAATAACTATGAAACTAAAACTTGATAAGAATCAGGGGAACATCCAAGGAAACTCCACCAAAGTATGATTCCAAACACTTAGAGGAGAAAATTTAAAAAAATTATATGCTGATTATCCTATTTTGCATAACAGTTATATCGATCAAAGGTACTGACTTACATATTCAATTTTGGAAAAGAATTACCTGGTGAGCTAAAAATTATAAAACTTTCAAAATGTGACTCAGTATCCACAAATTGCTTGCATAAACCAAAGTATTCAGATAACAAGGACTTACAGTTTCAAGATTTTTAAGATCAACTCTTTTGGAATTTCTGCTGTTCATGCTATACAGCTGAATTTGACTTAAATTTAGCATACAACAAATGCTAAAACTAAAGTAAAGTTATCATAGAGTTTAAAGCTGAATTGATACATGAATTTAGAATAAAACATTCAAGTATTCTAAAGGACCAATATAAACCTGACAGTAAATGAAGAATAGAATTTAGGACTGGCATATACTCACTATGTTTTATAATAATATTACATATACTGTAAAATCACTAATTTTCGTGAGGTTAAAATTTTATTGATACCTTTCTGAAAATGATTTTGTCGGGATAAATTTTTCGTGGATTCCAAATTTAACAATAACAGGGTGGTTGTATTTCGTTGAGTATTAATTTTTGTTGATTATACTTATCAACGAAAATTAAATCCTTAATGAAAATTTCTGCTTTTAAAGTATGTTTCATTAAAATGTGTTATTTTTATTGACAAACTAAAAACATGTGGTTCTGATGACTGTTGTTTTATATCCAAACAAAAAGCTGTCTAAATAACAACAAACCAGAGTTTCTTTCATCATTGTTTTTAGCTACCCACCTGCCTGCCCTACTTTGTCAAACAATTAATAGTTTTTTTTTAATTGGAAAATGCTGCTAATAAAACACAACATTTTAATATCAAAACTTTTTTCATAGTTATTACTTTCTGTCAAGTATAAAGGAATAACTTTCCAAACATATAGAATGGTGGTACAGCTGATCGTGATATTGTAATTATTATTGTGCAAAATTTTGTGGTAATAAAGTGTATTCTATAGCATTGCTTCCCCTTTCTTAGCAATAACATACCTAGGTCTCCAGCCTATGGGGTATACATTTCACAGTTGATTCGTTACTGCTGTCCATGTGATTTGTACAGCGACATAAACTTCTAAGACAGGGTTATGTTCAGTTTCTGTTAATTTCATCACTCCAAAAGTTTTACAGTCGTCATCGTGAACTGATTCGCGATACAAAGTTTATATGAGAATAGATATCTTCAGATAGATTTCACGTCCTTCTGGAATTGACACCTCAACAAACTTGACAATTTACTGGCAATGTGACGCGTGTCGTTAATGGCACAGGACATGCTCACCCTTCCAGAGCACCTGATGTCAATCCTGGTTTTCAATGAAATTTCACATTGCTAGTGCTTTAGTTTCTGTGCTGTTTTGTTCCAGTTTTGTTTAGTTTATTATACATTTTTTATTATTTAAGTTATAAATGTATGCTTGTGGCATTTGTTTGTTGTGTTCCATTCTCCGGACTTTCTATTTCTTGTGGACCTTGAATTTGTCAAATCGGTATTCTTTTGCCAATTTTTAATGATTAATCCTGAAAAGAACCTGTCTCTAAGGTATAGTTCCACTTGACATATACAAACTTGCTGGGGAACAGAATTTAAATAATATAAGTAAAAAGTACACATGTCCTTACAGATTCTTTGGGCTCTAAGTCTTCCCCATACTGTATAGCATTATCTATCTGAAGTAACACATCATTAATACTGTCCTCATCTGACATATCCAATGGTAGAAACTTCACCAAACTGTAGTCTTCTATCTATAATTATGTTATGAAATATTGTTTGTAGAGGGTAATACATTACATGTATCAGCAGGTGTAAAATTTTGACAGATCTTGACATCATGCATTGTGGTTTGACTACAAATAAACTTGAATGTAATAAACTGTGGGTTTTTTTTTAATCAAGGGCTGAAATATGTCAAAATTAGCATTTGAAAAAAAAAGAAAAAAACTGCTATACTGTAAAATAGCACTCCTTCTTTCTTAGTTAGAAATACATTGAGCTGTCAATAATATATTCTTACCGGGTATATACCTTAAAATACATGTAAGGACAAATACTCAACACAGGACAATATATTGGGTAAAGATCAGACAAAATCAATGATACACAAGTCAAGGAGACCATATTCTATAGGTTTTAATCCAAAATCATTTTATTTCAACACTAAAAATGGAAGAATTATCAACTGTGAGTTTGTTGAGGTTTGAAATAGAGGTAAAGACACAAAATATTTCAATGCCTTGTTTTAATACTAATGCATACATGTAGATGCTTTGGTTGAATAATAACGTTACATAAATAACTCAATTTTAAGACTTCTGTCTCAATAACATGGAAAAATTTCACATCTAACTTTTCACACTGACCATGGCCTTATTTACCTTTCAAGAAAAGTTAAATCTGATATAACTTATTTCATTAGTCTGATTATATACATACTTTTGACCAAAGATGCTACCTAATGCTTTAATAAAATGTATCACAAAATACCGAAATAAATTTGATGCACAGTATGGCCATATCGTTGACTGACAACTCATCAGCAGTGCTCGAGATCAAAATATTGGAAAACCGATTAAAGATATAATGATGAATTAATAAGCACAAAAGTACTTAATGTAGTTGCATTTAATTTAACACAGATTCTTGGGTTGATGCAACTTCAATATATCACAGATGCGAGACCTAATTTAACTTACCATAGTAGCTAAAGCTGAATTTAACTTTTTGAATTTACTACTAAATTTGCTGTCATCAAACTCTTCACTTAATAGAACTGGTAACTCTGGTTCCAAATACCTAAAAGTATAATAATTAACTGAATGGTGAGTCCCAGGACTCATCACCACTTTTTTTAACGTACATTCCTGCATGATTTTGACAATACCATGGTATGTCTATTGTAATTTTGTTTAAGTTTAATTAAAATCATGTGCTGCCTCAAAATACTGACAAATATACACCCCCCCCCCCCCAAAAAAAAAAAAAAAACCCTCAAAACACAAAAAACAAATTGAACAAATGCGGTGGTGCTCCAAACTGTAAACTGTTGCAAAATGTGACCAAAAATCTTTGCACTTTTTGACATAACTTATTTATTATCATTATTATATTATTTTTTTAATATTTATTTATCTATTATAATTTTTTTCTCCAACATACTCATATTTTCTTCCTATTGACATTGTTTTAACAATTTTATAATCAATATTGACAAAATTTCCATTTATGCATACATAAGTTAAAGTCCGCTAAATGTATTTTTAAATGAGGTCTACTAATTGTTACTGGTCAGTAAAAAACACTGTGTCCAATGAAGAATCACAAAAATTCCAACTGCCGCCATTTCCTAGCTTACTTTTACCCATCCCTGTTAATTTCCACAACAACAAAAATGGCGGCAAGAACATTTTTGATGAAAATTTGTTCTTCGGACGCAGCTGGTTAAATCTACTTGCATCCCAGGGATGCACAAGTTTAAAGGATGAAATGTACATTCCAATTTTCACGCGTCCAGGACGATGTACATGCCTTAGCGAGAACCCTGTGAACACCTACGTTGCGGTGTTTCAAAATGTCGTAGAAACTATCCTATTAGAATAGAAATAATTCAAGGTGGTGTAAAAATATCATGATTTTACCACTCGCTGTCACTCTTGGCAAAATATTTGGCATAAAGTGTCTACCTGTGGTAAAATCAGGATATTTTGAAGCCACGGTGAATAATTTCTCAATCGTTAATTTGTGGAATGTTAAATCCAAACCTTTAGATTAATTTGACTTTACCATGAAATTTGACATTCAACAGGTTAAATATATAAATTAATACATGCATACTAGTACTGTATATAAATGCAAATAAGATATATTGCTTACAAGTGAATTTACAGTAAAATAAAACATATTGGTTAACATATACAGTGGCCAATGTCAATACTTAAATTGAAGACTCTTGAAATTATACAAATAAAAGTACTTCCAGAACACCAAATATACCTCTCTAATTCTTTCTTTGCTTTTTTGCTTAGTAAATCCAGTTTTGTCATAACATTTACATGTGGAATTTCTAAATTTACCATAGCAGATAAAGCTGTTAATACACCAGACACAAATTTTGAAGCTTCTATCATAAACTGTGAGTCTATTAAAAATGTTCCACAAATTCTAAAGTCCATATGATTTAATTTTTCTACTAGCTGTTTCATTACTGGGATATGTGTATACAGTTCTATTTGTCCCGGACAATCAAACAAAATATAATCATCTTCTGTTTCATCTAATACTTCATCTAACCAATCTAAATTTTGTGCTAAATATCTGAAAACATAAAAATATAGTTTCAAGGTGAAAAGTGTTGATTGTTATATTCTCAAAAAGACAAAACTCGGGTACAGAATTTCATGACACCAAAAAAGGTACTGTAGGGCTAAGGATAAAATAAGGCAATTTGGGTCTAATAATTTTATTGGAACAAAAAATTTGTGTGGTGCTGTTTTTTTTCATTCATTAGGTGTTTATACCATGATTTTACTCTAGTTTTTATAACATTCCCTGATACATCGTGTATAATTCCAGGGTTTCTTTGATAAAATCTTGATAACCTTCAGTAGCAATTGCTTTTATACTTCCTTATTGTAAATATTGTAACATCACTACAGATTTGCTTTTCACTGCTTTGTTTTGTAACTGCAGTTGAATACCCATGAAAAATGAACATTAACTGTGGTCAATAGTTCAAGTGACAATTTGTCAGCTACAAAAACTTACTCCATACAAAACATTAATCCTCCATTTGGACCAAATCTTAATGATTCATCCTCCATAGCATCATCTGCACTTATTAGTTCTCTTATATCTGAAAAAGTGTCTCCTCTTTTAGTAAATAGTTACATTTTACATAATAATGTCACATTGGGGATGATGGGCATTTTTTCAATGACAATGACACATCACTTATACCTGAACATGCTATAATTCTAATGTATTTTTAAAACTTTCAACAAAAAAACATGAAAAAAGATTTGGGGGGGGGGGCATCAGGAAGTCATATTTAATTGTACAAAAAATTAAAACAATATCAATCAAGATAGAGACATTCAAATTTGACTCAAAGTTGCATAATAATAAAAATAGTTTGAATTTACAATACTTGATCGATTAAATGCATTAAATGTTATTGCTGGGAAAATGGTTTTGAAATTTACCAATTAATTTGAGATATCATGAATCTTGAGTTATTTTAGGAGTTTGAGGTAACGAATCAAAGGTATCATGAATCCACAGAATTAACATGTACCTGCCAAAACTGGATAATTAAAATGTTCTGCTGCTGGATCCAAGTTTACTACATGTATTGTTCTTTTTATTACCTCTGTATGTTTTACCATATTGCTACAATATGTGGACTGAAAAACATAACATGTGATAATGATACAATATTTTAAAATCTTTATATACATTTGTACCACTAAAATGTATTTCTTAAAAACAAATTGACACATTTAACCCAGGGCTTTAAACAGGGCAGTCCAACATTCTATCATTCCTGAAATAGTCCTGAAGGAGTACTAGCAGGTACTTCACTAGTGCAGGTAATGGGAAGGTGGTTATATATAAACTAATCCCTTTTTTTTCTTGGTGGGTGGCCAAGTCAGACAAAATAGCCTAGGACACAGAATCCCCAACATCCCAAAGGGATAATCTTGTTATGGTTTTAAAATGATATACAAGTTAAGCTCTAAATATAATTTTTTTAAACTTTAAATTTCCTGACAAATACGGGCAACATAAGTCGACACGAATTCATTCGACAATGGTTTGTTCAGACTAAGGGTGATCATATTTTTAGTTCTGTTTAGATTTAGAGTTAACATTAACTTGTGTTGTCCAATAGCTGTTTCATTGATAATCATACCACTTCGTTATTCGTTAATTATTCATATGCACAATTTTATATATATCGGTTTGTTAAATAAATATGATTTCATCAGGTAAATCACGGAACAATTTTTTCGTTATGGAATAAGTTTCATTTAAATTATCCTATGACGAGAGACATATAAAACAAGAGATTGGCATCAAAGCGCTAGTAATCATTTTTAAGATCACGCAGCCCTCGAGTTTTACGTGATCTTTTGTCAGTCTGCCATATTGGTTTGCCTGCAAATATGTCAACAAAAATTGTAACACAAAATTTCATCTTTCAGAGAACATATACAGTTATTTCGGGTAATTCTGTGCATCATCCTATTCGGCGCATTAACATGAAAATGATTTGAATGCGCCGAATTACCCGACAACATAGTATTTGAACAAAGTAAGTAAAAATTAATTAATTTTGTTTATGTCTTGTTAGTTTTGCTGCTCACACCGACACAGTTTTTTATTTGTTTTATATGTCTCTGCTAGAACTAATAGCAAGTAAAATTTATTCCAGTGGAACCTTTTTCATAGCCATAGGAACAAACTTTGGCTCACATTATAACAATATAACTTATACGGGGGTTTGTCCCAACCTATTCTGTCCATAATATACCAATCTTGTTCGTTTACATTATAAAATATTTCATATATTGTTTACCTTTCCACTACCAGCCGGACCCATCACCAACTGACCGTACCGTGGCATTCTTGGTTTTGTGTGATGAGTGTTGGTTTTCTCGCACGTTTGTTAATTAAAATCTTTCGGTCTACGTTCAGATCCTGGTCGTTTATATCAATTAAAAAGTCTTATTTTTATAAAACAATAATTAGTAAAACCTTTTTTTAGTTAGTGATAATACTTTGAATGATTTATGATATATTCGAGTTTAAAAAGATTTGTAAATTTTTTCACGGTATCTTTAAACTTTAAATGTTCAATGTCTTAAGCGGTCCTACAAGGAAGTGAGTTTGGGGTGTTGCAGGAAACTATTTTGAATATCCACAGAAAATGCCAGTAATAGAAAGTTTTATTTGAACTTTGTCAAATTTAACGTAAAACTTTGTGTATTTTAGAGGGTAAAACATCAAAAACATATTTTTATGCGTGACAGTTCTAGTTGAACATTGACCATTGGCATTACAATTTATCATAATTTGCACAATTGCTTATAGATTAGAAATACATCTTTTTTAAGAATTAGATGGTTTCTTATCAATATCTGTTGCAGTATTGATTTCAACCTTTGCTGAGTGTGACTTATGTTTAAGCGCAGCTAATGGAGGGTGGTTTTTTAAATTTTACGATTTATAACAGTTGTACACGAAGAAAGCCTGTTGCACTTCCCCAACCTCAAGAGTCATCATTCTACAATGACGATATCCAACTTCAACACATTTGCCAACTAGGCCTTTTTGACTACCGTGGGTTTTTTAGTTAGGTGCCAATCTAACAGTATAGCATGATTTGTCTCCAATAATTACCTTAGGGAGCAACCATCTGCTTTTTTTTGTAGGAATTTTGGTCCCGGATTTCCATATATTTTTTTTCACCCTATATCTTTATTTTTATTTAACCAAAATATTTCCTGATTGACAGAGGTCCTGCATTTTTTTTTCACACCTTTAGTGATCCTGTCTTTTTATTTTTCCGAAAATGCTGGTCCTGTCTTTTTATTTCAAATTTGATCCTAGTCCCCCCCCCCCTAAAAATCAAATGGTTCCTCCCTTAACCACACCAGCTGGGGATCTAACCCAGAACTTTTGATTCAATACCAACTGATCAAAAGGAGTACTCCACTAGGGGAGGTAATGGAGGGTGGTTATAAACCTGTAACAGTTTATAACTTTAATCGTACATGAGGGAAGCTTGGTTACAAAGCTTTGGATCTGGAGGATGTATGACTATACTCTTTTTACCCAATTTGATACACCTGGTCTCACCCTAGTAGCAAAAACAAACTCTCCATAACAGTCCTAAAAATCTCCTAAATCATTAACATTACCGGTACCTAATTTGGTAACTGGTTAAATATTCAATAACTTATCTTTGCTGATATCAATAATTGAGGTAAATCTCTGATTTTAACAATTTTTTTAATTTCTATTTATCTTGGGGAAAAAAATAAATTCTTCTGATAGTAAAAAAGAATTTAGTTTGCAATTTCTTGTTATCTTGTAAAGGAATAAACATTCTTCAATCTTGATGTCCAAGGATGTAGAAATATTTTCTCTATATTGAAGTTGGCACACTTGAAATTTAATTCAATTTCAAAATAATATTAAAGATATGATTTGGGCCAGGCATGAAAATTTACATTCGATTGAAAAAATGTAATGCAAAAATTCAAGTAAATGATATACATTTGTACACTAGTAGAGTAACATTTCCTCTGGAATCTCTTCGTCATGTTCAGGCGCATAGCAAGTGTAAGCAAATGAACAGTGTTCTGTTTCCAGAAAATTTTATGACTATGATTAGTCATAAGTGTGATCTGATTCAACCTCTTTTTTCTATTGATGTCCTGGAGCCAATCTCAATCATAGTTCTTCAAATGTTTATGTACCTGTCTGGCACCAGAGCTTTTATTGCTGTTCTTCTAGCCACAGTTACTGAGTTAGGTCTTCAGTGTGGAGAAATCTGTCAGTTTACTGTATCTAAGAAGACATCTAATGTCAGTTTGAATGGAACTCATGTCTTAATAATTCAACGTTTGTGCTGCAATTTCTTTTCACATGTATATATCGGTTTTGCATTCAAGAGAAATATATAGATAGTTCTCTGCTTTGGATATATTATACACATTCTCAATCTTACATTTTAAGTCTTCTGTTTTAGGCGTACCATTCACAGTTTACCAACCCTCCAAAACTTATAGGAAATGTGGCATTGGTTCCGCTGAGGACATCATTTAAAGGCCCTGCACCTAAAGACAGTATGTATATAAGCCTTTTAAAGTGTAAAATTTTAAGAAATATTGTTGCACTGAGTGCACCTGATATTATAAAGTAAATTATCAAAAAAACAGCCTGGTTTGTAATATACATGTATTGCATTGTTGCCTTTGAAGGCATTATATTTAAATATTTATCAACAAAGCCTGGTACTCCAGCACATGTATTAATAAAACATGTCAGATGATGATTTCAGTAAATCTGAAAAATAGAAATGTTCCATTTAAAATAACATGTACATGTCTCATTCATATAAATATTTCAAAATTATATAACTACCAGGGTAGATTAAAAAATAAACTGATAAAAGTTAGGGAAAAGTTTACACAGTAAAATTGCAAAACAGTTCTTTGCACTTAAAAATGAACAAAAATAATCTGATCTTTATTAGTAAACAATAATAATAAATTCTTTATTTAAAGAGGGTAAACACAGTTAGTTACAATATCTAATCTTCCCTGAGGCTCACATATACAATACAAAATAATAGAAATAATAAGAGAAAACAAGTAAACATAAAACAGATATTTACACATAGTCAGTTCACAATCATATAGTGTACCATTAGAACAAATAAAACAGTTTATTTACATGTAGTAAAAGATATTGTATACGAATCCAAATAGTAGCAATCATATCAAGACTTAATGGGACTGCCTCAAGTACATTGTACCTTTTGATAATTTGCTGAAAAGTAAAAGTGTTTTGAACTTTACAAATTTCATACCGTAGTCCGTTCAATAATACTGGTCCAAAATAAGCAGAAAATTTCTTAAACAGCTCGGTTTTTGGTTTAGGAACTATTAAATTACCTTGAGTTACACCCCTTAAAGAATAAGGATTATTAACTGATAATAAGTTGAAACTTTTGAACTAGGTACTCTGGTGCTTCTTTCGGTATACATTTATATATAGCAGTAAATATTTGTGGTATTTGATTCTATTTTTATGTATGTTTCTTTGGAGATAATTGTAAATCGTCTGGTACATTTTCAGCTGATAAATCCAGTGAAATCCACTCTCTTCAAAGTCTTACCTATGTAACAATAGCCTATAAAACATGAAGCTACATTGTGTACATACCTATTTTGAACAATACATTCACTTTAAAGGTTAGAATTACTAGTAGCACTTACATGTACATTTTACCGAAAGTCTAAAACATAAATAAATTGAATTTTAATTGATTTCATTTTAAAATATATATTTAAACATATACTACCACTAAGTAAAATTAACATTGATTTTGTTAATAATAGGTCAGATTAATTCTAAGATTTGATGGTAACATCAGGAATTAAATTTTTATGGCTTTGCATTGTAGAATTAGAAAATAATTCAATTTGCTATGGTCATTTACTCTTATGAAGTATTTTCTTTCAAGAAATTTTCTACAGTAAGAAAATAGATGTTAGAATCTTTGTTTTCTCTCTTATTTCAGCAAGTGACTCTGATATTATAGATGAAGCTATTTACTATTTCAAAGCCAATATTTTTTTTAGAAATTATGAAATTAAGGTAAGTTTTAAGAATATTAACTTTTATAAATCAATGTTAAAATGTAAAGAGTAACTTTTGACAAAAGAAGTTCAGGCAAAATGAAATTTACAAGACTGGTGGACTGCTGACACAAGGCATAACCAAAATATATTCTCTCATGACTATTGATTTTAAGAAGTTAAATATTTGCAAAAGTATACCTAAGCGACAAAACAGTGGGAAAAGTCCACAAATTTGAATTCCAAGGAAACAAAGTCAGGAGAATGGAACACAACAAACACCCATAAGGATACATGTATAACTAAAAGAATAACAAATGACAGTGAACCATCGCTTGGTAAATCTTAAATACGATAGAATTCCTAAAGTAGATACCTCGGGTATGCAGGGTCGTTAAGATAAAAAACACAAAATGTGAAAACAGTTATAACAACACTTTAGGGATTGCTGCAGTAATTTAATGAGATCGATATGTTTCGGTGCCTAGGGGTCCGTGTATCACTTAACAATTTAATATTTTAAAAAGTTTTCAAATTTTACATTTTTCAATTTTTGATCAAAGTTTTAAAATATCAACATTTCAAAATTTTGAAAATTTGAAAATTTCACCAAATAATCAAAATTTTAAGATTCAAAAACTCATATGAGAATTTAATATTTTACATTTTTAATCAAACTTTGAAAATACTAAATTAAATGTACAGTTTTGATAATTTTGCTTTTTGAAAATTTGAATTTTTAATTTTTTGATTAAAAATTAAAGAATCGAAAGTGGACCAAAAGGGTCATCTGTATCATTTGGCACCAACCATATTATTCCTGAGGGGATTGTAGGGAGGCTGGGTTCCCCCAATAATATGTCCAGTTTGGTCTGATTTTTAGCTCACCTGACCCAAAGGGTCAAGTGAGCTATTCTCATCACTTGGCGTCCGGCGTCGTTCGTCCGTCGTCCGGCCTCCGTCGTCCGGCGTCCGTTAACTTTTACAAAAATCTTCTCCTCTGAAACTACTGGGCCAAATGGAACCAAACTTGGCCAAAAGCATCATTAGGGTATCTAGTTTAAAAAATGTGTCCGATGACCCCACCTGCCAACCAACATGGCCGACATGGCTAAAAATAGAACATAGGGTAAACTGCAGTTTTTGTCTTATATCTCAAAAACTAAAGCATTTAGAGCAAAACTGATTTGGGATTAAAATGTTCACCAGGTCAAGATCTACTTGCCATGAAATTTTCAGTCGAATCGGTCAACCCTCAGTTGGGTTATTGCCGCCGAATTGATAATTTTAAGGAAATTTTGCAGTTTTAGGTTATTATCTTGAATATTATTATAGATAAAGGCAAACTGTAAACAGCAAAAATGTTCAACAAAGTAAGATCTACAAATAAGTCAACATGACCAAAATCATTGATTGACCCCTTTTAGGAGTTTTTGCCCTTTAAAGACGGCATCCGTCGTAAACTTTCCTTTAAAGATCATTTCCTCTGAAACCACTTGGCCAATTGGGACCAAACTTTGATGGAATGGTCCTTGGGTTGTCCCCTTCCAAAACTATGTCCGGCATTCCCGACTTCCAACCGACATGGCTGCTGTTACTAAAAATAGAAAAAGGGGGGATGAATTTCAGAAATCTTCTTCTATGAAACTACAAGGCCAATTGGAACCAAACTTGGCAGTAATGGTCCTTAGGAGGTTCTCTTTCAGAAATATCTCCGATGACCCGGACTGTTAACCAAGATGGCCGCCACAGCCGAACTTAATTTAACATAGGGCCCTATGGGAAATTCATTGAAAAATATTCTTGTCTGAAACAACTTGACCAATTGGAACCAGACTAGGCAGCAATGGTCCTTAGGAGGTCCTCTTTCAGAAATATATCGGATTTTGTGGACTGTGAACCAAGATGGCCGCCACAGCTAAACTTACTTTAGCATAGGACCCTATGAGAAATTCACTCAAAAATCTTCTTGTCTGAAACTACTAAGCCAATTAGAACTAGATCTGGTAGCAATGGTCCTTAGATGGTCCTTTTTCAGAATTGTGTCCGATGACCCAGACTGTGAACCAGCTGAACTTAGTTTAACATAGGGCCCTATGGGAAAATTCATTGAAAAATCTTCTTGTCTGAAACCACTTGACATATTGGAACAAGACTTGGCAGCAGTTGTTCTTAGGAGGTCCTCTTTCAGAAATATATCTGATTTCGTGGACTGTGAACCAAGATGGCTGCCACAGCTAAATTACTTTAGCATAGGACCCTATCGGAAATTCACTAAAAAAATCTGTTCGTCTGAAACTACTGAGCCAATTGGAACTAAACTTGGCAGCATTGGTCCTTTGATGGTATTCTTTCAGAAATTTGTCCGATCACCCGAATTGTCAACAAAGATGGCCGCCATGGCCGAACTTAGTTAAATATAGGACCCAACAGGAAAATTAATTTAAAAAGCCAGTTGGAACAAGACTTAGCAGAAATGGTCCTTAGATGGTTCTATTTTAGAAATGTGTTCATTGACCTGGACTGTCAACCAAGACGACTGCCACAGTTGAACTAAGTTTAACATAGAACCCTATAGAAAAACCAGCCAAATTGACTGCAACACTTAAATTTTTAGTCCTGTTCAAGGTGAAAAGTTAAATCCAGGTGAGCGATACAGGCTCTTGAGAGCCTCTAGTTTTTATTATTTCCCCTATATTGAAAAAAAATCAATCAAGCCTGAATATTGAACACAAAAAAATATGCTCCGTGGCATAAATTCCAAAATAAAGTTTGTAGTTTAACCTTCAAGATCTGTATAAAGAGTAGAACTAGAGCAAAGTTTCAACTATATATTAAAGAACTATAGAATATTTTTCACAAATTTTAAAGTCCTGCTGTATTTCCCTTTCGGCTTAACTGTGTGGTATTGGTCGGGAGCTTGCATAGCATGTGACTGAGGAAGGCAAAATGACGTCACAGTTTTACATGAAAGTGTGTGTTTGTCTCCTTCCCCCCTTCTCGCCAGAATATTGTACTCCGTAGCAAGAAAAGCACTTTATTGGCCTCATAATATCTTAAAATTTTAGGCTTTTTCTTAAATATGTCCGTGATAAGCACACGGAGATGCCCATTACTTCAATATAACAATGCTAAAATCTGAAGAAAAATTCAATGTTGAGTTTTTTCCAATTTCTCAGAAACTTTAATACCTAGACCCACCGTATTTAATTTCTTGATAGTTCTTGGTGGGTACATGCCAGTCTGATACTTGTCTCCGGACCTTGACCTCAATTTCACCTATGAATGACTGACATCCAAGTTCCGTGATTAAGTCCATTTTTCAGCAACTGTAATACCTAGACCCACCGTATTTGGTCTATAGATGGTTCTTAGTGGATACATGCCAGTCTGACACCTGCCTCCGGACATTGACCTCAATTTCATGCTTGAATTCCTTGTGTTACATTTTGGAGATTATGTCCATATCTCATCAACTGTAATACCTAAGCCCAGCATATTTGGTCTGTAGATAGTTCTTAGTGAATATGCCACTATAACACCTGTCACCTGAATTTAACCTGAATTTCATTCCTGAGTGACTTAATGCACATTTTCATTTTAAAATTAGTCTATTTCTCAGCTACTGTACTAACCAGACCCACAGTATTTGGTTGATAGAAGTTCTTAGTTGGTATATACCACTTTTACATCTGAAACTTTACCTTTGACCTTTATTTTATGCTTGAGTGACTTGTTAAGATAGTATTTTGTTGCTTCGCATATGAGAAACAATTGTTTTACCAAGAACAAAACTCAACCCCGCACCCCCGCCCCCCCCCAATTTTCAATTGGTCGCTCCCTTATCTTCATATGATTATTAACTATAAATTACAACTGTGATTCATTCATGTAGGTGGAATTTGTGTTCTCAAAACGCATTCTTCAAATCTGCATTTTCTCTTCAAAATTTAACCATAAAATTTCATTGCCTACCTTGAAATCGCGCTTAAAAAATGAAAACTGTATAAGGTTATTTTTGGAGCTGAATAAAAAATCACATGTCTCTTGTTTATTATCAATATGGGCTCAACTGTCAAAGTGTGAAACGCAATAATGGTCCCAATGACCCTTTTTGGTCCATTTTCGATTAACATTTAAAATTCAAGTTTTCAAAAAGCGAAATTATCAAAACTGTACATTCAGTTTAATATTTTAAAAGTTTAATTAAAAATATAAAATATTAAATTTTAAAACGAGTTTTATAATTTAAAATTTTAATTATTTGGTGAAAATTTCAAATTTTCAAAATTTTGGAATGTTGATATTTTAAAACTTTGATTAAAAATTGAAAAATATAAAATTTAAAAACTTTTTAAAATGTTGAATTGTTAAGTGTTACACGGACCCCTAGGGCACCATCATCAGGTTAAAATCAATACAGAAAATTGCGCTGAAGTACAAAATCGGGTAGGTATAAATTACGTCACAATGTTACCATGTTGAGTATAAATAGAAAGTGAAGGTAGGTATGGAAGCAAACTTGAATAAGGCACTGAAACATGTCAATCTCATTAAATTACTACAGCAATCCCTAAAGTGTTGTTGTTATAACTGCTTTCACATTAAAAGAATAACAAATGTATAATAAATTAAACAAAAAGTGTTTTTAAATTCATGAAAATTTTTTTAAGATAAAGACCTCTTAATGCAGTGTGGACACATGCCAACCATTGAAGACTGTTCAACAAACTCTTATTGTTCTTTTCTTATTCCATTTCACTATTGTTGACGTGTGGAAATATCTTCAATCATTTTTTCAGAGTGAAGCAGACAGAACACTTATCTATATTACTATGTATATAACAGAATGCCTGAAGAAATTGCAAAGGGTATGTAACAGAAATCTTTACAAGATAAGGCCACATGAAGTTAATGCTTAAATTTTTTACCAAATACATGTAACTATAAAGTCTGAGATTGAATCTGTGAATAGATAATGTAAAAATTAATACTGTGTACCGTATTTTCCTGCCTATAGTTGTGACCTTTATACTTTAAAATGACAATTTTATCATAAGTCTAGGGAGAAAGTATCAAGTAGACCTATAGTCCATATAGACTTATAGTCCAGAAAATACAGTACAAGCAAAAATACGAAAACGTTTCGAATGAATATAAATGATATTCAATCATTTCAGTGGATATGGCCATTACAAATTGTAATACATTTTTTGTTTTTAAGACATTAAATTTCTATTTTATGGTAATGTTTTATGTTTTTAGTGCAATTCAAAAAATGATGGCCAAAAAGAGATGTATACCTTAGCCCTGAAGAATTTCCCTATACCAGGAGATAGTGGCTTTCCATTAAATGCTATGTTTGCAAAACCGAAAAATAGAAATGAGGAAGGTGAGAGATTTAAGAATTTAAAGCTTTTTATTAGAATGAAAATGTAAGAATATGAATTTGATTTTAAAAACACCATGTAGTCATGGTAATTAAGTTAAATATTACTGGTTAAAAAGTAGTTACCAGTTAAATAGTACTGGTTGTGTCGCCTGCGGTCGTCTTGCGTCTTGACATTTTTGCAAAAAAAAGGGGGGGGGGGCAAAACTATCCTCAACTACTCTATAACCGCTCAAAGGAATTTGATTAAACTTTCTCTGTGCATTAACCTTAATGCACAGGAGTGCATATATATTTCATTTTTAGAAAATTTTAATTTTTTTTCCTAAAAATTAACATTTTTGAAAAAAAAGGGGGGGAGGGTAAAAACTTCTATCCACAACTACTCCATCACCGCTCAAAGGAATTTGATGAATCTTTCTCTCTGCATTAACCTTAATGTACAGGTGTGCATATATATTTTATTTTTAATAATTTAAAGTATTTTTTTGTAAAAATTGACATTTTTGAAAAAAAGGGGGGGTTCAAAACTTCTATCCTCAACTACTCTATAACGGCTCACAGCAATTTGATGAAACTTTCTCTGTGCATTAACTTTAATGCAAAGATGTGCATATATTTCATTTTTAGAAAATTTTAATATTTTTTGTAGAAATTGACGTTTGCAGGCGACACATGTCTTCCTTGGAAGACTCACACATTTTTAATAAGTAGTTACCAGTTAAATATTACTGGTTAATAAGTAGTTACCAGTTAAATAGTACTGGTTAATAAGTAGTTACCTGTTAAATATTACCAGTAATTACGTAGTTACCAGATCTTTAAATAGTACCAGTAATAAAGTTGTTACCAGTTGCTGTTGAAACTACAACTGTTCTGATTTCAATGCTGTGATTTTGTTACACTATAAGAACTGCCTAATAATGAATAAAATGTTACACTACAAGAACCAGCTAGTAATGGATCAAATGTTACAATTCCAGAATGATTCAAATGTTGAAAAATAGCACATTTACTGTAACAACATATCAAACAAAGGCAAGAAAATCTAGTTCTAAATCTACCACATCAGCAATCATTGAAGATGAGACAAAAATAAATTTCAGCAAATCATTCTATGTATGATATATTAATCAAAACCAGCAACAGAAAGTTTTTGGTCAATAAATGATCAATAAAATTTCTTCAGTGCAATTTAAAAACTAAAATTTTATATTACAAAACAGCCTTTAGCCTTTGTTAGTCTAGTGTGTTTTTTTTAATTTTGGTTCATTTGTGTGTTGTTTAGTTTAGTGTGCCGTCCATTTGGCTGAACTAATATGCATTATTGTTTAGGAGCCAGCTGAGTCCTGCCTCGGGGTGTGGTATTTTCTTGCTGCATTGAATACCCATTGTTAGCCTTGAGCTGTTTTCTGCTCTCTGGTCAGGTTGTTGTCTCTTTGACACATTCCCCATTTCAATTCTCTATTCTAAGCTTTTCTAAATCTTTGTGACATTACTAGCTTTTGGCTTTGACCAGGAAACCTACATGTAGGATAAGAGCAATTTTTTGGATTCCAGTTCATCTCCTAGAAATCTGCAATATGATACTTGTGTATTTTTATCCAACAGGACCATTTGTTATATTTATATTGTAAACAGGAAATTATTTTGATTTTTGCAGATACCATGAGAAATTATTTCCTACAGATTAGACAGGAAACTGGATCCAGAATGTGTGAAAAAGTATTTGATCCTGCAACAGATAAACCTAGCAAGGTTGGTACAATATAAATAATAATATTTTAATGAAGAAATGAATGTACAGGGGTTCCAATACTGACATATTTGCCATGCTTGTCCATGTTTTATTAAGTCTCCCGACATTGAACTTGTCAGGGCCGTAACTCGGAAACTGTATGAAGGATTTTCATGAAATTTCACAAGATGATAGCCCTGCATGTGGAGGTTGGTCTAAAAGTGTCAAATTTAAAGGGGGTACATGGGGGCTTGTCCCACCCTCTCAAAGCCCCTAAAAATTCACTTTTTGTTAACTTGGAAATGGTTGAAATTTCCATTCTATAACCATACATATTCTTACTCCTTATAGGAAGATGCATTCATTGATGTATATTGGGTTCTTAGAGGGTATGCATTGCCCTTTCAAGATAGATTTTGTATTTACAGTTTGGAAACCCCACCCAAAATCCATCTTATAGGAAGATGCATTCATTGATGTATATGTGGGTTTCTAGGAGGTATGCCCCTCAAAATAGATTTGTCTTTGTAATTTTGAAACCTTTGAGATGCACACCCTATGACCATAGATATTCTTACTCCTTAACCCTTCACCGATGGAGTCCCCACAGGAAGTAAACCTTGCGTTGATGGCTTCCATGACAAGATGGCAGAATTGAGTGGCCACTTCTTTGTTAATGTTTTAGAGATTTAATTTTTGGGCCATTTATTCTTCATTTGAATATAAATGTTAATAAAATATGTTCTCTTCTCGATCTTTTTAGTTTTTGGATGAAAATGCGAAGATTTGGCAGCAAAGGGGTTTTTGCGGCTGGATATGTTAAAATTCTTCAAATATCATTAAAATCTCTCCAAATATGCATTTTTGTTTTTAAAAATGATAAAAAGTATTCCAATCAAATTCTGCATGTTTGATACTAAATACATACATGTACTTCCCTGGCATCCAATCTTGCCAAAAAATTCATAAAATTCATTTTCCTAACTTTAAAATCCCATAAAATTCTCAAATGTTAGTCTTTTTTTCATGTGGTTTTTTGTAAAAGATCCACCATTGTTTTGTCTTGATCTGGGTTTCAAATATAAGAAAGATAACGCTTGAAATTCGCTCCTAGAGCAGGAAATATAAAACCTATGTGACAGGTAGACAGGGACTCATTGTCAGCAAGTTGACTCGGGAATCATGGTAAACCGGGACTTTTCGGCGAAAGGGTTAAGGCAAAATGCATTCATCAATGTACAATGTATATTGGGGGTCCCTAAGGGGTAAGCCACACCCCTTCAAAATAGATTTGTCTTTCCAATTTGGAAATCCTTGAAATCTCCACACAATAACCACATATTTTCTTACTCTTTATGGGAAGGTGTATTCATAGATGTAATTTTTTTTGGAGGTCCCTCAAAATCACACGTTTTAATGAATTGGAAATGGCCTAGGTCCCGGGGGGGGGGGGGGTTACTTCCTATATTTTTAGTGGTACGAGTGTGCCGCAAAACAGGGTGGCTTTTTCATGCCCTGCTGGTTAGAACAGGGTCCCCTTTTCATGTCCTGCTGGTTAGAACAGGGTCGCTTTTTTATGCCCTGCTGGTGAGAACAGGGTCTTTTTTTAAACAAAGTATTTGTCTAGAACAGGATCGCTTATTTAACTGTTTAAGATACAGTCTAGAACCCGGGTGTAGAACAGCATCTATTTTATACGGTCTAAAACAGGATCATTCGGGGTCTAGAACAGGGCATACATTTTCTGAGCGTGTCTAGAACAGGGTATGTTTTTCAATATTTCTGTTTAGAACAGGGTAAGTTTTTCAATGTTTTCTGGTTAGAACAGGGTATGATTTGGCAAGTGCTGTCGGCACAGTTATACCCGAAGGGATAGTCAGTAACACCCCCGGGTTAGGTCCCAACTCCAAAACTGTATATCCTCATTATCGAAAGACACATTCAAGAGTTCCTTGTACAGTAGCTTATGGGGAACATTGTTTGGGATACTTTGTGTTAGCATTTCAACACAATTATTACTTGTTTTTTAAAAATGTGCTCCTGAAAAAAAAGTAGAAAAAAATACATTTTAAATTTTGTTTTCAGGAGTTTTTTATGCAATTATCATAAAAATGTAAATTATAACCACTGTAGATATTATATCATAATGCAGAACATTGTTAAATGTTTTTGGTTCAATAATAAGTCATAAAGTCTGGTTTGATTTATTACCTGTATATGTATTATATTTCTTTGGATATTATTATGGTTTTTGTTGAGGAGTAGATCCAAGAAAATTTGTAAAAACAAGACAATGTGAAAACTGGTATCCTCAAAACAATAGGGTTTTAGTACAAAATACATAAAAAAATAAGTATATAAAAATATGAATGTTGAAGAATATGGTTATACATGTAGATTCCATCAATATTTTGTATGCACAGAATTTTAGTTTCCTGATAAAGATCTACATCATTGTAATTCACGATTATTAAGATATATTAGAATGGAAAATGATAGCACCATGGTACAATTTTAACATGATATCAATAGAATATAAAAAATACTATATGATCCTTTTAATTTTATTCTTTCAGTGGTGGTTATGTTTTGCCAAGAGGAAGTTTATGGACAAAAGTTTATCAGCTCCAGGTCAATAGACATAAAATGTTTTTAGAAATAATGCAGATAAGAAATTCGGGGGATATTATTTTTTAATGGTGATCATTGTACAGCTAAAAAGTTAATATGAGGCCAATTTCTAGAACAACCTTTTTGATACAAGATAAATTTCCCATTGTGTAAATTAATGCTTAATGTAAACTTGTTGCTTCTGTTCTTTTATCTTACTTTTTTGTTGGACATACAAATATTAGAGATATGAAACAAGTTTGCTTACAGATGTGACATTAAGGAATTTTATTTTTCATCATACCAATTTTAGACATGTTTATTTCACGATAATATAAAACATTCTTAATGAATGTCATATAATAATGAATGTATATTATTAATATTGTCTATCTTATAAATAAAAAATTTATACATAAAATATAGTATTTATGTTTGTTTAGTTTACATTATACATGTATGATGTGAGTGACACAATATTCCATTTCAGTAACAAACAGAAAACCAATAAAAATAGGCTCACTTCTTCATCATAATATCCCCTGCTAGCATTTGTCCGTCCATTCATCCACACATATTTACTGAAACTACTCTTACACCAGTGAATGGATTTCATTGAAACTTTCACAGAATCTTCAGTACAAAGTGGCATTCTGCATTGCCTATTTTATTTTTGATTAGGACGATTTTGGGGATTTTCCCACAGACAAACATGGACTTTGCCATTTCTTCATGTAATGTAAGGAGGGTAGGCATCCCCAGTCCTCAGCCCCTCACAAACCAGTCAGTTGATTTCTTTTAAACTTTCAGGGAATCTTAAATATACCTAGCCATTGTGAACTACTTTTATTATTTTTGATCAGAATGAATTGTTGGGTTTTCCACAGACAAACATGGACTTTGCCATTTCTTTATAATGGGGTTAGACATGCCCCGTCTGCAATTCCTCCTAAGCCAGCGAAAAGATTTCTGTGAAACTTTCAGGGAATCTTCAGTGTAAATTGCCATTATGCACCTTCAATTTTTAAATTTTTTTGTTTTTTTTTCTTGTGGATCAGAATGATTTTTGGGTTCACATAGACAAACATGGTAATACATTTCTTGATATCACTATAGCCATAGCAGGATATATACATTTAGTGATCTCTGCTCACAGTACTTCTAGATTTTAATCAGTGATTAAATTTTATAACATGTTAAATTTGTATACCTCCTGGAAACGAAGTTGGGGGGGGGGGGGGGGGGGGTATATACATGTATATAGGTTTCAGTCTGTCTGTCCAAAATAACGTTGTGTCCGCAACTCCTTCTACTTTTCTTGCAGGATTCTCATGAAACTGTCTGGAGTGTTAGATCACTCTATGGAGATGTGCATATTATCAGGAATTTCTGTTTGGATAAGAAATGTAAAAGATATGGCTGTGTGGACTTAGGAATTTTTTAACAAAATTTCGTTCAATGTGTTGTCCACAACTCTTCCTAGATTACTTGCATGATTCTCATGAAACTTTATGGAGTGTAAGATCACATAATGGAGATGTGCATGTTTTCAGGATTTTCTGTTTGGGTTAGTACTTTGAAAAATATGATGATTTGAACTTTGTGTAGGCTTCAAAACATACATGTTGCTGTGGAGGGTATTAGTCACTTTCAGGACAGTTCTAGTTTATAAACAAGTGATTAGATTTAATCATTGAAAAAGACATTTTGAGTTACAGAGTCCTGATGTATCACAGATGAGGAATACAAAGTATCATAAATATTTTTGAACAACACGGACCTTAGGGATTTCTGTCAATTTTTTTTTTTTTTTTTTTTTTTGTTTCTCGAGCTTTTACATGTATTTTTCGGATTGCCCTATTAAGAACTACTCAAACCATTTTCATTCACACTTATTTCCAGGCATAGACGATATACCACCAGCACGTGTGTTTCATCCCTTCTTTTTCCTCTGCCTATATCCCCCTTTTCTTTGCAACATCCCACATTGCCTTCATTGTCAATTTTATTTTATGAAAGAAATAAATGCAGTATCATAATATTATATACCATAACTGAAACAATTCAAAAATTTCAAAATAAAGGTTAATTGTGGGGTGTTGTAGAGAAAAATAGGTGGGATGCAACAAACTAAAATCCATTTCCCATATACTTTATCACTGGACGAAATTTGGACATTTTAATTATGCTATAAATGATGGGTAAAAAGTTGACAAAAGGTGCCTGTGCGATATATATAAATTGTGCTTTATTCAAGGGCTGGACAGCTGGAGAGAAGGGGTTGAAAGAGGAGATATAAGATTTCTGGCTTCTTAACCATTTAGATGGTGATCTTCCTGTCTCTCAAATTGATAGATATATAAAACATGGTAAAATATAATTTTCACACATCGCTATATAATACAGAAAAATCTCACCCTAAGAAAATTGTGAAATTTCCAGTTAAAGGGATATAAGAAAAGCTATTCCATCTTTTTGGATACACGTGCTTGCACATGTAGTTTCCTAGTTTGGTCTATAGATACTTCTTGGTGTGTACATACAAGTCTTAGACCTGTCAGCTGACCTTGAACACAATTAGGTTTTAGGCAAGTTTCACATGACTATAACCATTTCTTTTAATGCATTCCTTTCAGTTACTATGTCGTCTACATGTATTGGATAAACTTATGTATTCCAGTAAGACATCTTGTTTGATATGGAAACCACAAAAATAACCCAAAAGTAAAATAGTTGAGCAGTACCTTTTGTTACTGGAGATTCCCTTGCAGTTTGGAAAATGTGACACTGATGATAATGACAAAATGAAAGATAGTGATCTATTTGTCTTGATACTGCAATGCAGGTGAATTTAAAAAAGATTTGTGTGATTGTCATGTGGTCTGTTAGGCTATACATGCTATAACAAAAAAAAAACAAATTAGAAATTTATGGTTTACATTAGGTGGAGATGTTCTGCAATGAAGAAAATACCTCAATGTGACTTTTAGATGGACAGCAATAAAAATGCTTTTTTATACCTTTTCTTGGGTTTTTTTCACACACGAATTATTATATTATTACTTATTTTGTATGATTATCCATAAATCTTTTCTCATACAAATGTCTAATTTACAAAGGATTTTTGTGAAATTTCCTTATTAGGAAGTAAAGATACAGAACTGCACCATATATCCCATTCCAGCTAATACTAAGTAATG
This sequence comes from Mytilisepta virgata, assembly GCA_028015205.1. Taxonomy (NCBI): domain Eukaryota; kingdom Metazoa; phylum Mollusca; class Bivalvia; order Mytilida; family Mytilidae; genus Mytilisepta; species Mytilisepta virgata. The sequence continues at coordinate 15,961,717 of CM051520.1, read as the reverse complement.
TTTTTTTTCCAGGATTTTGTTTTTTGACTTTGTCACTTATTTTTTGATACCGTTTCTGTTATACATTCAATTGTCTAGAAATTTATGTTTCTGTCTCATATTTAATTATCTGCTACATACATATCTTTTCACTATTGTAATACATTCTTTGATGCCAATTTAAAATAGATTATTCTTTTCCTTAAACTGTTTTGGTATTATGAATAACATTATTTTCTGGATTAAATACACGTATTTTGGATGGATGAATGAATTCTCAGCTTTAGATGACCGTTTCATTTTGATGATATGGAGCACATTCATGTTTAATTTGTTGCCTTAGCAAAATAGGTAACTTTTTGAAGTCCTTGTGCTAGAAGATTTGGTTATACAGCCCGAAATTCTTACATATCTCCCTCAAGTACTTACTAGAATATTACAAAAGCTTGAGGAGATGACCAATGAACCTCATTAACTGTGTGTATTGATTTAGAACACTTGTTAACAGGAGAAAGACATTTCATTCTACAAGGAAATATCCTCCTCTACATAGAACTGAAATTTCTCATTATTGCAGCTATGAAAAATACTTCCAGAAATAGACGCCATTATTACTCTTAGTCAAAAATATCCCAATGCTCAGTATTCTTTTTTTCCTACAAAAATATACACATATAGCTGTATCTTGTACTCAAACTAAGCAGAGTAGCATCATCCCTTTTAAACATTTTTTAGCAATATGAATTCCTCTATTTGGAAATTGATACATGTATCTGAAATATATCAGTGAAAACACAAACCAGAGGAAATATATCAGTGAAAACACAAACCAGAGGAACTATAAGGTATTTTATTGTGTTAAGAATTACTATATATGACTTCATATATACATGTATATATATATATATAAAACATGAACAAAACTACAACATGTTTTCATGAAAAAGGCTATTGAGATACCACTTGTGTAGGAGTATTACATATTGAAGCGAAACTTCTGATCCAGGAAGTAAAAGCAGTGTTCCATTAAAGAGGTAAGTTCAATAAAAAAATCTTGTTCATATCTATTTTTTTCTGAAATCAAATAGTACAACCAAAAAAGTAAAAATTCTCAATTTTTCTGTTAGAAATTTATATTTCTCATGTTTTGTTTTTCTTTTTAGCATACTGTACAATACCCTATATTGTGTGTATTGTAATTTTTAAAGTTGAACTAGAAATTCACCTGTTGCAAACCTAAATCTATAACACAATAAAATACAATCTTTAATAAAGTTGTGAAAAATTTTAAAAATACTAATAAAGCTCATAAAGTTGTCTTTTCTGATTTGTTTTTATCAGTTTTAAATCTAGGTATGAATTTTTACCTTCAATACAAAATGTAAATGCAGATCTGAAATCTACCCAAGTATATAGTCAGGGTAGAATACAAACATCTACCTCAAATTCTAAAACTATACATAAGATGCACAACCAAATGTACAAAACTGTGTTTTCCCTTTGTATATCCTCTGTACACTATCCTACATGTATTTCTTTTTGATGTTGATTTTACCTGGGAACATATTACACATAAAATCCATAAATCATTATATACATGTATATATACAATGTATATATCTATTTGTTATTGTTTTTTTCTCTAAAATAAACTGTTATAATATCTATATTACCAAATTTCTGCATTCCTTGGGATATTGATAACCCTCTACAGGTATTAAATTATTTGTTGAACTGCTGGAAACTGAAATGGATGTTATATAATGAAACAGAGTAAGTTCAAGAATATGATTTAATACGTTCAAGAAACAAAACTGACCTACAATATAATAACGATCATTTTCCTAATCCAATGTGTCAGCACTCAATTCTGCTATACTTTTTGGTATGATCAAATAACAACATCTTTATCATTTTAAGAGTAAGAATTTTACATTACACTCAGATTAAACTTTCAACTGTAAGTACAACAACCTGATATACTTCATTGTTACATTGAATTAAAATCTCCAATGCCTTCAATGAAAATCAACCATTTATCCCACAACTCGTAATTTTATACTAGCTTTACCATGTATCTCCATAACACAATAGAATAACTACTTTTAAATCAGAAGTTTATCCAGAAAATGTATATGAAATCGAGTATGATTTGATAGCCAACTGACTGTTTATCACATGCACACACTGCTACTTGGTTATTTGGTTATTAAATTTTGCATATTTCAGAGCATGACAAAAAAATGAGCTACAATGATAATGCATTTTGTCATAAGAAAAACTAAAAAAAAACAAATTTTTTGGCAAAGATTTTGATCCTAAATCACCCTATTTCATAAATGCCAAAATATGTAAATAGAATACATGTTTAATCATACATCATTTCATGAGATATATGTGCTTAAGTTTTCCAAGACTTGGTTGTAATGTATAATAGTTTCACTATTTTAAAGACCTGTTTGCTCAGTTCTTAATTCAGTAAGCTGCCATCAATAATTAGAGCCTTGAAGACTAACAGATTGTCAAGTTATCTAAACATGTAACACTTCTATATTTGACACGTTTTACAGACTTGTCTCTATGAAAATAGTAATACCATCAATAAATTACCCAGCACATTTAGAAAATATGCAGCCTTCACAATATGACAACTTTCATTTTAAATACCATCCTTTCATAATTTAGAGGTGAAATGGGTAAGGCCATCTCTAGTCACTAAATTTAATTGCAATAATTTTCAAATTACAGGACCAAATACATGTAATTTGAACCTCTTTTTGTGGAATTATCAATTATGAGTACAGTGTTTCAGCAGTTACATGTATGCTTACAAAGTGGCATAATAATATGGTTGTTAGGTTTGATAAATTATTTCATAAAGGATAAAGTTTATTATATCTATAAAAAAAATACAAAAGAGCAAATATTGCTACAATTTTCAAAAAGGCTATTCTCCTTTTTTTCTACTTTATGACAGTTATTCTCTAGTCTGTTTTATCACTAAAAATGAGCCAAGATTCAGGTATAAAGTTCATAAAGGCACAAAAAACAATACATGTCCAAAGAAAATGACTCTTATAAAGTGCAAGATTTGGGAATATTATGAAAATGTGTTCGGATGAATGAATCAGCTACAAACAGAATTATTGCTATACTTTTATGAGGAAAAGATGACTAGAACATAGATAACAGTTTGTGACAATTGATATGGAACAAGCAATACAACTACCAGATTTTACATAAATCTGAATTAAATGATTAACTTTTGTAACTAATATTTGCAAAGTTCACACAAGTCTATGACTATTCTCTAAATAAAATGAGGTAAATTCTTAACATAAAATAATGGGAACAATTTCCATGTAGTAAAAAAGTAGAAATATGTATGTCTGTAAAACTAACATTAGGAATTTCCTGGTGTCCTTGTCTGAGAATGTTGTAATTTATCTTACAATACTGTTCCCCCCCCACTAAGAAAAAGGGATTTAAATTTTTTTTCAATCAGAAAAAACTTTCCCCTCAAAGTGCTTATTTAAAAAAAAATTGTATTATATTACAATGTATAAAAGCTACCAATTCTTGTGATAGGAAAGGAATAACAACCTATCCAAGGTCGTAAATGACAAAGACTCCTGTTGATTTATGTAACACTAGTGGGAGGTACAGTGAAACTTTTCTAAATCCTAACTTTACCAGATACTTGTACCATTCTTAATTATTCAACCAGATCTTAACACCAAATGTATCTTCATTCATACTTTAATAATTTAATCATAGTAAGTACATTGGTTAAGGGGACCAATCAAAACAAACTTCTCGGTTGAAAACAATTAACTTTATACAATTTGCACAAGATGTATTTTAATCTCAGAAAGTAATGTCTTAACGTAACAGGATGACTGTCACAATAAGTAAAACTTTCACTTATCAAAGTTTGTACTGCTGTCACTAATAATTATTTTCAATCAGAAAATCAATGCTCCATATTTTGTCAGTATGAGGTCAATTCATATTGATCATTATTTATTAAAATATTATATTATTTATCACAGAACCTCCAAGATAGTCCTAATGCCAATTAATCAGTACATACTGTTTATATACATACATCTTAAAAGCTAAATATATATACACAGATAAAATCATATATGTACTTGACACATATTATAAATACATAAATACATAATATACACAGGAAATTATCTGATTTGTAAAACTGATACTTGCTACGTTTAATACCTTTACATAAGGTCAATACAAAGTATATTATAGAACTGTTTAGTCTGAAAATTCAATTTTAATGCATGTCCCCAAAATGTTTATGTTTGTAAGGATATCCAGATAAATCATGTGATAAAAATTAAAAAAAAAAAGATCATTTAATTAGACTGTTCAGAATAGAAAACTGATATATAAATACAGCTATTTCAAAAGTTCATAATTTCTTTTTTTTTTGTATCCCAGTATTGAGGGCAACCTTTTTTATTACTTTAAAAACTCTTTCTATTTTCAACTTTACAGTTTTCTCTGAATTCTCCCAACTTGTACATTTTTTTAAAAATAATTCCTTGTGTTAACTTAGACATATATTTTTACATATAAGTATAAAATTAACAACACAATTAAAATACTACAGCTATTATGTTCTGAAACATTTTACATACTACTGTTTGCATACAGTAAAGGTAAAATCAAAGTAAAAGATAGTTTGAAGAAGATAAAAACAAAATAGCCATAATTTAACTGGTACATAGGAGTTCCACTGTCTATATAATAAAACATGGTGACGATAAGTCTATGTCGAGGCTCCTGGAACTTTAGATAAAACCTGGAATTATAATGTAAATACAAGATTATATACTAATTGTAAAATATGGCATTTAAAAAGTTTAAAAGAAAAACAAATTTACTTGAACTATTAAAGTATGTGGACCATAAATGACCATGTGATACTTCCAAATATCCTGCATGTTCTATGACATCGGTAATTATCGGCAAACTTCAGAAATGTGATATACCTAACTTATTTTGATGGATGCAGCATACACACAACGTGTTTCAACTCGAGAAAGATATATCTACATAATTCATGCTTAAAATTTTGGTAAAAAAGAATGATAATTTATTGTCATTATATATTATGGTACGAATACCTTAAACTTATCCTATACTGTTTAAACTACAAGTCAAAACAAAAAGAAAATCAAAACACAGGACAAGTCAAAGTTCTCTTGACCTTCCCTTGAAGTTAGAGAAAGAAGTTTTATTATATTTCAAAGCTTGAACGGAATCCTTAGGAATTTTAAATATTCATCTAATATTTTTGAACTTCATATACAAACTAAATTCTACAATAAGGCTACTTGTTTTTACCTTAGAAAGGTCAACTCCTGTCAAGGCCTGAACTGCTGGGGGTAACTGACTAACCAATCGACTGACTTCACTTGTTGTTCTGTCATCTCCGACCAATACAATCTCATCGGTCTTTGACAAAGGAGCTGATATCTCTGCAGCAACCTACAATGTACATGTATAATATCAAAGGATTTATATCAATAATACTAACTTGTTTGCTTCTGTATTAATATAGCTTAACATGTTATAAAAAGTTGATGTTCTACCATATACATTTTTGTACATGTAAGGTTTCCATAAAATTCTTACAATACAGTAAACCAATTATTAAACAAATCCATATATCCATGGTTTAAATATATCTATCTTCTCATATACTGTTTACATAATACCATATTTATCAATTACCCGGTAATCTGTTTTTAAAAATCCAATAATGTTCTTTTAAATTGAACTACTTCTATCTCAACTGTTTCTCTGGTCCAGATGACTTTGCATATTTCTCTAAACTTAAGTCATGTTTGAATTTAACACTATAACAGTACCTTTGGAAGTGTTTCCAATACCAGTGATAACATAGCTGCTTCTCCATACTGTTTATATGCAGAGGCCTTCAGTCTCATCCTCTCGGCCTCAGCTTTTCCAACAGCTTCAATGGCTTCGGCTTCAGCTGCACCAACCAATCTGATCTTCTCTGCCTCAGCTCTGGCCTGTTCTACTGTCTGTGTTCTGTAATTTACATATTTCGAACAGTAAAATAGATTTAATGACAAGAATTAAATTAAAACAAATTAGGAAAAATTTTGAGACTACAGTATATTTCTGAAACCTAATTAATTTTTTTTACCTTGAACCTTCAGCTATTAACTCCATCTTGTATGCATTTGCCTCAGCAGGTCGTTTTACTGTGGCTATCAATTCTTTTTCTTTTCTCAAAATTTCTTTTTCTTCTACATCAATCAGCTTCCTTCTTTCAACAACCTCAATCTCAATTTCTTCTGCTCTAATTTTCTGTTTTTCTTTTGCTGCCTGTAGTTCATAGGCTAATTCTGCTTCTGCTTTCTATCAACAATATTCAGACATAAGATTAATATATGAATGTTGGTTTTTGTTAATCTAAGGTTTATCTTACTTGACAATAATTTACAATCTGAATTTATATAACTGACAAATTTTAAAACCCCTAATTGACAGGGTCATTCAGTATTTTTCTTTTGGGCTGTGGTTCTTTTTCAAAGGTCATAAAGCAACCCTATACAACCAAATGTGAAAAAAGAAGAATTTCACTTAAAACAAGAATAAACCATCCTTAATTATTGCATAGCCCATTCTCTATATATTTTTATACTTTATCCATTTAAAAGAAAGTTGCTGCCTAAAGATTTTCAAAGTTCTACTCTTACGTATCACAGATCAATTTTCTCCAAATGCGACTTAAGAGAATATCACCAAAGCATACAATAAATTGATGACTTCCCTTTGAACCCTTTTCAACTGTGTATCTTTGATTTAGCAGTAAAAAAGATATATGAAATCTTACAAGAAGAATGTTTACATTTTTAAAGAGCAATTCCTTTGATTTTTAGTATTTTTATATGAAACTTACCCTTGCATTAACTTCTTGATCAAAATCAGCTTTCTGCATTTTATAATTACGTGCAGCATCAGCAATTTTTGCATCTGCAGAAAATTTGGTGTCCATTTTAGTTTTATCACACTCAGCCTCCTACAAATACATTAAAAGCTTCAATCTTACATGTAAGTTGATACTTATTAAAAATAAAAGAAATATCAAAATTTTTCGTATTGTAAATTTGGAAATTAATTAATTTCTTTTTATTACATGTATTGCAATAAATAAGAAATTTATAGTAAATGAGAAAATATTTCTCAATTGTCAATTTTTGAACATTAAAAGCATTGAAAAAGGTTTTTGAATTTTCTGTGTCTTGGGGTTCGTTTTTTTAAATCCACTGGCTACTCTTGTGCCTTAGCCATGTACTTTCGCAAAATATATGTATTGCTTCTGTATTCTTTTGTCAATATATGGACACAGAATAAAATAAAATGCTCCGCTGGGCGCAGCTAGATACGACCGCAGATGTCGAACCCTGAATAGTTGGGGCAATTATGAACACAACATTCAAGCTTGATACAATACTGAATTTGGATTGTGAATAAATATTTGACACAGCATAGGTTTCTGACACAGAATGAATGTTGTCTAAGAACTTAAAAATTTTTAATTTACCTATTCAAACCATATCAGTATTATTTGTTTTTATATATAAATCAGAAATAACCAATTTAAAATTTAAAATTGGGCACACATATCAATTTCTTGCTATTGCGCAATACTGTGTAATTGAAAATTTCTTCAAATATTTGACACATAATAGGTTTCTGACACAGAATAACTGAAATCAAAGAACTTAAAATTGGTCATATGATTTGAATTTATATTCAATTTTTTGCTTTTGTGTAATACAATATGCTGTGGAGAATTGCCCCCCCCCCCAAAAAAAAAAAATAATAATTTACCCCTTTTTTTAGCTTTTGTGCAATACACTATGAAGTTGCACATTGACCCCCCTCCCAAAAAAAAAAAAAAAAAACAATAAAATTTATTGTAACCCCCCCCCCTTTTTTTTGCTAAAAAAAATTTGAAATTTTCTTTTTAATTTATGAAATATGAAATGAGAAAAAATTACCCCCTCCCCAATTTCTCATTTACCCCCCCCCCCCCCCAAATTTTGTTTTCAACCCCCCCCCCCCCATTTCTTTATACTTTGCAACCATAACAGCCCATTTAAATACACCATAACATATTAAAATAGAAAATGACATCATAGTCATGGATGGCAAATTTTAAATATACATATTAAAAGCAGTTTAGATAAGATAAACAAAAAAGCTTCATCAGCACATTTTATATTGGCAAATTTCCAATGGAATTTGTTAATAATAAAGTTTTGATAACAGGGCACACATATCAATTTCTTGCTATTGCGCAATACTGTGCAATTGAAAATTTCTTCAAATATTTGACACATAATAGGTTTCTGACACAGAATAACTGAAATAAAGAACTTAGAATTGGTCATATGATTTGAATTTATATTCAATTTTTTGCTTTTGTGTAATACAATATGCTGTGGAGAATTGCCCCCCCCCCCAAAAAAAAAAAAATAATTTACCCCCTTTTTAGCTTTAATTTTGGACCCCGATTTGGACCAACTTGAAAACTCGGCCCATAATAAAAAAAACTAAGTACATGTTTAGATTCAGCATATCAAAGAACCCCAAGAATTCAATTTTTGTTAAAATCGAACTAAGTTTAATTTTGGACCCTTTGGACCTTAATGTAGACCAATTTGAAAACGGGACCAAAAATTAAGAATCTAAATGCACGGTTAGATTCGGCATATCAAAGAACCCCAATAGTTCAATTTTCGATGAAATCAAACAAAGTTTAATTTTGGACCCCGATTTGGACCAACTTGAAAACTGGGCCCATAATAAAAAAACTAAGTACATGTTTAGATTCAGCATATCAAAGAACCCAAAGAATTCAATTTTTGTTAAAATCAAACTAAGTTTAATTTTGGACCCTTTGGACCTTAATGTAGACCAATTTGAAAACGGGACCAAAAATTAAGAATCTAAATGCACGGTTAGATTCGGCATATCAAAGAACCCCAATAGTTCAATTTTCGATGAAATCAAACAAAGTTTAATTTTGGACCCCGATTTGGACCAACTTGAAAACTGGGCCCATAATAAAAAAACTAAGTACATGTTTAGATTCAGCATATCAAAGAACCCAAATAATTCAATTTTTGTTAAAATCAAACTAAGTTTAATTTTGGACCCTTTGGACCTTAATGTAGACCAATTTGAAAACGGGACCAAAAATTAAGATCCTAAATGCACGGTTAGATTCGGCATATCAAAGAACCCCAATAGTTAAATTTTCAATGAAATCAAACAAAGTTTAATTTTGGACCCTTTTGGCCCCTAATTCCTAAAATGTTGGGACCAAAACTCCAAAAATCAATCCCAACCTTCCTTTTGTGGTCATAAACCTTGTGTTTAAATTTCATAGATTTCTATTTACTTATACTAAAGTTATTGTGCAAAAACCAAGAAAAATGCTTATTTTGGCCCTTTTTTAGCCCCTAATTCCTAAACTGTTGGGACCAAAACTCCCAAAAACAATCCCAACCTTCCTTTTGTGGTCATAAACCTTGTGTTAAAATTTCATAGATTTCTATTTACTTATACTAGAGTTATTGTGCGAAAACCTAGAAAAATGCTTATTGGGCCCTTTTTTGGCCCCTGATTCTTAAACTGTTGGGACCAAAACTCCCAAAATCAATCCCAACCTTCCTTTTGTGGTCATAAACCTTGTGTTTAAATTTCATAGATTTCTATTAACTTATCCTAAAGTTATAGTGCGAAAACCAAATGTCTTCGGACGACGCCGCAGACGACGGACGACGACGACGACGACGACGCCAACGTCATACCAATATACGACCGCAAAAATTTTGCGGTCGTATAAATATGAAGTATTTAAAATTGTTTATATCTGAATCGTTGCATTTAATAACTAGAGGTAGGGGCTGTCAGAATGACATTTTCAGTTTCCATTGCATTACAGTTTGCATCTAGAACAAATAACCTTTGCAGAGATATATCACAACCCACTTTTACTGTAATCAAGCTTTTTGGCCCTTTAAATCCTTAAAATGCAAAATAAAATCATGCTTAGCATTACAGTTTGCATCTGTAACAAATAACCTTTTCACAAATATATCACAACCCACTTTTACTATAATTTAACTATTTTGACCCTTTTAGGGACCTATAGCCCCTTAAACTGAAATTCACAAATTTATTCAATTTTCTTTTTAGATAAAATCTTAGTAATTATGGTCTTTTTCTGTTTTGACCCTTTCTGATCCCTCCCACCCCCTTTAAAAAAATTTGGAATTACAAAACCTTATTGTGCATCTACAGTTGGTAAGCAACAATATGGCAACAATAAAAATGATTTAAATTCAAAAATGAAATAGGAGTTCGCATCACAAGGCTCTTTTTGGTCCCTCCCAGGCCCCCTTTTAGAAATTTGGAATTCCAAAACCTTTCGTGAATCTGCAGTTAGTAAGCAACAATAAGACATAGTTATTTTAGTAATTATGCTTTTTTTCTGTTTTGGCCCTTTTTGGTCCCTCCTATCCCCCTTTTAAAAAAATTGGAATTTCAAAACCTTATTGTGCATCTACAGTTGGTAAGCAACAATATGGCAACAATAAAAATGGTTAAAATTCAAAAATGAAAGAAGAGTTCACATCACAAGGCTCTTTGTATAATTGGACCCTTTTTGGTCCCTCCCACCCCCCTTTTTAAATATTTGGAATTCCAAAACCTTACTGCGCATCTACAGTTGGTAAGCAACAATATGGCACAAAAAAAAAATGGTAAAAATTCAAAAGTGACTGAGGACTTTGCATCGCAAGAAAGTGTGACGGACAGACGACAATATACCTGAACTTTCATTCAAAAGTTCGGGTATAATGAACAGGCAAATTATTATTCTTCATCATAATAAAAATCACTACTCCCTTCAAAACATACAACTTCTATCATTTACAATAGGAATATATACACAGAATAAATTGCTGAACTGTCCATAAACTACCATAACTAACCCTTATTCCAGCATCCCTGTTAGCTTCTGCTACACCAATATCTGCATCTCTCTTGACATTAGCAGTCTGGGCTCTACCTAACGAGGCTAAGTATTCTACATTGTCATAAATATCCTTGATTGTAAAACTCATAATTTCTATACCCATCTTACAAACATCAGGGGAGGCAACTTCTCGGACAAGTTGAGCAAACTGATCCCTGTCTTGATAAATTGCTTCAACACTAAGAGTTCCTGAAAAAATAAGGTAATTATATCAAAATATGTAACAGAACTAAATCAAGTTTTGAAAAATTTAAAGACCACTTGTAATTCTTTTGGACTATTTGTATATTGCAAACTTTTTATGATATCTACACAGAAGTCAAGAAGTACTTTAAATATTAAGAAATTTTGCCATACATATATGCCAAACAAAATGTAGCACGATGATCACAATCCATAGAAAGGCACATACATAGATATTATGGTCACCCCGTTGCCAGAGCCAACAACATTTTTGCCCAAGTTTTTAAAATTTAAGAAGATGTACCTCCATGATTGTAGAAATTTCCAGACAAATTTATGACCAGACATTTTCCAATAATCACTGTGACTTTAACAGTAGGAACAGCAATGAAAGATCAGTTCCTTTGCTTGGACTTTTGTCATATGTATGTATATTGTGAGTCATCGTTAATCATCAATATATTGTCTTCCATGTTATGTAAAGTCATAAGGTATTTATTTTTTTTTTTTTTATTTCATTATGAAAAAAGTTTTTAGGAAATTCTACTTTCTATTGGCATCAAAATGGAGCCCTTTAAATCATCACTCTACCACTTCCAACAATTAAACTAATAAAGGTAAAAATCAACATAGTACCTGTACAAAGCATCTACATGTATATTTACCGAGAATAGCTCTTAGATGACCTTCCAAGGTCTGTAAAATAACTCTTTCTATTTCTTTTACAGATTTGCCAAGGAACTGTTCACATGCTTTCTCCAAGAATGATTGGTCTCGCATAACTTTGACCTGGGCTACTCCAGTGACTGTGACCGGTACACCTTCAGATGTTTCAACACTTTCACAAACTGGGTTTAAGGTCATAACTTCAAGAGAAATGCTGTAAAATAAAGTTTGTATTTACACAACCTTAGCAAATAATTATCAAATATGTTTTGTATGTTTTTGCTATATATTAATCTAACACTGCTATACTTTTGTGTGCCTGTCCTTAGTCACAAGCAGGGTTGTACACATTTTGAAGCATTGTTTTCATGTAAGAAAATATATACTTTTAGTCGAATTTCAATTTTATTTACGCATTCTATGCAAAAGAATGATACTTTTTAATGGATATTTGATCCTATGTCATGACTTTTATCAAATAAAACTAATCTTTACTGGGCCAAATGTTCATAATTTCATCAGGACAGCCAATTATGGTATATTTTTCCCATTCCAGGGGCACAGGTTAAATATTTTGGGGCGAACTACACTTGATAATTTTCAATCACATTTTGCCATTTTTTGGTCACTGAAAGTAATTTTAAACTTATTTGAGGGTGTGTATTAGTGCCAAGATAATTCTTGACATATGGTCAGGAGCTCATGCTAGAAGGGAAAAGGAAAATTTTACTGATAAAAACTGAAAGTCCAAGGAATTCTACATAATGTTATCAGTATATGGGACCATTAAGAGCTTGTTACGTCATGTGGACATATGCCAAACAATGACCTCTTTTTGCCCTTTTTCAGATTCCATGTAAGGGTTGCTCTCCAATAAATATTTACCTCTAAAACAACACATTCTGAAATTATAATGCATTTTTTGTATTAATTTTCTATCAAAATTCTTCCAAACATCAGGAAATAAGTACATGTGATGCTAATCGCTAGCCGGTTACTTTTTGTGTAGATCTTGCATCAATGATTATTTTTGCTATTTTATGTATCCTGTTGCATTTTTCGCGTAAATATTGACTTGATTAGCTAAAATATAGAATCCTGAACCCAAATATATATGGCTGCTAGGGACTTTTTAATCAGTTGCTATGGACTTTTTCAATGGCATTGACTCTTGACCTTCCATTTTGACTTGAACAGGTAAATTGTAGGGTCCTCAACCAAAACGTATCTGGTTGCTAGGGACTTTTCCATCAGTTGCTATGGATTTTTTCAATGACCTTGACCCTCCATATTCACTTGTCAAGTTAAATAATAGGGTCCTGAATCTAAATATATATGGTTGCTATGGACTTTTTCAATGACCTTGACTCTTGACCTTTCTTTTTTACTTGTACAGGTAAATTATACGGCTCTTAACCTAAATATATATGGTTGCTATGGACTTTTTCAATGACCTTGACCCTCCATTTTAGTTGAACAGCTACCATTTAATTTATTTCAAGTTATGCTCTTAACATCTGTGACAATATGTCAGACCATTATTTTTACTGATAATTAGTGTTTACATATAAATAATCTTTTAAGAGCAAAACCTCCCATAAGGGTGTCGTGAAAACAGCGCGAAGTACAACGATTTAGTGATTGTATTGTCGACGTCGTCACATCAGTGACATCGCCTTGGGCTTGCAGTAAACAAATAAATGGTATACATGTTCAGACGCATTATTTATTATAGTCTGTATTAAACGCAATTTCCATTACATTATTGGTGCCGTGGCCGACGGAAAAAATGGAAACAAAGACGAAATCCATCCGTGCGGGAAATAGAGGAGCAGTAACAAAATTATTCACAAAATTCGATGAAATTCAACATAAATCGGACTTTGAAAATGAAGAGGTGACAGCAGTGTTGGACATTCTTGTGCAGAAACAGAAAATTCTAACAGAACTGAACGAGAAAATACTGGAATTAACTTCGGAAGAAGAAATTGTAGAAGAGATTGAAGAATCAGATGAGTATATGCTAAATTTAGAGACAAAAATTAGACAAATACGAAAATTCATATCTCATCATAAGTTAAGTCAAGGTTCAACCACAAACGGATTAAATACTTTGAATCCAGAGGCTGATAGTTTCACGCCGAATACATCTAACGTACCGTCATTGAATTTTGTGTCAAACGAGAATTCAGTAAACAGTCATGAGACAAATTTTGGCCCAAATTTCAACATTTTTATATCTGTCCCGAGTTCCCATGGTCAAGTACAGTCAACAAGTAATGTTTACTACCAAGGCCTATCCTCAATATCAAACACAAGTAGCCAAAACCACAGACTTCCTAAGCTAAACCAATGGGCATGTATTAGATTGGCAAACGTTTTGGGATTCATATGAATCAACTATTCACTGTAATAACAGTCTTACGGATATTCAGAAGTTTAGCTATCTCAAGGCACAACTACACAGTAATGCTGCACAGGCCATAGAAGGTTTTGCACTAACAAATACTAATTACGCTACAGTCGTAAACTTACTCAAAGAACGCTTTGGTCAACCTCATAAAATAATACATGGGTATATGAAGGCACTAAGGGAATTACCGCCACCCGCAAATGAATTACAAGACTTGAGAAATTATGGAGACAAGTTAGAGGCATACATTCCGGGACTTGAATCATTGGGACAATCCCAAGACATGTATGGGGCCCTTCTTGCACCCGCGATTATGGATAAACTTCCACCCAAGGTAAAACAGAACATAGTAAGAGAACACGGAAATGATAATATTAATTTATTATATTTGAGAAAAGCATTGATGAAAGAAATAAGCATACTAGAGGTTGGATACAAACTCATAGAATATAGAGAAAATCGATCAACAGTTACATTTTTCACCGGCGCCAGGTCTAAATCAATAAAATGCTCCGCTGGGCGCAGCTAGATACGACCGCAGATGTCGAACCCTGAATAGTTGGGGCAATTATGAACACAACATTCAAGCTTGATACAATACTGAATTTGGATTGTGAATAAATATTTGACACAGCATAGGTTTCTGACACAGAATGAATGTTGTCTAAGAACTTAAAATTTTTTAATTTACCTATTCAAACCATATCAGTATTATTTGTTTTTATATATAAATCAGAAATAACCAATTTAAAATTTAAAATTGGGCACACATATCAATTTCTTGCTATTGCGCAATACTGTGCAATTGAAAATTTCTTCAAATATTTGACACATAATAGGTTTCTGACACAGAATAACTGAAATCAAAGAACTTATAATTGGTCATATGAGTTGAATTTATATTCAATTTTTTGCTTCTTGTGCAATACAATATGCTGTGGAGAATTGCCCCCCCCCAAAAAAAAAAATAATAATTTACCCCTTTTTTTAGCTTTTGTGCAATACACTATGAAGTTGCACATTGACCCCCTCCCCCCTCCCAAAAAAAAACAAAAAACAATAAAATTTAATGTAACCCCCCCTTTTTTTGCTAAAAAAATTTGAAATTTTCTTTTTAATTTATGAAATATGAAATGAGAAAAAAATTACCCCCTCCCCAATTTCTCATTTACCCCCCCCTCTAAATTTTGTTTTCAACCCCCCCCCCCTCCATTTCTTTATACTTTGCAACCATAACAGCCCATTTAAATACACCATAACATATTAAAATAGAAAATGACATCATAGTCATGGAATTTGTTAATAATAAGGTTTTGATAGCAGAGCACACATATCAATTTCTTGCTATTGCACAATCCTGTGCAATTGAAAATTTCTTCAAATATTTGACACATAATAGGTTTCTGACACAGAATAACTGAAATAAAGAACTTAGAATTGGTCATATGATTTGAATTTATATTCAATTTTTTGCTTCTTGTGCAATACAATATGCTGTGGAGAATTCCCCCCCCCCCCCCAAAAAAAAAAAAAATTTACCCCTTTTTTAGCTTTAATTTTGGACCCCGATTTGGACCAACGTGAAAACTGGGCCCATAATAAAAAAAACTAAGTACATGTTTAGATTCAGCATATCAAAGAACCCCAAGAATTCAATTTTTGTTAAAATCAAACTAAGTTTAATTTTGGACACTTTGGACCTTAATGTAGACCAATTTGAAAACGGGACCAAAAATTAAGAATCTAAATGCACGGTTAGATTCGGCATATCAAAGAACCCCAATAAGTCAATTTTCGATGAAATCAAACAAAGTTTAATTTTGGACCCCGATTTGGACCAACTTGAAAACTGGGCCCATAATAAAAAAAACTAAGTACATGTTTAGATTCAGCATATCAAAGAACCCCAAGAATTCAATTTTTGTTAAAATCAAACTAAGTTTAATTCTGGACCCTTTGGACCTTAATCTAGACCAATTTGAAAACGGGACCAAATATTAAGAATCTAAATGCACAGTTAGATTCGGCATATCAAAGAACCCCAATACTTCAATTTTCGATGAAATCAAACAAAGTTTAATTTTGGACCCCGATTTGGACCAACTTGAAAACTGGGCCCATAATAAAAAAACTAAGTACATGTTTAGATTCAGCATATGAAAGAACCCAAAGAATTCAATTTTTGTTAAAATCAAACTAAGTTTAATTTTGGACCCTTTGGACCTTAATGTAGACCAATTTGAAAACGGGACCAAAAATTAAGAATCTAAAGGCACGGTTAGATTCGGCATATCAAAGAACCCCAATAGTTCAATTTTCGATGAAATCAAACAAAGTTTAATTTTGGACCCTTTTGGCCCCTAATTCCTAAACTGTTGGGACCAAAACTCCAAAAATCAATCCCAACCTTCCTTTTGTGGTCATAAACCTTGTGTTTAAATTTCATAGATTTCTATTTACTTATACTAAAGTTATTGTGCAAAAACCAAGAAAAATGCTTATTTGGGCCCTTTTTTAGCCCCTACTTCCTAAACTGTTGGGACCAAAACTCCCAAAAACAATCCCAACCTTCCTTTTGTGGTCATAAACCTTGTGTTAAAATTTCATAGATTTCTATTTACTTATACTAGAGTTATTGTGCGAAAACCAAGAAAAATGCTTATTGGGCCCTTTTTTGGCCCCTGATTCTTAAACTGTTGGGACCAAAACTCCCAAAATCAATCCCAACCTTCCTTTTGTGGTCATAAACCTTGTGTTTAAATTTCATAGATTTCTATTAACTTATACTAAAGTTATAGTGCGAAAACCAAATGTCTTCGGACGACGACGCAGACGACGACGACGACGACAACGACGACGACGACGCCAACGTCATACCAATATACGACCGCAAAAATTTTGCGGTCGTATAAAAAGTAGAAATACCCAGAACAAACATGACAAAACATCAAATGTTTTGAATGGAATCAAACGACGCTTATGCATATTTTGCGGAGACTCGCATTCAGCTACAGATTGTAGTAAGATTACTGATGCCAATGCTAGGATTTCCGTCGTTAAGCGGAAACAATTATGCTTTAATTGTTTAGGTACATACCGTGCTAAGGAATGTAAATCACAAAACAAATGCAGAAAATGTAATCGTAAGCACCATACAAGCTTGTGTGGAGGGAAATTTAATAACGAGGAGAAATCACAATATGTAAATAAAGAATCCGTAAATATAATACAACACAGAGTGGAATCTAGTCCTACAGTAATGCATACTTCATCTGCAGACCAACCAAGAACACAGGTAATGTTAAAAACTGCTGTTGCACCCGTGAAATTTAAGCACCGAACTGTAGAGGCAAACATTCTTTTTGACGAGGGGGCCCAGCGCTCATTTATTACTGAGAAACTAGTCAGAGAATTAAATGTAACCGGCACTAGAAAGGAGGCTATACAACTCACCGCGTTTGGAGATTCAGGAAAAAAGGATACGTGAATCAGCTACCATCCAGTTACAAACTGATTATGGAGAACAGATTGCTATTAATACACTTATTGTTCCTTGCATAGCTGTTCCGTTGAAAAATTATGTGACAAAAAGCGTGAAAAATCTTCCTTACTTGAAAGGTTTAAAACTGGCGCATCCTTTGAATACAAACGACAGTTTTGAAATTGAGTTATTGGTAGGAGCAGACTTTTATTGGGAGATCGTACAAGACAAAATAGTACGCGGAGATGGACCTACTGCTGTAAGATCAAAGATTGCAACACAAGGTCATCAGTTTCTTCAGTACTTTTGAATATCATGACATCTCATCAACAGGAAGTGAGAAGTATCGAAAATTTCTGGACATTGGAATCGCTTGGGGTAAATTCGACCGAATCAGATGAGGATCTAGATTACCTTTGCACTTACCAGCAGACATCTATAAAATTTGAAAATGGTCAGTATTGTGCAAAGTTACCATGGAAACCAGTCCATGAAGACTTACCTACAAATTATATAATTACCAGAGCCAGAACTATAAACACAGTCAAGAAACTATGCCGAGAACCAGATTTACTCCGGCAATATTCAGAAATTATTGAGGAACAAGAAAAAAGGGGATTTATTGAGAAAGTAGATGAAAGAACTGGAGCATCAAAAATCCACTACATTCCTCATCACGCAGTAAAAAATAGTATATGACTGCAGTTGCAGACAATCACCAGATCATGTAAGTTTAAATGATTGTTTAATGTCAGTCCCACCAGCAATTAATAACCTGACGGTAATACTAATGAGGTCCCGAATTAATAAAATAGCAGTAAGTACAGATATAGAGAAAGCATTTTTACATATTAACTTAGATGAGTGCGACAGGGATGTTACACACTTTCTTTGGTTAAGCGATCCAGGTAATTCATCCAGTGAACTTATAACATACAGATTCAAATCAGTACTATTTGGTGCAACCTTGTTGAAGCATCTTGATGAGTATAAGACAAAAACTACATCGATGATCAAACTGGATTTATACATTGATAATGTTTTGTCCAGTCTAAGAAATGAGGAGGAAGCCATTATGTACTTTACGGAAGCAAGGTCAGTTATGTATGCAGCAGGATTTAACTTGCGCTCTTGGACATCAAATAGTAAATTACTCAAAGAACTTGCCCTATCAGAGAAGGTACTGGATAAAGACAGGATTGAGAAGGTACTGGATAAAGACAGGATTGTGAAAATACTTGGACTACGTTCGGACACTGAAACTGATAAATTGTCATTTACACAAGTACAAATTGACAAAGAGACACAAATTAACAAAAAGCGAGATATTACGACAGTCATCACGGATCTTCAATCCACTTGGTTTACTTAGCCCAATCACCGTACGAGCCAAACTTTTAATGCAGAATCTGTGGAAGCAAAAGGCAAACTGGGAGGAACCGCTCACAAAGGAGTTAGAAACAACATGGATCGATTTAGCCAAGGATTTAGACATTACAACAGGAATTCAGATAGATAGGGAATACTTCACGATTGAATTAACTGAAAAGGATAATTATGATCTATATGTATTTGTAGACGCCAGCTTATCAGCCTACGGAGCAATCGCTTATATATGCAATGGAAACCATTCAAAAATTGTAATGGCAAAAAACCGAGTTGCTCCACTGAAGAAATTAACACTTCCAAAGTTGGAATTGATGGCCGCATTAATTGGAGTACGATTAGCCAAACACACTGAAGATGCTATACAGGTGAGGAACATTGTATTCTGGTCCGATAGTCAGATAGTTCTGCATTGGTTAAATACAAATAAACAACTAAAAAGATTCGTACAGAACAGAATAAATGAAATTAAAAACTAGACGAATTTTGGACAATGGAGATATTGCCCTACAACTGATAACCCTGCAGATTTGCTTACTCGTGGGATAACGGCTACTCAATTTATTCAAAACAAACTTTGGTTTAATGGTCCCGATTGGTTACTTGATAAGAAAAGACGGCCGTCATAGAACACAACTGACACTACGATATTATCTTGTTCTGAATATGACGCCAACAC
This sequence comes from Mytilisepta virgata, assembly GCA_028015205.1. Taxonomy (NCBI): domain Eukaryota; kingdom Metazoa; phylum Mollusca; class Bivalvia; order Mytilida; family Mytilidae; genus Mytilisepta; species Mytilisepta virgata. The sequence goes on along the minus strand of CM051520.1, from coordinate 15,941,817 downwards.
TCAAGATGACGAGCCTACACAACAGAATAAACTGATTGATAAACCAGGAATAAAAAGGATTATGGACATTACACGTTATGGTACACTGATCAAATTGATCCGTGTCACTGCTTTTGTAAGGAGATTTATATTTAATTGTAAATTGACATGTGCAGAGACACAAAATGGACCGCTTTCAACGAAAGAACTACAAGAGGCCACAGAACTATGGATATGTGGTTGTCAAGAGGAAGCGTACGGACGTGAAATTTTAAACTTGAATTCTAAAACTGAAAAACGCTCATCGCTAGTGAAACAGCTACGGCTTTATTTGGATTCAAAAGGAATGATTCGTTGCGGCGTGAGAATACACAATGCACCACTTTCCGAGTTAACAAAATTTCCATATTTACTACCGAAAAATCATCCATTTACCAAACTTATTGTTCTGGACGTACATGTGAATTTAAAACATGCTGGAGTTCTTTGCAGTGTTACTCAGCTAAGACAAACTTATTGGATACCATCCATTAAACAGTATGTAAAGAAAATTCTACACTGATGTTTTACCTATCAGAAATTTAATGGTAAACCTTATCAAGCACCAGATCCACCACCCCTACCGAAAAAGAGATTGATTGAAGCTCCGCCTTTCACAGTCACCGGAGTTGACTTTACTGGTGCACTTTACGTAAAGGAGAAGAATGGAGTTGAAAACAAGGCATATGTATGCCTCTTCACTTGTGCGTCAACCAGAGCGGTACATCTTGAGGTAATTTCAGTTTTGTCAGAGGAATCGTTTTTACAGGCATTTCGACGTTTTACTAGCAGAAAGTCTCTTCCCAGGACAATGATTTCCGATAATGCTTCAACGTACCAAGCTGCTTCGCACACGATTAAGAAACTCACCAAATCTAGCACTCTGAGGGATCAACTATCAATACATGGAACTTCATGGGAATTCATCCCAAAACACGCACCTTGGTATGGCTGATTTTGGGAACATCTTATCGGCGTTACAAAGGCGTGTTTGAAGAAGACACTAGGGAGATCGTTTGTTACACTAGAAACATTACAAACAATTGTTACGGAAGTAGAAGCAATAATTAACGACAGACCATTAACCTTTATTTCTTCAAACATAGAAGACGATGATCCGTTAACACCTTCACATTTACTTTACGGACGAAGGATTATGACCACACCGTACCCGACAACAGAAACGGAAGAGGCTGTAAACATTTATGCTGGAAAATTGGACATTATGAAACGTGCTCGACTTCAAATACATCTTATACAACACTTTAAAACTCGTTGGAAAATGGAATATCTGACATCATTACGAGAATTCCATCGAATTACTGGAAATAACACAAGGATGATCAAAGTTGGAGATGTTGTGCACATTCAAGAGGACCAGAAGAGAAACAAATGGAAACTAGCTGTTATCGAGGAATTAATCACCGGAAACGATGGACATGTCAGATCTGTAATAGTTAGGACACCTACTGGAGTTACTTCAAGACCTATAGTCAAATTGTGTCCTATCGAGCTAAATGAAAATGAAAATGTAAAACCTGTAATTCATAAATTTGAGGATCGAACGGATACTACTAACACTCGCACCTTGCCACAACGACAAACTGCCTCACAAGCGTGAGAAAAAATAAGAAAATGGACAATTGGACAATAATTCTATTTTAAGTTTAATTTTTTAAATGGTAAAGTGATTTTATTTCCGCAATAGTTTGAGTGAACTTTTCAACATGGACTTTAAAGTTTTCGTTATGAACATTAATTTCAAGAGCTTAAGTTCAATTTATGTCATTTTATATATATTTTACTCTTATATTTTACTTTTGCCCGCCCGGAGAATGTCGTGAAAACAGCGCGAAGTACGACGATTTAGTGATTGTATTGTCGACGTCGTCACATCAGTGATGTCGCCTTGGGCTTGCAGTAAACAAATAAATGGTATACATGTTCAGACGCATTATTTATTATAGTCTGTATTAAACGCAATTTCCATTACAAAGGGGGTAATTGACGATTTTGGTCATGTTGGCTGATTTGTAGATCTTACTTTGCTGAATATTTCTGCTGTTAACAGTTTGTCCTTATCTATAATAATATACAAGTTAATAACCTAATTCAGGGCCTATAACCCAAAAATGGGTTGACCAATTAGTCTGAAAATTTCATGGCAGGTAGATGTTGACCTCATAAACATTTATACTTCTTACCAGTTTTGCTCTAACTGCTTTAGTTTTTGAGATATTAACCAAAAAGTTCATTTTTCACCTATGTTCTATTTTTAGCCATTGCATCCATGTTTCTTGATGGACATAAAAACAAAACATAAATTTATACTAGATACCCTAAGAATCTTTCAGCCCAAGTTTGGCTGAAATTTAATCAGCAGTTTCAGAGGAGAAGATTATTGAAAGTTTAAAAAGATGAAAAAATAGTGAAAAATTGTCTTTAAAGGGCAAAAACACCTATAAGAGGTCAATTGACAATTTTTGTCATGTTGACTTATTTGTAGATCTTACTTTTCTGAAAATTTTTGGTGTTTAAAGTTTGTCCTTATCTATAATAATATTCAAGATAATAACCTTAAAATTAACAATTCAGGGGCAATAGCCCAACAATGGGTTGACTGATTCATCTGAAAATTTCATGGCAGGTAGATCTTGACCTGATGAAAATTTTTACCCCTTCAGTTACTCGTAATGCTTTAGTTTTTGAATTCAGTTACTCTTAATGCTTTAGTTTTTGAGATATAAGCAAAAAAGTGCAGTTTACCCCCTATGTTCTATTTTTAACCATGGTGGCCATGTTTCTCGGTGGGCAATAAAATAAAACACAAATTTATTCTAGATTCTCTAAGGATCATTCAGTCAGGTATGACTGTAATTGGTTCAGTGGTTTCAGAGGAGAATATCTTTGTAAAAGCTTACAACGGATGGACATGTGAGCTAAAACAATGAATAGTAATACATGTGACATTAAATTATTGACATTTTGTGGTATTTTAATTTAGTCTCTACTGAATTCAAACAGTTTAGTAAATACTGTGTCTCCATCACAATTGGAGTCAATGCCAACAGAATCTGTATCATAGTCATCATCATAATCATCAAACTTCTCACCAAAGCTAAACATCAGACTTTTATCCATTACTCCATCACTCTCTACCTCACAACACTCTTCTCTATCTCCTACAGCTAACTTTACTTTATCTCCAGCACCGAACTTGTCTCAATCTCCTGTGCCCAACTCTTCTCGTCTCCTACACCCAACTTTTCTTTATCATGTTTATACCTAATCCTGAGCTAATTACATGTATTATATCTCCTCCACCCAACTCTCCTCTATCTCCTGTTCCCAACTCTGCTCCATCTTCTGAACCCAATTCATCTCTATCTCCAGCATTCAACTCATCTTCATCTCCAGCACCCATCTCTTCTTTATATCCTGCAACTAACTTTTCTCCACCACCAGTTTCTTACCCTTTTCATTCTCCCATTTCTTGACTATCAATTCTCCATCATAGTAATGTTAAATGTTGTATTGCTACCGAGCAAAAATGGTTTCTGATGCCAGGTTTGGTTGACCTAGATTTGCATGTGTTTCTGTATGTTAATTTCAAATATAGGAAAAAAAACACTTTACAAGAGTAAATGACTACAAAATCAAAATCTCTGTGGCAGATGTTATAATTCTCACCCCCAGGTTTCAGAGAGATTTTGTTATGGACTATTGGATTGCACTGTACTTACAACCAGGGATTTATAACAAGACATCATGCATATGTCCTGCCAACACTCCCACAGTAGGACATCTGTAAAAAGACATCATGCAAGGCCTGATCCTCCCATTGCACATACATCAGCACACGACACCAACCCAGGCCCATCCTCCTACAATACTTACGTCTGGGTATCTGTAACAAGGCACCATGCCCAGCCCCATCCTCCCACTATTAATTTTCTTGTTGTACCTCCACAGCAACCACCTGTTTAAAAAAACAAAGAATCCAATAACTATATATGATCACATATATCATAAACAATATGATAACAATTTACCTATTCATTTCAAATTATGTTATCCACTATTTTTTTTTAAAGCTGAACAATTAAACAATCTTATTGAAAACAATTTGGAGTAACCAATTTTTTAATTGGAAAGTGATTTGTTCTGCAAAAAAAAAAACCACATTTACATATTTTAATGATAAAAAATTCAAATTTATTATTTCCATGCTGTAAAAAACATTTGTCGGATGTCCTGAGCATCACTTTTTGCCACACCCTTGAGTGCCTCAGTATGCTAAAGGGTAAACTAAGTGCTAAGAACTACATCAAAATGTTAGCATAAAAAATATGTTTATTCATATTATAAGTTCATTAGCTGACTACTAGACATAATGCTTAACGTAGTAAATGACGACGTAAATTTGTTACGGAAGGTATTGTCGGCGGACGCTGAAAATTGATACTTTGGCCAAAAATGTCAAACATTCTTCGTGTTCTTGTGCTGCAAACTGTTAACAGACAACTATAAGCTGAAACAAACCAGATATAACCATGGCCTGATTAGGACCAACAGTGTGAATGTTCCCCATTTCTTTGGTTCCGTTTGCTTTCGTAAACAACTGGTGGCCTTTCGCAATGAAAATATCACAAGCGGATATATGTAATTAGGTCAAATTATGAAATATACAAAATAATACGGAGAGACTAGGCGACTTTTCCGAATAATACAAGGACAGAAATAACATGAATATTTTTTATAATCTTTTATCTTGTGATCATTTTCCCGAATTTGCTATATTCAAAGAATATTCCAGATATTATAATCAAAGTCTCAGAGTTGGTTTGGGAATGAAGTTTTTATTTTAACTTTTCTAAGGGAATTTTGGAAAGTTTTTTCCCCGAATTATAGATTGAAGCAGTTAAATATTTACACAGATGTAAATTAAATTTCCATCAATTTGCATCTATCACCATCCTCCCAAGTCAGGGTTTTGTATCCACGTTTGTTTCTAAAACGTTTGTAGGAACGAACGTGGATACAAAACCCTGACTTGGGAGGATGATCTATCACCAAATCAGCCAGACTTAATTAAAGATCAGGTAGATTTTAGGTATTATTTTAATGGGGGGGGTAATTTTTTTTTACTCTCGGCTATTGCCCACAAATTTTTGAAGAAGGGGTCTGTTACTTTAATTACAGAAGGTACAAACCTAGACAAACCACATTTAGACTGATGCTTCGCTGTCAGAACATTCCACATGTCAGCTGTCTCTGACCTCATTTTTAGGGTTTAGTGACTTTGTGAAATTAACTAGTTTTCATGGTTAGTGTAATTAAACAACTAAAATATTAATCAGTTATAACATTAGATCGAGCTTGCTTCTTGTTTTCATTCAGATGTACATACATGTATGCAGCGGCCTCGCGACATCGAAACAAGTGCGGGGATCGAATTTTAATTAAATTGTAATATACTGAAATATCCATCTTCCAGTCATGATATCGGAAGGTAATTTATATTATTCTATTCTAATTAGCAAGAACATATCATACACATGATACAAGTAACTCGGGCGATTCACTCACAAATTAAGTAATCAAGTCCGAAGGACTTTATGTAAAGTTTGTGAGTGATAAGCCCGAGTTTACACATTGATAAATTCATTCAAAATAACATTTATTACTTATTATTCCAATGTAATGCAGAAATATGACGTTTTCCATTTGAAATTAACATTTAATGCACTATATTGCATTCATCCGCACGACGTCATGAAAGGAATTTATAAAGTTATAAACTTTTCATCGGAAGTTGCTGTTAGCCAATGAAATTACTGCATTTGATCTTTAGAAAACAACATTGGAATTGTTTCCGAATATTCATCCAATTGAAGTGTATGTTACGTTTGCATGCGTTGCACACAATAATGCGAATTTGGTTTTAAGTTGCAATTTGTATCTGTTTACCAGAATCTTGACATTCTACGATAAAGTTTGTTACTGTGATAGAAACCAGTCATAAAATAAATTCAATTTTCTTTTATAATATTTTATTAATTATATATGCTCAGTAACGCAGACATCACATGATTTAATATTTGTAATTTTTTTAAAATTTATATCTTCAAAATTTTAATCCAAGATGAACAAAATCTCATTAGTCCGTTACCTTCGTCTGTGACGTAAGAACTCAACCGGAAGAACCAAGAAAAGCTCAGTGGTTTGTGTTTGTGCCCAATGTTGATATTAAAACCGCATTGAGACATTTATAAGACCAGTCTTACGTATTGAAGTCATAAATACAAAATTTTCATAGTTTTCAGTCTCAAATTTTACACGAACCATATCTCTTCAGTGACCTCACCCCAAATAATGTCATAAAACGACTGATTACAGTATCACTATCAGTCATACAATGTCATATCACGAATGTTATGAAATATTTTTTTCAAAGCCAAAGTGCGAGGAGCAAGCCTCTGAGGTTTACTCAGATGTCTGATGTTTCCCACATAAACTGTAAAGTCAGTGTTCATGAAAAATCTTAGCAGTGTCTGTAAATAAAAATGTAAAAGGCAGAGTTCGCGAATATTGTGTCGTAACATCTAGTCGGTCATGCAGTAATGTTGGCCACGTTCACTCCAGCCCACCACCTAGCGGATGATGCATCTTTCCTATTCGCGTACCAAAACATCAGAGAAATCTTTCTAGCTTGGTTGTAGAAACAGGTAACAAAATTGAACATTACTCAGAAAAAGCGCCATTTTCCTTAGGACAGAATTATCCCTGTATATTCACATAAAATTCAGGTTTTTCCCAGATGTTTTAGCTCTGCCCATATATTTACATATCGAAAATAACTGTCCACAACTGACAAAGGAATTTAGGCCAAGCAAACCAATATTTTATTCCTGTTGAAAAAGGCAAGATTCATCTTCACAAATAAAAAAATGGTGATTTTTCCGGGAAAATATGTATGATGTTAGCAGGTGCCGAAGTGAGTGCATTAAAATGGAACTCAGCTGAAAATTCCAATAACCAAATCATATGAATGAAAACACTTATCCCAGACCAACTTTGTCTATTTTTGTCACGGTACTTCTGAAATATATTCTGTACAGAATTTTTATGAAAATTAAAGTAAATTATGGTACAAACAAGAGATATTGAAATTCATAAGATGAACCTTGCTACAGCACAAATACCATGGAAAAACGGGAGAAAAAAAACAAAAAAATACCCCCTCCCCTCCCCCCCCCCCCCAAAAAAAAAACACAAAAAAAAAAATAAAATACCTTAAAAACAACAAAACAACTAAGAAAAAAAGAAAGGAAAAAAAAACACATTTTCAGTATCTAGAAAATATTCAAAAGCAGGGTTACATCGTTGTACACCGATCAAAACAAAACAAAAAAACAAGCAACTCTTAGTTTACTGAACTATATATATTTTACTAGTTTGAAATGTTGCATTCCCCCCCCCCCCCCAAAAAAAAAAAAAAAACAAAAAGACATGACAAAATTTAAGGTAGAAACCCTGTACTAAGCATGGAACAGGAAGCCAATCTAGTCAGTCATTTGAAGGATATGGCTATAATGGGCAGGAAGTCAAAGATCAGATCTAGCAAGTGACTATGCAGTTAGTCTAGATATCTGGTCTGCAGACAATCCTTTTAGCCTGCGTTGGTTTTATTCTTTTTTGAAAAGGTGGCCTGAGCTTCGGGTAATTAAACCAAGAGCACTAGACATAGCCAGAGCTCAAGGTGGACGTAAAGAAAAGGTGGACAAGTACTTCAAAGAGTTGGAATCTGTAATCCAGAAGTATGAACTAAGTGACGAACCACATCTCATCTATAATGTAGATGAAAAGGGAATCAGCTTGAATCACAATCCACCACGTGTTGTTGGAGGACAAGAGATTCATCCACCAGCGGTGACTTCAGGAAAATCAGCAACTACTACTCTGTTGGGGTGCTGTAATGCAGCAGGCAACTCCTTTCCGCCATACTTTGTATTTCCTGGCATGAAGATGCAAACCAAATGGATTGAGGGCTGTTCACCAGGCGCAGTAGTCAGAAAGAGGCTGGTCGAATACTGATATTTTCCTTGACTACCTACAACACCACTTCTTGTCATTCATTCCCAGAAAAAACGAGAAAGTCCGAGTGATTGAATGGGCACAGAAACACAATATTATTATGCAGATATCACACCTGACGCTTCCTCCAACCTATGGATGTAGGCGTATATGCACCATTTCAGAAAATTTATAATAACCTTTGCCACAAGAAAATGAACTACATCTACTGCAATTACCAAAGATGATATGTGTCACCTTGCTTATGGAGTGTACACTAAATCTGTTACCCCAGAAAACCTACAATCTGGCTTCAGAAAAGACAGGAATATTTCCAGTAAACAGACAATAAAATCATGGCTCCATCAAAAGTATTTCATTGTAACTCTGATGCTGTAATGCATTTTGAATTTTTTTTTGCTTAAGAAACATTTTTATTTATGTTTTGGGATATATTTTCCTTTATTTAATAAACAGTGCCTATATTTAGTATATATAATTTCCAAAATCAAGCTCTATAAATCAAAAGATTTTCACCTGAACATGTGGTGTTTACCCCCATAAAATATCCGATTTTAAATATAAAAAAAACTCAGGATTGTTAACAAAATAATCTCTTTAAAAATATGTTTAAATTGATCATATTCGTCCAATTAACCCATATATTTTTGCACCCGCAATCGTACCAATCTGCCCTTTGCGATTTTCCTCAATCAGTGAGAACAGGATTTAGAGCAAGAACGATTGTCTGTACTGAAAATGGTACGTTCCAGTGCATTGTTCTATTGTATGATGAAGTCTGTGATTGGTAGAATATAAATTTTAGAATGGTTTCCCGAAATTTATCTTGTTTTTTCCTTGTGTTTAGCGGTAATCAAGTATTACCAATAAACCAAAATGAAAAGTTTTGAACTTTGACGACGATAAATGTTTAATAAATAAGGCCCCAGACATGAAATTGCACAAATATTTTGTTTCCGAATCAAAGAAACAGAAAGTAGTTGATGTTAAGTTTTGTAGATTTTTAACAGAAATTAAAAACAGGAAAGTGAATTATGGTGCAGGAAAGTAAAATTTTAATACAACTTTCCCGCAGTAAAGTTAATTTTCCCAAAAATTCCGAAGCCCTGTCAGTAACAAAAAAACATCTTTCAACTTCGACATTTTCAATCCTTTCAATTTGAGATTTGCATAATTTCAAAATTTACAGAGTAAATAAATGTTCAGCGATATTTATAGATGACGAATTATATTAACTTCCTTGTTTATTTTTAACCAATGTCCGTTCGGAACTGAAATCGATATTTAATTTGACCAAATTAAACTTTGAAATGATATATTTACTAACCAAGAATTATCATTATTCATGAAGAACGAAGTTATGTCGCAGGGCTTTCCAAAGTAGCCGGTAGACGGCGGAAATCCACCGTTTACTGTGGCTACAAGTGCCGGCTACTTCACTGACAAAAAAATAAATTCAAAAAGAAAAAATCTTTTTAAAATATGTAGACAAGCGTCGAGAGTCGTATTGGCGTGAAGTAGCGATACACAAGGATGTAAATCCTGTGTTTACCTTTAGCTAAATATAGTTCACGTGAATTCCGGTCACTGATTGGTTGCCTATTAAAAGGATACATTTACGTTATCTCTAGTCGGAAAGCATCATATTTTTGCAAGGATACTAAGAGAGAAGTTCCGATGGTCAACAACAATGAAGCGATCAAATACCCTAAAATAATGAAGAATTGAAGGTTACACAATCCTGCACACAAAAAAAAATCAAATTTCTTTGAGATTTTTTTTTTTTAATTTCAAACATAAAAAATGGTAATTTGAAAGTTGGAATTAGGTGCCAGGAGATTGCAAGAATGCAGGATTTTGCTCTATTTACCCCAGAGGATCTGCGGGCCTTCAGACCCCCTGCCGTAAAGGCGCCAACCTTGGCGTGGCGACCTGCTTCGCCGGCCATATGTCACAGCCGCCTAATTTTAGATTTCAGTTCAGATTTCAGTCAAATTGTATGGAAACCCCTGATGTCGTGGTTGGATTTTGCACTTTTCTTCTGACTTTGAAGTTGCATGGATTTACAGAACGTTTCTGCATTCGTTGGCATTGTGTACATTTCAAAGTCAAATTTGGAATAATTTCATCAGATTTTATTTTGATATTTATGTTCGCGTTTCTCTAAAATGACAAATAACTGTTAATCTATAAATTTTGTCTGCTTTGATAATATAATGATCCGTTCTCCTTTTTACTTTGATGCAAAAATCAATGTTGTCAGATTGTCAGTTATTAGTTTTGTGATGTATAGGCAGGTGGCTCCAAATAGCGATGTAGGATAAAATGGTTTGGTCTCGGACATTTCAGATGAATTTTTTTTAATTTCTGTATTGTACCATGTTTATTATAGACATGAAAGATAAAAAGTACTGTTTTGTACATGTTCTTATTCTCTTTGATTTGCTACAAATGTATGTGTTTTTACCCATTTGATTGTCTCTGTCTTAAGAACTTCTGCCTTGTCTGGCCTTTGGATTTCCATCTTACAGGCTTTTGTCATTCTTTTGTCGCTTCCATATTATTCTTGCAATATTCACAAACTGATACATGGTATATGGCTTGAGTTTCATTCATTTAAAGTAATTGAAATAAAAATTTAATCGCAAAGTCATAGTAACAACATTAGTTTTTCATTAGATAAAAAATATTAGAAATATAATAAATTACATTAATATGTATATGTATGAGTTATTAAAAACAATTTAGATAACATTTTTCATATATTTCAGATAAAGACTAACTGAAATAATAATGAGTGAAATAAGTGATTTAGACAGGTAAATAATTTTAAATGTATTGTATAAAAGTACACATATGCTGGCAAAAAGTTTGTGTCTTTTGAAAAGATCTCATGTTTTAAAATTTCATGATTGTGGTATTTTGTTCTAAAAGATTGCCAAGAAAGATCTGTTGCAGCCCTTAGCTATTAATTTTAAGTTTAGTTGGTCAATAGTTAAGGTCACTCAATTTACTAAGCATATGTCTTTTATTCCTCGTAAAGGCAGTGGACTTTAAGAATTATTGTATTATTTCCCTCATCTGTAATGCAAAACAGTACTCAAAAGTAAATAGAAAAGTATTAATGTATTATACTCACATGTTCAAATATTCATTTCAAGTAAGTTGGAAAACTAGTGGATTATCAGATTAACAACTTGTCTAACTGGAACAAAAACTATCATATTTGTTTCTAAAATTCATATTAATCAGCATGTTCATATTATTATGGATAAAAGGAAGCTCATCCCTAATTCTTCATTATTATTATCAGGGGAAGTAATTTACCAGAAATTATTTACAGACCTGATAAAAAAATGGTGATTTTTCCGGGAAAATATGTATGATGTTAGCAGGTGCCGAAGTGAGTGCATTAAAATGGAACTCAGCTGAAAATTCCAATAACCAAATCATGAATGAAAACACTTATCCCTCCGCTTTTGAAATTCTTGATTTATCCATTACATGGTTGTAAAAATCGGGTCTGTATTGAATAAAATGGGATTTGTGGAAGAAAAAAGAAGGTACACATGATGATTATGAGTTTTTTGAGACAAATTTTTCTTACATTACAGACAAATTGAGCAGCTGAGAAGATGTGAAATTATAAAAGAAAGTGAAGTTAAAGCATTATGTGCTAAAGCTAGAGAAATATTGGTAGAAGAAAGTAACGTTCAAAGAGTAGACTCACCTGTTACAGTATGTATACATATATCTTACTACATACAAACAATAATTAAAAAAATAATACAATTGTAGGTCTCAAGCTTGAGTGCAATTGACCTTTTAGTGTTTGGCTTTGCCTTAACTGTCATCAAAAGCAAAGTTTGTGTGGTCCTGTAAACGTCATATAGTGCATGGCTTTGTGTCAAAAGCAATGTTTGAATTACCCTTTACATTAAATTTATTGTCTGTAGTCACCTGGTATATTTTGATAGTCGAAATCGCGAATACCCGGTATGCCTGCAGTTTTGAAGGTAATAAAGCAAAAATCTGGGTTGCCATAATTTTCCTGATCAATAACAAAGGGAAACACCGGTCATCTTGGCCCATGGACAATGCAGATCTTAGTAAGATTCATGCAGGTCTTAACATGCAAATCATTGACCATAATCATGAGAAAAGAATACGAATGAAGTAATGGTTTGTAAATAATTTTAAATCTATTGTATAAAAGTACACATATGCTGGCAAAAAGTTTGTGTCTTTTGAAAAGATCTCATGTTTTGAAATTTCATGATTGTGGTATTTTGTTCTAAAAGATTGCCAAGAAAGATCTGTTGCAGCGCTTAGCTATTAATTTTAAGTTTAGTTGGTCAATAGTTAAGGTCACTCAATTTACTAAGAACCGCCTCGGTGGTCTTGTGGTAGCGTGCTCTTTTGTGTCTTTTGAAATGGAGAAATGTTGTAATGTGTTGACTAAATATTTCAAAATTCAGAAGATAGGTCTATATTGACTTAGTGAGCAAGTTTTATCAGTTCGTACATTGTACAAAGCTTTATTGTAAGATGGATAGTAACTTAAAACTCTTAATCATTAATGTGCTTATGATATTTTGCAACAACTCACAATGACTTCTCCCATTGTCTGTTCATTTTTCCTTGTCAGTCTTGGAGAGAGACTTGAGCACTGATATAGAAAAGGTCAACAATTAGAAACAAACCAAACTAGAACATGAAGTTAGGTTATTATGACTTGCTAGAGACATTCAACAATGTTGGCTTTCTAACTGGGCCTGGTTTCATAGAACTTCTCAAACTGAGATTTTTCTCAAACCTATGAGTTGCTCTTGAATTTCTACCCACCGGATTGGTCAATATTTGAGATTAGGATGAGTTTTTGAGATGTTTTTATGAAATCAAGGCCTGGTTTTATGTATCATTATACCCCTAAAATATCTATCTTTGAACCTTTTGTTTAGAACTAATGAAAAAAAAAAAGATTATAAACTCATATATATATTTCTGATCAATTGACAGAGGCTCATTTGTTTTTATTTTGTTGTGAAACTTGTTTGTTAGATTCAGTTCAGTAATATGTGTTTATTTATAGGTTTGTGGTGATATACATGGCCAGTTTTACGATTTAAAAGAACTGTTTAAAGTTGGTGGGGATGTTCCAGACACAAATTATCTTTTTATAGGAGATTTTGTGGATAGAGGATTTTATAGTGTAGAAACATTTTTACTACTTTTAGCTTTAAAGGTATGTTAATTATTGTTTATCGTAAAATGTTTTGTAAACATATATGTTAGTTTTCACTCCAGTGAAAATATTCTTTGCTTTGTGACATTTTCAATTTTGTTTAGCATACTTATATTGGACAATTCTCTCTTGGAATAGTGAATTGTTTCCATTATTTGTAATTTACTTTAATGGACTGAATCGATGAGTATCTTATATTACTGTAAATTGCTTTTTTGGACAATAGATACATGATATGTACAAAAACAATGTTTTCATCATAATTAGTTGTATATATATACAGGTTAGGTATCCAGACAGAATAACACTAATCAGAGGCAATCATGAAAGTCGACAAATCACACAAGTGTACGGGTTCTATGATGAATGTTTACGCAAATATGGTTCTATAACAGTGTGGAGATATTGTACAGAAATATTTGATTACTTAAGTCTTTCAGCGATAATTGATGGAAAGGTTTGTTTAATTAGTTTTTCCTTAAAGGTGCATTATGTCTGCGTCAAAATTTAACCCCAAAAAATGTAACCTTGAACTACCATCTAACACATCTTTAGATTAAAAATATATTGAAATAAAAGATATTTGGTACAATCATGCTTTAATAGCGTACTAATTTGAATGTAAGTAAAAATTTTGGAAGGCTGTATTTAAAATCAAATTGGTAACAGGAACAACCAGAAATTTAGAGTGTTATGATAATCTGCAGGGAGAATTGGATGAAAATATCTCCTTGCTGGGGTCCATTTCTCTTGTTCTAGAACAAGAGTTTAGAAGTTTGATATTAGATAGAGTGAGAAAAAAGCCAAAAGCTATTCTTTATGACAATCTTTATGATTGAAATAAACATGTACTGCTACGTTAGGCAGAAAAAAAATATGAAAAAATAAATACAAAGGTATTAAAAAAATATATAATATATATATAAAATACTATCAAAGCAAAAAAGGAATCTGAGCCTCCCCCCCCCCCCCCTCCCTCCAAAAAAATAAAATAGAGAAATGTATAAACAAATTAAAGAAAAAATTAATAAGATAAAAATGAGGGATAGGGCTGACGAGTTAAAGAAAAAAAATTGCTTGCTTATGATTATTACATTTATAAAATATGAATACCCATGTGCATTGACTCTGTTAATAGTCTCCATATCATTCAGAATAACAGATCGCTGAAACCTGCTATTATTAAAACAAGGAATAATAGTAATGAAAGAAAGAAAGAAAATGTCCCATAAATTTTGACAATTTTGAATGGTACCTCACTCGGTTATCTCCGATTTAATTTAATTTAATTTAAGAGATCAATTAAGATCATGCCAAATATCTCTGTATGTAAGGCCACATAAAATAAATTTTCTGGTTCTCAGCAATTGATCTTTAAAAATGGCAAGGTAGGAAGGGAATTTGTTTTTTAAGTTTATTTTCTTTTCAAAAGAGGCAATGGATTTTCAGTTTAGGTGTTCATTTCAAATCTAGTTTGAATCCATTCTCTTCTATGACATTTTAATTATACAAATGGATCATCTGCTTTCAATGCCTCAAATTTCTTCAATTTCTCCTGCACACACTTTTCTGCAGAGCTGTTCTACAGTAACTGTAGAATGAACAGGCAGTATCATCCATTGAATGATTTGTTTGGAGCAAATGTTAAAGTCAAACTCACCACCATGATGATTTATCACCTGTATTTACTTTCACTTTGACTTGATCAAGGACACAAAATTCTTGAAAATTGAGTCAGGGTTGGCTGATGCTTGAAACTTACTTTTGGTGCCAAATTTCAAATTTTATTTTTACGGAAAATCATGTAACAGCAGCAATATTTTTCTGGAAATCAAATGAACTTGTTCGATTGGCAACTTTTGAGAACCGTGTCTGAGAACTAGATATTTATGTTTAGATGGCCTAAGATTCTAACAATATCCTGCCTGTTGTAATAAATATAATAAATTTGAATTTCAAATATTTTCAGATATTTTGTGTACATGGTGGGTTATCTCCATCAATACAGACATTAGACCAAATTCGTGCAATAGATAGAAAACAAGAGGTACCTCACGATGGTCCAATGTGTGATTTATTATGGTCAGATCCTGAAGGTAAATATATTTTAAACTTTAGGGAAGATGTCATGGGAGGGGGAGGGAATTCTTGACCATCTTTAATTTTAAAATTAAGGACTCAATTTCTTTTAGGCCTTTATCACATTACAAGTACAATTTGATTGATTGAGGATGTATGTGTTGTCTGAAATTTTCACACATCTAGATCAATATTTTTCTTTAAATACTGGAGTTATCTATCTTTAAATGCTGGAGTTATCTATGAGTTAACTCGAACGGAACCAATCCGACATGTTTCCATGTTTCGTCATTCGTATCCATTTCGGGTCTAATTTGTACAAGCTATACGGTGACCAGAGATAACAGAAAATAGTACCAATTTATGCAGTAATTATACTGCAGCTGATACTATTAATAACTTTCTACTTTCCACCTCTAAATATTGAAAGAGCTGGTGATTTTGAGATTAGGTAAGACATAGAGATTATGTGCTGAATATACTTTTATACAATGTTGAAAACATAATGTACCATATAAGATAACTGTATTTCACTCCAGGATAAAACATACCTAAGTTTTAGTGAGCCTTTAAAACAGAGTTACATAATATAGATACAACAAGCACATTTAAAGAGAATGTGGTTTTAATACTTAATATAGTATTTCGGTTTACTTTTAAATATTGTTTCAAATTATGGTACCAATAAATGATTTTATAGTTACAGGGAAAAGACTAATAACCAGCAATTTCTCGGGTGTGATCTAGTCATTGAATTCTGCCTTATTCACAAATTGGAAACCATAATAAAAGTATGGTTGCTCTTCAAATATACCACATTTGAATGGAAAATTTGTAATTGAACAATTGCATGTTAATTTATTCCAGATATGCAAGGATGGGGAGTGAGCCCAAGAGGAGCTGGTTATTTATTTGGTTCAGATGTAGCATCACAGTTTAATGAAGCCAACAATATAGATCTAATATGTAGAGCACATCAGTTGGTTATGGAAGGTTACAAATGGCATTTTAATGAAACAGTATTAACAGTTTGGTCTGCACCAAATTATTGCTATAGGTATGTGAAAATAAGATCGGTAACAAAAACAGTATTAATAGTTTGGTCTTCACCAAATTATTGCTATAGATATGTGAAAATAAGATTGGTAACAAATGACATATTAACAGTTTGGTCTGCACCAAATTTTTGTTATACATGTAGTAATCTAATGTGAAAACAAGACAGTTAACAGAAACAGTATTAATAGTTTGGTCTACACCAACGTTCCACAACATTCCAACCTGTCTGAATTCTAATGTTTGGAACGCTTCTCAAAATTGCATATTGGAAAATATTGTAGTGTGTGAAACATCAAAAAACACCTGCTGAAGTTTGTGTGCTAACCTACACTGTTTCCATTTTATGAAAGTTTTTAATCGGATTTTCATAGGAAAATATCGGTTATTAATTTGGTGATGTACGGCGGGCGGCCGGGCGACTGCCAAACAGTGTCCGTGCAATAACTTATGAACTGTTCAACCAAAGCTTTTCAAATTTTAATATGTTGTTACTGATGACAAAATGGAGGTCAAGTTCGATATTGACGATTTTCACTTTCACCGTTCAAGAGTTATGGTTCTTAAAAGATTGAAAAATGGCTTTTCCAGTGGTGTCCGTGTGATAACTTATGAACTGTTCAACCAAAGCTTTTCAAATTTTAATATGTTGTTACTGATGACAAAATGGAGGTCAAGTTCGATATTGACGATTTTCACTTTCACTGTTCAAGAGTTATGGTTCTTGAAAGATTGAAAAATGGCTTTTCCAGTGGTGTCCGTGTGATAACTTATGAACTGTTCAACCAAAGCTTTTCAAATTTTAATATGTTGTTACTGATGACAAAATGGAGGTCAAATTCGATATTGACGATTTTCCCTTTCACCGTTCAGGAGTTATGGTTCTTGAAAGATTGAAAAATGGCTTTCCCAGTGGTGTCCGTGTGATAACTTATGAACTGTTCAACCAAAGCTTTTCAAATTTTAATATGTTGTTACTGATGACAAAATGGAGGTCAAGTTCGATATTGACGATTTTCACTTTCACCGTTCAAGAGTTATGGTTCTTGAAAGATTGAAAAATGGCTTTTCCAGTGGTGTCCGTGTGATAACTTATGAACTGTTCAACCAAAGCTTTTCAAATTTTAATATGTTGTTACTGATGACAAAATGGAGGTCAAGTTCGATATTGACGATTTTCACTTTCACTGTTCAAGAGTTATGGTTCTTGAAAGATTGAAAAATTGCTTTTCCAGTGGTGTCCATGTGATAACTTATGAACTGTTCAACCAAAGCTTTTCAAATTTTAATATGTTATTACTGATGACAAAATTGAGGTCAAGTTCGATATTGACGATTTTCACTTTCACTGTTCAAGAGTTATGGTTCTTGAAAGATTGAAAAATTGCTTTTCCAGTGGTGTCCGTGTGATAACTTATGAACTGTTCAACCAAAGCTTTTCAAATTTTAATATGTTGTTACTGATGACAAAATTGAGGTCAAGTTCGATATTGACGATTTTCACTTTCACTGTTCAAGAGTTATGGTTCTTGAAAGATTGAAAAATGGCTTTTCCAGTGGTGTCCGTGTGATAACTTATGAACTGTTCAACCAAAGCTTTTCAAATTTTAATATGTTGTTACTGATGACAAAATGGAGGTCAAGTTCGATATTGACGATTTTCACTTTCACTGTTCAAGAGTTATGGTTCTTGAAAGATTGAAAAATGGCTTTTCCAGTGGTGTCCGTGTGATAACTTATGAACTGTTCAACCAAAGCTTTTCAAATTTTAATATGTTGTTACTGATGACAAAATGGAGGTCAAATTCGATATTGACGATTTTCCCTTTCACCGTTCAGGAGTTATGGTTCTTGAAAGATTGAAAAATGGCTTTCCCAGTGATGTCCGTGTGATAACTTATGAACTGTTCAACCAAAGCTTTTCAAATTTTAATATGTTGTTACTGATGACAAAATGGAGGTCAAGTTCGATATTGACGATTTTCACTTTCACCGTTCAAGAGTTATGGTTTTTGAAAGATTGAAAAATGGCTTTTCCAGTGGTGTCCGTGTGATAACTTATGAACTGTTCAACCAAAGCTTTTCAAATTTTAATATGTTGTTACTGATGACAAAATGGAGGTCAAGTTCGATATTGACGATTTTCACTTTCACTGTTCAAGAGTTATGGTTCTTGAAAGATTGAAAAATGGCTTTTCCAGTGGTGTCCGTGTGATAACTTATGAACTGTTCAACCAAAGCTTTTCAAATTTTAATATGTTGTTACTGATGACAAAATGGAGGTCAAGTTCGATATTGACGATTTTCACTTTCACTGTTCAAGAGTTATGGTTCTTGAAAGATTGAAAAATGGCTTTTCCAGTGGTGTCCGTGTGATAACTTATGAACTGTTCAACCAAAGCTTTTCAAATTTTAATATGTTGTTACTGATGACAAAATGGAGGTCAAATTCGATATTGACGATTTTCCCTTTCACCGTTCAGGAGTTATGGTTCTTGAAAGATTGAAAAATGGCTTTCCCAGTGGTGTCCGTGTGATAACTTATGAACTGTTCAACCAAAGCTTTTCAAATTTTAATATGTTGTTACTGATGACAAAATGGAGGTCAAGTTCGATATTGACGATTTTCACTTTCACCGTTCAAGAGTTATGGTTCTTGAAAGATTGAAAAATGGCTTTTCCAGTGGTGTCCGTGTGATAACTTATGAACTGTTCAACCAAAGCTTTTCAAATTTTAATATGTTGTTACTGATGACAAAATGGAGGTCAAGTTCGATATTGACGATTTTCACTTTCACTGTTCAAGAGTTATGGTTCTTGAAAGATTGAAAAATTGCTTTTCCAGTGGTGTCCATGTGATAACTTATGAACTGTTCAACCAAAGCTTTTCAAATTTTAATATGTTATTACTGATGACAAAATTGAGGTCAAGTTCGATATTGACGATTTTCACTTTCACTGTTCAAGAGTTATGGTTCTTGAAAGATTGAAAAATTGCTTTTCCAGTGGTGTCCGTGTGATAACTTATGAACTGTTCAACCAAAGCTTTTCAAATTTTAATATGTTGTTACTGATGACAAAATTGAGGTCAAGTTCGATATTGACGATTTTCACTTTCACTGTTCAAGAGTTATGGTTCTTGAAAGATTGAAAAATGGCTTTTCCAGTGGTGTCCGTGTGATAACTTATGAACTGTTCAACCAAAGCTTTTCAAATTTTAATATGTTGTTACTGATGACAAAATGGAGGTCAAGTTCGATATTGACGATTTTCACTTTCACTGTTCAAGAGTTATGGTTCTTGAAAGATTGAAAAATGGCTTTTCCAGTGGTGTCCGTGTGATAACTTATGAACTGTTCAACCAAAGCTTTTCAAATTTTAATATGTTGTTACTGATGACAAAATGGAGGTCAAATTCGATATTGACGATTTTCCCTTTCACCGTTCAGGAGTTATGGTTCTTGAAAGATTGAAAAATGGCTTTCCCAGTGATGTCCGTGTGATAACTTATGAACTGTTCAACCAAAGCTTTTCAAATTTTAATATGTTGTTACTGATGACAAAATGGAGGTCAAGTTCGATATTGACGATTTTCACTTTCACCGTTCAAGAGTTATGGTTTTTGAAAGATTGAAAAATGGCTTTTCCAGTGGTGTCCGTGTGATAACTTATGAACTGTTCAACCAAAGCTTTTCAAATTTTAATATGTTGTTACTGATGACAAAATGGAGGTCAAGTTCGATATTGACGATTTTCACTTTCACTGTTCAAGAGTTATGGTTCTTGAAAGATTGAAAAATGGCTTTTCCAGTGGTGTCCGTGTGATAACTTATGAACTGTTCAACCAAAGCTTTTCAAATTTTAATATGTTGTTACTGATGACAAAATTGAGGTCAAGTTCGATATTGACGATTTTCACTTTCACTGTTCAAGAGTTATGGTTCTTGAAAGATTGAAAAATGGCTTTTCCAGTGGTGTCCGTGTGATAACTTATGAACTGTTCAACCAAAGCTTTTCAAATTTTAATATGTTGTTACTGATGACAAAATGGAGGTCAAGTTCGATATTGACAATTTTCGCTTTCACCATTCAAGAGTTATGGTTCTTGAAAGATTGGAAAATGGCTTTTCCAGTGGTGTCCGTGTGATAACTTAAGAACTGTTCAACCAAAGCTTTTCAAATTTTAATATGTTGTTACTGATGACAAAATGGAGGTCAAGTTCGATATTGACGATTTCCACTTTCACCGTTCCGATATTGACGATTTTCACTTTCACCTTTCAGGAGTTATGGTTCTAAAAAATTGGCATATTTCTTTCATTATTGACTTCATGATTTCTGCCTATCAACCCCTGCTTAACAAATGTGTGTGTACTGATATACTCTCAAAAATTCCAATATTTGTCACTTACTATAAATAGGAGATGAAGATTGATTTTTGCCTTTCCATTTCTGAACCCTACAAAACCCTAAAAAATTCAGTTATATTTCTTTACTTCATCCTGTTTGGGAATCCAGATTTGCAAACTTCATTTCCATGCAGGAAAATCCGGTTTGCTGTCATTCGACAGCCTCTTGTTTTAATTTCTTAAATGTAGTGAAAAAAATTTTGAAGTACCCAAAATTGTGTTTGATAGATTTCTGTCTTAGACCAGACTTCACTTTCAGGTTTGATATGGAAGTCTCTGGTTAGGCCCATGCATTATTCTAAAAATATTTCTAGGAAATCTAAACTGTAACATTTCTTATAGAATGTTATTTCAAGACTTGAGCCCTATTCTGGTAATTTTTAATTTTCACCCGAACAATAATAATAATGACTGTATTTTCAGGTGTGGTAATGTAGCAGCGATATTAGAATTAGATGAACACTTACAAAGAGATTTTACAATATTTGAAGCTGCACCTCAGGTATGTACAATTACCAAATAGAAATGAATGGGACTTTCTGTCCAAGGTGTAATGAAGTCAGTTGTTATATTAGGTAATGGCAATAAACAATCTGTATATGCTATTTTGTATTATTACCTTATAGACTTACTTCAACTTTTTTTTTTAGTATGTGCTACATTTTTAACTTTTTGGCAATTTTGTCCTGTTGAGGTATTCAGAATAACTATGAATGATAAGATTTGCCCAATCAAGAAGTCTTGCCTAGGTCAATAGTTGAGGTCTTCTTTGGACCTGTAATTGAGGTAGTAAATCACTGATAGTTGTGCCCAATCACAAAGTTTATTGCCTTGGGTTATATTGACTAGTAAAATGTGGAAATCATTGAATTCATATTGAGTTATATTGTAAATTCATTCAGAATATGGCAAGAACAAAAATAAACTATTGGTTAATTGTGACTATGCAAAATTTCTAGTTTTTAATTGACGAATCAAAGTATTTAGTACATTTTGCATTTCCTTGAACCTTGAAATTAATATTTTTTTCTGTGAAAAATACTTGATTCATTATCATGGCTTTACATGAAAGATCAAATTGACTGATGGCTGTTGAAATAAAAAAAATTTTCATGATGCCCTGTTAGCTGCATAAAATAATTCTATATGGTAATAAAACGGTCATGTAGTGGTTATCAGGGCAATAGAGCAGAACATTTTACCCTTGGTACTGGTAACTATCCATGAGGCCAAATAGTCAGGTCTATTACCCATTAAATAACTGTATATTGTTATTACTTGCAATATTATACTAGAACTTCATGACATTGTTTTCAGCTGCAAAATTTTAGCTTCAAATTCTGGCAGGATTTAATCTAGATAAGATTGATCAAAAGAAAAAATTGTATGTAATTTATTTTGATTGTTAAAACATAACCATTTATTTGTATTTATTGCAGGAATCAAGAGGCATTCCATCAAAGAAGCCCCAGCCAGATTATTTCTTATAAACATGTTTTTCTGTTAAAAGACAAGGGAACAAACTGATAACTAATTTATCCTACAGAGAAAATGTTGGGCCACAAGATATTTTGAAGGAAATTGTAGTCTGTGATGATACCATATTAAATAAGAATATTTTAAAATAATTTGTTGTATAACATTTTGTATTATACATGTATCTGTGTGTGACATTTTATTGTTTTAGACCAAAATTATTTAATGTCGTATGTGATCTGAAGATTGAATTTACAGTAATCTTTCAGACTGTTGAATAGCCAGTTTAGGGGGGGGGTGTATGTTTTTCAATTTGAGCATTTTAAATGAATTGAACATCATTAAATCCCAAAGCAATTTTTGAATATTCAAGACTTTGGGCTTATCGAAGTAAAGATTTAATGGTTACAGAGGTAAGCTACAACTCAAATTTTGTGTTCAATCAACATACAATCCAATTCTTCAAATTTTTACTATAGTGCCTTTAAACATCTTAAACATGCACTCAAACATTAAAAAGAAGAAAAGCTAAAACCCTTATATGTCAGAAATCTTTTATTGACTTTATCTTGCCTTTTTTCATGATTTGTATGAATGCTTCATTGAATATGTACATGACAATGATTATTTAATTTTACAAAACATGTTTAAACAGTTGTTATAAAAAAAATGTATCACAAAATACCGAAATAAATTTGATGCACTGTATGGCCATTTCATTGACTGACAACTCATCAGCAGTGCTCAAGATTAAAATGTTGAAAATTGGTTAAAGATATAATGATGAATTTATAAGCACTAATTTTGAACTTAAAACATGTCATTAAGTAAATTACATTCTTGTTGGAATGCAAATCCTGTAATAAATGACTGCTTCCATTTATGAATTAATAGAATGTAATGAACTTTTTTTCAGCAACAAATAAATCTGCTGGAAACTTTTGCCATAAATACTAACTTTGTTTGTACACAGTTAAGTACTTATTATGTGTTGTAGTGTGTAAGGTGAAGAATCTTGTTTTCATTCTCCAATTTTACAATTCTTTCATTTGCAGTTGCGTTGAGTGACAACATATTTGTAAAGTGAGAGTTGAGAGAACATATGTCAACTTTGATTTTTTGTCATTCATGCAACATTATTAAGGTATCCGGACCATAAATGACCACGTGATTTTTCAAAAGTTCCCGGATATTCCATACAACGCAATTGAATTGACCTCGGTAATTATCGGAAAACTTCGGAAATGCCAATATAACTAAGTTATTTTTACAGACTCTGCATATAAGCAACAAAGTGTGTTTCAACTTGAGAAAAATATATATACAAAATTCCAGCTTTAAATTGTTTGGTTCAGTCATTCACGGTCAAAAAGAGATACAATTTTCGATCATGATCTATTATGGTCCGGATACCTTAATGTATTTTGTTACAAACCTGAACTTTGTAATTCCTATCTTAGTACGAATTTACTAGGTTGATACCACTTCACATTCATAAATATATACAATTATGATTTACATACACAAGAAAATCAGTTATATTTTTTGCATGTACATGTATAAACAACTGAACAAAAGATCATAGTATATACATTCAACTTGCAGAAAAAAAGCTTTTAATATTTACATATGGTACGGTAAAAATATTTTCCAAGTCTGAGAATGGTAGGAAATATTATATCATTCAAGGAAAAAAATAATTTATGTATTACTGGATTGGCATCAGCATTGTATAAATAACAGATGTTTGTGTTTGCTTGTTTGTCATGTTTTTAAACCAGTGTAGAAAATTATATTTACAGGACTATTTCAACATTTTTAGGTAGTTAATGAATGATCATCTGGTGACAATGTAGTTGTCCATACAATGATATTACTGATAATAACATTGTATGTTATTTATGTGATTAAAGTATATGAAATTGTGTAGTAGAGAATATTACCAGTACTTCAGAAACTCATGTGAAGTAATCTGAAAGTGGAACACAAGAAATTTTTTCATTTGTTTTTGTGGCTTTCATTTTGTATTTTTTAAAGTAAAGATTTGTTCATGGGATATCAAGTGTTTCTTCTGTCATGAAATGTGTATTATGTTTAATATCAATGCAACCTCTAAAATTAGCATTCAACAAAATATAGTGCAGTCATGGTATCTTTCTGTCCTTGCACATTATAATTCTAACTTCTAACATTGTAAACCGTCAGTTATTTGAGAGATCATTGTTGGTTGTAATAGTTGCCAGTTACTGACTCCTGGTATAATCAGATTCAGAGTAGCTGTGATCCTTGTATAATAAGATTCAGAGTACCTGTGATTGTAAATTATATCACAGTTGCATTACAATTAATAATGATTTAACAACCAAAGATTCCTCTTCAGTCACATGACTGAACAGTATTGTGACTTATATTTAATATTTTTTATCTCATTTGTACAAAAAATGTCATGATTTTTTTTTATAAATAGTGCTGTACAACACCAGTCATTTGTAAATAAATCATCAAAGTAACATCTTTCCTAAAAATTGTAAATACTAATAGATCATTTATTTAGTGAAAATAATTAGAAAGCATTGTACAGTACTGAATTATGAGGATGCTTCAGGCGATTATGTAGGTCATAGTATATGATAATCAGCACATAATTATCATTCAAACATTGTAGTAAGACACACCAATTAAAAGACTCTCAGTAGCCATATGGTTCAGGACATTTTTCATGATTACTAATGATCACTCATATAACGAACAACCTTGTGGTGTATACGACTACTATCTTATTTGACAAGGTCAAGGATTGTCGGTTTCCTACTATACCTTATACATCTCTCTAGGTACTCCATGGAATGAAAACTGGCTACCACAATATAGATCGTTGTTCTGAAAGTGGCATAAATCCCCTATAAACCAAAGTAAATCTTTAGTCTTGTTATGATAGGCAATATGAGTTCAGAATTTGTAAATGAAAAATGAGCAGTAAAAATCATTCATTCATTAGATCGGTTAATCACTTGATAATGAAAATAATCAGGAATCTCATAATATTAGAACTCTAATGCCTTTATTAAATGCTTGTTGATAATAATTAAGCTATTGCAGGGTATATATACATATAATCAAATACAAATTAATTTATATTTTGTTGCACACATCTTGTCATGTCATTATTACATGATACAGAACAGATACTATTTAGCCATGCCATCATCACTTTCATTGTGTAATATCCATCAATATTGTCAAATGTTTTTTTAATTAAATTATATAAACATGTCAGACTTCACTAGTCTTAGTTGAGTTCTTTGAATGTGTGGTTTTGAGAGGCAGTTCTTTGAAGCTATTAAAGAGTCCTTGTTCAGACATTGGATGTGGATATTACAGATTTATTTTAATTCATTGACCCAACACATCACTCCAAAAAGAACAATAAACAGTGGATCAACAAATTATGTTTTGTGGAACAATAGACAACTTTTACAATTACTACATGTACATTATATCACTAAATTTTAATGTCCCAAAACAATATTTACTTAACATGTCACAATGTTCAGTTGACGACCATATCAATGTTGGAATGAAGGATGTTGAAATTTTAAATTTATCTATAGCAGACAAATGAAACAAACATTTAAGTTAAATGATGAAAATGACAAACATAAAAAAGCACGTCAAGATTTCATGGCACTTTTAATATTGGACAAACAACAAAAGGCAAAACAGGAAAGGTTAATAATAAGATACAAATCAATCAACGCCACCCAATAAATACATGTAGAACCTAGGTAAAAAAAATCAACATAAAAGAACACAACACAAAAGAGTTGGGATAGTCTGACATTGAACAGTGGTGGGGTTAAACTGGTTTTATGGGTAACCAAACCCCCTCAGCTATCCTGACACTGGTAAATAAACATACTATAGAATGCATACATTTTCGTATAAAATTCTAGGGATTCCCCACCCCCCCCCCCCCCCCCCCCCAATTATAAATACATGTAATGGGTAGGGAATTCCCTATTTGTATATGCATTGTATAGTGAGTTTTGATAACTTGTGTGTTTTATAATCTTAATTAAAACTTTAACTTTGTTTAATTTGTATATCATTAAATGATCAAGAATGCAAAAAGTAAAACGTTTAAGAGAATATTAACTAGTGCGGCAACTGTAAACATAGGGAAAATCCAACATTTTTGTGTCGGGTAATGTGGCAATTTTTGAAGCCCCGAAACTGTTTTATTCAGTTAAAACAGATTGTTAAACCCTTTCAAACGCTTGTAATAATAATGGTTTTATTGAGGTAAATGATACAATAAACTGATAAGCTGCACACCTTGCTGAAGCTAAACTATCGAAATCTGTTGTGTGCACCCATTAAAGCCAACACTATATGATTACCAAGGTGACCACTTGCTAGAACTGCAAAAATTGGTTGGACGATACAGGAACTGTATATGATAGTATTATATGATCCCTGGACGATACATGTTTCTTTTGAAAGTAATTTCAAATGCAAAAACCCCGAAAATAAGTTGTTAATATATAGAACATCCTGCGGTATACTGACTCTTTTAGCTTTAAAAACAATGATTCTGATACTCTGCTGACATATTTCATCGCAAGAAATAAAAACTATCTAAGTGAAAGTCATAAAAAAAACACCCAGTCTCGTCTCCGATTTTATATATTTTATCTTGAAAACAAATAATGTATTATATATGAAAAATGATATAAAATAAACGAAAGAATCAATATCTTATAAACATGATACGTATCAGCTAGTATTGCAAGATAAAAGATATTCATTACAAATGTGTTGCAAATGTGTATTATCATCCTTCCCTGTGATTCTATCAGCTTGTTGAGGAGCTCCGAAAAATTCGTATCAAGAAGCGCGTGCGCTGAGCAGGAGTTATTAACAGTCAGCAGGACTTATCAACAAATTCTCCCAACGTTTGGCAGCATAGAACTTATTAAATAGGTTTCAAAATTGCAAAATATTAATAAATATCAAGATTTGGTGTTCCTTTTTTATATTATGGCGTTTTATTGAAATGAACGATGAAGAAATTTCTAAAAGTGACATCAACAAAATGTGTTATTCCTCGATGCTGATAATGTCTGCTGGGACTTCTTTCCGCTCTTTCCATTTCATTTCATTATTTGCGATTAAATCAAATTTTTAAACGTACGCTTTACTTTTATATGTACATATTTTCGCCTGAATTAGTACAAAAACGACTAAATGTTTTTTAAATATGTCGTCTCTTTGGTTAAATTTGAGTGATTATTTTACGTTGCGTATATTTCAGTCAGAAGTTGTTTCGCGAATGGAGACGGACTATGACGTCAACGATGTTGCAAGTTTGAAAGCGGGTGCTTTAGTTTCCCGGAAAATCATGAACAAAGATTTCCAGACTGATTTTGTTTTTTAAAACATGAAAATACACCTTAATGTCGGTTTTTATATCGTTTATAAGATATTTTACATGAAAATTCAGGAAATGTGTACTTATTGGTATGGTAAACAACGTAACGGAAAACTTGTCGTTGCGATGAAGAAACCATATTTTTCCCGCGAAAATTTGGGAGAATTCAGAACGTTTACAAATATTTACGTTTCAGATAAGTAATTAAGATGAAAAAAATATTATCTGCATTTTGACAGCTAGATATCGTAAAATATCACCCCACTCGACAGAATATGAAGATTTGGGACTCGTTTGCTACGCTCACTCGTCCCAAGCTTTATATTCTGGCTCACGGGATGATATTTTACGATATCTAGCTGTCAAAATGCAGATAATATATACATACACAATCAGGACACCAGGCGTACATAACGTTTGCATGGTTTGCGCGCACTAGGAGAGCAGGAGTTTCAAAAGTTATTATCAGACACCTGTATGTTTAAAAACTTTACGTTTTTTAACACATATTCCAGCATGATTGCATGATATTTCATGTTCGAGCTGGGATTTATAAATTTATTTGTAAATATGTTTGTCCAACGAAAATGTCCAAGGATGAAAATCCTCAACATTTTGATTTCAACTATATTAGTTTCAGTTAAGATAATTATTTGTAAAAAAACATCGAATTTGAGTGTCAGACGTCAAAATATTGATTTTTGACTCTTACGTCCTCTGTATTCACTATAAAAGCATGTCTATTATACAAAATTAATTTGAAAAATAATAACGTGATAGAAATACGTTTTAACAAGTATTAGATAAATTGCCTGTGCGATTTTTAAAAAGAAATGAAAAATGGCCTACATGTATTTTAAAAGGAACAGGAATAAAACTAACTTTTAGACTTTTTACAAGTTGTTTAATATAATTCACAGCAATATTTAACAATTAAATAAATTATTATAAAAGTTTAATGATAAAATCATGCGAAAATGTTACATTAATTATGATAAAAAAGCAGGCCCCGTAAAGAGCCGAAGTCACTGTTAAAAACTAATTGACTTGATGCAAACTGTTCAACTATGCAGTTTTCAATAAAAACGTCGTATTTTTAACGTTACGTTATGGGATGCCACGTAGTGCGTAACGTCAGCTAGATTTTTACGATTGCGAGCAGGATTTAATTACAAATGCGCAGGTGGATTTTACAGGTAAACTCGGCTGAATTAGATGGTTATCAGGAATAAAATAATATACAATTCTAGAAAAAATACAAAAAGAATCAATTTTAATGCGCATCCAAGGCTACAAACACATCAACACGAGAGTTGATCGAGTAAATCATGATATTCCTGTTTTCTTGAAAATTAGTTATTTGATATTCGTGGTGGCTTTAAATATTGTTATTAAATGGCAAAAAATAAAAATAGATCAAATTTATTTTTTATTAAATTCAAATCTACTTAAATAGGATGATTATTGAAATAAAGTGTTCCCTGTATACTATCTCATACGAGCCGTAGACTTTAAGGTGAACAATATTCTTCGCGACATAATAAAGAAAATTGAACAGTACTAGCTAGGTTAGTCAAGTTATTTCATGTGCGTTAATTACGCAGTATGCTGCTCCATGCATTTATTAAAAAGTCTTGGTCACTGCTTTCAAAGATGGTTGCCCGGCATATGCAGATTTGTAGATTGCTATAATAAATTGCCACCTGTTTACCAATTAAGAAATATTATCCTTAAACAATATCATAACAATAAAAAATCAAATGTTTTTTGTCACTAATTGATAATTGTATATATCATGTATATAGATTACCTTTATTTAAAATATTTTTTTTAAATAAATATAAATGAAATGAGAAATTGCTTGAAACATGTTAAAGAAACCTTTCTCATGCACTCTCTCTAACACTTCCATACCTGACCTTTTGCTACTTTTTATACATTAAACAATGATAGATCAGGAAAAAAAGAGGAGTAATTAACACAACTTGTAACATTAATTGAGATTGAAGAAAAAGCCCCGTTTCATTGTGTTTCTGCTAACTAGCCGATTCTGTAGATTAGTCTTGTAAATGATGGAATGAATTGATTCGCTTTTGACATTTACAAATGATTTAGTTTTAAAAATTTTCTGCTTCCCAAGTATAATTGCCGAATATTGTCAACTTGTAAATTTCAAATTGGGAATATATAACTATGATTGTAACCTCATCTACACCTTATCTATCAAAAACGTAGTATTTAAAAACAATCATTACCATATTTTCTAAATCAAACTTTCCGATTTTAGTTTCTCCCGAAAACGAGACATACATCTGTTCCTGTGCGTTGGTGTATGGAATATCCGTCTGGTAATTTGGTGAACCGGAAACGACCGGTGTGCGCGTCTTCCGCCATTATTTGTTTTCGGACGATATACGTGAAGAAAATCAAATCCGTTAGAATCCTACAAAAATACATTTCAGTGCATCGAATTATTTGCTTTGAAAGACATTTATATCCCACAAGATGTCGATAGGTGTGCCAATTAAAGTCCTGCACGAAGCTGAAGGACATATAGTTACGTGCGAAACTACAACAGGAGAGGTGTACAGAGGCAAATTGGTCGAAGCCGAGGATAACATGAATTGTCAGATGACAGCAATTACATGCACATACAGAGATGGAAGAGTTGCACAACTAGAAAATGTGTATCTGCGCGGAAGCAAAATTAGGTTTATGATCCTTCCAGATATGTTAAAAAATGCACCAATGTTCAAAAGAGTGAAAAGTGGATCAGGAGGTGGTGCTGGAAGAGGCAAATCTGCTATTCTTCGAGCTCAGGGTAAGTAAAATCAATGGAAAACTAGTAACTATGGAGTATGCATCAAAATGGAGAAAATAAACCAAAACCAAAACTGTTGGGGGTGGAATTCGTATGCCAAATTTACTATTTAGTGAAAAATATGCGTTCAAGGGGAGATTATAAATAATTTTGATTTACCCTATATTGCAATTTAACATTTTACAGTTTAATTTCATGTTATTTTCTGTATAAACAGGTAAGACTTAAATTTTTAAAAAGTAGACAAAACACTGAAAATTTGTACTTCAAAACAAATTAATCATCCTTGTTGACATGTTTTATTATTTTTCAGCAGCAAGAGGAGCCAGAGGACGTGGTGGTGGAGGTAGAGGTGGAGGAGGATTCCAACGTAGACATTAGAAGTGTTCATCTCATCCGAACTTTCATGTTTCCATATTTTGTATATATTTGTTTTATTGTGACCAAAAATCAAGATAAGAACGAGGGATCCATTTATTAGAGAGACAAGAATACAGTCTTATTCATGTTTATCATTGCAAATTAGACAGTTGTGAAAGAAAAAAATCAATGCTATGGATGCTTGAGTTTCATTTTGTTTGTTTTAAATCATAATGACAATAAAAAACATTACTATGTACAGTGATGTAACAATTTTCTATTTCGTAAATACATGTGATCATTATGTGTTATATCTATGTTTTGAATCGTAAATTCTACAGTTTCCCCTTCTTCAAAAATGTGAATCACTTGACCGATTTCAATGAAATTTGTGCCATTAAAGTGTTGTAATTAGTGATCTGATGTCCAAAAAATCTTGAATTATGCAGCTTTCTGCTTTTGCAGGCCACATTTTATTTTGTAGTTCCATATGCCCATTTTCACAACAAATATATTATTATTGGTGGTTTGGGCTAAAAACAGACAATTATATCAGAGTATATGTAACTGTTTGTGTTCCAAAAAAGAAAACAGAACTTGGTGCATTTGTGCACAAAGGTAGAAAAGATATTGCCCAAACAATCTGACAGAGGTTTTTGGCTTTTGAATCTAGTGACCATTCATTTTGAAAATCCTGTTTGAACATATAAAATGTCTGAGTGTGAATGCACGCTTACATTTATAAAAATGGTATAATTAATCAGGGATCACCATGATCAATATAAGCATTGAGGTCGGCCCCTCTCTTAAATTTTCAGTGCCACGATTCATTTCGAAAATAGCAGGTTTTTTCAGGGCAGAATGGGGAAAGAAGCCATAAAAGTTTTTATAAGCTCTTACATTCCGTAGGATTGGTATTATATACATGAAAGATATTGACCCAGAGCAAAATTCTGGCTACTGGGCTGATAATGCCCTCGGGGACTTGCAAACCACGAGCAGTGACATAGACCCAGTGGTAGTAATAAAATCGATCACAAAATACCGAAATAAATTTGATGCACTGTATGGCCATTTCATTGACTGACAACTCATCAGCAGTGCTCGAGTTCAAAATGTTGAAAATTGGTTAAAGATATACTGAACCGCAAAAGAAACGTCGCACAAAATGACATGTTCACATACATTTATTTCAAAGTGACATTTATATATTTTAAATTAATTTTTACAAAATTTAATGAATGATTTACAGTCTTTTGGTTACAATGTTCACAAAAACGTCACAATTGTCGCAACGTCACATGTTTTCAATGCTGTGCTCCCACGTCCGTTAATAACGTGTATGTCCTCCACCGGCACCAATTACTGCGGCACATCTTCGGTACATGGAGTTGATGAGCCGATTAATAAACGCCATCGGAATACGTGCCCATACTCTCTGAAACGCTTGTGAAAGTTCAGCTGCAGTTGTCGGACTTGGCTGCTCATTATTCAACCGTCTTTGAACTTCGTCCCATAAATGTTCAATAGGGTTTAAATCTGGACTCAAAGCCGGCCAATCCATAACATTAATGTTATTCTGCTGTAGGAAGTCTCTTGTGGCTCTTGTGGTATGCGCACATGCATTGTCCTGTTGGAAAGTCTTGTTTTGATGACGTGCGAAATGGGGCTGAACATGGGGTGTCAAGACTTGGTCGATGTAACGGGCAGCTGTTACGCCATTTCCTCTGCCTGGGCCAAGGTTCTGAAAGATGACTGGACCAAGTTTAACGTTAAGGCCGATTCCACCCCATACCATGATGCTAGGTCCTCCCCACGCGTCTGTTTCCAGAATGCAGCTGTCTTCGTAACGTTCCCCGCGTCTTCTCCACACTGGTTCTGCCATCGGCTGTTGAAATGCAGTAACGGCTTTCGTCTGAGAAGATGATGTTACGCCATTGTCGATTTCGCCAATTCTGTCGCTGAGTGGCCCACTGAAGACGAGCTTGACGGTGTCGAGGAGTAAGAATAGGTCCTCTTGCTGGACGGCGACATCTCATGTTTCTAGCAGCTAATCGCCGATAAACCGTATCATCACTTATGAGTCGTCCATGTGTTCCAACAGTGTTTCTGGCAGTTTTGGCAGCTGGGGTGAACCGATTCATCAAATGGTGACGAACAATGCCTCTATTCTGTCTAGGGGTAGTGACTTGGGGTCTACCACTCCGTGGACGGTCATTTGTGCTGTTTGTTGCATTGTACCGTGTAGACGTTCAATTGTTCGAACAGCACAGTTGAAGTCGTTGGCAATAACTCTGGCAGATTGCCCAGCATCCAATCGACCAATGGCCTGTTCTCTCTGTTGTGGAGTCAGACGTGGCATAGCTTCTGTGTCAACACTGATACTAACACTCTTTAATTTTCTCCGGCCTTTTATACCCATAAAGGAGCATGAATTTCACGAACATTTAAGATTTAAGAAAAATTTCCGCCAAGTGTGTCCCACGAGCGGTTTTAGGTACGGTCGCTCTACGATATCAACTGAAAATTATTCAACCGAAAATTTAATTCACAGGTAATTTAATCTTACCTGGTGATGTAATCGTAATACTGATTATATAAAAATCATTAATTAATATTTATTTTGAAAAAGCGACGTTTCTTTTGCGGTTCAGTATATAATGATGAATTAATAAGCACAAATTTTGAACTTATTACAATGTCTTTTAAACCATGTCATTAAGCAAGTTACATTCTTGTTGGAATGCAAATCACGTAATAAATTAGTGCTTCGAATTATGAATGAATAGAATGTAATGAACTACTGGGCTGATAACGCCCTCGGGGACTTAGTCCACCAGCAGTGACATAGACCCAGTGGTAGAAATAAAAGATATCACAAAATACCGAAATAAATTTGATGCACTGTATGGCCATTTCGAGGACTATTGGGTTATCTCCCCTTTTCCTGTCCTTTTCATTCTCTGGGTCTGTATAGGGTAAGGTTGTTGCATGGAGTCTCGAGGGACATACTCTCACTGTTTCAATCCAAGAGTATAAGCAGTACAATGGGGCTATTGGATTATCTCCTGTCACCAGACTATAGTTTAGGGTCTCGTATCGAGTCTGTAGGGGCTGATACTCTCCTAGTTGTGTCAAAGTCCAAGAGTATTCGAAGTACACATTGGATTATCTACCCTTTTTACCATGCTTTTCATTCTCGGTTGTCTCTTGGTCTGTATGTGCCCCCTTGCCTCCAGCTGATTCTGCCACCGTTAGATCAATGGAGGGATGTCCTTAGCAATGGCGGTCCATCTCCTTGCTCTGTGCTGCTCATCGCTGCTCTTCTCTTGCTCACCACTGCTATTCGCTGCGTATCTCTTGCTCCGTGATGCCTGGTGTATGGATACTTCTTGTTTAAAATAAGATTGGTTTTTGGTCCTCCAAATGTTTTGGTTTTAATGCTGCTGATGAGAGGTAACTCCTTGAAATGCATAGCATACTAGCATAGTATAAATTTACTATATCTAATATTAGTATCTTTGGATTGTTGTTTCGTCTTGATCGACAAAATCATGGCTGCCATGGGCAATTCTTTTTTTTTCTGATTGGCTGAAATTTGAAAAATCATCTCCTCTGAAACTACAACTGCAAATGATTTGTAAGTAGATACAAATGATGTTTGTGAGGTCTTCTATAGAGATCCGTTATTTCGACTCGAAACGGCAAAAAACATGGCCACAATGGGCAATTCTTATTTCTGATTTGTTGAAACTTTAAAATCATCTCCTCGGAACCCACAAGTGCAACTGATTTGTATTTTGGTACAATGATGTTAATGATGTCCTCTACAAATAATCCCCATTTTATCTTGATTGGTAGAAAAACATGGTTGCCGTTGGCAGTTCTTGTTTCTGATTGGCTATAATTTAAAAAAATCATCTCTGAAAATACAAGTGCAAATGATTTGTAATTTGATACAAATTAATGATTGTTGTGAAGTCCTCCACAAAGGGTCCTCAAATCTTCTTGGTATGGCTAAAACATTGCCATTGGCAATTTTTGTTTCCAAATTGATCAAATCCAAAGCATTGTTAATTGGTACAAATGATGTGTTGTAGTCTTCTACAAGAATTCTCATTTCATGTTCAAAAGGCAAAATAGACAGGCTAGTCTTTAAATGAGATTTTTTGGGCTATTTGTTAACCAGGTGAGCGATACAGGCTCCTAGGAGCCTCTGGTTTCTGGTCAAATTTGATTCGAATTGGAATTTTTCGTATTTAATTTTCATGAAAATTAATGTTAACAAAGTTGAGTAAAGTCCATAAATAACTTATTTTATTCGAGATAATCTCTATTCACGTAATCACGTCGGAAGCAATGGCGGAACGAGATTTCGCATGGATGCAGCCATGTTGAAACGTTTTACCTGGCATAGTACTGGGAATAATGCGATTGACATCTCTACCTTAACATGCTTAAAAAGCGAGCTTCGCTCGCTTATTAGCAAATAAAATATGTTTCTACTAGGTGTGTCATCGTGTACGTATTTATTCTGGGCGTCTGTGGTATCAATAAATTGCCGTTACCTTTAAAGTGCAAGACACTCTCAAGCAAAAACAACTGCTTTGCTTTGCTTCACCTGTAATAGTTATAATATACCGGGCACTACGTCTTCTATACAGAACTAGATCGAAAATGAGAGATCCTGACATCCCTTCACGTGACGAAAGTCCAAGCTTTTATTGATCTTCAATTTAACTTGGCCCGTCAACCTTAATATACAAGTTCAAAACATAACAAAACCAAACGATAACATATGGCACGTCAGTTTGCAAGATAACTTGCTTGTAAAGACATGGGTTTCAGATACCTGAACTGGGAAAGATGTTACATGATGAAATCCTTATATGACAATTGTTCAAACTGAAAAAGCTCATAACAAAATCGTTTTTGTGGGAGTTATTGGCCTTGGAAATAGGAATAGTTTTTTCGGACTTTTTTTTTCAGAAACCCTTTAAACACTTGATCTTATTTTTGGCATTTGAGCTGATAATGATTATTATTGCGAGAGTTATTGCCCATTGAAATAGGAAATATTGTAAAAATAATAGTTTTCCGGACTTTTTTTGCAAACCCTTTTACAAAGTGATCTTATTTTTGGTATGTAAGCTCATAATATGAAATATAGATCAAATTTGAGTTTCAAGCTGAACGGATAATTATTTTGAGAGTTAATACCATTGGAGATATGAATTATTGTCAAAATTTTAGTTTTCCGGACTTTTATCTCGCGTATGAGAATAGATATCTGCAGTTAGCGGATTTCACGTCATTCTGGAATTGACATATCGTCGGACTTGACTCTTCACTGGTATTTACTCACTGGAAATGTGACGGATGACGTTAAAGCAGCAGGACATGCTTACCCTTCCGGAGCACCCGATATGTCACTCTCGGTGTTTAATAGGCGTTCACATTGCCAGTGTTTTTGTTTATGTGCTGTCTTGTTCTAGTTATGTTTCATTTATTATACATTTTTATAGTATTAGTAATACATGTATCATTGTGGCGTTTTTTTGTGTTTCATTCTCCCGACTTTGTCTCTTCCTTGGACTTCAAATTTATGGACGTTTCCCACCGTTTTGTTGCTTCGCGGTATTCTTTTGCCGATATTTTATATGAAAGTTTTCTTCAAATTACGTCTGAAAATACTTGGCAAATTTAACCAGACTACCTTGAAAACATATTTTTTTTATAGAATTATGTGGCCCTAGAACTCCCATCAGCCAATATGCCGACACACCCGAATATCCTATGAGAAAATTATTGTCATGGCTTAATTCACCAATGTGCAAACAAATATCGAAACTTTCAAGTACCTCCGCACAAATAAAATAAAATAAAAACAGACGTCACCGGTGAACTTTGTTCACAGTAAAACAATGCATCATAACAAATCACGGAAGCACTACTACAAAGGAACCCTCACTGTTGAGGATGGAGACCTGTTTATGAGACCTTTACAGTTCTTTACAGTGCAACGCCAGGAAATGTCCCCATTTTTAAGTGTTCTATTAACATGAAATGTGTACCCATCATGTAATAATGCAAAAACCCCGAAAATAAGTTCCTCGATTAGGAGGGGTAATTGGATTATCTACCCTTTTCACCATGCTTTTCATTCTTGGTTGTCTCTTGGCCTGTCATTGGTCTGTATGTGCCCCCTTGCCTCCAGCTGATTCTGCCACCGTTAGATCAATGGAGGGATGTCCTTAGCAATGGCGGTCCATCTCCTTGCTCTGTGCTGCTTATCGCTGCTCTTCTCTTGCTCACCACTGCTATTCGCTGCGTATCTCTTGCTCCATGCTGCTCATCGCTGCCCTTCTCTTGCTCCGTGATGCCTGCCATCGTGCTCTTC
Source organism: Mytilisepta virgata (assembly GCA_028015205.1). Lineage (NCBI taxonomy): Eukaryota > Metazoa > Mollusca > Bivalvia > Mytilida > Mytilidae > Mytilisepta > Mytilisepta virgata. Next base: position 15,904,425 of record CM051520.1, on the reverse strand, counting down.
TCATGCTCATCTCTTGCCCCGTGCTGTTCATCGCTGCTCATCTTGTTTTGCGCTGTTCTTTCCTGCCAGTTATGACGAGGTCCGACAGTATACACAGTACGATGGGGACTATTGGGTTATCTCCCCTTTTCATTCTCAGTCGTTTCTGGGTCTGTTTTTCACTGTCATGTCGAAGTTCGAGAGTATACTCAATACAGAGGGACTATTGGATTAGACAATTATTCTATTGTACAATGGTAGATTTGAGTTAAATTTATAATATATTACTGCAGTATCAGAAACCCTATTAAAACTCAAAACAACAATAAGGCATAGGAAAATGAGGCTAGGGCGAAAAATGTAGCAGTAGCGCTGCAGATCATCACCTCAGTGCTATGTTTTTTGCTGCTGCTGTTGCAGGTGCCGGCTGTCGCTGTTCGTCCCTGTTGCAGCTGTGTTAAGGAGGTGTAGCTGGGATTCTCACTGCTTCGTTATAAATCATCTCTTGGTCTCGTTTGTGTTACTATGAACACAAAAGATGGCTGTGTCAATGTAACGCGGACCTGAGAGAGAGCACCCTTATGAAACAGAAATTTTAGAGTCTTTCCGTACGTGAACGAATGCTCTCGGTCTCGTTTATGTTACGATAGACATTAAAGATGGCTGCGCCTACGTAACGCGGACTTGAAAGAGAGCACCGTTATGAAACGGGAATTTTAGTCTTTCTGGTCGGGAATGAACATTTATGGATTCCAGTCCTATTCTAACCACTCTCGGACTTCGACATAACAGTGAGAGAGACGACCGATAATGAAAAGGACAGGAAAGGGGAGATAACCCAATAACCCCATACTGTGTATACTTTCGGACCTATGAGAGGGACTCGGTGCCAGACCCTAAACCTATACAGACCAAGAGACAACCGAGGATGAAAAGCACGGGCAAAGGGGAGATAATCCAATCATCTCACTGTACTTCGAATACTCTCGAACTTCGACATAACTGTGAGAGTATCAGCCCCTAGAGACTCGATACGAGACCCTAAACTATAATCTGATTGTACTGCTTATACTCTTGGACTTAAACAGTGAGAGTATTAGTCCTCCATGCGAGACCCTTACCCTATACAGACCGATGACAGACCAAGAGAATGAAAAGGGGAGATAACCCAATAGTACCATTGTACTGTGTATACTGTCGGTCGACATAACAGTGCAGAGCAAGAGAAGAGCAGCAATCAGCAGCGAAGAGCAGCTAGGAGCAATAGATGAGCAAGAGAAGAGCAGCAAAGAGCAGTGATGAGCAAGAGATGAGCAGTGATGAGCAAGAGATGAGCAGCGATGAGCAAGAGATGAGCAGCGATGAGCAAGAGAAGAGTAGCGAAGAGAAGCGATGAGCAGCACGGAGCAAGAGAAGAGCAGCGATTAGCAAGGAAGAGCAGAGAAGAGCAGCAATGAACAGCAAGAGCAAGAGGAGAGCAGCGATGAGCCATGTGAGCTATTGCCATCACTTTGAGTCCGTCGTCGTCGTCAACGTTTCAGATTTTGATTATCTCCTCTGAAACTACTGGGCCAAACTTTGCAGGAATGGTGTACTCATTTCATTTTGATTGGACGAAAAACATGGCCGCCATGGGCAATTCTTGTTTCTGATTGGCAGAAACTTAAAAAATCATCTCCTCTGAAACTACAAGTACAAATGATTTGTAAGTTAATACAAATGATGTTTGTGGGGTCCTGTATAAAGATTCCTCATTTCGCAGTGGTCGAGCGAAAAACATGGCCGCCATATTCAATTCTTGTTTCTGATTGGCTGAAATTTGAAAAAGCATCTCCTCTGAAACTGCAAGTGTAAATGATTTGTAACTTGATACAATGGATGATTATGAGGTCTTCTACAAACCTTCCTCATTTCAACTTGATCAGGCAAAAAACATGGCTGCCACTGGCAATTCTTTTTTCTGACCTGCTGAAATTTGAAATATCATCTCCTCTGAAACTACAAGTGCAAATGATTTGTAACTTGATACAATGGATGTTTGTGAGATCTTCTACAAAGAGTCCTCATTTCAACTTGATCCGGCAAAAACTTCACTGCCATAGGCAATTCTTGTTTCTGATTGACTGAAATTTTAAAAATCATCTACTCTGAAACTACAAGTGCAAATGACTTGTAAGTTGATACAAATGATGTTTTGGGGTCTTCTACAAACATTCCTCATTTCAACTTCATCCGGCAATAAACATGGCTGTATGGGCAATTCTTGTTTCTGACTGGCTGAAATTTGAAATATCATCTCCTCTGAAACTACAAGTGCAAATGATTTGTAAGTTGATACAAGTGATGTTTGTGAGGTCCTGTACAAAGATTCCTCATTTATTAGTATCTTTGGATTGTTATTTTGAAACCCCTGGGACGATGCCTCTGCATGGTGGACCCTAGGCCCCCAAGGGTATTCGCCAACCCAGTCGTCAGACTTGTCTGACATGATTATTCATTGATTTATTACAGAAATTACCAGTATTTAGCAAAATTCAAAAATAATGGAAATACTAACTCTTAGGGTTCATTCCTTGTATTGCACATGGTAGATCTTCTTAGCTGAAATTTGGCTTCCTATTTCGGTATTTTTGGTTATGCACGGTGTAGAATGGTAACGGACTTATCGGGTTTTTTTCGGCGTTTCCGCACTAATCGGGTTCGGCAACGGACTTATCGTGCTTTGTTTCCAGACATTGTGTCACAAAAATGAACCAAATAGACGAAAAGAAGTCGTAAGTGTTTATTTTTATATGATCACGGAAGGCACCGATGATCTAAGTTTGCGAAATTTTTCATTTTACTTCGGTACAACTCATGGTTTTTTCAAAGAGCTCCACACTAAACAGAACAACCGGCCAAACACTGTTACTAATGGTGTGGTTTCCGTTCAAATACGCAGTCCATTAGAATGTGGACTTTTTGGGCTCCTTAATTTCATGCAAAATACATATTAGAACCACTTGTGTGCATTTAAAGACTAAAAATATCACATATCAAAGCTTTTTCAAAATTCTTTGGCAGCGGACTTATCGGGTTTCCAAAAAACGACGTGTTTTTTGGCACCGAACTGTTGGGGTTTATTGAGCACAGGACTTATCGTGTTTTTTTATTGTTTTACCAGGGTAAAAAGCAAAATTTTAGAATAGCCTTCCTAGACGTCATAATTATTTGGACTAGACAGGGATCATATAATACTAACGGGATATGTCACTCGGTTATAATAGGATATTTCTAGGACTCTAATACAAAGCTAGGAATCGATAATTTACTTTCGCATTTAAAAATTACACGAACAAAGCTTCATATACAGTTCCTGGGACTAGAATGCTACCTGCTATGAGGACGAGATACTGATAGAATCCCACACATTTGTTTGTGGATTAATAAAGTATATTATTGTGTGATTAATGTATAAAGAAAGAAGTGTTGAACAACACAGGAGGAGTAAACAGATAGACTGACTTAGAAGATATGAGTCTTCTTATTCATTTTCGCACAAAAAGTCCGATGCCAATAACACAAAAAGTCCGGTGCCAAAATTTTTCCAAATTAACCATCATTTAAGACCTTAATAGTGCATGAAACAGTTCCGAAAGGGAAAATGTCTACATTTAATGAATAATCACCAAAAATTTACTTGGAAAAGAAAACAGCATGCTTACAACACGCTTCAATTGGACATTTTTTCATGAAAAATTTTTGTTTTTAAGTTCAGGTACCACGTTGGTGGAAACAATTTGAAATAAATCGTTTCTTCCCATGAATATATGATTAGATATCCAACAAAATAAATAATTTCCCCATTCCGTGACATTAAGCTGATTTAGAAATGTCTATGCTGCTTTAATACAAGTTGAAAGAAATAACTACTTACGCGAAATGTTGTCATCTAAAAACGCGATAAGTCCGTTGTTGAACCCGATAAGTGCGGAAACGCCGAAAAAAACCCGATAAGTCCGTTACCATTCTACGCCGTGTTATGGGTACTTCTTGTTTAAAATAAGATTGGTTTTTGGTCTTCCAAATGTTTCGGTTTTAATGCTGCTGATGAGAGGTGACTCCTTGAAATGCATAACATACAGCATAGTATAAATTTACTATATCTAATATTAGTATCTTTGGATTGTTGTTTCGTCTTGATCGACAAAAAACATTGCCACAATGGGCAATTCTTATTTCTGATTTGTTGAAACTTTAAAATCATCTCCTCTGAAACCACAAGTGCAACTGATTTGTAACTTGGTACAATGATGTTAATGATGTCCTCTACAAATAATCCCCATTTTATCTTGATTGGTAGAAAAACATGGTTGCCGTTGGCAGTTCTTGTTTCTGATTGGCTGTAATTTAAAAAAATCATCTCTGAAAATACAAGTGCAAATGATTTGTAATTTGATACAAATGATTGTTGTGAAGTCCTCCACAAAGTGTCCTCAAATCTTCTTGGTATGGCTAAAACATTGCCATTGGCAATTTTTGTTTCCAAATTGATCAAATCCAAAGCTTTGTTAATTGGTACAAATGATGTGTTGTAGTCTTCTACAAGAATTATCATTTCATGTTCAAAAGGCAAAATAGACAGGCTAGTCTTTAAATGAGATTTTTTGGGCTATTTGTTAACCAGGTGAGCGATACAGGCTCCTAGGAGCCTCTGGTTTCTGGTCAAATTTGATTCGAATTGGAATTTTTCGTATTTAATTTTCATGAAAATTAATGTTAACAAAGTTGAGGAAAGTCCATAAATAACTTATTTTATTCGAGATAATCTCTATTCACGTATTTAAGAGATTTCGTATTTAATTCGTAGAGAATTATAATGAGGACAATTAAACAAGAAAATTAATGGAATTCATCCTCCACTCGATCAACGCAGAATTTACAAAATCTTTCATTTGGTGGAGTTTTGGTTTGGAGTATCTACCAGTCTCAATAGCTAATGAATGGGCACTAATTCTTATTTTAGTCAATTTATTTAGAGTGTTATCGTCTGCATAATTATATAGATCTCACTTATTTAGGAAAAAACAGATCTTTTATGGAAATATTAAAAAATATAGGGCCCACTATGAACATTCATACAGTACGGCTTCCAATATACGTCTTAATTAATTTATTCTCGCTCCTACGTCTTATAATTTATTCTCGCCAAGGGAGACAACAAATCTGAAAAAAGACGGATGCGGAATATGGTGTTTCCGTTATACATCTAAATTTAGTCTTGCCAAGGGAGACAACAAATCGGAAAAATGACGGATGTTGAAAATTTTTTCTTCAAGGCTTTGAGACAATTTGCACGAGCAACAGCGGCATCCAACCCAGCACCTCATGAAAAAGTAAATGTTTAACGATCGTGTATTGATTGTTAATGGTTTTGGGTAGCAATTTAAAATAAACAACCATAATATTGCATTGTTTTAGGGCGTATGGACTAAGGTGGTTGTAGGGGTTAAGCAACTTAAGGTTTTCGATCACCTAACGTATATCTTTCATTCTGATATTCCAGATACATATATAAAATATATATTTTATCTAGTCGTTTACTCCAAAACTCAAAAAAGAAATTTACAACTGAAACTTGCCATCGGTAGTTTTTTATTTGTACTTACCAGTTGAATGACCTTGCTCTGTTCACACCAGATTATCAGATATTTCACCAACATGTGTTTTCGGTCACCCTGCTATTTTAAGATGTAGTTCCATTGGTAAATAGATCAGACGGGCAAAATATTATTAACATCACCATCCAATGTGCATATGGAAAATTTTGGCCTCTAATTAGCCATTCCACCTAACGCCAGGAGGAGCTGTATTTCCAGAAGTTATTTTAAAAGTGGGTTAATGGATTAATAAATATTAATCACCTATCTAATTCTATAGACGATTTGGTACCAATTATAATGTTTACAATCCATGTTTCTGCCCAGTGCTGCACTTAGCATTAACAAGAATTGCTACTCTAATATATTTTATTTCACTTTTAAACAAAGCTGAGAAATGGTTTTTCTTAAAATGGCACCTTGTATTATAAATGAATGATAAATAAAGGTCTTCCCTGTCTTGGGAACAAATTCCACCAACTTTTGTGCTCAATCGAAAAAAACGTGACTCCTTTGTTTGTAAATATATGCTACTTATCTGAAATATTGTACAAGTGCGCACTTCATGAGATTATAAATAGTCTATCGAAATCTCATGTCAAGACTATACAGGAATTACTGTCTGGACACCTCAGTTCATAAAGTGGATTTTTCAGAAGTTGAATACCTTAATCAATGTGAAAGATGCAATGAGCTAGGTCATTTGGACCACCTATTTTTTTTTAGCTAAACTGGTTTTACTGGTCCCAAACATTTTCCTGTTGGGTGAATTATATCAGAAGTGTTTTCTTTCCAGTTAAAAATAGCTTCACTGGCTTACTACGGAACTCGGAATTGAAACCAATCTAATATGCTGTTACTGATGATCTTTCAACTAAACGAACATACTAGATACATTTCTTCTTTTCTAGTTACGCCACTGATTACCTACCACCCTCTAAGGAAGAATTGATACCGCTCTACAGGAAATTGTTCTAATAAATAATTACATGTGCCATTTATCTGTTGATTACATATTTCTTATTTCCTTTCAGGTAACAAGACTGCTAGACTTGTGTCCAAGGGAGACAACTAAAGGATTTCGTTTTGATAAAAGAGGACAGGATGCTGTCATTGCCCTTGGTATCTTTTACCTAGAATCAGGGTTGCAGGTATATTATTTTAGTTTTATTATTTGTTGGTTTTGTTATTGGAAGGTATATTTCTTAAATTTGTAAAGCTGGGACTTTCATAGACAGCAAAATGGAGGTTAACAGCTTGAGTCAACTTGAAATTTTGATGAGCTCCTATTTAGCATGTAAATAAAATAGTATTCTGTTCTTTCATTTTATTGATTCTAATTGATAAATACATAAAATTCAGATGAAGACATTGCATAAACCACATAAATTTACATGAAAATGAATTCTAATAATGTCATTATAAGAATATGTAAAACATGTGAAATGAATTTGATCACATCAACTGAGTGTGATCAAGCTTGTCTTCAGTCTTGAGATACATTCTCTTCTGCCAATCAGGTTCTACTTCTCCCTATTCTGTTTTAGACAGAGAACTAACTTCTAGTCTAGATAAGTTCCAGTAAAGAAATTCAGGTTAAATCTGTTGCATAAAATATTTTTATTTTCACAATTTTTTTTTATTATTACTTTTATACTTTTATTCATAATTTGTAAGTGAAACTAAAATCAAATAATTCTAAAATTAAAAATTTCAGCAACAGTATGTTTCAGTATCAGTATGGACATATAGTCTCAGTTCTGGCATGTGGTGCAGGAATGATTTTATTAGGTTACTTATTTAACAGAATTCTGCTTATTTGCAAATTGTTTCCTTATTATACATGCTAGTTCATTTCAAATTCTACAGCATTTCTGCTTTTTCCCCAGTCAGCAAATTCATTCTTATTTATAATGAAAACATGATTTGAGGTTTTGTTTGGTTTTATTTTATAAAAGAAAATATACATTATGATAAACATATTTTAAACATAAAATTTTTTTTCTGTTCAAAGTTTTTAGAAGAAAATATTCCGGTACTTTATATTATTGTAGCATAAGAACTTTATTTAGACTTTTCAGCCAATGGTCTCCTTCAGGTTCTTTATTCCTTTTTTCAGCTACATGGTAGAGAACCAATTTATTTTTAGTACTTAGACATGACCTATTTTTCTGTATTAAGTGGAATATTATTGATTTTTAACAGTTCAAAGACAAGATCTTGCCATACCTATTAAATGTACTACAGGGACTTACAAAAGCACAATGGGTTGGTATCACAAAACCAGTGAGAGGAAAATGTAAGTATTATCATACATGTCAAATTCTGATACATTTCATCTATTATTTATGATTTTTTTTTAGGTACATTATATTAGTATAGGAAATTATTATTGGCTCACCTGACCCAAAGGGTCAAGTGAGCTATTCTCATCACTTGGCGTCCGTTGTCCGTTAACTTTTTACAAAAAATCTTATCCTCTTGACGTACATGTACTGAGATCTACAAGATCTACAAATAAGTCAACATGACCAAAAACATTTATTTACCCCTTATAAGAGTTTTTGCCCTTTAAATACGGTATCCGGCGTAAAATTTCCTTTAAAGATCTTCTCCTTTGAAACCACTGGGCCAATTGGGTCCAAACTTTGATGGAATGGTCCTTGGGGACTCCTTCCAAAGTTTCGTCCAGCATCCCTGACTTCCAACGGATATGACTGCTGTGGGAAAATTCATTTAGAAATCTTCTTGTTTGAAACCACTGAGCCAATTGGAACTAAAGTTGGCAGCAATAGTCCTTAAATGGTCCTCTTTTGAAATTTTGTCCAATGACTTGGACTGTCAACCAACATGGTTGCCACAGCCGAACATTGTTTAAGATAGGACCCAATGGGAAAATTCATTAAAAATTTTTTTTGTCTGAAACCACTAAGTAATTTGTAAACAGACTTGGCAGCAATGTTTCTTGCATGGTCTTCCTTCAGAATTGTGTTTGATGACCCGGACTGTCAACCAAAATGGCTGCCACAGTCGAAATTCATTTATCATAGGACCCTACGGAAAAATTCATTGAAAAATCTTTTTGTCTGAAACCACTGAGCCAATTGGAACCAGACTTGGGAGAAATGGTCCTTAGATGGTCCTGTTTCAGAATTGTGTCTGATGACCTGGACTGTCAACCAAGATGACTGTCACAGCTGAACTTAGTTTAACATAGGATTCAACTTGAAAATTCATTTAAAAATCTTGTCTCAAACCTTTGGGGCAATTGGAACCAGACTTGGCAGTAATGGTTCTTAAAAATGGTCCTCTTTCAGAATTGTGTCCGATGACCTGGACTGTCAACAAATATAACTGCCACAACCGAACATAGTTTACCATAGGAAAAACCAACCAAATTGACTGTTACACTTAGATTTTTAGTCAAGTTAAATTCAGGTGAGCGATACAGGCTCCTAAGAGCCTCTAGGTCTTATTATTTTATATACATTAAAAGATAATTACATTGGCACTAAATATATTTTATAAACAGTGAAAAGAAATGCCTATTTCTTAAATTCATGTACTGGTATCTCTTTTACCAAGATATATTAAACATTGTTTTTCCTTTTCCCCCCAAAAATGCTTGTTTAAAGTGACTTGTGTTACAATGGGTTAATATCAAATGTTTTTTTGTTTAGTTATAAAGACAACTATATATTGTAAGAGATTTTCATATTGATTTGATTTTTACAGTTCTACCATCACCAGAATGTTTTAGTTTCTGTCTCAATACAATACTGAGTGATGTATCTTACCTTGACAGAGATTCCAGGGAGGAGGTAAATTATGGTTCGGCAACTTGGACCTGAAATGGTTCATAATATTGAAAATAAATATATTTTGCATGTCATTATTCTTGATGATCTTCAGTTTTAGCAAAATTATGCATGTGTGAAGAATCATGATTGGTCAGGAGTGACATTTTCCTGAATTAGGGGGTTTCAATTTTGAAAATTTACAGAGGATGTTAAAAAGGTTAAGGGTGATTTTCAAATTTCATTAAAAAGTAAAGCAATTTAAAGAAAAAAAATGCTTTAGGTTCTAACATTGTAAGTGTAAGGAATCATCTAAATGCAAAATAGTTGTCAATTTCACATGAAAAGTATTATTGTAGACTAAAACATGAAATATGTATATCTTCCTTCTCTTCTAAATATCTAATGCAATAACTAAAAACATAGTACAGTACATTAAACATACTTTATCAGTTGGATAGGCTGATGTGGTATATCAGCTTGGGTAAATTTGACTTGAAGTTGAAAATGAGATGTAAGCCTTGAGTCTGAATTTATGGCTATTTGTAAATAACTTCATCTGGAAATAAAGTTAAAGCTTCTTAAACAATTGCTGTTTTACCTAGGCATATTATAATGATTAATTAATTCGTTCATTCAATCATATTAATTTTAGCTGCAGTCTTTGGTACTTAGATCATGATTCCATATTTTCATGAAGTATCTATACATTTGCTGTATTTGGTGCAACTGTCATTTTATTGTGTTATCTTTCAGATAATATCCTGTCAACTTGAAGTGTTAGAAGTTATCACAACACTATGTGAAAGTACAAAATATGATATTCCGAAAGGTAACAATGTGTAATCTTATAACAAAATATGATATTCCTAAAGGTAACAAATAGTGTGTAATCTTATAAAAAACTGAAAACAGGCATAAATAATTTGTATACTGTAATAATTAGTTGGCAGTATAATAGAAATATTATTTATTGATGAATTACAGGTCTGTGCAGTCATGAATATAAAGACAGCAAATATTGCCAGGCTTAATTATTTGTAGGCCTAATTCATAATACACATCCAACAAATTATGTAGCCTTAGATTGTAGGACTTTATTTTATCTTAGAATTATTACATTATTTATAAAAACTAACTTTCCTGTTGAAAAAAATTATGTATATTGTGAGGAAATCATTGGTACAATTATAAAAGTAATTAGTAAGAAAATGTAACAAGACAGCATCCTATATATGGAAGAGATTGATTATCTTAAGTAATCATCATGTGGTCTTCAAGGCAAGCACAACTTGGCACAATTTGGCTCTGGGAACAATGGTTTCAGAAATTCGACAAAATTTACCACAAATTTCAAATACCGTAAAAGGCCATGTATAGTCCGCAAAATCTGCACCCCTATTTTGGCCCTTAAGGTCTGAGAAAAAAGATAGTTTGGGGTTATAATATGCATTTACTTTTAGACTATTTCCTGGAGCAATGGATGTGTGAAAATGACTTAGAAATTGACAAAAAGTCGGCGAATATCATTGACAAAATCTTGGATCAAGATCGTTTTCTTTTTCAATAGATCAGTATTTTTATATTTAAAAATAAGTCTTGAAAATGAAGTTTTTCAATCATCTCGACATAAAATGTAACTATTTATTCAATTCTTCTTTTAAAGGGTAAAAAACAAACTAATCTTTAAAATTCAATGACATTGAAAATCATCTGCTATTAACGTCAGCAAAATGAAATGTTATCATCGAAGAAGAATTGTTGGACTGTTAAATAAAGCGGGTGTGGACGTCGGTAAATAAAAGGATTTTCATTAAGATAATCAAGCTCCTTTCAGTTCTAAATTAATAATTATAAAAATTAATTATCTGTGATGGGTTCTGGTATTCTTTTAAGTATCGCGTATCCAAGCTAATTTTAAAAGATCGCTTTCCGATAAAACAATACCATAAAGATTTTAAATTATTGATGAAAACCATGTTTGTTTAATTATTACTTTTATGTATTTGATATTGATTTAATAGCCCCCGGCTTTGAATGACTATTATTGAATTTTCACCCCTTTACAAAGCGTAATTAGCCTCTGCAGATGACACCCGCCAAACCCTCAAATTACCTGTTATACTTTCGTATATGATTATTTTATTGACACACAAATTAAGAATGTTATACCATACAAAATCACATGATAACATACCAATCAATATTTTTCAAATTTAAAAGGTAAAACACAAATGTAGAAAGTACTTTTGAATACGAGAATACAACCGGCTGTTCCATCAATTAAACATAAATGGCGGATCTTTTCACAAAAATCAAATACGAATGTACCATGTTTACCGGTTTGATCTTTGATACAAGAAACATAAGCATATTCTATTGGCCAGGTAGAAGTTTATTTTATCAGGAAAAGAAAGGAATACACCGACAACTGTGACAGAAAAGTACGTTTTGGGCTGGGCAAAAGGGAAAACAAAAACATGACAAACACTAAAAAAATCAATATTTTGTTTTTATTTAAAACAAATACATGGATGTTTATTAAAAATAAAAACTACGTGGAAAGATGAGGTATCCATTTGCACTCTGACAGTGATGCTCTTTGGACCTTACACTCTCAGAGGTCGCTTCTTTCTCGTTCACAACAACCTGAAAAAAAGTTCCTCAGAGCCTAATGTACTGTATAATCCACACCGCTTTCCCTTGAATTCGATTTTAGGGTAAAAATGTGCGGACTATACATGGCTTTTTATGGTTACAGGAATTATATTGAGAAATTTGACCAAAAGGTGATTAAAAATATTATAGCAATTTAATCACTTTAATGTAAAGAATTGGAGATATTTACTTCTTATCATTCTTAGTGTGATTGCCCAAATGACTTTTGTGATGGTGTAGAACAGGTCCCCATTCTTAGACGGCCTTTTAGCTCACCTGGCCCAAAGGGCCCATGTTGTATAATGGTGTTGTGTAGTTCACCCAGAATGTACTATTTCAATGAAAAAAATATGTACATGTAGATGTGTTATCCCGCCTGACATGTGTATGTATTATTATTTAGAAATATGTACAGTAACATGTAATGTAAAATATGTATATATATTAATTATGTATGAATATGAAAGGGCCAAAATTGAAAATGAAAATTTAAAAAAATACAGTCGACTCTCGTTATCTCGAAGTCCTTCGGACTGCAAGAAAAATTCAAGACAGATTAAATTGGAATTAAAAGGAGCTGATAAATTGTCCTAGTTACAAGTGGAGGCAATTTACTACTTCGATTGATCTAAAATCTGTGTAGATACTGGCTTAAACGACAGTTTACTCATACTATCGCGACCTTAATCTATATAACAGATACTTATATAAAGAATGTAGAATGTAGTTGTGTAACATTTTATATTTATTTTGAATAGTAAAAGGTTGAAGAAAACCTGAATATAATAGGTAAAAAGATTCAACAGTCCATTGACATAATCTGTAATGTGTAACAAGTGCAATGCGACAATTAAACTAATTAGTCTACTCAAGATAAATTAACAATGAATAAATAGCACCAAATCAATAGACGTCAAGTACCAGAAATAAAACTACTAGTCACAAGTATTCGGAAAGGTTATTTTTTGACATATCATTATTACTCAACATACCGAATAAAATTTTTGCTGTTTTATAATTTGGGACTCAAAATTTAGAGTAAGAAGAAAATTTACTAATGCAAATTCGAATAAACAGGAGTTAAAAAACATATATTTTCACTGTAAAACATTCGGGACATGATAAAAAGTTCGACTCAACCGGAAATTTGACTCAAGCCAGTTTGAGATAACGAGAGTCAACTGTATTTGTGACTTTATCTGCTTGAATTTAGAATTTATTATTCTTTTTAAATATAATTTAAAATAATAGGTGGTTTGGAAATTTAATTAAAAAAAAATCAGAATTAATTATTATTGGAATAATTTGTAGGCTTACCTGGGCACCAAAATATCCATACAGGTAATAAGTCACTCTGTAAATTGTATGTGTGAATGAACTACTTTTAGAAGGGAAAAGACCAAAAATGTTTGTAATAGTATTAATTTTAATTTACATTTAAATAAGTATAGTTTTAAATGACTCTCTCTCAAGTCTTCTAATTTCAAATTGTTTGTCATAAAAAAAACAATTTTTAATTGTCCAATGTGTAAGATTTCCTGATAAAAGTTACTGTAGGCATTATTGTGTAACTTTTGTCATTGCAATTAGATATATGGGATTAAACGGGCTAAAAAAGCGATTTGGCTTGATATGTAAATTTTTATTTTTCATCCGATTCTGACGGGTATTTTTTCTTTGAATTTATCTTGATGAGTGCTTCAATCAGCATGTCAAAGATTTTTTTTCTATATTTTATCGTCTCTGAGATACAATTAAAATTATCAATTTTGGCAGGGACATAAAATTTTATTTTCCATCCGATTTCAATGAAGGTTTTTCCCCTTAATTCATCTTGATGAGTGCTTTCAGTAGTCTACAGATCGACAGAATTTTCTGTCTTTTACAGTTTTCAAGATATTTATAAGGGTTTAAAGAGGCTAAAAAGGCACTGTGGCTAGATATGCAAATTTATTATTCTTATTTTTGGTTTCATTGACTTTTGTGGTAGTTTCAGTATTACTGTGTAATGTATATTATAAAACACTTTATTGGGTCAAGCTTAATAGTTTGTCCACATTTACTTCAAATGTTCACCTGTCAGCATGTTGTAGTAATTTCATGTTGAACTTAGGAAATCCCTTTATTTTTATATATGCATTCAAAATTTATATGTATTTTCCTCTTTCCTTTGTATGTACTTGATGTAGCTCTTTCGTTTCATTGGAAGATGAAATAATGAAATTGAAATAAATATGTCTTTTTGCTAAAAGAGGTCTTTTCCTTGTATTACAGTAGCTCATTTGTGACCTATGTTGTACTGAAGCTTTTTTCACTTTAAATAGTAGTTATAATTTTTTATAAAACTTTTTTTTTACCATTTTATCAAATTAAGTGATGGAATCATTTCTTGTGAAAATGCTTGTTGTGATCCAACACAGAGGAAAAATGAATATTGTTTAACATAGGAGTAGAATGTCTAAATCATGATTATAGTCTTATTTTTATTTCATGGCTTTATATGTAGTTCTATTTTATTTTAATGGTGTCAATTTTTTATGTATGCAAGGTGCATGACTAGTGTCAGTACTGAGCTTTGAGGTTTGTTTGGATAGCATGTGCAACATGATGCTTATTGGAGATGTCAATTTTATTTTCAGAAAATGGTTAATGGAATGCGCACATAAATAAAATTATAGAAAAGTCTCTCCCAGATTAGCAGTGTTGCCAAAACTAAAATATAAACTTAAAAGAAATCATCTTGAGACAATTTACTTTTCATTTATCAGACCTTTAAGGGAGTATACTGATATAGTGTGGGACAACTGTCCTGATTATTTAGATATATCCCTAAAAAAATATACAATTAGAAGCAGCACGTATTGTAACAGGTGCAACAAGAGTTACCTCAAGACGGTTGCTATATGAGGAAACAGGATGGGAAACATTACAAATAAGGAGAAATAAACATAAATAATAAGTTCCATCAAATTGTACATAAAAAACACGTGAATATTTATATTCATTAATTCCACCCCAACAGCATAATCTGCATGACCACAGTACAAGACAAACAATATTCAAACCATACGGTGCCGTACAACTCATTAACAAAACTCTTTCTTACCTTCCAGTATTGGAGAATGGAATAAAATTTCACTTGAAATTCGTAGTAATCTGTCGCTGTTTGCTTTAAAAAAATTATTGAATCTGAACGTATCTTAAAATAGAAAATGTAAGTATTTTAGTCATGTATCACAGAAAGTACAAATATGTTTTGCTAGATTACGACTTGAATACAGTGCACTCCAAGATAACTTGTTTTGGAAGAATATGTCGGATTCTATGTTTTGTACTTGTGGTCATGCAGAAACTTTTTCGCATTATTTTCTCGATTGTATCAAATATGCAGATATTAGACATCAAACTATAGAACTTTTTCCATATAACGATATAAACACAATGCTGTACGGGAACAGTCTATTGTCTTATCAAGAAGATGAAACGGTATTAAATAAGGTGTCTGAGTATATATACATATATATAAAAAACGTTTTATTTTTTAAATTTTTGTATGTATGGGGATAAGATTGTAATTGAAGGAAAAGGTTTTTTTTATTTTTGAGTAAATTTTTAATGTCACATTATATCTCATCGAGTAATCCAGCAATAATGCCAATATGAGCTACGGCAGGTATATATATATATATTTTTTTTCCTTCAAGTACGAGTGAGTTATGGAATTTCTCCACCTGAGATAGTTCAGTTTTCGATGTTCAACACGCGAGCTTTTGCGAGAGTATTAAAATCTAAAATTTAACTATTGAGGGTGGAGAAATTTCATAAGTCACGATTAAATTAAAGGAGAATCTGTTTCTCCTATGATTTTCGACAAAAACCTCAAGAAAATTTTGTTGCTACATACTTTGTTTACATAGACTTCATTTCGGGACTTCTCTAGTTTATTGTTCCAATAACTGTAGAAAAAACAGCGGTAATTCCCACGTAGAAATTTAATCACCAGGAAGTGGTTAAAAATATTATGTATTTTTATCCCACAGATTAAACACGTCAAGAATAGGAGAAATATATATACATTCTCAAAAACACAAATTATCAAAGCCATTACTAATATACAAAAATTGGTGTAATTTTACCACACGGGAGACAGATTTATATAAGCATTGGTTTGCTATGTTCTGAATCCCAATCAAGTTTATATTTTTGTATTGTACTTTTTGTAATAGGTGCATGGGTTTATTGAAGAAAAAATATGTTTAGACTAACTGTCAATTAGATAAAGAACTGATTCATTTTATATCAGTTGATTAAGTTGTGTAACAATCATCTTCTTAAATTATACTAATTAAAAAAAACAGAATGAAAAAAATAGTGGATCCAGAAATTTATGAGGGAATTAACATTTCAGCTTGATCTTTTATTCTATTTTATAATGCTGAATACATCATACTCAAAGGAAAACAAATTTGTTAAATCAAAATTTGTCAAAATTCAAGTACGTATTTAAATACAAATAGCACACACTATATACTGCTAAATTTATTTGTCATCTCTGATTTTTTAAAGGAAACAGATTTGCTAAAATAAAATAAGTCAAGATTTGGGTACATTCGAAAATACGAATAGCACAAACTTTTTACTAGTACCCGGTAAGTGTTTCTCATTTCTCAATTTTTTTTTCAAACTCACAGTTGGTTTGAATAAAAAAAATTAAACACACTTCAATATGGAATTCTTGACATATCTATAAATGATCATTAAATGCTGTCATGTGATTTTTTTGCAGAAATTTTATGTTCAGCCACAGTCCCCATTCTTATTGGAATGACTAGAGCCATTGGAAGATCAATAACAACAGATGATGACACTTTTCTTATCTCAAAGATTTTCCCCCCAGAAAATATTGTACAAGCACCAGTATCTGTACAGGATGATATACCAAAGGAGAAAACTTTCAGTAGTTTTAGGCCAATCCTTCCAAGAACAATGTCTTCCCATGTTCTTAACCTTGACTCTAGTCCATCCAGTCCCACAATGCATCAGAGTTTTGAAGCCTTGTGCCCAAGGTCAAGGGAAAGGTCACCTTCTATGACTCCACAAAAACAAGAGAAAAAAGATACTGACATCATAGATGATACAGTGCATTATTTTAATAAAATTGGATCCAACTTCACCAGAACAAAACCATGGGGATTTGATGTTCTTCCCGAACTCCCGATAGAAGAACATTTGAAATTTTCGAGTAATAATATTCAAAAGCTTGTATCAGTAGTAAGTACAAAAGAACAACTTAATTTTTTCTTTACTTCCTACTAATATTGAAATATGCGAATGTATGCAAAATGTTAAGAAAATCAGAAATTCTGTGTGTATTTAAAATGTATTATAACAAATATTAAACAGATAATATTCTGAGATAAATTAATGTGTACTTTTTGTAATATAATATAACTACCAAAACTAAAAAAGCAAGCTTTAACTGCAATTATCATCCTGTAAACAAAATTTACAATAAAATGAAGTAAAATAAAAAACATTACAGTGATTTTTTAAATGACTGTAGTTTATATGAACAATACTACAATTGAATTTGAATATTACAATTTTAAAGTACGTGTAAATGGGTTTTCTTTCATACAGTAGCCACTTAATGATTGTTATTTTATATAAATATGCTTTCATTTCATTTAGTCCATATATCTAAAGCATCTAAAGAAAAAATATGATTAGAACTATATTCATTGTTTATGAGAATTGATTTTTGTATGATAAAATTTTTATACCCCGTGCAAACATAGTTTGGGGGGTGGGTATATAGGATGCGGCTATCTATCTGTCTGTCTTTCTGTCTGTCTGTCTCTGTCCAGATTTTTTTTGTACCCGCAGTTTCTCAAATATGCCTTATCAGAGGTTAATTAAACTTTTCATACTGTTAGATCCTAGTACATAGATGTGCACATGCGAAGTTGTCCTTGTCCAATACTTTTTTCCATAAATTTTTACCCTTTTGGACTTAGAAATTCTGTCTATCCCCCAATTTTTTTTGTACCCCCAGTCACTCAAACATGCCTAATCAGAGATTAATTAAACTTTGCATACTGTAAGATCCTAGTATGAAGATGTGTGCATGCGAAGTATGTCCTGGTTCAATACTTTTTCCCATAATTTTATACCCTATTGGACTTAGAAATTCTGTCTATCCCCCATTTTTTTTTTTTGTACCAGCAGTTCCTCAAACATGCCTTATCAGAGGTTAATTAAACTCTGCATACTGTTAGATCCTAGTATGTAGATGTGCTCATGCAAAGTATGTCCTGGTCCAATACTTTTTCCCATAATTTTATACCCTTTTGTTCCCTCAGTTATACCCAGTTGGACTTAGAAATTCTGAGACAATCCACCATGATAAGGATGCCGTAGTCTATTAAATTAACAGCAGCTGGGAGTATAGTTACAGTTCTAATTTAATTCTGACTCTTAAAGCACAGAAAGTTTGATTACTTCACACAGAAGAAGCTCAAGTATTAGTCTCTTTCCAATACTTTTAAAAAAACAATAAAGAAAAATTTACTTTGTTAAGATGAGATTTGTTTATTTTTTTTCAGGCCAAGAGAATCTTGGTTAAGGATGTACTTAGTCGTCTAGACATGTTACTAACAGATCTGTTCTCAGAGTATTCCGTAAGTTATATATCAATAATCTGCATTAATTTTTTTTGATGCAATTTTTAAAAGTATCAGGCTACGTCCTTTATTCTCTGGTGTGATGTAGAAGAACCTAAGGTTTTTACTTGAATTCTATTTTAGAAAATATTCTTAAGATAGTGTATAAACCATTGTAAATTTCATTTTTTTTCATTGCTTATACATTGTATAAAGGCATATTGAATTGGTTGGCTTTATCTTTATACCTCTATTGTCTGTTAAACTCAGTGTATGGGATTGATTTTTCAGAATTTGAGTGCCTAAATCAGTGTGAGTTGTCTGACAGATGCAAGTAACTAAGTTGTAACTAAAATAAACTTACCTGATTTTATTCAGTCATGTCTTCCAGAGAAAGAAAAACATTTCACCTATGGAATTTTCAATGTAAATTGAGATAACTCTTTCATTAGAAATATTTTAAACAATGGTTTTTCAAATCTTAGGATTAGTCTGACTTATTGTTATATATTGTTAAGTTTTCAGGGGCATGTATTTACATCTCAGAATCATGTTTGATGTTTAAAGATAAAATTTTTTATAAACAATGGTAAACTTCTACTCTTTCTTGGATGACTCATCAAGGTGAATCAGCAAAAAAGAATTTTCTTATAATTCTAACATTTAGGCTTTCCAAATGCCATTAGTCCATTTCACAAACTGAGATTTCCCGAAAGTAGTAGATATATAAAAATTCCAGGTACCTTGACACTATGTAGAGAGCAGGGCAATCAATAGATACACATTTCAATCAGTTAGCAAAGAAGGAGCCCAAAAACAAATCATCAACTTGTTATAATGAGACTTGTATTTCTGTTTAATTTGAAAAATTGATTTATGACATTGTCATTTAAGAATAATACCTGTATTCATAAATTGTCTTCAGATTTAAAATTCATTCGTACTTGTTAATGTATTTTCAGCCTGATAATGGTTACAGTTGGTTTCCATACAAGTCATTCAGTGAGACAGTCACACTCGTAGTTGTTACACTACTGAGAGATGTTTTAGAACAAGAGACAGGTTCGATACTTATATGCATATTATGTATATTTTCTTTACGTATGTATGATTACTATGCTCAGCAATGGGTACCATGTCACAAGTATTGTTGCTGTTTACTTGATTAATAAAAGTGTCAGATTGATATACTTTTGATGGAAGATATGAGTCAATGAAAATTGAAGGTAAAATTCTTAGAAAGAAATACCCAGTTCTTTTTATAGAATAGTATAATTTCACAAATGAATGTGATTTTTTTATTTTTTCGGAAAAGAAACAATATAAAATTGCATTGTAATTTTATCACAATTCACCAGAAATTGTCATTGCATGTGGCAGTATTAATTCCTGAATTACAGTGTATCACAATCTTGATATGGACTGAAATGTTGTATCATACACATAGTACTTAATATGATGGTTTTTGCATATGTGTAATGAACAGAAGTGAAGAACTCTTATCCCCCGCTTGGTACAAATTGTGATTGTTCCATCACATGTCGATACAAAACCCATATTTTCATGCATTACTAGCCCATATACCTGGATGTTGCTGACCATTACCCCGGGGAACTTATTATTGTGACGTGGCGCTTGAGACGTTGAGCCCAAATATGATTTCAACGATTTCCTTTGATATGACATTGAAAACGTCTTATTTGGATACCTGTAGGATTCTACCAAAGGTAGTACCCTACACCTGATAAAAAGTATGCCAAATTGACATATTTCACTTTAGCATTTTCCTATAATCAGAAAAATTTGCTTTAACATTCTATGTTTTGTGTCTGAATTTTTCAAAAAATTGCCAGATTAGGGCTGACACAGGGGATAAAATCATCATCTACGTTCGTATCCGTACATATGGAGATTTTAACACCCTTCTGTACTCTTGTGCAACCTTCGGCTTTGCTTCAGGTGTAAAAATCTCCATATCTACGAATACGAACGTAGATAACTTATAATATCTGCACACCTAAGGCTAATAACCTGCTATTCGAACGTACCTGTGCTGATATGGCCATATCAGACCAGATGTGTCACATGTCAGGCTGATAAAGCCTTAACAGACCGGGTACATTCAGAAAAGGTACTTCGGCAATATATGATAAACAGATTAATACATGGCCTAATCCGTATTGGACCGGGTATCATCCCTTGAGGTATTGGTCCTATATGGGAGTCTGGGGATGATACACGGTCCGACATCGATTACGTCATGTATTAATATATAATTATTATATGTTGAGCTTTGTTATAGGTAGTTTTGCCAATATGATACAAACGCAAGTTAATTCATCATATTACCCCAGCAGGATGATATCCATATCATCCCACTGGGAAACCCATATCAGATCCCTAAAGAATCATGACTCAATGTTCAACTAGCATGAAAATAAACAAATATCATAAAGAGAATATGTATATTTACTGCAGATTTACCAGTCAGTTTCATGACACAGATCCAGGATTTTGTTAAAGAGTTATATAACAGTGGGCAAATTGAGATGACTAAAAAGCATTACTTACACAAAGAACTAGAGAAAGATTTCAACCCATATGAACTGACTATAGCCAGCTGTGCAGCTTGTGTTGATATACTCTTCTGGGCAGTCAAGGATGAATCGGGTTAGTTTATTTTTTAACTTGTGTAGGCTTATTGTGTTCATTTATGTGTTGTCATTGTTAATACATCAAGATATTTTGATTTAATAAATACATTGTACCAATGACAAGCAGAATTGTTTGTTCAGAACTTTTTCTGATAAATACATAATGTATTTGAAAAACTGTTCCATATTCTTAAATGAAGTCTGTATTTACACTTAGTATCATAGGATTGATTACCAGAAACATTTCACTTGATGGATAATGCAGACATAAAAAATTCTGTTTATTATAAGCATTATTATGCCATTAAAAACAAAGATTTTTGTAACATAAGTGTATTCTGTTATAGTAAATTTTTAAAATAGTTTTTATCAACTCATTAAAATAATGATATCTAGCTATTCAAGATACATGTATTATACCATAATTTCATAAATTGATTTGATGTTTTATATTAAAGCTGAATATTTAATAGGATGAATAAAGCAGTAATTAGTTTATATTTTAAATGTTGCTTTTAATATTTGCACATAGTATTTACAATGAATATCATCAGTCACACTTATAAATCTCACACAATTATCGGATGTATAACATTTTGCATATCAAATGCATACTGAAATATCTGAATTTACACTAACTTAAGATCTTGAGCTAATGTAATACAATTAATATGTAGAGGCTCATTTGCCTGATTTAACCCTAAGGAGATGTTATAAACAAGAGTTATGGTGGATTAATGATGTGAAGGGTATACATCTTTGATTGATTCCTACAATTTTTTTAGTTTATATTTTGGAATTTTTACAATTTTTTAAAATGATTCTTTTATAAGTTTGTTGGTGTTGCATTTTTTAATTCAAATGTAGAAAGTTTATCTTATGGATTTTACGCTG
Source organism: Mytilisepta virgata (assembly GCA_028015205.1). NCBI lineage: Eukaryota > Metazoa > Mollusca > Bivalvia > Mytilida > Mytilidae > Mytilisepta > Mytilisepta virgata. Next base: position 15,882,142 of record CM051520.1, on the reverse strand, counting down.
GAGATGTTTTTTCTTCACCTACCATAATATGTGAAATCCATTAACTTAATATAAAATTTTTAAAAATACTTTTCAATTGTGTCCCCAGTTTCTGAAAGTAGGGACAAACAATGTGTCCTTTGAGCATGAAATGGGTCAGTGCAATAAATTGAATAAAAAGAACTACAAATCTTCAAATAAATAAATTGTTCCATTTAAAACATATGACAATAAGTTGACAATAGACAACTACCTTTTTTGTGACACACATTTATAGATAGTGGCATGGTTAAATACTTTATACTCTTTGTTGTGCAATTATATTTTGATCTCATACTTTAGTAAAAATATCTGACTTAATGATATTCAGTCTTCCACAATTTAGGTGATGGTATTGTGTAGCTAAGCTATTATTTGAACTTATTTTTTTGTTCTTGCTTTATACACTTTCATATGTTTTTAACAGAGGCAGAGAACTTATGTGTGAAACTTACAGAGAAGATCAGTACTAATACAGAGAGAAAGTTCCTCTTGGCTCATACTCCACTTCTATTGGTTGCTTTGGAGGTACTGTATAAGTGAAATATAAATCTACATGTAAAATATAAAATGTTAGATTCCTAATTACAGTAGGAAACCCAACACCATGTGACCAGCCCAAAATGACCCTGAAACTGAACACAATTTGTGCCGTTCACTTTATATCTGGAAGTTTTCTTGTCAATATTCTTTAAACATGATTGTATTTGTACAATGTATGTTCTGAGTAAACTCAATTAAATGTACACACATTTGTATACAAGATGAAATATGAATTTATCCTGCAACTACACCTTTAGCTGACCAATATAGCCTGCCAAATATAGTCTCCTGGTACCCTTGATATTTTGCATTGCGTTCTTGTTCACAGTGTTTATGAAGTCGCGTTTCCCTAGATTACGTGCCAAAAATGGCTCTTCTTCAAATCAGCTATAAATGTTTTATTTTCATGACTTTTTCACTCAAACTGATAACAATTTAGTGTTGCTGGACAAAAACATTTATATGTACATTGTCAGAAAATATAAAGTTTATTTTTAATTGCCGCGAAACAGGCAGTAAATGCTTGGTAATCTCACATTTCTCCCCATTTCTAAGGCTCGTACAAATAAACTTGCCATTTATGCCCTACCATTTATACATTGTACTATACATATAATTTCCTGTTCAAGAAATAATATTTTATGAATCATCATAACATTTGACTACACTACTCTTTCATTTTCCAATGCATTATAGGCAATAGGCAAGCTTGCAGTGAAGTTTCCAGTATTGGCATCCAGTATGTGTACATCACTGAGAGATTTCTTGGTCACACCATCTCCAATTCTGAGTAAATTAAACAAGTACGCCACATCACATGGCAGAAGTAGTATCAAAATTACTGTTACTGATATTACTAACTCACCACAGACAAAGAAGAAACCACTGAATAAGTTACTGAAGTCATTAGAAAATTTAAGGGATTGTGCTATTATGAACATTTGCAAGTGAGTTTATATATTTATAGTTTGTTTATTTGTATCGATTTCAGTGACTTCTTATGCAGAGTAAACTTGAAGAGTGTTATGAATTAAAATATCTACAAATACAATATCCATTGTCTCCAAGTTGAATGGTTGCATTACTTACAAACATTGATCATTATTGAAATATAATCTTTGTCTGTATTGATTTACATTCTCAGATAAATTTTATATGAACATTTAGCCATTAAATAAGTATGCATGTACGCTATTACTTACTTTTACTAATAATTACTATAAACAGAAAAAATATCAAAGTTAAAAAAAAAGAAAATTAAAGATTGTAGGTTCAAGTAACCAAAGGACAGGTGCTCTGGAAGGGTAAGCTTTTATTCTTTTTAGAATGTGACTTCTGTTTGTTTCCATTTGTAAAATCAAACAATGAAGGCAAGGGATGATTATGACAGTGATAATATATCCACACACTTTAGTGATATACATGTATCAATTTTTAGCTCACCTGGCCCTAAGGGCCAAGTGAGCTTTTCTCATCACTTGGCGTCCGTCGTCCCTCTTCGTCCGGCGTCGTCATTAACATTTTACATTTTGAACTTCTTCTAGAGAACCACTGAATGGAATGAAACCAAACATGGCATGAATGTTCCTTATGAGGTGCTGACCAAGTGTTGTTACTTTGTAGCCGATCCATAATCCAAGATGGCCGCCAGCGGGGGACTTAGTTTAACATTGGACCCTATGGGAAATGCATACAAATGACTTCTTTTAGAGAACCACTGAATGGAATGTAACAAAACATAGCATGAATGTTCCTTATGAGGTGCTGACCAAGTGTTGTTACTTTGTTGCCGATCCATCATCCAAGATGGCTGCCAGCGGGGGACTAAATTTAACATTGGACCCTATGGGAAATGCATACAAATGACTTCTTTTAGAGAACCACTGAATGGAATGTAACAAAACATAGCATGAATGTTCCTTACAAGGTGCTGACCAAGTGTTGTTACTTTGTAGCCGTTACATCTTTCAAAATGGCCACCAGTGAGGGACTTAGTTTAACATAGGACCCTAAGGGAAATACATACAAATGTCTTCTTCTATAGAACCCACTGAATGGAATGAAACCAAACATGGCATGAATGTTCACTCAAAAATCTTACTTCAGACTTAGCAGAAATGGTCCTTAGATGGTTCTCTTTTAGAAATGTATCTGTTGACCTGGACTAAACCAAGATGACTGCCACAGCTGAAATCAGTTTAACATAGAATCCTATAGAAAAACCAGCCAAATTGACTGCAACACTTTAATTTTTAGGTCTGCTCAAGGTGAAAAGTTAAATCCAGGTGAGCGATACAGGCTCTTGAGAGCCTCTAGTTAGTAATTAGAAGTTTGAACAAATTTTGTTTGTACATTTTAAGATGTTTGAAAGCTGGATTAAAACTGGACTCTGAATGTGTACAGGCCTTTTTGGCTACAGTATCTAACAGACTCTACAGGGCTGAAATGTCAGATAGGTAAAAGCTTTTTTTAATTCTTTGTGAATGTATTTTTTAATTGATGCAAGAAAAATGTGAGAAAGCAAACAAAATATATATATTGTTTATATACAACCAGTAATGACAGAAAGACAGAACATTGAAAGAAATCAATTTTGAAAGAATTGGAGAAGGAAAATATTTTTCATAATTAATATTGTGGGATGTGATATTTTTCTTCTAAAATGTATGAATAATGTATTCAATCTTACAGTATTTATTTTATGTAACAATAAAAAAAGCATGGACCCTAGCTCCATATCTAATTTCTTCTGCAGGCTTTAGCATGGGTGCATTCTGAAGCAAGGTATCAATTCAAATGTGTCATTGAAATTTTTTTTATACTTCATTTAAGGTCATTTTGTAAATAATTGGAAAAAATTGCATGGTTAAGCTTTGCATGTGTATCCTAACTTAAATATCATTACTTCAGTAGGAAAGATGGTCGATCACCAGAGGAAAGGTGGAATCAACTGAAGCTGATTATGAAATTTATCAGTCCAAACTCGTCCAATTTTCAGGCCGTTGACGTAGAGAGGCAAAGCTTATTTAATACTAAGCTGCTTATCTTAACACATGCTCTAATCTTTTCACTCCATCTGTCAAATTTTGCACTTAACTGACACAGTACAATTTCTTTCATCTTGCAGGTTTATTTCTAGTTTTGAAAATATTTGATTGTACAAAGCATGCATGATTATAAGATTGCTTACTTGTAGTGATTTTCTTCCTTAGTTTGTAAACCAGTTTGATTTTGACTTTTACTAACATTAGTTTTTGCAATGTACTTATCTTTAAGCGTAAGATATGTACATTGCATGCCTGCACTAACAAACTAAAAAATTGTGATTTTGCTAGTTTGAAGTGGTAATTCATGGTACAAGGGTCTGAGACAAGTATTTTGTAAGCATGAATCATTCAGATAATATTCTCAAAGTTGATTCAAGTTGTCACAAGATGGAAAATAGCAGATGCCTATTAAATTAGTTTTGTTGATATTTCTACAATGTCTCAGGCCTTACTTTTCTGTGATGTTTGTCTTGCTTTGCTTCTTTTTTTCAATATTAGTAGCTACATTGTATTTTTTGTTGGATTTGAACAAAAGTATTGAGTATATGTGTTACCTACATGTATATAGGTTTAATTAAATAATTTTTATATCCTCGTATGAATATAATCTTTTACTTGCTACTTTGAATGCTATTTCTTTAAGGTTCTACAAGGATTCAATCTGCTGTGATGGATGCTTCTTTATACATGGGTACCTGATGTTTTATTTATTTATATATAAAGCAGAATTCCTTGCATGCAGAAATTTTCAAGGAATTAAAAAGAATATTAGGTGTCGCTTTCAGCTGAAGTAGTAAATGTTCTAAGAATGTTTCTCCAGAAAATATTTTTAGTTCAAATAAAAGGAATGCATATTGATTGGTAAAAGTAGCTAAATAATGGAACTTTGTTGACATGTATTGCATGAAGGTGTTTGAGCCCTCCCAATAGTAGCATTATTATATACTTACATTTCACTTAAGACCAATTAAATTAACATAAAAAAAATTTGTATAAGATGCTTGTATACAGTACCACATGTGCACAATTATCACCATATCTATCAGTGGGCTGTTTTCTTATACAAGCTTGAACACAACTTGCTGCATTGTGGAACCTGTTAAATTTGTCCTTGCATTATGTCATATCTGCCATATGTACGATGTACTTATACAGTCAGTAGCTCTAAAAGGGTATTGATTGTTTCAGGTTTTCATGGTTTTAGTCTATCTTTTGAGTATGATGATGTTTTAACTTTTTTCCCTCTAACTTACTCAAAAGCCTTAGGAATTTAAGTCACGTCCCAGGAATATTAATTTTTTTTTATTTTGATTAACCAAACTACCGTATGAATCAAACTGGATGTTAATTGCCAAAGTTTTACTGTTCTCGTTTACTGATGCCTTAAATCTCTTATCTTGATGTAGATAGATATCATTCTGAAGGAGAATGTTTAAATATGATTTCTGAGAGCTAACATATATAAAATGCATGCTTTATTTGGAAAACTTGTCTTGCATCTTGCTTTGTTTAAATGATTTATTTTTGCCTGCATGCTTATACATGTATATTCATAAGGATATTTTTATGTACTGGGTTGATGGACTTATTGCAAGATATCATTTATGACAAAAATAAAAGGCTTTCATGTCATAAACCTAACCAGACAGAAAGAAAATTAATGCATTGACATTTTCACTTACTTCCATAAATGGCTGCTTTCATTGTGAGATGACTTGAAGATCACTGCATGCACTCTGATCTTGCATAAGTGATCAGTTTAATCAAAATAAATGGTAGAATCTTGTTTAAGGTAATTGACCAATCAAATATTGTGTTATTTTGCTCCTTAATAATTTCTCTACATAGACTAATATAAAGAAAGTTGTGTGTACTGAAGAAACTGTGTAATTACACATACAGGAAAATATTTGTTTAAGAGAATTTTGGGTTTTCAACGCTTGTTCCAGTGCACTCCACTACAGAAAACATAGTGATTTCTTAAATTTGTTGAAGGTTTTACTAATTAATCAGATTTTCCAATTGAAAACTTCCTGTTAATAGTTTAGTGAAGGAAGGCCTTGGTTGGGCAGGCCATTCCAAACAGTGACAAAGGATAAATTTGGTTTGATGTCAGTTTGACAAATCATTTTTTGTTTTCATTTTGAACTAGTCTAAGAACCTGTTAGTATTTGACAATAGACTCCTTTATTGAATATTTTGATTTTATTGAGATGGAAGTTAAGCAGATTCTTTTACTAAGATTATGAGCTTGCAAAAAGTCTGTCTATTTTACTTTATATTTAAATGAATGCTTTTCTTTATCAGTTGTATTAGAGATAAATCATTTTGAGGAAATAATTTAAATCTTTGCATGTTTTGTTATGCAGTTTCATTTTCTTAAGCTTTTCCTGAGAATATAGTTTTAATTCAAAGCTTTTTAGTTCATGATTTTGATGTTGTTCTTAATAAATTAACCTTTGTCATGTATAATCAATTTGGTTTGAAGAAAATTAAAAACTTTATAAATGGATAAATACAAAAATATTTTAGGGAATCCAATTTGATATCTACCAACACTATACTGACACTGGGACATATAGCTGTGGCACTGAAAGACACACCAAAGACATCAGAATCTGTGATGCAGATATTTCAACAGAGATTTTGTTCACCACCATCATCTTTAGACAAACTCATTGTTGATCAGATGGGCTGTATGATTATGGCAGGAATCGTAAGTTTTCTTTAACTTTTCATTGTGAAAGTGAGATATATGATCATCTTTTCAGATGGCCATATAGGATGGTATAACATTGCTCGGAAAATCTATTATTTTATTTGTAAATTGTTTAATTCAAAAATATAAAATTCTTTACGCTTTAGTGTATATTAATAATCAGTGTCACATTTTTTTTTTGAGATTAAAAATTACACATGATGTGAGGAAGCTCTTATCACTTGATCCAGGTGTTGAAGAATCTTTTTTCAGTGTAGGAGTCTGCAGAGTAGTTCTGTAGCGAAAAATGTCTATGTGATTGAGATTAGTTGTTTGAACCACAAAGAATTTACTTACCCATTTTATGACGCCTTTATTAAATTACAGTAAAATTTTTTTTTAAATTATCGTGGTCATAACTATACGGAAAATATATTGTCGTTCAGGTTTTTTTTCCAATGGCAACATAACATAAACTATTGTTCTACAGAGAACAGAAACCAGAAGTTTATACAAGGTAATACATGGCCAATGCCCTGAATTAATTGTTACACTGGGCATCGGCCCTGTACAAATGCCAGCTTTCAAGAACTTCCTGTTATATTAAATGGTCCATTTATACGGTATTTTAAGTCGTTGGTTAATGAAGATTATTAGAAACTCTGTGATTTTGATCAGTTTATTTCATACAGTAGTTTAAAACAAAGCAAATGTCTCAGAAAGCAGTTGTATGATTTAATTGTTACCATGTATATTATTTCTATTAAATTCCATTGAAAATATTGCATATTTTTCAGACATCACTGTATCATGAAATAATGCAAATGTTTACCACAGTTAGTATGGAAAGTAGTGCTCCTTACAGGGAAAATGTCAAAGATGAAAAAATTCAGGGATACAGGTGAGAATTGGGAATAGGGAATGGAACACATGTAAGAATTAAGGAAAAATTCTGGAACAAAGTGAGAAATATGTATTAAATATCAAGGGAATTTAGGTTAAAAATTGGAAATACAAAGAAACTTGATTGTATTGTAGTGACAGAAAAAAATAAGGGGATGTATTTGACAATAAATTAGATATTTTTAAATCATCTTATGATTACATTTTTATATTATAAATCACAAATGACAGGCCATTAATAAAAATAACTGAAGTGTATGGAAACATTACCCTAAATATGAAATAAATACAAAGAATTTAATAAGTTTTATTTTTCAAGTTTTATAAGTGTGATATATACAAAAGGTAGCAAAATATGAAGTCAAAACAATTTTCTACTTACTTTGTAAATGGCTTACACAATTGACAAGAAAGGTTTATATAAAATGTATCAGAAAATACATGTTTTTATACCTCAATAAATTTGATGCACTGTATGGCCATTTCTTTGACTGACACCTCATTAGAAGTGCTCGAGATCAAAATTTTGGAAATACATTTAAAAATATAATGATGAATTAGTAAGCAAACAATCAAAAACCCAAACAAATAAAACAAACAGGAATCCAAACTCATTTTGAATTTTGTATTCACAGACAAGTGTCACCACATGTTATCAATGCCTTTGCCAATATAGCAGCAAACATACAAGGAGAAAGTGAACAGTTAGAATTATTGGTCAGACTCTTAGAGCTGTTTGTACAAATGGGATTAGAAGCCAAGAGGATCAGTGAAAAAGCCTCAGGTGTTATGAAGGCATCTAGCAGTGCTGGGAACCTTGGAGTGTTGATACCTGTTATAGCTGTGGTGAGAATATATTTTGTTTCTATAGCTCAAATCTTTATGGCCAAAACATATTCTTTTAGAATGTGAGTACACTATGTATAGATACAGCTAATAACCACAACAATATGACAAAACTTTTTTGTATACTTTATTAGATATATTACTGAAGTAGCTATTATAGATGATGTCTGAATGTTATCATACATATAAGATTCATTCCTATCTTTGAGACATTTAGCTTTGGTTGAGTTTCACACTTAAATGTTTAAAAAATATATTATATCAAGGAATATATTACATAGCATACACTTCCTTCCAGTTGATAAGAAGAATGCCAAGGATAACGGACCCCAAACCTCGTCTGCACAAGCTATTTATAGACTTCTGGCAGTATTGTGTTGTGTTCTCATTTGCATCAGATGACTGTGGTAAGTGAACTTTGTGAACATAATTTAAAAAGATTGTATGGCTATACATTAAAATATTCTTAGAGGTCAAAATTGTGTCACATTTACATATTTTCATCCTTTTCATGTCAGATATTTACATTATTACTTTACCTGTTATATGGTCATATTCCTTCATTTATAAGGAGGACCTTGAATACATTAACATTTGATCTGAGTATGTCTTATTTTAGCACTATGGCCACCAGAATGGTTTGATGGTGTCTGTGAGATTGCTGTCACATCACCATTATTGATTTCCAAGTCTCACCTCAGATCTGAACTCCTGTATAATGTCGCTATGAAAAATGATACTGTTACACAGGTAAGTTTTAGATTTCCAAGTCTTACCTGAGATCTGAACTCCTGTATAATGTCGCTATGAAAAATTATACTGTTACACAGGTAAGTTTTAGATTTCCAAGTCTCACCTCAGATCTGAACTCCTGTATAATGTCGCTATGAAAAATTATACTGTTACACAGGTAAGTTTTAGATTTCCAAGTCTCACCTGAGATCTGAACTCCTGTATAATGTCGCTATAAAATATGATACTGTTACACAGGTAAGTTTTAGATTTCAATGTCTCACCTGAGATCTGAAATATCTCCATGAAAAATGATACTGTTACACAGGTAAGTTTTAGATTTCTAAGAATTATTTGTATTTAAATATTATTATTGTACCTTTTGCATTGAAGATTGTGGAATTTTGATCTATCATTATATTTATTAGACTACATCAGAAATAAAAATATAAGAAGCAATATTGTAAAATTTAGAAATTTATGTACTATTTTTATATTAAGACAAGATGACAATTTGAATTATTAAAACTATCGTTATTAATTTTTTAACAGTAATATTCTGTTACACCATAACAGCTCAAGGCTACCAATGGGTCTTCAACGCAGCGAGAAAATCCCCCACCCGGAGGTGGGCTTCAGCTAGCCCCTAAACAATATTGCATACTAGTTCAGCAAAATGGACGCCACCCTAAACTCCGAAACATACAAATGAAGCAAAATTAAAAAACACACAAGATTAACGAAAGTAGAGGTCCGTGACTTTGGACAGGCTCAAAAATGTTTTGTGAGATATATGTTATATATGTATATTTATACAGGCAGAATTAGTAGATTTGAGAAACAGCATATGTCAGTTATTGGACAACAATGCAGAGATTTACTATCTTGTACAGAAACTACAGTTTACACAGTGTATATATCTACTGTCTGTATACAGGCTAGAAACACTTAGGTAAAAAATAATATATGGAAAACAAAAGATTTTGTTTATTTTCTTCCTCAAAAATATTTTTTAAAAAGGTCCATTTTATGAGGTAGTTTATTTCAAGAATTCAGTAGTCTGGGTTTTTCATGATCTCATCAGACCTTTTGTTTTGGTTTTTAAACAGCAGATCACTGTATATTCATGTATTAATTGAAAACAGAAGTCAGATATGTAACAGTTCTGTCTCACTTTAAATCATATGAATAGAAAAAAATTCTGTGACAGCTATATACTATTTTTAGTGATTTATTTGGAAGGTATCGGAAATCTATCAAAAAGGAGATACTTTAATCAGCTATATTTATTAAACAAGTTATCCGGGGGAGATAATATAACTTTCCTTGACCCTTAAGAACAAAGGGAGATAATTCAAATTATTCAGTGAATTTTTTCATAATTTTTCAAGTGTATTAACAATGAAATTACCCATGATTAATTGAGGATACATAGTTTTCAATACTGATTAAAAGTTTTCTATAAATTTCAATTTGTAATATACATGTAATTTACAGAGTAGAATATTCCAATGATGTACAGTCTGTACAAGGACTTTATCAGTACCTGGAAGAGAGTACAATTTTTAAAGATAAAGCTGGTATGTATATTTAGGGGAATTACCAATTTTTGAAGGTTTACATTAATTTTATTTTTATTTGCATTTATGATGCTTTGTTTAATTTTATTTTTGAACTCGTAGTGTTATAAAAAATAAAAGGATATAGTATATTTGTCAGAGATAATCCCACTGGATAATATCATATGGCTTTTAATATAAACAGACATTAACACAAGATAAGTAACAGCATATATAGTTTTAATAATAAATCATATCCTAGGATGAAATACAACATTAATGTCAAATGTGAAGTATAAATTTTCTGTCATATGCAATTATCAGTGTACCACTACTCCCAATGTAAGAATAAAACTTTTTGTTTTACTTTAAGGGATGTGGAACTGTATCAGAGCAGTTGTTGACAAAGCATTTGATAAATTTATTGAAGCAATGAGTGAAAAGGTATGATGAGTTGATATTACAAAACTTTTATCGGATGAAATTAAATCGTATTAACCTTAGTAGCCAACTTTTAGAATATTTGCCAGTATGTATAGATGTACATATAAACTAGGGGCCTCGGTGGCCGAGTGGTCTAGGTAGTTCATCATGACTACTACTGATCACTAGCCTGTCAACGCTGGGGTTGTGAGTTCGAATCTTTGTGGCGGGGTGTGTGCGACTCTGATCTTAATTGACAAGGATTGCCAATTTTCCTACCGAAGGTCGGTGGTTCTCTCCAGGTACTCCGGCTTCCTCCACCAATAAAAACTGGCCGCCGCGAAATGCCCAAAGTTTGCTGAAAACGGCGTTAAACCCCAACTAAACAAACAAAAACAAAAACATATAAACTAGGAACTGTTGACCTTAATTGATAATTAATGCATGTCCTTGTTAAGGTTTGAGGGTTATATGAAAAAAATTTTGAAGACTTCATCAAATGTTGGATAACAATTTCATAGATTTCTTTGTAAATTTTAGTTTTTTAATGAAATGCACATTTGATAATCCATCATTACCATAAAATTAGAGAACTATAAATTTTGGTATCTTCAGGAAAATTGAAACTCGGTTAAATAAAATGAATCGAAAGAATATATGTATATATCTACTCAGCTAAGAAAGGGGAAACGTGGATAATATTTGAGTACTGGTGAATTTTGTCTTGAACAGAATATTATATTGCTTGAACTTGAGAGCACCTTTCATATTCTACAAGGGGCAATATTTGCCATTACTCGTGCAATAACTCTTTTATTGAACGGTAACGCTTTGTAAATGACAAATCTATTTTCTAAGTCAAAGACATCAATTTTTTTCGAAGCAAAATTGCCTTCTGGAAAACACTAAATTTTGTTCACGTTCTACATGAAATATAAAGTGCTACATAATACTTTGTTTTACTACTGTTAGAATTTAGAAAGGATTTGTATTTATTTTGTAGCCAAAGACAGAGACAAAAGAAAGAGAACTTGATTTAATTGCACAGTTCTTACTGGTAAAATTCAACCATATCTACAAGAGAATAAGAACTGTAGCTGATATCCATTTGTCCAGACTAGTAGAGAAGTATGTATATACAGATAAACTTGTTAAACTTTGTTCCAATATGTAGCTGGTGTTTAAGTTACTAGGATTATTTTATAGAAAAACATTTTGGATATGCTCTAATAGAAAAAATCAGTTGTGACTAAATTGGATAAAGACAGGTTACGTTTAAAATGTTTAACCTCAAGTATTTTTTTTTACCCCCGCAAACGAAGTTTTGGGGGGGGGTATATAGGTTTTAGTCTGTCTGTCTTTCCATCTGTCTGAAATAACGTTGTCTGCAACTCCTCCTTCATTTCTTGTAGGATTCTCATGAAACTTTATGGAGTGGTAGATCACTCTCTGGAGATGTGCATATTGTCAGGAATTTCTGTTTGGACAAGAAATGTAAAAGATATTGCTGTTTGGACTTAAGCATTTTTTTAAAAAACTTAGTTCCATGTGTTGTCTTCAAATCCTCCTACATTACTTGCATGATTCTCATGAATCTTTTTTGGAGTGTTAGATCACATTAAGGAGATGTGCATATTGTCAGGATTTTCTGTTTGGGCAAGTACTTTGAAAAATTTGATGATTTGAACTTTGTGTAGGCTTCAAAACAGATAAGTTGCTGCAAGGGGGTATTAGTCCTTTTCAGAACAGTTCTAGTTGTCCTGGCAACTCCTCCGAAATTGTCCAATTGAATTTTATGAAACTTTACACAAAAGTAGTACACAATAAGAAGAAGTGCTGGAAGCAGAGTAATTTGTCAGTTATTGTAAATATTACATGGAGTGAAATTAAAATCCAACAAGTTGGCTGAAGATGTGTCATGGCATTATTATTTACATAAGTTACTGAATATTGTGAAACATGGAACTATGCCTTGAAATTGATTAAACAGATTAAATACAGATAATTTTCATATTATCATGTTGGGTAATCCAACATTGATAAAGCTGATGGGTATGTAGAAGCAGCTATAGATTGAGAAATTCTGTCATCAAGGTCAGTAAATAAAATTCATCTGTTGCCATTACGAGCTGTTCCAATTTCCAATCCTGGGTTACATTCTGAAATTAAAAAGAAGAAACAAAAGAGTTGTCCTCATGTGTAAATGTTGTCTTCATGTGTAAACTTGGATTTTGACTTGGGTGATGGATGCTTCCTTTTTTATTATACGACCGCAAAATTTTTGCGGTCGTATATTGGTATGACGTTGGCGTCGTCGTCGTCGTCGTCCATCGTCCGTCGGAGTCTGTAGACATTTGGTTTTCGCACTATAACTTTAGTATAAGTTAATAGAAATCTATGAAATTTAAACACAAGGTTTATGACCACAAAAGGAAGGTTGGGATTGATTTTGGGAGTTTTGGTCCCAACAGTTTAAGAATCAGGGGCCAAAAAAGGGCCCAATAAGCATTTTTCTTGGTTTTCGCACAATAACTCTAGTATAAGTAAATAGAAATCTATGAAATTTTAACACAAGGTTTATGACCACAAAAGGAAGGTTGGGATTGTTTTTGGGAGTTTTGGTCCCAACAGTTTAGGAATTAGGGGCTAAAAAAGGCCCAAATAAGCATTTGTCTTGGTTTTTGCACAATAACTTTAGTATAAGTAAATAGAAATCTATGAAATTTAAACACAAGGTTTATGACCACAAAAGGAAGGTTGGGATTGATTTTTGGAGTTTTGGTCCCAACAGTTTAGGAATTAGGGGCCAAAAGGGTCCAAAATTAAACTTTGTTTGATTTCATCGAAAATTGAACTATTGGGGTTCTTTGATATGCCGAATCTAACCGTGCATTTAGATTCTTAATTTTTGGTCCCGTTTTCAAATTGGTCTACATTAAGGTCCAAAGGGTCCAAAATTAAACTTAGTTTGATTTTAACAAAAATTGAATTCTTGGGGTTCTTTGATATGCTGAATCTAAACATGTACTTAGTTTTTTTTATTATGGGCCCAGTTTTCAAGTTGGTCCAAATCGGGGTCCAAAATTAAACTTTGTTTGATTTCATCGAAAATTGAACTATTGGGGTTCTTTGATATGCCGAATCTAACCGTGCATTTAGATTCTTAATTTTTGGTCCCGTTTTCAAATTGGTCTACATTAAGGTCCAAAGGGTCCAAAATTAAACTTAGTTTGATTTTAACAAAAATTGAATTCTTGGGGTTCTTTGATATGCTGAATCTAAACATGTACTTAGTTTTTTTATTATGGGCCCAGTTTTCAAGTTGGTCCAAATCGGGGTCCAAAATTAAAGCTAAAAAAGGGGTAAATTATTTTTTTTGGGGGGTGGGGGCAATTCTCCACAGCATATTGTATCGCACAAGAATTCAAAAATTGAATATAAATTCAAATCATATGACCAATTCTAAGTTCTTTATTTCAGTTATTCTGTTTTAGAAACCTATTATGTGTCAAATATTTCAAGAAATTTTCAATTACACAGTATTGTGCAATAGCAAGAATCAGTATAATTTAAACCAATTTACATTATTTACATTACAATTAAAGGATAACTTCAGTAACACCCAACAATGACTTCAATCCAAACATATATATTGAATAAACTTACAAATCAGAAATTTTAAAATTATATGATACTAACATACATACTACTGCTAACAATTAAATATGACTTAGAGCAAATATGACAACATGATTATAAAAATATGTACAAAGAGGGATAACTCTTTTTTTTATCTCAAATTTTGAATATGTGCTGATGAAGCTTTTTTGTTTATCTCATCTAAACTGCTTTTAAATTATGCATATTTAAAATTTGCCATCCATGACTATGATGTCATTTTCTATTTTAATACGTTATGGTGTATTTAAATGGGCTGTTATGGTTGCAAAGTATCAAGAGAAATGGGGGGGGGGGGGGTGAAAACAAAATTTAGGGGGGGGGGAATGAGAAATTGGGGAGGGGGCAATTTTTTTCTCATTTCATAATTCATAAATTAAAAAGGAAATTTCAAATTTTTTTTAGCAAAAAAGGGGGGGTTACAATAAATTTTATTGTTTTTTGTTGTTTTTTTTTTTTTGGGAGGGGGAGTCAATGTGCAACTTCATAGTGTATTGCACAAAAGCTAAAAAAGGGGTAAATTTTTTTTTTTTTTTTTTTTGGGGGGGGGGGGGCAATTCTCCACAGCATATTGTATTGCACAAGAAGCAAAAAATTGAATATAAATTGAAATCATATGACCAATTCTAAGTTCTTTGGTTTCAGTTATTCTGTGTCAGAAACCTATTATGTGTCAAATATTTGAAGAAATTTTCAATTACACAGTATTGCGCAATAGCAAGAAATTGATATGTGTGCCCAATTTTAAATTGGTTATTTCTGATTTATATATAAAAACAAAAAATACTGATATGGTTTGAATAGGTAAATTAAAAATTTTTAAGTTCTTAGACAACATTCATTCTGTGTCAGAAACCTATGCTGTGTCAAATATTTATTCACAATCCAAATTCAGTATTGTATCAAGCTTGAATGTTGTGTTCATAATTGCCCCAACTATTCAGGGTTCGACATCTGCGGTCGTATCTAGCTGCGCCCAGCGGAGCATTTTATTTCACTTAACTGGAAAATAATCATGGGTAAAAGTTTTTTTTTTATCTTTTTTTTTTTAACAGATATATTTTATTCGACAATATTGCTTTTACAATTATACTAAGGTGCCCAAGCAACACCTAAGTATCCCTGTGAACACTCTTTCGATTGTCCAGGAATACAATCAAAAGTATAAGTATATTCATGACTGTAGTTAAAAAGTAACATCTTATATACATTTTTCTATCTTCAGTATCATGGGTAAAAGTTGAGTTATATAATTTAGATATATTTTTAACAGCAATACAATACAAATGTAAATACCATAACAAAATTGAATTTATATAAATTAAATATTGTAATATCTAGAAGTTGAAATAATTTGACTTTTAACATAATTATATGGAAATTATTTGTATTTGCAATGAAAGAAGCAACAGGGAAAATCTCACCAGAATCTTACTTTTTCTGTTTCTAAACTATATAAAGAAGTTTTATATTTGCGGACAGTGTACAAATATTATTGATTATTTTAGATTTCCACATTTATTATGGAGTGGGACAGTTCTGAAAGCTATGTTCAATATATTACAACTACTGTCAAGCTCTCTAGAAGTGGTAAGGCTTTTTTTGTAGAAATAAATTATTTCAAAAATATGTTGATAAATACATACATGAATAGATATAATTTGTATTCCATAGAAAAGATCAAATTTTACCTACTGCCTGGACACCTCAGTCCGTGGAATGGATATTTCAAAATTTGAATACCTTAATCAATGTGGATTGTCTTGTCACATGGATGAAAGTTACAATGAGCTAAGTCGTAACTGGAACAATTGAACTTACCTGATTTTGTTCATTGATATCTTCCAGAGAAACAAAATATTTCCACCGATGGAATTTTCTAAAAGGGAGGTAACTCTTCCTATGAGATTTCATAAAATTAAGTATTACAACCTCATGTTGCATAAAATAGCACAAAGTGTATTAAAAATATTCAAAATAACAGTTTTACAAATTTAAGGATAGGTCTGAGTTGATAAATTCAAATTTTCAAGTGCATTAATTTTACTGCTGGAAATTCCCCATTCAAAATCATTTGTGAGGTATTACAAATCTAACCTTTATAAACAACTTTACAATTTTCATGTTTTCTTGGACGACTCAATAAGGTTAATTAACCAACACAAGATTGTTTAATAGTTCTAACCTTTAGCCATTCAAACTGTGAAAAATCCATCCCATGAACTGAGGTGTGCAGACAGTAATAATTATTATACCCCACGCAACGAAGTTGCGGAGGGTATAATGTTTTTGACCCGTCCGTCCGTCTGTCCGTCAGTCCGTCCGTCAGTCCGTCCGTCAGTCCTGTTCTTGTCACTGCAACTCCTCTGTAACCGCTTGACGGATTGCTTTCATATTTAGTAGGATTGTTGGTTATGATGTGTATATGTGCATACTATACCACCATATTGATTGGATAATTTTTGTGGGAGTTGTGGGACTTAGACTATTTTCAGTTAAAATACCAAAGTATCATCTTGTCACTGCAACTCCTCTAAAACCGCTTAATGGATTGCTTTCATATTTGGTAGGATTGTTGGTCATGATGTGTAGATGTGCATACTTTACTGCCTTATTGATCCGATTAATTTTATTTCAGTTATTGGACTTAGACTATTTTCAGCTAAAAAAGCAAGTATCATCTTGTCACTGCAACTCCTCTGAAATCCCTTAATGGATTGCTTTCATATTTGGTAGGATGGTTGGTCATGATGTTTAGATGTGCATACTTTACTGCCTTATTGATCCAATTAATTATACCCCACGCAACGAGTTGCGGAGGGTATAATGTTTTTGACCCGTCCGTCCGTCTGTCAGTCCATCAGTCCTGTTTCTTGTCATCGCAACTCCTCTCAAACCACACAACAGAATTTCACGAAACCTTTTTAGATAATAAGGACATACTATGTAGTTGTGCATATCGACAGGAAATTGTGATTCAATTTTTTTTCTAGGAGTTACTCCCCTTTGAACTTATTTACTTTAATGTACTACTGCAACAGTTTGTCATCACAACTCCTCTCAAACCACACAACAGAATTTCATGAAACCTATTCAGATAATAAGGACATACTACGTAGATGTGCATATCGACAGGAAATTACGATTCAATTTTTTTTTCAGGAGTTACGCCCCTTTGAACTTATTTGCCTCACTATACTATTACTGTTGACTCCTCTCGCTTGGAATTTAAATTTCCCAACATGCTGCCATTCAAATTAGGATAAATATGTGAAGGTAAGCATTTGATTGTGTTCATTTTACTTGTGAAGTGAGATTTTGTTTCTCCAGTGACAATATGAAGACGTGGGGTATGTGAGCGTGCTCACAAAGGTTCTTTAATTGTCAAATATATTGCATACACAGAATATCAGAAATATTTCCTTGCTGTACTTGTTGTATATATTTCAGATGTAGTTAGAAAATTTTATAAAATTGCTGTGTTGCTATGAAGCATGTTTTAGAATTTAATATTTTATTTTTGTGAATTTTTATTTAAATGGACTGATTTAGAATTACATTAAGGACATGTACAAACTATAATTTACAACAATTAGATAGTAATGTTTAGTAATTTAAATAGTTTGTAGTTAATTTTTCAGTGTATTTAATTTATGTTGATATTATTTACAGGAATGGTATAATGTAAGATTTCTGTGGTTATTGTTTAGTTCTTCCTTTGTTCACACACGTTCCTCTAAGCACATTTATGTTGTTATTCGTTTCATTTGAGGATCAAAAGAAATATTTTGTTTTAGTGATAGATTATTTCTCTTCTTAATGAAAAAAAGAGTACTTGTCAGAGAGTTGATCTTGCCAAGCAGCGATTCTTTCTAGAATTTTGTACAAATTTATGTCTACAATGAGACCATTTTATGGTATAGGAGTAAAAAACATTGAGGTGAAAGCAATGTAGAATCCTCGGATTTTATCATCAACTTCCATTATGAAAGTTAAAAGTTTTAATGTCAATTTAATCAAGGTCTACATGATCTTAATACAGAAAACTCTAAATTTACATTTCTTACATTCTGTCGATTCATTTATTTTTGTGGATACAAATTTTCGTGAATAGAGATAAAAAGGAATTTCATCGGATACGTAAATTCGTGGATTGTTGACTTAGTAAAAAAAATTAAAAGTTGTTGAAATACTTAAATTCCTGACTTCCTGTTTGCCAATACTTGTAAATTTTACAATACCTTATGTTTACATGAAAGTCTGTTGCCTACTAAACTGTTAGACAAATAATTTGTGTATACCGATAATCTTTGCAAACTATTTTCATTTCTGCTAGAAGGCTTTTGAAATTTACAGATATTTTTTTTATAAATTTTTACTTAGGCTGAGTTGTAATAATAAATGCAATTCAGTTTAGGCTAAACCATTGTCCACTTTTTGAGATAATTTTTACAAAGAAAGCACTATAGAATATTGTTGCCAAGGTAGATAATTTTTGGAAATTTACATAGAAAGCACTACAAATTAAATAGCTTGGAAAACTCTTCCTGATTATATTTGGAACCAATGTTTGGTATTTTTTGTTATCTTAATTTATGGACATTATAACAAGCAAATTAAATTGCAATTAAAAAACTATGATGTGCCACCCATTTTTATGTAATTGTGTGATTTTTATATGGAACAGTACTTAAATGCATTTAAAATACAATCTACTAGCATTGTACATTTGGGAGTTCTGAAAAAACAGTGTAATACACCTTAGATAAGGTTCTACAGTTGCAAACGACAAAAACAGTCTTTTTTTGTATGAAGTTGAAATTGTTAACCATTTCCTGCTTTCATATTTAACCCAGGTTTTAAAAATAGGAATTAAGACAAAGTAAATTTATTCAAAACTATCCCATCAAGTAATTGTTTTTCCCAATCCATATTTTCAGTGGATTTTCATGTGTCCTTTCTGTTGTTTATTATTAGAATTTTGTGTTTGAGATCTTTTGCAGTTAATTCTTAAATTTTTGGAACAAACAATCTTTCATTCTTTTAATTAAAGTACATTTACATTTGGTGTTTCTAACAAATTTTAATATACATGTATGTAGCAGTAATTTGTTGAATCTCACATATCAGGAATTTGTGGTCACCTGTTCCGATGTCATTCATATAACTCGTTAACTTGTACATTCAGGTACCCTATATTGTTGGTTCAGCACCTGCTTAGTCAGAAATGATTTTATTAACTTTTCATATGAATATATTGCATATGTCAATTCTGTATATAGTAGAAAGTATGTATGTGTTGTTAAAATATATCTACAACTGTGCATCACATTTTTTAATTCTTGGCATGAAATTGCAAATTTAATTGTTCTATATTTAGATTAAGACACTTTTTAAAGTAAATTTGAAGGTTGAAACTGTTTTTATGTACTGCAGGATTTTCTTTCCTTAGTGTGATAGTCAGATGAATTTTTTAAGATTTCTCACTTTTCATAGCAATCCTAATTGTTATATTCAAACATGTGGTTGGGACAATTAATGTCTAGTTAGATGTGAGATTTTCTCTAAATATAAGGATTCTATTTTTAGATTAAGAACTCCCAATAATAGTGCCATTCTATTGGTTTAATTTTTTTCATCTCAGTAAGTAATTTTGAATCATGAATTCATAAATCTTGGACTGACAACCTCATAAAAATTAAATTCTTGATTTTCAGTGGAATTTACATCGTATAATGAATATTAAGTTTTCAGTTTTGTTAATATTTTAGATTTAGTATAACTATAAATCTTCTGTTCTTTTACTTACTTTGAAACTAGTAGTCAGTTAGTTGAATCAAGTCTGTCTAAAAAAACAACTTTAGCCTTAGTTTTGTTTAGATAGGGGATTGTAGTATTACTCTAATAAAACAGAGAGGGTGAATTCAAAAGGAAACAGGTTAACTATTCTAATTTATTATATGATGTTGTTAACAAGAATTTTAAAATTTTAGTATTGTGATGTCAAAATATGTAAACATAAATCTTTATGTTCTTGCACAAAAATCACTGAAGGAAACTTATCCTACATGTATAATCTAACAGTCTCTTTTACATCAGATTTTTTTTTTGTTCAATTGACTTGAATTGTTTAAGTTTTATCTTCCAAATTGTTTTTACATTACATTTTTTACATTTTCACCATTTTCATTACCTAAGAAAATAATTCCATTACAGCTTAGCTTGGGAACCAGTTATTTGTTGGCTAATTTGGGGTTGAAGGTTATATTTAATATACATGTATATAGTTATTGAATTGTCAATTTGATTATACTGACATTCAAAATCTTTGTCACAGAAAAAAATAGACTTGGTATAGATTTTGAGAGGAAAATACATGTATACAAATAAAAAGATTTTGAAATTGAATATTCTACAAAATAGTCTAGATTGTTACTTATTCTTGTATTTAGACGTAGTAGCAAGCATTTTTGCATGTGCTAATCTATTTTGTTTGTTATAGGATCCTAATGAAGAGACACCAGAATTTGAAGTACCTTGTACAGACTTTAAATTTAGAGTTCGGGACAACATGTCTGATAGAGAGGTAATGATTACTTAGAAAAAAGGCATTATTTTTACCAAATTAGTTTATGCTTGCTTTATATGAAACTAGGTTTTTGTGATAATTTTATTAAAAAAGAAATTAGGCCATAATAAAAAAATCAGATTCTCATCCAAATTTTTGGAAAATTTGGGGAGGGGGCGAATTTTCTTTTTTCTTTTTTTTCTTAAGAGGAATGTTGCTAAACCACTAGAGGTGTAATGATACGCTTCCTTCACGTTATGATACGTATCGTAAATTTCCTTGACGATACTGTTACATTTGATACGATACGATACACTGTCTATATAATGTAGTTATCAGGACTGATACCCCATATATGTATCTATATATATGAAATATAGTGTTTAACGTTATTATTTGGATTATTTTCATCCCGAGCCATGCTGGTGTCCTTGACCATTGCCATTATTGATTTTTTTCTGCACCTCATTGCAGAGACTTATTTTCACTTTCAATGAGATGGCTAAAATAAGTATTCGGTCCCACATACCCAAACCGAACCGGCAACGATGACAAATGAATCAAACACAAAAAATGGCAAAAACATCGAACATTTTCAGTACTTCGCAGTATCGTTCCACCCATAGAAACTAGACTATACAAACATTCCATGTAATTCCACTTTGCAAGGGAATACAATATACTGTAGCTTTCAACCACTTATACAATATAAAATTTGCACATTATGTAGTAATAGACACGTTGTAAAAAATATCTCTTATTTGTAATGATGTGTATTAATGAAACAATTTATAGTATTCCTATATTTCTTTGTTAGAACACTGTGAAAGATTTTGCACTATACAGTAAACAGTTACTACAAGAGTCAATGAAGTGGGCACCAAGCACAACCAAGTCTCATCTTGCACAGTACCTCCATGAAGTGGAGAACTCCACAGAAGGTCTAAAACAACACAGTGGTGTGGCATTAGCTATGGAGAGTATACATAGTTATGCTGGATACAACAGGACAGCTTCACCTCTTGCTGTAAGATAATTTATATCATTATTAACCGGATTTTCATAGGAAAATTTCGGTTATTAAATTGGTGATGTACGGCGGGCGGGCGGGCGGCCGGACGGGCGGCTGCCAAACAGTGTCCGTGCAATAACTTATGAACTGTTCAACCAAAGCTTTTCAAATTTTAATATGTTGTTACTGATGACAAAATGGAGGTCAAGTTCGATATTGACGATTTTCACTTTCACCATTCAAGAGTTATGGTGCTTGAAAGATGGAAAAATGGCTTTTCCAGTGGTTTCCGTGTGATAACTTATGAACTGTTCAACCAAAGCTTTTCATATTTTAATATGTTGTTACTGATGACAAAATGGAGGTCAAGTTCGATATTGATGATTTTCACTTTCACCGTTCAAGAGTTATGGTTCTTGAAAGATTGAAAAATGGCTTTTCCAGTGGTGTCCGTGTGATAACTTATGAACTGTTCAACCAAAGCTTTTCAAATTTTAATATGTTGTTACTGATGACAAAATGGAGGTCAAGTTCGATATTGACGATTTTCACTTTCACCGTTCAGGAGTTATGGTTCTTGAAAGATTGAAAAATGGCTTTTCCAGTGGTGTCCGTGTGATAACTTATGAACTGTTCAACCAAAGCTTTTCAAATTTTAATATGTTGTTACTGATGACAAAATGGAGGTCAAGTTCGATATTGACGATTTTCACTTTCACCGTTCAGGAGTTATGGTTCTTGAAAGATTGAAAAATGGCTTTCCCAGTGGTGTCCGTGTGATAACTTATGAACTGTTCAACCAAAGCTTTTCAAATTTTAATATGTTGTTACTGATGACAAAATGGAGGTCAAGTTCGATATTGACGATTTTCACTTTCACCGTTCCGATATTGACGATTTTCACTTTCATTGTTCAGGAGTTATGGTTCTAAAAAATTGAAAAAATTGAGTTCAAGTCTCAAAAATTCCAATATTTGTCACTTACTATAAAAAGGAGGTCAAGATTGATTTTTGCCTTTCCATTTCTGAACCCTACAAAACCCTACAAAAATTCATTTATATTTCTTTACTTCATCCTGTTTGGGAATCCAGATTTGCAAACATCATTTGCATGCAGGAAAATCCGGTTTGCTGTCATTCGACAGCCTCTTGTTGATTGATTAGATTAGAGAATTTCATGATGCTATTGATTTATTAATGGGGATTCTGTTTGTCCATCCACATTTACATTTGTTTTTACTGCAACTTATACACCAGTGAATGCAATTGTGTGAAACGTTCAGGGAATCACCACTCTACATAACCATTGTGCACCTTCTATTTTGTTTTTTATCAAAATGATTTTTGGGTTTCCCATAGACAAACATGGACTTATACATTTCTTTACTGTCTCCTGCCGCAACTCGGAGAGGGGATATGGAATTGCTGTTGCCATAGTGGGGCATATAAATTTGTGATGTTTGCTCACAGTACTTGTAGTTTATTTTTATGGTTACAAGTTTATGTGAGATAAAACTTTGTTGTTCATGAATGTTTTTGAATGCTGAATAGCATATTCTTAAACGTGGTCTTACATTGTAAGCCTGAAAGATTTACTTATGTCATATTAAAGTGAATTATTCAGTCTGACAAGATGTTATAATATTTCTGCAGTCCTCCACATTAGAAAGAAGACCTGCCAGTGTTACTAAGGACAGTTCTAGTTTTATGGCCAGTTTGAACCTGAGAAGTCGATATGCTGGGGAGGTAAGTTTATTGACATAAAATGGTTGTCAAAGAAATATAATTTATACTTCCATACATAACATTAAACTTTGTTTATTCTGTGCTTATATTCAGGTGTTATTTTTTCTTCTTCAGTAAGCAGGTTTTTACATGTTTAATATATAATGAGTTGGTTACAGTATTATGCATTGAAGGTAGTTGAATTTTAGATCTTTAGATCTTTAATATACAAGATTTTATCATTTAATGAACAGGTTAAAGTCTTAAATTAAATGTAGAGTTATGGTACCTAACAAAAAATAGAAGTATTCCGAGAAGCTTTTTGCCTCAAATCTGTAGAGCTGAGAATTTAATATTTACAGTTATCAGACAGAAAATGTAACCACCATATATAACAGTGGGCCTTTTATTTAAATCATCATTCCTCTCAAACATATCTAGGGGCCATTTTGAAGGTGAAAGGTTTTTCTCAAGATGTTGTAGCTCTCACTGTAATTTTAAGATTAATCTTAAGGAACATAAGTATAGGACTGTTTCTTTGCTTTAAATTCTATCATGCATATGAGGATTTAGTGTCAATGATTGTCCACTATTTTCTTTCATATTCGTATATAATATGCACAGTGATGACAAAGAATATATATACCTATGTATTAGGAACATGCATAAAAATAGAAAAGAATCTATTACAATTGTTTCTAATCATGTCCGCTACCAGATAACTTCATAAGTTAAGTTGACCTTTATGACGTCACTTACCAGTTTGTGAGGCAAGTGTTTATCCCGGGAACCATCTCACCCTTGCTTATCTCTCTCACATTTAATGGCAATTATGGTCACTATACCATTGCACCATATTTCATTAAGTGAATTAGTACACAAATAATAATTACTTTACTTTATACATGTGTGTTTATTTTGTAGGTATCTGGAATGAAGGCAATCTGTAATGAAGAACAACTTGCCCAGTTGTTGTATGGTGAATTAGAAAAGGCTCTGAAAAAACAAGGTGAAAATATTATCAAAAACCTGTTTTTTCTGCTTATTCCAATATTACAATGGTGACCACCTCTTTTAAAGGATTGGAATTCACAGCAAAAATAAATGGAGATTATCAAAGTTTTTCAATTTTGAAAATTATTTAGTTGAATACTTGTCTTGCATGCCTTTACAACCAGCTGCAGTACAATGATATTGAACAGTTCAACAATAAATTAACATTTAAAAAATGCAAAAATCATCTACTCAAATTTTTTTTTAACACTGCAATTGACTGGTTGAGTTTCAGGAAAGAACCACAATCTATCAGGAGGAAAATTGGCAATCCTTGTCAAATAAGACAACCTCGCCTTGAGTTGGATTCTAATTTGTAATCTCAGTGTTGACACGGTAGTGATAATTAACAGTAACAATAAACTACCTAAATCACTCGGCTGCCAATGCCCCAGTATTATAGAGAGAAAACAGTTAAAGTTACATGTTGCTGTTGTGTTAGATATTAGTATTTTTAATAATTTGCAACAAAAGTAAATGTTTGAATTATGATTTTATTATGACGATTCACAAAGATCTGGAGTAACTTTTCTGAAAACATTTTTATTGCAATGTTGTGTTTAATTGTTGCTTTACTGTTTTTAGATGATGAAGCATGTATACAAGCATTATTTAGAGTGTGTGCCTTCCTTGTCAGCTGTAAAGGTAAGGATACTGTGTAATAGGTCCTGAAGGTATTTACAAGTATTATATAGATTTTAACTTTAGGGAGTCAATTTTTAACCTGCAAAAAGACTAAAAATTCCGTGTTATTTATTGCCAACATTTTATTTATAATTACAGATCTACCTTCACAGTTATGAGTAGATATCTGTCACTAATATTTTTACCTAAACTGAATTAATAGACTGGATAAAAAAAATCTATATGTGGAAGAAAATTTCAGCTGTAAATAAGCCAGGTTTTAAAATAAAATTCAGTTGCATGGAATAGTTTATTATACTGCATTTACAGATTGTCACAGACATTTGTTACATTCCCTATGTTGGACCCCAGTCAGACAGTTTACAACAAAGACAATGGAGGCTGCTGTATCATGTTGGGACTGGTTATTGGCTGCTAGACGGGATCTCAACATTGAGGTAATTTATTAATTTATTTGTATATAAAGAACGTCTATTTACAAAGGAATGGGTGCTCTCAGAGTACATGCATAACTTGTGCATATTAAGTTCATTTCAATGAGAAGGGTTTTTTGACAAACTACTGTAAATTCTAAAATAATTGCATGCGTTGATGGACAATCAACAACAATGCAAAATTTGATCGTACTGTCAGTTAGAAATCAAGATAATTCTGTTTCAAGGATCCACTGTATGATAGATCAGCGGTTTATATTTCTGTTTTATTTTCAGTTTTTCTGTGAGATGTCAGCAGCATGGCAGGTGACTATTGATAAAAAACTTGGAATATTTAGGGAAGACAAAACAGAAATAGACCCTTTGGCTAAAACAGAAAGTTCTGCCTTAGGTCCAAATCCACCCGTTGTTGGACCTCATCAAATTTGGACCCAGGTAAGATAAGAAATGTTTAGAGTACAGATTAAAATTGTCAAGGGGCATTTTAATGAAATGCTTACTGGAATTACAAAAACATGGTAGTTCAAATAACTGAGGATTTATGTTAAAAAATTTATACATGTGATATATCATGGAAGACTCACCATGTTTTGTTCAAATAATCTTAAGTTTTTGGTAAAATTATGAAATGTCCCTCAAATTCTTAAAATTCTTTAACATTGTAACTATGTTATTTTTCAAAATGTCATCCTTGATCATTTTTGATTGATCCCCTTTTGGTTTCACAAGTTTCAGATTTTCAACTGTATCATATTGAAAGACTGCTTTGTAATACCCCGTTATGTTGAATTAAATAATGGTCCTTTCATTCTGAAAATATTTATAATTTTTTCAGTTTCTAGAGGAGAGGATTGAGATATCTAAGTACTGCAGTAATGACCAAGTGAGCATTTTAGCAGGACTTCTAAGTAAGACATTATCCATAAGCATAGGAAAGAATCCACCATCCATTTCAAGACATCTTTCTGTAGTTGGACCAAGAATGAGGTATGTGTATTTAAATGAATTTTCATCAGCCTTATTTTTAAAATGAAATTCAATGCCTTTATTTTTAGCTCGCATGGCCTATAGGCCCTGTGAGGTTATGTCATCACTTTGCATCCATCATGTCTTGATCTCATTGTAAACTAACTAGGCAGGAATGATGTATAGAAAGACCTCTACAAACAATCAACCTTTGGCTCTGGTTGGATGAACAACTTTGTCACCATCTTTTATTTTAATTGGCCAATTTAAAAAATCTTTTCTGAAACTTTGCAGGATTGATGACATCAATACCCTCTACAAACGATCTTGTTTTGGTTGAGATTCATCGACTTATTCAACGACTGTTGCTACTTAAAGTTTCTATGGAAACCATATGGGAAATGACTTTTTTTGTCATTTGCTCAGTAAGTAATAGGCAGATTGTAACCAAGTTAGCAGGAACAATGTATTGAAGGACCTCTACAAAAAATTGACATTTATTCCTGGCTGGATGGACAATATGGTCACCAGAGGCCATCTTTGATTGGCCAATTTGCATAAATCTTTTCTTCTGAAAGTACATTATGAAATGTTTTGAAACTTTGCAGGATTGATGACAGCAATACACTCTACAAACAGTCCACTTTTGGTTGAGATTCATCTGCTCACCTAACAGATCAGGCTGCTCAAAGTTTCCATGGAAACCATACGGGAAATTACTTTTTTGGAATTTGGTCTGGAAATATAGGCAGATTGAAACCGATGTTGGCAGGAATCTCATATGGAAGAACATATGCAAATGATCCACATTTTTTTAAGTCATGGATCAAATGTCAAGGTTACTTTGACATTTTGCATTTCTTTAACAGCCTTGTGGATACAACAGCCAGTTGAGCCATATGGGCTCAGGTGAGTCTCTAATTCTTTTAGGTATCAAATATAGAAATGATGAAAGTGTTTTTCTTTTACAGGTTATTATGCATGGGACTTTCTTTACTACAAGGAGACACATTATCTAACACTACCAGTAAAACTGTCCTTAGGGAGAGAGTATATGCCACAGCTCTGGATTATTTCGCGTAAGTCATGAATGAGAAATAGGTTGTATTTGTAAAAGTATAAGTGTTGGTAAAAACCTAATGAAAAAAGAATTTTTATGCCCGCCATGAATGTGGCTGGGGCATATAGATTTACCCTTGTCTCTCCATAAGTATGTATGTCCTGATTTGGTTAAGTTTTGCGTTTAGCTCCATTTCTCAGAAACCTATTGCAACATATCAATGATATTTCACCACTACAGCCCTCTTGTATAGTACAACATAATTCAGCAGCACTTGGGTCGCTATGACCTACATTTCATGCTTCAGTGACTTTAGTTAAGTTTTGCGTTAATGTTCATTTCCCAGAAACCTATAGTAATATATCAATGATATTTCACCACTACAGTCCTCTTGTATAGTACAACATAATTCAGCAGCACTTGGGTCACTATGACCTACATTTCATGCTTCAGTGACTTGGTTAAGTTTTGCGTTAAGGTTCATTTGTCAGAAAGCTTTAGTAATATATCAATAATATTTCACCATTACAGTCCTCTTGTATAGTACAACGGAGTTCAGCAACACTTGGGTCGCTGTGACCTACATTTCATGCTTCAGTGACTTTGGTTAAGTTTTGCATTAAGGTTCATTTCTCAGAATCTTATAGTAATATATCAATGATATTTCACCACTACAGTCCTCTTATATAGTGCAACACAGTTCAGCAACACTTCGGTCACAATGACCTATATTTCATGCTTCAGTTGCTTCAGTGACTTTAGTTTTGCGTTTAGGGTCATTTCTCAGAAACCTATAGTAACATATCAATGATGTTTCACCACTACAGGCCTCTTGTATAGTACAATGCAGTTCAGCAACACTTGGGTCAATATGACCTACATTCCTGCTTCAGTGACTTTGGTTTAATTTTACTACATTAGGGTCGATTAATCAGAATCTTATGGTAATATATCAATGACTTTTCACCACTACAGTCCTTTTGTATAGTACCATGCAATTTATCAATATTTGGGTCACATTGACCTACATTTCATGGTCGAATGACTTTGCCTAAGGTTTATGTTTAGGTCCATTTCTTTCTTATTTAGGTCAATATTACAAAACCTATATTGTTTTAGGGTGGGGCATCCGTGTCTTATATACACATTTTCTAGTTTTATATTGATTTATCCAAACATTTTTTCAAAAAAATTTAAAACAGGTCTCAGTGGTCACATATTTGAAATAATTAATAAGTTATTGTAAAATGTGGAATATTAGAAATGAAAGGAGATATTGGCTGAATGTTTATGAGAAAACAGCCCTGATACAGCCTTCAACAAGAACAAAAAGAGTTTTTTTTAAACCATCAATACTGGGAATATGGTCACACTGCGCAACCAAGCTGGTAATGACCCAATATTAAAAATTGAAGAAATTAGATCATAACTACAAAATGTTTAAAACAAAAACTCCAGAAAACATAAACAATACAAAGAAAATACTACCACTGAAAAATGTTCTTAACTTGGGACAGGCATTTAAAATGTGACAGGGTATTTATTAGAAAGTATTTTAGTTGAAATCTAGCTGAAGGTGAGAGGTGTAATATACTGTGCTCACGGTAGAATGTTTATGAAAGTGAGGCCTTTTTTGGGGAGTCTTCAACAAACCATGCCTGGAATAAAATATTTGTAAAGAAATCAAAACCTTATGTTTTATATTTACATTGTATTTTAGGAGACGGCCTATATTCCCAGTCCATAAAGGTTCAGATTTGAGGGAAGATATCATAACTTTGATAAAATTCTTTAATTTGATGCACCAAGATAAGAAGTACTTACAACAGAGTGTTCTTCCGTTTCAAGGTAAAGATTAAATATTTCTCACATCTTAGACATACCATTGTAGAAAATACGCAGTGACAGATTATACGCATACCTTTTCAAGCTCTAAAATCGAAGAAAAAAGCTTTGTTCTACTATATTTTACGCAAGGACATTCTGGCAATGAAGTCCAAGTTGCTGTCCTCAAGAGATCCATGTTTTTCGTTATTTTCAGAACTGAAACGTCTTTTTATTTTTCATCAAGTCTTTCGATTATGTTTTTATGCAAATAAAATAAGATAGTTTAAAAAAAGCCAAAATTTTAAGACAAAATGATGACTTCTTGATTACTGAAATTAACTACGGGTTGTTAATTTCAAAACCAAATTTGGAATGACTTGTTTGTTTGTGCAATGATTTAAAATTTCATGAAACAATTTAAACTCGTTTTGTCTAATGAAATTCATGAATTACATTAATTTTATTTTTATTGCCGATAATTGTGTCAATCATTTATAGTGTCGATTACACAATGTCTCTACCTTGATCTGATCCTGGAGTAGTTGTGAATAAAAACAAAATATGACCTAGGGAACCAGACAACAATACAAACAAAAAAGGCGTTTGAAAAAAGAATCAAATGGGGAAAACCTTTTCATTGTCTTAACGCTCTTTTCACAATGTTATTAGGGGTAGTGATTTTTATCTCAGGTATTGGTTTCGTTCTATATGTATCCAACATGGCCATATAATGTCAACCGATCGTATGTTAGAAGTTGTTACCTTGAACTGACGTCAATAAGTCGCTAGAAAAAATTTCCTTGGTACTATATAATACACACCCCTTTCTCAGATTTAAAGTACCTATTATATATAACTGAATATGGTATATGCACTGAATCTCTAATGTGGAAGTGTTTAGTTCATAGGAAACAGGATACTTTTTTTAATTGTGTAAATGTTGCCAGAAGGTATTGTCATAGTATTTTTATTGTATTTGTTTTGTCTGTTCATATGCATGTATCTGGGA
Source organism: Mytilisepta virgata (assembly GCA_028015205.1). Taxonomy (NCBI): domain Eukaryota; kingdom Metazoa; phylum Mollusca; class Bivalvia; order Mytilida; family Mytilidae; genus Mytilisepta; species Mytilisepta virgata. The sequence continues at coordinate 15,851,396 of CM051520.1, read as the reverse complement.
AGCCTTTATGTATCCTCATAAAGAAGATGGTATGATTTCAGCCATTATTTAATCTCATCTGACATGAAAAATTCATATCAAAGATTCAGATTCGAATTTATATCATTTTTATCGCATCTATTAAGAGAAGTTTCTTGTTGAAAACAAAACATATTCCTTAAAATGCAACATTTTCAGAGTACTTAATTATAGCTGAGAGAAAGTTTTCATTAATTTCTGATTCCAAATCATACCATGCCCTTTTACTTTCCCCTTGTTTTGTGACATTGTCATTTTCTTTAATTATAAGCCAGAAAAAGATATAAATGATAATTTTTTTAACACATGATACAGTTATACTATAACATGTAAATTTTATTCAACAGCCACTCCAGAGACTCCAGAGGTCCAGCATTCTCTAGGTTTATCTATGTCTGGATTGATAACTCCAGAGAACATAGCCAAGTCCAAATGGATGGTACCACTAAATGCAAGTGTAGGAACACATTCAAAAAGATCAGCAAGTATGTGTAGTACATGTATATGCAATCTAATACTGTTTATATGCAGTAGTATCAAATTATTTTTGTCTTACTATTAAATGTAGTGGCTAATTAATGTAAAATTGCACCTTGAAATCTTTTTATGCACCAGCATTAGGTTTTACTTTTTTTATTTAGAACTTTTTTTAAGTCAAAGAAAATAAAAGTGAGATTTTAAACTTTTATTTCTTGTACTTCATAAGACACACTTCTCTGTGTCAAAACAATTTATTGTTTCATTAACATACTTTGTATTCATTAGTATTTCATTGAATACCATTTGTTCTTGTTTTCATGGACAAAACATTTAAGTATGACAGAAGCATATTTTATAATGCTTAATTAGTAAAGGAAATTTGTCTCCTCAAAACAACACTACTACAAAAGAATGAATGAATCTGTGATAACAGAATAACATAAGTTCCATATTTATTACATTTCATTCATCAGTTTGGTCATATCTGCTATAGATTAGGTTTAAGATATGGAAATTTTCTTTTTATTTTAAAAAAAATATATTTAAGTCACTCACATTAATGCTTTTTTTTCATTTTTCACCAGTGCTAGGTTTTGATATAAACTGCAAATTTCAGGTCATAAATATCTAAAGTATGTAATTAGTTTTTGGAAAGAATGTAAAGTTTTGGAAATTTTCATCAATGAAGTATTGTAAAGGCTCATCAGAAATTAATTATTACAGCAACATACGCAAAAAGCAAATGCAAATAATTTTGAAAAGTCTGTCATATTTTATTGAAAGAAATCTAAAAATGTCGTTATGGTCCTAAAACCACTATGCCTACTGGTACATATGTATATAAAGCATGCATGAGATCGTATACCCTAGATACCATTTGTTTGTATTTTATATAATTTCTGTGGTTTTCATAGGCATTAGTAGTTTTCACCGTCTAAGTATAGGCAGTGGTCGTCGGCTAAGTGTTGGTAGTAGTCACCGTCAAAGTTTAGGTATCGGACAAACATATCCGCCTGAGGGCAAGTATTTTTGCATCTCATAGATGTTTGCATTAGACTAATATTTTGAAAACATACATGAAGTTTAAATATATTGGCTGTTAGTTACATATATTGTATATGTTGTATTTCATGTGGTTTTTACCATTTATATTTCAGTAGTGTCATTTTTGTCGAATGGAAATTTGCTTTAAATGTATGCGACTGTAATTTTTTGCTTTTTTTATTTGAATATTTTCGAATTGAAGGTTAGGATAATCATTGCATGCTTAAGCATATTCAAATCATTGCTATATATGTTGAGGCCTGTTTTTAGATAAATGGAATAGGACACAAATTGTAAGTTGTGGTGTTAAGGAAATTGATGCAAACACAAAAAGGGTACATAAAGTTTTTGTCAAAAGCAAATGTGAACCAAAAATTAATCTAACCCTAAAACATAATAAAGGAAAATAACTAGATAATCCTATGCTAATGAAATTTTGCACAGTAGTCTGTATTGGAATTAAATGACAATCAGTAACATGTTTCAGTACAGACTGATTTGCCTAATACCAAGGGTTATTATAAGGCAAGAATGTTTTATTGCCTTTATAGAAAATATCTTTTGTACTCAAAACTTTTATACAGCTTGCATGAAATTTGATAAATACATGTATGTTGTACATCTATACGCATGGAGAAATGATAAATTATGTCTGTACCAATTAGATGTACCTATTCATAAAATTATGTTATTGGTAATTGATGGTCTGGGAAAAATTCATCACATTGCTGAAATTTCTCAATTTCATTCATTAAAAATGTTAGCTGTTGTAATGCTGTTTTTCTTTGTTGATTTTTGAGATGACATGAATTGGGATCTATTAGGTTTAAATATACCATGTAAAATTTTGTTTCTGACACGGTGAACCAAAGAATACCTGATATTCAGTTTTGAAAGAAAACAGTTTTTAAATTTTAAATTATTTCTTTATTTCATATTTTTTTAGTTTATTTCATTTTTGAATATTTCTTTACTTGTTACCTGGATTTTTTTTCTTTTTTGTAATGAGATTTTGGTGATGTTGCATGTCTATTAGTCATGTGTTTTATCAGCAGGCATGTTTGTAGAGATTTTTTAAAAAATATTCTGATAATTCTTTTAATTGTAGCAGTGTTAATGAGCTATTGCCATCACTTGTGTGTCCGTCATCCGTCGTCGTCGTCTGCCCTTGTCGTAAACTTCCCTTTAAAGATCTTCTCCTCTGAAACCACTGGGCCAATTGGAACAAAACTTGGCAGCAATGCTCCATAGGTGGTCCTCTTTCAGAATTATATCTGATGACCCCGGCCTTGACTGCAATATTCCATGCTGCCATTCATAGTCCAGGTGAGTGATACAGGCTCTTGGGAGCCTCTAGTTTAAAACTGCAATAAGTAAACTATTATGTAATATCTTTTTTGATAGCCTACTTTTGTATGTTGTCACAGTTGCAACAGAGAGGCATGAGTTTAGTCTGTTTTAAATTTCTATTAAATGCTTCTTTCATGTTAATCGACTGTATACACCCTAATCAACAGAGGTGCTATATACCTGAAGGATCAAATGTTTCGTAGACATTTAAATATCATGGCTCAAGCTACTGACGAATTATAGGAAGAAGTGACTTTACTCTCCAAAGCTGACAAGGAGAAGTGGAAAGAGATAAGGGAGAACTCATTACTCATAATTTTGAAAAGAGCATATCATTCAAACAAGACAAGTGAGTTCTTTGCACGAATCACCCTCTAGCATGAGCCATGAGTGTATGACTTATGAATTGTTGAAAGCTGTTTAAAAAGTTCAGGATTTTCTAAATATTTTTACTTGCAGGTCGACCTGAGCTTTACCATGCCTTGGCCCTAAATAGAATTGCAGATTGTTCCTTAAGCAAAACCCATAATCGTATGTTCACATTTACTTCTGGCATTCTTTTGACTGAAATCCCTAATTTAGTATAGGTTTGAATTGCATTATAAACCCATATTTATGTGAAACACAACGTTATAATATTGGGAAATTTCAAACCTTTCAGTTTCATATATGCATGATCGATACTAACATTTTCATAACACGTTGCTTCTTATCGGGACTACAGGTGTATATATATATATATTTGAGCAAAATATAAATGTGGTACATGATGATTTAGGAGTCAGACTCACCCTTTTATCAACTGACTTATTGGAGGGCTAAATTAAAGCAAGTAGCTTCAAATAATGGTGAAAGATAACCTGAAGTCTGACCAATCATTTCTTGTTGTCCCTAAATTGCTCATTCCCATAGAATGGAAATCCCTGTAAGATTCTTTGCAAAGTTTGGAAATTTTGCCCTGAAAAAAACCTTGACTATATTTGAAATGTTACCTGTATGATCACAAATTTTCAGGTTTTACTACAGGATTTATAATCAAAAGGTTATATTGAGGGGTAGGAGGGATTCATTATTATTTTAACATTATTTCTTTGTCCATAGCAATTCAGATCAGAAAAATAAATGAAAAAAAATACATTTTGTTATCATAAGTCAGTTTTCATCATACTCTCATTCATTATTAAAAAAAGTCTTAATGCAAAAAAAACCCCAAAAAAACCAAAAAACCTTAAAAATCTATGTATCTACTCTGCTACTGCTTGCCTGTCTGAAGAAGGTCAGTTCACAAGATTGCGATTTTTTCTGCCAAAAATCATTTATTCATTTCTCAATACATGTACTGCTGCTTCTTTAGCAAAATTGATTTTAATATGATACCCACTAGGAATTTATATGTGACATGATCTCATCAAAGATAGTTTCCCTAGCTGTGAAATTTATTGGGAAAATTTACTGTGATATTTTCTAATGATCGTCAGTCTCAACCATCATAGTAATTATTGCTTATATATTTATTTCAAACAAAATGCTTGAATTTAGACAGAACTTAATGAATTTACATTAACTATTTATAATACAAGAATTTATTATAATATTTTGTTATATCATATCTATAAACTTTATGCCTATGTATAAAGAATATGTGTATATTTCATTATAATTAATGGCTAGTGTAAAACATTGTGTATGATAAGTAAAAATTTGTTTCATTGGATTTTCTTGTGATATTGAAATATCATTTATTTCAGCACATTTCCAATATATTTTATCCATTAAGCTCCTAGCTGACAACTTCTGTAATCATATAAAAACATTTTTGACAGGATATCAATGTAACATCAGTATTCTTTCCTTATATTGTGTTTATTAAAGTAAAAAATATAAATATATAATATATCACCTCATATCTTCATTTTTAGCTCACCTGACCTGAAGGGTCTTAAACTACTCACTCAGTAAGAACCAAGCTGTAATTGAATGGTCATTAGGTGGTGCTCTTTCAAAATTGTGTCTGATGGTGGCGACCTAGACCAAGATGGTTGCCACAGCCGAACTGAGATTAATATAGGACCCTAAGGGAAATTCAAATAAAAATCTTCTTGTCTGAAACTGCTTGCTGAATCAGAACTGAACTGTGGTTGAATGGTCATTAAATTGCCCTCTTGCAAAATTGTGTCCTATGGTCTCAACCTCCGACCAAGATGGCCACCATAGCCGAACTTAGTTTAACATAGAACCTTAAGGGAAATTTACATTAAATATCTTCTCTGAAACTACTTGGTCAAGTAGAACCAAATGTGATTAAATGGTCATTGAGTGGTCACCTTTTCAAATTGTGTTCCATGGTCCCAACCTCTGACCAAGATGGCCACCACATATTTTAGTTTAACATAGGACCTTTTGGGAAATTTACATAAAAATCTTCTGTGGTTAAATGAACATTAGGTGGTACTCTTTCAAAATTGTGTCTGATGGTCCCAATGTCTGACCAAGATGACTATCACAGCTTAACCCCAAGGACCTTAAGGGAAATTTACATCAAAATTGCTCAATTAGAAACAAACTTTGATGGAATCGCCATTGCATTGTCTTCTTCCAAAATTGTGTCGAGCTTTCCTCTCTTTGACCAAGATGGCCACCACATCTGATCTTAGTTATACATGGGACCCTATAAGAAATTCACAAAAAAATGTTTTGGTCTGGAATAAGTTTGTCAATTAGAACCAAACTTTGATGGACAAGTCATTTGATGGTCCTATTCATAAATTTTGTCCGGCAATCCTGCCCTTTGATCAAAATGACCCTATTTTATCATAAGATTGTATATACTGGTAATTTGTTGTCTACAATTCATATTTAAATCTCCTGCTCTGAAACCACTGGGTCAATTGAAACCAAATTTGGTGAAATGGTTCCTTTCCAAAATATGTGTCCAGCAGACCCAACATGGCCACTTTTACTAAAAAATAGAAAAGTAATGCTTCTTTCAGATGTCCCAAATTTCCCAAAGCAAGCTGCTGTACAGCACAAAAAGGGTATAGTTTACATTGTCAGAGCCACAGATTTTTCTGTACTTTAACATTTAAACCTGTGGGAACTGGTCGCTATATGTAATAGGCAATGCACTATCAGGTGAGCGATACAGGCTCCTGGGAGCCTCTGCTTTATTTTTCAATTTATTACTTGAATGTCAGTCATTGAAAGCTCAAAATTATGATATCATCAAGAAGATTAAAGTTCAATTTGTAAAATCTGTATTGAATGTATGTTGACTTATTTCCCTTTAACCAGGTTGTCAATGAAAGATAACTCCTTTAAGGAGAGAATATTATTACTTAAACATAAAATCTCAATTAAAGGGAGATAACTAGACATGTTCATAAAGATCAGTTTATTCATATTCTTTCCATTTCTACTCCCCCCATACAGTTCAGACTGTTCCTTTATTGAATGATATTATGTTTACAGCCAACCTGTTAACTGTACCTAGTGTTAGGTCAGATGTCAGTGAGTAAATCAGGAATGCAGTACATAGGCACCATTGGTTCTTTTTATTATTAAAACTTCTTTTTCCAAGATGTATACCAAAATTTCAGGCCATTGTCATAATATTTATTTTAAAAAACGGTGGAAATATAACAAATACAGAAATTTAATGTATTAAACAATATGTTTTTTTTTGGAGGTGTGAAAATTTAAAAGTAATTTATTTACAATTGAGCCAATAACCAACGATTGACTCTTGGTTACACAAAGTAAATGACTAGCAAAAAATAATTTGAGGGAATTTCAAAATTTCAGAACTAGATTCAGTGCAAAATTTTATATTTCTGTTAACATTTGGATTTTAGATATTAGGAGTTTTAAGTTAAAAAATTTTTTGTTAACAAGAGTAAACTGTTTGTAAAGCACTTTTACTACAATTATAAAAATATTACAGGAAAAGCTTAAATTATTGGCCTGAAATTTTCTTAACTTTCAGTTTCATCCTGGGTTGCTTAAAATTTTGTTTAAGGACAGATTAGGTTTTATGTAGGTTGAGTGATTGTAGAATAGTAATTTGAAGATTATGTTTACACAACAAATAAATTGTAATAGCTATTTTTTAAAATTCATCTCTGTTCTTGTGAACCTGACACTATAATTTTAACAGAGTTATTTCCCCTTCTTGTTTACAAAAAAAGTCAGAGCAGATCTGCAGATAATTCTTTTGCAGTTTAATTACAAGTATGTTGGAAGCAAAAATGTCTTGATTTTTTTCAAAATTCGTTATAAACTTGTAATTACATAATTTGCTTCTGCGATTCATACTAGATGTGTTTCGGTCAAGGCTTTTACACCATAATAAAACTACTATAATAAAGCCTTCATTTCTTAAATATTTTGAACTTGTTAACAGAGATTAAAAATTGCCTATCCTTGACTTTTCATTCAAACATGCCTATATGCCTGTCTATTAAGAGGAGCAATTACATTTAAGTTATAGTTATATTGTGGGTTTTATGAAACAGAAAAGGAATTTTGGAAAGAGCTATTGTTTCAGTTTTCATTTTTTGTAGTCCATGTGTATGTAATATTTCAGAATAGAGTGATGGAGGTGTCCAGAATTGTCATAAAGGAGATAGCATACACAAAAATATTTTTTTTTATTTTCACAAGGAATTTATTTTCATTGCTGCTTAATATTAGAATTATATTAAGGATTAATTGTAGACAATTTGTGAAAATCTTTTTTGTTACAATGTTTTTTTCATATGATTTAACAAAAATTAGTAATAAGGTATAAAAAACAGATATGGGGTTAATGTACTAACTCATGAAATACTTGGACAAAATATAGAACATGAGAAGCAGGCTCATGCAGCAATGAAACACAATATCAAACATGAGAAGCTGACTCATGCGGTAATGAAACAATATAAAACATGAGAAGCTGACTCGTGCAGTAATGAAACACAATATAAAACATGAGAAGCTGGCTCATGCAGTAATGAAACAATAAAAAACATGAGAAGCTGGCTCATGCAGTAATGAAACACAATATAAAACACAAGAAACTAACCTGTGAAATATTGGAAAACATAAAACAAAAAGCAACTGAACATTTCTTTTATTGCTGTTCTTCATCTTAAAAGTCCCTATAAGACATTTATGCACTTTACAGTCAGATCAATAGACAGCCTCTAGAGTTGACTTAGTTCTTTTTACTTGCCATTTACTGATAACCATGCTTAAAACCATTGAAAAGATTTTAAGTAGAATCAGCATATCTTTTCTTCAAACAATACAACTTGCTTGAATTCCTGTGGAAGCTTTGGGTTCTTTTTAAAAAACTGAAATATAATAGTTCTTCAAATAACTTGGGATGCATGGTAGTTGCATGGGGTTTTAAGGTGGCTTCTCATCTTGCTTGTATTTGTTAGCATATTTTATTGAGAGTGATAGTGAAACATTTCTGTTGGACTACAAATGAAAAAAATGTTTACATTGGCATGGGACAAAAGTTTTATTGCTCTAGAAAGATTTATTAAATCTTTTTATTTGTAAAATAGGTTAAGATAAATAAATAAGATAGTAATATTAAGATAAAAGTTGACCATTTTCACTTGACTTATTTACATTTTTTGTCAGACAAATTGTGTTAAATATCTTTAATAAATGAATTTCAATAAATTGATAGAATATGAAAAATTAGATAAAAAACAATTTCCATTTTCATTCACTTTTATCAGATTTTTAATTTGCATATTTATAAGATACCATGGACTAGTTTTTGACATTTTGAGATATATCAGTCAGCACAAACTATTGTAGATATATTGTGTTGCATGCACATCTATATTAAAAGATATATTAGTAATTTAATACTTTTTTATCTACTTTCAAAGGTGGAGCCAGAAAGACACAAACTACTAGTACGGGATATGTTAAAGAATATTTGAGGAAGAGAAATCTTATTTTGACATTTGTGGCCAGTATGATAAAATCTATGATTACGTGGCATAATCCACTGGATAATCCAGAAAGAAAATTCCCTGATGATGATAAAGTGACATTATGGTTGAATCAACCAATCACAGAGAAAACATGGAGAGAAAATGTTCGGTTGTCTTGGGAAATGTCACCAATACTGGCAGTTTATTTACCACTGAGGTAAGAGTTTTAGTAAATATCTTCAATTGTAATGTTGATAATTAGTTGATTTTCTGTGGTTTCTGCCATCAACTTTTTCATGAGTTAAATCTTTGTGTTAAGTTAAATATAGTTTTTATTGGACCAAATTCAGTGTTATTAAACATAAACAAAGGAAGTTAGTAAATTTGAACTAGACCAGTCAGACCAGTATTATTAACAACAATTACCTTTACAAAAATAAAACAGATTTTACTAGTCTAGGGATTAAGGGTATTGGTTTAAGGCACAGATACTCTGTAGTCTATTAAATCTTCAATTTTTTAGATTTGCTAATTCTGAAATGGTAAGGAGAGAAGTAAGAAGATTAGTACGTCTACAACCTGTTGCTGTCAGCCATATTCCAGAGGCGGTACATTTCCTTGTCACACCACAGAGTTTAGAGGCAGAAGCTCCAGAGGTACAAAATCATTAAATTTCAATAAAGTGCATATTATCTTCCATGTTTGATTATAATAGTTATAAGTACAAGAAAAAAAAAATCAGGTCAATTGACAAAATTATTATTTTAATGACAGAATAATTGACTCTGATTTCTCATTCTCTGATTTATTTTCTACTGTTTTTTGCCTCTTATGTGTGAATATTTTTCCAAGAAATCTTGACATTGGCTCTTGCATTTTAAATGGCAGTCACATTAACTTTTTATTTAAAACAGTAAATCTCAGAAAAATTTTAAACCAGAAAATCCAACTTGGTCCATTGGTAGCATTTGCTTATAAATGAAACATGATATTTTTGCATCCCATTTTAAGTTGTTTGAATCTGAACAATGCAAAGTTTAGATTGATAGTATTTTAAATCAGAAGTACATGTCATATCAACATGAAACTTTATCACTAAATTCCTTAAGATGAGGTCTGTTCAATAGTTGGGTCAGAAGGGTGGTGTGACCTCGATGTCATGGTTGACTCATCATGATTTAAGTGTTTGTTTGGAAGCATGGCACAGTGTCCATTGGACACAAATATTATTGTTTTTATATAATTTCAGGTGACTCATATATTGACCTGGTGTAAAGTATCTCCTGTTGTAGCCTTGTCATATTTCTCACGAAAGTATCCACCACACCCTTTAACAGCTCAGTATGCAGTGAGAGCACTCAGATCTCATGAACCAGTAAGTATTTTTCAGATGGATTTCTCATGACAGAGTCAACAACATTCCTGTAAAGTAATGCTGAAATCTTTTCCTACATTTATAAAGTACGAAAGATGTATAAATATTCCATTGGTGTGAACAATTCTACATCTCTTGACCTTATTTCAAGGACTCATACATCTCTTGACTATTTCAAGGACTCATAAAAGAACCTATTATTGTTTGTCTTGTTACATATATATCTCTGCACTTCCCATTTTTGACCTTGAGAATTTCAACCATGCAAATTTAACCTTTTAGTCTGTACTTCGTTTTTGATTGGCCAAAATTCTTCTTTATATTCATCATCATTACAGAAGTACTGAAGGAAAAAACAGTTTCATTTGATTTGTGAAAATAAAGGAATTTGAATAAAATGAAAGCTCTATAAATTTGTTGAAGAAAAATGGAATATATGAAATATTACCTTGAATCAAACAGAAGCTAGTGTATTTTGAAAAATATCCAGGCTTATGGATCTTGTGAAAAATGTTCAATGATCAAAGAATGCTTCATTTTCCCCAGAAATTTATCGAATGGTTGCTCCCTTAGTTGGTGTAAGGGTTACATGGTTTTAATTCAAAGCATTTTGATAATTCTCAATAAAATGGTATTAAAAAGTAATTCTTACAAGAAATTTTAAAATGTTTATTTTCATCAAATTACACAAAGATACATTTAACTCACTTCTTTTCCTTTATTTCAGGAAGCTTTATTGTTCTATATTCCACAGCTTGTACAGGCTTTAAGATATGATACTGTAAGTATTTGTATTGTTTCATACCAAATGTCCAGTTAAAAAAAGTGTGTAATTACAATTTGTCATAATTGTGATGTTAGATGGAATCAGTCTCGCATATAATCCTGTGGGATTTTGTCTTATGTATAATCCTGAAGAATGTTGTCTCTCCTATAATCCTGAAGGATGTTGTCTCATGTATAATCTTGTGTGATATTGTCTAATGTATAATCTTCTGTGATATTGTCTCATGTATAATCCTGTGTGATATTGTCTCATGTATAATCTTGTGTGATATTGTCTCATGTATTATCCTGTGGGATCTTGTCTCTTTTATGCTTACTCATATCTTTACATTTTTATAACCCCCGCTTAGGAAAGTTAGAGATATATAGTGTTGGGGGATTCTATTTTTCCCTCCGTCCAACAAGTGTACATTGCCATTGTGGACCACTTATTTAATTTTGATCAGACATGGATTTTGCCATTTCTTCACAATATGGTAATATAAGGGGGTAGGCATGCCACGTCCACATCTCCTCCTAAACCAGTGAATGGATTTCTGTGAAACATTAATGGAATCTTCAGTGTACATTGCCAATTTGTTTTTTAATCAAAATGATTTTTGGTGTTCACATAGAAAAACATGGACTGATTTTATTGTAGCCATAGTGGGGGATATACATTTGTGAGCTTTGCTCATGTTACTTCTAGTCATATCGAACATTTTATTTATATTTTATGTTCGATGCTTGGTTAATTGTCATTATGCTATTTTTTGTGAAATGGGGTTCAGCTATCCAATTTGTTTTTATATTCCATTGCCTTGTGAAACCACAAATATTCAGGATAATGTATGGCCAATGTATATGTATATGTTTTCAAGAAAACTTTTGGATGTATATAAGTATTGATTTTTTCACAGATAATTTCTTTTTGTTGTTAATAAAACAGTAATTTAATATTTCATTTTTTATAGATGGGTTATGTGACAGACTTTATATTGTGGGCTGCCAAAAAATCCCAGTTATTAGCACATCAGTTACTGTGGAATATGCAGACCAATAAGTTTACTGACGAAGATTCTACTATAAAAGATAGTAAGTTTAAGAGAAAAAAAAAATGCCTTTAACAGTACAATGGAAACATCACTTTGCGTCCGTCGTCTGTCCGTTAACTGTTCACGTTTTAATATTCTCTTCTGAAACCACTAGGCCAAATGAAATTAAATTTGGCAGGAAGCATCTATGTAAGGTCCTTAATAAAGTTTGCTCATTTCGTCCCGATCAGACAACAAACATGGCCACCATGGGCAATTGTTGATTTTGATTAGCTGAGTTTTCAAAAATCTTCTTCTCTGAAACTGCTAGGCCAAATAGAACAAAACTTGACAGAAGCATATATGGGAGGTCCTTTATAAAGTTTCCTCATTTCGTCCCAATATGAGTACAAATTTGGCCACTATGGGCATTTCTTGTTTCTGATTGGCTGATATAAAAAAATCTCCTCTGAAATTGCTCGGCCAAATGGAACTAAACTTGACAGGAAGCAAACATGAGAGGTTATTTACAATGTTTCCTCATTTCATCCCGATCGGGCAACAAACATGGCCATCATGGGCAATTCTTGTTTCTCATTGGTTGATTAAAAAATTATTTTTTTCTGGAACTGCTTGGCCAAATGGAATGAAACCTGACAGGAAGCATCAATGGGAGGTTCTGTACAAAGTCTCCTCATTTTGTCCCGATCGGACTACAAATATGGCCAGTTATTGGCTGATATAAAAAAATCTTCTCTGAAATCACTGGACCAAATGGAAAGAAACTTAACAAGAAGCATACATGGGAGGTCCTTGATAAAATTTCCTCATTTCATCCCAATTGGACTACAAATATGGACGCCATGGCCAGTTCTTTTTTTTTGATTGGCTGATATAAACCAATCTCCTCTGAAGTCGCTTGGCCAAATGGAACGAAAGTTGACAGGAAACATTTATGGCAGGTTTTTTACAAAGTTTCCTCAGTTTGTCCCGATCGGGCAACAAACATGGCCACAATGGGCAATTCTTGATTCTGCCAGGTGAGCGATACAGGCTCAGCCCTCTGAGCCTCTAGTTTAACATAGATACATTTGCAGTACCTGATATACAGGTACTTTTCTTGTTCTTATTATAGAAATATGGTCCTATTTGACCATGCGTTAATTTCAGATTCAAACGATAAAATTATCCCATGTAATTTATTTTTTCAGGTCAGATTGGAGATTTATTGGATACTTTAATGGAGAGTATAAAGAAATCATTATCAGGACCAGCATTAGAGTTTTATAAGAGAGAATTTGAATTTTTTGATGAAATAACATCTATATCTGGTAAAATCAGGTAATCAATTTTATATGATTCTTGGTGCATTTACTTCTTTTCTCACCATTAAAAAGGGTGTTGTATTACATCTATTTTGAATATATTATTCAGTTATTATGAAATTTTGCTACTGATAACTAAAGTAGTTACATGTATGTACATTTAAACTTGGTTAGCAGTAAGTGTTTTTTCATTGACTTCTGTCAGTTTTTAGCTCACCTGACCCGAAGGGTCATGTGAGCTATTGTCATCACTTCGCGTCCGTCGTCGTCGTCCACAATCCACATTTAATCTTCTCCTCAGAAACCACTGGGCCAATTGGGATCAAACTTTGGTGGAATGGTCTTTGGGTGGTCCCCTTCAAAAATATGTCCCTGACTTTCGACCATGATGGCATCCAAGCTAAAAAATAGGGGGTCAAAATTTTAAAAATCTTCTCCTCTGAAGCTACTATTCCAATTTCAGCTGAAATGATCCTTGGGTAGTCCCCTTTCAAAAATGTGTATGATGGTCCTGCCCTCTGACCAAGATGGCTGCCACAGCAGAACCTATTTTAACATATGACCCAATGGGAAATTCACATTAAAATCTTCTTGTCTGAAACCACTTGCCCAATTAGAACCAAACTGTGGTGGAATGGTCATAAGGTGGTCCTCTTTCAAAAGTATGTCTGATGGTCCAAGATGGCACCACAGTAAACTTAGTATAACATAGGACCTTATGGGAAATTTACATCAAAATCTTCCTGTTTGAAAGCAGTTGCCCAAATAGGAGTGTAAAAATGGGTATTTCATTAAGAAAATATTTGTTCATTTGACCCTAATTTTGCATCTTAAATGTTCGTTTGCGTGGACTGTTAGTGGTCACACAATAAATCTCAAATGTTTATTTTTCTTTTAATTTTAAGATTCCAAATTGACTACGTCAAATTATTATCATGATATTGTAATTGAATGCTTCTTTCAGATGTCCCAAATTTCCCAAAGCAAACTGCTGTACAGCACAAGAAGTGCTATAGTTTACATTGAAATAGCCACAGACTTTTCTGTCCTTTAACATTTAACCCAGTGGGAACTTGTCATTATATGTAATAGGCAATGCACTATCAGGTGAGCGATACAGGCTCCTGGGAGCCTCTGCTTTTTAGCTCACCTGGCCTAAAAGGCCATGTGAGCTATTCTCATCACTTCGCGTCCGTCGTCGTCTGTTGTCGTTAACAATTTTTCAAACATCTTCTCCTCTGAAACTACTGAATGGATTTGGATAAAACTTAGCATGATTGTTCCTTAGGGTATCCTGCACAAAGTTTATGCTTCGATTTTTGATCCGTCGAAAAACATGGCCACTGTTACTAAAAATAGAACATAGGGGTCAAACAACAGTTTTTCGCAAATATCTCAAAAATCATTAGTTTACGGCAAATTCTGGCAGGTTGAAAGTGTTCAGCATGATGAGAGCGACCTGTGTGCTGATTTTCGTGAAAATCTGTCAACTGATGTTGTAGTTATTGCCCTTTTTTGACATTTTTGGCTTTTTTTTATGTTATTATTTCAAAAATCTTCTCTGAAACTACTATTCAAAATCAAATGAAACTTGGTAAGATTGTTCCTTAGGGTATCCTGCAAAAAGTTAATGCTTGGATTTTTGATTGGTCGAAAAACATGTCCGTCTTACTAAAAATAGAACATAGGGGTCAAAATGCTGTTTTTTGCTATTTTTTCCTGAATTATAGAAAGAAAATGAAGACGAAAGCTACTTTCAAGGTAAACATGGTATCCCAAGTTGAATAGGGATGATGAAAATTTGTTTTGGACGGCCATTTTTAAAATGGGTGCTATTTTCCCGCCATTTTTTACACTTGCTTCAATTTCAACATATTTGGTTTTTAAAGTAAACATGGTATCCTTAGTGAATGGTGATGATGAGAATGCTGTATAACAATGATTAAACTTCATAATATGTGAGCTTTTAATTGCCATCACTTGGTGTCCGTCATCATCGTTGTTAACAAATTTTCAAACATTTTCTCCTCTGAAACTACTAGGGGGATTTGGATGAAACTTAGCATGATTGTTCCTGCAATATTTCCTTTTCAAGTACATGTAATTGAAACTGTGATACTTCAGAAAAAGAGAGTTCACTTTTTAGATGCCAAAGATGTAAGGTCACATAGGTAACCAGAACAAACTTTCCAGAGGTTCTAGGAAGGCTTTGTAAGGTATTTTCAGCATTTTACATGACCTTTAATACTCAGTTTTATTTACAACAAACATTAAAATATATTAATTTAGTTTATAGTGCATTGTTTGCCAGGTGAGCAATTCAGGCTCTTGAGAGCCTCTTGTTTTCACAATATGTTTACTTTATACAAATGTCTTCTCAATAAAAAATTTTGATCTTTTCTTAGACCCTTCCCAAAAGGATCAGAGAGAAAGCGTGCATGTCTACAGGAACTAAAGAAAGTTCAACTAAGACCAGGTCATTTTCTTTCATAATTAGTTTTGTTTTTAATTTTAAAGTAGAATGTACTTTATTATATGATATGATAAATTTTATAATGATCACAGTATAATTTAAAGATGATCTATCTTTGCAGAAATACTTATGAAAAAGAACACATCCTGTAGTTTGTCTTGTTAAGTAAAAGTTATTTCACACAATAAACATTTAAGGCCATTAAAAAATGTATTTAAAACCAGAGCTAGCATCACTGAAATTGTTGTTCATTAGGATTTTTTTTAAACTTTTTTATTTCAAAATGAAATATTCATTTGGTTCCCTTTGAAATGTTTTGATCTATCTGAAAATCTAAATATTTTTTCAAAAATTTCATGATAGAGAACCAGTATTTTGGTGGCCAGAACCATGTCTTTCAATGTTCCTAGAGTAAATGTGGTTTTTTTCGGACAAATTATACACCTGTGGAACTATAATTAAATTGAATTGAGTGAAAAAGTATCCACATTCAAAATGATTTGCCATTATTAAAAGAATTCCTGTCTACACCAAATTTTTAAGACATAGGGCATATTTTTTTTAATGGTTCAATTGTGTGATGATAAATGATATTTTATTTCAGGTTGTTATTTACCATCCAATCCAGAAGCTATTGTTACAGAAATAGACTATACTTCTGGCAATCCAATGCAGAGGTTAGATTTTTTTTTAAATATTTTTTTCCCAGAAATTTATACTTACATGTAAATGATTAACAGTATTTTTTGTTTGTTTTGTTTATGAAGAAATAATCACAGTCACATGGTGCACAATAAAAAAACCTTCATAACCGGTTATTTTGAAGTGTTTACGGTACTGTGTGCATTGAGGCTATTTCAAATAGGCCAAATGAAAACATTACAGTCAATTCTTATAATTTAATCCTTAACATTATTTTAACACCTACAACAGAAGAATTCTCCCTAATTACATGTATATCACAATCAAAAGAAAAATTTGGTCAGTGAGAGTATTGACCGAAAAAAGTCACTCAGTCAGAAGATGCATTTCATCAAAATAGTAAATTACTTATAGTGAGTAAAATATCTCATCCAAAGAACAAAAATAAAACAGAAAATTAAAAAACAAAAATACAACATGCATGTAACTTAGCACAAACACTTACCAGTGATGAGGCAAACCAGTTTTACAGGTACCTAAACCTATTCCTTATTCATCCTAAACCTAGTGTGTTAAAACAAGGTATAATGTCCAATGATATTTTGCTCTTTTCTTCAAGCCTGATACAAAATTATATCCAAAAATTACAATATCTTGGGTTTATACTTCCTATGGTTTCTTAATAGCACCAGGCTATATAACCTTTGCAGTCAATCTTAAAAACTGATTCAGATTTTGTTATATTTATTAAATCTTTACTAATAATTACAAGGAATAATAGAATTTACTAATGTGTATTAATTCTATGTTAATTTACAGTGCAGCTAAAGCACCTTTTCTAGCCAGATTTAAAGTACAAAGATGTGGTGTTAATAAATTAGAAGAACTCGGTATGGGACATGGTATCGATGTTAGCATGGGCAGTCAGTATTGGCAAGCTTGTATATTCAAAGTAGGAGATGATATTAGACAAGTAAGTTCATATGTATTGGGAGATTTTGATTTTATGTTTAATGAAGGGGCGTTAAGAGTCAAGAATGTTTTTTATATATACTGAACCGCAAAAGAAACGTCGCACAAAATGACATGTTCACATACATTTATTTCAAAGTGACATTTATATATTTTAAATTAATTTTTACAAAATTTAATGAATGATTTACAGTCTTTTGGTTACAATGTTCACAAAAACGTCACAATTGTCGCAACGTCACATGTTTTCAATGCTGTGCTCCCACGTCCGTTAATAACGTGTATGTCCTCCACCGGCACCAATTACTGCGGCACATCTTCGGTACATGGAGTTGATGAGCCGATTAATAAACGCCATCAGAATACGTGCCCATACTATCTGAAACGCTTGTGAAAGTTCAGCTGCAGTTGTCGGACTTGGCTGCTCATTATTCAACCGTCTTTGAACTTCGTCCCATAAATCATAAATGTTCAATAGGGTTTAAATCTGGACTCAAAGCCGGCCAATCCATAACATTAATGTTATTCTGCTGTAGGAAGTCTCTTGTGGCTCTTGCGGTATGCGCACGTGCATTGTCCTGTTGGAAAGTCTTGTTTTGATGACGTGCGAGATGGGGCTGAACATGGGGTGTCAAGACTTGGTCGATGTAACGGGCAGCTGTTACGCCATTTCCTCTGCCTGGGCCAAGGTTCTGAAAGATGACTGGACCAAGTTTAATGTTAAGGCCGATTCCACCCCATACCATGATGCTATGTCCTCCCCACGCGTCTGTTTCCAGAATGCAGCTGTCTTCGTAACGTTCCCCGCGTCTTCTCCACACTCTGGTTCTGCCATCGGCTGTTGAAATGCAGTAACGGCTTTCGTCAGAGAAGATGATGTTACGCCATTGTCGATTTCGCCAATTCTTTCGCTGAGTGGCCCACTGAAGACGAGCTTGACGGTGTTGAGGAGTAAGAATAGGTCCTCTTGCTGGATGGCGACATCTCATGTTTCTAGCAGCTAATCGCCGACGAACCGTATCATCACTTATGGGTCGTCCATGTGTTCCAACAGTGTTTCTGGCAGTTTCGGCAGCTGGGGTGAACCGATTCATCAAATGGTGACGAACAATGCCTCTATTCTGTCTAGGGGTAGTGACTTGGGGTCTACCACTCCGTGGACGGTCATTTGTGCTGTTTGTTGCATTGTACCGTGTCCGTAGACATTCAAAATTGTTCGAACAGCACAGTTGAAGTCGTTGGCAATAGCTCTGGCAGATTGCCCAGCATCCAATCGACCAATGGCCTGTTCTCTCTGTTGTGGAGTCAGACATGGCATAGCTTCTGTGTCAACACTGATACTAACACTCTTTAATTTTCTCCGGCCTTTCATACCCATAAAGGAGCATGAATTTCACGAACATTTAAGATTTAAGAAAAATTACCGCCAAGTGTGTCCCACGAGCGGTTTTAGGTACGGTCGCTCTACGATATCAACTGAAAATTATTCAACCGAAAATTTAATTCACAGGTAATTTAATCTTACCTGGTGATGTAATCGTAATACTGATTATATAAAAATCATTCATTAATATTTATTTTGAATTTTGCTAACATTTTGAAAAAGCGACGTTTCTTTTGCGGTTCAGTATATGTTAGGAGAATTTACTTAGTGCAAGTTGATATAAAATATATATAGTATAAATTTGTTGAAACGGATGATATATGACTTAATTGTTTATATATCTTAGTAGATGTTGGGAGAACTTGTTATCCCAAATAACATAAGCATTGATATATTGAATTCCTTTGTATGTGCTGTATGATAAGATAACAATGCAATGTTGTAGAAAAACACAGGTACACATGTATATAAGAGGATTTGTTAAATTCAGAAAGTTTTTGTACATTTTATCTATTGGTATTTTAATTTCTAGGATACTCTGGCTATCCAAGTAATCGATATGTTTAAGAACATATTTGAACAAGCAGGCTTAGATTTATTCCTTATGCCATATAGGGTTGTGCCAACAGCCCCAGGGGTAAGTTTACATTTATTTTTTTTGCCAAGAATTGCTATTATAAACTTTGGAAAATCCTGACCACAGACCATAGTGGGTAACATGTTTGGAAATTGTCACATTCCCTGCTCACTAAAGACCCTCTATGTAGTAAAAAAGAGTAGGTTAATGCCGCTACAGAAGACTAAATTATCCGACCCTACAAACCCTTCCAGCCTTTTACAGTGGCAGTCAAAATTTCCACTCTGCGTCCCACCCCACCCATATTTGATTTGTTGATAAATTGTTGAACTGGTTCTCATCCTGAAGAAGCATGAAATATTTGCCACTGAATGTTAAGCAAACAACAAATCAATCAATCAATCTTATGCTACATGCATAGAAGTGTCTTTTCCCAAGTATAGGCAATCAGGCTAGATTTAGAAATGTTTCTTATGAAGTATACATTTTTCATTATAGAAAAATTCAAATAAAAAAAACATAGCATTTAGAGAGATAATTTAATAAAATTTAAAGTTGTCCTGACAGCTCCAGGGATAAGTTTACTGTGATGAAGTTGAGGGGGACTAATGGAGTACCCCCGGTGTCTACGTCCATGTCCATGTATGCGTCCACAGCCATTTTTCAGTTACTAGTTGACATAGGGTCATATATATATTTTTGTGTGCAGGTGCATGTTGAAGAGACTGATAAGGTGACATAAAATGAAGGTCACATGACCCATATTACACAATTGACTGGCTTTTGAGTTTGTCACAAATCAGTTTTAACATACAGTGACCTAAAATCATATTTATTGGTGTGACGATGCATTTCGTGGAGTAGCACAGCCTCCCACCAAAATAAGGTCACTCTGACCTACTTATTGCACTTCATTGAATTAGGTTAAGTTTTACATCTTAATTCACTTCTCCGATACCAAGCAACCTACAATCATATTCCTTATAGTAAGGGTGCATCTCTGGGAGCTACAGAGTCACACACCAAAATTAGTGGGGGAGCGAGGCAAACTTTGTAATTGTAGATTTCTGGTTTAAATTAGTTGGAATTAAATTTCCCTGCATTTTCTAGTTAAATATAGTATCAAAGTTTGATTTACAATAACTGTTTACTCCAGTTTTTAGCTCACCTGGCCTGAAAGGCCATGTGAGCTTTTGTCATCACTTGGCGTCCGTCGTCTGTCCGTCCGTCCGTCCGTCCGTCCGTCCGTCCGTCCGTCCACAATTCACATTTTAATCTTCTCCTCTGAAACCACTGGACCAATTTCAACCAAACTTTGCAGGAATGGTCCTTGGGTGGTCCCCTTCCAGAATTGTATCAGGGGTCGCAATCCACCAACAAACATGGCTGCCGTTACTAAAAATAGAAAAAAGGGGGTGGTTTCTTAAAAAATCTTCTCCTCCAAAACTACTCAACCAATTTATGTCAAACTTAAGTGGAATGGTCCTTAGATGATCCTCTTTCAGAATTGTATCCGATGACTCCACCCGCCAATCAAGATGGCTGCCACAGCCGAACTTAGTTTAACATAGGACCCTATGGGAAATTCATTAAAAAATCTTTTTGTCTGGAACCACATGCTCAATTTGAATCAAACTTTGATGGAATGGTTCTTAGATGATCCTCTTTCAGAATTGTATCCAATGACCCCGCCCACCAACCAAGATGGCTGCTTCAGCCGAACTTAGTTTAACATAGGACCCTATGGGAAATTCATTAAAAAATCTTCTCGTCTGGAACTACTTGCTCAAATGGAACCAAACTTTGGTGGAATGATCATTAGGTAGGTCTCTTTCAGAATTGTATCCGATGACCCCACCCGCCAAACAAGATGAATTTTAATGTCAACTTTGGCAACTGTATGCCAGGTGAGCGATTACAGGCTCCTGGGAGCCTCTGGTATTCATTTTCATTGTATTCTTCATTCTGCTTTTTTCTCTGTTTTAAATATAATATTATGAAATTTCAGTGTGGAGTGATAGAGGTAGTACCAGACAGTAAATCCAGAGACCAGATCGGAAAAGAAACAGACATAAGTTTACATTCATACTTTATACAGACCTATGGTGAAGAATACTCTTTAGAATTTCAAAGTGTATGTATCAAGATCTATTATCATATTTTTTTTTGACAATATTGTTTAATATTTATGGAAATAAGTTTGTTTTTCTAGCATCTTATTTACAAAGCTTCTAACAAATGAACTAAATACATGTAGACTGTAATAGATTATCTTTATACTTTTCAGGCAAGACATAATTTCATTGTCAGTATGGCAGGCTACAGTATCGTATCATTCCTTCTCCAGTTCAAAGATCGTCATAACGGTAACTTAATGTTGAACAAACAGGGTCATATTATTCACATAGACTTTGGTTTCATGTTTGAAAGTTCTCCTGGTGGAAATCTTGGATGGGAACCAGACTTGAAATTAACAGACGAGATGGTGATGATAATGGGTGGGAACATGGAGGCTCCACCATTCCAATACTTCCTGGAATTATGTGTACAGGGTTATTTAGCAGTCAGGTATGTGTTCTATAGATTTTTAAATTATTTGGTACCAATAATGAACTTTCATCAATAATGGTTAAAAATAAAGCATTACAAAAACAATTAAATCATAAGACTTTTTCCATTTGTGTTTGAAAAGAAATTTATAAATTTCAGATATCATTTATAACTAACTTGATAATGTAAAAGCATTCTTTATAAATTATATACATCTATGCATATGTTCAAGTGAATTTTATTGAGACATGCATTGGTAGTAATTTTACATAGCTGTGTTAGGATTGTTGCTTTACACAGAAATTGTACCAGAAACTGAAAGGACACAAAATTTTCTCATTCATTGGTTTAAATGCTATACATATTTAAGTTATTTCTTGTCCTTAGTTGTTATGATACATTTGATTAAATTCATATTTCAGGCCATATCATGAAGAAATTGTCTCCCTAGTTTCGTTAATGTTGGACACAGGATTACCGTGTTTTCGTGGACAGACAATTAAACAGTTGAAGTACAGATTGCAGATAGATAAAAGTGACCATGAGGCAGCAGCCTATCTCGTAGGAATTATTAAGAAATGTTATTTAAGTTTTAGATCAAAGTCATATGATATGATTCAGTGGGTACAGAACCAGATTCCATACTAAGGTATACGTTATGATTTTCAGGTGACAGTTTATAGAATACTGTAATAGTAAATACTATCATTTGTTCTGTACAATCTGTATATATGATTACTATTTATTTGTTGGAATATTTCAATGTGTTACCTATAAAACAAATATGACAAAATGGCAGATAGTGTGTTATTTACTTAAGAGTTGACTGTATACATTTATATATATATGGTAAGGGGGGGTCTGTAAACAAATAACCTCAGTCACTTGGTAAACACTAAATAACTAGCATTAATTCTTACAATTTAATCTCCAGTTTTCTTTTAAATTCTAAATTCAAAGATGTTACAACAATAAAAATTTAGTCTAAGTAATAACAGAAAAAAAAATTTAACCAAACTGATGACATGTTACATATTTTATTAAATTATACTTAATTATTCACAAATATGATACATTGATAAAGGGAGATAATATCTTAAATATAACTTGTATAACCAGAGGTCACCATATCCATTAGATAAGTTAGTAGAAAGTTTTTTTACTCTTCTGTCTTTGAAAGTGTTAGTGTCAGAATTCTGTTCATCTTGTTTTATTTTTATTCAAATATTTGTAATAAGCATTATGTTTGATGAGTTATTTTGCATGAATGTGATAGTTAGAAATGCATTATTTTCTCTTCATTACACTTTTATGTGCGTTCAGGTTGTTGATTGTAATCCATTGCCAGTGAATTCCACAATATGATGTTCATTGATAATCAACAAACCCAAACCCACATGCAAATAAATGAGACATTTCCAGAATTTTTCTTGCAAATAATATATGAAAATAATAAAAAAACGATATTACTGTAACTTTAAATAATGTAATGAATTTGGGGATTTTCATCTTGTGTTATCTTTGTCAATGTAGTTACTAAAGCAATGTATGTGGTATTAAGGTATCCGGACCATAATAGATAATGATAAAAAATTGTATCTCTTTTTGACCCTGAATGGCGGAACCAAACAATTTAAAGCTGGAATTTTGTATATATATTTTTCTCAAGTTGAAACACACTTTGTTGCTTATATGCAGAGTCTGTAAAAATTAGTTAGTTATATTAGAATTTCCGAAGTGTGCCGATAATTACCGAGGTCATTTCAATTGCGTTGTATGCAACATCCGGGAACTTTTAAATAATCACGTGGTCATTTATGGTCCGGATACCTTAATGTGTTCTAATGCAAATACTTAACCATTCAACTGAGTGTAAGTTTACAATTTATTTATTGACATTCTATCATATTATATGTGGCTTTTGTTTTCAATAATTGATCATATTTCAGTGTTATAAATGGCAGTTTTTTTTACTAGTCCCTTCAATAAATTACAAGGGCATTAGCTGTTTTGGCAATTGTTTTCAGTCTTATTTCAATAGCATTATACACGTAGTTATGTGTATTTGAATCCACTTCTGTTTTTCTTTAAATTATGAATAAATAAAAGTAATTTAAAACTAATAGATTTTCAACTATCTTTTCTACTTAAAGAAAGCTTTGCAATTTTAAAACCATTTATTGGTTCAATGTGGAAATTTAAATTATTTTTTAATATAAATGTAGAAATATTTTATTAGGTTTCTACATGTACATGTAACTTATTACATTTATTGGTGGCAAATATTTGATGATTAATCATTTCACCTAAGACTAACTACTCAAAAGTTCGTCAGTTAAAGTGAATCTTATATCTGACATATACATTTATCTTGTAAATTACCTAGTTATTTATAGCAAATGATAGTCAATTCTAATTCAACATCTGAAATAGAGTTTTAACTCATTTGATACCATATAAATTCTGTTTCTAATTGTTTTTGTGTTTAATGTGCTTATTCAACAATACACAAACTTTTAATTTTACTGTCTTATTTTATCATATAATCTTTCAGTTAATTTTTTCAATGTAAATTATATCATAAAAAGTTTTAAACATTAAAATAGCACTTTGTAAGTCCACATTCACAATGAGGCTTAAGCAAGTTTATAATTAGCTTAACCAATTTTCTAGCATTCTAAAGTTATAATCCATTAATTTAAACAGCAAAAAATATTATTAATATAATGGTACTTTTGAATAAGAATCACAAGCATCATAGTAAATTACAAGAATGTTAAGTAGGAAATTTGTGTAGATAAATGTTTTACATTGCCAAAGATACTTAGTGCAAAAATAAATTTCACATCACATTAACCAGCAATTTTACCTCAGAAAAAGATAAATTTTTGTAAGGTCTCCTGTAACACATATGATGGGTGAGACCTATCCCTTTTACTCACAAACATGCTTAAATTTTGGTAATGTTATGAAAAATGTTAATGCTAAAAGTCTCCTAATTC
Source organism: Mytilisepta virgata (assembly GCA_028015205.1). NCBI lineage: Eukaryota > Metazoa > Mollusca > Bivalvia > Mytilida > Mytilidae > Mytilisepta > Mytilisepta virgata. The sequence continues at coordinate 15,826,469 of CM051520.1, read as the reverse complement.
ATTAATTCGTAAAATCTGATTCTTGACCATTTTATATTGATCACATGTTTTTACCTGTCAAAAATCATAAAAGTAGATACAGAAATAGTAAACTAAACACAGGTATAAAATGAATGAATATACTGAAAATTGATTTTGATATGATGAGAAATGGAACAAAACGATCATTGCAATAAAGAAAACATTTCAAAATTTTGCCATACTGTAATTGTAACACGTACAGAAATTTCATTTTAAAGATTTGCAAGAATTAATGTCTGAATTAACAGTTATATGTTTCTTTTCAAATGGCATCAATTAGTAAATTGATGCTAGGAGATCTTCACTTACATTACATCCAGTTTCAATAAATCTTGAGAGAGAAAATTTAATGTCCTAACCAAAATGTTAGATTATATGTTCAGCATGTGTGTTGTTGTATGATTTTGTGATAATACTTTGTGCAATACAGTGAAGTATTTTATGGTCAAAAGGAAAAAAAATATTTATTTTATTGTATTAATAATTAATTTTATCTGTAGATCAAAGAAGATATTGAAATAAATCATTTGTTATTTGTTATTTTAAAACATCCTTTGTTTTGAATTTCTAAGTAAAGCATACAAAATTTATGTCAGTTTTGTTTTAAGATGCATTTCATTTAGAAACAGTAGCTCATCCACAGATTTTTTAAAGGGAAATGCTAAACTGATGAAAATAAGACAAAATTACAGACCTATGTGTCCAAAAAAGCAGGACCCAGCTTCCACGTCCCTAAAAATTTATATATGCATCCATTTTTTTTGCACTGTAACATTAACTTGGATTAACTCTGAAATGTGGTTGTTCGAGAAATAAATAGAAGGAAGTAGGTCATAGACATGAACAAAATATTTAGGATTCACTATCTCCAGTGATTTGAGCTGAAACTAAACACAGCTACATCAACGTAGTCATTTTGGATAGTTACTGTATATAATAACCTATATATAGTATTCAAGAGAATTAAAAGGCACTAGTAAGTCTCCATGTTGAATATGCAACAATAGTTTCCTTACCATTAGACCAAAACAGGCAAATTTGTTAAAGGCTGGCACAGAAGCCAGTATTACCTGCAAACTAGAATAAGCAACTTGAAGACCAGACAAAAACAGGTATGTCTTCTTATTTCACAATGCTCAACCACATAGTTGTAATCAACACAGCATCATTTTCACAAAACCAACAGGAACAAGACGCATAGAAGGCACTAATTTTCATACCAACAGCAACTTAAAAGTTACAATAGCACGAAAATAGATACCGAATTAATGGTTGTAGCCATTTTGGTGGATACCTCCTTTCAATATCAATAGTTTTTAATCACTCAATAATATTTAAAATGATCGGTTGACTCTTGCTCAGTAATAAGGTGTAATAGAGTGACAATTCTGACATTCAAAGCATTCAAATATATCGTACACGATTTTAAATATCTTTAGTAGCCCTTTAGCAGCAGCCAAATGAACAAGACTCGGATTTTTTCTTCTTCTCTGACAACTTTTCATTCCAGAATTTTTTATCTGTATGGGCTTTTATATTAATTTTTAGTTCGCCTCAACGAAGTTTAGGGGGACTAATAGAGTACCCCCTTTGTGTCCACGTACCCATAAGCGTGCACATCCACAGCCAGTTCTCGGTTACTCCTTGACATAGGGTCATATATTTTTGTATGCAGGTGCACGTTTAAGAGACTGACCATGTCACATTACTCGGTTGACTGGCTTTTAAGTTTTATGTCAAAAATCAGTTTTAACATACATGACCACAATCAAATTACTTGGTTTGACGATGCACCTTGGGAAGTAAAACAGCCTCAACCCAAAATTAGGTCACTCTGACCTATTTATTGAGGTTCATTGACATGTTAAGTTTTACGTCTGAGTTCAGTTCTCTGATACCAAGGGACCTACAATCATATTACTTGGTGTCAGGGTGCAACTCTGGAGTACCACAGCCTCCCACCAAAATTATGTCATTCTGACCGATTTATCACGCTTCATTGACTTAGGTTACTTTTTGCGTCCGAGTTCAGTTCTCCCATACCAAGGGACCTACAATCATATTACTTGGTGTCAGGATGCATCCGGTGAAGCAACACAGACTCCAACCAAAAATAGGTCATTCTGACCTACTTATTGCGCTTCATTGACTTAGGTTAAGTTCTATGTCGGAATTAAGTTCTCCGATACCAAGCGACCTAAAATCACAATACTTGCTGCAAGGGTCCATCTCGGGGGCGGTAATACACCAAAATTAGCGGGGGCGGAGGGGAGGCGAACTTTGTAATCATAGATTTCTGGTTGAAAGTACGTATTCTGCTGTTAATTCGTAATTCATCGCAATTGGACCTTAATAAAATAGGGAAACTGGCGCTATTTAACACCGTTTCATTGCGGAAAATGGTAATGCTTAACGATTTTTCTATGACCCCCTTTGGGGAAATAAACTTGTGGGTTGATAAAATGATAAGCAACATAAATCATATCCGTTACACATGTTACATTTACACAGGAACTGTATATGTTAGTATTATATGATCCCTGATTCACGTCGGAGATATTCATTTCGGCATATAAAGATATCAAATGTTAAGCTTAACAGCTCTTTTTCATGCAAAAGTTCTGGTTAATTTACAACACAATACTTGCTAAATATTTCACAAAGTCTACAATCGTCTTCTATTATCTTTTTTGAAATCATATTTTTGAGCAGGGAGGTAATAATACGTAGTTTGTAGTGAGGTTCTGCCATCATCATCTTTTTGAGATCAATGAATTTCCGTTTCATTCCTATGAATTTTCTTTAAAATGTACCGAATTATTCCAATATGACCCCATAATAGTGCATAAATGTATAAAATGTCTACCAAATTTATCTACTGAGGTCTTGTACTACTGTTTTCAAATAAATATCAATGAAAGAAGCCGCCTCATATAAATCAACTTTTCCAAGAAATAAATAATGCATTATACCCCTTCCGTCATTGTCCTTAATATCAGGTATCCCATGATTAAATGATAAAATATTATTCCCATCTTGCAGCCATTCAGGCCTGTAATGGACCAAATGCAGATATTTACAATAGGCTGTCGAATGATGTGGAGTCAAACCATTTTTGGATCTACTCTCTGTACATCACCCATGTCACCCGAAAGCCAAAAAGAGTTATTACACCGTATACACGAATCTGTGATCCTTTTATTCAGCAAATACGAACAACGTGTGCGTGTCCATTTTCTGCTGCTTTGTAAAGGGAATGCAATGTTCTTAAAGAACCATTTAGTTTAATCACGTAAAGTAGCATCTTTTCATCTCCGTTCTCAGCTGCAAGATCGAAAGCAGTTAGCCCAAACGAAGTGACGTGATTTAAAAGACCTACACCTTTAATTAAAACATGTCTACTGTAAGATAATGTGCGTTTTGTGAGGAAATTTCTAACAAATTGTATGCACACAAATATTCATATTTACATTTGATCCTTTACTAAATCGCACTTTGCTAAAGTTTTATGATCATCTCTATTCTTTTCGAAATTCATATCTGCTCCATTGTCAAGAAACCATCTCAGAGATTCAAAATTCTCATATGAAGCTGCAAGAAAAGCAACGGTCTCATTTCTAGAATCTCTCGTATCCATGTCATAATTTCCAAGCATTTGAAAGAGAAGACCTATAGATTTGTAAGAAATTAACGTTTTTGCAGCTATATGAAGGAGATTTTCTGACTTTAATTTAAGTTGTGTTGCAGAGAGCATGAATTCATTCTCCAACGACATATTTCCCGAACTTAAGATACGGAAAGCAATCTCTATGAAGTCATCATAATGCGAGTTCAATTGTTTCATCAACTCCACCGCTAATCGTTCATGCCTTCTTTTTATGTCAATGTAAAAGGGTGATTCTGTGGTCAGTACCAGGAAGAAATGTTTTAATGATTTGTGAATCAGTATCCAGTCTGACAATTATGTACAGAATTTGTAATTTTGTTTTTTTTTTTTAAGAAAAAATTATTGATATACCATTCTCATGTGATGGCCCATGATCACCAACACTTCAAATGTTAAAGGGAGTTTAGAGGCAGCTAATATTTTGAAGTAAACTTTTGCCAGGTGGAAGTGTTCGCCATTGACACCAAACTCTTGTGCAATACTTAATTTCATCTAATCAGTTTGGCACGAATCATTGTACTGGGAATTGCTTAAATAGAGACTAAAATACAAAAGGCTTCCATCAGATAATTTCACCAGGTTTTGCACTCTTTGTCGTGTTCTCAGTGATTTGTTGTCACCTGTCTTTAAGTCAATGTACGTTTTCAAGTCCTCTGTAATTTGAATTGAACAAAGATGCCCGTTTTATAATTCTTCTTTTTTCACTATCGTTAATCCCATCAAAATATTTTCTCTCACTGAGATATAGAATAATTTGCCCACACTAAGAGGTTATCATATGGCGTTTTCCATATCACACCTCATATCAGCCCTGGACTCCCATATCAACCCAAGGGTCTCGGACCCGCGGGCTGATATGGGTCAAGGGCTGATATGAGGTTTCATATGGAAATATGGGAACAACTCACCTGTATTGTGTAATGAAAGCCAGCATACTATATTATTCACAAATCAATCACTAAACTTATTTTGGATACCTGTTTATTTTAATTGTTTTGATTTTTGATGGTTGTGCTTATTTATTCATCATGATATCTTTAACCATATTTCCAATATTTTAATGTCGAGCACTGCTGATGAGTTGTCAGTCAACGAAATTGCCATACAGTGCATCAAATTTATTTCTGTATTTTGTGATACGTTTTATTATAGTATACTTAGTATTAAGTAAAGGAAAATTGCATATACGATACTGAAAGATCATTGTCAGCTGTATTTTCTACCGTGATGATATCGATATCATCACCCCTTTATCATACCCCTTAAAATGATATTGGTCACGTTACCTGAAAAAATTCTTTGCCATGGTTGAAATATATGATAAAGGGTATAAAACATGTCAAAATCCGTATCACAAGCTGTTTCACCCCTCGATCAATATCATCATTCGGGCCAGAGGCCCCCGGCTGATATTGAAATCTTTGGGTGATACGGCATTTGATACGAATTTTACCATGTATCATTCTCTATTAATTATATCTGTACTTCAATATTTTCCTGTATTGGAATAATATGTAATTAAAGTCTTTAAAACAATCCACATCATAAAACTTAAATTTAGTTTATTTGTTAATATTAATCATTATTTATTCCATTTGTTCGTGTCCATTTTGATAGAAAACTACGAGGACATGAATAATTGTTGTAACTTTGGATTTGAAACTTGTCATAAATTATTATTGTAAGGTTTTACGGAAGTGTGGCAATCCTAGATTGCCACCAGGGTGCGACATAGTTATCGCTGGACCTATCGGAAAATTTATTAAAAATTCTTCTTCTGTAAAACAATTGAATAGACAGGAATCAAACGTGGTGAAATTGATACACATGTAGCAGGGATACTACACGGGGAATAAGTCAAACTCAAAATGTAGATGTGTTGATGGATTTTATATTAAAGGGAAATTGGCAATCCTTGTCAATTAAGATCGGAGTCGAACACACCCCGCCACAGGTGAGATTCTAACTCGCAACCCCAGCGTTGACAGGCTAGTTATCAGTAGTAGTCATGATGAACTACCTAGACCACTCGGCCACACACATACAAAAAAGTACTCAAATGGTTCTGCAAAGTTGGGAAAATTTGTTTTCAGTTAATTTCAAGGATTGTTATGGAATAAACAGCCTTAATAGTAAAACAATATTATACAAATATCATTACTTACAAATATTTGATAACAAAACAAAACAAGAGGCTCAAGAGAATTGAGCCTGTATAGCTCACCCGACAGTCCCACAATCAATCCATTTTATTTCAAGTGAAAATTGTAATGGACCTTCTACAGATGTTTCATACCAAGTATCAGTTAATTTGGCTATATGGTTTCAGAGGAGGAGACTTTTGAAATTTTGACCAATCAGAAATAAGAATTCATCATAGCTGCCATATTAGCTGTCTAATCGGGATGAAATATGGAAACTTTATAAAGGTCCTTCCACAGATGCTTCATGCTATGTTACAGCTCATTTGGTTTGCGGTTTCAGAAATTTTTTGTTGTTGAAATTTTGACCAATCAGAAATAAGAATTCATCATGGCGGCCATATAGGTTCTTTGACCGGAACAAAATATGCAAAATGTATAAAGGTCCTTCCATGGATGCTTCATACCAAGTTTAAGCTCATTTGGCTTAGGGGTTTCAGAGGAGATTTTTAAAATCATGGCGGCCATATTAGTGGTCAGACAAGAACAAAATATGCAAAATTTATAAAGGTCCTTCCATAGATGCTTCACACCAGGTTTCAGTTCATTTGGCCTAGGGGTTTCAGAGGAGAAGATCAAAATGTAAAGGTTTACAGACGGACGGACGACGGACGCCAAGTGATGTCAAAATCTCACATGGCCCTTTGGGTCAGGTGAGCTAAAGGACCCATTGTTAATGTATATGACAACCTTGCCCAGAACACATACTACCAGCATTAAACAAAAGTAAATATGACCGTCACAATGTGTTCGCCTCGAGTGCGGAAGGTTGGAGATTCTTGCGAAGTAAAATCAAAGACTTTAAGATTTGTATGTGCTGCATCTCCGTCAAGTACGCCGCAGTTGGGAGTAAGATCAGACTGGTCAGAATTATGTGTCCGGATTGGATAACATGTTTTTCCTGCGGAATTTGTCCTCGTGGACTAGTACTCACCTTGTCGGTCTAGTACAAAGTAGGGTTCATATTCATATCATATCAACATGTTCTTGTCCTGAAATGTACATGTAACATTTTTCATTGGACGTTAACCAATAATCTATCCATTTGTCTATCAAAGGTAAGTGAATCGTAATTTTGTGCTATTCTTCATCTCAAAGGTTACTTAAGTCTTCGGGTGCGAGGAAAGCCCACTATTTGTTAAATATATTTGCAAAATCATAGTCAGCACAGTAAATCTGCAAGAAAGGCTGCATACATACCTTAAAGGTATGTTTCTTGGTTGAGCTTTAAAGATATATTTGTCATGTGGGTTAAATAAACTTTCAGTCTAAACAAGAACGCGTACATTGTTAAGAGAAACACGTGAAACAGACAAGTCAGTTATATTCATCAAACGTAACAAAGATATATACCAATAAAAATGCAATATTTCAGCCAGAAACATATTGTATCATACCCAATGACAACGGGATATATGAAACAGGCGTTTATTTGATACCGTATGCTTTGAATCTGAATGGAATCTCATCAAAGCTTAGATTGGTGCGTTGATTGTTGATATTACAAATACATTAATTTAATTTAATTCTTTATTTATTTAACGGGGATTACCAACAGCCAGAGGCTACAAGCGGTTCTCCTCAAAACATATATACACACACTGACATACAGTACAATACATTTAGCATTTAACAATACATCAATATATATCTTCAATAGTACAAAACATTATATACAAGATAAAGAAAAAGAAACACATACACGCACCATCACACACACACACACACACACACACACACACACACACACACACACACACACACACACACACACACACACACACACACACACACACACACACACACACACACACACACACACACACACACACACACACACACACACACACACACACACACACACACACACACACACACACACACACACACACACACACACACACACACACACACACACACACACACAGAGAGAGTCAGATTAACATAATAAAAATATAATAAAATAAAAAATATTGTTTACATGTAGAATGACGACTTAGTTTCTTATCGAGAAAATCTTCCAGATGACTTAATATATTTGAATACACATTTAAATAATTTGAAGTTTGTTTCAGACGACAAGTCATCACTTCCTTCAATTAGAATTTTACTTAAATAAGATGGACATACATCTCGCAACATAGCTATATTCAAATCAGGACATAAAATATTTTTGACACCAAGTAATAAATTTATTCTAGGGTTTCTATAGCGATCGCAATGAAACAAGAAATGTTCAATGCTTGCAATTTTGTTTTGGGTACACTGAGTACAAGTCTTGTAAGAAATTAAATTGTAGTTAAATAGGTGCTGGTTTAAGCTACTCAAACTTAGACGAAGTCTTGTATGGATGGTTTTTTCATAGCCATGTCCAAGGGAGTAGACAGGTTTAGTACTTACTCCTTCAGATTTTCTAAGTAGATTTTTAAAAGTATATAATGAGGTCGCAGTATGAATATCTGGTGAAAGGTTATTCCAGTCCCTAATTGAAGTCGCGAGTTTTTCCAGACAAAATTTTGGCAAAACATGGCGCATCTTAAGAATAATGTCTAAGCGCTTGTTACATCTCTTACAAATGTCGGTGATGTGTCCCGACCACGTCAATTTTTCGTTGAATATTAAACCAAGATGTTTATGACATGACACTTGCTGAATTATAACATTATTTAAAATAAGTGGTGGCAAGGGACGTTTTAAGGGTTTTTTTGGAAATGACCAGGTATTCCGTTTTGGTGGCATTAAAAGTAACTAGCCACTGTTTAGACCATGTATTTAAAATTTCAAGGTCACGGTTTAAGGTAAAAAAATCAAATAAAGGATCACACATTTCCCGAATGAGCGAAGTATCATCAGCAAATAGTTTAATATTACTCACAATATCACGATTTATATCATTTACATATACCAGAAAAAAGTAGGGGATCTAGAATTAACCCTTGAGGAACACCAGCAGATATTGGTTGAGTCGAGGATGAGCGACCATTAATAACTACACGGTGTGAGCGACCATACAGATAATTTGCAAGAAGATCATGTAATTTTCTACCTATGCCAAATTGTTTAAGTTTGAAAACTAAGCCTGAATGCCAGACTTTATCAAAAGTTTTGGATACATCAAGAAAAACAGTACAAACATCCTTACCCTTATCGAGACTCTTATAAATCTCATGGGTTATAGCAATTAACTGATTTACAGTTGAATCATTTTTCTTAAACCCTGAATTTTCACAAATTAATACCTTAACTATTGACCGGGGAAATTTTTGTTTCATTTTATGGAAAACATTGCTAAGACTTTTTAAATTTCAATTAGGACATGCCACAGGTCAAAAGTACTAATTAATATAACCTGACTTGGGACTATACATTTTGTATCTCTTTAGACAGCTAAAAGATATTCTTAGTAATACATTTGTTAAATCGAGCACTGCGACTTTCGTATGAATACATGGCGGTTTAAGTGTAGATCTAGACTTGCCTTAATATTAAAGGAAAAGTCATATACTATTAAAACGTAGAAATAATTTTATGTGGCAATAAATACACACACGGTTTGTCAATTTGTGAAGATATATTTGTTCCGCATAATACTTATTCCCCCTGGAACCAAACTATGGATAATAAAAGTTCTTGGGAACTAACATAACATAATATTATTTCCACCTTCATAAGATATTTTCCTGGAACTAAAACATCATATACTTTCATAATATTAGTTCCTTTAAAGATGAGTGTCATATGATTTTGTACACCTGATTACATCTTAATTACTGCTCACCTCACCTGTGTATGACATTTACCTGTACATGTAGTTCATGCAAACAATGGGGTCTGAGGAATACAACAAAATTTTTAAATATTTAAACGATGGCTCTTATTCTAAACAAGGTAAAAATATATATTTTTAATATTTTATTACTCCATGTCCCACTTACTTAACTAAATGGTACGTTTGTTTGTAACAAGAACAAAGTTTAGCTTATACTTAAGTCAAGCATGAAGTTAGCAACAAATTTAAGATGAAAATGCCTGTATTTTATTATTGGATATTTACTTGCATACATTTGTAGCTAGAAATAATTTTGGATATTGTAATATAAATTCCTAGAACGTTGATCATATAATAAATATTCCTGGAACATTTATAATATAACCAATATTCCTGGAACTTTTATAGTATAACAAACATTCCTAAAAGTGCGAGTAATGGACGACCAAGACGACAATGTGTTGGAAAAGAGCGCCGTAATAGTATTTATGAGTATTTTCCTGTCATAAAAAAAGTTGTAAATGAACAATCAATCCATACTAGAAATTTTATTCTAAACAATGTTTTATAATCAATCCATTCTCGAGATTTTGTTCTAAACAATGTTTTATAATCAATACATTCTCGAGATTTTGTTCTAAACAATTTTTTGTATATTCATTGTAGATGTTTAAAAATGATTTTAACTCATTTGTTGTTACTTAATTGGTACAATGATAGAAATCAATATATTTGTTACAGGGAACTTTTGTTACATACTGGTGGAAATGTCAAAACATTGTTCATGATATTTGTTCCAAAGAACTTTTAGCATATAACAAAAGTTCCATTTTGAACTTTATGTAATATTTTATCCTTTGCGACGGAAATTTTCTTATAGCATTGGATAAAATATTATATAAGGAAAGTTCCCAATGGAAGTTTTGTTATATGCTAAAAGTTCTTTGGAACAAATATTATGGGGAAATTATATTCTGTCACAAATTGAGTAATATTATTAAACAAAAATTAGCGAACACACTTTAATATTATTGTTCAAACAAAAAGATAAATGATTAAGAATTTAGTTAATTACCAAAGTATTATTCAAATCCATAAACATTTCTAAATTCCCTATATCTTTGCCTCCTTATAAGAAAGTGAAAGCGACTGAAATAATCAAATAAAGTATCAACAAAAAAGTTGTTCTGATGAGTTATTTCCATTTCAGCTCTTACCGATGACATTTGTCCATAAGTTTCTATATGGCCAAGTTTTGACACCGACCAATCATGATAATGCCTTTCTGTCATTTTCAAGGATTTCAAGTAATTTAATTTTCCTGAAAATATTGTGGAATAAAGAAATGATACTTCTGGAATCTGAACATTTTTGGTGACTGTCATATTAAACATATACATATAGCTTGTCATTTGAGTAATATGATTACTTTGAAATAGACGTAAACTTTGATAGAGCGTGCGTGATGCAAGTGTTGCCCCTCGTAATTGTAAACTAACATCTGGTATTATTTTGTTACATATTGTAGCATTTACTTCTTTGTAGCACGACTTATAAACCATGTTTTTTAAATTTACTGCATGGTAAGAAAACGTTCTTAGCATTTTAATCCATTGACTGAACGTATTAAAGATGACTTTCTTATAGCGGAATATGAAATGGTAAGGAAGGTATATGGTAGATTTCACTAAATCTGTGTTGATTCCAAAACAGTTAACATAATTCGTCTTTGTAAGCAAGTTCACCTCTTTCATTAAAGACCACCTACAGTTACTAGGCCGCGAGATAAATGGATCGAAGTTGACAGAAAATAGGTATGGAATTATTGGTAGCAGCCATTTTTGTGGATACCTACTTTGAACACCTATAGTTTGTAACCACTCAATGATATTAAAATGATCATTAACTTTTGCTAGGTAATATGGTGTAATAGAGTGATAATTTCGACATTCAATCACTGAACGTCCGAATATATCGTACATAATTTGAAGTGTCTTTAGTAGTCCTTTAGCAGCAGCCAAATGAACAAGACTTAGGTTTTTTCTGTTAATGTTGCACATCTTTTTGACCCAGTATTTTTTATCTGTTTGGTCCTGAATATTAAGTTTCGAAAGTACGTATTCTGCAGATGAATCGTAGTCTAAAACTCCTTGTTCTGTTAAAACATAGACATAGGTGTTACGGTATAAAGTTACATTGATATATGTAATTTCCAACACTTTCCTGATTTTCCTGAAGCTTTCGGGAAATAAACTTGTCGGTTTATACAATGCATTTTGTAAAATGATTTCAATTAAAGTTTCATCTGAAAATGACAACACTGAAACGTTCATACCCTTTTCAATTAGATACTGAATTGCATAAATGTTTCCTCCTATTGCAGCCCTGTGTAGCAAGTTATATCCTTCTTTGTCAAAGCACGTATCCAAATCGTATGCATCGTTACCTTCCAAATACTGTTTCAAGAAATTAGAATCCACGTAATATGGCCAGAAATCGTTCTGATAATTCATTATTAGGGAAGCAAAAGTATTGTTCATATGAGGTTCGTTACAAACCATAACATTCTCACCAGCCAAAAGGATGTAGGCTAAATAAACTCCTCGATACAGCTGAAATATATTATATAAATGTTGGTGATCATACATGACATCAATGAATTGTTTTGGATAAAACATTCGTAACATCTGGATAGAATAAAAGCTTGAACGATTTGCGGCAATATAAATCATATCAATTACGTTCACGTCAGAGATATTCATAGTGGCATATAAAGATATCAAATGGAGGTTGAACAGCTCCTTTTCGTGCAAAAGGTTTGAATAGTTTGCATCACACAACTTGCTAAATATTTCATCAAGTCTACAATCAGGGAGATTAAGTCTTCTAATATCATTTCTGAAATCAAATTTTTGAGCAGGAAGTTGATTATACGCAGTTTGTAGTGGGGTTCTGCCATCATCATCTTTTTGCAATAAAAGAATTTCCGTCGCTTTCCTGGGAATTTTATCTAAAATGTACCGAATTATTCTTATGTCACCCCATGATACTGCATAATGAAGAAAATTTCTACCAAAGTTATCTACTGAGTTCATATTGATATTGTTTTCAAAATAAATATCAATGAAAAAAGCCGCATTAGTTAAATCAACTTTTCCAAGAAAAAAATAATGCATTACACCTCTACCGTCATTGTCCTTAACATCAGGTATGCCATGGTTAACTGACAAAATTTTGTGCCCATCTTTCAGCCATTCAGGCCAGTAATGAACTACAACTCCATATAGATATTTACAGTAGGCTGCCGTATGATATGGAGTTGATCCATTCTTGGATCTAGTCGACAAACTAAACATATGTTGGAATCTTTTGTTCATTGCCAATGTAATGAACAATATTTCATGGTTACAATAGGCATAATGTAAAGGTGTTACTCCATCGTCGTCAGGGACGTCCCAATCAGTGAACCTATTTTCGAAAAGAAATTTGACTATTTCGAAGTTGTCATGCTTCTGTAATAAGTGAGCCAAAGTCGAACCCGAAGGGCAGCTGTTTTCTAAGTATGTTGTTTTTTCCCTTTCGTTTAACAATATATCAGACCGCGAAAAATTGTGATAACCCACGCATTTATCTTCTACATTTGCGCTATTTTTAAGCAACAACTTAAACGCAGATGTACAGTTAAAGACAACAGAAAACATTATTGGCGTTCTTCCAGATCTATCAAAACAATCCAATGCACTACTATTTTGACTGATAAGTAATTCTATGGTATCATGAAAACAGTTTCGTACAGCAGCGTGAAGAGCCGATTCACACATTATTAAACGCCAGTCATCATCAAAGACCGTCTGAGGGGTATCAAAAATTGTTTCAGTAACAAACGAATTTTGTTGTGCTCTCTGTACATCACCCGAAAGCCAATACAAAGAGTTATTACAAGGAATACACGAATCTGTGATTCCTTTATTCAGCAAATACGAAACAACGTGTGTGTGTCCATTTTCTGCTGCTTTGTAAAGGGAATGTAATGTTGGTAAAGAACCATTTAGTTGAATCAAGTAACGCAGTATTTTTTCATGTCCGTTCTCAGCTGCAAGATCAAACGCAGTCAACCCAAATGAAGTGACGTGATTTAAAAGATCTACACTTTTCTTTAAAAGCATGTCTAATGTAAGATAATGTCCGTTTTGTGCAGAAATTTCCAACAAATTGTACCCACAAAAATATACGTATTTACATTCCTTGACTAAATCAAACTTTGCTAAATGTTTATACTCTTCTCTATTCTTTTCGAAGTTTATATCTGCACCATTGTCAAGAAACCATCTCAGAGTTTCAAAATTCCCATATGAAGCTGCAAGAAAAGCAACGGTCTCATTTCTAGAATTTCTCGTATCCAAGTCATAATTTTCAAGCATTTGAAAAAGAAGACCTATGGATCTGTAAGAATTTAACGTTTTTGCAGCTGTATGAAGGAGATTTTCTGCTGCAGTTGTTTTTAGTTTAGCTGCAGAGAGAATGAATCCCTTCTCCAAAGACTCGTTTCCTGAACTTACGACATGAAAAGCAATTTCTATGAGATCTTTATTATTCTTGTTTAATTGTTTCATTAAGTGCACCGCTAATCTTTCATGTCCCTTTTTTATGTCAATATAAAAAGGTGATTCTTTGGTTAGCCCAAGGAAAAAATCTTTTAAAGATTTGTGAATCACTGTATATCCGGTCTGAGAATGATATAAAAAATTTCTAAGTTTGTTTTTGAAGAAAAAATTGATTGATATATCATTTTCATGGGATGGTACATTGGCAATATTCAACAAAACTTCAGATGTTAAAGGACGTTTATAGGCAGCTAATATTTCAAAATAAACTTTTGCCAGATGGAAGTGTTCTCCACTGACACCAAAGTGTCTCTTAAATTGCGTCCGATAAAGCTGTGCTAAAGTTGACGGAATTTGATCAGTTGAGCACCAATCATTTTTCTGACAACTGCTTAAATACATACTAAGATACAAAAGGCTACCATTAGCTAATTTCACCAGGTTTTGTACTCTTTGTCGAGCTCTCAATAATTTGTTATCATCTGTCTTTAAATGAACGTAAATTTTTAAGTCTTCTGTGATTTGTTCTGGATACAAATACATGGGTAAGTGTTGCAATTCACTTAACTTATTTTTCACGGATAATATGTCTCTGGATGTTATGAGAAACTTGACCTGTGGTGGCAAATGTGTCAACCTATGTGAAAGTACAGAAACAATGTCTTTTTTACCATCAGGATATTCGCATTCATCTGCTGCATCTAAAAGGATTAATAACGTCTCATTTATAAACAGTTCTTTATTTTGTTTTAGTGGTCTTATTACCAGCCTATCGAAACAGCCAACGGGATCTTTAGAACAGTGGGTTCCAAACAAAAAGTAATCAGTTGTATTATCCGACCTTAACGTTTTGTAAATATATTTATAACGCATACTTAACATGGCCGCAATATTTCGAATAAAAACTGTAGGTTGTTTTGACATTTCTACATCATACATACATAAATGGTACGATAAAACTTTTTTCTTTAGATCACACCAAACGGAATCATCACCGGCACACACCATTGCTGCAATTACTGATGATTTACCAAATCCATTGCCTGCTGTCAATAGGAGACCCCCTTCTGACCTCTCTAATTCTCTTTCTATAACCTCTTTCAACCATTTTCTCTCCAATATTTTATTGTTGAACATATTTTTGACATCGTACATGAAGTCCCAGTCACTTACTCCGAATTCATCAAAATGCATACTTATACATTCTGAAATGTTAAAGCATACTATGATCGCAAAATCAGATGGGCATGGCCATCATGTGTTTCATTTCTAGTATGATTTGCATAGGAATGTGTTTATATGTGTGAAATGTTTTGTGAGAAGCTGTTTGTATGTATTTCCCATAGATCCAATATTAAATGTGTCCCACAGTGGCAGCCATCTTGGATTTCATATTGGCATAAAAAACATTAGCTTTTTTTAGGACAATGTAAGGATCATTCCTGCAATGTAACGATTCAATTGATTTAATTTTGTAGTGTCAAAGAAGAAGATTTTTAAATCTGTATGTTACTTTCCCTTTGGATCCCATGTTAAATGTCACCCACGGTAGCGGCCAACTTGGATTTCAGATCTGCATGAAAACCATAAACTTTGTAGAGGATCATGTGTTTCCCTTAGGACTCCATGTTAAATGTGTCACGCGGTGGTGGCCATCATGGATTTCAGGTTGGCACGAAAAACAAACGTTGTAGAGGGCCATGTAAGGATCACTCTTGCAATATAACAAATCAATTGCTTTTGTAGTGTCGGAGAACATTTTTGAAATTTCAGCCAATCAGAGTGCAAAAATGGCCCTGCCAGCCATGTTGAATTTTGGATCAGAACCAAAAACACAATGAACATCCCCACCAATTGGCCACGGGGTTTTGGAGAAGATTGAAATGTGAAAAGTTCACGAACGGACGACGGACGCAAAGTGATGGCCATACATGTAGCTAACATGATCTTTTAGGCCAGGTGAGCTAAAAAGTGGTTTTTCAAAGTATATTTTGTTGTGTTCATGTTTGTATTTTGTAATCCTTTATGTTATTTTTTGTACGGCATTTTGTCAGTTGGGTTGCTTTGATTAATTGGTTACTATTGTTGACCTTTCCTATTATCCATTTTGTTTTTTTATATATAGCAGAATGTTTATTTTTACTGTATAAAAGATACAAAAAATTAGTAAATAATTGTATGTTTGAAGTGTTACTGGTATTTTTTAAATTGGGAATTTATATGTATAACCATGTGAACAATGCAGTACCAATGTGATATTATTAGTCAGCTCATTATGCGTAAAATAAGTCAACATGTGCACTGTGATAAGTGTTTTGGGCTTTCATTATGCAGGGAAATGAAGTCAGTAAGGGTTAGATTTGTGTGCAAGTTGTTGGTTCTAATACAGGAGTGTCATTCAATATACAAAACAATACAGAAATATAGCAAAGAATTCCGCAAAATCCGATCCTAGAGGCCGTCTCGAACATGTAGTATCTCGATGTTGAAGGCCTCACTGTGATTTTAAAACGAAGAACAATAATAAACGAAAGTTCCTTGCTTGAACTTTAATTAAACGATTTTAAGGACATTTTTGTTTAATAATTCATCATATCACATCATTCTTACAGCGATTCAATCACCAAAGACGACGGTCCCAAAATGATGACAAAAAAAATTTATGACTACATAGCAAATGTCTATTTTTCTCTTTTATCATGTCATCTTCTTTCGATGAATAACTTTTAAATCACAGAATTTATTAATTATATATCATATATCTTTAGGAGAAAAAATATACTGAATATCATTTGAGAGGAGATTTCAACGAATTCAATTTTATCACTGGCACGAGCTACACTCTGTTTAGGATGACATCTACTTTATATTATACTGATTGCTCCATATCTGCCCTTACCTTCTTTTCTTCCTGTTCCTCGTTCTTTAAGAAAAATTCCAATCAGAATGCCTATCAATCCAATTACAACAGCGGTTAGGAAAACTTGAACTGCAATATTGTTATAACATCTGATAGTGCGAGGTTGTGTTTTTCTACTTGGTATTTCAAAAGCAGCTATTCTCTGTCTAATATATTCAATACCAAGCGGACGGATGTGAGGTTGTCCGACGACATAGTTCAAATTCTGTCTATTTCTCAAATTTTCTACATTCAGTACATATCTATTTAAAAGCAGTGCTACTCTAATATTTGTAGCTTCATCTGTGAAAGTGTCTCGACTGATGCGACTTGAGTGTTTCACCTTCTTGAGAATCTCAAATGCCCATTTAGCACTGGCTGTAACGAATATTCTCTGTTCTTTCACTAAGGATATTAAACTGTCAATACATCTGTGTTTTTCATATTCACTAAGTCGGAGTTCAAAGTAATGTGCGTAATATCTATTTCGGACAGTTAACGCATCAATCAGAATTTGATCCCCAATACAAGACTTGTCACAGTTACGGAAAAGGGATAGCAGTGGGCTCATGTCTTCAAGTATATTTTTAGAATCTGGAATTTTGTTTATAAATACCTTAGCAATTTCTGTAGTATCTGATTTCCAGTCACAGGAGTTGATTTTACTCCACTTTATATGATTCCAGTGTCCTATATGACGATTATGTCTCTGTAATTCATCTTTTATTGCTCTGCAGGTATCGCACCATTTTACAAAACTGTTTCTAAATCGCTTACTACAATTGGCGTTGCAGTCTGGTAAATTATTTATCGCTGCTATCCGACAAATATCACTGTGAAGTAAATTCAGCAATTGATTGCAATAATCGTGTAACCCTTTAACGGTTATGTCAAGACCAACAACAACAGCTATCCTATTTTCATATTCTTTATAATCAATAGAATGGAAATCCGCCATATCAGAAATAATACGCTTTACACACTGGTAAATTTATGCAACAGTGGTTATTATTTCTAAACCCATATCAAGTAAAATTGATAATAACTTCAACTATTGATTGACAAAATGATTGAAGTGCTTCGACCTTCGATACACTTGTTTTTAAAAGATTGTGAATATTTCAAATATATTTCAAGTTTAATGGCGTTATACATTTAAATCAAAGTACTGAAGTACTGTCTACTCGGATGGCCTCATGATCTGATGAATTAATGATAGTGATTTAAACCTAACTGTATATATGGTACAAACTAGTTGACAGGGAGATATGTTTCACCTGTATCCAATTTTTCTAGTATAATTTAAATGTTAAAATGAATAAGGCATCTCTTAAACATGTGAATAATGTAAAACTTTCAAATGTTGACTGTTCATATGTACAGTATAGTGAAGATTCATAGTCACTAGAAAATAACTGAGGGGGGCAAGACAAAAGATTGCCATGCGAATGCTTATACAACTGCGTACCAAATTCATTGACTGTCTATATGTGGTTCCCCATTAACTGACCTAATCACCAACTATTAACAAATTGATGATCTTGTCGTACGAAACAGCAGATCTTTATGGCTTTTATGAGGCAAGACAAAAACTGTAGTGGTATAGCACTTTAGACTGCAACTAGAACACTTCCTGGTGTGTTTACCGTTTATGTCCTTAATATAGTAAAAGGGTGATATTTTGTACAATGTCGATTTCATGTTGGCTCACTTCTTTCACAATCAGAGGTTCATTTAAATTAGGGATTAGAAATAAGTTTGAAATTTGTGTTACCATTTAAATGGCTATCAATGTATCAATTTGAGTTTCAGTATAAAAACAATATTAGGTCAATGTCAGTTAAATATAAACTTTTTTTGTATTCGGCATGAAACCGTAGAAGGGCAATACTCGCCCTTCCCAAGTTTCTAGGCCCCATACAAAAATGTTTATATTTTTCTGACACCTAAATGTTACCCAACTTAGCAATAATGTAAATATAGTTACACCCAACTTGGCAACAATTTATATATAGATGCACCCAACGTGGCAACAACGTATAGCTGCACCCAACTTGGCAACAATGTATATAGCTACACCCTACTTGGCAACAATGTACATAGAGCTACACCAAACATGGCAATAAATTATGGAATGAATATGATATTTAGGACGATGGTATATTATAAATATATATCTGTTATTACTTTTTTAACTGTTTCCATCTTTTCTTCCATTGTATCTTATCTAATATATGTCTGTTGCTCATAATATAGCAACAGTTTTTATCCATCATAAACTTGAGTAAATTGCTAGTATTTTTTTTTTGCAGAATTAATAACTTGATAACTATTATTCATTTGAGGCCTTTTTTGAAATTTGTGGATCTGTTTATGTGACTTTATATCAAAGTATTCCCTCTACGTTTTTGACAATATATGATGTTCTGACTTTACATAGAACAACTTGTATAAACAGTTTAAATTCAAAGTCGAAATACATGTAGTATGAATTGTCCTTATGATGAACTATATTGATGTGATACACATTTTTTCATCACAGTAGTCTGCTCTTTTGACAAGAACCGAATGCGGCTTTGGCGCATTTTTAGGTGTGATGGAAATTTTACATTTAATGCATAAGGCATAAATATATTAACTATTTAGATAAAATATAGCAAGAGCACAAGTTTTAACATAGACATGATAGATATAGATCGATGTGCACAGTATTCTCCCATTTATTTCATATTTTCTCATATATTTTCCATGCAAACAGGGATAATTGGAATACCATTTTGATTCCAAATATTTTAATAAAAAATTACACTGCTGTATTCTCTATCACAATTCTCATATACCGTATGTTAAAAACCTTAAAAATATAGTCAGGTCAGTGAAAATAAATATTTGGCATGTGTATTGATACATGTGTGTTTGTCTTCATAGTTTTAGACATGGTATAGCAACACCCGACACTTTTGTAATAATAGCTGCAAACGACATAGTTCTGTCAAGTATCATCTCAGGGGATGCAACCTCATTGTCGAGAATCATCTCGGGCGTAGCATCCTCATTGTTCCTCATTTGGATCACACTTGTCTTGATATCTTTTATACATTCCTCTAACAAGCAATTCAGTATGAATTTGTCTTCTTCTTGTTCATAACCTATTTATTGACAGATGTGTGTTTTCTCTGGAGGGGATGTCTCAAATCTATAAGTAAAGATATATGTATAATTTCTCAACTAGACGTATTCCTGGTGAAATTAACATAAAAATTTGGTCAATTTATTTTCGCCTAATTATATAGCCATGATTAACATGCTCAGCTTATACACATGTACATGTACCCGGGTAACCTAATTATAGCTTTCAAATTGTCAATACTCAAATTTGCTCTAATATATAGCACTTCTCATTCATGTATACATGTAGTGCAGAATCAATACAATATACTAAGGTTAAAATTCTCTGTGATATTATCAAGGCTCAATATTACTCTAACATTATATAGCACTGATATTATATTATTGCTCTAATATAAGGCTCACGTTTTCTCAAAATATATCACTGATCATCTTCTCAAACATATGTTCTCAATTTAATTAGGCTTGAACTGCTCAAGTAATACATCATTATTGCCCTATATTATTAAAGATTAATTATGAGGTAGCTTATATATAGCACTGATCAACTACACCTATGCTGAATTCAGGTTCTTTCCCAAAATGTATATATTTACATGTATTCCAGAATATTAATATTTAATTACGATAAATTTAACTTGCATGTATATAAAAATATTTCTGGATTGTAACATATATGTAGGAAACTAATCACTGATTATAACCAATGTTACCATATATATGCTGCATCTGCACACACAAACATTATTTGTGCATTATGGAACGATTATATATAACTGAACATATTTTTAGAAATGAGTAAAATGGCCAGGTATGGTACATCATAATTACATATGTATTAATCTCAAATAACAGTGTGATAATGTTATAGTTTTTTCTGATTAAAACGGCATTATATTTGGTCATGAAAATCATTTATAATTAACATGGTTTCGAAATCTCAAAGGGAGGACACGGTTTTTAAGTTTAACCCAAATGACATACTTATCAGCTGATATCCAAATGCAATATGGCGACAGGGGACGTCAAAAGAATATAAGGATCTAACACCGGTGAAAGTGCAAGACGGAAAAATCTCAGACACCCAAGGGAAAGATTTCTGGTCTCCAACGAGGCTCCGCCGAGTTGGAGACCAATGGAAATCTTTCACGCGGTTTCTGAGATTTTTCCGTCTTGCACTTTAACACCGCTGTTTTGATCCTTTTTCTCACTAATATTTACTCAAGCAAGTGTATCAGACGACGTAAACAAACGGAGTTATCTCCCCATGAAAGTATTTTGTGTGTGATCTGTACATGTATTGGATGTATTTTGAATAATTCAAGCCACCGACGAATGAAACCTTTAAATATAAAACGATATGGACAATATGGAATAGGTAAGACTAATAAAAACTCAAACTATTTGTTAAATATCGCTCAAACAGTAAATAATCACGATTGTCGGAACCGCAAAAATTTTGCGGGAAAACAAGCGTGAAATTCTTATCTCACCCACGGGAAAGACAAGGATATCTCACATGGGTAAAAATAGGTACTGGGCTGTCTCATTAGTGAGAAAACTTATTCCCGATTCATTAATTACTGCTCTCAATCGACAATGTCTCGTTAATATAAATTATATTAAACTATGATTAATGCTGAGACGATTAAATTCTATCAAGTATAATATATTTACCTTTCTTGTGTTAACATAGTTACTGATCACCTCTCATTTCCTCTTCGTCTAACCTTTGACTGCTGACGCTGATATGATATTAATGAAAAAATGATACATTAAAGTAAATAAAGGTTGAACATGAAACATAAAATGCCGGATTTTCGTCTTGTATTGAACTTTAATTAATGTTATTGTATAGGTGGTTTTAGTCCATGTACGATGATATGATATTGTAATTTTTGTTTTGTGTGTCTAATGTTGACCATTTGAAGGCTTTTAATCTGGAAAAGGGAAAATCGTAGGCCAAAATCTTCATCAAAAGTAAACAATTCCGTAATATTAATTCCGTCGGATCTTACACAGAGTCTACAGATATTTATGTAGAAGTTCAATGTAACATCAGCTCAATTATTTCATAATAACAATCCAAAGATACTAATATTAGATATAGTAAATTTATACTATGCTGTATACGATGCATTTCAAGGAGTTACCTCTCATCAGCAGCATTAAAACCGAAACATTTGGAAGACCAAAAACCAAACTTATATTAAACAAGAAGTACTCAACCAAAAATACCGAAATAGGAAGCCAAATAAACTTTTCATAAAAGAGAATTGGGACATATCTGCTCTCAATCTTATCTAAAGTTTTTATTTGGCAAATTTTATTGTATATAAAGCTAATATCTGTCTTCATGTTTTCATGTATCTAAAACTTCGATAATTTAAAATGGCGACACTTATCCATTATACTAACAATCAAGATCGTAACGGGATGGACAAACAATTAATCCGGATGAAGAGTTGCACATATATCAAAAGTGTCCGGGCAAATAAAAAAAATGCAGCTGTCAAAAAAGTGAATTTATAGAACCAAAATAAGACATAAATAAATAACAGCAATAAGTACAAGTATTGTTGTGGAAAACATCGGCGGTAGAAGGAGAACACGTCAAAAGTTATATTTAAAGTGGATATATAATATACAAATCAACACAAGCTCTCATGAGCTTTTTAAATCGACAATACATGTATAACAAAACAAGCACGCACACACACATATTAAATAAGCATATTGTCAAACACACCAAAGTATATAGCATAATAACTGAATATATAAAGCAAATATTGAATAAGCATATATCACTACATACAAGCACACAAATTTACTAATATATAAATAAAAAAATGAAAGCGTCAATTCATCAATGGAACGATTTACAAAATAATGATAATTTTATTTGTCTAATATAAATTTGTTCATATTTTTTGTCAAGTGAACACCATGAACATCGAAGGCACTTGGACTTGGGCTGATATTATAGCGATAATATTCAAACAAAACCAATCTGTTAAATGAATTTAATGTTAGGATGCTTGAAAATATAACAAATACTATAAAACAAATAATATTTTTTGTATACTCAAGATTTAATATACGCTATAGACGATTGCTACAAGTCAGATAACTTGTAGGCTCTGGTCGCCATTACGCAACGAAGAAAACTTTGTTGTTGCGACCTGATTCTGATTAATATGTGATCATTTATAAAAAAAATAACATTAATAGAAGTTCACAACAAGACGAAAATCACTTTATGTTTCAAATTAATTTTTAGAAATACTTAAGATATTTGAAAGTTTCACATCTTATGAAAAATAATGAATGCACAGTCACTGAGACTTAAACTTAAAACAATTGTACTTTTAAAATATCACTGACTTATCGTAGATTTTAAATGAGAAATGGGCTTAAATGCAAAAATTAAACCAAAGTCATTAAAACATGAATTGCTCATTTTTGTTGTACTAAATAAGATGAATGAAGTGGTGTAATATTGATATATTTCAATGCGTTTCTGAGAAATGGGCCTAAACGCAAAATTCTTAAATTAAACTTACAAGTCACTCAGTCATGAAAATGCGAGACTTTATGAGTCACTCGTGTATTAAATGTAGGTCAAAGTGACGCAAATGTTACTGAACTGTGTCCATGCAGTGTTATATCATTGATGTATCTCAATGGGGTTTTGAAGAATGGATCTAAACGCAAAAACTTAACCAAAACGGCCAGAAGCAGGCGCGCGGAACCAGGATTATAAGTCAGGGTGGCACAGTATTCATGTGATGAGCCTTGGGCCCCCAGCAGGCCAGGAACAGAGCCCTGGTAGTGACACAGGGGGCAAAGCCACCCGGAAGGTCCGCAGATATGAGAAAATATATGCCAAGTTTCATACAAAAGGAAATGTCAGCAAAGCGACACGAAATTATTTGAGAATGCGTCAATTTTTCTGATTTCGTGACAAAAAAAAAATTTATGGGTGCGCCCTGCCTTGGATACGCCCCTTGGAAGTACTTCGTGACATCTAGTCCTCTTCACTTTTTTGGTTAGGAGATATAATTTCTATAATGTGATGTGCAATAGGTTTTAGAATTATAATTTTTGGGATCCAGTTTTCAAGTATAATTATATGATAATAATTTGATATTGGATGCAACGCGTCTTTTGATTAATATTGGTCAATTTGTTTTCGTCTATCATAGGCTAAATTTCCTTTTCTACCATGACGTCATTAAAGGCAATCCGGACGTTTTAGACGTCAAAACAACCGTTGGAACCAGAAATCTATGATTACAAAGTTCCCCTCGTCCCCCAACTAATTTTGGTGTGTGGCTGTGCAACCTTACAGCAAGTAATGATTGTAGGTCGCTTAGTATCAGGGAACTGAACTCGGACGTAAATCTTAACCGACGAAAATGAAGCCCAATAAGTAGGTCAGCGTGACTTAATTTTGGTGGGAGACTGTGTTACTCCTCGAGATGCATCCTCACACCAAATAATATGATTGTAGGTCGCTTGGTATCGGAAATCTGAACTCGGATGTAAAACTAAACCTAAGTCAACGAAGCGGGATAAGTAGGTCAGAGTGACTCAATTTTGGTGGGAGGCTGTGTTACACCCCGAGATGCACCCTGACACCATGTAATAACTGTTAGCCGCTTGGTATCGTAGAACTGAATTTGGACGTAAAACTTAACATAAGTCAATGAAGAGCGATAAGTAGGTCGAATGACCTGATTTTGGTGGGAGGCTGTGTTACTCCTCGAGATGCATCCTCACACCAAGTAATATGACTGTAGGTCACTTTGTATGTTAAAACTGATTTTTGACATTAAACTTAAAAGCCAGTCAATCGTGTAATATAGGGTCATGTGACCTTCATCTTATGTCACATGGTCAGTTTCTTCAACGTGCACCTGCATACAAAAATATATGACCCTATGTCAACTAGTAACTGAGGACTGGCTGTGGACGCCGAGGGTATAGGCGAACTAAAATTGTAACAATAACAATATACATGTAGAAGAGGAAATGCATTTCTTCACAGAATGTATGATTTTCTGATGCTAGAAATCCTTTATTTAACAATATAAAAATCCATAATCCAAATGTAGCTTCCTTATCATCATCAAATAAGTTGTGTTGGTGTATTACTTGCGAAAATAAAAAAAAATCCTTTGCTCGGCGAGCCACTTCTTACTGGACTGCGGAATAATATGAATTGTCCAAACAGAACTAAAGACTGTCACTGTTTACATGTCATTATTTGTTTAATATCTATATCTTCATGCAATGATCACTTATTGTATTGTCTTTGCCCCTCGAGGGCTCGTGTTGTATTATTGTTGTTGTCTTGATAGTGAAAGTGGTGCCGTATTTGATCAGCTGCAGGATTTACCTGGCTTTAGTATAAATCATAAACATGTGAGGAGTTTGGGATAGCTATAGTTTTTAACAGACTCCATCTAGTTTAAATTTGAGTATGACAATAATGTAGAGCACTAAAATGCATAAATTTAAGTAGAAAGCTACTTTCGGACGGTCGTGTTTCTAGGAACCACGCAATTAGTTGTGGCACCTACATGTACTTCAAGTAAAAAATCTTAAACCTTATTGCACAATTTCACTATTATATATAACTGAATATAGTCCCAATGTTGGAAAATTAAAATTCTTAAACCTATTGCACATCATATTCATTTATTTAGCGCAAAATAGTGGGGTAAATGAATTTTAAGACTGTTATATGTGTAAAGTGTTCACTTTCAAATTTCACCGAAAAATAATGATCACTATTAAACTAGAAGGCACTTGCATGTATTGTCAAAAATAATATATCATGATTAAAATACATGCACACACACTTCATCAACTAAACTAGGAAACTTCATTACATGAACATATTTTAATGATGACAATATCAATTTAAGTTTGGAGTAAAAAGGACAAATATACCTAAGGAGCAAGTTTACTGTTTTTTTTTTTTTTTTTTTTTTTTATATCAAACGTTCTAAGAATATCTTTTTATATTCTCGTCATGGGGAGAGGCAGCTAGTATTTTCTTTTGCCATGCAGAACCATAATTATATCATGCAACATCACAGCTTCCTCATCAAATAAATGTATGTAATCATATTATAAAAACAAACGCAAATAGAATGTATGTAACTTTCCATATTTCTGATATGTTAAAATTGGTTTACTGTTGATTGGTGTATAACTAATTGTCTAATAAGAGGAAAAGTTATTTTCATGTAACATCTTCATAGATTTTTGTTGTTACCTGGTTTTAAGCCTCTTGTTCATTACAAGCTATCAAAATACTATAAATCAAGTTATGACCAGGTATTTCATTATCTGCAAATTTTCTTTATTAAGATTCTGACAACCCCCTTTCTCCTAGTCTTTGGAACTTTGCATCAAATTTTATTTGGTAATTTTTGTGTTCAGTGTGGATTTTAATATCTGCTCACATCATTTATTAGTCTACGTCATTATATATAAGTATTTACTGGACTGAGCCCAAATGCTTTGTAGTATCACCAGTGTTTGGCATCAATGCAGCTGAATCTGATTATGGTGTGTGTTCCAGATTCTTGTGTCAAGGGGGTGGGGGGTTATAACTTGGGAATAAAGCAAGGTTAAATTAACCATATAATACATTTTCAAAACACAAGGATATTTTTTAACATCCTTTTCCATTTTTATTCTTGAAAAGAAATTAACTTATTTCCAGAATGTATATGTACTGTCATAATTTCCACACATTATATCTGGATTTTATTAATAGAATTGCTCACCTGGATAATGAAGCAGATAATATACTATTTGTATATCAAGGATTAGCTGATCAGAAACATTCATACATTATTCTCGTTTAATACTGGTATTGTAATTCAGAAAAAAAAATTCTATATATTTCTATGCAAAATTATGTACCACCATAGCAACAATGTATGCCATCAAATCAATATAAAATAGGGAATCTTTGTAGAGGACCTCTAAATCCTCATTCCTACAAAGTTTGAAAAGATATGGCATTATAGTTTCAGAGAAGAATTAGAAATAATGGACCAATCAGAATCAAGAATTGCCTCTGGTGGCCATGTTTTTCATCCAATCCAAATGAAATGAAGTTGTTTTTTTTATAAAGGACCTACCATACATCATTCTTGCCAAAGTTTGCTTACTACTGTCCTTGCAGTTCAAAGATTTAGATGATAATTTAATTTCTCATAGGCTCCAATGCAAACCTATGTGCCCTGTAACCACAAGGTATGCCACCTGATCAACAAAAAATGAGGAAACTTTGTAGAGGATCTCCAAATCATCATTCCTATAAAGTTTGAAGATTTGGCCTTGTACTTTCAGAGAAGATGATTTCTTAATATTGCCAAATCAGAAACTCTGGTGGCTATGTTAGCCGACTAATCAGCATGAAATGCTAAAACTTTGTAAAAGACCTTCATGGAAAGTCTGGTAGGCATTGACTAAGCAATTTCAGAGAAGGTTAAACCTCAATTTCCCACAGAAATCAATGTAAAATTGTGCCACTCTTGCAGCCACCTACCTAAAATAAAATAAGGACAGTTTATGGAGGACCATCTAGTCAGCATTTCCTATAAAGTTTCAAGACACTTGGCCTTAGTTTCCGACAAGATTTTTAAAAATTGGCCAATTGAAACAAGAATTGTATCTGGAAGCCATGTTAGTTGACCAATCAGCACCAAATGAGGAAAGTTT
Organism: Mytilisepta virgata; assembly: GCA_028015205.1. Taxonomy (NCBI): domain Eukaryota; kingdom Metazoa; phylum Mollusca; class Bivalvia; order Mytilida; family Mytilidae; genus Mytilisepta; species Mytilisepta virgata. The sequence continues at coordinate 15,798,433 of CM051520.1, read as the reverse complement.
GTAGAGGATCTTCCATATGACATAAAAATCGTATGACCATTTTTATAAAACTACATTAAACAGATTAGGTAATAATTAACTTCATAAATTTTATGTTTTTTTGGGGTAAAATAAAAAGTGCCTTCTCACATCATTTATTTAAAAAATTAATTATCAATATACATTGCAAATGGCAAGTACAAAATATCTATTGTTCTTAATTAAAAAATGACAAAGTATTCAATGTATGACTTTATGCATCACAATTGCTTTTTACTATGATTCAGCTAACATCACGACATCCAAAAATGAGCATTCAGAAGTCCCTCTGGTGGTGGAATATTTCCATTATGTTTTACACTAGTTTCTAAAAATTCTTTTAGCCGAGTCATTGGTCCTCCGCCACTTGGTGATGCAACTTTCTGCAACTTTGGTAAAAATTCTTTGATCAACACATGTAATAATTTGAAAAACTGCTTCTTGTATTGTCTGTACAAAGCATGTCCAGTGACCTCTAAAAGGTCAAATGTCATTGTGGCTGTAATATCTGGAAGTGGCTCAATGTTCATCACCATTGACAACCAAGCCCAGGCATGCTCAGTGCCATATGGATTTGGGCCCCTCGGAGGGAAAGCCACCAAAATTGATGCATATAGTCTCATAATTCCAGACATTCTTTTAAGAAATTGGTCTTGTTTCTCTATATTATTATCACAATCATACTTGTAACCTAAAGCTCTGAAAAAAAGAGAACTTTTAACTGAATATATAATCAGTAAAATACTTTTAAGTAGAACCTAGAGCTTTCTATTATTTTCTCTAGTACAAGTGTTTACTTTAGTAAATTTATTTATCTATTAAAGTAAGTTATATCTAAATAATGATGAATTCTGACAATTTGAAATTTTCCAATTTACAGTCAATTTTTTGGCAAATTTCCTAATCACTGCTTCACTAAGATCAACCTTTTACATTTTTTGATAGATAAAACATTTATTAGTGGTACATTTGTTTCAAAGACTTTTTTGCAAAGAATATTTAGGTACTGATACAATGCACGAGGAGTTTCAGTTCTACCTAGCAATAAATCTGAAAAAACTATAAGTTTAAAATTTAATTCTCAACTTTTATACATTGTTCCAAAATGTATATCTTTTTATAATAATTAAACATACCTTACATAATCATCCATTGATTGTCCGTCTTGTTTAGTTATATGATATGGTACAGTATATGGACAAAGTTGATGGAAATGTCCCAATAACAAAGGAAGTATGTCAGGGTGTTCACTTATCAACCCTACTGTTACTGCAGCTATTGCAAAGGCAGATTTGTGTTTAGAAGATACTTGTTCCTCTCCTTTTTTCTATAAAAAAAAATTTGAGTTTCATTACAGAAGAAACTACCGTAGAACTGTGAGGGGACCTCACTAACTATCCCCCCCCCTGCTGTTAGTTCATTTTGGCAATGGAAAACTCCAAAAATCATCTGAATCAAAATATCAAATAAGAACTACACATTGCCATTATGTAATGAAGATTTTCTGAAGGTTTAGGGAAGTGGATGAGTAATGGTGGATTCCACAAAAATTTGAAAGTCTCAAAGAAATCTTAAATCATGGTGAATTGTCTCACAATTTCTAAGTCCAACTGGGTATAACTGAGTGAAAAGTAAATGGATATCCTTCACATGCTTACATCTACATATTAGGATCTTGTAGTATACAAAGTTTCATGAGCTTCTGATGAAGCATGGAGAAGTCGCGATGACAAAATGCATGGTGAATTGTTTCAAAATTTCTAAGTCGAGCTGGGTATAACTCAGGGAAAAATAAAAGGACCAGGATATGCTTTGATTGCGCACATCTACATATTAGGATCTTGCAGTATACAAAGTTTCATGAGCTTCTGATGAAGCATGTTGGAGAAGTCGCGATGACAAAATGCATGGTGAATTGTCTCACATTTCTAAGCTCAACTGGGCAGAACTCCATGGAAAATTGATGGACAACAAAATCCTTTATACAGCAGAGTTTACTTGTCATTATCTTAAGTTAAACCAAGTTTAGTTGAAATATGACAAAAGATGTGGAAGTTTGTTCAGACAGACAGACAGAAAGGCTGATTCCCCAAGCTTTGTTTGGGGGGGGTATAAAAATCGGAATTTATGTATGTAAATCTTTACCTTTAAGTTAGGGGTGTGGTAATAGTATAATCCTGATGGTTGAAACAACATTAGTTGAACTTTAACATTTTATATTCTAAATTCTAATACAGAATTCTTTGTAAACTAGAATGGCAGATAAATTCTGAACACAAATGCACACATGATACTCAACAAATACATGTACATGTAAGATCAGATATGGTACAAATTGCAAATAAGTTAGAGGAAAACTTTTATACACTTACAGTTGATTAATCTGGCTTTAATATGCAAATTTTATGTAATACAGGTATTTTTTAAAAACAAATCCAAGTGAGCTATTTCAATAAGACTGTCACACTAACTGAAACTTAACTTTTTTAGACAAATTATTATTGTGATCTATGGACAACTATTTTTTTTCTTAGCTAATTGTTTTGAAAAACTTTATGATATGTATGTTTACAGTAAATGTTTGTTCAAAAACCCAAAATACATAATTTATTTGCTTATTTTATCTTCATTGTTTCCCCTAGTTTCAAAGCTGTCAAAACGGACTATACAAAATCAAATATTTATGGTGCATAATGTCTTGACACATAAATCTATATATATAATTCATCATGACTGCTTTTATTGTTACTCTTCATCTTATAGTTCCATACCTTAAACATGGATTTAACACTATCATCTAAATGTCAACAATATAATACGTACCACAATCATTTTGGCAATCAAGTTTTTACAAAATGGTAGGGCCTGTTCACATGATGATAAGGAAAACCGTTTCCCAGACAATTCCACTGTTTGTCCTGCTAATAGTGACAGAAGACGTTGAAGTTTATCCCGTAAATGTTCGCCGCTGACTGGAGATATATTATTAATTGGTGTATTTACTGATTTCTGGATATCAAATTTCAACTTCTTCATCTGAAAAGTAAATTATTATATTGGGTCCAAATATTTTGATCTATTATTTAAAAGGCACTTTTCACTCATAAAAATTTAATTTAATATGAAGAATGACCTATTGGATTTGACCTTTTACTTTTTCTACTAAAAATGTGTATATATGTAATTCATTTAAAAAAAATTTAAATAAATACTTTTATATTGTACTTTAAATAATTTATAAAAAAAATTTAGCAACAATTTAAAATTCACTTGAGTTCATGAATTGTTGAATATTACACCTCATTTCCTCTTTTTCCAAAAAACTTTCTGAAAATATTTTCTAAATTTGTTTAATTTTAATTTGTGACATAACTAATATATGTAACACATTTGAATAAAAAAATTAGGTACAATATATTTCAATAATCTGAATAACAATCCCTGTTGTACTCTCTGTTTTAGAAAAGCAAACCAACAAAAATGTTAAGCCTAAAATAAGCCCCAAGTTTCTGGTTCAACAAAAATATTTGTTGTTAAAATTTATGTGCTATGTCTGTATGTATAGCTAGAAAATATACTACTAACTTATTTGGAAAAACCAACATATTCTAAATTTTGGTACATTTCTCGAAATATTTAAAATTGCAGATTAAAAAAATTTAGTTCAGACGGGCTAAAAAAGTAAAAGAGATATATTTTTAGGCTTAGAAAAAACTTACTACAGTTTTACAAAGTAATCTGATACAAGCATGTCAAACTTTATCCATTGATAGAAATTAAAAGCAATTATTGTTGGTTGTACAATACAGACATTCCACAAAACTCTATCATATCATTAATTAATGAGTGTGCAATACAAATTATAACTTTGTTTGAAACTTAATTTACACATTATATCTCAACATTTAAAAAATTTCTCAGAGCATTGTTTCATACTTTTCACTTTCCAGGCATAGTGAAGTACATGTGCTAACATTTTTTTTTAGAAAAGATCAATACCTGTGGATTATTAAATAATGTTTTAGCATCATCCTCGGCCTTTTTTATCTGTTCCTGCAATTTTGTGTACTGCAAAAATGCATTCTCATCAACACATCTTAATTCCCTCTCTGAAAGATAAAAAATTTTTTTCTCCATAAAATAGCTTTTATTTCTGTGAAATTTCTTTTCAAAATTACAGAAGGAAAAATGTACAGTTACATTTCATGTTGGAGTATTGTCGCAAATGTTTGCTGATAATAAACTTGTAAGAAACTTTTAAAATACATGACAACCAATATTATTATCTACCTCTGTTTGATGCTGGTGCTGCTGAAGGTGTAGAAGAAGCCAATGGACCAATAGCTAAACTTGGTGTAGGAGGTACCTGCAAAATTACAGAAAAAATAGATGGCACTTTCATAAAATGTTTAAACTGTCTTTTGAAAGACATTGGAATCTTTACTGAATGGTCCTATAGTCTACTTTGCCTAAGTCTTTAACATCTTGAACAAAACAAAACTGTCAAAATCTCAGATCATTTAATGAAAGAAAAAACTGCACTTCCCATGCTATATATAGATTATAACATGGCATTTTTCATATCACACCTTTTACCAGCCCTAGGTCAAGATATCAGGCCAAGATAGATCCACTGTCATCATGTATAAAAAGACAATTTGACACCATATAGCTTGAAATATGATAATGGATGTGAAGTTATACAGATATTTCAATACATAAGATCTCTTCAGTAGTACTCAAGGACATAAAATTGTTTTCTATAAAATTTCTAAAATCTTAAAATAATTTGTTGGGTCTCAGTATCTAAAAATTGTTTTGACAACACATTCAATTTTGAGATGAAGTGAATCATTGTATTAATTATACAATAGTGGCTTACATAGAGGGCATTATCATGATATATTGACTGCCCAAAGGACAGTGGTATTGCCTGAAACATTGATAATGCCCTCGCCTGTGGCTCTGGCATTATCAATGTTTCAGGCAATATCTGTCCCGAGGGCAGTCAATTTATCATGATAATGCTCTCTATATAAGCAACTATTGTGTTTATTCCATTGAAGAATATTAATCTGCTGGGTGTGGGTTCCTTACATGTACATGTATGTTGAAGACCTCATGATGACCCCTGGATGTGTGTTTATGTTTCTGTCATTACTTTTGGTGGTATGCTGGTATATTGTACATTCATGGAAGTTCCCCATATCTATTCTTTTTTCTACTTCAAGCATTACTGACAAGAATTTATTATTTGAAATATGCATACCTACTAAGTACATAAAAAAGGCACCCTGTTATATAATATTACAACAATACTATTTGAGCAAGTATTGTTTTTATTTCATTGAAACCAAAATTTCATCTAGAAATGTCTAGAATTTAATTAACGTTTGTGTTTTAAAAAGGAGACGTAACTCTAAATTGCAAGCAGGCACTACCGTGTGGTGATGCAGAGGACTATATCACAAAAACAAATTTTGCATTTTCATTTGAAAGTCAAGTTTTATAAATTCTACAACTTTTCATTATTTAAATTATTTTTTATTATACCTATGTCATAAGGTTGTAGCTATGAATGAATAAGCTTCCATAATTACTGTATCTTACCAGTGCTGAATTGGCTGAAGCTGCAGCTTTAGCTTTATTTTCAGCTTCCTCTCTAGCTTTCTTCTCAGCTTCTTCTTTAGCTTTTTTCTCTGCTTCTATTTTTCTTTCTTCACTAATTTTCTTTGAAAGTTCATCTGTTTAAAAGAAAGATGATTTATACAAGTAGAAATTATATATTTTTTCTGTACTTGCTCAGAAAATCAGTCGGAAAATGTCATGGTGGGAAATCACTTTTGGAACACTTTGCAACCTTTACAGGCCTAGTGTACTAGTACATAATAATAACAACACTGAGGTTGTGAGTTCAAATCTTTCAAAAATGTGGTTTTAAATCTACTTCTAGTAGCTATCAAAAACAACCAATTTTTTATAACCTTTACCAATTAACTTCTAGAATTCAATTTATCTCAAGTTTATCCAATTCCAAATACAACTATGTTGAGTCTCAAACTTTTCCAATACATGTACATTCCCAGGCAAAATAAAATCCATATATAGTACATCATATCATAATTCAGAACCTCAAAATTTATATTAATGAAAAATTTGCAAAATTACACTATATTTATTACCAATTTCTTTCTTCAAGAATTCATAAGCATTGAGACACAATTTTACTGTCTCCATTAATTTCTGTTTATCAGTCTCATCAATGTCATGGATAGCCATCTGTGAAACGTGTATATGTTTGTGGTTTACCAATTCAATGCCTTTCTTTACAGATTCTGGTAGTCTATCCTTGAAGGTACACTGTTCAAACATTGTATTACATCTGTTTGAGATTGTTTCAATGTCATTGTGTAGTCTTTCAGCTTGCTGAATTCTATCCTGTCTTTCTCTCTCTCTGTCAAATATAAAAAAATGTTTTAGTCTAAAACTTTGCAAAAAAAAATATAACAATTTACCAAAAAAAATATTTGTGCTAATTTGACTGACCCTACTTTTTAGTGTCTACCCTAAACATTTTTTGTTCTTGACATTTTGCAGTTAGCACTATTGTAGTCCTAATGTCTACTCTACAGAAACCAGTTAAAAGTTTTGCGGACATATTATTGTATGGGCCTGTCGTCGTTATATGTTGACCTCAGCATCCACGGACAGTTTGGTTTCCACTCATTTACTTTTGTTATATTGACTGTATCCTTATACTATTTTACCACAATGGTCCCCCATAAGAAATACAGGTTGGGATTGATTTTGGGGAATCTGGCCCCTCCAGTTTTTTTTTCTAGAGGGTTTCTTGATAATTTTGGTGTAACTTTTGTAATGTTTGTCAGATTTTTATGATTTTTTGTTTTTTGTGTTTCTTGATCATGTTGATGAAAATGGCAAAATGTGTTCAAAATTGTTTTTCACTTTCTCATACCGTTTTCAAGTGAAATAAGGAGCAAAAAAAAAGGGACACGCCTTAATTTTTAAAACTTTTATTTATTATCCAATTTTGATGATTTTTTTTAAATGGTTTGTTATAAGAAATACAATAAAGTTAATCCAGACATTTTTGTGTAACTTTTGTCACTGCAAAGATAAAAGGGATGAAAGGGGCCAAAATTAGCCATTTTGATGGACACCTAAAATTTTTATTTTTCATCCAATTTTAATGGAGATTTTTTCTTTTAATTCATCTTGATGAGTGCTTTCAGTAATATGTCAACAGATTTTCCTATCTTTTACAGTTTTTGAGATATTGGTGGTTAAAGGGGCCAAAAAAACAATGTAGCTGGAATTCTAAGTTTTTTTTTGCTTTTCACCTGGTTTTTCTGGAAGGTCCAACATTATTATCAAACAAGTTATTGGGTAAAGCTTAATCCCGTTGCCTCGTCTGAATTTATGGCAAAAAAATAATAATAAGAAGAAAAAAAAAGAACATGGAGAAAGCTTTTTCTACTGTCAAACATGTATCCTACTGTAAATGGATACATGTTTGATGGTACAAAATTCGAGGCAATTATCTATCAGCCGGCTCTGATAGCCCAATGCAGTTCTTCTTACGCTAAATATGAAACAAAAACAAATGTAACAAGATTTATTTCGAATCCTAATATTACAATTTTCGGTCGGGGGCTTCGCCTCCATGGACCCCCCATTAACCTGGGGGCCGTATTCGTCTGTTTCCGATGCCTAATTATGGCCCTGTAATCATATGTCCACACTGACATTAATTCTTTACCTGTTGACATGTTGCGGTCGTATCATGCTGCGCTTAGCAAAGCCCTTTTTTCTATTGGTTAAAAGTCTGGTTTAAGTCAAAGCACATACATCACTGTAAGTAGGCACAAAAAAACACTAAAAAATGTAATAGACAACTAAAACAGACTGACAAACTAAAGAAAAATCTTACTTTCTTTTCACTTCCTCTTTCAATTTTTCATTTTTTTTCTGCAGCATCTGTAATTATATATCAGACTTCTAATTATAATGATGAAAATAGCAGGAGCTGAGACATTAATCTACATAAGACAAAAATACTGACTATTTTTGAGGAATATTAAAAAAAATATAAAGATTACTTATAACCTTAACAAAAAGAATACTTCACATAGGCTAAAGATACTTATATTTGAATGAGTACAGATCTTAAAACAGAACATGTATTTTAACATTTAAAATATGGCAGGCCATGAAAGAGATAGAAAATTTTTAAAAAGTTGTGTTTTGATTCTCAGGGCAGGTGGCTGTTATGGCATCGGCACTAGATGAAAATCTGCAAATTAATTTTAAATAAAGCTTATTCTTTAGAATTTAAGTGAAAATTACCTGAGCATGTTGTCTGTGATCTTCTTTCAATTTTCTTTGTTTTTCTTCTAATTCAATTGATCTATATACAAAAACATAATACATAATTAAAGATCTCTTATTGCAAACTATTACATGGTTGGGCAAGAAATATTTCACTTTTAAAAAAAAGAATTCAAGGAATGAATACTTATATTTGTAAATAATGATAACTTATTATACTGCCTTTACAAAATAGTAGTTCTAACACATTTTCATTATTCAATAGAATTCTTTGATACCACTTTTGATGCACAAGATGTGCACATTTTGTCGATTTATGAATGATCAGTTAAAAAATGTCTTGTGATTCAAACCAGCAAATAACAACAGAAAGTTGTTTAAATGTAAAAATTTTCAACTTTTCATGGTCAAGGACTTCACACAAACAAAATTACAAGAAAATAGTTTTCATATTCCACAATAATATCCATATTCATACTTTTGGAAACATCACAATGGTAAAGAATTTATACTGAGACAGTATCTGAAATTAATCAAATTTGTCACAATTTAATTGTGGTTTTATGCCACATTCTGTGCAATTGGTGGTATCACTACATCCAAATTTTTATTGACAGAGCATTAAAACATGCAGAGAACAATCGATCTTGGGGAGGACAATTGCAATCAACATCTGGGTCAAACAAACCTAACCACAATTTGTATCTGAATTAACAACCTTAGCATTTCCATCAGTCGTTAGTACCGTATTATACGGTGTTTAGGTCGATAGGCCGTATAGGTCGAATTGCTCTTTTTGGGGTAAAAGTTGGGATTCAGTATCAGATAGGTCGAGGCGTCGTATAGGTCGATCGGAGATGAACGACTTCTAGACACAGAAAAACATCGGTAAGTATGGGTAAGTATTAGCTCAGTAACTCTGTATCCATCATAAAAATAATTGGGACCTAGTGTTGTTTGTTTTCTTTTTTTTTAGACAAACAATAAGTTTCTGAAATAAAAAACCTTGACAACAAATGTAAAATTTGACTTTCCACTCGATTGACATGTGTTTACTCGCCATGTTTTTTCAAACCGGTGAATCATTGCGCAGGTGTGAATAAGAGTTATTGTTCTTTGTTAAAACAATCAAAACAAACTTGTTAATCCAGATTTCATTGGGTATTCAATGAACAGTTGTCTTTAGTGATTAAAAGTATTATTATTCTCACATTTCTGAAACTACATTTATTTATAAAAAAAATGCATAAATTATGTTTCCATCCCAATAAAAAACGTATTTTATTCATAGTTGTCCCGAATATTTTTTTTTTTTATTGTTACATGATGCAGTTCCTCCTTGACAAAATCGTAAAAATAAACAACACAAGTTCATGTTAAATATATTTTATTTGACTTAATTACATTGTTAATATAAACGGCAGCCATCCCAGCAGTACCATTGCTCCAAAAATCTTTGCCAGCAAGCTCTACAAAAAACAAATCAAATTCTGTGACTATTTTTCTTGCCGGTGGGTATTTTTCCCCAAGACAATTTTCGATTTTGGACACAGATAGGTCGAAACACCGTATAGGTCGACCAAACAATTTTCTGGGAAAAAAATATCGACCTATACACCGTAAAATACGGTAGTTACAATGAACTATCCAGGCCACTTGGCCACCAATGTCCCTACACATGAAAATATAATTACTGTTGCATAAACTGTAGTTCAGTTTCTTGTTGTTGTTCCTTGGCTTTATTCAATTGATTCCTGTGTATACATAACAATTCATTCTGTGCATCATTTTGTAGTTTTCTTGAATACTCAGTAAATTCCTTGTGCTTGTAATACATCTTGTTCTGAAATAGAGAAAGCATGAAAACATAAAATAATAAAAAATACTAGAATCATATAAATGAGAATAGTACAAGATTTATATATATATCTAATATTTATAGGCTTTATCAATAGTTTCAGTTATGTGCTAGGAGCTGTTTTTAACATGCAACCTTGAAGGCTTACAGTCAAACCTGCTCTAATGGTCACATTAATTTAAGCAGCCACGTACCCTGAGCAGTCGTCTAGGAATCCGCCCAAAGAGTTTTACATGTTAATTTAACCTGAATAAGTGGTCACCTCTCTTACGAGATCAGCGGCCACAGACATTTCATTTCAGATTGAACATTTACGTACTTGTCATTTTTTTCTTTCTGACATAGGAAAACATCGTTATTTGGCTTTCGAGTGATCTTTAATTAATGGTAGTGCTAAAGTATCTCTCAAATTAACAATCACTTCATTCATATGTGGTCAATTGTGAAAAAAACATCGTTAACAGCCACGTATTTTTATGTTTGGCCAAGATAATCTTGACGGTTGCAGACCAGAAACGGAAAAGTGGATTTCTCCCTGTGTAAATCTAGATCAAACGGTTACCTGTCTTATGCGACCACTTTACCTTTGTCCCAACAGTGACCATTTAAAACAGGTTTGACTGTATGTAATACTGTAATTGAAGATGAAGAACTGCGATAAAAGGACTGTTCCTCAGAGTTTTGTTATATTTGTGATCATGATCTAAATTTATTTGAAAATATTCTAAATTAAAAAAGTAAATATTAATTTCCTCTTGTAACCTTAATTTCACATGAAATCAGGATATTTAATACTTTTTCAAGTATAAGGGATGTAATACATGTACAAGAAAATTAAGACTAATACATTCTCAGTGAATAAGAATTTTTTTAAACCTTTTTCTCCCTCTCCAAAGAATCTTCATATTCCTTTACAGCAAGTATACTTTTAGTATACTCGGGAGATACTGGCATCACATGTTGATTTTGTTGTTCTGTTGAAACAGGAGAGACAATTTCACTCTTTTGTGAAGAAGAATCTGATCTTATTGTGATTTGCAACACATTGTCATAAATAGATCCACTGTCATCGCTACAAAAAATGAATCTGTAAATGACTGGAGCAATACAACATTGTTAATTTAGAAATATTTGTTTGCATTAACTTTTGAGAATCTCGGTAAGCAGACAATAATATCTAATTGATACAGATGATGTACTTACTGTCATAAAATATAAAGAACAAAATCAAAATGTCAGTTCTAATAACTATTTTGTGGTCTTCACTCTGTTGCATTTTTCATGAAAAAAAACATTGCATCAATTTTTGAATTTACATTATATTCTCCTGTCTTCCAAAGCTTTTATTCAGGTAAATATAGTAGTAATATTTGTAAGATAACAATATTCTAATGTCTGCCATTTTGAAGTGACTGTAATAAGAAAGTACAGACTCATATAGTAGAATCTACATAGTATAAAGTAGTGGGGGACATCTTCACACAATTTCTGATAAACAAGTTTTTGGGTTAATGGTTTTTGCATTGCTGATGAAACACATATATACATGTAGTACTGGAAATCAGTATACGAGCCTTTCACAATTGCTAGAAATGCTAGAAATTTTTTGTGTTGTACATTCAGGAACTTATTCGATCAGCAAAGGCAACAAATTAGTAGTAAATTAAAACAATTTTTATTACGGGGGATGTACATGTATCTATGGCTACCACGCAATTTGCATGGACAACAGCTTAGCTTCCATGTACAAAATTAGTGTGACTAATTCGTGGTATCCAAGAGTGGACTGTGGAAAATCACAGCATTACGTTATCTGTACTGTAGGACATGGGGTCACAAATTCCTGTCTGACATGACATCAATACGATATATATTATATGATAAACAACATGGGAAGAAGGAAGGATACCTTTTTTGGTAGCTAACTTTTCTCTTATTCTGTAGCTTGGCTGTTATTCTGTTATCCGGAGAATTCTTGTCACTGTATCGCACAGAAAGACTTGGTGGTGAACAATGTTCAAAAAACTCCTAAAATATAAATCAAATAAGACATACAGTTTATGATGGTGAGACAAAGCTACATTAGTATCTCCCACCCAAGGGCTCAAATATTCCTAGTCTCAATCAAAGCTATGACTGAGATAGCTAGGTCTCACCTTCTTACAGATGACAGATTTTGCCAATGTCATTTTTTAATGCAAATAGTACATGAGTGTTTTTGGTTTAATTGTTGTATACGTAGATTATGAGTATTAAATGTAAAGATTAGTTGTTCTGTTCATTACATTGACAAACTGAAAACTAGAGGCTGCTAGGAGCCTGTACGGAAATCATTTGCAGACTTAAACCAGAATAAATTGTTTTACAAGTCCATCTTGGCTGACAGTCTCAGACCGTTACTGTCAAGTTCAAATTATCTCACTGGTTTCAGACAAGAACATTTTTAAGGTTAATATTTTCCATAAGTTCTATGTTAACTATGTTTGGCTCTGGTGGCCATCCTTGATGGTCAGCAGGATCATCAGAAGAGAACAGTCTAAGGCCAATTTCTGACAATTGGTTCCAATTGGTATCATGATTTCAGACAAGAATATCTCTATGTGAATTTCATACAGGGTCCTATGTTAAATTAAGTTAACCAGGGCTCACCACACTTGAAAATAACAGGGAGACTCAGAGTCTCCCTCAGGGTAGCAACAGGGAGACTTCAGGGCATGACAGGGAGATTTCCAAGTCTACCAGAGACACTGTGTTTTTCCCCCAATTTGTCGCCTGCCAAGTAAATACCTGTTATTTTGTGTCTTATAGTGTATACTATACATTCCTTTATTGTGTTTTATCCTGTATGGTTTGAGATTTTATCTACATTTACTCCATATCCTTCCATTTTAGTCATAATCTGAGATTTTGTCTCATGTGTATTTAATCAATATCCTTTGAGAATTTTTCACGATGAGTCCTGGGACTCAACATTTTTCAGAATGGTGAGTCCAAGCTGATTTTGATGAGTCCCCGTCCCACGACTCATCACCACTTTTTTAACGTACATTGCTGCATGATTTTGACCATGGTAGGCCTATTGTACTATTGTTAAAGTTTAATTTAAATCGTGTGCTGCCTTTGAAATACTGACAAATATAATTTGAAATAAAAAAAAATTTAAAAAATGAAATTATGCAGTGGTGCTCCAAACTTGGAAGAAAATTTCTGTTACAGATATGAGCAAAAATAGTTGTACCTTTTGACACAACTTATTTATTATTGCCATTTTATTTTTTAATATTTATTTATCTATACTCTTTACTATTATTTTTTCTCAAACATACTCATAAAATTTTCCCATTCACCTTGCTTGAACACCTTTCAATACATGTATTGACAAAATTTCCATTTGTGCATAGATATGTCAAAATCCGCTAAATTTATTTTTAAATAAGGTCTACATATTGTTACCGGTCGGTAAAAAACACCGTGACCAATGAAAAATCACGAGAATTCCGATTGCCGCCATTTCATTTTCTAGCTTACTTTTTGTCGTTTCTTTCCCCTTCCTCCAAGAAAACAAAAAATGGCGGCTCGAGATTTTTAATGAAAATAACGGTCTTCAGACGCAGCTGATTACGTACGTTGTTCGGAGGCGCCTTACTTAAAAACACAGGGCGACTCATTTGTCGCTCTGGAGTGGATGACAGGGCGACATTGGCGAGCATTAGGCGACTTAATCGCCCTAATCGCCCAGTTTGGTGAGCCCTGGTTAACCTATGGAGGCCATCTTGAATGGCAGTAATGGTCATCGAATATAATTCTGAAAGAAGACCACCTAAGGATCATTGCTACCAAGTTTGATTCCAGTTGACCAGGTGGTAAATTTTCCCATAGGGTCAAAGGTTAAACTAAGTTTTCCTATGGTGGCTATCTTGGATGGTGGTTCAGGTCAATGGTGCAATTCTGAAAGAGGACCATTGCTGCAAAATTTGGTTTAAACAAGTGGTTTCGGACAAGCAGATCTTTGAGAGAATTTTCCATAGGGTCTTATGTAAAAAAAGTTGGCCTGTGGTGACCGTCTTGGACTGCAGTTCAACTATTCTAAAAGAGGATCATCTAGGGACCACTGCTGCCAAGTTTTGCTTAGTGGTTTCAGATAGGATCTTTAAGTAAATTTTACATAGAGTAATCCTCTAACACTAACAAAATTGTATCAGATGACCATGCCTGCCTTCACAGACATTTAAGATGGCCACCAGAGCCGAATAAAGTTTATCATAGGATACTATGGGAAAATTCACTTAAAAATTTGGTCTGAAACCAGTGAGCCAATTAAAACCCAGTCTTTAGATGATCCTTTATCAGAATTGTATCGGATGAACTAGACAGCCATCCAATGTTCCAATAAAAGTTGTTGAATTTACTTGGAATTAATGGGGAAAAATTCTGGTCTGGTCAGCAACTTCGACATACAATGTACCCATGGTACATGTATTCGAATAGAGTGTTAGATACAAACAAGTTTGACTGTATTATGTATGTATAAAGTAGTACAAAATTCCTGCGATGTCAAACAGCATTTTTCAGAATTTGCTGAGGTGGTGGGACTCGAAATTTTTCGAATGATATTTGCTAATGTTTTTCAAGTTTATAATTAATTTTTTGCTGAAGAAACCATAAATGTCTGGCCTTTGTGACAGTGTATAAATCATTATTTCCAAAAGATATTGTTTCTTAATCTAATACTGTCATTTCTGTTCAGACAAAATAAAGACAGAAGACACAAATATATCATCAATACCAAGCAGTTGTAATTTTAATTTTTAATTTGTTACCATTTGTTACCATGGAGTACGTATGAAATATTTAAAGGGAGTGAAAGAGTAAGATTGAGAAAAGGGTATAGAGATGTTAGAATGTACAAATGTATGGATAGGATTGAAGGGAGGTGATCACGTGTTTTTTTTTAAATAGGTGACTGAATTCTCGTTGAAGGACATTCACAGAAGACGGCTATTATTTTGTCTCTTTTCGGGGATTACTTGTGAATTCAGTTTAAGTTAAGTCAGATTTGACTTTGTTTTGTTTATACATGTAATATCATGGTTTGCAGTCGCTGACTTGATATTGACTTCGCTGGATTATTTTCACATTGAATAGTTTTAACTTGGCACCCACAGTTATATTAATTTGTGTTTGGTCATTTGACGGTTAGAAACAGGATTATTTTTCCCCCTTTTCTGAGTTTTGTATTACTTTTGATGAGACTAGCTCGTCGTTATTAGACCTATTGTCTATTATATTGACATAAGTATTGTCATTTTGGGTTTTTGTGGAATTGTCGGCCTATATGTCGGTTTATAAATTGCCCATTTTGTTCGTCTTGTTAAAGGCATTTTTTGTGCGGTCCTTGATTTAAATGTTCCAGGAACTCAGTGTTGATTATTTCATTTCAGAACTCATTTGTTCATATTTTTAGATTTTAAAATTGCTTACCTTTTAAATATTGTGAGAAAGTTGTTTGAGAGTTGACTTACGTGAGATATTTATTTTTAAACCTATTTATTTTATTTGTGTTAGACCACAACAGATTTTATTTGTTAGGTTGTAACAAATTATAGGACATTTCATAAAATTACAAACTTTTCTTTAACACATTTAAAAAAAGGCGTGATTTGATTCCAGGGATCTCCTATACTTGGCAATCACAATACTAATATAAAAATTTGTTCCAGTACTGTAATTTCCTTAAAATTGTTAATTTCATGTTTGTATCAGTAACGTAATCAGAACAACTTCTTGAATTGTCAGAATTGTAAACAAATAACCTAATTATCTATTTACTGAAATTTCATTACTCATAAATGTGTTGAATTGCTACAAATATAACTCTTCATTATACCATTTCACATTTTCATTTCGTATCTTAATTGTATAAATTATATGACTTACAAATGTAAGTACTATTTCAAATTCAAAGCACTACAATATAAAAGTGGATGTATACTACAAAGTACACGTATATACTATATTCTTGTGGAGTCACCAGACTAACTAAGTGCAGATGTCAAACAGGTACAAATAGGGGAAAAGACAGTATCTATGTGATGTCTGCTCCACACACCTATAAATATTGGTGGACCAGGTGTCAAAGTACAGATTACCCCACAAACATTTCAATAATTAGATAATTACCTATAGGTAATTGACTTACAATTCTGAATTTAAAATTTTTAAAGAAATTACAATATAAGAACAAATTTTTACCAGCATTGTTATCGCCATGTATAGGAGATCTGATACCACAAGAATCTAAGGCTAACATGTAAGTATTGAACCTGTGGCTATGCTGCTATAATTCAGCCCTTATGCCTCTGAAGTTTTGACTATCATACCACAATTCCTACCCCCTCCCACAGCAAATCAGATTACGCCATGGGAAATATATAGATTAAGGCCAGCCTTAAAAATATTTCAAGTGTGGCCAAACCCGACCGATGGCTGTTGGGTATGGGTAGGTAGGTAGGCAAATTCTTTTTTTTTGGAACAGAGATATTAATAGATACTTAGGCCAAAAATAAATGTTTGTTTCCCCAAACCCGACCCTATCAAGTCAGGTGTGGAATATATTTCATTTACTATCCAATTAATGTCTCAATATTTTTACAGATATTTGTTTATCTAAATGGCTTTGAATAAAGCAGGCAAAGCAAAACTCTTTTTCACTACAGTTCTATATTTTCTTACACCCTTTCTATCAGATTTAGGTATTCCTATATACATACTTTTCTAACTATATACCAGTAAAACTTCTAACAAATATCTCTTAAATGTATAATTTAGTTTGTTATATATGATATATTTCCTATTTGTAATATTGTGATATGTAATAATTGTAATAATATGTATCATGTTTGTTGGAATTAAAAAAAAAAAAAAAAAAAAAAAAAAAAGGTGTGGGTAGGTAGGTAGGTAAATTATTTTATTTTTTTGGTACTTGTAAATAGGAAATTACAAACCATCATTATAGAGCTGTATTTTAAATTCTAGGGTTTATCAAGCTATCAGTTTCCTCATGTCAGATATATAAGTGTGGACTAAATATTTCTGTAGAACCACTTTTTTCAGAAATGGATACACGGATGTGTTTTTTGTCAAGAGCATCTTCCTCCTCTACAGTCAATTCTAAATCGGCTATCACGTCCTCACATATGTCTTCAAATATTTCCTTCTTCGAAAATCTGTGCAACACATTTGTTACCAAGTCTTTCTTAAAGTTTCCAGCCGAATAAACGGCAACAGAAACCAACAGAAACCGACAGAACAGCGTCCATGTTCTGACATTTAAATGTATGAACAATCTAGAGAATATCATAAAGACCCAAGACCACTTGGAAGAAGAAAGCCAAGTCGCGTCATCAAGGCGTTTTCAACTATGCCGATTACAAAGGCGCTTTGAAGAACAGCGTCTCCTTCTTATGTCTTGTGTATTTGACTCCTCCATTTCATAGGAGCACCGCACCACCACATGAATTTCGATAAAAAAATTTCTACACAAAATCGTCAATAAAATTATTCCGGTCGCAGCGATTTTTCCGGGTCGGTCGGGATTGGGGAAACAAACAATATTTTATTTTAGGCCTTAACATGTCAAAACAAAATCATACTGTGACTGTGTCAGACAGTCATAGTGCCTATTAAATAAATCTAAAGTATTTTTTTAAGGAAAAGGGCATTTATAGCTGCAAGGTTTATCATTGTGAGTTTTATTCTTTAGGTCTTAAGAGTATAGATGTGTGAAAGGGATAGGTTTATCCACATAAAAAATGAGTTTAAACCCACCACACTATGTGCCTGTATTAAGTCAGGTTTTCTGGACCTGGCATGTGTTGTTCGCAGTGTTTTAATATTGTCTTTGTTTAAGCATGTTCTTTTGGAGGAGGTGTGGGTGTTAGTAAAGTATATTAATGAGACCACTCCCAATCCGTCTAACTAAATATGACCAACCAAAGTGTTTTAGGGTACGTATTTAGATCAGAGAATGAGTATTAAGAATAAAAATTCTTTATTTTGATCATGGCCGTACCTCATCAGCGACTCGAGCCTGTGAATTAAAATTGGAACAAGTGTAAAGTGTAGTTGGAGTGACTATTTCAATTCTATATTTAATTACTTTAATGAACTGTGATACTGATATTTAACAGTCATACACTCAGTTAATCCTTTAAACTCTTGTGTTTTTTGTATGCTATAATTGGTGGTCTAGGAAATAATCTTTTACTGCCTATATCTTTTTCAATATAATTCCAGTGTTTTCTGAGAATTTTACCAAGTTTGGCTGTGGACCTCCTAAGAACCATTACTGCCAACTTTGGTTCCAACTGGCCTTGTAGTTTCATATAAGAAGATTTTTTAAATTCACCCCCCCCCCTTTTTTCTATTTTTAGTAACAGCAGTCATGTCGGTTGGAAGTCGGGGATGCCAGACATAATTTTAGAAGGGGGCCACCCAAGGACCATTCCATCGAAGTTTGGTCTCAATTGGCCCAGTGGTTTGAGAGGAAAGGATCTTTAAAGGGAAGTTTACACTGGATACCGTTTTTAAAGGGCAAAAACTCCTATAAGTGGTCAATCAATGATTTTGGTCATGTTGACTTACACAAAATGTATTTGTAGATCTTACTTTACATTTTTGCTCTTTACAATTTGTCTTTATCTATAATAATATTCAAGATAATAACCTAAAACTGTAAAATTTCTTTAAAATTAACAATTCAGGGGCAATAACCCAACAAAGGGTTCAGGTCAGGTGAGCTAAAAATGGATATGTGCTGTTTGCTATGTCAAAGAAAGTACACAACTCGTCTTTATTTCCAGAAAATATTATGAAACCATCATCTCTATAAACTGACAAATATAAAATATATTAATGAGACCGATCTCAATTCGTCTAACTAAATACGACCAACAAAATTGTAAAAAAGACGTCTGCCATGTTATAAATTCCACGCATAATTTAATCAGAATCACAAGCACGCTTTTTAAGAAGTATTCTTTACAGATGAAGAAAGCCCAGAAGCAATTTCTTTTATAAAACTAGCATCCAGAACGGAACCAACGGACACGTTAAAAATCTGGAAATAAAAAAGAATGATCGAGATTTGATACAAAAAAATAATTTTAACTCCACGGAATTTTTGGGGTTGGTCGCGTTTGGGCAAACAAACCTATTTCTTATTCTGGCCTAACCACCATCGGTCGGAACAGTGAGTAACAAATCAAAATCTACATTATCTTTATAAAGAAAACTTCAAATTAAAATTTTGTTACAACAAAGTTTTATATCACTGGTTTGGATGATAACTTAAAATTAAATTTTTAGTAGTTACAAGGATAAACTCTAAGGACATAATTTATTTTCACCTCAGTAATGGTTCCAATTGACATTACACCAATGTACATTGCGTTTCTGATTGGTTACTTTCATAATGACTAGATGTGAATATCCCGCCCCAATAAAAAATCAGATTCCCATTGCCGAGCGATCTCCCCATTGTCCCTATACCCTTAACAGTTATTTTATAAGAGAGCTGTGGAAGGAGTACATTTGAACTACCTTTGTTGGAGCCGATCTGTCATATTTTAAGCTGCCTTTCTCTGTCTTTCTTAAAGCCTTTGAAACGTCCAACTCCATCTAGTGAGATAATATAATGAGGGGGAAAGAATGATTATAATATGCGTAATAGACTCATTCGGAAAATTTCGTAGGTTATCGTATGTCTAATACATGTAATATGTTAGGATTTTAATACGCTGACAATATTGTGGGAATACTTGAATATTCCGTTTTTTTGTATGTTTATCAAACATGTCCCTCAGTAGCCTTCAAAACTGGCGATTAGAAAGAATAAAAAATCAAGTCTGCAAAACAAATGTCCCGAAAATTGTGAAGATTACAATGGATTAGGATCGCCGGTGTCGTATTAATTTAAGGTGTCGCCATTTCGCTCCTTGATATTTTATGTTTTAGGACAAGAATATTACATAAGCGTGTACATACTTTAGGCCACAGCTATAATTTGATGTGGAAGCACCTGCATGGTCAATGCAAAAAGGGGGATGGGGTTCCTAGCTAGTCACTGAGTTCTGAAAGACTCGCTGTTACATGCAGTCTTTTTGTTTTCAATTACCAAGATTAAGGTGTCACATGTGTCAGTCCATGCTTTTTAAACTAATTTGACATTGCATTTCTTCCCTTTGCTTGAAACTAATTAGCCAAAACAAACTGATTTTTAGTTCTTTGGATTTCACCGCTCCGATTTTCGGACTTTGTAAATTTTAAGCAAAAAACTTTTTGCCTCTTCATTTTGCAAAAATGCGGAAAATTCGCCCCAAATTTTTATTTTTAAGAAATTAAAGGTATAAAGCGTTCACCCGCTCCTAAAGTTTGGTAAAAAAATAGTGCTTTGTTCCATTTTTTACAATACTATGTTAAAATAAGTTATGTCGCACGTAAATATGATCTTCGCCAGAAAAAAAACTTTCGCTCGCTCGCACCTATGTTTTGCACGTAAAAAAAATTTCAAAGAACTAAAAATCAATTTTGTGTGGCCTTCTTTTAAAAGTTTAAACTGTCAGTGTATTTCAGATACAGTTGTTGAATTAGTTCGTTTAAATCTATATTTTTTTCTTGTTTTAAACATGCCCATATTTTAATAGAACAATTTATTGAATTATCCTACCTTATTTCCTTATTTTATTGTCATATTAGTATATGATCTACTAGCTACATTATTATAGCTAATGATCTACATGCTTGAGCTAGGATGAACGGTTATAAAAAAAATTGTAATAGAAAAGATAATTTTTGTCATCGCTCTCATAGTTGACTGGACACAATCTGAGAGACCGTTTGATAAAAATGTCGCAGGCGAAAGTTCTTGTCTGTAAACAAACTTGTACTCGAGAAGATGAAATAATTTCTATAGTGCTCGTGTAAATAACATGACTTGTACAAATGACTTCATGGACTTGTTACAGCAAGTGGTATTTCAAATTAGTACATGTACACATTTTATTTGCTACATTTAACATGTTTAACAGTTGCAAATCAATGGGGGGGGGGGGGGGGGGGGGGGCGTACGCAGACCTCTACGCCCCATTTTGATCGACCAAATTTTTATATCGATATTATGATTTTTTAGCACAAAATCTCTTCAAGCATAAGATCGACAAAAAAAAAAAGAAAAAAAAAAGAAAATCGCCTGACTCCGCCCGCCGTTACGTTTTTTAATTCAAAACTTCTCGACATATTTTGGTCATTTATTGTCCAAAAATATACCAAATTCCATTAGAGTCCTTTCGGAAAAAAGTGACTAAGGTAAATATTTCATGACTGTCTTGCACTAGAATTTTGGAAAGAGTTCCATATATGACACCCAAGCTTTGTATATCTTGGACAGAGTAAGCATATAGATGTACTTTAATATAGGAGTGCCAAATGGAACTCTTGCCAAAATTTTTTGATATCAATTTTGATGCACAATATGTATATATTTCGTAGATTTACGACTCATCAGTTGTGCCCAACCTAAAACACAATACTCTGTTAATACACAGGTAACGCATTTGTTACCTCCCTTGATCTTTCGCAGCATTAAAATAACCACAATATCATCATTGTTTTCTAGTTTTTACTATTACTTGAAATTAAAAAAAACGATTTAGTTAAATTAATTTTGGCTATTTTCTTAATATTATTCGCAGCATTGTGTTTGTTTATATTTAAAGTGAAGACATATTTGACATCTAAAGCTTTATTGTAATAATTTTATTTGTACTTAAAGTATGAGGGGCATACAATGCTTATTATAGGAAAATTGGCATTTTTAGCATAAGTCTCGGCATACGTCGAGGGTTTAGAAAATTATACTCAAGAGACACGCGAGACTCTCATTCCAAAAATAAGATCATACAAATGTAACATAAATATGACAAGGATCAAATATAGCTGGTTATTTGGTGGTCGTGGAATTATCTCTTTTGTGTAGACAAGGTGAGGAGTATATCTTCTTGTTTTGCTCGTCATTTGTACATTTATTTTGTTTCCATAGAGCCGAAGGAGGCATCTGCATCCCGGCAACTTTCGAGCAAAATATCTAATTATTCAGGGAAGCGCGAGGATATTGTTTTGCTGTTCGACGTACGTACGTTAGTAATGTCCAGGATAATCTCAGTATAACCACTGGATGTAGAAAGATGAAACTTTGGTCACTGATTGCAATGTATGTGGGGACTGTGTCAAAGGTTTAGGAATTTCAATAGCGTTCCTGGGGGCCGGGCTACAAAGTAAGCTTTTTTTTTAAATGATGTGTTTTATAATGGAGAAAATCACCAATTTTTACACAAATCACGAGCGTGTAATATTAAAACGTTTTACGCCCGTTTTGACAGCTCACCATTTCCATTATTTTTCTTGTTACCGTTTTTGTAATTTACTCAGAAATTGCTAATTTTGTGATTTTTCGTGCATATTTGATTGTTTTATGGAAGGCAACTTAACTGCAGAACAACATCTGACTTTCATAAAGTAACGTTAGTCTAGTGAGTCTTGTACCAGTCTTTTAGCATGTTTTAGCAACTTCAAACTTTGATCACAGATACAAAGAACTTGTCAATATTTTGTAAATGGAAGAAAATTTTATTTATTACTGGGGGAAATAAGTTAAAAACATATAGACTTTTGAAAACTGTATTTGATATGGAAAATTGTCTTTTATTAAATATTGAAAAAAAAAGTTTTCAAATTTCGTAAAACTAAGAATAAGCAATAGCAGATTACTGATTGAACAAGGGCGCCATCAGAATACTCCATTAAATCAGAGAATGTGTCCTCCTAGTCAAATTAATGTTGAGGATGAACTCCATTTTATAGTATGCCCTAAATTAAAATACGAAATGCACTCGAGAATAAGATGAGTTCAGTTAAGCATCTAATAACGCTATGAGAAAATTTTTATTTTATCCTAAGAAATAATGATTATGATCGGAAAAAATTGAATAAGGTAAAAAGTTCATGACTGTCTTACACTAGAATTTTGGAAAGAGTTCCATATGGCATATGACACCCAAGCTTTGTATATCTTGGACAGAATAAGCATATAGATGTACTTTAATATAGGGGTGCCAAATGGAACTCTTGCCAAAATTCTTTGATATCAATTTTGATGCACAGTATGTATATATTTCGTAGATTTACGATTCATCAGTTGTGCCCAACCTAAAACACAATACTCTGTTAATACACAGGCAACGCATTTGTTACCTCCCTTGATCTTTTGCATCATTAAAATAACCACAATATCATCATTGTTTTCTAGTTTTTACTATTACTTGAAATTAAAAAAAAACGATTTAGTTAAATTAATTTTGGCTATTTTCTTAATATTATTCGCAGCATTGTGTTTGTTTATATTTAAAGTGAAGACATATTTGACATCTAAAACTTTATTGTAATAATTTTATTTGTAATTATAGCATAAGGGTCATGCAACGATAATTATAGGAAAACTGGCATTTTTAACATATGTCTCGGCGTATGTCGAGGGTTTAGAAAATTATATTCAAGAGACATGCGAGACTCTCATTCTAAAAATAAGATCATGCAAATGGAACATAAATATGACAAGGATCAAATATAGCTGGTTATTTGGGGGTCGTGGAATTTTCTCTTTTGCGTAGACAAGGTGAGGAGTATATCTTCTTGTTTTGCTCGTCATTTGTACATTTATTTTGTTTCCATAGAGCCGAAGGAGGCATCTGCATCCATCAACTTTCGAGCAAAATATCTAATTATTCAGGGAAGCGCGAGGATATTGTTTTGCTGTTCGACGTACGTAGGTTAGTAATGTCCAGGATAATCTCAATATAACCACTGGATGTAGAAAGATGAAACTTTGGTCACTGATTGCAATGTATGTGGGGACTGTGTCAAAGGTTTAGGAATTTCAATAGCGTTCCTGGGGGCCGGGCTACAAAGTAAGCTTTTTTTTAAATGATGTGTTTCATAATGGAGAAAATCACCAATTTGTACACAAATCACGAGCGTGTAACATTAAAACGCTTGCATTTTTACATAAAGTATAATAAATATAGTTGTAAAATCATGATACTAGTTTTTTTTTAAAATTAGTTGTAGGCTTTTCATTAAGTCAAGGGTAAACTTCATTTATTAAAACACGTCGACACGTTTTTTTATTATTATTTTTTTTTTTTAATTTACCTGGAAATTGCTAATTTTGTGATTTTAAGTGCATATTTGATGGTTTTATGGAAGGCGACTTAACTCCAGAACAACATCTGACTTTCATAAAGTAACGTTAGTCTAGTGAGTCTTGTACCAGTCTTTTTACATGTTTCGCATCTTCAAACTTTGATCACAGATACAAAGAACTTGTCAATATTTTGTAACTGGAAGAAAATTTTATTTATTACTGGAGAAAATATCTATTTCTAGATGACAATAAACCCAATAAAAATAAGTTAAGAACATACAGACTTTTGAAAACTGTATTTGATATGGAAAATTATCTTTTATTGAATATTGAAAAAGAAAGTTTTCAAATGTCGTAAAACTAAGAATAAGCAATAGCAGATTATTGATTGAACAAGGGCGCCATCAGAATACTCCATTAAATCAGAGAATGTGTCCTCTTTGTCAAAATGAAGTTGAGGATTAATTCCATTTTATAGTTTGCTATAAATTAAAACACATACGAAAGGCACTCGAGGATAAGATTAGTTCAGTTAAGCATCTAATAACGCTAAAACAGAATTAGACAATTTTTTATTTTATCCTAAGAAATATTGATTATGATATTATGGAAATAAATGTTGAGGGAATACATGAAATGTTTATGAAAAGAAAGATATTATTGGATGGTTAAAAAAAATGAAAAAATAAATAAATAATAATAATAATAATAATAATAATAATTTTATAAAAAGTTTCAGGTACGCAGCCGAGATATTCACAGTTAATCATTTAAAACTCATTGTTTAATGTTGTGTCTATTTTGATCATATAATTGATGTTTGTTGTTTTGTAAATGTATTTGGTTGATAATCCTATATTGGATTCTATGATCAATAAATAATTGAATTGAAATGAATTGTGACCATTTTTCACCCGTTTAGTAACGATGATAAAGTTTTTTTAGAATATAATTATGAAAATTTACACTGGAAACAATAAGAAAAATGTTTTCGTGTACTTATTAATAAAGTTTCATTTATTTAAGAAGAAAGGTAATGAAAAGTAAGAATATTTTCTTCGTAATAAAATAAAAAACTTTATCATTTTCCATGAAGATTCTATGGATTGTTAGCTTGCAGGGTTTACCAAGACATTTATGAGCAATTACGTGATTTGTTGGCCAATCTTATCATTAACGTTAAAACAAATAACGATTTATGATCACGAAAATATTAAATATAATTACATTTAAGCCTTACATCTGACAATAAATCTATTTGACCTATTTCTCTGTATTTCTATTTTATTTTTTTTCTCGAAAAGATGAAATAATATGCTGTCAGATTATGTTTTGTAACTGATATTTTTGGGTCTAAAGAGAACGTATTTAATTATCAGTTCACATGCCATATGTATTGATTCAGGGAAAATGATGAATCGGTTCATAACTTACAACCTGTTATCATCCATTTAATGTTACTTTCTGACATTTTCTTCTAAAATGATTATATAACTCAAAAATAAATTGTAATCTTTTGGCACTTTATGTTTAAACAGTATGTCACTCTGTTAAAAAAAACTCAGATACTAAAAGTAACGACACAGAACGCGCGTTCCTAAATCAATTTTGGAGATCTGGAAAATTAATCATCAAAACATTATGATAATTAAAATTAAACGGACATATAAAAAAATATATATACAAAAGTCCAGACATGGTCAAACTTGTTTGAGGGAGTTGAAATTACAAATTTTATAATCAAAAAATTTATCTTTTCATCGTCATCTTTCGTTGACAATTATAAAACTGGGAAATCGTAAGATTTATAAGAAAGGAACCACTAGTTTCACTAGCTCTTCCTTACGTACTTACATACACGAAAAAAGCTCGCACTAAACTTTACTCCTTACCTCATTCAAAATTACATTCCTTTTATAAAAAATGTTTGGATACACCTGTTACTGACCATACCCCTGTTAAATATAAAATAATTGCCATTGTGCTGGATGTTGGCCATCATAGATTATTTAGGCTGGTTAGCACTTCTAGTAATAAACCAGAATGCCGTTGATTCCTGCAAATTAATTTGACTAACAAAGGCCTAGATGCCATCGACCTTGGCAATATCTTGCACAACAAAAATGTAACATCTAAAGTTCCACCTTATTTTAAAGACCAATTAGTTCCACTATATATATTATACCTATACCAAACCTATCCCAACCACTATTTTCAATCACAAAAGGGTATTGCTCGAACTCAAAATTGATTACTCTAAATCCAAACTACCTGATTGCTCCTGCTGCTCTTCTCCATCCACTTGTAGTCCTGGGCACCGCGTTATTACTGGCGGCATAAGCATCGTTAACAATAGTAAATCGGAAGACATCCTTGCGAAAGGTCGCAAATATCTTGAGCCGCAGCCTATCAATTGAAAACACAAGATCAAAATACTGATGGATGCAGTTAAGGACTATGCCTGGAAATGCGCTCAGAGAGAGAAGGAAGACGTCTAAACACCTTCAGATTGGATCAGGTCGATAAACGTTCACGAGTTCTAAACCTGACAGCGTTTTTAACGATCCCCAAGTTAGAAAAACACTGTCCTATCTTCATAACAATTATATGTCATTCTTCACGCTGATAAAGTTTAAAACAACATCGTTTTTGTCTGCACAAGACACTACATTGGGAACTTGATTAAGGAGGTTCACTTGGCAGCCCCATGTACCTGCACATTACGATACCAAAGGAATATTTTATCAATAATCATATTTCTGTTCTATCTCACTCTGATATTGCTGTAAATGATGACAATTTTAACTTTCCTTCCATTTACTGGATACCCAAATTTGATAAGTGCCCATACAAACTAAGGTACACAGCAGGCTTTGCCAAGTGCACTACGAAACCCCTCTCAAAACTCCGTACTACTTTACTTACAGCAAATCAGAACAGCACCAAGAGCTACTGTGATAAGGCCTACTCAACTAGTGCTGTGAATCAGATGTGGATTCCGGAGACTTACAGGAATATCTCTTCTCGTGACCTTCCCTATTGTAATAGCATAAACACTTTGATTTTTCTACACTGTATACGAATCCCTCACGATAAACAAACATCTGTGTTTCGTGAGCTAATTCACGAATTGTTCTGCACTAAACAAAGTTTAAAAAGATAGATCATGTCTATCTGGTATGGTATTAGGTAATGACAAGGCTCAATTTGTCCAAACACACGCTGATTCTAACAAAAAGTAGTCTGAGACTGATCTTTTGTAAATATGAAGTGATTACTCAACAAGTCTGAAAGTAAGTAACTTATGGAAAAAACTTAACATGCTGGAATTTCTCATCGACAACATTTTGTTGAGTTTGGAGGACAGGTTTTTCAAGAGACGATCGGCATCCCAATGGGGACAAACTGTGCGCCGCTTTCGATGGACGTGTTCTTGTTTTCATATGAAGCTAATTTTTTACAAGGATTACTGAATCAGAATGAAAAGAACTAGCCCAGTCTTTTAATTTCAGTTTCCGCTATAAAGATGATGATTTGTCACTTAATAATCCTTACTTTAATGATTACCAAAATCTCATCTATGCCAGTGAACATGACATTAAAGAAACCACAGACACACCAACTTCTGCTTCATATCTAGATTTGTATTTGTACATAGATAATAATGGGCGATTGAAATCAAAACTTTATGACAAACGTGATAATTTTAATTTTCCAGTTGTGAAATCCCCCTTTCATAGCACTACCATACCAAGTTCTCCAGCCTGTGGGGTGTACATTTCACAGTTGATTCGTTGCTGCCGCGCATGTGATTTATACGACTTTCTTGGCAGGGCGAGATTGATGTCACATAAACTTCTAAGACAAGTTATGTTCAGTCTTTGTTATTTCATCACTCCAAAAGTTTTATGGTCGTCATCACCAATTGATTGGCCGATACAAAATTTCTACCTGACGTATGAGACTAGATATCTTCAGTTAGATTTCACGTCCTTCTGAAATTGACATCTCACCCGACTTGAAACTTCACTGACTTTTACTCAGTGGCAATGTTTCGGGTGCCGTTAACAGAGCAGGACATGCGTACCCTACCGGAGCACCCGATGTCACTCCCACTTTTCAGTAGGTGTTCACTTTGCTAGTGCTTTAGTTTTAATGTTGTCTTGACCTGTTTTGTGTTAGTTTATTACATGTATATGTTTTTTATTCTGTTAGTTATACATGTATCCTTGTGGCGTTTGTTTGTTGTGTTCCATTCTCCTGACTCTATCTTTTCCTTGGACTTCGAATTTGTGGAATTTCCATTGTTTTGTCGCTTCGGTATTCTTTTGGCGATATTTAAAATATATTTTCTTAGTCCTGCAGACCACGTATTATTTCTTATAATGCTACATGGTCACACATATTTCAGGAAGTTGAAATTCCAATTCTAAACTAGAGGCTCGGGTGCGCCTGTATCGCTCACCTGGCTTTTATTAGGCCATTTGAAAATATAAGCTCTTTTGGTAACCACGAGGCTGTTGAAGAAACGCAAAATGTCAAAGTAGCCTTGCTATTTGATTTTTGACTTTAAAAAGGTGGATCATTTGCAACTGTCCTTTCATATGATACTCCTCCATTTATGGTTACAGTCTGCCCACTAATTCCTGAGCAAATGACAAAAAAATACTTTCTCGTGTGGTTTCAACGACACTTTGAACAGCCACAGCCGTCGATTGAGCGGATGAATCTCAATCAAAAGTGGATTGGGTGTAGAAGGTATTGCTGTCATTAATACTGCATAGTTTCAAAACATTTAATAATGCAGTTCAAGAGGAGAATATTTTAGAAAATTGGCCAATAAAAATCAAAGATCGCCTCTGTTGGCAATGTTGAACCAAAGGTGGATAGCTAAGGTACACACGTTTTATAAGAAGGAAGCACAACGTTCACTTGCTCTTCTTTGGTCACGTATTATTTCCTATAATACTAAGTTATATTGGACTAAAGTCGCATTCACATGGCCAGATGCTGTATCAATGAAGTCTGATGATTTGAATATAACAAAATGGAATGTCTATTCCATATTACAGTGAAAACAAACAAAACAGCTTTTTATCCGAAATCGTGAGACGTTATTAATTGTTTTCTCAATTTCTGTTTCATTATTAAAACGATTACTTTTTAGGAAAACGAATTTCGTGCTGAACATACTTTTTAAAATATTATCCATGATCAAAATATGTTTTTAGACATGAAGTTAACTAAAGTGCGAAATTAAAATTCCGAAACCCGATTCCAAAATTGTTATAAAGAGAAATAGTGTTTTGATCACGCAAGGCGTTTCCTAGGGGAATGCAAATGTTGTGAAGTGTTATGTTGCTCATAAATGTCATCCTTATAATGATGTTTTGCTCTAATTTAATTAAATGCACAATGTACCAGAAATAATAATAATTGGAAATATCATATGAAAGGATTCTCTATGTTAAATTTCATAGCTGTGATCTCCTATTTGTCCGTTTACGGGCATCTAAATGCAGCGTGTCCATCATCTATAAATTACGTGACAGCTACATGAAGTGTGTCCCCGTCTTTATATATTGCACATGCAAACTGAATGCAATGTATTCACCGTCTACGTATTTACAAAACTTAATAATGAATCTAACAAAACCAAGAAGCCTAATCTGAATAAAATCCTACCCGTCGAAAATGATTGTAATGGTGTAGAAAATCTCGAAAAACTAATAGTTACGAATGGTTGCTTAGATAATCTAAATGCGCAACATAAAGAAGTTCAAATAATACGATTTTTATGAAAAATCTTTACAACGTGAACAAATAAATTTATTTTGTTAAAGCCATCTAGCACCTTAACTATTTGCATTTAATTTCACATATAGTTGTTTTTCTTCAAAATATGTGTTAACCTGAAAAACATCTCGACGGTTTCAAGCAGCTGTTTATTTTTCGGACAGAAAAACAATTCATCGTAGAAATAACGGGGTCCAATTTTGCCTTAAATTTCGCATTAAATTCTGCCCAGAACATTTTACGAAAATGTAAAGATTTATCTGAAATTGCTTTCTGAACTTTACAACCATTCTCACAAATCGGTTTGGATTGAACAATGGCGAAAACGGAGGTCAAAGAAGGTGTCAAATGGTAGACATTCCCACTTTTTTCTGTTGTCATTTACGTAGGATGCTTTTGTGTCTGTTGACATCGCGGTGATAAGGAAATAATTTCATGTATTGTTGTGGTTATTGTAGCGAGAAATTAATTAGCTTCAATGAAAGAAACAATAGTGACACCTTTGGTAAATGTGTTGACGTCGACTACTGATTATACTTTTTATATAATAGACTGTAGATCTATAGATGTTTTAATAAGGTTTCATCTCCATAAATTACATGAGTGATTTGTGAAGGGATCTCCAATTTTGTTGTCGAGAAGCAATCGAACTATCTCAAAAACTTCTTGACATTTCCTAAATTAATGTCCTTAGTTTCTGCCCAGTTTGGAAGGTAGAGAAATATAAAAATATACTAGACATTGAACCCGCGCGCGCGGGAAAATAAGCATTTTTTTGGTGGCCGTATTGACTTTAAAAAGTTATTACGGCCATGTCATTCATTGAACAGGAACTCAGTATGGATGTTGTGGCAGGCTTCCTATAAACTTTCCTGTCAAGTAGGTGGTATCAACTGATAGTTTCATGTCTATATATACTGTAGTATTCCAGCAATGGATGTTAATGCAAACTTTAACCAAAGTCAATGAAGCGTGAAATTTAGGTCAACGTGACCCAATTGTCATATGGCTGTTCGTTACTACCGAAGATGTATCCACTGATGAAGTAGACTGTGTGCCACTTAGAATTACCAAAATGAACCTTAAGGTTCCCTCAAAGTCAAAATCTATGACGAAAACACAACCACATAAATTGTAAATATTTTTATTGTTACAATTAATTCTGAACTGGAACTTGATGAAAAGCTTTCATTAAATACACATTTCATAATGCATTACCTTTTTCCTTCAGAATAAATATGAAAATGAAATTGTTGATGTAAACATTTCCAATTGTTTCATTGTCGTCATGGACAGGGCAAGCGAGGATTAATTTCACAAATATATCCAATAATCAGACGATAAAAGCATTTTTAGTGTGTGGCTGCGTGTGCTGTCCACGTTTATAAAGATGTCCGAGATAAATTTCGTCATTAATGCTAAAGATGACCATTTGTTAAAAATATTTTTATCTAGGGAATTGTATGGTAGAGATATATATATTTAGACAGGTCACATGACAAATAATGTAAAAATAGATAATGGTTGGTATTATCACTTTGTGCAAGGTAAACATCCGAGCAATCCAAAAAACAACTATGTTAGGAATTTCTCTGAACTTTACCTTACTTCTTCATAATCTTCAAAGTTCATAACCTTTACAGTTAGGAGAAATTGCGTTATTGTAGAAAAACAATCCTGAATACATGAAGCGGAAACATCCCACTCGAAGGAGAATTTTTTTAATTTGTTTTATTCTTCTTCCGTAATTTCAAACAAAAATAATATTACATTTAAAATATGTGCATACTTGTTTATTTAAATCAACGTGTTAAAAGTATGCATTCGAGAACCTTCTTAGGGATATGTTGGGAGAATTCATATCGGATAAGTGGATACAAATTCCATTTGCACATAAACAAAACTGCAGTTTAAATTTATAAATGCAGATTGTCAAATCCGATAATAACCTTTATAATCTGAACCATACATCGTTTATTTTGAACCACGCGTTTTGCCGCCTATTCGGCTAATTCGTAAATTTAGTATTATAGATGCAAAAATTTTCGCTCTCCCTAAGTCAATATCTCAGACCCCCCTCTTCGAATAGGAAAATGTTAAGGGTATTTAAATACTAATGTCGTTACGCCTGTCCCTTTATTCAGCTCTTGTAGTTGACAAAATAGCCATCTATATGGCAAGCCAATTTACTATTTATTCTAACTTCAAGATATCTCATATAATTTATAAGATGTCTCGTATAATTTTCTTTATAAGATGTCTTATAAACTATATAAGATGTCTTATAAACTATATAAGATATCTTATAAACTATATGAGATTTCTAATAAACTATATAAAGTTTATTATATATCTTGAAGTTGGAATAAATAGTAAAACGGCTTGCCATACATCTAATAAGATTTACAATATTGCTTTGGTATTTTGTAATACTTTATAAGAGTTCTTAGCTTTGATCAAGAATTAATAAAAATAATCTTCGTAATTTGTGAAATTCATATATGAAACTGAATAGTTTGTAAATTCATAAACAATTGAACAACTAAAGAACTTTACGCTTATTGGAAATGACAATGGATTTAAAAACAAGAGTGATGACTCTTGGTAGCTTCAATAATGGAAGCTGTAATGTTACATTTAAAACGACTACATTTATAGATAAAGAAATATTCTTTCGACCAATCAGCTAAACATACCTATCTGCAATTAGAGCGTACTTAAAATCTGTTGCTTTAATCTGATGTAATTCTATCAATATTAAACCCCTGTAATACATTATACCAGGAAGTTATGTATTTAACTGACACTTAATGATATCTTAATGACTACAAAAAATCGTTTTTACCTACATCAAAATGTACAGACTATATAAATTGTATATCAAAGTAAAGAAAAGTACATTTGGAGATAATATTGAATTTCATTTTAGTTTTGATGATATGATTTTGGGTTTTATTATAAAACCGTATTTCTGCACGTATTTTTGTCGGTCAAATCCAAACATCTGCTTCATGCCATGGATTTTCGTCGATTTGGGGAAAAAAAACAAGTCCTAGAAAGACAGTTGATTAATTAACTTTGTTGAGTCGTTCGAAAAAGCATAAAACAATATCAAAATGAAAATAAGAATGTTGCGAAACAGCTCGTACACTACTCATTAAAGGGATAACAGTAACTCGCTGATGTAAACACACCAATGGTAAAAAAAGGTGCATAAATTCGGCTAACTAGTCTCGAAATGAGCAAAAAAAAAAAAAAACAGAATTTCGGATCGCATCAATGTTACAATATGTGCATGGGTAAAGCTGTATAGACTTTCAAACTAAATTGTAACAGAGCACAAGTATCCATAAGTATTTGTATCTTTATCACTGTTATAAAATGGAAATTCTATTGGATTTTTAATAGGTTTCAGACATGTAGTGCGGACTCATAAAACCCTAGTCGCCAGGTATTGAAATATAACACACTAAATTTTTGAGCCCATTTTATTTTGTCATATTCAATACTTATCAGTGTGATACTAATTGTATACATACAAATCATGTTATAATGTTTTTGTGTGAAATTAGTTTTCGTAGCACGCAAAAGAATACCGACGCAATAAGACAAATGGGATATTACATAAGATTTAAATCCAAAAGACTGCCAAATTCGTAAGAACAAAAGCGCATATATAGAGCAAAATATATATAACATTCCGAATCAAAGAGGAATAAAACATCAAAGCAAAACAAAAGACAGGAGCGCCATCAGGTGTTCGGTGCTCCGTAATCTGCACAAAACAAGTGTGATAATACCAATGAAGATTGGCGAGAGTAAATGTTTTGTTGTGATGATATTATAATCATGTCTTTGAAGTTTTTGCGACAGTCATAAAGTCACAGTACTTATCACACAAACGACAATACGGAGTCATCATTGAAATGTTGTTATTTTACTGTTGGTGGTAATATTTGAATATATAGCTGCTTAAATAACTAATCAAGTAGTACGTTTTTCTGTTCATCATATTAAACAATTAGTTTAAAGACGGTAAAACAATCTGAATATTGCTAACATCTTAGATCAGATTAACTACGAAAGAAAAACTTTTCTAGCGGTCAGAAAATCTATGTTAAGAGTGGATAAGCGATAACTCATAAACCACTTCTTGACCACCTGCTACAAGTATCAAATGACTGTCAATTAGGCTTAAAGTTGAGACAAATCATGATTAAATTATTTGCCAGACCACCTGATATTAATAGTCTGTGGTACAAGACAAATAACAAAACTTTTACTAGCTAAATAAAACATAAAATTTTGTTCCCAGATTAATTTTGTCTTTATTAGGCTCTTAAAATATTGTCGCAAGTGATGTACTATGGCAGATAAGAACATGATAGCTTGTATTGAGGCAATCTTTATGTCATACCATTATATGTAGTTTTTGTTTAGTATTGTTTTAAAGGTTATTAAAAAATTGAAAAAAGGAGTTTCCTGAATTTAAGAACATTAACATCAAAGTAAGTACTAATGCAATATTCACCAAATGCTCATTGTGCAGATAAACAACCCTTTCCAACCAATGCATTCAGATATCACATTTAAACCTTATTCACGGTAACTGTTACATTTTTTTCTCTGCGGTTTCTATACAAGTACACACTCGGCATATGGTTGTGCCTGGTTCAGAAATGACATCTTTTGGAAAGTCAACATTGCAATTTTGTTGTGACAAAAAAGGAGCTTCCCTAATGAAAAAAGGAAGAAAAGTTTAAAATTTTGTTCTTCATGAAAATTGGGACATTATGGAAATGGAAATAACAATGCATACCGTTAAGAAACACTAGAGTCCATTCTTCGCAATTAGTCTATGAGGACACATTGAGAAAAAAAAACAGTGCTAGGAACAATCTTGAATTTGCTGTGTAGTGGGAGGTTTTTTCTTACATCCGGGCTTCCTTTGCTGTGAGCATGGTGAAAGGGAAAGTTAAAGAGATGCATTAAAGCGCTTTGTGACTGTAATGAACTATTATAAGTGCATACATATGAAGATTTTTCATTCACAACTTTCTGGCCTATCGTAAATTATTTAATTTTATGTGTTAATGACCGATGTAGTACATATAGTAGCTACTATCATCCGGAAATAATATTTGGTGTCCATATACACGTATACAATTTCTAAATCACCCTTCACATTATAAAACGAACAAATTGTATATATATCTTACTATTTCTAGAGGGCAAAAATGCAACTTAAAATTAGCTTCTAGACAACTGTTCTGAAGATCACTTCCTTTTAAATTTCTTCATGCCTCGTCCATGCTCCGTGTACAAATGAGAAGTCTATACATAGTGGTGTTTTTCGGTCTTTTAAATTGCAACAACGGTGTCGAATTCGTACATCTTCTGAACTGAAATGCTCATCAAATATTCACTTTTTATATTTTAAAGCAATAACCAGGTTAATTATTCTGCTTTGTCAGGAGTTGATATTAACGTGTAGAAAAGAAGACTTGAAGTGTTTTTAGAGCATTGTCGTTTAATCCTATTATACGCATTCTAATATCATTTTGAAAGCTTCACAAGAAAATATTAAT
The DNA here is from genome assembly GCA_028015205.1 of Mytilisepta virgata. Classification (NCBI taxonomy): domain Eukaryota; kingdom Metazoa; phylum Mollusca; class Bivalvia; order Mytilida; family Mytilidae; genus Mytilisepta; species Mytilisepta virgata. The sequence continues at coordinate 15,762,567 of CM051520.1, read as the reverse complement.
AGCAAATGATGATTTATTATATACTGAAATATGAGGATTATATCAAGATAAGATCATAGACGTTTTAATGCTTTAATGTATTGAACAGGAGCAAGACAATCAGTCAATGTATACTATCGTGTTTAAGATGTTTAATCTTGGTCTCACAAAGCAATTGAGAAATACTATTAATAATGAACCAAACGTTAATCATTTGACAACGTTTGTCGCTGGAAACAATAGCATGAAGAAAGATTTCAACTCATGAATATTCTTCATGTGTAATATAATTCAAAATCTTGATGGCTGAATTTAAGTAAAGATGTAAAGGGACACAACGTTTTTGTTAAAGAAGAATCGTGGGATGCCGATGAGAGTATTTAGCTGTTTCGGACAAGTCTTATGTAAGATAATTCATAATGTATGATATTTTAATTCAATACTACAAAAAAGATACATGTAGTTATTTCCTTGCACATAACATCAAATAAAGTTGACTCTCAAAGAGCTGTTTTCTGCTTTTTGGTCGGGTTGTTATCCTTTGACACATTCCACGTTTCCATTCTCTATTCTTTGTTTCCATTTCAAAAGTTTTTATATCGAACTCCTCATATCTCAAATTATTTTTGGCCGTTCCTTCAATTTTGAGACCCTAGTAGTCAGCTGCAATAGCTTAGATAATGATATATAACTTTTTAACCTTTAACCTTGTTTAAGAATGGAAAATCGGAAGCAGGGTTTATGTCATAGTTTGTTTTATTTGGATGAAAAAAAATGTGCCAATTCTTTATAAAATAGAATCTAATTCTTCAATTACCCGGATCATCATTAATTATGTAACGTAAAATGTCCATTTCCATTTCTACAGACCCCCCCCCCCTTTTGCCCATTATTTGCTTTTAATTCAAATTTGTCTAGCTACGCCATTGAATCATACATACAGAGGCTAGAAATTATGGAGAAAAATAATTACGGAAAATAATGATATAAAACTTGGTATCAAATTAATTCAAAATTGATATTTATTACAATCACAAGGCTTTGCCTCGTTTTGATAAAAAAAAACTGCTATATGTTAAGTATTGTCTAGAATTTCATTGGTAAAATTGTTTTAATTAAAGACTAAATCTGAAAAATACAAGTTCCGATCCACTTTTATACACGAGAAGGCTTTGACGTTCAAAAACCCTACCAAATTACGAAAACAATCACCTGACGTAAGATGTATAAAAGGCTATCTCGAAACACACTGTTCTATATTTGCTAAGGAAGTATGCTGTGTCTACAGGCAACTGAATAATTAATTTGATATAATGTAGAATTTGTCCTTATTGGACATAAACTTTGGTTCTTAGCCCTAGATTTAAACTTATCATTGTACTCAATAGCTTTGACATTTGAACACGTTCTATAACTCTGTTGTTAAACATGAATATTTGGTCCATGAAAAGTCATAAAATGCTTATTGTCTCTTTTGAGTTTAAACATCTGGCAGACTTATGTCCATGGTTAAATACTTACCATTGAGGATGCTATTGATAGAGGGCAGACTTATGTCCATGGTTAAATACTTACCATTGAGGATGCTATTGATAGAGGGCAGACTTATGTCCATGGTTAAATACTTACCATTGAGGATGCTATTTATAGAGGAGGACATTAATATATCAGAATAGACAGAGGACATTTGGCAAATTGTACTTTTATTCTAATATTCTCAAATGAATATTTATGAAATCTGCTAATGAAATGAGAAATATAATGACAAAATCTTTCATTTCATTAGGTTCGAAATTGTAGCCAAATATGAATGCTTAAGATCTTAAAAACAATGGAGTTTTTAGAAACCATAGAATCAAAAATGTCACAGTTAATGATTCTCATCTATGACAAAATGTTATGAAATATGATAATTTGTCTGGACAATAATCATTAGAAAGCCTAATAATGTTGACAGTTATATGCTTTCACTAATATTAAACAACGTTTAAATCAACATAATGACACAAACTACGTCTTTCATCATATAAATCAAACCTGGCTTAAAGGGTAAAATAATATATGGTATTATACATTTATTAATGGGTTAACAACAGATCGACTTCTATTATGAACAAAACAATTCATTCGACGATATGTTGAAAACGCTTGTTACTTTGTTTAATGGACACATAGTCTTTTTCTGTAAAATAAATTCATTGATACCAATTTTGATGCACAAGATGTGCATATTTCGTCGATTTACGACTCTTCACTTGTACCCTATGCCTAAAATATTGGAAAAGCTCCATCAGATAATATATACCTGTCCGGAATACACAAGGACGGGAGTAAACAACTGACATAATCAGAACACACACAAACAAAATGATGACCAACGGGTACTAGAATTGAACTCAGTTGATCAGGAAGGATATGTAGATACGTAGTTCACCGGCCCCATACAGCCCATTTTCATGTCCAGTATAAAAAGTCATCATTCACTGACTAATATGTAAAAGCTCTGATGTCCTTCATATAAACATAGTGAATACTTCGTAATATTACATCAAATAGACGTCATACAGACCTTGTCACCACATTTACAAGTGCTTTTTGTGGATAAATGGTCGACAAGAACACTCATGATCAGAACTTTGGAAGATAAGAAAAATTTGCTCAAACTATACTCTCTCAAAAAAGAAACGCAACATACAGAAAATAGGAAATTTACTTCATATATTATTTTCATAATTTATGATATAAATAATTTACACAGGAATGCAAAAATTGGCACACTTCTTGTTCATGAGTTCTTTTACCTTGGAATATCACAGTTTGTCACATATTGTCAATAAATCACTCATAAATTGTCAATATCTGGTATGTCCACCATTTGCTTGTAACACAGCCCCGACTCTTCTTGGCATAGATTGAATTAAACGCTGAGTTCGAACACGCGGTATCCTTTGCCACTCAAACTGAAGTGCCTGCTGTAATTGTTGCAGATTTTGCGGTGGTGGTTGTCGTTGGCGCACGCGCCGATCCACTTCATCCCACAGATGTTCAATTGGATTAAGATGGGTGATCGTGACGGCCAACGGATCACATTGACATTCTGTTGTTCTAAAAAGTCTACTGTTACACGTGCTGTATGTGGTCGGGCATTGTCGTGCTGAAAAATTTCTCTCCGAATGTCAATTACGGGCAATAAATGAGGTCGTAAAATTTCGTCTCTATACCTAACAGCGTTCAGATTGCCTTGGATATGTATCAGCTGTGTGTTTCTGGCATAAGAAATAGCGGCCCACATCATAACACTGCCTCCGCCAAAATTGTCTCTCTCCACAACACAGTTTTGCGCAAAACGTTCGTTTCGGCGCCTATACACACGTTTGCGACCATCTCGCTTTTCCAGTTGAAAACGTGACTCATCGCTGAACTATACTCTTCTCCAGTTCTGTAAATTCCATGCACGAACTGTAGTACACCATCTAACCCTCGCTCGGCGGTGTTGGCGTCTCAGTGTTGCTCCAAAGTAAGGTCTTCTTGCCCTCAATCCATGAGAACGTAACCGATTGCGTACTGTCTGTGCTGATATACGGCGCAACCCAGGGACGTTTACAGCTGTTTCTGTTGCAGCAATAGTCCTATTCCGCAGATGGAAAAGTCTGATGTAACGATCTTGCGCCCTGGTTGTAACACGCGGGCGCCCTGAACGTGGCCGATCTGTCGTAGTACCAAGCTGCAGGTAGCGTCCCCAAAGGCGTGAAATTGTGCTACGATGAACATTGTACGTTACAGCAACAGCATTCTGTGATTCTCCGGCCTCTAGTCGTCCGATAGCGATATTCCGGGTAGCAGCGTCTAACCTTGGCATAGCGTCACCTCATCAGAATTTTATTTTACGAATGCATTCATGAAAAGAAATACCGGGTTTTTATACCGACTGACTGAGCTAAAAAATAACCCATGATTTGCACGTAAAAGTCGACCCAGTTTTTGGCAATGCGTAAATCGTAGGGTGTCCCAGATTGCGACCAAAGTCGTTTACGGGTGGATGAATTTAAATGATTGTACCTGGAAACTTTTTATGAAGGTGTAATTATGATCATGTGTACATATATTTTGATATTTATTGGTTATTTGTCCGGAAAAATAATATTTCAAAAAGATAATCTGATGTTGCGTTTCTTTTTTGAGAGAGTATACTTTGTGCAATAAAATCATCCGAGAAATTGCTGCAGTTTTTTTTTACAGAAAGTGGGGTCAAAACAAAAGTACATATAGATGTTAATTGTTTCTCATTTATTTTTTAAAACATATGAACTAAAAAATTGAATAAAATACACCTGATACTTGTCAGCTAGCAATAATAGTGTCAGTAGCATATATGCTTTGTGTAATGGAATAAATAACACATATCCTTCAAAACATCATAAATAACACATTTCGGTATTTGGACATATTGGATGACATGTGTTCTTGCTATAAACAATCCAAACTTTTATTACTTTTTCGGCGCTTCGAAGTATAGACTATAGTTATGTATATATTTGTTTTGAGTTATTGTCCAATGAATGGAGGTGTATTAATAATTTTTTTTGGCTGCAAAATTGTGTGAATATCTTTTGTGGGTTCTTCATTCAACTAAAGGACTTCGTTTAGTCAAACGTTATTTTGAAGAATGTCATAATGTTGGAACAAGTCATTATTACTTCAATCACCCGTTACTGTAAATTTTCCAATACAGATGTTCTCTGAAAACATTAAGCCAATAGGAACCAAACTTCGGTGGAATGGTCCTTGGGTGGACCCTTTCAAAAATGCGTCCGGCGTCTCTGACGTTCAACCAAAATAGCTACTGTTATTAAAAATAGAAAAAGTTGCATAAAATTAAGAATCTTCCTCCATGAAACTACATCGCAAGATGGAACCGTACATCGCTGAAGAGGTCCGTGTGAGATCAAAATTCAGAATTTTGTCCAGTGACCCGGACTGTCAACCAAGATTGTCCCCTCAGACGAAATTCTATTAACATAGGACCGGATGGGAAGATTCATTTAAAAATCTTGTCTGAGATCACTTTGCCAATTGTATTTCATGGCCCGAACTTGCAATAAAAGATGGCCAACACAGCCGAAATTAAAAAAATATATATATTCTTGACATAAACCTCCTGGCCAATCGGAACCAGACCTGGCAGCTTTGGTCCTTAGGAGGTCCTCTTTCAGAATTCTGTCCGATGACCCGGACTGTCAACCAAGATAGCCACCACATCTAACTTAATGTAACATAGAACCTATGGGGAAAATTCATCGAAAAATCCTCTTGTCTTAAATCACTTGGCCAATTGTAAACAAACTTGGCAGCAATGGTCCTTAAATTGTTCTCTTTCAGAATTATGTCTAATGACCAAAATTTTCAACAATGATGACTGCCACAGTCGAACTTCGTTTGACATAAGACCCTATCAGAAAATTCATTATCTAAAATCACTTGGTCAGTTAGAAGCAAACTTTGCAGCGTTTGTTTTAAGGTGGTCCTTTTTCTGAATTATGTCAGATAATCCGGACTGTCGACTAAAATGGCCATCGCAGCCATCGTAGCCGAACTGTGTTTACCATATGACCCTATGGTGAATTTAATTGAAAAGATCTTCTAGTCTGAAACCACTTATCCAATTGGAACCAAAGTCGCACAAATGGTCCTTTTTCAGAGTTGAGTCCGATGATCCAGAACTTCAACTAAGGTGTTTGCCAAAATCGACTTAGTTTAACATAGGCCCGTGCGAGCAAAATCATTTAAGAATATTCTCTGAAACCACTTGGTCAATTGAAACCAAACTTGATTTTTAGAATTATGTCCGAAAAACCTAACAGCTCCCCCCCACCCCCACCCCCACCAACGCAACTTAGTTTAAGATAGGATCCTATGGGAAAATTTCTTTGAAAACCTACTGGTCTGAAACCACTGGGTCAGATGGAACTACACTTGGCAACAATGATCCTTTCAGAATTGTGTATAATGACCCGATCTGCACACCAAGATTGCTGCAACAACAGCTGAACTAAGATTAACATAGGACCAATGTTTTATCTTAAACCACTGTTGGAAACAAGTTGGCAGCAATGGTATTTAGGTGGTCCTCTTTCAGAAGTGGCCACTACAGCAGATTTCAATTTTCAATAGGATCACATGGGAAAAATTAGTCTGTCCTTATATGGTTTTGGCTTTACCCATTTGGTAATTTTGTCATTATTGAAATTGCTCTTTAATATTTGGGATTACTGGTTTGGTTTTCAATAATTTAGGCCTTGTCACAACTGATGAGTCGTAAATGTGCACATCTCATGTAGCAAAATTGGTATCAAAGAATTTATTTTAAAACTCTCTTGTTTGAAACCACGTTGGTAGTTGGAAGTTAACTAGGTCGCTGTGGTTGCCGTCTTTTAAAATTTCTTATAAACCGGTGTGCCATTCAAGATCATTTTTGATACCCGTGCCTGATTATCCTCACCGGTTACCCTCACACCTGTACGTACTTAAACAAACGACCAAGGTAGACAACTCAGCCAATAATCCACCCTTAAACTACTGAGCAAAAGTGAATTGAACGTTGGTAGAAATAATATTTATCCTATTACAAAGACTGTCAACAAAGATGGCCACCAATGCCTATCAAAGGCTTCCAATATCAATCATGTGTCAATTGATCAGAATCATCAACCAAATAGCCTTTCAATTACTGCTTTTATGGCTATTGATTGGCAAATTGAATCCAAGTCAGTGATACAGGATTCTAGGGGCCTCTGGTTCTATTATTATGCATCTTAATCGTGGGACGTAACTTGCATTGCTCCGTAATACAGGGTCCCACATGTGGTTTTTCATGGTGGCGAGTTTTGATGAGTAGAGGTTAAAGTTAGTCCAATAGCCTTTCATTCATTAATTTGATAATATATTTATTTTTTGTCATATACTAGTATCTTATTCAATGAAAGATGTGTGTTTATTTATATAGAGAATTCAAACGCGTGTTTTGTGGTTTAGTTTTGATATTTGGCAAATGTAAGTTTGTGTGGGACATAATTATATTAACTAGAGTTAATCGTAACAAAACTCTCCACACTTTTCCGAGGCAGTCAACTGATTTAATGCCCATTTGATGTTGCATTTCATATTTTCAGACTAAATATAAGTGTTGTCAATAATTTGTTTCAGTTGTGAGAGCAACCTTGGCAATGCTAACTTAATTAACCATAGGGTTGCGAAATAACAGTTGAAGAAATTCGTTCAAGTTCTTAAATTGCCAATCTGGATTAGGATAGAGATTTGACATTATCAATTAAGTAATTTTTTCCTGTCAGTTAAATATTGCATAATACAAGCACTTGAAAGATCAAGACTTGGATGCACTTAGACAATATCTGCCGACATCCTGCTTTCAGATTTTTGTCAGTTTCTGCAGTATCCTGTTGTGATTTTAATGTATTATTTAATTGCTTTCGATTTGTCTGCTTTTAGCCGATAACCCATATCCTATCATCTCTTTGTACGAAGTACGAAACTTGCACTATGTTAAAATGGACTCATCAATCAATCTTCAAAAATAACATTTTCTATAGACGAGGACAATGATACCTATGCAATAAACATATCGTGCATCAGAGCCACTTGACGTAAATTACATTAAGAGGCATTCAGTTCAGCATTCTTTTGTGGACGATATAACGATACAGACTAAAACGTTTAGTGTGTATCGCGTGATAACATCGAATCGATTACGGGTTTGTTGTCTGGTTTAGAACATGATACTTGCATCGTCTTTTATCGGAAAGAATTCGCGAAGATTGATGGTTTCGCATTTTGTGGCACCGTCTTTTAAAATTCCTTTTTACTCCTTATTACTTACTTGCAGCTATTTAGGACAGTATCAAGAGCTATTGGAAAAGTCAACTGGAGGTGTGAATAAGATGTGGATCTTAAAAATTCAAAAGACTTACAGGAATGTCTCTCTACTAGTGATCTTACCTATTGTTATAGGATAAAAAAAACTTTTTTCTTTTTCTACACTGTGCACGATCCTCCCTCATGATAAACTAAAATCTGTTCGTGAGGTAATTCACAAATGTGTCTGGACTAAACAAGGTTTACAAAGATATGTCTATCTAGTATTAGGTGATGATTGGGCTTATTTGATCAAAACACACTGATTCTAATAAAAAGTACTCTGAGACTGGTGTTATTATCATATCATGCTGGAATTATCATCGACAACATCTTTGTTGAGTTAAGAGGACAGGGATTTCAACAGACTAAAAAACTTTGTGTCGCTTTTGGCTGATCTGTTGTTGTTTTCATATGAGGCTAACTTTTTACAGGGGTTAAAACTGCACACATGTCCTTTTTTGGCGAACCGATCTACAAAATGAAAATTTTTATAACTGTCTTCATCCTCCGCTACTGGAAGATATCATTTTGTTCAAATATTCTGTTAAGATAATTCCCGGAGCAGTTATGAAGCAAGTACATAAATCTACATTGAAAAATATTACCTAGGCTTAAAACCTCACTTATATTGACATTTCAAACGGATATTTTGTCCCCCGGCAGTGTAATTTCTGATGTAATTTGAAGCCACTATGCTAATTTGAACGTTCTTAGAAGTTTGAAATTGCATCCGGCGTTTTATTCAAAATATTTCAGTAACTATATTGTTCTCTTTCGTTTACTATCTGCTCTATCGTGGTTTGAGTACTATTTGTTTTGGCTGTTTTTTTTTTCTCACGATATATATTTGGGCTTTGGTTTTATAGACTCCCCCCCCCCCCCTTCTTTTTTTTAATAAATACAAGTTTACATATGGAATGTTTGACTGATAACAACATTCAAACTTTTATATAGGTACCTTCAAGGCAGTTGCGAAACATCTGTTCTCCCCGTCACGTCTATGATGCCAGAAAACTGTACTTTTTTAACGAAATTCTATTTTTTACAAGTTAACTATATATTAGTGTAGGTATTACTACGTACTGTGCCTTATATTTCTATTTGTCTATCTATCTTGAAATTCAAATAACTATGTTAACACTAATGTTTCTTGTAAAAATCTCGTTTTCAGAACCTGCAATTTTTAGACATTCAAAACCTATTCTTCCCTCACAATTTTCTATATATTTTTACATCTCCTTGAAGCCTTAATATTGTTTTGTTAAACATTGAAGTTTTATTCTTAAGTGTCTGAATTCACTATTTATCGAATTGTCCGTTCGTCCGATTCATCTCCAATAAAACGTTCATTTCAATTTTTATTTTGATACATTGAATGTGATCATGGTCAAATATTTGTATGTGTAACCCTAGAACAATAATCCAAATTGGAATAAATTAAAAGACAGAGGTACTCCTCCTGTATTTTTTCCATCCTAGTCGATATTTAATTAATATAAAAATATGGTTTGAACTCGCTCAGGCAAAGTTGACCTTGCCTAGAATTTACTAAACTAATTAGGCACGTTTGGATGTTTTCTTTGTTTGTTTTTGTTGTTGTTGTTGTTTTTTTTTGGTTTTGGTTTTTTTAGGGGGGTAAATTATTGTTCATGAGCGTACCTGAGGGTACCCAATGCTGGAATCTGGTGTCTGGATTTATTTCAGTATCAGCACCATGAAATAGATGATGGTATTTCATTGGCCTGATGATACTCTTGGACGCTCGAGTCTCTCATTCACTTTTAGCTATAAACATTCTATTAAATTTCATTGAATTCAAATGAGATATAATCAGTATTGGATAGAGAAAATCTTTATCTACACATTGCAAGTTATATTTATTATCACATTCAACTGAACTGTTACTGTTTAAATCATTTACAAATGTGTGCTAACGGGGACTTTAAGACAAAATGAGGTCGTGGTCGTGTTACTCTAATTAATAACCCAGACATTTCAGACGCAGCTGTATCATAAGATTTGCAATTCAAATATAAGATATATTACGCTGATGGATTTGGTTTAATTTGAACGGGGATAGGAATTAACAATAAATCTAATCCGATGACGTCAAGAAAAATGATTGAGTTTAGAAGAACAATGATTTCACATGTTTGCAAATGTAGGTATGTTGAATGATGGGTTCTTGATAATATATTCGAAAAGGCTTAACTTTACTTATCATTTTCGAAACAGACGACAAATCAATTAAATGTAAGTGGAAATTTTGTAGACACCAATCTTTAAATCCTCTTTAAAATATAAATACAAAGTTCCATTAGCCGTAATTTATCACAACCTCCATATATGAAACGATAGATCTCTTTTTTGCATTTTTGTTTTTCCGTCTTTCCTTCTTTTAAGTTGCCTGCTAGAAAACTGACGCCAATGGAAAAGTCAAGATCTCGTACTTTCACTCTCAGAATTAAATTTCTTTCTACAGAAGAAAAATGACAAACTTTTTGTCAGCTTTTTTAACCAAGTGTGGTACACAGTAGAATGCAAATACACATGGTACTTGTAGTTCAGATTTGATGGCCTGCGGTAATTAATCAGTGTAGCCAAATTTCCAATCCTAATTCTTGATACGACTTCTGTGTTTAAACCAACAATTATCTTTGATACTGATGTCACATACATGTATTTTAGAGTAAAAAGACAAAGTTATGATGTTTTACTAGTTGTACACCGATATAAAAATGTCAATTTCTGTTATTGCTGTTTTTCATCTTGACGTTATACTGATGCCTTTAACACGGAGCAAAAACTCACACCAACTGCAAATTCAAGACCGTCCCTGGCACGGGTTTTATCGGAATTTTTTCTAAATGTCTTATTTATTTTACCAGAAAATAACAAAACCACGAAATCTATCCTCAAAACAACGAATTTACACTTTTAAAAAAGTTTTATTATTTACAAATTTTCCTTCTATAGTAGGTGCACTGCCATAATATGATATATCGGCAAAAGATTCCGTGTCTAAAATATCTAAAAGCTTTTCTTATTGACAAATTATGGCAATCGTTGCAAATTATGCAGTATTTGTTTCTTAAATTGTGTTAACGTATATTATAAAGAAGAAAGGCATTTCATTTCACTGTAAATAGAGATTTGTGCTAAAGTTTGTTTTGCAATGTACAAATTTTAATCAATTTCTCAACAGATAGTAAACAATAAAAATTAATCTCAAATTCAATGTAAATACTATATACATAGAAATTGTATCACTCAAACCGTTAGCTAAGAATTCCACTCAAATAGGTGCTAGGAGGTAAGGGTTTAGTACATTTTAACTAATAATTTCAGCATTTGTTTTTTACATCACGGGGTATCTATCTTTTTGGTGATTTTAGTATTAAAATGTCCTGTTCAACATTTAATGTTATTAGTTGGGTTTTCGAAACTGTTTTTAGCACAACTAATAAATCGTATTTCAGCAACTCTTACTCATCCTGTTCATAAAAATTGATTTGACAGATTTGACAGATATTAGTGGTTCCTAGAATTTTAATTTCTTCATTTGTATTTGGCTCAGTATTACATATCTGACTATCTGACACTAATCGAATTTCTTCTATAAATAAATTATAATCCAGCAGTAAATATTTAACCTTCAGAAATATTGCAATTCATGCTGTGGAATAAATTATGGAGATAAACCCTACTTAAACACAAACACCGACGTCTATAACAGACAAAGATAGTGCTAATGAGAAATGAGATTTGAATACAATTGACATTAAGTATTAATTTACTCCATTTGTTTATTTTCGAAACAGTAGACAAATGTTGCATATCGCTTCATACAATTACAAGCATATTATGTTTAGCTGACAAATTGGTAAATTGGGTGCCATGCAGGAAGCAGAGACTGCTTACTCTTCCGGAGCACCTGAGTCTACCCCCGGTTTTTTGGTGGGGTCCATGTTGTTCATACGTTTTTAGTTTTTAATTGTAGTGCATGTATTGTTTTGGTCTTGTCTTCGTTGTTCTCCGGAGTTTGTCATTTGTAACGATTTTTCTCTCCTTCGAATATCCCTTTGGTATTTCTTGACTTTACTGAGAAGTCAATACATTTTGCTAATTCATCGGAAAATTTACGTTACAATAATGACATACATTATTAAATCACTATTGAAGATACATATACAGAGCTATCACTCCATTTGTTTTGGTTTCGCTATTTCCCAAAGATTTTTGTTTAACTTAATTTAAAAATATAGCCGTAATTTGTGCAGAACGCGAATTTTTGGTTTTCTTTTGTTTGCGTTTGATATTTGAATTTCGAAAACATGTAGCGTGATATTTTGAAGTTTATTGTGAATATTTATAGGCAGCAGTAAATCTTGGACTAGTGATAGTCACAGCAATAAAAACTTTTTTACAGGTTGTACAGTGTAGTAATTTTAAATTTAAAAAATTTCAAACTATTCCAACATGTCCATTTGCATTCTATCGTTTTTCTAAAATTGAATGGTTCGTTAATAAAAGCATTAAATATAATAGCCAAAAGTCAACAAAATATAATATATATAATCAAAACATGGGTAGAAAAAATCCAGATAAGGTCAAATTGAACTTGCATTAATTAACCGTCATACTTTAGTTTGCTACTGGGGGGGGGGGGGTTATTACCGCTGCTGGTAGAAAAGAAGTCCCAGAGGGTATCATTCCTGCAGTAATCATTCCATTGGCAATGCTCTTAGATACATACATTGAAATTTTGAAGTCATAAATAAAAGCTTCCTTCGGCAAAGTTTATTTCATACTTGGACTTTCATACGACAGTAACATAAGGAATTTTGAAAGTTAAAATACAACATACAAAAAGCTAGTCTTTTGTCTTCAAAATATTTGTCAGTTGATAGAAATTAATTCTTCTAATAAGCCACAGAAAAAATGCAGCCAGATTGGATTTCTTGAATCAGCTTCACTAAAATGAACTTTGAAATTGTCGGAAGTTGGCGGCCACCTTGGATTACCGATCAGCACCATGCAAAGTAAATACATTTTGACAGTTCTCTGCAATGATCATTCATGCCAAGTTTCAACTACATAGGTTCAGTAGTTTCAGAGATGATGATCTTAAAAACTCAACAATGTTGGTATCAACTTATCTAATTGTTCTTCACACACGATATGCTGGCGGATTTCTGAGTTTCAACACTTGTTAGGACCTTTATAGAAACATATTTGTAAAGATTGGGTTTATTTGCGTTCAGCCATTGTTCAATATTCCCTTGAACTTCGAAATTGTCGGAAGTTGGCGGCCACCTTGGATTACCGATTGGCACCATGCAAAGTAAATACATTTTGACAGTTCTCTGCAATGATCATTCAACCACGTAGGTTCAGTAGTTTCAGAGATAATGATCTTAAAAACTCAACAGTTTTGGTATCAACTTATCTAATTGTTCTTCACATGTCGAAACGTTGAACATTGGCTATAAAGCCCTTTTCTGTCCAGTTTTGATTCGGTATACATTTACATATATCCCACACTGGAACATTCTCCTTTTAGCAGATGACAGCCAGATAATGCATATGTTTTTCTACCCCTTGTGTGGTCACATAAATCGGTCAGACATGCTTTGCCTATATTCACAGACAATGGATTAAACTTTGTTTTGACAGGATAAGAGCTGCTATATAGATACAATTTATTTCCGATTACTTAGCAAATATAATGATCTGTCAATCTAGATTTACTTAACTACAAAAATACATTCCATTCTATCAAACAATGACGGATTGAAGAATATCAACCTATAAACAAATGTCTAAGATTTGTTTTCACTTGCAATATCTGCATAAACTAAGATAATAACCTATTAATACGGTTACCTCAAACAAAACTGAGAACGAATTATCACTTGTGTTTTGCAGTTCTAATAATGACGAAATGTATAAAGATTTTACCTACCGTGTTAAATATATGAGATGATATTATAGACACAAATAGGTTAATTAATGAAGCTCGGCATGAAGCTAGCTGGCAAGATAAACAAGCGTTAATTTATATAACATTCTACATTTGCTGCGAAGTATAAGCTTTTATCTCTTCGTTGAAGAAAAAATAACAATCCAAAGATACTAATATTAGATATAGTTAATTTATACTATGCTGTATACGACGCATTTCAAGGAGTTACCTCTCATCAGCAGCATTAAAACCGAAATATTTGGAAGACCAAAAACCTTATTTTAAACCAGAAGTACTCATAAACAAAAATACCGAAAGAGGAAGGCAAATTTCAGCTAAGGAGATCTACCATGTGCAATTCAAGGAATGAACCCTTAGTATTTCTATTATTTTTGAAATTTGCTAAACGCTGGTAATTTCTGTAACAATCAATGGTGTTACACTGTCTTTCAAAAGTAAATAAAAGCAACCAGTTAGGCCCTCTTTACTTAATATAAAATTTATAAGTTTTTCGACGTTTACATTTATCCAGATATTTTGAATCCTTCTTATCATTAACAATATTTATAGGGCAATGCAAGTTTCTTCGGTCGACTTCCGTGCAAAAAAAAATATTCGACCCCTAATGCATTCAGCATCTCCAAAAATATATTTCCACACAATTTTACGTTTGCAAATCGCAAACATTTCCAACAGCTTCTTGTTTTAATCAGTAGACTGGATATCGCAGTAAATTTCATAATACAAATTTGAAAAATTAAAACTGTAAACCCCCATATTTTGCATATTTTTAATTTGATAAATATTTTATTCTATTTACATGTATTTCTTTTGATACAGAAAGTGTAATTTGAAGTGACAAAAGTTTGATGAATTTTTCAATATTAAAAAGTAAATATTTCGAGCTTAATGTAACTACTTAAAAATGAATGCGGATTGTACTGACAATATCTACATGAATATAAATTTATTTCATCAAACATATTTCTTCAAATTTAGACTTAACATTTAATGGTTAATTTCTTGAAATAATTGACATAATAACTTGCTGAACCTAACTGTTCAAAGATTTTATTCAAATTTTAATACGGAGAGAACATGCATGGTTACCCTTTCGAAGCGCATACTCTTACTTAATGCTTTAAATGTTATGTCGTCTATTTTCGTGTGTCTTACTGAATACTGAACTTTTGAGTTTGCTTATTCTATGATACTTCAGATGAGATTTCTAAAATATTTCTTCCTTTTCCAGGTTAACTGGGTTTCTACCTTACGGAACCATCGACTTTCGCCGAGTCTAATACACCTAGCCACGATTTGGATTAGAACCTCATGGTCTGATGGTTGGCTAATGATCGTGGAGTAGTTACAACATAAACAAGTGGTGATCGACACCTCTTCCTTTTCCAGGAAGGAATAAACAAAGAAAGCTTCACGAAGGATTGCTACAGAAAGGTACTTTTATGTCGTTCTTTGGCATTGTACAAATGTATATACATTTTTCTCCTATTCCTGGCGTGTTTAATCGGTGGGATAAAAATACATAATATCTTTAACCACCTCCCGGTGATTAAATTTCTACGTGGGAATTACTGTCCTTTTTTTCTAGAGTTATTGGAACGATAAACTAGAGAAGTCCCGAAATGACGTCTATGTAAACAAACTACATAGCAAAGACATTTTCTTGAGGTTTTTTGTCGAAAATCATAGGAGAAACAGATTCTCCTTCAATTTACTCGTGTATTATGGAATTTCTCCACCCTCAATAGTTAAATTTTCGATTTTACCACGCTCGCTAAAGGCTCGCGTGTTGAAAATCGAAAATTTAACTATCTCGGGTGGAGAAATTCCATAACTCACTCGTACCTGAAGGAGAATCTATATGTTTACCCTAAACAGTCGGAAAGGAAAACAGTTGACTTCTTTAAGAACTACTATATTAAACACGTTCGAATCAGTTTTTATCATTTCGAAAGTTCTAAAAATATCAATTTCAATGTTGCTGTGAAAAAAAATTTACTTATATAATTATTTGTCTCCAAATCTAGTATTTACTAATCCACGAAAAATGCGTCGAAGACTTAATATGCAGGGTTCGTTCAATACATTGAGTACTTCTTGTTTAATATATGTTTGGTTTTTGGTCTTCCAAATGTTTCGGTTTTAATGCTGCTGATGAGAGGTAACTCCTTGAAATGTGTCGTATACAGCATAGTATAAATTTACCATATCTAATATTAGTATCTTTGGATCGTTATTTTGTATGTATTAAAGGATTGCAATCATGTAATATCCATCCCATTTCACAGGAAAAGTTTATGACGAGTCAACAAAAAACAATGTGACATGCAACACCAAACATTTCATGTAGAATAAAAAACAAAAACAAAAATATTACAACAAATCCTTCAAATGGGATCATACTTCATCATACATATTCAATATGTCAGCCCATCAACGTTCTTCAAAGTAGCAAAGATCTGTGTTATAAGCTGAAGTAGGAGTTGATATCCTCAATACATAAATATTGCACAACATAGAAAAATCTAAAAAAAAAATCCTTCAAATTTCATCATACGTTTTCATGCTTATCTTTGATATACCCATATATATTCTCCGAAGTTTCAAAGACCTGGGTTAAAAGATGTAAGGGGAGTTGATTAAAAACGTTCCTTCAGATTTCACCATACGCCTTAATTCTTATCTTTGATATGAACATAAATATTCTTCGAAGTTTAAAGATCTGGTTTTAAAGCTGTAATAGGGGTTGATTAAAAAAATTCCTTCAAATTTCATCATACGCATTCATGCTTATCTTTGATATACCCATATATATTCTCCAAAGTTTCAAATACCTAGGTTTAAGGCTGTAAGAGGAGTTGATTAAAAAAGTTCCTTCAGATTTCACCATACGCCTTCATTCTTATCTTTGATATGCCCGTAAATATTCTTCGAAGTTTAAAGATCTGGGTTTAAAGCTGTAAGAGGAGTTGATTAAAAAAGTTCCTTCAAATTTCATCATACTCCTTCATGCTTATCTTTGATATACCCATAAATCATGTAAATATTCTCCGCAGTTTCAAAGATCTGGGTTAAAAGCTGTAAGAGGAGTTGATTAAACAAAAGTGATACTCTCCATACACGATTGTTGCAATAAATCTCGCAACAAACAAATTTCCTCAACATGGGAAATCTGGGAAAAAAATTCTTCATATGATATCACACTCATTCACGCACATCTTCAATATGTCCATAAGCATTATGCAATTATATAATTTCATGGATGTCATAGAGGTTAATTACACAAAATAGGTATTTTCCCAGCCCTTGCAACCCAGACAAAAATTGGTAAAATACTTATGTTACAATTAACTATATTGCAAGCTGGTCACCACTAGATTATATTCGTGGATGATGTCAAAAGAATGTAGAATGTTAAGCCGACATGTATTGAATGTATCCGGTTTTTTGTTTTTGTTTTATGATATTTGAATCTACACATCGAAATGGTTTTAAAGCGGGCTTGGATGATATTGTTAGAATGAAAATGTGACTTTTTAAAAGCATTATTTAGATAACACATATATACTCTCTCAAAAAAGAAACGCAACATACAGAAAATAGGAAATTTACTTCATATATTATTTTCATAATTTATGATATAAATAATTTACACAGGAATGCAAAAATTGGCACACTTCTTGTTCATGAGTTCTTTTACCTTGGAATATCACAGTTTGTCACATATTGTCAATAAATCACTCATAAATTGTCAATATCTGGTATGTCCACCATTTGCTTGTAACACAGCCCCGACTCTTCTTGGCATAGATTGAATTAAACGCTGAGTTCGAACACGCGGTATCCTTTGCCACTCAAACTGAAGTGCCTGCTGTAATTGTTGCAGATTTTGCGGTGGTGGTTGTCGTTGGCGCACGCGCCGATCCACTTCATCCCACAAATGTTCAATTGGATTAAGATCGGGTGATCGTGACGGCCAACGGATCACATTGACATTCTGTTGTTCTAAAAAGTCTACTGTTACACGTGCTGTATGTGGTCGGGCATTGTCGTGCTGAAAAATTTCTCTCCGAATGTCAATTACGGGCAATAAATGAGGTCGTAAAATTTCGTCTCTATACCTAACAGCGTTCAGATTGCCTTGGATATGTATCAGCTGTGTGTTTCTGGCATAAGAAATAGCGGCCCACATCATAACACTGCCTCCGCCAAAATTGTCTCTCTCCACAACACAGTTTTGCGCAAAACGTTCGTTTCGGCGCCTATACACACGTATGCGACCATCTCGCTTTTCCAGTTGAAAACGTGACTCATCGCTGAACCATACTCTTCTCCAGTTCTGTAAATTCCATGCACGAACTGTAGTACACCATCTAACCCTCGCTCGGCGGTGTTGGCGTCTCAGTGTTGCTCCAAAGTAAGGTCTTCTTGCCCTCAATCCATGAGAACGTAACCGATTGCGTACTGTCTGTGCTGATATACGGCGCAACCCAGGGACGTTTACAGCTGTTTCTGTTGCAGCAATAGTCCTATTCCGCAGATGGAAAAGTCTGATGTAACGATCTTGCGCCCTGGTTGTAACACGCGGGCGCCCTGAACGTGGCCGATCTGTCGTAGTACCAAGCTGCAGGTAGCGTCCCCAAAGGCGTGAAATTGTGCTACGATGAACATTGTACGTTACAGCAACAGCATTCTGTGATTCTCCGGCCTCTAGTCGTCCGATAGCGATATTCCGGGTAGCAGCGTCTAACCTTGGCATAGCGTCACCTCATCAGAATTTTATTTTACGAATGCATTCATGAAAAGAAATACCGGGTTTTTATACCGACTGACTGAGCTAAAAAATAACCCATGATTTGCACGTGAAAGTCGACCCAGTTTTTGGCAATGCGTAAATCGTAGGGTGTCCCAGATTGCGACCAAAGTCGTTTACGGGTGGATGAATTTAAATGATTGTACCTGGAAACTTTTTATGAAGGTGTAATTATGATCATGTGTACATATATTTTGATATTTATTGGTTATTTGTCCGGAAAAATAATATTTCAAAAAGATAATCTGATGTTGCGTTTCTTTTTTGAGAGAGTATATATAATTATAGAGTCCTTGGTGGCATTTTAATGGTAACCATCTCGTTTTTGAGTATTAAATGAAAATCAAAGTTTATCAGACGAAATACTGAACCTACTAGACCTTCAGCTGAAAAATTAATAACACGTATAACAGGCATATAAATTTTGGTAATTGGAGATGAAATGAAAGAATTTAGATTTTGATATCAATGGAAACCTATAAAATATTGGCATAAATCAGAATTAAAACTTTATCATTCAGTCACATCGCTGTATGATTGAAATATATGGCCTTCTGGATTAAATAAACTTGTATTTTATTATCGCTTAATGTTAAACATAAAATAAAATTTGAATCTAAGAAGTGGAAATGAAATGACATAACGGTGCATTAATTTTGAACAGTCTATAGTGTACCAAGATTTAGTATAAACATTCTACGCCATATGTTTAACCTACATGTATAATGCTCGATGGCAAAATCAGAGTTTCCTTAACAAAATATGTTATTTTGTGACATGTATAATTTAAAAAAAAATCTGGATGGGAACTGTTACATAGGAAATATCTTATACATGTACATAGGCAAAATTGGCCTTTACAAATGTTTTACATCAGTTACAAAAATAATAAGCGAATAGAAGTAGAAACATCACAAGTAAACAAATTTCAATGGCATGTTATTTCCAACTAATATCTTAGGTATCGTTGACAGGATAACCATTTTTAATAGACGGAACGTCAACATGATTAAAATCCAAAGATAAAACTGTATTAAAGTAATAACATTAATTCATATTTATAATATCATTTCAGTTGGATTTTAAGATTTGTCAAATCAGGTCACATGATCAAACAGATAAACACTTACAAAGTGTGCACGTCCTTAAATATAACTTATAACCCTTGTCTTACTAAAAATAGACGATATTTCTCTCATCGCTACTACATTCTTTGGTATGAAAACACTAATTGACATCTGCGAAGCTTATAGCAAAAAGTGGGGCTTTCGATTCTCTGCTTTGAAGAGTGAAGTTATTGTGTTCGGAAAACATCCCATAAATACGATTAATCAGTTAACATTATACGACGACATGTTGCCTTTTGTATCGTCAGCTAGACATGTCGGTATCACTTTGAACAAGAAATTTAACTCTGTAGACCGTACTGTAAATGCTTGTCGAATTCTACGCTCGAGTGCCTTATCTGTAATAAAGTCTGGAATTCATCCTCATTTACTTAATCCGCTCTCGTGTGCAAAGATTATCGTTCAAACATGTTATCCTAAAGCCTTATTTGGTAGTGAACTGTGGTACAATCTGACAACAAACGAACTGACAATGCCTGAACAAGCTCACAGATATATCTGCAAAATGGTGCAAGGATTACCAAAATTAACCCGATCCGATAAGTGCACATCGCTCTTGGGGTGGCAGTCAATAGAATGTCTTATTGATAAACAGAAACTGTTGTTCTTCGGAATAATGTGTAGACTCAAAAGTAATGCCCTGCCTAAACCATGTAAACGGGTAATGACAATACGTCTTCACGAATTTAAGTACACATGCGTCAGAAAACAATGTGGTTTTGTCCCCGACTTAATAACAATTGTCGCAAAGTATAATTTATCGGAATATGTTGACAATTACGTTAATAATAGTGTTTTCCCAAGCAAGAAAACATGGACAAACATTGTAAAAGAGGCAATTGCGAAAACCGAAGAAGATATGTGGTTTTCAAGAATGGCAGCTGACGATGATTTTAATTTTTATAAATTAGTGCATAAACATATAACACCACACAAAGCATGGGATGTAGCCAGATGAAACCCTAGTCTTATTGACTTGTGCGCAATTGTTCGAAATGAAGACAATCCGATGCTATGTGATAAATGCGGTGGCTTCTTCGTGAACATTGTAGAACATGTGCTCGTCTCTTGTATAGTTACAAAAGAACTCCGTGACGACTTATGGCGCTATATTATTACCATCAACCCAATTCAGTTTAGCGTACATATGGACAGTTTAGATCCAATAACATTTACAGCGAACATACTTTCGTGTGATACTGACTTTGGTTTAGACCAAGAGAATGGACAATCTTTCTCAGAGCTATGTGTTTACCATATAGAAAAATTATGCACTTTTTTCTATAAATTCTGACTCATATTTTATATTCTTCATCTTAAAATGAAACTGTCAATATGATTTATGATTATCAAAAAATTGTAAATTAACTGTTTGATGTGTACGTATGTTCATACTCAATCTTCTGTAAGAAGGAAATAAAGTCAATATATAAAAATTGCAGCAGACCATTTTGACACTTTAAATGAGGAAGAGGAGTGAATCAAAGGTAATAATAAAAGTAAAAATCAAAATGGTTGTATATTTATTCTGATTTATTTAATCTAATCAAGTTATGGTCTTTTTCCCTTTTTTATCATTAATAAAATGTAAAAAGGTCTAACATAAAGGCAAACTGCAGTTTTAAATCATATTCATAGGCAATTGTGATGGCTCACGGGAGCTCAACCACAGATTTGCCTAGCACGTCTCTCCGTTGGGGGCTGGTCGGGTCATAATACGAGAAGCCTGACCGCGGATCATATTGGGTAACGCCTATGGAGAATGCCACACTTCCTACACGCTAAAGTCCCCTTCCGGTTCCTTTCTGTGTCTCACCCCATCGCTATTTGAATTCTTTGATAAATTGTTGAGCTGGTTCTTGTCCTGAAGAAGCATGAAATATTTGACACTGGACGTTAAGCAAATAAGAACAAACAAACATAAATTATATTCTAAAATTTCTAAAGTCTAATTTGAAGGTTCACTACAAGGAATGAAATGTTTAGAAGATACAACTGTAGCATTTTGATATTGGTCAATACATGTTTTTATGAACTTGGTGGGAGTATATTCACCTAGAACTTCTTCCTCGGTCAATATTATTCAATCATGTCGATACAATATTAATTGTTATCGTATTTCCCCATGCCTATATCGGCCTGCTGAGGCCTTCACAATTTCCCGTATTTCGGCACTGTGACGTCGTAAAGAGTTTACCCCACCCTAATATGAGCTGACCCAAATATAAAATCAGCGACGTCATAATGTTTGACCCAACGTTGACCCGAATATATCAGGAAAACATCCGGTTATAGGCGGATGACAATTAAAAAGTAGGAAATTCCATTAAGATTGCTAGTTAACAATACGATAAATTTATCATCAAGTTTTCTTCAAACAAATATTGTAAAATATAAGCCGCTCGACACAATATGAAGCTTTTTTAGCTCGTTCGCTACGCTCACTCGCCGAAAAAGCTTCACATTGTGTCTCGCGGCTGATATTTTACGATATACGTTTGCAGAAAACCTGATAATATGTACATTGCCTCCGTATAATATTGTAGAGATTCAGCGAACTCTTATGAAATTAGCCTTGTTCTGCACCACGTCGTTACTGTTCGTATATTTGTTAAATTAATTCAATTAAGCCTGTTTTATTATAGATATATGGAACTCGTTTTATCAGAATGGAATGCCTTGTTATATTTGTTTGATACACAAGAAACGTTCAACCTACCTGCCATTAAACAAATAACTAATCTTGATTTATGCACAGTTGTATGCTGTGATAAAAATCTGAAATATGAACAATAGATGGACAAGTATCTCAAATATGTGCAATAAATTGACAATTAAAATAATGAAAGTAACGAAGGTGAAAAGTAATATTCATCGTGTTTATTTTCGTCAGTTTTTAAAGTCGTAATTTTGGCGTTTGGTTCCATTGTGTTGATATGGCTTGTTACTCTTCAGGGTCTTGACTTTCATAATTCCATTCGTTTCAAAAAGTACTGTTGAGAATTCTCTTAAAATAGAACATCTTTTAAAATTATTAGTTCTTTTTTCAGTGCTAATAGTTATTTGTGACTTAAAGAAAATAGTTTGCAGTACTACCTCCCATTTCTCGGTCTCATTGCATGTTCCCCTTTTTTGATATATGCATGGGTTTATCAATAAATCTTTAGGATTACTGGTAACGTCTAACTGCAAAACCGAACCTCCGTTTGATTGATAACCCCCTTATCAGTGCTTCAGAGGGGTAGGTATATCCTGCTCTGTATATTGCACCAAATGCATTGTTCAGTTGTAAGATCTGGTAACATGTAGTAATCACAATCCAGATAAGGTCAGACTGTTACAGGCAATAGTTATCACTGCGTATTGTTAATTTTGAT
This sequence comes from Mytilisepta virgata, assembly GCA_028015205.1. Taxonomy (NCBI): domain Eukaryota; kingdom Metazoa; phylum Mollusca; class Bivalvia; order Mytilida; family Mytilidae; genus Mytilisepta; species Mytilisepta virgata. Next base: position 15,739,353 of record CM051520.1, on the reverse strand, counting down.
AACAAGATATTAACCTTTTTCAGTGTTAAAAAATCTAAAGGGTATGAAAAGTGCAATTAAACAATTAGAATGTTAAAAGTTCCTGATGTGTATATAATAGATAGAAATGGTATGTCATTGAGTGTATCAAGTCTTTTAGAAAATATATTTTCTTTCTACCAAACTAACTAGAAATGACAAGTTATTATATTGGAAAGTTTGCATATAAATGTATATATAAACTTGCTTGTCATAACGATCTACAGCTGAGACCTATGGGAATATGTTGATAAAAGATTTGATGGATGAAAAATAACAGAAGATGAATTGGTTAGTGACTGGAATTGATATGTATCAATGACTTTCTTATGTTTTACAAAGAAAACCGATCAATCAAATGGTTCTTAACATATTCTTATATTCTCTTTTTCTGTTCACGATATTAAGTAAATATTTAAATGTTTCAGTTAATCATTATGCATTTACAAAACAAGAGACAGACCGTTTTGACATTTTCAACAACCACAATGAAAGATCAGGGACCACTTGGGGTTTTAAGTTTTCTATATCCAGTCATTATCACAAGACAGAAATATCGAAATAGTATTAAAAAAGCAATGCCTACATGTAAAAAGAACAGATATACCTCAAGTGTCAAGTCTGTAACACACGGATAATTAGGGTTCGTTCTGGCTCAAATTTATAGTACTTTAGTTTTTCCCTGCTGTCTACTGTAGCAGGATTAGTTGTGGAAATGTGGGTTACTAATTATGGTTTCATTCTGTTTTTTTTTACAGAAACGGCTGATTTATTTGTAAAACACATGGATTTCTATTTATTTTAAAGTACATTCTATATTCATCTTTTAGATTATTATATAATATCGTCCATGTTTATTATCATATAATCATCTTTAATGTTCTTCAAACAAACTTTTATGATACTAAAATGTTTTTAGTATCTCAATGTATACTTGCATATGATATTAAATACTGTTGTATTGTACATGCAAGTTTGATGAAAAGTTGGCATTTATAATATATGTTAGGAATTGTAGACATAAGTTCGTTAACTTCTATTATATGCCTGTTTAAATCTGAAATAAAAGTGACAAGCGTTGACAGTAAAATGTCTATAACAAATTCTCAAGGGATTTGATGAAGAGCATATTAAACGTCTGCAACGTTTGTGTCTGGGAGTGATTTATACACTCTGCAATTGTGCTGTTGGTATGATTCAGAACGAACAGGAAAAATATTTAAAAAAATCAAACCAAATAAAGCTGCAAAATGGGAATTAAAAACATAGCATTTGTTGTACAAATACGAAGTGATCAATTGAATTGATTAACATTATTTGATAAATTGCCACAAAACAATACAAGTTAATGATATTTGAATCCTCTCTTAACCATTTCTGACCTAGTGGGCTCTCCCTACCTGAAATGATGCCCTGTACTGTAGGAAGTAAGGTAACTCAACGTTGTCACGTTATCTGGATCCTAACCAGATCTATTGTGTTGATGAATCAGGCGGTACAATTTTTTGTTGTTTGCTTGACCAAACCGGGACCCGGGCCCAAACATATCCAATTTACAGCAAAGATAAATTAAAAACAGTTCTAGAATACTGATGTGTGTATATACATTAGCGTGACCTAGAGGTAATATTTTCAAGCAGTACATAGTTTCTTTTTCATATCGTGCGCAACCAAATGCACAAGGTTGTAAACGATAAATATAGCAGATTTTCGATATGATTAACGTGGTTTGTTTCAAGTCAAATCACGGACACAAGAAGAAGAACAAAACCGCAGAGAGCATGTCAGTCTGAAAATTGTAAAATGCATTAATGTAAACTTTGATGTTTAGATTTATTCTCAGTAGTTCTCCCAAATTGTCAAAATGAATTATAACACAAAACATATATTGTAATATTGAGTTACAAGTAATAAATAGTTACATAATTCAAATCCGTGAATAAAGTAAACGAATGATATTGCCAATTTTATTCTCTTGCAATCTATCTGTGAGACCTATCATCATCAATATAATAAGATTCTTTGCATTCCAAAGAGAAGTTTTATGATATTATGACTGAATTTAATTCAAATCAAAATCATTTAATGAATTTGAACATGCATTCTGCATCGATGATAAATATTAAATGCAGGTGATCATCAGACAGAAATTAGTTATGGAGTATCTTATGTACTTACAATGATCAATTAAAAAAGTATTAAAGATAAGGTTTCTGAAAGCATTCATTTTAAATTCATGAAGAATTGCCTAAAGTCACAAACCTGTTTAAAATAAATATCTTTTTTATGAAAAATTCGTCTTTGATCAAATAAAATCAAAGGCTGTATTAAAACTTATAGTTTGGTTTATGGTTGGAATTGAAGCAGTTTTCCAGATTTAATCATAGAAAAATATAAAGTCGGGTACCAAATGTATTGCTATCTATTGCTGTAAAGATGTCAACTAATTACATGTGTATGCTGGTAAAAATTACACAACTAGCTGTTGTGTTCATTTTAAAACTTTTGTCTCGTCATTTCTGCCACACTCATTGAATTAATATCTGTTGAGATTTGTGATGCTTTTCTAAAATGTACCACAGCTGCCATATTTCAGTACATAAGTTTGTCCCAAATCAGAGCCTTGTCCTCTGAGATACACATGTAATTTATCTTTTATTAATTAACATATGGGAAACTATAGGATTTTTGGGAACAGATTAATTTATCATTTCTGATAACGAAAGAAGTTTTTCTATTTAATTGGTTTCTTCAAAAATTTCGTCTTCCGATATCAGAATGTCTCTTTTGAGACTTGATATGAATATTTACGCCGGGAAACTGTCCTCACTGGACATTCGAAGTTTTTGATACAGATATTTAATGTTGTCATTTTTATGTGGGTCCAGCTTTTACACATTAACACATAATCGTTATTTTAAAGTTTTTCATTTTCCTAGCTTAAGTTGTAGCTGTTATACGCACAGATATTTTAAATGTGGAAGCGGAATACTATTTACTAGTATCATTATTTCCCTCCCAGTTCCACAAATTTGAGCCTTTAGAAAATATTGCTGAGTTTTTACCACAGATGCTGAGTGAAATTTAAATAGGAAATGTTTTTGTTTTCTAAACCCAAAGATAGATTCAAATATTTTGATTATTGGTTAATCTATAATTACAATATTCTAATTCCTTTTGCGAAAGCAAATTTGCCTCGATTTTTAAAGATGTTTCAGCATTTTTGCACGTGTTAAAGGTACATGTCTGTTGCCTTCATTTGTTTACACCAGTGATCTTTTTTTATGACTGTGTGGACTGTTTATTTTTGAAGATCTCATGACGACATCTTGAGGTACATGTAATTGATCTTTATCGAGTTCAAATCTGTAATCACTGTCCTCTCCTTCACGTGGTGACGCATACCCAGTATCTTTATATTTTCATTTACTAAAAAGGTAAGAATTGATCTACATTAACTATGTGATTTCAGTAAAGATAGTAATGGTAAAAATTTACTTGATAAAAGTCTTTAGGTGGCTTTCTTCCAAAATGTTCACGGTCTGAACTGTGGACCAAAAATGGCCACTATTACTAAATTTGGAATTAATTTTAATGGGATGAATGTTTAGCGGCCCGTTTTAACTGTATCCGGATTTTGGACCAACATGACCACAGTAACTCTTAAAAACATATGAAACATTTTCTTTTCGTAACTGACTACTGGGCTTTGGTGGGATGCTCCATGGGGGTTTCTTCTTATAATTGTGATTGGCTGTTCAATCATTTAACTAATATTTCAATTCGGTGGCCGACTGGTCTAGATAGTTCGTCATGACTACTAATGATCACTATCCTGTCAACGCTGAGGTTGTGAGTTCGAATCTCACCTGTGGCGTGGTGTGTTCGACTCCGATCTTAATTGACATGGATTGCCAATTTTCCTACCGAAGGTCGGTGGTTCTCTCCGGTTCTCCGGCTTCCTATAAAAATAGGCCAATAAAAACTGGCCGCCGCAAAATAGCCAAATGTGCTGAAAACGGCGTAAAACCCCAACTAAACAAAAACAAAATCAATAAAAATTAGCAGGCTTTCCTTGGTTTCTAAACTTTCTTATGGACAGTGCCATTATCATTAAGTTAGTTAGATTTACATAAATGTTTTATTTGTGCGATACAGGTTCGTTACATCCTTACTTTTCAGGTGTCCTTTGCCGAAGTTCCAGTGCGGTCGTGTCCTCTAGGACACAGGGACCCAGACATTTGAGGGTGGCTCCTTAAAGCCTTTATAGGTCCTGTACTTAATTAGTATAGCATATTTGCAACAGGGTGTAAAGCAACAATAAGTCAATTCATTTAAATATAGATATTGTTTTATTTACTTTGTGAAAAGATATTTTCACAGTAAAGAAGATTCTTTAATGATCAACATGCCTTAGAAGAACGTAAAGTACAAAATAATTAACTTGTACCACCTAATAACAGAAACACTAGATGTGGTAATTTTGAGATAATGTTTTTTTAAGAATATTGTTTCTGTTAATCTATTAGCGTAAAGAAACTTAATAGTCAAGTGTTATTGCTTTGTTTAAACACTGAATTGTTTAATAGCTAAAGTACATTTTCATCCAAAATTTTCTGAAATGCAATCAACATTTTTAGTTGCTTAATCCATCAAAGGTGATGCCTTCAAAAATTAAATTAAATTCTTTAAAAAGTAGTCAGATTGTAATTATTGTTTATTTCTGAATTTTAAAAAACACTTTTGAATTGAATAAAATTCATATCTATGGGCTTCTAACATTCGCTGCTTTTAAATTCCAAAAGTAGTGGCAACAAGTGTATCCATTTTATAGAGAAAAATCAATTCTAGAAATTAACTGTAGTTGTTATTGATCATTCTGTGATCTTTTTACATTTGAAGTGTACTAACCAATTGGTAATCTTTTTACATTTGAAGTGTACAAACCAATCGGTAATCTTTTTACATTTGAAGTGTACTAGCCAATCGGTAATCTTTTTACATTTGAAGTGTACTAACCAATCGGTAATCTTTTTTTACATTTTAAGTGTAATAACCAATCGGTAATCTTTTTACATTTGAAGTGTACTAACCAATCGGTAATCTTTTCAAGAAAAACAATTATGAAAGGTTTCATATTTAGTAAACAACTAATTGCAAAAATGTTAGATTCTTAATTTTTTCGACTCATATATTTGAATTGTCCATAAAGAGAAAGAGCAAATGTCATTAATTTGTGTCTGTCATTCAAAATGCTGACAAAATCAGAGAGATGAAAGAAGAGTAAAAGTTCCGAGAAAATTTGAAATTGTGATAAGAATTAAGAATTATTAACTTAAATGAAACACAAATTTTACAGGAGGATTGTTGACAAAAGTAAAGTGCAGATAATGGTGGTTAATTAAAACTAAAGACAACACAGTACTTCCGTTCACGTGGTATGAAGTTCCAGGATTTTCGCCAGAAGAATATGCAAGTCCTTCATTGAAAAATTCTATTAAGAGTAATTGCGATATCAACACCAGTAAAAAAAACAATTATTACTGCGTTCACACGTAGTGCGATTATAATTCGAATTGTCGAGTTCGAATAGTTTCGAATAAGTTTATTGCATATTAGAACGTCTCTTATGTTCCATGTATTTAACCTGAGGTAAATAACTTTAAATACCAATAATTTATTTGCACCGAATAAATATCTCTAATGCGTATCAGTTTATAATACGTAGTAGATACGCTTCGGTAAATGTGTAATGACACACACAACATTTTAACTGTTGGCAAGAAAAAAATATTTATGTTGTCGAAATCCCTTTTATCGCTGTTTTTAACCTTACATATTGTTGACTGTGTGGAAGTTTTAACATAAAATCATTGTAATCATATAAAGCTTGATTAAATTACTTTTAGATTCAACCTGAACGATCACAAAGATATTTTTAAAACCAAACTTATAATTTATTTTGGGATTCAGTTGCCAAATAGGGGTCTGAATCTCTATTATAAAGGGTTCAGTATTCGATAACTCAAATTAACAGGTTTAGTACCATATTTTCATGAATACTATATTAACCTTAAATTGATACTTTAAATTCAATGCTACAAAACATGTTAAATTTTGTGAAACCTAAAGAGTGAGTATCTCCATGGTTTTTGGTCATTTTTGCATTTTGTGAATTTAATCTTCAATGTTGTTTTGGTTTTCAACTTTTTAGGCGTTGAGCACAACTGATGTCCTAAATCGACAAAAAAGTGCACATCTTGCATTCTTGTTTCATAGAATTTATAACACCTTCATGTACAGGTTTGAAAATAAAAAATGACCACTCTTTAAAAATGAACTGTGTACAGTTATGTACGATTAAACCTTATCAGAAAGGCTTGAAATGAAAACTTCGAAAAGTTAAAATGTGGTTGTGTTAATTCCGCAAATACAGTTATATCGTGACGTCAAGTGCATTGTAGGTGGTCAAATGAAAAAATATTCCGTTTGGCTGATACGAAAAGTACATAATGCGTGTGTGCTGCAATATGTAATCAATTTACTGGATTATATCCATTTTGCAAAGTGCATAGAACAGTAATGAATGACGCTGAATAGCATAAAAGTTTAAATATGCTTTTTACGTAATTAATAAATATTTGATCTCTGCCTATGAATTACGCAATTCAATATGTATAACATTTTATACAAGATTTAAGTATAGGATTAAAAATACTCATAGATTCTCAACTCATTACGACTGTATTCTATTGTGGATATTGAAATTAAGCACTTCACCATTGGAATACGAGTACAATACTGAAATGAAAACAGGCGAGCTGCTAAAAGGGGCACAGAACGACTTAAATGTACAAAGACAAGTCGAACAAAACCAAATAAAACAAAACACAAAAGTTAAATAGCACAAAGTTTCAAACTAGACGGCCTTGATCACCAGCAGGAAAAAAATAAAAGATGTTGGCTCTTAGAAACCAACCCAGAGCAAGATTGAGTCCGTATACATAAAAAGACATAATTTTGCAGTCCATCTGTCTTGTTAATGGTGCATTTTCCATCGGGTTTGAACTTCGAATAAATTTTCTTATTTACATTTTGCAGCCCATCTGCCTTGTGCATGGTGTTTTCTCCGTCTGGGTACAACTTCAGATAAAATTTCTTATTGTTGACTTTTTATGTACGGTCTCAATCTTGCTCCAATTTACAGTCCATCTGCCTTGTTCATGGTGCTTTTTGCGTCTGATTTGAAGGTCAGATACAATTTCTTATTGTTGAGTTTTTATATACATTTAGGTCGTTCTTATCCCTTTTAACAGCTCAATTTTTTCATTTCAGTATTTTCCTCCTTTCTGTTGTCGTATGAGCTGTTTCGCAAGATACATACTTTATTCTCTCCAATTACTGTAATGATTCTGCACCTTGTCCCTTGTGTTATCTATTAATTTTAATTTAGGCTGGTATATCAGCGAGTTACATATGTATTGTTTAAAACAAATACTGTTTCAGATTACAAGTTGAATTATCTCCCCTTCCAACTTTTAGACAGCAACCATATTCCTTCATGCACATCTGCAGGTAATGTGCTACAACTGTGTAAAGTGAAATAAAAATCAAATAAGCCGATTAGGAGAAGTTGTGCATACAAGCTTTAAACATGCAAAACCCTTAAATTGGATCATCTCCCTTTGCGAGCATCCGGGGATAATTGCTTCATGCATATCTACACATAATGCCCAATCTTCATATAATAATCTTCATATAATGGTTCATCAAAATCCATTGAAAGGTTTAGGAGGGGTTGCGCTTTAAACATGTAAAAACCTTAATATTTGTACATTTAAGTCATTCTATGTCCCTTTTAACAGCTCAACTTTCCAATTTCAATTTCAGTATTTTCCTCCTTTCTATTGTCGTATGAGCTGTTCCGCAAGATACATACTTTATATTTTAATTTGTTGTTTCTCCAATTACTGTAATGATCCTGCACCTTGTCCCTTGTCTTATCTGATAATTTTAATTTAGGGGTATTAATACTGGTATATCAGCGAGTTACATATGTTATGTTCAAAACAAATACTGTTTCAGATTACAAGCTGAATTATCTCCCCTTCCAACTTTTGTACAGCATCCATATTCCTTCATGCACATCTGCAGCTGTGTAAAGTGAAAATAAAATCCAATAAGCCGATTAGGAGGAGTTGCGGATACAAGCTTTAAACATGCAAAACCCTTAAATTGGATTATCTCCTTTTCTAAGCATCCGGCGATAATTTCTTCATGCATATCTACATATGATGCCCAATCTTCATATGTTTCATTAAACACCATTGAACGGTTAAGGAGGGGTTGCGGTTACAAGCTTTAAACATATAAAAGCCTTAAGATGGATTATCTCCCTTTGCAAGCATCCAGCTATAATTAAAAAGGATCCAGTGATAATTACCTTGCTTCATGCAGATCAACATATCATGCCCAACCTTCATATAAAGTTTCATAAAAATCCATACAACAGTTTAGGAGGAGTTGCGCTTACAAGCTTTAAACATGTAAAACCCTTAAGTTGGATTATCTCCATTGGCAAACATCCGGCAATAATTATCTTGTTTGATTCACATCTACATATGATGCCCAACCTTCATATAAAGTTTAATCAAAATCCATTGAACGGTTTAAGAGGGGTTGTGCTTACAAGATATATGGAAAGACGGACGGACAGACAAGTTGATTCCTATATACCCCCCCCCCCCTCAAAAAAAAAAAAAAAAAAAAACGACAACAAAAACTTTGATTGGGGTGGGGGGTATAACAAAAACTGAACTTCGGGGACACTGCGGCAATTTTGATGTAAATGTACAGGACATGCGATATGGTCAGTTGTGTTCAAGGCCTAAAATTTTGAAAGCCAGAACTATCTTCCACTGAAAACATTGAAAAGGCAAATTAAATTGAAAAAAGTAAGGAGCCACGAAGGAGATATTCTTTACTTTTCACAAAATTCAACATTTTTATAACATTTTTAAAGTATCATTTTGGCGCTATAGTATCGAAACCCTACTAACTGAACAGGTGGTACATGTATACCTTCGGGAAGTTGCAATCCAACAGTAATGACAGTAGGAGTATTAATAAAGATAGTAAAGGAGAAATAGACGCGTTATCCTTGTCTTTACAGTTCTGTGCTCTGTCTGTTTACAGTTCTGTAGTTTGGAATGTTTTAGAAAGATACAATGAACCAAAATAAAAAGAAAATTCACTTGTGTAAGGATTTTATCCCTTGTGCCATACACACATACATAAACACACATAATATATAATGCACCTATTAAAATTTATGAAAGTCTCATCGATATGACAATTTAACGCTTAGTAACTCTTTAGGTTTTTCCTTTATGTCTTTTTTATGTTTATTATTTCCATTGTATTTCTGGAGGCAGCACTCATTAGAAAGGTATATATGGCGCCAAATGATTGATAGCTTGTAATTTTATATCAATACGAGAAGATTTTCTTTATTTTCTATCGAAAGCTTTATTATAAATTATTATACCTTAGATATATTTTTCTATAATAAATACATGCACAATAATTTCACTATTTTTAACATTTTCAGTGATTTAACTATTTTCCCCGGTCACCGGTCAATAGTTTCCAAACTATTTTCCCTCAAAAAACTATTTTCCCTCTTCAAGTTACGTTGTTTCGCGGATTTTTAATCCCGGGCACGGGATTGGCTGGGAGGTTTTAGCCGACCCGTTCGGAAGCTCCCGCGTTATAGGTTATCGTCAATGCTGAATCCCGAGATGATAGAAAAAGGGATATGTCATGGTGAGAACATGAATTTAAAAAAAAATAATGGACTCTGTCACTCGATCATGCATCTCGGGTACGTACACATGACTTAAATTTTGCCTTAATTATCTCTTGTGTTTCTTTCGGTATAATAAAACACTTACTGACTGAGTAGTCGGGGAATAGTAAGTTTATTGTCCCTCTGAACAACTATTGCCCCTCGGCGTTGCCTCGGGGCAATAGTTGTTCCTCGGGACAATAAACTTACTATTCCCCTCTTACTCAGTCAATAAGTATAAACTGTTAAGAAATTTTCGAAATTGTTTTATCATATGTGCTGGCAGAATTATGTAATTGAGCCTCCGATAATCAGGAAGAGTTTGTAAATGAATTATGTACCATTTTGAGATAATCCTGGGCCAATTTTTTTTCTTTTGTTTCTTTTTTTTTATTATTCGAAGGTTATTTGTCACATTTTATTAAGCACTATACTTTTACGCGAAATGTATTTATCTTCCTTGTTAAATTAACACAATATTTTCACGAAACTGAAGAGTTCTTGCCTTTGTTTAGTAACTATGCATTTTGTATTGTACTTTCAATATATTTATACAATATTTGGATCCACTTGTTTAGATACAGTTATTATAAATATCTGTTTTGATAATTCTCGTCATAAATGTTCTTGTAATAGTGATTCTTAAGACAGTTATATATTTTTTTATATTTACGTCACTGAAGGACATCACACAATTTGGATCATTGTTAGTTGTCAAAATTACGGTCAATTTATCGGCGGAAGTGTCAAAACTTTTACGAATAGTTGTTGCTGTGACGTATTTCCGCTGAAACAAGGATTGACATAGATTACTTTTTATCCAAAGGAAAGTTTTATTGGATAACGGAATACACATAGTGACTGCCTAAATTTTTTAAAGTAAGATATTTTGAAATTTATCAACGACAACCTTATTCGCCAATATTTCTGGAGCTGGCCTTTTCATGCGCATGTAGCAATTAAGAACATTAATTTGCCTTTAAAAATATTTATTGACAAAATGAACAAAGCTGTTGCTTTAATTTTGGCGTTGCTGCGGACAAATAGCCGAGTTCTCTAAACAAAAGAAAAGGTGAGGATATTTTTTACTTAAAAATCGGTAGAAATAGTAATGATTACGTATAAAAATAACAGATTCAAAATAAAATAACGTTATTTATCTTGTAATCAGCTGATTTACTGGATAAATGAAAGGGGTCTAGAAATGCTTTTACGTGGTTTTCCACAATGTGCATATATTGTATATAAACTCCTTTTTTAAATTGACAGTCGGGTATTTTTTTTTCTAAATCCTGTGTATCATAGCAGATGGCGCCTTTTATTTGGACCGTTCTACACTTGTTATTCGGTATATGTAATGTTGGAATTTCGGGACTTATATTTTATATTCGATTGTTATATCCCCAAAACTCCATCAACAACAGTCAAATAGTGCAATCGTATCTAGTATTGTGAAACGTGAACGTTGTCAGGTATCCATACTGTCACATTCTGTTATTTTCTGTAGAGATCAGTATGAGTATGTAAGTCATCCAGTAAATACATGGAATGCTTACATGTAGATTAAAAAGCACTAATAAATATATTCCATTCTTATATTTCGTAAAATACTCTGAAATTAAATATCAAATGTAAAGTTGAATACGAATTGTTGGCGTCAGTCTGGACTATTAAAGCTTGTTGTTTTTTATATTGGTTATCCATCATATCTAAGACCTGCATATGACGTCACTCGTTAAAAAACCGAGTGACATGTACTTATATAAATTGAAATAAAATTATTTTTTTTTATCTATGACGGAATACGTCTCACTCTGTCCATATTTTTTATTATCAAAAAATTAAAACAGAAATATATTTAAAAAGAAGGGATTTTAACATGACAATTATATGCTTCACATAAATATTCACAATTTTAAGGATCCTACTATCATGCAATTGATACACGTGTATATATACTTCAATTTTTTTGTTATAAAATTGATAAATTTTGTTAAATCTAGGAATATCTACCTCGCGCGTAGCTTTGTTTGACTATGCCCTTAAGGTCGATTTGAATCAACATTTTGGATAATTCCTCAGTCCGTCTCACACAAGTTTTCTGGATTTTTTTCAAAAACATGATATTATATTAATTTGATTTTGGGATGTTGTAACATTTTGAGAACCTGCATGCATACCGGTTAATTTTTTTCCATTTTATTAAATTTAAAAAAGATCAAATTTAATAAACCCCAAGTAACAAAATATTAATTTTATTATAATATATCTGTATTTTATTTCAGTGATTTTAAATATTCTTTTTGTAAACAAAATTATATCAATACATAACACTTAGTATTTTCTGTATTTTCGTGGAGCATTTTTTTAAAATAACTTTATCGAAAAGGACATTTATTCATATAATACATTTGTTAATTTCACTAGAATTGATCAATGTGGGTTGAAGAACTGAACATAAGTTAATGGTACACATTTTACAATTCCACAAAGCACTTTTACATGTTTTATCGAAAAATAGCTTTATACGTAAAATTCTATAATGAATCATTATATTTGATTTGTATGCCTGTGGCGTGTGGTTTATTTTTCTTGTATATTCTGTGCACAAACAATATCTACATGTACGAGGAATGGTTTTGCACATTCAGGAACGGCAGAATTTTATCCACCTCCGCTGCTAAAAATAAGCATTATCCCCAAGTAACATGTAAAGTGCAGCGCACAAAAATGTCACACAAGCTAGCAAAAAAGGTCGAAGATTGAAACGGCAATGATAGTTCCAAAATTACAATAAAAATTATCACTCTAAAATTTTCCCCAATTTTCGACTTTCGTCATCGATATGACTCATGACAAAAAAATGCTTAGTAAACTGAATACCATTTGGATATTGTATTAATTTAAATCAATTAGATTAACTATCACTGTTGCAATCCCTTTTTATGTATTATCACTAAACAAACAAAACATGATAAAATACTTGCGTCATATATAATAAAATCAGCTGCAAATGTTCGCGCCGTATATACATACACCTGTGACAATATTGATATATATTTATTAAATATCAGACGCGTAATCTAACTTTGAAGTGTTAATTTCAAAGCTAAAATTGCTCTTGAAATAAACTCATCTTACACGTAAGTTATTATATATATTGATTAGGGACATGTACATGTATGTATCTACGTATTTCAGAAATGGGACAAGTTTAACAAAATAGTTAATTGATATGTTAATTAAATGGAAATGCGAGTATATGAGGCATACTTTAATGTAGTTTTAGATTACATGAATTGGGGAGGATCTTATATTCTTGTTTACAAAATTAGTGGTTTCTGTTAAAAACTGTTTGAAGCTGGTAATTATTCGTGTGCATTTTAAAGGTAACATACGTTGTTTCAATTTATCGTTCATTATAACCAACGATTTTTAATAATGTTGAAATCAGGTAATTGTTTTGGCCATGCCATCGACTGTTAGCATACCTCTGCTCAAACTCGGTCATCAATATGGCCCTATGCATCGGGAAATTTTCATCTTGTAAAACTGAGTTGTTCATTGTAAAATGTCAGGCCAAAGCAGGGCAAAGTTCGGAATACAATATGTCAAATTCCTAATTTTCGAAATTCGACCCCTGTGGTCCCAAAGTTTTGAAAATCAAAATTATAAAACCTTATTGCGCATCTACATACAGTATGTGACAATACTGTATACAAATCAAATGCATGAAATCAAAAATGAAAGAGGAGTTAAGGTCACAACCGTATATTCACAATTTTTGAAAATCGACCTCTCTGGGCCCAAATTTTTGAAAATCTAAATTCTAAAACCTTATTGCGTATCTACATACAGTTTTTGACAATACTGCATAGAAAATAAATGCATAAAATAAAAAATATAAGAGGAGTTTAGGCCACAAGCTTAAATTCCTAATTTTCAAAGTTCCACCTCTGTGTGCGCCAATTTTGAAAATGAAAATGTGCACCTACATACAGTATGTGACAATACTGCATATATATTAAATTAAAAATGAACGAGGAGTTTAGGTCGCAGGAAAGTGTTACGGACGGATGGACAGACGGACAGGGGACGTGGGCGATAACAATATCCCCGAACTTCTTCGAAGTGCGGGGATAATAATTAGGAATGTTTCAAGAAAGGTGTGTGATTATCAATTGTTCATTAATATATATGGCACAATACTGTACACATATTTGAGACGCTACATGAACTTCGCTAGCGCTCGAAAATGAAAGTCCATCATGCAATTTTAATGCTTTACATATTAATCAAATTTTCTTTGAGAAATGACACATATTTTATGTTCAAACCGCTGACTGATGGTATTGCCCACAGAAGTGTGTGTTATTAATTAATTCATTTTTTTATCCTTTCTGCTGATATTTACCGAAACCACATAATTCTAAAAGATATAAAATTTCTTTCATAAAACGTTTTTCACCCGAAGAAGAAAATGTCAAGTGTGAAATGTTAATTTTATGTAAAGTCATCTGAAATCGTACGGTTTCTAATATTTACTTCTCATGTTCTCAAGTGAAACCCTATCCATGTCTTTTTGGAGACCTAATTAGCAATTAAACTGTGAGTTGTAAGTGATTCATTTAATTCGAAAATATTGGATGAATGGTCAAAGACGATAACTATTTTAAGATTTTAATCACACAGTTGTGTTGATCTGAAACGAGAGATTTTAGTCAGATGATTTAAATCACAAATGTAGAGAATATTTAAATGTATGTTGAAGCCTTGGGCAAACAGAAGTGTCCTTTTCACATATATTTAAAAATTGGTAAAAGAGTGTTTGAGGGGAATTTTTTCTTTACAAATCAAGAGAAAAACTAAAAGCATTTAAATTTGTTTCGACGTGAGAGCTGTGTTGTTTATAACTTTAGGAATAATCAGCGAGAGTGACATTTTAGTAAAACATTGCTCGATTTTATTTCGAAATTAAGAGTCTTTCGTACAAGTATAACGTATTGACTTTCAGAAAGAATTCATTAAATAAGTATTTTAGATTTTTTGGTTAAATTTGTGACAAAAAGGTCAGTGACAGCAAATAGTTAAACACGTATGTCAAGAAAGAAAAGGTCAAACAAATATTCCTGGAGGCAATTGTCTGTAAAAAATTAAAACAATTATAGGTATATAGCATATAGACAACATTAATACAGTAACCTTGATCATTGACAAGAACAATGTTACAATTACTGTGATGATATCTTGGTATAATTTCCTGTTATGTTATAGATACTTTTATTTCCAAATTAGGGCCCCAGGAGGGCATATTACAGAACACATATAATTTTATACATTCACAATCATTGACAAATGGGAGACAACTCCCTCCTACAACACATAACTCTTAAATAATTTTCAACACAATTAAATATGTACCAGTATGTATGTACATCACTTATAAAAGCAAATAAAATGATTTACAGAACTTGCTCACGGTACACACATACAAGATGAGGAGTATTACAAGTAAACACATAAATTTTGCAGTATACATATATAAATATATATATATATAATAGTGACAAAACTGCATGAAGCACCAAGAGTCAATGCTATAATGATCAGGTCATAATTGACTTCATACAGGAAAGGCATATGTCATATCAATGGACAAAGTTTCTAAAATACTACAATTTGAGGGTGTAATAAAGAATTACAAGGTTGTAATCTGCACACATATCGAAAGATTCCAAAATTGCAAAAAACACCAAGAGACTATGCTTAAAGGATAAAATCCTACCTGTATTTTATGCAATAATAATTACACACTCAATGATCTACTTTAACGACACTGTGCACCTATCATGGATCACCGGAGTTCAGGGGGGGGGGGATTGTCGGGCACAATCCGGAAAGCCTGACCGCGGACCATAGTGGGTAACGTGTTTGGAAATGCCACACTCCCTGCTCGCTAAAGACCATTTTGTACATCCCTATGTGAATTTTTTGATAAATTGTTGAACTGGTTCTCGTCCTGAAGAATCATGAATTATTACATTGTAACCTGTGATTTACCGTAGTATCAGAGTAAAAGAAAATCAAATGTGAAACTGAGAACAGCCGGTATTTCACACTAGGAAGTGACGTCACAATTGCCGCGGAGAGATACAAAAAAAACATAGTCCGTTTTATTTCAATTTATTTCTGCTAAAATGCTATATTCTGTGCAATGTAATAAAAAGTAAAACTAATTGCTGAATTGAAATACTAGTACCAGAAATAAACAACTTGTGACCGAACTATAGCTGCACTGAAATAACTCGTGATTTATTTAGTAGTTCGGTCACGCGTTGTTTATTTCTGGTATTTGAATTCAGCGATTAGTTATACTATAAATATTTGCCACTGGACTTTATGCAAACAACAAATTAACCAAATTTTAACGGCATTATACAATGTAAAGTAGTTCCGGGGGTTATACTGAAATAGTACAGAAGAAAGAATACTAAATTCCGCCGATTTTTGTCAGGAAGCAGATTAAAGATCAAAATGAGACAACATATCCCATGCCAAAAATTGTTTGCCGGTAATCGAGTGGCCTTCTATAAGAGGTAAATGCCCCCCCCCCCCCAATCACAAAACAAGCACTAAATGGCGCCGGAAACAATAGTATCAAAAACTCGATGCAATAAACCAATGACAATAAAGTTTGTTATGTCTCTTTCGCCTGAACTGTTATCAGTGCTGACATTAAGCAACACATCAGATGTTTTATACAAGACGTGAACTTCTTAACTTTCCGTAGCATCTTGGTAAAGTTCGTGTTGCTTATATACGTGTTCGGTTTATTGATTTTTTGTTTATTTCATTTGGGTCTGGATTTAATTAAGTATAATTCGCCATTCTGTATTCCCTTTAGCCTTGGTACAAGTCCATTTTTTCACTTGAATGAAACTGGCGCTACCATAGAGTGTAAGATAAAATATACAAATTTAGTGATAACTGCAGGTAGAAGTAGTTATCCTATGGTAGCACATATCTTATTAAGTGAAAAGTAAAGAAAGAAAATTGAAAAAAGAAAGGCATGGACTTCTATAGCACGTGCCTATTTTCCTCAGTCTGTTCTTTAATATGTATACATTCATCTATATACGGGACGAATTCGAAATAAGAGTTTGTGCATGAATCATAGATATTTCATTTTTCAGTTGTGAAATATTTTAAATGTTCTCTTTTATTTAAAGTCCCGTTCCTGTCTACTCAAGGTACAACTGAGAAATTATTTTAACTGTTACATATACAGTATATTTCAGTCGATATTTGTGAACTTACTTTATTAGATAAGTCAATATCCCATAAAAGGATTAACTTCTAATGGACTATAATTGTAGGTCTATTCCGAACTTAAAAGGAAATTCTCGGCTGAGGTTGATTTTAGATATTTGTATTGTTGGGTTATCGTGGAAATAAATCTTGCTAATTATAACACAACAATAAATTTTCAAAAGCCATGCTGAAAATTAAATTATACATTCAGCTGTCTAACAGAATCTAAAATGTTGTTAAAATACATTCTAATATACTTATATATAGCTATAAATCCAATCAAGGTATATTGATCCGTTTATTCAATTCCATTTGGATAAAGAATTGTAATGGTACGTGTTGTCATTCATGTATGTCTATACCTAACTATTATATGTTTATTTGGAATAAATAGTTAATTTTGTAGAATTTGTGACACCTTTGTTTCAGGGGTCATTTAGTGCTTATGCGTTACAGAAATTACTAGAACAGAGTAGATTTAGAATCGCTTAAATTCACAAACTTGTCCCGCGGTGTTTTAAAATATTTCTCGCCGAAACACAACGATCCTTAGATGTAATTAATGTTGTTATTGACCATGCTGCATATTTTTACATTTTCTTTATAGACTCATTTATATAACTGAAACACCCCCTATTCGGTGAATATTTACAAATATTATCGGGAATATTATACATGCAGTGTTTTCCCTGTTTTCTTATGGGTTAGTTTGGTCACATGATTATCAGGATATTTTATGTATTCACCTCTTGCAAAAGCATATTCACTCCCTACTAGAATATTTACTCCATATTACTAAAATTAGATCCGGATTTGTTCGTAAAATTTCTCAATATTGTCAAAATGTTGATTTTTATTTCCTACCATATCATAGCATTAAAATTTGAGTATCAGGTGTCCTGCCTCGGGGTAACCTCACCTTATTTTCAAGATATTTAACTATAATTTCATATCATTAAAGTTATCATCAGGTGTACTGCCCTGGGGAACTACTCTTTATTTTGATGAAATTTCACTTTAATTTTTGTTATCATTAAACTTTTGACTATCAGGTGTACTGACGTATGTATGTTTTATCTCGGTAAAATATACTGAAATAAAAAACCTTATATTTGTAAAAAAAATAAATACAGGATGATGTTCTCTTAAAAGATAGTGCCTGGTGGTAGTACTGTTTACTCTGACGATATTTCAACTTGGAATGCAAATCAAATCATTTTTAGAGATTGTTCTGATACCGATTGAAAGTAATTCTCACTTATCTTTGTTTATAGTAAAGTAATTGGATTTCTTTCATTACACTTCTGTTGATTTGGAGTGGTTCTCGACTTCCTGATTGGCAGAAAATCAACGTAATAATATAATCATTTTTTCCAATATTTACAGATCTATAACAGAACGCTGATCATTTCACATTTCTATTACTCCTATTGAAGCACGCTACATCGACCCTTTAACAAGGCGGAGTTATATTTTTCATTGACGCGTGACAGATTAGTTATAACTGATGACAGTGGTATTACGGTTCAAATGATCGACAAACATTGGTGTTTCCTGCCCGAAAGGCGATGTTATCACAAACTGGACAGTACATGGTTCAATATTTACGATATCTATAACGTAACGGAAAAAATATCTACAAAAAAGAACGAGATAGAGAAGGAAAAAAAACCACAAAGTGATATGTTAGCTTTCTATACCATTATTTATTTACCATTTTATGTGGCAATTATTGGAACGATTTTATGGAGCGTTTTATGTTATATAAAGTCATTACTTCAGACAACAGAGATTTATCCTAGATTATATTTTAAAGAGTCTACTTTAGCATCGCATTTAATTAAAAAGTGTCGACTCGCAACTAGACAATTTTCACCATCTTTCTGGATTATGAACAGACATATTCAAACTTTTTTACCATATTTTTTACCACAGTGCAATGTGTCGTTCAGGCGGGAATATCTTCAGTTAAAAGATAGAGGAGTAGTAGCATTGGATTGGGTTGAAAATCTGCATTTACATAGAAAGAAACGAAGGACAATTCTTATAATAATACCTGGTCTGTGTGGCGCTGCTACTTGTGTATCAAAGATATGTCTTTATGCTGCAAAGAGAGGATTTCAACCTGTGATTTTTAATAGACGAGGACTAGGAAACTCTTTTCTAACAACACCTAAACTTCAAAGTTATGGCGATCCCTCAGACTTTAGACAAGTTATTAAATATATAAACGGTAAATATCCAAAAGCACTTATTACATGTGTATCATATGGAACCGGAAGTGAAAGTTTACTTTCGTATCTTGGTGAGTTTGGATCGTCTGCTCAAATCAGTGCTGGTGTCAGTGTATGTGCGTCATTCGAATTCTCTCACAGGATCTCAACAAAATTGAGAGGATTGTATGATTTTCTATTCCTGGTACTGTTAAAGAAGATAATTTGGAAGCATGCTCGTGCTTTAAGTAAAATAATAGACGTACCGAAAGCTCTAAAATCCTGGAGTTATAAAGAGTTTGATGAGGCTGTATTTTGTAAAATGTATGGGTATAGTGATTTGGATGAATTCTGGGATAGAAACAACCCACTACGAGATGTTGATGACATATCAATTCCACTTTTATTTATATCCAGTCAAGATGACCCAATCCATTCGAGTAAAAACATTCCACTCGACCTCTTCAAATATTACCCAAACTTTTTTATGTTAATGCCTAAGTACGGGGGACATTGTGGATTTCTGGACGATATCTCAACTTTGTCTTGGGCAGATAAAGTGGTTATAGATTATTTAGAAGCAATTTTAGAATTTACGATGAAAGGATACACTATAAATTACAACAAAAGTCCGGCTAGATCAACTATATGATTAATGTTATGTAACGTTATTGTTAAATTATTTGTTAAGTTTATCAAATAAAAATGGAATTTAAAGTCAGTCAGGTATGTTTCAAATTACATTAACTATTCAGATTTGTCGTCGTCACTACGAAATCTGTCACGCATATACCTTTCACAATGTTTAATGTTTTCACATCACGCTGTTTACTTTATTGGTGTAAGATTTTTTTATATTTGAATTTAATATTTGGTAGTAAATTGAGTTTATATACAGATAAATAAGATAATGTACAAAAATCAAGTATTTAGTGAGGTAAAATACCATGCACAAGAAACTACCCTTGCAATAATAGAACGAAGATTGTAATTCTTGAAAGTAGATTAAAATACGATAGTAATTCTATCACCAGAGTTCCACAACTGTGCATTTGAAAGTAAATCATATCTTATAGTCAAAATAGATAACAGGTAAGGTCAATAATGGCATACCAATCAATCAAAGCAGTCCAACTCACAGAATAACATTAAACAACACAAAACACAAACATAAACATCACAGAGAGTCAGGATAGTTTAACATGGTACATACCGAACAATTGTGGGTTAAAACGCCTTTATTGGTACCTAAACCTCCCCTTTATCTATCCTGTTACCCTGGTGTATAAAACACACTATAAAAAACAATACAATATGATTATTCGCAAACTCCGTAGTACCGCCTTATCTGTCCATAAAGAGTTTCTGTTTTTTGTTAGAATTCATGTTGCTAGTGCATGCTGTAGTACTTATGCATTATTGTTCTGTTTAGTTTGCAATTAATTGCTCTGTGTTTTTTTTTTTTTTGTTCTCATGCTTATATCTTTTTTGTAATATTTTGTTGCGAAAAAATGTCATAGGTATTGAACATTGGAAACTAGTGATTGATTAGAAATATGGGTTCAACAAAAATCAACAACCGAAAAACAAGACATTTACTAAAATGCCCCGGGGAAAATAGTATCAAGTATTCAAAACAAAAGTAACCACAAATTTAATACAGGAATTCGCCTTGTTGTGTGATTTTTGTGTAATAGATATTCCCAATATGTGTTCTTTTGCAGATATCTAATACTGATAACCACTTAACAGTTGCTGATTAAAATGATTCAGAAATTTATGCAAAAAACCGATGTATACATATATTTCGCTTATTGATTGCCGTGTCTCAAAAAATGAACACTTTCCATTTAATCAGGATAAAAATTTCACTAGAAAAAATATTAAAAACTGTTAAATGTCATTGACAGATGTTACCAATGTACATGATGTATGCAACATAAAATACTTGTTCTGCCACAAACAGTCAAATTTAGCAGTATCACTTAACTGAACGCCAATACTGAAATAATCTGTACATTTAGAATAGAACCAAGTGTTACAATGAATAAGAGGACTAGATTATCATATAAAACTATCTTGTACATTAATTAATCGCATTACAAGTTCACAGTCGGTTTAATCGGATATAGTTTGATTATCTTAAAAGAGTAAATTGATATGTACCAATAACATCCTATTCTTGGTATGAAATCGATGACACCCTGCAGTTTCAACCCCTAGATAAGTAATCTGAATGATGATAAGTCCTTTCAATTATAGCATTAAGAAAATATTACAGTTCATAATAGTACCAGTAGGTTATTATGACCTAGTATTAAGGAACTTATTATCCGATTTAAACACGAAACAAGCTTAGATATTTAATTTTGCAATGTAACAGTTTTGGTAGTGTTGGTAACATCGACAGTTTGTAAGTATATGTACAAGTATGCATGTTCATGTGCAGTGTAGAATAAGTTAGTTAGACAATTGCTAATTTTTGTCATTTAATTAAAATACGAAGCCTAAGTTCGATGTAAACGAGAGACTATGCCAACACTAGCATAAAAAATGTTGCCGCCATTGCATCTCGCTTTAAATCCATCGATTAAGAACAAGAAGCTCAAAACCTGGGTATATACTGCTATGATTTTATTACATGGTTGTTTCTGTATTGATATTGGTCCGAGGCATGCTATGTTGGCCTGAGGCGGAGCCGGAGCCGAAGACCAATAAACAGGCCAATGCAGAAATAAACATGTTATGATATCTTTACTAAACACTAGCTTTCACAATGCATATTCTGTATGATTTTTTTTTTCGGAATCAGCTCTTTGAATTGGAATGAGGGTTATGAAAGATATTTTTAGTCAGACCTATGACAGCATAATTCTTAGTTATCAATTTTGAAGCACCTTTAATCATAGACTATGTATAAATTTAGATATAATGTAAACATTTCTGAGTTTTCGTAAGTATTCAAACTAAAATCTAGAGCAATAGAGCAAAAATTCGTATTGGCCGAGTTAATGATTTTGTATTTAAAGGACAGTTTTAGCCGTATTGAAGCCAGTAATACACTAGTTAATTAATATTAGCATTGACTGGTAACCCATTTCATTTTATGCGGGTTATATCAATAAAACAGCTAATATAAAACGTACGACAAATAAATGTATAAGACCCTTCAATGGAATGGCGGAAACTCTTCAATACAGACAACTTGGTAAATTTACATTTAATTCCATTCCAAACACGTTGTGAAAAAGAAAGTTTTAAAATGCTAGACAAAAAGAACTCCAGAAGTGTAAGAAAACGATTAGCATACCCTAAAAATACAAGCAAACTTTCTGACGATTCCTTATATAAGATGCTCTGCTAAATGCACTACTAAAACTCATTCAATTAAGGACGGTCTCAAGAGCTACTGTGATAAGGCCTACTAAACTAGTGGTGTGAATCAGATGTGGATTCTAAAAATTCCTAAAGACTTACAGGAATACCTCTCTTCTAGTGAACTTTCCTATTATAATAGAATCAAAACCTTTTGATTTTTCTAATCTGTATACAACCTCCCTCATTATAATTTAAAATCTGTTTTTCGTAAGCTAATTCACCAATGTTTGTGCACTAAACCAGGTCTAAAAAGATATGCCTATCTGGTATAATGTAAGGAAAAGGCTTAGTTTGTCAAAAACACAAGGATTCTAACAAAAAGTACCCCGAGACTGATGTTGTTAACATACTGGAATTTCTCATCGACAACATCTTTGTTGAGTTTGGAGGACATTTTTTTTCAACAGACGATCGGCATCTCAATGCGAACAAACTGTACGCCGCTTTTGGTCGACCTGTTCTTGTTTTCATATGAAGCTAAATTTTTTCAGAGGCTATTGAATCGGAAAGAAAAGAAAATAGCCCGCTATATAGATGATGTTTTGTCACTTAATAATCCTTACTTTAAGGATTACCTATATCTCATATATCCCAGTGAACTTTAGATTAAAGAGACAACAGACACACGAGCTTAATGGGCGACAGAAATCAAAACTTTATGACAAACATGATGATTTTTAATTTTCCGATTGTGAATTTCCCCTTTCTAAGCAGTAACTTATCAAGGTCTCCAACCTATGAGTTTTACATTTCATAGTTGATTGATTAATGTCGCGCATGTAATTTGTACAGCGACTTTCTAGGCAGGGCGAGATTACTGTCACATAAACGTCTAAGACGGGGATATGTTCAGTCTGTTAATTTCATCACTCTAAAAGTTACGGTCGTCATCACGAATTTATTGACCGATACGAATTTCTATCTCGCGTATGAGACTAGATATCTTCAGTTACATTTCACGTCCTTCTGGAGCGGACACCTCACCGGACTTGACACTTCACTGGCAATTTGAGTGTGCCATTAACGAAGCAGGACATGCTTACCCTTCCGGAGCACCTTATGTCACTCCCGGTTTTAATGGGAATTCAAATTGCTAGTGCTTTAGTTTCTGTGCAGTCATGTTCTAGTTTTGTTTAGTTTATTATGCGTTTTTT
This sequence comes from Mytilisepta virgata, assembly GCA_028015205.1. NCBI lineage: Eukaryota > Metazoa > Mollusca > Bivalvia > Mytilida > Mytilidae > Mytilisepta > Mytilisepta virgata. The sequence continues at coordinate 15,715,432 of CM051520.1, read as the reverse complement.
ATTCTTTTAGTTATACATGTATCTTTGTGGCGTTTGTTTTTGTGGTCCATTCTCCTTTTCCTTGGACTTCTAATTTGTGGACTTCTCCCACTGTTTTGTCGCTTCTATATTCCTTTGCCAATATGCAATCAAACAAATATATATAATAAAAAGAGAATTATAATTGGGTGACTGTACATAAGAAGTTGCACGCATTCCAATGAAAAACAGGGTTTTGGACAGACAAATATAGAGTGTAAGATTCAACCCTCCCCCATAATCCTACAATGTAGTTCATAGGCGAAGCAAAGGGGGGTAAAGAGTAATAAAAATCATATACAATATGAACTATGTGTCTTCCATATCAGTCCTCTCTTATATTTTCAGTTTTTGAAGTTGGTACTTTACATATTTTTTTATTGTTTCTCTTTGCACGTTAAATATCATGCCAGCCTTGAGTACACGATCATAACAATTTTATCTCCTTTATTTTCCACTAATACCATCGAAAGAAAATAATATCCAAGTAAATATTTGTTATATTATATGATCGAATAATGCAGCCGACGATGTATTGGTTTACAATAATCAATTCCAACAAATATCAAACCTAATTAGCTTATCCGCCATTGGATTCCTTATAAGTCAATACCAATAAATGACATATTTATATTCAGATGATAATTATGTTCGGTTTCCAATGTTACTTATCACTTTTGATTTTATTGAAACAATCCTGAACAAATCAAGACTACGTTCCTAATAACAAAATCAATGCAATCCGAATATAAGTAAAGTCTGCATGCCGATTATTATTTAAACACTACAGTGATATATCATAAATTTATGAAGCATTATGAATAGCATGGAAATTGATATTTAAAATATTATTCCGACTCAATACGTAAACAAAGATTTACGATATTTTATTTTATTCAACACGCAAGCTATGCAGATCTAAAACTTCTCAGAGGATTACAATTATTGCAATGGCAAAAACAGGTCGCATGTTAAAAATGAAGTACATGTACCATTTCATGACTGATGATGGTCTTGCTGGAATAAAATGGTAAGGGTACGGAGTAAACGTAAATGAGAAAAAAAATCTCACAGGTATTGAACATTGGAAACTAGTGATTGATTAGAAATATGGGTTCAACAAAAATCAACAGCCGAAAAACAAGACATTTACTAAAATGCCCCGGGGAAAATGGTATCAAGTATTCAAAACAAAAGTAACCACATATATACGTGTACAAACGTAATACAGGAATCACTACAATAAACTTATAACGATAAATAGACACGAGTATAATGAAAAATAGGGTTCTGGCTTTGGAAGCAACGGCGGGTAAACAATAATAAAAATCTTATCCAATATGAACTATGTGTCTTCCATATCAATCCTCTCTCATATTTTCAATTTTTGAACTTGGTACTTGATTAATAATAAAAATATTACCTATTTTTATTGTTTTTGTTTGCACATTAAATATCATGCCTGCCTTTATTACATGATCGTAACAATTTTATCTCCTCTTTTTTCCACTAATAACGCGTCGGCGAGATGGGTAGGACCAGACAAATCTGGAGTCTGGATTAGGTATCCTCTGTCCTTTCAACATACTATTGCCTTGATATCATCCATTTAACAATTTAATAATCCTTTCTCGTGAGAATTAATCAGAGGTTGATTCTTTTATTATTAGTCAATTTCCAATTACTCAAGAATTGGAAACCTGATCATTTAGATTTTTCCGCATTACAACATAAAGTTGTGGTATGAAATCAATGTATAAGTATCAGACAAGTCTGGAGGGAAGTGCTACTTGAACCATCTAATTTACAATTTACGTACTCGGTAATTTGAATAAACTTACAGGTAACAACGAGCAACTTCATCATGTTGATACTGTGTTTTTGTTTTTGGTTAGTTTTGTTAAATTTTTCACACCACTGTTTCAAGGCACTTGTGGAGTGGGCTTTTGATCCATGTTGAAAACCACGTGTACACGCTAAAACCTTATCAGTCTTTCCCATGACCAGATATTGCATTTTTTCCTATATCCAATTTCATACAACGGGTTTTGTTTATTGCATACAGGGAAAGAAAAGATTTATTTTTATCCACTACCTAATCAAACTGGAATTTGCACCTTTGTTTTAACGTATATATACCAGATACGATCTTATCTGCAATAGACATAACATAGGTGGTAATAGTATCTTTTTTCAATTCCGTCTTACCAACTTTTAAGGAAACAAAGAATTCTTGTTTCAAAACTCGGTGCGGATTGTTTGCCAGAATAATTTAAAATTTTGTATAGGGCTTTTTATATGGTATATATAACCAAAAATTAATCTATAAATACAAATACAATGCAGAATGTTATCACTTTGGATGACTGAAAGTCGCCTTTTGGTTGCTCTGGAAATAGTTTTTTGGTTGCTTTGGAAATAGTTTTTTGGTTGCTTTTTATACATGCAGCATGATCACTGGATTATTAACAGTAGACACAAGTCTGTTTGCAATTCTATTGACAATACTCCTATTTACCTTTCCATGAATAAAACCACATTTAGCGGTTTTTGAGAATTCAACAAGGCATATATATGTTGTAAAAACTATCGACACTGACGAAGGCTATTTGTTAAGCCGAAATATTTGTCAACACGATTTTATAACATCATCTTCGTATATTACCATCTTATATTAGTACCGTTGTGCAAATCTTTAGACTTATATAATTTTTTTCCTTATCTGCGCAGTATCGTCTATTCTAGACGATCCGTCACATATTAAATTTGCTGGTTGGTCTTTTTTATAGACTTATATATATATATATATATACACGGTTAGAGCACACTATTTGTGCTTGTGTTCTTGTAATATATTATATAGTTGTTTATTTAGTTTTTTTAGTTGGGGTTTTACTCCGTTTTCAGCACATTTGGCTATTTCACGAAGGCCAGTTTTTATTGGTGGAGGAAGCCGGAGTACCCGGAGAGAACCAACGACCTCCGGTAGGAAAATTGGCAATCCTTGTCAGTTAATATCGGAGTCGAACACACCCCGCCACAGGCTAGTGATCGTTAGTAGTCATGACGAACTACCTAGACCACCCGGCCACCGAGGCCCCTTATATAGTTGTAAATTGAAATTAAAGCAGGAAACTTCAGACTAGTTAAGACAATACCTCGCAAACCAATAAAGTATCCGGTATATACTACATTGGACCGCGTCGTTAAATACAGGACGCCTGTCACATTGATATTTAAGGAAGTTTGCATCATTCCAATTGTAGATTTCTGTTTATTTTAAATAACAATCCAAAGATACTAATATTAGATATAGTAAATTTATACTATGCTGTATACGACGCATTTCAAGGAGTTACCTCTCATCAGCAGCATTAAAACCGAAACATTTGGAAGACCAAAAACCAAACTTATTTTAAACAAGAAGTACTCATAACCAAAAATACCGAAATAGGAAGCCAAATTTCAGCTAAGGAGATCTACCATGTGCAATACAAGGAATAAACCCTAAGTATTTCTATTATTTTTGAATTTTGCTAAATACTGGTAATTTCTGTAACAAATAAATGAATAATCATGTCAGACAAGTCTGACGACTGGGTTGGCGAATAACCTCGGGGACCTAGGATCACGTTCACGGTTTCCAAGTAGTATTTTTTCAGTTTGGTTAAGCCCCTTCGGTAAAATCTGAATTTTAGTCTGATAACATCCATTAAAAGAAAATTTAGCTACATAAGCTGTAACAGGTGAAAGCTTTCACACACAATTTTTAAATTGAAGTATCGTCATTAGTGTCCATCTTTCGTATTTTTTTACTTTTATTTCCGTAAGGGAAATTTAGAAAAATATTCATATCCCTGCTCTGTTGATATCCCATAATTAAGCTGTATGTTTGCAACAAGTCTCTTTTATGTCCCACGAAGTACAAAGTATTGTATTATATATCGTTTGGTGGTCGTGTTTTTAACACCTGTCATTAAACCAAATTAGTTTTAGTGATTGTGAATCTTATGTTATTTTTCAGCATCATCAACGTAGATATTTTGATGCGTTTGAGGTAGCAATTTCTTTTTTCGAAGTATAGTTTTATTTTTATTTTATTTTTTTTAGGAAATGCATTTTTACCATTTTTGTTTCATATTTTCGTAACGTTTTGGAGACTGGATTGTCCTTTAATTTCTTTCAAAGGTTCACCTAAAATAAACATTTATGAACAATTAAAAATTATACTACAACAAATATTACAATGAAACAGTACTTATATATAAATACCCTGTATAACAGGGAATCGCGTGCAATTGGAGCGGAGATTTAGTCACAGTTTAATGTCAACAAGACTCACAAATTTTAGCGATTTTTAAGGAATAAAAATAGAAATGAAAATAAATCAGTCATAAGGTCTGATATGAGGGACTTTGAAATCTACTCTGTTTCACAAATTCGAATAAGTGGTAAGTAATTCAGAAAAATCATTAAAGGTAAGTAATTCAGGAAAATCATTAAAGATTCCAAATATAAATATGATTACCAGGAATTCTTCCCGAAAAGGTAACATCCCAGGCTAATACGAGGTTGGTTAGCTACATATTATAATATGATCAAAATATAGTTCTCATGATATCCGAACTTTGTTAGTAAGGATCTGAAGTTGGCCCATAGGATGACCATTTATCCAATCATTTCTTAGCTTTTGATGGTAACTTCAACCATCATATTAGAAGGTGAACATGTCATTCTGGCAGGTGTTACCTCATTTTCACGGTCCAGTGACTTGATTCAATCTTTTTCTCAATAAATTTAAATCATTTGCTGTGTATATGCATTGGATTCAGTCTGGCAGATGTAACGTCTCCCTGAAACCATTTTCTTTGCCAAGTGGCTTTCAGTAGTACTGTTTCTGTGTAGCAACACATGATTACACTAAATATATTCCTGCAAAGAACCCCAGATGATTACAAAATTCTCAACGCATTAAATATAAAATTTTTTGAATATATGCTTTCCAACGTATTGCATTCAAATATTTCATTAAGATTCATTTTCTCTTCATGGTCAAAGCCGTCAAAGGTCATAGACAAAACACAACACTGAACAAATCTGATGTTTATGCACAAGGATACCAATGTTACAAATACATGAAAAGTCAACGTCATGTGCCGGTCATATTGATCAGGAAAATATTATGTTACAGATCTCTTAAACAACTATTTGTGGAAGTACAAAAATTTAATCATACACGGTCCTAAACATGATAAATAAATCATTTCACACATATTGGCATGATCTAATAACAAAATGATAATTTTTGCGCAGCGCAATTCCTTTGCTTCTTTTGAATTAATTTTTACTTGGTTTCTCTGTTATCACCTTCCATTGTCGAGCTCAAAATACTTCATTGTTTGTATTGGCCAACTGGTTGTTATGTTAATAGAGATGTACAATATATTCACAAACACGAATAAAGAAAAACCACTGAAATCTATTAGGGTGGATTCGTATCTACTGAACGTGATGTTTATATCATCAGATCGTTCAATATTGTTCTTCTGATTTTACAAAAATTTTGTCACATTCCTTGTCTTGCTACATTACTGGACATATGTCTCTAATTTCATAACGGGTCATGCATCTACAGCAGTATAATAGGTTCTTACGCAAGTTCAAAGTGGAGACTGGAAAATATTCAACGAATTTTTTAAAAGACCCTGAATTTTAAAAACGAGTTATGATTTTCCAGTTGTTTTGAACGAAGATAAGTACCTATTTCTCCTGTAAATACTCGATTTTTATGTTTCCTGTACCTAGATAAATTCAATCAGCACAGTCGACGAAGTTAAATAACGTTACAGCTGATTGGTCAAAAGTATGTGCATTTGTGAACGGCGTGATTTGATTGGTCTAAAAGCAGTGGAAGAGGAGGTCGCATGAACCGATCTCACACTGAAATTGGTCAATAACGGAAGAATAAGCTTACTCTTGTAGTATAAATGATCTCATTTCTTTTTGGAAATATTTTCGGTACATCTACTTTTATTTTTTTTGCATACGATACTTGGACTTAAATGATTTTCTCTTATGATACTTCTTTAATGTTAGCTTCAGTTCTCGTTCAAACTAATTTCCTTGTGCAAATGATGGTTACGTGCAGTTTTTACAATATTTAAACAGGTGCTATAAGTCAAGGGAATTCTGTTTAATATCCTGACTTACTGGTTATTACATGGCGGGTGTCCTGCAGGAAGCAGAGACTTCTTACTCTTCCGGAGCACCTGCGTCTACCCCTGGTTTTTTTGGTGGGGTCCGTGTTGTTTATATGTTTTTAGTTTTTAGTTTCAAAAGTTCGGGGATATAGCGATTGTCTTTGTCCGTCCGTCACACTTTCTTGTGGCATCAACTTCTCCTTCACTTTTGGGTTAAGGAATTTAATTTTTATATAGAATGGTTACATACCATCTGCAGATGCGCAATAAGGTTTTAAAATTTTGGTTTCTAAACAAGAGGCCCACAGGGGTCGAATTTGAAATTTTCAATTTAAGCTTAACTTCTCTTTCATTTTGCAATTTATTCATTTTGCTTATATTTAGTATTGTCCTACACTATATTTATTTGCACAATAAGGATTTAGAATATCGATTTTTAAACCGTAGGGCTAACTCAGGTCAAATTTCAAAAATTGTCAGTTTAAGCTTGTGAACTAAGTTTTTTTTAAATTTTTCATTAGGTTTATTGATTTAATTTCTTTACAGAATGATTGCATGCCGTTTTTGGATTGGAATAAGGTTTTATATTTTTTACTCTAGGTAAGTGGCCCAAGTACTTACAGGGGGTACGGGGATCACTGTCGATTCCGACAGTACAGTTTTCTTGTTAAGTGTAGTGTTTGTATTGTTCTGGTCTTGTCTTCATTGTTCTCCGGAGTTTGTTAGTTCTTTTCGATTTTCGATGCATCAAAAAGAATAAAATCCTCAGAATTCAAGTTATAAAAGTCTATAGTAGTCAGGTCAGAAAGTAAATAGATTGATTGATTGACGTCCAGTGCATGTGGCAAATAGTTCATGCAAATGATCAAACAATTCAAATAGGGGTGGGATGGGAAACAAAAGGGAACCAATTTTGACTGCCTCAGTAAACGGAGGATGGTTGGGTAGTTTCGGATAATTTATCCTTCTGTAGCGGACATCAGCCTACTATTTTTCGAAAACTAAAGAAGGGATCTTTGGCGTTACCCTCTATGGTCCGCTGTCAGGTTATCCGTATTATGACCTGACAATCCCCACAGCGAGAGGGTCTCCCCTATCCGCCACATGGGGACGTGCTTATCAGCTCTATGGGTTGAGGTCCCGTGATCCTTCACCGGTGCCTAGGAAGTAAATAGATGATTTAGACAAAGAAAACATACTGTATGAAAAGATTGCTAGTTTGGAATAATTTCAAGCAAAATGAAAAAATAAGTAATAAACTATTCAATAGTCAATACTTGCTTGATACAAAAGGAGACTGATTAAATGTTATATAAAACAACGAAATAAGTAATCATAACTAATACAGAATAGTGTATACAAATCATCAAAAGGAGATAAGACAATCCATAAAACGTGTCACGATAAAAACATACTATAAACTGCACATAAAATTCACAATATACTCCTAAATATGGATCTCATTATCTATATTTCATGACTGATTTCTTCTCCTCAACGGCATAGCACATTGGGAAAAAAACACAAGAGACTTTGGATTATGTGTCGAAGTAAAAAACACACCGAACCCTAAAACATGTTCGAAACAAGTTGATCTCAAGAGCTTGTAGATGATCATATAAATTTATTTTATTACCTTTGTGAAATAACATGGCAAGAATCGTCTCTTGTGAATCAAAATTGGTATTAGGGTATTATTCATTGCTTTTTTAAAAGTTGAGTTAAAGACAACAAAAACTCATAGCTGAGCATAACACTAATTTCTCTTTAAATTTTTAAAATGAAACTGAATTCGAGTTAATAAGGAAACTAGTCCAAACTATACTGATATATTAAACAAAAATCATGTTGAAAGCTTTTATTGTTGATAAGTAGTATATGGGCACAGGCAAATTAGGATTTGAGGAGGAGCGAGGAGGAGCCGGAAGTGACGTCAACCGGAAATGACGTCAACCGGAAATGACGTCACCGGAAGTGACGTAACCGGAACCGGAAGTCACGTGACCGGAACCGGAAGTACCGGAAGTAGTGGATTTTCCCGCCATTTCTTAACGGAAGTGACGTAAGTCACGTGGTAGGACCCGGGTATATGATGTATGTTCTGCGCATGTGTAGGCGGAACCGGAAGTACCCGGAAGTCAGGCACATGCGCAACCGGAAGTAGGGTGTTTTTTCCGCCATTTGTTGACGGAAGTGACGTAAGTCACGTGGTAGGACCCGGATGTGTGGTCTGCGCATGTTCGGGCGGAACCGGAAGTGGTTGGTGCAACCGGAAGTGATGGGTTTTCTCCATTGACGGAAGTGACGCAAGTCACGGACCCGGATGTGCCATGCTTCACCAGATTGAATTATCTCCCCTTTTCCCGTACTTCTCGGTCGTCTCTGGCTCTTTCATCGGTCTGATACTCTCACTGTTATGTCCGAGAGTATACGAAGTACACTATTGGATTATCTCCTCTTATCCCGCTCTTTTCATCTGTGGGTATTTTCTGTGAGGACTAGGATTGGATTATGTCCCCTTACCTCCAAGTGATGCTTGTCACCAATGGAGGGGTATCCTTAGCAACCGCCTTAGCAACGGCGGTCCATTTCATTGCATTCACTTCTCTTCTCTTGCTCCATCCCGCTCTTTGCTACTCCTTGCTACTCATCGCTACTCTTCTCTTGCTCATCACTGCTCTTCTCTTGCTCTTTGCTGCTCAACGCTGCTCTGCACTGTACTCAGACCTGAAAACACCCTAAAGACAATCGTTTACCCTAACACTAGTACCACTTCAAATTCATAAGGGATTGAGCCAGATTGAATTATCTCCCTTTTCCCGCTCTTCTCGGTCGTCTCTGGATCTTTGATTGAATTATCTCCCCTTATCCCGCTCTTTTCATCTGTGAGTGATGTTTTCTGTGAGGACTAGGATTGGATTATGTCCCCTTACCTCAAGTTGATGCTTGTCACCGCTCAATGGAGGGGTGTCCTTAGCAACGGCGGTCTATTTCATTGCTCTATGCTTCGCTTCTCTTCGCTTGCTCTTCGCTGCTCCATGCTGCTCATCGCTAATAATGACTATATTCACCTGCTGATTTAAGATTCTTGGGGTTACTTGTCGGTGTTTTCGCTGCTGAATCCGCTTCTGCTGCTTGTTGGTGTTCGTCATTGCTGCTCTTCGCTTGCTCCGTGCTGTTTTTCTCTTGCTCTTTGTTGCTCATCGCTGTTTTTCTCTTGTTCTTTACTGCTTATCGCTGTTTTTCTCTTGTTCTTTACTGCTCAGCACTGTTTTTCTCTTGGTTTTTTGTTGCTCGTCGCTGTTTTTCTCTTGGTTTTTGTAGCTCATCGCTGTTTTTTCTCTTGCTCTTTGCTGCTTATCGCTGTTTTTCTCGTGCCCTTTGCAGCTCATCGCTGTTTTTCTCGTGCTCATCGCTGTTTTTCTCTTGTTCTTTGCTGCTCATCGCTGTTTTTCTCTTGCTCTTTACTGCTCAGCACTGTTTTTCTCTTGCTCTTTACTGCTTATCGCTGTTTTTATCTTGCTCTTTACTGCTCATCGCTGTTTTTCTCTTGCTCTTTGTTGCTCATCGCTGTTTTTCTCTTGTTCTTTACTGCTCAGCACTGTTTTTCTCTTCTTCTTTACTGCTCAGCACTGTTTTTCTCTTGGTTTTTGCAGCTCATCGCTTTTTTTTCTCGTGCTCATCGGTTTTTCTCGTGCCCTTTCCAGCTCATTGCTGTTTTTCTCGTGCTCATCGCTGTTTTTCTCTTGTTCTTTGCTTCTCATCGCTGTTTTTCTCGTGCCCTTTGCAGCTCATCGCTGTTTTTCTCGTGCTCATCGCGGTTTTTCTCTTGCTCTTTACTCCTTATCGCTGTTTTTCTCTTGATCTTTACTGCTCATCGCTGTTTTTCTCTTGTTCTTTGCTTCTCATCGCTGTTTTTCTCGTGCCCTTTGCAGCTCATCGCTGTTTTACTCGTGCTCATCGCGGTTTTTCTCTTGCTCTTTACTGCTTATCGCTGTTTTTCTCTTGATCTTTACTGCTCATCGCTGTTTTTCTCTTGTTCTTTGTTGCTCATCGCTGTTTTTCTCTTGTTCTTTGTTGCTCATCGCTGTTTTTCTCTTGCTCTTTGCTGCTTATCACTGTTTTTCTCGTGCCCTTTGTAGCTCATCGCTGTTTTTCTCGTGCTCATCGCTGTTTTTCTCTTGTTCTTTGCTTCTCATCGCTGTTTTTCTTTTGCTCTTTGCTTCTCATCGCTGTTTTTCTCGTGCCCTTTGCAGCCCATCTCTGATTTTCTCGTGCTCTTCGCTGTTTTTCTCTTGTTCTTTTCTGCTCATCACTGTTTTTCTCTTGTTCTTTACTGCTCATCTCTGTTTTTCTCGTGCTCATCGCAGTTTTTCTCTTGTTCTTTTCTGCTTATGGCTGTTTTTCTCTCGCTCTTTGTTGATCATCACTGTTTTTCTCGTACTCTTTGCTGCTCATCGCTGTTTTTCTCTTGTTCTTTGTTGCTCATCACTGTTTTTCTCGTGCTCATCGCTGTTTTTCTCTTGTTCTTTACGTCTCATCGCTGTTTTTCTCTTGCTCGTTACTGCTTATCGCTGTTTTTCTCTTGGTTTCTGTTGCTCGTCACTGTTTTTCTCGTGCTGTTTACTGCTCGTCGCTGTTTTTTCTCTTGTTCTTTGTTGCTCATCACTGTTTTTCTCTTGCTCTTTACTGCTCATCACTGTTTTTCTCTTGTTCTTTACTGCTCATCGCTGTTTTTCTCTTGGTTTTTGTAGCTCATCGCTGTTTGTCTCTTGCTCTTTACTGCTCATCGCTGTTTTTCTCTCGCTCTATGCTTCTCATCGCTGTTTTTCTCTTGTTCTTTGTTGCTCATCACTGTTTTTCTCTTGCTCTTTACTGCTCATCACTGTTTTTCTCTTGTTCTTTACTGGTCATCGCTGTTTTTCTCTTGCTCTTTACTGCTCATCGCTGTTTTTCTCTTGCTCTATGCTTCTCATCGCTGTTTTTCTCTTGTTCTTTGTTGCTCATCACTGTTTTTCTCTTGCTCTTTACTGCTCATCAATGTTTTTCTCTTGTTCTTTACTGGTCATCGCTGTTTTTCTCTCGTTCTTTACTGCTCATCGCTGTTTTTCTCTTGCTCTTTACTGCTTATGGCTGTTTTTCTCTCGCTCTTTGTTGCTCATCACTGTTTTTCTCTTGTCCTTTGTAGCTCGTCGCTGTTTTTTCTCTTGTTCTTTGTTGCTCATCACTGTTTTTCTCTTGCTCTTTACTGCTCATCGCTGTTTTTCTCTTGGTTTTTGTAGCTCATCGCTGTTTTCCACGTGCTCTTTGCTGCTCATCGCTGCTCTTCTCTTGCTCATCACTGCTCTTCTCTTGCTCATCGCTGCTCTTCTCTTGCTCTTTGCTGTTCATCGCTACTCATGATCTTACTCGCGTGCTCATTTAAGTTTAGTGCTATTTGTCACTTTTAATCGCTGCTGCTGCTACTGCGCAAGGAATGGGGTTTACTGCTGATGATCGGAAGACCACTCGGTACTCATGTTGTCGGTTTGATTGGTAGTTCAAGACTGATCGATGTGATTGTATACTGGGATATTTATCGACGACAAACACAAATGAAACAGTTTCATATTTTATTTTACAAAATCTACATCAGTCAATGTTTTAAGTTCTGGATCTTTCTCTTCAAACAAAGGTATGATCTTCTTCGGTTCTTTCCATTCGAAGGTGTCCAAGCCGATTCCTCTCTTTGTTGGACGATAGGTCCAGTCTCCGTTAGGCACGAAATGTTTTCTGACGTGAATGATAGGCGAGGGTGCTTTAATGATGACATAAACATCTTCTCCCAGATGATATCTCCAGTCCACCGGTTCTTTGTCCTGTACTCTACCGATCAAATCGTCCACCACTTCTGTGGTACTGCACAACATTTTCCACTGCATTAACGACAGGCTGACTCCGGTCTTGGTGGGCACCGTTTCACTTTCCCAAAATCTGATATCTACTCTTTTACTGCCATTCCATTCTGTCAGCTCTGCATAACGTCCTCCACCCAATGGTACTTTCAAAGGAATATCGGAAGCTGTCATGGCGTCTTGGACCTCTCGGTCTGGTCTTTGGTTTTCTTTTCTTTACGTGGCATGTCGGCTGACTGATTCTTTTTCTAGCTGGTCTATTTATATATATATCGGAGATGAACTGGATTGGTTCTTATATTATGAAACTTGAAACATGATTGGCTATCTTTCCGACATCGTGATTGGTTAACTTCTCCCGTTCCGATTGGTCGAAAATCTGACATTTTCATTGGTCAATTCCAACCGTTTCGATAGATCAACACGATGATACATTGTTCAAATATGCGGCGCCCAATCCGGAAACTGCTCACAATAGGTACGAGTAAACGCCGACAATACGACCAGTCTTCCTTGGTTCACCACACCGTCTTCGAACATGGCAGTGACGATTCTCTCGTATACTTGGAAGGGGTCCATCGTACGAATGACTTCTCTGACTATCTTCACTTCCTTTTATACATTTATGACATGAGACTACTCTGCATTGACAAACTTGTAACTGTCTACATATATACATGTATATATAGTGTTGCCAGAAGATCCCGATGCCGGGGTTTTGTATCTGAGGCACTGGCAGTCCACCCGGACAGAGGAAAATACCGACAATCGTGTTCAGGATGAACGAGATTACATCCGCCACCTTTCCTGATATGGTTCGCCACACATTCAACCTACAAAATACGACCTTCAAGATCAACGTGTCGTTTGGATTTATACTGAGAAACGCAGATACCGGAGAACTAAGATACTTCCATTCCAGGACGGGGACGAATGTTCTCTGTCTCGATGATGTTAGATGGACATCAAAGATGGCTGCACCCATTCTCTTGCTTTTTGCTGCTCATCGCTGTTTTTCTCTTGCTCTGCTAATGATGACCTTACCTCATTTCAGTTTTGGGGCAACTTGTCGCTGTTTTCGCCGCTGTTGCTAGTGGTGGTCGATTGTCGTTAGTCAAAGATTAGATCTGTGCGAGAGCACCCTTAGATCCGGGTTATTTAAAAGTCCACTCTGCATTTATCCAGGCTTGTGACTGGCTATCATAAGATAGGCTGCATTAATCCTGTTCAATTTTTTTTAAGGGCACTCTGCATTTGTCCAGGCTTGTGACTGGCTATATATATGTATAAACATATATAGGCTGCATTACCCTCCTTCCCTTTTTTTGTTATATTTTTTTCTGTTTTTCTTTGTAATATGTTCCAATTCCTCCATCACATAGAGTCATTGCTGTCTTCAGCTGGAGGTGGGTCGTAGTCGTTCAATACACGGTTAAGCAGATATTTTCGTTTTTCTACGGCCTAATCCCATGATTCTTTTGATTCGTAGTCTTCCTATTCTCTCCAGCGTTTAGCCGTTTTTCTTGATCTCTCTATGTACGGGGTCTTTATTTATGTCTTGATGCCAGGACACCAGGCCGAGGTAATGCTTTCGTATTTCGTCTCTGTATGAGTCAAACATGTCTCTATATGCTGCCAAGCGTGCCTCGTCTTCTTCCATTCCGGCTTCGACTAGTTCGTTTACTTTCTGTGAGTATTCCGATCGATGTACTTGAAATGTTCTATTCAAAATGACTTCCCATGGAGACTGTTGGCATTGCTCTTCGGAGTCTTCGTTGGACTCATGTTCACTGCTTTGTTCCGATTCCTCGTTATCGGCTTCTGTGGTGGTGTCTGAGACTGAATCACTGTAGTCTGTTGAATCCTCTTCCATACCGTGTGCATTCTTTTTGTGTCGCTCTATGTTGAAGTTTCGCTTGGACTGGTATCCACATATGTCACAGGTATACATTTAAGACGTCTTTCTTTCCTGGGATTCGATAGTAGAATGAGCTCCGGTCGTCCTGCAAGTGCTTATATTAGCTACAGGTTCCTCAACAGCTTGTTGATTCATACACAAACGTTTGGCAAAGTATTCATTTCGAGATTGTTGCAGTTCAGATTTCACTTTTCTGATGAGGTCTCTATTAAGTCTTGTCCACTCGTTGTTAATCCTTCTACACCCCTTGCAGACATTCATGTTTTTGTAGAATTCCGCAAAGCTCTTGTTTATTTGACACTTTGTACATTTCTTGTTTGGATCCACTTTGCTGGGTCCTCCACTTGTGTTGTCCAGCCGTTTGGTTCTCTCCACTTTGGTTTGAAGTATTTTCCTTTTCCTTTCTGGTTTTGCTTTGGTCTTTGGATCCACAGGTATTAAGTATCTAGCAGGAACCGATAAACCGAGAGGCGTTTTCGACTCCATTGGTACGTGTGTGTTGTTTGACGGTCTTCAAACAACTGACGAAATTAAACAAAACCTCTGATTATATTTTCGTTAAAAGCTTTGCATTGGCGTCATGGTTACGAAGATTGTTTTTGTCTATTCATTCAGACCACACAGTTCGCTGCTCGTCATTGTAGTTTGCTGCTCATCGCTGCTCTTCTCTTGCTCTTTGCTACTCATCGCTACTCAGGACCTTACTCGCGTGCTCATTTCGCTCCTGTTGCTTGTTGCTGTTCGTCATCCTGTTCATCTCTTGCTCCGTGCTGCTGGTGTGCCGAGGAGAAGATGAGATTCTCACTGTTTCGTTATAAATCACCTCTTGGTCTCGTTGATGTTACGATAGACATCCAAGATGGCTGCGGACATGTAACGCGGACCTGAAAGAGAGCACCCTAATGAAACAGAAATTTTAGAGTCTTTCCGGACGGGAACGAATGTTCTCGGTCTCGTTGATGTTACGATGGACATCAAAGATGGCTGCGCCCAAGTAACGCGGACCTGAAAGAGAGCACCCTTATGAAACAGAAATTTCAGTCTTTCCGGACGGAAACGAACGTTTCCGGATTTCTGTCCTAACCCCAACCCTAACTCTAACCCTAACCCTAACCCTAGTTCTAACCCTAACTCTAACCCTAACCCTAGTCCTGCCTCTAACCCATATCGTAGGTCTGTCTCGTACTCCTACTCTAAGCGCACATACCCCACGTCGTTGGATCACCTAAGCAAGCGTGACTGTTTGCCTCGTGTTTGTCACGCTTGCTTAGGTGAACCATCGACGTGGGGTATGAGCGCTTAGAGTAGGAGTACGAGACAGACCTACGATATGGGTTAGAGGCAGGACTAGGGTTAGGGTTAGAGTTAGGGTTAGAACTAGGGTTAGGGTTAGGGTTAGAGTTAGGGTTGGGGTTAGGACAGAAATCCGGAAACGTTCGTTTCTGTCCGGAAAGACTGAAATTTCTGTTTCATATGGGTGCTCTCTTTCAGGTCCGCGTTACTTGGGCGCAGCCATCTTTGATGTCCATCGTAACATCAACGAGACCGAGAACATTCGTTCCCGTCCGGAAAGACTCTAAAATTTCTGTTTCATTAGGGTGCTCTCTTTCAGGTCCGCGTTACATGTCCGCAGCCATCTTGGATGTCTATCGTAACATCAACGAGACCAAGAGGTGATTTATAACGAAACAGTGAGAATCTCATCTTCTCCTCGGCACACCAGCAGCACGGAGCAAGAGATGAACAGGATGACGAACAGCAACAAGCAACAGGAGCGAAATGAGCACGCGAGTAAGGTCCTGAGTAGCGATGAGTAGCAAAGAGCAAGAGAAGAGCAGCGATGAGCAGCAAACTACAATGACGAGCAGCGAACTGTGTGGTCTGAATGAATAGACAAAAACAATCTTCGTAACCATGACGCCAATGCAAAGCTTTTAACGAAAATATAATCAGAGGTTTTGTTTAATTTCGTCAGTTGTTTGAAGACCGTCAAACAACACACACGTACCAATGGAGTCGAAAACGCCTCTCGGTTTATCGGTTCCTGCTAGATACTTAATACCTGTGGATCCAAAGACCAAAGCAAAACCAGAAAGGAAAAGGAAAATACTTCAAACCAAAGTGGAGAGAACCAAACGGCTGGACAACACAAGTGGAGGACCCAGCAAAGTGGATCCAAACAAGAAATGTACAAAGTGTCAAATAAACAAGAGCTTTGCGGAATTCTACAAAAACATGAATGTCTGCAAGGGGTGTAGAAGGATTAACAACGAGTGGACAAGACTTAATAGAGACCTCATCAGAAAAGTGAAATCTGAACTGCAACAATCTCGAAATGAATACTTTGCCAAACGTTTGTGTATGAATCAACAAGCTGTTGAGGAACCTGTAGCTAATATAAGCACTTGCAGGACGACCGGAGCTCATTCTACTATCGAATCCCAGGAAAGAAAGACGTCTTAAATGTATACCTGTGACATATGTGGATACCAGTCCAAGCGAAACTTCAACATAGAGCGACACAAAAAGAATGCACACGGTATGGAAGAGGATTCAACAGACTACAGTGATTCAGTCTCAGACACCACCACAGAAGCCGATAACGAGGAATCGGAACAAAGCAGTGAACATGAGTCCAACGAAGACTCCGAAGAGCAATGCCAACAGTCTCCATGGGAAGTCATTTTGAATAGAACATTTCAAGTACATCGATCGGAATACTCACAGAAAGTAAACGAACTAGTCGAAGCCGGAATGGAAGAAGACGAGGCACGCTTGGCAGCATATAGAGACATGTTTGACTCATACAGAGACGAAATACGAAAGCATTACCTCGGCCTGGTGTCCTGGCATCAAGACATAAATAAAGACCCCGTACATAGAGAGATCAAGAAAAACGGCTAAACGCTGGAGAGAATAGGAAGACTACGAATCAAAAGAATCATGGGATTAGGCCGTAGAAAAACGAAAATATCTGCTTAACCGTGTATTGAACGACTACGACCCACCTCCAGCTGAAGACAGCAATGACTCTATGTGATGGAGGAATTGGAACATATTACAAAGAAAAACAGAAAAAAATATAACAAAAAAAGGGAAGGAGGGTAATGCAGCCTATATATGTTTATACATATATATAGCCAGTCACAAGCCTGGACAAATGCAGAGTGCCCTTAAAAAAAATTGAACAGGATTAATGCAGCCTATCTTATGATAGCCAGTCACAAGCCTGGATAAATGCAGAGTGGACTTTTAAATAACCCGGATCTAAGGGTGCTCTCGCACAGATCTAATCTTTGACTAACGACAATCGACCACCACTAGCAACAGCGGCGAAAACAGCGACAAGTTGCCCCAAAACTGAAATGAGGTAAGGTCATCATTAGCAGAGCAAGAGAAAAACAGCGATGAGCAGCAAAAAGCAAGAGAATGGGTGCAGCCATCTTTGATGTCCATCTAACATCATCGAGACAGAGAACATTCGTCCCCGTCCTGGAATGGAAGTATCTTAGTTCTCCGGTATCTGCGTTTCTCAGTATAAATCCAAACGACACGTTGATCTTGAAGGTCGTATTTTGTAGGTTGAATGTGTGGCGAACCATATCAGGAAAGGTGGCGGATGTAATCTCGTTCATCCTGAACACGATTGTCGGTATTTTCCTCTGTCCGGGTGGACTGCCAGTGCCTCAGATACAAAACCCCGGCATCGGGATCTTCTGGCAACACTATATATACATGTATATATGTAGACAGTTACAAGTTTGTCAATGCAGAGTAGTCTCATGTCATAAATGTATAAAAGGAAGTGAAGATAGTCAGAGAAGTCATTCGTACGATGGACCCCTTCCAAGTATACGAGAGAATCGTCACTGCCATGTTCGAAGACGGTGTGGTGAACCAAGGAAGACTGGTCGTATTGTCGGCGTTTACTCGTACCTATTGTGAGCAGTTTCCGGATTGGGCGCCGCATATTTGAACAATGTATCATCGTGTTGATCTATCGAAACGGTTGGAATTGACCAATGAAAATGTCAGATTTTCGACCAATCGGAACGGGAGAAGTTAACCAATCACGATGTCGGAAAGATAGCCAATCATGTTTCAAGTTTCATAATATAAGAACCAATCCAGTTCATCTCCGATATATATATAAATAGACCAGCTAGAAAAAGAATCAGTCAGCCGACATGCCACGTAAAGAAAAGAAAACCAAAGACCAGACCGAGAGGTCCAAGACGCCATGACAGCTTCCGATATTCCTTTGAAAGTACCATTGGGTGGAGGACGTTATGCAGAGCTGACAGAATGGAATGGCAGTAAAAGAGTAGATATCAGATTTTGGGAAAGTGAAACGGTGCCCACCAAGACCGGAGTCAGCCTGTCGTTAATGCAGTGGAAAATGTTGTGCAGTACCACAGAAGTGGTGGACGATTTGATCGGTAGAGTACAGGACAAAGAACCGGTGGACTGGAGATATCATCTGGGAGAAGATGTTTATGTCATCATTAAAGCACCCTCGCCTATCATTCACGTCAGAAAACATTTCGTGCCTAACGGAGACTGGACCTATCGTCCAACAAAGAGAGGAATCGGCTTGGACACCTTCGAATGGAAAGAACCGAAGAAGATCATACCTTTGTTTGAAGAGAAAGATCCAGAACTTAAAACATTGACTGATGTAGATTTTGTAAAATAAAATATGAAACTGTTTCATTTGTGTTTGTCGTCGATAAATATCCCAGTATACAATCACATCGATCAGTCTTGAACTACCAATCAAACCGACAACATGAGTACCGAGTGGTCTTCCGATCATCAGCAGTAAACCCCATTCCTTGCGCAGTAGCAGCAGCAGCGATTAAAAGTGACAAATAGCACTAAACTTAAATGAGCACGCGAGTAAGATCATGAGTAGCGATGAACAGCAAAGAGCAAGAGAAGAGCAGCGATGAGCAAGAGAAGAGCAGTGATGAGCAAGAGAAGAGCAGCGATGAGCAGCAAAGAGCACGTGGAAAACAGCGATGAGCTACAAAAACCAAGAGAAAAACAGCGATGAGCAGTAAAGAGCAAGAGAAAAACAGTGATGAGCAACAAAGAACAAGAGAAAAAACAGCGACGAGCTACAAAGGACAAGAGAAAAACAGTGATGAGCAACAAAGAGCGAGAGAAAAACAGCCATAAGCAGTAAAGAGCAAGAGAAAAACAGCGATGAGCAGTAAAGAACGAGAGAAAAACAGCGATGACCAGTAAAGAACAAGAGAAAAACATTGATGAGCAGTAAAGAGCAAGAGAAAAACAGTGATGAGCAACAAAGAACAAGAGAAAAACAGCGATGAGAAGCATAGAGCAAGAGAAAAACAGCGATGAGCAGTAAAGAGCAAGAGAAAAACAGCGATGACCAGTAAAGAACAAGAGAAAAACAGTGATGAGCAGTAAAGAGCAAGAGAAAAACAGTGATGAGCAACAAAGAACAAGAGAAAAACAGCGATGAGAAGCATAGAGCGAGAGAAAAACAGCGATGAGCAGTAAAGAGCAAGAGACAAACAGCGATGAGCTACAAAAACCAAGAGAAAAACAGCGATGAGCAGTAAAGAACAAGAGAAAAACAGTGATGAGCAGTAAAGAGCAAGAGAAAAACAGTGATGAGCAACAAAGAACAAGAGAAAAAACAGCGACGAGCAGTAAACAGCACGAGAAAAACAGTGACGAGCAACAGAAACCAAGAGAAAAACAGCGATAAGCAGTAACGAGCAAGAGAAAAACAGCGATGAGACGTAAAGAACAAGAGAAAAACAGCGATGAGCACGAGAAAAACAGTGATGAGCAACAAAGAACAAGAGAAAAACAGCGATGAGCAGCAAAGAGTACGAGAAAAACAGTGATGATCAACAAAGAGCGAGAGAAAAACAGCCATAAGCAGAAAAGAACAAGAGAAAAACTGCGATGAGCACGAGAAAAACAGAGATGAGCAGTAAAGAACAAGAGAAAAACAGTGATGAGCAGAAAAGAACAAGAGAAAAACAGCGAAGAGCACGAGAAAATCAGAGATGGGCTGCAAAGGGCACGAGAAAAACAGCGATGAGAAGCAAAGAGCAAAAGAAAAACAGCGATGAGAAGCAAAGAACAAGAGAAAAACAGCGATGAGCACGAGAAAAACAGCGATGAGCTACAAAGGGCACGAGAAAAACAGCGATAAGCAGCAAAGAGCAAGAGAAAAACAGCGATGAGCAACAAAGAACAAGAGAAAAACAGCGATGAGCAACAAAGAACAAGAGAAAAACAGCGATGAGCAGTAAAGATCAAGAGAAAAACAGCGATAAGCAGTAAAGAGCAAGAGAAAAACCGCGATGAGCACGAGTAAAACAGCGATGAGCTGCAAAGGGCACGAGAAAAACAGCGATGAGAAGCAAAGAACAAGAGAAAAACAGCGATGAGCAGTAAAGATCAAGAGAAAAACAGCGATAAGGAGTAAAGAGCAAGAGAAAAACCGCGATGAGCACGAGAAAAACAGCGATGAGCTGCAAAGGGCACGAGAAAAACAGCGATGAGAAGCAAAGAACAAGAGAAAAACAGCGATGAGCACGAGAAAAACAGCAATGAGCTGGAAAGGGCACGAGAAAAACCGATGAGCACGAGAAAAAAAAGCGATGAGCTGCAAAAACCAAGAGAAAAACAGTGCTGAGCAGTAAAGAAGAAGAGAAAAACAGTGCTGAGCAGTAAAGAACAAGAGAAAAACAGCGATGAGCAACAAAGAGCAAGAGAAAAACAGCGATGAGCAGTAAAGAGCAAGATAAAAACAGCGATAAGCAGTAAAGAGCAAGAGAAAAACAGTGCTGAGCAGTAAAGAGCAAGAGAAAAACAGCGATGAGCAGCAAAGAACAAGAGAAAAACAGCGATGAGCACGAGAAAAACAGCGATGAGCTGCAAAGGGCACGAGAAAAACAGCGATAAGCAGCAAAGAGCAAGAGAAAAAACAGCGATGAGCTACAAAAACCAAGAGAAAAACAGCGACGAGCAACAAAAAACCAAGAGAAAAACAGTGCTGAGCAGTAAAGAACAAGAGAAAAACAGCGATAAGCAGTAAAGAACAAGAGAAAAACAGCGATGAGCAACAAAGAGCAAGAGAAAAACAGCACGGAGCAAGCGAAGAGCAGCAATGACGAACACCAACAAGCAGCAGAAGCGGATTCAGCAGCGAAAACACCGACAAGTAACCCCAAGAATCTTAAATCAGCAGGTGAATATAGTCATTATTAGCGATGAGCAGCATGGAGCAGCGAAGAGCAAGCGAAGAGAAGCGAAGCATAGAGCAATGAAATAGACCGCCGTTGCTAAGGACACCCCTCCATTGAGCGGTGACAAGCATCAACTTGAGGTAAGGGGACATAATCCAATCCTAGTCCTCACAGAAAACATCACTCACAGATGAAAAGAGCGGGATAAGGGGAGATAATTCAATCAAAGATCCAGAGACGACCGAGAAGAGCGGGAAAAGGGAGATAATTCAATCTGGCTCAATCCCTTATGAATTTGAAGTGGTACTAGTGTTAGGGTAAACGATTGTCTTTAGGGTGTTTTCAGGTCTGAGTACAGTGCAGAGCAGCGTTGAGCAGCAAAGAGCAAGAGAAGAGCAGTGATGAGCAAGAGAAGAGTAGCGATGAGTAGCAAGGAGTAGCAAAGAGCGGGATGGAGCAAGAGAAGAGAAGTGAATGCAATGAAATGGACCGCCGTTGCTAAGGCGGTTGCTAAGGATACCCCTCCATTGGTGACAAGCATCACTTGGAGGTAAGGGGACATAATCCAATCCTAGTCCTCACAGAAAATACCCACAGATGAAAAGAGCGGGATAAGAGGAGATAATCCAATAGTGTACTTCGTATACTCTCGGACATAACAGTGAGAGTATCAGACCGATGAAAGAGCCAGAGACGACCGAGAAGTACGGGAAAAGGGGAGATAATTCAATCTGGTGAAGCATGGCACATCCGGGTCCGTGACTTGCGTCACTTCCGTCAATGGAGAAAACCCATCACTTCCGGTTGCACCAACCACTTCCGGTTCCGCCCGAACATGCGCAGACCACACATCCGGGTCCTACCACGTGACTTACGTCACTTCCGTCAACAAATGGCGGAAAAAACACCCTACTTCCGGTTGCGCATGTGCCTGACTTCCGGGTACTTCCGGTTCCGCCTACACATGCGCAGAACATACATCATATACCCGGGTCCTACCACGTGACTTACGTCACTTCCGTTAAGAAATGGCGGGAAAATCCACTACTTCCGGTACTTCCGGTTCCGGTCACGTGACTTCCGGTTCCGGTTACGTCACTTCCGGTGACGTCATTTCCGGTTGACGTCATTTCCGGTTGACGTCACTTCCGGCTCCTCCTCGCTCCTCCTCAAATCCTAATTTGCCTGTGCCCATATACTACTTTGATACATTGTAACACCTTGACTTTTTGAATTTTGCTCGTACAAATTCCAAGTATTTTGCTATTCTGATGGCCATGATGGCAGCAGAAAAATACAAAATTTATGTCGGCGTTCAAATTTTGATTTTGTTCTTCTGCGGCTGGTAAATATTTGCTTAGACCAAACCGAAAAGAAGTAGATAATTGGAATAACAGTATAGCCAACGACGTGCGAGATATTTTAAATCATAAAATGTAGACTGGACATAATGTAAGTTTCTGATTGTAACGAAAAACTGTATTTTCCTTTAACGAATTTGACAGTTAAACGCCTGTGTTAAATCACATTATTCGACTCTTTTTAGAATATTTTATAAAAATGAATTAATGAGGCAATACATGTACTCAATAACTGATTGTTCATCCTTTTGTATTTTATTTTTGAATCCTCATTTTAATGTTTCAAGATTGTATTTTATACCAATTGACTTGAAAACTTTTTAAAATTTGCCTAAAATCTAAAACGCATTCTGATACTCCATCTATAAAACTAAAATAACCGAGTCCATACTTTGGGCCACAATCATGTAACAATGATAAAACACAGAGTTTAAATCCGTAAGATACAAAATATCAGGCCGATGTGTGGTTTGAAAATTCCCACTTTTAGAATTCATGATATTCTGACGACAATTTACAAATTTAGTATTCTACATGTATGCAATATAGATCATGAGGAATCTTGAACACTCAACTTTAAATATCGGCGATAGAATACCAAATTGAGAAAACAGTGGGAAAAGTCCACAAATTCTAAGTCCAAGGAAAAAAGTCAGGAGAATCGAACACAACAAACGTCACAAGGATACATGTATAGCTAAAAGAATAAAAAACGTATAATAAACTAAAAAAAGGGACTTTAGAATGATTTGCTTTGTTTATAACAGCGTAGAGAACAGATGCTGTGCAACCATGATAACATAGTATGCATTACTTTGAACAAAATAAATTATATTGATTTCCTGTTGAAAAATGTTTTTACTGATTCTGTTAAAAGTAAGATATCAACTTCCATAGGCAAAGTTGACCTTACATGATTTTGAATAAACTGTTTAGGCCCGTTTGTTCTCAATGGTTTTGTATAGGTAGCGAAGATTAGTTTAGAAATGCGCATCAAGTTATAGATCTGATTTTTTTTTCTTTTTTTAATTTTTGGTAGTTGGTGTACTTGTTTAAAAGTGTTTTGTGTGCATCATACTGGTTATTTGGGTAAAACATACTTGTACTTTGATATCAATACATATAGTCTGAATAATATGAGTAACGTATATGACAAAGCATTCAGCTTTCTCTATATTAATTATATTAAGTTAGTAAACTTTGTTTCGCGCTTCTAGCAGTAACAACTATTTTAACCATTCAACTAATATACATAATTACAAGATAAAATAAAAATGTCAGTAACATGTCCAAATGCTGATGTTACATCCTACTTTAAACATAATTTCACGTATGTAGGCATTATTTCTTTGTCAATCATAGTTTCACTCCCCATATTAATAAAAAAAAATCCCATGTACCATTGACTCTCATCTATACAAATTACAAAAGATGTGACTTTTCTGATTTCTTTATACCAAATATTATATTTACAATAACTAAAATGTAATGACCTGATTAAAACTCTATAAGCTAATTATTTGGTTTTTGTTTGTGTTTTGAGGTTTTAAGCCACTTCCATTGCGGTGGCCATATTTCATTTCTGGTATATATAGAGATCCACGGACTTTCTGCCTTAAAACGTAAACAATTATTGTCAATTTGGATTGGATTCAAGCCTATTCAAAACTACCTAGAGACCATTCAGTCAGTATGCTGATATGTTTAATGAATTACTCCCAAGATAGACCACGGCTTCGATATTCTCCTCCATCAATATGTGGACTCAAAACCCACGGTTTGAAAGAATGGGTTGACACAGCTACATGTAATTGCAGCCTCTGAATTCTCTGGGCATCGCACAGCATGATAAGTTATT
Organism: Mytilisepta virgata; assembly: GCA_028015205.1. Lineage (NCBI taxonomy): Eukaryota > Metazoa > Mollusca > Bivalvia > Mytilida > Mytilidae > Mytilisepta > Mytilisepta virgata. The sequence goes on along the minus strand of CM051520.1, from coordinate 15,690,948 downwards.
ACAAAAAAACCAACGAGATTTTAAAAATAAAAGCATGAACCGCTATAAATAAAGTTTAGCATATCTAGCGATCAAACCATTAAATCTAAGTTCATCTACAAATAATTAAAATGTCAATGACACGTTTAATGACACATTTCAATGATAATTGCTATATTCCACTCTAAATTATTATTCAGTGGAGTTTTCATTTGTTTTTACCTAATAGGCCATATAGAGATTTTCCATGGAGATTTAGATTCAGATTCAGTCATTATTTATCTGTCAAACATATTGTCATTGTCAACAATTCTTTTTTTTTCAAAATTCCACCTACTACTGAATTTCGGTTTTATTTACACAAAATCTGGGATACTATAAATATTATCTTGTCTTATTTACAATATTTTTGTTAACCAACGATTTGACATGAATTAAAATGAACATGATAACAACCTTAGTGTTTATCTTATGCGCTATGATGTAAGATTGGCACGTATTGTGTTAGAAATATTTTCGTGTAAATATACAATATAATACAGAAACTTCTATTAAAAAAACAACATTAGCATTGGCATCATCCCCTGCCTAATATAACGTTAAATGCTTAAATATTTAACAAATAGTTCATGACATTGAGGGTCATATTGCAGTTTATGGACAGGTTGTTCGCCCGACAAAAATTATATGGACCGAAACAACATTAACATTGGCATCATCCCCTGCCTAATATAACATTAAATGCTTAAATATTTAACAAATAGTTCATGACATTGAGGGTCATATTGCAGTATATGGACAGGTTGTTCGCCCGACAAAAATTATATGGACCGAAACAACATTAACATTGGCATCATCCCCTGCCTAATATAACATTAAATGCTTAAATATTTAACAAATAGTTCATGACATTGACATTCATATGGCAGTATATGGACAGGTTGTTCGCCCGACAAAAATTATATGGACCGAAGCGAAGCTCAGGTCCATATAATTTTTGGAGGGCGACCAACCGGTCCATATACTGACATTTGACCCGAAGTGTCATGAACTATTTGTTATATTATACTTTTCTCGGATCTGATCGAATTTAATCGATCTCGCCAAAACGAGGCGGTCCATATAATGTACAGCCGGTCCATATAGCATTATATGGACCGGCTTAGATAACATAGATAAATAGAGTAGTAAAAATGTAAAAGTATAATATATAGTAATAAAAAAAAGGTATGATGATGCTAAATGTTAAATGTAACAGATGCTTATTTCGAATTATACTTCTTCAGTGGGTGTCTTCCCGATTGTCCCCCAAGAGTAAACATTCCTCCATTTCTTTTTAAAACTAGAAACCCATGCTGACCAAGTACAGTCCCGTACTCCGGGCTAGCAATGTTTGAACTGTAGGTAGCTATTGTTAATCACTAGTTGCTCTCACTGAACATTAGAAAGCTTTCTGACGGATTTTCATTTTGAAAGGATTCGCCCATGTTCAGTTGATTTTTATAGAGGAAAAAAAAAGCAAAACGTATGAGAATAATTTAATAACATTTATGATAAAATAATATTCCAAAAGTTTAAACATATTTTTAAAAAGAACACGAAGAAACGGATGACGTATAAAGATAATAGAATAAAATAATAGAGAATATCAGTAAAATTCCTTGAACTCAAAATTATATTTTTGTTTTATTTCTACTTGAAACACTTTTGAAATATTTTTATTTTCTTTTTTAAAACAAATATTTACCATAATACCAGGATTTAATTAAATTCTTTTAAAAGACAATCCAAAAATGTATGTAATACGGTAAATAATATTCATTTCGTTGGTTATTTCATGAATATTCATGCAATTTCATGTATCATGTGATATAATTTCACACATAAAACCCGTGCATTTAAATAACTTGCATCGAATCTCGCTTTAACCTTAAGCAATGATACATATATTCACGTGTCGGCACTTTATTTTTATTTTGTATCGCTTCGGTGATTACTTTTGTACCGTATTGTTTTATTTCTAGTTTTTTTAATGCTATTATTGGAATAAAGATTATAGCGAGTAGCACACATATTAGTCTGTTTTTATTATGCCTTAGAATAAAATTGACATATATTCGGACGAACTAGTGAGGGAGAATACAAAGGTTACAAATAAACCATTAGTAACTTCACTGGGCGCAGCCATTTTATGAAGGATGATTGAGCCCCAAAATGAGTATTACACTCGCGATTCAGTATTATATTTATTCGTTAATGGTTTAAAATGAGAGTGGGTCTTTATTCGAAATATTCTAAATAAAACTATTTCATATGAATGTTTAAAAATATGTGCAGTTTGAAGATTTCAATGGTGGACTCCGGGCCCGGATTGCATCCCCCTTTTCAAGATTTTTTTTTACAACAAAAGCTTATTCTTAAAGGCTTTCTAACTCTCAGCGATAGGTACTTGTAGCTAGTATTTAACCGAAAGCTAGATAGTGGTCACGGCGTTAAAAGCTATTGACTTTCAACCAGACTGACGAGTGAACAAACATGACAAAATTTGTTGATAGTTTGATTACTAGCTAGCTATCGTTGCTAGTAATTTGAACACTAATTTATTGCATTGTACATATAGTTATTGTAGCCAGCTATTTGACAGTTTCCTGAGGATGGAATTTCGTCATATTACATCTTGCTGTATGAATGATAAATTTTCTCTCATAACGGACCGAAAAAATTCAAAGAAATACGTTGGAAGCGAGAATGGCCCGCAATGACAGAAAAATCTTACTACAAACGAAGGGTTTTTAGATCAAAACAAACACGTACGGAAAGATCACAAGTAATTTGTTTTATACTAACAAGAACAAAACGTGAAATTAAATTTAAATGAAAACCACGCAGTAGTCTGCTATTTATAAGCAATTTCTTTTGAATTTTTTTTCCAAATCCGGGAAAAATATTTTTTCTTGACGACATTATGACGAAATGTAATGTTTGTGTCACGTGATGGAAGACATTGAACATCTAAATCCGGTGCGGGTGCAACATAGGGAAATCTCAGACACCCGACGATAAGATTTTTAAATTTCTCCCTAACGAGGCTTAATCTTACCCTGCGAGTGTGTCTGGTATTTCACTATATATCTTGCGCGAGTTACGAACCGGTGTTTGATTAGGTTTCTCACTATTGTTTACGACACGTGATTGTGTACATTCCATTGTGCGTCGCATTTGTGAGACCTAACAATAAAGCCCAACAAGACAGTAAAACGGAAAACGTCCAAAGAAATAGAATTTGAAAAACAATATTACAATAAGAGGTATAATACAATATCTAAAACATTTAATTCTACAAAACATATAATTTATTTCAATTAAACAGTGAAATAATATGATTTTATCCAATTTAGAGTCAGTACTTTTTTTTCTCTGCCAGTGTAGTTTATGTGACAAAATCTGAAGGACATGGATTTCCATTTTATTAATTTGTAAGAATTAGACTCGCCAGACACAATTTCAAAATTATTTCCCGGGTCAATGCGTTGGTTTTCTCTCATTTTAGAGTACAAGACATGGAAATCTCACAAAGAACTGCTTTGTCTTAAAAAGGATATTCAACCTGTGTGTCTGTAAAAGTTGTCTTCAGCCGCTTTATCTATGATCTTGATTAACAGAACCTATAATTCATAGATAATATTTCCATGAGCATAAAATATACAACTCTGTAAAAAATGAATTTATGTCATTTATGCACAATTTTTGTCATTTAACCTTTACATGGAACCTTTCTTATTTGTAGACAAAAAACCTCAATGTTTGCAATGTTCTGATTATCTCGAGTTCTCAAAGACATTTGCAGCAAATTACACAAAAAAGGAAGATAAAATCACTTATATGTGGGTATTCGATCAATTCTTGGTGCAAACTTCCTGATAACTGTAGAAGATCCGATTTCAAGATCTCCAATACTTGAGTAGGAAGATGGTACCACCAGCCTGAGTAATAACTATATTGTACTTGAAATTTGTCAATGTAAATAGCTCGCCCAGTACTGAAGAATTGCACATTTGAACTTCCGGTTCAATATAGTGGAAAGGTGGAAATGTTGTATTGTATGAATTAATCAGCTAGTTATTACTTGTTTGTCACAAAAGCTTCTTAACCAGGGTTTTATCAGGGATAACTTGATGTCATCACTTAAAAAATTTACGGTCGTTATCACGAATTGATTGACCGTTACAGTGTTCCAATATCTAGGTTGGACCTGTTTGGATTGACTATGTTGAACTTCACGACGGGTGCCGTATACGGAGCAGGAACTGCTTACCCTTGCGGAGCACCTGAGTTCACTCCTGGTTTTTATAGGAGTTCATGTTGTTCATTGTTTTTTAGTTTTCAGTGTTTATTTGTTGTGCTTGTGGTTGTTCATTTGTCTTCCCGGGTTTTGTCTGTCTAATGGATTGCGTTTTTTGGATGCTTCTTAGGTATATTTGTCCTCTTTGTTCACGGGACCTAATGCTGTATTTATATAGTATAAAAATGCAGCTTTGATATACTCGACACCTGCTATTTCAATGTTGTAACACTGGTTGCAGGATAAATAGTTAAACGAACAGACGGTCGTTACTTCTTCCTTAGTACTTTTCTAATGTACCTTACAAGAGTGCATTCTGTTGTAGATGCGCATTTACGGAAGATTTTGTCCTTAATAGGTTTGGGGAACTTCAATCAAAGTTGTTACTTTTTCTTGTTTATCAAAAACATTATTTTATCATTCTATAATAATAGTGGTAATAACATGACATTCAGTATATCAAATGGTAAGATAAGTAGTTTAGATAACACTTTGTTTAGATTTCAATCAATTTGAAACTGTTATGGCCTACTGAGGCGGTATATTTTCTATGTAAATGCATACCTATAACTAATTTATTATATAATAATATTGATGGATAATCAAACGACAGATTTTTTTCCCCAAAAAACTGCATCATGAATAATTCATTAAATTTCCATTAGTAAATATCCGTTGGGAATATGTTCAAACGTCTCAAAATCAGAGGAAATTATATATATGTCCTTGAAATTCGGATCATCGGATAAGAAAATATTAGAAAATGCAAATAAAGGTTAATGATGAATCTGCCAAGAAACATGTGTACTTTTGGTTTCGCTGAGTATATTATGATTACATTTCAGTGATTCAAACGATTATCATTGTTTATCTAAGGCCTTTTTATTTTATCCTTCCCACAATCAGTAGTTTCATCATACATATATCAACTGATGTAAATGACTGCTGTGCGCTTTAATATAGCCTGATATTACCCAATAGAATGAATCTGCTTCTGACTCTGTTTTTCATACATCAAATTGTTTGTGTTTTCAGATGTATGATGCCGTGGATTTAACTTTAGAGTCTCAATTTTCCAGCTTTCGGATTCTGGACAAATACCATATAAGTACACTTCCGGGAATATCAAATATATTTTACGTTCACCTGCAAATAGTGATAATTTCGTACACTTCGCATTTATAAATGTCGATACGAAAAAATACCGAAGCAATAAAGATCAGACGACAGTAAAACAGAAAACAAACTTTACAAGTGTCTAGATTGGGGGTCTCATATTCTGTATTCTGTTAAATTTTGTTCCATTTTCTGTAGTAAGGTAAAACTATGCTCATTTTGTAAAATTTTATGGGGTTAAAAATATTAATGTCAGAAATTAAAAAAAAATGCAAAGGTGGAAGCTACACGGATTATAATATTTTACTAAATGGCTTTTGGAATTCAAAGGGTGATAGGAATGAAGAATATGATTACGTTGTTCAAAAATGCTTATAGGAAAAAAAAAATACCTGAAAAGAAGGCGACTAATAAAAAAGTAAAAGTATACAACAAATGATCAACTTTACTGTAATATAAAATGTTATGAAGTCAATGAACCAAATACAAACATGCTCAAACCAAAATACGTAACAACGATTTAGACATAATTTAATACGTTATTGACACTTTATATACATGTTGATAAAATCATATTTTATCCTGAGGACATTTTATGTTTGTTGAATGACAGATGGGTATATATGATTTCGTTCCAAATTTTATAGATATCTTGATTCAAAAACAAATTGATTTTTTCAGAATTTGCAATTTAGTAGTGCATTCCCCTAGTTTAATGTATCATTTAGCGCTGTAAAGTGAGACATATGTTGAAATATGCATAGATAAATTGTGCATTTACAAATTTATTTAAAATAACATTTTTTGTCCGTTACGTATCGACAGTTTTTTGGCCAACCAATGGGTAATTATTTGTATTACTGATACCCTCTTACTGTTATTATTTACAGTTTGCGGTTAACGTACGTTTAGAATCTTGAAATGCCTGTTACACTTTTCGAGATGACATTCTTGCTTTTAACAATTCATGTAGTTTGTAATTATAGCAATCAAATTTATCCTAACACTGAACAATGTGTACTCTTAACAATAAAAATTGCTTTCTTGAAATAAACAACAAAGCGAATAACACGTGTAACAAGAAATGTCAACAATGACATACCAGTAACGCCATCCAGTCGATAGAACTTTAGACAAAAAATAACATAAAAGAGCACAGAACACAGAAGATATCCAAAGAACCAAAAAATCTATAACAAAAATGACGAAATTTCATTATAAATTTTGAATTTTACAATGATGATCCTGCTACACTTACATGTAAATATTTATTTTTGTTTTTGTTCTTTTTGAATTTCATTATTATTACTGTACTATGCGACCCTCTGTTATTACATATGTGTATGTATATACATGTTTATTAATACAATTGCTTGATGCAATATTTAAAAACTTAACAGTTTGAATTTCACAGTGACGTATATGCATAATTGATTTAGAGTAGCATGCGTCATGGTTTACAATCAAATAATAAACGACAAATAATTGACAAAAATATTACTGTAAAACTGTCAAGAATCTACATTAATGAGTTCTTTCTACCATACGCACTGTCAGTGACACGTGTAACATTAAACGTGTTATTGATAGTATTTTTTTAACAGGGGCCGCGTTGGTCGAGTGGTCTAGGTTGTTTTTCGTAACAATTTATTTTGGCCTTTCAATACGAAGGTTGTTCTTCGTAACAATTTATCTTGGCCTTTCAATACTAAGGTTGCTCTTCGTAACAATTTATCTTGGCCTTTCAATACTAAGGTTCTTCTTCGTAACAATTTATTTTGGCTTTTCAATACGACCGTTGTTCTTCGTAACAATATATCTTGGCCTTTCAATACTAAGGTTGCTCTTCGTAACAATTTATCTTGGCCTTTCAGTACTAAGGTTTTTCTTCGTAACAATTTATTTTGGCTTTTCAATACGACCGTTGTTCTTCGTAACAATATATCTTGGCCTTTCAATACTAAGGTTGCTCTTTGTAACAGTTTATATTGGCCTTTCAATACTAAGGTTGTTCCTCGTAACAATTTATCTTGGCCTTTCCATTCTTATTTTGTTCTTCGTAACAACTTATTGTGGCCTTTCAATACTACGGTTGTTCTTCCTAACAATTTATCTTAGCCTGTCAATACTACGGTTGTTCTGCGTAACAATTTATCTTGGCCTTTCAATACGAAGGTTGTTCGTGACAATTTATCTTGGCCTTTCAATACGACAGTTGTACTTCGTAACAATTTATTTTGGCCTTTCAATACGAAGGTTGTTCTTCGTAACAATTTATCTTGACCTTTCAATCCTAAGGTTGTTCTTCTGAACAATTTATCTTGGCCTTTCAATACTAAGGTTGCTCTTCGTAACAATTTATTTTGGCCTTTCAATACTAAGGTTCTTCTTCGTAACAATTTATTTTGGCTTTTCAATACGACCGTTGTACTTCGTAACAATTTATTTTGGCCTTTCAATACGAAGGTTGTTCTTCGTAACAATTAATCTTGGCCTTTCAGTACAATGGTTGTTTTCCGTAACAATTTATTTTGGCCTTACAATACGAAGGTTGTTCTTTGTAACAATTTATCTTGTTTTTTCAATACCAAGGTTTTTCTTCCTAACTATTTATCTTGGCTCTTCAATACGAAGGTTGTAAGTTCGAATCCAACTCATAGCGAGATGTATTCGAATAAAATCTCATCTAATAAGGATTGCTAGTTTTCATGGCGTACACTGTAGGTCGATGGTTCCATCCATGTTTCTCCAGATTTTTCTACAAATAGAAAACTGGAGCCACTGGTCAGAATTATAAAAAAAAAAGCTTAACTTAACACAACTCACACTTCAATGCTTATACATATGTACACGCAAAAACGATCATGAAAAATTCATTTTATTTTAAAATAACAATCCAAAGATACTAATACCTTTAGTAAATTAGATACTAGTATAGTAAATTTATACTGCTGTAAATATCGTATGCAAATATCTTATGTTTACTGGTGATTTGAATTTGGGGATTGTAGGTTTTTTTTTATTTCAGTATTTCAAAACAAAATTTACCTTTTCCACCCATCGGAGTTTTGTTGTTTCTCTATCACCAAATATTATTGTCTGGACAATATGAACAAAATAGCGGATGTCTGAGAAATAAGTACATACATTTCCTGAACACGCTAGTTCACCGGGTTTTTATTTTGGTCCATGTTGTTCATGCCCTAGTTGTAAGTGGATTTTTATGATATATCGTTCAATGTTTGTGAAGCTCCTTTGCGTCACAACATTGTCTTCAATTTATCATAAAAGGGTTCGTATTTCCACTTCGATTATGGTCTTGGGTTAAAGAATTGACATATTCCAGTGAATTTCAGATTTAGTAATGCCTAAGGGTTAGATGAACAACATCTGCCAATCTACTTTTAGATTGTGACTTCGTGAATCGAATAAAACAATATTTTGTTGTTCGAAATTCAGTTAATTCATAATTTATTAGTTTTGTTAAAATACATTTACTACAGGACATTATCACATATATGTACATTTATTTCCTTAAAGTCAACACCTCGAAGGAACGCGATAACGTTATACAACTGAATAACATTAAATATTTCCGAACGAAACTTTCTTTGTATCATCTTTACCAGATTTTTCCTTACCAGGAAAATATTATATCAAATTCAGTTCTGATATTTGAAGACTTCCTCTATTAATGTAAAATTGATGAATTTTTCATATTAAAGATGAACTAAAGGAAGTCTTTCTGCACACATAAAAGAGGTCTAGAGGCCTTCGAATACAATCTTTCAGATTTTATCTACTTTGACATACTGTACATAGAAATTGTCCGTCGAATCCAATACAATTAGAAGTCACATACCGATATCAAGTGAACAGTCCATACGTCCTCTTTTTTCTTGACGGAATAAATTTACCAAGAACAGATTAAAACCAGTAAAATCAGATTAACACTGGAGATCTATGACTGTTACACATTATGTAAGTTTGTTTCTCACATTTCTATGTGTTTGGGACAGTCATATTCCGTGTGAGACACCGGTGTGAGATTCATGCATCTCACATCACATGGCCTACCTTGACGTAACAATGCAAATAAACATCACGTCACAATGCTAGAACGTCAGAAAACACACAACTTCGCACAAATGGTACGACAACGTCGAAATTAACATCGCTTCAATTTGAAAATCCCTGAAGCTCAATCTAAAAGATATCTTTTTAAAGTTTTGTACCTTTGGTACAAAACCAAAACGCATACGATCTTTTCAAATATGTAACTTATTTTGCACTAGGTTGTCTAGTTTAATAGAGCACATTTTCGTGTCATGGCGGCCATGTTTATTTCTTTAAATATTCGGCCGAGAAATGTGAGAAAAATAATCAGTCATGGTAAAAAATGTGAGACTGGACAATTCCACCCTCGGGTTCACATTTTCTATCATCAGAAACTCGGCAAGCCTCGTTTCTGACTGGAAAATGTGAACCCTCTGGTGGAATTGTCCTATCTCACATCTTAGACCATGACTGATTATTATAATCTTGTTACTGAGATAACAACACTACGTAACAATCACCAGTTTATTGTGGCGCCCATGTAGTGTTAAGTTCAGTCGATCTTCCTTGTAGACTGTTAAATGTTTAGAAGCAGTACTTGTTTTGAAATATGGGCTGTTGGACATCGTTAAAAACAACACTTCAACACAAAGACTTTATCTATCTTTTTATCGTCGACAATTAATATCCTAACCTTTTCTGTAGTGCCCTTGATTTTAAATCCTCTGTGATATTTCTAATGTAAGAAATCGCGGCGAAAACTCTTGCTGAATGAAGACATCATCACAATATCTGGAACTTATAATCAAAATAATAGTTGGCTGTCTTTTGACAGAGCGATTCCTGTTTAATTTACAGATTTTGAGAAATTTTACCAACTGTTATTTATTTGATTTACTATATTTACTTAAGCAGGCTGTCCAGCACTTTTTGGTAAAAACTTAGGGCGAATTTTAGTGCTAATTTTGGGCTTTGAGTAGGAATTTTATAACTAAATTAGGGCAGTTTTAGACATTTAAATGGACTTACCTTCGCAAGTCTGACAATAAAGAAACTCACAAAAAATACTTTAAGTACAGGAAGGGTGACTTCCAGGGTTTCATTGTCTCGGCCATTATTGGCTATAACCTTAATAGTCACATCTTTGTCACAAAGTCACAACCAATAAACAAGCTTGACACATGGATCCACTGTCAACTGTCTTTCACTGTATAATCTGAATAAGAACTGCAAACTACATTAAGACACATTTAGTATGAATGCATTTTCAAAATTGCTAGAGAAGAAATATAAAAAAAATTGGAATTGACATGAAAAATTAGGGCTTTTTTAGGACTTCCCCTTGAATTCAAAATTTTTTAAGAAATTTTAGCAAAAGTAAAAAAAATTAGGATTTTTTAGGAATTTTAGGGCCGCTGGCCAGCCTGCTTAAGATATATTTCCAGAGAAATGGCAAACAATTTATTCATTCTCTATATTGTTTATTATTAAATTATTTTGTTAGAGTCAATCATGTCCTTTTACATGTATATCTATTTGGACATGCATGTTCTATGTTCTGTAAACCGTTCAACTTAAGTGTCTCCAAAATTTTAGAAAATTACAATTAAACGTGTACAAAAAATAAATACTTTTAAAATAATGGAACCCTATTTCTCATGCCAATGCAGTTATAGAAATCTACGATTTTATAGCTGGATCAGTATGGTGTTATAATATTTTTCTAAAAAAAATTTCACTAATTGTCAATAGTGTTACACTTATCCATGACAAGCATGAATCAGAAACTTTGATATCGTAATATTTAGTGTCGTATAGGACTTCAGAACGATATTTGACTGGAAATCATGACACACGTTTCTGATACTTAATGTAGATATGTTTAATACGGTGTCAATACACTTTATTCCTTACAGCATGCATACATTTTGTTACAGTTTTGACTCAAAGAAAGTACGAGTCCAAATTCGAATTTGCTCACAAGACGTTGCCTTAAAATTCACAATAGGCAACCCAATTAAAGAATATGATTACATGTATTACTATAGCGTGTGATGTTAATCACATTCGATCTCTATGCAAGTGAGAGAGAAAAACAACAGCAATTGGGGAAAGAAAATATATCCAGAAACAGAAACTCAGTTGTTCCAACTTCCTTATAATTCCTAAATTGCTTTTATTTGTTCTCTCATTCTCTCTTTGACAGTCCCAGAAAAACTGGCAGATGTTTGCCAAACAACAATCAAATAAATAAATTTCTACTAAACATACAACTAAGTATTTCAGGAATCGGACATGGTGTTTAATGGACAATGCCTACCGTAAATGACACGCCATGTCATGTTTAAATGTCGGAAAAACCATTACATCGTGTATAAGACAGAACTAGCGGCATAAATGACTGTCGTGAAGTTCATAATACGAGAAAGTTACAATAAGTAGGAAAGTTGATTATGTTATTTTCTTTGCTTTCATTATAAATACGTTGTTCGCCATAATGGAACCCATTACCAGCTTTTAGGTATGCACTTCTTCACCAAAGCAACAATTTTATGAAGATAGATTTAAATCAATCTATCTTTTTTATTCATAACCTGTTAGTTAGCTTGGCAACCATTCTATGGATTCAAAGAATTGTGTAAAATATACTCACTTACTAAATTTTTTGCATACATTTACAATGTGTATTTGTGGAGTAACCGTCACCAAGTGACTTGTGAGCAAACTTTTGGAAAGCCTGAAATTCATAAAAATAAAAATAGCAAGCAATGGAATCAAATAATTAGGATATCCAAAAAATTCAGTGCCAAGGCAATTACTTCCAAGGAAACTATACCCTTATATATATCGCCTTAGTGTTGGTAAAATCAACTATATTACGTACGTGCAGTGAACGTTCTTGCATGTAGAATCGTGTGCATATATATGGAATCGACAAATAAGAAATTTGTTACGCTCAAGAGATTTCATTGAATGAGAAATACATAGTACCAATCTTATTTCATTCACGATTAAGGTTACATTAACTAGAGATTTTCTTGAACCTCTGCAAGCAAATGTTGGATGGACAGAAACACTATTTAATGAATATGTTACACGTGTCTACGATTTGCATTGTTGTACAAAATATAATCATCTGTTCTTAAATGGTTCTGTCTTTACTTTTTTTGTCATTGGCGTTTGAATGTAACCTTCAACGTTTTTGGTTATTGTTTTGCCTTGCACCATGTTAGGCCTTGAGCTCAACCATGTGCTATAAATCGACGAAATGTGCAAATCTTGTGCATCAAACTTATTATCATGGAATATTTATTACCTTTGAGTCGATACCTCTGATTTTGGACTAAGATGGTATCACCATGCAGCTCAGCTGCTATTGTTTCGCCTGATACTAGCGTAAAATTAATACTTTAAATTTATTGTTATCAAATCATCTAACAATATGAAAACAAAGCATTATCTCCCTCGAGCGTTGATCTGTCACTGGGTGATTCTGGCCTTTTCTTCCGATTACATTTCACATGGTAATATGTCTTGATGGCAGTATTTAGTTTATCGCATCATTTCCTAAAAGTACAACCTTCATGCATATCTTATTGACATGGATAATTTTTGCCATTTGATTATTGGCAATTGTCGGTATAATTCCTTCAGTGATTTTCATATATTACTAGTATTGCATATTTATTTCTGTGAAGTAGATTTTTGTGTTTTAAATAAAATCATTTGACCTTTTATTTACTATCTATATAAAAGAGTAATCAGAGTACCAATATTATAATACTAGTGCAGTGTGTTCCGCGGCTAAATGGGGGTGCCATTATACTTTAAACCCCTTGAAAATATTTTGATATACATGAAATCATAATATTATTGCATTATTAGTTACATTCATATTAGTTTGTTTCTAAACATTGATGGTAAGACAAAAATTGTTTTGTTTGTCCTACAGTTGTAATTCACATATTTCCATTGATACCACTTTAACATTTTCAGGTATAATCTTTTCTAAATCTTTCATGAAAATGACATAACTGGAATCAATGGATGTTTTTTATTGGGATCTGTCTAAATTAGCAGTCATATTAATGATGTAATATTTCAAAAGTGACTGTAAGGTATTGAGAATATATAATGAAAGTGACTGTGTATCAGCCTTGCGTAAAATTTATGATAAAAGGCTAATAATTAATTGAGATCGTGACTACGGTATAAAATTGATTTCTATGTACATATAGATATATAGATATATAGATCATTTGTAAAGAAAAAATCATCATAAGGGATTAAAGAACGATCAAAACCTCGTGCCAGACCCTACCCATTATACACATGTAGATTAGAGGTCTGAACCCTCAGAAATAATTTTGAAAGGGGACCACCTAAGACAATTCCATAAAAGAATGGCGTATATTGTCGTAGTAGTTTCAAAGACTTAGATTTTTAAAAATCTTTTGCTGATGTTTGCTAGTTTTAGTAATGACGGACCTATGTGTTTGAGGTCCGTACTCTTTTACAATTTTGAAAGGAGACCACCCAATGATTATTCCATCAAACTTTGGTTCTAATTGGCTATTAACCTGGTGAGCTAAAAATCAGTGCTTCTGAATTTATATCAGACAAAGTCGAGTTATATGATAGTACATTCATATGAGATATAGGAGCTGTTTATGGCAAGCCGTTTCACTATTTATTCTAACTTCAAGATATCTAATAAACTTTATAAGATATGTCAAATAGTTTATAAGATATCATATATACTTTATAAGATATCTTCTAAAGTTTATAAGATATCTTATAAATTATATAAGATATCTCATATAATATATAAGATATCTTATAGAGTATATAAGTTATCTTATAAAGTATATAAGATATCTTATCAAGTTTATAATATATCTTATAAAGTATATAAGATATCTTTTAATGTTTATAAGGTATTTTATAAAGTATATAAGATATCTTATAAAAATTATTAGATATCTTATAAAAACTAGATTTATATAATACATTTTATAAAGTATATAAGATATCTTATGTATTATATGAGATATCTTATATAATTTATAAGATATCTTATAAACTTTATAAGATATCTTATAAACTTTATAAGATATCTTATAAAAACTAGATAAGGTAAGTCCAGTTTAAAATTTTATTATTTTAAAATTTTCCGTGGAATGATGTACGACATTGAACTTTTTGATTTTGCACTAGAGCTCTTACACTCGCCTGCAACTATATAGTAAGTCTGAATAGAAATTATCACAAAATATTAAAGAGGCGAACTTTTATGACTAGATATCGCATGATCGCTTCAATGATATTTTCAGAAATAAGTTATTTTTTGTATATTTGGTGTCGGGTCAATAGAAATTTGCGTAAAACTGTTTGATCTTTGAAATAAAGTTGTAGATAGCATACATCTGCTTCCATCAAATTTCAATAATCACAATATAGTTTTCGTGCTTACACGATATTTGTCATCATGCAGTTCAAAATATGGTATAGTTTCTTTTTCAAAATGTCGTGATATATTTTCTGACAAAGTTTTTTTTCATTGATGTTATTAATACAAATTAATTAAGAGCACGAATATTTCGTGTACTTTAGATATAAGATTTTAAATATTAATTTCATTTTTAGAGATGGTTTCGTAAATGCAAACGGGAAAATTAAACTTTTGCAAATAGTAAATCTTATGTTAGGGTATTTTTATATAGAATATATATCGGCAAAAGAAACCACCTCGGTGGTCTCGTGGTAGCGTTCTCGCCTCGAATGAGGAAGGTCGGGGGTTCGATCCTCGGCCGTGTCAAACCAAAGAAATTACAATTGGTATTTGTAACAACAGAGTAAGAAATGACTTTCGCTACCAATTGCATGGGAAATACAAAATGTACACAATAATTTATCGGAATTAATTTGCAAAGTTAGTTTTGAAAATATAATAAAACTGACCTCTTGATGAGTTATTAATATCGCGGTACCATCTTAAACTTGTCTTGCAAATTTTGCTTGATTAAGTAATATACTGAGTTTTTATTTCAAACACTTAGACTACTCCATATTAAACTTAAACCGTGTCATCGAGTAACTATTTTATGTGATAAATCCATCGTGAAAGATCCATACAGTATTCATATGCAAAATGGACTGATAAAATATCCACGACAGTTTCCTAATAATCAAATAAAATTTTACTCTAATACTTCAACATCCTTGTTTTTATATTTTATATTAATATCAGTGTCAATAGGATAACTACAAATTTCCACAATAAACCATAAAATATAGCGTGTTTGATCTGACTGACCATTAAAAAAAAATAAGATGAATTTTGTCAAGAAACTGACGGTTTTCGAATCTTCAAACTTAAAGTGAACATAATGAAATTCTTTCAAAGAGTCAAATAGTTTCAGCTGCAGATCAGAGTTTTATATTAATATTTCTTATTTTACCATAAAAGGCGTACAATGCTTTTTGTGCCTTTTCGCTTAGCTTTTTCTCAGCTAATGAAAAATTACCGTTATATTTTAATATTAAACCCAGATATGGAGAGCAATTAAAATTTTTTATATTTTCTCCATATAAGTTAAATCCGGTTGAGCTCTGACTTTTCTCTTATTAAAAATTAACCATTTGTTTTTCAGTATTAACTGATAGTTTTCTTTGTGTACAATAATTTTTAAATATGATTTGAGAATATTGCATATCAGACACACTTTCTGCTGATATTATTGTGTCGTCTGCACACAAAAGTACAAAAATTAAGTAATAAAAAATATTCTCAATTCCTCACACTCACCTGTAAATAGTTTAAGACCGTTTATATCATTTTGGAGACAAAATGTCTCCAAGTCTGAAAGAAACGCAGAAAAAAGGAAAGGATACAGATTTTCTCCCTGACGAACACCAGTTGCAGAGATATTGTCATTCAATTTGACACGTGATTTGACATAATCATACATATTATAAATCACTTTTAATAATTTTATTATTTTCTACCAACTTTTGCCAAAGACTCATCCATACGGTATCAATGCTTTACGAAAGTCTACTTATGTACAAAATAGTTTTCCAATAAAGTTCAATTAAATCATGAAGACAGAAATTTCTATCGTACGTATAGAGTTGTGAGAAAATATTTTTTTTTTATTTTTGTGAATTACGGGTTTCTAAAATTATTTCGTTTAATATTTATATTAAGTTTTAACCTTTTCCCCATTTATGCAAATGAAGTAAGGTCGAAAGTTCAATCTCCAAAATTTATTGTATACTTAACGGTCAAGAATTATAAAGTATCTATACAAATTATCATAGTGACAATAGTAAATTTAAAGTTTATTGAATTTGAACTGTTTTTGTTGATTCATTTTGTGATTACAATTGATTGTTGTGTGGTTTAGTCGACACAGTTCCCCTTTTCAAATAGAGGTCCAGATCGTATTTACTCAAAGGTCCCAATCAGCACAATTAACAGTCGTCATAAATCCTGTCGTCATAATCATCATACATCCTAGCGTAATTCACAATTGTAATGAATTCCAGAATTTCTTAAGCCAGTCTGTGCATACTAAATCACCAAATTTTGATAGTTTAAACACTGAAGTAAAGAGTTTTCCCAAAAATATTATTTGGTATTTTCAATGATTCCAGCGGATCTGATTCAGATCACTTTGCACTATGAATTTATAATTTTTGAAACTTTCACTCACTTCTGCTTTATAACATTTACAAGGATCTTTTAATTCTCTTCTGTTAATTTCTAACTTCAATTTATATTTTTTCTTGTCTTCATGAAAAGCTTTTGTCTAATTTGACAATTGTATTTAAACCATTGCTGTTTTATTTTGGCATTACTCTTTTCAAAAAGAGTTTTACTTCAAAACGTATTTTGTACTGTATCAATAAATATTTGATTTATATTTTCAGTAAATTAATTTACTTCTTCTCGACGTATCAATCAAATATAACTTATTACATCACACATAATGTCAACAAACTGTTTTGTCAAATTTCCAACGAATGATCACGAATAGGTTTAAGAATTTCATTCGTCCGATGCATAAGTTATATGGTTGATTAATACATGTAACCGACAAAGCATATCGAAATCAGAGTTTGAAATAAAGGGAAATAAATCAGATGGAACATTACACGTAATTCTGTCAATATTTGTATCAGTAACAATTCTACAGTTTGCTATATGCAAAGTACAAACCTTACATACGAGACATAATTTTACAAGCTTGCTACCATAAGAGTTAATTATACCAACATCCATAGACTTCTTTTTGCAGAGAACTATACAATTGAAGTTTCTGAAAATGATATAAACTCTGTGTTTATGCAACATCACCATCGTAATTCAGTATCGTATGGTACATGTACAATATAATATGACAATTTTCCAATTCTTTCATTAACATCGCAAATCATCTTTGTAAAAGACAAAATTTCATTTCTAACTTCCTTAAAGGCTTTAGGAGATGTATATTTTGAACTTTCCGTGAGTAAAGATATATCCTATTAACAAATTTTCAATTTCCAGAAAAATTATGCAGATTAGTCCATAAATCAAATTTAGAATTATTAGAGGGAAACTCTAAAAATGTTTTTAAACCAATTTTATAAATGAAAACTATTCCACCTGACTTTTTTTTTCATTTTGTCCTGGAAATATATACATAATATTGGAGAAACTTTCAATATCTAAATCATCAGTTATCGACTTAATACAAATACCATATGTTTAATGATTTCATGAAATTCTGACAAAAACAGTTTACTCATCATTATACCACACACATTGATACTTTTAATATTGACTTGTTTTTCAAATTTAGTACAATTTTATTATTTAAAACATTACGGTTTTGACTTTTATCCATAAAGTTTGCAGAATGCGAATTCTATGCTAATACCGATTATCTCCCCTTTTTAAAACTAATTTTGTTACCACCAAATTAAAACGTTGGTATAATTTTAGTCCAATTACTGTATATCGATTAAAATACTAAATGTTAAGAAATTATAATAGATATTCTTATTTTTCAATGTTTAATCTTCATTGAAAATATTTCTCTAATAAAAATTTACATTATTACCTTTTATAAATCAACTTCACAGATGTGATAGAAAATTTATTGACAAAACCAGAAAGATTTAAAAAAAAAAACACGACTCCACATTCCTAAGATTTTCACTTTAACTGTTGAATTCTAACATGCCAGATATTCTTACAGACTGATAAATAGTATTGGAAGATCTGTTGGAACAAGGTTTGCATGGCAATTTTAACGGTACAGTAATTTTAAATTTATCAATTACCTCCCTTCTTTTTATAATAATTTCGTTTGCAACGAATATAAACACTGATTTAATTTTATTTTTATTATTACATATCAGTTATAATGTAAAACGTTATAAGACTCAATTATTTCTTGTTTATAGTTAATTTTTTATTGTTACTAAAAATATTCCTGCTAGTTAATTTTTTTCAATACCTTTTGCAAAAGGTAAATTCGTACATTAAATTGTCAAAGCAAATTTTGGTCGATAGGCCTTGAGCGCTACTGATGAGAAAAAAATCTATTTGGAACTATGCACAAGAAAACGCTTGTGTTAAAATATAAAGATAAAATATTGTCATATATGGCGTATGCGAATTTTAAAAATACTATTACATTGTGAAATCCCATATATACATTTTCTTAAAAGAAATGCACACAAATTCTCAAATCTGCCTATCTTGACATTCCACAATTCGGCCTTTGCAGTTCTAACCACGATTTGCACGTGAAACCCATTTTCAATCGCAATATGCACTCACCGTGCTTAGTTCCAAATCTTCACATTAACATTTTACTGTTGACTGCATTTGAATCGCGCGACCGACCGTGGGTTTCCGACGATGCTGCTTTTGATGCTTTGACATTTAAAATCTCTTAATTGACATTTAAAAAAAAACAATAGCCAGAGACCTTTTATATTTCAATTATGTGAATAAATTATAAATTTTAAAATTGTTTCGGATGTTACCTTTCTTCTTTTGAAGAGTATTATTATTTCGGTATTGCATGATGTAAAATATAAAGTAAATTCAACCAAAGCACAGGAACAGATGAATGAGAAGGTTCCACAATGGACTTATAGTATATACTAGTATATTAGAAACAGACAGATTTTTTGTCAAATAAAAACGGAGATTGGTTATACCGGAATATTATTTGTTCTTCATGCTGTACTTTATGTAGCGATATGATCACTATAATAACTTTAATTGCCCAAGGTGATGTTAGTTTCCAATTATAAACTTTGTTTGTATATTGGGTGTGTGGCCAAGAGATTCGTGTAAAAACGGATCGTTTAAAGAAAGTTGTAGGTAGTATAAATTTGCTTTCAGATCAATTCCAATAATTATCGCACAATATTCGTGCAATCACGATATTTCTCATTATGGCATAGTTTCTTTTTATAAATTTCCGGATGTATCTTTCCAGTAAAGTTGATTTTCTTATTTTTTCTCTAGAGATTTCAGTCCATTGTTGTCACTCAGAAAATTAATTAAGAATGTTTGGTGTACTTTTCAATGTGTATGGAAATATTTTAAATAATGAAAAAGCCTTATTAAAGAGACAAATATAAAAAATGCTGAAGTCAGATTCATTACTATTATTACTTCCATCGCCAATACTTAACAAATTTGACAGGACTACACAATTTTCATGATTTTGAGATAAATAAAAAGCAATCATTTTTAGCTGACGTATCATCTTAGTGAGCTGTAGGTTTTCATAAATAAATTATTATTATTAACTAAGGACCATCGACCTCACTCAAAACCATGTCTTAAGATGGATTTGGGCTTTTACCCTTTTGGTCGCTTTGGAATTTGGAGCTGCCCTTCAATATTTGGCCTTAATTTTACTAACTATATGAATGTATCTTCATATCTTGTGTATCAAAATTAGTATTACAGAGCTTGATTTGTAAAGTGATTGAATTAACATAGAGATTGAACAGAAAGATATTGGTCGTGAGCGTTACTTATGAAAAGAACTATCAGTTTCAAATCAACAAATGGAAATCTTCTGTAAAGAATTAAATAGATATTATCGAGCCAAAGAAAAAGCTGCAAAATGTAAACCAATGTGACGAAGTTAAATTTTATTGGTGAAGATCGGCGTTTAGGTTCTTATATTACTAATTTGATTTATTAACGCAACACAAGATTATGTCATGGCGATACAATGACAAATTACAAGACATATAAACATACAAAGAAGTTATTACAATTTAATAAACTAAGACTGATTAGGGTCTTCTTTCCTCAGTTCTAATGACTGTTCTATAAAAGACGATACAGCCTTAATTTGTAATGATGTTGACGGGTGAGTTCAAAGTGAAAACTGGAAAATCTTCAACAAGTTTTTCGCTCACCTGGATTTAACTTTTCACCTTGAGCAGGACTAAAAATTCAAGTGTTGCAGTTAATTTGGCTGTTTTTTCTATAGGGTTCTATGTTAAACTATGTTCGGTTGTGGCAGCTATCTTTGTTGACAGTCCTGGTCAATGGACATATTTCTAAAAGAGAACCATCTAAGGACCATTACTGCTACGTCTTGTTCCAACTGGCTAAGTGTTAAACGAATTTTCCTATAGGGTACTATATTAAACTGAGTTTGGCTGTGACCTTCATCATGGTTGACAATCCGGTTGATCGGACACAATTCTGAAAGAGGACCTCCTGAGGACCATTGCTGCCAAGTCTGGTTCCAATTGGTCAAGTGGTTTCTGACCAGAAGATTTTTTAGCGAATTTTCCATAGGGTCCTATATTAAACTAAGTTCGGCTGTGGTGGCCATCTTGGTTAACAGTCCTGGACGTCGGACACATTTCTGAAAGAGGACCTCCAAAGGACCGTTGCTGCCAAGTCTGGTTTCAATTGGTCTAGTTGTTTCAGACAAGAAGATTTCGGTTGGAAGTCAGGGATGCCACCCAGGACAATTCCACCAAAGTTTGGTCCCAACTGGCCCAGTGGTTTCAGAGGAGAGATTTTACGCCGGAGGACGTCTTTTAAACTCCTATAAGGGGTCAATCAATGATTTTGGTCATTTTTACTCATTTGTAAATCTTACTTTGTTGAACATTTTTGCTGGATACAGTTTGTCTTTATAATTATATTCCAGATAATAACCTAAAACTGCAAATTTTCCTTCAAATTAACAATTCAGGGGCAATAACCCAATAAAGGGTTGGTCGATTCGTCTGAAAATTTCATCGCAGGAAGATCTTGACCTGATGAACATTTTTACCCCAATGTCAGTTTTGCTCTAAATGCTTAAGTTTTGAGATATAAGACAAAAACTGCAGTTTACCTCTATGTTCTATTTTTAGCCTGGTTGACAGGCGGGGTCATCGGACATATTTTTTAAACTAGATACCCTAATGATGCTTGTGGCCAAGTTTGGTTCCATTTGGCCCAGGAGTTTCATATAAGAAAGTTTTTGTAAAAGTAACGGACGACGGGTGGTGAGAAAATCTCACTTGACCCTTTGGGTTAGGTGAGCTAAAAACGAGTTGAAGATTTACCAGTTCTTCTCTGTTGAACGAGCATCCGTAAATACTCGATTTTAAAATTTCCTGTACCTAGGAAAATTCATTCAGCACAGTCGAATGAGTTAAATAACGATACGGCTGATTGGTCAAAAGATATGACAAAATAATTCTGATTGGACGTCACAACATTGGGGGATCGACACTGAAAAAACAGCCATTTACGGAAGAATGCCGGAACTTCGTATATATATATATACATATATATATAGGTGAGTGACCCAATCCTGACAAAATCGTGGCGCAAAATAAGTTTAATACGTCCATACGTCACTCCTGTGACATTTTGACTCCCATATTCATGTATTGAATCCTAACCATGCTAACTTAAAACACATCAACGCAGTCTTACGTATTTCAAATTTTCGCACAATCACCAGGCGGTTTGGTTCTGGTTTTTAATTGGTTGAAATTAGTGGACGATACGAATTGTCTGTTTAAATAATGTATTAAAGCAGAGCTCTTAAATTTTGTTTGTTACTTTTCGAAAGTTTGAAGACGCTTTCAACTACAATTCATGTCACATTTTATTAAATCACCTAATAAGTAAAAATGCGAAGTCATTCACAAATTATAGAAATTTATCGATTATGTCCCCTTTTCTAATATAAATTTATTATAAAGGAATAGAAGCGTTCATATGGATTATTCTAATTACTGTATAAAATTTTAGATATCCTAATGTAAAAAATGATGATATATATTGTTGTTTATTGATTTTATTATCTTCACCCAGAATGCATTGTTTTATCAATTTACTAAAGTACCTTTTGTGGTAAGATTAATATGTAGGCTATATTGACAAGGACACGGTTGAAGGCATTTGGTCACGAGCGTTACTGATGAAAAGATTTCTTTGGAAACCACACAGGTAAATTTCCTGTGGAACAAATGTTAAAGTATATTGACAAGAACATGGTATGTGACTTTAGGTCAATAGCGTAACAGATGAAAAGATTTCTTTGGAAATCACACAGGTACATTTCATGTGGAACAAATGTTAAAGAAACTCTAGAGGTAAAATTCCACAACGTGGTCACTGGTAATTTAATCATTGGTACAGGCGACATATGCTGTCCTAATCACACAAGTATCATGCGGCCAAATTTTTGGTACATTCAGTACATTTAAAGAGATATTTTCAAAGTAATCATATTTGACATTTCATCAAAGGGATGACAATTATTGGGATGTAAAAGCTTAAAAATGTGAGCCCGGTAAAGACTTTTACAACCCTTTAAACTACTAAAATGATGCATTTAATTCTTATAATTCCATTTTATATCTTAAAAATAAAATAATTGACTGCAGTTTTAAAATATTCTCAGTACTGTCTCGAAATATTACTCCGCTGCATGTCTTCGTCATGGAAGCACGTGCTAAACAAGACTTTGACCTTTATTGGGTTATAAAACATCACTTTTAAGAACCACGTGAGTAGTTTCTTCCAAAAAAAGTAAGGATTTCAATAAAACAAACAAGTAATGTAATTATTAATTGTATAGAGAATTTAAATATATTTGTTTGCAATTACACCATGTCTGCTATAGTCCTTAACACCCCGAGTGAATCTCTGGTTCTGTTGCCAGTCGAGTATTTGAAAGCCGAAAAATAATTTTAAAAAATAGTCAGATTCAAATGTCAAAATGACCGAAAGGGTAAAGATAAAACTATCTTAAGATATAGTTATGTTAGAAAACTCCTCAGTATTCACATAATTAAATATTTCAATGAGACAAAGACTTTGTCTAAAGCACAGAAAATTCTCGCTTTGTAGTTTCAACCACGAACGTACATATATATATATATAATAGAGTGTACGAAAAGCCAACAACTGCAGCTCCAACTGTCTCTGTTATTTATTATGGAATATAGCATACAAAAATGTAGGACTATCAATTAATAATTCTTTTTACCATAGAACTAAAACTTAAGAAAAATGAACTCAGATATCAAATTTACTACGTACTTTGCATTTTAAATTAACATTTATCACGTATTCTTGTGACCAAAATTTTGAGAAGCCAACAATAATAGTTACAATGCCTTAAGTAATTAAAGCAAATTAATCCAAATAGAGTAGCTGAAATCTAATCCAGGTCAATTTTAGGAGTTAAAACTTTACATTTAATTTATTTTGGTCTCAAAAGAAAATTTTAACACATGCATACGTGTATTATTATAGTATCATTATGACTACTGATGGATCACACTATACAGATCGGTGTAACTAGCAGATCTGAAGGGAATTGTTCTGCTTTTGTACTATAAAAAAGAATACGTGCTGATAAAATGCAGATAACAAAATATAAAACCGACCGAGTTAAAGAATTATTATATTTTAGCAGCTGCGAAAGGGAAAGAGAAAAGCAGAACGAGGACAATAGTTACCTTAAGATTAATTTCCAAATGGATGGAGAACAGAGCAATTTAAAAATGCCCTTCGCTTATGCTAAGAAAGTCATAAAGGCCCGGAAAAAATAGTTTGATGTTAGTTAACGAAAAAAGTAATTGTTGTCGCTGAAGTATTTGAAAGTAAAATGGATATGTCTAAAGTTGCTATCATCAGATTCTCAATGTAAAAGTAGTCATGAATTTAAACCAATGTCTAATACAATGTAATAAGAGAATTATAAATGATATATTCGTGTGGACATTTTTCATCGAACAAAAAAAACGTAATCCATTGGACAGACAAAGCCGGGAAGACAAATGAACAACCATAAGCACAACAAATAAACACAGAAAACTAAAAAACAATGAACAACACGAACTCCTATAAAAACCAGGAGTGAACCCAGGTACTCCGGAAGGGTAAGCAGTTCCTGCTCCGTATACGACACCCGTCGTGAAGTTCAACAAAGTCGATCCGGGGGAAGTCACAAATCGGTGGAGGCACATGAAAGGTTACGACAGTGGGAACAGGTCCAACATCATCTTAGATATTTGAACACTGCAATGGTCAATCAATTCGTGATGACGACCGTAAAATTTCCTAAGTAATGAATCAACTTATCCCTGATAAAACCCTGGTCAAGAAGCTTTTGTGACAGCAGTAATCCAAACTAGTTAATACTTCATATTTGCTGAACCATCTGACTAAAGTTATCATAATCGATCCGATACTTTCTGATATCTTAATGCCCTCTAAGAAGGTAATTACTATGTAAATGATGTCCAAAGGCCATAACAATACCACATTGATACACAATATGACCACTCAATATAACTTTTGGTACAAACATCAACCTTTCGTATTATCAGACAGTCAATGTAAAGTCAGATGTAGTGAATGTTAAACTCGTCCTTAACCTACACACACGATTGTTTTTCGGGGAAACCAAGAATACTCAAAATTTAATAGAAAATAATACTATTTTTGGTTTTTTGTAACAGTTTTATTGTGTAACTTATACTATATATATATAGTGACACAAACCTTTATGTATAATTCATCTCAATAATGAAACTAGAGGCTCATGGGGGCTGAGCATGTATCGCTCACCTGGCATGAAAGCCATTTTTATTGATGTACCTCAAAGAGAGAAATCACTTCTCCCTATCATTATGAAGTGTGGTAAACCTTGTAGGAACCCAATTCTTCTTCATCAAGGTCCTTCTACTTACAGGTCAGCATATTCTAAAATTTGACGGTTCTCCAGAAGATTTTTGCATGTATTTCCCATAGTGTCTCATGTCAACCTACGTCCTCTGCCATTTTGAATTAGGGATCGGCACCAGATTAACAACACTGGTGAGCACCTTAAGAAGAACATTCAGACCATGTTTGGTTTCAAGCAATTCTGCGGTTTTGTAGATTTTTGTTATATGTCATAGACACTTTCTGTCAAGTTTGGCTCTATTTGGCCAAGCAGTTTAAGAGAAAAAAAAAAGGTTTTTAAATCAACCAATCAGAAAGAAGAATTGCCCATGGCGGCAATGTTTGTCGCCTGATCCGGAAAACTGAAGAAACTTTGTAAAAAATCTTCAGCAGATGCTTCATCTCAGGTCTTGTTCCCTTTGGCCAAGCGGTTTCAAAGAAGAAAATTATCAACCGATGAAAGACGATGTTTGTTGCCTGATCAGGACGAAATGAGGAAACTTTGTATAGAACCTCCCAATTAGATGCTTTCTGTCAAGTTTCATTCCATTTGGCCAAGCGACTTAATAGGAGATTTTTTTATATCAGCCAATCAGAAACAAGAGCTGCTCATGGCGGCCATATTTGTATTCCGGTCGGGACAAAATGCGGAAACCTTATAAAGGTCCTCCCATATATTCTTCCTGTGAGGTTTCGTTTCATTGGGGCAAACGATTTCAGAGGAGAAGATTCTTTTATATAAGCCAATCAGAAACAAGAACTGCCAATGGTGACCATATATGTACTCCGATCGGGATGAAATAAAAAAATGTTGTAATAGATGCTTCCTGACAAGTTTCGTTCCATTTGGCCAAGAAGTTCCCGAGATAAAAACAATTTTTGAATCAACCAATGAGAAACAAGAATTGCAAATGGCGGCCATGTTTTTTGCCCAACCGGGACAAAAAGAGTAAACTTTGTAAAGAACCTCCCATAAATGCTTTCTGTAAAATTTCGTTCCATTTGGCCAAGCTATTTCAGAGGAGAAGATTTTTTTATATCAACCAATCAGAAACTGCCCATGCCGGCCATATTTGTATTCCGATCCGGACGAAATTAGGAAACATTGTAAAGGACCTCCCATATATGCTTCCTGTCAAGTGTTGTTCAATTTCGCCCAGCAGTTTCAGAGGAGAAGGTTTTTTTAAAACTCAGCCAATCAGATACAACAATTGCCCGTGGCGGTCATGTTTGATGTCCCATTGGGTCGAAATGAGCAATCTTTATAAAGGACCTTACATAGATGCTTCCCGCCAAATTTAATTCTATTTGGCCCAGTGGTTTCAGAGGAGAAGATTAAAATGTGAAAAGTTAACGGACGGACGACGGACGCCAAGTGATGACAAAAGTTCACATTGCCTTTGGTCAGGTGAGCTAAAAAGAAAAGAATTAATGAAGACAGAGTAGGCCAACAATTACATCAACTAATGATGAACATTATACCATCGTTCAGACTACAACACGAAAATAAAAGAGGAGACAATACAACTGAGAGTCGGGGATAGCACGCATATAGACACTCATGCTCATGTGTGGATCGTCTCCTATATTTCTGTTTTGCAATAGTCGTTTATTTATCTTTTTGTTTATTATTCGTCGCACAACTGTCCAATAAAGTGTTAATTGTAAAGCAAATGTCTTTACACCACTACAGAGTAAACAACAGCAGCGCCCTTTTTGGAATAAGTTCGGCTCATTTCCGAAAATATTTTGTCCATATTTGTCAACGCAAATGTATTCTGACGTTTCCAAACATTACAGAATAATGGGTAGGACAAGATATGATGGAAAAATTCCAGACTCAAAATCAACCCATTAAAGGGACATTAGTTTAAGTAAATAAGCAGCCCTTTTGTTTCTATTATCTTTAAGTCGCATTAATGCCTTCGAAAATTTTCCAAGAAATGTCCCCAATTACTTCATTCTTATACAATGTATATAAAAAGGAAACAAAAGCGTAAAATGACTATTACGAGAAAATATATTGTAAATTGTATGAATCGCTAGGGAAACGTTCGATTTTCTCAATGGTTTAATTCAGTCAGATCTTAGATTAAACATTATAACATTATTAACGATATACTGATCAGAAATTCTAAAGTTTTGTGTCCGTTTTCTTGGTTCAATAAGTCTTAATATTGATGTCAGCAAGATCCAATTATACATGAAAGTAATTCTTTTTCCGTTCTTAATCTACTTGGAATTCAATTATAAAACCGCTCACGAATTAATAAGAATCAAAGAATAAAAAATTATCTGAAATATCTATCGGACCGAAATTTTAAAAATATTAATTAGAGTATATAAATATCGGCATAACAATACCGAAACGACAAAACTTGGAAAAGTCCACAGATTTGAAGTCCAAGGAAAAGACAAAGTCAGGAGAATGAAACACAACAAACAAACGCTACAAGGATACATGTATAGCTAACGAAACTAGAACAAGACAGCACAGAAACTAAACCACTATCAATGTGAACTCCCATTAAAAACCGGGAGTGACATCAGGCGCTCCGGAAGGGTACGCATATCATGCCCCGTTAGCGATACCCGTCACATTGCAAGTTGGAACGAATCCATTGTCAAGGAGAAAACGTACATGTACATCCAAAAGATATAAAATACATAGTAAACAAAAAGAATTTGAAAGAAGACGATAAAAAAATTAAAGCACTAGCAATGTGAACCCCCACAAAAACCGGGAGAGACCTGCCCCGTTAACAACACCCGTCGCATTAGTTAGTTAGTTAGTTAGTTAGTTAAAGCCAAGCGTCGAGTCTGGTGTGGTGTCAAGTCCGATGAAGTGTCAATTCCAGAAAGACGTGACAAGGGCTGAAATATAATACTCGGGTACTATATACAAATACCAGCGAATTCACTGTATACATCTTCGAAAACCTTCTAAACAAACATACATTGAAATATTTCGTCGATAAGTAAATGCCAGTTATGATTCTGATAAGGAGAAATCATATTACACTTTCTGAAATCTTGAAAAACTGACACCAGTTGTTACTTTGTATCTATCTGATTAACCATAGACAAGTAACTATCAGGAACTGCTTACCCTTCCGGAGCACCTGGGTTCACTCATGGTTTTTATAGGAGTTCGTGTTGTTCATTGTTTTTTTAGTTTTCTGTGTTTATTTGTTGTGCTTGTGGTTGTTCATTTGTCTTCCCGGGTTTGTCTGTCCAATGGATTACGTTTCTTTGATTGCTTCTTAGGTATATTTGTCCCTTTTATGTTAGTTGATTTCCTTTTGTAAAGTTCACTTTCAAGATTTGTCATGTGAAACTACTTTATTTGGTGGATCTTTGACAGAATTGAATCAAATAATCGCAAACCAAACGGATGTTAGAACCATACTTTCAATTTTAGCTTGATGACCTTCAAATGGCAAATTAATGTCTAAGTTAGGCTTCCTATTTCGGTATTTTTTGTTATGAGTGCTTCTTGTTTAAAATAAGTTTGGTTTTTGGTCTTCCAAATGTTTCGGTTTTAATGCTGCTGATGAGGTAACTCCTTGAAATGCGTCTTATACAGCATAGTATAAATTTACTATATCTAATATTAGTATCTTTGGATTGTTATTTTTTTTTACGATAGTTACAAATGAAAACGAGGGCAACATGTATTCTCTATAAAAATTTATTCAACGATATACAATTAAGAAACTTACCTTTTCTCACTTTTCCATTTAAAAAAAGTATGTCTTTATATTTCTAAGTTACCGAATGGACATTATAGAAATACTGTAGATCCCGTTTTCAATCAAATTCTTCGTGTATTTATCAATTTGTCCTGATTTTTTTCAGTATCCATTAGGACGGGTGTTACTTTTACAAATAATTTTCGAGACGGGTGTGAAATTTTCATTGGTTTCTAGAATTGCTCAATATATATTTGTTGAATATTGACGTTATGAGACCTTCTATAATGAGGGAACGTCTAGTGGGAAGTATTGATATCTAAACAACTGCGTAGAAAAGTAACGGTTCAAGGACTTTACCAAATATGAATCGATTCCACCGACAGTAATCTAGTAATATGTTCTCCCCATGAGAATACATCAATGTCTTTTCTTTATTACAAATGCTCCCTAATACAGAAAAATTGATTCTGAATAAGCAGAACGTAAGCAGAGGATGGTATAATTATAAGTCCCTGGACTATTTTCATTCCATTTTAACATAAAACTTTTGTATCAAAATTTTAGGCACTCAGCAAAGCTGAAAATAACTCAAATTTCTAAAATTTGAAAAAATTCTAAAAAGTAAGTAAAGGTTTCTTTGAATGCAGCTCATGGGAACAACTTTTCAATGTTGTAAAATGCAAATATAACTGAAGTGGTGGGAACTTCTCTAATAACATGGTAAACAATGATGAGCAGTAAAGATGTGATGACGGACACTTACCGCCTTCCGTCACGTTCTCGCTAATCTCAGAGCTGTTCAAGGTGTCTAATGAATCTAAATATTCCTGCGATGTGTGTTATCAGAGCTAAGGTACTATTAACACGAAATGACTACTTTTTCAAATCAGCAGAGGGTTGGGTACTCATTTGAGAGAAAATCCAAAACACTGATTTCTTTACCGTATTGTCTCTATTAGAATACCATATTTGACCTATTAGAATAGAAATAATTTAGGTATTTCTGGAGATTTTACCACGGTTGCGCTTTATTTTTGTCAACTTTACCCCTCTCTACGCTCAATTTAAATTTTGTACAAATTTAAGGCGCACCAATGGTAAATTATCCCAACAAACCACAGTATGCCATGGATTATTTCTTAAATTTAACATTTTGCAGTTGAAATTACAATTTTATCATAAGAAAGGTTGCCATTTTCAGGTTTAAAGTTGAAAGCTGACGTTGGCCTGTTTCTCTAAGGTCATACCACTACAAGGTGTAAAAAATCGCATAGAAAGTTTTTCACAAAAACACAACAACAATGTAAACTGACAAGCATGTATGATTTTGGTCCTACAGTTACATGATTTGTAGACTTGTATATATAAAGTGTTTGTGTAATATGTTAGCCACTTCATTGGTATTTTAATAGATATTTAGCTCTGATGGCAGTAAAAAGTTCGTTATAAATATTCTGACATCATGTTTAAACAGACAACAAAAACAATTCTGTTTATTTACTTTTCACTGATTAGTCAAATATACCCTACACGTAGCTGATAAATGGAACACGCGATATTTTTCCGAATTTCACTCCCATTTTGTGTGGAGTTCTCGTTTGTGCTGTTTTGTTCTAATTCCTTTGATTTGTTATATGTGTTTTTCCGTTTTCCTGTATCTCTGTATTTTTTGTTCAGTATATAACTCCTGTCAAGAATTTGTTTCACTTTTGATTTTGATTATAAGAACTTTTCTTTTATTGCCTCGGTGTTTTGTTGATATCGAATTTTCTAATTGTTTGATAAATGCTCGTCAGCAGATAATATACGCAAAAATAAATAATGTTGTTTTTTGTTTTGTTTAAAGCATAAATGTATCATTTCACATTTTCCGGAAATTGGATATAAATGATTTTAGAATATAAGAGAACTGTGTAAGTGATCAATTATTTATGAACGCTTTGAACATTTTGAAGAGACTTCCTAGATTTTGATGATAACGGGAATTTTGATGACGTAAATGGAATTTCTGCTGTTTGGTATACTATATCATTATAACAAAAGCAAAGAATTAATATCAGGGAGTGCCATTCAATGGAAAGCATTGGCCTCAAAATTGCCATCTTACAGGAAATTTTCAACTCAGTAAAATATGCAGCGATGATTTGGTATCTTTTTACAACTAGAGGTATAAAAAAACTCTGATATACTTTACCAATATTGATCTTAAGCGATGACTTGGTATGTTTTTACAACTAGAGGTATAGAAAACGCAGATATGTTTTACCAATATTGATCTTAAGCGATGATTTGGTATGTTTTTACAACTAGAAGTATAAAAAACTTGGATATGTTTTACCAATATTGATCTTAAGAGATGATTTGGTATGTTTTTACTAGAGGTATAAAAAAAAACTTATATGTTTTACCAATATTGATCTTAAGAGATGATTTGGTACGTTTTTACAACTAGGGGTATAACAAAACTCGGATATGTTTTACCAATATTGATCTTAAGCGATGATTTGGTATGTTTTTACAAGTAGGTATAAACAATTTCGGATATATTTTACCAATATTGATCTTAAGCGATGATTTGGTATGTTTTCACAACTAGAGGTATAAAAAACTTGGATATGTTTTACCAATATTGATCTTAAGAGATGATTTGGTACGTTTTTACAACTAGAGGTATAAAAAAACACGGATGTTTTACCAATATTGATCTTAAGCGATGATTGGTATGTTTTCACAACTAGAAGTATAAAGAAACTCAGATATGTTTTAACAATATTGATCTTAAGCGATGATTTGGTATATTTTTACAACTAGAAGTATAAAGAAACTCAGATATGGTTTAACAATATTGATTTTATGCGATGATTTGATATGTTTTTTCAACTAGAGGTATAAAAAACTCAGATATTTTTATTACCAATATTGATGTTTACTTTTCTCCTCAATAAAACAAAATAATAAATTTTCAGGTACAAAGTTTTATGCACAACATGTGCAGATTTAATACTCATCACTAGTGCTCAAGGCCTAAAATGTTACAAACAAAACAATAATCCAAAACGTTGAAGACCAAGGCTATCTAAGGACAGAGTTATGCGCAAGGGAGATGATCCATAGATTTTACAAAATTTAATTTTTTTGGCAACAATAAATTAAAAGTATGGAAATGCTAATATCGGAGATGGTGATACCATTGGGGACTTGGAGTCCACCAGCAGAGGTATTGCCTCAGTGGTAATAATGAATTCCCAGATACCAATTTTTCTGCCCAAGATGTGCACATTTCGCAGATTTATAAATGTTTGATTACCACTGACATTACATTACATTACATTCATTTAGTTTATTTCATTGTTTGTATAGTGGGCTTTTATGACACGTCCTGTGCAATTTTCAATACCATAGTGGACAAGTTTTATTGGTAAGGGAAGCCGGAGGAAAAAAAACTCGGCATCCCTTTCGCTCGATAAAAATATAAATAAATATAAAAACTAAGCAAGTTTTTAAACGAAGAGCATTTTAAACAATCATTTTTATTTTGAATGAATTACGAGATGGCATACGTCATAAAGTAATACTCAAAGCCATATATGTATTCATGAAAGCAAGGAGTAGTCTTTGCCTTACTTTATAAAGATATAAATACACTGATAACCCTGGAGACTGAATTTATGGAAAATAACTAAAAATGCTGATACATCCAGAAACTTTTCTATTTCTACTATCTCCACGTAGGTTATAATGCCTTTAATTCTCCTATATACACGTAGGTTATAATGCCTTTAATTCTCCTATATACACGTAGGTTATAATGCCTTTAAATTTGTTATTAACTACAAACATAATTTATCCAAGCACAAAAGCCAATTATATGTTTATAGTGTATTGTTAATGAAGATTGAACTATAATGGAAAGGGGTTGAGATTTTATGTGGTATTATTTACTTCACTGTCTTTAAATTCTGTACTAATATCGCATTAAAATGTATCAATAATGCAATTTAATCGAGAATGTCGAGATTCTTTGTAAGGGAAAAATAGAGCAATAGAAATTTAAAACAAGCTGTGCTAACACAGAAACAAACTAAAAATTTCAATCTTGTGATGCATTTTTCAACACGCTATGTCAGCACTAAATGAAAATTGAATGTCGAATTATAAACCAAAAACGAATGATTTTAATTTGAATTAAGTTAAACAAGTAAACAACAGAAATGCATTTGGTGATCACGCCAAATCTGCAGAAACATTTGAAATTAATAAGAGCATGATAGAATTGATAATGGAATCCTTCTAGGTACAACGAAATAAATATTAGCAGATCATCCCAGCGGAACAGTTAATTTAAATCTTGTAAATTCCCTCGCCTCATGCATATACACATGTACCATGTTCACCTCGGTCACTGAAGCTATATTTTTTATACAGCGGATTTGGCCGAGTGGTCTAGGTTTCATCAAAATCTGTATTTACTGTCACTGTATGATTATAAAACATTATCATCCCATATAATGTATAAAAATAGCTACATTTAAATCAGATTGCTGCCAAAAAAATGCCAGTAATAAAATTCCCTCGCCTCGTGCATATACACATGTACCATGTTCACCTCGGTCACTGAAGCTATATTTTTTATACAGCGGATTTGGCCGAGTGGTCTAGGGCGCTGGACATGCTGCTAGGTGAATAGGTGCCTTAGTGTCTCAACGGTGTGAGTTCGAGACCCGCCATAGGCGGAAAAAAATTTGACAGTATTAAAATCTGATTTCAACAGTGTTGGGTTAGTATTTAGGCGTATATATTATATAAATAAATAAAATAAATAAAATAAAATCAACAGAACGGTAGTTGCATTTGTTATTTAATCTAAACTTTTCATCCTTCTTCGGGACTTTTCAAGATATAATTAATAATAATATGTAGCTATGGGGATAGCTATTGGGATATAGTGACGTTACTTAATTGTTTTTAACGTTCAATAACCCGTACAGTTTCTTTAGGCATTTAATCTAGCTTTAAACAGATTAATAAAATATTTCTCAAAATCTTTTCGATGTAATCTTAATTCATATTATATAATGTTTGTTTGTGTAATTAAATATCTAAGTTCAGACCATTTTAGATTTCCCAGCAGAATCATACTTTCTTAGCTTTAATTTTACACTATGTTTAACCCTATAAAATTATTATTTTCAATTGGATCCTGAGATTGTATTCACGTGATTGTATCCATTTTAGATTTCAATTTCTAACAGAGTAATGGAGCCGAAAAATAACTATTTAGTTTAAAATGACATAACAATAAATTGATGTTTTGTTTATAAATAATTCTTACTGCCATTTCGTTCTAAACAACCATTATAGTTCATTATTATAGGAGCGTTGGCGTTTTCGTTTAATGAAATAACAGAAATAATCTTACTTTAGCTTTGTAATTAATTTTCGAATAAACATTACCTTGCTAAACAGATATATCCTTTAATGGACTTTAATAAATGTAATGTAGAACTTAAAAAACAAAGAAATTGAAAAACATCCATGAAGTAGGATTGTTATATCCAGAAGTGTAAACCACATTCATAACTTAGCGAGTCTCGTTTTGAGTTGACTCTTACGTCATATAAAACCCAATAAGACAGCAACACTTTTGAAAGATAAAATCGTGATGGCGATCATTAAATTCCTGAACTGATGATATTCACGACCTATTCCATGCATCGAAGTTGAAATTAGCATTGTTCCATTCCAATTATTTTCCTAGGTGTTCAATCTGGTTAAATGATAATATTCTGATGCAGAAGATGTGCATTTCGTTTATTTACGACTCATCAGTTGTGTTCAAGGCCTAAAATTTTGAAAACCAAAACAATTATCCAAAAAGTTGATGAGCAAATTCAAGAAACGCCAAAATGACCAAACGGGTAAAGCCAAAACCATCTACGGACAGAGTTATGCATAAGGGAGATATTCTTAGTTTTCACAAAATTTTAACATGTTTGTAACTGTTACAATAAAATTAACTACAAATCAAATAATCAAAATACTAGAAACTGAGCTGGCCAGTCTTCTACAAAGGAATAATTTAACACCAGAAAAATATTTTAGAAAAAAAAATCACAAAATAACATTTTTCAAGTTCATTTGTTTACAGATGTAAGATAAACTTGAAGTGTATTGAAGTGAAAGAATATAATGATGGTAAACAATCTTTTTATCTCATTTTTTTGTTTTGTTTTGTTTATGGTTTTAAATCTCTTAAGTAAACATTTTCCGTGGTCTGTAACCAAAGTCAGCAGCAAGCGCCATAATTGTCTCCTACCTACCTATTTACACCACATAAGCTTACTACATTTCTTCTGAAACTGTCAACAGATTGAGAGTTCTCTTACAGCAAGACAACAGATACATCTATTGATATCATTAGTAAAACACTTTTGATCTTGACCCGCCATATCTGTCTCTTATATCTTTGATGTCGTAATTTAACAATTTCTGAGATTTATAAAACAAAATCAAGATAAGAAGATCTAAACAAGATATATTCCTTGTATTCAATGAAGATATTAAGATTACTGCAGATAACAGATAGGAATATATTATGCAATGTTTATATTTACGTGTGCTGAAACGATGTAAACTTGTCTTAACCGGTCTTAATTACTCCGTGTCTTTATTTGATCTTGTTATCTTAATTTTGTTTGACCATATGGTGATGCAGAAAATCAATACAAATCAGAATAAGCAAGACCAGAATGGCCGTTTAAGATCAAAAATGCGTTATTATGATCAACCTAGGAACGCATCAACATCTACAAGCAGAAAGATCGGTTGACAATGTCTGCTGAAACCTTAAACTCAAATTATAAAAAAATGTGTAATTCTTTGAAAAAACACCACGTAAACATTTCCAGAAATCATCAACCAGTTATATGTCAAATATCATCACCACTTTAAAACAGCAATTTGAAAGAATTTAACTAGGTCATCTGAAATACTCAATCTTACATACATGCTAGATTATAACGGTATTCTGGCATACGGAAAAGATGATATCATATAAATAAATTCAAGAAATACCAAAGGGACACTCGAAGGAGAGAAAAATCGTAACAACTTACAAACTCCGGAGAACAACGAAGACAAGACCAAAACAATACATGCAGTACAATTAAAAGCTAAAAACATATGAACAACATGGACCCCACAAAAAAACCAGGGGTAGACTCAGATGCTCCGGAAGAGTTAGCAGTCTCTGCTTCCTGCAGGACACCCGCCATGCTGCAAATGTCAAATCCGATATGAGGAAGGGATAATATCAATGGAACAGGTCCATTTTCATTTGGGAAACGGTTTGTCCATTTTCATTTGGAAAACGGTTTTTTTCATATACAAAACTAGAACAAGACAACACAGAAACTAAGGCACTGGCAATGTGAACGCCCATTAAAAACCGAGAATGACATAAGGTGCTACGGAAGGGTAAGCATGTCCTGCTTCGTTAACGACACCTATCAAATTGCCAGTGAAGTGTCAAGTCAGGCGTGGTGTCAATTCCAGAAGGACGTGAAATCTTGCTGAGGTTTTCAAGTCTCATATGCGAGATAGAAAATTCGTATCAGCCAATCTATTCGTGAAACTTTTGGAGTGAAGAAATTAGCAGAGACTAAACATAACATAATCTAGAAACAGATATGAAACAGAAGTTATTTCTCAATTCAAACACCAGTAGATACAATGTACCAACATACCTACCAACAACTAATGCAACCTCATTCTACTATTTCGTCCACTAATTTCTTCTTCTTTCAGTTTCCGCACTCCATTATAATATTGATGACTATGTGCCGTGCATTTCATCACTTAACGCCAGACAATGAGGTACACAATAGTCAAATACTTAAAATAATAGAGAACTATCCTGAATCTGTAATACTGTAACAACTACTACTCCACGGGTCTGTTGTTCAACTTGTCGTTTACTTTAATCTCTCGTTAAAATTGCTTACTAGTAATCAATCGATTAAATTTAATCACTTGATCGGTGTGTTCTTCAACTTGTCGTTAATTTAACCCACTCGTTAAATTTGCAATTTTTGTCGTTAATTTTAAGCTAACTTACTGAGGTGTGTTAAAGTTTATTTACTTGATTAAGATATTCAAATATGACTGCTAATACGATGATGATTGTCCAAAGAAGACGAAGGGGAAAGGCATTTTAGAGGAATGGAACCAATTCTTATGAACTGTTCAGATGAACAATAAAGACAGAGGTTTAGATTTGGAAGGAGACCTATCACATACCTCTCTGACTTGATGCGGGATGAACTGTCAAGATTTACAGAGAAGAGAACTGCTCTATCCGCGGAACAAGAAGTAACAATTGCCTTGAGGTTTTATAGTAGTGGTTCTTCAGGTAGTTGATAACACAATGGGCGTGGTTAATTCACAGTAATGAAGGCCGAAACCATTATGATTCAGGACGAAACGACAGTAGGCAAACATACTCAAATAGCAGGACTACTTCTGGTCCACTTGTAAAGGACCAATATAAATAATAGAAGACACCGATGCAGAAACCTGCTTGTTTTCCTTGATTTATGTTCAAAATTAAAGTGAGCACTAATAAAAAAAAGTCAGAACACAGGATAGGATTATTATATTTCAAGAACTTATGTAAGATTATTATACAAACAGTTTGTCACGCCATTGAGAAAAGTTTTTTCAATGTGGAATTAGGTCAATGCCACGACAGAACGGGTTGTCCAAAACATTAAGAGCAGACGATAATCTCTAAAAATAAAACGTTGTGGAACGATACTCTAGTATAATTTATCGTGCAAGTCGGTCTGTAAAATAAAATGATAATATGAAATTCAAACATAATATTTTATTACCAGGCAAAAAAGTAATTTCAGTTTCAATACCACCATCAACACCGGTGAAGCTGGCACTGTCTTGGTGCAGACTTATTACAGCTCCTAATTCTGGTCCTGAAGATGGTGTGCAGCGCCATCACCAGTCTTTGTGGTTTCAATTCTCTGCTTTGTGAAGACAGTCTTTGCTTTCGCTGTGGTATTTCGCCACTTGTCCCGAACTTCGTCTGCAGTCCTGGTTGCCACACCAGACCACTTATCTTTCCACACAGCCTTTTTTTGCTAATTTGTTACAGAAGTAGTGAAAAATTTTCTTTCACTTTCCATTGCAACAAGACCTCCTCAGCTGGGAAAAAAATTTGGTTTCCTCAGCCTAGGCAAGTTTGTAGGAGCAGGATC
Source organism: Mytilisepta virgata (assembly GCA_028015205.1). Classification (NCBI taxonomy): domain Eukaryota; kingdom Metazoa; phylum Mollusca; class Bivalvia; order Mytilida; family Mytilidae; genus Mytilisepta; species Mytilisepta virgata. Next base: position 15,652,269 of record CM051520.1, on the reverse strand, counting down.
AGCCATAGTTACCCAACAGAAGAGAAAGCAGCAACTCTAAATGATTTATGGGAAGCACTGGTATATATATATATCTTTATCTTAGACGGATTTGGTTCGTCTGTCATAGGCTTATAACTTAAATTTGAAATTAACAAGTAAATGAATTGCACATTTATTTGAAATTTCAATAAAACAGCTCCGATCCCTTGTATTGGTAAACTTAACAAATCATCCAGTTACACTATTTGCGTGACCTTTAAATATTTCGTTCAAATTTCAGAATAAATCAAAATCTTATCAAACCGAAATAAGGAATATTTTCTTTATGCTTTCAGTCAAAACTACCTTTAAAAGATGGCAGTTTTATTTGGGTCAGTTACTTTACTGGAGGAATGGTTGCTGTTTCAAAAACACTCGTACGACTACGATCGGGACTGGTTCCATGACATCAACAGAACAAAGGCACTGAAGACGGAAAATCAGATCAAACGTAGTCGTACGAATGTTTGTGAAACGTTTTGAAACGGAACCGGATATATTTCTACATCTCGCCCAACTCTATGGACTCTCACCCGTAAAGGACTTCAACCTCCTGACTGGGGAAGTACAATAAGCCCACTACTAAAAAATTAACTATATTTCTGTAACAGTAATACACTGATCTGAAGTTTTTACAGGAGTCTCTAACTTATGTTTGTCTGTATGTCCCTGTTACAATATTATTTCAGAATGTTTATTAAAACAGGAGTGTAAATGTGATATGATATTTGTCGCTTCGTGTCATAACCCTCACTGTGATTTCCTGTGGGGTTTTTCATTGATAACGCTTCCGTTTGACAGACTCCCTCATAATGAGAATGTCAAAGCATTATTTTTTTAAATGACATTTTATCTATAATGTTTTCTTCTTTATTTCTCTCTCCTCCGGAAATTCTATTTTGAAATCACAATTACGATTGTTGCAGACAATTGATTCATGCATAATATGCTGATTCAGAAATAAACACGCAATTTTATAATAATCTTCAAGTGTCAAAGGACATAGAAAGTAAAGATACTTGAACGCGGAAACAAACTGACTGGTTGTCTTTTGTTATTAAATAATTACAGATGGCTAGCTGCTTGAATGTTAACTATGGTGTTGACCTTGAAGTGAAGAGGATGGTTCATCATTAAAAGACAATTTGGAACGGAAATCACATGTTTTTTGTTTATTTTTCATTGAAAACCGAATTGAATGGTAAGAATGAGCACAATCTTATATCTTATCACTATCATACATATCTACTACACCTGTAGCTATCGAAAAACGAATAAAATGACGAACCCTCGTCAAATCTTTCCGAAAATCTACTTCCAATGATCAATTGCATGTTGTTTTTTTATTATTTTGTAATCGCATATTTTTCGTTGCTATTTCATTTTTTACATTTATAAAGCTATCATTGTGGCATTAATATCAAATGCAGCTATTTACTTCGAACAAACCTTCCCCATATGCAGATAATATAAACAAACTTTCAGAATGTGAATTGATGTAAAAGAGCAGCCATAATTATATATGTAAATGTATGCTAACAACATAACTAAATGAAAAGTAAAATGTGTAAAATAAATACCTATAGTTATAGTAATTCTATTTGAAATATATTAAGCAAAAAAGCTTAGCAACATAGAAGTATTTTTCCACCCACAGAATTATACCTAGTAAGTAAAAATGTAAATAAGTTTCTATCAAAATTTAATTTCTCAATATTTCATTGGAACCGAAAGATCAATCTTTAGAAAATCATCATTGTACACTTTTAGGTTTAAAATTTATGTTAAAACAAAAGCATGTTTATGACCATTCGATGACCAGTTTAACTCGTCAAAAATTTAGATTTACAAAACTGGTATAAAGATGACACATCCTCTTTTAAGTTTCCTTTCGTGTGCAAGTTCTAATTCCCAAACATCGGATCCTCAAAACGATATCAGACGCGACTCAGTAAAGCAAATTAGAAAAATAATATTAATATACGGATAACAGGAAATGTATACCAATCGGCAGACAATATAAAAGAGAACAAAGCACGCACAGAAAATGCATGTTTAATAGAACGTGTATTAACTGTGAATGTTGCTAAAGTCAGTAGGCCTACTGACTTGCATGTCATGTCATAGTCCAACTTGATCTGTTAAGAAATTAATGTAAGAGAGCTTTTTATATTTAAGATCATACAATTTTACTTTATTTAAATCAACCATCCTTCTTAGTTAAGTGCAGTTTACACCTAACTTCAGTTAGTGAACATCTGCATATCTATTTTTTCAATTTTTCATCCTTAAAACGGTTTGTTTTATGATTAATACGTATTGTTTCCGGTGTAATTCTGTTTTTTTGTTGAAACAAACCAATACAATTATTGCACATTTGATCGTTCTGTAATAAATACTCCATGTTCCAAGAATACTCAAGTTGATGGTTTTGATTTTATCGTATGATATCACAAAATAAAATATCAAAATATGCATTTTATTGAATGCCAAAATTCCGTTACATCATGTACTTAAATTATCATGAATCTAAAGTATTGAACTTTAGTAAAAGAATTGTATTTTTCAAACTTATAAGTATCATAATGTAATATATCATTTACAAAATGTAATTAATATGATGCAAAAATGTTTCAATAGATATTTGGACAGAATCAGCTTTAATTATTATGTTAGATCGTAAATGCATCCACAGTCGAATGAAACGAATTGAACTTACGGTGATAAACAATTGATGGTTTTTTTTTCATCCTGGTCTTCAACTTGGGCAAGAAAATAAATAATTTGAATACCAATTACAATTTATTGTTGGAATGTACAAATACACTACATCAGAGACTATGTATTTTAATATCAACAGAGTTAATTTTCCGATGACATTCACCACGTATCAGATTAATGCTTCAATACATTTCTATGGAAAATATTCGAAAAAAAAATCGATCTTGAATAGTAACAAACTTATGAACAACACACCATGAAACCAATAAATTACATGTAATAAAGATTATATAATTAGTAATGAATTACATGACTTGAAAAAATGAATAACACGGGCCAGCTATTGTATTGTTTGATTTAAGCAATAAAGTTAGTGGTACGACATAAAACAGCGACAAGCGATTTTCTCATCACAGCATTGATATTTCAATTTCAATGATTGTTTTACTTTGTAATCAAATTTTATAGTAGAATAATGTTTTTCTGCGTGCATAGAATTTCAGATGACTGTCAAATCACATTTACTGATCTGTTTTTTAATTTTAGTTTTTAAGTATCGCAAAAGAATACAAGACCGGAACACAATTAACAAACGCCACAAGGACACATGTATAACTAAAAGACTAAAAAAAATATAATAAACTAAACAAAAATAGAACAAGACAGCACAGAAATTAAAGCATTGGCAACTTTAACTCCCACTAAAAACCGGCAGTGACATCAGGTGCTCGCGAAGGGTAAGCATACCCTGCTCCGTTAAAGCTACCCGTCACATTGCCAGTGAGTAAAAGCCAGTGGGATGTCAATTCCAGAAGGACTTAAAATCTAACCGAAGATATCTAATCTCATAAGGGAGATAGAAACTTCCTATCGGCCAATCAATTCGCGATGACGACCGTAAAACGTTTGGGGTGATGGAAGTAACAAATAATGAAATCTTAGCCCTGTCTTAGACGTTTATGCGAAAGCAATCTCGCCCCGTCGTTTATATCACATGCAAGGCTATAACGAACTGTGAAATTTACAACCCATAGGTATGTTACTGCTAAGAAACGGGAACTTCACAATCGGAAAATTAAATTCATCACGTTTGTCATAAATTTTTGATTTCAGTCGCCCATTATTATCTATGTACAAGTACAAATCTAGATATGAGGAAGAAGATGGTGTGTCTGTGGTCTCTTTAATTTCAAGTTCACTGCGATAGAGGGGGCCTTCATTTGCTTTAGGGGTCCCATCCCATAAATGTTGATTTTACCAAGAATAGTAAAATAATTTTAATGTCATTACTTACCGGAACCTATTTGCCCAATGTCCGTTTCATTCTCGAGTGTTTTAAGACGCTACATTTGTGATTTTTAAGATCTTTCTACCTCTGTTCCGTTGTTGACATGGACAAGGTCATGTTTGTTTTTTTGGAATGCGCATGTGCGCGGTAAAACCCCGAGAATCACCGTGTTTACATTTCTTTATGACGTCATTTGACAGTAACTAGTATTCCGATTTTGACTAGCGAAACATGGTTTTCTTTACGTTGTTTCAAACCATAGTAACTTTATCAACATGTATTAATTGGAAGAGATCAGGTGGATTATTAAAGAAGGCAACATATTGCCAAGACTGCAATGTGTGGTGCTCGCAATTAAAACAGTACGGCAAAGTGGACGGCTATGTCTTTAGATGCACAAAATGACGTAAAAGGTTTTCCAGTAGGCAGGAGTTTCTTTGTCAGGTCACATCTACCGCTAAGGACATCCTTAATGATTATGTATATGTTTGTCATGGAAACCCCAGTAAAGATCATGTTAAAGATGCTGCCAGGAACTTCAAATAAGACCATTGTGGATTGGTTCAACCTTTGCAGGACATTTGCAGGTAAAACTTAAATACTATTCCTTGTAAAATTAAATTAGTAGAAAGAAAAATAAAAATGAAGAAAATTAAAGGAAAAAGACCATGAATTAAATAAAATAAAAAAACGATAATCCAAAATTAAAAAAAAACTAAAAAATACCCCCACCCCAGGGGAATCTAGCTTAACATATTAAGAGTGGATTACACTTTACCTATCTTGTTATATTTAGTTTAATAAAAACGATCGAAAACTGCGAGTTGCAAGTATTCTGTCCGCAAAAGAGGTTTTTCCTTTGGCTATCAAATTCTATCATTTTGACGAAAATATCGGTGTGTGCTGGCAAACTATATGGATGGTTTGTAAATAAAAAGATTTATTTTTCTACAGTGTACATTTTAATAATTTTGTCTTTGATGCCTACACATACAAATGTATTTTCGGATTTTACGATTATTTTTGGTTTATCACAAAATTTCTCACTGTTTCTTATCGGAAATTGTCTGATAGAGGTTCGCTTTATCACTTTATAGCATGCAAAAGCAAAATTTGTTCTTATCCTATACAATTAGTTGAAAAAAAAGAATTACCAAGTTGTTACATGTAGTAATAAACAGGATTATATCACCGGGAGACATATAAAACTCGCAAACATTATCGCTTTAACTGAAACATTGCATTCGTCCTTATTCTAACTCTTTGATTACTAATTTCTTTATTTAATGACGTATGGTGTCGCGTTTCCAGCTCATTTAAAAATCGTTTGATGACCACTGAATGTCTGTTCAATTCGGAGGTGGTATCTTTTCTTCTTGACATATACTCCATATCCCGGTTATTTTTCTTATTTATACTTTTATGAAATTTATACTTTCTTAGGAACTAGCATAGCTCTGTTCTTTTTTTTAATAGCATCTGACATTTTAATTCATTGTGGTGGATTTCAACTGTTTTGTCATGAAAACTGCTGAAACATAAATTAATCAAATATTCTGAAAACATTACATAACAATTGCATCAATTACTATATATATATCGAACTAAAAGCTCTTATAGAAACTATATAATTATGTCTTGTCTGAATTGTACACAGATTAATTCAAAAATTGATGAATTTCATTCCGAAGAATATTTAATACGTGTACGTTAACTTAATTTTCATGTAGTTACATTTCTTTGAATAATATATGACTGGGATAAAAAAAATCACAATATATAATTTTTTATATCTGTAGATTGAATTTAATTGTACCTAAGAAGAACTAAAAATTCTCAATATATGACTGAGTTAGAATATTTGAAAGGTATATGTTTATTGAGAAGCTATTTAAATGGTGCATGTTTGCATGCATATGTAGAAGAAAGTCACATTACAGCATATTTTTATTAATATTTTAATTAATTAACAAAACAATTATAATCAAAGTTGAATAAAATCATCTTTAACATGTTATATTGTCCATATAAAATTGATATAAGTAAAATATTTACATAAAAAACTAACACTAAGAACTATGACTTAGGGTTAAACAAACAGTTTATCGTTTATACCAATACAGGAAGTTAAATATAGAAAAGGGGAAAGATGCCATATGAAGGTACTTATTAATCTCAATAGTCCCTATCAATAATAGTCGTCTACGCTTTCCTACCAAACAATAACCAAGACACATACAGGGAGCTATTCCAGTCAGTTGTTGATAATAAGTCAGAAACCTGCAGATGAATGTCCAGACTATGGTAACTGACTTCAAGGATTCCTTTCTACGTGCAGTGTCAGCAGTATTTGGTCGTCATATCAACCACCAGGTTGTCTATCATATCATCCTAGCAACGCTGAGAAAGATGCAGAACTTTGGTTTTATTCCACACTTCAATAGTGATGACTTCTGCTTGTTCTGTGGTATGAAGGATGACCCATCAGAAGCAGTAAAACTCTAAAACTACTTTGAATCGACATACACCAGTTGCACCTCAGACGAAATGCAGCACAAAGTTTAACTCTCCGTTAAGAGATGCGTCTCGCTCTACCCATGTTCACATCAGCTGTATGGAACGTCCACGATGCTAAAGTCAATTGTGATTCCAAAACTAACAAATGAATGTATGTGAACACTAAGACAACTTCTTCAACCTAGTCGGTCAACCCATCCACATGGCGCGTAGTTGAATGGTGCCAGATGGACGATTCAGCAACACTATTTTCAACTTCAGCAAAACATGTGGCGAGACTCAACAAGACCATTGCAGAGTTTCTCCGGGGTGTTGGCCGTAACATCAAACTTCACAATTAGTGATCAGCTATTCTAAAAAGTGAACTTAAATATGTGCCTCCCGTTGAAATCAATTGATCATTCTGACTAATTGTCTGCTGTTCTTTAGACATTTATTTGTGCTTTCTTTGTTTTCGATGTTGTTAATTATTTAGAAATTATAAATTAAATGTAATACATGTATATGCCTTCAATCTTTTTTTCTCAATTAATTGCATTAAATGTCCTTTATCACAGCTTGTAGAGGTTTCTTTGGCTTTGTGATTTGCTACAGAGAGTAAAACTTGTAGAAAAATATTCTAAGCTTATGATTAAAAAACAAACAAATAGAGGCTCCTATGAACCTGCATCGCTCACCTTCATTTACAACTAACAGTTGGTGGTTGGTGTGAGTTACGAGTAACGGATGTCATCTTATTGCAGCTACGTTTGGTTTCATTTGCCATTATGGTGTCCGACAAAAATTATTAAGTGATTTTTCCCATAGGGACCTATGATTAAACTACGGTTGGCTATTTCAGCCATCTTGGTTGGCAGTATGGGTCTCATAGATACTTCTGATAGGAATTCTACCACAAATTGAAACCAATGGTTTCGGATTAAGACCTTTAAAACATTTTGTCGCAGGATCATATGCTAAACTACATCTTTCCTGGCTGTCCGGGTTGAAGGACCGAAGGACATGATTTTGGAACAGACATACTTTTGAAAGGTAATCACTAAATGTCCATTCTACCAGTTTGGTCTCAATTGGCGCAGTGGTTTCAGCGGTGACCTTTAAAGAATTTTCATGTATTAAACAAAGTTGTAGCAGCCATTTTGGTTAACAATCCCGGTCATTGAAAATTAATCTGAAAAGGATCATCTAAGTACCACTGCTACGAAATCTGGTTCAAATTCGCCAAGTGGTTTCAGGCAAGATATTTAGTTAATTTTTTCCATATTGTCCTAAGTTACATTAAGTTCTACTATGGCGGCTATCTTGGTTGACAGCCCGGTCATCGGACACATAGTTTCGTTCCAATTGGCCAAGTGATTTCAGACAAGAAGACGTTTGGAAAAAAATTCCCATTGGGTACTATTTTTTAAATAAGTTTGGATGTGGCGGCCATCTGTGTCGACAGTCAAGATTATCGGACATAATTCTAAAAAAGGAAAATCTAAGGCCCATTGTGGTTTTAGACAAGAAACTTTTTAAATGAATTTCCCATCCGGTCCTATGTTGAAACAAAGTTCGGGTATGGTGGTCATCTTAATAGACAGTCTCGGTCACTGGACACAATTGTAAAAGAACCATCTAAAGACAATTGCTGCAAAGTTTAGTTCTGATTAGCCAGGTGGTTCTAGTCCAGAAGATTTTTTAATGAATTTTCCTATAAAGTCCTACCCGATCAATCCGGTGTACACCGACCACGTGGTTGATCTACACCGGATCAACTGTAGAAAAAAAAACGAACCAACTGATACCCCTGACTTAAAAAATGACCGGAATAAGTGCCATTTGTGCTGCAACATGTATGGCAATGGATTTGATGGATTCGTCGGACGAAGAGTCGACTTTCCTTTTGGAGGGGTATTTTGTTAAAGAAATATACTACATGTGTACCTCGAATGAATTTTATTTTACTTTCTTGCATTTTTTGCATATGTAATTAAGGAAGGAGGGGGGTCACTTCGAAGGTATATAAGGATATGGATGTTCAAACGGCCCCATTCATTTGTATTGCAGATTTCACTTTCAACTATCACGTGGACGTACAAAACGAAAGTGAAAGGTAGTTAATATGTGTTTTAATCAAACAATATCAATTTAGACGGACAATCTTTCTACACTGTCTTAACCAATAGAATCCTTGAATAAAATCATTATGTAATAAATATATATATTGGCAATAAAAGCTTACAAAATCTGATTGCCATCTTTAAAAAGTAATTGCATATGTATTTGTGGATGCAGAAGAGCGTGGGGAGAAATGTGAGAATTCAGGTGTAAATTGAAAACTGGAAAACAAATGTCCCCCGTGGCTAGTTATGGAATGTAGGATGACATAAATACGTGTATAATTTTACCAATTTGTTTCAAGCATCACCAACTTACATCCACTATCTAACTTTAAAACATTTGCTAGGTCTGTTTCCAGTACCACTTTTCTCGACACTTTCCCCGTCTATAAAAATTGAAAGAATCACCCTTTCTGTCATAGGCAACTTTGGAAGAACTCTGAAAAGTGCTTTTATGAAGTTCTCAATTGAAATTTAACAGGGCATATAATAAACCATTTTAGAAAGTAATGCACAGCTGAGTTTCCAATAATTAAAAACAAAATATTTTCTGAACTGGAACCCAGTAAAAATGTACAATCTGTAAATACATACATTCTTGTTTTCGTAATAAATCTATGATTACAAAGAAATAGAATTATAGCCGAAATACTTGATAACTTTTGTTTCAAAAATAGTACGACAAGAAAAAAGCTCATTTTAATATAAACGTTATTTAGAATGGGACTGATCCAGGGTTAATTTCAGAAGGGGAAAAAGCGGGAGGGATGTATAAGTACACTGTAGTGAGAAAAAAAAATCGTGTCGTGAAAAGCTTTTGTGGTAATTTGTGTACAAAAAACAGATATCTTGCAAATGATTCATATGTGTTTCCAATCTTAGGGGGAGGACGTCCTTCATAATTTTCGGTCTTTGATTTCACTTGTAGTTCAATAAATTTGACTTCAGTAATATGTACAATGAATAATTTACAGATTGTTCCGCTTTATTCTTGTTTTTTTTTCAGTCAAATTTTACCACACTTACTTTTTCCACCATCTTGGACCGGGAATCGTCGGTTTAATTACAACGGTGCATTCCGGTATATTCCGGTGTAAATTTTAGAAACGAGCGAAAAACATGTTGCTCCGAATGACCCGGGTATATTCCGGATACCAGAAACGAACCGGACCACTGTAAAAGGGTGAAAGGATGGGCAGAGTCCGTATTATGACCTGATAACCCCCCAACGAAAGGGTCTTCCCTATCCGCCACCCAAGGACGCGCTAGGCAGCTCTGTGGGTTGAGCTCCCGTGATCAATCACAGGTTCCTAGCACTATTTATGAATGTATTTTTTAAAAAAAATATAATAAATCAGTTAAACACGTAATTCCCATATGGATAATTCTGTTTTTCACAAAATTAGTATAGTTCATGAAGTTTGTCCGTATTTTTATCTGATAAACCTTTACTATATCTGTTCACAACATGCTAATTACATGTAATTACGCTGTCTTGGATGTTTCCTTAGTAATAAAATATATGAATTACGTAATAAGTGGTAAATTGAATATGATGAAAGACTAAACATCTAATTAAATGAATTAATACGTTTTACTTTGGACATTGTATTTGATTTAGTGTAATAAAACTTCAGGCATTGATTTCTTCATTACTGGGTTGACATAATACATAACATTTGGTAACTGCTATTATCCAAAGTACAGAGAGGGATGTCGGCAATAAATATTCCAATTTTGATGCAAAAGATGTGCATAGCCCATATTTCGTCGAATTACGACTCGTCAACTGTACTGAATATCGACAATATTTGACAATGTGACCTTTTAAAGTGATGGCTATATTTCTGATTTTAATCAATACAATACTTTGTGACGATTTTATCACATCAAATTTTAGTATTATTGTCACCGAAATGAAAAACAAATTTTGATGTCCTGGACATTGTTTAGGGGCATAAGTATTTTTGTGGCATTTCGCTATCAAAATGAACTGCAGACACACTTGTGTTATGGCTAACCGTGATTTGCGATGTACACAACGTAATGGGTTTAACTGGAAAGTTTGTAAAAGACCTTGTGTTTTGTTCACCACTCGAAGTTAACGATTAATTTTAAGGAGACTGTTTTGTACCAGAGATGATAAAACTTCTTGGTGTCTGAGATTTGCGAGTATATGCGAATATATTTTTTTTCTATTCATGGTGATAACAATAAAAATTTCATGTATTGTCAGAATCTCAAAACTGACACTATCAATGATATCCACTGCAGCAGTTAGATTTAAGAATTTAAGTAAAAACATATATATATTTTATAAACTGACATTCATTTAAAAAAGATGACAATATTTATACCAAGATGATCTTAAAAATCTTTATTGCTGGATTAGCAAATTGTGTCCCAAAGGTTAAAATAACAAAGCACTTTTTTTTCAAACTCACTATCACAAACATTGCTTTTTAATCGCCTGTACTTTCAGAAATAATGTCAGAACAGAAAGTTAATTTCTAAGTTTTGTAGGTTTGTAATTGAACAATTTCTGTTCAAAATTAATTTCATAATATGTGATCTTTTAACATTCAGTCTTGTATCTGTATAAAAAAGTATCTTATTGAACCCAGAATTCTCAATAGACAATTAAAATGGCTCTCCAAAGAGTAATTTTACTCTCTCTAAGTCAGTTTCCTGCATTACTGGTTTTCCATTTTAAATAAATACCATGAACTCTTTAGTTCACAGTTGATTTTAGGTTGTGTGGTAATTACTCAACCGTTTTGATGAGGCATCATTGGTGTCAATTTAGGGATTTGAACCCGACTTTAACCATATGTGATCATAGAATGGTATAATACAAACTTCGGTACATGGTATATGTATTCTTCAAAGTATTGTGTCGAAGTTTTTGATATAATATTTTATTTGGTAATAAATGTGAAATTGTGAACACTAAATGAGTTGTAAAGTTCTCGAAAAAAATTTGCAGGGTGCATTTAACATATCTTTGAATTTCCCATTTATATCACAATCATCATGAAATCTCGTAATTCATTGTTTCCAGCAAAATGGTTAAAATGCATTGTGCAGGCCACATTTTTGTTTTTCATTCTTCTATTCAAAATATCCCCTTTAAAATCCTCGCAGAAAATGGAAATAAAAACATCAAATAACATTCTGCACTTTAAAAAGTAATTTGACTATAGAGAAAAGATTTATTGTACTTAACGTACATTGTAATTGAACGCCTTCTGTTAAATTAAATTTCATAAGTTGTGATCTATAAATAGTACATTTGAACATTTTTGGCTCATGCAAAAGACAAATTTATATCATTAAAGATTGTAAATCTGTAAACAACAGACAAAATCGACAACTCAATTCAAGAATTACCAGCATTTCATTTCAAAATGACTTATGAACGAACTGATGACGGATTCATCCTCAGTTAAAAATAATATAAATTTATGTTTACTCCAACCTGGTAAAACCCAAAACCAAGTGAAAGTTTAATATTTTGCATTTAGCACAACAGCAACTTTAAACTTGCCTTTAAGTAATTTTCTTCCGTCACTATGTTGGTTTTAATTGAAGATGGAATAATTTTATTCTACAAATCAAAATGATCATGTCATCATTTCTTTAGAAGATGTAGATAATTGATAAAAGAAGGACCTTAATTACCTATATCTTTAAAGTGCAGTACAATTCATGAACACCAAACTCTTAATGGAAATGAAACGATGCATATATGATAAAGGTGTATGAAATAGCATTAAAAACTAAATGTATGACTATTTGATATGATAAACACTCGATGTCACCAATTTTGATATCATTTTATGTGTACATTTCAACACTTTCTGTCTCGGCTCTCTTTTCGAAGCCGATAATTTCATAACGTTGAACATAATGCGATATGACTTCGGATTTCGGATTTACATTTCATTTTTGTCCTAAACATATAATGATAGACATAATATAAATTGAGATTTGCAAAATAATACATTTTTTGTACTATGAATTATTTAATATTTATAACGGATATCACTGAGTTAGATTTCATTTGCAACTTGACGCAGGGGAACGTTCATTGACTTTTCTAATTTTTTTTAAATTTCATCAAAGAAATACCAATCCTCAATAGTTATTTAAAAATATCTCATTGTATTCTTATGCTTATTTAATATGGAATCCATTAGGAACACTTAATCGAAATAAAAAGAAATGACGCTCCTTATCTACAGAAAATTCCGTTATAAGCAAAAAGTAAAATAACAAAAATACCAAGGGAAATTCAAAACGGAAAGTCCTTTATAAAATGGCAAAATCAAAAGCTCAAACACATCTAACGAATGGAAAACAACTGTCATATTCTGACTTGGTACAGGCATTTCCTTATGTAGAAAATGGTGGATTAAACCTGGTTTTAAAGCTAGCTAAACCTCTCACTTATTGCATGTGTTGGGATGAAATGTTGGGTATTTCATAAAATGTTGTTTCAATGGCATTCGGTGGCAAATATTAAATGAATAGGACAAATTTACCTAAGGAGCAATCAAAAAACGTAATCCACTGGACAGAGAAACCCGGGAAGACAAATGAACAACCACAAGCACAACAAATAAACACAGAAAACTAAAAAACAATGAACAACACGAACTCCTATAAAAACCAGGAGTGAACCCAGGTGCTCAGGAAGGGTAAGCAGTTCCTGCTCCGTATACGGCACCCGTCGTGAAGTTCGACAAAGTCAATTATGATTGAATGATTGACGGATTCATGTTTGCCTAATGGCCAATGGCAAATATTTCGTGTTTCTTGAGGACGAGAACCAGAACAACAATTTCTCAAAGACATTTCAAATAGGAGTGGTGCGCGACATAAAGGGCAACAGATTTTGACTGAAATTGTAAAAGGATTTCCAAGACCTCAAAACGTAAATCACTCCTCCCCATTTGCCACCTGGGGACATCTAGGCAGCTCTGGGTTGGGCTCCAGTGATCCATTACATGTGCTTAGCCATGATACAATATAATCTATCTACATGTATAAATTATTCCATATGAATTAAGTAAGGATTTATACAAAGAAAATACCATCGATATATTGCTCAAAAACAAAGATCCCACAGAATTGAATTCTATTCAAAATTTGTTAAAGAGATTTTTTCAGTTGAATACCATCAAAATAAAACCAATCCCTGATATTCTTTAATGAGTCTTTCGGGTTATTTCCATCTAATGCATAGGTGAATTATAACAAGGAATTACCGCTAATGGAATTAAAACGAAGTTTTGCATCCGTTCTGTTGAAGATACAGATATTTAGTAGCATTTCAGTTCCAAATACTGCATGTATCGCATTAGTTACCAATGTAAGAATTTTTTTGCAGTGTTGCACAAGCTAATGTATTGACGTAATCATTCTCCAACCTTCCATTTTTGTTCATTAACAAATCCGATCTGTATTAAATATTCGTGAAACTTATTGTGACTAAATAAAACTGAATATTTTGTTTCTTTTCTGTATGGAAATTTTAGTAAAATTGTCAATATGATCTTTATGTTCCAATGATGAAAGCCAGAAAATAAGTAATAATCGTTTTAATGAAAATAGTATAATCACCTCCACTAGTTTTCAACAATCATACTCCTTACTTATTTTGATTAAAAAATAACCATAGTTTACATCACGTTGTCAGAATAACCAACCCAGACATTTATTTCTGTTGGTACCGCCATTACTGCTTGCGGACAGTGTCGTTTCATTTGGGAGTGAGATGTAACTGCTCCACCTAAAAGGTGAAAAATTTATCCCGATTGAAGAAACTATTCCGTTTACATATTATTTCCCAGTTATAATTTTGAAATTACAATACTTTGGTACAATGTATTCTTTCAATTTTATTTTTCATTTTCTTTAATAGATCAAACAATCCAATAGATACTTCTCTCGATTCCTATAAATATCTGACAAATTTTTGAATCCCCAATTAATCTTTACGCTACAAATTAAATAAAGGTTTGTGAACATCAGTGAAATAACCATCACATATTTTCAGTATTGATGATTTGGGAAAATAATATAATCAAAACTGCAATAAACGAATGCAAATATCGCAACGTTAATGATACACCAAATATAGACACAGAAAAGTTTCTCAGACAGGGGTATGTTGCTCCTAAGCTGGAGTCATCTTTATCATCCTCTGTCCCTTCCTCATACCGGATTTGACATGGGCAGCATGACGGGTGTCCTGCAAGAAGGAGGGACTGTTTCTACTCTTCCGGAGCACTGAGTCTAATCCCCGGTTTGTTTGGTGAGTCCATGTTCATTTGTTTTTAGTTTTTAATTGTAGTGCATGTATTGTTTATGTCTTGTCTTCGTTGTTCTCCGGAAATTGTAAGTTGTTTTTATTTTCCCTCCTTCGAATATCCCTGTGGTATTTCTTAAATTTGCTTAGTATAATCATTTGCTTTAAGGTTTTGGGAAAGTGTCAAAATTGTACGAAAAACAGAGGTTTAATTCGACTATGATTTTCTATGACATATCTTCTGTAACGAAATGTCAGTGGAATTGTCTTTTCTATTTTTTCAATGATACTAAATATGGTAAAACAGTTTCACAAGCAACATTTCTGGTTCTTCCATTACATGATCCTTTTGATATGAAACAAGACCAGAAGCAAAGGTTCTTATATCACGTGAATAAAACTAATGGCTGTACGAAAGAGTACCTAGTTAATATAAAATTATGTTGTCCAAAGATACAATGTACCACTGGTGCAAAGAAACAGAAACGAAGCTGACACTGGTCCCCATTTCCTAGAAAAATCTTATTCGCCAACTAAATACGATGACAAGTCCATCATTTTGTTCTTGGTTTGAGTTTTCACTGTGTTTATTTGCAATTCATTTGTAGGAAAAACTTTTTCAGTATGATTTTATCTTTTATTTGCTTTCTTGTCTGCTATGAGGCCAAGTATATAGATTATTATAAAAAAAAACCTTGCTCGTTTTCAATTTAGTTTTTTCTTGATCATATTTTAAGAAGCAAACGTGATATAGGAAACAATAAAATATGCAAAGCTAAAGATTGATCATATTTTCCATTCATTTTTACCTTGACTGTAAGATCAAGGGCATGTTTAATCAGTATTGAAAAGTGCATCCGATTATCGAATTGTTATCTCAATTGGAATTTTATCTTCAAATTTACTATCTCAAGGACATATAGCATACATATTAATTTTGTTATTAGATAAAATTGACTCAAAGAGTTCACTTCCAACATACGTATTGATCATTCTAATGCTTTCTTGCGCATGGATTAACATGATAAAACAACACATGATAGTTTACATATTAAATCGCTTACAAAATATACTTAATGATATAGCCTAGACATTTTAATGGTATTTTTTCTTTAACTGCTAAATCGTGCAGAAAATGTAATAGTGAAGAATGAACTCAAGCACATTTTACACCAATGTACTCATTCTTACAACTAGCAACGCGCCACAAACACAAATGAACCGTAAACTGCTTTGAATCTAAATCACCAATGTTTTATTTTAATACTTAAAAACATGTACATGTTGAATACAATCTATACATACGAGCGGGAGATCTCAGTCGGCATAATTTGTTTTTGTGTTCTGGCTGTTATGTCATTGACATTGCAATAGATAGAATGAACTGTAGAGTACAAACGAACATATCGGTCCCGGCAGGCAAAGAATTAAAGCTGCTACATACCGCATTTAGAATATATATAAGTACGGTGTACTTCAAATACAGCAACAAAGGTTCACCCTTCTTAGCAGTAACAAACCAAAGTCCCCAACCAGTGGTGTGAATACGTTCACGGGGCGTGTTATGACTAATATGCAAAAAATACTGATATTCTCTCACTTCATACATTTTCAAACAAACTCCAAATTGCCTAACAACCTGAAATGTATCAAATAAAGCTTCCTTCTATCATTTTTCCATCGTATAGGTCAGTAAACAAAGTACACAAAAATCGTACACAACAATTGAAAGTACTGACCTTGACCGTCAATATAACTATTTTATTCAAATGTTTTTAGCCATAGTTCATTGTTTTGATGAATTGAAAATTTTGTGTTATTACATTTTATTATCTTTAAAAATAATTGTTACAATCTAGAAATTGCTTTTGAACTTCGTTTTTCAAATCCTATTTCACTGTGCGCATCGTTCATTTACCTGTGTGATACGGCATATTCCATATTTTATCGCAAACAAAGTGACTAAAAGATCAAACATCGTTTATGCTTGTGCGAGATAACAAAATCTCAGACACCCTTGGGTAAGATCGATCGTTCTCTAACTCATGGGACCTTCGTTAGAGAACGATCAAATCTTACCCTCGGGTGTCTGCGATTTCTTTATCACGCACTTGCACCGGTGTTAGATTTTTAATGTCACAAAAGCTTTTAAGACTTACCTTAACGAACCATCTGATGTAGGAGTTCCCAAAACTTAAGGGTTTGTGCTGTCTTGTTCTAATTGTTTAATTTGTTAAATGTTCTATATTCTTTGTTACATCTCTATGCTATTTGTTTTCTTGGAAATTGGAAATATTCTCGGAAAATAAGGAATTTTTAACTAATTATGTTTTAATTAATTTAATTAGGCACTGATTGTGAGACATAAATAGTTGAAATATTCAGATACTGATGTCATATGTTTATATTGCTGTGGATATTGGTACTTTAATATATCTATGTCTCTTAGCAAGTGTTGGAGCCTTTTTCAGTTTTTTTTTCGTAATGATACGAGTGACTGAAAATGATGTCTATCTACTAGATAAAAAGTAGCTCTTGCACAATAAATTGCATAATTTTGCCTTTTTGACACACAGTAAGGCATTTTCGCGAGGTTTTAAATTAAACAAAAAATGAACGAGAACATGTATATCGAAAAATTCCTGGATATCTGTTTTAAAGATAGTACTTGTTTTCTATCGAAGGGATCAGAATCTTGACACAAAAACTATAGTTCAACCCAGTAGCAAATAACCCTTGATTTACATCCAGTATGGAAAATTAATTTGTAAGAACACTTGATAGAAACGACATACATGTTATTATCCCTGTAAGATCAATTGAAAGATTTCATGCTGACCTTTTCGTATTACATTATTATAGTAATCATAGTAATTACATTCGCATTTGTCTGAAGGCTATAATCGGTTGACAAATTATCAAGTGGTTTTTAAAGTGCCGCTTTTTAATTCTGAACTTGTCCTATATCCTAAAGGAGTCTGATAACGTAAATCGAAGCAAATTTTTTATAATCAAAATACTTATTAAATCAAATTAAATCACTTTATAGCCAAGGGATATGATGTAAACTCAATCTAATAAATTTGTAGTTGTATATACTCCTTTTTCTGTTCAATATATTTTTATTCCATGAATATCTGCCGTTATGAACAGATGCCATTTTTGGTAATGGTACGAGATTTGCCTGACATCAAACGACCTGTTTTTTAATTGACTTTGAAACTGACCTTTTTACGTCAGAAATGTCGGATTGTTTTGGTGAATGGAAAATTTTTAGTTGCTTTATTCTTTTTTATTTTTGTTGATAAAAATTTAAATTTATTCAGTTCTGTAACGTAATTTGCAACTTTAGTTAAACAGAAACTCCACTGGTCCCCTACTGGCCATTTAACTTAATAAGCTGCAAGGAACAAAATATTAATTGAAAGGTTTATGCGTGTGAGTGTTTGTGTGTATTCCTGAGTGTATCATGAAGTGGCTGAAAAATGGGGGGAAATCCGTATATGAGTATACAACTCCACTTTAAAAATTATTTATATATAAATATTTTATTAATTTTTTTTTTCAATTTACTGTTAAACAAAATGGATTTAAATTTGCACTGCGTGAAGAAGAATGGGATCAATGGGTACAAGTCATCTTCTTTTATACTGTTAATGAGTAAATGTACGAGGAGCATCTCAATATTCAACTTAACAAAATACGTTTATGAAATATTATTTTGTATTTACATTATCATCTTTTATTTGGAAAGTATCGTTATTTCCAAGAACACCTGAAGCTGGATCCTAAAAAAATTTTCCTGTGTTCCTGACAGAATGAACAGATGGGTCGGCAGGACGCTATTGGAAATCATTGGAAGAGTCCCAAAGGCCATACATTTGTACATGTATGCAACATCATATCCAGGATCGTTTGAGCCATTTGTATTTATACTGATGAAATCTTCCATGGTAGTGTTTCACCATAACGTAAACTTTTTATCAGTGACCGACCAGCTGCATAGAAATCTCGAAGGGGAGACATTTTTACTTATAACTGAATAAAATTAGCTAAATATCACAAAAATAAAATGAAACTAAACTGTTTGTGATCTTAAATGGGAAGTCAATAAATGCGGTAGCTTCCTTTTTACTGAGTTACCAAATTTTTTTATGGAAAAATAAACATGAAAAGTACAATTAATCAAGTTATTTTTTTATTTTATAAAAATCTCAATCTGTATAATTATCAATATATAGACATAACAAAAATTCTGCAAATCACTTTAAATTCAGTTATCAAACTTTGTAACCTTTTCCGATTTCAATAACGAATTAAAGTTTTCAGGAAGTGGTATTATTATTTAGGGAAAGGCGGGTTTACATAATGTTTTTGCTAAGAAATGACTTAAGTTAAGTAAACTCCGCCCAGTAGTATGCATAAAACTTAAATTAAGAATTTTGCTTTACGATACATGGTTTCCACGGGGACCACCCTATATCACCGTATAATGCTAGGTTTGGGGTATATATAATTGTTTTTGATTGATATGATAAACAGTGAGGGTTTCCGATGTAATATTACTTAAGTTTTTCTTAGTGAAGTAGAAAGTTTGGTATTTCGTGATACGTTTTATTAAGTAGCTTTATGCATATGACTTAAATAAACTGCTTAGCTAAGTCAATTCTTAGCAAAATCTTAGTTTAAGAAAGACTTAAGTTAAGATTTTTTATGCATACGGGCCCTGCTGTCTCATTTAAACGTAGATTATATATAATCATGTAGCTTTTTCAAAGTACGAAATCCTACTAGTGTGCGTGGTACAAAAAAAATTAAATACGTTAGAGCTGATACGTTTGATGAAATTCGGTTGTCTTCCTTAACGACGACTTCATGATGATGGCTAATATGTACTAATGGACATATCATTTCGTGTTACGCTTTGCATTGTGTTATACTGACATTCAATTACCTAGAGACTGTGAATTATATGTCTGTAGTAAAAGGTACAGAAATATATTTACCCAGAAAGCAATAATTTCCCATTATATAGTCAGTATATATCCGTCTTACGGTGAATAAAGGCTTGGCATCAATTAATGTTATGTAGAATACCATTGGGACTTTGGTATTTATTTTACAGTCGTGTTTCAAATAGAAAGTTTTTACCATTTAAAATATGAAAAGGAAACAAAAATCACCAGACTGGCGATAAATTTAAACAAGACACTCGCGGAAGTCTGCATTGATTACCTGGATCCAATTTTTAAATAAAAGCCCATAAAACAGGAACATAATGATCGTCTAGTACGCATCTTGGTAGTAGATGGGATTAATAAATAAAAATTTCAGGTAAATAGATGGTTAAATAAATAGATTAAAGATTACACTGTGTGTAATAATACAGTAATAATAGAGAATATATAAAACAAAATGACCGGGCGAAAGTCGAAGCGAAGTTAGAAGCATTTCAATAGCTGCATGAACGTAATGAACAGGGAATTACAGAAATAATATCTTGTAATCAAAAGGCATTTCTCTATCGTGCATATCAATTTCCTTTGATGATTTTTTATAAACAATGTTTGTATTACGGTTCTCAACAGTCTCAATAGTTTATGATTCCCGTATGTTTGGCTGACCAGACATTATTTGTCAGAATATGTACCCTGTGCATGAAAAAAAACATTCGTAATGTTCACCTTTGTCATACAAAGAAATCGTAAACATTTCCTTAATTTAAATATCCTTTATAATCCTTACATGTCTAACCTCATATTATTTATTACAATGATTAATCTGGTATCCACATTAACTGATCAAATTGCTTTAGGCTACTAATTATCCAACAATTACACTTTTAATATATTTTACTATATTTTATTTGCAAAATGTCTTAAAAATGATGAGGGAATCATGAAATTCTCTTTTTAATATTGAATACTTATTACAGCCCAATGTAATACTGGTGATTATGCTGAAGGTCATAATTTTACAACAATTTCTAAATGATTACTCGGGTAAATGGTAATAATGTTTCATTTTATACTTTAGTGCAGAGCTAAACTGCATTATGTTGTTTTATGTGCTAATGAATTATATAAAAAGTATAGAAACGGTAAGGCTACCATTTAAAAGTCTTGACACAAAAATGCAGTTTCCCAAGTACATTAAAACAGTGCCTGTCTTGTATATTATTCCATCTCTAATTTATATATAAAGAGGCAACGTGCTCATGACAGTCAAAAACCATACAAAGCTGGACTGCCGAAATCTATGTGAGAAGATTGAAACCACACTATAACATACATTTTAAAATAAGAGTGCAAAGTTTAATGCCGTACGCTATTAATATGTCTCCAAGAAATAATTGAGCTCTCGTATTCAGAAAACTGTTATTTACGTTTTCTGTATATAGAGCGATTTTCTATAATAGCTGTTACCGGGAACTTTTGTTCTTTAAGACAAAAATGTGAGAAACAAATTCAAACAGGAAGAAAGAGACCAGAAATAACAGATTATTAATTAACTAGCGTATTATTGGCTTCAATACGACTAAAACTGCCCTTTCATTACAGAATCATTAACTCGGCCAATATAGACTTTTTGCTGTATTGGCCGACTTGTACCCGACCAATATAGGGCGAGTCGATTTTCTATAGATTTTAGTTTGAATACATACGAAAACTCCGTAATTTTTACATTATATCCAAATTTATACATGGTTTGTGGTTAAAGGTGCTTCAAAATTGATAATTATAAATTATTAAGTAATAGTTCTGACTGAAAATATCTCATATTCCAATCAGGCCAATACAGCAAGCCTCGGACCAATAACAGAGACAATACAGAATCAACCATGTAATAATATCGTTTTAACTTTATTCAAATAGCATTAAAAAAACAATTCATGCTGTTTTTTTTTATCACGATGGATATGTCAGTAATGAAAACACGTCTTAAGGATAGCACATTATGGTGTGATTCATTTTTATACAACCTCAATAGATTTTTTTTCCACATCATGGTATGGCGTTGTAGTAGTCTTTGTTTTTGGCGTTGGAAGACACATGGTTTCTGTGCTATAACCTTAGTTCTAGTTGTGTGCTGTTATTATTACACACACAACAAGCATTTATTTATTCCTTGTTAAACACACATAAATTTCAACAAAGTACTATTTTCAGACAAAAAATTATTCACCACTGTTAAAACACACGATAAAAAATATAAAACATGTAAAAATCCGCATCACATGCCGTATCACCACTCCAGCAATATCATTCCTCAATGTGATATGGATTTTCCAATGTATTATTCTAGGTGTATTAGGCTGACGTAATATTCGACATATGTGACAAAAAATAAAAAGAAAAACACAAAATGTTGCAGAACCATTTGAATAACGAAAATGATTAGGAATGTACATTTCAAACAACAATCAGGTATATATTCAACTTTCATGTGTGTATCAAAGTAATACACCGAAAAACAAGAAAATCTGAGGCATTTCAGCATTAGAAAAGGGACTAATTAGTTACTAGTACATGAAAAAAGACGTAAAGAAACATTTAACGCATCTTTAAAGAATCTTTAGATATTCCCGATAACATGAGTTACAGTAAACGTAAGACAAATATAAATGATTATTGTTGTCGTTCTTTAATTCTGTTTTAATTGCAATACTGAATCTTTAATTTACAATTAAAAACTTTTTTACGCTCTGAAACAATAAAACCTGTGAAATAGCAAAAAGAAATATAAAAAATGACACAATGGAACGTTCAGTCTTAAACTAAACAGCAAAAATAAGAAAATTATATAATAAGCTATTTAATTGACAATCTGACCTTCGGGAGAATTATAAAAGTCAAATATGCGAATAATTTATGTAAAAAAAATGTTAAAACAACACTCTAAAAGCAGCTAAAGGTTATGCTTTAAAAATTGTCAGTATACCGATACAGGCCAATGTGAAATTGACGTTTCTGCTACATAATCATTTTATTTGTAGACGAAACCAGAGAATACTTAATTTAAATGTGAAGTGCTACTTGATTTGTTTCCAGTACAAACTATTAATAAACTGATAGGTTTCCATTAATATTTATATTTAATGAAAGTACATGTCATACTCTGAATTGGGTTAGTGCAGGTTTTGTCTATTTGTCTTAAGAACACGTTTAATTTGTTTATAGTTGCGTTTTTGGTGCCTTGAACGCGTGAAGAAAGCTATAAGTATGAATATTCGATCCTCAGAAAAGTTTTAAGAAATAAATACATTTGAGATAATTTTTAGCCTATATTTGCCTTTGCTACTCTAACGGGAATTCGATCGATCAGTCAAGTCGCGTACTCTGTAATACATTCATTAGTTTGGCAGCTGCGAATTGCTGTAAGGGACCCATCTACGTACTTAGGAAATAGCTGTCAAATTGACCAAACGAGGTTTGCTGGCTGTCTAACAGTATAAATTTTAATCAGACTATTCAAAAGGAACATTGTAAGCCGACTAGACAACACTTTGAAGGAATACCTGAATTCCCTATTATTCATTCGTACAAGAGTTTGACAAATCCGAAACAATTTTCCATAGCGCCATGCATATGTATGCTGTGGACTAAAACGATTTTTTTTACAGATACAGTATTTTTATGCATCAATATTATCCGATCGGACCTTACAAAAACCATTCAATATATCACTTTAAGTTTCAGTTCAGTAGAAAATAAAAACTCTGAGAGATTACGGATTATCAAAGTACATTAAGCGGTGACGTTAGTTCACATGACCCTTTGAGACTTAATAAGATTTAATCAAAAGTTAAAATTCTAACTGTTCGGCCGTGAAATAACTACAACATAAACATGATAAAAGACTGCACGATTGAGTCATGCATGGTAAATTTCGATGAGACAACATCCCTTTCACGCAATCCAAAATGTACAGAAAGAGAATGTCCCCGTAACAGCCTTCAACCCTTTTCCGAACGACCTTAAAGAAAAACGCGAAGAAAGTCAACCGAACGCCGAAGGGGACTATATGTTTGCACTCCGTCCGTCCGTCCGTCAGTCACACTTCAGTTTTCCGGACTTTTTTCGCAAACCCTTTCAGCAAGTGATCTTATTTTTGACGTGTGAGCTTATATTGATAAGTTACAGATTAAGTTCGAGTTTCAAGCTGATCAGATTGAGAGTTATTGCCCTTTTAAAATGGAATTATTGCCAAAATAATAGTTTTCCGGACTTCTTTTGCAAACCCTTTTACCAAGTGATCCTTTTTTTTGGTATTTGAGCTTATAATTATGAGCAACAGATCAAATTTGAACTTCCTGCTTATCGGATAATTATTGTGAGAGTTATTGCCCTTGTAAATAGGAATTATTGTTAAAATATTACTTTTTTAGACTTTTGTTGCAAACTCTTTTACCAAGTGATCTTATTATTGGTATGTGAGCTTATAATGATGAGCTACAGAGCAATCTGATCGGGTAATTATTGTGTGCCCCTTGCAAACATAATTTCAGGATTTTCGGAGTTACTCTGTCCATACTTCTTCCTCCGATTCACATGCCATACTCAAGGAGATTTTGCCTGTATTCTCACAGCTCAAGCCAGTAGGGGACATTGTATTACCCATCAATATTTCAAAATGCTTGTTTGTGTCTATTTGTAGGGGAGTGTCAAAATGGAATACAACTGTTTTGCCTGTCCATTATACTTGATGATTGGGTATTGTACTGGCGTATTACATCCTCTTACTTATCCACTTCGTTATTTTGTTTTCGCCAAATGGTGCTTGTGAAGTTCCCACTGAACTGGAGATCTTGAGGGGAACCGTTGTTTGTTTACAAAGTATTCAAGATCTTAGGTACTTCCGGGCTACTTTCAAAGTTTTGAAGACACATGTCGCATCAAAGTACCCTGCCGTAAATGAGTGATTTACAGTTGCTAATATGCGTGTTAGAATAAAATTCTGAAAGGTAATTTTGAATTTTGGTTACTTTATTTTCCATCTTCTTTATAATAAATATATGATTTTTTTATATAAATTATAATCTCTCATAACTTATTTATCATTTAAATACAACTGTGATGAAATCGATTTATCATCAAACAAACAAGTACTTGATTGTAGCCCTGAAGCCCTTATGTCGCGACATTTTGGTAGACTAAATTTCAAGCCCTTCGGTAACAATAACGTTCATCCGAAATAATCACGTTATTACCAGACAAAGTCAATGATTACTTAATAAATTCGTGAAGCAAATTTTATGGTTTCTAGTTCAATCTTTTTGTACATGAATGTCAATCTACGAAAAGTATACTTTACCTCTTTAAACGAAGTATGCCAATTTGGTGCTAGAATACATTTTTATAAAGACTGACGACTTTAAATTTCTTAGCATGCTCTTTAAGCGTACACGATATTCCGTGTTTCATATAAATTAATCGTTACTGCACAAGTTGACCGTCTGATGTTACTTGTCATAGGTGTATACTTTCATATCTACTTGTAGTTTAATCCGGCTAACCAATGCGATAGGTGTCGGATATTCTTACCTTTACTAGGTGCATGATATCGGATATCACTTTTGGTTTTATTGAATTTTACTTTGTTTTTTTTTTTTTTTTTTGGGGGGGGGGGGGGTTGTTTTGTTTTGTTTTGTTTTTTTGGCTTTGTTTGTTTGGTTTTGTTTGTTTAGGTTCCTCTTCTTGATTCTTAAAGATTTCCGTTTTGCCCCTTCGGTTGCAATAAAAATCTAAAGCGTCCGACATAATGGGTCCAATATTTATATGTCTAGTTATGGAATATTTGCTTGACAGATTTGAAACTTCCATCTTGTCCTTGAAAGGTTAATATTGATGAAATTTATGATGAATCATCTTACCCTATGACCTCTAACCACATTTCACACTTCAATAGAGAATATAAAATCTTACTTAAAGCTAAATACGTACCATAGAAAGAGCTTGCAAACAGCCATGACAAGTTTTATAAAATCCAGAAATTTAACTTCTCATATATTTCAGAATTTAAAAAAGATAAGAGATATCAGATTTCTTCACAGTTTATTATATAGCTACTAAAGACAGTTTTTTTTCATTTATAGTCGTTACTAGCGGAAAAAGACTTTTCCAGTGTCGGTGTGATGGTTCATTTTCTGCAAAACAAATCAACAATGATGTTTTTACTACCTGTTCGGAAATGTTACCGTTTGTACATTTCAGTTCCAAGGTTAATTGTTGCCTCACAAATATAATTATTACCCCGTAATATCTAGAATGTGTATATGCGGATGTAAATAATAATACATTACAGAAATGTTGCACTTGTCGCTCATATTTTTTTTATAGATAACATATCTCGATAAAGTAAAATATTTGGTTAGGGCTTATATCTTTATAAATTATAAAGATTTATAATCAATGTTTGTAGCTGTTCTCTCAAATACGTACTCCACCCTCTGACGATGTGAAAAATAGCCATTTTATGTTTATAGTACCTTTAAATGTCCTGGAAACACATCTCAATTTTGATTCATTTGAAACTTAAACAGTTCTGATATTAGCGAAAATAGACAACAAACTAACGAGAGTGATTTTCTCTAATGTAGAACAACAAAATAAATAATTTGTTCAGATATGTGCGTCGCTATTTTTACTCTACTTACCGGTGAAACTGTTTTGACATGCAAACATGGCTTTGGAATATCAAATACGCTCATATTTGCAATTCCTGGTGTTATTCCAAAGTAGTTGATATATGTGACTGAGTCCGTAGTCTTCTGATAAGCAGTGAGAGGAATACATCCAGTCTTTTGGACTGATATATCTACTGTTCTATCTTCATATATGTCATTGTAAAATTCGATCATGATTTTATGCTGTCCAGCACCAATATATGACGAAAACGCCGCTTTAGTCCCAGCTTTAAGAAAGTACATGATTACATGTAGATTTTGCAAGTAACATCTCACTTAAAGACAACATTTAAGTTCTCAGTCATCCTGTAGCTGACACAACACTTTGAATTCTTAGAATTCACACAGTGACTACAACTACATGTTATGTGTTTTTTCTTGTATTTCTCATTTGTTACCTCTTTATTTTTATTGTAATATTTATTTTCTTTGGCCCTGTTCCTTGTTTTATTTTGGATTTTAATTGTTTTAATTTCAACATCGAGCTTTGTCGTTAATCATTCATGTTAGGATGTTTTGCGAATTCAATGACTACATTTGTAATTACCATGGTGTTTGAATTTTTATTGTATGGGTGAAATATAGGACTTCCTCATCTCCCAAGAAATGATGTTGAGAGAAACCAGCATCACCGAAGATCGGATCAGGGAAATCTTATTTTAAAAAAATACATTGGCACGCTTTGCTCAGGAAGAAAACCAGTCTACGAAACAATCTGTATATCTCTTACGTCGATTTTTGGACTCTGAAAAGCCGATTTAAACGACGTCAAACTGTTTCAATTTCAAAACTATATTCGTTATATTTATAAAAAATGTTGCCGAGAAAGATATGTGACCTGCATGACAAGCCAGATGTCGGACTTCAATTCTGTTCCGGAGACTGCTAAAAGATCATTAATAAGGTTTTCCTATGTAGTAAATTGCAAAACTCAATTTCCAAACCATCAACAAACTGCACATGTATGAAGAAGTCTTCAAATCATGCCAGTAATATCCTTTTCAAATAAAAAACCTTGTGATAACTTAGTTCCGCATATGCGTGAATCATATACATGTGAAACAATGTATCCGATACTTTAAGGTACTATATTATGTAGAGCACAAATTGCCATTTATGGAAATATACTTATATTATCCCATCATCAACATGTATTTGATTGTATATTTTTTATAAATGGTAACACAGTCTCTAAATATTAAAGGTTTTTTCTTTTATTCAACCAAACGTACGTAAACTAATAAATTCAAGTGACTTTATTATTACATTTATCACTTACGTTTTGTACAGGTAGCTGGAAATGTACTTGTATTGCTTACAACACAATGACCATCAACGACTGCATACTGTTTCCCCTAAAATAATTAACTTTTCGTAACAAGTTTTTCGGTTGAAAAGTTATCTGTATTTTTTTAAATGTTAATATTTCTTTAAAATCAAATTTGAATTATTCATGCTCACCCATATTTATTTAATAGAGTTAGTCTTAGATTCTAATATGACGTACCGCTTTCGGTATAGAAACACAACTGCTGTAATCTTTTGTTAGATTTTCACAAGATATTGCATAATTTCAAACATACATCCTTCGCTGTCATACAAAAATGTGTTCAAAATACAACAGCAACGCAACTATGGCCGTATCGTGGGGATGTCGACATATTTAACAATTATGGAAGTCGGGAGAGTCAGTGCCTGGCGATGGACTAGAAGGCCGATATAAAAAAGGTCGTGTATTAATCTGTTTATCACACATTTTAACATTGCAAAGAAATATTTCGGTATTATGTTCTTACTCCTAGAAGGCGCGTGCGTGGCGGAGAAGCTGCAAATACCAATTTATGAATGGAGGAGGCAATCCTTAGTTTGCAAACATTTTCTAATTTTGTAACTGTAATTATACAGGTAATTTACCAACCGTTGAATAGTCTTGTAATATGATCTCATCATGGGACTTGCCATCTACATTAATACCACCTGCAAGAAATATTTTCTTTCCTCTGGCATCGAATGATACGTTTAATAGTGCCTGAAACATTTGATACAAATATGAAACACACTATCCATTATATAATATTAAAAATCTGTTTTGATATTGGCAATAAAAACTGTTGCGAAACAGCTGGTACATGTATAGTTAATAAACAAATGACATAGTCGGCGTCTGACCTTTTGGCATTGGTTTAAAAATATAAACAAACTTGTTTAGCTCGATAATATTGTTTGGCGATACAATTTGTCGAGTTACTCATCGGTTATGTCAAGTTGGTACTTTTAAACTTTAAGATGAAGAACAGTTCTTTTTCTAAAACGTTTGTTCGATAAATTTAGAGATTTTATGTATCCAACATATCAAATCTTTCATAGGAATATTGAAAAAAATCATGAAAAATTATTCTCAACGAAAATGAATTAAAATAAAAAAACTAATCTCAGTTATACTGCGTACAATTAAACAGTAAATAGTTATTAGAAAGATTATCTTAGGATAGCTTTGATTTACATTCTAAGATATATTCTGGGATTATCCTAAGATGGTCCTAAAATTTGTCCTAAGACATACATTATCTTATGACACATCTTAAGATAGTTTCAAAAACCTAGCCTCAGTATCATATTAATATAGAATTAACATGGTAGCCTCCTTATAATGACATGTAATCTTCAAACTAATATAAAGGATAAATGCACGGCAGAAAACCATTCGCTCATCTGATTAACGTCTTGAACTTGCAATGAGGCCATATGTATTTTTTTATTTTTAACCAATTAACCATTCAGAACAAACTAAGAAAACATATTTTTGGTAATAAACCTTCTAAATGATAAATTTCATTTGATTTAATTCACCAAAACGAACCTCAACTGCACTTGGTTTACCGTCCTTGATTTGACCCATTCCGATTCCCTGTTGACCTTGCCATTGATCCGGAATACAACAAGAAAATACTACTGGCACTAGAACAAAGAGTGAAATCTTTACTAGAAACTGCTTTTCCATTGTTAAAGTGGAATAACCACAAAAGGCCTTTTGATTCTATATATATAGTATTCTTCTATCTCTAATGGAATTAGAACATGTGTTATCTGGCAAATCACCTTGTTACAAACATTGCGAAATACCGTTCAGTATTTAGAATGTGATACTGGCCAACAGTGTGACCAAGAAATATTTATACGACTTTTGCTAAATCTTTAAATAGCTATTTATTGTTCAATGAGCTAATTCCAACGTGTGCTATCTTCACAAATATATTACAAAATATTTGTTGAATATTTGTAATCTGAAGTCTTTGATATGTACATACGTCATTTCACAATGTTGAGTCAGACCCATTATTAAAAATGTGGGGAATATAGCAAAGTTTGGTAAATCTCATTTTGTTAAGCCAGCCAAAGATCTATCTTACTGTTGCTTTACTGTAGTGTTTTTATTGTCTAATGTACGGGTTCCACGTATGTACTCCTACTGTTGTTGCGGTAGGGACTGCAACCATATGTAAAATGTAAATGTCTAAAAATATTTTTATTTCTAAAAAAAAAGCTTTTATTATAATGACACTGAAAGGGCAAGGGCAAATTTTTTTAACATTCGTTATTCAATCAGTGGGTTACCCTCTACATAGCGTCATGCATGAACCCCATGCTGACCGTCAGGCAAATCAAAAAGTTAATATTGGCGCATATGTTACCATTGACAGTAAAACAGGACTCTGGTGCACTTAGTTTAATGGCCAGTATGAATAAAACCTCGCATGAATAATATAATTATGCTTAAAACGATACAAGGCCATATTGAAAATATCAGTAAATATTAATAATGTTAAAAATTCCAGTTACTATAGCATTCTATTTTATATAAAGCGTCATAATTTGAAATATAGAAGTCTTTCGTATACATTAAATGGTACAACCAACCTACAATACAATGCAACTGGCAACATTCGAAATGCAAGCACATATAATAACTCTTTTCTATAGTGGTGTTTGATTCGCACTGTCATTATATATTCCTTATTACGGACATGGTTCAAGATGAAACCAGACAAAATTTTAAGATATAACACTTATTATATTCCGAAGATCCAATCTAGGAATGGATAATTTTGAAAATTTCTATAAAAGATTGCCATCAAGGTAAATTTCAAATTTACCTATATGGTCCAAGTTTTCGAAGGTACCTTAGCACTGAGAACCAATGATACTGTTTACATTCTGCTGGTTAAAGAAGTGATAATATGCCTTCTCTAAGGAACTACTGTCACAGCAATTCTAGGCCATATAACAACACATCATTGGTCAATCAGTTTTATTGTCGTGAGTCTG
This sequence comes from Mytilisepta virgata, assembly GCA_028015205.1. Taxonomy (NCBI): domain Eukaryota; kingdom Metazoa; phylum Mollusca; class Bivalvia; order Mytilida; family Mytilidae; genus Mytilisepta; species Mytilisepta virgata. The sequence goes on along the minus strand of CM051520.1, from coordinate 15,621,295 downwards.
AAACTGAAAACAAAAAGATCCAACAAACCCTGTGGCGTCCAGGCCCAGAATCAGAAAGGAAAGGTTGGGATTTAGAGGGAAGTTATTACAGGTAAAATGTACCCAAAGACAACATGCAAGTGAATACAAGCGTCATAGGTCCGCTCGATTATGTGTCAATGTCCAGTTATATAAACGCAATATAAATACATATGAACTATGATAATGTGGATGAATCGAATGAATGAATGCATCAATGAAAAAATCAATAAATTTACCCGGAGACACACTCCCCAGCCATATAAAAAAAAATCCTTGAATTATACTCAGTATATAGTAATATTAAAATTTATCCCTATTGTTGAATAAATAGCCTGTGTATGTGGCAATGCCTCGCTACACAAACACATTATTAACAATCAAGATAAGTCTATACAATTTCATTGTGAAACAAAGTCCAAATTTTCTCTAAAGATCATGCTTAGTACATTACAAAATATCGGTATCTTATAGGCATACGGCGTTCTCTCCTTGGTCTACCAGCATGTACTGACTCACAATCACTGTCGCGAAAAGACTTATCTATATGTTCTTGAGTACGTTCGCAATTACTTTCTGGCGACTCTCAGCCAACTCATGAATTGATTTAGACTCCGAATTATTGCCTAAAACGTCTCTATTGCTAGATAATGAATTTCTGTTACTCAGCTAGACCAGCTCTGAACGATTCGCCAGAATGAATGGGGGTTTCAACAGAAGACACAGAACCAGTATCAGTTCCTGAAGAAACTGTTGGATAAAATTCGGAGCAAACAGATTTAATGGTCTGTATACCTTTTTATCGGATATTACATGAATAATATCATCATCGCTATCTGAATCTGAATTGTCACTAACAGATTTGATTCGAGATTCTCTTCCAGTCGCTGTTTTTGGCATGCACTCATCCTTTCTATCATTCTTTTCACCCTCTTTATTCGAACACAACTCGTTTGTAGATGTTTTCCTCACTGCGTGCTCACGCCTAACTTTTTGGCTCCTCTTTTCCTCTGCCTTAAACTTTTCAATAGGTAATGACGTAATCAGCAAGATCATATTCCTGTGTAAAGTTTTAACGCGTTCGACCATACTCTGATCGTAAAACATACACTGGAATATTGCGATCTGGTTTTGAAACCACAATATAAGGATCTTTACCCCACTTATTTTGAATCTTGTGACGACCTTTAAAACCTACATTCTATCACTTGCTTCCAATACCGACTGTCTTACTCTCAAATCATACCTTTGTTATGTCGTTTAGTTGCATTTTCAGCAGCTTTAGCAGCGGTTTTATAAGCAAACTGTAGTTTCTTTTCAAGATCTGAGACATAAGACCCATTAGGATTAGAATCATTACAATTAGCTAAAACGCATCAATAGCAATACGTGGATGCCTCCCAAACATTCAATTGAAGGGACTAAAACCAATAATCTTATGTCGCGTTGCATTATACGCATGCACTTAGGGTGATAAATAACTCTTCCAGTTTGCCTTTTTCTCTTCATCAAGCGTACCTATTAAGCAATGTTTGATTGAACCTTTCGCATTGACCGTTGCCCTGGGGATGGTATGGCGTGGTGCGTGATTTTTTTATGCCTGCTATCTTACACAATTCCGCAATGACATTGGATCCAAAGTTTCGACCCTGATCGCTATGTAACCTGGCAGGGAATGAATAATGTTGTATGACATTTTCCCAAAGACACCTTGCCGTAGTATGCGCAGTCTGGTTTTTCATCGGGATTGCTTGTGCGTACCTTGTGAAATGATCGGTTAGAACGAGAATATATTCATAGCCACCTTTAGATTTTTCTAGCGGGAGATAATCAACAAAAATCAATTCAAGGGGTTGTGTGGTTGTAATACCAACCATTTCTGCCGATACCTTACTCTTTGACTTGCGCAAAATACAATTTTCACACGTACTTACCTTATTTTCTACGTCTTTATCTACCCCAGGCCAAAAATATCTGGACTTAACAACGTGCGATCACGGCCCTCATGACCTGAGTAACTGTGTAAGGCTCTAAGAGCTATATCTCGAAAGACCACTGGCAAAACTAATTGAAAAGTTACCTCATTGTAGATGTTGACCTTTTGTACAAAATACCATTTTTGAGTATTAATTTTTCCCAATCTCGTAAATATCGACGGACTTCGTACGATTCGCGACTTACCTGTCTCTTTTGTCAACTTCCTACCTGACTTAACAAGTTCAATTACTCTTGCGATAGCCGTATCTAAACCTTGTTCACTTTTCCAATCCACTTCGCCGAATTCACTCAGAACTTTACTTTCATCATTCAAATCCAACATCTCAGTAGATTCTGTGGGTAAAATACTCTCAATTAACGGATTCTCAGGCGAAACTACAGACGCATTACACACAGCTTTTACAACATCGTTAAAGGCTTCCCTTTTCTCTTCCTGAATCCTTGACAATGCATCAGCATCTACATTCGACTTACTGGTTCTGTACACCAGATGAAAATTGTAATTTGATAGACCTATGTCCTGTAGCATCCACTTTTGCCTTCTCAAAAACGTAGAACAGCGGGTTGTTATCTGTTCTTACCAAGAATTTACTACCATACAGGTACTCGTGAAATTTGTCAGTCACTGCCCATTTAAGCGCTAAGAATTCTCTTATGAGCAGGATAGTTCTTCTCTGATCCCCTTAGTGTTCTCCTCGTATACGCTATCACTCTGTCCTTACCGTTCTGTTTCTGGTACAGCACCGCTCCTAAGCCTCCTAAGCCTTCGCCACTCGCGTCTATGTTTAAAATAAATGGCAGAGAAATTTCTGCATAAGTCAAGACCGGAGGATTCGTAAGTTTATCTATTATAGTCTGTTGAGTTTCTCCCCAACACCATGGTATGGTTTTTACCAACCTACTTTTAGCTCCCCTCTTCTTTTTACATGTCGGATGTCCCACCAACAAATCGTTAAGGGGCTTCACTATTTTGACGTAATTTTTAACAAATTTTCTAGAATATGAAGCTAAACCAAGAAATTTTCTAAGATCCTTTATACCCTTTATTTTTGGCCAATTGCGCACAGAAGAAGTTTGTCTGGATCTGTAACCATTTGTTCAACCTTGGTAAGTTTTCATGTATGTATAATCTAAATCATCAACTAGATAATTTCAGTTCCATCTTGTAGAAAACAAAGATAAATCACAGGGCAGTATAATTTATTAATCTTTTCTGATATATTCTTTTCTGTTATGAACAAAATATAACAATATGACGTATTCTTAAAAATACTATGATGGCAAAATATTGTGCTGGCACATCCAAATTACAATAGACACATCCAGAATATTATAACACTAAATCTTGACAAAACTATGGTTGAAAAATGCTAATCTGGTCCCTTATTTGTGGAAAAACATGTTCTAGGCCCAGGTGATGGGGAATAGCTGCTAGCTGTTTTTACTTTTATTTTTTATATAATATTCTGGAGGTCTCCCTGGAAAGGACTATTTATTGAAACCATTTGCTGAGGACAGGATTTCATTATTATGAAATATTTATGTACCTTTACTGGTTACTGTTCTGTTAACTGTAAATAAGTAATACTGTCTTTGCGAAAATTCAATTCTGGAGATTTGCTCTGTTACTAGTTTTGTATGTACTCTTGGCAGCTATTCGCCATTTCTGACAGTTGCCCTCATTTATATCGGAAAATTACGGATCACATGACGCCGATTAACCAATCGCAGTAATCGTTATAAAAATAGCTCGAGGAGCAGTGCAAGGATTTGGGATAAACTTTCGTGTTTACTGAACTAATTATTACATGTCAGCTTGCCAGCTTCTTGCCAATTATTAGCCATGGCTATATAGAAATTAGGTAAATAGGTATGAAGATATGAAAATATTAAAAACGTAACCAGGCAGTGGCGGTATAATACAAAAATGGCCAATAAAATTATTAGCGTTGCCATGCTTTGAAAATAGACACTACATATTTTTACATGCCCTTATAATTATAGCAGACGACTTTTGTCCGAAACGATAAAACTTTGTAGACGACGTTTGTTTACATTTTGAAACTTGGAAAAACGTGAAATATGTGCCTTCTTCTTGATTGATTGTATGTTTGTTTAGTTGGGGTTTTACGCCGTTTTCAGCACATATGGCTATTTTGCGGTGGCCAGTTTTTATTGGTGGAATAAGCCGGAGTACCCAAAGAGAACAACCGACCTTCGGTAGGAAAATTGGCAATCCCTGTCAATAAAGATCGGAGTCGAACACACCCCGCCACAGGTGAGATTCGAACTCACAACCTCAGCGTTGACAGACTAGTGATCATTAGTAGTCATGGCGAACTACCTAGACCACTCGGCCACCGAGCGCCCATCCCCCCTCTTTTTGAATAAAGTGATCAATTATCATTATAAAATATAAATTCAATATAAAATACGTTAAGCACACGAAATTTAGTATCATTATTTTCAAGTTCGCTGGGGTAGATGAGATGTAAATTAAAGGATTTTATTTCCACAGAAGATTGGTGCTTAGAATGCTTATAGAATCTCTTTTAATCCCTCAGTTTTAAATGTTAAACGTTGAAATTAAATCATTAGCTAGAGATGACCCAAATCAGTTGAACTATAACAAGACAGCACAGAAACTAAACCACTAGCAATGTGAACTCCCATTAAAAATCGGGAGTTAAATCAGGGAAGGGTAATCATGTCCTGCTCCGTTAACGGTACCCTTCACATTGCCAGTGAAGTGTCGTCTGGTAAAATGTCAAGTCCGTTGAGGTGTCAATTTCAGAAGGACGTGAAATCTAACTGAAGATATATAGTTTCATACGCGAGATCGAAAATTCGTATCGGCCAATCAATTCGTGATGACGACAGTAAAACTTTTGGAGTAATGAAAATAGCAGAGACTGAACATAAACCTGTCTTAGAAGTTTATATGGCAGCAATCTTACCCTGCCGAGAAAGTAGTATATAAATCACATGGGCGACTGTAGCGAATCAACTGTGAAATGTACACCCCATAGTCTTGAGACCTTGGTATGTTACTGCTGAGAAAGGGGAAGTTCACAATCAAAAAACTAAAATCATCTCGTTTATCATAAAGTTTTGATTTCAATAGCCCATTATCATCTATGTACAAATACAAATCTAGATATGAAGGAGAAGTTGGTGTGTCTTTGGTCTCGTTAATTTCACGTTCACTGTGATAGATGAGATACATGTATAGATAATCTTAAAGTAAGGATTACTAAGTGACAAACAGTGTAAACTGAAATTAAAGGACTGCGATAGTTTCTTTTCTTTCCATTTCAGTAGCTCCTTTAAAAAGTTAGCTTCAGCTGAAAACAAGAAAAGGTCAGCCAAAAGAGTTAACTCGAACGGAACCAATCCGACATGTTTCCATGTTTTGTCATTCTTCTACACTTCCATAACATACATAATATAGATATGACCAGCGTACTACAAAAGAACGTGTTTTTTTTTTAACTTGAATTAAAGTATTTCGGTTTACTTTTGAATATTGTTCCAAAATAGATAACGTTATATTTTTGTATGAAAGAAACTATTCTATATTAAAATTCCTTGTCTTAAGACATACCCTCTTGATGTATACTGGGATATATAATCTTTGTCCCATATTCAATAGTCAGATATTGTGAATACCAGAATTCAGAAGCTGTTGATGTAATTAGATTGTATACGTTTTCTCTTAATAATAGTTTTCTCCCTCCGAATTCGTTTGTTATTATATGCAGTTTACTATCTTCATAAAAGCCGATCGGACAGTTTGTAGATATCCATAAAATGTGCTCTGACATCCTACATAGAATCAATAAAAAGTCATTTAACGCCAGAGAAATCTCAGACGATTAGTAATTAACCATCCTCTTTGGGGAGGGATATCTTTAATTCTGAAAAGGAGTTGTGAAAAGTTGCCAAGTAATATTATGTTAACAGCGTTTAGAGCAGTTTACTACTTTATTGAAAATAAATTCTACTTTCTCCATATATAAATATAATCTAACGGACAAATATTTTATGCTGCGGCAATACCTGAAAAAGAAACAATGCAAATTAATTTTCATAATGCTTATCATTTACCTAATCATACATTTGCAATTCAAATTTTGTGTTTTTTTTATTATTATAGTTGAGCTTATTCCCAACCAAATATATTATGCAATCATTCTATAAAGAAATTAAATCAATAAACCTAATGAAAAACTGAAAAAAGCTTAGATCACATTTTTAAACTGACAATTTTTGAAATTTGAACCGAGTGGGCCTCAGTTTAAAAATCAATATTCTAAATCCTTATTGTGCAACTACATATAGTGTAGTAAAATTCTATATATAAATATTTCAAAATGGAAAACCTTATTGCACATCTACACATAGTGAAGAACAATATTATAAACAAATAATATCACTGAAACAAAAAATGAATGCGTATTTCCAGATACAAGGCAAACCGAATAAGGAGTTTAGGTCACAAGCTTAAAATTTCCAATTTTCGAAATTCGATCCCTGTGGACCACAATTTTTGAAAATCAAAATTCTAAAACCTTTTTGCGCATCTACATACAGTGCCATTAATGTATAGAAATTAAATGCATGAAATGAAAAATGAATGAGGAGTTTAGGTCACATGTTTAAGTTTCCAATTTTCTAAATTCGACTCCTATGGGCCCCAATAGTTGAAAATCAAAATTCTTAAACCTTATCGCTCATCTACATACAGTTTGTGACAATACTGTATAGAAATTAAATGCATGAAATTAAAAATGAACGGGGAGTTCTTGAGACAAGGTTATCTAACGGACGGACAGATGACAAATGTCCCCGAACTTCATTCGAAGTGCGGGGATAATCAAATCAAATCAAATTTATTGTCATTAAACTTTTAAACAATGTTTGTGACATTTACATATATATATACATTCAACATATACAGATCAATACGTGCCCATACTCAACATATACAAACATTAATTTGTAACATATAAAAAAAAACAAGCAAATATTTCAGAGTCCCCTGTCCTCAGTGCTTTTGACTGTTTTATAAAGGATCCTAATTTATTTACTTGGGATGGCGTAGAAGGACTTAAAATTGTACAACTTTTTCTTCTGAAGACATACTATCAAAATTATCATTTTCCTTTTTAATATATTTCAAATATAGTGTCCTTAGTGCGTGATTTTGTCTACAATTTAAAAGAAAATGTTTTTCATCTTCTAATACCTTACATAATTTACACAATCTCTGGTCTCTAGGTATTTTTAAATGTCTCCCTTTTTCGACCAAGAGATTGTGATCTCTAATTCTCATTTTTGTTATTAACACTCGATGTTCAGAGTTCAATGAAAGAAGATAGTTTTGAGAATTTTCTTTTTTATATAAGTTCTTATATAAAAGCAATTTACTTGATTCATCAAATGATGAATTCTCCTGAAATCAGTTTATCATAATAAGTTTTAAGTTTTTCTTTTATATCTTTCTTATAAATAATTATTTTATCATTTTTCTCACAATATAGACTCTCTATGTTTATATCTGTTTCTTTTATCAAATCCATTATAAAAGAGTACCAAGTATAAATTCCCTTGGAATCTAATCTTTGCAAAGCATAAATGATTCTTTGAGAAGAGGATTTACTTCCTCTACTTTTAATCTGATAAAATATAAAATTGATTGTATCTTTATATTATATTCTATTGGCAATCTTTTTAGCTCTTGCCTAGTGGCTATATTAGAAGCACTTTTATTGACTCCTAATATATTTTTACAGAATGCCAGATGTGTATTTTCCACTGGATTTTTATCAATAAAATCGAATGGATTTACATTTCGTCCAGATCTTTCAGCTCTCATTTTAACTCTGTAATATGAGATATACGTGTCCATATAGGTTATTTCTGAATTATTGATCATTATAGGTTTCACCAATAAGTCAAAGAGATTGCAAGAAATATTTGTTGGTATATTATTCATATAGTTTATGTATCTCTTCATAGCATACAGTGCTTTCTTTGACTTTTTAACCAGCTCTAAAGAACTATGTGATAAATTTCCATTTTGTTGGATTGATATTCCAAGGAAAGTATACATAGAAACATTTTCTATTTCCTTGTTTTTATAAGTTACAAAACTTGGTTCTGGTTTTGAATTTTTTTGTTTAAATATAATCGATTTTGTTTTTGAAATATAAACCCCTAGTTGCCATTTATCACAATATTTAGATCAATTATTTAAACTATTTTGAAGACCCTCTTTGCTGTCTGACAAGATGAGCAAGTCATCAGCAAATAGCAAACTTCCTACCTGGTTATCTATAAGTCTCAAAGGAAATGAGTCCTTATCATTAAAATTTTTTACTATAGCATTAATAAATATATTGAACAAGGTAGGCTCAAAGAATCCCCTTGTTTAACTCCTCTACAGATTGGAAAGAAATTGGAATGTTTATCTTTATATTTTAATGAAGATGTAGTATTATCATATTGTTCTTTAATTATATTATAAAATTTTTTACCTACTCCTATTTTACTTAATTTATATAAAAGGGCTTCTCTCCAAACGGAGTCGAAAGCCTTTCTTAAGTCTATGAAACATGCATATATTTTGCCTTTATTTTTATGAATATATTTATTAATGAGTGATTTTAAAACAAAGATGCTATCAGCCGTTCTATGGTTCTCTCGAAATCCAAATTGAGAATTACTTAAATGATTGTCCAGCAATTTAGTCAGTATATTATTTAGAATAGCATTTAAAATCTTAGCAAGATTATTTATTAAAGAAACTCCTCTTTTATTAAACTGTTAAGCAAACATATACCCCGATGTTCTAAATAAACTACATGTACATATTTAAATCTCATAAGAACTTATATATTAATCTCTCAGTTTATACAGTCGGCACATGATTAGTAAAATTAGGCAAATTTAATCCGAAACAATACCATCTACGAAATTTCCAAAAATCATGGTATACGCACCTGTGACGGATCATGGGAGCTCAATCAGAGAGCTGCCTAGCGCGTTCCCAGGTGACGGATGGGAGATACCCTCTCTTTTTGGGGCCATAATACGGAAAGCCCGACCGCGGACTATAGTGGATAACGTGTTTGGAGAATTCCACGCTCCCCGCACGTTAAATTTGTCGAAAAAGAGTAGTCTGATGGCTGCTACAAAAGCCTAATTCATCCTACCCTAACCAACCATCATCCTTCTACGGTGGCAGTCAAAATTGATTCCCCTTTGTATCCCGTTCCACCCTATTTGAATTGTTGAACTGGTTCTCGTCTTGAAGAGGCATGAAATATTTGCCACTGGACGTTAAGCAAACAACAGCAAAGGCAAGAAATCTATTGTTTTCGTTTAGGTTTCCGATCTTATTTGATAAGAGAAGACAATTTAATGTTTTATTTAATTGTTTGTTATATCTGTTATATGACAGGTTACTTTGTCTTAGGTTCTACAGAACACCATATGCAATTTATTGCTATTCATTGCATCATTTTAAGGAAATCATTTGATAGATATCGGCTAAAGAATAGTGAAGCAGTAAAGTGAAAATAAGGTAACCCAGAGACAATTACAAAAAAAAATATTCACTAATTGATACTTACTGGAGAAATTTTTTTGACACCCATACAAGGTTTTGGAATATTAAAAACTGATGCTTTCTTAATCCCAGGTGTAATGCCATACCAGTTAACGTATTCTACTGAAGATGTGGATCTGACATATTCAAATATAGGAATACAACCGTTTTTCTCCATACCATACGATAAAAGTCCTCCATCGGAGGTCTGTTGAGTGTATATGTCCACCATTAAAGTTGTTCCAGCCCCCATATACGTGGAGAACGGCTTAACCCCAGCTTCAAATTAGAAGGTAATACTGGATATTATTTGCCATAGTTTAAATAATTTCAAGACAAAAAATATGTGTAGACGTTTCAGTCTTTTAAATCCAATTACAGATCTGCTCCTTAATTTTCATGTATTAAAGAATATTTAAAGAATCATTTTTTGTTGAATTTCATCATTTGCAATCCTTTCTATTGTATTTTGCGAATTTGAATCAAACTAATTAAAAATTTTGGCACCCCTGATTTATTAAATTTGTATCCATAAAGCAAGTTAATGGAGGTAACAGCCCCATGATTTTACTTACATGGTGAACATGTGTCTGGAAATGCACCTATAGTATTCACGTAGCATTTTTCTTTTAAAACAACATACATTTTCCCCTGAAAAAGAAAAACTGTATAAATGTGTATGATAATAACTGTACAAATGTATATTATAATCAAAATAAAATATATATCAAATAAATAGACTACATACCCTAATAATTTGGAATTAGACTGGTTGTCTTTCTATTACATATTTTCTATGCATTTCAAGTTTCTTTTGGATTCTGGTGACTTTTGTAGATTTTACTTACACCAGTATTGGAGACACTATTCAGTATTTCTTATATAACTTACTCGTTATTGAAGACCATATGACACCCTTAGCTATTATCAATCTTTTGTCATGTTGAGTCTAATGTGATGTGACGACACTGACGTATATCGCATATCCGTTCAGTTTCACATTTGTTTGTATCACAAGAAGTTATTGTGTTTCTTTCCTGGTGGTATAGATTGGTTTGTTTTTAACTGCTCTTTATCAAAATAAAATGTCAATTACCGTATTATAATCCTGTAAAATTGTATGCAAACCTCCATCACTTCCATCCATATTTATATCTCCAGCAAGAAATACCTTCTTTGCCTTAGCATCAAATGACATATTCATGAAAGCCTGAAATAAAGAAAAAAATAAAAATGCTAAAATACAAATGTTGATGTTCTTTGTCGCTTTATGACAAATGGTGGTTCGTAAAATGTTCAAAGGTGAAAATTAAATATTAACAACAAAAACAAGACATTTATTAATATATGATTACATTGACCTTGAATAGTCAAAATTTTATATTTAAAATTACAGTTTCCAGTACAAAACTGTTACCAGGGAAACCCGGTCAAATTAGATTTACAAACCTCGACTACGCTCGGCTTTCCATTCTGCACTAGTCCGATCGATATTCCCTCTTGTCCCTCCCATTGATCAGGCATACAACAAGAGAACACAACTGGCACCAAGAAGGCAAGACCGACCTGTACTATCAATTGTTTATTCATGATTCTAATATTAAACCAGAACCAGAGTCGGTCGTATTATATAGCATGTTCTTATCAGTCTTCAAAGTCAGTCTGATTTATCTATATCTCAAAGGTAGTATTATGTATAATTCCAGAACAGTTACATAATTCTAAGAACATTAAGGACATAGCTTAGTTAGCTAAATGTTAGTCTGAAATTGATTCATGACTTTATTTCCATATAATTTAATGCACAGTGATATTCGGTTGTGTCAAAGTACTGGAAATTTTTTTCTTATCCATTAATTCATTTCATCCGAATCGGAAGTCAAGCTTTCGTGTAAATCAACGTATAAGTCACACATATAATTTTTTAACAATTGTCCTTAATGAAGCGTAAATGTTCTATTTGAAAAGATGCCAGAAAATATTTGAAACGAAACTATTCTTATCGGGTAAAGCAGTCAGAAAATGTTCTAGAAGAGAGTACTTTGGAAAAGTAAAGCGTTCTATAGAGTCCTTTGGTCAGGTTCAGCTGTTGGAAAATGTTCTAGAGAGATTCCTCTGGTCAGGTAAAAGTGTCAGAAAATGTTTTAGAACATAATGTTCTGGTCATGTAAAGCTGTTAGAAAATATTCTAGAAGAGAATGTTCATTTCAGGTAAAACTGGTAGAAAAGTTACAAGAAAACAATCAAATAGTCATGCAAAACTAGTTGAAAATATTCCATGGAAAATCATATGGTCAGGTAAAACTGGCAGAAACTATTCTAAAGAGAATCCTCTGATCAGGCAAAACTGGGAGAAAGCGGTGTACTAGAAAGAATCGTCTGTTCAGGCAATACTGGTAGAAAATGTTCTGGAGAGAATACCCTGATCAGGCAAAACTGGTAGAAAATGTTCTGGAGAGAATACCCTGATCAGGCAAAACTGGTAGAAAATGTTCTGGAGAGAATACACTGATCATGCTGATCAGGCAAAACTGGTAGAAAATGTTCTAGACAGGATTATCTAGCCAAGGAAATCTTGTAAAAAAGTATTATATAAGAGCTGATCGCAACATATATTCTTTATTTGTTTTTCATTTCTTACAATTTGCGACCATGCCCTCTTGAAAATTACTTGAATCTACATTGTTCAAAAAAGTTTAGCGGAATTTGTTTCACCCCATCCTGGCTATGTCCGTGTTTACTCTCTTCAACTATTCAAAACATTACTACGATCACTAACTACAGCGGTAACCTTAACTTTTTGGGTAGAAAAGTCTCCGGTCAGCTGGCAACAATTGAAGAAAATATTGTAGATTACAATCCTGTAGTCAGGTAAAGGTCAGAAAAATAGGTCATGAGAACTTTTACGTAACCGTACAATCTCATTTTCACACACACGTGTTGCTTTATTTCGTAATACAGCAAATTGAAGTACATTCATGAGTACAAGTTATTTCACCTTGAACAACTGATTATCAATGTTAGAATTCAAAAGAAAACTAAAGTTTCATTGCATGCCATGAACAATATACAAGTTTCAAAAATGCTTTGAGTAAAACTGTATACACAATCAACTAAAACAATTACCTCACGGTTTCCTACTAAAACGTTTCAGAATGGAATGGTGTGATCAGCTCTTTGCCTGTGATAAATTCAATGAAAATTGATTGGAACTTAATATTACCACGAACAATACTGAATTTTTATACTGACTTTAAACATTTTATGGAGATGAAACTGTCTTTAAAAAAGAAAAAGAAAACAAAATTGATTCTAACAGACTTTTGTTCAAATTTAAGCATAACCTCGATGCGGATTGCATTTTTCAGACCTAAGTGAAGCCTCAATTTCAGATTCCTATGCAGGTTCTTCTCTTGTAGCTAAAACCATTTCAATAAAGATATAGCCATATGTCCAAGGTGAAGAAATACTAAAGGAAATAAACAAATCAACAAAAAGTACCAACAGCTTCAGAAAACCCTTTCCGGACGCGATAGCATAGAAGTGAAGTGGAAATACAACTTGTGGAAACGATTAGTTGATTGTTTTATGCACAAATTTGCAGTCTTATTCATAAATTAAAATAATTAACAGCCAACATGTAAATATTTCTGAAAAAAAACTGACAAGGAAGGTTTCGTGCTCTAATTAAGGTGGGACGATACCAAATCGACTATCAAAATATTTTGAAAGCATTTCAAAGTTCCTGTCGGTAGAGCTTGATAACCGTCATCGAAATATAAAATAAAACATGGGGGTCACTGTTCATTTTTTATTGGTTTCTCTACTTTGAAAATCCGGAAGATGACGGAAAATTAACAAAGTTATATAGTAAAATTTATATTTATGCTTGTAACGTTACACTAGTATTGACTTATCTAGAATCTAGATTTTTTTTTCTGACAAAAAACTATCATAAGAATCCTGAGGGAACGGCAAATCTTTCCATGTATAAAAAAATAGGGGTAACTGTTCATATAAGCGAGATATAAAGACGTGAAATTGTTGAAATAGGAGAAAAATACACTAAAAAAATTCATGCGTTTGTTTGTTTTGTTTTTTGTTTTTAGTTTTGGTGTTTGTTTTTTTTTTCATATCGGAAATGGAATGGTACTATTCATTTATAACTTTTCATTTCAATAACCTTGAGTTTCCCGTCTATTAATTATTTCTATATTTTCTTTAGCTAGTGCATCAAAATTTGTTCCCTGTCGAATAATCCTTTATGTAAACCGTTACTTTATCGTTTTTTTTTTTTTATTTGTACAATTTGTTTATTTGTTACTACTACTACGGTATAATGATGATAATGAAGCTCATTTCTTTTTCGATTGTTCTATAATGATTCTGTTAGAAATAGATATTTACAACCTTTTAATTTTGAGCGCGAAATTAATCCAGAGAAAAAACTGAAACAAATTTTGAACCCCGAAACAAATGAACACGAGAGATTGCTGGGCTCCTTTTTGAAACAGTCACTTTTACTGAGGACAGGAAACAGCTAGTTTCGTTTGATTCACATGTTCTGTTTATACTGTTTGTTATATTGATTTATTGATTAATGTTTTGTCTTTTTTGATGAATGTATTTACAATGTAGCATTAGTCCTTAATTGGACACAATAGTTGCTTAATAAAATATAACTAATTAAAAAAAGCCCTCCCCACCAGAAATATGCCTATTTTTCCTGATTTTGGGAACTTCCCGTTGCCATGGAAACCAAAGTGAATGCCCCACATACCTAGTAATGCATGATGTGTTAGAGTAGGCTGTTATCTTTCCATTAAATCCTATCAAGAGGTAAAACTAGCTAAAATGGTGTTGTAGGATCGATGAATGTAAGTCCTTGGAGGCCAAAAGTGCAATTTTGGGCATTTTTGCACTGTTTAGGGTTGCTCAAAATTTCTTTAAAAAAATAAAAATATTTTACACACACTGAGGTATTAAATGGCCCTTGCTGTTCCTGTACAGCTCATTAGTAAAATTTTCCAACCCCACAATATTCCATTTGGGGCCCAAAAGGCAGCCACCCCTCCCTCTTAATTCAGTCTTTGTGACAAATAATGACACCAAGGCTATTCTACATGGTACTGTTAATTCATACATGTTAATTCATACATGTGAATTTGGGTCCCAAATGTTATTGCTTCTGTAGCTATAATGATTCTCTTGCAATCAAAACCAAAAAAGTGTATCCATATATATGTGGAGAGGATTAGGGGCATACACGTGGCTGGAAAGGCTGCCTTGAGGCATCGTTCTCCTGGAAAAGGGTTAATACGAAATAAAAGGGTCTGCTCGCAATAGAAGGTACAAATGACATCCCGACTCAAAATCGGGCTTCTGTAAGCTAGTCCTAAACAAAGCTAGATTGTAAAATCTGAGAACAATATATATATACAATCATTTCTGAAATGACATAAACACACCTTACATGTAAGTAACATTTTACACGAAATAATCACACGGAATAATGGATACAGTATAAATTTTGACATTTAATTTACAAATCGTTTATACATATCTTGCAACTTGCTCCAAAATGATTATCACAGAACTGTGTGGGTCTGCTGGTGGATAATAGGTCCTCCAAGGGTGTAATCAGCTATCAGTTGACAGAATTTCGTTACCAACATGAAATGATACTTTAAATTTGTGTTTTAAATTTTTTACTTATAATTAATGCGATAATTATAATGGATCAAAGATCATTTCCTTTCTGCAAATCAGATGCTTCCCCCTTAAATCCAAGTAAATTCTGACATGCAACATGGAATACGAAGACCTTAAGTTAACAGTACACTCTAATTTATTATTGGACAACCAAATGAATAGTTCTGTCTCTTATATTGGAATTAATGTAAAGTTTGAAAACATGTCATTTTTTATTCAGATTGTCATCGTGTTAAATCTTATCAAATAATAATTGAAACTGTAAGAATGACTGAAATCTTATCAAATAATAATTGAAACTGTAAGAATGACTGTATCTGTGTCACACCAGACACCAAGGACACAAAACTGTCATTGGAATAACATTTCAGGGGAAGTAATCCTGAAATGACAGCTTTAAATTAAATTTTCAAAAGAATTAATGACTTAATCGGCACACAACCATTATTGCGAAAATATGAATGTTTTATGAAAATTTAATGGAAAAAATATTTCAATACTAATACCCATAATATATAATTCTTCTCTAGCTAGCCATTATGGCTTATAAATGCTATAGTGGATGTGTAGGCAGAGAAACCGCACTTTTATTCGCTGCTTTTCATCAAAACGTCAATATGAGGCCTTAAAATAATTGACCGTGTTCGAACTGATTGTTTTCTATTGGTGTCGACAAGACGATAAAGAAGTGGACTCGAGTAAGAAATATTTAAAATACTAGTAATCCTGTATCAGTGAACTGATACTTAAGGTCTCCCAAACGCCCCAGCTATCTTTCTTCTCCCGAGGTAAATGAAACTGTGCCTCTTGTGATGCTTTTCATAATCACGTTCATCTTACCCGATATTATAATTGACATTATTAACTGAATTTCAATTTTCCAAAAAGAAAAAGAAAAAAAATCCCCTTGTGGAACTTGTGAAAACTAAGGAGTATCTCCCTCTGTCCTGGTTTTGGGTTTACACTTTGGCATTTTCGAATTTGCTCTTCAACTTTTTGGTTACAATGGACATATAAAATTTGATTCACCATTGTACTTTGCTCAACATACGGTTAAATAAACTATTTTCCTGTTGTTTTATTCAAAACATTTAAAAGGTTGTGGTTTGAAGATTTAAGAGAATTTAAAGAGAAAATATAAATATACACCTATAAAAAAGGCTGTGAAGGTATGCAAAAACAGTCAAAGGTCACAAATTCTTTTGAAAATGTCGAATAAACTGACTGTTTTGAATGCTAGTAAATAAAGTAAAGCACTACATTTAGTTTTGCGCTGAAATATTTCTTTCGGGGAAAGATGAATGCATTTGTAAAAATTCGTTACTGGAGATCAATGAATACGAAAATGAAATCGGATACTAGGTTTGCTGTGTACAATCGCAGGCATTCCACCATTGAACTTAAGTGTTTGTCCTTTTCTGCATGATACAAAGTTATTTCAGGACTTAATATGGCTATTAAATCTTGAATTACAAACCCATTATTACCTATTTTGAGTCTCACATTTTTTTGAACGACAAATAAAAAAATTAAAAAGCGGAGTTCAAGGCATGATGGGATCGAAATTTCTTAGCCTTATTTGTTTCTTTTCCACATCTCTGGACAATCGCGTTCAAGGTAATCATAGATAGAATCAATGAACATCACGTTTTAAAATTTATTCGTAGTAAATTAAATCATAAGGAAAAACTACACTACATCGAAGGGTTCTCTAATTACCTATCGAAAAATTGTAGGCTCCTGCTACCATCTGCAAATGATAGAATTCACCTTCATATTGTCCAAGTGCCATTCATAAATTGTTTTGTTCCTTTTCTTCCCAAATTTCTGATTTTGTTGTATTGTTGAACTTTTTCTCGTCTAGAATCAACATGAAAAGTTTACAACTAGACATTAATTAACACTCGCCCACAGAAAATATATGTCGGGTATAAATTTTAGAATTTCATCAATTTGGGTTCATTTGCTAGTATATATGTACAAAATAAATACTATAAACATGTTATTCATGATAAAGCATGTTCTGTGGCATAAGGTGTTGCGTATTACCCGTTAAGGTTGTCTCATGAACACACACTGCAGCCTTTTAATTTCCATACATTTGTTGTAACTTTCAATCTTATATCTGCTGATGATACTAGTCAAATCGTTTGTCTGCGTGCTCAGGACTCAGTAGATAAATAACAAAACCATGAAAACAGAAGACAGGAGAAATGTCACCAGTGACATACCTATCAATTTACACCATTGAATCCACAGACTCTGGATGAAAACAACATAAACGAGCAGGCATAAAATCAAGAAAGCTTTCTAATATAATATCACTTGTTTCAAATTATTAGATAGTTGATTGGATGCGATACGGCAGGACCCCTATGCATTAAGTAACTTTCCAGGAAGACATTTCTAGAAAGAGAAAAAAAAAGACTAGACGTACACAGAAAACTTAATGTATAAAAAATTTCGATCTCCTTTTCGTAAGCAAGATCAATTCTGAACATTTTTCTTAAATAAATCTATTACTCATCTACATATCTCTGACATTCAAAGGGTGTGGTATTATTTATGGGGAAAGGGGGGGGGTATGCATACTAAATATAAATCTAGGTAATGATATTTGACGTTATTTGATATAATGAATATCGTATGTTACCAAGGTGTGCATATTTCGTCGACTTACAAGTCATGCAGCTGTGTGGTAGGTCTACAACAGCTGTGTGTAAGGTCTACAATGTTGAAAGTCAAAGAAATAACCACAAAACAGGAGAGGAAATTCAAATACCAAAATGTCCAAATGTGTAAAGCCAATTGTATGCACAGCAGAGATAATTCTTAGTTTTTACAAAATTTAATATAGTAATGTTTTACCACATTTAACTAATTGCATGTTGTTTTTTATTAAAAGAAAATATCTTTTAAGAAAATCTTCCATTCGCAATTTTTAGCGAGGTGCAACGACTTTCATGCCCGTTTTTTTTCATTGGTACTTGTAAATTAAAAAGTTTTCTAACATTGTAAATAGAATATTCGTAACAAAATATTCGTGACAAAGTTTCACCACATACATGTATATACCCGAAAGTAAACGTGTGTGTTTTAATCATTTTAAATCTTTTCCCAATCTATTCATTTTCAAACAGTTGGTTGAACACACAATGAAAATATTGACATACACTTAACTATAATACGTAGACATTTTGTGTTTGAACATACACAAATTTCTAAACTTTAATAACTATATTACATGTGTGAGGATTAAAACAAAAACTGGCATGGAACCGAAATATCAAACAATGGTAAGCTAGATTGTAGTCTAAAAATTCGTTGGCTATTTTAAATTTTCAGATGTCTCTTCCTTATAGGAGTAGATGCTCTTATGTCATTCAGGAAAAAAACCTGTATAAGGTACAATTTTATCACTGAACATTATTATTTCAGTTTGCTAAAATATTTCATTTTTTTTTTTTAGCGTTTTAACTTGTAAACAGCACTGACTAAACAAAAAGTTCATTTAACGTAATAAAAAAAACTTTGTATGGTTGTTTTATGTAAACATATCAATGGATAGTGTATATAGTTTTGGAGTACAATGCAGTTACGAAGCTTTGCGCCATGTATGTAAGCCTCAGTCCGTGAAACGGATTTTTCATAACTTTAGGCACCAACCATTTTATAACGGGTGGGGGCGATGGGATTCTTTCTTAAAATTTTATTGTATGTCTATCTTGTTCTGGAAAAAAAATATACATCCTTATATGTCCAATAAAAAGTGATTCAGTCTGAATATCCCACAATTGTTTCTCATTTTATATGTCTTATAAAAACAAAAATCTACTTTGCCTAATGTGTGAAAAAAATAATTTGATTTATATCATACCTGACTACATAGCTGACAGATGCAATCATCTAAGTCATAACAAATACAATTGAATTTACCTGAATGTTTTTTTTATACATGTATGTTTGTTTATACATGTCTTCCAGTGAAACGAAAGCATTTCGCCCATGAAATTTTTAATGTAAAAACAAGATAACTCTTTAATTTAAATATCACATCCATATGTTGCACCAAATATGCACAAATTGTATGCAAAAATATTAAAAATAATGGTTCATAAAATTTAAGACAGGTCTGAGACAGTCATTTCAAATTTTTGAACTTTTTTTGATTTATTTTCTATTGGAAATTCCCCATTTAAAATCACATTTGCGGTAAAAAAAAAAAACAACCATAACTTTACAAACAACTGTGAATTTTTTTGTTTTCTTGGTAGATTTATCCAGGTTAAACAATAGATAATTGTCTTATCTATATTTAGACATTCAAAATACCAAAAGTCTATCCACGAAGTGAGGTTTCGAGGCAGTAGTCTGATCGATCCTGTCATCTTTTTTTATATCACGGTCCGAACTTGAGCTAATGCAGAAGGCTGTTTGATATGTAATACGAACCTCTTAGAACAATCCGCCAGTGTGATCGCTAGCTAAAATCGAATTTTACACTTTGTTATATGATTATTGGAGATGAATTTCATCTTCTGTTTGTTTGTCCAAATTATAGCATAAAAGAAATTCGAAAAGAAACCAAAATATTACATTTAATATCCACAGCAATTTCTCTATAAGAAAAAAAATCACAAATCAAGTGCATGTGTGATCCTGAATATTTGTTTTGAATATATTTTACAGATTGCGTTCATTGTTAGACAGGTCAATTCTCCAAGATATATATTTGCATTTCTATTATCTTCGATATTCATTGCTGCAGTTTACAGACGCGAAACTCTAGTTGCGCGAATATGGAGCGGTGGAAATAGTCACGTTTCACATGTAAATAGGCGATTTCTCAAGTCGGATGACATTGATTATGCAAAAATTGAGAATTTAGTTATGAATAAAACTGCAATGTACAATCAAATGAAGAAAAGCAAGTTATTTGTGAAACCGAAAGCCAAACATGATGCAGAAATGTACGGAGAACGGTACAAGAATCCCATTCCGCCATGGGAACGTATTTATTATAACGAGGAGAGAGAGGATCGTCCATTATTAAATAAAGAAAGATGGGTAAAATCTGTTGACTGTTCAAAAGTGTTTGAAGGAAGTAGAAGTGAAATTCAGAAGACTTTCGAGCTAGAGAATGATTTCCTTGAAGTTTTGAATCCATTTTATTACATTCAAAAAACGGAGAATTGTGAGGATTTCCTGCATACACGTCAATACATAACGAAACATTTGTCGGACGAAGAATCCGATTTTCCTATAGCGTATAGTATGGTGATATATAAGTCTGTCTACCAGTTCGAACGTCTACTTCGATCTATCTACAGACCTCAAAATTATTACTGTGTCCACGCAGATATTAAAATGTCTGATGCTGATTATGATGCTGTATTGGGGATTATTAAATGCTTCAAGAATGTATTTTTATCGTCTATGTCTTTTGACGTTAGGTGGGGAACGTTTACCGTGCTTGCAGCAGATATTGTATGTATGAAGGATTTAATAATATATGATGACTGGAAATATTTTATAAATCTGAGTGGACAAGAGTTTCCCCTGAAAACAAACTTAGAAATTGTAAAAATTTTGAAGTCGTATAATGGAGCAAATGATGTAAATATTAATTTAGATGACGGGTAATTATAAAATTAGCATATTCATTTAAATTCAGATTCAAATTTTATTGATTTCTAAACCTAGGATTGTCATCAACAATAATACAAATAAAAATGAACATTCAATTTGCACATACACAAAAATATTCATGAAAATATTACGGTACCAATAACTTCTATTTCATTTGTGAATAAACAACAAAACGAATAACATGAAAGGTCAACAATGTCATACCAATCAACCAAAGCAACAATGTCATACCAATCAACCATAGCAACCATGACATACCAATGTCATACCAATCAACCAAAGAAACAATGTCATACCAATCAACCATAGCAACCATGACATACCAATGTCATACCAATCAACCAAAGAAACAATGTCATACCAATCAACCAAAGTAACCCAACTGACAGAACTGAGTAGTTTTATTAATTTTGCAATGTATTTTCACTATACGCTGATATTTTCTGACTGAAAGTATTTGCCACAACATATATCAAAGATAGACAGGAATCCAACTCCTTCCTGAATATTTTCTATTCAGTTTTAATAAAATTGATAAAAACAAGTACACATTCTTAAAAATTGACTTTTATCTTTGCATTTGTTTTTGTTTTTGTGCCTTCCTGATCCCATTCTTTGCATTTGGCTTTGAAATGTTTATAATACCTTTGTATTATCTGTTTGTGTAAGTGTTTTCAAGATTTTTCATCATTGTAATTTGTCTTTCCCTTCAGTATTCCTTTGCGTATAATTGTGATTCCTCAGTAGGTCACAAGTAATAAAAGTGTTGTCATCGAAACAATATTATATTATATAAAACGTGGAAATCATCTTGTCTAATAAATCATAGATCTAAAGTCTAAAAATTAGTGCAAATTCTTAAAAAGAAATTTCCGTCCAAATTTTCTTAGCCAAACATGATCAAATAGTACCATTCAGACCTTTGAATTCAAGATCAAATAATAGGCTTTGTTCAGACATCAATAATAACTGGGTATGTAACTGTATTTTAGTATAGACTGGTCGGAACGCTGGAAAAATGCTGGACCTCCACCTGATGATATTATACCATATAAAGGATCTGTCCATGTAGCTGTCAACAGAGACTTTGTCCAGTACGCCACAAGTAACCGAACAGCACTTCGTTTTATTAAATGGACAAAAGGAGCTTATATACCTGATGAAACATACTTTTCAACATTAAACCATAATCCCCAGTTAGGTATTCCCGGATCATACAAAGGTAGGTTTTTGCAAACCCGGTCGTCAGACTTGTCTGACATGATTATTCATTGATTTGTTACAGAAATTACCAGTATTTAGCAAAATTAAAAAAAAAAAATAGAAATACTAAGGGTTCATTCCTTGTATTACACATGGTAGATCTCCTTAGCTGAAATTTGGCTTCCTATTACGGTATTTTTGGTTACGAGTACTTCTTGTTTAAAATAAGTTTGGTTTTTGGTCTTCCATATGTTTCGGTTTTAATGCTGCTGATGAGAGGTAACTCCTTGAAATGCGTCGTATACAGCATAGTATAAATTTACCATATTTAATATTAGTATCTTTGGATTGTTATTTTGCAAACATTGGTTGTTCTTAAATGGACTAAGATGTTGATTTTGTTGTCATCGCACTCTTTTGACCAAAACTTTGGAACGCCATAACCATCAGAACATTGCCAGTAGTAGAAACAAACGAACCTTCAATTCAGATTAGATCAACTTGATATCAAATTGACTTTTTACAGAACTGCAAGATACGGGTGTAAATGATTCAAGAAACAAATCTTTAAATATTCTAATTGTCGAAGAAATTACTACTGAATACATTATACACTCGAGGATTTACTGTATCCCGACCACTCTGTGGTATTTCCAAATATTGAATTTTTTACGTAAAATTAGCTTTTCTGGTTTGATATCACATATGTACAGACATTTGTACAGCATACATATCGAATACTCATATGTAGAAATATAATTTTTTTTTATTGTGAACAAAAGTCCCAATTAGAATCTAACCTATTCTCTACATCGTATTGGCTCTATATTTTAAACCTAAACTCTGCTTAAGGTACATAATTAGTTGCAATATATCTATAAATTTCATCGATATTTGTATCATAAAGTTTTATTTTTAGTTCATTTCGATATAATAATCAATGTTTGAATACATTATAGGCATTCTTGAAAACAATTTAATCCTTGAAATGCAAAACTGCCGGATTTTCATTGTAAGATATCAAGTATGTTTAGAATATATTAGTTTGTGTCAAAGTGATCATCAGACTTTGTAGGCTGTGTTAGGGTTTTCATCGGATTTACGGAATTTGTTAGAGGAATCATCAGACGTGTAGGTTGTATTAGTCAGAGTATTCATCAAACTTACAAACTGTATTGATCAAAGTAATCATTAGACTTACAGGCTGTGTTCGATTAATAATCAGACTTGCAGGGTTATCATGAGAATTACAGACTGTTACTTAGAATAATCATGAGACTTACAGGTCTATTAGTCATAGTAATCATCAGACTAGCATACTGTGTCATCATCAGACTGTGTTCAAATAACAATCAGGCTTACAGACTATGTTAGTAAGAGTAATCATCAGACTTACAGATTGTGTTATGTAATCATCAGACTTGCAGACTATGTTAGGAAATCATCAGACTTGCAGACTATGTTAGTCAGAGCAGTAATCAGACTTGCAGATTGAGTTGGTCAGAGTAATCGTCAGATTTGCAGGCTTAGGTAGTCAAAGTAATCATCAGACGTACAGACTGTTTTAATGTTATCATCAGACTTGCAAATATTTAGTCAGAATTATCGTCAGACTTCTAGGCTGTTTCAGTAATAGTTTTTATGTGGGCAATTAATCCGAGAAATAAAACATCGCAATGCTTTAAAATGTAAAAAGAAGAGAAAAAAAACGTTTTTAAGTCCGGACACATAAATTTTCTAATTGCTTGTATCATGATGTATACCCATTTTTGACTTGTTTTTTTTAAATCATACTTGATGTACAAGTAATGTTTTTTGTATATGAACTCATATACTATTTTACATCTTTTTTAGGCATGATAAAATATAAAATCAAATATACCCAAGGAGATATGGCGAGATTTAAAAAGTGGAATGCTACTAAAGACTTTCCTTGCGCCGGCATGAAAATCCATGGAATATGTATTATAAGTGTTGAGGACTTACATTCGCTTGCCAAAAGACCGGAAATGTTCGTAAACAAGGTATTCTGGGATTATGATCACTACGCTTTAGACTGTCTGGAAGAACTAATCCATAACAGAACTGTTGATGGTTACTATGGAAACACAAAATTTAATACAACTGTTTATTCTAATTTGTATTTCGTTCGACATGCAGTGAAATAATAAAAAAATTCTGGAAGGAAACGATAGCTTTTAGTTTCCATCTATCAAATACGCCAATAAACAGGCAATGGTATATGTATTTGCGCGTTAGTTTTAATAATTTGCATTTTTTAGATTTTTATAATGAATTGATTTGTCCTTTCATCGCTCTTGAATTGGAAAAAAATATTCCATGACACAGTTTGGATAATTTATTTCACCAGCGAGTCTGTCGACGAAATTATGCTTGGACAAATTAATAATTCCATATGAATTAGAATCGAAATAAATTTATCGGAAAAGATGAAGAACAACTAAGAAGGCGATATTCACTTCCATACAGTTTGTAGTCTTGCAATATGGCATTCATTTGGTTAATTTCTCGTGTCCATCAACCATGCACTCGTCTTTCATAATTAAACCCCCGTCATAAAATGGCCAAGGTACAACACCCCCTCACCCCCCCCCCCCCCCCCCATATTATTATAATATTGAGAATATATATGATGGATCCATTTTTTCCGGTAACGATATTAGCGCCCTCGTGCAGAATATTGTGGAAATATTTAATTCTTGATTTGTAACTTGAAGTTTTTCTTGAGAAACGGAACTTTTCATTGGATGTACATTGACACATTTTCCAAAAACGCTACTCAAACCAAGAATTTACATTTCACAGATAGAGAGTTTTAATATTTCGATATTTCGATTCAATTGACCTGGCGCTACTGGACATAATATGCTTGTTGTAAGACGGTACCCTGATTTTCATCGGAGCTCATATCGCTAGTGTTTTTAAGTTTTTATGTTGATTTGTTCTGATTATTTTATTTCTGTATGTTTTGTAATTTCTTTATTTTTCATTTCTAGTATTTTTCCATCACCAATGTGCCTTGTCTTTGGAATTTGATCATACGGCGTCTCTATTCTTTCGCTGATATTTAAGAGTAATGGCTTTATTCTGGATTTTCCGTGATGAATCTACTTACTTTCCTTTAAAATATCTTTAATATCCTTTGACATATCGTAAAATGTCATTTCTTAGCAGTCTTCTTTGACATTTCATTTCTTCTTTTTGTACATTGAATATGTCGCTGGTTGTCAATTGATGTAAAATAATAAAAAAAAATCTAATTGGTCATCTGATTATAAACTTCTACAGAAGGTTTCTATTAATCTGAACGGACAGTAACCTTGTCAAAGGTTTCCTGCTTTAAAGTAAATACTGTTGAGACGTTTGTACTCTCGATAGTAACAAAACAAAGGAGGTTTGTTGGTTAGATCTGTTTGATAGGAGGTTTGTTACGGGAGTTTTGTTAGGTACGAAGTTTGTTAGGTAGGAGGCTTGTTGGGTATTAGGTTTGTTGGTAGGAGACTTGTTAGGTAGGAAATTTGTTGGGTAGGAGGTTTGTTGGGTGGGAGGTTTGTTGTGACTTTTAGATGAATTACAGCAAACAGTGTTCCTTCGTTCAGCCTTTTATTATACAGTATAATGTAATTATCTAGGGTTTAGAAAAAAATTCACCATATCTCTTCCGTATTTATATCCCATATTAAAGGTTTTTAAATACCAGGCAATCTAACATTTATCTTGATGAGCCCTGTGATTTTTTTCGAGCAAATTATGACAGTATTTGTAAGATTTCTTTGTGTGTGTGTGTATATATATCAAAATAAACAAATAAAGTTTGAATTATCGGGGCCGATATCAAGGTCTCGGGCTTATAAAAGGGCAATGTGAAAAAACTATGTATTAATCTATAAATACATTTCGCAACGCGACAGCATTGATGATCGATCTCAGTGATCCGAAAATTTTGCTAAATACCGAAGTCCAAGGAAAAGACAGCCAGGAGAATGGAACACTCAAACAAACGCCACAAGGATACATGTATAAGTAAAAGAATAAAAAAACGTACATGTGAATTAAACAAACCAAGAACAAGACAGCACATAAACTAAAGCTCTAGCAATGTGAACTCCCACTATAAACCAGGAAAGACATCAGGTGCTCAGGAAGGGTAAGCATGTCCTGCTCCGTTAAGGGAGCAACCATTTGATTTTATGGGGGGGGGGGCTAGATTTGAAATAAAAACTTTTGGAGTGATGAAATTAACAGAGACTGAACATAACCCTGTCTTAGAAGTTTGTGTGACAGTAATCTCGTCCTGCCGAGAAAGTCGCCGTATAAATCACGTACGCGACAGTAACGAATCAAATGTGAAATGTACACCCCATTGGTTGAAGACCTTGCCGGTTATGTTACTGCCAATAAAGGGGAAGTTCACAATCAGAAAATGAAAACCACCACGTTTATCATAAAGTTTTGATTTCAATCCCCTATTATTATCTATATACTGGTACAAATCTATATATGTAGCAGAAGTTGGTGTGTCTGTGTTTTTAATTTTAAGTCCACTGGTATAGATGAGATGTAGGTAATCCTTAAAGTAAGGATTGTTAAGTGATAAAACATCACCTATATAGCGGAAACTGAAATTAATGGACTGGACTAGTTTCTTTCTTTCCGAGCCAGTAGCCCCTGTAAAAATTTAGCTTCATATCAAATCAAGAACAGGTCGGCCAAAAGCGGCGCACAGTTTTTCCCCATCGGGATGCCGATCGTCTGTAGAAAAATCTGTCCTCCAAACTCAACAAAGATGTTGTCGATGGGAAATTCCAGCATGTTAACAACATTAGTCTCAGAGTACTTTTTGTTAGAATCAGTGTGTTTTTTGACAAAATAAGTCTTGTCCTTACCTAATACCAGATAGGCATATCTTTGTAAACCTTGATTAGTACAGAAACATTGGTTAATTAACTCACGAAAAACAGATTTAAATTGATCATGTGGGAGAGTTAAATACAGTGTAGAAAAATCAAAAGTTTTATGCTTCAATAGGTAAGGTCACTAGAAGAGAGATATTCCTGTAAGTCTTTAGAATACACATCTGATTCAAACCACTAGTTGAGTAGGCCTTATCACAGTAGCTCATGAGACCGCCATTAATTGCTGTAAGTAAAGTAGTAAGGAGTTTTGAAAGGGGTTCAGTAGTGCATTTAACAGAGCCTGCTATGTACCTTTGTTTTTATGGATACTTATGAATTTTGGATATGTTAAAATTGTCATCATTTACAGCAATACCAAATGAAGATATAGAACAGAAATATGATTATTTTAATACCTTCCATTGGTATCGTAGTGTGCGTGTAAGTGGGGTTGCCAAGTGAATTGTCAATACCAATCTCCTTAATCATACAGTCAATGCAGTGTCTTTTGCACACAAAAAAAGGATGTTTTTGTTCTTTGTCAGCTTTTACAATGACATAATTGTCATGAAGGTTAAAAACGCTGTCAGATTTAGAACTCATGGACGTTCTAATGTGTCGAATGCGAGTAAGAATTAATGACTTTATAGACCTGATCCAATTCGAAAGTGTTTGGACGTCTTCCTTCTCCCTCTTCGTCCATTATCTGGCATAGTCCACAACTGATTCCATCAGTATTTTGATGTTGTGTTAATAGTTGATAGGGTCCTACTATATTTTGGGACCTTTTGTAAGAAGTATTTCAATTTATTTTTGTTATTATTGGTCGCCAGTAATAACATGACCAGCAGGACTATTCTAAGTGAATGGAGGACAGGAGCTTGAGCAATCAGGTGGTTTGGATTTAAAGTCATCAATTTTGAGGTCGAGCAATACCCTTTTTGGTTGAAAAAAAAGGACAAATATACCTAAGGAGCAATCAAAAAAACGTAATCCATTGGACAGACAAACCCGGGAAGACAAATAAACAACCGCAAGCACAACAAATAAACACAGAAAACTAAAAAACAATGAACAAAACGAACTCCTATAAAAACCAAGAGTGCACCTAGGTGCTCCGGAAGGGTAAGCAGTTCTTGTTCTGTATACGGCACCCGTGGTGAAGTTCAACAAAGTCAATCCGGTGGAAGTCACAAATCGGTGGAGGCACATGAAAGGTTACGACAGTGGGAACAGGTCCAACATCATATTAGATATTTGAACACTGTAATGGTCAATCAATTCATGATGACGACCGTAAAATTTCTTAAGTGATGACATCAACTTATCCCTGATAAAACCCTGGTTAAGAAGCTTTTGTGACAGCAGTAATCCTCTTTGTCGAAAGTCAGGGTAACTCACGCATGCCCTTGAAAATCGGATAAGCTGAGAAACGTAGACGCCATATGCAGGCGATGCTGGTATATTGCTACTCAAGAAGGGAAAATTAACAATAGGAAAGTTGAAGTCATCACGTTTGTCATAAAGCTTTGTCGTCAAACGTCCCTGATAGTCTATTTCAAGAAACAAATCCAAATATGAAGCGGACTTTGGTGTATCTGTAGTATCCATAATTTCAAGCTCACTGGGGTAGATAAGATATAGAAAGTCTTGGAATTTGTCGTTATTTAACGACAACACATCATCTATATAACGAAAAGTGAAATTAAAGGATTGGGCTAGTTTCTTTTTGTTTTCACGTAGTAACCCTTAAAATGAAGTCCGCTTCATATGAGTACAGAAACAGATCGGCGAGGAGAGGAGCACAGTTGGTTCCCATTGGAATGCCGATTGTTTGTTGAAAAAATAGACCGCTAAATTCAAAAAATATGTTGTCTATGAGAAAATCTAACATGTTTGTAATTTCATCTTCAGAATACTTTTTGTCAGAATCAGAGTGGTTCTTCACGAAATAAGACTTTTCTCTACGTAGTACAAGAAATTTATGCCTGCGTGTCCCATTTTTCTTGAAAAAACATTGATGAACTAGTTGCTTGCAATTGGTTTGGTATAGGTATGAGCTTGGTCTTCAAAATAAGGTGGAACTTCCGATTTTACCTTTTTGTTGTGCAAGATATTGTCAATGTTGATGGCATTTAGGCCTTTGTTAGCAAAATTAATTATTTTATTTTATTACATTGAGTGTGGTGAAATACCGAGATTTCTGAGTGAAATCAAATCCGATAATTCACCAAGTTATTTCACTCTAGGAAGTGACGTAACAATAGCCGTCGCCAACGGACGTTGCTATACAATTGTCGACGCGTAGTCATATAAAAACATAATCCTTTGTATTTCTCGTTAATATTTCTGAATACAAAGAATATTTCAATGTAATAAACAGAATAACTAATCTCGGAATTCGAATACCAAAGATCTACAACTCGTGACCGAAAAACATAATTCACTCGTACGCTAGGTGTACTCGTGAATTAATGTGTTGTTCAGCAATTCGTTGTAGATTGTTACGTATTCGCATTTCAACATTAGTTATACTATAATTATTTAATTAATAATTTGAATTATTGTTTTAATTCAAACTTTATTTGTCTTATTTAGACGTTTATTTTTTAGTTTGCATTGTACCGTTAATTTAATACAACGAGTCAGTTCGAATGTTGGTTATTACTTTAGACGTATATAAAAATATTACATAACATCAGTGTTAATCTTCAACTCCATAGATCTGATGTTACAATGAGATGCGAGCACTTTCGTTGCGTGGATGATTGGATTTTGTCAAGACTTTAAGCATGATATCCTTTCATACGCATTTTCTGGATGATTAAAACTTAGGAAAATTGTAAAAACGCCATATGAGTGAAATTTAGTCCGGGATTGCTCTGACGCACAACTATCTGTTTTAGATTGGCTTAGGCCATTTCTCAATGTCTAATTAATTGTCACTTTTGTAAATATTTCAATAATTATGTTTAAAATTATTTTCATCAACTTGCTATTCCAGCCTTCGACGAAGCAAATTAAGATAAATTAACTATCTATATCTATAAGTTATGTTTAATAACTAGGAGCCAATACTTTAAATTATCAACTATTTGGAAGATAGGAATTGTTACAGAAGCAAGTCGTATAAAGTTGTTGCGCTGTTCGACCTCACAGGAATTTAGGTACGCCTATGTCAGAAACTTTTTTCTTTGGCCAGGAAAACATTTTAAAAATGAAAACATTCGATTTCAGAAAAATTATTCATTTTTAGCTCAACTGACCTAATGGTCCGTCGTCCGTTAACTTTTACAAAAATCTTCTCTGAAACTACTGGGTCGAATTGAACTAAACTTGGTCACAGGCATCATTAGGGTATCTAGTTTGAACAAATATGTCCGATGACCCCGTCTACCAACCAACATGGTCGACATGGTTAAAAATAGAACATAGGGGTAAACTGCAGTTTTTGTCTTATCCATACTTGGCAGTATTGGTCCTTAGGGGGTTCCCTTTTAGGATTATGTCCGATGACCCGGACGGTTAACCAAGATGGCTGCAACAGCCGAACTTAGTTTAAAGTAGGACCCCAAGGGAAAATTTATTTAAAATCTTCTTGTCTGAAACCACTTGACCAATTAGAACAAGACTTGGCAGCAATGGTCCTTAGATGGTACTCTTTCAGAAATATGTCCATTTTCGTGGACTGTGAACCAGGATGGCTGCCACAGTCGAACTTAGTTCCCCTATGGGAAATTCACTCAAAAATCTTTTCGTCTGAAACTACTCAATCATTTGAAACTAAAGTTGGCAGCTTTAGTCCTTAGATGGTTCTCTTTCAGAAGTGTGTCCGATCACCCGGATTGTCAACCAAGATGGCCGCCACAGCCGAACTTGGTTTCATATAGGACCCTATGGGACAATTCATTTAAAAATCTTGTCTGAAACCGCTTAGCCAACCGCTTGGAACAAGACTTAGCTTAGCAGTAATGGTCCTTAGATGGTTCTCTTTTAGAAATGTGTCCTTTGACGTGGACTGTCAACATAGATGGATGCCACAGCCGAACTTAGTTTAACATAGAACCCTATAGAAAAACCAGCCAAATTGACTGCAAGACTTAAATTTTTAGTCCTGTTCAATGTGAAAGTTAAATCCTGGTGAGCTATACAGGCTCTTGAGAGCCTCTTGTTATAAAATTTATACGAGAAACAAGAAAGAAGATAACAAACCAAACCAATACTCGTCCTGTGAAAGCTGGTTGTCCGAATGTATAGTTTCTAGCTATTGACATAAAAAACAATAACAAAAATAAAAAAAAGATTCAGTTGCTATTTGAATTAAACAATACATATTTAGCTCATATTAATTCAAGCTCTTTAAATGAGCTTACGTATAGTCTGCAAATCAGACGACAACATAAAAATAGAATAAATGCTTCTGGTCAGTTGACTTTAAGCACAGAGAGACAAGACGACCGATATCCAAAAAAGGTGACATATCGAAACTTTGAAGAATAAATGTTGGTGCTGATTGTGTCATTAAAAGACAATTCTTCAAATAAAGTTACGGAACATGTTCGATATCCTTTTTGCGAAAACTGACAGTTAGCTATAACATCTGCATTTTTAAGAACATGTAGCTGCACATTAGTAATTTCCGACTTAACGAATGCACTTATCAAGTACACTCCGGGTATTTCACAGGTAAATACTCCCTCTGATTTTACTTTTGATAAATTGTCCACACCAACAGCCGTTATAATGTCAGAAAATATAATCGGTGTTGTTGATAACTTTCCTCCAGCAGTGTCAGCGCATGCCGTTATTATAACTGCAATAAAAGAAACCAGGTTACCATTGGTGATATTATGTTTTTTATCAAGGTGGTCAATTGTCAAAAAGAAGTTAGCTATATCTTGGCAGAATTAAATTTCAGAAACATTATGCTATTTTCATTTTACCGGATACAAAAGCATGGAAAAAATAACTAAAGGCAAAAAGCTTAGAAAAACACACACACACATACGTGCGTCCTAAAATATAGGACCTCGTTGTTTACTTTCCTACCCAATTTTAATTTTTTATTCCTTTAAATAGTTTTTCTATTTACTCTTTTTTTCCTGTTATTTTTACTACCAAGCTGCGGCCTTTCAGACAATGTACATATTAGCAATGTATATTGACTAGAAAATGTGAAGTCTTTTGCTATAGGACTAAAACACAGAAATTCATTTGATTTTTTCCCTATTGTATAGAGTTTGTTGTCGATAAAATATTAGATGTGCATTTTCCGGCTTTTCTTCCAGTTATAGAGGGATTGTTTTTTTTAGATGGAAAACCATGATAATACCCCTAGCCCTCAACTTTCGTTTTGCGGGTAAACTTTTTCGGGCTTCCTGCTATTAACCGCGTTTCCCAATGGAAGATACGGTTTGAATTGCTTGATTGATTTATTGATTGATATGATTATTGATTAACATCCGGTAGCAATCAGTATATGTTTGTCTAGGCCCAGCTGTTCAAAAGCATAAAATTTGGAAATGAAAAGTAAAGTTAACTTTGAAATGACTGGGGTCCAGGAAGATAAAAAATGTCGCAGTTAATACGAATATGACCCTATGTTTTACTAGACCGACCTTTAACGTGCTAGATAAAGAGGTAACAATCCTCAGCCCCACCTCCTAGAATCATTATTCTGAATCCGAGTCAACTAGTCTGCTCTTAAATGTCGCATGTTTAGCAAATACCAGTTTTAACGTCTTTGGTTTGCACGCAACTAGTGCACTCGCAGGGGGAAAGCTCCCACACGGTGGCATGTAGGCTGTTTCAAAGAGCGCTGAATTTAATTTTCAGTTTGCTTACTCTTTTCTTTTCATTATATTGCCTTGATCTTGTTGACTAAATACCTGGCGGACTTTCAATTTTTATAAACAGTAATAAACACATGAAAAAGAAAAGTTCATTTTCTTTGTATATTCCAATATTACATGGGGATGCTTCTCACGTCCATCGACTACAATTAGAATTGCTATTTTCTCATTAAAATTGTCTTGTTATCCTTTCAGATCAAACGTTCTTAGAGCTGTTCCTTTGTTCATGCAATAGAGTTTGGAATAGAGAATGGAAACAGGAATATGTCAAAGAGACAACAACCCAACCGAAGATCAGAAAACAGCTCAAGGCTACCAATGGGTCTCCAACGCAGCGAGAAAATCCCGTACCCAGAGCTTGCCCCTAAACAATAATGCATACCAGTTCAGCGAAATGGACGGCACATTAAACTCCGAAACATACAAATGAACAAAATTCAAAAAACGCACAAGACTTACAAAGGCTAGAGGTTCCTGACTTGGGCTGGGTTAAACGTGTTTTGTGAGATCTCAACCCTCCCCCTACACCACTAGCCAATGTGGAAAACACAAACACATAGCGATACGCACAGTAAAACTCAGTTCAAAAGATGTCCGATTTCGATGTTAGAAAAGGTAACAGAAGAAACTAAGCGAAATGACAACGATCAATATATATTAACAAAGGACTACTAGCAGTTACTGACATGCCAGCTCCAGACCCCAATTAAACTGATCGAAAGATTATGTCTTTATCATATAGAAAATCAGCCACAATCCCTCCCGTTAGGGATTAGTATCATGCCATCATAAATTATATGAAAAGAACATAATCCGTATCATGCCAACAACTGATTCTAGAATAAATGTGTTTAATTACGATGCAAAGACCCTATGAGTGAATCGATATTAATTTTTAAAAAATGCCATCTTCAGTATCGTAATTATATCCTTTGTGGATAAGTCTGTTTAAAGGTTTGGTTAGCTTTTCTGGTGAACGACATTTTTTTTTGTATATAGAATATTACCATAACAGATGGGATGTTTGCAAATTGATTTATATTTACGAATGATGTCCTTGT
The DNA here is from genome assembly GCA_028015205.1 of Mytilisepta virgata. Lineage (NCBI taxonomy): Eukaryota > Metazoa > Mollusca > Bivalvia > Mytilida > Mytilidae > Mytilisepta > Mytilisepta virgata. The sequence goes on along the minus strand of CM051520.1, from coordinate 15,587,274 downwards.
ACTGATGACAAAATTTAGTAAAAGTTTTGACAAGTTTGTGATATCGAAATGCCTGGTGTAATAATTTTTCAGTAATACAGAGATTTCTTTCGTTAAAATCAAAATTAATACGTTGTTACATACACTAGCGAATCGAACAAGTTGATATATATAAACTCCATACGATGGTGTCAAGAAAACGTCACCATCTAAAAACGGATAATTAACAATAGGAAATGAAAAATCATCTCTCTTATCTTTGATTTTAGTATTAAGCTTCCAATTAAAGATAAACATATCAAGGTCTAGGGGAGAGCAGTGTTCATTGTTAGTAGTAGCTTTATTTAAAGTAAGTTCCACAGGATAAATCTTTTTGATGTACATACAGAAGTCGTCATTATTGACAGCCAAAATATCATCCAAATATCTAAAAGTGTTATTAAATTTTGGGTCCTTGTTGATTTTAGACATAAATTGTGATTCGTAACAATACAGAAACTGGTCTGCAATAAGTGGTGCACAGTTAGTCCCCATTAAAATCCCGATAACTTATCGATATGCAGAATCTCCATAGCGAACAAAAATGTTATCTAGAAAAAAGTTCAGTTATCATATCATATCCAATTGACATAGTTCTTTCGTTTGTCGTTACTAAAAAAATAACCTAAAAGAGTTTGAACAAATATATTCTCGTTTTGACTTTTTAAATTCCCATTTAATTAGGTATGTGATTTTTTTTCTTAATGAGATTATGAGGCAAAGTGGTATATAGGGTAGAAAAATCAAAACTTTGAACAGATTCGAAATCACCAATATGAGCATGAAATTTATCAAGTACTTCCAACGAATCTTTGATACTCCAAAAGTAAATAATACCACCATTTTCGTATACCTTGTTTGAAAAATTTATCACCAGGTTATTGATTGTACCAAGTGTACTAGTAAGTAGAATAGACAATTTAGCAGTGGACCTTATTTATGTATATGCATTATTTATCTATTTGATAATAGACTGAAGATAATGTTTAAGGAGCCAAAATCAGGAAAAGGGGGAAATTAGTAGGTCAACCAGTAAATTATGTTTGTCATGAAAGCAATTTAATCACGAACAGCCTACCTGGCTTGTCCTCTCGTCCTTTTGAAAGATTTCCTTTGAAGCTACTGTATTGATGATCAAATTTCTGTTCAATTTCGGTGGTTTTTGTATTTACGATTTCTTCCAGTTTGTCGGTAACAGATTTTTCAATATCAAATTTAGTCGCCTCCATCTTTTCGTTAAAAGCATGTTGAATTCCTTTGTCGATTTCTTGTTGTATATAAACTTTTAGTTCTGTGACATCTAAATCGGCCTTCAGTGTAGCTTTCAATCCATCGATTAAAGGCATAGAAATCGTTTTCTCATGCGTCTGACATTCCAATCCGGAACAAGAATTATTATCTTCAAATTCTGAAGCATTTATAGAAACAAAACAATATAGGAATACTGTTATAAAATACATGTTACCTCAATGTATGCAGGAAAAACGTCTACCGGATTCTGAAGAGTCTCTATCTTGAAGCATGTTATAAAATTATATATTAAATTGGATTTATTATACAAAGATATTCTACTTCAGACAAAGAACAGAGCCATATTTTGATGATGTCAGGTAGATAATACAAGCACAAAAATGTTGCACTTCTTTTCATCCAATCAGATACTGCAATATTGACAGAAGGTATAGATTTCAGCTTGTAAATGTTTTGATTATTTCTAAAATAAACTCAAAGTAGATCTTACCTGGATTTTGGCTTGCCATCAAGTTTACGTGCATGTATATTTTATATGTACAACCATGTCTCTAAAGATTTCCGAACATCATGTGCATAATTCAATATATATATATATATATATATATATCTTATTTCATTGTCTTTATATTTACAGGTGTCTACTGTATCACAGGGATTGTTATCTTGTACTACAAGACCAAACAAACAGTTGTATTCTGGGAAAATATTCAATGTGAAATTATCAAGTTTTTACAGTTGTATCAGAACCTATCTCTCCTTATTTAGACAAAAGAAAACTCTAAATTTCGAAAATCCATTCAGTTCACTTTTATAAAATTTACAAACGTGGTAAAAAATTGATAAAGGTACTTGTTCCAATGAATATTACATAGCAATTGAAAAGCATAAAGTGACAAATATATGTTGGTAGTATTTTATTGAAATTTAGCAAGTAGTGTTGGTTGTAGGGTTTCCATGGATGTTCTCCCTTCAATGCTGATTGTATAACTACAGCGTAGCTTTAGAATAGTAATGGCCGTCCATGGAAATCTGACTTATCATTTTCTGCGACGTATACTCCAATTACTTTCCCATCATTCCCATAATTCCGTAGTATTTCGAAATAAGCATCGTTCGTGTTTGATACTATTGTAGTAAAAAATATATAACGACCGCCAACTTCACAAGTGAATTCCGCAGAATGGTAGAAAGATCTCTTATCCCATATCTAGTTCTTACGTTTAGAAATTTTATTATTGTGTTGCTGGGGACACTCTCGTAATCTAAACAAGCTGTAAAACCGCCTAAAAACGAGAAAAAAACTTTCACATGTCGCGTCGTTTTTAACACCATACGTGGTACAGTACAATGGTGATTAGTGGTTATCATTGTTGAATTTTTGACACCTTATGTCATGCTTGACTTCTGGTTGAAGCTTGTTCTTGTTGACTATTACTCCAAGATCCCTAGATTTATATATTAGTAACCAATGAACACTCTTGTTAAATCCAATCAAGTGTCGTCTCATTGAATATCTGTAAATTTTCATATTAGTTTCAGCAACAGGATATTTTAAAATGGAAACTTTTAATGTCTTACTCATTATATCCGAGGCAAGTTTTACTTCTCTTCTTATTATTATCCTGATTGATGATTTAAAAAAAAAGAAAGAAAAATATTCGTCACTGAAATTTGGTGGCTTCCTGGTCGATGCCAGGTTTCCAAAGAATACTGACTGATTTTTGAGTAACTTGTTGGGCCTCAATCTTTAGACGGACTGTCATATTCTGACAAACCTGAAATTTGGTGGCTTCCTGATCGATGCCAGGTTTCCAAACAATACTGACTGATTTTTTAGTAACTTGTTGGGCCTCAATCTTTAGACGGACTGTCATATTCTGACAAACCTTTATCTTTGTAGAAATGAACACATTGATACATAATATTTTGTTAAGCTAAAAAGACCGATAAACGTTAACCTGAATCGTTATCCATCTTCATAACTTATTTAACTTCCCATCATTTTTTTATCAACAAAAAATAGTATTACTAAGAGCAATGATTTTTAAAATAGTAGTATACTATAATGTATACTAGTTCAGCAAAATGAATAGCACACTAAACTCCGAAATATAAAAATGAACCAAAATTAAAAAAACTCACAAGACTAACAAAGGCTAGAAGTTCCTGACTTGGGACTGGTACAACTAAAATATTAAATCCTGAACCCAAATATATATGGTTGGTAGGGACTTTTTTATCTATTGCTTTGGACATTTTCAATGGCCTTGACTCTTGACTTTCCATTACGATTTAAATTGTAGGATCCTGAAGCCAAATATATGTGGTTGCTAGGGACTTTTCCGTCAGTTGCTATGAATTTTTCAATGATCTTCACCCTTGAGCCTCCATAATGACTTAAGCCAAATATATCTGGTTGCTAGGGACTTTTCAATCGGTTGCTACGGCCTTGACTCTTATCATTTCTTTATGACTTTTACAGGTAAATAATATGGTCCTTAAACCAAATATATATGGTTGCTATGAACTTTTTCAATGACCTTGACCCTTCATCCTCCATTTTGCTTGTACAGCTACCATTTGATTTATTTCAAGTTATGCTCTAAACATCGGATACAATACATTTTTGCTGTTTACAGTTTGTCATTATCTACAATGATAGTCATGTTAATAACATAAAACTGCAAAATTTCCTTAAAATTAACAATTCAGGGGCAATAACCCGAAAGTGGGTTGACCGATTCGTCTGAAAATTTCATGGCAGTTAGATCTTGAACTCATAAACATTTTTACTTCGTCAGTTTTGTTCCAAATGCTTTAGTATTTGAGATTTAAGCCTAGAAGATTTTTAAAATAGTTTACGACGGACACTAAGTGATGGCTTAAGTTCACATATAGCCCTTTGGGATGTTTGTTTGTTTAGTTGTGGTTTTAAGCCGTTTTTAGCACATTCTACTTTGCGGCGGTCAGTTTTTATTGGTGGAGGAAGCAGGAGTACCCGGAGAGAACCACCGACCTTCAGTAGGAAATTTGACAATCCTTGTAAATTAAGATCGGAGTCGAACACACCCTGCCACGGATGAATTCGATCCTACAACCTCATTGTTGACAGGCTAGTGATAAAAAAGGGGACAATTTTTAAATTTTTCTATCAAACTAAATGGCCAGATGGAACCAAACTTGGCAGCAATGCTCCTTAGACGGGGCCCAAGTACTACTGTGGTGGCCATCTTAGTTGACAGTTCAGGTCATTAAACACAATCCTGAAAGAGGAAAATCTAAGGACCATTGCTGCCAAGTCTGGTTCCAAATGGTCAAGTGGTTTTCAAGACATGAAGATTTACAAATTAAAATTTCCCATAGGGTCGTATGTTCAATTATGTTCGTTTGCTGTGGCCATCTTGGTTTACATTCCAGGAAATCAGATATAATTCTGAAAGAGGACCATTGCTTCCAAGTCTGATTCCAGTTGGCTCAGTGGTTCAGACAAGATTTTTAAATAAATTTTCCCATAGGGGCCTTTGTTAAACTAAGTTTGGTTGTGGCGGCCATCTTGGTTGTCAATCTGTGTCATTGGACACAATTCTGAAAGAGGACTACCGGAAAAAAGATGACTGCTACACTTAAACTTTTGTCCTGCTCAAGGTGGGCAAGTTAAATCCAGGTGAGCGATACAGGCTCTTGAGAGCCTCAAATTTGGTAGAACATTCAACATTTTTTTCCTTGAATACGATGACTTGAAAATAAATATGCATATCTTGTGCATCAATACTGGTATGATAGAACAAAAGAACAATATATCTTCCATCTATTAAAGAAAATATACATTTTTTATCCTCATTCATTACTCTACTTGACAAATGGAAGATATCATATAGTAGATTTTTTTATTTATAACGACTTGTGGAAGAACCTAGAAACTTGTACCTGTGAAATTGGATTCAATTTTACACTGAGTATCCTGCCAAATAAAAGTTAGGCAAATAAACTGAGACTGGTGTATATTTTGTAAATATAATATATTTAATATCTAAATGATAAACAAAAGTATAATTTGACTGAGACAGCACTGTACAAATATTGTATAAATATCTGTTTATATATTCTACAGGCTAATTAATGTTTGTTAATTAACAAAACTAAAGCATTAAAAAAAACTGAAATAGCAGTTTGTTATTGTTGACTATATAAGTTACAGTTTAAGCAAAACAAATTAGAACAAAGAAACTAATAAGTTTTCCTAATAGTATGAAAATTACAGAAACTTCTTGTATGATGGCAAAAACCTATCTGAAAACATTTGTTTTAGATGGACTACAGGTGAAAATAAATGAGACATTGGTTTTGTTATCTCCCTTAAAAAGTGAGCAAAGAGAGATAACTGAAATTGTCTCCCTTTTGGTGCTCAGGGCTAAAGGAATGCTATTCATTATCTCCCCTGGGTAACTTGGTAAAGGAAGATAAATATCTGATATTTCTCACTTCAGTTAAGGGTTGTATTCTCGGACATATTCTAAAAAAAACCTACTTACTGTCAATATAACTTAACAGTTGATAAATATCTATGTAAAAATACTGTTTGTAAGATGTTTCTTATACCTTTACATGCCAGTAAAAACCTCTAGGCTTTTAAAGTGTACAGAAAATATCAAGTTAACAAAAAGTGATGTCAAATTAAATAAAGTCGATATTTTCTAATTTACAAAAGTAGATATCCAATAAATGGATGTAGATGGAGAATATTACATTTGGATATGTTTAATATTTCGACTGTCGATATAATTTTCATGAATAACATTCTTGACTCCAATCAGTCTGACTTTATATGGTTACATAACAGTAGTGACCGCCAAAGAAGGCTTTCAGAACAATAAAGTAATAATACCTTGACAATTTAACACAATGTAAACTATCATTTATGTGTTTAACACATGTTGATATGATTAGAATTTTTGTCAATCAAAATACTGCATGAAAACTGAATGAAAAAGTATGGTCTAAAATAAAAGTTTTCAAATATATTCACACACCAAATTTAAATAGAAATAATTTTTAAATACAAATTCAACCATTTTAAAATGAAATAAACCGTTCAGTGGGATGAAGTCGTTACTTTAATAGTAATAAAAAACATTGTTTGTGATTATCAAATCTCACCTTTATTAATTTTTCATGGAATAATATAAATCAATATAGGATATTGTCTGTTTTATGAGTACCCCATGTCCTAGTTATTTCATATCACAGATCATTCTAATATCAATTTTTTTATTGTTGATCACAGTTAACTTCTTTCAGTAAGCAAAAATTTAGCAAGTAAGTTTTGTTAATATTTTCTAATATAACATCAAAAATCAATTTATTATACTTATCATGCATGAAGTGATGATTTTTTTAAAATCATGACATTACCTAACCAATAAGCTATAAGGTTACGGAAGCATATTTCAGCTACATGTATATACAATATTTAAATTTAAAAAATACTGCAAAATTACAGTACATGTATGTAAAATGTAGAAAAAAATTCCCCTTGGAATGTCAAAATTCTGGAATGTACAAAAATTTCACCAAGTTCCAATTCAATAAACATGAAATATTTGTATTCTTTATGGACCCTGCTGATTATAATAAAACTATTATACACATAACCCTGCACATTTAAACAAAAAACAAGATAATGTGAGTGTACATTACTATAGTGTATTTATAACATGAAATATGAATTATATGATAAATAATTTTTTTCAATAGGGGAAAGTAAGTAATTATTAACCAGTGAAAAGATTTAGTGGGAAAAAATAAATTTTTATATTTTCTTAGATGAGTCAACAAGGATAATTAAGGAACAAAATATTATCTTATAATTCTAACATTTAGACTTTCAATATGTCAAAAATCCATTCCAAGTGAGGTTTAAAGACAGTAGTTTCAAATTGCTTTCTGATTATACTGGTTTAAATAATCTTTGATATGAATGAAGAGTGATGGTAAATTTTAATTGTAAAAAAAGACAACTTGATGTCCCATACAAAATATATGTATAAGAATGAATTAAACCATGTTTTAGTTAAATCAATATTTTTAGGAATGTAGGAGTTAAAAATTTAAGTTAGTGTTTTAAATGTTTTTTTCTAAATAATTTCAAAGCTTCTTTTTTTTTTTAACAAACAAAGCGAATAAGCATAAAGTAAACTCCAAAGCAAAATGCTCATTTACCCAGTTTAAAAAAAGTGTATCACAGCTATAAATCAGGAATGTGTAAAAAAAAATGACAATATAACCATGTATTTTAAATGCCCTAAATCAACTATCACAAGAAAGAGAGAAAATAAAATCAAAACAAAACATTTTCAGAAGGCTTAGTTAATAAGAACTTATCAATATTTTATTACTTTTTTATTTTGTACTACATGACCTTAGATTTCCCCTTTCTTCCAACATTTGTAACCAAACTGAAACCAGTTAGACTACCATTCAACTTCTTATTGTCTTTTCTTCATTAACATGTTAAAATACATGTTGTAAAATGAAAGTAGATAACAGACATGTTTACAGAAACATAACTCAGGTCTGATTAAGTTACAAATCATAACACTTTAATTTGTTAACAGAAAAGTCATCATTAAATCAAAATTATATTACTTATTTATCTGATAGTCCTGAAAGATAAATTCCACTACTCAAAAGGAATAGGAAAATTTTGAGTTTTAGTTATGGTCTGACATCCCACAAGCCATCAGTAGGAATCTCAGACTATGAGCTCCCCATGATATTAATAATATTACAAACCCAACCAATGTGGTCAGTTCTTAACTTATTATGTAAATTAGTTTAACCTATGTTATAAGTCATACTTACAAACTATTAGCAGTCTTCAATAATAATGAAATTTTTAATCTCTATAAATAATTAGACCTACTCTGTAGGTTATATTTTCTGACCACATTATAATACCGGTACACTGTGGTTTTATTTTTTGGTCTTCATCTAAAACTATAATAATTTTAGCAACACTATATACTTAATAAAATATTATGGTAAAATATATATTATAGAAGACATTTATACAAATGTTTTTATACAAAAAGTTGATTGCTTCTTCTGTATCATCACAGTAACCTAACAATCAGACAACTCCTACTGAAATGTTTTCACTTTGAAGTCTTTATTGAAGCTAAAAGCCCTGAACCTGGAAAAAAAGAAAAGATATATTTATGTATGGAGAAAATATCATTTATTAGGTTTTAATATTAAAATCAATATTGCCAACTGACTTTAAATTTCATTTAACTATACTTGCCATGTAACGATTATACTTACTGTAAATTCAGAAATAATTCAAAATAAAAATATAAGGATATGGAGTGTGTAAGACAATATCAAGTAGTACTGAACATTGCAAAGATACACTTTTGGCATATCTGAATTTAAGACTGCATATACTAGGGACATCACAATATGGGCTGCCTTGCCAATCAAATAACTTGATACATCTCACAGTAAAATATTTTAAAATACTCAAAAATAATATATTTCCAAAAGTTGAAATCCTAACAACTAATGTATAATAACTGCTCACAGTTATGAGTGCCCCATAACACATTTTCACATTGCATAGACTTCTAAATTTAAAGCACTGAGCTTTCCTCAACCCCTAACTATTTTGATTTGTTGAAACTAGTGTCAAAAGAGAAAATTTTAAAAATGTGCCTTGATTTTTCATAAATTTTCACATCTCATCTGCTAAACCATTTTAAAAAGATTCTTAATTGTTTTTCAAAATTATCACCCCTAACTGAGATATATTTTACATTTGACCATCTTACAATTGTCACTTGTATTACATGTACCCATTTATCTCGCATGTTACTTAACTGCAAACATTGATCCTGCAGTGTTCATTGATTTTCATTTGGGACAATTATATTACCTTGACACTTTTAAGTGCATGAAAATATTAGCAGTTTTGTTTTGCTGAGTAAAATGTTGCAGGATAAAGAGGAGACAACACACAATAAAACACCTACCTCATCATATACAATATATCAAACTGGCAGACAATATTATGTTCTACCAGAGTCATCACAATTTTCCTACAAAGGCTTCTATCTAATACATCACTGTCATACTAAATTATTTCTGACCTATAACATCATTGATTTTCATATTATTTATGATTACTTTTATGAAATAAGACATCATATAATCCCCAAAAGTCTATGAAAACAATCTTACACAAAATTGGAAAAGTCATTTTATTTCTTATATTTTATGATACTAATAAGGCCACATCTAAAACCTCAAAAATTAATTTCAAGACATGATTTTATGAGATTAACTATAGTTTTATGCCATTTTTCTTGTTGAATGTGCTATATCATATTTCTATTGTCTGATCAAAGACTGGGAAATAATTAAATAAGTCTGGGTGATAATAGTATGTCAAATTTTATCATCTTTCTCTTTACTTGATTTATTTGAAAGAGACACAGAATGAAAGGTTTTATATTGTTTCTTTAATATTCCCAAGATCTTTAAAATTTCATGTTTGCATCAAAATAATTACATATCCACATACAGATGATACAGCTACTCTACTTTAAATAATTACATATCCACATACAGATGATACAGCTACTCTACTTTAAATAATTACATATCCACATACAGATGATACAGCTACTCTACTTTAAATAATTACATATCCACATACAGATGATACAGCTACTCTACTTTAAATAATTACATATCCACATACAGATGATACAGATACCCTACTTTAAATTATTATTAAAGTATGATTTCAATTCATACAAATTTCATGAATTTATGATTCTTAAGTTTTAACAGAATTTTGCACACATAATATGTAACCTCCTATACTATAAGGTACAACTCAGAGCCTGTAATAACATGGAAATTAAGACAGCGGACAAAATCGTGGTATGGTGAGGGGTTTATATAAGTTAAACCTTACAACTATTTTTTTTTGGCAATCTAAATTTTCGTGGTACACAGACATGGCTAATAACATATCTGTGCACTTTTCTAAGTAATATTTCAATAAGAATAAATAGACAAACCATAAACAATGTATTGACCTAGATTTGGCTCCAGACAAAGGGACACTGGACATATTAAGGTAACAGTGAAGGACTGCCAATAAATTTATTTGGTCATTGTGTGCATTTGTTAATCAGGGTCTGGGTGTGTGGTAACTGTCTATGCATGATTTCATGGATACCGTTGATTAAGAAATAGAACAAACATTAGTATTTACATGTATGATGAAATTTGTGTTATTTCAAATCATAATATCCATACCTGGAATAAAATATGTATTTTTAATCTGATCGTGGACTTTTCCAACAATTTACTGAATTTTCAATGTGGAGTGTAACAAAAATGAATGAAAAGGATCAATGCTGTGTGGTGACCTCTCCAAATATGTGTATTGAACCCAGACATAACACACGTTATCCAAATATGGTTACAATATTTTGGTTTTGACTGCATGCAGAAATTATTTTTATTATAAAGTTGTTTCGTTTTGAGAATAATTTCTAGGGTTGTATATTGCAGACATGGGGATTTAACAGTAGACTTAACAGCCAGTAGAAAACTATTTCACAAAATAGAATCATACAATACCTATTATCTATCTCCCTTGTAAATTGGGAATAAAATGGTCTTTCTCATTTTGTCACAAATTTAATGATCTTAATTCCATACACTTGTCACATGTCTCACCTAAATTTTTTCTTCTTATTTAGATCTGATTGAAAAATGCAAAATGTGCCCAACAAATTATTAAGAGATCCATGGCCGAATACATTCTGTATTACAATATAAAAAACATTGCTAAAAAAATATAGGTTCTCATAGGTTCTCATATATATATATATATATATATATATATATAGAGAGAGAGAGAGAGAGAGAGAGAGAGAGAGAGAGAGAGAGAGAGAGAGAGAGAGAGAGAGACTGACAAATATGACAAACTGTTTCCGACCTCCACACTTTGCCCTAACTTCCAACCTCCCCCCTCCAAGACCACTTTGGAATTGAGTTTGGTCAACTTGCGTAAAATATATATACATATGAGAATGAAGCATATGAAACCTATCATACGGACAGAATATCAGTAATTAGAAGCACAAAGCAATCTTTATATTCCAAAACCAACATATCGTTTTTCATTTTTGGACTTTTTGTTTTTTAGAATGCCCTGGTTTGATTGGAATTGGCTCAACTAATCTTCTACAAAGCATGTACTATACAGTTTAATAATTCTTGATTAGGTATTCATGCATGAAGAAAAATACACTGGAAACTAAACGAAAATTAAATCAGAAATAACAATACAGATCATAGAAAGTAATAACTATACTGCTATTTATTACATTTATACAGCAAAATATTATTTTCATTTTTAAATTTTGATTGAATATCGATTTCTTCCAATATCAAATTTTCTCAACAACATAATTTGCCAGTCAGAACTTTGAATGTAAAAAAAATAGCACACTTTAATTGGACATTTAGTTCCAACACAGCATTTTTTAACATGACAAGTAGACATGGCATGGGTATGATAATTCTGTTTTTAATGAGTTTGTGCTCAACGCTTCAAAACAAATGCCATGAATTATATCACTTCAAAAAGACCATCAATCACTATATGTTTGAACAGCAAAGCTTGTTATGTTTGTGCATAAGGTTCACAGTTTTGTTCTATGAGGAATAAAAACATGGAATAGAATATATACAAAAAGCAGTCACTCAGGAAAATAGTGTTTTTATACCTGTGGGGAGCCTCATTCTAAATCTGTAGCTAACTCTGCAGCTTCTGTTTAAGATTAAAACACATTTAAATTTTAGAAATTGATTTCTTATAAGGGTGATAATGGTTCTGGGTTGATTCAGAATGTGATTTGGATTTTGTCAGGTCTTGACAATATATTGGATATGCTGAAAAAAGGGAAGCAGTAAACAGGGTATACAATGAACATTTTTGAGTGATATTTCTATATCTGAAGTATTTTATTTACCAAATATGTAACAAAATTTCTTTACTCTTCACCCTAACCTAAATATACATTGATTACTTTCACACTTCCAATCAAGTTCTTAAATATGATTGAAATCTTCATATTTAAATTAATATTCTTAAAATTGGACTATTCAATCTCTTATTATTTCATTTTATGAAACTCTGTACAAAGGGAAACAACTCTTTCTGTTTTTGACAAATCATCTTATACGTCAGAATGAAAACAAAAGGCCAATATATCATTTCCAAGAAATAAATAAACTCTTTCAACATTTAGCATACAAAATCTTTACAAACGTGCAACCATACACACTAAATACCCTATTCTATCAATCTTACAATAATTTGTGCAAATTGATTATGTAAGCTAGTAACCAAATCTCCAAATATTACACAAGTCTAGAAAATGTTAAAAAATATTGATTACATCAAATCATTCATACATAGTAAAACATAGGAATGGAAAGCATTATACAGGAACAAGGGAAATAACCCAATAAACAATTTTCAAATATCTTTTTTGATATTATCTAATAGCATTTACCTTTTCGAATATCAATATTTATTTTTTCTTGTCCAAAACCTCAAAATGCTAGGGAAAATTTTCATATGGAAAAATGTAAATTCTCTTTTAAACTGGTTGACATAAGGACATAAGGAATGCAAAATAAAACAATCATGTCCAAACTTACCATCCTCATAGTTAGAATCACCTAAACCTAAAATATGTCAATTACCATTGTAAAAGGACACAATAATCTTTGGATATCAAAGTTTCCAAAAAGGAATCCTTTTATCTTTGTTGTTATTGCCATAAATCTTTTAAAAGTCAGTTTCACCAGTATAACACATTTCAATGACACATTTTATTTTCATAATTTGGAATCATGTTGACTTAAAACACATAAATGATCATCACTTGACATGTGTAGAATTTTAGTACAGCTACAAATATTTTATCAGTGGGTAAGTTTCTGAACTATGTGGGGCATGCAGTAACTCCAATTTTACAATAGATCTCATCACTTCTCCAAATACACTTACTTCTTAATCTTTGTCTTTTTTCATCAGCAGCTTTTTTCCATTCTGGCTCAGAACTTTTTTTTGTTTCTTGAGCTAAAAACAAAATAAATTTGTACTAACTTATTTAAATTTTATATTACAGATCATGTAAACAAACATATAGAAAGTGCCTTTATTAGTTGTCTCTTTTAATTCTTGTTATTATCTGACTTCAATTTCTGACCAAATTGTACACAGCCCCCTATCCAGGTGACATATTCAAGGATTTGCACTTAACAAAAAGAAGAAAGTATATTAAATTAAAACACTGGTAAAAATTGGGAATTTACCATGCTAAATAAAACAAGATTGCTACACGTAGTTAGGCGTCCCCCACCGCAGAGAAAAGTCAAAGCCCCACAAGATATACAAAATGTGTATTATTGAAATGTTGGCACAGTGTGGATGTCAACACATAATAAAAAAAAATTGCAGTACAATACAAATAAAAATTTGCATCCACAAAGTGTTCCTGTTGTGTCAGATGCAGAAAAACATTAAAGTTCCATTACTCCTTTAAAATTTGTCAATTCAAAATTGCTGCGTGATTGGATCAAGTACATGTGGTGACTAATAATCCTACAAAATTTGAACGAAATCTGATCAGCGGTCTCACAGGAGTTGCGTCCATAAAGTGTTTCTATAGTCACATGCACAAAAACATTAAAGTCCCATAACTCCCGTAAATTTAGTCGAATCAAAATCGCTGTGTGATACAATCAAGTAAATGTGGTGACTAACAATCCTACAAAATTTGAACAAAATCTGATCAGAGTTCTCAGAGGAGTTGCACTGACAAATAACTGTGACTGACGGACAGACGGACAGACGAATTTGCGCTGACAAATAACTGGGACGGACGCAGTCCATTACTCGGTCCCTCTGCCGTGTTGCGGCAGGGGAAATAAACATAGCAGTGAAGTGCTGATCTGCAGCGCTGCTGCTAAATTTTTCGCACTAACCTCATTTTCCTATGCCTTATTGTTGTTTTGGTTCTTAACAGGGTTTCTGATACTGCACTAACTGTCATGCTGATACTGTACTAACATATAATAAATTTACTTCAAATCTACCATTGTGCAATAGAATAATTGATCAATGAACAAATTTGGAGCAATTATACTATTCAATTTAGAAATTATATTTGTTGATCGGCTATCTTTAACCAGAAATTCAACTAATGGATAAGCTGAATGGTTGATTAAAGACCATCACAATCTAGGAATAACTAGAACTGTGAGTGACCTCACTGAGTGATACCCCATTTGCAATACTAGGAGTTTACGCTTACAAACTTCAAACCCATAAGTTGGATTATCTCCCTTTGCAAGCATCCAGCGATAATTGTCTTCTTTCATATATATCTACATATGCTGCCCAACCTTCCTATAACATTTCATCAAAATGCATTCAATGGTTAAGGAGGACTTACGCTGACAAGCTTTCAATTTCTAAAACCCTTAAGTTTGATTATCTCCCTTTCCAAGCATCCAGCAATAATTATCTTGCTTCATACAAATCTACATATGATGCCCAACCTTCATATAAAGTATCATTAAAATGAATTGAACGGTATAGGAGTTGAACTTACAGACTTTAAAACCCTTAAGATGAATTATCTCCCTTTGCAAGCATCCGGTGATAATTATATTGCTTCATGCACATCTACATATGATGCCCAACCTTTTTGTATGAAATTTCATCATTTAATAAACATCGAAATTAAAGGCTTATAACGAGTCGCATTGTACAAGAATTATGTAATTAAATCTATTTAAAAAGAAAGAGATCAAAATGTCCCCAGGTAATGCACAAGCCTACAACTGAGACTGGTTCAGGTTGAACAGAGCCCTGATAATGGATACTGCACTACTTTAAAACATTGTATCAATACACAAACAGTAAAAAGTGCAGAAGCATTCATTGCCAGCATGCTAACAATCTTACGTGCAGAGTCAGCTAGATAAGCGAAAGCTTATCTTCGCTGCAGCAGCGCTGCAGAAAAATTCAACAAATTGTCAGGTATCTGATTATCTTATTTATTAAGGCTGCAAAATCAAAAAAAAATTTGAGATGCAGTTTTCCTATAAGATGTAAATTTTAATATCATATACTAATCATATATAAACAGATGGATGCAGTATATCTCACACTTTAATTACATAACAGGACACAGACTTTTAATATTAGAGAAAAATAGAAACATGTTTTACAAGTTGACAACTCTGACATAAATATTACAATAATTATATTACCTTTCAATGGAGTATGTCTCATCTTCATTTGTCCTAATTCTAATTTCCAGGGAGGTTGTTCCTTATCTTTTGTACTTTCAGGCTTCTTTGGCTGCAATGTGTTTTCAATAAATATTTTTTCTTAAAAAATATTACAGAAAAACTACAATTTGTTACATTTCTTTGGAAAGTTGCATCTATTATATTTCTCCACAAAGAACAATGCATATGGTTATTTCTGCTAACAATACTTTTTAAATTTTTGCAGAAATATTTAGACAGTCACATGGAGTTTTTTATATACAATGTAGAGAATTTTCTTTGTATATTTAGAAATATTTATTTATTTTATTTACTTTGATAAAATATTATTATTCAATCCTAAAAGAAGTGGAGGTTATTTACTAGTGTTTGCACAATAGCTTCAACTACCGTTACGTTTTTTTAACATACACATTCACATCAATCAAAACCAAATCATGTGAAAAAATAATTTTATATGAAAAATTCGGTCTAAATCATACACCTATAATTTAAACAAAACAGTGCTTGTCTTGTATTGTGAGGCATACTGAACACTACACAATATCCCCTAGATGTTGTTTCAGAGACGTTTACCCCATATCCTTACATTTTTATTATAAAATACTCACAGATATTCCAACATCACTGCCTTTTCTGCCTCTCCGTTTTTCTGCAAGGTCTTTCTTCCACTGTGGTACTTCTGATGCATCTTTAGGTGGTGTACAAAAGGCAAGGTTAGGTGTAGAAGGTGATTTACCTCTTGTGTCTGTTGTTTTTAACCAACTAGGCACATACTGGTCTCTACCTACATATAGAAATATTTGAATTTTATGTAAATTCAACAGAAGGTTAGATTTCTTGTGAGAATTATGCCAAGATTTTTCTTACATTTCTGTGAATTAATATATCACATTTAAAACTTTTTAAATTTCACAAAACTAAGCAATATCTGAAATTTAAATTTATAAAATGAGTTACAACTATTTAAAATTGCAAGCTGAGTTAATTTGCAACTTAATTTTAAATACTTTAGTGAAAATAACATTTACCTGTCAGCAATGTGCATATCTTAAAACTTTGAAATTAAAAATAATTTTGAAATAAAGAAACTAAGAATTTTATGAAATAATTTTATCATCATTTTGATTTTTAAAAATTTAAATGTTGCTTATTCTAATATTATAGGATAAATTCCTAATTTGTATGTTTAAAATGTCGGATTTGAAAAGGATCGTGAAACTGATATAGCAACAAAATATATAAAATGCATTTGATTTTTGAAATAAAGTGGCAGCTGAAAATGAAACAAAAAAGGAATAACTCTTATCAAAAACAGCTACATGAAAAAATGGAAGGGACACTGAAGTATATGGTTATTATGTTCAAAAAGATTGAATTTTAGCTTTTAATCTTTTTTCCAATAGTAAAGTGGCAAAATGCTTGTAAAAAGAATCTGTATATTCCAAGTGTCTACATTATTGATTTGTCTCTCTGTTCAATTTTTTAAACCAATATTTGCCTCTATTATTGACTTTTGAAAAAGAATTCCCCTGAGAAGGTAAAAAATATATTTGCCGGCCCTATAAAGTGAAGACCAATGTAAAGAACTTTAAAGAACTCATAACTCTGTGGTTTTATATTGTATTCACTTGTACCCTTTTTAACTTTGTGTTCATCTCCCGTATGTTCTGATCCCGTTGAGGTCAGTCTGTTTCTAGGAGACTGGGGACCAGTATTATCCCTTGTTTCCTTTAGTGGTATTGATGATTTCCTAGGTGTAGTTTCTAAGATCTCCTGACTGTTTGTATTTTTGTTTTCTAAAAGACATTAATATATGGTACATTATGTATAATAAACGGTTTCCACCAAAGAAAAGAAAAAATTAAAGAGATTTGTTTTTTAATATAAGATTTACGATAAGTTGTCATTACAGAAATAGGAGAAAATTTATACATGTCTCATACGTCTATAAGCCATTGTTAAAAAAATAAAGTCCATTTTTATATAACAGAAATCAAACGACATTTAGGTAAATGTCCTTACAGGAATAATTCAAGACAAGTGTCGAAAAAGAAGATGGTATGATTTCAACTATTATCTGGCCCCATCTGACATGAAAAATTAAAATTAAGATTTCAGATTCGAATTTGTATCATTTTTATCCTATAATGATTGAACTTTCATAAACTATCAATCATTGTTCAAAATTCCTTCCCGTGATGCAACAGCGACGTCGTGGATGTCTGCTAAATCAAAGATTTGAAGAAAACTGAATGTTTCCACAGTAGATTTTGGTCAAAACAGCTTTGCCCAAAAATATTTTTTAATATAATATGTGTCTTACATACAGACACATTTCTGTGAAATATCTTTTTGGGCAAGGCTGTTGCTCATATCAAGATTTTAATTCAAAGGTCCAAAAATGAGTGAAATTTGGTGTTTTTCATTATTGATTTCTTCAAAATTAGCCATCTTTGACAGCATAATGCTGCTATTACAGAAATTTCTTGTTGAAAATAAAACATGTTCCTTAAAATGCAACATTTTAAGAGTAATTAATGATAGCTAACGATAATTATTTCATTACTTTTTGATTTTGGAATTCAAGGGGCCAAATTATCAGGTCAAATCATGCCATGTCCTTTAAAAAATGTTTATTGCACATCCTTCAGCATGGTGCAATTCTTATTCATAGTTTTTGCAATACACACCTTAGTAAGTTAAAAATTTATCCCCATCTCCACCAGCTCCATTTACATACAACTGATCATGTTTAACTTATCATATTAAAAGAATATGATGAACACAAAATGTTAAACATTAAGAACCACTGACCTTTTGTTATCTCAAAGATGAAAAGACTATTGAAATACAAAGTTTGTAATAAGTCAGACTATTCTGAATCTGTTGGTTCTATATTTGTGTTTTGTCCTCATTGTTTATGTTTTGAGGTCTGTCGTTTGGATACTATAGATTGGCAAGTCATTTTTTACCATTCCTGTTATCTGTTTTCTTATTTATCATAAGTACATGTAAATATACTGTAAATTTCGGAAATTATTGCGATGTTTTTATTATTGCAAAAAATGTGACAGGGTTGTAATCACAATAATTTAAAATCGCATTTTGGAATTTTTTATATGAATGAAGCAGGATTTTTCTGAATATCGCAAAAATTAAAATCGCATTTTGGTCTAAAATAACAAAATCGCAATAATAAATGTACGCAATAATTTCTGAATTTACAGTACTACAAAGCATTGTCTTGAGACCAACAAATTACCTTTAGCATCCTGATGATCCCTGGGACTTGTTAACCAACTTGGCTTTTCCTCATGCTTATCTACTGAGTCCACCGATTGTCCTCTGGTAGGTCGTAATTTTGTATCCTGAAGCCAAGAAGGCTTTTCACTTTCATGTTTTGTACTGTCCGATCTTTGAACACTGTGTTCTGATTTTGATGGAGTATTGCGTAGAGTCGGCATATCAAATCGATGTTTGCTGAAAGAATCTTTATTTGAATTATCATCCATGTCCTGCTGTAAAGATCTAGCAGATTTTAACTTCGGCTTTTCAAAGAGTCCAGATTGATGTTTTTCTGTTTCAATTTGTTCTGTATCAGTTTTCACTCTGGGTGTTCGCCTCAAAACTGGTACATCAAATGTCTTAGTTTCAGGACTTTTAGGGGGATCCTTTCTTTTTGGTAATGGAGTATTCCTTAAGGATGGAATCTGAAATGTTCCTTCCTCTTTTTCATGATTATCACCTACTTTTTCTTTTTGAACACTTTTAAGTTGTGGTACATTAAATTTTTTATCACTTTCTGATGAAGATGGAGATTTTAATTCCAACTCCATTTTTGGCATACTTTTTAAGACAGGGACTTCAAACTGAGACTTTTCTATATTTCTTAAAGTCTGAGTAGGTTTCGGCACATTTCGTAACTGGGGCTTTTCAAAATACATGCCAATGTCTATATCATCTGTACTACTTTCCTCATTATGATGACCTAATGATATCTTTGATTCTGAGTCGTCAGTTTGACCATGAAGTAATCGTAAAGTCTGAGTAGGAGGGTTATCAATTTTTTTTAACTTTGGAGTTTGAAACAAATGTTGAGAATCGTCAGAGATTCTACTTTGTGATTCATCTGACTCGCCAGTTTTTCCATGAACAAATTGCAGACTTTCAGTTGGAGCATTTTCAACACGTCGTAATTTAGGAGTCTGAAATGTGTGTTTTGAATCCATGTCTTCTAAATTACCATCTTCAGATGCCTTAGATTTTGTTGGTGATCTTTCCACTTGTCTTAAAACAGGTATATCAAACATTTTCGAATCATTATTCTCATTCTTATCCTTGGTAGGTCTTGAAACTGCCCTCAATTTGGGCTTTTCAAACTGAGGTGTACTCTCTGTTGGCTGTTTAAATAGTTCCCTTTCTGATGTTTTCTTCAATACTGGACTAGATATGTCTGACTGGTTATCTGATTCACTGGTTCCACAAGATATCGGTTTTGGAAGTTTAACTCCAATGTTTCGGAAATCTTTATTTTGTTCATCTGGTGTAACATCACTGTCGGAAGGTGTTGAGCTACTGGTCTTTTTCCTAGGAAATCCCAAAGGCTACAAATATTCAGATCAAAAGCAATGAGTTTAGTAAAAATAAATGCCATAAATCTGTGATAATAATGTTGATCTGATGTGTACTACTGTCATGAAGACCGATTCAAACAAAACCATATCAGACAGGAAAGGAGCCGTCAAACTGACATTACGTGTCTTCCCAGCAAACAGACATACACTATCAAACTATGGTTAAAGTACTGTAGTAAAATTTCCCTTTTCTATTCAACAGAAATTAAAGGACATTTCAGTAATTGGAAAATCGGGATACAAATCAAAATCTAAAATTTTACCTATATATCTGAGGCAAAATATATCAAAGATTGATAACGTATAGCAGATACTCATTGATTTAACAATAATACTTATGTCTGTTTTGTGTCTTGCATAAAATATGAAAAAACTTGACACTGACAACTCTGATTATTAGATATCAGCATTTAACCAATGATAGATTCTGATTGATTCACATCACAACAAAATTTACTACTTCAATAAAAATAATATCAATTAAAAAATAAAAATAAAATTTACCACATTGAAACATTAAGTCAACATCTCATTACTAGAGGTTTCAGAAACAGTTGAATTGTGGGAAATTTCTTTGTTTGGACACCAAAAAGCTAATGGTTAAAAATCAATCATTCTTAGTGATTTTGACCAATCAAATTATTATTGTTCACTTGTTTGAAAATATAAATGACAATCAATTTGATTTTGAGGTTGCCAATTAAAAGGAGTACTGCTTTGTCTTGCGATGATTCAAATTCGACATAGATTTAATGTCATGTGATATTACCATTCCCATGCCAGGCAGAGCAACCATTCCTGGGAGAGGTTTCTTGGCTGTAGGTGAAGTTGCATCACTATCATTAGAGGAACTCTGTCGTGAAAATACATCATCTTCATCTGCATTGCCATTCTGAATAACTGGCTTCGGTTCTGATTTGGAAAAAAAAAATTACTTTGTTCACTTTGTGTGAAATCTTTTATAGCAAAAAAAAAAGAAAAATCATTGACATTTATATCTTATCTAAGAGATTCAAGTACCGGTATGTCTTTTAAATGAATTTTGAAATATAATACTATTAAAATTTATCTTCACATTGTCGTACTGATATATATGTACATGTTTAGTATATGGAATTCTGTTGTTACTATTGCAGAGGTCTTCAAATCAAGTGTTTTCCAGGTCAGTGCTTGAGAACCACAACCATACACTTTATTTTTTTCCTTTTTCATGTTAATACTTTCAGAAATTGTCACATTGACAGATATTCCTTATCCTTTTAAAATGTTCATGTATAAACTACATAAATCAGAATGAGAGATGTATAAGTTTCAAATTCATAAAATGTATGAAGAGTTAAGAGAGATTATATGATATAATACAACATGTTTCAACAGTAATGAAAATAAAAAATAACCTAAAAATCCAATTTAAAGTTTAACCCAAAGTCAGCAAACATAATACGAAGTTACCTGTAGAATCAGTGAAATGGCTCTCCTCGTCAGTTCCTCCAATCATACTATGAACACTATTTCTACTGGGTTTACGTCTTTTGGCAAGAGATCCTTTCTTTCTTAAAACAGTCTTCTGTTTACCAATATCTACATCTAGTTTTGTATTATCCTAAAATTATATAATCATATTTATATAAATGAATAGCCTTCTAAGGTCCACAACAGGTATACTAGGAACACACAGTTTGAATTACAATGAACTCATGTCATAAATATTATTACTCATATAAATAATATTTCAATGTGGCATGACATTAAAAAAAATTCTATTGGCACTCATATTCAAAATCGTCCGAGTATCACTGATATAAAACTTTCATGTAGATAATTTATTTATTTCATATAAATAATTCATTAAATTTCATGAAAATCACTTAAAAGGAAATTATTTGTGTATTTTCAAAGGATATCCTCCTTTAAGCCTTTAGAAAAAAAAAGATTAACTTTGTAAAGGGAGATAATTATTGTTTCTTGATGGAAAAACCCATTTTTGCATATTAAAATATTTACATAAGTATACAAATAAAATATGATCATCACCTGTACAATCACATCAAGGTCAATGCTGTCCTCTTTGTTTAATCCATTTACCATTTCCTGTACAGAAAAATAAATCAAAGAAAATTAGAACAGATAACATGAATTGAAGGTGAGGTCATATTACTCATTAGCCTTTTCAAATTCTATATAAACCTGACAAAAACAATGGCACTTACTTACCTTCTCTACTTATTGTTATATCATTATTGTATAAAAATACTGTGATTTCATTTGGAATTTCTGTATTTCCTTTGGCAACTTTGTGCACATTTTGTGACTTGAACAGTCCACACATTATTCATCTTTTATGTAGTTCAATATGGTAGGATATTATCTCACTGATGCAAACTCAATATCCTTATATTTTTGTATGTATAAATAAATATATGTATTTAAAAGAATCTTCTATAAATGCAGATCTAGTGGGAGAATTTGTTTAAATTATTTTACTCTTCTGACACACTAAAAATGTGTTTGTATAAGCAATCAAAGAGTCTGCAAAATCATTTTTAACACTATGCAGTTCAAAAAGAATTGTAATTGGAAATTTATGAAAATAAACTTTAAATATGATTTACATTCCAAGAAATTTGTGAATTTCTAGTTCATATCAGCATATACCTTTATAGCTGCCAATAGATTTAATTTCTATAACAAGCATATAAAACTACAGTGATTAAAATTTATAGGATGTTTCTACAGTTGTAATAACTAAAGAAGATTCTTCTATTGGCTTGTCCCTATTCAGGAAACTTTGTCCGCAGTTATATAGCTTTTATTTCAGACATTTTGTGATTTCTGTGGAATTTGCAACCAACCTTTTGATACAGAAGGATTGATAGTCTGTTCTACAGTGTGAGCACATGCCCTTTTTGTGTTTTTCTATTTCATTTCTGGGTTGTTATCTTATAATCTACTTTCTTATCTTATAATTAACCTTTCTTTAAACCAACTCCCATTATCTTTCAACACATGTTCAATTTAATCAAACATTTTTCACTTTAAATCCATAAGTATTTGTGTAGAAAAAAATTTTAAAATCTAATTTCATCATCTAGCCATTATATTTACCTCTGCCTCTTTTTCCGTGTCTAGTGCATTACCAGATTCATCTGTAACCATTACTTCAATTCTGTTATCTGTCCTTATATCATTTTCCATGTCAAAATTTGCATCGTATTTATCATCATCTTCATCTACTTCATTTGATTCTATAGAATTTTCATCTTCCATATTTTTCATATCAAATTCATTAATATTTTTTTCATCTGTCTCATAGTCATCAAAATCTATTAATTTTTCTGCTTTATGATCCTTATTTCCATTTTCAAATGTCAAAAGTTCATCATTTTGAAATTCTGTTTTTGTTGTTGTGGAAACCTCAAAATCAATTAATTTATCATCTTCACAGATTCCTTTATCTTTTGATTGTTCTAACATAAAATCATCACCAAAAATATCAGAACTGTTGTTTTCGTTATTTTTTGATGATTTTGACATGAAATCTGTTCCTTCTCCAAAATCAGATATTTTTAAAGAATCATCCATATTTGCATTAGTATATGGTTTATTTGACTTCGTTATTGCAATCAATGTAGCATCTGAACACATCTGAAATGACAAAATATCAGAATACTTGTTACATTAATTCAAACCATAAGTCCTAATTTTTAATGGTTATCTCCCTTCCTTGTGCAAATTTTTAGATAACTGACCAGTGATTTAAATTAAAATGTATCTGATGTTCTGGTAGCACTTAAAAGTGTAAATAGTGATTTCAAAAATACTGACAATTTAACATTACTAATCTATTAGTGTTGTCTGGTGAGGTATAGTGCCATTGCCTAATGGTTTGGGAACTATATCTCATCAGACACTAATCTATTAGTGTTGTCTGGTGGGGTATAGTGTCACTGCCTAATGGCTTAGGCACTATACCTCAGACACTATATAGGAAAAAGGTTCCTTCGGTCAAAGTCCATAATACATTTAGTACATAATATGTCATTTTAGGTAGAGTGGTTTATAGTATAGTGTCTTCACTAAATAAAGAAGCATATTTATTTTAACATTTTGAAATCAATAATCAGAAAACTTGCCAAACCTTGTCCTCGGCAGCTCAGCCATTTTGTAGCAAACGATAACTAATTGTTACCGGTACATCCTCTACCAAAGGCCAAGGGAATAATCATAACTAAAAAACTTTTTAAAAATCACAGGAAAATAAGTATAGTCCTGTCATTAGGTATAGTTGAAGTCAAGATAAACAAAAGACTATTCAAAAAGTGAATACTCATTGTCCAATCAAATGTACAGATTTTTACATATTATGTACTAAATGTAAGTAATGCTGTTGTACATGGTATTTTAAATATTTTTAATTCACAATAACATCTTATGTGAACCACTTTACTCACAGGAAATGAAAGCTAAATATAACAGAAGTACAAGCAAATAGTATACATGTAGTAGTGACATAAAATATGTACCTTATAAGAGAAACAAGCATTCTGATTGGCTGATATTCTGGGTAATTTTTCACAAATCATTTTCCTTTCAGTGTATACAAGTTGGGTATTTGCCATGTGGATTTTTCCTTTTTATCCTCTACAGAGGAATATTTTAGAAAGAATCCCTTTCAGCAGGATGCTTTTAATATCTTTATCATTTCTATGTTTTAACAAATGATTTGATATTTGGCATAATGAACAGATACATCATAAGCAGTTGCCTTGAGACTAAATATCCCTAATCTTGGGGATTCTGGATATTTTACCATCACTTGACTAGTATTTATTGCAAATATCCCTCCCAATCATGATATACCTGTTTAAAATATTTTTTTCCACACAAATTTTACATCACATTTTAAATAATACAAAAATGTTAGCTTTTGACAGTTACTGAAAATGTGTACAAGCAGTATGTGTATCTGGGAACATATCAAATTATTAGTACATGTGGGTACAAAAGGTATAAAGTTCACACATATGTTGTAACTATTTGTTGATTCTCGTACATATAATTTCATGCCTACAAAGTTATATACCAGGAATATCTAATATTTATCACACTAATATAAAAGACTGGTTTGTATATAAAATATAAAATCCATGCTGTCATACAGGGAAAGCAAAGAAAACTGCTTACAAATTAAAACTAAAATGGAAAATATAAAAGAGTAAATCAAAATATAGAAATAAATCGTGTTACATTTAGATGTTTCTGATGTTATACAACTAACCGATCATTTGAAAGTTTACATGAATATTTCATAGCAAGATAAATTTACTATATGTACTGTGGTTTTATTATATTTGGATAATAACCAAACCCTAGTCCTACAGGAGTTGGACCCTAAATTAAATGAAGACCAAAATCAGAAAATCCTCAAAACATATTTTCACCTTACACCCATGAAAATAAATATTTCGCAATATCACACTTTCCCTATTAACCAAAAATCCATGATAAAAAATTAATTTGAATGCAAAAGAAGAGATTGATAGTATTATTCTGTGTACTGACTTTTTACTGTTTTCTGTTTTATATTACATTGAAACCAGTGATTTACCGTAGCATCCGAGTGAAAGAGAATCTTGTAATCAAATGTGAAAAGAATATAAGGATCTAACACCGGTGAAAGTGCAAGACGGAAAAATCTCATACACCCAAGGGAAAGATTTCTGGTCTCCAACGAGGCTCCGCCGAGTTGGAGACCAATGGAAATCTTTCACGCGGGTTCTGAGATTTTTCCGTCTTGCACTTTAACACCGGTGTTTTGATCCTTTTTCTCACTAATATTTACTCAAGCAAGACTGTGTCATACAGCGTATTCTATGCGTAGTAAACAAACGGAGTTATCTCCCCATGAATGTGCTTTAGTGTATTGGATGTATTTTGAATAATTCAAGCCACCGACGAGTGAAACCTTTAAATATAAAACGATATGGACAATATGGAATAGATAAGACTAATAAAAACTCAAACTATTTGTTAAATATCGCTCAAACAGTAAATAATCACGATTGTCGGAACCGCGAAAATTTGCGGGAAAACAAGCGTGAAATTCTTATCTCACCCACGGGAAAGACAAGGATATCTCACATGGGTAAAAATAGGTACTGGGCTGTCTCATTAGTGAGAATAGCTGTTCTTTCACTCTAGGAAGTGACGTCACTTATCAAAAGATATCAAAAGACATAGTCCGTTTTATTTCAATTTATATCTGCTAAAATGCTGTAAATAACTCGTGCAAATAGATTTACTGCATAGTTCAGTCATACGTTTATTTCTGGTATTTGAATTCATCAATTTTTTATACTATAATTGAGTAATTGTACCTATCTGAAAGCAGTATAAAACTAATTAAATGGTTTGTCAATTATTAACTGTAATATGCAGAATCGAAAATTTTTCAAAAAATCTTTGTTGAAACTAAATTTTTTAGAATTTATCATGAAAGTATTCATCTAGCGTTTTTTTAAAAACATAAATGATACTGAGTAAAAGAAGCTCCAACATATGTATTGCCAAATCAGCTTATATCCATGTAGATTATATGTTTTTCCAC
The DNA here is from genome assembly GCA_028015205.1 of Mytilisepta virgata. Lineage (NCBI taxonomy): Eukaryota > Metazoa > Mollusca > Bivalvia > Mytilida > Mytilidae > Mytilisepta > Mytilisepta virgata. The sequence continues at coordinate 15,560,364 of CM051520.1, read as the reverse complement.
TGCAAACCCTATTCTGATCGGATGTCTGATTATAAAGCACACTATAAGCTTTTGGTTCCCAAACTTGACTTAAATTCTACTGTAACTGAGACTTTTAAACAGAAGTTACTGTTGTAGATCAGGATATGACTCTGAATGATGGATAATGTCTCACAACTGCAAATGTTCCCATCATATAATGCATATACAATCAATGTGACACAGGACTCTAAGTAACTTTTTTTTTGCTAAGGTGGTGTATTACAATTCATTCCATTGATACACTGGCAGGTGTGCTATGAAGCCTAAAAATCATACTTTTTTTAGAAGATGTCCTGTATTTCTTTTTTAAACTTTTCTTACATTCTACATGAAACCATCACAAAAAAAAAGCTATAATGATTTGTGTTTAGTTCCAATTGATAATAATAAATTCTGATGTAATTGTAGGGAGATTACAAACCTCGGGAAGATTGTCAAAATTTACAAGGTCGTCGATATCATCATCATTTTCATCAGATAGACCTGTCAGCAAATCCTCAAAACTCTTCTCTAGTTTCTATATAGATTGTATGGAAAAATGAAATATTGTTAGTAATATATATGTATATATATTATTAGTATAATTTCCATTAGTTCAATCCTATGCTAGAAACTTTAAAAAAAAAAAGAAATCTTAATTCTAGCTTGTTGTGTAAAAACAGAATTTTACGTAAATTCATCTGAACTATAAATATAGTTATTTACAGTAGTTTTTGAAAAGATGGAAACAAAGTTAGGGAACACAAGGGACACTTTGTTGACTAAATTTTCACATAATATGTGTATTGTTAGCATACTTAAATGTTAAATACTTATAATAATATAGGATGTGCATTACAGCATTTTAACTGCACAAATATTAATAGTGTCTTTTTTAAAACCAGTGTCCAGAGTATTCAGTGTGATGCAATACAAATATTCTCTTCGATAAGGAAATAAAATTTGGAGTCATGTTTGTCCATAAAAAAAAGACAAATCCCAATGTTTGCACAGAAAAACAGATAAACATGTAAATGTTTTCCAAAATAACGAGATTGTTTTGTCCATGAAATGTGTAAACAACCTTGACATTATCACCATAACTAATGTCCTTACAAATACTATAATACAACTGTACTTATTTTTTTTTTATTTTGCATAAATGGGTGTGTGTGTGAATTCTAATTCACTGATATTTTAAATTCTGACTGTATTTATTCATACCTGCCTTTCTCTCGCATACATAAGAACTGATAATCTTAAATATTCTCATTATTATGTTTTATTTTAAAAAAAACAAGAATGTAATTGGCTGTAATATTTATACTTTTGCTGTGTTTATTAAATTCAAATATGGGTCAAAAAATCAAATGACCCGGTGACATTACTTAACAATGACTAAGGAGTGGAAATTTTTACATGTTATTGTAATTAATGAAATGAAGACTATAAGAATATGTAATGTTACAGCAACTGGGAATTCTGCAAAAGTGTTCCTAATGTATCAATAATAGGAAGTGCACATGTCCATTATATGTACAAACATTCTACCAAGTTTGAAGACTCTGAATTAAAAACTGAAGGAGGAGTTGATTACAAAAAATAGGTACCCTCCTTAAAGAATGTTGCTGAAAATTGACTAAGCTTCACAATCTGGAAATTCCGCAAAAATGTTTCGAATGTATGCCTAATGGGAAGTGCACATGACCATTATATATACAAACACTCTACCAAGTTTGAAGGCTCTGGATTGAAAACTGTGGGAGGAGTTGATTACACAAAATAGGTACCCTACTTTCCCCAACCGCCATTACTAGGTCCCTCCGTCGCAATGCAGTGGGGGACAAAAATAACATTCAAACACCAGTTGTATGTCTTGAGTAAAGTAAAGCAAGTATATTCATATCTCATGTTTTTGATATCGTTTCAATGTATTGACTTTTTGTGCAAAATTGTTTTTATTCTGTCTAGTTATAATTTTGAAATACCTAACAATGATAACACAATACAAATGGTCAGACACCTATATAAACCAAAACCTAACCAACTTTATTTTGTCGGGACAATTTAGGGCATCCCACAAGATATCTATTATTGTTATATTCGGAGATTGGATGTTGTCGTCTTGACATTTTACTCCAAATCCAATCTCTTTCATATAAATAACACTGCACTTGGGAATAAACATCTAAACACGTCACTCCTAATTACCCTATTCTTTGTCAATGTAGACCTTTCAGTTTCCATAGTGCGCTGTTTTTGTAGTATTTCCTGTATTATAGAGTCGTTCTGTCTCAGAAGATCATCAAGATCATCGGTACTGTCACCAGATTGCGGTGTTGCTGTTGTCTGATTTGAAACGGTCTGTAAAATAATAATATAAAGCCACTATAATAAATGTTTTGAAAATTCCTGATCACTACATTGGATTCTGGAATATTTAAAAAAAAATTATCAACAAATTAGAATGTGATATATTTACAATGATTTATTGTTGTTCAAATAGATTGTCAAATATCACATGCATCTTAAGTTCAAGACCTAGTTCAACAATACATCATAAGTAATTCAGACCAGAGACTCCAAGGAGCCTGTATTGCTCATTTGATATTTCCATTTGTTCAATGCTGAAGGACCTTGAGATTAACATTCATGCCATGTTTCGTTTCGATCAATTCAGCAATTCTCTAGATGAAGGGTTCTATGTTAAACTAAGTCCCCCGCTGGCAGCCATGTTAGATGACGGATCGGCAACAAAGTAACAACACTTGGTCAGCACCTTATGATTCATGCCACGTTTGGTTTCAATCCATTCAGTGGTTCTCTAGAAGAAGTTCAAAATGTGATATGTTGACGGACGGATGAACGACAGACAAAAAGTGATGGCAAAAGTTCACATGACCCTCAGGGTCAGGTGAGCTAAAAAGGAGGAGATATGGTACAAAAAAATCAAAAAATTTTGACTGCCAAATAAAAACTGTGGAAGGCTTGATAAAGACATATAATTTTACCTCTTCTGGGGCAAAATGCCTATTCCTTTTCAAACCTATATAGAAGGGATCAATAATGTACATCTAAATGCATCATTTCAACATATTGTCAATTCTAGCAAATACGTACCACATACAAATATTGAAATTTGAGGGTCATCTCAAGAGTCATTCTGTGTATTTGACCAAACTGACCATTTTAATAGTCATTTTATTGCAAATTCTTTAATAAATATTCAGGCATGTATCTATAGGGTCTGTACAAAAAATCCAATCAATACCATTGTATGCACTTAAAAACTCTTAATAAATTTACAAACTGGCTTTATCTGAATAACATGTACCATAAGACACTTCATTACAGACTTCTATGTAAATAGGGTTGGCACGAGTACCTCTTATTAAAAATCTGCACCTAAAGTTTTCATTAATTTGACTTTAATTACATATAAACTAATCAAACAATCATTAATCTGAAATATACTAAGCTACCTGATAATATTCCTTTTAAATCCAACAGAATATAGCACAAACACAAGAGTTGTGGTTATTTATTAAAAGTTTGATAATTAAAATTAGCATGATACCAGAAAAGCTACGAATTCAAATTCATAGTGATTTATTGCCCATGCAAATGAAGCGATGGTATTAAATATTTAAGTAATGTATAATACAAGGTGTTACAGCTGACTCAGTAAAATGGTGTAGGTGTGACATACTGTTGGTTTTCTCTGTCCTGTTTTATAGGTCCCTTTTATTTTTAAACTAAGGTATTAAAACATCATCATTAATTATTATTTTTTTAAATCACAGGTAACTCATTTTTTACTTGATTTTAAGGCTAATTCAATCATCATACCGCTAATAATTCTTTTATGTACAGTTAGATTACAAATGCATGACATTTGCAACCATAAATGATCCAGTTTTTCTGTATTAAAATTCAAATTAAAATAAATAAAACATATTAAAAATTCTGTTTAAACTTTAAATCTCTATATATTATACAATATTGCATAGCTAAGAAACATTTTGACCAAATTAATGATAAGTACATGTACATGGACACCTCTAGGATATATGCTATAATTAGCACTCAATTATCACTTATAACAAGTAGTTGTTTGTGTATCTGATAGAACCTATAATAAAGAGGGATTATGAAATAAAGTAAAGTAGGACATGAGTGGGTTGAAGGTCATGTCCTCTCCCTCCCCAAAACCCCATCCCCAATGGCCCGCATAAGGCAGTTCTTTCACCTTAAGGCTTTGCTTTTGTGGATTTTAGATTACTTATTTATCATAGCGAGCACAGCTAGCACTATAGGAGCATATGCATTTTCTATACATGGGTCATTTAGAAAAGTCTTTGTTTAATGGGGGGCAGCCATATTCTGCTACATAACCTCAGTGTTGACAGGCTAGTGATCATTGGCAGTAACAAACTATCTATCCCACTCGGCCCCAACTATGAAGTTTAGTATCCTTGTTACAATAAATGTTTACTACACTGCAGTTCTGGCATAACTGAAGAATTTAAGATAAAAAATAAAACTTACCTACAACTTTTCTTGCACAATTTACAAAATTATACTGAAGAATTTAATGTCAAAAATGAAATCAGCTTAATTTTCCAATTTTATTATTTCATCATACACATCCTACATAAATCTTTAATTAAATAATTTATTATATGTAAACCTAATCTATCAAACTTTAATATCATCAGTTATATCCTTTTTTCCTAGAATAAATCTCTGCCCTTGTCATTTAAAATTAAATATATGACAAAAATTGTTCATATCAGTGCATGACCCATGGATCCATTAAAAAAGCAGTTCATGAAACAAAAGAAAGAAAAAATACAAAATATCTACAAAATTTTCCCCAAAAAATGTTTAAAAATGTGAAAAACAAACCTTCATTGTTTAATACAGGGGGAAAATGTAAGAAAATCCAAAACCGTCTAGGTAACAAAAGCACTATAAATACAATAAAATATTGACAATATATTCAGGAAAACTGACAAATTAGACCAAATGATGGGATATGGTCAATTGTTTCCCCTTCATAGGTGGTCCAATACATCCCCATTATAACCTATATTATGAACTATTACACTTACAGCCATGTTAGATCACCCTGATTGATTTTAAGATTACTATCTATCAATACAGATATGCTAGATAAATTTGTAGTCAGTATATGGCCGATATAAAGTTTATATAAGTGTATATCTGTGTCCCTCTCTTTTTTGAAATACGTAAACTTATCTTCAGCAACCCATTTACAAAAAAAACTTAAAACTAAAAAAATTGCAAGTCAAAACTCAATTTTATAACTATTTTTATCATTTTTACTTTAGAGACATTTTGTGAAATGAGCTGCAGGACGTAACTTTGAACCTAGGTCATCTATTATCTACCCTCAGGATCTTCTATTATGTCATCTTAACCTTGGTCAATGTTTGCACCTAGACTATATATTTTCAACTCATTTGGAGAATGATTTCTCACTGATGCTGTAACTCCTTCATATCCTTCAAATGAAGAATTGTTAAAAGCTATATGCAACATTTAGACTACTAGACTCTGTTCTTAGTATCCATAATGGACTTCCTTTTGACATGGTATGATATTTAGCCAGCCAAAATTAACCAGTCTTCTTCTTATTAGGACAGGATAAAGACATTACAGTTATTTTAATGTCTCTCTGACATAAAACACCCAAAAGCTCAATACTTATATTTACACATTAAATGCAGATATATTCTTCCATATAAGGTATACTTTTAACTGGAAAAAAATATTAATCAATAAAGTCCCAACCTTGACTTCTTTGATTTGAAAATTTGAACACGACCAGTAATTACTTTCTAATCCCTTGACAAAAATTCTTATTCTTACATTTCAATTAACTATAGTGTTGAACTACTGTTTTACAGTATGTACTGTTAGTATTTCACACATACAATCTTATTAAGTCCTTTAGCATTGTATTTTTGTGTTTGATTTACTCAGCTGAAGTACTTTCCATATCAAACAGTCTGCTTGTACAAATAAACTATATAAGACAAAGTCATAACTCTTCACTGAACTGGAGCTGTTGACAATTGTCAAATTTGATAAAGAGTACAAAATCTTAAGAAAGTGAAACTTCTTTTCATATTCCTTATAAGAAAATATTCATAGAATTCAAAATTTTCAATGTAAAAACATTCAATATAAAAATCTATACCAATTAAACAAACTGTAATGTAATGATTAAATACATGTACTTTAGTGAGGTACCTGTAGATCAGCTGATTTTATAATAGTCACTACATATCAACCCTGCCAAATATTTCATAATTCAACAGAGTCCATATTAAAATATTAAATTTTGATATATTTAAATTCAAAACATCTAAATACATTATCTAACAACACATAAGAAAATTACCTTAATACATCTGCACATAAAACTGTCAAATACACAAAAATACCTCTACCCAATAATCAATAATATATATGTTGTAATCCATTATAAAACCTTGAATACCTAATGACATCACAACCAATTTAAACTGACTGTGGACAATAGGAAAATCCTTATCTACTCCCAGTTAAACTTTAAACTCAATTTGAAATTTGTGTGAAAATACTGAAGATCAAAAACAAGCCCATTATCATGTATCATCATAGAATGACAGTTTAAAAATAGCCTAAACTTATTCAAGTTTTAAATACATGCAGGCAGAAGTCTGTACCAGAATATCAATACAGCCCGAATTTTCTACACAGTATAGTAAATAATAATTGCTACTTTTACAATATGGGAATCTCATTTGAACTGACAATTTTTTTTTAAATTTGACAATGTTCCTGATATAAGACACTACAAGCTATGAACATGTACTGTTATAAATAGTAAGAAAGGATCCACGAGGTCAAATGTTTTCTCCTTTCCCAAGAAAGCATACATTTCAAATAAAAATACATGAACTGAGATTTTGTAATATTTCAATAATTTTATGACAGTGAATATGAGTATGTGTCCCAATGAGCCCCTCCCTTTTCATAATACCTGGCCAGTGAGTGTCCATTGCACAAGAGAGAGATTATATGAAAAACCTTGACACACATCAACATTTCTTGAATTCCATTCCACTAAACTTTTTTTATAAAGTCAAACAACATTTCAAGCAACTTATCCAGATGCTAATTAATGTTCCTTTGTATATTATGTTTGTTATATTCATATGAATGAAAAGAAAATTCTACTACCTGTACATAAATAAACATAACATATATATCATTGGAAAGTTCTTTACATAATTGACATTATGACAGAAAACATACAAGTAATAACATTTGTTAGACATTGCCCTACTTATTGTTTTTTTAATCAGTCCATGACATATTCTAAAGTTATCCTTCTGTTCATTATCAACTGAATATTAATTAATATTATTACTTATTCATCAATAAACCAATCCAATGATAACAAATTTATCAGCAAATAGGATCTTGAACAAGTCCTATTTACCTAATTTTCATAATTTCGTTTAAAACAAAATCCTTATAAACATATTTTGCATATGAACCTACCTTAATTAAATAGTAAATACTAATCTTTCAGATACATTAGTTATTTTATCAAAAAATATTCCACTGAAAATTAACATAAAATTTATCACCATATTTGGTAAGTATTTTAAAACTGACCTGAATTTTAATTTTCCAATATAATTTTAAATCCTACCTATGTATGTACAGTCCTGTGGTATCAAACCTTTCACTTGTATATTATAACTATATGATATTATATAAAACAGGATAAATATGATATGTTTTTGTACACTAGTCTTACATTTAGATCTCTTGTGAATTACATTAGAAAAACAGTTGTAAAAAATCTTAGTTATTTCATTAATGTGATAATGATACTAAATTGTATGTTATACCCTTTATTAAAGGTACATTTGTGTCTGTTAAGTATTTCTATACAAGGTCACACTGAAATGTTTAAAATTCAAATGTCTTACAACTCTAGCTTGATCTATTTATAGTTACATATAATCAGCTTTTAAGCCTGAATATTAGACCAAAAATCACACACATTGTTCAAATTGCATATTTCTGCCATATTGTAATTTAAATAAGAAGTCTATACTGAAATGTTATCAATGGATATAAATATTCATGATGTTACAACATCTTTGCTGTGACAAAACAATCAAAAAAATTACAATTATAATAAGTTATTACCTTAACATTTTTTCATATGCCCCTTATTCCTAACCAACTCTAAGATATATGTGTTGGACTGGTTTGAAAAAGTTCATGAATATAGAGGTTTCCAACAGTCAATGAATTTCTGTCAAGTTCAGTTGGGACATTGATATTTGCAGCTATTGGTTGCAATTCTCTCTTCATGCAAAGTAATACATTTTAACATACACTTAAGACAGGAGACTGTACTGGAAAGATAATACTATTATTTCTTCTTGTTGCAGCATTGTCATCCACAGAGACATTCACAATAAAGGGCCACAAATATATTACTTTCCAACATATCTATTTATTAGGGCATTTCTATTCCCTGTCATCTCTGTTGCAGTTCTACCTAACACTAACACTTAACAAAACCTCAAAAATTGGTTGAAACAAGGCAGATAAAAAAAGAATCCACAAATGAATATACAATCAGTAGCAGATTAAAAAAAAGGGCCAAGAGAAAAAACCAGAGGCTCCTAGGAGCATGTTTCACTCATCTGGATATCATTTTCAGCAGAATAAATCATTCCATTATATACAATATGGTTGGCATTCTGGAATATTGCTGTCAAATTTTGCTGCACTGAGTTTGGTTTCAATTAGCGGAGTGATTTCAGGCAAGAAATTTTTTAAGTGAATTTCCCATAGGGTCCTATGTTAAACTTAAAGTTTGCCAGTGGTGGCCATTTTGTATGGTGGTCCAGGTCACTGGATACAATTCTAGTAAAGGGGAAGCCATGATCTAAGTACCATTGCTATCATGTTTGGTTCCAATTGGCATACTGATTTCAGATAAGAAGTCAATTTTCTCATAGGGTCCTATGTCAAACTATGTTTTGCTCTGGCAGACATCTTGGTCCCTGATACAATTCTGAAAGAGGACAATCTAAGGACTAATCCTACCAACTTTGGTTCCAATTGGCTGACTGATTTCAGACACTTCAGAAGATTTTACAGTCAATTTTTCCAGCAGGGTCCTATGCTTAACTATGTACGGCTTTGGTGGCCATCTTTGATGCCAGGTGGGGTCATCGGATATAATTCTGAAAGAGGACCACCTAAGGACCATTGCTGCCAAGTTTTGTTTCAATTGGCCCAGTGGTTTCAGAGGAGAAGATCTTTAAAGGAAGTTTTACGACGATAGACTACGGCAATAGCTAACATTACCCTTTGGGTCAAGTGAGCTACAAATTGAGCATCCAAGATTACTTCCTTACCAAATCCCCTTAAAAATCAAAAGTTTGCTCATTAACTTTCAATATTGAATTTTAACAGTTAAATACATCGACAGAAAAATTTACTACCCTTTTCTTTCAGTGAACCTTACAAGGGAATTATATATTCAAATCTTTTAAAGAATTTAATGTCAAACATGACCATTATGTAATCTTAATGTGAATCTAACATAAAAATTACATTTAAAACCTATAAAATATATACTATCTTGACTCCTATACAAGAATTTTGACATGAAATTTTAATACCTCTTAAAAAGGTACAAGTTTAGCAATAAATTACAGGAGCAATTTTCTGTTTTGTTGAAAATAATTAAGTAATTTATAGTTCACCAGATGTCCCATATATTTGGTCACTCGTATAAATTTGGTATTAATGCAGATATTCAAAGAATATATTACTTTTAAAGATCTGCCGAAATACAAAACTGGAGTATGTTAACTTTCCATTCAACTATCATATTATCTCAGGTTTTGTTTTTAACTTGATTTCTAGTATATATGTAAATGTTAATGATCAAATCATGATATCAGTACAATTTTTTTCCTTTATTTGATCTTTGGAGAGGAATACAGTATTAACAAAACTATAGACCTGTCTTTATAGCAAGGACTAATTGACCCATTAAGGGAAATTCAATCTCTAGTAGATATGAAAGTAACCTGCGATTCAGTAGGAATGGATGTTTGTAAGAGCTTCTACAACTGAATCAATTTCTATGTGTACAAACTATGTTAAAAGAAACACAATATGAACACCAAAAGAGATCAAAGGCAAAACTCAACCAACTAGAACATTCTACAGACATGCACATCTGTATACAAGCTAGGACCTAACAGTGCACCAAGATCATATATATTTCTTTTCAAAGCAGTTACGATGACAAGGTGTACCATAAAATATCAAAAATTTAAAAGTCCAAAGGGTCAGTTCTCTATAAAAACTTAATGGACCCACACCCTAAAACCTAACAATGAACCAATTTTGATATACAACTTATAATAGAGTTTATTGACCAAGCTAGGGCCCTATAAGGGCATACAACAGATAACAAATATGATTAGAACAACAATTACAAATGTGTTTGTACCATAATTGGCAAGATTTTTTTTTAAATGAATTCTCCCATAGGGTCCTATGTTAAACTAATTTTAGCTGTGGTTCCAATATTTGTTGTCAGTCCTGAGGCCATCAAATATAATTTTCAAAGAGGACCATCGAAGGAAAAATGCTGCCAATCTTTGTTCTAATTGACTCGCTAGTTTCAGATTCGATTTTTAAATAAATTTTCACAAAGGGGCCTATGTTAAATTGTCTGGCTATGGCAGTCCATGTTATCAGACATAATTTTGAAAGTTGATCTCACAGGGACCATTTTAGCAAAGTTTGGTTCAATCTGGCAATGTCATTTCATAGACTAAGATTTTTAAAATTCAACTCAGTTTGGTCTCAATTGACCCAGTGGTTTTAGAGGAAAGTTTATGATGACAATGTACAAAGGACGACAGATGCAGAGTGATGGCATTATAGCTCAAATGTAACTTTGGGCAAGGTGAGCTAAAAGAGTTGAAATTTTTTACTCACAATTTTAGAAAATTAAGCATGCCCTGCTTTCAGTTACTTGCAAAAGATTTTTTCCTCATCCTGTCCTAAAATGAAGTGAATGTTTGTTTAAGTTGGTGTTATTTTCTCAAGTAATCTGCTTTAAATATGAGACTTTAGTTCACCACTTGAGAAGGTCATGGGATCTCACATCACTTGTGATGTTTGGATTTACATTTGATTTAGCTTAATAAAGGATAATTTTTCAAGACTTGGATAATGTGATATACTTTAAAACAGGATATTATTCTATATATACATGTACTATTTTTATATACTTGTGATCAAGGCTAGTTAGCCAAAAATTAAGGACTTTCACATCTACAGGTGATTTTTATTTTTTTGTCATAATTAAGTTTGGTTTGTTACATTAAGCTTGCTCAACATGTCACTAATCCCTTTTCATTTAGTATACAGGCTATTTTGATCATTATTATTTTTTAATCATTTTATGTATAGGTGCACCTCCAATGAAATTGAGGATGAGAAACATTTTTTATTTGTTTGTAGTAAGTTCATTTTAGAAAGGGAGACTTTTTCTGAATATTATTAAGACTTGTAAAAATTTTGCTTCATTAGAAAATAAGAATAAGCTTATATGGTTAATGACCACTGAAAATTTGGAAGTTTTAATTTGACTATTAGAATACATTAAAAAAAAAAATGTAAATGGCTAACTACAGATCTAACAAACCTATGATAAATTTGATACTCATTATGATCATCCATGTTCCAGATATTTGAGTGCACTTTGGGACTCTTGATTTACAGTGTTTATTTTCTGCATTTGGCACGAGGAGAACTTTTATGTTCTTGTGCATCGTCCCTTGGTGCCTTTTGCAGTTGAATGAACATCAACTTAAATTTACTCATGAGGTGCAATGTATATTTTTATGATATACTTTATAGTTACTTGTAATTTAATGTATTAATCAATTTGTTTATGTAATTGTCTATTGTAAAACGTGACCCTTGTGGGCCCTTGATTTGGTGTATAAATCTATCTATCTTTCTATCTTTACCCACATGGTCCGAGTTATGATTGGAAGACAACTTGCTCGTAAACGATACTTTTATGTACCTTTAACTATGTTAGCCATGAGAATTTAAAACATTTTTAAACTGTCAACTGATCTACTAAACAGAACCAGTATAATTTCAGGTTAAAATTTAAATCATTAATCATGAAAACGACATTCAGAACATTAGTACAACAGTTAAAATTAGATGTTGACAGGTAATATCCACCTGGTGTTGAAATATTATCAATTACCTGGAATTCTACTTTATTTGATCTTATTATTCCCAGAATTATTGTCAATAATGTCTATATCCTGATCATTGTCAAATATTTTGTTATCATTCTTACATTTCTCCTATAATCATATACTATACAACAAAATAAATACACACCAATAATACAGAGTAATAATTTATCTTAACAGTTTCCAATAAATCTTTTGAGATTTATTTCGAAACTACAGAATATTCTGAATACCCACTTAAAATCTGACTACATGGTACATTACTATTATCTTGCATTTCTGCAATGTTTTTGGAAACTAGAACACTCTAAGTACTTAAATGCAATATACATGCAGAGTATAAATTTATTTCCATTTTAGTTGTGAAAGCATGGTGTTTTCTTAAAAAGTCAAAACTCAGGTGTCTGGGAACAGATGGTTACTTCACTTGAAAACAAAAGATTGATTGGCATAACTGACTAACAAAAACACAAATATACAGCCACTCTTTACTGCAAAAGACAGACATTTTGCAATACAGGTATTCATTTTTGGGGTTCAAAAATTCTTTCTTATAGAAAAATTATCTATTTAACTTTAACCCACTGAATGCAAAAAACCCAAATTTTAAAATCATTTAAAAAAAACCCATTTTAAATGAATATTTAGTCCATAACATAAACAGAGGAGTGACACTTCTTTTGCTATTAATGAATTATTGTTTAACTTCCAATTGCAACCATTAAGTGCATATCAGGATGAGAAAATGTCAATATGATATGAGAATGAAGCCTGATTTGTACTAGACCCACACGCTAAGCTGGATTTTTAACTTCCTAGTTCACGAAGTAACAGTCCTCATGAAGACATATGTCCTCCATTCTCCATTCTATATCACCCCTCCCAGACACATTATACTGAACCTGAGCTGACCAGTACTTTGCTCTTACTCCTAAATGCCGCATGCTTGGCGGAGAAGCAGCAAATACCAATTTTGATGTCTTTGGTTTGACCCGGCTGGGGATCAGACCTGCAACCAAGACTATTTTGCTGTTGAGTATACATCAGTATTTACCAAGTATAATCAGATTTACCATGATATCCTAAATAGGAAAACAAGTAGATTACACAACTAATCCATTCTTTGAGAAAATAGTTTAACAATCTTAATTTTTATCTTTTAAGCATTTACAGCCCATGTTAGGAGAAATTTTAATACATGTATTGCCAAAATTACAGAATTTTCATTTTATTTTAAAAATATCTGAGAAATAGTAGTCTTTTTTATGAAGATCTATAATCTAAAAAAGTAAGAGATTTCAATAATTTATTTAGCATAAAACTGGAAAAATTTATCTCTAAAGCCTCATACAATGGAGGTACAATGTACATGAAAAATTTAAAAACAAAACAGTCTCTTATGTCCATAAGACAACACCAGTGATTTTATCCAAGAGTTTGGATATGTGTCCCACATCCATTTGTGTTCCTTCCTTTCTGTGGCCTTCAAACCAATCTCAAAAGCAACTAGTTACCTTACTCTGGTGACATGAATCCAATTTTTTTTGGTTTCAAGCAAATATAATGTAAAAAATATTTCAGCCTACAATGTATGTTTAGTAGGCATGCCCTTACCCATGCATATAGGATCCCTAGGATATATTTCCTATTAATATTCAAGTTAGCTGTATATTCAGTGTGGGATATTGGAAGTAGCACCTAAGAACCCATGGGACTCACAGACATTTCCATCTTGATGATGAAGTTAAAAACTTAGTAGCTGTATTGCTTCACAGCATTGGAATAAAAGTTGCATAGATTTTCATCTAAGAATTTGTGCCTTATGCCAGGTGACATGCAAATCTATATATGAAATATGCAATGATCTGTATGAAAACCATATCAATATTTATATGATGTGTGTAATGATATCAGTATACAAATGACTATGAAAATTTGAATACTTAAACTTTATGTATGATACTATACTAAAAACAATAAGTTTTGAATGAAAAACATTAGACAGGGAAATTTCAGTGCACAAAAAAGTCTACAATGATGGATAAAAAGGATGTCATGGACAAACACTTGACAAAATCAACAAACATCTATGTGGAGACTGTGTATGTTGCTTAATTTGCTGACTAAAAAATGTATTCCATGTCAAGATGTAAATGTTAATCCACCTGGACAAATATACCACTGATACCAAACTTCTCAGACTGTATGATTTTTCACATTTCATGGATATCACAAGTTATTTTTCCATACCAAAATTGTAACAAAAATCTATTTTGACATTATTATTTTTTTAACAAAATTTCAATATTCTGAAGTAATCAGTTAACACCAATACAGAAAACTGCTCCAGGGAACTAACTATGTGCTTGACAAAGTTTCTTGACAACAAAACTATAAAAATAATCTATAAACTGACCTAATCCAACTTGACATATATGATCTTTTGACCTTAAATAATCTCTTTTACATTTCATAGTATTACAACAATCATAAAAATCCACTGAAGACTTAGGCAAAGATTATGGATAAAGTGAAGAATAAGAACTAGATTCTGGTTCAACCAGAATTGTGCAATTGTAAAAAGATGGAATTCTGGAATGAATTTTTCTACCAGCATTGCACAATTCTGGTTGTACCAGAATCTAGTTCTTATTCTTCACTTTATCCCTGATTATTTTTATATTTTACTTAGGTGTTAACACCAATACTACAATATACTATCAAAGATACATATACCCAATAAAATGTTATATACTGTACTACTCCAGCTTGTCTCGCAATCAAATAGTTTACTCAAAGCTTGTAAACTCCACATAAATATTCAAATTAGATCTTTACTCTTGTTTCATGTTTTAATATGAAGAAACTTATTAAAAATCATCCTCCCAAGTCAGGGTTTTGTATCCACCTTCGTTCCTACAAACCCCTGACATCACACATTCATATTTTGTGGGTCGAATATATCGCCACCTGGTGTGTGACCTAGAAAATTGTACCTATGACGGAAATGGATTCTCTTTTGACCTTGAAAAGTAACCCATGTAAATTGTTCACTTCTGACACCTAAAATATGAATGTGTGATGTCAGGGGTTTGTAGGAACGAACGTGGATACAAAATCCAGACTAATGGGAGGATGATTAAAAATATGAAACATTATTAAAAGATTTCATATCTAGTTTAAGCAAAATATTAACTAATTGCAATCAAATGAAATATTTTCACAAATTCTACTGGTAGGTCTGGCAAATCAATTTGTATCTTTTCATCATTGACTGCCCTTGAATAGTCAGGCCATGCTAAATTTTATAATAATCTACAATTTCCTATTTTTTTTCCCATGTCACTATTTTCAGACACTAAAATGAAGTTTAACTGACATTAACTGTACACTATAATGGCTATATACAAAAATGTAAGTAGCAGTAAAATAATGCCATTCTATATACATCTTTATATGGACAAGAACTCTAGTCAAATTAATTGTGGGTCATCATGTCGCTGTAATTTGGCATGGAATTACTGTAATTTTTGCATTTCATATCATTGTTGTACGTCAGTAATTGTTAAATACATGCAATAATAATATAACAAATAATCTATAATATTTCAGACAAAATGACAATTTGTAGACTTGACAATCACTCCAAAAACAGTAAATGGACCTAAGCTTTGCCTCTGTCAATATTCCACTGGAATAATTTTCAGGTTCATAAATTACAGTGAAATTAACTATTTGTTAAATACATGTATGTTGTTTCTGTTTAAATCTTTTAATTTGTATCCAACATATCAGTTTCAAATCTTATAAAGGGACAAGCAATATCATTAACCGTTTTCCATGTTTAAAATATTTAAAATTTTGGCTAGAGGTATAGGGAGGGGGTTGAGATATCACAAAACATGTTTAACCACACCACATTTTTTCACCTGTCCCAAGTTAAGAACCTCTAGTCTGTGTTATCTTGGGTGTTTTTTTAATTTTGGTTCATTTGTATGTTTCAGAGTTTAGTGTGGTGTCCATTTTGCTGAACTAGTCTGCATTATTGTTTAGGGGCCAGCTGAAGCCCGCCTTCGGCTGCGGTATTTTCTCGCTGCACTGAAGACCCATCGGTAGCCTTGGGCTGTTTTCTGCTCTTTGGTCGGATTGTTGTCTCTTTGACACATTCCCTGTTTCCATTCTCTATTTTATTAAGACAACAACATTTTTCCCTAACATATCTTCCCCGTAATCTATATCGACCTAGCACTTTTTTCATGCTAAAAATTAGGACAACATTTGAATACTCCTAACATAAATTACATATAAACATCTACATACCTTAAAATATATGTCTTAAAGGAAATATTTGTACATTCTATCCTGAGAGAAACATCATATTAGAATACTGATGTACAGAAAATTGTTATTTGTGACAAATTTACACTGCAAGTTTGGATAGTTTTGTACATACAATTTGGAGCCTAGTTCCCTGTTTGATTTTTTCACCAAAAATTCCAAAACTACCATAAATCATGCATTTATATAGAATGACAGTGAAGTGTCACAGCTACATCAAATCATACTTAAGATTTTTTTCAAAAACCTAGGTATTATACAGCGTACTCTGTATAATATTTTATAAGTTTCCTCTGTATAAATTTTATAAGTTTTAGCCTTGTGGTACCTATAGTTTTGTCTCTGTGATAATGTAAATTTGGAAACTACTGTCACTCTTAAAATATCAACAATTAATGCAAGACTACAAGACTAACCGATGTGACTCATATGCATATACAAGTCAAAATACAACTCAGAAAAAGAAAGTTTTAATTATTGTGATCGTCATGATGTAGCAGTGTCTTCCATTAATAAAATATTCCTGTTGAATGTTAACATCCAACATACTCTTCATGTGTTAATATCTGAATTTGCGGTATAATTTTCATGCCATCTACAGGTACCTTCACGTAACAAAATATTACTGAAATATTTACATCCAGGTATTGGTTATTAAATCTAAATATTACTCCTACATTACTGTCCTTTTAAATCTAATTAATTTCACCAAGCATGTTACTGTTAGCTAATTCATTTAAAATTACATGTGGTGCAAGTGTCTACATTACATTACCAAAATAGTCGCAGCTATGTTATAATACAGTCATTCAACAGAAAGTTTAACGAACCTATTTTATTTATTAAATCAATAACTGTATGATGCATCAATGAATATAAAAATATGTATACAAAATCTATCATTACAACTTACCTCAGATTTTCTCTAAGACATATACCGATGTTAGACAGTGACCTTTACCTGTATAACAAGAAAACAGACAGGTAAATCACAATACCTGAGAAACAGCTGATCTGATGACCACATGTTTTACATTAATGAATCATCTATTATGATTATTCCCAGAAATTAAAACATCAAATATCATTACCATATCATTTACTGATCAGAGTGTAAAAACAACTGGTGCTGTCATTTATATACCTATATATTTCCTGTGTGCCTTGTTCTCATTCAGGTATTAATACCTATCAATATTTTCCACACTAAATCTATTTGGATGTTGTTACATTGACATATACACATTTTTTGTTTGTTCTGTTACATAATTACTTTCAGTATCATTATATTTTTCCCCTTTCTGCTATAAAAAACACTAACTAATTACTAAGTAAACTGCAGTAACTAAGCAAGAAAAGAATGACCAGACTAGTTTTGGTAAAATCCTTAAATTGTACAACTTGTTCATAACCTTAGGCCAAGAAAAGAAATTATAAGTGTTTCTGCTAATGTACTAGTTTTTTTTCTAGAAATTTTCTGTAGATGAGACGATTTAACTTAATAGTGATTACTAAAAATTGACCAAAATAATTATGTTGAGATTAGGCAGAAAAATTGGATCAGTCCAGTAAGTGAAACCACATATTTTTTAAAATAAATTTTGAAATATTTCAGTAACTCACACTTCATATTTCTTTCCATTTTTCAGACTGCATATCTGCATTGTTGTCTACTTGAAATTTACCCCATTTCTCATTTTATTTCTATTTCATGCATATTCAGGACATGAAGAAGTTTAATATTATATATCTTCGGTGCATAATGTTACTTATTTTAGAAATTCACATCCAATAATTGAACTTACTGCAACTCAAAATTAAAGGCTCAAGTGTTGAGCTTGTATTGTTAATTTACTCAGCTATTCAGTTTCAGAGATTTTTATTTTAATTGGACCAATAAAAAATAAAAAATAAAAATTGTTCAAAGCAGAAACATAAGATGTCTGATCGGGATGAAATATACACACTTTATAGATCCTCCCATTTATAAAACCAAATATCAATTCAATCCTATATATACAGTTTCAGAGATTTTTTTTAAAGTTTGACCAATGACAATAAAATGAGAGAGTGATCATGGTAGCCATGTCAGCTGTCCAACTTGGATGAAAGGCTTTTCCATAGATGCTTCATAACAAGTTTCAGTTTATTTGTCCATTTTTTTTCAGTAGTGAAGATTTTTTAAATTTAACCAATAAGAAATTGGATATGTTCAGGAAGCCATACTAGTTGTCTGATTGGACAAAATATGCAAAATTTACAAAGGTCCTTCCAAAGATGCTTCATATGTTTGTATGTATTGCCATAGCTGTTTATGCTGATGCAATAAAAATTATATCCATCAATCATTCCAAGTTTCAGTTCATTTAGGGTTTCAATGCAGAAGATCAAAATGTGAAAAGTAAACAGATGGATGACAGACACAAAGAGATGACAAAATGTTTACATGGCACTTTGGTCAGGTAAGCTTAAAAAAAGGTTTACATTTATCCTATCATCTATGTCTTACTGAAAGTATTATCATGAAAAAATTAGAATATCAATAAGATTAACATTGCCTTATGATAGCTAAGTCTGACCTTTTAATTAAGCTCAAGAGTAATACATTTTTTTTTAATTTTATTACCACAATTTTACATATAATTTAATTAATATCGATATCTATTTTACTTACAAATTTTTTTTTCATAGCCACCTTTTCCGTTATAAAATTATTTCTAGTTCACCAGGAAATGTATCTTATTAAACAGGAAGGAACCTGTATTTGATTGTCAAGTGATGCTTTATAATACATGTACATGTTCTTCGTAAGTTAAAAGGATTTATTTTTTTCCAACATATCAATTTTTCATTTAAATTTAACAGAAATTTGTCTGCAGTTTAAGAATTTTACTGATAAAAATTTTGTTAAGAAAGGAAAATCATGGTGAATTAATCTTTATACAAAATGGACACTTGCAAAGAAACTTCTTTTCAGTAAGGATGTATGACAATTATTTGTCATAAATTAGGGATTAATTTTTGACACTAATTCTACACATGCACAAATGACCAAACAGTGGAACATATTTATTGCTCTTCATCTTAGTCTTTTCAAAACGAATTGAAATATTTTATTCAAATACAGATATCTGACAGTTATAATGAAATAATAGAGATAAATAAACAACAAATTTGCAAATTATATATACAGCAACAAAAAACACACACCTACATGAAATATAAATTAATTATCATAAAATTTTCAAAAATAAACCTTACAATATTACTATAGTTGTCTGAATTATCAAATTTTGAGCTTACAAAACTAGTATTACATGTTCTTCTTGTAATAAATTTTAAAGCTGTCTCTTGCTTTGAATCCAACATTACATTCTATTGTTAAATTGAAAAATTTGATGAGCCCCATTTAGACAAAGCTGGTTACAGAAAACAAAAGTCTGAATTATGAGGATTCTTGTATATTAAGGCTGAGACAGAAAAAATATTTCCTGAAAATGTTAAAGCATTTCATCAAATTTTTTGTCTGTACAGAAATTTGGCCAAAGGGAGATAACTTGAATTTTTATACAGTTAATTTGATAACTTGAAGTTTTATACAGATAACTCAAAAGTTTTATACCAGGAAATTCAGCTTGCCTTTACATTGTATTTACACAGTTATTGTTTGTCTTGGTAGTAAAAGTTCTGTTCAACTAGTAAAAGATTAGAACAGATAATGAGGGGTTATTATTATAACTTATGACAAACCAACCAATAACATAATCTGTTGTATTTATTTAAGAGACACTAAGAACATGAATGCCAAATTCAGAGTGTACAGAGCATAATACAAATGAAAAATAAGTCCTAGAGATGTAGAGAATATATACATTAGCAAATACTTCTTCAGGTTCTAAAGTATGCAGGTAACTATTCAAATTATTAAATGCATACTTATAAATTTTCATCCTGCAATCAAGCCATTTCTGGTCTAATAACATGGGTAGAATAAACTTTAGTGATATTTGGTCAATGACCTAATAAAGGCTACTGGTACTTGTTTATACAAAGAGCGCAAGAGGCGTAGTGAATGTACCAGATGACGTCGTGGCATTTCCCGCGTTTTCACGGCAGTTGGATTTCAACTTCAAACGTAATTTTAAGGCATTTTACACATCTTAAGGGGATTGCAGGATAAAGACAATACAAATATAAAAATAAAAGCTTGCCTTTTCTCATGTTTCTAAAGCTTGCCCAAATAAATTTATATTTTCCGACAATGACTATGTATTGTATATATAAAATATTATATAATCAATTTATTTTAATAATTTTACAAATTCTTCAACAACTCTATTATCTATTTATTATTTTAATGAATCACCAGAATATACACATTACGAAAGGGGAACAGACATATCCTGAAAATCAACATGGTTCAAATTGTCAAAAATAAAAATTGAAAGTTTCTGACAAGGTTACATTTGTACACGTTGACATCATATTTTATGGAAAAATCAACGAATTGTACACAGAAAACAGAAAATCTATGCCTGTTAAGACTTTGAATCATCTAAACTTTAGGGCAGGCAATAATTGACCAATTCCAAAAGAATTACCTCGCCTGCCATTTAACCTATTAAGAAAATGATTTATATCCAAATCATGTTGTTTATATCTGCAATATATGATGTAAATGTTTATTGGACTATGTATATGCATGCATATGCAGAATTTTACCTTTACAATTATGTAAAACCTATGAAGGAAATCATAAGTGTACATTATTACTGGAAGATTTCAATTTTCTTTAACCATTTTATTAATTTCATATCAACTTTGGTGGTATAAATAAAATGAAAAGTACTTCAATTGGAAAAAATCACAAGGTGAAGAAAATGACTGTTTTGTATTAGGTACCCTAACATGATACAACAACAACAACATCTTTATTTCCACTCAAAGGGCACTCAATATAATTCTACTGTCACAGATAATTCATAAAATGATTCTTTCTTGAAAAATCCATGGGTTTGCTTTAATATTACACATTCTAACCAATGATGAAAGTCAACATGATTTAAACTTTTGGAAACAAAACTTGCACATATTGAACATCACATCTGTATGTGTTGCTGTCCTATTTTATGCAACGTGCTTGCCTCGAGTGTGGAAGGTCGCTGGTTCAACCCTTTGCCGGGTCAAACCATAGACACTAAACAGAGCTCCAGATAGTGTGCATATCAGCATCATTTACGCATTAAAAAATGGCATCATATTCATATCGTAGTAACATCTCGTCCTGATATGTTCCTAATGGTTACCACTGGACGTTAAACAACAATAAATCCATAAATCCATCCATTCATCCTATTTTATGTAAAAATTAATTAACTTTACACAAAGTCTGGTCTTTTAACAGGAACTGTTAATTCTGACTTGACTCACCACAAAAATTTTGGACTCACCATTTTCAAATGTAATAAGTTCAGGACTCGCCAGGAAAATCTTCAAAGAGCCCTGGTAACTGTTATTTCCTGTGATTGATCATAATCGAAAATCAATTGATTTTGGCCATAAAAGCAATCATCAACCTAAAGAATCGAAAAAATATAATCCTCACTTTAATTTTCAAGAAAAAAATCGATACATACTTTTTGTACGTCACAATTTTTGAAGTTCTAATTTTAAATTAAGAGTTTGAATTAAAAAATGGGAAAAGGGTATAGTTTAAATCATGATCATCTTACCAATGTGCTTATCAGGGACAAAAATCTAAACGATCTTCTAATATATATTTCGGTTACTGATCGACCACTAGTTACTTTCTTTCATGTTTACATGGTTTATGTTGATATTTTACAGACTTAATGAAAATGTTCCCAAAAAGACATTCACAGTAATTATATATGTTACAGTCACTTTCTGAATTTAGGCATTTTGTAAAATGCCTGAAAATTCTAGGCATTTCATATAATTTTTTTACAGGATTTCTACAAATTCATATAACGGAGCACATGGTTGAACCTTGGTAGACAAGGTCGGCCCCCAGAGATTCCAAAATTGTTTACTTCCAATGATTTTTAAAGATGTGTTTTTAACATGAATTAAAGCAAAAGAAACAGGTTAAAACATATGGACCTCCTGTTTATTTGAGTAATTGGTAAAATATAATGGGTCACCAAATGCTTGACCATAATTTTTATTGCATTTTATCAACTTTTAATTGCATAATTACACAAAAATGCAGTTATCTGGAGCTGTGGCCAGATTTCTGGTTTGGAAATCTCACAATAGGTGATGTATGTTGCTTTATTTTAACTGATAATGATACAAATATAATATTTTTACAGTTTTCGAACCAATACAGGTCGAATTTGCATGAGTCAAATTTTATTCCATCTTGCACCAAATTTTGAGTCCCAAATTATAAAAACAACGAAAATTTAATTTGTTATGTTGAATGATCGTCATCAACATATCACCTGTGGATTTATCGTCTTCACAGGTAAGTTTTATTTCCGGTAACTGACAATCGGTGTATATTGATTTATAAAGAAATCACACTGATTAGATAAAACCAATTTACCTTGAGTAGATTAATTAATGTCAATTTACTTACATAGGTTCTTAGTCAACAAGTTGATCATCTATCGTTTTCAAAGGCACCTACAAAAAATTTTAAAATTATCGGGAAAAGTAAATGACCTCCCCTTCGTAACTTGGAAAATTTTTCAGCTCCGTTTAAGTCGAATTTCTTCTATCTCAAATTATTTTTGTGGTCTGAAGGACTTCCAGACAATGAGAGTCAACTGTATTTATAAAGTATCAAATAAAATTGAAGACGGTTGTACTGGGTTATTTAACGCTTTTTGAAGTTTTTATTTCATGTTTTCAAGTTGGGTGGATGGATGAATTGTTGTTTAACAGCCAGTGGCACCCAGGTGCATATCAATTATCAGGACGATAACATGTATGATAATGAATATGATCCATGCTTTGTACTAGACCTACACGCTGAGCTGGATTTTTAATGTGCTAGCTCACAAGGTAAATGTCTGCAGGAAGTCTATCACCCCACTCAGACACATTATACTGAGCCAACCAGTAGATCTTTGCTATTACTCCTAGATACCGCATGCTTGGCAGGAAATACCAATTGTAATGTCTTTGGTTTGACCCGGCTGGGGATCGAGCGCACGACCTTCTGCACACAAGGTGAGCACTCCACCATGAGACCACCGAGCCTGAGGCAGTTATTTTCAAGTTGGAAAATCTTTTAATTGTCACATTGTGTCTTGAAAATTAAAAATGCATCAAAGTTTTCATCCATCATGATTGACATTTTTATTTCTCTTACTCGCGTTTTAATACCCGTCACCGGTCAAGTCCCCTCCCCCCCCCCCCCCCCCTTTTTCTACAACCCTCATAATTGAACACAGAACAGTTCAATAATCAAAAGCTAAATAACAAAATTAAGTAACCAAACACGTAACAAAATAATGCAAATGGGTATTGAATGTCTCGGTGTGTATGTCATTTCATTACTTGTCAGCTGGCACAAATATAATTCATATTTTTCACGCGAAGGACAGGCCTACCTGGCAACCTCAGACGCCGACAATCAATTCACCGGAAGTACTGTAAATAATGTTTTGGAACGGCCAAAATTGTGTAAATAAGTACGACCTAATAATGTAACTTGAGATCTTACAAATGATTTCTAATTTTATTTTATCTATTTGTTTATTTATTTACTTTCTATTCATCAGTCGTTTAAATTTATTCTCATTAGCTCATTTTAATTTTTTTTAAAGAAATTTTAGATATTTCATTTCTATTTCAATTAAAGGTCATAACGCCGATCATTCCCTTGCCCTTGGTGATCCATGCATTGCGATGACAAATGAGTTGATCCTTGTGCATTGATCATGAGGACTGGGACTATTATATCTATATATGAGGAAGATCATCCTTGGGCCTATAGCGTATCCGTTAATTAAAAGTTATTTCCCACTTGGTCTACTCCTAGTTGGTCTACTCCCATTTGGTCTATTACTATAAAAGACTTTGATAAGGTTGATAGGCGTATTTTGTGGTACAAATTATTCAAAAGTGGAGTAACCAGTAAATTCGTATCTGTTGTACAGTCTGTTTATAAAACTGTGAATCTTAGAGTTAAATGTGATGGATTATTTTCCGAAATATTTTCAAATAATATTGGTGTTAAACAAGGAGAACCTCTGCCGCCTCTGCTTTTTTTATCTTTTTCATTAACGATATTGCTGAAGAGCTCTGTACAAGAAATGATAGAATTGGTAATTATATTGATTTGAATCAGGGATTCATATAATAATAACACATAACTTCATATACAGTTCCTGTTGGAATGGATTTCTTATATATCTTCTACTATTTGCGGATGATACTGTCCTTTTCGGAAAGACACCAGAAGCCTTACAACTATTATTGGATAAATTATTAATATATTGTTCTAAATGGAAAATAGAAGTAAATAAAAACAAAAACGAGATAGTGGTTTTTCGTAAAGGATGGCAAAGGGTTAATTTCTCTTGGTACTACGACAATGTTGAGCTAAATATCGTAGATTCTTATGTATATCTTGGAGTACTTTTACATTATAACGGTAAATTTGTGAAAACTCCAAAACGATTAGCTGAACAAGGTTGAAGAGCTTTAGCTTCATTATTAAATACGATCAAATCTACATATATTCTACCTGAACAGCAGTGCGCTATGTTTGACAGTCGTGTCGTCCATATTGAGCTATGGTTCGGAAGTGTGGGGCTTCCACCGTGCAAATGATATAGAATTAATACATAATACATTTTGTAGATTCGTTTTAAGAGTCTCAAAACAAACTCCTATTTGTTGTATTATCGGTGATCTTCGGCATTTGCCTATGCATATTGTAAGAAAACAAAAATTATTGAAATATTGGGTAAATATTGTTACAAATAGACCCAACATTGTATATGAAATTTATAAGATTCTTTTTGATGATTGTAATAATGGTAGAGTCAACTGGGCTACAAATATTCGTAATTTACTTTTCAAACTTGGATTCAATAATATGTGGTATGATCAGGAGAATATTAATATTAATTTTGATATCTTAAATGAACGTCTTCTTGATCAATTTTATCAAACTTGGCATGCATCAACAGAGAATTGTGATAAATTGGTTGTGTATAAATCTATTAAGTCAGTCTTTGAAATAGAAGAATATTTATGTAAAAATATTAATGTTAAAATGATTTCATGTTTAAGATTTGGTATATTAAAACTCAATGTTGAGAAAGGTAGATATATAAACCAACCAAGAAACGAGAGGATTTGTAAATGTTGTAGTATGCAATGTATAGAAAATGAATACCATTTTATGATCATATGTCCGGCTTACAGGCAGCTTAGATTGAAATATTTACCCAGGTATTACTGTTCATGGCCAAATGTTAATAAATTTTTTTCATTACTAAAATGTTCAAAGAAATCTGTAATATATAGAGTTGTTTGCTTTTTGAGAGAAAGCTGGAAACTTAGAGATTTTATATTGTCACAACTTTAAGTATGTATCATTTAGTTACTGATGCTACTATATATGGTGTTTGCCTCTGGAATTTATTTGTGTATAACGTCATGCTGTTTACTGATGTTATTTTTTGTATGACCTGCTATAGCATTGTATTTTTGCTTATGCAATAAAGACTTATCTTTATCTTATCTTATCTTATTTCCAATACGTGTACTGTGGAATATGAAAAATTTCCCATCAGGTCTACTGTTTAAATTTAGTGTGATTACTAGGGAACAAGCGGCAATTCCCATTATGTATACTCAATTAAATTAAGGGTGTGTTTACTAGGGAACAAGAGGCATTTCCCATTTCGTCTATACTCAATTTAAATAAGAATATGTTTACTAGGGAACAAGAGGCATTTCACATTTTGCCTACGCTTTTTATGAAGAATTTCCATCTTGTGTACTTGTTTAAATAAATCTTTAAAAAAGGATATTTAAAAAAAATAATTTTCTGTAAATATGATTGTAAACATTATTGGCATTAATCATGTTAATTAAATGGCTTCAATTGTCTAATTAAAGTCAAATGTCTGAATTTTCAGTGTTGTTTTGGCATAGTTTATTGTTTTAACAACTGATGAGGTGAAATTTAATTGAACAGGTCCCAAACTTTCACTTTAAATGAAGGAATTACATAATGCCTAATGATGTATATAGTTAGACATTTTCGGGAAAGAACTTAAATTCCATTGATTTATGTCTTCTTGGTCTATTCCCATTGGTCTACAATAACAAATAATAAAACTAGAAAAAAATTGTAAACAAAATGGGAAATGCCTCCTTTTCCCTAGTAGAGACACCCTTTATTTAAAAGAGTAGACAAAATGGGAAATGCCTCTGGTTCCCTAGTGAACACAATCTTATTTCAATTCAGTAGATGAAATGGGAAATGCCTCTGGTTCCCTAGTAAACACACTCATATTCTAATTGAGTAGACGAAATGGAAAATGCATCTTGTTTTCTAGTAAACACACTAAATTTAAACAAGGAGACGAAATCGGATTTTTTTCATATTCCACAGTAGACAAAACGGGAATAGACATGATGGGAATGGTGCAATCATAAACCAAATGGGAGTAGACCATGTGCTAATAAACCAAATACCTTTGCTTGG
Source organism: Mytilisepta virgata (assembly GCA_028015205.1). Classification (NCBI taxonomy): domain Eukaryota; kingdom Metazoa; phylum Mollusca; class Bivalvia; order Mytilida; family Mytilidae; genus Mytilisepta; species Mytilisepta virgata. Next base: position 15,532,977 of record CM051520.1, on the reverse strand, counting down.
CATAATACAATTTTGTCGAACTGTTTTTTAGAGGATCCAAAATTGAAACAGCGCAGAAAAATAATGATTACAGAAATTAACAACTGAATAGAATAAAGAAAAAATGTGTAGAAATCAATTATTTCATGTATATTTTATAAAAATAATTTTAACAAACTTGTCAAAATATTATAACCTTTACAAATCAATAGTTGCAACCAATGTTTGAATTTTAACTCATATTTATGTAAAGTTTGCAGTTTTGAATTATTACATCAAAAATTCATCGTTACCAAATTTAACAGAATAAGCTTCTTTTTACCTGAATATAGAAAAATAGGACAAACATTAACTGAAGACAGAAGGCTAAAATACTACTGGAAAATGTGATGTACATTTCTGAATACTGTACTGTTTATCAGCCATCAGAATGCAAAAACCTCATGTCATATTCATGATAACATTCTTTTTCTGAGGGGTAAACGTTGCTGAAATAATTCATGTGATTGTACTTAATCTTTCTTAAGCTTACGGTGTTCTAGAATTGAATATAATTTTAACTTAGAAAGTCCATTTGTTGATTTAGAATATCAGCTCAAATACTTCTTATTGAAACTGGGGGCTATAATAGAACACCTCGCCATGAAGAATTTATAAAAATTGCTCCTACCATGAAGTTGAAGACGAGATACAGTTTCTTATGAAGTGAAGCAAGTATAAAGACCAGAGAAAAATATTATATGAGATTACATCATCTAAAGTTAAAGATTTTTACAATTTATCTGATTGACAGAATTTTTTTGGGATTCTAAACTGTGTAAAATTTTATACTTTTATTTTATATTTTATGTTGCCAGGTTTTTGCATGATAATATGCCCTGTTTTCCATACCATCATATCAATATTATCAATATTATATTTATTTTGAAAAATGTCATATATGCTACGTGTGGTTTAATTTTTGTGAACTCTATCATGTTGTATCCTTTATACTTATTGCCTTTTTATGACCCTTTGATTGGAAATAAAATGTTATAGTTATATGTCAAGCTGTTGAGATAGAAAGGTAATATACATTTTCTCTTTTTGTATTTTATATTTTTCAAATGTCTGTTTCTTATCATTTCAAATTTTGGAACAAACATTTCGTTTTTCAGATTGTTCCTATTATCTTTGAAGTTTCATCTAGTGATCTTATCTTTTTATTAAGTCACCTGTTAATTTTTATCATAATTTTATTTTCTTAAAGCCATATGTTGCGATAATTACAATGTTATGAAAACAGCAAGTACTCTTTATTACACAATATTAGACAATTGTCTACTGTTGTAAAAACAAATGGTATCGCCTACCGTGTGAATATAGTCACTCCTAAAGCGTTTTGTGATGTTATCAATTAAGTCATCATTAGTCTAAGTAAGATCAAAGTCATTGGACTTTATAAAAGGAGTAGGTTTCCTGGTATGCATACAGACCTTCCTTGGACCGGGAGATTGTAACAATGGATGAAGAATACATCTCATATAAGATTGGAAAAGACACAATTTGCTTTAACAACGCATGTAAGCAGATGATTTTACTAAATGAGAAGATGCATTCCTTAATGGTACGCTACCGACGAGCGCAGGTCAACAGACACCATAGTTTACGTTACAATTTACGTCTCAGGATAGCTGTAGTTGATGCACTCCGTAATATCTACTTCGATTATGCAGCTAAAAAGAAGAATGACGCAGATGACTTAAGGAAAACACTTAATATTATGCAAGAAAAAAAGAAGGCCAAAAAGAACACTTCAGACAATGAGATGGATGTATCTTGAAGACCCACAATAGTGATAGATATATCATTATTAGTGAAACGGCTCTTGTCAGAGCCAAACATATCGTTCAAAAAGAGTCTTATATTGTTGGGATCTCCTGTACTTTGCAATCGCAATACTTTGTATTTTTTGATTTTTTTATTACAATACTGTTATACCAGTATTCCAATCAACAAATCAGCATTGTGGTTAAGAAGTGTAATTAATTGTACTCATGACATGAAAAGAAAAACTATTTTTATTAGAATTATCATCATGCAAGCATCACGTAATATAAATTTTAATTAACATCAAACAAAGTTAAACATTTCAATTATTAAATTTCAATTGAAGAATTTCTAAATCATTGATAATCAGATTAAATTTAAAATTATTAAACATCAACTAAATGAAAAATGAACTTCATAAACATGACTTTCCAAAACAAATGTCTGTTATGGACAGAACACAGATCATTGTCATTATCCAGAGACATGAACTCAATTATTTCAAGAATTGGTCTACTCAAGAACTAGATGATGTAGCGGCAATTTGCCCCATCACAATACGTCACATCCTCCCAAGTCAGGGTCTTTCCTACATACCCCTGACACCACACATTCATATTTTGCGGGTCGAACATATATCGCCGCCTAGAAAATTCTACCTACGTCGCAAATGGATTCTCTTGTGACCTTGAGAAGAACCAATGAAAATCGTTCACTTCCGACCCGCAAAATATGAATGTTAGAAATCACAGGAACTGTATATGATCCCTGGAAATCATTAGAAATAAAATAACATTTTCAAAGAATTGTTATTTTTTTAAACACGACTGAGATTGTACATTTTGGTATCAGAATTTCCAGAATTTTTCAAATTTTCAAAGAAAATTTACTTTTTAATCATTTTTCAATAATTGTTATGATTTGAGTTATCTTTTCTTGGAAAAACGTTGAATGACGTTACGTCATAATATTGGTGTTTCCATCAGATGTTGCCATTCATAAATTTTTTGGTAAAACATGCAAAATTATAAAATATAACGATATTAAATAAACATAACAAAGAACATCGCTACGCTAACAACAGGCTGTTTTGCTATGGATTTATCTCCATGTATCTCAAGAACTGTAAAAGACATTCTATTTAAAGTACTGTTTTGCTTTTCATTGACTCTCTACAATTTGTTTCTGTTCAACATATATTCCGGTGAAACAAGAAAAATTGTTCTACGTCCGGTGAACTTTTTTCCCGCCAAAATTACCTTTTCTTTAGAGAGCCGTTTGGGAAATTTTAAGATTAATTCCAACACTTTAAATTATTTTAAAACTTTCACTCTTTGGCAAATCAGTATATTATGCATATTACTCAAAATCTGTTTTTTTAAGTGAAAATGTAAATTTCTTTTAAAATTTTAAATAATAACCTATATTATAAATAAATAAACCGGAAGTTGGCCCTGTAGGTTCTCATTATTTTGAGGGAAAAGCGCACATGAAAATACATCAGCATTATGAGTGATTTTCAGGAATATCCTGAGATTGTTCAAGAAATAAGAGGGGCATTGGTTAGTTTTGAAAAGATAGGCTTAATGTACAAACAAGGGTTATCCGACTCCATGCTCTGTCATGTTCACAATCGATTATCTACATCTGTTGTTTGTTGATGATCCTTTCTTTCTTTCTTGTATCTTCTGTCCCTCCATTATCTGGAGAATCACCTTCCACTATTGCAGACGACTGTACTGTTTGTGAAAGCGGTTGACGCAGGGGTTTGCACTGTATTAATACTGGTTTAATGAATAATTTAGAATGAATATCACTACGCTGCTAATTAAGGGCATACAATAAGTTTTGATTTGGTTACTGGATAAATTGGACCATAACAGACTCGGACAACAACAAATTAGGACCATACCAGAATTGGACCACCATTTTTATGAATAGAAATAAAGTTGACGAATCCGGCCCACCCATCCTTTAACTGGATTTCTGTATTCATTCATATTGTTACATTGTGTTTTTGTGTATGTATGAACTAACAAAACTTCAACTTTTCGATAAGATCCTCATTTAAGGAAATTTTTAATTGAAAAAATATTTAAATTTATGTATGTCTGTTAAAGAGTTTTAAATCGAATTGAAAAGCATGTATCAATTAACATTCAGCTGGAGTAATTTATTTCATCTTAATTAACAAAACATTTACTTTGATTTATTTTTTATCGATTTTAATACTTTTGAGATTTTTGATACATAAAATATATAAGGATAAGAATAAGTAGAAAATTTGTTCCACATTGAAAAAGTGTAATTTTAAAATTGTAGTACTTATTAATCCCTTAGTAAATTGTCCTCTTAAAACATGTCAAACGAACATTTTTTCTTCTTTGAAAAAACTTTTTTTAATAGTTTGCACAAATATAAGGAAATATGGAACTATATAAGAAACCATGAAATTAAATGATTGGAACATGCTACATGTATATAATTACATATATTATACAACTAATTATACGAGAGCCCAGCTGCTGGATGTAAGCATTTGACACTTTTTACTACAGAAGATAACATGGCACAGAAAATTTTACTGCCCAGTCGGTGGAACTGAAGTAGTAGCGGCTTTTTTTTCCCGATAAGTTTTACAATTTAAAGTTCTTAAACGGGTATAGTGATTCAAGACCTCAAACTCAATTCATCTCGTCATTTTGTGAAAATAGAACTAATTGGGTCATGTTGAATTTTGACAAGACTGCAGTCTGATAGAATGTAGTGTGTAAAGAATATATAAAAAATTATTATTCTAGAAATTAAATGCTTATGAGCTTGAAACTGAAACCGTAAAACATACTACTTTTAAGGTTAGATTTTGGAGATCTTAAAGTGTTCATAACTTTAATTTATGATATGGCATCATCAAATAACAATTATAACAATTTAAGACTGAAAAATCAATTACCAATCATGTGTTAGCTTATAAATCACTGTTGGTCTGAATTTGTTATGGTCCGATTTGGTTACGGTACGAGTTTGTAATGGGCCGATTCATCATGGAATCTTTTGATCTACTATTGATTTTTCTTTTTGGTAATTTTTTTTTTTAATCTTTCTAAAATACAAAAAAAATTACACCTTCATGTGCTACTTTTTGAGATATTTAAGGTTCAATTTTTGGGATTTTTACTAAAATTGTGCAAACATCGTCTTTTCACCTATTTTGATAAAAATCAATTAATTTCTTGTTTTGAAAGATAAATACATCAAGTTTTTTGCATAAAGAAAATGAATATTTCTTCTCTTCCGATAAATACAATTTAGAAAATTTTGTGCTACAAGATCTTTTCATTTTTTCAAAATATGTGATAAATTACCAAAAACTTTGAATTTAGGCACGATACATCAGTGTATTAAAAAAAAATCTCCTATTAATTAATTTCTTGTTTTGAAAGATAAATACATCAAGTTTTTTGCATAAAGAAAATGAATATTTCTTCTCTTCCGATAAATACAATTTAGAAAATTTTGTGCTACAAGATCTTTTCATTTTTTCAAAATATGTGATAAATTACCAAAAACTTTGAATTTAGGCACGATACATCAGTGTATTAAAAAAAAATCTCCTATTAATAAGTTAATAAAAAAATAACATAATGATATCCTTATAATTTGCTATGGAATGCAGTTTTGAAATTTGGGGGTCCATGAGCTCATTTTTAGATATTCTGAAAAAACTTGATTTTTTAGGAATTGATACAAGTTTTGATTTTAAGCGGGAAATGAGGTGCCATCATAACGCAAAATGGGAAATCGGTCTCGATTCTCGCATGTATGAATGAAAGGCTTGGAATCACTGTTTTTGTAAAAATTTCTGATCAAAGTATTTTTTTACAACAATTTTGTTTATTACATCTAAACCATTTAACGCTTTTCTGTGAAAAGTTCTGGTTGTACGTTAGCAAACACGATTATCTCCCGTGTAAAGTTCTGTATCGTATGCCCTTAACTAAGTTACCAAAATACTGCCACTGGAAACATGATAAGATATAGTGACGAACACAAATTTTGGCAACATAAACAACGAACAGGCAAAAATCATAAAGGTTTTGGGACATAGAAGATACAGATATTATATAGCGACTAAGGCTACATTAGATTTGAGTTAGAATTTAAGCATAAAAATATTCAAAATATATCTATACTTATACAAATTTTAGCATAAAATCTAAAAGACTGAATTGACAAAAAAATCTTTATCGAGCCCAAAAAGTTCATATTTAATCAATGATAATTCATCAAAGCTAAAAAGCTTATTTCCAATGGGGTCCTTGTATGTAAAAATCTTTTAAGAGCTTAATAGAAATATAACTAGAACAATGCAAAAAATCTGTCTCGAATATAAATAAAAATATTTTATTGTCAATTGGCATGCTTCGAATAGTTACAAAAAAAACAAGGAGTGATTTGAGTCGAATCAGAATTTGACACAAAATCTTCTGTTTGTTTCATTTTGTTTATTTACAGGTATCCCACTTAACCAAACTAACTGGATCACAATTTTTATCTCACTTTGGTCTGTATTCCCCAACCCGGAGAATATAAACAAACTGCTTTAAAGAGATCTCAGACTAAGCTTTGCTGAAATAAAATCACTAGCATGTCAGGCTATCGTTATTTGATTTTGACTAGCCCCTACGAATTCTGACTTGCCTGGGACTAGTGGCACCTGTCTAATTGTGTCGCCTGCGGAACGCATGGTCAACACATAGGGATCACTATCTGTCGTCTTGCGTCCTGCGTCTTGCGTCGTCACACTTTTCTTCTATCCTCAACTACTCGTAAACCGCTCAAAGGATTTTGATGAAACTTTCTCTGTGCATTAACCTTAATGCACAGGTGTGCATATATATTTCATTTTTAGAAAATTTAAATTTTTTTTTGGTAAAAATTGACTTTTTTGCAAAAAAAGGGGGGCAAAACTTCTATCCTCAACTACTCCATAACTGCTCAAAGGAATTTGATGAAACTTTCTCTGTGCATTAACGTTAATGCACAGGTGTGCATATATATTTCATTTTTAGAAAATTTTTAATTTTTCTCTATAAAAAAATGACATTTTCGAAAAAAAAGGGGGGGGGTCAAAACTTCTATCCTCAACTACTCCATACCCACTCAAAGGAATTAGATGAAACTTTCACTGTGAATTAATCTTAATGCACAGGTGTGCATATATATTTCATTTTTAGAAAATTTAAAATTTTTTTTTTGTAAAAAATGACATTTTTGCAAAAAAAAAAGGGGGGGGGCAAAACTTCTATCCTCAACTACTCAATAACCGCTCAAAGGAATTTGATTAAACTTTCTCTGTGCATTAACGTTAATGCACAGGTGTGCATATATATTTCATTTTTAGAAAATTTTTAATTTTTCTCTATAAAAAATGACATTTTCAAAAAAAAAAGCGGGGGGTCAAAACTTCTATCCTCAACTACTCCATACCCACTCAAAGGAATTAGATGAAACTTTCACTGTGAATTAATCTTAATAAACAGATGTGCATATATATTTCATTTTTAGAAAATTTTAAATTTTTTTTTGTAAAAAATGACATATTTGCAAAAAAAAAGGGGGGGGGGGGGGGGCAAAACTTCTATCCTCAACTACTCAATAACTGCTCAGAGGAATTTGATTAAACTTTCTCTGTGCACTACCCTAAATGCACAGGTGTGAATATTTATTTCATTTTGAGAAAAATTAAAAAAATTTTTGTAAAAATTGACATTTTTTTAACGCAAAAAAGGGGGGGTCAAAACTGCCAGACTACGCGAATGATTTTTTATTTTACAGGACATTCGGTCTGGTAAACAACCTAGCTTTACCAGACCGAATGTAATTTTACCAGACCAAAAATGTGTCATTTTCGAACTTCAACCACGACCGATTTTCCTGCCATTTTTTATTTAATTTTCGTGATGGTCTGTGTGCCTCATAAACTTTGCTTTTCTCTTTCTTTTGATCGTCGGTAATTTTCTTTTTTGAAGCCTTACCTGGAATGGCTCCTTGAGTATATTTTAATCCTATCATTGACATTGCGAAAATAAACGGAAGTAGTATACTACCAGAAATACGATAAACCAAAAAAACAATACCGGACATTTGGTCCGGAATTCAACAAAATTTTACCGGACCGATCCATTTTTTACCGGAAATGTCCGACGGTCCGACGAATTTCGCGTAGTCTGAACTGCTATCCTCAACTACCCCATAACCGCTCAAAGGAATTTAACCTTAATGCACAGATGTGCATATATATTTCATTTTTAGAAAATTTTAATTCTATTTTTGGTATAAATTGACATTTTTGAAAAAAAAGGGGGGGTTCAAAACTTCTATCCTCAACTACTCCATAACCACTCAAAGCAATTTGATGAAACTTTCTCTGTGCATTAACCTTAATGCAAAGGTGTGCATATATATTTCAGTTTTAGAACATTTTAATATCTTTTGTAAAAATTGACGTCCGTAGGCGACACATGTCTTCCTTGGAAGACTCACACATTTTTTTTTAAAAAGAATATCAGTGATTTTTGAAATTGAGAAATTTGTAAAACAATTGTATTTCACTTTTACAGGACAAGTTTTCTGTTTCTCTGTCCCTTGAATATGTCCGTAAGTTTGCACATAAAACCTCCTCTATATGAACTGCAGTACCGGTACAACCACATGTGCATGGATTCGTATTTAATTGACGTAAATTTCCTCTGTTCAGGAACAGCAACACTTACAGAGTCAGACATACTACTGTAAGAAACAGACTGACACTCGTAGTCCACATTTCTGCAAGACATATTGCTTTCAGTAATCACATAGTCACTGATTCGGACACGGCAACACAAGTAGAAGTATTACTAGAGTCCTTCGAAACGGAAGCACTGGTTGGGGTGCTTTCTGTCCGAGATGGGGGTGCATTAAGTTTTTTAAATGGTCTTTTATCCTGACATTTCCTTTCCCATAGCCATCCTTTTTAGCTCAGCTGATCCAAAGGATCAAGTGATTTATTTTCATCACTTGGCGTCTGTCTTTGTCCGTTAACTTTTTACAAAAATCTCCTCTGAAACTACTTGGCCACAAGCATCATTAGGTTTTCATAAGTATGTGTCATTATGGTTGACAAGGCTAAAAATAGAACATAGGGGTAAACTGCAGTCCACAATCCACATTTTAATCTTCTTTCTAAAACTGCTTGGCCAATTGGGACATCAAAAAATGAAAATAATTGTTATAAATACAAAATTTTAAACAAATTGAATAGACTTTTAGCAATTGGAAGTTAGGTTAAGATAGTAATAACAAAATAAAGTTTGGTTTAACTATGCTTCAATTTCATGTTTGATAAAATTTTAATTAATATAACAATATTAAACATATTCTACTTCATAATTCCTTTTCTTGAACCTATAAATTGAATTGACATTGATCTTATACGAAGACGATAGAAACAAATTAAAGAAATATTCATTATGTTCCATTCCGAATCCGGATTACGACCACGTGTTGCCCACATATCAAAACATGGCTGGTCGTTTGAAGTTTGTCCTTATTTGTTTGGGATTTAAAATGATAATTTTCATGAATATTAATGATGAATACATGAAGAAACAACTTGTATTTAATGATTACACTTATCTGAAATAATGGTCTGTTTGTTTCCAATGTTTCAACCATATTGCACCCTATACTAAATAATGAAGAAGTTAAGAGAGTTTGTTTAAGCAGTTTTCCAGGAAAGTGTACATCAATATCAACAGGAATTCATCTCTTGGTAGAGTCAGAGCTTGAAATCTTTATCAGGCTAAAATATACCCTTCTAGGTTAGAAATGTTGGTTTAAATTTAGTTGATTTATAGAAATTGTAACTGATTTTCCAACAGAAAATATCCAGTTATTATTTGGCAATGTAATGAGTGTGTTAGCTTGGCAGCTTCAAACAGTTTGAATAAAAAATTGGTTTGCTGTTAATCAGACAATTTCTTCTCTCTTTTGCAGAATCCAGGCAGACTTAAGTTACAAAGTAACAGTATAATATTTAAAAACAACAAGACAGGAAAAGTTGATCAGATTCCTGGAATTGAAGTGGATACCTCAGAATGGTTAAAGCGAGCGAGAGGTCATTGTCTCAAGTTCAGGTTAAACAATGGCAATGTTCACAGATTTGATGGTTTTAAGGATGATGTAAGCATATTTTAAAGTTCATCCCAGTACTATATTTTTTGGCTTCCTGTCTGAGGGCAGGATTTTTTTGAAAGATTGCAATTAGTTTGCAAATCGTTCCTAAGGCATCAGCATCCAGAACTGGTAGTGTGCCCTGTATCTTCTATTAGACATGTGTTCTACTTCATAAAATGTAGTTCCAATGATGATAGTACATTTATAAAAATTTATGAATATTTTTTTAAGAAAAAGAGGTGATTTGTAATATTAAGTGAAATGCATGTAAACCAAATATTGAATATTTAAATAATTATATTATCAGACTGATTTATTGGTAACAATATTTATTGCAATTATCCTAATATTTCAGGAATTTGAAAAACTTGCATCTTTTATTTCCAAATACTACAGTGTGAGTCTTGAGAAAAGAGATGTTTCTGTCAAAGGATGGAATTGGGGTCTAGCCAAATTTGAAGGTAGAAACTATAGCCAAAATAAAATCACTTCAACAAATAAAGCTGTTTTATTTATTATTTAATTTCACAATATGTACATGTACAACATTATAATACATTCAGTCAGTATTGCTGCAAACCTGTAACAACATATAATAAGAAAACTTAGAAAAGATTAGATAATGCAATTCCTATACATAAATTTAGTTGAAAATTATATTATGCATGTTTTATTTAATACAATGTTTTCCATATTAGTTTTTTGCACTCATAAAAAAAGAACAATAATTTTTGAATTTATAGTAAATATTAGTGAAATTAATCCAATGGGATGGTACATGTTCACGCTTAACTCATATTGTTGCAATTTCATGTGGACGTTTTCTTGATTTCTGTTACTGGGAAACTTTTATTTATTGATTATTATTCAAACATAATCAAATGTGAGTTTGTTTCAGTTAGGATTGATAATTCTGGAGTTAGAAAAGGGTATTAATAATTTAAATAGATTTTGATGTCAAACTTCAAGATTTTGAAAAGAGTGTGACATTGATTGTTCGAAGGAATAACAAATTACATGGACCCTTATCCACCTAGATTCCTCCCCATTTTTAACTTGATTTTCCAGCATAAATAAACCTGTTTTTAGTTTGGACGGTAGGGAGCTAAAAATACAAATGGAAACTTAGGTTTGGTGTCAGTCAGATAGCTTCTTGTTAGTTAAGTAAAATTGTGTGTGGATTTATTATTTTTCATTGAAGTTAGTCGAAGGATTTTATTCTTTAAAATTATATGTAATTTCAGGAAATTCATTGGAATTTGAGATTGATAATAAACTTGATTTCGAAATACCTTTGAATAATGTATCACATTCAACAACAGCTAAAAATGAGGTGACGATAGAATTCCATCTGAATGATGATGCAGCAGTATCATTAACAGAGATCAGATTCCATATACCCAATGATCCAAAAGATTCAGATAAAGATACAGTACAGGTATTTCTAAGACTGAATCAAGTGACAAAAAAGGCCATATGAGCTGTAGCAATTACTTTAAGTCTTTCTGAGTTTTACATGAAGTTTTAACAATAGTAAAAAAATAACCTTTTCAAAGAATATCAGTAATTACTATACATCGTAATAATTAAAACTGTATGCTTGTGTCTTATTTAAGAAAAAAAATTGCTATTAAACAAATAAGATTAGCATAAAAAAGGTTTACATTATTTTAAACCAATTTTTGTCAACTTTCTAAGGCATGTGGTTTATGTACCATCAAAGTGTAACTGAATAATTTTAATGAACATTTCAGGAATTTTACAACCAGGTTGTTGAAAAAGCTGATATTATACAAGCTACTGGAGATGCCATTGCTATCCTTAATGAAGTACAGTGCTTAACTCCAAGGTATAGCTTTAAGATTTTTGTCCGAAATGAAAGTGATAAGGAACCAATGCTTTCGAAACTTATGATACCAGTAGAAATTATTATGTAGTGTTTTACTCTTATAGGGCTATGTGAATTAAAATTCTATGGACAATTCAATATTTTATTCAATTTCACCACTTGTTTAACATTAAACAAAGAGGAGGCTAATTACCATTTAAGGGACATATCATCTGACCTAATGACTTGACTCCACATTTTTCTGATGGTAATCTTACGTAGTTGTTTTTGTGCATGTTCAATTCCCATTTCTGGTTCACTGTTGAAATAATTTTGGACTGGTTCTCACCCTGAAAATGCATCTGATATTTTCCACTGGACATTAAGCAAACGGTAAACCATCAATTAAAAAGTTCTCATGTTGACATATACATTCTTTTGTGTGCTTTCAGAGGTCGTTATGACATTAAAATTTATGGATCATTTCTACAGCTTCATGGTAAAACGTTTGACTACAAGATACCATATACATCAGTGCTGCGTTTGTTTCTCCTTCCACATAAAGATGGGAGACAAGTATTTTTTGTGGTTGGTATTTTTATTATATATGATTATTGTTAATTAATGTGCATAAGGTTGTTATGGAACTTACTGATGTTTTTTCATACTGAGGACATACTTCTTAAGGTATGTGTTACAGTTAAAACTCGATAGCTCAGCAAATTACTTATGGCTATACATAATTTTGAGCTAACGAGTATAAATTAAATAAATCAATGTTATTTTCAAAGAAGCTTTACGAAAAAGATGTAAACAATGTTTTCATTGAAGTTTTCTTTCTTAAGATACATGTATTGTTTAATAGGATAGTTTTAATTTGATCTTAAGACTAAAATATACAATTCATTTTTTGAAACAGTTGAACTGATATTTTAACTATATAATTATAATAATCTTCCATAGTTGTTGGTTATCAAACACTTTTTGCAATACTTTATTTTTCCTTTAAAAATATATGAATTGAAAGAATATCTTACTGATTTATTTGGATTTAGATCATATATTACGTAACTTGTAGGTGAGTTTGGATCCACCAATCAAACAAGGACAAACCAGATATCATTTCCTGATTTTATTGTTTAATCAAGAAGATGAAATGACAATAGAACTTGGATTAACAGAGTAAGATCAAATATATTTATGTTCAATCTGAACAACCATATTTGTCCTAAATGAACTAAAATGTCTTTAGACAATTGACACATTTCCAATTAAACATTTATAAACTCCCTTGATTTCTTACTATAGAAATCAGGCCTTACAATGTGGATTATTGTTGCAATAGGCAACTGAACCAGTTAACCTTTGTGAGATTAAATTTCCAAGGGTCTTTTGGCATCTGTTGACTTTTCAAAAAGTTTCATACAAGGGTAAAAATATATGTACACATGCCTGTTTTTTTTCCACACTTGTTTTCACTATATATTCCTGTACAAAATGTTTGTTTTTCCTGATTTCCAGATTCTGGTACACTCTATACTTTAACCTGTACATTCAGTAAATGACAAAGCAGTACCACTAAAATTGATGCTAGATGTTTTCTTGACCTTGCCATAAGGGATAAACCTTTATGTGATTGTAGAAGATTTTACAGCAGCTTTCAAGATGATGAACAACTTGTTTTTGAAAAAAAGTAAAGCCTAAAAATCACAATTTAAGAATATAATCTTTTAATTTTAATAACCAGTTGATCTGTAATAATTGGTAGATAGATTTATACTAATGTTAAGTATGAAACCATTGCAGGGAAGAGTTAGAAGCCAAGTTTGAAGGTAAATTACAAAAGGAAATGTCTGGACCAGAATTTGAACTTGTAAGTCGAATATTTAAAGCAGTTACAACAAGAAAAATTACAGTACCCGGAACGTTTAAATCGTAAGTATTCAAAATAAAGATTTACGGTGTTAATATTTTAGACTGTTTAAGATTATTAAGAGGAGATGAACCAAGAATTCATATAAACTTCACATTTTGATTAACTGTACTGTCAGCATTTAAAATATGCAAATTAAATAAATATATTTGTCAAAAGAAGCCAGTATTTAAATATTTACTTTCAAGATTTTATTCATATTAGGTCTTATGTTTTTACATCTGTAATCAATTTTTCCTCATGATTCTTGGGTGTAAAGAGATTTTGATGGCTGTAGATTTAATTGTAGTGTGTGTCCACAATGTTAACTTTATTACCTTTATTATTTTACAGGAATTCTGGAGCCCAGGCTATAAGTTGTTCATATAAAGCAGCAACTGGTTTCCTATATCCGCTAGAGAGAGGATTCATATTTGTCCACAAACCACCATTACATATTCGATTTGATGAAATCAGCTATGTCAACTTTGCGAGAAGTGCAGGAAACACAAGATCATTTGATTTTGATGTAGAAACTAAGTCTGGAAACACTTACAACTTTGTTGGTATTGAAAAGTATGTTTGAAAGAAGCTCTTTGTTATTTGCAGTCAAAATGTGTTTTTGTTTATTGTATTGTTTTATAATATTATTGATGTTGAACATGATGCTTTTTCTGTTTCTAGAATGAAATACTTTATTAATGATTATCAAAAACGTCCTTGTCTATAATACACATGTACATTAGTGCCATATCTTGTTGAAATTTTTTTTTTAGACATTTTTCACCTCTGAAAATTGGCAACTTGAAAGTTACCTTTGTTTAGTCTTGATTATTTTGGTTTTTTTTTAGCAATAATTGAACTACACATTGTTTGATTTTACTTTACAGGGATGAGTATGGTAAATTATATGATTTTGTCTCACAGAAGAAACTCTCAGTTAAAAACATAGGAAGTAAAACTGTAAGTATTCAGTTTACTCAAATTCTATACAGAGTGTACATGTATGTACTTACAGTAGAATTTACAGTATTTGAGCTATCAAATAAAATTCCACTGTGTTTGCATTTTTTTTCTGAAAAAAAAATGGGCCTGTATGGTTAGTTTTAAAGAGAACCGTATCAAAACCAGGAGAACATTTTAGATTTTTGAAACATACTTTTTAGGTAAACTTTTCCCATAATTTACTGAAATGTGGATTCTAAAATCATTAACCATCCCATATTCCTGTCACCAGAACTGACAATTAGTTTATACAGTAGAATCTTGGTTGCCTCAACTCGGGTCACTTGAACACCATGGATTTCTCGACCATTTACGGTCATTGTTTCCATTATGTCAATGTAAATGAACTCTCGGTCTTTCGAACACCGAATTCACGAACTAATTTTCTGGTCTGTACAACAGTAGTATAATGTAATTTACTCTCAGTAACTCGACCATTTTTAATTGGTGTATGTGACAAATATCAATAGGTGTGGAAAACCAGAGGTCAGATCATTAATTGACAAGAAGGTGTTTAATTGTCAATTACAGTTCATTGATAATCCACTTGATGTTTATCAGTAATTTATTCTTATTATTTCCACATCAAGATTTATGAGTGGATGTTGTTTTAACAATCAGATAGATAAATGGATGTAAATTAAATTTTAAATGTATTGCTGGTGTATTATGTAATGTATTGACATTACAATGTGTTCTGAATGTTATTCTCATACAGAAACAGAAGTATGATGAGGATATTCTGGCATCAGATGAAGAGGATGCTAACACAGATCATTATTTAGAACGTATGAAACAAGAGGGCAAAGACAGATTCAGTGGGGATGAAGATGATGACAGTGATAGTTCTGGTAAAATATTGTATTTTAAATTAAATATATTGAATATACGTGTACATCATCATTTTATAGATAAATCTTAGGCTGATCTAAAACTTTGGAGATTTTCTGAAAATGCCAAAAACATCCTTCAAATACATATATATGTCGGAAATATTCCGTTTGGATGTAATTCAGATATCTTCACAAGTTAGTCTCATTTCAGAATTTCTGAGAGCAAGTTATGTTAAAATAAGAATATCTGTGACAATTTACAATTTATATAATAAGAGAAGTTCAAAACCTGGAGATTTATAGATGTCCTGCAAAACAATTCATAAAGAAATATCAATTATGAGCTTCAGCTTGCTAAACGGGTATAGCATGATATAGATTTTACATGAAAATCTAACTGAAAAAAAGATACAACTTTATCATAACATTTGTTCATGCAGCCTTTGTTTATATTTCTCAGATGAGTCGTTTAATCCTGGAGAAAGTAGTAGTGATGTGGCTGAAGAGTAAGTTTTATTATTAGTTATAAACAGAAAATCAGATCCAAAATAGTTACCTGAATAATCTGTATCTGTATATGTAAACTGTATCGAGACCAGTGACATGTGAGATGCAGGTTCTACCATTTTTAGCTCACCTGTCCTAAAAGGACATGTGAGCTTTGCAATCACTTGGTATCCGTCGTCCGTCCGTCAGGAACTTTTTCAAAGATCTTCTCCTCTGAAACCACTGAACCAATTACAGACATACTTACTCTGAATGATCCTTAGGGTATGTAGAATAAAGTTTATGTTTTATTTTGTTGGCTATTCATGGCTAAAAATAGAACCAGAGGTTTATGTAGGGTTATTGGGAAGGGTTGTTTTGGCCTATTTTGGGAAAAATTTTGGTCAATTGGGAACAAAATTAGAGGTGTAACATTTTTGGGAATTCTGCATGATTTTAAAATAATTTCCATTGGGAATGGGTCCTTTTACTGGACCCAGCTGAATGGTAGAAAAATCCATGAGAACAAAGGGGGTAAACTGCAGTTTTTGGCTTATATCTCAAAAACTAAAGCATTTAGAGCAAAACTGACATGGTGTAAAAATCATTCATCAGATCTACCTGATATGAAATTTTCAGATGAATCAGTCAACCCTTTATTGGGTTATTGCCCCTGAATTGTTAATTTTAAGGAAATTTTGCAGTATCTTGAATATTATAGATAAAGACAAACTAAACAACAAAAATGTTCAGCAAAGTAAGATCAACAAATAAGTCAACATGACCAAAATCGTCAATTTACCCCTTTTAGGAGTTTTTGCCCTTTAAAGACAATTTTTCACATTTTTAGCTCACCTGGCCAAAGGCCATGTGAGCTATTGCCATCACTTGGCGTCCGTCGTCATCGTCGTCGGCGTCCGTCGTCGTTAACAATTATTCAAAACTCTTCTCCTCTGAAACTACTCGACTAATTAGAACCAAACTTGGTATGAATGTTCCTTAGGGTACCCTGCATAGAACTGATGTGGGGATTTTTGATCCGTCGAAAAACATGGCCGCTGTTACTAAAAATAGAACATAGGGGTCAAACAACATTTTTTCGCAAATATCTCAAAAATCATTAGGTTACGGAATATTCTGGCAGGTTGAAAGTGTTCAGCATGATGAGAGCTACATATTTGCTGATTTTCGTGAAAATCTGTCAACTGATGTTAGAGTTTGTTGTAAACATTAATAGATCGTATGATCAATCGTAAATCGTATTTAGCGCCATTAGCGGTACACAAAGTGAAAGTCCGCCAAGTTGTGTGAAACTTTGACGTGTTGTAATTGTTCGCTTGTTTGCGGGCCTAAACTACGATGGAAACGTTTTCCTACCTGCTTTACTGTGTTAAAAACATTACTAATAAAGCTCTTTCCGTATTATAAGAACCATATCTACTGTTTCCAAGTACTACACAAACTTGCTGAAGCATTGTCCATGACTTGTATATGGTACTATTTTTAAGCGTAAAGATCATGTGATCAGACACATATATAAACATAGGTGTGCGAATATAGTCCGTTTCCAATTTGAACAGCTGATCGCCGAAGGTAATATTGACACTGCTCAAAACATTTCACACACAAAATTATTGTATTTCCTTATATCAATTACTCGTTTTATTGAATAATACTATTATTGCTTACACGTAGTATTTCTTTATTGAGCTGATACGGCCAATTACCAAATGTTAGCAGATTAACTTTTCAATAAATACCGGAGACCATAAAACTGGTGGCAGCGGAACTGAACTTTTTATCGAATCTACGCAAAGACATATTTACCCTTGTAAAAATAAAATACACAAACAAATATTAAAAAAAAAAAAAAAAAAAGACACAACAACAGAAGATGCTGAGAAAAAGATACAGACCATCTAGTGTAACAGGTTTTAATTTATCGTAAAATTATTACTGATTCAACAAAGGATAAATTATAATCCAAGTTGAAACTAAAGACAATTATTTGTACTTCCATTTTGAAATTCAACAAGGATAAATTATAATCCAAGTTGAAACTAAAGACAACTATTTGTACTTCCATTTTGAAATTCAACAAGGATAAATTATAATCCAAGTTGAAACTAAAGACAACTATTTGTACTTCCATTTTGAAATTCAACAAGGATAAATTATAATCCAAGTTGAAACTAAAGACAATTATTTGTACTTCCATTTTGAAATTCAACAAGGATAAATTATAATCCAAGTTGAGACTAAAGACTATTATTTGTAATTCCATTTTGAAATTCAACTAGGATAACTCATAATCCAAGTTGGAAAAGTCTGTTTGGATTCCCTGATTATTTTCACAAGGATAAATTTTAATCCAAGTGAAATTTACAGCTTGGCCAAAAACAATATTTTGTCCACAAGGATAAATTGTAATCTAAGTGGAGCCTTTTTGTTTGTCATTAACCTGATAATTTTATCCACAAGGATGAATTTTTTATCCAATTAAAATTTCTATATATTGCTGAAATTTAGCAGCAAGGATAAATTATAATCCAAGCTGAGACATATTACATTTATCAACAAGGATAAAGTATAATCCAAGTTGAATACAAAATCTTTTAAATAAGAGATATAAATATACAGAATATTATTTCAACAAGGATAAATATTAATCCAAGTTGAATACAATCTGAAGCTCTTGGTCCTGTCTTGAAAGTCATTATGTATAACTTACGTAACAAACCTACTGGACCAATCTCTTTGGGTAGGGGAATAATTAGGTCACCCACCACTATGGCCAGTGTAGGAATACCCATGTCAAGTGCGGCACATTTTTCACAATCTGCTGGGGAGCCAAGCACAAGTTTTTCTGACCAAATAAATAATATTGTCCTTAGTAGCCCAGTTTCAAATAAAGACGCCCATAATTTCGGGGACTCTAGGATGCTCAAGGGTACACTTGAAGGTGGTGAAGAAAATAAAGGAAAATCCCAAAACTCTGAAATTGTAAATTTTCCAAGCATACAGAGAGATGCCAGTATACCTGTATTTGATACCTCCCCCATACCAATGCAGAGCTATAGTGATACTGCCTTGTTGAAAACCACCACCCAAAATGCAAACAAACCGGAGACAGGTGATAGTAGAGACCATGAAATCATCACTATGAGGGATGAACTAAAGAGATGTCATGAACTTATCCAAACGTTACAAAAGCAGCAACCAAGTACTGTACCCAACACACAAAATTATAGTACTGGAACTTCTTTCCAAGGTATGAATGAAACCAGTCAGCAAGATGCACCACAGCAATGCACGAGGGATCTGCAATATAATACCGTCAGTGCAGGCATAAGTACACAGAATAGCAATCCTGGTACTCAATCTATAAACCATAATTTGGGTCACATGTCACAAGCAGGAACTCCGTTTAGTACCGAGAACTTACAGCAACAAAATAGTCAGTTTGTTGGGAGTCATACTATGAAACCAGTACCTCAGCATCAAGACATACAGTTTGCCAGTCCTAGTACCAGCCATCCACTTGTATCTCAGCAACAGAGAACACAGTATTACCAACCTTTACCGCAAGAAGGAGCACAGCTCTACAGTTCTAATGCCAGTGTGCAACCTGGAGCAGCGACTTTTGGTACATGTAATTACTTACAGTCAGGAGTACTTCAATCTGGTACACAGTTGACAGGAAATACAGTTCAACCTGGTATTCAGCACCCCAGTGCACAGTACTCATATCCCAGTTCCCAGCAACAAAGCCATTATAACGTTAATATGGAAGCTACCAGACCATCAGATAATGGCAGACGTACTAGAGTGCCTTTTTATAACGGAAAAGAGCCCTGGAGTGCATACATAATGCAATTTGAGTTAATTGCTGAAAACAACAAATGGAGTTTTGAAACAAAAGCCATAGAGCTTTTAACAGCCTTGAAAGATGATGCCATGGTATATGCATCCTACCTTCCTGTGGAAGTGAAACAGTCTTTTCCCGCTCTCTGTATGGCAATGGCAAATAGATATGGAGACAATGGGTACCCAGAAACATACAGACAGGAGCTACACAATCTGAGAAAACAACACAAAGAAACTATTCAAGAGTATGCCTCCAGAGTAGAGATGTTGGTAAGGAAGTCATTCCCAACAATGGATGCCAGCACTCACAGTATACTGAGTGTGGAATATATGCTAAGGGGTTTGCCTGACCAATCCATTGCCCTGGACTTGTTAACCAAGCGGATAACTAGTATGACAGAAGCAATACACCAAGTTACTCTCTTTGAGACTTACAAGAAAGGGATGAGAGATAGAAATAGCATCCGACAACTAACCCTTGATGACCAGAACCATGCATATGCAGAAACTGAAATGGAGAATGTTGAAGTGAGGAAAATTGGGAACAAGAGATATGTCACAGAAGAGAGGCTTTCCCAGTTTGAAAGAGACATAACAGACTCAATTTCAAAATCAGTTGGGGATATTATTGAGTCAAAACTCAATAAGATGAACACAGAAAAGGGGAACAATTCTAGAATGAATCAATATTTTCGAAGAGAAAGCAAAGGAAAACCAAAACATAACAGGTGTTTTAATTGTGGTGAAGCTGGTCATTATCAGAAAGACTGCAAGAAGGAGAGGAAAGACACTAGCCAAAATAAAAACACTCTCCAGGATAACAAAAATGATGATGAGCCGTTAAACTAAAACGGGCTGAGACTATCGGCCAAGTTTCAGCCCAGACTTGTAAAAATGAGGAATCAGATGAAACTGTTATAAACAATGATAATAAGAAAATTGGTAAGGTGGTTGAAATACCAGTGACTACAAGTATATGTAGAGACATACCATGTGGAAATCAAGATTCTATGCAAGATCCTAGTTTAGGCAAGTTTTTTGAGGAATCTGAGGAGATGCTAGAGACTGTACCAGATACTGAGAATGGTAGTGCCAGGTCAAAGGATGTAACAGAGGATAGTATTGTTATCGACCGAGTGACGGCAGCTACTATAAAAGTTCCTTTGGTCATATGCGGAGTTCACAGTAAAGCTGTGATTGACACTGGAGCTGAGGTGACAGTCCTTAATGAGGCGTTGTATTACAAGATTCCAGAAAATAAGAGGCCTGAATTAAAGAAAGCAACTAGGAATTTAGTAGTTGCAGAAGCAGGGAAACAAATGTCAACTCGTGGCATTACTGAGTTGGACATAAAGTTAGGAAATGAAACTTTCACATGGCCTGTCTATGTTGCGCAAATTGGGGATAGCATTCTGTTGGGATGATGATAAAGAAGATAGGAAGTCCTGATACTGGTGATAAACTAAAGAATAAGGCCGATATTCTTGGTTTACCAGAGTATCTCGTAGATTTATATGAAAGAAGCATAGAAGGCTTAGAGACGGAGGAACAAAGACAGAAATTAAAAGAATTGCTGATTAAGAATGCAGATTCCTTTGCAAAGAATAAGAAAGATCTGGGAACCTGCTCTGTGGTGAAACACAAAATTGACACCGCTGGTGCAGCTCCAATCAAGCAACCTCTCAGAAGAACCCCTATTCAGTTTGAAAAAGAACTCCAAAATTTGCGCAAAAGGAAGCTAGAAAATCCAAAATGTCTTAAAAGTGTGGTCCATGTCGTAAATAAAAACAAATGCGTTAGGAGATATTAAATTTATAACCTTGTTAAACTTGTGTTGATATTTATATATGAATATGTCCAGTAATCTCAATTTTACAGACATACATTTGTATGTTTTTTCTTTTTATATGTAATAATTGTTTAGATATTTGTTCATATATTGTAAATTTCGAGACGAAATTTTACTAAATGGAGGGCAGTGTTGTAAACATTAATAGATCGTATGATCAATCGTAAATCGTATTTAGCGCCATTAGCGGTACACAAAGTGAAAGTCCGCCAAGTTGTGTGAAACTTTGACGTGTTGTAATTGTTCGCTTGTTTGCGGGCCTAAACTACGATGGAAACGTTTTCCTACCTGCTTTACTGTGTTAAAAACATTACTAATAAAGCTCTTTCCGTATTATAAGAACCATATCTACTGTTTCCAAGTACTACACAAACTTGCTGAAGCATTGTCCATGACTTGTATATGGTACTATTTTTAAGCGTAAAGATCATGTGATCAGACACATATATAAACATAGGTGTGCGAATATATAGTCCGTTTCCAATTTGAACAGCTGATCGCCGAAGGTAATATTGACACTGCTCAAAACATTTCACACACAAAATTATTGTATTTCCTTATATCAATTACTCGTTTTATTGAATAATACTATTATTGCTTACAAGTAGTATTTCTTTATTGAGCTGATACGGCCAATTACCAAATGTTAGCAGATTAACTTTTCAATAAATACCGGAGACCATAAAAGAGTTATTGCCCTTTTTTGACATTTTTGGCTTTTTTTTATGTCATTATTTCAAAAATCTTCTTCTCTGAAACTACTATTCAAATTCAAATGAAACTTGGTAAGATTGTTCCTTGGGGTACCCTGCATAGAACTGATGTGGGGATTTTTGATTCGTCTAAAAACATGGCCGCTGTTACTAAAAATAGAACATAGGGGTAAATTGCTGTTTTTTGCTAATAACTCAAAAACCGTTACAGATATCGAAAATCTGACGGAGTAAAATTGATCAGCATGACAAGATCTACCTACCCTGAAATTTTGAAGGAAATTCCAAAACCCATTTAGGAGTTATTGCCCTTTTTTTGTCAAATTTTCAAAATTTTAACATTTTTCGTCATTTATCTCCAAAACTATTTGAGATAGAAGTGAAATGTAAATTTGAAAAATGTTTGCCATGTTGAGATCTACCCACCCTGAAATTTTAAAGGAAATCCCAAAACCCATTTAGGAGTTGTCCTTTTTTTGTGAAATTTTCAAAATTTTTATTAAAAAATCTTCTCCTCTGAAACCGCTGGGCCGATTGGTTTGAAACTTAATAGGAATGATCTATGACATGTCCTCTACAAACGATTCTCAATTTATTTTGATCTGACATAAAACATGGCTGTCGTAGCTAAAAATAGAATATAGGGGTGCATGTGTTGTTTTTGGCTTATAACTTAAAAACCGTTACAGATATCAAAAATCTGACGTGGGATAAAATTGATCAGCATGACAAGATCTACCTAACCTGAAATTTTGAAGGAAATCCTAAAACCCATTTAAGAGTTATTGCCCTTTTTTCGTCAAATTTTCATAATTTAACATTTTTCGTCATTTATCTCCAAAACTATTTGAAATAGAAGTGAAATCTAAATTTGAAAAATGTTTGCCATGTTGAGATCTACATACCCTGAAATTTCAAAGGAAATCCCAAAACCCATTTAGGAGTTATTGCCCTTTTTTCGTCAAATTTTCAAAATTTAACATTTTTCGTCATTTATCTCCAAAACTATTTGAGATAGAAGTGAAATGTAAATTTGAAAAATGTTTGCCATGTTGAGATCTACATACCCTGAAATTTTAAAGGAAATCCCAAAACTCATTTAGGAGTTATTGCCCTTTTTTTGTCAAATTTTCAAAATTTTAACATTTTTAACCGGATTTTCATAGGAAAATATCGGTTATTAAATTGGTGATGTACGGCGGGCGGGTGGGCGGCCGGGCGGGCGGCGGGCGGGCAGACGGGCGGGCGGACGGGCGGCTGCCAAACAGTGTCCGTGCAATAACTTATGAACTGTTCAACCAAAGCTTTTCAAATTTTAATATGTTGTTACTGATGACAAAATGGAGGTCAAGTTCGATATTGACGATTTTCACTTTCACCGTTCAAGAGTTATGGTTCTTGAAAGATTGAAAAATGGCTTTTCCAGTGGTGTCCGTGTGATAACTTATGAACTGTTCAACCAAAGCTTTTCAAATTTTAATATGTTGTTACTGATGACAAAATGGAGGTCAAGTTCGATATTGACGATTTTCACTTTCACCGTTCAGGAGTTATGGTTCTTGAAAGATTGAAAAATGGCTTTCCCAGTGGTGTCCGTGTGATAACTTATGAACTGTTCAACCAAAGCTTTTCAAATTTTAATATGTTGTTACTGATGACAAAATGGAGGTCAAGTTCGATATTGACGATTTTCACTTTCACCGTTCAAGAGTTATGGTTCTTGAAAGATTGAAAAATGGCTTTTCCAGTGGTGTCCGTGTGATAACTTATGAACTGTTCAACCAAAGCTTTTCAAATTTTAATATGTTGTTACTGATGACAAAATGGAGGTCAAGTTCGATATTGACGATTTTCACTTTCACCGTTCAGGAGTTATGGTTCTTGAAAGATTGAAAAATGGCTTTCCCAGTGGTGTTCGTGTGATAACTTATGAACTGTTAAACCAAAGCTTTTCAAATTTTAATATGTTGTTACTGATGACAAAATGGAGGTCAAGTTTGATATTGACGATTTCCACTTTCACCATTCCGATATTGACGATTTTCACTTTCACCGTTCAGGAGTTATGGTTCTAAAAAATTGAAAAAAGGCAGTTCAAGTCGTCGTTTCCATGCAAAGGTCATTTGTTGTTGTCAAGTTATTACTTTTCTTGTGGCATATTCGTGGCCCTTCATACAGCAGAAAATGAGATATTCAGCACAAGATTCTCATTGGCGTATTTCTTTCATTATTGACTTCATGATTTCTGCCTACCAACCCCTGCTTAACAAATGTGTGTGTACTTATATACTCTGAAAAATTCCAATATTTGTCACTTACTATAAATAGGAGGTCAAGATTGATTTTTGCCTTTCCATTTCTGAACCCTACAAAACCCTACAAAAATTCATTTATATTTCTTTACTTCATCCTGTTTGGGAATCCAGATTTGCAAACATCATTTCCATGCAGGAAAATCCGGTTTGCTGTCATTCGACAGCCTCTTGTTGCATTTATCTTCAAAACTATTTGAGATAGAAGTGAAAAATAAATTGAAAAATGTTTGCCATGTTGAGATCTACCTATCCTGAAATTTTGAAGGGAATCCCAAATTCTATTTAGGAGTTATTGGTTTGTGTAATTTGAGGTCGGGTTCTGATACATTTATTTAAGGTTCACCCTTATTCCTGGTCAATTTTGTCAACTTCCTGCCAGGACTACCACCATCAGTGAACATATTTTAACATTAAACCTTATGAAAAATAAATCTTCAGCAAATTTTCCCTGAACAATTGAACCAATTGCAACAAACTTGGTCAAATAGTTGATTAATTGTCCAATGAAAACCAGACTCCAGGTGAGCGATACAGGCTCTGCTGAGCCTCTTGTTTTGGTCATCTTTGTAAACTTTTAAAAATCTCCTCCTCTGAAACTACAGAATCAATTTCATCCAAACTTAGGCTGAAAGATCCTTAGGATATCTAGTATAAATCTTGTGTTTTATTTTCTTGTCCATTTAGAAACATGGCTGCCCTGGCTAAAAATAGAACATAGGTGAAAATGCACTTTTTGGTTCAAATCTCGAAAACTAAAGCAGTTAGGGCAAAACTGACAAGTAGTAAAAATGTTTATGAGGTCAAGATCTACCCGTTTTTGGGTAATTTCCCTGAATTGTTAATTTTAAGGCAATTTTGCAGTTTTAGGTTATTAGCTTGAATATTATTATAGATAAAGACAAACTGTATACAGCAAATAAGATCTACAAATAAGTCAACATGACCAAAATCGTCAATTGACCCCTTGTAGGAGTTTTTGCCATTGAAAGATTATTTACATGTAAACAGACAATAATGGTCTGACATTGTCACAGATGTTTAGGGCATTACTTGAAATAAATTAAATGGTAGCAGTACAAGTAAAATGGAGCATGAACGGTCAAGGTCATTAAAAAATTCCATAGCAACAGATGAAAAAGTCCCTAGCAACCATATATATTTGGGTTAAGGACCTTATAATTTACCTGTACAAGACAAAAAGAAGGGTCAAGGTCATTGAAAAAGTCCAGAGCAACCAATGAAAAAGTCCCTAGCAACCATATATATTTGGGTTCAGGACCCTACAATTTACCTGTTCAAGTCAAAATGGAAGGTCAGGAGTCAATGCCATTGAAAAAGTCCATATCAACCGATGAAAAAGTCCCCAGCAACCATATCTATTTGGGTTCAGGATTCTATATTTTAGGTGTACAGGTCAATATTAAGGAGAAAATTGTGATGGTATACATTAAAGTAGGAAAAATAATCATTGATACACAAAAGATAAACATGTGAGCGATTCAGGCTCTTGGGAGCCTCTTGTTCCCAATCTATTTTTTCCAAATATTGAAATTGAAAGTCAATTACATGTAATTGAATGTCTTGTACTTGTACAAATATATATACAATCATATGTGACTGAATACAGGTAGCCAAAATTTGAAAAATCCTTGGTATGATAGTATGATTATAAATATTAGGATCGTTATGTTGGCATTTTTTATGCCCCCAGCGCCAAGCGGAGGGGGCATTAAGTTTTACCCTTGTCCGTCTGTCCGTCCATACGAATGTCCCGAGATTGGTTTCTATAACTTTAGTTTACCTAAATCAAATGTTATGAAACTTATACT
This sequence comes from Mytilisepta virgata, assembly GCA_028015205.1. NCBI lineage: Eukaryota > Metazoa > Mollusca > Bivalvia > Mytilida > Mytilidae > Mytilisepta > Mytilisepta virgata. The sequence goes on along the minus strand of CM051520.1, from coordinate 15,506,335 downwards.
CAATGCTTATTACCACCAAACACAGATCGAGTTTTGAATTTGGGTGGGGTCACATTCACCATTCTGAAGTTATATTCCTTTATAAATTGAAGAATTGCCAATTTTGCTGTTTTATGCACTCTATGACTTTTACTCATTAAGTTTCAAAGAAAACAAAACATCAATGGGTTTGAATTAGTACATTTATTCTTGCATATTTATCAGCAGGGACATCTGTTTCCCATGGACACATTCTTCTTTATTTTTAGATATACAAATGCAAAACTTAAGATTTCTCCATGTTCATACTTCTACATATTTTTACAAGTTACCATTGGCCCCGTTTCACAGAAATCTTGTTCCTGAAAGTATCTTAAATGTGATATAAGATACACAATACATATCAGGGATGTCTAACTTAGGCCAAGTAAAAAAATAAGTGTGATTCCTGTTGCATAAAAATAAAAAATATGGTAGGGATTTTTTTACATAGAGTCTAAGATAGAGACATCATAATTTTAACAGTGTTTATTGAAAAATATTTTTAAAAATTTTTAGGGTAGGTAGGGTAACTGGAACCACACATAATTTTTATTTGGCCATATGACAAATGATAACCATACAAGCTTTTGTCAATTTCCTGGATTTGTATTATACATCTTCATTCTTGCATCTTTATTTGTTCAATTTTCTTGTTCCCATATACTCCAATTTTGATTTTAGATATGACAGCAATCCACCAACTTCAGACAGTGATGATTCTGACTATTCTTATGATTCTAAAGCTGGGGGTGATGAAAGTGGAGAGGAAGATGAAGAGGCTAAGGAAAGAAAGGAAGATAAACGAAGAGAAAAAGAAAAGAAGAAAGAACAAAAACAGAAACAGAAGCAGAAATCAAAAAGTGCAAAGACAGTTGTAAGACTTTATTATTCTTATGTAGAATTTTCCATTGTTCAAAAATTTGATTAGCAGTGTAAGAATACATGTATATATGAGGCTAAATAAAAGTTTTTCTTTAATTACTATTTTTCAAATATCATGTCTAATTCATATTTTACTTATATTTCAATAATAGAAAGAAGGCTCAACAAAGAAAAAGAAGAAAAAAGATAAAAAGAATGAGGATCCTAATAAACCAAAAAGACCAATGTCTTCATACATGATGTGGTTTAGTGCTAATAGAAATGACATTAAAGAGAAAAACCCTGATGCATCCTTAACAGATCTGTCGAAAAAAGCTGGAGAGATATGGAGAAGTATGGAAGCCAGCGAAAAAGCTGTGAGATTTAATTTAGTACTTTGTAAATCCGTGTTCACAATTGTAACTTAAGTGTATGCAAAATTTGTAGAATGTCAATTATTTTCTGTAAAATGTGGTCAGATGATTTTGTCAAAATACAGGGTTCAAATAGGTCATGGAATCCTATAAAAGTCATTTAAATTTATTTTGCCAAAAAATGGCCTTAAAAAGTTATGGAATTGAAAATTTTCATGGAAAGTATTTTGTGTTACATGTAATTACTGGCAAATTTTTTTTTAAAAGTTGTATGCCAGAATGAGTATGATGTAAGCTGCTGTCAAAAGTAACAGCATGAACTTTTTTAATACATTGCATATCAATCCTCATTAATATTGATTAAAAGCACTAAAAAATTTGATGTTACAAGGTCATGGAAATTCTAAATTAGACCTAGAAAAGTCATGAAATTTTGTTGAAGAAAAAGGTGAAAATATTTCGCCCAAATGTCCAGAAATAATTCTGTTGCTTCAGAAAATTGGCCCAGGGCTACAGAAAGTTTGTTGCTATCCTGGTTGTCTGACTACTAAAAATTGTTTCCTTTCTCTTTTCATTGATTATTTTTATTGACAAATGAATTAAAACAGCTACAAGATCACCTGCTTTTTGGCAGAAAAATATCAGAAAACATCTGTTTCGTCATATGATTATGTGCTTATTTTTAATCACACAAGACTGTGGGAGTTTTTTTTTAATTTTTAGGAAAATGAATTACATTAAATTGGTGTCAATGAAATATAATAAAATTGTATATGATGCATCTTTTTGCAACCGTTCTGTCATATTTAGATTTACATGGATATGAACAATTATTTATAAAACTTGGCATAGACTGTAACTTGGTGTTCAAGTTATAATATTGCTTCTGTTAGAGTGTGATTGTGTAATTTTAACACTAGTTTTAATTACAGAGGACACTATACAGTATCACCTTTTTAATCTGAATAACACATCCATGGAATTCAATCATACATACAAACAAAGAAATCATCCACATAGCTTCTCTGTATAGACTGCATAAATTAGGAATTCTTAGCTTCTCTGTATAGACTGTATAAATAAGGAATTCTTTATGAAAACCATTTTATTAACTGGAAATATACCATTTCAGTGTATTTTTTGGGGGAGGTAGGATTTTTTCTTCTTTTAACATATAGGTTATCAGTGATCACGTCAACATAGAAAAAGATTTAGTTCATTTTATTGACTTTGTCCTTCTTTCTATATACTGTTTCAACATAATAGTCGGTTTTATATCACTTATTTATCTTAGGAATGGGATGAAAAGGCCAAAGAGGCAAAGAAAGACTTCAATGCTGCAATGGAAGAATATCGTAAGTCACATCCTGCTAGAGATAGTGATGAGGAGGAAGAAGACAAGTGAGTAACATAATTTATAAAACAAATGCAATAGACAGTATTACATCAGGAAGTAACTTTACCACTGCTTTACCCCTACCTTTATTGACCTTGTTTCTTTCACAACGACACGATACTGTTGATTTGATTTTGGTAAATATCAGTAATAAAAACGTAGGATGCAAATTTGAATGGTTTTGTATGTCCTGGTAATCACACAATACCATAAATTGAGTTTTTGCTAAAAACATGAGTGTTAAAATTTGGCACTTTGTGTCAGTATTGTCTTTAATTTTGGCACTTTCAGAAAAAAATAAAAAGATATATATTCAAGTAAAAGTAAAACTTAAATGAATACAATTTATGTCATCAAATATATGTTTTTTGTGGATCCACATTGTCCATAAAAACTGTGAAAAATATAACAAATCTACAGTATGTTTTGTTTTGTAGATAATTTTATTAACCTAAAGTCATTGGTTTAGCCACTTACATCTTCGTCGGTATAGAACATAATAGCAAAACAAACTTTAAGATCGTAACAATGTCATGGCATTCTTATGTTTAAAGTGTTAGCCATGGTTGTGGGAAATATTTTCATAATCATACATGAGAACATTGCAGCAAAGTTTTTCATTTCTTTTTGGTTGATAAAAAGAACCATAAAATATAATTTGTAGTCTTTGTCTATAACATATAAATCTGGTTTCACAGGTTGAAACAACTTCAATAAAAAAAAAATTCTCAAATTTGGCCAACTGTATTTTTTTTTATGCCTTCCCTTAATATTTTTTGACATTTTTTATAAGCTAGAATATCTTTATAGAAACCAGTTAATTAGAAGAATAATAAATTTACGTCCCATAATTCCTTAATTTTTATGGATGTTAAATTTAATGCTAACTTGTTTTTCTTGGCATAATTTTAGAGGGGTTTTATTTTTGTGGGTGAACATTTGCAGTATGACTTTCATTGAATTGTTAATTTTTAGTTTTACTTTTATTACACTTACATGTACATTGTAGGTCTTCAAAGAAGAAAAAGAAAAGTCCTAAGAAATCCAGTCCAAAGAAAGCAGTGGAGAGCAAGGCAGGATCAGGAGTTGGGTTTAAAAGTAAGGAGTATATTTCTAGTGATGATAGCTCGGACTCAGATGAACCACTGAAGAAAAAGATTAAAAAAGAGAAATCTAAGGAAGAAAAGAAAAGGGATAAATCAAAGAAAGCAAAGAAAGAGGAAAAATCAAAGAGAAAAGAAAGTGAAGATGAAAAATCAAGTAGCCCCGGAGAGGTACTATATCTCTATATAATAAATGTAGCGCACTGTGTTGATTCGTTTGTAGCATCTTTATCTCAGATCCTTGGAATTAAACCGTACAAAAAACAATGTTGGCTATTAATGAATGGATGGATCTGAAAAAGGGATACTTTACAATTGAACACAAGTCATTTGAAATTAGTGAAAGCACTTCACTCATTTAATTTCTAAAGAACAGAAATTTTTACAAGTCCAAATGTAGACTGAGATGATCCCTATTTCCTTTTCAAGCGGTCAAATTTTTATTGTACAGTGAAAATTTAGTTGCCCAAATGACACAGTTATTGATGTTTCTTGATAATAAAAGTATGTTTCTATTTATCTTTCAGTTACCATCAGATGAGGAGATATTAGGAACACCTGAGTCTTCACACAAAGGATCAGGGTCAGAGTCTGGATCAGATTGAACCAAATGTCATGACCAAAATACATGTAACATTTCTGATATGTTATTTATATGGTTTTGACACATCGTTAACAGTAGTCTATACCATGTGACATTTAAAAGAAAATATTCTGATTTTTTTAACCATTTGAACAAATACATTGTCTTTCATCATCAGTTTATTTTGTTGTACATATCTTAATGTACTGATTGTGAAGAGAGTTCATATATGGAGAGAGGATTAGTCAATGGAGAGAAACAAGACAACTGTAATGTCTATAGAAACTTGTCATCTCTGTCTGTGACCTTCCTGTTGTATACTACTGCAGTATGATGCAATACATCTGGCAGTGACAAGTAAAGAATATTAATAATGTGCTTTCAGAATTCTTTCTTTCCATTTAGTCCATAGTCAGATTAAATAATAAAGATGCCAATTTAATACCTCCCATTCCAGAAGGAGACTTTTTTATCATTCCATTCATCAGTCCCACAAAAGGCAACCTAACATCACAGATTTACGTGATTACTCATGATAATGTCAATGTGTGGTTGACGCATTCAATTTTTTTATTATTTTACAAAAAAATATAACTTTGTGCATGTACAGAACACAGGAATATCAAATATTCTACAGTTTATGCATGTGATAACAAATTGTGAATAATTCATTTTATGGGTGGATAATTTGAAGCTCAGCTTCCCATGTGAGTTTTTACTATCACTGTGCATCTCACTTATATATCAGAAATCATAAGTTAATTTTCTGGATATTTACATGTATATGGTCCTCTTGTAGAATTGTCTTCAAACATCTGGTTTTCAGTTGATTGGCCTATAAATGAAACAATTTTGTATAAATGATGCTTTTATGGTCCCCTTTCAGAATTGCATGTTATGACATCATATCATCAATTTCTGACAAAGGCTGTAAAGAGAAAACAATAGTGTTCCAGCTCATTGATCATTAAATAACAAAGGATAACAAGAAATATTAACCATGGAGAGCAAAATTTCAATTGAAAAGAGAAGTCAGAACTGCCTGATTGATACAGACACTTTGTAATATGGTGTAGTAAAACCAATTTGTCTACCCAAAGTTAATCAATTGTCCATCATGAGTCAATAGCCTTTTAATACTTTATACTTATGACCTTAAATCAGATTCCTTGATTCACAAGTTTCTGGATGATAGATAGTATGATCCTAGCATCATAATTGAAATCTTAGTATATTTATTACTACCACTGAGTCTAGGCCAATGCTCAAAGAGAAATTCATATTATATGCGAACAACATTTATCAATGTTTTTCGAATTGCAATTAATTTTCCCCCAAGAAAATCTTGTAAATTTCATTTCTGTAACTATTTGATTAATTGTCTCGAAAAAACATTTTCATTAAGTTGTAATTGTCGTTTTTGAAACCGGCCAGTTCATCACTTCATAATATTATTGTAGCAGAAGTGACATAGTCTTGATAGAAATGCATTAGTCATATCATAATGATAAGTACCAATTCTGGACAGATTCACTGTAAATAGTTCTTGGAGCATCATTCTGCTTAGTGATTTTTGTCTCGCCTGGAATGAATTTCTCTAAAGGTGGTATATAGGTATTATTTTACAGTAGCGGCGGGATATTTTTTTAAAACCTTAACTTTGCACACAAAAAATCCCACATGAGATCTGTGGACCACAGATACATTATGATATAAACTTTATTGACTTCGTACACATTTGTAAAATCTGCGTCCAAGTTTCGTGATTAAATCCATTTCTCAGCAACTGTATTACCTAAGCTCACCATTTTGGCCAAAATAGATAGTTCTTGGTGGGTATATGCCTGACACCTCTCACCGAACTTTGGCTTAAACTTCATGCTTCAATGACTTTCATTACATTTTAGTGATTAAGCTGTTTCTCAGCAACTGTAATACCTAGACCATCATATGTGGTCTATGGATACATGCCAGTCTAACACCTGTTACCTGACCTTGACCTGAATTTCTTGCTTGAGTGATTTGCAATACATTAAGTTTTTTTCTCAGCAACAGTACTAACAAGACCCGCCGTATTTACCTGACACCTTACCTCTGACCTTTATATCATGCTTGAGTGACTTGTCTTGTGTAACGTTTTCGCAATTTCCCATTAACTGTAATACATAGACATACCATATTTGCTCTATATAGTTCTTTGTGGTCACTTCCTGTTTGAGACCTTGATCTGAATTTCACACTCGAGTGACTTGTATCCATTTCAAATCTAATATAGAGTTAGGTGCAGACATAACCTCTCACCAGGTTAACTTGGAGCAGTTCTGCTGAATGCTTTAGAAATGCTCTAGAATAGAATCGTGACTGCTCTAAGCTGTCATGGTCAATAACAGCTCTAAGCTGTCTTGGTCAATAACAGCTCTTACCTGTCATGGTCTGGAACAGCTTGAACCTGTCACGGTCTAGAACAGTTCTATAACCAGTCATAGTCAAGAACAGTTCTAGTAACAGTCAGGATTTAGAAGAAATAATAAATCCAAACTATAGTAATTAGTCTGTCCGTCAGCATTTCCTTTGTCGTACGATAACATAAGATTGCCTTCACGGATTTTTATGATTTTTATACACAATATTGGACTTTACCAAAGGAAGGTCCCTTTAGGTTTTGAGGAAAATCGGACAACAATTTTTAGGAAAAACTTAGTTTTTATATGAACAAATGCATATTTTGAGAATTAACCTGCCAACAGCTTCGTGCTTTTTGATAGATAAAATGAATGTATGAAATCACAACTAGGTTTTGAAGTGTTTTTGATTCCCATGAGTTCAATCACACAAGCCGGTGGGGCCCTTTCTGACATTGTCAGTATTCTAGTTTCAGTAGTCTTTTTGTAACACTATAAATAAAAATACTACACTGAAATAAAGCCGATGATCAAGTTGTAATTTTTGCATTTTTAGCTCACCTGGCCATAGGCCATGTGAGCTATTGCCATCACTTGGCGTCCGTCGTCGTCGTCGTCGTCGTCTGTAAACTTTTTCAAACGTTAACTCGTCCTAAACTACTGGACCGACTTCAACCTAACTTTGCAGAATTGTTCTTTAGGGCATCTGGAAAATTTCTATCGTTTAAAATTTTTGAAATGTCGAAAAACATGGCTGTCGTTACTTTAAATTGAACATAGGGGTAAATTGCTGTTTTTTGCTAATAACTCAAAAACCGTTACAGATATCGAAAATCTGACATGAGGTAAAATTGATCAGCATGACAAGATCTACCTACCCTGAAATTTTGAAGGAAATTCCAAAACCCATTTAGGAGTTATTGCCCTTTTTTCACATTTTTGGCTTTTTTTTATGTTATTATTTCAAAAATCTTCTTCTCTGAAACTACTATTCAAAATCATATGAAACTTGGTAAGATTGTTGCTTAGGGTACCCTGCATAGAACTGATGTGGGGATTTTTGATTCGTCGAAAAACATGGCCGGTGTTACTAAAAATAGAACATAGGGGTAAATTGCTGTTTTTTGCTAATAACTCAAAAACCGTTACAGATATCGAAAATCTGACATGAGGTAAAATTGATCAGCATGACAAGATCTACCTACCCTGAAATTTTGAAGGAAATTCCAAAACCCATTTAGGAGTTATTGTCCTTTTTTCGTCAAATTTTCATAATTTAACATTTTTCGTCATTTATCTCCAAAACTATTTGAGATAGAAGTGAAATGTAAATTTGAAAAATGTTTGCCATGTTGAGATCTACATACCCTGAAATTTTAAAGGAAATCCCAAAACCCATTTAGGAGTTATTGCCCTTTTTTGTCAAATTTTTAAAATTTTAACATTTTTGCATTTATCTCCAAAACTATTTGAGATAGAAGTGAAATGTAAATTGAAAAATGTTTGCCATGTTGAGATCTACCTACCCTGAAATTTTGAAGGGAATCCCAAATTCTATTTAGGAGTTATTGGTTTGTGTAATTTGAGGTCGGGTTCTGTTACATTTATTTAAGGTTCACCTTTATTCCTGGTCAATTTTGTCAACTTCCTGCCAGGACTACCACCATCAGGGAACATATTTTAACATTAAACCTTATGAAAAATAAATCTTCAACAAATTTTCCCTGAACAATTGAACCAATTGCAACAAACTTGGTCAAATAGTTGATTAATTGTCCAATGAAAACCAGACTCCAGGTGAGCGATACAGGCTCTGGTGAGCCTCTTGTTATTTTTTTTTGGGGGGGGTGTAGGTTAAAATAGATAAATGCGTTGTGTATAGATCGTGTTTATTTAACGTCTAGTCGGGTTGCAGGGAGGCTATTTTCTAGATAGAACTAAAAATTGCAATTGTCTATCGGAAATTTTCTTTCCTCGACTCGCTATTTTGCTTTGTGTTACTGTGTCGGGTATCAGATAATCTATTCATGTATCCGTGTGTTTACTTAGGCGAGACATTAGCGTGTCCACTCTTGCTAGCTCACATGGCCCAAAGTGTCATCACCGAAAGATCTTGTTTGAAACCAGTGAACCAGAACTTTAGATCTTGACAGGCTGCAGTCAAGATGGACATAGTCCAGGTGAGCGGTACAGGCTCCTGGGAGCCTCTAGTTAGATACTTGTTTTGAAATTTTCAGTCGATAAATTTTAAAATTCGAAAAAGTAGGTTTAAACTCCTTCATGAAAATTTGACCTGACCTGGAATAAGCTATAATGTTCCTGTCCGTTTTGGTTCAATCGCTCATGATGTTTTGTTTATTTGTTTTGGTTTTTCGTATTTTAGCTTTAGAGACTACTTGATTTTTTTTAGTATCTGATATAAATATGAAGAAGGCGCTGATGAACCAGGCAATTCTAATTAACGTCGGAGAAATCTCGACTTTTGTGTCTGATGAAAATTTGTATATAAGTATTGTTATCGCTCTCCTTATAGCAGCATTCAAGCAAATCCCCGATGCTAGATATGAAAAGATGAGCAAACAATTACTTTAAAACATCTTTTCCGAAAGTCATTTTTTCCAAATTATTACATGTATTATGAATGGATCCATCACTCAACAGGACGACCAACACGGCCAAATACATGTATTTGCAATTAATAACACACAATATCAGTATGTTAAACCCATTATGCATTTATTTCAGTCATGCAGAGTTTCAGAACAAGATCTGATAGTCTTGACAAGCTTCAAAAAAAATAATTAAGAAGTTATCATTTGTTTGACAATGATTAAAAACAATTTGCAGAAATAATGCCGATTTAAACCTCACACAATTACCATTCAAGACGGTTGAAACCCATGTAAATTAGAAAAGACGAATTCACACAAAATCAGTACAAAATTTTACAATTCATTTATCTTTTGAACAAAATTTTGTAAAGGTCTATATATTACAACTTTGGGCTCCATGGCCTGCACTATTCAAGTCCCTAGACAACTCCACCAAATCCTATCCGCTAACTTGTTCCATAATTTGCCTATATTAATGAATAAATTTGCCTGATACATAATGATCTCTCCCTTTCAGACTAAACCGCCTCTCTTGTCTCGTGGTAGAGTGCTCGCCTTGAGTACGGAAGGTCGTGGGTTCGATCCCCGGTCGTGTTAAATTGGTATTTACTAATTCTGCGCCAAGCACGCGGCATCTAGGAGTAATAGCACGGGGCTGGTCGGCTCGGAGTCAGTATAACGTGTCCGAGTTGGGTGATATGTCTTCCTGTGGACATTTACCTTGTTACCTAGCATATTAAAAATCCGACTCAGGCTGTCCGTCTAGTACAAAGTAGGCATTATATTCATATCATACCAATATGTTCTCGTCCTGATATGCACCTAATGGTTGCCACTGGACGTTAAATTTATCTATCCATCCTTTCAGACTATAAATTTGTCACAACATTTTACACTTTATATACAAGTCATACACAATCAAGGATGTAAACGGGTCAGCTAACATGCAGACTTGAAATTTAACTACTTTAAATTTGACGGATTACCTTGTTATTTTAACTATATGTAAAAAAATAATTGACAAACATTCCGTCGGTACTTTCCCTTTTTGTAGAAATAGGATCTATTCAGTTACCGGTAACGTGAAAAAAGGTACATCATCTCAATGAATACTGTACAAAATATTGTGCGAATGTATTTTACTTCTTTATATTAATTGTGATGGAGAAAATATGGAATTCGTTACCTCCGAAATGCTGTCAGTCAATACCCGATGCAACACTGAGTTCTACAGCATCGAGATTATATCAAAGGAGAATGGAACCATTAGGTCCTAGTTTTACACTAATACCACAAAGATGTCAACATGACCCAGATAGTGCTCCATGTATTGTCAGGGCAAATTATAGTAGCAACAGATATAACGGTAATACACGGCTCGAGACTTATACGGTGAAATCGATCTACACAGAAACAACAAGCAGTTCAGAGGATTTCTATTCAATGAAAGAAAGGATGGCAAATCTTGAAATAGTCCTTGCATTACTCTATAACAGTCTTGTGCGAATGGAAGATGCTATGAAGAAGCAAATTGAGAAAACAATCGAAATAATAAAATTACCATCGGACAAACAACAGACAAAAATGACAAATTTAAACACCGGGACTCATCGTGGTTTTATGAACGACAGAAATAACAAATTACAGGACGCTGTAATATTTATGACAGACAGTTCAAAGATTATGAGAAATGCACTGTCCGAGCAGACAAAGGTCCTTAGTTTAGTTGTGAACCAAGCATGCCAAAATAAATGGGTAAGGTTACACCAATTTGACATCTTGTTGTTTTCTGTTTTTAAGGAGAAAAGCGTAAGGGCGTTTTTTATTCCTTTAAAAATTTATTTAAACGCTTGACAAGAATTATATTGTTCATCAATTCACCTTTTCATTTTTGCTTTTCGAAAGAACTGAAATACTATGCGGACATTATGCTCAAGGAATCAAGTAATCCACATGCACATGCCAAAAGCTTTGAATAAAATTAGTTTATGTTTACATGTACGTTAAATCTGGCACTAACTAGTTTGTTTGTTTGTTTAGTTGGGGTTTTACGCCGTTTTCAGTACATTTGTATGGCAAGCAGTTTTACTATTTATTCTAACTTCAAGATATCTAATAAACTTTATAAGATATCTCATATAGTTTATAAGATATCTTATAAATTATATGAGATATCTTATAAACTATATAAGATATCTTATAAACTATATAAGATATCTTATAAACTATATAAGATATCTTATAAACTATATAAGATATCTTATAAAATATATGAGATATTTTATAAAGTATATAAGATATCTTATATAAAAAATATTTATAAGATATCTTATATAAAAAATATTTATAAGATATCTTATAAAAACTATATTATATAAGATATTTTATATATTATATGAGATATCCTGAAGTTAGAATAAATCGTAAAACGGCTTAAATTGCCATACATTTGGCTGTTTCGCGGCGGCCAGTTTTTATTGGTGGAGGAAGCCGGAGTACCCGCGGAGAACCACCAACCTTCGGTAGGAAAATTGGCAATCCTTGTCAATTAAGATTGGAATCGAACAACCCGTCACAGCTGAGATTCGAACTCACAACCTCAGTGTTGACAGACTAGTGATCATTAGTGACACTAACTAGTAACATGTGCTCCAGGGATCTATTTGTGCAACCTAGTTCTGTTAACGTTCTGTTAACGTTTTACGTCAAAAAACAAAGTATTTCAAAGTACGCGAAGTAACACGAGGTGCTTGTGAAAAATATCAAGCATGCCCAACTACATAATCCCGTCATAATTTCCGATCTCGTATGCGAGGTTGATGCTCAAATGGAGAATAGTTACGAAGGGTTACTAAAATATTTTTCAGGTCTGCACATAGTCCTAGAAATTGAATTAACGGATAGATAATACCGCTCTTTTGTTCAAATGACGCGGACTCCGCCAGTAGTATATGGCCATGTACGTTGGAGACGTGGGTATGCACTGATAAAGCCTGGGATTTAGAGGAATTAAACTTAATTCTTAGCCGTAATATGATAGGACCAATCTCTTGACAGGTCTGTAAAAATATTTTTTTTTTCATTTACTTTCAGTCGGAGGAAGCTACATCCAAAAATACCAGCGTGAGTTACTTTGAAGTTGACAACAAAAACACTGACAAGACGGTAGGCACAGGTGGAAAAGCCAACCAGTTGATAAAAATGTTTGAGATTTCTGAAAATTTATTGAAGGAAGATTCTTCTGATATTGCACCGCCTTCGCCCTGTAAGATGAACAAAATTAAACAGCAACCAGTTACAACATACTGCAAACATTTTAACAAAGAACAGAATGACATAGAACCGACAGACGTTATAAATGCGTCGAGTTCCTATATATGTATGTCATCTCGTGTCAACAACCTTGACAAGGATAAGTCTCTGTTTTCTGAATTGAAAGGAACGTATGTCTGAGTATGAATAAGTTAAATTTTGTTCTCAGTAAACATTGCGTAAATATTGTGATCGATTTTGAAAATTAACATAATGTTTTGTCCAAAAAGTTCTATATGGCTTGTAAATAGTAAGGATATCTTATAAACATTTCTAGATTTGCAGGTATATATATATATATATGTGCTAATATTGTAATTTTGTATGTTCTGAAACCGAATATGTGAAAAAAAAGTCTTTATTGTTAGATGTAGATGCCCCCCTGTGGACCTAATTTGGAAAATAAAATATCTTAATTGTATCTTGTATAACGAATAAAGGTTGATTTGCATGTGAAATGCTTGAAGTTTAGTTTGAATTTAAAATTCAAATTAATCTAGTTAAAATATTGCTTCATTCTCTGTTATCACCATCCCAAATCTTACACTACTTTTCTTATGACAATTTTATATCTAGAAATGAGTTGCTTATATCCTTGTGCATCAGTTAAGTGTCCTATTTGGTAATGTGCTCGTTTTCATTTAATAATAGGACTATGGTTAAGTTTTTTAATCCATTGTTTACATATTACACATATATACTTGGCAGGATAACGAAGCGATAATAGATGTCCTCGTTCATTTTCACTTATGCACTACAACAGATTTAGTTCAAAGCCAGGCCAAATGGGTGGTATCGCCTTGGTTCATGCATATATCATCTACATCTTCCGGACTAGGCATTATGGCTAATAGCGAAATGCGTGGCCCAATGAATTATGGCTGTTAGGTATCTTTGTTGCCCAATGAATTATGGTTAATAGGGACATGTGTGGCCTTATGTATTATGGATAATATGGACATTTGTGGCCTAATTAATTATGGCTAATAGGGACACGCGTGGCCTTATGAATTACGGCTAATAGGGACATATTCGGCCTAATATATTATGGCTAATAGATCCCTGTGTGGCCTAATGAATTATGGCCTAAAGTATGATAGCTAAAAGGGACATGTTTGGCATAATGAATTATGGATAATAGGGACGTTTGGCCTAAAGTAAGATGGCTGATAGGGACATGTTTGGCCTAATGAATTATGACTAATAGGGACATGTTTGGCCTAATGAATTATGGCTAATAGGGACGTGTGTGGTCTAATGAAGTATGGATTATAGGGACATGTGTGGCCTAGTGAATTATGGCTAATACGGACGTGTTTGGTTTAAAGTATGAGGGAGGGGAGCACTATAAAAGAGAGATGATCTCATCCATATGGGTATAATCCCGAGTCCCATAGCGGTTAGTGACATCCTCCTTGATAGAAACAGATGCTTTAGTGGGGGAAAAAGATGTTTATGGGGTTTGGCAAGGAGGGAATATTTAAAAGAAGACAAACTCAAAAATGTAGTAAATAAATACAGCATTAAATGATCTTAAATTACAGAAGAATTAAAGATCAAATCCTTGTCCACCATAAAATGGCATTCTACTGATTCAATTTCTTTTTTAACAGGATCTTAATTTCATCTTAATTTATAGATAAATAAATAAATAATAAAACAGTAAAGCGGATCAATTCACGTTATCCAAATGCAATCAACCTCGAAACCAGTCCTCCATATGACACAAACATAAAGGAACACAAAGCACGAATATATTGAATCAACAGATGGTACAGACTCCGGTACAGACGGAGGTTAAAGCGAGTATAATCACTAAGAGATAATATATGACTATGGTTAAGTTATGGTTAGGACTCATATCCTATTATAGTGCTCCCTCTCTCACACTTGACAGAAACAAGTGCCTGTGGGTTGTTCAAAAATGAATAGAAATGCTAGCTAGAAAAGATAAAATGGTCGGACGGTACATAATTTAGATAGCAGTTTTCAATACAGAACCAGCTATGATATGTCTCGTCAAGGAGTTCAATATTGAAAAAAATTCTATATGATACCAATTTAATGCACAAGATGTGCATATTTTGTGTATTACTATTCATCAGTTGTGCTTAAGGCCTAAAATGTCGAGAATTAAAACAATAATGCAAAAAGGTGAAGAGCAAATTAAAAAAAAGCAAAAATGACAGAATAAAATCGGCAATATTAATAAGAGGCCAGTATAAGATTAACGTCTTCAATTTATTAGGATATATATACTGAGCCAGTAGGTTACTGAGTTTTGAACATCAAAAAAACTTCTATCAATGGGGGTCGAGTATGTGACCTGTGCATGCCTAAATTTTTGAATGACCTATTCATGCCGCTATTGTATTTCTCAAAACAAGCGTTTAATACTTTGATATCTTCATATTCTAGATTTTCCATCGCAGTATTCCTGAACCTGGATTATTATTATTATTATTATATAAATACAAAACCATGAGCCTGCTAATGCATGGATTTACACCAAGTCATTTACACTAGGTCATGCATTTAAGCGCAGCCATTCTTTTAAAAGTAGTAGCATGTTCACATTAAATAAGAAGATAATTTAGTCAGTAGTGTATTAGCACTTTTTACACAAAGTTTAAAAATCTGTGCTTCTAATTAATCCATAAAAATCAAATGAATGTTAATTCCTTTAAAAATAGGAGATTCTACTTTGGCGCCACATTTCATTTGGAACATGTAAAGGGAGATAACACAAGGAAGTTAGTATTTAGTCGTTATCAGTAAATATTAACACCCAGGCGCCAGGTGAAGACTGTTACAGTAACTGAAGTATTTTATGGGTTTTATCACAGAATGAGTTTTTACCATATTTTGTCCCAGGTGAATATGTACCGGTAGATATTATATATAGTATTATTAACCAGTAGGGTAAAATACGTTGAAAATGCCTTATCTTTATGAGCAAAATGAATGCATTACAGCAGGGCCATTACAGTCTTTTGTTCATAATAACCGGGCCATTACAGAATTTTGTTCATAATAACCGGTTATTACGGCTTTTTCAAAATGGCTGCTTTTTTTCAATACTCCACTTGGAAATTTCAGAAAGAGCAAACTAGAACATTTTAAAACATATTTTTGAAAAAAACTGTCCGAAATTAATCTTTAAAACTGTTCTCACAAGTTTGCTTACTTACCATTGCCTTGGGCCATTACAGCAATCCTCAGGCCATTATTACAGACCCCCCGGGGGGGGGGGGGGGGGGGGTAAAAATAAATTGTCATGTGGAAATTATACACTAATGTAATTTATCCTGGAAAAAATTACCTCATACTCCTCACCTTGTTTTTTAGAACAATAACCCTACCTAGAAATAAAATGCACGGGTGACAACAACAAGAAACCCAGATTTGTGTTTATAAATACCTGTGATAATTAAAATAAACAAAACTTGACTGTCTGTTTGTTTTTTTTTCGCACTATTTACGGAAAGACAACACTAGTGTAAAATTACTCATCGAAAAATCTACATGCGGGAATAAAACATTTGTCGTATTGGCATCCTTGACATTTTGTATTGTATTGACAGTTTTATCATATTTAGGCTTATATTCTATTGTTAGTCAATAATTAATGTTATTGTTTTTATCATATCAACTTATGATTGAACAACAAGATATTCTGAAAATCTGGGTTATCTCCCATTGCCATTGCAAAGTTCCTGATAATATTTATATCCTAAAGATTATAAAAACTATAATCTGCTTACACTTAAAATATAAATTCAAAAGAAAAGGCAGAGGATTTCTGAAAAAAAATGTTTTGCCTAGGCATGAATGAAAACCAATAAAAAATAAGTTTATTGAACCAAATCAGTATGAAATTTATAATATTGTAAATGTAATTGGAAATAATGATTAAAAATCACACATTTAGGATTACATTGAGCATCAATTTCTAATGTTTTCAGTTATGATGCTTCATTTAAACCTAACTATTTAACTAACTCTTGTATATGCACAAATTGCTTACTCCTGATAACTGGAGCACAAAATAACAGATGGTCCATTTTTTACTCATGGTAGCTCAAAATTCCATTAAATTAGAAACACTTTACCAAGTATTTACTCCTAATATAACTTAAAGTTCCTGTTTGCTGGAAGCCATTTATATGGACACAAGATAATTCAAATTTCATAATGTTAACACCTGATATCTGAAAATTAATTTTTTGGAAACAAGATATCACTTTGTACAATTTTTACTACTGATATTTTAAATGCCTGTTGATTGGTGCCAAGATAACACTGCACAACATTAGCCTGATAACTCAAAATTCTTGTATTTCATATATTTTTTTAAGGTACCATATCAATAGTCATCAGTGCTGAAATATTTAAAATTTTTAATTATAGAAAAATATAAGCATTGAAATATTCCAGCTGTGATGGAGGACAAGACACAGAGATTCAGTCTTGGTATAGATCTTGGTACTTCCTCAGTAAAAATTTGTCTTATTGACTGTACGACTAATGAAGTGCAGCATTCAGTTTCAAAACCAAGTTATGCAGATGTAAATTCCAGCATAGGTTCAAAAGGTTCCGAGCAAAATCCATGTTGTATATTGACCACATTGAAAGAGTGCTTAGAATTGATTTCACCGGAGTACAAGAAATTGATAGAAATAATATGTGTAACAGGACAGATGCATGGAGTTATGATGTGGACAAAAGAATCTGTGAAAAATAATTTCATTAGCTTTTTTCGTGGCAAGGAACTAGGTGGAAATAACCCTAAGCTGAAAATCAGTAATTTGTATACTTGGCAAGACCAGCGTTGTTCATCAGATTTTTTATTATCACTACCAAAACCTGATTCACACCTTCCTCTTGCTACAGGACATGGATGTGCCACTATGTTATGGTTGAATAGACATGATCCTGATTTTATAAGTGGATTTGACTGCAGTGGAACTGTAATGGATTTTTTGGTAGCTGGGTTATGTGGATTGGAAAAACCAATAACATCTGTACAGCTTGCAGCAAGTTGGGGATACTTTAATACAAGAGAGATGGTATGGAATTATTCTCAGTAGGTATACAATAACTTATTTCAAGGGTGAGAATAAAACTTCAGTCACTGAAACACCCCAAAGACTGTTCTGAAAATTAAATTTCAGTTAATACGCTCAGTTCAAAGTAATTTTGAATGTTATTGTAGACAGGTAGGATAAAGATTTAAATTAGGACTAAAATCATATAATTATTCTAAATTTGTACAAACTGCAAAAAATATCATTTTTTTTGTAATATCTATAATATCATCAAGTGAAAACCTGTCATTTACAGGCTGGCTGAAGGTGGATTGCATGTTAATCTGTTACCGTATATTGTTTGTGCTGGTCATACAGCAGGAAATTTACAGTTTGAGTTGTGTGGAATCAGACCAGGAACCAGTGTATTAGCAGCTTTAGGAGATGTTCAGTGTGCAGTTTTTTCTGTACTTAAATCACCACAAGATGCTGGTAATTATTTAGTCTAGGACACAAATTTTTGGTAAATATCAGATGTTCATTTGTAACAAAAAAATGTATTTCTCTGTAAATTGTTTTCTTTGACAGATGTTTCAGAGAAACTTTTCACAAATCTTTTGTAAGAAAATGGACTAAATCTCATAGATACACCATTGACATCTTATTTTGGCTTAAATATTTGACTTAATTATTTGGCTTAAATATTTGCATACGAATATTGAAAGCAAATTATAAAATTTTGAACAAAAGAACTAAATTTAGCCAAACACATATAGAGGTAGGGACTGTGAGGGCTACATTGTGTATGTGTGATGATGATTCAATTTTAAAGTATCACATTTGTAATTGTAAAATTCTAATAATTCCCTTTGCGGTCATTAAACATTACATAATATGAATTAAGATCTTGTTTAGGAAGGAACTGCTCAAATATACAATGAAAAATGGTTCATGTCGTAATATTTTTAAATATTATAAATATTTCCTGGAAAGATTTCTTTTTGGACCCATTTGAATGCGGGAATATGTAAAGATATATGAAAAAAGGAGGGGTTTCAACACTTTATCGTTCAGTTTCAAGGATTTTTTATATACAGTTGGTACAGACTTGAAATTTTATGCATGTCTATAAATAATTTAAGGTAAAATCCCTTTTTGATAGATTTTAGGGGATTATGTACTAGGTGAGCACCATTTGAAACTACCCCTGTTCTTTTTAAGGATTATAATAATACTATTTATATAAGAGTCACTTATGAAGCAGGTATTATTGTGATGTATAGACTGCCCAAGGTTCAACTGTTCAGTTGTGTTGACACGATACATTAATAATGCTCAAACTGGTTCAAGATAGTCTAAGGCACCAGACAGATCTTTGCAAAGTATCATTAGCCCTACATAAAGACTCCGAAAGAGACACAAATCTCATAGCTATTGGCTATACTGAAATCCAACAAAAAATGTAACCTTTCCAACAAAAAATATCACATTGTATTCAGAAACAGCAGCAAAATTTAAACAAACGAAGGAACCATTAACATAATTATCAGATAACTTTGAAAATAGATGGTTTTCTAACTAAAGGATTAAAAAAAATCAAATTGAACATATAGTTATTCCAGAATTTATTTGAAGCAGAAATATGTTTCATTACTCTATTTGGTTGTTTGAACTAATTGTATTTAGCATAACTTAAAACCATAACATATTTTTTCTTTTCAGTGGTAAACATGAGTACATCATGCCAGCTTGCATTTGCAGTTAGGGAAGAGTTAGTTCCCCTGACTGCTGATGACAAATCTACAGTGCAGTACTTCCCCTATTTTGATGATAGTTACCTAGCAGTAGCTGCTGGTCTGAATGGGGGAAATGTTTTGTCACATTTTATTAAAATGTTGCAAGAATGGATGTCATGTTTTGGTAAGAACAGTTTAGAGATTTTTCATTCAAAAGTTTAGGATAGTAGTATAGGAGGAAATTAAATACCCTGTAATTGATTTGGACGCAGATTGGCATTCATTATTGATCATGTTACTTTAGATAAAGAAAATCAAATAAAGTGCAAAAAATGTAAATTGAATAGCTGTCTATCATATGGAAGAAAATATATCTATAAAAAGTAATGATAAACAATTGTCTTAAGATTTTAATGTGGTAACTAACCACTTTCTAATGTGACATATTACTTCTGTCTGGTTTCTAACTATAGCTATGCCTCGATTATTTCTTTATTAAATGGGACATGTGCAGTATTTTACCTGTAGGTGTTTGAAAAATCGATTTTGTAAGTGACATGATTTGATTGCATTTGCCATTTTTTTGTGTTATTATTTCATTGTAGACCTTTAATGAACATTTTTAATGATGTGAAAACACTCCTAAGGTATATAATCTCTCCAGGTGAAAAGTTAAAGTTCTTTTGTGCATCAATAAAGTTTAACACCAGGGTTAACTGTAAACATTCCTAAAGCTTGTTGTCGAGCCTGCAACTTTAGTCGCAGAAAGCTTGACATAGAGATAGTGATCCGGCGGCGTCGTTAACTAATTTCTTAAAAGCTTTATATTTTAGAAGGTGGAAGACCTGGATGCTTTATGCTTTGTATATAGATGCCTTATTTTACGAAATTTCCGTCTGTTATATGAACATTGTCCTTGACCTCATTTACATGGTTCAGTGACTACTTGAAAAAAAGTTTTTTTTGTAATTTTAATTTCTCTCTTATTATTAGTAATAGGATAACTATATATGGTATGTGCGTACCTTACAAGGTCCTCATCCCCGTCAGACAGTTTTCAATTGACCTCGACCCCATTTCAAGGATCAGTGAACAAGGTTAAGTTTTGGTGGTCAAGTCCATATCTCAGATACTATAAGCAATAGGACTACTATATTTGGTGTATGGAAGGATTGTAAGGTGTACATGTCCAACTGGCAGGTGTCATCTGACCTTGACCACATTTTCTTGGTTCAGTGATTATAGTTAAGTTTTTGTGTTTTGGCCTGTTTTTCGAATACTATATGCAATAGGTCTACTATATTTGGTGTATGCAAGGATTGAAAGGTGTACATGTCCAACTGGCAGGTGTCATCTGACCTTGAGCTCATTTTCATGGTTCAGTGGTTATAGCTAAGTTTTTGTGTTTTGCTCTGTTTTTCGAATACTGACAGCATTTACTTTCATTAGAAATACACGACAGGCGAGACATTTTTGTGTGTCCACTCTTGTTAAATTAGTTAAAAATCAGGTGAAATAATGTTAATTTTGAAAATGAGTTAAAATTTTGAAATTTGAAGTTAGTTCATTTTTATTGTCTTGCCTGCGACAATAGTCGAGAAGGCGAGATATAGGTATTACTTCCCGGTGGCGGCGTAAACTTTTTAAAAACTTGAATAACTTTGCACATGTAATACCTACAATTAAGATTTATAGTCCACAAGGTAGCTTATCGTATAAGGTTTGCAGTAGTATACTTGTCTTGTGACCCTGACTTCATTTTCATGGTTCACTGATTTCATAAACATGAATTTAAAATCTGCGTCCAAGTTTCGTGGTTAAATCCATTTCTCAGCAACTCTAATACATAGGCCAACCATATTTGGTCTATAGTTAGTTCTTAGTGTGTACATGCCAGTCTGACACCTGGCTGGGGATCTTGGCCTCAATTTCAATTGCTCGAGTGAATTTGTCATTTTTTTCGTTGTTAAGTTAAAATTTAATACCTAGACCCAATGATTTGGTCTATTGATAGTTATTGGTGGGTACATGCCAGTCTAACACTTGTTGGACCTTGACCTCAATTTCATAGTTGAGTGACTTTCATCCAAATTTCTTGATTAATTCCTTTCTTCAGCAACTGTAATACCTAGACCAATCCGTGTTTGGTCTATAGATAGTTCTTAGTGGGTACATGCAAGTCTGACAGCTATCTCTGGACTTTGACCACAATTGCATGCTTGGGTGACTTTGTCACATTTGCGAGATTAGGTCCATTTCTCAGCAGCTTTAACACATAGACCCACCATATTTGATCAATAGATAATACTTGGATACATGACGGTATGACACCTGCTTTTTGACCTTGACCTCAATTTCTTTTACGCATTTTCCTTTGACTTGCACAATGTCGGGTATCAGATAATCATTATTCCGTGTCCATGTGCATACTCAGGCGAGACATGTAGTGTGTCCACTCTTGTTTTTATTTACACTACAAGTTGCTGCCTTTTCAACTCTATAAAATGATAAGGAGTATGAAATCTTTATCTAATTTTAGCCTAGTTACATGATTTTAAACTTGCATCTTAGTTTACAGAAATATATACATGTAGATGGACAGTATACTACATTTTTATTTTGCTATTGTTTTGTTTTTGTAAAACTGTGCATTTAATCATTTATAATTTTTTTCACAGGCTTCCAGATTGAAGAAGAGAAAATGTGGGATACTCTGTTGAAACTTTCAAAAAATAATACAGATTCAAAAAATTTAAAAATTATCCCAACACTTTTTGGAGAACGGCATGATCCTCAGAAAACTGCCTCCTTGACAGGTGCACATACAGGCAACCTTGACCTTGGAAACGTGTTCAGATCTATATGTTCAGGTTTACTCGATAATCTTAGTACAATGATGCCCGTTTCATTTTTAGAAGAAAAAGGAATTACAAATTTGATAGGTTCTGGATCATTACTCTCCAGAAATGAAGTGATGAGACAGGAAGTAAAAAAGCATTATGAGAATTTAACAGTAGAATTTGGTAGCAATTGTGATTCTGCTAGTGGAGCTGCTACATATGCTTTAAAGTACTGTAAAGAAAATATAAAATAAATATTGAAGAGTTATTTGTATTTCTGTTTTTTTTTCTACAATCCTTCGTAGCCTGAAATATATTTAAAGTGCTTTGATATATGAAAATGGGGTAAACATCAATGAAATATAATTTGTAGGATTGAACAAGAGATCAATTACATCTACAACATGCTACAGGTCCATATGTGGTTTTGCTTATCTTTCCTTTTTATAATTATGAATGGCAGGAGGAGTATTATCAATTTTTTGTTTTTGTTTACATTTTATGTACGGACTCAGTCTTGCTCTGGGTTTCAAAGAGTCAACACCTTTTTATTTTTATTTTTTACATACTCGTGATCAAGACCATATTGGTCGAAACGTTGAGTATTTTTAACGTTTTAGTTTGTTGTTGTTTTTTTTACGATTTTATATTTGGTTTTGTTCGACTTGTTTATTTCATACATTTTAGTCGTTTTACGCCCCTTTTGACAGCTCATCATTTCCATTTATTTTTCTTGTTATGTATTATCAATTGGAATGTTTCGTTTTATGAGATTCCAAACTGTCAACCACTGGGATGGCAGAAAGTTTGATCTCTTTTTCTGGACTTGCAGAAGGCATGTCTTATTTTATCAGAATGGAGATGACAAACCTACCCTATTGAACTGTAAGTTGCAAATTTTAATTGGGTTTTTATGGTTCACTATTAGGACATACTGTAAAAAGGACAAATATACCTAAGGAGCAATAAAAAAACGTAATCCATTGGACAGACAAACCCGGGAAGACAATTGAACAACCACAAGCACAACAAATAAACACAAAACTAAAAAACAATGAACAACACGAACTCCTGTAAAAACCAGGAGTGAATCCAGGGTCTTCAGAAGGGTAAGCAGTTCCTGCTCCATATATGGCACCCGTCGTGAAGTTCAACAAAGTCAATCCGGGGGAAGTCACAAATCGGTGGAGGCACATGAAAGGTTACAACAGTGGGAACAGGTCCAACATCATCTTAGATATTGGAACACTAATGGTCAATCAATTCATGATGACGACCGTAAAATTTCCTAAGTGATGACATCATCTTATCCCTGATAAAACCCTGGTTAAGAAGCTTTTGTGACAGCAGTAATCCTCTTTGTCGAAAGTCAGGGTAACTCCCACATGCCTTTGAAAATTGGATAAACTGAGAAACATAGACGCCATATGCAGGCGATGCTGGTATATTGCTACTCAAGAAGGGAAAATTAACAATAGGAAAGTTGAAGTCATCACGTTTGTCATAAAGTTTTGTCTTCGAATGTCCCTCACAGTCTTTTTCAAGAAACAAATCCAAATATGAAGCGGACTTTGGTGTATCTGTAGTATCCTTAATTTCAAACTCACTGGGGTAGATAAGATGTAGAAAGTCTTGGAATTTTTGTTATTTAACGACAACACATCATCTATATAACGAAAAGTGAAATTAATGGATTGGGCTAGTTTCTTTTTGTTTTCACATAGTAACCTTTGAATGAAGTCCGCTTCATATGAGGACAGAAACAGATTGGCAAGGAGAGGGGCACAGTTGGTTCCCATTGGAATGCCGATTGTTTGTTGAAAAATTAGACCACCAATTTCAACGAATATGTTGTCTATGAGAAAATCTAACATGTTTGTAATTTCATCGTCAGAATAATTTTTGTCAGAATCAGAGTGGTTCTTCACGAAATAAGCCTTTTCTCTGCCTAGAACAAGAAATTTATATCTGCATGTCCCATTTTTCTTGAAAAAGCATTGATCAACTAGTTTAAGAGATCTCTTAATTGAGAATGTGGTATGGTAGTGTAGAGTGTATAGAAGTCAAATGTTTTTATGCTGTTGCATGTAGCAAAAGATTTTGATTTTAGATATTGAAGTAAATTTTTGGAGTTTTTAAGAATTTACATCTGACTGACACCACTGGTGGAATATGATGTTTCACAGTAATTCTGAAGGCCCTCTTTAATACATGTCAATATGAATTGTAAAATCTTTGAAAGAGGTTTTGTAGAGCAATTAGCTGACCCAGCATGGTACCTTTGTTTAAACAGATTCTTATGTACTTTAGGAATCCAATAAAGAGCAGGAAGGTCAATTTCTTCACCCTTTGTAGAAATGGCAAAGGAATGAAGAATGGTCTTGTGGTTATCAAGGACTTCCTGCTTAGTGTAAAAGAGGGTGTTACAAAGTTACAACATGATAGCAAAAAATGACAAATGGGAAGAGTATATTGTGGCATGGATAAAATATGCAATTTTTTTTCTAAGATTTTATTAAGAATAAGATCTTATTTATATTAATAGAATTGTAGTATTTTAAAAAGTCATATAGTATCAAATTTAAGTTTTGAGCACATGTAAATAAAAAAAAAAGTAACTATCACAGTTAAATAATATAAAGATTCAGTTTTCACAAACACATCAAATGAAGTGATGTGTATCTCCTATTTGGGGACAAATTTGACAAATTTTTACTATGAATATTTGCAAGTTGAACGTAGCCATTTTTCAGCAAAACATGATACGAACGGTGCATACTTTTTGTAATCTGTAACTCCACGTGTATTGAAGCAATATTTTTCCAACTTTATATAGTGTTTATATACATATTGAAGATGTGTACCTCATATTTGGGGCAAATTTGACAAATTTTACCATGAATTTTTGCATGTTAGCCATTTTTCAGCAAAATATGATGTGAACGGTACATACTTTGTGTATTTTTAACTATGTTGCCTACAAGGGCCTAACATGATGGTGACGTAGGTTCAGACATGTATTCGGTCTTGTTTCAAACTGCAAGTGGTGTTTTCAGAATATCTCAAACATTTCTTTAACATGAATGTAAAAAGTATTACACTACCTTTTGTTTTCAACAGTCGTAATGAATTATTGTCTTTTCCACTGCTGAAATGTCTGGAATACTGGTATTTATCGAGGGCTGATTTTCCAATTTTGGTGTGCATTTCACTGATTTTTGTATCATGAATGACGTCACCACAGACAAATGTGACATTGCAGAATATATGCAAGTTCTGTTTCTGAAAGTTTGATCCATATTGAATTTTAAGACATACCTAACTGTTATTTTAAAAGTACATAATAGTAATGAAGTCTTGAGATTTTCAGTTGCCGAGGTATGTGAGATACACACTAGCATAAGTGACATTTCCCACATAAATGACATCGAGTAAAGTTTTATTATATCAGTTATTGCAAGTTTCCATTTTGTTTGATATTAGTCAGTATTGGTATGTTGTGATAAATACTTCTCACACATAAGTAATAGAATGATTAATAAAACAAGTGACATGATCTATATCAGTCTATAGGATGTATATAAATGAGGTATCATAACAACTGTATCATAACAATAAACATTTGTAAATATCAGGTCTAGTAAATTACTAATCCAAGCACACTGTAGAAATATAAATTGTAAGATATTTATCAAAATAAGTCAATAATCATGTATAAAAATAAATCTACTACATTTAAGTTATCAAAGTATAAAAAACGAAAGATATTTTTGTAAATATCTGCACTGGTATTTACATGTCCTTAATGAATTAAAATAATAAAATATCAGTTGAGTCTTTCACTGAGGAAACATACAAAATAAACTCTAGTATAGAAGTAACAAAAATAAAAACTCTAAAGGTAGAATGAGGACAAAAAAAATCTTGCATTTAAAAAAAAAAGGAATTCTGAGTAAAGTTTCATATATGGATTATGTACAATTTTCCAGAATCTGTCAGATTTCTTAATAAAACATCAATATTTTCCTGGTTTCAGGCTCTTGGTAAAGTCTATACTTAAACCCATGTATCAATAACAACACAACTTTATTGAAGGAAAAATTTTGATGAACCAGAAGTCCACATCAAATGTATACATGCTAAAAATTATAAATTGCTATATATAAAAGAAAATATCTATGCATCAATGCCAATGAATAAACTTTACAGAACGTTGACAAGCATAAGATAGCATAGCACAAAACTATTTATTTCAGAAATTGTTTTTTTATGTTAAAAAAAAATTGGCTAATAATACATTTGTTGCTTCTGAAATGAAAATCATAACAACAGCAACTAAAATAGCAAAAATGGACCTGATGACAAAACCAAATTTGATTATTTCAGTAAATTTTTTGGCAACATGCTTTGATTTGACGTTTTCAAGCACACAGAACAATATTTATAATTTATTAGTACCCTGGTTACAAGAAATCACCTTTGTATAAATGGGAAAAGAGATGACAGATCTCTAAAACAAAGATTACAAACAACCTCTTAAGTCAATTTGAAAATACGCTTAATCTAACTAAATAACAATTAATTCTAAATCCTCAGATAAACCTGTATATCCCAGAACAGAATATTCTTTAGGGGAATATGATACAATAAGGTTCTTCTACTCATTGTTTTGCTAAAAACTTAGCATATGAAAAGAAAAACATACTGTCATGATTTATTTTTCAAGATATTTTACACTTAACTTTGGTATATTTGGGCTAAAAACACTCATTTTTTATTTTTCAAGAGTTTTACAAAATTGCTTAACCTTTTAACAAAACTATAGATTGTTTCTCAAAGACACAGATGCCCCGTCTTCCTGAACATAGAATTCCCATCATAATGACCCAAGTTTTGGGGAAATCCCTTATATAATGTAAAATAATTATAGTGACCAAATATCTTTAACATAACAACATGGATTCCTACGATATGAAATTCTATGCACAAATTTATAAGAGTCAGTCAAGCATTAAACGTAGATCAAAGTGACACATGTTGATGAACTGTATTTAGTATTATGAGAGGATTGATATAATATCACTGATTTCTCTCAATAGGTTTCTGAGAAATGCTGAAAAAATGTTTGAGGCCCATTAACATTTTTAAACATTATTCCAACACATTCATCTATTTGGTAACTTTCAAATTCATGTTCATTGTATTATCATACTTCAGTTTGTATTGGGTTTGGGGTCCTTACAAATTCCAGGATGACAACAAGACCAATTCAATAAAGATCATATATTAGTCTATAATTATACAAATGTAGGGTTAAAAATTTGCATATATCTTAAACTTCACTTTGCTGTAGTTTCTATTGGAAAGTGTTTAGTTGCAAACTCGTGAATTAATCTACCGGTAGTTACAGGTATAACTATAGTCTATAGCAGCTCACTTTAACTCAAATTCTACAATGCTTATGATAAATTTCACTACAACTGTTTGAAATGCCATTTAAAACAAGAGTGGACACACAACATGTCTCGCCTGAGTATGCACATGATTATCTGATACCCAACATTTTGTAAGTCAAAGGAAAATGTGTCCAAAGAAATTGAGGTCAAGGTCAAAAGGCAGGTGTCATACCGACATGTATCCACTGAGAACTATCTATTGATCAAATATGGTGGGTCTAGGTATTAAAGTTGCTGAAAAATGAAATGTGACAGAGTCACTCAAGCATGTAATTGAGGTCAAAGTCCAAAGACAGGTGTCAGACTTGAATGTACCCACTAAGAACTATCAAAAGACCAAACACAGATAGGTCTAGGTATTACAGTTGCTGAAAAAAGGACTTAATCAAGATAATTTGGATGAAAGTCACTCAACCATGAAATTGAGGTCAAGGTCCAGAGACAATTTTCAGACTGGCATGCACCCACCAAGAACTATCAATGGACCAAATACAGTGGGTCTAGGTATTACAGTTTCTGAGAAATGGACTTAACCATGAAAAAGTGACAAGTCACTCAAGCATGAAATTGAGATCAAGGTCCCAAATCAGGAGTCAAGTATACTGCGGGAAACCTTATACGATAAGCTACCTTGTGGACTATAAATCTTAATTGTAGGTATTACATGTGCAAAAAGTTATTAAAGTTTTTAAAAAGTTTTACGACGCCGCCGGAAAGTTTGTTTGTTTGTTTAATTGGGGTTTTACCCCGTTTTCAGCACATTTGGCTATTTCGCGGCGGCCAGTTTTTATTGGTGGAGGAAGGCGGAGTACCCGGAGAGAACCACCGACCTTCGGTAGGAAAATTGGCAATCCTTGTCAATTAAGATCGGAGTCGAACACACCCCGCCACAGGTGAGATTCGAACTCACAACCTCAGCGTTGACAGGCTAGTGATCACAGTTACCGCCAGAAAGTAATACCTACATCTCGCCTTCGTGACTTTTCCTCGCAGGCATGACAATAAAACTAAAAGCATCATGGTTGTTTACATGACTGAATTCCAACTATAGTAAGAATCATAAGCACATTTATATCATTCAGCTGTTAACATTCTGATCTCTTCTGCAAGAACCTTTGTAATATGCATAGCTTCTTCTACTTCCTTCCCACCTATCTGTTCTAATGCAGCCTGAGCTGCTTCACGTACATGTGATATAAAATCATTCCTCCTGAAATAAATATAATCCATATCAAAATGTTAAGAAAATATTACATTGTCAAGAAATAGAGCTATATCATTAATTCTGAAATGAAAGTAAATTCAAAATTCTTAATATTATCTAACAAAGAAACACATTATTTTTCTAAGCTCCTCTTTACTACTAAAAATTTATCAAACTTTCATATTCCCAATTTACAGTCTTAAACTTGTTTTTCTCGGTGATTTTGTTAATTGAATAGAATATATAGCTTATTACACCCCATTTCCCATATCATTCCATCATCCTGAGACTTCCACATCAGCCCAAGGGATTGATATTTAAAATGGAGTTTCATAAACAGTTTATCCTTTATTTCCAATGTGACCAACAAATTCTACCAGTGACCAAAAAACAAATTTAACCAACTTTTCTCTCCAAAATCATTAATAAAATGTCCTCAGCAGTATTGGAACTAGTATGGGAAAGAACTAGTTAATAAGGAATATTCTTATCAACTTAACATCATCAGCAACATCCCACTTTTTTTTATTTCCAGATATTGGAATATAGCATCTGCAACATAAAGTTAAGAAACAAAAGTGCTTCATATAAAAAATCTGATTTGGATTTGATGGTGAAAAAAATGACGTCACTATACAATATAGATTGTTTGCCCCATGGGTCTTATATCGCAATTTCATTTTCTTGTACCATATGACCAAACTACCTTTATCAATGCTGAATATTTGATAAAGACATTTATCAAACATAAGGTTTTCTTAAGTACTGCCTGTAATATTTACCACAGATGAAGCAGTTTCTGCACTGCTTTTTTGGCATGAAGCTGTCCTAAAGCCAGACACCCAGCTTCTCGCACCAATCGATCTTTATCATTTAGACACTTCATTAAGTTGTCGACAGTTGATGGATCCTTGTCACCAGTCTTAACCAATGAAACAGCTGCCACTGCTCGAATATTAGAAGATTTGTTTCTCAATAAATCTCTCAAGGCATTTATCACAGTGCTGCTTTGGAATTTTCCTAAAGAAAAGTATATTAAAATTTTTATTTAATCATTTATTATATTAATTATCCGGAAAAGGTACAGATATTCTGTACACAATTATGAAAATTTAATACAACAATTTGAAATAAATATACCTTTGATCCTTGGGAATACAATACAATAAGTTTCCTCTACTGATCTTTTGTTGAAAATTTACCAGATGGTTTTCAAATATGGAAAAAAAACCCATACAACAACACTTAGTTTATAAGATATTTGACACTGATTTTGGTATATTTGAGCAAAAAACCCTAAATTTTTCATTTTTCAAAACAGTCACAAAAAACTGTCTAAATTTCTAATGAAAAAAGATAACTTCACCAGATCTTTTGTAAAACATTCCCAACTACATAGACATTGTTTTCTGATAAATAATTTATGAAAATATTGATTAACTAATTATGAAATTATGCAAATTTAAGCCAAATAAGGAATATTGATAATAATTTGGTAACTTTAAATGGATGCAGAAAAAAATCCTCTTTTTATTTTTTCTTTAATTTTTAGTATAATTATCTTGAAGTAATGACCTTCTGTTTGCAAAACAAACAAGTATATATGTGTCCAATGGACACTACATGCCCTGCCAATAATGTAAGTATTTAGTAAATAGAATTACATTTACATTTGTATATTGTTGACTTTGAAGTTCCTAATGATAGGGTACATGAAATACTATCTCTCAGCACTTCATGAAAAACTACCTTCAACCTGAACATTAACCAGGATTCTAATATTGAAATTCTGTAAAGAAATTCAAAGTCAATGACCCATGATCTCATGAACAAAGCATCCATTTCACATCAAAATGCTGCTGTTCATATCACAAGCTATCCATGTACAAAGTTTCATGATGATACCACAACTCCTTCATGAAAAACTACCTTAAACCTGGATTATAATATTGAAATTCTATAAAGAAATTCAAAGTCGATGACCCATGAAGTCTAGGTCACAGCATCCGTTTTGCATCAAAATGCTGCTATTCATATCACAAGCTATCCATGTACAAAGTTTCGTAATGATATCAACTCCTTCATGAAAAACTACCTTAAACCTGAACCGTAATCTGGATTCTATATTGAAATTCCATACATAAATTCAAAGTCGATGACTCATGATGTCAAGGTCACAGTATCAGTTTCGTATAAAAATGCTGCTGTTCATATCACAAGCTATCCATGTCCAAAGTTTCATAATGATATCATAACTGCTTCATGAAAAACTACCTTAAACCTGGATTCTAATATTGAAATCCCATAAATTCAAAGTCAATGACCCATGACCTCAAGGTCACAGCATCCTTTTCACATCAAAATGCTGCTGTTCATATCACAAGCTATCCATGTACAAGGTTTCAGGATGATACCATAACTCCTCCATGAAAAACTACCATAAATCTGAACCTTAACCTGGATTCTAATATTGAAATCCCATGAAGAAATTCAAAGTCGATGACCCATGACCTCAAGATCACATCATACATTTGCATCAAAATGCTGCTGTTCGTATCACAATCTATCCATGTACAAAGTTTCAGGATGATACCATAACTCCTTCATGAAAAAGTACCTTAAACCTGAACCTTAACCTTGCACCGATGGACGGACAGATGGACACACAAACAGAACAACTATATGCCCGGCCTGCCTTACAGACGGGGCATAAAAAGTTGGGGTCCATAAGCTTATTGCAGAGATATTTGAGAAAAATCTCAAATTTTAGGATGGTATAAGGGTTTTTCTTGAAGGATATTATGACGTCACAATGTGTATCTCTTGGCGAGATCATTATCTCCCCCTGCTACTGTATCGTATTCTCTTAAAGTGTCAATGCATCATTGTTCGTCAGATTGGATTTTAAACCACTTTAAGCACAACTAGCTATATCATGCTAGAGGAGAATGCTGTAGTACTCGCAATCCAAGGATAAGAGTAAAGAAAATCACTTGGTTGTGAGTTAAATTGACACACATAATATCATTTGTTAAAATACACTATCTAGACCACTCAGCAACAGAAATGCCCGAAAAAAAATCTTGAGGTCATAGAAATATAGAATCTTAAAATAATTTTATAAATTTTGGGTGTAAGGCTGAACCTTTTAAGCAAGAAATAAAACACGTTTGATACAAGAAATAGTAAGTCTTGCTTCAAAATTGTGAGATATGACATGTTCTGATTTTTATTTATATAATAAACAGTTTTCTGTTTCCATGAAAATACAAACTTCAATAAAAAATCAGCTGTTTCTACCTAAATTTTCAATAGCTTCAATTCTGACAGAGGAATCCATGTCAAACACTTCCCTCATTGCATATAATTCTCTTGTGTAATCCTCAACTCTTGGCCATAACGACTGAACTTCACCATCCACATTACAAAAATCTGAAAGCAAAATTAACGGAATAATATTGACACAATATTTTGTCAAACGTTTGAGACAAAAGTACAAGTGTACATTACAGCTTTAAATGCTGTTCTTTATCTTAAGTCATTCATTTTTGGCCGGGTTGCACAGAGTGCAAATCTGGGTTATAGTATGGTGAATGTCGCGTGGGCGGTGGGCTGTGGCAGGGGTGGTGGCGGGCAGGTGGGGAAAA
The DNA here is from genome assembly GCA_028015205.1 of Mytilisepta virgata. NCBI lineage: Eukaryota > Metazoa > Mollusca > Bivalvia > Mytilida > Mytilidae > Mytilisepta > Mytilisepta virgata. Next base: position 15,473,761 of record CM051520.1, on the reverse strand, counting down.
TGGGTACCTATTTTCCGAAATCAACTCCTCCTACAGTTTTTCACCCACATCCTTGAAACTTCATAGAATGTTTCTATATATATTGAAGATGTGCACCTCACTTTATGGAATTATTTCCCAATTTTCCAAACTTTGGAACTTAGTCGTTTTTTATTGACATCTTCAATAGAGGGTACCTATTTTGCGAAATCAACTCCTCCTACAGTTTTTAACCCGCATCCTTGAAACTTCGCAGAATGTTTTAATATATACTGAAGATGTGCACCTGACTTTATGGAATTATTTCAGGAAACCAATTAAATTGATGACTGCCTCTGTGCTCGTACACCAACATACAATGTGTCTCATTTTGTCTATATAAATATGCCATTGTGCAATATGATCTTGTAATCACCTTTGTCACCACTACAGTAAACACCCAGTAAAGCAACCCAGCCATTTGTGTCTTTGACCCATTTTTCAAAATATGGATGGATGAATTATTGTTTAATGTCCAGTGGCAGTCAATAGGTGCATATCAGGATGAGAACATGTTGATATGATATGAATATGAACCTTGCTTTGTACTAGACCTACACGCTGAGCTGAATTTTTAACATGCTAGCGCACGAGGTAACTGTCTGCAGGAAGACATATCACCCCACTAGGACACATTATACTAGGTGCATTCGGAGTTCTGACAATGGTATCCGTTTGTAAGGTAAATGACCAATGGTTTACCAATGGTTACCATTGGGTACCACTGGTATTTTTCGTTGGCAGCCAATTCTGCAGACACACTAGAGCATGGGTAGTTTTACCAACGAGCCTGTGACATCATTTAAAAAGGCGAATAAAGTTACTGTCCGCGATTTGTCGGAAATAATAATACCAAATTCAAATAGATATTGACGGAAAAACTACAAATTACTACTTTCAACTTTTGGTACCGCTCGTCCTGATGTTTTAAGCTTAATCGTTGGTGATACAAAGCCAACCAGGATTGATAAATATTGATATTGTGGTGAATTAATGTGGCTATTGCAAATTTGTGCTACATTTTGGATATTGCTTGGAACTGTATAGTCGCATTTGGTACAAAATAAAGAAAACAGCCCATTGAGGTCATGTGTAACATTGGTACCAAATGGTATTTTTTACACCATCGGCAGCCTACAAATCGTTCGTAGTTATAATTCTGCCATATGTAACACTGGCAACCCCAGTGACGCCACTCTTAGAGGTGCTTCTGTCTATGGCAAAGCAGGGTAAAAATTAGAAGTCCCCAAGCCAAGAAGTTTTAAAACTTGATCTTTAGGACTGGGGCTTAAATACATTTTAGATGTGATACAAATAATGGGGTCATTTAAATATGTATTATAGCTTCACATTTTTCATATCAGAGACATTATCAGCTGTAGGTCATAACATCAAACCTAAAGCAGAGATAAACACTGTGGTCTAATTAATATTTGAAATATGTTGAAAAATTCTTTATTTATTGCATAGTACAATTCAGTATTTATCTGATGAAATTACAGTCAAACCTGCTTTAAAGGGCCTCTATATAGCAAATCACTGTCTATAAAGAACACTGTGAAAATGTCCCTGTAATGAACAAAGCTTGTAAAATTAACCTTCGTATAAAGGGCACCTGCTTATAATGGGCACTGTTCTCTGGTCCCATGGGTGCCCTTTGTACACAGATTTGACTGTATATGATAAATTATTTTCTCCCATTCTTGACATGTTTAATCGGTGGGATAAAAATACATAATATTTTTAACCAATTCGCAGTGATTAAATTTCTACGTGGGAATTACCTCCGTTTTTTCTACAGTTATTGGTACGATAAACTAGAGAAGTCCAGAAATGACGTCTATGTAAACAAACTACATAGCAATGACATTTTCTTGAGGTTTTTGTCAAAAATCATAGCAGAAACAGATTCTCCTTCAATTTACTCGTGAGTTATGGAATTTCTCTACCCTCAATAGTTAAATTTTAGATTTTAAAACACTCGCAATAGCTCGTGTGTTGAAAATAAAAAAATTTAACTATCTCGGGTGGAGAATCTATATGTAAACAACACTACCAAAATGAAATTGATTATTCAATGATTTGATAAATAACATTTTATGGGACATATCACATTTTTAAATAACCTTACGGATAAAGTTTTTTTTCAGTAAAATGTCATCATCGTCATCAACATCTTCCATTTCACTATGAAGATTGGCTATCAACCATTCTTTGTCCTCTCCTGTAAATAAAGCATCCATCTTTTCGCTAAAGATCTTCTCAAAGTCTGTAATGAATCTACAAATAAAATATTGAGTACTGATCATTCAAAATCCAATTCCTAAAATAATTTTAGTTTATTTTTTGCTGCATCTGTAAATAAATTCGTCAAAAATTTGAGTACCACTACTGTATATATTCAAATTTTATTGATTATATACCAGTCAACATTTGGATGCAGACCATGATTTTATAAAACTTTAACACAACTATAATGACTTATTATCAAAATCTAATGGGAATTGCTGTTTTAAAATCTTTTTTAAGTCTTGAGACTTATCAAAATCAGCTAGAATTTATCATAAAATTTAGCGTGAACACTGTTGTATTATGGTAGCCACTTGATTCTGGCGAAAAAAGAAAAAGTACCTGGACACAACAATCCAACTATTTCCAGAAAACAGACAATCTTTCAGAAATCACCTAACAGGTATTTCAAAAGAATATTAACAGAATTCACAAACCTTTGCCATGATATCATTTCAGCATCTTTATAAAGATCTGACCAATATTTGTCAGGATTTTCAACTAAATGAACATCTTCTTTTTCTTTTTTGGCTTTTACAGAACTGGAAAAGGATGATTGCTGTCTCTTTAGTCTCTTTTTATCATCTTTTCCTAAAACATAAGTTGGCACATATATGGTATTGCTTGTATATTGTATATTGATTGTTTAGTTTGGGTTTTACCAATGTTTTCAGCACATTTTCATGGCAGCCAGTTTTTATTGGTGTAGGAAGCTGGAATATCCGGAGAGAACCACTGACCTTCAGTAGGAAAATTGGCAATCATTGTCAATTAAGATCAGATTCAAACACACCCTGCCACAGGTGAGATTCGAACTCACAACCTCAGTGCTGACAGGCTAGTGATCATTAGTAGTCATGACAAACTATCTAGACCACTCGGCCACCGAGGCCCCTTATTGCTTTTATAAAAAGACTAAAAATTATGTTATATAAAAATTATTTTTTTTTATTTAAAGACTTCTGTGAAAAAATTAATCAAAAAGGTGTGGTGAAAATATGCATGGTAAAATAAACTGTGCTATACTAAAATGAAAAAAAAAACACCTGCAACTAACAGCATCAATGATTCCAACAATGTAGTGTTCGAATTATTAAAGTTAAAAAAAAATTGCACTGTTGTAATCATTTTGTTTTTAAATTCCAAGACAATATAATAAATAATGGAGACATTTTATAACAAATCTTGATAAACTGGTGTCTATGTATGCATGTAAATTTGTAGGTAGCTGTCTGACTACTTCCCTCAATTTTTCCGTAAAGAGCAACTAGAGTTAAACATCAAGCAAACAGTAACAATATTTATGGTAACACATTCTTTTTTAACATTATCCTAATATATAAACTGTTATTTGTTTATTATCAAAAGTTTCAATTACAAGAAAAATATATTCCCTTTACTTATACCCAAAGTTGGTAATAAAATAACATGCATTTATGGCCAGAGGGAGAACACTGTAATTATCTCCCCTGGGTAACAGTAAAGGAGAAAACTGATTAAAGACACAGAAACACATTGCAAATAATTTACAGTGCTATCTCCTCAACACATCAGGTCAAATTAAGCTGAAATAAAATATATCAACTTGTTTCAGATATTATTTGATAATTTCATAATAATCCATTGAATCTGTTGAGAATTAACAATGATTATATCAAAAGCTGATGTCTACTTTGTAAAAATGTGTAGCCATGTCTAGAAACTGACTATTTAAAGCATTAATTAAAACATAAACCTAGAAAAAGTTCCACATGTTAAACAGTATTACCCATTTCTTGTTCTTTTAATTCTAGTTTCAATTTTGAGAGCAGTTTCTGAAAGTCACCAGTGAAATCATCAGGATCTAAGAAAAAATTCCATTCTATACTAGCTGTCTGTAACTTCCTACAAAGATATACATTAAGGATGTAATGTATGAACAGCATGCATATCAGCAGATACTTATAGTCGATCAAAACACCCTTTGAACTGTTATGTTTTTGTAACTTACATAAAGTTTAATTGTTAGTTGATTATATTATAAATGTTTCATTTCTCAAACAATTTACACATCTCTTTTTTTTTTTTAAACATTTTCGTTTCTTACTGGATTTAAACCAATAACACCTTATAACATAAAACAATCATCTCATACAAGTTCTCAAGAACATTCATATATCTAACAACTAGGCAACAGTATGTTTCCTCGTTTTTATTAAAAGTTACAAGTAAAGAAAAATTACATGTAAGTTATCTAACTTCTACACTAAATTGCAATGTTTTAATATATAGCCTTGATATCATTACAAAATCTAGAATAAATCAATACATTAACAAATCAACAACTGACATTTGAATCAAAACAAAGATAAAACATTAAATTCAAATATACATTAAAATTCTTGCAACACATACATTCCTGTATCCATTTGCTCCTGAATGGTTTCTCTTGTTTCTATGGCAACAGGAAACATAGCCTTCTGGGAAATGTATGCTAAGGCTACTTCATCTTGACAATATTTTGAAGACACAGAATTTTTACTGAGTAGGGTGATGAAAAGCTGAAAAAGTATACAGTACAGCACAAAATAAAATCTTAACATATATATATATATATGTCTACCATTATACTAACATACCCATGATTTGTAAGTTTCAAAGGTAGCATTCAAATGAAATAATAGGCTCAGTGCAGTTTCCAATGAGAAAATTACATCTTTTGGATATTGGTTGTCAATTATATGCACATTTTCACTCTAAAAGTGAAATTTGGACATAGGGCAGGGGGGGGGGGGGGGGGGGGGGGGGTACCAATATATAATTCCTGTCAACATTTCTGTGATGCTCAGTCAACATTTTTATAATGTCTAAGTATAGATCAACTTTTGACTACTTGATGTGAAGGAATACTGAATACTTCTTGTTTCATTAATACATTTATCTGAATGAACTGATCCTAACTGTTGATGAAAACCTTTGTTTTGAGGTAACCCAAAAAAGGTTGCGAAAGTAATCTTTCTGTGAAGGTAACCAATTATTTGACAAAAAATTGCAAGGGGATTTTAAGATAGATTTTCATGCTCAGGTAAACTATATTTTGAGCTATTATTTAATCAAAGATATGATTTAATGAGTAAAATACTAAAATTATCTTGCTTGTAATTCTAAATGTACTGGACTAATCTCATCATTTGAACCCAAAATAAAATGTTGAATACAAGATCTAAATAATTCCAAACTGATCAAGAAGAAAACAGATACCAAAAATGATGAAAGCAATGATCTTATAACAACCTCAAATTGGACTTCATTGTCAAAGGGCCTAGAAGCAGACTTTATCCACTGATTTCAAGTGGATTGTCATAAACATCGCTTTTTTTAAAAGAGGGGGGGGGGGTGTGCACCCCCATCAGAATCTGCACCTAATAAATATGTATTTTCTACAAAATATGGCAAGATGCCGAAGTGTACATTTATGAAATCCTAAAAATTGATAAAATAGTTCACCATCCTTCAGCATGAAACATGTTGTTATTAGAGTAGCGTAACACAGAAAACTTTTTCAAACAAACAAATCTGACAAAAATAAAGTTCTTATAGCTCTGTATTCTAATAATACAAATTTATGTTACCTTTGCATCTAAAATAGCTTGTCCAATTTTCTGAAGGAAGTCTACACCAGCTGTCAATCCTATGACATCTACCCATACCGTTATACCATTTAATTCTAAAATATCTATAATATACAATCTTTAATTTTTTCAATAGAGCAAAATATTTAATTACTGTATCTTATCAAAGTACTAAATAAAATAAGAATATGAATTAGCCAAAATTTGGTAAATAAATCTGCTGTCCTATTTTACATAACAAATTCAATAATGGGTTTATTGAATTTGTTATGTAAAATAGGACAGCATTTTTTATTTAGTAATTTCATTCAGACATTATCAATACATTAAATGTAAAAATATAGACATTTACTATATTTCTGACATTACTACTGTTAACATGAATTTTAGCCCTAGCTATTACATGTATATTGATTTCTGTTTTTTTTTTTCAGGACCATAACTAGTCATGTAACAAATGATCCAGGTAAGTGAGAAAACCTATAAAGGCCCTTAGGAGATTCTAAAAGAGGGTGGGACTGTAATTTAGCCCCCTTCCATCATGATAAAACAAAAATGTACCTTTCAATTATCAAGGAAACACTGTTGGATTACAGTGAAAATGAAGACCAACTGGAAAATCTTTGGCTACTTTTGCAAAGTCTGATTCAAGCCATCTGACATTTTCCAGTTCACAGATAAAATAGAATTTCAAACCATTTCCAAAGTTATTCATATTAGTAAAAACATTTCACCTTTTAATTTATTCATAAATTCTTTGTCCGCATGACTGTAACTTATCATTAAATCTTTTGTCTCTGTATGTGCTGGAACTATACTGGGAGATTTATCCCTTTGTTTTGGTGTAGCTGATCGTGTAATCGATGAGGATCTTGACCTCTGACCTTCTGTAACTGCAGATTCAGGAGACAATTTTTCTTTTGGTTCTGTTTTCTTTTTCTTACTAGCACCAGATCCCATTCTGCAGAAAATAAATCAAATTTTGCATAAATATGTATTATGATTGATTTAATATGCTTAATTTCCTTTCATTATCTGAAATAAAGTGGCATAGCTATATATGAAAATTGATGTCAAAGGGCATTGTTTTTCAGGTGTTAATTACAAAATATTCCAGAAATTATTATAAAATATTTCTATCTTTTTTTAAATATTCTGATCAGGTTTTAAATAATTTTTTATGTGTCTAATGATATAAATTCTTTATAAACTAATTCTTTTTTCATATACATGTGTATGAGAAATTAAGTAAAAACTGATCAGTTTTGTTTACTGTTGTCCTGCGAACAAAATATGCAGGCTACAATACAGGCATCCATTTTCAACTACCCTGGTATTCCTTTACAAGAAAACATCACGAAGTGTACAGTTGTCATATCAATATATGATTTAATATTTATTAATGAGTACCAGTAATTACAAGTATGTCTGAAATAGACAATTTACAAGAACTGAATGTTTTTTGCACATACAGTCGCTTGAGTCTAATTTTCGTATGAGTCAAATTTTTTATGTGGTCCCAAATGTTTTACAGTGCAAGTATATGTGTTTTGACTCATGTTTAGTCATATTTGCATGAGTCAAATTTTCTTCCATCTCGAATTAAATTTTGAGTCCTAAATTATAAAAACAACAAAAATTTTATTTGATATATCAAATATTTATTATCGGTCAAAAGAACACCTTTCAGATTTAAATTTAATGATTTATTTGTCATCTTGCTCTTGTACACATTGCGTACTTTCAAACTTTTTCTTCTATTTTAATCATTTTTTCTTCAATTATTTATTATTTTTATAGATATAAAATGTTACACATTAATTATATAAGTATCTGAACATGGATTAATAAAATGAGGTCTCTATAGTACAAATAAGCTATCATTTTACTCAGGCACCTACTGAGATTTTAGATTTAGCGGAATTAGTAAATTACCTCCTTCGTAACTAGGAAAATTTGTCAGCTACCTTTAAGTCAAATTTTGTCTATCCTGAACTTTTTTCATGGTCCGACGCACTTCGAGATAACGAGAGTCGCCTATATATATATCACCACTGTTCTATTGAATTTCACCTCTGACATTACATAAATATCAAATCTTTTTTTTTTCTGTAACCTCAATTTTAATAAAACCTGTTTTTCTCAGTTTACTTGATTAGCCCAGCTTTTGGCTTATGACAAACTGAATATTGGCTTTACCCTCATGTAAACATGAAGTAACATGTCATACTAAATTTTTTAAGGGCTTTATCTTTTCTCTTCAGGCTTTGCCTTTGATTTTTTGAAGCAAACAAAACACAGGGTACCGCTGAAATTACAACTTACTGAAACACATCATTTTGATCATAACCTGACATGACATATCAATTTCCAAATAACACCAGAAATCTACAATTAAAGAGTTCACCTTGTTCCCCCGATAATTTTGGTGTGTGGCTTTGTAGCTCCCCGAGATGCTTCATTACAGCAAGTTATTTGATTGCAAGTTGCTTGGTATCGGAGAACTGAACTCTGATATAAAACTTAACATAAGACAATGAAGTGCAATAAGTAGGTCAGAGTGACCTAATTTTGGTGGGAGGCTGTGTTACTCCCCAAGATGCATGCTGACACCAAGTTACATGTACCTGATTTAGAGAACTGAACTCGGACATAAAACTTACCCTAAGTAAATGAAGCACGATAAATAGGTCAGAGTGACCTAATTTTGATTGGAGGATGTCTTACTCCCCAAGATGCACCATGACACCTAGTTATATGACTGTAGGTCCCTTGGTATCAGAGAACTGAACTAGGGCGTAAAACTTAACATAAGTTAATGAAGAGCAATAAATAGGTCAGAGTGACCTAATTTTGGTGGGAGACGGTTTTACTCCCCAAGATGCAACATGACACCTAGTTATATGACTGTAGGTCCCTTGGTATCTGAGAACTGAACTCAGACGTAAAAACTTAACCGAATTCAATGAAGCGTGATAAATAGGTCAGAGTGACCTAATTTTGGTGGGAGGCTGTATTACTCCCCGAGATGCACCCTCACACTAAGTACTGTGGATTCATTCAAATTTGTTGCATACCAATTTTCGTAGTTTTCGTGGGTCCCAGTAAACCACGAATTTAAATATCCACTCAAAAATAATATTTTTACTTGAGCTTATATGCACACAAGTTTGAAACCACAATTGTGTTTTTACAGCATGTACTTGGATACTGACATATGATGAGTCAGCTATATCTACAGTATTTCATGTAATTTTGTCTTTGGTAACATATAATCGCTCAAACAATTTTCTTTAAAAATATTTAGACTGTGTAAATTGTCACGGAATTCACTTCCGTTTTTTTTTAATTCAAGCATTCAAGAAAAATATTAATCCTAAGTGGGCCTAAACAATACAGACTTTCTCATAAATTACAGTAATAACATCTTGTAAAAAGATAATAAAGCAGAAATTATTGAGATTATCGTAATCGGATTAAAAATAGGGATGTATATGCCCCGAGGTATTTGGTGACAAGTGATTGCAATTTCGTCAATATATATTTCACACCTAATTAACCTAACAAGTAAATAATTATAGATTTAGTTAATCTTGTTAAATTCATGACAAGCTTTGTTCCGTTCAAAATTTGAAGAATCTGTTTGTTAGACTTTTGTTTTATAAGCGCATAAAATCAGTACTTTACTCTACAATATCAATGCAAGATCGGCACGTTTTGTCGCAGTTCATGATATCTGATGTGCCAAGCCACGAATTTCAGTATTTCAACAACTTTTTATATTTTTTTTCTAAGCCAGCAATCCACGAATTTACGTATCCCACAAAATGCCTTTTTTTCTCTATCCATGAAAATAAATGAATACAAAGTAATATGATTGTAGGTCACTTTGTATGTTAAAACTGATTTTCGATATAAAACTGTTTTATATGGGTCATGTGACCTATCTTATGTCACAGGGTCAGTCTCTTCAACGTGCACCTGCACATAAAAATAGATGACCCTATGTCAACTAGTAACTGAGAACTGGCTGTACAATAATGTTGCTCCTGTGACAACTTTTGACTCGGCAGAGCTACAAAGCCGTCCCATTACTCGTAATGGAGAAAAAATAACTTTTACGAATGACAATAAGAGGTTGTGCTTACCTGAAATATCATTGAACTGTATAATTTCCAGCATATTAAATGTAAAATTACTTCATTATTAATGTTAAAATTGTTGTTTTGCACATCTTGTCATTTTGTGGGTTTCAAAATTTTCGTTCAGCCATGACAGGTATTCGCAAAATCGCAGGAGGTGTGGCCTGACCTTATAAATATATCCTTCCCATGACTGACAATATCGCGGGAAATAGTATTTTGTCAATGGAAACTTCCTTATTTTGAATGTGACTTTAGCAAGAATCCCGCTAGGAGTTGAAAAGAAAAACTATTCAAAACATGGGTGAAAATTTTGAATGCCAGATTTCTGGATTGTAAATATCCTGTTAGAAGATGGTATGTTGCTTTATGATGGTATTGTATGATAGAAATATATTTTTACAGTTTTGGAACAAACAAAGGTGGAAAATATGTCTAAAACCCCCAGGTGTGAATCACACCCAGTTGCTCCATTATGAGAAATGGGACCACTTTGTAGCTCTGCCGAGTCAAAGTTGTCACAAGAGTACATTATTGTAGCTAGATGCTAGGGTTACTCCATTAGTCCTCCTCAAATTTGATGAGGCAAACTTAAAAAGGAGGGTTACAGGGTCAGAGGAAAATAAATTCTGATTACTCTTTTTTTAATATGCCAGTTAGAACCGCCAGTTACATATTCTACTTGACTGTAATCTATATTCTATTTAATAATGAGACTAGTTCTTTCCTTTGTTTCTTCATGTCATGATGGTTATTTCAAAATACCCAAATTCATTTCAAAATTGGTGTCAACTTATTCATTATCTGTTTATACATTTTTGGCAAATAGTTAATAATATTGTCTTATACTGCAAATATTAATAAATGCGTTTCAATATGTTGTTACATAAAATTCCAGTGTTTTTCTTGTTTCTCCTTAACTTGTAAAAGACATTAAGACTATAATGTCTGTTTACATATTTGTCAAGCAACGAGTTATCTTCTCATGAAATAGTAAAATACAAAACGTAGTCTGCTTTGACTTCCGGAATGGAATATGTTCCGAAGAATGATGATGTCAAAAAGATGATTCTAACTTTTCCAAGGCCCAGATATGCTGTTAACATTTTGGTAGTCGCAATAACACAGCTCAGTTTGTCAGTTGTAAGCAGTTTAACTTTGCAGGGGTTACGGGTACCATAAAAATATCTATTTCATGTCTGCACTATGAAAATGTAAAGGGGTCTGTAAATGTGTTGTACATGTATATAAGAAAGAAATGAGAGGTTTAAAATGGCACTCTTTTACTGGGTTACATATATATTCATATGCTGAACGTCATATATCGGAAAATAAAACATCCCAGACGTCATATTGTCAATGTTGGAATTATTACAGCCTAAATTCCCTGAGTTATCAACACTTGCAATTGATAACTGGATCTTATGCTCAGCAGTCCATTATTCTACAAACTGGGTTAAAGAATCTACACTGTTCGATGGTGATTATGTACCTGCTACAGTTATTTGAGGGTTATACAATAGGGGGGATAGAATCAGAATCAGAATATTTTATTGATTTAAAATCCAAACTGCAGGATATGAACATTGGCAAAGGAGAAATAAAAATGTCATTTACAATGAAAAAAAAATAAATACACTTTATTTGGAAGCAAACTTTGTGGCTAAACATGTACATATAAAACTGTGGTAAAATAATGCATTAAATTGTGTAAAAACTGCGGCATTACTGTGGTTTCTTTTTGTTTCGTTATTATTGCCGTCAGTATTGGTAGTTTAGTGAAAATTGTTTTAAGGTTGTCATGGTATTGTAATTTTGTACAAATAATGCATTATGAGAGAAACATTTGACAGTCAATTTTAATTTTTGGGGTCTTCATCACAAATGAAAAATTTGCAAAATTGAAGTTAACCAAAATTAATGAGTCAGATAACAAACTTTTTATATGTATATATTTTTTTGACAGTGTTATCATAATCCAGCCAAAAAGTTTCAAGAAAGCACAATAAAATATGTTCAAAATCAAAATGATACGGAGACAGAGATGAAAATATCTAGGATTTCCACATCAATGTCATCATACCTTTATCAAACAGGGCAGCTGTTTATACCAAAGGATAAATTAGAATATCATCTCACTAAGATGTTACTAACTTGTAGTGTATTAAGAAAAAGAACAGAAAGGACACATCAACAAATGTCTAATAATTGTTGTAGATTTTTGTTTAGTGATAATTTAGAACATTTTTATGCAAACTTTTGTTCTATATGTTTTGAGTACTTACAATATTATCTGGTAAACAATTCTGAAACTATGTTTTGTAAAGAAAATTTAAGTTCTGTACAGAATTTTTTTGAAATTCATAATCAAATGAAAAAACGGAAAGGAAGGTTAAGGAGTTATCAAAAGCGTGATGTAAATATTAAAAATACCAAATCAAGACCTGAAGTGCCCAAAACAAAGAGCAATGTTGGTGTTACAACTAATTCTGCAGTACATGTGACAAAAAGGGAAGTAAATGAGACAGGAAACACAACAATACCTGGTATGGCAGACTGGGAAGCCATATTACAGATGGAATAGTAAGTAGTTTGTTTTTATGGTAGATTGCCAAAAAATATTATATTAAAATTTGGTTTTTGTTAAAGTACAATATTTTCTAAATGAAGTACAGTTATTTGTAAATATATATATACAATACATGTACAGTGTCGGAAAATATACAATTTATTTATATGAGCCTTAGAAAATCTAAAAATGTGAGGTTTATATAAACAATATTCGACACCCTTTATATGGCCAGTAAATAGGATGGATGGATGAATTGTTGTTTAACATCCAGTGGCAGCCAGTTGCATATCAGAATATGTATGATAATGAATATGATTCCTGCTTTGTACTAGACCGACACCCTGAGCAGGATTTTTAATGTGCACGAGGTAACTGTCCACAGGAAGACATACACATGTATCACACCACTTGGACACATTATACTGACTACGAGCCGACCGGTAGATCTTTGCTCTTACTCCTAGATGCTGCGTGCTTGCCGAAGAAGCAGCAAATACCAATTTTAATGTCTTTGGTTTGACCCGGCTGGGGATCGAACCCGCGACCTTCCACACTCGAGGTAAGCGCGCTACCACGAGACCACCTAGGCGGTTGCCAGTAAATAGGCCTATTACAGGATAAAATGACATATTATACTATTGGAATTACAGAAATACAGTAAATTGGAACATTAAATAAACCAGCAAAACCAGTTTTAGTGATGTGATAGTTTTATCAATTGGATGTTTTAAGCAATAGAAATTTTGGTGAAAGACCTAAAACTATTTTGAGATATCCTTTCTCATGTTGCTGTTATGGAAGTTAGATTGAATCATGTTTCGCTAAGTGTAAATGTTAACAATAACCAAGATATTAAAAAGTCATTCATTTTATAATATAATATTCAGTAAACAAAAGTGTATTTTTTTTTCTCTATCTTATAGTTCTAAAGCTCCACAGTGGGCACTTGTGTGTGTGGTATTTGTTGTCACACTTGTTTTCTTGTGTGTATGGTATTCTGGGATGTGCAATAACAGACATAGTGACTATATAGATCCTGTGATGACACATAATCTCAGACCAGAATATGTTAAAGGTAAAAGATATTTTATTTTACATTTTAACAATTAATTCTCTTTCATGGAAGAGGTGCCTAGGTCATCTTCATATAGGTATCAGATGAATTTTTACATTTTTGCCACCATTGCTGGAGACAAACATTTAATGTTCTTAACCAGGGTTTTATCAGGGATAAGTTGATTTCATCACTAAGGAAATTTTACGTTCGTCATCACAAATTGATTGACCATTACAGTGTTCCGATATCTAAGATGATGTTGGACCTGTTCCCACTGTTGTAACCTTTCATGTGCCTCCACCGATTCGGTACATGGATTTTGAAATGGCTGTCAATCATTTGTTGATAGTTTAGAGTGTAAAAATGCATTCAAATTATAATAATTTTTATTATATTAATATAAAACACAGAAGTAGAGTGAAACCTGTCTGAACCAAATCCTATATAAAAATCACCTGTCTAAAATGGAACTCTTGGATAAACTTTAACTTGTTGTGAGGTGCAAGACTTTTTTTATTTAAGGATTGCACCATTGCAACTCACATATTAAGAAATGGAGTAAACTTAACTGTTCTTTTGTCTAAATGTTGTCATTTGCCACATGTGGATTTTGTGTCAGAAATTAATCAACTGTATCTTTTCTTATTGTTGTAGAAAAATTTTGTTTTTAATTTACCGGTAAACAAACCAAAAACCTACCTAATCTGACAAACAATTTATAATACTAAAGAAATTTGGTTTCAACTTGTACATCGCACTGTATTTATACTTAGAATCATACAATTGCAGATGTTGTGTCACGTAAAGCAAAATTCTTGGCATGGTTCAAGTACTTGAAAAAATGGAAGGAACAGAAAATGGGTGATTCAGAACAGTTATCAGGGAGTGAAGAGGACCTTCAATTTGATCAGACTGATATGACAGCCTTTTAACTACTCTACTCTGAAATAGTTGAATCAGAAGCATATGATAAGATAGGTGCTAAGTTTTACCTTTGAAAACCTACCGATTTCAATAATCAGTGCTCTTAAACTGGGGTATATTTTTTTTTCAAAACAGCAATTTTGTTTAAATTACAAAAATTGATGACTTGATAAACCTTATTTGATTGAAAGACACAATTTATCTAATTAGTCGAATTTATTTCCCCTTTCAATTTATGAATGAAAATTGTACCATTAGACATTACGACATCTTGATATTTGTTTTGTGGTGGCAAATTTAGTAGAAAACTTTACTAACTAGAAACTAAACTGTTATATAGACAATATATGTTCATTGCCAAAAAGTATGAACAGCATTTTGCATGACACTTCCAAACAGTTATAAAATATAGGGTTTAACAAGCATTTATTATATTTTAGTGGTGAATGCAAAGTAAAATTTATATTTTTCTCAAGTGTATATGTATATAGTATTTATACTGCATCATAAATTTTCTCGTAAAGCTGTTGAAGCAGCAGATGAATACACTGTAAGCATAGTGATGTTTATAAAACAGTATATCAGAAGCAGATTGTTTCTCAGTTTGCAGGAAAGAGATATCTGCAGCGGTATATATATATGATAAAATTTCTGATTCTACGATGAAATTGCATTACATAGTAGCACTGCTTTCTAATTGAGAATTGAACTTTTTGATACCCAGAGTCATCTTAAATACATAAAAAATTTGGTCTTGCAAATGATTCTACACATTTTAAAATGGGTCCACTTACATGTAACACCAAATTAGAAATTTTCAACCCGGTTAAGAATTTTACCAGCAGACTTTGCCACTCCAAAACAACTGCAATACAACTTTCACTTAATATCCGTCCTGTCAGTTTCAAGTCATCGAAATCATCTTTACAAACCCATGTGCTTATTCAAGGTCAATCTTATCAGCTGCTAAAATAAAACTGATCAGAGTGACTAATGCTTAGCAGCCCTACTCATAACTGTCTTGTTCAGAAAATTCTTCAAGAAACCAGGTAAACCATTATTTCTTTGTAAGACAATGATAATTACAGTTGAAATTCAAACTCATTTACCAAGTATCTTGTAATCCCATAGTTCCATGTAGTACATGTAGTCTGAAGATGATACACATAGAATCAAGAAATTTTTTAAGTTTGAGATAAAAAGTATTGTCTGTATCACAGTGAGGTTGATAGGAGATGATGTTAATAATCAAAACAGATGATAATTTCAATCAATATAAACATTTTAATGTCATGTTACGGTGTCAGATATTTTAGGTATCATTGCCTGAGGCTGAAAATAGTAAGAAACTTGCAGAAATTTTAATTAATTAAATATCTTTACTGCTGTTGCCAAAATATTTTTTATGATTTCTTCAGTCTTTTGGTACTAAGATTCAGCTTTGTTTGTTTTTCAAATTTGGTATAAATCATTTGTATCATTTGGTCATCTAATGTGGAGAGATGGAATCTGTCACTTTGACCTCATGTAAACTGTGGATTCATATCCAAACATTTTATTAGATACTTTAATATATCTGTATCAAGTTTTACCCTGATTGCATTAGTAAAAACCTTGACAGAGTTTGACTTTAAGCTTTTTGAGACTAAATTTAATTGAGTTATGGCCCTTGCCTTGAATTTTTCACTACCATAGCTTGGCAGATGCAAGTAAATTACTATACTTAGTTTAGAGTTTACTGTCTTAGAAAATTGTTGTAAATTTTCATTATCTTCTTTTGGTTTATTTATTGTAACAGAAGCTGCCTGATACAGTGTGTTCATTTGTTTCTTGGCTAAATAATGCAGTATGTTAATTTATTGTAAAGCAACATAATATTCTGTGTAGAAAGTAACCAAAGTTTAGCATGCTATATTCCATTATATTGCACTCTATACAATATTGTTTTAAAAATTTAAATAATTGAGGTAAAAAGTAGACTTATTTGACATTAAAAAGATCTTACTATACAGTAAAAGGGTTATTGCATGAATATTGAGAAATATTGTGCCTTGTTATTACTCATTTTTTTTCACCTGATTGGCTGGAGCTTATATCAGTTGAGTAACTACAGAACTTTCAATTTCATTAGGAGTGTCGGGTATTCAAATCGATTTTTGTTGACAGTTATATGTCCAGTTATATTCAATGACCCATTAATACCAAGTTGTATGGATATTGATCATGTTTTTAACAACTTTGTTTTTATACACAATGTCAAAAAAATTTTTTTTTAATAGAAACTTTATCAGACTGAAATTGTATTTTTTGCAAATCTCTTACAGTACACCTTCACACCTTCGTCTATTCTATAGTACTACACGATAACATTGCCACTGCTGAATACAGTTCAGTAATATTTAACCGGAGTCATCCTGTACATACACAAATTAGAAGGTCAACTCCACTTGATAAGTTCAATAGAACAGAGTAATAAGTAATAATTTCACCTGCAAGCTTGTGCAATATATTATTTTGCATGGGAAAATATTCCTCGATATTAGTGCAATAACCCTATAAAATTTTTCATAAATGGTCATATTTTATTTTGTGGTATTTTGTTTCCTTTATTTTTAATTAATTTTTGCCCCGTTGCAATGGCATTCACATGCGTTAATTGTTTTTTTTTAATATGATGTGCAAAGGCAAATGTGACCCAAATTTTTCTTTGACTTCACTTCACTCTGAAAATGTTAAACCATTAACCATTAACTTGAGGAGTTTATTAAAATTTTCAAGAACTGAAATCTCCATTTCACAATCTAGATTAGACTGTTATTTTTGGAAAGGTTTTTTTTTATCCAAAGTTTGAACCATGTAGTCCTTTAGAACATATCTGATTATTGAATGAAATATACAGAATTTGAGCAAAGTGATGATTTTTTTATCAAATTAGTTTAGGAGTATTTGGAATACACATTTTTTTGCCAATATTTTTTGTAGTCGTGCCATTTATATTTATAAAATGCATTGCAGAAACTTGTGGAAAAAGCTGGCTTTCAGAGAATATTTATGTTATAAAGAGTGTACATGAAATTATCTTTTTATTACATATCAATATTTATATACAGTTTATTATTTTTTAAATTTGTAGGTATTTGAAGTAATATTTTTTTACTAAATATTTATAAAACTTTATATCTAAAACATAGCCTTCAGTGCAATATTTTGAATCTAAATATTATTGAATGTTTTGCTAATTTGGAAGATTTACAGAGGTGCAGTTCAGTACTATTTTACATTCAAGTTTGTTTAAAGAAAATTGATTTAAGATCACATTTTTTTACATTCATCACATGATCTTAATTCTACGGGTTAGATGTTGAATTTTGGCTTGGTTTCCTGTGGCCTACCAAAAGTTTGAAATAAGATACTTTTAATCTGTGTTCCAAAATCTAACAGAAAATGCTTTTATATATCATTATTTTCATAGTGCTTGTCAAGTCTGATATTATAATTCCAGAGTATTGACAAAATCAACATTTCAATGACAGCAAGATAAGAATTTGGGATGTAATGTGTATAAAAACTGTGACCAAAACCAAAAAGACACACATGGATGATGGCTTTTCTTTTTTCTGGACTTTGCCTTTTTTTACTTCATAGTATTCTTAGAAAAAAATTATGAGTAACATTCTACAATATTCAAGCAAAACAAAACCATTGCAGACTCATTATTTCACTGCAAATTAAATTTCTGTTGTTTTAGGGAAAACTAAGAGTTATGCCCCCTTTTGCAAGAATTATACCCCTGTGGTCTGAGATCATAATTTACGTGCAACTTTCTTCCATGTTTAAATTTTCAGTATTTTTTATTGTTTGATGTTAGACATTGTATTGAATAATTACATTATTGATAATTTTACATTGTGTAATGAAGAAAAACACATTAAGTCATTATGGTATCATATATTTGTGGGAAAATTGACTTATATAATGCTGGACAGAATTGGATTTAATGGTGTAATCTTATGAATTTTGAATGTAAATTTAAACACAGTTATATTTATATATTCATGTCTTGTGTGATTATGACAACTCACTGTGTTGTCTAGTTATTAAGTATTCATTAATTTTAGCACTAAATCTGAATAATCATGGTAACAAGATAATGTTTTTTTATTATGTATATTGTTAAATATTGGTTGGCTAAAACAATTAATTTTGTGGTAGTATTATTAGGGTGCAATGGAATTGTTAAAAAAAAAATACATATATATATATATTATATCAGTATACCGTTGACATATTGTTTAAATAAAAGCTAGGTACTTAAAAATAATATTACTATACAAACAAGATAACATGAAAAACAAGTAATGCATGCCACTGTCATTCGATTTTGACAATTAAAAGAGGGCCCCTGGATGGCTATTGGTAATTTGCGAAATGAAACGAAATGAAACGGAACGAAACAAGTTAGGAGGGACCTTAAAGGGGCGCAAAAAAAAAATACATTAAAAAGGACTTCGTTGTTTTTTCTACATCAAAGTACGTGATTTACAGAAAAAAGGAAATGTATATAAATTGCTATATATGTCCTGAAATTGCTATCCATGTCCATGTATAATATTTTAAAAAAAATCAATGGTAAGAAATGAAAATATACTTTTTGTCCAAGTCTTGCGTACAAAAAACATAAAAGCCTGGAAAATTACCTCACCTCGGCTAAAACGAAATAAAAGAGTAGATCTTTCTCAAACGTATACAATACGTTAATTACAACACACATTCTCAACTGAAAACAAGTTTTGAACACAGTATGAAAAAAACTAAAATAGAAAAGCATCGACTATTGACCACCAAGTGTCCGACTCCTTATGTATCAGTTTCTGAACAAAAAAATTAAAGATAATACACCTTTAAACTAACACACCAGAGGCTTGAGTCGCTGATGATGGGTACGGCCTTGATCATATTAATCGATCTAAACAGGTACCCGAAACACTTGGGTAGGTGTTGAATAGTTTGTGGCAGATTGGGAGTGGTCTCAAATTAATCTGTTAATATCCGTGTGGGTATTGGTATTTAGTGAAACGAAACGGAACAAATATTTTGAACATAAATCGACGGATATCTTGATATTATTTATTACTTTGTAATAGAAACTCAGCGTGAAGTATATTTTAACATCCTTCATTCTTGAAGTATATTTCAACATCTCCATTCGTAGCTATGACTCATTAAAACTTGTAATTAATTCAAAGTGATATTGGTTTATTGTATAACGGAACTGAATTACATAAAAATAATTTTTACTTTAATCAGACATGGACAAAAAGTATATTTTCATTTCTTACCATTGATTTTTTTTAAAATAATATACATGAATAGCAATTTCAGGACATATATGGCAATTTATATACATTTCCTTTTTTATGTAAATCACGTACTTTGATGTAGAAAAAAAAAGCGAAGTCCTTTTTAATGTATTTATTTGTGCCCCTTTAAGGTGCCTCCTAACTTGTTTGGTTCCGTTTCGTTTCATTTCGTTTCGTTTCGCAAATTACCAATAGCCCCCTGGATGTAATAAATCTGTTGCAGTGTTTAATATTGTGAGAAGTTATCCCATTGGTGCTTATTCTATTTCTTTATATTTCATAATGTACAAGGTCATCCATAACCAAGCATTCTTGGTAGTTTTCAGTAACTTCTAATAATCACTTGCCTGTGAGGTAAATGTTCTGTGGTATGTCTCATTAGTAGCACCCTAGGGTTAAAATATAGAAAACCAAAATGTTGTAGGAGCAGATTCAAAAGCCAAAATGGCCAGAAACTAAAAAAAAACCAAACAAACAAACAAAAAAGAGAGATTCTCCCAAGTTAACAAATATTTCTTAATTCTATAACATTAAAAGTTTTGTGTCAAGTTTCATGGTCTACAACTGGCCTGTACTGGCTGCCTATACCCTCAAGTCCTGAGTCTTAAATCCAGAGTCAAGAGGCATCCATACAGTTTAAAAATTTTGAAAATCTCTTGATACCAGTTTTGATACACTATATTTGCACATATCATCAATATTCAATTTGAAGAAGGATTTCCACTTGCTGCAGCGTAAAAATTACAGTATAACCATATTTTTTCGCTGAAAATTGTTTTAAACATCAATAAACACAGAAAAAAACATGACAATTATATTTGTGTGACAATTTCAAGTGCAAGCTTGGTGGCTTAGTGGTCTATTCTTAGTCTTATCTTTGTTTACTCCACAAAGGTTGGTCTTCAATAATTAAGCCATAACTCCAACTAAAAAACCTGTA
This sequence comes from Mytilisepta virgata, assembly GCA_028015205.1. Lineage (NCBI taxonomy): Eukaryota > Metazoa > Mollusca > Bivalvia > Mytilida > Mytilidae > Mytilisepta > Mytilisepta virgata. The sequence goes on along the minus strand of CM051520.1, from coordinate 15,452,848 downwards.
TATTACAACATAACTTTAAGTAATGTAATTGGCATCAAAAATACTTATTTTCCAAATAGTTAAAGTCTTTTAGTGTTCTAGGAAATTTAATAAAATTGAAAAAAAGTCTAATTGTTTCTAGCACTTCCTGTTCCATTGTTGATATCACTGAAGCAACGTACTAAGACATTCTTTAAGCAGTAAATATCTTCCAAGAAATATTCTAAAGTTTGTAATTCAATTCTTCAAAGCAATTGCTATTCCAATGATGATTTCCATGATACATGGTTTGTATTTCTTCCAATAAATTAAAAATATTAAAGCTATTCAATAAATATACCAAATGTGGAATTCAAGCAATCCCAGTTCAACTGATCATGCGACTTATTTCCTCCCAAAAATGAAAGGTCCTAATTAAGTCTTCCAGGATACTGGTAAATATCCTTAGAATAAGTATTGAATCAATTCTGCAAAAGCTTTTCAATGATATAGCGTTGTAATGCAAATTCTGAAAGTCTGTAATTTTTTTAGAAAAAAGTTTTTCCTCAAAGTTTCATATTACGTTACAGCATAATTTGGTAGAGATCAACTGAAGCCAACTAAAGATGTCAATACTCTTAAAACATGTATAATACAATTTTTCAGTGGGTAAAAAATCATGACAAGCTTTTCCCTATAAATATGTCATTGACTGAAACCAAAACGAATAACCACCAGACTCTCATTATTTTTAACAACACATTCATTTGAAGTTTTGTAAAAAAACAAAATGATGTAAACTAAAGGTATTATCAATGTGATTTCTGAGTAAAAAAATACCCCCCCCCCCCCCCCCGGCCCTAAATATGTCTTTGACTGACGCCAAAATGAATTGGCTTCAAAGACTCATATTTTGTAATATATAAATAAAGTATCAAAGTTTGGTAAAATGGCTGAAGCAAACTAAAGATATCCACAAAGGAATTGTGGATGTCCGCAAGCCCACCCCAGACCTTAATAAAATTAATAGCTCAGTGCAAGTTCGTAATAGTTGAACTGACAATAACACCAACAACCAAATTCAATGTTCTTCAGTGAAATTCTTCAGAAATACCAGTAAAACACTGTTGATTTAAGGCGCTTTTGGAGTATATTTTGTTAATTGTTGGAAAATATCAGTTAAAATATAAATACACGAGATTTTTTTATTTAGGTGATTCACCTCCTTCCCTGGAAAGCATCTGTGTTTCATATTTTCAAAATAGAATATTCATTTAAACCTCTATCAAGTGGAAACTTCTAGTACATATGATTCTCTCCAGGAATCAAATGGTCGCTATCATTCATGTTTCAAATGTTTTATAATAAAGAAAACTTGCACATATCCAACACATCGTATATTCTACTTAAAAATAACCGAATCGCATACAAACGATAGAAATATTTGAGATCTTCAGGAAAAAGTACTAAGTAATCACGATTTACAGAAACAAAAGGAAAATTACAGTTTTTATTGTTATTTTAAATAATTTCTTAGATATTCCATATCAATAAACATTTCTTGCAGTTAACGTGAGATACACAGTAAACAGTTTTTGTTTTAACAATGGTTTCTCATTTTAAGTCTTTGAAAAGAAATGCAGAAAGAAGCTTGCGTCACATTTTCTTGTCTTGTTTTTAAATCCTTTCCAAATGTGACGTAATTCTGTGGAATTGTATCCATGGCCATTCACAATATGATTCCTGAAAGCACAACTGAAAGTTTTGGATTTTTCAAAAGAAAAATAATGATGATTTATCAGATTAGCTTTTATATAAGATCGAAGAATTCCTGTAATATATACTTCCTCTATCCAAAACCTTGCAGAAAATAAGCTGGCATCAAATAACTGTTTTACTATATCAGCAGTAATGATGTACGCATGTCCATGACAGTGCTCGGACAACGCAGCAATTTCAAGGCCATTCCTCAGTTTATACCATGTAGATTTTTTATTTCTTTTGTGTACATTCTCATTCAATTTCGCTCCTATGATGGCATTTTCATAGTGCATTTGTTTTAAATGACGCAGGAGAATTTTCAAGTTCACAAATACGTCATCGTCTACTTTCAATATGTAATCTGCAGACGGACAAAACCGGTAAACCCATTTCAACATGGCTACCGATTTTAATGATAAATTTTTGTACGAGTCTGTGAAATCTTCCTGAATTATATCGTGGTAAAGGTTGCTTTCCCGATAAACTTTTCTCTGAATCTTCAGATTTTCTGTTTTCCCGAGCATAAATATCAACCTGGCGTCTGTATCTTTCTCCGCAATGGAACCCCATGTTGTTCGTATTGCCTTGCGCCTTTTGTCCCGGGATGGAGAAACACACACTACTATTAGTAAATAAACATTTCCATTAGTTGAGTCACAGATATTTAGTTGTTGTATTATATATTGAAAATTGTGTGGATTCAATACTGTTGCATTTAATTTACCACCAAAAGCCACCGGTTGGAAATCTTTGATATTTGCGAAAAATGAAATGTTCCATATAAAAAAACAAAATCCAGCACTATAGAGTATTATCGACATACATTTTTTGGGATGAAAAGCAAAAACTCGAAAATTTATCCGCGACATAATCTCAAGGATCATTCCTAAGTAAATTCATATTATAAGTGTATACCACTTAATACAAGAAACCTAGATAGGACAGGATTAAACCTAGATAGGATAGGATTACAATTCCTATATTCTCATAGACAAAAACAACTTACAACAAAACATTTATCACTTCTTAAACGCCGTGTATTGAACAATTAACAAAAATGTAGGGTGTTGAATATTCATATGTTTTGTTACTTTATATCCAAACTTTACAGCTTTTGGGTTTTTTATTGGTTGAACTTTACAGCTTTAGGGTATTTTATTGGTTGAACTTTATAAATATACATATATACTGTATACTGCTCTTTGTTACTGTGAACATTAATTAATATTGATATAAAAAATTTATCACTTCTCAAAATAATGACCATTTTAAGTGTACAATTTAATTTTGTTATATGTTAACTTTTGTACAAATTGCTGTCCATAAATTATAACAGACACTTCAGACCAATAACAAAATTTGATTAACGTTCGTATAAACCAGAAATTGGTACCTTTTAGATGTAATTCGTTAAAAAATTAAAAATGTTATTCCATTCTCTTTCCCAAAAGGTTAAATGGCTTTCCAACGTTTTTGTCGTGCGTATTCTACGCAACGAATTGAAATCTCCGCTTATTTTACTTCCGTGACATGGTGGATTTTAAGGTATCCGAGGTTATCATCCCCAAGTAGACAGTATCCGACCAGCAAACTATTAGAGCCTTAGCTATACTTTAACAGTGTTAAAACGAGCACATTCCCAACCTGCTATCTAAATTATGTGCCGTCCAACTAATTTTTGCAGTTCTAGCAAGCCACAACCTTGTTGGTAATCATACTGTATTGGTTTTTGTAGTATAAGTTATCATGCTTTGACCCAACTAACATGACTATTTAGACAGTGTCGAAAATTGTTGAACGTTGAGGGCGAAAGCCCGAACCGTTCAACAGTTTTCTACACTGTCTAAATACATGTAATCATGCTAGTTGGGTCAAAGCATGATAACATTTTTGTGCGGTTATGCTAACCGTATTGAGTATATAATTAATTAAACGTTAAACACACAAATGTCCTAGATTTCACTTCGCAAAATTCACATGTTTACTCCGCCCACTGATCGCGTGTTTGACCCTCACTCTTAATGTGTATGCTCCGCCCACTGATCGTGTAACCTGGTGATCTATTGATTTTCCATGTAGCGCATAGTTGATGTGTTTTTATGCCAACTAAAGATGGAGCCTGGTAAAAGACAATTTATATAATAAATATATTTTATTTGAATTGCTCTAGATCGATAAAGCCCCGGATTGCGTCATGCATGTATAGATGTCAACCAGTGGAATTTTCCATTCGCCGACCGGTTAACAGGTCAACTTGCCTTATGTAGGGCAATACACTAAGGTTATCACAAGACAGCGCGTTCCTTACTTTGTTCTTTTTATAGCACACATGATTTAAGGTCAACAGGTTGAGCACACATGATTAAAGGTCAACATATTACAACGCGATTGCTGGTTGGCTACAGGCACATGTTTTGTAAGAAGTTTTCTCTTTGGGGGCAATTTGATTGGGTTGTGTATGGCGAACATGGTTATTTAGCAGATGGCAAGGCAGCCAGTAGAATTCAAGTTTACAACTGCATAACCGTACAATATGTTTTATACACCAGAGTTTCAGGACTGTCTGTTGGGTGGCGTTGATTGATTGGTATGTCATTGTTGACCTTACCTGTCATTTTGTTGTTTATTCTTTTGAAATATTCAGGTGATAATTTAGAAATTCTTTTGAAATAAGGGTTTCAATTCCCTCAGGCACAGTAGACCTTATACATGTTATATACCTGGATTTACGCTAAACTGTTTAGCCCAGTTTGATTCCATTATACACCATATTTTGGTTATTGGCACTACCAAAAGTTTTTATCACGATTAAGGTTAAAATGCAAAACTTTAGGATTATTGCCTAAGACATTTTGCCCCTATGATAATTACCATTTGTATAACTGAACCTCTTCGGTTGTTCTTTCAATTTCTAAAAAAAAAGACAATACATATTTTTTTATTCATATTTTCCTAAAAATAGTACAATAACAACAGACATAACACATATATATACTACATTAGAGAAAATACATTTCGAACATTGAATTGGAAGCACTACAATTATTGTCCAACACAAATGTCCACTATGCACCATAATATTAAAAGCCATGCCACGCAAGAAATCCAACACACGTCCGGGCAGGGTGGGTGTGTTTGTGTGTGTGTGTGGGGGGGGGGGGGGTAGTTGTCTATTGTCGGGGGCGGGGCATTTGTCCGGGGTAAGTTTTCCTGCTTCCGTACACATGTTGTACTCATTTGATGTATGAATTTATTACTCGGATAATTCAAGTGAGACATTGACAATTTCGTCAACCATAATTATGCTCGAGAGACAAACGTTTAACTTTTTTAACACTTCGGATTTCCAATTAGCAAATTAGAGAGAAAGTGGAAAATATTAACCATATTGCATACACCTGAAGTCACTTACCTTATTTATACAGGTATATCTAACAGAGACGGCCGCATTACATTCAAGCCAAATCATCAGAGCAGTGACCAAGTATACATTTGGGCAAATGAAAGTCACATTTTGGTAAAAAAAAAAAAAACAATTACATAAGTACAAATAGATGTTTATTCTTTATTCATGTATTTGTATAGATTATTAAGGATTTTCTGCACCATAGATGCTTCATTACACTTTTGAGATGGATTATTTAATTCTTTCCATGCTTTCCTCATTTTACTCTCAGTATATTTATGCCCAATGATAATCTTATGTTTTATTGCACATTCCGAAGACGTCGATGCTTGTAAAGAAAACCCCTGATTGTTTACAATATAGGCCTTTATGCGAGATCTACACATTCCAGTAATATAAATATCCTCTAACCAAAATATAGGTGTCACTAAAGATGCAAAATAAATGTTTTTAACCACATCTCCAGAAATAATATATGAAATTCCACTGAGGTATTCAGGAAACGTTTTGCCAGCATACTGTTCGACTGGTGTATACCACTTTGATTTAAGACTTCTGGCTGGATGATGACCACTAAATTTTATTCCCACAACCGAGTTTACGTACGTATTTTCTCTGAGATCTTTGAGTAAGTATTCAATATTTACGAACACATCATCATCTACTTTCAGTAAATATTTTGCAGACGAACAATATAAATAGGACCATTTTAACATCGCCACGGATTTTAAGGATAAATTTTTGTAAGAATCAACAAAATCCTCCTGTATAATATCGTGGTACTTTTTGCTCTCATTTTTAATTTTATTTTGTACATTTGAATTGAGAGCTTTTCCCAGCATAAAAACCAATTTAACGTTAATCTGATTCTTGGTGAAAGATCCCCACGTTTCTCTTATTGTCATCCGCTCCCGAAATCTTTCTGGACCAACACATACCACAATTATTAAATCTACTGACTTATTTCCTGACTTACATATACTATCCTCAAGTATAATATATGTGAAATTGTGTGGATTAACTATTGTTTGTTTCATTAAATCCACCATCACTTTCGAACGATATAAATTATTTTCGACGAAGAGTTTCAATGAGTTCCACTGGAAAATAAAGACAATAAGTGCTAACATCAAGACTATCACAAATAAACATTCACGATTGTAATGTCTATTTTGAAGATTCATCGACAACTTTTCTTTTTCAACTGGTTTGCTCTACTCTGTCATTTCCTTCAGTCCAAAGATACAATAAATGTTTACAAATTACATTGTACAAACACCAAAGTCCAGTGGCGCAACTAACATTGATTGTAATGACAGTCATATTGTCAGGTAGTGGCACACACACAAATATTTTAAGTGCACGGCAATTTTTTCCCACTTTCATCACTTAAAACACCGTAAATGGACTAACCTCTTGGTTTTAGACGGTCAGATGATATTCTATAGGTTCTGATCTTCTATTGATTCATTTCATACAAAGTACAATAAGCTGACAATGAAAAAATCAATCCCCTCATAAGTGTGTTGTTTATTTATATAAATAAAGTAAACTACACATCTTGTTCACTTCTGGATGATTGACCAAGCATGTGATGTACATGATGTATTTATCTAACCAAATCTGACATACATATAAAATTAACAGAATGATGTAGTATGAAACTAAAAAGTAAGCAAGACTTAGTGTAGATATAGACAGGAGATATAGCCTCGAGGATATAGCAGATACGGCAAAATGTAAAATCATCTCTAATATTATATATTATAATCACAGGGACCCGACTTCTGGATATTTTATTGGTCTTATTCCATAAGTACTTTTAATAAATATTTAAAATAACAACGAATATTCTGCGTTTATTATCAATGTGCTATATATACACTATCAACGTCCTTATACCAAAAAATCCTATTATTTTAATACTTATTTATTTTAAAAAACAACAGCTGTCCATTCGACAACCAGAGGCTCCCAGGAGCCTGTATCGCACACCTGATATTTCCATTTGTTCACTCTAAAGGACCTGAGATTAACATCCATGCCATGTTTGGGTTCAATCCATTCATCAAGAAGACACCGTTTGTATGTAATTCCCATAGGGTCTTATGTTAAACTAAATCTTCCGCTGACGCCCATCATGGATAACAGATCGGCACCAAAGTAACAACACTTTGTCAGAACATCATAAGGAGCATTCATGCCATGTTTGGTTTCAATCCATTCAGTGGTTCTCTAGAAGAAGATTTCTGTATGTATTTCCCATTGGGTCGTCCTCCGCTGGAGGCCATCTTGGACGATGGATCAGCATTCAAGTAGCAACACTTGGTCAGCACCTCATAAGGAACATTCATGCCATGTTTGGTTTAAATCCATTCAGTGGTTCTCTAGAAGAAGATTTTTGTATGTATATCCCATAGGGTTCTATGTTAATCTAAGTCCCTCGCTGGTGACCATCTTGGAGGATGGATCGGCAACAAAGTAGCAAAACTTGGTCAACACCTCATAAGGAACATTCATGTTTGGTTTCAATCCATTCAGAGGTTCTCTAGAAGAAAATTTTTTTTGTATGTATTTCCCATACGAGGACCTTTGTTAAACTAAGCTCCGGCTGGCAGCCATGTTGGATGACGGATCGGCACCAAAGTAACAACACTTGGTCAGCACCTTCATAGAAAATAACTATAAAGTTTAGTTTCAATCAGTGAAGCCGTTATACAGGAGAATTTTTTTTTAAATTCAGCCAATCAGAAATTAGAAAATGCCCTGGCGGCCATGTTTTTCGACAAATTGGAATCAAAGTTACAACACTTGGAAAAAACCTAATATTTTTTATCGGATAAAATAACTTATGGAATGATTTCGTATATTATTTATTTCCAATCCAATCCACCGAAATGTTTTTTGGCATGTTTTGACAAGTGTTCTAGAAACCCACTGTTATTCAATTCTCCATACACATGAAATTAGAGCAAGCTGCTGTCCACAGTAAAACAAATTCGGCGTACACATCTATAATTGAAAGTTCTACAATTTTGCAAATATTTTAAAACCAATTTTAATTTTTAATTTACACAGGAACTCATCACGGATCAAACGCATAAAGCTTAATAGACATTATGCAAACTCATACATGATCAACATGTCTACACCTAGGAGTAAAGCCTATAAAACTTCGAAATGCACATAGTAGTGAGAAAAAATACGTACATTATTGTTACTGTGCTTCATATTTTAACGGCTTTGGATGCTCGTCTTTTATGCAATTTTCAATAAGAAACCAATAATTCAACGAGATCCTGATTCGAGAGAAGGCAGTAAAATAAGTTAAATTATACCTCAGTATGTGTTTCCTATATAAAAATCAACACTATAAAGAAATTCAATCAATAAACCTAATGATAAATGAAAAAACCTTAATTCACAAGCTTAAACTTACAATTTTTGAAGTTTGAACTGAGTGACCCCCCCGGTTTAAAAATCGATATTCTAAATCCTTATTGTACAACTAAATATGGTGTAGGACAATACTACATATAAGCAAAATGAATAAATTGCAAAATGAAAGAGAAGTTTAGGTCCTAAACTCCTCTTTAATTTTTCATTTTATGCATTTGATTTTTATACAGTATTGTCACATACTATATGTAGATGTGCAATAAGGTTTTAGAAGTTTTATTTTCAGAACTCGGGGCCTACAGGGGCCTACAGTTGTTGAATTTTGAAAATTGGAAATTTAAGCTTGTGACCTAAACTCCTCTTTCATTTTTCATTTTATGTATTTAATTTCTTTATGGTCATACACTGTATATAGATGTGCAATAAAATTTTAGAGTTTTGATTTTCAAAAATTGGTGCCTTTAGGGGTCGAATTTCAAAAATTGGGAATTATAAGTAGTTGACTGAAAGTTTTCTTTCATTTTTCATTTTATACATTTTATTTCTATACAGTATTGTCATAAACTGTATACAGATGTGCAATAAGGTTTTAGAATTTTAATTTTCCAAAATTTGGGCCTTTATTCAAAGGTATAATTATGCATAGGGATACAAAATGTGGGGAGTGCTGGGATAGCTGTCGTTTCCGACAGCCTCAGTCTAGTTTTTTATGAACAGAAAAGAAAGTTCGGGGATGTAACGATTGTTTCCGTCCGTCCGTGAGTCACACTTTCTTGTGACATCAACCCCTACTTCACTTTTGGGTTTAGGAATTTAATTTCTATATAGAGTGATTGCAAACCACCTGTAGATGCGCAAGAAGGTTTTAGAATTTTGATTTTCTAAACAAGGGTCCCACAGGGGTTGAACTTCGAAAATTTGGAATTCAAGCTTGTGACCTAAACGCGTCTTTTATTTTTCAATCAATGTATTTTATTTCTATACAGTATTGCCGGGCACCAAATGCAGATGTGCAATAAGGTTTTAGAATTTTGATTTTATAAAATTGGGGCCCACAGGGATCGAATTTTGAAAAACTTTCAATTTAAGCTTGTGACCTAAACTCCTCCTTCATTTTGCAATTTATGCATTTTATTTCTATACAGTATTGTCGGGCACCATGTGCAGATACGCAATAAGGTTTTAGAATTTTGATTTTATAGAATTGGGGCCCACAGGGGCCGAATTTCAAAACTTTTCAGTTGAATATGAGGATGTAAACTCTATATTTTTTTCTTTATAGTAGTGTCATGCACAATATTTAGATATGTAACAAGGTTTTAGAAGTGTTATTTTCTAAATTGGGGCCCACAGGGATCGAATTTCAAAAATTCAATTTAAGCTTTTGACATAAACTTGTTTTTCATTTTCCAATATATGCATTATTTTCTATACAGTATTGTCATGCACAATATTTAGATGCACAATCATGTTTTAGAATTTTAATTTTCTGAAATTGGGGCCCACAGGGGTCGAACTTAATAAATTGTAAATTTAAGCTTGTGACATATACTTGTTTTTCATTTTATATGCATATTTTACTATATAGTATTGTCATGAACATTAAGTAGATGTGCAATAAGGTTTTAGAAGTTTAATTTTCTAAAATTTGGGCCCACAGGGGTCGAATTTCGAATATTGTCAATTTAAGCTTGTGACGTAAACTCCTAAAGATATCATTTTTCAAATTATGCATTTCATATCTATACAGTAGTGTCATGCACAATATATATAGTTGTGCAGAAAGTTTTTGAATTTTAATTATCTAAACTTGGGGCATACAAGGGTCAGATTTCAAAAATTGTCAATTTAAGTTTGTGACATAAACATTTTTTCATTTGTGATTTCCTTATAGAATGGTTACATACCATCTTTAAATGGGCATAAGGTTTTAGATTTATGCAATTGGGTAGGTGTCCCAACTAATTGCAGGGGTGCGGGGATACTGTCGATTCCAACAGTCCAGCTTTCTTTTTTATTTTATGAACACATACTTTCATTTTGTTTAATACATATTTTGTTTTTATGAATATATATTTACTTTTCATGAACATATATTTATTTCTTATGAACAAATATTTTTTTATGAACATATATTGATTTTTTATGCATAAATATTTCATTTTATAAACATATATTTTGTTTTATGGTAAGTGGCCCAATTACTTTCAGGGGGTGCGGGGGATCACTGTCACCGATTCGGACAGTACAGTTTTCTAGTTCAAATATAAAACAAAGAAATCGTAAAAATTATCAAACGTACTGAACCACACTGTACTCAGTCTCAGAAGTAAATTAAAATCTCACATGGAAATTTGGACAAAGAGTAAAATAAAATCACAAACTTGAGATTCTGGATATTTGATTATTTATGGTGATGGTAAATAAATCTTTAATTATCACAGATAAACATGATTGGGATGAACTTTCTTTAGAATGTTGAATGACATCACCGTTTACGTCGATTTGCCACAAGACTAGATTTGAGATTGCAGTTTATTGAATTGTCATTGATTTCTGTCCATATTTTTCTTATTTCCTTTTCATTATACCTATGGCCGGTAATACGATTTCTGAACACACAGCCTCTTGCTGCAGGTTTGTCATAAGTAAATCCATAATTATTAATTATTGTAACATTTGCCTTGGTTCGACATATTCCGGTTATATATACATCTTCGAGCCAAAATAATGGTGTATCTAAACTAGTTTGATACATTTTTTCTACGGCATCAGCGCAAACTACGTAGGACGTTCCACTACAATATGGCGGATATACGGTCCCATTATAAGCTTCTTTCGGCGTATACCATTTTGAATTTTTGTTTTGAATTGGTCTAGCACCATTTATTTGATAACCTATCACTGCATTTTTTGGATGTCTATGTTTCAAAAACGTCAACAAATACCCCACATTTACATACATGTCGTCATCAGCTTTCAGTATGTATTTTGCTGTAGGACAATACAGTAATGACCATTTCAACATGGCGATGGATTTATAAGACAAATTTCTATACGAATCAATGAAATCTTCCTGCACGATGTCATGGTAAAAGTTACTCTCGTTGTTAATTTGTTCCTGAATATTAGGGTCTATTGTCCTTCCAATCATAAAAATTAATCTTATTTCCTTATTAGTTTTAGCAACAGATCCCCACGTTTCTCTGATTGTTTTTCGTTGTTTAAAATTTGCAGGTGCGACACAAACTACTATCATAAGGAATACATGTTGGTCTACAGAATCACACATTGAACTTTCCTGTATTATATATCTAAAATTATGTGGATTTATATGCGGCTTGCTGGTTTGTGCTACTGGTGGTGGATGTGTAAAAATGTTTTTCACATATAAGAATTCTGAAATATTTGTCAGGAAAAATTGATTCCCAGTTACCGTAACGTTGTAAGGAATACTTAAATTCCACAGCACGAAGAACACCACAGAAGTTATTATTAAAAAGGTAAATGTCTTTCTATTACGTGTACAGCAGTTATGCTTTGTAGTATGTCTTATATCTTCGTCCATCAGAAGATTTTTCAGGAGACATCTAAAAAAGAAAATGCATTTAATACTATTAAAATCATACACACAAACTAAATAATGTAGTATACCACAATTATAGCATTTGTTCATAGCCCATAAGTACAGTGACAAAAATAACATCATGGACACACGATGAGAACAGAAGTGGGACAGGTGTAACGTTTAAAAGGCTCCTGGTATGCATTCCATGGCAATTTGGTGCGTTTCATGTGGTGGGACCATTGATATATTCGGGCCAGCTCATATAATGTTCGGGTGAAATCTGCTCGAAGACTTCAGCACATCAAAATATACGATAAAGATTTCTCAAACCCAAGGGCAACTTTTAAATCCAACTCGAGGCTTGACACTGTCTTTCTGTTACGATAAATTCTTCAACATTTTGATTTTAGGCGTTCCTCCTGGGAAGAATGTTGAGTTTAAAATCACAACTTATCAAAGAATTATCCTCAAATAGGTACCAGGGATTGTCGTGGACATGAGATTAGAAATACGAAATACGAAATATTTTATTAAAGAAAGCTCAATTAGGAACATAAATCAATAATAGCATAGATACAACAAAGAATAACATTTAAACAATCTCACTACAATTAATACTAAACAAGCATCAAAATATTGTCTGTTCCAAGGGGAGTAACTCTAGTATATTATAGATATAAAATAAGTTAATCACTGTAGATATACATGTACATTCTAAAAATTCACACTTTTGCTCTAACTAAAAAACACATGTTAAGGTATTTAGCTATACTTCTGCATAAATCAGTGTCTTCATTACATAACAACCACATAAACTGAGAATTAATATTTTTAGTATTAGTAATGTTATTTAAACAGTTGTACACTAACTCCTTCCTTAAATGAGAAAATTTTGGACATTTTAATAGAAAATGTAACTCATCTTCCACTGAATTTATATAAGATATTTCATCTCCGCGGTTCAATGCAACTTCAAGATGAAGAATGTGCTGTTCATTTGCTTGAACTTTTGTCATGTTCATGTGGGGAATTTTATCATTTAACATAGTCACGCCATTTTCCCTTATTTCATTTTACTTCTTTTGCAGTTTTAAAAACGTCGTCTAATGCATTTAAAAATCTATCAGGACATAGGACTGTTGATCAATACGAATGATACTCAGATAAAACAATTTTGTTTTCTGTACGATCGCCTTTCTCATGAAAATATAATTGTCCTTCATAGTGATATTTCTCAAAATGATAAAAAGAAAGTTTAATTATTGACCAAAACCTCCTCTATGCATAACCTTTGCAGATATAAAACTTGAAGTTATTTAAAACTTTACAATTAACAGTGATGATTGATACAGGGAAAGTGACCCTACTCCTTTGGAATTCAATTCAAACCTCTATTTAAACAAAACGACAGAAAAGTGCCAATGCTATCATCATATAATTTAGCTATAAGACTACAATCAGAAGGACCATCCAATAATCATAAACCCAGAGACAAAGACAAAACGAGACTGAGAAGGGCGAGAACAAAAAACCCCACAAAAACAGAGACACAACACAAATAACACACATTAAAAATTATGAGCATCATGGAGCATAGAAAAATTTACAAACAGACTTCATTCATCTTTTTAATAAATGTGTGATTTATGTTGCTATACTGGATTTTGCTTCTCAGTTTGATCGACTTTGGTCTTCTGGCTCACAATTTGATGAATATGTTTTGGTTTTCTAAAGTTGTGGCAAGTCTACAAATCCATTAATACACATTGTATGAAAAGCTTCTATACGACTATAGTAATAAATATTTATACTGACTTCTTTGTATGTTTATAGGGTTTATGGACTTGTATTGTGAGATAGGAGGACAAATGATGATAATATTTCATAAACCTTTTCATAATATCAGATCATTTACGTGTGAAATTCGACGAAAGAGGCTTCCTTGAGAACAGGCGACGGATCCTTTTGACGAAACTACGTGAAAACACAAATAATAGATACAAACAATTGTTCTTTAAAGTCCGTTCCCAGTGATATTGTAACGTGTTGTCCTTTTCAAAAGAATCAACTTTCAGATTTCGGTAATATATTTTTAACTGAATAAAATAATTCACTACTTGTACGAGCCAAAACATGGAACTATAGTCTGTTAAAACCAAGAAAATTCACATCTCAGAGGTAAGTCTTTTCAATCATACGAAATTGGTAAGCTTTATGTATTATAAAATTTGATAAGGTAACTCTACGTGTCATGAAATAAATACATTTTACAATCAAACTTTTCTCGTTTTCTAAACAAAAGCCTAATCAGCCCATGACTTTCACGCAAATAGTTGATTTGTGTCGCTACTGAGCTACCTACATGTAACAGTTGAACAAAAAAAATCAAACTTATTTACTTTAATATTCATTTTTTTTTTTTACAGATTGTATATTTATTAGTAAATTTACTTAATTTAAAAAAATCCAGCGGTAGATTTGTTGATTTACCTAGCAATTTTGCATTTGAATAATACAGATGTCACGATAGTTCCACTCAAACCGATGTTAGGGGTCGTCTTCTGCGAAATAATTCTCCGTGTTAACGTTTTACTGTAAATTTGAGAATGTAAAGATCATTAACAACAATGAAGGTGGTTTTATTTTACTTATAGTTGCAAGATATATGTGGGAATGCATTCAACATATCTCTTCTTTAACTTTACAGTAAAACCAATTCGGACATAATAATTTATAATAAAGTTCAACGCTTACAATGTTCAACCCAGTTATATTTTTGCCCAGTTTTGTCCTTTAAGAGAATAATTAATTCGGTCAAAGGTTTGTATCTAAAGCTGGATAAAACATGCATAATTTTGGGTAAAAAATGACTATATACGCAATCGTCAATAAGAATAATTGTGAAACGAAAGATTTCATCAAGAAACAAATTTCCGCCAAATTTCTTGTTTATGGAGGATTATGCAGGCTTTCAGATTTTAAATTGTCATATATGTACATATCTTCTTATTGTTATATGCTAAAACGTACATTTCTGAAACGTGCGGGCACATTTTTTTCTTTTATTTTTTCTTTTATCTTTGAATGCCTCAGACTATATAACACCTGTCTAGAATAACGTTTTCTTCTGAAATTCTAACTGTGGAAACAGCCATTAGAAGGTTTGTCAAATATTGAAAATAATTTTGAAAAAAGGTTTTCAAACTGGAAGCATTTTTTTAAACTACAAAAGCTAGACATGCTGCAGGGAAAGGCTTGCAAGGTCATGTTAATGTCTATCTGGATTATGAAACAGTAAAACAACATATAAAATATAATCAATAATTCCAACATTTTATTAACCTAGAATAATCAATAATATGTTAGTGAAGTGAAGCGTTTTCTTGTTTCATGTCGATGTTAAATCTGAAATTGATGAAAAATTTGGAGCGCAATATATTTGAATCGGAAAAAATTATAAAAGATTTACAATCAATATCACTTCAAAGTAAAATAATACATATTTTATTTGTGGCATTCGAAATAAGAAAATGGTTTTAAAGGCCCTAGATGCTCCGGGCAATTAAGAAGCTACCCTTTAATTTTTAAAGGCGTTAGGAGTTGGCAAGGAAGGGATCTTGAATCCTGGAAATTTTCTTCAGGACTCAGCACAAATCACCGCAAGCACGTCTTTTTCCACAAATATACAAGGTGGGATTCCTGCTGATATCCAATCCTGTCTTTTTAAGGTCTTTCCTTTACATAGGAAAGACCTTACTGTATTTCTTATGATTATTATTATTATTATTATTATTCTTTCTCCTGCCAAAATTCAATTAAATTTGTCGGAAAAGTTTTTAGGCATATTGACATGAAATTTGGCACCAAGTATCAGTCAGACATAAGCTATCAGGTGGTGAGGCCGCTAAGGGTTCCCATGTACCTTATAAGAGTTTCCTCCCCTATTACTGTTATGACTGTTATCAGATCTCCTCAAAAACCGTAAGAGATATCGACATGAAACCTTTTGCAATTTCTTTGGTTCATCTGTGCCCACATTAATCACATCTGCCGAAAAGGATCTGACGACATCTTATAAGAGTTATTTCCCTTTATATAAATATCACTTTTGATTTTTCAGGCAAATATTAAGTTTGAGTTAAGATACAAGCACGAGCCTTCATATTTAGGCATCATTTTTTGTACCAAGTAAAATTAGGTCAAGGTCAAAGGTCAAGGTCACGGTCTAATTTTTGAAATTTCCTTGTTATCAGATCTCCTCTGAAACGGTAGAAGATAGCTGATAAAATGTAATGGGCAAAATGTCGGGGACATCGAGACAATGCGTAGTTTTCCTTAAGTCAAGTCGCATGATGTCATCTTCTATGCGTTATTGGCCTTTGAACGCTTAAATTTACGTTTTTTGGCTAATAACTTAATAATGGTACAAGATAGAGGCATGGGGTCTTTTGTTTTGACACCAGGGACAAATGACCTTCAAAATGATGTCAAGGTCAAAGGTCAAAGTCATGTTCTAGAAAATGATTTTTTTCATATTTGAAGTGTAATACATGGAATTTTTTCAAAAATGCATTATTTTTTAGCAGGAATCATTTAAAATATATGTTATTTTCCATTTTCGTAAGACAAAAGATGAAAAAAAATGAAAATTTTTTAAAGATTGGAAAATTTGAAAAAAAACCTATTTTTTCTTGGCGCAAAAATGTTTTGGCAGTATTTCATATTTGTGTTTGATGTAGCATTTTGGTATTTTATAGTACTTCTAGAATTACCCCAACTTTTAGCACAAATGACCTTTTAATGTGTAAATACAGCCCCCCCCCCCCCCCATCCCTTTTTTTTGATTTGACTGGATTTACATCGGTTTTACTGAATTTACCTGTAAATGCATATAAAGTACATGTAGGCAGCTAGGGGATATCCAGGGCTTTGTTAATGAGAAAAAATTATGACGCTAACTCCAACCAATTTCCTGAAAATAGCGTTCGCGCAGTGCTAAATAAAAAGCTATTTTCCGCCATAAAACACAAGATTCGTCCAAATTTTACCAATTTATTGCATCCGAATGTCAAAATTTCGCGTCAAATTATCAGTACTTTATTCACGAAGATGTCGTCTGCTGACATGGCACCGGAAATCTAAATAAATAAATCGTGACATCAAATTTCTACATGAATCTTCATTCTGACATAAGTAAATGTGTACACGTACACTCCGTTTTCTATTTATGACTATTTCCACATCAAACAGCAAAATGCATTGTCCTGTGCCATGTTCACCCGACGACGTCCCCTCTCGAAAAGAAAGAAATAAACTAAGTCCAGACATATATCAATGGACGTCACGTGACATACACAACGTCATCAATAGAAGTAAACATTATAGTAGAAATGTACTTTTACTGTCACTTGTGTATTTAGAGAAATAAAAATACAATGCCCCCCCCCCCCCCCCCCTACTTGTATTCAGCAATCCATGGAAAACTTGCTACCTACAAATAAAAAAAATAATTAATAAACAAATAAACAAACAAACAAACAAATAAATGAAAAAAACAAAAAAGGCCCGTCCCGCCTTCAGAAAAAGAGATATTGCTACTTCATTTTTTATTTCTTTCTTCTTTTTTTTTTGACAATTACTATTTGGAACAAAACATTAAAAATTTAAATTATTTCAAGAGAAAATAGAAGTAGCAATATCTCTTTACTGAAGACGGGACGGGCCTTTTTTTTTTTTTTTTTTTTTTTTTGTCTATTTCATTTATTTCCCAAGAGTTACGCCCCTTGCCAAAAATAAAGGAGCAGGGCCTCTTTATTGCAAAACTGGACACGTGGAAAGGAAAGACCTTATCATTTGTGCTAGGCACAAATGACCCTTTAATTTTTACTACTTTATGAATCTACCAATGTTTGTATCATTTCTTTTCCTTCATCGCCCCCTCCCAAAAAATATCAATGGATGTTCGGTAAGAAGGCGTATTTATATTAGACTAAAAGACAAAGACGGAGTCAACAGTGTCAAATGAGAGAAATTGATCACCACACTAGGCTTAAGTTCGGCAGGGAATAGACTTGATGAAGTGAAGACATGTGAGCGGCAATTTATTGACTCCTTGGTCAAGAACATCAACACATGACTATAGAACACAGAAATTATTGAGAAATGGGATGTTTTCCAACTGAAGAACTCAAATGACATGTCAAATGGGTTCTACGGGAATGATGAGATGACGGATCTGTCAGCACTTTAATTTGGACACAGATGATACACTGTAACAATGGGACTTATTCAAGACAACAATATTACATCAGTTTCTCATAGATCAGCTTGATGGGCCCTCTTCAACCACCAAAGCTCTACTCACCATGCAGAAGACAGTTAGAGAGACATTTGCAAACATTCTAAAGTTAGCAGCAACAGCAGCAGTACTTCCATTGAGCACATCAGAGGTTGAAAGGATGTTCTCACATGTAAAAACAACTATCACAGTCTTGCAGAACAGAACTAAAGGGGAAAAGATGCAGTAATTGGTGATGATTTCACAAAATAACGGATACATTGACTTCCATTCCATTAGATGGCTTTCTAAAGGAAACCGATACCTGACCAAGTGGAAGAAATGAATAGATGATGATATCACAAAATAACGGATACATTGACTTCCATTCCATTAGATGGCTTTCTAAAGGAAACCGATACCTGACCAAGTGGAAGAAATGAATAGATGATAAACTTTAGAGGATGAACAATTAAAGTATATCAATGAGAGAAATGAAGAATAAATTAAAGGTGATCTAACTGAAAGAAATGAACAATAATTCAAAAGAGTTTAAGACTTCATTTGTAAAAATGTTTATTATATATGTATGTATCTGT
Organism: Mytilisepta virgata; assembly: GCA_028015205.1. Classification (NCBI taxonomy): domain Eukaryota; kingdom Metazoa; phylum Mollusca; class Bivalvia; order Mytilida; family Mytilidae; genus Mytilisepta; species Mytilisepta virgata. The sequence goes on along the minus strand of CM051520.1, from coordinate 15,433,880 downwards.
GATGTGTTGGAATCAGAAAACAAGAAGAAACAAATTAAATCATTAAAAAGAAATCTTGTTTACTTAATATGAAAATGGTTGTTAAAAATGGGTTCATATTCATAAAACCACTTAATAAAATTTAACATGAAGATTTTATTAAGACTAGAAATATATACTGTCGAAACCGACAGTGATCCCTGCACCCCTGTAAGTAGTTGGGCCACTTACCTATAGTCGAAAATATAAAACCTTATCTCAATCCAAAAATAGCATGCAGTCATTCTATAAAGAAATTAAATCAATAAACCTAATGAAAAATTAAAAAAACCATAGTCTGACAATTTTTGAAATTTGACCTGAGTGAGCCCCCGGTTTAAAAATCGATATTCAAAGTCCGTATAGTGCAACTAAATATAGTGTACAACAATACTATATATAAGCAAAATGAATAAATTTCAAAATGAAAGAGAAGTTAAATTTCAAATTTCGCCCTCTGTGGCTCCCAATTTTAGAAAATCAAAATTCTTAAACCTTATTATGCATCTGCATATGGTGTTTGACAATACCGTATATAAATAAAATGCATAAATTGAAAAACAAAAGACGAGTTTATGCAACAGGCTTAAATTGATAGTTTTTTCAAAATTCGACCCCTGTGTGCCCCAATTTTAGAAATTCAAAATTCTAAAACCTTATTGCGCATTTGCATATGGTTTATGACAATACCGTATAGAAATAAAATGCATAAATTGTAAAATGAAAGAGGCGTTCAGGTCACAAGCTTAAATTGAAATTTTTTCGAAATTTGACCCCTGTGGATCCCAATTTTAGAAAATCAAAATTCTGAAACCTTATTGCGCATTTGCATATGGTGCATGACAATACTGTATAGAAATAAAATGCATATATTAAAAAATTAAAGACAATTTTAGGTCACAAGCTTGAATTCCAAATTTTGGAAGTTCAACCCATGTGGGTCCCTTGTTTAGAAAATCAAAATTCTAAAACCTTATTGCGCATCTACAGGTGGTATGCAACTATTCTATATAGACATTAAATTCCTAACCCCAAAAGTGAAGGAGGAGTTGATGTCACTTTGAAAGTGTGACGGACGGACGGACGGACGGACGGAGACAATCGCTATATCTTCAAAAGTGCGGGGATAAATATTCAATTTCAGTAAATTTTGTAAATAAAAACATCACAGATTTGTGTGGTGGTTGAATAAGGGCCCAGAATTAACATGAAATAAAGAAATCCAACACATGCTTAAATAGACATGAACAAGTCACTTGCAGCACAGACAGGAACAAACCTTGTATATGAACAACAATTTTGAGCAATAATGCAACACAGGAAACACATCTGAAGCAAACAAGGATAATAATATTACACATAAACAGACAGAAGAGACTAATATCTATCATGAAAGATCATAACATGCTTGCATACAGGCATATTCCTCTTCCACAGGATCCTCCTCTCTGCCCTTATTTTGGGTATAATTTTACCCCGCCCTTTTCAAGCTTCTGGGGGAAACCCTATATAAAGACCCTAGATGCTCTGTGGAATGTGTAGGAGGCCATGTCTACATGTCTACATAGTCTACACGTTACAAGGGTATCGGACATTTTGAGTCTTATCTGAGATAAACCTCTACTGTTCAAACAAAAGTAGGAAATTACCTGTAACCTGTTTAACACAAATTTACACAAGGTGAATCATTTTCTTGAAATATTCAACAAAGTTATTTTTTAGACGTTTACTTACATAACCATATGAGGAAATAAATTTAAGCACATATACTATAATTAACGTATCTGGCTCGTTGTTAGTTACATTTCCGACATATGAATCCAACTTATTTTGACATTTCTACACAATGACATGTATAAATTTTGTCAATAAAATATTTTGTATGTTTTATAATTGTAGATCATGACCCATAGGGCAAATTTAACTCATAAATCTTCCGAAGCTACATGTAATGTTTAATATGTTGATAAATACTCTTTCACATTTTATTTTTTATGACAATAATAGAAAATATTATCGTGTATGATTGTAGAAGGATAAAAGAAAACATCTTACCAGTCAGATTTTTATCCCATTCGTTCTCTTTCCGTGTTAAAACTTCGGCATTTTAACGTTACTGACACAAACACGTCTCGTTATCAGTACACACACTTTATATGGAGATAAATACAAGGGTCGGACTTAAATTACTCAACCGCCGTTTACAAATAAACATAAAATCCATATTTTTTATTGTGGTTAATTTGATAATAGCACGGATAATAGAGCCTGTAATTGACCTGCCACATGTTACCATGTAAATTTATTCCATTTTGAATTGGAAAATGAATGAAATATATGATGATGCGATTACAGCGTTTGTACTGTATATAGATTTGTATACACACGCAGGACCATATATAACGAAAACGGAAGTCCTCCTGATTAACAACTACACACTTGCGTATAATAGATTTTTATTTTTACAAATTACTAATATTACCAATCTGGACACAATTTCAATGGCATTTTTGCGGAAAAGAACCAAATAAAAAAAAATCAAATTATTGTATAAATGTTGATGTAGGTAATGTTCAATGTAGTTTCTTTTACAACACTTTTCTTTCAAAAAGTTTGTTGCCTGAATATTTTTCAAATTAAAGTAATTTAAGATGTAGGTAAATTTTGAAAAGATTTACTTCTGTAAATCATTTGATTTGTTTCACAAAATTCTTAACTGCAAAACGAAAACAATAATTTTAAAATCATCCTGCAGATTTACTATTAGTACCCTACTTTTGTGCCAGTCGGGTCAGCCATCTACGAGAACACTTGTGAATAAACGGTGACTGGAGAAGAAAGAAGAATATTAAAAACGGAGTAAAAACAATACTAGTGTGTTTCCGCGGCGGGGGAACATAAATATGAAAGAAATAGGGAAAATGCATGTACATAAACATAGTTGTGGATGTAAATATACAATATAATCATACCTTAACAATTTCCTTACTTTCGTGCAACATCTCAAAATCCGTAAAAGAGAATGCATAACAATATTTTTATATACTAATTTTAATCCATTAGTCTAAAATCAGTGTATCATGTCAATATAGAGAAGTAATACAAGGGTAGATCCTGGATAGTGTCCATCTCTAGTATGTTTAGCACTTCCTATTGCCTTAGGTTTTATTTAGTTGTCATTTTCTTATGATTTATAAGTAATATTATTTCATTTTTAATTACAACATTCTGACTATTTTTAAAAAAATATTTTTATAAAGTTTAAATCCCCCAAGTAGTCGGGACACTTACCAAAAGTCAAACATTATTGCGCATTCTATTGCAATGTATAAGACGACAGCACTGCAAAGCATGCAAATTCTTATTTTACGTAAAATCTTTACACTTGCAAAAGAATGGAGATAACAGTATTTTGATTTGATGGCTGCAAATATCAGTTTTCTGGCTTTGTTAACGCATTAATCTCAATTCGCGTCACCAAGTAGGATAGATATCCTTAATCTCCGTTGACCGATGATGTATTATACCCACATACTTTCATTTCAGGTGTGCCTTACAACAACAACAGTATAATGTACTGTACTAGATCAGGTGCAATATGCATGTATAATATACATAGAGATTTCAGAGTGTGTAAATTTTGTACAAATACAATTGAAGATGAGAAGCATTTTCTCTTAATTTGCTCCAAATATAACGAATCTGGAAAAGACTTTTGATAATCTATTAAAAAATCATCCTAACTTTTTTTTATCTGGATCCTACTTCTTATGGTCTTGTTAAAACGACTGTTTGCTTTTTTAAACAGTCATTAGAACCGAGGACAGAGGACTAGACTGTTAATACTGACCTGTAAATAGTTAATTTTTCGTTTTGTTTGTTTGTCAGAAACTTGTTCTTATAGATTACATGACAATAAAAGATTGAACTGAATATAATATATTATAATATATTGTCAATGTTTTTACGTTCGTCTGCTGGTTTTTTTTTTTTTTTTTTCTTTTTTGAAAACAAGAATGCACTTTTAAAATTAATCAGTTGTAATTCATGTATAAATTATTGACACAAAATCCATGCATATAAATGATTAAAGGAACAGGAATTTTATTGCACACCGCCGCAGTGCCACGGAAGAACTTAATAATAGTAATGGTCTGCGTCCGTTCATCCCAATAACTTGTGGACGTAACTGCTCTGAAACTGTTGGGCAGATTTGGTTTATATTTTGCGGGAATGCTACCCATGACATGAAGATGGTCACACTATACCAAATCAAACGTTTATTGTCTTAAAATCATAAATGATTTGTGACAATATAAACAAAACTAGACACATGCAGTCGGAAACGACAGCTATCCCCGCACTTCCCACATTTTGTATCCCTGTGCACCTTTTTCACATGCAATGATACCTTTGAATACAGGCCCAAATTTTGGAAAATTAACATTCTAAAACCTCATTACACATCAGCATGCAGTGTATGACAATACTGTATAGAAATAAAATGTATAAAATGAAAAATGAAAGACTTTCAGTCACCCACTTATAATTCTTTTCAAATTCGACCCCTAAAGGCCCCAATTTTTGAAAACAAAAATAAAAATTTTAAAACCTTATTTCACATCTATATACAGTGTGTGGCAATACCGCAAAGAAATTAAATACATAAAATGAAAAATGTAAGAGAAGTTTAGGTCACAAGCTTAAAAATTCAACACCTGTAGGCCCCGAGTTCTGGAAATCAAAATTCTAAAACCTTATTCAGCATCTGAATATAGTATGTGACAACACTGTATAGAAATCAAATGTATAAAATGAAAAATGAACGGGAGTTTAGGTCACAAGCTTAAATTGCCAATTTAAGAAATTCGACCCCTATGGGCCCCAATTTTGAAAATCAAAATTCTAAAACCTTATTGCATATCTACATACAGGCTCAAGGGTCATGTGAGCTTTTGCATCACTTGGCGTGCGTCGTTGGTCCGTCCGTCTGTACATTTTGATCTTCTCCTCTGAAATCCCTAGTCTAAATGAACTGAAACTTGGTATGAAGCATCTATGGAAGGATCTTTATAACGTTTGCATATTTTGTTCCGGTCGGACATCTAATATGGCTGCCATGATGAATTCTTATTTCTGATTGGTTAAAATGTCAGAAAAAAAAATCTGAAACCGCAAAGCCAATTGAGCTGTAGCTTGGTATGAAGCATCTGTAAAAGAACCTTTATAAGTCTGAATATTTCGTCCCGGTCGGACAGCTAATATGGCGGCCATGATGAATTCTTATTTTTGATTGGTCAAAATTTTAAAACTCCTCTCCTCTAAAACCATATAGCCAAATTAACAGATACTTGGTATGAAGCATCGATGGAAGGTCCATTACAATTTTCACTTGAAATAAAATGGATTGATTGTAGGACTGTCAGGTGAGCTATACAGGCTCAATTCTCTTGAGCCTCTTGTTTAATTAAACATTACATCATAAGCTAGAAATCTTTTTTTTCAAGTTATAAAGTGTTCTCTAAATTAAGAAGCGGTACCGTAAACAATTTATTATTTTAAAAGTTTTAAAACTTTATACCAACAAATTGACAAAAGTACAGGTATTATCTTATTAATTATTTTCCTTTTCTTTCCAAAATAAATTGTTTTCATTTGTTAAGGGTGTACTGCAGCACAAACCACTCAAAATAAGTAAACAGGTGTCTGATGTAATGTAACGGCATTCGTAAACTGTTTTTACCTAAGCTCTGGAGTGCCATGCAAAACTAAAATTACAACTCGTGCGCACGAGTTACTAACTTAAACGCACGAGTTTCATAACTTGAGCGCAAGAGTTTCATAACTTGAGCGCACGAGTTACTAACTTGGGCGCACGAGTTACCAACTTGAACGCACGAGTTTCATAATTTCAGCGCACGAGTTTCATAACTTCAGCGCACGAGTTCTTATTATAAGGCTGGTTATATAGGGATATAAATAAATAGGGGTAATCCATTTGTGAGCTGTGCTAACAGCAATTCTAGTTTTAGATTTAATAGAATAGAGAATGGAAACGAGAATGTGTCAAAGAGACAAAAACCCGACCAAAGAGGAGGAAACAGCTCAAGACTCCCAATAGGTCTTCAACGCAGCGAGAAAATCCCGCACCCGGAGGCGGGCTTCAGCTGGGCCCTAAACAATAATGTATACTTGTTCAGCAAAATGGACGGCACACAAAACTACGAAACAAATTTAAAAACAAACACACAAGACTAACAAAGGCAAGAGGTTCCTGACTTGGGACAAGCGCAAAAATGCTGCGGGGTTAAACATGTTTTGTGAGATCTCAAGTATTTCTTTATTATAGGTCTTCGAGGGACGTTCACTTAATGTTATTCTGAAAGTTCAGCGAACACAGAGATTTGTTAAAGTCTTGTGAATTAAATTTTAAGAGTTCTGAGTTTTGAAAAGAAAAGTATTTGAATTATGTATACAGATAGGTACATGTGTATGTATTCAATTGAACAGTTTTTAAATGACCACAGACTTGTTGAATATCCTATATTGGCATGACGTTGTCGGCGTCGTCGTTCGTGAACGCCTGGTTTCCGTGCGATAGTTAGGACCAAAAACGTGCATTTTCATCAATTTAAAAGTGAATTTATATTTCTTGGCCACGCAATACCTGTGAACACACCATTAAATGTAAATTATAATAAATTGAGTATTGTGCTTAAAATAATTCTAGCTTCTAGTCTGTATCGCTCACATGAACTTTATATGTACACCAAAAGAACAAAATGAAGCAGTCATCTTCAGGTAAAGTATAATATAAACTGGTAAATTTCTGAAAGTAGCCAAATTTGGTTCAATTGGTTCAGTGGATTCGGACAAAAAGATTCTTTTTTGAAATTATAGTCTATGGGAGCTATATTTATAAATATGCCAATGACTCGCTGCTGCAAAATTTTACACTCCCATTCGTTTTATTTGATACTGGAATTTTACGGGTATCAAGTACAAAAGGGGGAGGGGAGTTCCAATCCTGCCCAAGCTTGAAAATATACATAAAAAGTGTTTGGTTTTACAAAAGAAACAAAATAGATTTTCAAAATTCTAGGTATATGAAATATATAAAGTTTTAATTTCAACGATTCAATATACCAACGGTACTATATTAATTGAACCTAGTTTCTCCACCTTTCTGCATGATTAAACGTTTTTTACAGTGCAAAATATGAAAGTACAATATATTTCCATGATGTACATGTATGTACTAATATGGATATAAACATGTGTCTTTTTATTCATTGTCGTGGGGGCTAGACCTGCATGAGGAAAATATAATTTACTATCATATCTCGCCCTTAAATATTATTGTTTAATAATATACCAGTAAAAAAAATTGTAAAAGTTTGGAATGAATTAATTTAAAAAAACAAAAGAAAACATTGATTTGAAAATAAAATAAAATTTATTCAAACACCCAACAAACCATGTCAGAGGAATAAGGTGAAGGAATAGCAGACCTAGTAAAAATTACATTTGAAAACGACGATTGTCTAACCCATACAAGAAGCACCGAAAAGACATTTTTACCTGCAGTTGTAATTTTAACTGATATTATTGAAGGGGGGGGGGGGGGAATTTGTTTAATTTATATATTATAATATGATCCACCGAAATGTTTTTGGTATGTTTCTACAAGCGTTCTATAAATCCATTGTTCTTCAATTCGCCATACACATAACATTAGAAATCAACCTGCAAATTGCCGCACGCCGGAGCAACAATTCTCCATACACCGCAATTTTGCAAACATCACGACTGACTGTGCTTAATATTATCAAAAATTACTTTGAACTGAAAACGTCGATTTTAAATTTTGATTTACACATGAATTGATTGATCTGGAAACAAACGCATAAAGCTTGTTACATATTTCGAAAATACAAATTCGTAGGTGACCAACATAGTATATCTACTTCCTTTACATTTTTCACCACATTTATATCACCTTAAAATTTCATAAACGTTTTCATAATATTAGATCTTCAACGAGAATTCGACCAAAGAGGTTTCCTTGAAAACAGGCGACGGACCCTAGAAAACACAAATAATAGATAAAACAATTGTTCTTTAAAGTCCGTTCCCAGTGATATTGTCAAAAGAATTAACTTTCAGGTTTCCGTAATATTTTTTAACTGAATAAAATAATGCAGTACTTGTTCGAGCCAAAACATGGAACTAGTCTGTTAAAATAATTAAAAAAAATCATATCTCTGCAGTAAACAAATATTCCTTATTCAGTTATTCTTATTCCGTTATCGTTAATACACAGTTTAGGTACGCGAAATTCGTGGGCTTTTTCACGCTTTTGTTTTAGAAAACGACATAAGTTGCTGGTCAGAGGTAAGTCTTTTCAACCACACGAAATTGTTAGGCTTTTTTTATTATAAAATTTGGTAAGGAATCTCTACATGTCATGATATATTACATTTTACAATCAAACTTTTCTTGTTTTCTAAACAAAAGCCTAAACAGCCCATGACTTTCACGCAAATAGTTGATTTGCGTCGCTACTGAGCTACCTACACCTGTGTACAATGTACCAGTTGAACAAAAAAAAATCAAACGTATTTACTTTAATATTACATAAATATCAAACATATTGTATATTTATTGATAAATTAATAGGAAATTTAAGGTAGGAGGTACCTTTGATCACTAAGTTTAGAGTTTGTAATTTACAATACCAATTGAAACTGGAAGGTGGAGAAATATACCCCCTCAAGATAGATTTTGTAATTTATGTAGTGAAAATACTGGAGATGAATACCGTTACCTATTTATTTGTAAAAATCAAAATGTTCAAAAATTACGGAAAAAGTTTTTACCAAATTATTATACGAGTTATCCAAAGACTGTTAAAATGGAAGGATTATTATCTATTTGTAATGTTGAGGTTTATAAGAGATTGTCTTTATTTCTTAGAAAACTTTCCCTCCTATTGTAATTAATTTTAACTTTCAGTATTGTTTATATGTTATTGATGTCTTATTCTGCATGCAATTCACTTTGTCATGTTTTATATTTATATACTAGAAATTTATGTCCTCATGTCACACATTTGTAATGTGTCTGAGTGTTATCCAATAAAGTTCTAAAGTTCTAAAGAGATATTGATTTTCAATAAGACAGCTGGTGTATGGTCTTTAATGTTATGTAAGTGAGCTGATTTAAGTATATTATATTTCAGATTTTTATAAAATTTGGTGTGCAAATAGAGTACGTTGAATTGCAACTGAATATCTCAAAAATAATGTATGTCCCTTTGTCAACTTATAATTTTCCTAGTAATATTTATTCCTGATGGATGGATGAATTATTGTTTAACGTCCAGTGGCAACCAGGTGCACACTAGGACGAGAACATGTTAATATGATAATGAATATGATCACTGCTTTGTACTAGACCGACATGCTGAGCCGAATTTTTAATGTGCTATCTCACGAGGTAACTGTTCGCAGGAAGACATATCACCCCATTCGGACACATTATACTGACTCCGAGCCGACCAGTCGATCTTTGCTCTTACTCCTAGATGCCGAGTGTTAGGCGGAGAAGCAGCAAATACCAATTTTAATGTCTTTGGTTTGACCCAGCGGGAGATCGAATCCGTTCTGCAGAATTTCTGTCATGGAATACTTTGTCCATCAGTATTATATTTATTTTACTGATATATTAAGGAACTTATGTTATATGTTGATTATTTTTTGTTACACCTGATTGATTATTATATAAATAAAAAAAAACTGTTTTACTTGATGGTTTCATGTACATTTGAAAGTGTTGTGGGTTAGATGTATTTACCTGTACACGCCTGTATCTACATGCAAGAGGCTGATGTATATGAAAAAATATTCATGTTCTTTAAAATAATGATGGCTCATGTGTTGAAGGTAAGTAAATATGTTGTGACGAAATTTATTAGACTTACTTTTTAAGCTAGTTTGGGAATTTTTTTAATTCATTTATATTGTCAAAAGATCGATTTTGGGACGCAAGGGTTTGATAGAAATTCTACTTTCGTTTTCAAGTTATTTTGGTACTATGGTAAGTTACGGAAAAGGTTCGGACTATAATCCGGAATTTAGATACATGCACGTTGTCCGATCCTGGTCGGTTGAGTCAAAGTTATAAAAGTACATTTCAAAACCAATGGCATTATTTGGGTTGGGTAAAATGCCGAAGTGATGCGAATTATTTTATTTTGGATTAGAGATTATTTGGTTTAGAGGCTATAAAATAAGGTATATAAGCGGTTTTTTTTTCAGTTTCTGGATAGTTCTGAGTAAGAACACAACCCATACCGATCTGAGCGACTGTGTAATTAGGAAGGTAATTAATTCTTACAAGGTTTTCAAGTACAATTGGCTATTTCTAAATAAGAAGTAGACCATTTTAACTGTCTGAATAAGGCGGTGACTAATTGTCTTGTGTAACAAGTGGTCCTGACAAACGGTCACTTAGTACCAGTGGGCACCTGGTCCTGAATAAGGACCGGTGGTTCTTTGGTCATACATTACCTTTCAACACAAACAGGAGACAATACCATCCGTCATTGTGCGTCGGCGTCACTTTGTCTCTGAATAAGAGCCAGAGGGTCGCTGGTGGTCCTGACAAATGGTTACTTAGTACCAGTGGGCACCTGGTCCTGAATAAGGACCAGTGGTTCTTTGGTCAATACATTACCTTTCAACGCAAACAGGAGGCAATAACATCCCGTCCTGGTGGGTTGGTGCCACTTTGTCTCTGAATAAGAGCCAGAGGGTCGCTGGGTAGAGAACAACCGTCAGTAGTATATCCGTGGTCGTTAACATTACAATCGGTTAGGGACACTTTCGCACACACGCATACACTAAGGTCTCCGGTCATTTGGCAAGGGAATAGGTTCTAAGGGTCATTCGAATCAACATTACGCTACCACTAGTTAAGCAGACAGGCAGTGTAGGCACCAAACAAATCCGGAGAAGTAACCTCGGCACGAATTCACGTGGTACAACTTTTGGTGTACCAATTCCCCCATCTGTCGTGTGGGTCTGACACCCTGCACGTTACAATGTTAACAAATTAAGTTGTGATTTAAATCAGACTTCTAGTTATTTTTCTTTTATTTTACACATTTATATGAAACATATACATGCGTGTAATTGTGACTAATTTTAAATAATTTTATAATGCCAATGAACTGGCTGTTTCTGTATTGGCACTGGTATAGATTCTCGGTCAGCTGTATTGGGCCTCGACCCTACGGGTCTCGAGGCCAATACAGCAAACCTTGAATCTATACCAGTGCCAATACAGAAACAGCCAGTTAATAACACTATAAAACAAAATAAGCGCAACGTCGTCACGACGTCGCAATAAACAAGAGGCTCACCAGAGCCTGTATCGCTCACCTGGAGTCTGGTTTTCATTGGACAATTAATCAACTATTTGACCAAGTTTGTTGCAATTGGTTCAATTGTTCAGGGAAAATTTGTTGAAGATTTATTTTTCATAAGGTTTAATGTTAAAATATGTTCCCTGATGGTGGTAGTCCTGGCAGGAAGTTGATAAAATTGACCAGGAATAAGGGTGAACCTTAAATAAATGTAACAGAACCCGACCTCAAATTACACACAAAAAATAACTCCTAAATAGAATTTGAGATTCCCTTCAAAATTTCAGGGTAGGTAGATCTCAACATGGCAAACATTTTTCAATTTACATTTCACTTCTATCTCAAATACTTTTAAAGATAAATGCAAAAATGTTAAAACTTTGAAAATTTGACAAAAAAAGGGCAATAACTCCTAAATGGGTTTTGGGATTTCCTTTAAAATTTCAGGGTATGTAGATCTCAACATGGCAAACATTTTTCAAATTTACATATCACTTCTATCTCAAATAGTTTTGGGGAAAAATGACGAAAAATGTTAAATTTTCAAAATTTGACGAAAAAAGGGCAATAACTCCTAAATGGGTTTGAGCATTTCTTTCAAAATTTCAGGTTAGGTAGATCTTGTCATGCTGATCAATTTTACCCCAGTCAGATTTTTGATATCTGTAAAGGTTTTTAAGTTATAAGCCAAAAACAACACATGCACCCCTATATTCTATTTTTAGCTACGACAGCCATATTTACATCAGATCAAAATAAATTGAGGATCGTTTGTAGAGGACATGTCATAGATCATTCCTATTAAGTTTCAAACCAATCGGCCCAGCGGTTTCAGAGAAGATTTTTTTGACAAAAAAAGGGCAACAACTCCTAAATGGGTTTTGGGATTTCCTTTAAAATTTCAGAGTAGGTGGATCTCAACATGGCAAACATTTTTCAAATTTACATTTCACTTCTATCTCAAATAGTTTTAGAGATAATGACAAAAAATGTTAAAATTTTGAAAATTTGACGAAAAAAGGGCAACAACTCCTAAATGTGTTTTGGAATTTCCTTCAAAATTTCAGGGTAGGTAGATCGTATCATGCTGATCAATTTTACCCCTGTCAGATTTTCGATATCTGTAACGGTTTTTGAGTTATTAGCAAAAAATAGCAATTTACGCCTATGTTCTATTTTTAGCAACAGTGGCCATGTTTTTCATCGGATCAATATAAAATGAGGATCGTTTGTGGAGGACATGTCATATATCATTCCTATGAAGCCTCGATCCAATCTGCCCAGCCGTTTCAGAGGAGAAGATTTTTGAAAATCAGCCAATCAGAAACAAGAATTGCCTCTGGTGGCCATGTTTCTTGACCAATCAGAACTAAATGAGGAAACTTTGTTGAGGACCTTCCATACACCACTCATGCAAAGTTTGGTTGGAATTGGCCAAATGGTTTCTGAGGAGAAGATGTTTGAATGAAAAGTTTATGACGGACGGACGACGGACGACGGACGAAAAGTGATGGCAAAAGCTCACATGGCCTTTTAGGCCAGGTGAGCTAAAAAGGAAAACGAAAGCTGGTGACCCTATATTTATTTAGTATCGAAAACGTTGACAGCAATAACATATCGTTTTTATAGAAAACTTTAGGGATTAGAAATGACGATTTAAAGTCAAATCATTAATTATTTTCCGTAGCCGTCTTCTTCTCTCAATCATTTAGCCATTGCCCTGATATTTTAATGTACGGGGTCTTTATTTATGTCTTGCTGCCAAACAGCAGTCCGAGGTAATGTTTGGTCATTTCTTCTCTTTATGGTTCAAACATTTTCCATATTTTGCCAAGCGTGCCTTGTCATCATCTATTACGCCCTCGTTTACTTTCTGTTTGTACTCCTGTTGATGTCCTAGAAATGTTCTGTTCATAATGACGTCCCATGGGCACTGTTCACATTCCTCGTCGGAGTATTCGTTGGATCCGTGGTCACTGCTTTGTTTAGTTGATTCAGATACTCTGTTGAAACCTCTTCCATACCGCATGTATTCTTTTTATTACGCACTAGGTTGGAGTTCCGCTGGGACGGGTATCCACATGTGTCACATGTATACATTTGTAAGACGTATTTACTTCTTGAGATTTGATGTTCGAATGAGCTGCATCCGTAGTGCTTTTATTTGCTACAGGTTTCTCCATGATTTGTTAGATTAAGCAACATATTCTTTTCGAGATCGTTGTTTTGCAGGGTTCACTTCTCTGAGTTTTCTCCACTCGTTGTCAATCTTTATACACCCTTTGCATATTTTAAAAATTTTTTGTAGAAGTCTGGAGAGTTTTTTTTTCATCTGACATTGTTAGCTGCTCCAGTAGTAATAACGAGACGTTTGGTTCTCTTGACCTTGGTTGGAAGTATTTTCCTTTTCTTTCTGGTTTTGTTTCGCCCTTAGAAAGATCCACTGGGATGGAAGATTTTATAAATATCATTTTTTTTTGCCCAAATAAAAACTCGTTTAGAGACAGACGTGCAGTGGTTAAATATTCGCATTGGCAGCGACGATGAAGGTGGTTTAACAAAAGCCTTAGACAGCGTTTTTCCGGAAGCCACACGTTTGCTATGTACAAAACATATCAAAGACAATGTAATAGACCATGTTAAGAATAAACTTCCACTTACAGCCAAACAAAGATCATGGATAATAACAGATTTGTTCGATGACAATGGTATTGCCACGGCAGATGACAGCATTGACTTCCATACCAAGTCAAAGGAATTATGTGAAAAATTCCCTATGTTCGCAAAATATTACGAATCAACACTCAAAGACAGGTGCTACGACCACGTAAATCAACAATTCCGAAAATTTGAAGATCAGAGACTCTAGATCAACAATAATTGTGAGTCCATCAATCATCGTTTTAAGATCGCAGTTGACTGGAAACCACAACAACTGCCACAGCTGATTGAAAATTTTTACGTTGTTCGCCTCCGCTTCGCATATTTGAAAAAAATATAAATCAAATGAATTATTATTGTAATTTGTTTTTATTTAGTTATATTATTTGTCCGGAACGAAAAATTTCCGCACCGGAACCAATTTATGATTATCTTTCTCAAATGCGGTATTTTTTTGCAATTAGCATCGAAATTAATTAATATTTAATCTTTTTATATAAAATCAATCATAACAATCAAATGATAAAAAAAGATACCTCCTTAGTGCTGATTTATAGTGTGCATATAGTCATTCGTGCTTCTTTGTGGTCCTTAGTGCACCAACGAGGTACTTTGCGGTGTTTTTATGGACCCTTTTAGGTCTATTTACCGGCATGGGAAACCCTTACACCTTACAGAAAGATAACAACGGGAAAAGGGGAAATAATTTTAACTAGACAATGGACTTCCGGTCATGCACAACCTTTCGGTACTTCACCTTCCAGTGATAGGTCCGAGCCTAAATACCTCGAAGGGAGACTGTTTCCCAAATCAATGAACGACCAAAAAGCCGCAAGAAAGAAAAACGCGGGAAAGGCGGAGGTAATACTCTCGATATTGGAAAACACGATTCAGCAATGAAATTTTATTCCACCTTATCAAATCTATATTTTCATTTAAATACCCATTTTACCTCAAGTCTCTCATAAACATTCAACCCCTTAAACAGTCAACTTCAATGAACTCATTTAAATCGACGAAGTCCCCGAGGGTATCCCCAGCTCAGTTGCTAGTATTTCGATACTAGCCCGCAAGTGATACTTAAAATTTACTGTTATAAAATTAGAAAATTTGTGAAAGCTAAGGAGTATCTCCCTTGTGCATAGTTCTGTACTTAGATGGTTTTGGTTTTACCCCTTTTGGTTATTTTGGTATTTTAGAATTTCCTCTTCAACCTTTGGGTTGTTACTTTGGTTTTCAACATTTTAGGCCTTGAGCACAACTGATGAGTCGTAAATCGATGAAATGTGCACATCTTCTGCATCAAAATTGGTATCAAAGAATTTTATTACATATCAATAATGACAATACACAGCTGTCTTATTGAAAATCAATATCCGATCTGCTCACATAATTCTCAATAGACAGGATAATATATAATTATAAGACAGATTTTAATAATGAGACAAATCCTTAAGGAACTTAATTAAAAAAGACTTAATTAATTGACTAACTATATTACTAACTAAATTCATTTACCAGAATATAGCAGTTGATCCTTGATATTGCTTCTATTCCTCGTCTTGAAAGCATATATATTATATATTATATGTTATTGGGAACAATCACTTGTTATATTTTAAAAGACTTGAAAGACTTAATACAGTAAAAAAAATATAAAATAAACAGGGACTGGTATATTTGATTACCAGAACTGAATCAAAGGGAACAGAAAATGTAGAGACTTTTAGCTTTTCAGACTAGTACATGGGCATTACAAAGAAATATTCATATATACAGTGTTTTATATTTACCCCTGTGACAGTACGATATTCCCCTGACGTAAGGCGATCTGTTATAGAAATGGAAGGCCCCAGTACTTCTCAACATGGCCAATCTCGGTCTACCTTGATGGACATTGATACGTGAGTGCGTCTTTTATAGTAAGCATGTTAAGTGTAGATATACATTGATAACAAACCGATTTCATGTTTTTTTCATGAATACAAACCCCTTTATATCGTTTTTAAGTACAAAGTTTGGTTACCTTTCTTTGAACAAGCATTCGGCCAGTTTCGTTTAAATACAAAATAAATGCATATATGTAATCTAATTTTTAAACCAGTCGGATAAAATCAAAAGAAACTTTCACACCACAAAAGATACTTTATATTTTTGGCACGGGTATTTTTTTCATGTTAAATAGACATATCTCGCGGATGGGTTTAAATAATATATACCCCAAAAATACTAAATATTTCTGAACCCCACAATATAGATAACTGCGAAAAAATTACTTCCACTCTACAAAATACGAGCATACACAATTGTAAATCTGCCAGGAACACGCCCATACTGGGGTTTGACCAAATTAATTTATCAATACAAATACAATATGCATATTTACCAATGTGTACTGTGTAGATATGAATTGAATAGGCCTCCAAAATGATTTACCCATTGATTTTTAATGGGACGAGGGAGAGACAAGAAAGTAATCGTGGAGCTTTGATCTTTTTCCGATGTAACTACAAGGCCCTGATTTCTTTTTCCTCAAATTGCTGTCTTGTCCCAACCACCCCTCAATAAAAAAAGTCAGAGGCAGTTCCCGTATAACGTTTTGTCCTATTATCCTAACGGCCATTTTACCGAAATTTGTAACACTAGATACAGAAATATTACATCTGAATCATTTTTGACACACTGAAACTATATCATTATTGATACATGTACATAAGTAATAATCAATGTTTGTTGGAGATTTGAAAGTTGATCAAACTTTTATCCCGTGCGTCTAATTTCAATAGAATGGCGTTGTGATCATGTTTGACTAATGTTAAAATCTTCAGATTCTCACTGCTATTTCTAATAGGATTGAATTATCCACTACTGTATGCCTGGTAAGTTCCGTCTCACCTTTTCATATTTTTAAGGATCCTGAAGTGTACAAACCCCCCCCCCCCCCCCTTCTTAATGCATCGATATTCTGTTGCAGTTATTAGTTCCCTAACACCTTCTCGTAAATATAAAGGAATTCTCTTTGTTCATGTGGAATATAGTTGTCTCATAGTTCCCATAACATCTTTCCTCTAATTTCAAATTATATCATTGGCTTAGTCATGAAACGTTTCGTTAAGCTGTCCAAAGTAAGGGAACAACCAATTGATTTTTATGGGAATGGGATGCTAGGATCAATTTTGAAATAAAAAGGCAGGACCAGGATTTGGGTAAAATGAAAAAGACAGGATCACTTTAGGTGTGAAAAAAATGCAGGATGTGTGTCAATAAGGAAATGTTCTGGTTTAAATGAAAATAAAAAAGAAACAAATAGGCAGGATCAAAAGGTTGATCTTAGCCCCAATCCCCCTAAAAAATCAAATGGTTGCTCCCTAACATCGTTAAAACGCTGTTTTGTTTAGTATAATAAATTAAATACACTTGAATGCGAACATAAATGTATAATTCAGTAATAATTTTGGCTGGTTCGATGGAGGCTATACACTATATAGACGTTCGATGGAGGGTATACACTATATAGACGTTCGATCGAAGGTATACACTATATAGACGTTGGATGGAAGGTATACACTATATAGACGTTCGATGGAAGGTATACACTATATAGACGTTCGATGGAGGGTATACACTATATAGACGTTCGATCGAAGGTATACACTATATAGACGTTGGATGGAAGGTATACACTATATAGACGTTCGATGGAAGGTATACACTATATAGACGTTCGATGGAGGGTATACACTATATAGACGTTCGATCGAAGGTATACACTATATAGACGTTCGATGGAAGGTATACACTATATAGACGTTGGATGGAAGGTATACACTATATAGACGTTCGATGGAAGGCATACACTATATAGACGTTCGATGGAAGGTATACACTATATAGACGTTGGATGGAAGGTATACACTATATAGACGTTCGATGGAAGGCATACACTATATAGACGTTCGATGAAAGGTATACACTATATAGACGTTCGATGGAAGGTATACACTATATAGACGTTCGATGAAAGGTATACACTATATAGACGTTGGATGGAAGGTATACACTATATAGACGTTCGATCGAAGGTATACACTATATAGACGTTGGATGGAAGGTATACACTATATAGACGTTGGATGGAAGGTATACACTATATAGACGTTCGATGGAAGGTATACACTATATAGGCGTTGGATGGAAGGTATACACTATATAGACGTACGATGGAAGGCATACACTATATAGACGTTCGATGAAAGGTATACACTATATAGACGTTGGATGGAAGGTATACACTATATAGACGTTCGATCGAAGGTATACACTATATAGACGTTGGATGGAAGGTATACACTATATAGACGTTGGATGGAAGGTATACACTATATAGACGTTCGATGGAAGGTATACACTATATAGGCGTTGGATGGAAGGTATACACTATATAGACGTACGATGGAAGGCATACACTATATAGACGTTCGATGAAAGGTATACACTATATAGACGTACGATGTAAGGTATACATAATATAGACGTTGGATGGAAGGTATACACTATATAGACGTTCGATGGAGGGCATACACTATATAGACGTTCGATGGAAGGTATACACTATATAGACGTTGGATGGAAGGTATACACTATATAGTCGTTCGATGGAGGGTATACACTATATAGACGTTCGATCGAAGGTATACACTATATAGACGTTGGATGGAAGGTATACACTATATAGACGTTCGATCGAAGGTATACACTATATAGACGTTCGATCGAAGGTATACACTATATAGACGTTCGATCGAAGGTATACACTATATAGACGTTCGATCGAAGGTATACACTATATAGACGTTGGATGGAAGGTATACACTATATAGACGTTCGATCGAAGGTATACACTATATAGACGTTCGATCGAAGGTATACACTATATAGACGTTCGATCGAAGGTATACACTATATAGACGTTCGATCGAAGGTATACACTATATAGACGTTCGATCGAAGGTATACACTATATAGACGTTGGATGGAAGGTATACACTATATAGACGTTCGATGGAAGGTATACACTATATAGACGTTCGATGAAAGGTATACACTATATAGACGTTGGATGGAAGGTATACACTATATAGACGTTGGATGGAAGGTATACACTATATAGGCGTTGGATGGAAGGTATACACTATATAGGCGTTGGATGGAAGGCATACACTATATAGACGTTGGATGGAAGGTATACACTATATAGACGTTCGATGGAAGGTATACACTATATAGACGTTCGATGGAAGGTATACACTATATAGGCGTTGGATGGAAGGTATACACTATATAGACGTTGGATGGAAGGTATACACTATATAGACGTTCGATCGAAGGTATACACTATATAGACGTTCGATGGAGGGTATACACTATATAGACGTTGGATGGAAGGTATACACTATATAGACGTTCGATGGAAGGTATACACTATATAGACGTTCGATGGAAGGTATACACTATATAGACGTTGGATGGAAGGTATACACTATGTAGACGTTGGATGGAAGGTATACACTATATAGACGTTGGATGGAAGGTATACACTATATAGACGTACGATGTAAGGTATACACTATATAGACGTTCGATCGAAGGTATACACTATATAGACGTTCGATCGAAGGTATACACTATATAGACGTTGGATGGAAGGTATACACTATATAGACGTTGGATGGAAGGTATACACTATATAGACGTTCGATCGAAGGTATACACTATATAGACGTTGGATGGAAGGTATACACTATATAGACGTTGGATGGAAGGTATACACTATATAGACGTACGATGGAAGGCATACACTATATAGACGTACGATGTAAGGTATACACTATATAGACGTTCGATCGAAGGTATACACTATATAGACGTTCGATCGAAGGTATACACTATATAGACGTTCGATGGAAGGTATACACTATATAGACGTTGGATGGAAGGTATACACTATATAGACGTTCGATGGAAGGTATACACTATATAGACGTTCGATGGAAGGTATACACTATATAGACGTTCGATGAAAGGTATACACTATATAGACGTTCGATGGAAGGTATACACTATATAGACGTTGGATGGAAGGTATACACTATATAGACGTTCGATCGAAGGTATACACTATATAGACGTTCGATGGAAGGTATACACTATATAGACGTTCGATGGAAGGTATACACTATATAGACGTTCGATGAAAGGTATACACTATATAGACGTTCGATCGAAGGTATACACTATATAGACGTTGGATGGAAGGTATACACTATATAGACGTTCGATCGAAGGTATACACTATATAGACGTTCGATGGAAGGTATACACTATATAGACGTTCGATGGAAGGTATACACTATATAGACGTTCGATGGAGGGTATACACTATATAGACGTTCGATGGAAGGTATACACTATATAGACGTTCGATGGAAGGTATACACTATATAGACGTTCGATGAAAGGTATACACTATATAGACGTTCGATGGAAGGTATACACTATATAGACGTTCGATAGAAGGTATACACTATATAGACGTTCGATGGAAGGTATAAACTATATAGACGTTTGAATGGAAGGTATACACTATATAGACGTACGATGTAAGGTATACACTATATAGACGTTGGATCGAAGGTATACACTATATAGACGTTGGATGGAAGGTATACACTATATAGGCGTTGGATGGAAGGTATACACTATATAGACGTTGGATGGAAGGTATACACTATATAGACGTTCGATAGAAGGTATACACTATATAGACGTTCGATAGAAGGTATACACTATATAGACGTTCGATGGAAGGTATACACTATATAGACGTTCGATGGAGGGTATACACTATATAGACGTTCGATGAAAGGTATACACTATATAGACGTTCGATGGAAGGTATACACTATATAGACGTTCGATGGAAGGTATACACTATATAGACGTTCCATGGAAGGTATACACTATATAGGCGTTCGATGGAAGGTATACACTATATAGACGTTGGATGGAAGGTATACACTATATAGACGTTCGATGGAAGGTATACACTATATAGACGTTCGATGGAAGGTATACACTATATAGACGTTCGATGGAAGGTATACACTATATAGACGTTCGATGAAAGGTATACACTATATAGACGTTCGATGGAAGGTATACACTATATAGACGTTCGATGGAAGGTATACACTATATAGACGTTCGATGGAAGGTATACACTATATAGACGTTCGATGGAAGGTATACACTATATAGACGTTCGATAGAAGGTATACACTATATAGACGTTCGATGGAAGGTATAAACTATATAGACGTTTGAATGGAAGGTATAAACTATATAGACGTTCAATGGAAGGTATACAGTTTATGAGAACATCCATTATATGTGAATTCCACCTAGATTTATACAAAAACTAGAGGCTTTCAAGAGCCTGTATCGCTCATCTGGATTCAGTTTGCCAATCAACAGCCATAAAAGCACTTAGAAGAAACAAGTCTATATTATTGGACATAATTCTGGAAGGGGATGCCAAGTCTGGTTCCAATTGGCCAAGTGCTTTCAGACGAGAAGATTTTATAAATGAAATTTTTCATAGCGTCCTATGTTATACTAAGTTGGGCTGTGCCGGCCATCTTTGTTGACAGTCCGGTTCATCTGACAAAATTCTGAAAGAGGACCACCAAAGGACCATTTCAACCAAGTCTGGTTCCAATTAGCTTATTGGTTTCAGACAAGAAGATTTTTTAATTAATTTTCCATAGGGTCCTATGTTAAACGAAGTTAGGCTGTGGCGGCCATCTCGGTTGACATTCCAAGTCATCGAACACAATTCTGAAAGAGGACCACCGAATAACCATTTCTGTCATGTTTGGTACCAATAGGGTCAGTGCTTTCAGACAAGAAGATATTTTAATGAATTTTCTCATACTGTCCTGTTAAACTAAGTCTTGGTCGACACTCTGGGTCATCGGACACAATTCTGTAAAAGAACCATTTAAAGACCATTTTGGTTCCCATTGTCTCTGTAGTTTCAGGCAAGAAGATTATTGATGAATTTCCCATAGGGTCCTATGTTAAACTAAGTTGGGCTGTGACGGCCATCTTGGTTGATCGTCCGCGTCATCGGACACAATTCTAAAAAAGGGCCATATAAGGACCATTGCTGCCAAGTCTTGTTCTAATTGGCTCAGTGGTTTCAGACAAGAATATTTTTAAATGAATTTCCCATAGGGTCCTATGTTAAACTAAGTTGGACTTTGGTGGCCAACTTGGTTGATCGTCCGAGTCATCGGAAAAAATTCTGAAAGAGGACCATCTAAGGACCATTGCTGTCAAGTCTGGTTCCAATTGGCCATGTAGTTACAAAGAGGAATTTTTAAATTCATCCCCCTTTTTCTATTTTTAGTCACAGCAGCCATGTTGGACATAATTTTGAAAGCGGGCCACCCACGGACCATTCCACCAAAGTTTGGTCCCATTTGGCCTAATGGTTTCAGAGAAGATCTATGAGGGAAAGTTTATGCCGGGCGACGGACGCCAAGTGATGACAATAGCTCGCATGCCCTTGTAGGCCAGGTGGACTAACAAGATTATGTTCAGATATCTTCACTCCAGACATTTTATCGTAGTCATCATGACATTGCAATTGCTTAGTTTTTATTTCTGTATTCAGTATTTTTAGCTAAGTGTTTTTTACTCTTTTGGGTGTATTTATAGTATTTATTTGCTATTAGTTTGATTAATAGGTCCAAAATGAAAAATATCCAGGAACATGTCTATCTTTAGATTTTAACTTTTACGAAATTACATAATTTGATTTTAGTCTCGTGGAATTGTGTGAATGTAATACATTTTATTCAAAATGTTCAGCGCCAAGCAAACCATATATTTTGATTTTTCGTGTCTAGAGTTGCATTGACAGGACAAAATGTGTGTGTGATTAACTTATATGCCATACTTAGATTTCCCCGCGTAGCTGTTAATTTATGAGTTATCATTAGTCTTTTCTGTTTTAAAAAGATACGTATTCTGCTCAAGATGTGGTTTCAGTTGAACTTCACAACGTTTTGATATTGAGTGATTATGAGCTTGTTTTTCAGTATAAACACATGAAATGAACACTTTATATCCACCTCTTTTTTGTACTTTTCAAGTTTTGGTTTTCCGGTTGTTATCTGCTTTTACTATTTTGGCCTTGATTGTCAAGGTTAATACAATTTTTAGAAGTAACCTTCGAAAACTAAAAGACGAACTAGATGATACCAATTGGTCTCTTTTTCGAAAACGCATCATATTGTTACAGTCTTATTTGCTCTGTATTATAAGTAAAGCGGTTAACATTATTCATTTCATAAATTAAGATTCGAACTCTGAATGTGAATTTGTTCATTAAACTATAAATACTTAACAATAACATAAAAATAAAACAAAAATACACGTACATATACACTCAAAATTGTGTTCCATTGTTTTGCAAGAACTATCTTGTTATTGCTGATCATATACTTGGTACACATTTATCGAACTTCCAGCAATATCCTTACCATCATCTCCAAGTTTATCTCTTTCACTTAATGTATAATTGTTTTGATTCCTCTGATTTTCTAACCAAACAGTTTTTTGCTGCGACAAGAAATCCTTATCCTTCTGTATTTTTGATATTGCTGCATAGAACTTACTATGAGGTAAGTTGCGATAATAATACCAATCTTGTAAATGAACAGCTGGATTGTACGTTTTATTTCTTATCCATGATTCCATACAGTCAAGTCCTACTTTGTCTTGATATTCGTCGAATTTGTTGGCAAATAACTGTTTCTGGCCTACAAGCCATGGCAAGTCATGTCTACTAAACACGCAGACTCCCCGGACGAATTTACCAGAACATCTGACTTTGTCATTTTCCCATATCATTGCCCTTGATAAAAACGTGCCATACCTATGTCTTACTTCTGACATGTATCCTCCTGGAGCCCAAGGGAATGTGTTTACTGTCGCCCATATATTTTCCTCTGGTGAATAAGTATCATTTAACCAATTAATGTAATCTTGGACTATGTCATCGGATAGCACAAATTTAACAAATTCTCTAGAAAATGCCCCATAGGCACTTCCTTTGCTCATTTGAAATTTGTATTTAAACGGCAACTTTTTTTGTGACGTATCGACTATTTTGTTCCCAACTATTTTATGAACTTTTTCATACCGCCATTTTAAATATACAGGCAAACTATAAGATTCGATGTCATTTGCTCCATTTAATGCTTGTAAAATCTTTACAATTTCTAAATTTGATCTCAAAGGATATTCTTGACCTGTCAGGTTTATGTAATATTTCCATTTTACCGGTGATTTCATCATGATTCTCATACACTCTAGGTCACTGTACATATGCGCAGAACTGCCATATACGACATTAATTGGATTTCTCACAACGTAGATGTTTTTGAGACACTTACTGATACTTATCATCAAATCCGATAGAAACTTTGGTGCTTTACCGTCTATATAAATGCAGTATACATTATGAGATCTGTAGATTGTCCTTAGTAACCGTTCCGCTTGTTCTGGAAGGCGATGAAATTTAATAGCGAATGCTAGTGGAAATTCTCGTTCTGAATTTGTAACAGGAAATGATTCATATCCGTGCGCTTTTTTAAATAAAGAACAATTTGAAACTAAATGATGTAAGCGACAGGTATTTGGTAGCTTCAGAGAATCCTCCTGATTGACGACATATTCGCCCATAAAATATGAAGAACAAATTTCTTTATTTCCTCTGTATGGAAGGCAACTGTCTAGTAACGGATCTACATTGTGAATCTCGGTATCCTTACATGCTCCCGACTTTTTTATTACACTGTTCAGTTTTATATCTATAACTTCATTTCCAGATGAAATTGGTTTATCATCAACCAGAAGAACTTGTTTTCCGGTATTTGTCCATAAACCAAGAAAGGTAACGAACGAAACTACTTGGATACAGCATGTTGTAATGCACCAGTTCCGAATTGGCATCTTGTATATGTCCCATTACAAACTTTCTACAAATAGCTTTGTGTATTTCTTGTTAATGTACCTTTTATTAGATATTGTGAATGAAGTTCAGATCATGTGACCTACAAACGGCTGCGTTGTTTACAATATTTTAATTATTTCGTCTTCCTGGAGCAATGATCATTTCGTTTTATTAATAGAAGATCTGTGTATTCCAATGACGTTCCCTCTGGAAAAAGATAGTATCATATTTAGATATTTACATTTTACGGGCAATAAAACATACAAGTCAATTTTAACAACATAAAACTACCGTAAAATTTATTGACAGGCTAGTTTTTGTGTATCCCATTTTCGTAAGCCCTCTGGATGTTTCCAACAATAAATACAGTAAATCACGTTCAGATAAAAAAAAAAAAACATTCATGGGTCTTCTGTGAATGAAAAAAATAATGTGGTATATCTAGGTGTAGAGTTAATCATAAGAAATCTGGTCACGCTTAAAGTACCACCTATCGTGAGTAGTTTAAACATATTTTATTTTACTTACATACAGTAAAAGGGATCAGACACAAATTAGACACAACTTAGTTTTACATCCAAGTTCAAGCAATCGGGTAGCCAGACCAAACCGCCAAATAAAGAGTTACGTAAATCATTATATAGTGGACATTGAAAAAAGAAATGAAAAGAATCCTCCCTCTGTGCCCCACATCGACATGATGGATCGCATACAATATTTACTTTATAGAGATCATAATTTAGGAAAGTGGATGAGCATCTACACTGGGTAAATAAGATATTAAGTTTACGAGGTCCAAATGAAAAATATCCAGGAACATGTCTATCTTCAGATTTTGACTTTTTAAGTGCACTCTTAACTTTGACAGAGAATCAGACCTACGTAGTGATATATCTAGATTATTCCATAGTCTAATAGTTGAAGGGATATAAGAGTTATTAGTAATTGAAAGTCTGTAGAAGGGGATAATTATGTCTTCGCCGTTCCTCAGGGGATATGTAGTTGTACTTATTTATATTGGTAAAAATTGATAGTCCAGTGACTATTCTGGCGGCCTCTAACTGCATTTGTTCTAAGCGGTTTGTATTTTCAATTCCACAGTTATCCCTTACTTCGCATTAATCTTCAAATATGGGTCGAATATACACAAGATACAATTTTTCTAAATTTAATCTGCTCTACCTATATTTAAGTTTACGTAAAATATGTAAACGCTTTGATACACTTGATAGAATATTCTCAATATGTGCATTCCATTTTGCATCGTCAGTAATAGTAACACCGAGATGTTTGTGCTATTTGGTAATAGGTATATAATTTCCATCAAAAATAAAATTAATTTCCGGTTATATTAGAAAATAACATTATTTCAGTTTTATTACGATTATAGGACATAAGTCAATGCTTTGACCATTCATTCAGTGCATTTAGGTCATGATTTATCACAGACTTTATCTATGATCCATCACAGCCCGAACAGCTGAATAAAGTATCATCTGCAAATAGGAGTGTTAGTGAGATGAGATTCTCAGCAATATCATTTATATAAATAATAAATAAAAGGGGATCTAGTACAGACCTTAGGGAACACCTGCTAAAACTGAACGAAAAGAGTGGGAAGATTCATTCATGACCACCTTTTGTTTTCTTTCAATTAAATAGCTTTCAAACCATTTATGCAGATTTCCATTTATTCCATAGAATTTAAGTTTATGCAAAAACCCTTTATGCCAGACTTTATCAAAAGCTTAGGAAAAATCCTATCTTGAGTAATTATATATATTTTAGATTGTCGAAGTTTAAAAGAAATATGAACATTTCACTTTTATTTTCATGTTGGATAGAGAAATCCCGAATGGTAAATGTCCTCTTTATGCTGGTTACACATTATAGCCCTTTTCAGAAACTCATTTCGGGTATCACGATTCTGATTCTAAATTATAATTATTTCTATGGCACGCCGTTGTTATATATCTTATAAACTAATTGAGATATCTTATAAATTAATAGAGATATCTTATAAATTAATAGAGATATCTTATAAACAAATAGAGATATCTTATAAACTTATAGAGATATCTTATTAACTTATAGAGATATCTTATTTAACTGGTTATAAAGATATCTTATTAAATATATAAGATATCTCTATAAGTTAATAAGATATCTCTATTAGTTTATAAGATATCTTATAAACTTTATAAGATATTTAATAAAGTATGTGTTTAAAAGATATCTTGATAAAGAAGTAAGATATCTTATTAACTAATAGAGATATCTTATTAACTTATAGAGATATCTTATTTACTTTCAAATTAAATAAGATATCTTATATAATTAAAGATATCTTAATACTTTATAAGATATCTCTATAAGTTTATAAGATATACTATTAGTTTATAAGATATCTCTATTAATTTATAAGATATCTTATTAACTAATAGAGATATCTTATAAATTAATAGAGATATCTTATAAATTAATGGAGATATCTTATAAACAAATATAGATATCTTATAAACTTATAGAGATATCTTATTAACTTATAGAGATATCTTATTTAACTGGTTATAAAGATATCTTATTAAATATATAAGATATCTCTATAAGTTAATGAGATATCTCTATTAATTTATAAGATATCTTATTAACTATATAAGATATCTTTTATATAGTTAATAATAGAGATATCTTATTTACTTAATAAGATATCTTATAAACTAATAGAGATATCTTATGAACTTATAGAGATATCTTTTTAACTAATAGAGATATCTTATTAACTTATAGAGATATCTTATTAACTTATAGAGATATCTTATTTACTTTCAAATTAAATAAGATATCTTATAAAAATTAAAGATATCTTAATACTTAATAAGATATCTTGTTAAATAAATAAGATATCTTGGAATTTGAATAAATATAAAAACGGCGTGCCATATATTTCCCTTGCTAGGACGTACATGACGTAGTACTGGTTAGCTACAGTGCAGTAGGAAGTAAATAAAAATTATTTATTACTTTGATATACAAATATTTCCAGCTTTATAATCAAGTTTGATTACAAGTATTTCGGAAGCAAAAAGATCGTAAGTAGTTCCCAAATTTATATAAACCAAACATTATGTGAAAATAAACAAGTTTTAAAAACTTAATCCTTTACTCTTCATTAGAGCGAACCAGAACTACGTCCCAGCAAGGGAAATAATTTGCTTCAAATTATAATTTTAGAGCTAGAATCGTGATTCCGGAAATGAGTTTCTGAAAAGGGCTTTACTTATATGGTACTTTGACAGACGGGCTACAGTAGTACACAAGACTTGTTGGTTTAAGTCCCGCATTGCATGATCGGTTAAACTAGAACTATTACACGGTTTACTAATGATTTAAATAAAAGCAAAAAAGAAAAGAGAGAGAGAAAGAAAAGAAGTGTTTCGAAACTAAGAAGTATCTTCGTCAAGCCTTTTTGCTCCACTATTGTTTGGTCATTTTTGCATTCGGGTCAAAAACATGCTGGGATGTTGTTTCGGTTTTTATATTGTTTTGGCCTTAGGTAGTTGCCGATATGTGAACATTAGGTACATCAAAATTTACACCACAGAATGTTCATATACATTAAAATAAAAAAGCTGTAAATTTAATTACTGAACATATAAAATGTTGACGTATTTTAATGCTTAATAGACAAAAAAATTTAACATTTTCCATGCAGTGTTGTTGTAAATTATACAATCAACATTTCCTGAAATGAGATGAAACATGTATGTTCAATTAAAAGGTCAAAACAAGGACAAGTGCTCCCGGCTGAAAGAGATTGCTGGACAAGAAACACAATTTTAAAACAACTTTAAATTACACATTATATATCATTCTTTTAAATGAACAATGTAAAACTAGTCGAAGCCTTAAGCTATTTTTATTTTCTTCAAAACAATCTGTAATTGGATGAGAGTTCGAATAAGCCAAAAACATATATAGTGAAACTAAGAGAAGTAAGCCTAGTATTATCTTTGGAATGTTAGGAGAACTATTAGTCATTTATCCCCCTTAACTAAGTCATCAAAGGGACATACTTTTATTTATCTCCATTTGGTCTACCGGCTAAAGGGGAGTAATTTTAGGGTTATATCCCCTGGGTTACGTGGTCAGAGGAAATAACATGCTTATGTTTTTCATTCTTTGAAATTCGATTAACATAAAATAACATGGACGTGTATCAAGGGTACATTTGTATGACAAGAAATAACACAGTTATGTGACTCAGTGATATTGGTGTAATTCCTCGAATATTACCTCGTGCATGCGAACGATAAAACCTCAGTACAAAGAAAATAAGTTACTGCAATAAGGACTTTCAAAAAAGAAATAGGACACAAAAGTGCCACTTTAAGAATTTTTGCCGTATATTACTAGCTGACTTTGAAATTATAACAGAGAAAACATTTTACAAGAATTAACCGTTTAGTTCAACTAGTATTTCCACAAGTACACTTTATATAGGTTATATAAAAAAATATCACTTCGTGCTTAGAATCTTTTACAATCATTTGTTTATACTAGATTAATGTTTTGTCTCAAAGCTATTCATGATGAATGCTAGTAGTTTTCATTTAAATTTCATTGATGAAATATAGAGAGGTTCATTGATAAATATTTCTTTGATCAATGTCCCAAGTATATCGTCATCAGATTAGAGTTCATCTGTATCATTCACGGACAGATTTTAATATTATCCTCTGGCTTTATATTAAATGCTAAGTGGACCCACCAAAACTTCTAATCACTTAAATACTTTAAGTGAGTAACGGTTAGAGTACTATATATTAGTGAATAAATAATCGTAAACACTCCTTGTACACACTCGCTATTGCTATAGAGATCTTTAGCCTGGATACGAAACAAATAAAATTGTTCCAGATGAGAACCTTTTAAAAATAATAGCATCAAACGAACCTACTTTATAACATTTTCAAATACGTTCCTAGAACAAATTTTCTGTAAAAAAAGATTTTGGACGGAATAAATCTCATGATAAATTTCCAACAGGCGATACAATTAAACTACCATTGTACTAACGTCATTTTGAGTGTCTGTTAATCACCTTTTTAGCTCACCTGACCCGAAGGGTCATGTGAGCTATTGCCATCACTTGGCGTCCGTCGTCCGTCCGTCGTCCGTCCGTCGTCCGTCCGTCCGTCGTCCGTTAACTTTTTCAAACGTTAACTCCTCCAACACCATAAGTCCAACTGCAACCAAACTTGGTACAGTTATTAATTGGTATGGGTGCTACAAATCTGTTGTTTGGATTTTTGATTCGTATAAAAACATGGCCGTCATGGCTAAAAATAGAACATAGGGGTAAATCGCAGTTTTTTGCAAATAAGTCAGAAACGGTCACAGATATCAAAATTCTGGCATAGGGTAAAAGTGTTCAGCACCTCAAGATCTACCTGCCCTGAAATTTTGAAGAAGATCCAACGACCCATGTAGGAGTTATTGCCCTTTTTTGACATTTTTGGCTTTTTTTATGTTATTATTTAAAAAATCTTCTCCTCTGAAACTACTGAATGGATTTGGATAAAACTTAGCATGATTGTTCCTTAGGGTATCCTGCACAAAGTTTATGCTTCGATTTTTGATCCGTCGAAAAACATGGCCACTGTTGCTAAAAATATAACATAGGGGTCAAACAACAGTTTTTTTTATGTTATTATTTCAAAAATCTTCTTCTCTGAAACTGCTATTCAAAATCAAATGAAACTTGGTAAGATTGTTCCTTAGGGTATCCTGCAAAAAGTTTATGCTTCGATTTTTGATCCGTCGAAAAACATGGCCACTGTTACTAAAAATAGAACATAGGGGTCAAACAACAGTTCTTCGCAAATATCTCAAAAATCATTAGGTTACGGCAAATTCTGGCAAGTTGAAAGTGTTCAGCATGATGAGAGCTACCTGTGTGCTGATTTGCGTGAAAATCTGTCAACTGATGTTAGAGTTATTGCCCTTTTTTGACATTTTTTGGCTTTTTTTTATGTTATTATTTCAAAAATCTTCTTCTCTGAAACTAATATTCGAAATCAAATGAAACTTGGTAAGATTGTTCCTTAGGGTATCCTGCAAAAAGTTAATGCTTGGATTTTTGATTAGTCGAAAAACATGTCCGCCCTTACTAAAAATAGAACATAGGGGTCAAAATGCTGTTTTTGCTTATTTTTTCCTGAATTATAGAAAGAAAATGAAGACGAAAGCTACTTTCAAGGTAAACATGGTATCCCAAGTTGAATGGTGATGATGAAAGTTTGTTTTGGACGGCCATTTTTAAAATGGCTGCCACTTTCCCGCCATTTTTTACACTTGCTCGGATTTCAACAATATTTCGTTTTTAAAGTAAACATGGTATCCTTAGTGAATGGTGATGATGAGATTTAGTTTATAGTGCATTGTTTGCCAGGTGAGCGATTCAGGCTCTTGAGAGCCTCTTGTTTAATGTAATAATAACAATTTTCGTATTTCTTATGTTTATAACGGGTTTCTATTTGAGGTAAGGCAGGAATTTGAAGAAAAAAAAATGAATGCGCAAAAATTTGGTAAAAAGGCAGATTAAAAATATTAGGGACAAAAGTTGGGTGCAGTTGTGAACCGATAAAGTAGGCTAATCGATACCACGAAAAAAACTTTCTGGATCCAAAATCACTTCCGTGCTCCCCCAAACATTGGTGTACTAAGTTTGCACGCGCTAAATTTGGAATCTGATAATGAATTACCTAGCTATCCTACATGTTGTCATAGGCTGGATATGTCGGTCATAAGAAAAGGTAATTTAAAAAAAAAACAAAAAAACAGCGTGGTCATACGAACACTAATAAATAGTCGAGACGTTCCTATTGCGAATAACTGTCCATTGGTTGTTTACGTATTGCTAGAGGCAATAATTGATCGAATTATTTACATTCAACCTCTGTAGATAAAAAACATTGCTAAATTTTCTTTGATCAACCTTTCAAAGTTATCTTAATATTTATCAATATTTAGTGTGGTTTTGGTGTATTGCGTGGACAAGGCTAGTGATATACGGTACTTTTTGCCTAAATAGGATGGGTGCTTGTATTTTCAGATACATATTCATGATGTAGCCCTTATGTTGCTCCGAAACATGGTATTACATGAGATTAAAATATCATAAATACAGATAGCAGTTAAAGATAAAAATGAAATAATATCAATTATCCGCCATTAAGCAAGGTAATAGGTTAATACCGGCACGGTATCTATTAGTTTTCGGAATGCCCAAATGCAGAGCATATAAATAGATTTCCTAGAATGATTATCTCATTTGAAAAATAATAATTAACCTTTATTAACTTATTTGGTAAATATTGGTAACATGTGCTAGCCAAACGACGAGCAGAAATGTCGTTAATGTTACATTTACTGATATACAATAAATAGAAGTTTGTTTACGTAATTTAGTAAGAAAACGCACATTTAGTACTTTCAGAAATATTGCAAAAGGACGTTTAATTGTGTCGAAGTGTTACTTTCTAGTTGTAATTCTTCAATATAGTATTAAGGTTACGACAACATAAACGCTTTATAAGCTGTTATAAACTCTTTTATTGTATTTTTTATTATAGAGGCTATGTTATTGATAAAATTATCAAGAATATAACGTTTTTGAGAGCGTCTTAATCTATGTTCTCTGTTCTGACTCCCCGTTTAACAATGGGCAGAGAGAAAGCTAGCATCATATAAACTTTTCTAAAGCTGTATTATTATCGCCGCACTTTCGAAGAAAGTTTGGGGATATAGCGATTGTCTCCGTCCGCCCGTCACACTTTCTTGTGACATCAACTACTTTTTCACTTTTAGGTTTAGGAATTTAATTTCTATATAGAATGGTTGTATACTACATGTAGATGCGCATTAAGGTTTAGTATTTAGATTTTCTAAACCAGGGACCCACAGGGGTCGAACTTCGAAAATTTTTAATTCAAGCTTGTGACCTAAACTCGTCTTCCATTTTTCGTTAATGTATTTTATTTCTATACAGTATTGTCATGCACCATATGCAGATGCGCAATAAGGTTTTAGAATTTTGATTTTCTAAAATTGGGGCAGACAGAGGTCGAATTTCAATAAACTGTCAATTTAAGCTTGTGACCTAAACTCCTCTTTCATTTTTCAATTTAAGCATTTTATTTCTATACGGTATTGTCATGCACCATACAGATGCGCAATAAGGTTTTAGAATTTTGATTTTCTAAAATTGGGGTGCACATGGGTCGAAATTTGAAATTTTCAATTTACGCTTGTGACCTGAACTTCTCTATCATTTTACTTATATATGGCATTGTCCTACACTATATGTAGTTGCACAGTAAGGATTTAGGATATAGATTTTTAAAACGGGGACCACCTGAGTTCAAAATTTCAAAAATTGTAAGTTTAAGCTTATGAACTAAGATTTTTTCATTTTTTATTAGGTTTATTTATTTAATTTCTTTATAGAATCATTGCATACTATTTTTGGATGGGAATACGGTTTTATATTTTTGAATACTAGTATAGTTTAGTGGCCCAACTACTTACATGAGGTGCGGGGATCACTGTCGATTCCGACAGTAGAGTTTTCTAGTGCATATTAAAATTCTCATCTGTTCAATTTTATTTTCTTCGATTTATATTTACTTTAATTAACAGTCCGTATGTGTTATTTATAATTTGCTGTCAGGCACTGCTGTTGGTCAACTGTTAGAGAGAAACATTGATGAAATATTCTGATTAATTAGCAACTCGCCCTAATAAGGTCAAATTCAAGTTCATGTAATTAGTTGTAAAACTATAGGGACATTTCATATTTACTATTTCGAGATAGGTAAAGTTATTTTTAGTATTACTTAAACCACAGAACAAATTAATTTATAAGTAAACAAACGGTGTTTGGCCTAAAGAAAATTTTGATCGAATAAAATATTTCTTTCTTAATATTTCTTTACCACGCATTTTACTGAAATAAAACAGACATATTAAATTTACATTTTTGTTCCTTGCAAAATAATTAAATTCTATAATAACTGCATATCTTTATCCCGTATCAACTACTGTCTGTTTTAAATTCATATTTTTTCATCTTGCGGAAAACAAATTGAATTAAATATACTTCAAAATTTACACCCCTTAGCACAAAAATATTATTGTAAAACAAATGAAGAAATTAAAACTGTATAACAATAAGAATGTGGTGCACATAAACATGTATATTATATTGTACCACAGAATGGATGCCTTCAATGGTGTTCTCAAACCTCGTGGATCTGATATTTCGATATTGGCGTGAAATTTAAAAAAAAAAAACAATATACTAGTATAAAATGGTTAATCCTTGGTAACTAGAAGGTTTTTAATTCTGTTCTATGTTTTTTGACGCACGTTTAAAAGAAACAAAACTATACGCTCTCTCAAGAGCCTATATCGCTCACCTGGATTAACTTTAAGCAGGACTAAAATTTTCAGTGTAGCAGTCATTTTGGCTGGATTTCTCATAGGGTCTTATGTTAAACTAAGGTTGGCTGTGGTGGCCATCTTGGTTGACAGACCGGGTCATCATACATAATTCGGAAATTGGACCATCTAAGGACCATTTCTGCCAAGACTGGTTCCAATGGTCTTAGAGGTTTCAGACAAGAATATTTTTAAATGAACTTTCACATAGGGTACGGCTGACGGACGCCAAGTGATGACAATAGCTCACATGGCCGTATAGACCAGATGAGTTAATAAAATAAAGGTAAGACTCAAGGCACAAAACAACGGGGGGGGGGGGGGGGGTGGAGCGTATCAGTCTTATTTCCTTATATTCCATTCTAAATATTATTCAAGGCAACCCGATAGATTAAAGGCAGTTAGTTTTAAACTACAGCTTCTACATCTATTACATATATGTCATGAATAACATCTATTCTTGTTATAACTGGCTTTACTGTCAATTTCAGCATCTTTCGATAATTTCTTGCCGGAAACTAGGAGAATGGATTGAAACAGTATACTTTTTTTTATCAATCCAGTAAATTCTACTTGCAAGATTTGTTGAGTTTTTCTGAAAGGTTCAGTGATTGTCTTTATCTGGCTCTTTCATCAGAAAAATCATTGTATGATCATGGTTTCACAATCTTCATCCATAGAAGCTTAAAATAGCAGTCTGTATGACGATATGTTCAGGTGACATTATTCATAAAGATGGCTCGTATTATCGTCGGTTACAATATATGCCGTTTACTGTGACAGTCCTATTACATTAGTTACGTCAATAGTTACGTGGTTCTTTTAAAAGATTTTAAAAAATTTATTATAAGATTAATCTAAGCCCACAAAAATTCAGGCTAGTCTGACCATGGGCGCCAGGCGGAGTTGAATACAAGTTTGTAACCTAAACGATTTCGCTAAAAACATTTTATTGCTACATAGAGTTGGTAATACAGATGCGCAATACGTGGGGTCGAATTTAGAACCAAGTATTGTAACAAAGATTCAGAAAACAAACATTTTACTATGGATTTGAATTTTGATAACCAAACTTTGAGACCAACAGGACTGAATTATCACATTATTAATATAAAGATGTCCAAAAGCTGAAAAACTGTTTGATTGTTTTATTGTGTAAAATTTTTGTACTTATGACTGCTTTGGTTATATGAAAATGGTCAAAAGGTCAAGAGGCCAGATGTAAAGCTTGGGGAAAGTAATGGGAGGTTAATCGACTGCCATATCTAGTTTTAATTTTTAAAGATATGTAGTTGGTTCAATATGACACGATAATGTGAAATAAATAATTTTAATAAGTTTGGATATAAAGTTTTCATGATCAAAGTGCCATTGTTGAAACCATAATTTATTTTAAAAATTGCCTTTTGCATGCCCAGGTTATTTACTTTTAGATTCAATATGAAACTGTCATCAGTGATAAATATTTCTACATTTGTTACATTAGTGCATAAAGGTAAAATGACAACCTTGGTGTGATTGTTGTGTTATCTATATCTGCGCATTTTCTATGTTTATAAACATATTACTAATATAAACAATAAAGTATATGAGAATTTCTCTAAAAATTGTGAAGCTAATACCGGTATCTTATGCACGCACCAAATCTCAATTCGTTTATGATTTTTTTTTATAGACAATTTAATAGCAAAATAATGTGTGCAACCTTCAAACTCCAATCATATCAGGACGAAATGGTTTAAGGAAAATTTCATCGTTATTTAATGGTAAATATATAGACATAGAAGATTAAGATCTTACCAAACAGATACATACAACAGACAAAAGAACAGGAACTTTAGCATAAATGAAATCATGACATGATACATATTACTTATTGCAAGTGGTGCTCGTATTCATCGGACCCAAACAGGACACTGTGCCGTGGTAACTAATATCCATTTGGCATGAAACTAATAAATCCTTTGATACCAAGAGTATTTCTGTCTCGAGCGTAATAATAAATACATCAAGATATTCCAGACCCCGTAAATATATTAAATTTTGAGATAAAAGTATATTAAAATTGTCAGAGTGTAAAAATACTCCAATTTCATATTTTATAATTTTGTCGTGTTTGGTATACCGTAATTAAGATTTCGTTTCGTTGAAATTTATATTGTTTCAATCGCCTACACAGGGTATATTGCATATTTTGAATTTTGATTTTGTAAAGTGTTACCTTGAGATTTTTCCCAGTCAGTTTCGTTAGTAATGTTTCCAAGTTGCAACTATGGACCTGTAAATATTTTATGCAGTATATTGTAAATTCATTACGTGAAAATCATCTTTTCAGTCGGCATTTTACATTGTGATGGCGTTTCTGACATATAAATATGTCTATGCCACCAATTTTGATACATTTATTAAGGTAGGAGATACCTAATTAGGCTATATTTCATATTTTTATGAAATTTAGCATGCAACTAGAATACGTTGAACTGCATTTGAATATCTCCAAAAATGCATGTCCCTATAATACTTGCCGAAATATGGTGTTTCAAGTTTTGGCAAACAGATATGTAAATGCATAGAATGCACATATATATCGCTGCAAAAGGTCAAATATTTAGACTTTAAATTATGATTTCTCAAAATCCAGTCCCTAGAATTTAAAAAAAAAGATATATTATTGCCATTGAAATTCCCTTTTTATTGATATAAAAATTATTATGGGTCACCAGATTCGCTTTTTTAGTTTATTAGATTTATTACTATATGAAGAGTGAAAATAAGCCTCAAAAAGCCATTATAAGCGCAACGTCGTCGCGACGTCGCGATACAAAATTTAGATTTTTAGTGTTTTTACAGAAAGGAAGTATAGTTGAATGATTTCCACAACAAAAACGAAGCTGGTGACCCTATGTTTATTTAGTATCATTGAAACGAAAAAGTTAACTGCAAAACCATTCCGTTTTTATAGAAAATTCTAGGGATTAGTTTTTGAGAAATTACGATTTAAAATCAAATTATTAATTATTTTTGGAAGTTTTTATATGAAATCTACAGTAAAAGAAATTTATTCTAAGGATTTTAAATCAATCCTATTGAAAAATATGAAAGCTAAATATATTTTTTTTCGATATTTAGATGCAGTTTCGAATGTTCTAGCTGCAGGTAAAATTTCAAAAAAATCCGTAATTTAGCGGATTTAGGTACCTCAGACCTTAATAGACTTTCTCTGATACCAGTTTTGATGTACATGTACTATATGTATGAACATTTCAATAATTTAGCTCTTATTAGCAGTGATCAAGGCCTAAACACTTCAAAATAGTCATGCCAGTGGAAATCAAAAACAATAAAACAAAACATCCAAATCAAAATAACCAGGAATAGGGTCGAATTACAAACCATATAAAGGCAGAGCTATGCATATACATGTATACAAGAGAGATGCTTTCTTAGTTTCCAAAAATTTCCTTATTTTATAAAATTTTATCTCTTCCGTAATATTATGGTTCGAGAATATGGAAAGCTGTGATTAGCTGAAAGTTATGGAACAGGTTCAAATCCAATAATAACATAGAATGTAAAGCCAGAACTCGACTAAGAAAATTATTTTGTTTTTCCTTTCTATTCTCGTTACGTTGTCCTCATCCTTTTTCATTAGTCCCCTACCGGCAGTTTTCCGGACTTTTTTAGAAACCGTTTAACCAGCTGTTCTTATTTTTGGTATGTCAGCTTATAATGATGAGTTACAGATCAAGTTTGAGTTTCACGCTGATCGGATAATTATTGTATGAGTTACTGCCCTTGAAAATAGGAATTATCGCCCAAATAATATTTTCCCAGACTTTTTCAGAAACTGTTTAACCAACTGATTTTATTTTTGGTATATGAGCTTATAACGATGAGTTACAGATCAAATTTCAGTTTCATGCTGATCGAATTATTATTGTGAGAGTAATTGTCCTTGGAAATGGGAGTTATTCCAAAATAATAGTTTTTCGGACTTTTTTCGCAAACCATTTTACCAAATGATCTTATTTTGGGTAGATGAGCATATAATGATGAGGTTCAGATCTTTAGTTTGACTTTCACACTGATCAGGTAATTATTGTGAGAGTTATTGCCTTTGTGGATACAAATTATTGTCAAATTATTAGTATTCAATTTTCTTTTGCAAACCGTTTTACCAGTTGATCTTATTTTTGGTATGTAGGCTTATAATAATGAACTACAGATCAAGTTTAGTTTCAGGCTGATCGGGTAATTATTGTGTACTCCTTGCAAACATAGTTTTAGGTTTTTTAGGAATTACTGTGTCCATACGTCTGCGTCCGATTCATATTGTCAAGGAGCGTTTGGTGTATCTCTCACAGCTCAAGCCGGTAATACTCTCAGAATGCTTGTTTCAAAAGGAATTTTTGTTCTTACGGAAAAATAATTTAAAAAATTACCATTTCTTAAATACGAGAAAATGTTGATGCATTTTGTAAATAAAAAAATATTTAAATCTATTTTTTAAAATAGACAACATTTATAAATATATTTAATTCTTTCTTTCCTAAAATCTATGAAAATAATTTAAGAAAAACATACCTGCAAAAATGCTATCTACTACATGCCTTGTATATATATTACTTTATGGTCAATCTTTGCTTAGAAAATAACGATACACTGATTTATATATTGTTATAAATATATTGTCACACCTGAGTGATCTCATAACGATGAAGGAAGGGAAAATGCCCGAGGGATGACGGAAAATCATTTTAAAAAATATAGTTGGGACAAATGTCATCATACTTCATTAGGGAAACAACTATATGGTCAGGGTAGGGTTCTGGT
This sequence comes from Mytilisepta virgata, assembly GCA_028015205.1. Lineage (NCBI taxonomy): Eukaryota > Metazoa > Mollusca > Bivalvia > Mytilida > Mytilidae > Mytilisepta > Mytilisepta virgata. Next base: position 15,394,353 of record CM051520.1, on the reverse strand, counting down.
GAGATAATTTATTGTTTAGATCATTTACTGCAGTGCTTCGAATGTATACCTGCCTTATATAACACATTATCAAATAAAATATGTATGTTGCGAAACAGCTCATACGACAATAGAATGCAAAGAAAATATATGAAAATGGTGAGCTGTTAAAGGGACATAAAACGACTTAAATGTACAAAAGATTTTGAATTTGGTTTTGTTCGACTTTTGTATTTTGTAGATTTAAGTCGTTATATGCCCCTTTTCACAGCTCACCATTTCCATTTACATTTATTTTCCTCGTATTATATAATACATTACCTATCATTTAAATTAACTCATTCGAAAGTTGCTATTACCTGCTAAATCTGTCACAAGTGCTGTGAAAATTTGGAATCTCAATTTTAGAAGCATATATAGCATTCTATGATACCAATTTCAATGTACAATGGTGAGCTGTTAAAACGGGCATAAAACGACTTGAATAGGATTTGTTGATACAGTCCTAACATACATTTTACATATTCGTATTACAGAAGTTTAAACTGCTGTACCAGCTGTACTTACGACCGAAAAATCCAAAATAATAACCCAAAATGTTGATGAAAATATTTCAGTTGAATATGAAGCCAAAAAATCTAGCTATGCCTACAGGAAAAACTCCTAAATTTTAAACAAATGACGATTTTGAAACAGCTTTCAGTATCAGCATTATGCTATTACCGAAATACTATTGTTCCCAGTGTCGTGTCCACCATTCATGATTAATTACTGTTGTCTATATGACATAACAGTGAATTTTTCAACATTGTAAAGTAACGGGAACATAAAGTTGTAAATCAGGGTAACTATTTAGGGTAATTAAATCTTTGGCCGAAGAGGTAAGATCTAGTCAAGCAGAGATTAGAAAAATCGTGTTCTAATAACACAGTAAATCTACGTTTAGATTGGATTTGTTTAATCTGTGATCTAATTGTCTCGGAGCAAAGATACAAAATAGAGATTTCCTCTGCCTGAAATGGTCATCATGAAAGCAAGAATAGGTAGATACTATACAATATCAAATGTTAAAATTGGATTTTGATTTTTTTAAATATTTTTAGTGCTGTTTCCTTATTCCTTTATAATTTTTTTTTCATTTTTTCATTATTAAATACAAAAAACGACATGTATGAATAATAAAAATTTTTTTCATTGTTAAATACAAAAAATACATGTATGAATAATACGGAAATGGTCTTGTTTTCATGTTTCCTTGTAAATACTATCAGTAATAATGGCGGCAATTCCGAAAGTAATAATGGTTAAAAATAGGATTTTTTGATACAGTCCCAACATAAATTTCACATATTCATGTTACAGAAGTTTAAACTGCTTTTGATGTCATTTAGTTAATCTTCGGCTTCAATTTAAATATTTTCAACCTTAATCAAAAATTGATAAGCCGTAAGTATACGAAGTATGCTTATTATGTGCATTGAAATAATACCAACAGTATCATTATACTGTGTTACAAGTAGTGCTGCAGTAAATACTGCCTTTTGGTTGATGTCTATCCTAGTGCATTATACTGTGTTAGTACTGCAGTAAATACTGCCTTTTGGTGGATGTCTATCCTAGTGTATTATACTGTGTTAGTACTGCAGCAACTACTGCCTTTTGGTGGATGTCTATCCTAGTGTATTATACTGTGTTAGTACTGCAGTAAATACTGCCTTTTGGTGGATGTCTATCCTAGTGTATTATACTGTGTTAGTACTGCAGCAACTACTGCCTTTTGGTTCATTTCTATCCTAGTGTATTATACTGTGTTAGTACTGCAGTAAATACTGCCTTTTGGTGGATGTCTATCCTAGTGCATTATACTGTGTTAGTACTGCAGTAAATACTGCCTTTTGGTGGATGTCTATCCTAGTGTATTATACTGTGTTAGTACTGCAGCAACTACTGCCTTTTGGTGGATGTCTATCCTAGTGTATTATACTGTGTTAGTACTGCAGTAAATACTGCCTTTTGGTGGACGTCTATCCTAGTGTATTATACTGTGTTAGTACTGCAGTAAATACTGCCTTTTGGTGGATGTCTATCCTAGTGTATTATACTGTGTTAGTACTGCAGCAACTACTGCCTTTTGGTGGACGTCTATCCTAGTGTATTATACTGTGTTAGTACTGCAGTAAATACTGCCTTTTGGTGGATGTCTATCCTAGTGTATTATACTGTGTTAGTACTGCAGCAACTACTGCCTTTTGGTGGACGTCTATCCTAGTGTATTATACTGTGTTAGTACTGCAGTAAATACTGCATTTTGGTGGATGTCTATCCTAGTGTATTATACTATTATACTGTGTTAGTACTGCAGTAAATACTGCCTTTTGGTGGATGTCTATCCTAGTGTATTATACTGTGTTAGTACTGCAGTAAATACTGCCTATTTGGTGGATGTCTATCCTAGTGTATTATACTGTGTTAGTACTGCAGCAACTACTGCCTTTTGGTTGACGTCTATCCTAGTGTATTATACTGTGTTAGTACTGCAGTAAATACTGCCTTTTGGTGGACGTCTATCCTAGTGTATTATACTGTGTTAGTACTGCAGTAAATACTGCCTTTTGGTGGATGTCTATCCTAGTGTATTATACTGTGTTAGTACTGCAGCAACTACTGCCTTTTGGTGGATGTTTATCCTAGTGTATTATACTGTGTTAGTACTGCAGTAAATACTGCCTTTTGGTGGATGTCTATCCTAGTGTATTATACTGTGTTAGTACTGCAGCAACTACTGCCTTTTGGTGGACGTCTATCCTAGTGTATTATACTGTGTTAGTACTGCAGTAAATACTGCATTTTGGTGGATGTCTATCCTAGTGTATTATACTATTATACTGTGTTAGTACTGCAGTAAATACTGCCTATTTGGTGGATGTCTATCCTAGTGTATTATACTGTGTTAGTACTGCAGTAAATACTGCCTTTTGGTGGATGTCTATCCTAGTGTATTATACTGTGGTAGTACTGCAGTAAATACTCCCTTGTGGTGGATGTCTATCCTAGTGTATTATACTGTGTTAGTAATGCAGTAAATACTGCCTTTTGGTGGACGTCTATCCTAGTGTATTATACTGTGTTAGTACTGCAGTAAATACTGCATTTTGGTGGATGTCTATCCTAGTGTATTATACTGTGTTAGTACTGCAGTAAATACTGCCTTTTGGTGGATGTCTATCCTAGTGTATTATACTGTGTTAGTACTGCAGTAAATACTGCCTTTTGGTGGATGTCTATCCTAGTGTATTATACTGTGTTAGTACTGCAGCAATTACTGCCTTTTGGTGGATGTCTATCCTAGTGTATTATACTGTGTTAGTACTGCAGTAAATACTGCCTTTTGGTGGATGTCTATCCTAGTGTATTATACTGTGTTAGTACTGCAGCAACTACTGCCTTTTGGTGGACGTCTATCCTAGTGTATTATACTGTGTTAGTACTGCAGTAAATACTGCCTTTTGGTGGATGTCTATCCTAGTGTATTATACTGTGTTAGTACTGCAGTAAATACTGCCTTTTGGTGGATGTCTATCCTAGTGTATTATACTGTGTTAGTACTGCAGTAAATACTGCCTTTTGGTGGATGTCTATCCTAGTGTATTATACTGTGTTAGTACTGCAGTAAATACTGCCTTTTGGTGGATGTCTATCCTAGTGTATTATACTGTGTTAGTACTGCAGTAAATACTGCCTTTTGGTGGATGTCTATCCTAGTGTATTATACTGTGTTAGTACTGCAGCAATTACTGCCTTTTGGTGGATGTCTATCCTAGTGTATTATACTGTGTTAGTACTGCAGTAAATACTGCCTTTTGGTGGATGTCTATCCTAGTGTATTATACTGTGTTAGTACTGCAGTAAATACTGCCTTTTGGTGGATGTCTATCCTAGTGTATTATACTGTGTTAGTACTGCAGTAAATACTGCCTTTTGGTGGACGTCTATCCTAGTGTATTATACTGTGTTAGTACTGCAGTAAATACTGCCTTTTGGTGGATGTCTATCCTAGTGTATTATACTGTGTTAGTAGTGCAGCAACTACTGCCTTTTGGTGGATGTTTATCCTAGTGTATTATACTGTGTTAGTACTGCAGTAAATACTGCCTTTTGGTGGATGTCTATCCTAGTGTATTATACTGTGTTAGTACTGCAGTAAATACTGCCTTTTGGTGGATGTCTATCCTAGTGTATTATACTGTGTTAGTACTGCAGTAAATACTGCCTTTTGGTGGATGTCTATCCTAGTGTATTATACTGTGTTAGTACTGCAGCAATTACTGCCTTTTGGTGGATGTCTATCCTAGTGTATTATACTGTGTTAGTACTGCAGTAAATACTGCCTTTTGGTGGATGTCTATCCTAGTGTATTATACTGTGTTAGTACTGCAGTAAATACTGCCTTTTGGTGGATGTCTATCCTAGTGTATTATACTGTGTTAGTACTGCAGTAAATACTGCCTTTTGGTGGACGTCTATCCTAGTGTATTATACTGTGTTAGTACTGCAGTAAATACTGCCTTTTGGTGGATGTCTATCCTAGTGTATTATACTGTGTTAGTAGTGCAGCAACTACTGCCTTTTGGTGGATGTTTATCCTAGTGTATTATACTGTGTTAGTACTGCAGTAAATACTGCCTTTTGGTGGATGTCTATCCTAGTGTATTATACTGTGTTAGTACTACAGCAACTACTGCCTTTTGGTGGATGTCTATCCTAGTGTATTATACTGTGGTAGTACTGCAGTAAATACTCCCTTGTGGTGGATGTCTATCCTAGTGTATTATACTGTGTTAGTAATGCAGTAAATACTGCCTTTTGGTGGATGTCTATCATTGGATTTCAAATCTCCAAAGGTATAAGCAAAGTCAAGAAATACCAAAGGGATATTCGAACGAGGGGAAAATCGAAACAACTCACAAACTCCGGAGAACAACGAAGACAATACCAAAACAATACATGCATTACAATTAAAAACTAAAAACATATAAACAACATGTACCCCACCAAAAACAGGGGTAGACTCAGGTGCTCTGGAAAAGTAATCAGTTTCTGCTTCCTGCAGGACACCTGCCATGCTGCCCATGTCCAATCCGGTATGAGGAAGGGATAAAATCAATGCAACCGGTCCATTTTCATTTGGGAAACGGTTTTTTCATACCTGTCAAGCAAGTCATGATAACGTCCATAAAACTTTGATACTGTCTGAGCAATTTTTTCTGTCAGGAGCCGGGCTCTGTCCAGGAAGTAAGTATCTATACAGGTGTGAAGATGATACTTTAATATTTACTGTTATAAATTGTGAAATTTTGTGTAAACTAAGGAATATCTGCACCCCTCCAAAGCTCTATATTATCATTGTTTTGGAGGGTGGCCACTTTGTTCTTAGAATTGAATCTGCCCTTCAAAATTTTAAAATGTGAAAGCTGATATAGAATGAAACAAAATATTTCAAATAAAAGAGTCTTATTACATTTTAACCTGTGATTTACTGTAGTATCCGACTGAAAGAAAATCTGGTAAGCATATATATAGATTCTTCTTCAGGTACGAGTGAGTTGTGGAATTTCTCCACCCGAGATAGTTCAATTTTCGATTTTCAACACGAGCCTTTAGCGAGCGTGTTAAAATCTAAAATTTAACTATTGAGGGTGGAGAAATTCCATATCTCACGAGTAAATTGAAGGAGAATCTGTTTCTCCTATGATTTTCGACAAAAACCTCAAGAAAATGTCGTTGCTATGTAGTTTGTTTACATAAACGTCATTTCGGGACTTCTCTAGTTTATCGTTCCAATAACTGTAGAAAAAAGAGCGATAATTCCCACGTAGAAATTTAATCACCGGGAAGTGGTTAAAGATATTATGTATTTTTATCCCACCGATTAGACACGTCAGGAATAGGAGAAGTGTTCTTTCACTCTACGAAGTGACGTAATTGACATGGAGAGATATGAAAAGACATAGTTTTATTTCAAGTCATTTCTGCTAAAATGCTAGATTCTGTACAATGTAATAAAAAATATAACCAATCGTTGAATTGAAATACTAGAAATAGTGACCGAACTACAGCTGTAAATAACTCGATTTACTGCCTAGTTCGGTTACGCGTTGCTTATATCTTGGATTTGAATTCAGCGATTAGTTATACTATAATTCATTATAAACTTTCTTCAGTAGTTTTATGTATTTGCAATAAATCTGCCTTATATGTCAGGTCATGTTCACCTAAGTGACCAAGGTTTTTTAGTTTTTAATCTTTTCACTACATCTTACAAATCGTTATTAATGTGTATTGCATCTGTCATAGAAGCTGACCCGATAACCAAAGTAATATACGTGGGTCATTGATAAACAACAAAACGGACAACTTGTTTTGGTCACCGTTTTCGCTGAGTGTAAAACGTGAAAAACATATTATTTCATTTATAGCTAAGATCAAAGTGTTTATTAATAAATAGGTCACCTTTTTGTTTGTGTACGTAGCACATTTTTAGAGGGAATATATACATCAAGCCTTTCACATTTCGAAGATCAAACGGATGAGAAAGCTTACACATTTTACACAAGGCCGGATTGAAAAAATGGAGACCTCAATGTATATCCCTCATTTGACCTTTCACTGATATATAAAAGGTTGTAAAATAACTGGTCTTGCTTTATCGATAACAGATTTATCTGTCACACATGCACAGAAGTCCACAGGACTAAATTATTGACAAAAATCATTTATGGTGAATGTATTTTCAATTAAATGTGTTAAATATTTTTCAGTTAAAATACAAAAGTAGTGTTCATACTGTTTTGTCAAAACTCGACATTAGTAGCATGATAACCAATGTTTATGACGACACAATTTTTTTTTATCATTTCCCGCAGTAAATTTTTCTCTTCTTGACGGCGACGTTCTTTCGACTCCTTCCCATAGCTATTACAGTTTGTATCTTAACCGATTTGCACGAATATGTAATTTAATTTAATTATTTTTTTAAAATTGAAACATATTTTATTGTCAGAAAATAATGACTAAAGGATCAGGCATAAGTTCTACGATTTAGTAATGCCATCTCCGTGAAAATGTGGTGATGTTTTCGATAAGGCATTTGATATCCTGTCTTCTATGGAAATATTGTTTACAAGGCTCATAAAAAAAACGTTCATCAGACTTTACAGATCATTTAAAGCTTTAATAAAAGTTGTCTAGATACATGTATTTTATTCACACGAACAAAGAAAAAAAAATAGGAAAGGTTTTTCTAACTCTGGTCATTTTACAATCTTTAATTAGACACATGGTCAACATAACTGTTAAGTCATACCTGGTCAGTAAGGTTAATGCGTGGTTATATTACATGTGATGTATAGACCACACAGACTTTTTTATACTGCTTTTGTGATATATTACATATTTTGATTGAGAAGATAGGTACTTTATCACTGATATACTAATAATTATTTATACCATGCACATATACAGGTTAACAGCTGTTTTATAAAGGCATGTTTCCAATATTTCTATATCCAAAGGGCTAGATAACGTTTTTTTGTACACTTAACGTCAAATATTAACTGTTTATATTTAAATCTTCTTCTTCAAACCTCTGAGCAAAATGAATCAACGACTGAATGAAACCTTTTTAGGAAGTGTTACATTCGGCATCGTGTCAAATGACGAAGCGGGAGGACGGAGTTATTCCTTCAAATTCGTTCAACGACTTTAACGAATCAACTGTGAAATTAAGATACCATCAACTGGAGAAATTCATATCTAGAAAGTTAAAATAAAAAAAAAAGATCTGATTTCTATCGCCATTTGCCGTCTATATATAAGTTTATGTGATGGTAAGTGGTCTCTTTAAATTAAACTGGATAGATCAATTGTATGGTATCCTTAAAGGTAGGATTATTAAGAGGTAGAACATCACCTGAGCAGTGGAAACTGAAAGAAATGTGCTAGTTTCTGTTCTTTCCTGTGCAGTAGATTTGTAGAAATTTTGCTCCATGTGAAAACGACAATGGATAAGCCAAAAGCGGTGCACACTTTCAGCAGAGCAATTCCGATAGTCTTTTAAAAATGTTGTAGACAAACATATTGTCTATTAAAAATTCAAGCGGTCATTAGAATACTTCATGTTGTAATCATTGTGGCTTTTGACAAAACAAATACAATTTCCCTGTTTAATACCAGGCAGTCATACCTTTTAATACATTTTTTGGCCATAAAGATTGGAAGATTAGATCACATTTTAACAGATTTTAGTTTATGATGTAGGGTAGTGTACTGGGTGGAGAAATCAATGGAAAATACTACTAGAATTTTTTAATCCACATCCGATTCACACCACTCTTATTGTAGGATTTTTTAAAAGTAATTTTAGATTTCGTTTCTTATTGGAATCGATTTTACAGCGTGCTTGGGTGTTCAATTTTTCTTCAAAAATATATTGCATTTTCATGCAAATTTGAAAAAATTAAGGCTCATCTCCATTGAAACTCCTCATAATACTTTAATTTTAAGTTGTATACATATATTGATTTTTGCGTGTTTGAAGCACTGCCTGTATTTTACCATTCCTGAAAATATATACATGTATTGGTATCATTTACTCTGAAACTTTCCCATGATCAAGACATCAGTGAAGCAACTTAAATTTTTTGTTAAGTATAAACGTTTACTCCGACCATGACACTCTAACGGATTTTCTTCAATTGCAATGTGACAGATAGCGTTAACAGGTCAGTACATGCTTACCCTTCTGGAGCACCCGATGTCACTCTAGTTTTTTGTTGGATGTCGCATTGTCAGTGCTTTAGTTTTCGTGCTGTCCTGTTCTGATTCTCTTAGGTCTGCTCCTTTGATTGTCTCTTTGTAGTGTTTGTTTGCAATGTTAGTGTACGCCGTGTCCTTGGATTTTGGTCTTGTGGAATTTGGCTACTTGTCTTATCGCTTTGGTGTTCTTTTTTCCGATATAAATGTACTTTTATGAATTTATAACATTTTCTATTAAGTATATGGCTAAGTATAGTTCTCTGCGTGGGTGGACGTGTTTTCATTGTTTTAATCATTGTATTGGAATCTGTCCTTCTACATTTTAGGTTTCGAATTTTCAATGGTCGTTTTCACTGCTTTTGGAACCTTATAAATTCGTTGTTACGAATTTTGATGTACACGACGTGCACATTTCCTCGATTTACGACTCATTGGTTGTGCTAAAGATCTAACCTGTTGAAAATCAAAACAGTAATCCAAAAATTGAAGAGCAAATTAAAAAAAAATACAAAAATCAACAAATAGATAAGGCCAAAACCATCCACTAGGGAGATACACCTTAGTTTTCACAAAATTTAACAGTTTTGTAACAGTATATTTTAAGTATCAATTTCGGGCTAGTATCGAAATACTGGCAACTGAACTATTGATACCCTCGAATGTGTCGAAATTTGCACATGCAATTATTCTCATAGAAAGATTATTGTCACCATTTATAGGATCCGTGACTGCTGCATTCATGTTTTAAAGTCTATTAAATATTTATTTCCAAGCAATTATATACTAACTGTACTGTTATGCAATACGTCAGTCAAAGTTTCGTATGTCATTTTGTACTGGATAACTCATTTGCCTCGCAGTAAAAGAAGTTTTACCAATAATGACGTAATGACAAACGTCTTGTTCTCTATTTTTTGAATTTTTTGGTGATTTCATTTTAACCTTCAACAAACTCGTTATGTAAAATGGACTGTTTCTGTCAAGTTGGGTTAATTCGCAGTCACGATCTGTTTGTCAAAACTAAGTTAAGCAGACTCCCTGTTCCCTGACAAATGTGTGTCTTTATTAAAACACAGACGGTTTAAGTTTTTTCTTGTTTAAGACGTATTGTATAAATCAACTGTCACATCAAGGTCGCATTTTTGTCATCGGAGATAATAATAGTTAAATCGGATAATTTATGTGATGTAATTGCCATTATATCATCACATGATTATACAAATAGGGGTGGAGTATCCTGGTAACCTTGTCACCTTGCCAACACTCTAAAAGCACTTCTAATATATAAAACTTGATTAATAGTTATAATTATATCAACAGGAAAATATAGAGACTAAAAACCGCTCATTACTTTTCATTTATTTAATAAAAAACGTAAATTTAAATATATAAAAAAAAAACATTTAAAAAGGAATTAAGTGTACATTGTACCAAAGATGGACTCGAATTTCATTACAAGCGGTTGCAGACAACGTTTCCCGGTGTAAGACACCGATGTGGAATATCCCTTTTCTAATTTTCAGCAATTTTAACAGTCTCTCGACCCCTGTTGGAAAAATTGATAATCTCACTAGTGAGTTTTTGGTTCTCGGAATATGATTGGTCTTCAAAATATTTCCTAAGTTACATATCAACAAACGCGATCCCGTCGTCTGCTTTGTAATAAAAGATGTCCTTAAACGAGGTTTTGAAATCGGACAAAAAATCCGATTTGTCGGGTGATTCATTAAGGGTCAAACCTGAACATGCCGTGTTCTTCTGCTTGTTCATTTCTGTCCGCCATTGTGACAGCTATTGTGAAATACAACTCCCGCTATGAAAAATAGTTCTGGATTAAATAACAACTGACGTATGGATATAATCTACCTTGTTTAACAATGACGTTATGAAAATTATATTTAATAAAAAATTGTATTTTATTTTGATTGCTAAATACTTGGAAAGTGTCGGATATTTTTTAATACAAGATTCGCATGAATATATACTGGTGACCATTGTGACGGGAACACTTTGAGAGAATATGATAAATTTGACTAGTTTTTAAAGCGTTTTGAAAATTAGAGAAACAGCGCAAGCGGATTATCGGATTTTAACTATCTCGGTTGGAGAAATCGGATAATCCACTCGTAACAATGTAAGAAGATATATTTCTCTCATTACACGCGATTGAAGACAACGTTTGCCGTTGTAAGACACCCATGTGGAATATTCCGGTCAAGATTACGATCACGAGACACAAAACATAACGTCACAGTATATATCGTCGACGTCATAATGTCAGAACGTCAGGAAAACATTAACCCTCCCAGATTTGCATGGACGGAACATTTCAAAAAGAAATTGCTTATAAAAAGAAATCTAGTACATGATTCTCATTTACAACTTAATTTTAAGTTTTATACGTCTGATCTTTCCAAATATGATGTTAGTTTTTCTCTAGAATCTCTTGTTTTGTAACAAGATTTTTTCCGTCATGGCGGCCATTCTTATTTTCAATCTATTTCTTTATTTTTTTACGATCTGTAAGGTCATTCATACAGAAGGATGTAGGATAAAGGAATTCCATCCTCGGTATCACATTTTTTATTGTCAGACATTCGGCAAGCCTCGTGTCTGACCAAAAAATGTCACCCCCCCCCTTCCCCGGGTGGAATTTCCACCATCCTACATCTCTCTGTATGAATGATAGTTATAGTCTTCAATCACAGTCCCTTTGGACCTCTTTATAATTAGGTCGGACCTAATTCCATGTGTATTTTTGTCATGATAAGTTACCACCCGGTCCATGATACTGATACTCCTGACAATCCAAGTGCATATGTTTTGAATCAAATTGAGATTGGTACGCGATGAAATATTTATCCTGTGGTCACATCTTTGTCTCAACTCATTTTGGAATTACAGTGAAACCCGTGGGACAGGAATTACTTACGTTTTCTTGGGCACCTGAGCTCTCTTTTATACGAGTTTTGTTATTCTGAAATATTTTGTATTAAATATTTATGTGATCGCTTATGTTTTTGTTCATTTGTATTCCCGGATTTGACGGTTCGTATTTCAAATAAGGTTTATACCTACCTTCTAGGTATATTTATTCCTTTCATTGAAACATATTGGTTTTCGAGTCACCCTTCATGTATGTAACTTAATGTTTACATGTATTACAAATATAAAGATACTTCAGTAACAGTTTGACGTTTTCTCAGTATATAAATATTACTGGACATTTGTAGAACTACAGACTGTCTATACCTTACAGTGTATTGGATTGTAACACGCTTACATAAGAATGAAAACATTTCCAATTTGTACAAAAGTGTTTATAGACATGGGGGAAAAAGAATTTAAAAGTTCTTTTCCTCTACAGATAATTCAGTGCAAAATGGGATTTTGTATCCTTTATATTTACCCCTACCGGTAAATTTCATTTGTCGAAACTTCTCAAGTCGAAATAATAGTATTTTGGGGGTTTGGGTCCTAATGGAAGCCCGGTGGGCTTACTGACTATCATTTCGGGTATAACTGTGCCGACAGCACTTGCCAAATCATACCCTGTTCTAACAAGAAAACATTGAAAAACATACCCTGTTCTAAACAGAAATATTGAAAAACATACCCTGTTCTAGACCGTATAAAATAGATGCTGTTCTAGACCCGGGTTCTAGACTATCTTAAACAGTTAAATAAGCAATCCTGTTCTAGACAAATACTTTGTTTAAAAAAAGACCCTGTTCTCACCAGCAGGGCATGAAAAGGCGACCCTGTTCTAACCAGCAGGACATGAAAAAGGGACCCTGTTCTAACAAGCAGGGCATGAAAAAGCGACCCTGTTTTGCGGCACACTCGTACCACTAAAAATATAGGAAGTATGGCGAAAACTGCAACTGATTTGAAAGATGCCCTATAACTGAAGTCCCTGACCAAGCGCACCATGAAAAGGAAAAACTATACTACAAGAGCAGTATAGTAAATCTAAATTTAGGTAGCATCAGTCAAATCTGATCACTGAATAATAAGAAAAATGCCCTGTACTCTCGGTTTACTAAATGGTGACATCAAAGACATGTGCAAAATTTATTGGATTTAATTAAGAGAATGCTACATGTCTACGATATTTTATAATAAAATTTGTATGGAAGAGCACTATAAAAAATGTGTGAGTCTTCCAAGGAAGACATGTGTCGCCTGCGGACGTCAATTTTTACAAAAGATATTAAAATTTTCTAAAAATGAAATATATATGCACACCTTTGCATTAAAGTTAATGCACAGAGAAAGTTTCATGAAATTGCTGTGAGCCGTTACGGAGTAGTTGAGGATAGAAGTTTTGAACCCCCCCTTTTTTTCAAAAATGTCAATTTGTACAAAAAAAAATTTAAAAGTTTTAAAAATAAAATATACATGCACACCTGTACATTAAGGTTAATGCACGGAAAAAGTTTCATCAAATTGCTGTGAGTCGTTATGGGGTAGTTGAGGATAGAAGCTTTGAATCCCCCCCTTTTTTTTCAAAAATGTCAATTTTTACCAAAAAAAATTTTGAATTTTTAAAAATAAAATATATATGCACACCTGTACATTAAGGTTAATGCACAGAGAAAGTTTCATCAAATTGCTGTGAGTCGTTATGGGGTAGTTGAGGATAGAAGCTTTGAATCCCCCCCTTTTTTTTCAAAAATGTTTATTTTTAGGAAAAAAAATAAAAATTTTCTAAAAATGAAATATATATGCACACCTTTGCATTAAGGTCAATGCATAGAGAAAGTTTAATAAAATTCCATTGAGCGGTTATAGAGTAGATGAGGATAGAAGTTTTGCCCCCCCTTTTTTTTTGCAAAAATGTCAATTTTTACAAAAAAAAAGTTAAAATTTTTACAAATAAAATATATATGCACACCTGTGCATTAAGGTTAATGCACAGAGAAAGTTTCATCAAATTCCTTTGAGCGGTTATGGAGAAGTTGAGGATAGAAGTTTTGCCCCCCCTTTTTTTGCAAAAATGTCAATTTTTACCCAAAAAAATTTGAAATTTTCTAAAAATGAAATATATATGCACACCTGTGCATTAAGGTTGATGCACAGAGAAAGTTTCATCAAATTCCTTTGAGCGGTTTAGGAGGAGTTGAGGATAGAAGAAAAGTGTGACGACGCAAGACGCAAGACGCAAGACGCAAGACGCAAGACGACGCAAGACGCAAGACGACAGATAGTGATCCCTATGTGTCGACCATGCGTTCCGCAGGCGACACAAAAAGAATACAGGGAAATGGAAACTGAATATCACAGTTTGAAAGATATATTTCCTTTTGAAAAGTTTATTTCCCCGTTCCGCCTATCATAGTTGTAATATTTCGAAACCAACAGAGAAATAGAGAAACTGCGATATGAACCACCTCTTCCCAAGTACTGTAGAGGGTGGGGCAATGGCAAACATTGACTTGTTAGTTTGGGCTAGTTAAAATTAGCATAAAATCCCCGCCCGCCCTTCGAAAATCGACCCACTACATTTTTTTTTCGGAATGCGACTTTTGGTATCTTATTCGTGTCCGTTCCTAGTAACATCTTTGTTTAGGCATATACAATAACTTTATGAATTTCCCAATCCTATCCCGGATCCCGCGATAGCAAGAACTTTTTGCACAGATTAGGCCATATCAAATTGATTTTTATTTCTTTTGGATTTTTGCGCTCCGATTTTTGGACTTTGTAAATTTAAAGATTTTTTTTTGCCGCTTCATTATACAAATATGCTAGAAATTCGTCCCTATTTCAAAAATTTTCGCCCGGTCCTAAAATTTGGTAAAAAATGGGGATTTTTCCAATAATTTACTTCAAAAAATTTGCACCGCAAGTAAATTTTATCTTCGCCTGAAAAAAAAAACAAAAAAAAATCCTTTCAACCGCCACTTTTTTTTTTTTTTTTTTTTTAGAAATGGTGTAAAGAAAGCCTTGACGCGGACCATAGCAGTCACGTTTCTATTCTGTAAGGCTACTTTCATACCGTTTGTAGGTTTCGAATAAAAGACAGCACATTATATTCCACAATGTTAGATATTATAGATCTGTTATAAAACAATACTGTCTATTATGAACACATAATTAACAACTAGCCAAAAAGGTCATGGCATTCTGAAACTTATTCTTTTGTGTTAACATGTTGGGCTATTTTACGCAGTAGACACAAGTTTGTTTTCTGTCTATTAATTATAGTAGTAAGTAAGAAATATGGGTGTTGAAGTAATGCTTTTTAAGGTAAAGGTACCTAAATGGGCAACATGTCAGTTTTTTTATGAATTTTATCTGAATATCGGTAAAAAATTATGTATTTGACTTTTAAAAATACTTTCCGAAATACATTGAATCAGGTTTCGGCAAAAAGATGCGATACTTTACAAAAAACACATCAATACCACTGCACATTTTTGTACTTGGTATCTGAAAATAATGTCCCACAAATTAAATAATATTGCTGCGAATTTTATCGATACTGTATATATTTTGTAAGGGGTTTCCAATAGTTCCTAGAATCGACGAGAAATTGATAAAAGATATGTGGAAATATTTACACGTCCCTCGTATTGCTTGTTCTCATTATATATGGAGTGTTTGCCAGAATATCTTTACCGTTTGTTGTCTTTTGTCTTCTTTTGTGTTATAACTTGCAAAATAAAATTTTAGATCCCAATTCTGTAGGAGTTATCTTTGTATGTTGATCTATACCGATATATTAGTATTGGTTATGTCTAGGAAGGTTATCAAAACTATATCCTAGCATTCCAGTACCTTAAAAGATAGATTTTTTTTAAAAATTTTATGCTTAACGGGAAAATCTTTAAAAATCTAAGCTCCATCGGGTGGGAATGGGATAAAAAAAATTAATGAAACTGAATTTTATACAGTAGATACCCAAAATATTAGAAAAGATAACTGTTCTAGATTTTTTTCTTGTGCAATATATAATGCAATTTTTGGGCCTTAAATGAAAGGCAAAGTATTCTTTATGCCAACCTTTTCACAAGTTCTAATGATATTGCACAACATAGAGTACAGTAATGAAGACAATATTCCTCATGATACAAATTTTATTACTTTTTTATGTATGGTTTTATTAGGACAAACTTGAGAAATAATTCACGGTGGCTTCAAAGTATCCTGATTTTACCATGGGTAGGACCTTTATGCCCAAATATTTTGTCACGAGCGACAGTGAGTAGTTAAATATCGGCATAAAGGCCCTACCCGTGCTACAATCATATTTTCAAGCCACCGCGAATTATTTCTATTCTAATGGGACAGATTCTACGACATTTCGAAACGCCAAATTAAAGGTATTAAGAAACGAGGACGCCATTTCACAACGCAAGTTATACTATGACGTCGTTAAAGCTTGTGGGACACTTTACTGTGACGTTGCAAAACAATCCGTCTAATGTCTCTGACGTTGGATTAAAATATCCCTATGTTACCACGGATATACACTGACGGCGGTTGAAGCAAGTCACATATGATAATTGTGTGGTGGAAGTATTGTCTGTGCTAGGTTCATGTGAAAAAAAAATAATCCAAAGATACTTATATTAGATATAGTAAATTTATACTATGTATAGACGCATTTCAAGGAGTTACACTCATGCAGCAGCATTAAACCCGAAACATTTGGAAGACCAAAAAACCAAACTTATTTTAAACAAGAAGTACTCATAACCAAAAATACCGAAATAGGAAGCCAAATTTCAGCTAAGGAGATCTACCATGTGCAATACAAAGAATGAACCCTTAGTATTTCTATTATTTTTGAATTTTGCTAAATACTGATAATTTCTGTAACAAATCAATGAATAATCATGTCAGACAAGTCTGACGACTGGTTTTGCGAATACCCTCGGGGACCTAGGGTCCACCATGCAGAGGCATCGTCCCAGGAGTTTCAAAATAACAATCCAAAGACACTAATATTAGATATAATAAATTTATACTATGCTGTATACGACGCATTTCAAGGGGTTACCTTTCATCAGCAGCATTAAAACTGAAATTGACTAAATTTTTGAGTATCTTCATTTATAAATGATACGTGACTCCGTTGGAAGTAACCTCTGGCATTTTTATCAACTTTAAAAATACTGTCCCAATCATACTTATTTTTTATGATCTAAAGACTTATAGTTTGGTGCGAAAATTAAAATAAAAGTTTAACAGTTCATTTTATTATTATTTAATTTTGTGAAAGGTAAGGGTAGGTCCCCCCTTTAAACAGAAAATAATAAAAAAATTGTCTTGTGTCATAACTAGCACAAAATGTCTCATCCCAAACAGGATATTTTAATGCGATCTGCTTTACACAATTGACCAGAACTGCATCACATCCGAATCTGCAAATAGATCGTTTTATTGTCACTGAAAGAACAATAAGATGGTAAGACAATTAGTTTAATAATTTTCATCTACTTTGGTGCAGATATCACTTAATGGTAAAGTCATGATGACGAGATGGCAAGAGGCACAGTTATCTATAAACTTATCATCGTGTTTACATAATTAAGCGTACAAATTAACTCAACATTGCCGTCGGTCGGAAATTTAACGGTTTCTTTACACATTTCATAACTGCTTTCCAGAAGAAATCTTCTCCCAAACCATCTTGGTATGTTAGATAGGGAGTTGTATCAAGTAATGTTCTGAGAGGGCTTGTCATATGTTCTGAGTCTATCTGTCGGTACATAATTAGCACTAACGCATCTCTCCCCTGTCGACGCCTTCGCTCTTGAACTAGATCTACCTCCCATTGGCACCATTCACTTCGAGCAAAGTTATTGGACATAAGTACAATTATCTTCCGACTCAAATTCATATATTTCTCTATGTTTACTGTGATATGTTCTCCAACATCAAAATTCCTTTCATGAATGCAAATATTTAGACCATCATTCTCTAGCCTTTTCAGAAGCTGTTGATAAACCCAATGGCGATCCTGATCACAGTATACTATAAATGCATCAAACTCGAAGTCCTCCGTTGAGTTTATTCTAATGTATCCACGTCTCATGTGTCGATATACCCTCAGTAGATACAAAACATTTTTAATGTTAACTTGGCATCGAAATGTAACGATAATAAACAATAATATAACCAGTACAGATGATGCTGCGGATATTATGATAACGGATGCTATTCTGAATGGACTACATTCTGCATCAGTAGGAAAGTATGTCGAAATTGATGTAAACCTTAGATTGTCAGGATAGTAACAAGAATACCGTATTGGCCAGTTTTTCATTTTTTTGGTTAAATTTGACGATCGTAGAGTATCGAGGAACCACTTTTGATCTCAAGTACACCAGAAAGGATTGTTAGATAGCTGCAATACTTCCAATGAGTTCAGTAATGCGAGCGGAAATGACGTTTTGTTTATGATATGAATATTGTTTCCATCCAAATACAACTTTCTTAATGAAGGGGTGTTTTTAAACATAGTTTCATTCAATTCACTTATTTTATTACCTTGTAAATTCAATTCTAATATGTTCATGTGCTGAAAAAGATTCGTTGGTATCTTTGTAATAAAGGTTGTTGGCAAATATAGTGTCCGTAATGTTGATAGTGATCCAAACATTGCAAAAATGTCTTCAACCTTTCGTGGTAAGTAATTATTTCCAAGATTTATTTGTGTTAAATTTGGTAAATAATGAAAAATTCTTTTGTCATAACTATCGGGCCTTCTGTCGAACCGAAAAGAGTTTTTCATAAAATTCAAAGATTTCAGTGATGAAATGTTGAATGCCAAGTGATGTATATATTTAAGCTGTGTTATATAACTTATAGAAAGGTATTCGATACTTTGTAAATTAGAGAAAACATTATTATTTAATACTCTAATTGGATTTCCATCCAAATTCAGATATTTTAAATTGTCTAGACAGTGGAACGAACCATGGAACATGTATTTTATTGCGTTGTTTGCCAATGAAATCTTGTTTAATTTTTCAGCTAAACTCTTGTTGTTTGCGTCACAAAACTTTGGTATTAAATTAATATTGTTATTTACCAAAATGAGTTGATTCACTGGTTCTAATCCACTTGCATCTATGTAAGAAATGCCATTATCCTCACAAATAAGTTTTTGTATTCCTGCGAATGGTTTGAATATGCTGGAATTCAGTTTACGTATCTCGTTTTCATTGAAAGATATACTACTCATGTTAACTCCTGAAAATGCCCCAAATATGTCTTCTGGAATTTGACGCCATCCATTTCTGTCAAATTTCATGACTTGAAGTTTTTTTACATTCAAACCTTGAAATGAAGACTTCAGTGCTGTTACACTAATTTGTTTCTCACGAATAATGTCAAGTCTTTTAAGGTATTTCAAATCCGAAAACGTATCATATTTCAATGTTTGTACTTTGTTATTAATCATTATTAAAGTGGTTAGATTATTCGACGAAACATTCCGGAAACTCTCCCTGTTTAAATGGTGCAGTACATTATTGTACAACTCCAATTTCCTCACTGAATTTGGGAGGCGAGGAATGTATGGTAATTCAGTACAATTCGCATAAGTCTTTGATTCTTTAAACTTACAATGTCCAATTGAACGTTTTGTCTCAACGTCTGTAAGACTGCACAAAATAAAAACAACACTTAAAGAAAATAATCCCATCTTTCATGAATACCTAAAGTTAACCGAAAGGCGGAAATGTTGTTTCTATCTAATCAGTCATATATATATATGGAGAAATTGAACCATCACGTGTTTTTTTTTTTTTTTGTTTTTTGTTTTTTTTTTTTTTTTTTTTTGCACACGTTTACAAAATTATAGATTTTAAGTATAATTTTATCAAATTAAATAAGTTATATCAAGTCCCTTTTGTGAAATTATTACAAGCTTCTCCCTTTTTATGGAAATATATCGGAATACAGCTTAATTACATAAACCTATCTTTTAACATTATAATTGATAATATTTTGTTTGTTGGAAAACTCGACGTCCAGAATTAGATTTTTATCCTGCAATAAACCCAATTTCGGTCTAATTACAGGGGTAGAATAAGCATGAGTCGTATTAGGTTAACGACCTTACAAGGTCTACTGGTACTTGTTTACATGAAGAGCGCAGGAGGCGTAGTAAATCTGTCACATTACGTCATGACGTTTACCACGCTTTAACGGCAGGTGGATTTCAACTTAAAACGTAATTTTGATGCATTTTACTTAGATACAGGGGCAATTTTATGATTGGACTAGTAGAAACCCGTGGTTTATGATGATATATAATTAATGCACCATTCATAGCTGAAGTACTAAGCACTGAACGTAATATGCTTTTGGACGGAAGGCACAAAGCCATGAATTGAAGAAGATTTCGCAGTCTCCAGAAACACCTACCTTAAATTAAAACAATTCATGTCAGTCTTGAGGTTTTAAAAAAGGTTGACATTAACTTCTATTTACGTTTTCAGCCAGCCATGACCCTGCGGTTAGGCCAAGGAAAATCGATAGTTGGTTTCCCATAACATGGACAAATTTTGAAGACCCGTTATGGTACATATTGTCGCTGGCGACGATTTGTGCACAGCAACAATATGTGCCACAATAAGTACAATAAGAATTGTCAACAGCGACAATTTGTGCAACCAATGTATAGTTCAGATTGTTGTCAATTTTGTTTCTTAACGTTGACAATACGTTCATGTAACAGCACGTATTGTTGCCGACTGATTAACTACATTTTTTTGTATGGGTATTCAAATTAGGGACCGTTACGGTACATATTGTCATAAGATTAACTACATTTTTTTGTATGGGTATTCAAATCAGGGACCGTTACGTTACATATTGTCATGGCGTCAATTTTTGCAGCACATGTGCAAGATGACAATAAGTACAAATTGATGGCGGCGACAATATGTATCGTAATAGACCCTGTTGCCTGTAAAATTATTTCATTTTCAAAATTTTTGTAATGAAAATATTTTCAATGAATTCAGTAAATTAAATGTCTTTTGAATAAAAGAAACATTTAATCTTTTTCGATGTAATGTCACTTTAAAGTTCAAAAGTAATTAAAATTATTTTTTTAAAGTTACATTTAATAAAAACTTAGCATCTGGAAAGGACCTGGCAGATTAGGCTTTAATTTTATTTATTTTTTAAGTGGCAAAAAAATAACAACCTGTCACCACAAAACTGACCCGAGCAGGTTAGGGGAAACCAACCATCATTTTCCCTTGGCCTTACCTAAGTAAAAGAAAACGCAATTTCCAGTTAGTCAAGTTAATAACAAATACTGATAAAATGCCAGAAATTCCTTTAAAATTTTTCATGTTTCTATCTGCAATAAGTATGTAATTTCCAGTAGGATAAATAAAAAAAATTGGTCAAAGTCAGAAAAAGCTGAATTTTTTTAAACAGAAAGTTGATGAGCGACAGACCTGAAATTGCGCTAACAAAAATTTGTCTCATTCTTTTAGTAGTATTAATGATAAAGACAATACAAATTCATTATCGGAAAATATAAAATTTATTTGGACTCGCTGCTGAACGTGGGAAAAAGGAAATATGTGTTTGTTTAGTTAAGGTTTTATTCGTTTTCAACACATTTGGCTATTTCGCGGCGGTCAGTTTTTATTGGTGGAGGAAGCCAATGAACCACCGACTTTCGGTAGGAAAATTGGCAAGACAATCCAAATAGAAATGCTGACCGACAATGTTGACAGAGGACTACACAAGTAAAGGCAACCTCTCTGTTCTATGACAGTTAATTAAATTTTGTTACCAGTATGACACATGTATGATTATCCATGCAGTGCTGGAAATTTATATATTTGTACTTTAGTCCGTCTGTTGCACGGATCACAAGGCGATTGCAATTTCATAAATACTATTCAGTATGGCTTACAATTTCTAAAACAAATTTTAAAACATATATATTTTAATTAACAAGAATAAGAAAAAAAAATTACAAATATAAAAAAGACAAAAATATACAGCTAATGAAATGTCAAATATTGTCCTTTTTTGAAGCACCGTTTGCCGCTGAGAGGTGTTGTGTGCTGTTTTTATGATAGTAACTTCTTTATAGGTTGTATCAAGATTTATAGACTGCCGAAGAGCCAGGATATTGATATTTCCAAGATACGATAATATCAGAAAAGATATGCTTGATAATTTGTCCCGGCTTTCCGTTAATATGGATCTTAATTTGCTTATTAAAGGTAGTGATGAACTTACCTACACTGTAAATACAAATATTTTCAGACAAGTATTTAAATTAATAAAAGAGTCCAAACGCTAACTCATTACTAAATTAAGCGCAATACCATAATACCGTGTATATAAATATACTAAGTGCAGGCTCTACTAATTTAGATTATATAATAATCGTAACCGGGAAAAGATTCTCATAAGTTGGATTATAACTTGTGTCTTATGCCTTTAATTGTTTAAGAAATAAAATTAGTATAAAATAAACACCTAATAAAGAGGACAAATATACCTAAGGAGCAATCCAAAATACGCAATCCATTAGACAGACAAAACCTGGGAAGACAAATGAACAACCACAAGCACAACAAAAAAACACTGAAAACTAAAAAACAATGAACAACACGAACTCCTATAAAAGCCATGAATGAACACTGTACTCCGGAAGGGTAAACAGTTCCTGCTCCGTATACGGCACCCGTCGTGAAGTTCAACAAAGTCAATCCGGTGGTAGTCACAAATCGGTGGAGGTACATGAAATGTTACGACAATTGGAACAGGTCCAACATCATCTTAGATATTAGAACACTTTAACGGTCAATCAATTCGTGATGACGACCGTAAAATTTCCTAAGTGATGACATCAACTTATCCCTGATAAAACCCTGGTTAAGAAGCTTTTGTGACAGCAGTAATCATCTTTGTCGAAAGTCATGGTACCTCACGCATGCCCTTGAATATCGGATAAGCTGAGAAACGTAGACGCCATATGCAGGCGATGCTGGTATATTGCTACTCAAGAAGGGAAAGTTAACAATAGGAAAGTCGAAGTCATCAAGTTTGTCAAAAAGTTTTGTCTTCAGATGTCCCTCGTTCTCTATTTCGAGAAACAAATCCAAATATGAATCGGACTTTCATGTATCTGTAGTATCCTTAATTTCAAGTTCTCTGAGGTAGATGAGATGTAGAAAGTCTTGGAATGTATCGTTATTTAACGACAACATGTCATCTATATAACGAAAAGTGAAATAAAAGGATCAAGCTAGTTTCTTTTTGTTTTCACGTAGATGCCCTTGACTGAAGTCCGCTTCATATGAGTACAGAGACAGATCGGCGAGGAGAGGAGCACAGTTGGTTCCCATTGGAATGCCGATTGTTTGCTGAAAAATTCGACCGCCAAATTCAACAAATATGTTGTCTAAAACATCAATGCACAATACAAAGTTATGATCCGATTTACGGTGGATATTGCCTATTGCAAACTTTTGTGAATAAAAATGATCTCTCATTCACCTTATAGTCACAGTTTTGGCATTTGCAAGATTTCAAGTTATATAATGGTAAAACTTTCCATTAATTTTAAGTAATTAAAGTAAACAGTATCGATGAAAATATTAGTATGATGTTTGTTTTACACCATCCAAAACGGTCTTCAAGAACAAGTCAAAATCTTCTGATTTATCAAGTTTCAAGTATCCATGTTTCTTCCGCCGATTTACACGAAAAAGATATATACTGTAAAAATGGAAATTATTGCGATATTTTTATTATTGTGAAAATTGTGACCGGTTGAGGATCGTAATATTAAAAACTCGCATTTTTAATCCATATGTTCACGTCCGATTTATTCTAGATTTGTCCCTCTTTGTTTACATTTACACAGGTAAGTTTCTGGTCATTGATTGCCGACATGCGGAGACAGGTTTATTGGTCGATACTTAGTTGTATAGTTATTGTTTTCACAGATATTATATATATAATACATTTTGAATTCTGATATTTTTAAAACCATTAATTAAAACATTACTTTAATAAAACATTACTTTAATAAAACTTCCATTTTCAATTTTTACCTGATCTCCGATCGCAATAAGAAACTTTTTTTTTGTCGCAATAATTAAACCTCGCAATTTTGCGTTAGGTTGAAGAATCGCAATAATAAGTGCACGCGAAATTTTCCGAATTTACTATAAAGTATTTCTAATGTTTAATTGACATCCAAATATGACAGTAGTAAAACAAATATTATACAAACCTATAATGATAAGGATATGATGATAAAAATGGCGATTTTCAATGGACTACATTCTCCGTCTATGAGATAGTAATCCGATAACTTGGAAAACCATAGACGCTCTGGATAGAAGCACGAGTAACGTGTCGGCCAGTTCACCAACTTCTGTGTTAAATTCGTTGTACGTTATATTTGAAGAAACCACAATTGGTCGCATTTACACCAGAAAGGGTTATTTGATATGCGCCTCAACAAATTTAAATTTTAACATTATTTTGTAATGAAAATATTAAATATATTTTATTTCATATAGGTTAGCAAACGATAAAAATGAAAGAGCACGGGCTATTTCGCAAACGTACAGCACGGAAAAAATAATACTTTAAGTTGTACAATACGGAAAAAATATGGACAACGATCGTACAATACGGAGAAATATTTTGTTTGCACGTGTTGAGAATAAACTTTTCTAATTAGATTTAAATTATAGCTGCATAATAAAAAAAGTATACTTCAAAATTTACGCACAACTGAAAGAAACATATTGATTGGGACAGTCAAAATTTAACTTGATAAACCTAGTTTTACCTTTGCACCTTTTACTAAGTGTTGGTACAATGTAGTGCAGAATATTTTTTATTATTCATTTTATTTATAATTTGGTGAACAAGTCAGTATCGTACTGATAATAAAACTATCTGGTAGGTGTATAGGATTCCGACAAGTTACAAGTGGTTGATTAATCCGTTGGTGATGTCACAAGACCAAATCAGGTTATACAATATCACCCGTGGATGTTGCTCTATGCTGTTCAGCCAATCAAAATGCAGTATTCAAATCAAATTAAATTATAAAATGATAGACGATGAGGGTTAAAACAAATTTTAAAAACCTAATAAAGTCAGTATCACAAACAATTTGTTCTAAATTATATTTTAAATTCATCACACATAAAACCACTTTTAGCCAATTTATTTAACAAAATTGCCATTGATTGGTACCCAGACTTCAAAATCTCAAATATTAACACAACCATTTAATCTAACCATTTCCAGGTTTTTAAAGAAGTATCTCGTGTACCCATTTCATGTCCTCAGAACAATGCACAAAAAATGCATTAAGGTCCAATTCATTTGAAATATTTTTACATACATGTATTCTCTTCGTAAAAGGTACAGTGGATCCGACATCCAAAAGTGAAAACAATGAAGAAAAAAAGAGTATCTTCCATATGCATAATTCTGTAATTAGATGATTGTTGCAACCCAGTCGTCAGACTTGTCTGACATGATTATTCATTGATTTGTTATAGAAATTATCAGTATTTAGCAAAATTCAAAAATAATAGAATTACTAAGGGTTCATTCCTTGTATTGCACATGGTAGATCCCCTTACCTGAAATTTGACTTCCTATTTCGGTATTTTTGGTTATGAGTTTTAAAATAGGTTTGGGTTTTAATGCTGCTGATGAGAGGTAACTCCTTGAAATGCGTCGTTTACAGCATAGTATAAATTTACTATATCTAATATTAGTATCTTTGGATTGTTATTTTGCTTTGGTCAGTTTGTATTTCGTAAATTTCTCTTCAATGCTTTGGATAATTGTTTTGGTTTTTAACATTTTTGACATTTTAGGCCTTGAACAAAACTGATGAGTAGTAAACCGATGAAATATGCACATCATGTGCATCAAAATTGGTATCAAAGAATTTATTAAGGTAGTACCCAACACTTTCACTAAAATTAATTTGGCTTGTTTAATTTTCATAAAATTTTGACAAAGTATTTACTTTGACCCATTGACAAAAGTTTTAAAATTTCAAAACATTTGAACCAACCAATTCATCAGAAAAATTACACTGATTGTATAGCAGTTTGACAAACACTAATATTGATCATTGGAAAGCTTAATATTCCATTAACAACACAACGTTATTAAAACGTTTAGCTGATTTTACAGAGTTATCTCCCTGTAGTGTTAGGTACCACCTTAAGTGAATATTAAATGTATCACAAAATACCGAAATAAATTTGATGCACTGTATGGCCATTTTGTTGACTGACAACTCATCAGTGCTCGACATCAAAATGTTGGATATCCGGTTAAAGATATAATGATGAATTAATAAGTTACATTATACCCTATAATTAGTTGTTATTACATGATAAAATATTTCAGTCTCATTGTCAAGATGTATATTGAGCATGCGTGGTTTAAAAAGAGTATGGTGTATTTTGTCTTAAATGTGTTCAATAATTGCAAATTCTAATGTTGGGAATTTGGTATTGCATTTTACAATTTTTTTAAAAATATATTTTAATCTGACCTCATGACTGAATTAAAATACATCGAAAAAATGAAATAGAATTTAAATTTATTTTTTTATTTCACTTTAGCAACAGTAGTGAAATTGTCAGATGTGAATATATAAACAGTGAATTTATTTAAAAATGAGATATGATAATCTATAGGCCAGTACTGAAACACAACAACTATAGCTCAACAATTATTACTGGGTCTAATGAGTTTTATATCCAATTTAAAGACTATGAATAAGAAAAATATAAACTATAAAGAGGAACTAAACAATATTCTAAAAAAAACAAACCCTATCGGTGGCTTTTTTGCTTCTTTTTTTTAGTAACAGATGCAAATAAGTTCCACCGAAAGTAATTATGAAGAGAACCTTTTAAACACAATTACAGCAAAGTTTAATCACAATTAACCCAATAGTTTTCAGTAATTGCAATGCTGAATTTTTCTAATTGTTGTAATGACATTCCATCAAAAGTTAAAGCGGAGAAGATAATTTTTCAATACTTTTCCATATTTCGGTAATGGCGCAATGTCCGGACCCGGAAATAATTTTTAAAAGAGTCAATCATTATATGGAAAGAAATTTGATTGTCGGTGTCCTAGTGTTCTATGTTTTATTTTGCGTTGTTTCTTGTTTCAAAAATTAATGTCAAGTAATACGAATTTTTTAAAAAGGGTTTTGAGGTACACCTGGGATTTAATGTTTAAGTGATCTTGACCTTGCACGGATGTGACCACGAGTAAACATACAAAGTGTCATACCTTGGTATTCTTCCGGGATACCTGATCTCGGTCCGAATTGTTTCTTTTGTCTCCTTTTTTTATTTGTAAAGTGTTAGATTTGTCCTACATTTCTTTCATATTATCTGCTGTACTGGATAATGATTTATTGTGTAGATGACCATATTTTGCATTAGGAGAGGGGAGGAAGGGTTGTTAATGGAAAAGAGTGTTAATTGTTATTTACATTTCCATACACGACTGTTTTCTGAATGTTGTAATACTTAAAAATAAATTAGCTACATTTTGAAAGATTATTTATTCCTGATTCTTGCAACGTCAAGTCGGAAGTTATAATGTTTTCTTTATTGTATGGACATGAATGTGTGGAACTGAAAAATAGCATTAAGTACTGTAAGTATGAAAAATCAAAACAATTCGCGTAAGGTTCAAATCTGACATATAATCCTCGAGTTCCACTTTTCGTTAAACGGTTGAAAATATACAACAATATACTGCCATATATCAGCAGGGAAAGTTTTCGGCTAAGAATCTCACTGAATTAATTCTAAGAAATAACAATGTAAAAATGTTTGAATATGATGCTTTTGCGGACCTAAGGTGCATCAGAACGAAATTCTCGATGAGAACATTGTGAATTTAACAACATTGAAGAACTCGTTTCAGAGTTTGAATATTTCTACTTGTCAAGTCATAAAGATGGAAAACAACGGATGGCGTGATATACGAGGAGACATGTTTGCGAGACTGTCTGGGGTTGATCTGAATCATTTATCTTTAAATGACAATGATATTCACATTTTAAATTCAAATATATTCATTCCACTTAGAACAATAACCGAAGTTTCTTATATGCGAAATAGAATCGCTAATGTAGTTTCCAATAGATTAGAACCAGTTAGACAACTAAACTTAGAGGATAACAACATAAATTCGATACCAAATTTTTGTGACAATAACAACAAAAGTTTAGCTCCCAAATTAGAAAAGATTTCTTTGGCATACAACGCAATAAAATACTTGTTCTATGGTTCGTTCCAATGTCTAGAAAATTTAAAACGTTTAAATTTGAATGGAAATCCAGTTAGAGTTTTGAATGACAATGCATTTTTTACTCTACAGAAAATCCAAACTCTCAGTGTTAGTAAGTAAGTAAGTAAGTATGTAATGTCTTTATTTAAAGGGGGTAACACTACTTAGATTAGATTTATACGTCCTTTGGCATTCAACATTTCATCTCTTAAATCACTGATTTTTACGAAAAACTCCTTCGTTTCGACAAACATAAAAAAACAGTACGATCAGGAAAAAATATTTAAATATTTACCTAACTTACATGTGTTATATTAAAATTTTGATTTATCAATACAAACTTTTACTATAACAACCTGTTGATATAGTAAAAGTTTGTATTGATAAATCAAAATTTTAATATAACACATGTAATAAATCTTTGTAACAATTATTTACCACGAGAAGCTGACCACATTTTTGTTATTTTTAAATCTCTTAAAACATTATGTAAGTTAAATTTACCAGCAACATATATTACTGAGATACCAACGCATCTTTCTGAATATATGCCATCATTGGCATTATTGAATTTACAAGGTAATAAAATTAATGAACTAAATAAGATGATGTTCGAACACACCAATTCATTAAAAAAGTTGTATTTGGATGGTTATAACATCTATATGATAAACACAACTTCATTTCCGGTCGCTTTACTGGACTCATAAGAAGTTCTAGAGCTATCTAACAATCCTTTCTGGTGTACTTGTGATCAAAAGTGGTTCCTCGATAATCTACGATTGTCAAATTTAACAAGAAAGATGAAAAACTGACCAATACGGTATTCTTGTTACTATCCTGACAATCTAAGGTTAAGCCGTTTCGACATATTTTCCGACCGATGCAGAATGTAGTCCATTCAGTGTAGCATCCGTTATCATAATATCCGCAGCATCATCTGTACTGGTTATATTATTGTTTATTATCGTTACATTTCGATGCCAAGTTAATATAAACATATTTTGTATCTACTGGGGGTGTATCGGCACATGAGACGTGGATACATTAGACTAAACTCAACAGGGGGCTTCGAGTTTGATGCATTTATAGTATACTGTGATCAGGTCGCCTCAACAGCTTCTGAAAAAGCTAGAGAATGATGGTCTAAATATTTGCTTTCACGAGGGGTATTTTGATGTTGGAGAACATATCACAGTAAACATATAAAAATATATGAATTTCAGTCAGAAGATAATTGTACTTATGTCCAAAAACTTTGCTCGAAGTGAATGGTGACAGTGGGAGGTAGATCTAGTTCAAGAGCGGAGGTACCGACAGGAAAAAGATGCTTTAGTGCCTAATTATGTACCGAACATATGGCAAGCTCTCTCAGAACATTACTTGATACAACACCCTATCTAACATACAAAGATGGTTTGGGAGAACAATTCTTCTGGAAAGCAGTTATGAAATGTGTAAAGGAACCTTTGAACTTTCGACCAACGGCCATCATAAACCATCAAATAGAGGTCATTTTGTACAATAGATGCATCATAATTATATTAAATAGTTTTTCAATTGAATACCGAATATTATGTGCGTATATGTTGTGAAATTATAATATTAATGTGTTTTTTTTTCAAATTATGTTTATTCAAGACAAAACGGCAGAGAAATTCAAACTGCTGAACAAGATTCGTTTGATAATTTTTGATGCACAAGATGTACACATTTCGTCGATTTACGAGGTGTCAGTTGTGCTCAAGGCCTTAACTTTTGAAAACCAAAACAACAATAAAAAATATTTTAAGAACAAATACAAAAAAGCCGAAACCATCTAAGGACAGAGCTATGCACGAGGAAGATACCCCTTAGTTTTCACAAATTTTACAATTTTGTAACAATACAAATTTTAATTATGAATTGAAGAAATTTTTAAAATACGCATCTCTGTTCTTAAAGCTTTACACTGTGAACTGATCTTCATGACCGATTATTTGCGTGCACTTCGCACAATCAGTATTTACAAAAATAGTAAGTACACATGTAGAAAAAGTGTTTCAAATTTATTTACTTGAATGACAATGTATTAACATTTGGATAATTTTTATTTTCCAAAAGTTGGAGGAACGGGAAAGTAGCAAAAATGTACTGTTCTTTAACTCTGTTGCAGTTAGTCTTCCGTCAATAATGTAACTGCAATTGAACCACAGATACTAAATGTGTCATTCTATAACATTGTATATATAAATTTGTACATATCATAATGCTATAAAATGTAACCAGATATCCTTTATTTATCATATGTTATCTTCGCACAAGGTGAAATTCATGACAGACCCCCCTTCTAAATTATTAAAATATATCATTTCCCCTTTTCAGAGCATTATAATATAAAAAGGATATACTCCACTACTTGATATTTCTAGTTAGATAGGATGAATATATACACTTTCAACTGATATGAAAATTCTTACAAAATTTGTAGTGAAAAAACCTGACCCATTTTAAACAAAATTATAAATCAATTATGATCAATTTGTTAATATAGAATTCATGAAAACTGTTTCCCAAAGAAAAAATGTATGCACAGTTTACATATATTGTAACTGTCATAACGACTGTAATTATTACATGTATTAAGTAATTAACGATGTCTGCGATTCTTTATTGAAAGTACTGTTAAATGTTGCTTTTGTTTTTAAAATTAATTAATTGGTACTTTAAATTTGATATTTTAAATACTGATTATACGAGTTTTAAACAAGTTAAAAATGCATGTGAACGCCTCAGAAAGTTTACTGGGATGTTGTAGAAATCTGAACAAGAGTTCCTTCCCTTTTTCAGTATATTTTATTACTTATATAAATCTCTCTAGCCATGTTTTAATTTCTATAACAGTTCAAAGTTTCTATTTATTAGATTTGTAAATATATTATTTGTATCAGTGTTAAATTGTTTAAGTTACAGGACTTACAATTAATTATACATCAGAGTGTCAGGATAGATAAAGAGGAGGTTTGGGTACCCATAAAACCTGTAAAACCCCACCACTGTTCAGTGTCTGTACCAAGTCAGACTATCAATTCCGAAAGCGCCATATTTCAAATCGTCAGAATTTTTTTTATGTTCTCCATCCAGTCTGCTTTTCTGCCCATTTCTGCAGTAAAATGATTATATTTTAACAAAATGCCTACCTTTTAGCTCTAATTTCCCACCCAACGAGTGTATTGGCTCATTTTAGTCCCATTTCTGATGAAATCAAAACTCCCCTGTCCGGAAGTGACAAACATTTGTATAATTTCGCCAAATTTTACATATCCATTGCGGAGATAATTTTGAACTAACTTTTTTATCGGAATATCTTTGGGGTCAAGTATATGAGGATAGAAAAACTCTGGTTCCAAATTGTGAACTTCCCCTTTTTCATCAGTAAAGAACTAGGGTCTGCAGCCAATTTGATGCTCAAATTCACAGTTGATTCGTCACTGCTGTGCAGGTGGTATATACGACGACCTTCTCAGTGGTGTGAGATTGCTGTCGCTTCGGTAATCCCTTGCCAATATTAAATTTCCAAATAGAATAAGTATTTGAGATACATTTTACGTAATCGGAAAAAATATTTATTGTTTAGGGGAAATTTATCCGTAAAATAAAACCCAACATCACTGGCATTATATGGACATGTGAATTCTTTTAACTGTATGTTTTCTTTATTATGTTTAGATTTATTTCAAAATTTAGGATGCCTATTACTTTATTTCTCCCAAATGAATTTGCAAGGACAAAATTCATATTTGGTAATAATTAGAAATTAATCATTTCTTTTATAACACACTTATGCAGGAAATTTATACGCATTATTATTGGTTATTAAAAACAAATGAAAATCACAAGGGCAGCAACTCAATAATTTCCTTATCCTTTTCCTTGTACAACTTTTATAGAACGTTAAGAAAAAGGATGGTGAATAAAATGCAAAAGTTTCATTTGAATTACCTTTTATTCTTTGTAATTTTTGGAGAGGCATTCTTAGAGAAAATTCCAACTAACGGATATTTTAAACGGCATTGCATATTAATGAAAAAAGACACACGGGCTAACTGTTCTCATACACAGTATATTCCGAGGTTGCCAAAAACCGTGGTAAATTTGACATTGAAAGATAACAACTTCACGCATATTCAACGAAGCACTTTCAGTAATATTTCTTCAAACAGAATTATGTCACTAGTGTTCTGGAACAACCATATTAGACGAATAGACAATGACTCATTCACAGATCTGAACTTTTTGAAATGTCTGGAGATTAAGCATGAATATAAATTGTATCAATCGTCACTGCAGTCTGCATTTCAAAGCATAAATAATGGTATAAATACTTTACGTTTAATAGATAATGGATGGAAGAGAATTAACAGAAATATGTTCATTCATCTATCGGAATCAGATATTGAAACCTTATTTCTAAACAAGAACAGACTTCAAAAACTTCCTTTTGCTTTATTTAGTAATTTAAGTAAATTACTAAAACTTGATCTGGAAGGAAACGAAATTGCTTATGTAAAGGCCGTAGAGTTGCAGACACTTGAAAAATTAGACTTTTCAGGAAATAATTTATTTTTGTTACCGTCATTTTGTCATAGAATCAGTAATGCAAGTGTATTCCCTCGATTAAAAAAGTTATCACTGAATAACAATGCTATCAGACATATTTATCAGGAATCATTCACATGCTTGAAAAGTTTTAAAAAATTGATATTGGACGGAAACCGTTTTGATGTATTAGCAAACAACATTTTCACCTAACTATCAAATTTAGAGACCCTTTCAATAAGTAACCTTTGTCGCCTTCAGAGAATAGGATCTAGTGCATTCAACATTTCATCACTTCAAAAGCTGATATTCTCACACAATGATTTTCATTTCGACAGGAGGACACATCAATATGATCTACATAAAATTTTCAGTTTTGTACCAAACTTGCAAAATCTTCATCTGGAAAATAATTATTTGCCAAAAGATGAAGAATCATTGAACACCATGCTAGCTCCATTACGACAGTTAAAACAAATAAACCTAGCCACTACCTCTATCGGAATAATACCAAGAGTAATACTACAACATAATCAACAACTCGAAATTTTAAATTTGGAAGGAAACAAAATAAACGGCTGGGAGCCTTCAGTGTTTGAAAATGCTTCATCACTGAAGGTCTTACATTTGGATGGAAACCAAATTCATTTGATAAATAAAACATCTTTTCCGGAAAGATTCATAAAGACAATACGAACATTGAATTTAGCAGAGAATCCTTACTGGTGCACGTGTGGTCAAAGATGGTTTCTCGAAATGTTAAGAAGCACAAATTTGACACAAAAACTGACGTCTTGGCCACATAGTTATTGCTGCTACTACCCTGACCGTTTGAGATTTACAAAAATATCAGATTACTATCCTACCGATGCAGAATGCAATCCACTGAATTTTGCCTTTCTGATAATAATTTCAATTTCTTCATCTGTCATTATACTATTCGTTTTTATCATCTTTACTTTTGGATGTCAAACGAACATAAAAAACGGGCTGTATCTTTTACGTGTATATCGTCGTTTAAGAAGTGGATATGTCAAAGTCCAATCTCAAGATGAATTTGAATTCGATGTATTTATTGTTTACAGTTCTGTTGATAGGTTATGGGTGCATGGAAAACTTCTTAAAAAGTTGGAAAATTCTGGGTTGAAAACTTGTGTTCATTATCGAGATTTTGACCCTGGCGCACCTATAACTGATAACATTGAAAAATACATGGCCAAATGTTGGAAGATTATAGTTGTCATGTCTAATGAATTTGCTAAAAGTGAATGGTGTCAGTGGGAAATATATTTTGTTCACGAAAGAAGACGGAAAATTGGAAAAGAGGCGTTAGTTCTGATAATGTATCGCCCGATAGATTCAAATCATATGACAAGTCGTCTACGAACTTTACCGAGTACGACACCACATTTAACGTTCAAAGAAGGACTTGGAGAAAATTTATTTTGGAAAGCCGTAGTAGAGGATTCAAAGCAGCCATTAAGTTTTCCTCCTGTTGCCATGTAGTTATGTACAAATATATTAGCAGTTGTTCCTTTTTCATTTTAGGTATTTAATTGTAATTATTTTGACCAGCTAACAAGATTTATAAGTTAGTAATAAAATTAACAATCGGGCCTGAAGGGATTTTAATGCATAGTCATTCTAATGATGAAATGTTAGCATAATCATCAAATTATTCAAGTAAATACTCTTTAACTGACATTAGTAGATTTGTCATTCGTTAATTATAGTTTACTTTTCATACAATTTCACGTAACTAAGAAAGAAATTTACCCTTCAAACTCCCCTTTTCGTTTTGTAAACAGAACCTTTTCATATAACCAATTGTGACAATTTTAATACAACAAGTTGTTTACATGCCGTTTGTGTTCTTTAGTCTTACATCAGTTTATCATGTCAACTGGTGAGTCATAAAAAGAGGGCATGTGCATCATCATCAAAATTGTTGTCATAGAATATTTATAACTGTAGGCATCTTTTATTCGGATAATCAATACATGTATGGATGTTACAGAAAATGTACATATATCAAGTTTATTTTTGATGCTTGGTGTTTTAAGTACTGCTTTGAGTTAACTTTGCAAAAATTAAGAAAAAATATTCTTTGCTTCGCCCGAGATCATTATTTACTCATTTATAAGAGGAAAAGGTCCTGGTCAAAAGCTTATGGTTTGGTCGCTTCCCTCTTTGCCCAACTTATGTAATTTAAACGAGCACAAAACAAAGACAGAAATAATAGAGAGTCAGGATATTGTGACTTTGTACATACACATAGCCGTGGTGGGGTTAAACCGTTTATTAGAACAATAAGAAAAATTAATAGTGAATAAGGAAGAATTATTCATCGAATCAAAATAAATTACAATTTGTCATCATTTGTCATATTTTCTAAGTAAAGTAAAGAAATACCAAAGGTATATCCGAAGGAGGGGGAAATCGAAACAACCGAAAAACTGCGGAGAACAACGAAGACAAGACCAAAACAATACATGCACTACAATTAAAAACTAAAAAAAAATCTGAACAATATGGACTCAGGTACTCCGGAAGAGTAAGCAGTCTCTGCTTCCTGCAGGACACCTGCCATGCTGCCCATGTCAAATCCGGTATGAGGAAGGGATAACCTCAATTGAACAGGTCCATTTTCATTTGGGAATCGGATTATTTCATACCTGACAACCAAGTCATGATGACGTCCATAAAACTTAGCAACATACCCCTGTCTGAGCAAATTTTCTGTCAGAAAGTCAATGTATATGTCACAAGCTCTGGAATAACGTATGAGTTATGAAATATATACTCCATATGCCGGCGCTTATGGAATATTGCCGCTCAAAAATGGGAAATTGACGATATGAAAGTCAAAGTCATCCCGTTTGTCGTAAAGTTTTGTATTCAACCTTCCTCTGGTGTCGAGGTGAAGGTCAAGATAAGGTGCAGACTTGGCAGTGTCTGTGGTATCCTTAATTTCGAGCTCATTGGGGTCGATGAGATGTAAGAAATTCACAAAACGTGAACTGTTGAGTGATTAGACATCATCTATTTAGCGGAAGCTGAAATTAAAGGTACGGGCTAACTTCTTCCTTTTTTCCTTAAGAAGCCCGTCAAGGAAATCTGCCTCATATGAGTAAAGGAAAAATCGGCAAGGAGTGGTGCGCAATTCGTACCTATAGGAATGCCAATTGTCTGTTGGAAAACACACATTATCTTAGATATTGGTACACTGTAACGGTCAATCAATTCGTGATGACGGTCGTAAAAGTTCCCAAGTGATTGTTTCGGACGGACAAACCACTTGTTTCGGACGGACGGACGGACGGACAAAGTGACAGCTATATGCTGCCGGGGGCGTAATAAAGGGGACAACAGGAAAGGTCAACAATGGCATACCAACCAATTAACGCCATCAAATCGACAGATATTCAGACAAAAACAACAAGAAAGAGCACAAACAGAAACAACAGAATGTAAGGATAGTCTGATTTGGTACAGACACATAGGATGGGTGGGGTTATATCCGGTTTTCCATATATCCTGACCCAATACACACACTATAAAGCCAATAGAGCATAAATACCAACATAATTCAGATAGCAGGGTCAAAATGTCTTCGTGTTTTAAAACTATAAAAGTAGCTAAGGATATAATAGCTGCTGGTCGGATACTGTCGCTGCATTTTAAGCCATGGAAGTTCTTATTGTCAGTGTTTTATTTATTTATTTATTTATTTTTTTTTTTTTTGGGGGGGGGGGGTTTCTTATTCTCCTTCTCCTGGGTTTACACAATTTTAATTCTTTTGGTTGTTTCTTTGTATTACTTATTTTTCTATTCCAACGATTTACTAAAATTAGATACTGTCAAAGAAAATCATACGAATGTAAAGGTATCTTATAAATATGCAATGCATAGATTGTCGGAAAATATAAAATTTATATGGGCGAGCTTTAGAAACATAAGAAAAGGCGAGCTTTGGCGAGCCTTTTCCCATGTTTCGCAGCGAGCCCAAATAAATTTCATATTTTGCAACAATGACTTTGTATTGTCTTTATCCTACATTCCCCTTTAGATGCGTAAAATGCTTTAAAATTAGGTTTGAAGTTGAAATTCATCTGCCGTAACGCTCCTCGCGCTCTTCATGTAGACAAGTACCAGTAGACTTTATTAGGTCATTGACATAATACGACTAAAGTTTATTCTACTCCTGTAATTAGAACGGATATGGCTTTATTGCAGGATAAATGACTTTTAGATTCCAAAGAATAGCAAACCCTAGTGCATATGGAAAACAAATAAAGATTGAATGTGTATTTATTTTAAACAACAGAAGCAGAGAAGATTCAATAACTGTATAAGTCTGGATTTTTGCCTTTCACACCATTCACCTAAAATGAAATTAAATTGAAATATCAATTTAAAAATTAAATAATTTAATCATTATAAATTAATGACCTGCATTTCAGTAGTAAATAACCGCATTACAAAATATATTTGAATCAATCTGTTGCAGTGCTTTTCATTCATATAAGAAGCACTTTAAATATGTAGGTATTATAAAGGGTAAAAGGAAGTAATTAAAGATGACTGGCGCCACCTAGTTTTTACATCCAAGATAATAGGTAGAAGTAAATTTATTTTCTGCTGCCCTGTTAATTAGAAAAGAAAATTGAAATAGTGAGAAATGAGTGTTGGCTATTGGTGTAGAAATAGCGAGAAATTTGGAGGAAACTCTCTGTGATGAGCAAAATTTTCTGTGCATAATTAAGCAAGGGGTGTTCTTCATTCATACTAATTCGAAAATTCCGGAACCATAGAGTACCCTTAAAAAATGCCATTTTTCTATCAAAAAAGCTGCGGCACCATATGTGTTTTGCAGTCTTATTCACACCCAAAGGTGTTGAAAATTCAGAATTTGACAGTTTTTTCAACGGAACTTTTATAGTGAAAACGCAGAACCCAAAAAGGCTACCATTGTCGCCTATGTAAATAATTACTTCATTTTAACCATAATGTAAATGGTGTAATCTGATAAAGTGACGAAGCATAGTGATAATTCGAAATGTCAGGGGAAGTAGTTAAATTAATTAACACGTTAAAGAATGGGCAGACGGTTCCGGAAATTTTCTGTTATTCAATGCAACTAAAACTGTCCTTTCAATACAGAATCATTAACTCCGCCAATATGGATTTTTCGCTATATTGGTTGACTTGTACCCGGCCAATATAGGGCGAGTCGATTTTCCCTAGACTTTAGTTTGAATACATACGTCAACTCCTAAATATTTACATGTCGTAATTAAAGGAAAAAATTCTTTTTGAAGGTAGCTGCTTGAAAATTGATAATCATAAGTTATTCATTATTAGCTCTCACTGAAAATATGTTTCTTTACATATTCCGATTTAAAATCGCTTATGTACTTACGATTTTTTAAAGAGTTGATTCATTAAAATGAATCATTAAGAATATGCATTGTGAAAAGAAGTTAATTAAAACAAATAAACAAAGACATCATTAAATGGTTATTTCTGTATTTGCATTTTATTTTTCATCGGCTAGCTGTATTGGCAAACGGTTGCGCCTCAGTCAATATAGCAAGCCTCGGGTCAATAACAAGGCCAATACAGAAACAACCATGTAATAATATCATGATATTGCCCTTGAACTAACCTTTTCAGAACTGACAAATGCATCGGTTATTTGGTGGATGTCCCATGTTTACACAGTAACCCCCAGAACTGCGACATCCTCCATCCATACATCCACCCCAGCCAATACTATAACACCCGCCTGACTCCACAGAATGTTCAACATTCATTAACAGCAGTACTACTACCAATACCAATACAAAGGCCTTCATATCGATTCAGAGTTTTATCTGAAATAAGATCTCTTAAAGTAATTTTTCTCAAATATTAAAACGTAATACATAATACAGATATTTATATATTTGGCAATATAAACCGGAAAAAATTCATCCAGGAAAAGGAAAAGTTGATTTATTTGATGGTCAAAGTTTTATAAGGTAGTTAGGTTTTATGTAAGATTTTCATGAAATAAACTTTTTAAATATCAAACTCTCATGCTATATACTCAAGATTTATTTTCTTACTATATGCATATTTAGGAAACTACCATCTTTTCAACATCTCATTACTGATAAGCGTAATTGACGAAGAAATCTTTGACTGAAATAGAATTAAGGATAATGTACATTTAGAACTATCCCATGTTACACTAGAGCGATACAAGAAGCAAGTAAACATTGATAGAACATGTATTGCTGTTTTTCATATACATGTAGCTTTAAGGCCTTCATATATGATCTAACAATTCAAACCTTACAAGATCAAGGCGGGTTAGACACATAAACGGTACTTAATACTTCCCATGTTTTCAATCATCCACTATATTCATATTTTGATTTTATTTTATCTTATTATTGTCTTTGTATTTCAATAAATGAAAAATACTTTCTGATAAATGGCTCAATAATCTTGGGTATTTTAGCTATATACAAATACAAACTTTGTTCACCTAAATCCTGCAGTAAAACTACTGTCTTGACACCAACTGCTCAACCGACGGCTGTTTTATTTCCATTCAAACCATACGGGAAATTTGCACAGGAATTAATGGGCAGAGTGAACCAACGTTGGCAGGAATGATGTATGGAAGAATCTCTATTAAATTTCCACCTTAGGTTCCAGATGGATGAACACCATGGCTGAAAGAGGGAATCTTTGATTATGATTGGCCAATTTTCAAAAATCTTATCTGAAACTACATCATTCAATTTTTTGAAACTCTGTGGGATTGATGACAACAATATCCTCTACAAAGAAATTTTGGTTGAGATTCATCTGTTGAACCGACGGCTAAGGCTGTCGAAGGTTTCTATTGAGACCATATGGGATAGTAAAATAGAGAATGGAAACATGGAATTTGTCAAAGAGATAATAACCCGACCAAAGAGCAGAAAACAGCTCAAGGCTACCAATGGGTCTTCAACGCAGACCCTTTCAAAAAACACACAGATTAGCAAAGGCTAGAGGTTCCTGACTTTTGACAGGCGCACAAATTCTCGGGGTTAAACATTTTTTGTGACATCTCAACCCCCCCCCCCCCCCCTCTCCATACCTATAGCCAATGTGAAATAAACAAACACACAGCGATACACACAGTAAAACTCGGTTCAAAAGATGTCAGAGTCCGATGCTAAAAAGGTAATAGAAGAAACTAAGAAAAATGACGATGATCAATATATATTAACAAAGGACTAATAGCAGTTACTGACATGCCAGCTCCATACCTCAATTAAATTGTTCGAAAGATTGTGTCTATATCATATGGAAAATCAGCCACAATCCCTCCCGTTAGGGGTTTAGTATCATGCCATCACAAATTATACGAAAAGAACACAACCCGTATCACGCCAACAACTGGGTTTAGAATAAATGTGTTTATTTCCGATGGAAAGACCCTATGAGTGAATCAATATTAAATATTTAATGACTTAACAACAGTACCGTAATTATAACCATTGTGGATAAGTCTGTTTAAAGGTTTGGTTAGCTTTTCAGGTGAATGACGACATCTTTGTACTTTGTGTAGAATATTACCATAAAAGATGTGAAATACCTGAACATATAAGATGTTTGCACGTTGATTTACGAATGAGGTCCTTGTACCGATGATAACATTAATTAAAAGTTTTGACAAGTTTGTGATATCGAAATCCCTGGTGTAATAATTTTTTAGTAATACAAAGATTTCTTTCGTTAAAATCAAATACGTTGTTACATACACGAGCGAATCGAACAAGTTGAGATATATAAACACCATACGATGGTCCCAAAGGAACGTCGCCATCTAAAAACGGATAATTAACAATAGGAAATGAAAAATAATCTGTTTTTTCGTAAATTTTAGAATTAAGCTTCACGTTAGAGATATCGATATGAAGATCCAGGAAAGGGCAGTGTTCATACTGAAGTCGACAATATACTAAACTAATTGGACTATTCGTCATTTTTTCAGGTACTAACGAGCAGACTATTACCAAAGTTGGCAGGAATTTCATATGGAAGGACATATTCAAATGATCCACCCTTTTAAGGTCAAAAGTCAAATATCAAGGTTACTTTGGCACTTTGCATTTCTTTAAATGCTTTCCAAATGGCCTAATAGAAGTCGGGTGAGCGATACAGGCTTAGGCGAGCCTTTAAATTTTTTTTTAAAAACGAACATTAAACATTTATTTTGGTACTATTTTCTCCTTCACATGAAGGATTTCAATAAAGTGTTTAGTATTGTTTTGTTTGATTTGGGAGTATATTCACAGAAAGTCATCGTGGACAAGACCTGTTAAAACCACACCAAATTTCTTATAATTTGAGTATTTGTTTTTGTCTTCCGGGGTTTGTCTGTCCAATGGATTACGTTTTTTTATTTGCTCCTTAGGTACATTTGTTCCCTTTAAATTAATTTAAATTATCTCGAGATTGGCGTACAGTTGGTAGTAATTAAATGGGTAAATTTCACAAAAATTACCCTTAGCTGTGTTTGGATACCTGTTTGTTTTAATTGTTTTGATTTTTGATGGTTGTGCTTATTAATTCATGATTACATCTTTAACCGGTTTTCCAACATTGTGATCTCGAGCACTGCTGATGAGTTGTCAGCCAACGAAATGGCCATACAGTGCATCAAATACATTCGGTATTTTGGGATACGTTTTATTGTAACTGATGAGGAGTAAATGTCAAAAAGAAAACCTCCCATCTCCCAATGAAAAACTTAGTGGTAAACACACGATCTTCAAATATTGTAAGCTTATATTTTATTTTATACCGCCGAATTTCGCCTGTTTCTCCCAAATGAAAAGTTCCCAATTCTGTATTTTCCAAAAACAAAAATTTTACAATAATTTCCCAAAACGAAAATTTCACAATTCTTTAAAAACATTTCCCAAAAAGCCAAACATTTAACAAGTATCTGATGTAAAATTTACTGAATTACTTTATTAAAGTTGTCAAATAATCGTTCTGATGGTTGTTTGCCTTCATTTCAGCAACTGTTTATTGTAAATTAAGTTCTGTAATTTTCACGACAAGCTTTCTGGGTGCTGTTACTATTTCTGTGGAATCAAATGGGAAGGGAAGGAAATGACAAAATAGTAAGCTGGAAAATGGCAGCGTTCAAAGTCATGCATTTTTGATTTGTTACAGAGTTTTTGCTGACCATAAACAATATGCGAAGCTTTTAATAATAATTAAGACAATAAAAAAAATGTGTGTTTCCGTTACATAATGACAAAAATATGTAGGTCTGCAAACAATCTAAAAAAATTGTAAATCAATTCTTCCGGTTCACATCCGGTTTGATACAGTTAATCGCCATTTTCACACCGACAATAAACTAATTAACAACACTTAAAGTGCGGTTCTCATCAATACTAGCATGAGTTATGACAAAACAGTTACACAAACTGAAGTGTAATAAAACATGTTTCCTCATATTTGAGATAAAAACTTACGGTCGGTCATATCTGTAAAAGACATTTTCATAGTTTGGAGCATGTCTGGAAATGTTCAGGTTTTATTGAATTTAAACCAGTTAGTATATTTGATGACGATAGTTAAACTTAATCCAAAAGTACAATAGACCTAACTATCAAAATCATGCAGGGGTGGTAGTTAAACAAAGTGATGATGAGTCCTGGGACTCTCAAAGTCCCCTCGGAATATGGTAGTGAGAACCCTTCACATTACTGAAATGTTAACGACAAAGCATTCTCCGACGCCATTTCTGTTTTGTTATACTACACTATTAAATAAAGGTTTTGATCGGAGACCACTTCTGGAATCAGAATTATCTAGAAGCATATTTTGCTATTTAAGTAAAGCGATTAAAAGATTTTTTTTTATGGAAAACTTCAGTTCAAGTTGTAATTAATCAACTTGTAGTTTTATCAGTTTTGTTTTCAATAAAACAAATGTATTACAAAATACGGAAATAAATTTGATGCACTATATGGCAATTTCGTTGACTGACAACTCATCAGCAGTGCTCGAGATCAAAATGTCGGAAAATAGGTTAAAGATTAAATGATGAATTATTAAGCCCAACCATCAAAACTAAAACAATTAACACAAACATAAATCCAAACTCAGCTAAGGGTTACCTCTGCATTAATGAAACTGTATCAAGGAGCCTGAAGTAGCCAACTTTTGGAATTTCACATTTATTAAATCATCGCAAAGATGTGTCCTGCCTTCTGGGCCAAGTCCCGCTTTGTAATAATTTACGCTAATTAAAAGCACAAAGATGAGTAAGTAACTGCAAAGTCTCGTCTTCTTCTTTCCTCAGGGTTATGCCTAATGGATGCGTACAAATGTGGTTGCTTGAAATTTAAGGGTTAATTCAACAATAGGGTCACTGACACACAATGATTGAATAATACAAACGTCGACTGTCCACGCATATATAAAAAAAACTAAGGATTATAAAAGCTACACCTACAGACTACGGTACCTGATGCCAGTGAAGTAAACGTGTACAGTAGCTGATTACTTGTGCGATTTGTCATATATAACACTAGCTGACCAATCGCGTATCTGGGCTAACGCTTTTTGTGAAATTGGTAATCTGTTCCCGAACGAATGTGACAATGAATAAACTCAATTCCTTGATGTAGTGATGAAAAAAAATCTGGCTAAAATAAAATCCAGAATTAAACATTCTGACCTTAGCATATTTGCTGGCCCTAGTACACTTACCCTTTTACAATCAAATGGGCATGTCCTTTTACATTTACAAGCACCTGCACTGATACGGTACACAAAATACGTTGGAATGATGGAAATTCGGTTATGGCCTGTCAACAACAGTCCGTATAATGGATTTTTCAAAATTAAGTACCTTAATTTGAATTGTAGATTCACTTCAGTAAGATTCAAATACTTAGCTGATAAGGCACTCGCTGATATGGCACACTCAGCTGACTATATTGACACCTGCAGGTTTGCGTTTTGAATACTTCCCTTATCCATATAACATTAATTAACTACACTAAAGAAATTTGTTGACTGGAGACCGCTTCCGGAATCAGAATCTGGAAGCTTGTCATCCTCCTGACATTTTTCTATTTACATAAAGCGATTAGTAGATAAGGATGAATATTCTTTTTAGCTCACCTGGCCTAAAAGGCCATGTGAGCTATTCTCACCACTTTGCGTCCGTCGTCGTCTGTCGTTGTCTGTCGTCGTCTGGTGTCGTCTGTCGTCATCGTTAACAATTTTTCAAACATCTCCTCCTCTGAAACTACTGAATGGATTTAGATAAAACTTAGGATGATTGTTCCTTAGGGTATCCTGCACAAAGTTTATGCTTCGATTTTTGATCCGTCGAAAAACATGGCCGCTGTTACTAAAAATAGAACATAGGGGTCAAACAACATTTTTTCGCAAATATCTCAAAAATCATTAGGTAACGGCAAATTCTGGCAGGTTGAAAGTGTTCAGCATGATGAGAGCTACCTGTGTGCTGATTTTCGTGAAAATCTGTCAACTAATGTTAGAGTTATTGCCCTTTTTTGACATTTTTGGCTTTTTTTTATATTATTATTTCAAAAATCTTCTTCTCTGAAACTACTATTCAAAATCAAATGAGACTTGGTAAGTGTGTTCCTTAGGGTATCCTGCACAAATTCTATGCTTCGATTT
The DNA here is from genome assembly GCA_028015205.1 of Mytilisepta virgata. NCBI lineage: Eukaryota > Metazoa > Mollusca > Bivalvia > Mytilida > Mytilidae > Mytilisepta > Mytilisepta virgata. The sequence continues at coordinate 15,349,950 of CM051520.1, read as the reverse complement.
TTGATCCGTCGAAAAACATGGCCACTGTTACTAAAAATAGAACATAGGGGTCAAACAACAGTTTTTCGCAAATATCTCAAAAATCATTAGGTTACGGCAAATTCTGGCAGGTTGAAAGTGTTCAGCATGATGAAAGCTACCTGTGTGCTGATTTTCGTGAAAGTCTGTCAACTGATGTTAGACTTATTGCCCTTTTTTGACATTTTTGGCTTTTTTTTATGTTATTATTTCAAAAATCTTCTTCTCTGAAACTACTATTCAAAATCAAATGAAACTTGGTAAGATTGTTCCTTAGGGTATCCTGCAAAAATTAATGCTTGGATTTTTTATTGTTCGAAAAACATGTCCGCCCTTACTAAAAATAGAACATAGGGGTCAAAATGCTGTTTTTGCTATTTTTTCCTGAATTATAGAAAGAAAATGAAGATGAAAGCTACTTTCAAGGTAAACATGGTATCCCGAGTTGAATGGTGATAATAAAAGTTTGTTTTGGACGGCCATTTTTAAAATGGCTGCCATTTTCCCGCCATTTTTTACACTTGCTCGGATTTCAACAATATTTGGTTTTTAAAGTAAACATGGTATCCTTAGTGAATGGTGATGATGAGATTTAGTTTGTAGTGCATTGTTTGCCAGGTGAGCGATTCAGGCTCTTGAGAGCCTCTTGTTCATGAATATCGTCAGTTCAAGATGCAATTAATTAATTTTTACTTGCATCAGTTTTTTCTCAATAAAACAATTAATGAAACTATATGAAGGAGCTAAAGTAGCCAACCTTTTGAATTTTGCGTTTTATTGAATCATCGCAAAGATGTGACCAGCCTTCTGGGCCAATTTGATGTTTTGAAATAATTTACGCTAATTAAAAGCGCAAAGATGATTAAGTAACTGTCAAGTCAAGTTCTTTTCTTTCCACGAGGTAATACTAATAGCTGCTTAAAAATTAGGTTGCTAAATGTTTTAGAAAAATAATTAATACAATAGGAGATGGATTCACACACTATGATTGAATGAAACGCTCAAACAGACATATTGTCGACTGACCACACATATAATAAATCAACGAAGGATTACTTATAAAAGCCTGATGTCATTTGCTATAGCAAGCTGAACATAGTACGGATCATAAGGAATGATTAACAATCAATTAAAAACAGTAGTCATTGTGACTAAATGCTTATGATTCTATCTTTGTAACATTTAACAATGCATTTTACTCTTTTTTATCATTTTTAATGCTTCCATTCCTAAATTATGGCACCTGATGTTGCGGAAATTAGCCAAACTAATTTATTTACTTCCTAAAACAAATAGACAAAAGTATGGCCCCGCTGTCGCCATCAATACCACCTCCTCCCTACTTTTACTTAACTGCGACATGTACACTCATATATTTAATGTGACCGCCTCGATGGTCTCTTGGTAGCGTGCTCCCCTCGAGTGCGGAAGGTCGCGTGTTCGATCCCCGATCGGGTCAAACCAAAGACATCAAGGGAGTAAGAGTAAAGGGCTGGTCGGCTTGGAATCAATATAATGTGTCCAGGCGGGGTGATATATCTTCATGCGGACTGTTACCTCGCGAGCTTGCACCTTAAAAATCCGATTCAGTGTGTCGGTCTATTACAAAGCAGGGTTCATATTCATATCATATCAACATGTTCTCGTCTTGATATGAACTTTATGGTTGCCATTTGATGTTAAGCAATAATTCTTCCATCCATACATTTGCTGTTTCTGTAAAGCCACACTTGATGCTGTCCTGAGTTCCCCAACGTATGCAGCACTATTTTGTTTGAATTAGTATGCGCTATTTTATATGTGTACGATCAATCATCTTGCAAAATAAAACATTTAACAATTGAAAACTGTAGGTGGATATAAATCATTGTACCTCATTGTTAATTTCAACCACAATATAAATTTTTTCGCCTTAATTGAAAACTGCAAGACTATAGGAATATTTTGGACAAACCCCATAATATACCCTCTAAGCGGACGGATTGATGAACAAGGGTAAAACGATTTTATGTCATTCCCTTGGTCCCCTACTCTGGTCGCGTGGGCATAAAAATTTGACATTGTAACGCAATTTGATTGCTTTTCTGATAATAAAGATTTGTTGGAAGCGATTTTATTTCTCTCCGTAAAGTGGTGTGTTTCGCGCAAAAGGCTCATAAAACTTTAAAAACAAAACGCAAAACAATAAAACATTGACATACAAATGTATTATAACTACACAAGCATATTTAATTTCAAGTTGAGCTTCTTCCAGCCTCGGTTCTAAAGTTCGCTTTAAAAAGTAGCCAATTATATTAATATGCTAATAGTCGTATGAGTCAATATTTTGTTTTATTAATTTTTCTTCCTGATCAAGAAGTTTTCAGAGCCAGAACGTAATTAGTATCAACATCTTAGCAAAGTGTGTTCAATATGAAGAAGTCAGAACCTGTCACGTGCGTGCAATTTTGTATAATGATGAAAAGAGAACTTTTCAATAATATCATGTAGAAAACTAATGACGTTTTAATATATTTTCAAAGTATTCTTTTTTTTAAATTTGTATATAAAATGTTTTAGTAAATTATTACATTTGCAGATGTTTTCTATTTTTAGTGATTATGGTTGTTTTGGTCCAAGTCCTGGATCGCCGAACATACTTTTGGAATGTGATACCATTCAGAGGTGAATTTTTAAAATTATTTTTTCTGATTTTTCAATTTTAATAACGGCAGTCATTGGTTCAAGGTCAAGACCCTGGAAACAATTTGAAATGAGACCATCTAAAGACCATTCCTACAAATTTTGATCTCAGAGGTCTTAGAGGAGAATACTGTAAAATGGTTTTTGAAGATTTTTTAAAATTTTCAGTGAGGGTGGTCATATCGGTTCGAGGTGTGTAAATCCGGACATAGTCTTGAAAGGGAATCTACTAAGGATCATTCCATTAAAGTTGATCAAAATTGGCATTTTATAGTAGTTACGAGGGAAAGTTTTATAAATGTTACTTTTTGCTTATGTTGTGCATTATCACTCCCTGCAGAAAATGTTGGTCTCTATTTGGTCCAGCGGTTTTAGGGAAGACGATTTTTAATTATTTTTGACTGATTTTATGTTATTACCCCGAATGTAATATGTGAAATGAGGACATCTAAAGGTAAGTTTGTTCACTTGCCCCGGTAGTTTCAGAGAAGATTTTTAAAGGAAATTTTCCGAATACCGGCAACGGATGCAAACTGATAAAAACAGCTCACCTGTCCCCTTGGGAAAGAAGACCTAAAAACTAGAAAAATTAAATTGTTTCAAATAATCATTCTGGTGTCTGTTTACTATGGTCTTCACTTTGTCCTTTTTAAAATCCTATCTTTGATAAAAGCTGAAAACAGTGCTACTATTCCAATACGACAAGGCTATAAGTACAGCCTTAGTTGTATAACTATGATATTTGTGCGATAAGTTGTATCCACAAACAATCCATGGCCATCCATACTGACTGCATTATATTGACTATATCGACAGATGTCAATATGACTTGCTGCTTCTATGAGTGGAGATATCGGAATACGCTAAAAATGAGCTGTAATTATTTTTATTTATTTATTTTTTATTTTTAATGAATTAAATTTTCTGATTAATGAGTTTTAATTTTCTCTTGACAGTGACTACAGTGTGATTAAATTGTTTTTTTTTTATATATAATAAAGCCTGTATTATGTCCGAGACCGACGTATTGGGTCGAGGTCATCGTTATGGGCCCAATACCAATACGACTTACGACATAATACAGGCTTTATATGAAAATAATCAATATATGACACCTTTATTAGCCAATGATTTAAAATACAGTAATTTTTTTTTAGTTTTTGTTGTGTTCAGAACACTTTAGCCAGGTCAAGAATTTTCTATTATAGTCTATTTAAAACAGACCATTGCCGTCCAGGTTATTATATTTTTTTTTTGCAACGGGGACAAAACGTAGATATATTTTTGTATGAACAACAGTAACCGGAAGTATATGCAGTGCCATGCGCAATACCGTGTATAAATATCAGATTTCAAGAACTTCCTGCTACATTAAATGGTAGATTTCTACTGTAATTTAAGTCATTGGTTAATAAATTTATATATACAAAATTTATAGAAAATAGAGCAAATTAATATAGGCCAAAACCAAATACATGTATTGCAACGTTTGACATGGTAGACATCAGAAATTAATCTGTTAATATAGAAATAGGTATTGTTTTTCAAGTTAGGAACCCCCCCCCCCCTCTTTGGTCAATTCTAACTTGGTACATTCCAATTTCATATAATTTTTTTTTCTGCCAATAATACAAGAGATCCCTATAGTACATTCAGCTGTTGTACTAGTATCGTTAGAGACATATGCTTGAATTATAGGCATTATAACTATATTCACAATACTGGTACAAAGCTGTAAATTTTGTGATGTATAATGTCCGATGTGCATTTTGCTTCTAACATGCATATAGTACGAATAGTTTGCATGTCACTTAAAATTCTCGTATTTGTAGTGTTCGAAACGTGCGCTCGTGTGATTTGATGAACGCAACACTTATGTAGAATGTAATGATATACATGATATAGTCTATTTAACGTAATGCATGTGATAAGTACAGTGAATTTTGAAAGTACAGTCTCAGTCTGGTTAAAGTTTGATAAAACGCTGGCGACAGTAGCTAGCTAGTGTTCAAACTGAAAACCCATTTTCATTGTTCGCCAGCTTTTTGAAATTCAAAATATTTCAAAGCTTTGATAATCGGGCATAGATAATATATTTTATTAGATTACTACATGAACATGAATTAATACGAATATTCTTGACGTATAGACAAATAAGCTAAATATTAATGAATTATTATACATATCTGTTGGATTAAGATAATGCATATTTATTTCATATCCCACAATCAATGCATTTTATTTCAAGTGAAAATTGTAATGGACATTCCATAGATGCTTCATACCAAGTATCTGTGAATTTGGCTGTATGGTTTCAGAGAATTCATCATGGCAGCCATATTAGCTGTCCGACCGAGAGGAAATATTCAGACTTTATAAAGTTTCTCCCACAGATGCTTCATACCAAGTTTCAGATCATTTGGCTTTGTGGTTTCAGAATTTTTTATTTTTTGTTGTTGAAATAATTCATCATGGCGGCCATCTAAGTTCTTTGACCAAAACAAAATATGCAAACTTTATAAAGGTCCTTCCATAGATGCTTCATACCAAGTTTCCGTTCATTTGGCGTTGGGGTTTCAGAGGAGAAGATTTTTAAAATTTGTCAAATCAGAAATAAGAATTCACGATGGCGGCCATATTAGTTGTCCGGGAACGAAATATGCAAACTGTATAAAGGTCCTTCCACAGATGCTTCATACCGTGTTACAGTTCAGTTGGCTTTACGGTTTCAGAGGAGAAGATTTTTGAAATTTTGACCAATCAGAAATAAGAATTCATCATGCCGGCCATATTAGTTGTCCGACTGGAACGAAATATGCAAACCTTATAAAGGTCCTTCCATAGATGCTTCATACCAAGTTTCATTTCATTTGGCTTTATGGTTTTAGAGGGTCAAAATGTAAAAGTTTACAGACGGACGGACGGACGCCAGGTGATGACAAAAGATCACATGGCCATTTGCCCCAGGTGAGCTAAAAAAAAGATCTGTTTCGCAGTTTCTAACAAAAAATATATAAATATAGATAAAATAGAAAACATATTTTTATTTCTTTTATTTCATTTTTTTAAAAAATTGTTTTTTTAAAATTATTGTAAGAAAGTACAGAATACCTGTTTTAAAAAATATTTCATGCTTACAGATTTATCATTGTGAATTGAGAAAGAGTCACAAATGCACAAAAATGTATAATACTAGTTGTGAGTCACATGCCAAACATTTACATTTCCGTCGAAAATTGTGCATGCTGCCAGTCTTGTTGAATGAATATTTATTATTATTTACGCACAATATGTGAGACTTTCGTGACATGGATTTTATCTTCGTATCAAAGAAGGCCATGAATACCTTAATTACTTTCTCCTCTCTATGATATTTTATGCATGATTCAAGCTCACTTTCCCACACTCTATATATATATTTATGTACTATTAGCGGAAGGATTTCATATTATTATAATAACAAAAGAAAACTACCGGTTTTGTGATACGGACAGTATAAATTGACAGGTGAACTATTTTAAGTATCGAGAAGGGCGGTGACCACATTTGAGAGGACGTCTCGTTTGGTACTTCAGAAGTTAAATTTGCAAGCATATATGCTATTATTGTACTTTTTGTTGTGTGTTTATATGAAATAATTTTTGTATTTATGATTCTATTGTTTTTTGTAGATTGGTATTAATTTTGTCAGTGTTCGTTATGAGTGTAGTGGACATTATTATGAACTGGTGAGATGTTGAGAAGTGAGATTATTATTGAATATTGTTTGTATTTGAATAATAAATGAAGTTTTGATTTTGGTCACCGCACCTGTCAGAATCTAATATAATGATTTTGTTGATTCTTTCTGGCCTAAACAATAATGCTCCACTAATTGTGTTGGTGTAAGTTCTAATGTGAATTACTGGAGCTTGGGTACATAAATATTTTATGTTCGGTTGAACTTGGTGAATTAGAAAATAATGAATTTTCTTTAGTATTTGTTATAACAAAAAAATGCATGATACAAGCTCACTTTCCCACACTCTATATATATATTTATGTACTATTAGCGGAAGGATTTCATATTATTATAATAACAAAAGAAAACTACCGGTTTTGTGATACGGACAGTATAAATTGACAGGTGAACTATTTTAAGTATCGAGAAGGGCGGTGACCACATTTGAGAGGACGTCTCGTTTGGTACTTCAGAAGTTAAATCGTCGTTAGTAATGTCCGACAATAGTGACGAGGAACGGAGGATTTGAGTCGCCTTACTAAAGAGAGCCAAGGTACGTCTGTTCAAGAAACGCGTTCAGATTTGGAGAGAGTTTCAAATGCAGATTTATTTTCCCTCCTAACGTCTTATATGATCAGTCAATTTTCCGGAATAGAGGATAATTTCAGCGAAACTACTAAAAGCTTGTCAAAGAAAGTGATGAAGGTTGAGAATTTCAAGGGACACCAAATTCAATACGAATTTAATACTGATCTACAGGACAATATTGAGAAGGTTGTATCCTGCATTCGCAGTAGACGTTATCACAAGGCAGAATCCGCTTTGCATGAGTCTTTGGATTCGATCAAGAAGAGGAACAAGCACATTCGAATCGCAGATAAGTCCGAAGGAGGTTGTAAAACGGTACAGGAGTATCTCTCTGACGACGTAGCCAGCGACTCCGAGGACGAGAAGAAGATAAGAGTCGCAGACAGCCGCGCTGTGAAAAAGATTAAGGCGTCAAAAGCAGAGAAGAAGTCTACAAATGCACATAAAAGACCCCCAGAAGCCGCCGGTTCAGCTACACAGATTTCGCATAATGGTGGAAATACTGCTTATTCTAGTTACTAGTACGCTATGCAGCCCTTTCGCGGGAGCGGGCGACCCGGCCTCGCCCAGGGAAAAAGGGCCAAGCCAGGAGACCAGTGCTATAACTGTGGATTATTCGGACACTGGGCCAGGGATTGTAAAAAAGATGGCAAAGCTTCAGGATACAACGTCAACAGGGGATCTTCAGCTTAAAGGAAACCACTCGGACACTTTTCAGGTACAAGATGTAGAAATTTTAGACTCTTATTTTGAATACGAGGCAGGTTTATGTGACATTAATGTAAAAGGCAGATTAAAAAAGTCAATCTCTTTTTGGAAAAGTATTGGTACATCTGATTTCATTCTTGATGTTATTGAAAATGGTTTTAAGATACCTCTTTTTAGTCAACCTGATAACGTATTTTTACGCAACAATAAATCAGCTTTAGAACACAGTAATTTTGTAGATTGTGCAATTTCAGATTTGGTTAAATTCGGGCTTGTAAAGGAAGTATCTTACAAACCACATGTAGTTAACCCATTACCCGTTTCAGTCAATTCTAGAGGTAAAGAAAGACTAATTTTAGATCTTAGACACGTAAACAAACACGTTGTTTTAATCAAAATCAAATTTGAAGATTGGCGCACAGTGTCACAATATATTAGTTCCGATTGTTATGGATTTATTTTTTACCTAAAAGCTGGTTACCATCACCTGGATATTTTTCACACCTTTCAACAGTATTTAGGTTTTTCATGGGTTAAAGATAATGTAGTTAAATTTTACATGTTTACTGTATTGCCTTTTGGATTAAGTGTTAGCGGATATATTTTTACTAAGGTAGTACGCCAACTTGTAAAACATTGGCGTTTAAACAATATTAAAATCGTGGTCTACCTAGATGATGGTTTAGGAGTGGCAGAAAATTTTGAATTATGTTCAAAACATGCTGAGAAAGTAAAATCAGATCTTGTAGCTTCATGTTTTGTGCCAAACAAAGACAAGTGTGTCTGGAATCCAGTACAAGTCTTGGTGTGGTTAGGTTTTGTGTGGAATTTGGTACAATGTAGACTTTTATTCCAGAATCAAAGCTGTGTGACATCCAGTCACTTTTAGATAGTGTAATTAACTCAGGTTCTAGGGTCAAAATTAGACAATTAGCAAAAGTTTGTGGCAAACTGATTTCTTTAACACCTGCTGTAGGTAACGTAACTCAAATTATGACAAGGTGCATTTTTTCAGTAATTAATCAGAGAGAAGATTGGGATCAGTATGTAAATATTAAACTTAATCCGGACTGTAGGAATGAACTTTTGTTTTGGAAGCAAAATATCGGCAGTCTTAACCCTGTTGATCTTTTGCAAAAGTCCTCCGAGTTTCACGTTTTTACAGATGCCAGTGACACTGGTGCAGCTGGTTATGTAAGAAATTCAGATTTGATTATGCACAAAATGTGGCTGCAGAACGAGAAGGTAAAAAGCTCCACTTGGAGGGAAATTAAAGCTATTCAGCTTTGTTTGAGAGCCTTTTCACAATTCCTGAAAAACGGTTCGGTGTCGATTTACACAGATAATCAAAGCGCTGTTAGCATTGCACAAAAAGGTAGTAAGATTAAAGAATTACAGGATATTTCTCCGGACATTTTTAAATGTTGTATTTCAGAAAATATCTCTTTTTTCATTAAGTGGATACTGAGAAGTGAAAATGAACAAGCAGATTTTTTGAGTCGCATTATTGATGTAGACGACTGGGGCATTTCAGTAGATTTCTTTAATTTTTTAAATGAGCTATGGGGACCACATTCTTATGACAGATGTGCAAACATGGACAATGCAAAATTACCATTATTTAGTTCTTTATACTTGAATCCAAGAGCTTCAGCCATTGACGCTTTCACTTGCCACTGGGCGAATCATAACAACTGGCTTGTACCGCCTGTTGCGTTAGTACCGAAATGCATAAATCATTTAGTAAATTGCAAAGCATCGGGCACACTTGTTGTACCGAAGTGGCCGTCATCTGCTTTTTGGCCTTTAATATTTGCAGATGGTTTATCATATAAACCTTATGTTTTAGACGTTTTAGAGTTTCATGAGGTAGATAGAATCTTTGTTGCAGGAAATGATCCCAATTCTTTGTTCGGCAGTGGCCGTTATTGCGGCACTGTTCTTGCCGTTCGTTTAGATGCTTCTGGCTTGAATTAGTTTTGTATCAATATTCTTTATTTTACAGATAGCGAATATGAACTGTCATGTTCTTCGTCACTGGACTTTGGTCACTGGACATTTGTATTGGGTCACTGGGCCAGTTCGTTTACTTTACCACTGGGTAATCTTGATTGGTCACTGGACTGATTGATGGCAATTTTATAACGGTATTGTATTTTCAGTTTAATTATCATTTCCGTTTACTTTATGAATATGCTAAGATATGTTATTAAATTTTGTTTTTAGAAAATATTTTCATCAGGATTTTGGGAAAATAACAACAAAATTATTCACCCAGATCTTAAGAATCTTTTTGAGAATCTTCAATCATCTTGTATTAATTCAAGAGCGAACTCGACAGTTTCGAAATATGCTTATAGTTTCTAAAGGTTTGTTACTTGGACAGGTAAATATCCAGAAATTACGTCCGTTTTGCCTGCAAATGAACTTTATGTGAGTCTTTACCTTCAGAACTTAATTCAAACCAAACAACATTAAAGTACCATTGAAGCCGCATTTTATGGAATAAAGTGGGCTCATAAACTAGCTGCGGTATCTGATCCGTGTGAATCTCCGGTTGTACAAAGTTTGGTTGACTCTGCTAAGCGGCTTTTAAATAGACCAGTTAAGAAAAAAGTGGCTGTTCAACCAGACGTTTTGATTACACTTTTGAATTCATTTTATGGAGATGGCTGTAATTTGAAAAATTTACGTTTACTGGCTATATGTTTCTTATCTGATTTTGGTTTTTTGAGATACGACGAACTTTGTCATTTACAAGCTGTGAATCTCATTTTTAAAGAGAATTATTTAGATGTTTACGTTGTAAAAAGTAATACAGATTGTTACCGTAAAGGGAATCATATTCTTATTTCAAAATTAGAGAGTAATATTTGCCCTGTCAAAATTTTGTCTAAATATTTAGAGTTAGCAAATATTGATTTATCATCAGATATGTACATTTTCAGACCTTTGACTTATTGTAAAAGTTCAGATAATTACATTTTGAGAAAGAAAAATATTTGCCTGTCATATACACGTTCAAGAGAAATTGTTAGAGATGCTTTAGAATTTATAGGTCTAGACTCTACTAAATTTGGCACCCACAGTTTTAGAGCGGGCGGAGCTACAGCTGCCGCCAATAATAATGTATCAGATAGACTTTTTAAGATACATGGTAGATGGAAATCGGAATTGGCAAAGGATGGATATGTTTCAGAAAATTTAAAAAAGAGATTATCAGTTTCTAAAAACTTGGGTATTATCTAAAAAAAAAAAAAGGACAAATATACCTAAGGAGCAATCAAAAAAAACGTAATCCATTGGACAGACAAACCCGGGAAGACAAACGAACAACCACAAGCACAAAAAATAAACACAGAAAACTAAAAACAATGAACAACACGAACTCCTATAAAAACCAGGAGTGAACCCAGGTGCTCCGGAAGGGTAAGCAGTTCCTGCTCCGTATACGGCACCCGTCGTGAAGTTCAACAAGGTCAATCCGGTGGAAGTCACAAATCATAGGAGTCACATGAAAGGTTACGACAGTGGGAACAGGTCCAACATCATCTTAGATATTGGAACACTGTAATGGTCAATCAATTCATGATGACGACCGTAAAATTTCTTAAGTGATGACATCAACTTATCCCTGATAAAACCCTGGTTAAGAAGCTTTTGTGACAGCAGTAATCCTCTTTGTCGAAAGTCAGGGTAACTCACGCATAATTCTTTCTTTGTTCTTTCGATTTTGGTCACCGCACCTGTCAGAATCTAATATAATGATTTTGTTGATTCTTTCTGGCCTAAACAATAATGTTCCACTAATTGTGTTGGTGTAAGTTCTAATTTGAATTACTGGAGCTTGGGTACATAAATATTTTATGTTCGGTTGAACTTGGTGAATTAGACAATAATTAATTTTCTTTAGTATTTGTTATAACAAAAAAACAATGAACTCCGGAAAGGGCTGACCTAATTTTGGTTGGTTATTACGAGGAAATTGAAGTGAAAATCATATGACATTTAGAATAATTTTAATGACAGTTTATCATTCAGACGGTCAGTAATGGATTTATTCATTTCTTTTTATTTTCTGTGTTTTATCATTTTTGGGGAACGGATATCACAAACTGTAAACTGTGAACATCACAAGAAACATTGTAACTTAACACGGAATAAAACATGGGCTGTATGTTCTCACTTAGATTTCATTCCAAGACTGCCAAAATCTGTAGTAAGACTGACACTGAAAAATAATATGTTTCAGCATTTGCAACGACAAAGCTTCAGTAATATTTCATCTCTGAGAATTTATTCTTTAGTCCTCAGGAACAACTCTATTAGACAAATTGACAATAATTCATTTGTAGATCTGAAATTTTTGAAATATTTTGGACTTGACTATGAACGCAAACTTGATCAAGCTTCTATAGAGTCCGCACTTCAGAGTCTGAATGATGGAATTCTGACGTTAGAGCTTCAAAACAACGATTGGAGAAAAATAAGAAGAGGTATGTTTCTTCATTTTCCTATATCTGATGTTGTTACTTTATATCTAAGGGACAACAAACTTTCAAAGCTAGATTCAACTTTATTCACTAATTTAAGTCAGTTAAAAACACTTCGTATTCAAGGAAACGAAATCTCCGATGTTGATGCACGAAGATTACATACAGTTGAAACTCTAGATTTAACAGGTAATAACATCTTTCTTGTGCCAAACTTTTGCAATGAGGGTAATAAGTCGAGTGTCGTTCCTCGATTGAAATGGTTGTCACTACAGAACAATGCTATTAGACACATTTATGCGTCATCATTCAAATGCCTTGTAAGTTTGGAACAATTGATCCTAGACGGAAACCGTTTGAGGGTATTAGGAAACAACGTTTTTACTAAATTGTCCAAATTAAAACTGCTCTCAGTTCGTCGTTTGTGTAGAATCGAGAAAATAGAAACCCGTGCATTCAACAGTTCATCACTTAATACATTGAGATTCTCGTACAATGATTTTCATTTCGACAAAAGGACAGATCATTATGATAAACGTAAAATTTTCAGTTTTTTACCGAACTTACATGAACTTAGTCTGGAAAGGAATTATTTGCCAAAAGATGAAGATTCACTGAACACAATACTAGCTCCATTACGAAAACTAAGAAAAATTAACCTTGCTACAACGTTTATTACAATGATACCAAGAGGGCTCCTTCAGACAAATCAACATCTAGAAAAGATTGTCTTGGAGGGAAATAAAATAAACGGGTGGGAGCCTTCAATGTTTGAAAATGTTTCATCACTGAGGATCTTACATTTGGATGGAAACCAAATTCATTTGATAAATAAAACATCTTTTCCGGAAAGATTCATAAAGACAATACGAACATTGAATTTAGCAAATAATCCTTACTGGTGCACGTGTGCTCAAAGATGGTTTCTCGAAATGTTAAGAAGCACAAATTTGACACAAAAGCTGACGTCTTGGCCAAATCGTTATTCCTGCTACTACCCTGAACGTTTGAGATTTACAAATATATCAGATTACTATCCTACCGATTCAGAATGCAATCCACTGAATTTTGCCTTTCTGATAATAATTTCAGTTTCTTCATCTGTCATTATACTATTCGTTTTTATCATCTTTACTTTTGGATGTCAAACGAACATAAAAAACGGGCTGTATCTTTTACGGGTATATCGTCGTTTGAGAAGTGGATATGTCAAAGTCCAATCTCAAGATGAATTTGAATTCGATGTATTTATTGTTTACAGTTCTGTTGATAGGTTATGGGTACATGGAAAACTTCTTAAAAAGTTGGAAAATTCTGGGTTGAAAACTTGTGTTCATTATCGAGATTTTGACCCTGGCGCACCTATAACTGATAACATTGAAAAATACATGGCCAAATGTTGGAAGATTATAGTTGTCATGTCTAATGAATTTGCTAAAAGTGAATGGTGTCAGTGGGAAATAGATTTTGTTCACGAAAGGAGACGGAAAATTGGAAAAGAGGCGTTAGTTCTGATAATGTATCGCCCGATAGATTCAAATCATATGACAAGTCGTCTACGAACTTTACTGAGTACGACACCACATTTGACATTCAAAGAAGGACTTGGAGAAAATTTATTTTGGAAAGCCGTAGTAGAGGATTCAAAGCAGCCATTACGTTTTCCTCCTGTTGCCATGTAGTTATGTACAAATATATAAGCAGTCGTTCCTTTTTCATTTTAGGTTTTCAATTGTAATTGTTTTGACCAGCTAACAAGATTTATAAGTTAGTAATAAAATTAACATACGGGTCTGAAGAGATTTTAATGCATAGTCAGTCTAATGATTAAATGTTAGCATAATCATCAAATTATTCAAGTAAATACTCTTTAACTGACATAAGAAGATTTGTCATTCGTTAATTCTTGTTCACTTTTCACTAAATTGTACGTAACTAAGAAAACAATTTACCCTTCAAACGCCTCTTTTCGTTTTGTAAACAGAAGCTGTTCCTATAACCAATAATACAAAACACTAAATTCAGTATGTGTTCCTATTTTAATACAACAAAAGTTGTTTACTTGCCGTTTGTGTTCTTCAGTCTTACATCGGTTTCTCATGTCAACTGGTGAGTCATAAAAAGAGGACATCAGCATCATCATCAAAATTGTCGTTATAGAATATTTATAACTGAAGGCATCTTTTATTCGGATAATCAATACATGTATGGATGTTACAGAAAATATACATATATCAAGTTTATTTTTGATGCTTGGTGTTTTAAGTACTGCTTCGCCCGAGATCATTATTTACTCATTTATAAGAGGAAAAGGTCCTGGTCAAAAGCTTATGGTTTGGTCGCTTCCCTCTTTGCCCAACTTATGTAATTTAAACGAGCACAAAACAAAGACAGAAATAATAGAGAGTCAGGATATTGTGACTTTGTACATACACATAGCCGTAGTGGGGTTAAACCGTTTATCAGAACAATAAGAAAAATTAATAGTGAATAAGGAAGAATTATTCATCGAATCAAATTAAATTACAATTTGTCATCATTTGTCATCTTTTCTAAGTAAAGTCAAGAAATACCAAAGGTATATCCGAAGGAGGGGGAAATCGAAACAACCGAAAAACTGCGGAGAACAACGAAGACAAGACAAAAACAATACATGCACTACAATTAAAAACTAAAAAAATCTGAACAATATGGACTCAGGTACTCCGGAAGAGTAAGCAGTCTCTGCTTCCTGCAGGACACCTGCCATGCTGCCCATGTCAAATCCGGTATGAGGAAGGGATAACCTCAATTGAACAGGTCTATTTTCATTTGGGAATCGGATTATTTCATACCTGACAACTAAGTCATGATGACGTCCATAAAATTTTTAAAAGGATGACTCTAACTTAGCAACATACCCCTGTCTGAGCAAATTTTCTGTCAGAAAGTCTGTATATGTCACAAGCTCTGGAATAACGTACGAGTTGTGAAATATATACTCCATATGCCGGCGCTTCTGGACGCTCAAAAATAGGAAGTTGACGATTGGAAAGTCAAAGTCATCCCGTTTGTCGTAAAGTTTTGTATTCAACCTTCCTCTGGTGTCAGGTGAAGGTCAAGATAAGGTGCAGACTTGGCAGTGTTAGTGGTATCCTTAATTTCGAGCTCATTGGGATAGATGAGATGGAAGAAATTCACAAAACGTGAATTGTTGAGTGATAAGACATCATCTATTTAGCGGAAGCTGAAATTAAAGGTACGGGCTAACTTCTTTTTTTTTTTTTTTTTTTTTTTTTAAATTTGCATGATTTATTTTTTTTTCAATCTCCTGTTACAACTCCCTTAGAAGCCCAGGAGTGCTGTCTAAGGTTCCCTGTTTTACAAGATTTACACCTACCCAGGGAAAGCAGGTGTGTTATTTAGCCCACTATTTGTATAAAATACCTAAGCTAAATGTATCAATCTTTTTTGTTGTGAAAAAATATATACAATACGCATCTACAATATCCTAAAGATAAAATCATAATAGTACTATCAATACACTATAGTTTATAAATAATTTACAAAAGTGTTTAACTTTGTAACAAACTAAATACTTGTAGTCATTCGTAATCCTAATGGGGATTTTCGATTAACGTCGATAAACATAAAACATAAACAAAACAGTGCATTAACTAGCACTTATTATTATTTTTAACGATACAAGAGAGGTAACTCGAAGGCTTAATGTATGGTGTTTATGCTTGTCGATTATAGTTGAAAATTCCTATTAAACAAATAAGTAATCGAATAGATCTTTCTAGTAGCTTTATTCGAGCATGCCATGTGTATTTAATGTTTTGGGATGTATGATGAGCTTTTCAGTAAGTAAATAATTGTACATTAATTGAAAACAGTTGTAAATTACAAAACAGTCAATAAAGTTCGAATAGTTTGTTTATCCACATTATTGCAAGTGGTTGTCTTTAGCGATAATGTCAAATTATTTTTTAAACCGTTACGCCAAAAGGAGATAAAAGAGTCGTTTTGTATTGGTATTTTGTCGTATTTAACTTTATTACGAAATTTCCATATTTCCCATTTTGAATAGAAGATTACTATATTTATTAAGTTGGTTTGATTAAATGTGCCCTTTATAACCCCTAAAATCATGTTTTCTTCAGAGATAGTAAGATCGTGTAAAATACCTGTAGTCTTGAAAATTTCTTCTATTTCTTTTATGATTATTTTCGATAAGTTACATCTAAAAAATAAATGTTGAAAGTTTTCAAAATTATTTCTATCTCGACACAAATGGCATTTCCCATCAGATAAATTCATTTTTTGCAGACGACATTCCGTGTATATAATATTATGAACACATTTCCATTGAAATTCTTTAACTTTACTGTGAATTTGGACTTGTTTTAAAAAGGACCATATTTCATGCCATTCTATTTCCCGGTTAAAAACCTGCTCCCACTTGATTTGGCATTTCGGCAGCGCTTTAATTGTTAAGCAGTCTCTAATGTTTTTCAAACTGATCACCCTTGGTTCAATTGTTTTTCCCTGTTTATTCACAAAATGCAAATCACTATCTATCTGTAACCTGAAATGGTTTTTATCAGGTACAGTGAGATTTCCCTTTAATATATTTAGAAATTTGTTGGGAATAGCTTTTTTAAGTCTAGAGTATTCCGAAATACAGTTTCGTTTATCTCTTAACAAATTGAAAATAATTTCGCAGTTCTTAAAATTTTTATTTTCTGCATCCCAGATATCATTTAAAGTCCTTATATTACTTTTCAAAAAAGACGGGAATAAAAGGGTTTTATTCTTAAATTTAATTTCAGGATTACAAAATAATCTTTGTAGTAACACATCTTGAACTGTGCATGATTTCTGCATTATACGGTACAATTTTGCCCAAGCCTTAATTACTGTTTGGTAAAATTTTGGTAACTTGTTCATCTGGAGATGCTGTGTGTGCGCACATTTTGTTATAAATAAATATTCATTATATTTTTCATCAAATTTTCTGAGCCAATATTTACCTATGGCATTCCAGCTCTCTAAAGGTTCGTGAATGATCCTGTATAACAGCTTAATTTGTTTACTCTCGATTAAAGTCTCTAAATTTATCATACCAATACCCCCCTTTTCAGTTTCTAAGCAACATACATTTCTTTCTATTTGATTTGGGCCCCCGTCCCAAATAAAATCCCATATTATAGTCGTAATTTCTTTTGAGTACCTGTCTGGTATTCCTCGCATTTCAATTTCATAACCGCACAAGGAAATTAGTTTACTTTTTACTATAAGAGTTTTTCCTACATACGTGAGATTTCTACTTTTCCAAACATGAATGCAGTTTTTTATTCTTTCGATAATAGATTGCCATATATTATCAGTATCGATTTCATACCCATGGTGAATGCCTAAAGTTTTGACGTTGTTTGTAACCCACGAAATTTTATTGTACTTTGGTTTTCTTCTCCTTGCATTGCCAATATACAAACCTTTTGTTTTTTCGAAGTTTATTTTTGAACCAGAAGCGTTTTCGTATAACTCTAATATTGAAAAGGAATTTTTAATAGATTGTTCATCTTTATTGAACAACTGTGTATCGTCCGCGAACATACAAAATATTCACCATTCCTTTCCCCTGGCAATGCCTGGTAGCTTTATGCCCTTTATATTATCGTCCCCCCTGATAGCGCAAGCCATTGGTTCTGCTTGTAGAATATACAAGAGAGGCGCAATTGGACATCCCTGCCTACAAGAACGTGTTATTTTAAAAAATTTTGAAATAAAACCATTTGTTTTTATACAGGTTTCAGCATTTTTAAATAGCATTTGGATCCACCCTCTAAATTTCTCTCCAAAATTAAATTCTGCTAACACATAATCTACCCAACCCCATTCTATTCTATCAAAAGCTTTTTGTTGATCTAAGAAAATTAAAATAGCTTCATCATCTTCTGCTTCTATATAGTCAATTATGTCTTGTATCAATCGATTTGCTTCACTTATATTTCGACCTTTTACAAACCCTTTTTGGTCTGTATGTATCAATTTTGGTAAAACCGATTTTAGTCTTTCGGCTAAAATTTTTGCAATTATTTTATAATCAGTATTAAGTAGAGTTAGAGGGCGCCAGTTACGTATATTTTCTCGTTCACCCCCTTTGTATAATAAAGTTAGTACTCCTTTATATTGGGATTTACTAAGTTCATTTTTTTCGAAAATGTTCTCTAAAAGTCTAAATAATTCATCTTTGATTGTATCCCAAAAAAGTACATAAAATTCCGATATTATACCGTCTTCGCCAGGCGATTTGTTTTGTTTTAGAACTTTTAATATTTTTTCAACTTCTTCTTGTGTAATTTCGGATTCGAGGAAGTTTTTATCTTCATTATCCAATTTATTTTTAATGAATTGAGTCAAGGTTGTTGCACTTCCCATATCCCAACTCCAGAGGTAAATAGATCTGAGTAAAATTTTACTTGTTCTTCAATAATTGAGTCAATGTCGTATTTATATTGCCCGTGGGGGGTTTTAATTCTATTCCACAATTTATTTTGACCTTGTTTTTTTTCCAAATTAAAGAAGAAACGTGTCGATTTCTCCCCTTCTTCTACCCATTTTATCCGCGAGCGTATTTTTGTTGCCTCTGCTTGTCTTGTGTAATACTCCTTTATTGAATTTTCAATGCTTTTCATTTTATATTGATCAGTACATGTATTTCCGTTTGAAGAATCTTTTAAATTCTCTAATTGTTTTTCTAAATTTTCAATATCTTTTTTCGTATACCCTTTATTTAATTGCCTACTGACCTCCATTGTTAAACTTTTAATTTTAACCTTTGTAAGATCCCACCATTCAATTATATTTTCGAATCTATTTATTTCATTTTTCCATTCTGCCCACCAAGTTTCGAAAATATTTTTAAATTCGCGAGACTTTATGGTGTTCAAATTCATAGCCCAAATACCAGGCCCCCTTTGTACATCATCTAATTTAAGCTTCGTTGTGACAAGGTCATGGTCACTGAAAGGGAAATGAAAAATTTTTGTGTCACTTAACTTGCTACTAAGATTAGATGAACTTAAAATAAAATCTATTCTTGATTTGGAATTTACCCTTTGAAAAGTATATCGTTTTTTATCTGGGTTTTGTTTTCTCCATATATCGAACAGATCTTGTCTGGCAAGTAGATTTTCAAGTTCGTTTAGTCCGATATCATTTGATTTATGTGCCGGGGATCTATCGAACTTTTTATCAAATACACAATTAAAATCACCTAAAACTAAACTATAATGATCGACTCGATCATCTGTATAAGTTCCAATTAAGTTTGTTAGACCATCAAAAAATTGTTTACGTTCGGAACCGTTATTTGGCGTATAAATATTGAAAATATGATAAAACGCGTTATCCGTTTTGACTTCACATTGTAAAATTCGACCGTTGTTATCTGAATAAGATAATTCATAGCTCAATGATTTTTTTTTTACTAAACATAATTGCAACACCTCGTGAATCGTTTGATCCGCAATTCCAAAAACTATCACCTCCACCCAACGTTTTCCATTCATTTTTCCAACAATCAATATCAGATTTAAGACTATGAGTTTCCTGGAGACAAATTAGGTCAAAACCTTTGCCAATTAACCAGTTGAACACTATTTCACGTTTATTATTATCTCGTATACCATTCACATTTAGGGTCACTAATGTCAAGGACATGTAATTATAAATAATCCGTGTTTACTCACTTGAAACCGTAGTAAAGTTTGTCACCACGTGATATTCTATTTCACAACACAACATATTTCTATTGAAAAAACAAACATTGCGTATAATACACATTTTCATAATATAATAAATGATTAAAACAGTGAAGTGGGCAATTGAGGACAAAACACAAAACATAGTAAAGTACATATTAAAGTTACAGTGTATTGTTTGTTTGTTTTTTTTTTTATTTGTTTTTTTTTTTTTGTTTTTTTTTTATTTTTTGTTTTGGCTTTTTTATGTACTTGATGAATCTTAAAAACATATATAATAAGATAACAGTTTATTCGCTCTCGGATGTACTAATCTTGGAGAGTTTGTACTTCCTATCAGCAGAGGAAGGGGTTGAAGTGGTGTCACTTCTAATACGTTTTCTCTCAGCTGGGGTACCCGGCGGATCTAGTTTTGCGTTCGGCGCATTGAAGAAATCAGACAGTAAAGTTTGTACTCTATGGACTCCGTCACCGCTAATATGTACTCCAGAACTGTCATTCTTGTCATACATAGATTTAATGACTTGACCCTGGTTGACGAACTGTTTATATAAGTCTATAAATTCGACCGAAGACTCTTTAAAACATAGTTTTTTCATGAAATTGTTTATTTTCATAGACGATTCGTTTAGTCGCAAAACATTATTGCTGTTTCCTTTCCGAGGAATAATACTGCACAGACCTACAACTGACTTCGGAAATGCGGTTTTAACTTTTG
The DNA here is from genome assembly GCA_028015205.1 of Mytilisepta virgata. Taxonomy (NCBI): domain Eukaryota; kingdom Metazoa; phylum Mollusca; class Bivalvia; order Mytilida; family Mytilidae; genus Mytilisepta; species Mytilisepta virgata. Next base: position 15,329,271 of record CM051520.1, on the reverse strand, counting down.
ACACGGCTTGGGTGAGATGGATATTGATATGATCTGTGTCGTCTCTATTTCGACTGACATCGTTTGTCCCTAGACACAATACAACTTTATCTACATTACTAGAATCACCACCATTTTTATCCAACGCCCGTTCAATAACATGGTCTACATCTTCAAGACTAGCCCCAGAAATTGAGGCATTGACAACATCATCTTGAAATATACCTAGTCTTATACCATTCGATGCGCCAAGAATAATGTTTTTTAACGGCTTACACTGTGTTTCATTGGCACTCTCAAAATTTTTTTCAGATTCCTGATCTTCCTGGATATCGGCCTCTCTACCTTCAAGAATTTCAGGAGCATAACTCCCAAAATCCTTCTTTGCCTTTTCGGTTTTAAATTGCTCACAATCGCGCCTGGTATGTCCTTCATCTTTACGGGCTAACTTCTTCCTTTTTTCCTTAAGAAGCCCGTCAAGGAAATCATATGAGTAAAGGAAAAATCGGCAAGGAGTGGTGCGCAATTCGTACCCATAGGAATGCCTATTGTCTGTTGGAAAAACAACATTATCTTAGATATTGGTACACTGTAACGTTCAATCAATTCGTGATGACGGTCGTAAAAGTTCCCAAGTGATTGTTTCGGACGGACAAACCACTTGTTTCGGACGGACGGACAAAGCGACAGCTATATGCTGCCGGGGACGTAATAAAGGGGACAACAGGAAAGGTCAACAATGGCATACCAACAAATTAACGCCATCAAATCGACAGATATTCAGACAAAAACAACAAGAAAGAGCACAAACAGAAACAACAGAATGTCAGGATAGTCTGATTTGGTACAGACACATAGGATGGGTGGGGTTATATCCTGTTTTCCACATATCCTGACCCAATAGTGTATAACACACACTATAAAGCCAATAGAGCATAAATACCAACATAATTCAGATATCAGGGTCAAAATATCTTCGTTTTTTAAAACTATAAAAGCAGCTAAGGATATAATAGCTGCTGGTCGGATACTGTCGCTGCATTTTAAGCTATGGAAGTTCTAATTGTCAGTGTTTTATTAATTAATTTATTTATTTTTATTTTTATTTTATTTTTTTTTTTGGTTTCTTGTTCTCCTTCTCCTGGGTTTACACATTTTTATTTCTTTTGGTTGTTTCTTTGTATTACTTATTTTTCTATTCCAACGATTTTCTAAAATTGGACACTGTCAAAGAAAATCATACGAATGTAAAGGTATCTTATAAATATACAATACATAGATTGTCGGAAAATATAAAATTTATTTGGGCGAGCTTTAGAGCCAGTCGTCAGACTTGTCTGCATGATTATTCATTGATTTGTTACAGAAATTATCAGTATTTAGCAAAATTCAAAAATAATAGAAATACTAAGGGTTCATTCCTTGTATTACACATTGTAGATCTCCTTAGCTGAAATTTGGCTTCCAATTTCGGTATTTTTGGTTGAGTACTTCTTGTTTAATATATCTTTGTTTTTTGGTCTTCCAAATGTTTCGGTTTTAATGCTGTTGATGAGAGGTAACTCCTTGAAATGCGTCGTATACAGCATAGTTTAAATTTACTATATCTAATATTAGTATCTTTGGATTGTTATTTAGAAACACAAGAAAAGGCGAGCTTTGGCGAGCCTTTTCCCATGTTTCGCAGCGAGCCCAAATAAATTTCATATTTTGCAACAATGACTTTGTATTGTCTTTATCCTGCATTCCCCTTTAGATGCGTAAAATGCTTTAAATTAGGTTTGAAGTTGAAATTCATCTGCCGTAACGCTCCTCGTGCTCTTCATGTAGACAAGTACCAGTAGACTTTATTAGGTCATTGACCTAATACGACTAAAGTTTAGAAGGCACACCACTAAATCGAGCCCCCGTTTACTTCAATGTTAAATTCGTCATTTTCAAAAATTAGGGAAAAATATAAAATGAATTTTCCCAAGTCGGGCAATATGTTGACATGTTTTTCAAATAAAAGCTGTCTTAGAAAATTGTACTTGAACAGTACATTGTTTACCAAATAAGAAATTTTTTCTCCTTTCAAATTTCCCGGTGAAAATTTGCCCCATCACTTCAAACTGAATACCGGAAATTACAGGCGCATTAATATGTCCAGTTCTCGAAACTTTTAAGGGTTATTGACATGCCGTAAAGTGTATTTCGTAGGGTATTCATTCCTTTCCAGAATAAATTCACTTGTTTATGCTTTAGATTGTGGCATTAGTTGTGACAGATCGACGCCGAAACCCATAGGAATTATTTTGTACTACTTTCGTACTCTGTCGAAATTGCTCCAGCTATTTACTGTAGTGCCCCCTTTATTCTACTCCTGTAATTAGAACGGATATGGCTTTATTGCAGGATAAATGACTTTTAGAATCCAAAGTATAGCAAACCCTAGTGCATATGGAAAACAAATAAAGATTGAATGTGTATTTATTTTAAACAACAGAAGCAGAGAAGATTCAATAACTGTATAAGTCTGGATTTTTGCCTTTCACACCATCCACCTAAAATGAAATTAAATTGAAATATCAATTTAAAAATTAAATAATTTAATCAATATAAATTAATGACCTGCATTTCAGTAGTAAATAACCGCATTACAAAATATATTTTAATCAATCTGTTGCAGTGCTTTGCATTCATATAAGAAGCACTTTTAATATGTAGGTATTATAATGTAAAAGGTGTAATCTGATAAAGTGACGAAGCATAGTGATAATTCGAAATGTCAGTAATGTCAGGGGAAGTAGTTAAATTAATTAACACGTTAAGGAATGGGCAGACGGTTCCGGAAATTTTCTATTATTCAATACGACTAAAACCGTCCTTTCAATACAGAATCATTAACTCCGCCAATATGGATTTTTCGCTATATTGGTTGACTTAGGGCGAGTCGATTTTCCATAGACTTTAGTTTGATTACATACGTCAACTCCGAAATATTCACATTAGGCACATTCCCTATATCTTAATTTATATATGGACTGTAATTAAAGAAAAATACCTGAAGGTAGGTGCTTCAGAATCGATAATTATAAGTTATTCATTATTAGCTCTGACTGAAAATATCTTTCATTACATTTTCCGATTTTAAATCGCTTATATACTTACGATTTTTTAAAGAGTTGATTCATAGCAAAAATCATACACAAATGCATCGGTTATTTGGTGGAAATCCCATGTTTAAACAGTAACCTCCAGACCTGAGACATCCTCCATCGCTACATCCACCCCAGCCAATACTATAACACCCGCCTGACTCCACAGAATGTTCAACATTCATTAACAGCAGTGCTACTACCAATACCAATACAAAGGCCTTCATATCGATTCAGAGTTTTATCTGAAATAAGATCTCTTAAAGAAATTTTTCTTAAATATTAAAACGTAATATATAATACAGTTATTTATATATTTGGCAATATAAACCGGAAAAAAATTCAGCCAGGAAAAGGAAAAGCTGATTCATTTGATGGTCAATGTTATTTTTAACGTAGTAAGGTTTTATGTAAGATTTTCATGAAATAAACTTTTTAAAATATTAAACTTTCACGTGTATATACTCATTTATTTTCTTACTATATGCTTATTTAGGAAACTACCATCACTTCAACATCACATTACTGATAAGCGTAATTGATGAAGTGAAAACAGTTTTTAAGGATAATGTATACTATCCCACACTAGAGCGATGCAAGAAGCAATTAAACATTGATCGAACATTTATTGCTGTTCCACATATAGCTTTAAGGCCTTCCACATATAGCTTTAAGGCCTTCAGTGATGATCCAATTATTTATACATAGGTTGGAGACGTAAACGGTACTTTATACTTCCCATTCTTCAATCATCCACTATATTCATTTTGATTTTATTTTATTTTATCTTTTTTGCATATGTGTTTGTATATTAATAAATGACAAATAATTCCTGATAAATGGCTAAACAATCTTGCGTATTTTAGCTATATACAAATACAAAACTCGTTCACCTAAATCCTGCAGTAAAACTTTTGTCTGGACACCCCAGAGATTCATCTGCTCAACCAACGGCTGTTCAGTTTACATTGAAACCATACAGAAAAAGACTGCTTTGTCAATTGCTCAGGAACTTATGGGAAGATTGTAATAAAACTTGGCAGGAATAATTTATGGATGGACCTCTATTAAATTTCTACTTCTGGTTCCCGAAAGATGAATAACATGACCGCCAGAGGCTATCTTTGATTTTTATTGGCCAATTTTCAAAAAAATCTTCTCTGAAACTAAATTATGAAATGTTTTGAAACATTGCAAGATTGATGACAACAATTCCCTCTACAAACAGGCCACTTTTGTGGCGGCTACGGCTGTTCGAAGCTTCCATTGAATCCATGTGGGAAATGATATTTTTTTTTGTCATTTGCTCAGGAACTAATGGGCAGATTGTAATCAAAGTTCGCAGGAATAATGTATGGAAGGACCTCTATTAAAGTTCCACCTTTGGTTCCGGATGATTGGCTATTTTCAAAAATCTTCTCCTCTGAAACTACATGCTTAAATGTTTTGAAACTTGGATTGGTGACAAGAATATCCTCTACAAACGATCCACTTTTGGTTGAAATTCATCTGTTGACCGACGGCTGCGGATATTCAAAGTTTCTATTGAGACCATAAAGGATATGACTTTTTTGGTCATTTTCGCAGGAACTAATGGACAGACTGTAACAAAAGTTGGTATGAATCTCATATGGAAGATTAGATTCAAATGGTCCAACTTTTTAGGTCAAAAGTCAAATATCAAGGTTCCTTTGACAATTTTGCATTTCTTTAAACATGTTAAATGCTTTTCAAATGGCCTAATAGAAGCCAGGTGAGTGCTACAGGCTCAGGCGAGCCTCTATTTAGGTTTTCGTATATATATTTTTTAAACGATATTTAACATTTATTTTAGTACTATTTTCTCCTTCACATGGGGGAATTCAAATAAAGTCTTGCACCCGTCTGATTTGGCAGTATATTTATAAATAATCATGGTTGACCAGACATGTTAAAACCACTCTAAATTTTGTATAATTTGAGTACTTTTTAAATTATCTCAAGATTGGTTGACAGTTGGTATAAATTAAATGAGTTGTAACTGATATACTTCATTAGGAGTAAACGTCAAGAATACAACCTCCCATCTCCCAATGAAACACCTAGTGGTAAACACACGATTTTCAGTAATTTTGTAAGCTTATATTTTAAACCGCCGAATTTCGCCTGTTTCACCAAAACGATAAGTTCCCATTTCTGTAAAAATATTTCCCAAGAAACAAAAAAAAATTACAATTATTTCCCTAAACGATAAGTTACCAATTCTTTAAAAAATATTTCCCGAAAAGCCAAACATTTAACAAGTATCTGATTTAAAATTTACTGGATTGCTTTATCAAAGTTGTTGACTAATCATTCTGATGGTTGTTTGCCTTCATTACAGGAACTGTTTATTGTAAATTAAGTTCTGATTCGTAAAGCATTTTGTTCCTCTTTCCAAATTATTCCATCCAACTGAGGTGTTCTCGTTAACGGGAATACATACGTCCTCAACGTTCCGTCTTTCAAACTCTTGTTTAGCCCAACTCCGTTTGAAGACGGTAATTTTCATGACAAGCTTTCTGGTTGTCGTTATTATTTCTGGAGAATCAAATGGGAAGGCAATGGTAATGACAAAATAGTAACCCCTGTTTACAGAGTTTTTGCTGACCAGAAACAATATTCGGAGCTTTTAATAATAGATTAACTGACTTTCACTTTAGGCAACAAAAAATGTGTTTCCGGTTACATCCCTGACAAAAACAGATAGGTCGGCAAACAATTTTTAAAAATTTAAAATCAAATTTCCGGTCCAGTCAAGGATTAAAATCTTTGGTCCGGTTCATATCCGGTTTAATACAGTTTACTGTAATTTTCACACTGACAATGAACTAATTAACAAAAATTAAAGTTTTAATCAATTCTAGCATGACTGAGTTATGACCTTTAAAAAGTTAGCAGTTACACAAACTGAAGGGTTATAAAACATGTTTCCTCATATCTGAGATAAAAACAGGGTCATATCTGTAAAAGAAATTTTCATAGTTTGGAGCATGACTGCATATGTTCAAGTTTTATTGAATTTAAACCAGTTAGTATATTTGATGACGATAGTTAAACTGAAATCAAAAGTACAATAGACCTTAATTGCCATGCATTGTCAAAATCATGCAGGAGTTACGTTTAGAAAAGGTGATGATGAGTCCTGGGGACTCATCAACATCAGCTCGGACTCGCCTTTCTGAAAAATGAAGAATCCCAGGACCATCATGAAAAACCCTGCAATGTATATTAACGGCAAAACACTTGCTTTTGTGGGAACAGCTATCTCCCATGGAGTCTCCCCAGGTTTTGACTGGAGACCGATTCCGGAATCGGAATTATCGAGAAGCATTTTTTGCTATTTAAATATAGCGATTAAAAGATTCTTATTTATGAAAAACGTAAGTTCAAGTTGCAATTAATTAATTTGTAGTTTTATCAGTTTTGTTTACAATAAAATAATTAATGAAACTGTTTCAAGGAGCTGAAGTAGCCAACTTTTAGAATTTCACATTTCTTGAATCATCGCAAAGATGCATGTGTCCTGCCTTCCGGGCCAACTTTTTGCTTTGTAATAATTTAAGCTAATCAAAAGCACAAAGATGATTACGTACAATGTAACTGCAAAGTCTCGTCGTCTTTTTTAGGGAATGCCTAATGGCTGAGTAAAAATGTGGTTGCTAAAGATTTTAGGGGCACTTACACACAATGAAATAGACACACTGTCGACTGTCCACACAATATCATAAAACAACTGAATTTAGTTATACGACTATGGACTACGGTTCCCATCGCTTATCTGGGCTAACGCGTTTTTGAAATCGGTATTCTGGTCCCGAACGAATGTGACCATGAATTAATTTAATTCCTTGACGCAGTGATGAAAATAATCTGACTTAAATAAAATCCAGAATAAAACATTCTGACCTTAGCATATGTACTGGCCCTACTACACTTTCCCCTTTCACAATCAAATGGGCGTGTCCATTACATTTACAAGCACCTGCACTGACACGGTACACAACTGAAATGATGGAAATTATGTTACTGTCTGTAAACCCCAGACGGCTCAGTCCGCATAATGTATTTTCTAATATTTGAGTACCTTGTCTAATCACTTCAGCAAGGTTCGAATACTTAGCTGACAAGGCACCTTCTGGTATGGCACACTCAGCTGACGATTGGATTGCTTCGCCTCTCCCATATCATTAAACTTTAGAAGAAAAAAATAAAAACAATAAAACCATCATACAAATGTATTATAATTACACAAGCATATTTAATTTCAAGTTAAGCTTCTTCCGTCCTCGATTCTAATGATTACTTTGTAAAGTAGCCAATTATATTAATATGCTAATAGTCGTAGAGGTCAGTTGTTAATTTTTTCTTCCTTATCAAGAAGTGTTCAGAGTCAGATCTTAATTATTGTCAACATCTGAACAAAGTATGTTAAATATAAACATGTCAGAACATGTCACGTGCGTGCGATTTTGCATAATGATGAAATATCGGCAAAAGAATACCGAAGCGAGAAGACGGTGGGAAAAATCCACAATTTCGAAGTTCAAGGAAAAGACAAAGTCAGGGGAATGGAAGACAACAAACAAACGTGACAAGGATACATGTTTAACTGAAAGAATAAAAAAGAGAATTTTTTATCAGTAATATAAAGTATAAAAATAATGATGTTTCAAATAGAATAGAGAATGGATACGGGAAATATGTGCGAGAGACAACAACCGGACCAAAGGGCAGAAAACAGCTCAAGGCTACCAATGGGTCTCCAATGCAGCGAGAAAATCCTGCAACCGGAGGCAGGCTTCAGCTGGCCCCAAAATTCTTATTTTTTTACATTTGTGTCATAATAAATCCGAATGTATTATTAAATTATGATTGTATTGTGAAAATTCTATTCAGACAAACTTGGAAATGGATAATACTTTTTGTGACATTTGAGGGGACGAAGGAGTTGAAAATAAGGATATATGAAATGTATGTTGTTTTTAATTTCATATAGTTATTCAAGAAAAATTTAGATAAATAATTGTGTCTATTCAAATTTTTTTTATTCCACTGAATTTTTTGGAAAGTGTTTTAAAATTGAAGACTTCCGGTTTGTTTGATTATAAGCACATAACTAACCACCAGTTAGTTCTTTCAAAATTTATTTAATTGATAACTTTTCATTAAATTTAAAAAAAAAAAACAAATTGAGGTTAGATCATTTGAAAATTGATTGTTCAAAGAAAAAAATGAAGTGTAATTATAAATAATCTATTAGACACCAATATACATATGAAAATTAAAAAACAAAATAAAGAGAAAAAAGAATGAAATAATAACTACATTTTTTCTACAAGTGAGTTGAGTTCAATTTGTCACAGTATCGGTTATAAAAAGGTTAAAGGATAAAATCGTGCAAACTTGCTGTAAATACATTGAATGTTCATTGTTGTTAAATCATTTTAAATATTCCGTCAACCTGTTATGATCCTAAGACCATCATAAGACACCTTCGGTGTAGTCCTAACTTTATGACCAACTTTGAGAGATGTCCTAAGTTAGGACAACTTAGTGAAACCGAATTAGGACTAAGATATGTCGTAAGACGATCCTAAGACATGTCTTAGCCCTAAGACAGCTTTGTGAAACTGGCCCCAGTATCCAAAGAGATACAAGGAATCAAAATCATGTATCAATAGGATATTATTTAATTGATGCAACTCGTAAACCGTCTATTTTGATAAAATATACAAGATATATACAAAATAACAAATAGATTGAGGCAGTCAGAAACCACAGCTATGCACTCCCAACATGTTGTATCCCTGTACACCACTTTCACAATCATATGTTTGAATATAGGCGCCAATTTAAAAAAAATCTAAAGCTTTATTGCGCGTCTACAAACAGTGTATGATAATACCGTACATAAGTAAAACGTATAAAATGACGGTACTGCAACAACAAGACATGCAAAAAGACAGTTCACCTTCACAGAAAATTCCATTATAATTAATAATATAAGTTGAAATTTACCAGAAAATTACAGGAAAATACAGATATACACACTTTTGTGGGATGCATAGGATTAATACCATACTTGGTTTGGAAAGTAGCTGTATCTCCGATTTGATTTTCGCTCAACTGACAATTGTCTGAACCTATACTTATGTATCACAACAAGGAAGTCTTATTACAATCTTCATGTACTTATGAATATCTGCCAAATTTGTTATGAATATTAATTGGCTTGTTTATTATAAGCTAAAACTGGACGTATAAGAAGGGGGTATCAGATACTCAGGAAACATTTGTGTCGTTTAAATTAAGAAATCTGATTGCCTTCCTAATGAAACTGAATATTAATTTCAAGTATGTCTACTTATATCTGAAAATTGCTTTCCCGACAAAGATAAGCTTAAGGTGAAATTAAGATTTTCTGTAAATGCTGATGATGGTATATATATAAAGGAATCTTTCGGCCAGTACAAGAGTATATCTAAACACAACCAACATGAGGGTGTTGACTCTGTTATTGGTGACTGCAGTGATTCTTATCAGTTCGGAACCTCCAGTAGAGAGTAGGTGTATTAGTATTGGATGGGGTGGATGTGCTGATGTCGGATGCTACAGCAATGGCGGATACTGTGTGAACTATGGCAGACCACCAAGAAACCGTTGCCGATGTATGAGTAGGGGATAAAGCAGGTAAGAATTTTTGATTTCTGTTATTCAAATTTTTAATTCATCTAATTTTTGTCGAGCCTGCGACTTTTGTCGCGGAAGCGAGACATAGCGATCCTACATTCCATCGTCGACGTCGTCGGCGGGTCGTCGGCGTCCACATTTACAATCACTCTGTGATTAAAGTTTTTTAAACATTAATTACTTTCTTAAACCATACTGGATTTTGTAACAAACTTGGACACAAGGTTGTTCATGATCAAAAGATAGTAATTTCCGTAACTTACTTATAAATGGACTGAGTTTTTTCTCCCATTTAACATTTCATACAGTCGGCAGTTAAAGTTTTTAAAACATTAATTACTTTCTGAAACCATCCTGGATTTTTACCAAACTTGGACAGAAGCTTGTTCGTGATCATAACTTACCAAATAACGTAAATGAAAATTGCATATACAATTTGCTTTCTTAAAATTTAAGGAGAAAAAAAAACAGATATTTAATCTTGCCATTGATATTCAGTAAGGGAATTCAGTGTCGCAAATGGAAACAATGAAAAAAATGGCGGCATCATTACAATTTATACTGAACTCACAAAGATGTTTTTCATTTTTATCCAAAATGTATAAATTTTACTTCGTCAAACCTAATGTGTATGCAGATACAAATAGCAGTTTTGAAGTGTCAAGACATACCCAAATCCGATAGAAACAATTTGTGTATAGACCAGATAAGCTGAGTGAAATACATATTAACCATGAAATAGAGACACAGACCAGCAAAATGTAAAACAATATCCATTTTTTTTTCCAGAATAACGAGAAGAGGTGGATGTATTTCCCTGCTTATTGCTGAAGACTTTGAAATAGTTTATTCAATTACTATATTTATCAAGTTGACGAAAAAAAATGTATACATGTAGCAATATTTCTTTTATACAAAGTAACATAAAGGTTTCTCTATTACGTATCTATTGTGGTTGTTCAAACATTTATCTATATATATATCTAATATTGCTTATTCTTTTAATTAATTTTTTTTACTAAAATTGAAAATAATTATTTTAAATGTTGTGTGATTTTAATTAATATTTTTGAAACCACTTGATATTCAAATATTAGATAATTAGAGGAATGAATTAATCATCCTCCCAAAAACAATAGAGTTTAAAATCAAAAGCAATCATCATCTTATATCTATTGTTTTTAACATTTTTGGATATTTTTTTATATCCTAGGTAACCCATTATACACTTCATAAAAAAATGACCGAAACGTCCTTGTCCGAAGCGCCTGGGGGAGATGGGGGGCTTAAAATTTATATATATGTAATGAATGGTAGGGATCAGCCGCTGGAATATATCACTATTTCATGTTTAATGATATATGAAAAGGGTGAGAAATTCAGAGTAGATATATCATTAGGTTGATATTATCACTTGCTTGATTTTATCATAAGTAAACTATTCAGATATGTCAGTATTTATTTTGATGTGGGTAAACCACAGTCGTAAATTCATCAGCTATTTGTCAAACCAATTAATCTCTCTATTTATCTTCCAATGTGGTATTCCGATTATTTTGACATTTGCACTAAATTAACATTAAAAGGTTTGTATACATGAAACAAGATAACAACAAGAAATTCCATATTGTCTCAGTGTGTAATTTTTAATTCTCAGTGTGTGTTTTTCAGTTCTTTTAGTCTCGTGTGTCTTTTTGAAATTTCAGTGTGTAATTTTTAATTCTCAATGTGTGTTTTTACGTTTTTCAATCGCAGTGTGTTTTTTTTTAAATCTCAGTGTGTAAATTTTTCGAAAAATGGCTTAAACATAGTTTTGACAAAACTGCTTGCCATATGTGTAAATTTTTCGAAAAATGGCTTTAACATAGTTTTGACGAGAACGGCTTGCCATAAGTATCAATTCTAAGCAAGCAAATTTGAAATCTGCCATTCAATTAATTAAACAAATCTTTGAATGAAATCAATATTCAAAAATGTCTTGCATGAAGCTAAAATATTTTAATTTATATATCCGTGCAAAAATTCTGTCAACAATCAGCAAAATTCACTAAGAGAGCAACCATTTGATTATTGTGGGGCGGGTGGGGTTAGGATGAAATCTGAAATAAAAAGGTAGGACCAGAATTTTGGCAAAATAAAAAGCCAGGACCACTTCTGGTGTGAAAAAAATGCAGTACTTGTGTCCATCAGAAAATTTTATGGTTTAAGTGAAAACAAAATATTTTGCTTCTATTATTAGTATTGCTCATTTAAGTGAGGCCCCTCATTGGGGAGTGGGGTTCCATTAATCACATAATCACCAATTTTTTGCCAATATAATCACATAATCATTAAATATTTGCTTTGGTAATCAGAAATTGATTTTCCTTAGTAATCAAATAATCATAAACTAAAAGCTTGGTAATCATTAAATAACAATTTAAATAGTTAATAACAATTGCCTAAGCTTCATATAAAGTTTCATCAAAATCCTCAAAAGCGTTTACGAGGAGTGTTGAATACAAGCTTAAACATGAACCAGAGGCTTCCAGGAGTCTGTATCGCTCACCTGATATTTCAATTTGTTCACTGAACCCATGTTTGGTTTCAATCCATTCAATAATTTGCAAGAAAAAGCCGTTGTATGTAATTCACATAGGGTCTTATGTTAAACTAAGTCTTCCGCTGACAGCCATCATGAATGACAGATTGGCAGCAAAGTAACAACACTTAGTCAGAACATCATAAGAAACTTTCACGCTATGTTTGGTTTCAATCTATTCAGTGGTTCTCTAGAAGAAGATTTTTGTATGTATTTTCCATAGGGTACGTTATATGTTCAACTAAGTCCCCCGCTCGCAACAATCTTAGATGATGGATCAGCATCAAAGTAACAACACTTAGTCGGCACCTCATAAGGACATTCATGCCATGTTTGATTTTAATACATTTAGTGGTTCTCTAGAAGAAGATTTTGTATGTATTTCCCATTGGGTCCTATGTTAGGCTAAGTTCCTCGCTGGTGGCCATCTTGGATGACGGATCACCAACAAAGTAACAACACTTGGTCAGCGCCATCTTGGATGACGGATCGGCAACAAAGTAATAACACCTGATCAACATCTCATAAGGAACATTCATGCCATGTTTGGTTTCAATCCGTTTACCGGTTCTCTAAAAGAAATTCAAAATGTGAAATGTTGACGGACGGACGACGGATGAAAAGTGATTAAAATAGCTCACATGACCCTTTGGGTCAGATGAGCTAAAAAACCCTTAAGTATGATTAGCTCCGTTTGCAAGCATTCGGCAACAATTATCTTACTTCATGCACATCTACATATGCTGCTCAACCTTCATATACAGTTTCATCAAAATCCATTGAACGGTTTAGGAGTTGCGCTTACAAAGTTTAAACATGTAAACCCTTAAGTTGGATTATCTCCCTTTGCAAGCATCCAGCGATAATAATCTCTACATATGATGCCAAACCTTCACATAAGTTTCATCAAAATCCATTGAACGGTTTAGGAGGAGTTGCGCTTACCAGACATATGGATAGACAGACTGACGGACGGACAGACAGGGTGATTCCTATAAACCCCCAAAACTTCATGGTCAAAGGTCATAGACAGAAACATGATACTGAACAAATATGATGTTTATGCACAAGTATACCAATGTTACAAATACAGCTGGAAAATGAAATTATAACTTGGACATGAAAAGTCCATGTTATGTGCCGGTCATATTGATCAGGCAAATATTGTTTTACAGATCTCTTAAACAACTATTTGTGGAAGTACAAAAATGTAATCATAGACTGTCTCTAAACATGATAAATAAATCATTTCACACATTCTGGCATAATCTAATAACAAGATGATTATTTTTGCACAGCGCAATTCCTTTGCTTCTTTTGACGCAATTTTAACTTGTTATAGATTGTATTCACAATACAAATAAACAATACCCATACAACCAACTTAAGAGATAATTGCAAATACAAGAATGTAATGACAAATTGAAAACGCGAAGGAGAAATCACAAATTTAGTGTTGACAAAATTAGTGATTATTACAAGTAAAAATAAACTACCATCGAGTCTTTACAAATTATTATTAATATCACGCGTCCACCGTAAAAAAGAAAAAATAGGAAAATAGAACATAAACTAGAAAGCTACTGTCGAAATCCACAGTGACCCTCACCCCCCCCCCCTTTCCGCAATTAGTTGGGACACTTAACAAAAATCTATTATTGCTAAAACGTCATTGCTCATCTAAATATATGGTGTGTGCATACTGTAAAGTACTCTGTAAAAATGGAAGACAATTTTGGGATATTGCAATTGTCTCTGTCCATCTGTCTTTCCGTCCGTCCGTCCGTCCGTCCGTCACACTTTCTTGTAACATCAACTTCTCCTTCACTTTTTGGTTTATGGGTTTAATTTCTACATTATTATGTCTGTTTGGAATATGTTCGGTTTTTAGCATAACTGGTGGGTAGTAATTCAACGAAATACGAGGACAAAGGTATTCTGTGAATTTTTATGTGTAATAATACACTATGTGTACGTCCTGTAAAGCTTATTGAATATCGACAAAAGAATATCAAAGCGACAAAACAACGGAAACAGTCCGTAATATAGAAATCCAAAGACAAGACAAGAATGGTCCTTCTTCTGATGTGAAAAATTTGACGTATTATGGGCACTGTGTCCTTGGTGAACTACATAAAATGGCAAATATTTTGAAACCTAGGACATTCATTAATAAACAATATATTTTAATAAAAAAATTAATTCAGTAATTCATATTTGTTTCCGATGATTCTGCTCAATTTTTTTTTTTTTTTTTGGTCAAAACCCTAAATAATTTCAGATGAAGTATTCGTATTCTAGTAATCTTTAACCTTTAATTGATTTTCATCTAGTTTAAAGTGTATGAAACTGTGAGAGTTGAACTTATTAACTAATTTAAAAGTTTTATTTAAAATCATACTTTACAAAACGAGATGAGATGATTCATATGTCGTCACAAGATGCAATACAAGCTGCCTCATCTCTTAATAAGCAGTAAAATGTGTAAGAATATGATGGATTAATTTTTTATTCCAATCAGATGATATATGTAACACATATTCTATGATACCAACTGACAGGAAATATTAAAAGCCAGAAAAATATACCAAAGTACGGACAAAAGTTTAAGTAAATTAAAAGGAACTCTCAATAAACTGCCACTCCCATATTAGAATTTCCGGTCACATGCTGAACACCACAAAATCAACCCTGACCTAGAGGGTGAATCATAAAATATTTTCAAGAGACTGGTGGGAAAAAAGAAGTATATATATTGTTTTGATAAAACACCACGAGTCACATTAAATTTTTGGTGTACACAATGAAGGTGGTTTTTCTAATTTTCATTTTGTTTGGAAATGTTAAACACATCAAATCCAAAAGGTGTATTAAGCATTGCAAGTTCTTCGATCAATTCAAACTGGCTCGTTGCTCAAATTTACATTATATACCTACTTTACCATCGTCTGTCAGAACTATTTTTCTGGAAAATAATGTTTTGCCATTCATTAACAAAGAAACGTTCCACAATGTGTCTTCAAATAAACTTCGACGTTTAATCTTTATAAATAATTCAATGGAGACAATAACAGAAGACGCTTTTTCCAGCCTGAAGTATCTCAAAAGACTGGAAATTTACCGTGAAAAAAGATTAAACAATACCTTGTTGAAATCATCCTTTCGTAGTTTAAATAACAAAATTGTAACGGATATAAAGATGGAAAGTAATGATTGGCGATATCTTCCCACTGGTATGTTTGATTATTTATCGGGTCCAACTTTATTTTTAATTTCCTTGTCTTATAATAAACTTACACAACTGGACGGAGGCTTATTTAAGTCATTGGTAGGTTTGAAATTACTATTCTGTGAAGGAAATGCCATCTCAGAAATAAATGTTGAAGGGTTTTTCTCTGTTGGAAACTTAGACCTTTCGGATAATAATGTGTTTGCAGTGCCTAATTTCTGCGATGTAACCGGCAAAAGTTTGACTCCTAGTCTTAGAAAACTTTCATTAAACGACAATGCTATTAGAAATATCACCAAAGATTCTTTTAAATGTTTGAAAAATTTAGTGTACCTTTCACTTGATGCAAATCGGATTCGTATTTTGGGTCCAAATGTATTCTCTCTTTTGTCATCTTTGAAGACCTTATCTGTTAATAGGATGTCGCAATTGGAAACAATAACTGGAACAGCATTTAACAGCTCTTCTCTTGAAGCACTGATGTTTACACACAACAGGTATAATTTTGATAGAAAGGTGAGAAAGTATAATCCTTACGAAATTTTCCGATATTTACCTAATCTAACAAATCTTGACTTGTCATATAATTTTTTGCCAAGACGGGAACACATATTCAGAGCTATGTTTCTCACTTTAAATCGGTTGCAAGTATTAAATATTAGTTATGCAAATTTTTCCATTGTACCGAAAGGATTATTACAATCAATGCCTGGACTAAAGATACTGAATGTACATGGAAACAACATAGAACAATGGAACCCATCTTTGTTTGAAAATATGTCTTCTTTGAGAGAATTACGCGTGGCTGGTAATAAGATAAATTTAATCAACACAACTTCGTTCCCGGATAATGTATTAGAATCTTTAAATCTATTGGACTTATCAAACAACCCATTTTGGTGTGTCTGTGATCAGAAGTGGTTTCTTGACACTCTAAGGATGACTAATCTAACACTGAAAATGCCGAACTGGCCTAAGGAATACAGGTGAAATTACCCAGAAACAATGAAACGCTCTATGATTATAACTTACTTTCCAACAGCAGAAGAATGCACAGAATTGAATATAGCGAGTATAATCATCATAACTATAACATCAGCCATATTTATGATATTTTGGACTGTTGTAGTCATGTTTAGATGCCAAGCAAATATAAAGAATGCAATATATTTAATCCGAGTATACCGCCAAAGAAAACAGGGCTATTTGATGCTAGAATCCTCAAAAGATTTCGAATTCGATGTTTTTATTGTTTATTGCGATGCCGATCGTGAGTGGGTCCATAGCGTTTTGCTTAAAACACTAGAAACTAAAGGTTTTAAAGTGTGTATTCATCATCGCGATTTTGACGTTGGTGAGCATATAACAAATAATATAGAAAATTTTATGGAAAAAAGTTGGAAAATAGTTGTCGTGATGTCGAACGCTCTAACAAAAAGTGAATGGTGTCAGTGGGAAATAGATCTAGTGCAAGAGCGCAGGCGCAAGCAAGGAAGAGAAAGTTTAGTTCTAATTATGTTTCGTCAAATTGATTCTCACCACATGACAAGTCCCTTGAGAACATTATTAGATACAACGCCTTATCTTGTATATCAGGAAGGATTTGGTGAACAATTTTTCTGGAAAACAGTCATAAAATCTGTGAACAAATCGCTCGGTTATCCACCAACTTCTGTACTTTAATCGACATATTACACCTTAGATGTAAATAAAATAGAATAGAGAATGGAAACGGGGAATGTGCCAAGAGACAACACCCGACCAAAGAGCAGAAAACAGCCCAAGGCTACCAATGGGTCTTAAACGCAGCGAGAAAATCCCTCACTTGGATACGGGCTTCAGCTGGCCGTTAAACAAAAATGCATACTAGTTCAGCGAAATGGACGGCACAGTAAGTCCGTTTAAGCTTAATTGTTAAGTCGAATAACATTCTGATTCAAACTCATTCCAAACCGTTGGAAATCGAATATCCCTAAAGTAGGTAATCTTAGTTACATTAGGTTTCTGTAATACATGTAATATCTAACAAAAATATTCTTTGACCAGCTATAGCAATGGAAATTTAAATGATATAAATGTAATTGGAACTATTTCTTAAAAGGAAAAAAATTATTTCTGTGTTGTTAAATCTCTTCCCGTTGAGGAAAAAACTTCTGTTCCCTTTTCACGGAGGAGAGTATAATAAAGGCTTTACAGAATCCAATTAAAACTTTTTATCTCAGAAATACTATATAGACAAACAATATGGAGAAATGTGTTAATTCAAACTTTTATGGCTGTGTGTCCTATGCATTATTGTAAATTGTATGTTTGTACATGTAAATTATTATATTGTCTTGTAAATAACTGACTGTAGTGTGTGTTTTGTTATTTTATTACACCTTGTATTTTCACATATTTTCTTTAACATCAATAGAATAAAGAAATAAGAGGTCATTTTTGCGTAAAATTCATCTATTATCAAAACAAAAAAATAGTTACGCATCACTTAAAATTTAAAAAAATCAAATAAAGTAGTACTTTCACAAAGTTAGAATTTTAGGCATACTATCACGCAATACATGTAGAAACGTACACATAACAGTTATTTCAAATACCAAATCTACACGGCTCAAAATACGGCAATATATTACGATACAGCCCCAATTTTCACAAAAAAAAATGTTAAGAGTAAAATTACTCTTAAGTCATACACATTTTAGTATAACTTAAAGAGAGTTTTGCTCTTAAGATATTTTGTGAAAATGGTTTCTGAATTGTTCACACTTAGTGCTCACGTCTGTGACAAAATTGTTGCTGCATGTCAACAAATCACGTGTCTTTTATCACACTAATGTAAAAAAAATTATGGCACCTAAGCAATAACCAAAAATGTTGAATAGAAAATTAAAAAGTTAAACTACATCTAAAGCCTAAACCATAAGTGAGTTAGACCTACTCCATTTGCACACACAAGTTAGAGATTTTAGCACATATTATTAAACGAATGTCACCAAGTATTTGACGAAATCCTCGGAGTCCAAAAGCAGATATGTCCAAGTAATTGTAGTGATGGTGGCAATGAAAATATATACCATACCACTTTTGATCCTATAAATATTAAGATGAGGACACACAATTACTACGAGCAACTCAAAGATCCAAATGATAGTTATATATTGCATTTCTTAATTTAGTAGACCTTAGTAAGGTACGTAACACCGACCTCCTAATTCATTTTATGTATTATTTCTTGAAAATAACAAATTTATTGAACCTGATGTTTATAGAATTTATAGCGAAATTATATTTTCAATAAACAACAAAATTAATAATATAGTGCAATGTGTTTACGTGTTATTGTGAACTAACAGATATTGTAGATCAATTTTCTTATTATCTGCATTTGTTATTTTCTTTGATATTATATTTCTTTATATTATTTATCCAGTTTTAATTATTCTTTATATTGTAGATCATTATTATTCTGTTTTCTTATTTTCAGAAAATTATTATTTTCTGAAATCCCATCAAAATACCCATCAAATTTTCATGGTTTATTTAAAACAGGAAATATGTCAGATATATTTTCCTAATATAGGACTGCTTTAGTGCTTGATAAGACACAGTATCCGTTTCAGTAACTTTTGATCAGCAATTATTTCCCTATACGTTTCCCTATAGCGGTATTGATACATGTACTTTAATAAGGTCATCTTATTAATTTTCTCTTTTATTCAACTAGTGTGTATAACTGAAATTCTGACATGAGAGTACATACGAACATGTAACATTTCAATAACTAAGAATACATTAATACATATTAATACATGTATATAAAATAATTCCTTATCTCGCATGCAACAGTACTGATGGCATTAAAAAGAAATAAAGTGAAATACATAATCAAAAATGTAGAGACAAAATGAACATAAGTACATGCTGTAGACAAAAAGAATTAAAATACCAAAAGAAAAACACAAAATAGAAGTATCAAGATTGATGACCATGACTTAGATGTTTATGATGCATAAAATAATTCTTTGACACCATTTTTAATGTACAAGAGTTGCACATTTCGTCATCAGTTGTGCTCAATGCCTAAAATGTTGAAAACAAAAACAATAATCCAGAAAATAGAAGAGCAAATTCAAAAATACCAGAATGACCAAAAGGATAAAGCAAAAACCATCTAAGGACAGAACTATGCACTAGTGGATACTCCTAAGTTTTCTGAAAATACAGCATTTTTGTAGCAGTAGCTATCATTTCGGGGCAGTATCAAAATACTACAAACTGTGCTTGTGATACCCTAGGGACTTTTGAAGTCCACCAGCAGCGGTATCGACTCGGTGGAGGTAATAATTCTTTGATACCAATTTTGATGCACAAGATGTGCGCATTAAATGAATGTAAAAAACAGGTTAATACTGTACATAGACAAGGGATAACATAGTGAATTGATTAATAGAAACTAGTGGTTTTCATATTTTTGCCGGTTTTGACCTTACAATGGGAAATTTCCAATTAAAATCGGGGCCTCGTCATTAATATTAATGATCACAGAGGTTATGGGTTCGAATCTAACTCCTCGGGTACCTTGGCATCCTCCAACAAAAAAAAAGGAAGAAAAAAAGAACACTGTCGCTGGCGGCCATAATATAACCAACTGCTCTAAAAGTGGCGCAAAACGCCAATAAACCAATCAAACCAAACATATTAAAATGAAATGTTAAAAATGTATAGAGTTAATTGAAATAAGTAAAATATTTATATGTAACAAGTTTAATATGTACAAGTATCAACATGAAAGCTGGAAAAGGCTTTATAATAAGCCGAGAAAGCAGTGGATACAGTGTAACGAACAGATTTAATTCTTAGCATCACATTTGAGTATATTCTACTCAATGTTTTATGGTTTTATAAATTTTTTCGAGCATTTAGCATCGTATGCAACAAATTTCTATCTAACGTCCAATGAGGCCATTTTCCTGCTGGCGGACCAATACCTCAATAATAAAATATCAAAAGATTACAAAACATAAACTTGAGTGTATTTCTAGTATGATGGACTAAAATATAAAGTTAAAATTACAAATTAATCATCACTAAAAGGAAAGTATTTGGCAAGTTCTGTATACAATAGTTGTTTAGGATAGTTAAAATTAGAAATTACAAATTAAACATCACTAACAGGATGCCAGTCTCGTTCACAATTAATTATGATTTTCTCCTGAGAGTATAGCTACTGGTGGAAAGTTCAAACACTTATTGATTTACACCGAGTCCCTCTGTGTACGCCAAATATGGTGTCGTGTCTAAAAGTGCTCTCAAGGCACTTGTCATGTGACGAGAATCTCTTTGACGATACATAATCAAAACTAGTGCTTCTTTTCCTCTTTGAAGCCTGCGCTCGTGAATATACTAGCATTCAATTTCCCAAAGGCACCACGAACCCAAGGACCATCAGCATCACAACACACTATAAATACATCATATTCAAAATCTTCAGACGAATCTATTTTCAGATACTAGTATCCAATTTTCATTCTTTGTTTAAAACGGAAAAGGTAAATTCCATTTCTTGTTGATTTGACACATCATTGCGAAAAGAACTAACAAAAATGTCAACAATATGGACGGTGATTGTGATATTATGATCAAATATTGAATTTTTGTTTAACAGGTATTTACCCCAAATCTATTTTGTACTATTTATATTTTAATCGAAATATGACGTATGTATGTTCAATTTGCAAACGTCCATCAGTAAATAATACAAAGGAAAGTGACTTTTGCCGGTTTGAGAAATTTATCTACAGTCAAACGGCCTTTTATATAAATGTTTTGTTATATACTATGATATATTTCTTTTAAAGTTTTATGTGTAGAAAATTAAGTGTCAGTAACATTTTAAAAAATATTCATATGTGACAGTGGGGCAACTTATAATTTAAATTTGTTATCTCTATATAATACAAGTAATAGTCTTTTTTATTTTTGCTGATCGGAAGTTTTCACATCTTCCATATGGGTTATTTAACAATGAACATGTGAAACATGAATAAGACTGAAAATAAGCTGTTTCATTAGCAGGACATGCTTACTCTTCGAGAGCACCTGATGTACTCCTCGTTTTTAGTGCGGGTACACGTTGCTTATGGTTTGGTTTCTATGCTGTATTGTTACATTTCTGTTATTATACGTTTTTTTTTTATTCTTTTAGTTATACCTGTACCCTTGAGGCGTTTGTTTGTGTTCCATTCTCACGGCTTTGTCTTTTTCTTGAAATTCGAATTTACCATGTTTACTGACTTTGCCCACTCTTTTGTCGTTTCGTTATTCTGTATCCAATGACATACATTCCTCCTCAGTTGGAAAGTATTTGGCAAGTTCTGTATACAATAGTTGTTTAGGACAGTAGCATGTATAACGACTCCGCCATGCAGTCTCTAAATTGTTTTGTAATATTTTTCATAGTAAGTCGAAAAACTATTTCTATTCACAGGTACACCAATAATGATTACCTGATAGTTCTAATCTTTCTAAACTTTTCAATGATTTCTGGGGGAAAGACGTCTAGTATATAACATTTATGTGATTTCCATCCAAGAACAAAATTTTCCAAGAATTGCTCCACGTGTTTATTTGGTTACATTGGAGATTGAGCTTTTCGGAAAAGGCATATTCTGTAGCAATCCGTCTGGTAATATTTTTATATTCGTTGACTTCAAATTCAGGTCACACAGATTTTTTAATGAAGAAAATATTTAAATTCTTTAGGTTCACTCGGTCGTATTTTTTTTTTGTTTAAGTCAAAGTCTTTTTTTTTTTTATATATAATGGAAAATTAAATACTTCGTTCAAAAGATCGAACCGGTAAGCATCATATGTTAATCGCAAAGTTTCTAGCGATGGAATATTGAACGCTTCAGAATAGACCTTTTGCCAAGGATTAAAACTGATCGAAAGTTGTCCTAAGTAAAACATGAATGAAAACACAATATGTTGTCTAGTTTTATCAATCGCTAACTGCGAAAGCTGTACTAAGCTAACTAAGCTAACTAAATTTTCATCATAAAAATTTTCCGAGTAACATTTTTTTTCAATTTAGGAACCAAACTAAATTCGGAATCATTTTTACAGAAGCTTGGAAAAGAAATGATTACATTGTCATCCAATTCTAACCGTTCAACTCTGTCTAGATTCTGGGCATTAACAAATCCGATTTGGTTGTTCTTTGAGGTTAGTTGATTTATCAAACTAATTGGATGAAATAATTGACCTTTTAAACTGTACAACAATGTACATTTTGTTTTTGTGTAAAGGCAATCGTTCCATTTTCGCTCCGTTTAAAAAGTCAAACATATCTTTTGGAATTGAAAGCCAGCCATTATCTTTCAGAAATAGGTTTTCAATAGGCTTTATATTAAGACTCTGGAATGACAGTTTTAGTGTAGTTTTATTAATTTTCTTTCGGCGGTTATTTCCAAGGTTTAAGACATTTCAAATAATTTATTTACTGACAAGGACTAAATTTCAAGCTTGTTTAACGAAACGTTGAGACAAGTCTTCCTTTCAATATATGGTTATATGTTTTTCGTTAGTCGTATGTTTTTAATGGGATTTTGGGTATCATAATGCAAAGGTTTGTACAATATACCATTTCTCCTTCTGGTTTGCATTCTGTATTAATCCGTTCTTCATTTGCAATATTCACATTATCACAAAAAACAGAATAGAACATACAAGAGACAGAGTGAAAGCAACCTCCGTCATGCCCACCTTTGATTCGACAATAAACTGATTTAATTTGTTACATTTCCGTACCAGCTTTTGTTTTGGGTTATTTTCTATATTTCTTGAAATTACAAGAATTTCAATATTTTTATAGCTTTTAAATCAAGGACTTATCCAGTTTTGTGAATTAAAATAAACGACATATTTTTCTATCACATAGTAAATGTCTCTACAAAGCACTCATAACAAAGTTTACTGCAACAAAACTGTTAAAAAAAATTGTGATAACTGAGCGTTATCTTCCTTGCCAAAAGTTCTTGGCGTCTGAATCTGCTCGTTTACAGTGGATCAAAGCTGGTATCAAAAAACATCTATAGGGGAAAAAAACACAGAACTCAAGTCTTTAAAGAAGTTTTTATGCTCCCTAGGTACCGGAAGTTTGGTAAATTTATCTAGTATCAGGAAGGATACTTAACTGGCATGTTTGAGACACTTGATAACTTCATATGAATCCTGCTCTGCTTGACACAATTTGTAATTTTACACTTTTGCAATGCAATAATTCTCATGACCAACGTACGAAACATGAAAAAACTGCGTTCTCATAATCTGTACTTTTTTCAAACAGAATTGTATGTTTAAAGAACAGTAACAGAAACGCAAAACTATCCTGACACTCTGTTGTATAAAACGCTATAAAAGCCAATAAATTGTGATTAGCAACAAGGTGAACGCTTGCTACAACTGCAAAATTAGATAAGACGGTATATAATTTAGATAGCAGGGCCAGAATTCACTCATTTTAACTGTAAAAGTAGCTGCTGGCCAGATACTATCGCCCTTTTAAACGAAATATCAGAAATAATACCGGTATTACCATTAATGGTTTAATGCTATCTTGTCTTTTTAGAATTTTTGGAGTCAAGTTTCAATTACAGACTTTTTGACTGATTTCCATTGAATTTTTTCATAATACTGTAATACATGAGCATTGAGATATTGTAATGGGGACTCTTTTCCCTTTTTGATTGCTGTGTGAAGAACTTTTTTTATGATCCCAATTTAGGATTTTATCTCATCTCCATTTACCCCAATATCACTTATTATTTTTTATTACAACTCTTCCGATATAAGAATTGTTCATTAGAATTGGTACATATTTATTAATGCCTGAACATGAAACCCATTTTAATATATCACTGATGTTATTATATATCATACTCTTATAACACTGAACACAGTTCAATTACCTTTTGGTCACTTTGACCTACACTTGATCACTATAATCCTCTGAAATATTATATACGGTAATGCATTTCTCAAACAGGTAATCCCCATCTAACAGAAGCAACCCCTAGCTAGTTCATGTATATTTTGACTTAAAAAAAAACAATTATTACTCTTTATATTAGAATCTTATATATAGAATTAGTGTAATATCATTCATACATATTTTTACAAGGAACAAATAGTGTCATGGTAATAAATATGACAACAATATGCCTTCTGAGCAGGACTTGTTATCCTTTGATTTCGAATAGAGTACTACATGTACCATCCTATCATGTATGTTGGCATGGGCGTGGCTAATCATTGAAAGCTTCTGACAGAGTAATTTCTTTCTGTGATTTCTTTACGCTGAAATCTACTTGTGAAAAACAAACTTTTGTTCTCCCTTGAATCATGTTACTTTTCCTTTTGTTGTGTATGACCTAGTCTGATAATCAAACTCATCTGAGGTATTGCTGAACAGAAAACTTTCATTTTAAAATAGAGGAAATTGAACAATAAGCATCTGATAATTTTATCTTCAATACTTACAAATTGGGATAATATTTGTGTATACTGACAAAAATAAGTCTGCTTTGAAGTAACTGTTAAATTGACCATGGAAGTAAATTTCTGAATAACAAAAGTATCTAATACACATCTGGAACACTGGAGAATTGTATTTTCAAATGTACCTCAATATGGTGTGCTTGTCTTAATTGTTGCTTTTAGTGTTAAACAATAATTTTAGATTGGCAGCATTGTAGATTTATAATAATGTAAGCATTATATCTTTTAAATTATAAATTCAATTATAAATTGTGTGAATATTCTTTAATAGTTTGGTGAAAACACACCAATATCTCAATTATAGGCACATAATATTTACTTGACAATGTCTATCCCAACAAGACTCAAACAAGAGACCTATCAAATTGAAGTTCGTTGACCTAAAGAAGTACTGGTACTACACCAGCACTGCTAACTGACAATGGCTATAAACATGTTTATAAACTGTTCATATTTCCATAGCATATAATCTAACTGTCAAGATATATATTTAACACAATGCCTCATTAAACAAAAATTCAAAGTTTCTTTGAATTTTTTTAAATTGCAAATTGACTATTTTTCTTTGTAAAGCTATAAAAACACAAAATACAGTTATGTAACCTCCCTGGTTAAAAATTATAATATAAATTAAAATCTTTTCAAAAGCCATAACATTCACATTCACAGTTAGTACAGAAAATTAAAGGGAAAAAATTGTTCATAACCTACTTGAATTACAATAACAGAAAACTGAAACTATTTAATTTTACAATCCAAAATGAAAAACTAGAGGCTCTCAAGAGCCTGTATCGCTCACCTGGATTCAACTTTTCACCTTGAGCATACCTAAAAATTTAAGTGTTGCAGTCAATTTGGCTGGTTTTTCTATAGGATTCTATGTTAAACTAAAATTTCAGCAGTGGCAGTCATCTTGGTTAACAGTCCAGGTCAAAGGATACATTTCTAAAAGAGAACCATCTAAGGACCATTTCTGCTAAGTGTTGTTCCAACTGGCTAAGCGGTTTCAGACAAGAAGATTTTTAAATGTATTTTCCTATAGGGTCCAATATTTAACAAAGTTCGGTGTGGCAGTCATCTTGGTTGACAATCCGAGTGATCAGACACATTTCAGAAAGAGGATCTCCTAAGGACCAATGCTGCCAAGTCTGGCTCCAATATGTCAAGTGGTTTCAGACAATAAGAATTTTCAATGAATTTTTCCATAGGGCCCTATGTTAAACTAAGTTCGGGTGTGGCGGCCATCTTGGTTGACGGTCTGGGTCATCGCACAAAATTCTGAAAGAGGACCATCTAAGGATCATTGCTACCAAGTCTAATTCTAATTTGCTTAGTGGTTTCAGACGAGAAGATTTTTGAGTGAAATTCCTGTAGGGTCCTATGTTAAACTAAGTTCTGCTGTGGCGTCCATCTTGGTTCACAGTCCACGAAATCAGACACATTTCTAAAAAAAGGACCTCCTAAGGACCAATGCTGCCAAGTCCTGCTCCAATATGACAAGTGGTTTCAGACAAGAAGATTTTTCAATGAATTTTCCTAAAGGGCCCTATGTTAAACTAAGTTCGGTTGTGGCGGCCATCTTGGTTAACAGTCCAGGTCAAAGGATACATTTCTAAAAGAGAACCAGGTCATTGGACACAACTCTGTTAGAGGACCATCTAAGGACCATTGCTGCCAAGTCTGGTTCCAATTTGTCATGTGGTTTAAGACCAGAAGATTTTTCAATGAACTTTCCCATAGGGCCCTATGTTAAACTAAGTTTGGCTGTGGCAGCCATCTTGGTTCACAGTCGGGGTCATTGGACATATTTCTGAAAGACAACGTCCTAAGAACCATTACTGCCAACTTTGGTTCCAACTGGCCTTGTAGTTGCATATAAGAAGATTTTTTAAATTCACCCGCCCCCCCCCCCCCCCCCCCCCCTTTTTTTCTATTTTTAGTAACAGCAGCTATGTCGGTTGGAAGTCGGGGATGCCAGACATAATTTTGGAAGGGGCCACCCAAGGACCATTTCACCAAAGTTTGGTCTCAATTGGACCAGGGGTTTGAGAGGAAAAGATCTTTAAAGGGAAGTTTACACTGGATGCCGTCTTTAAAGGGCAAAAACTCCTATAAGGGGTCAATCAATGATTTTGGTCATGCTGACTTATTTGTAGATCTTACTTTGTTGAACATTTTTACTGTCAACAATTTCTCTTTACCTATAATAATATTCAAGATAATAACCTAAAACTGCAAAATTTCCTTAAAATTAACAATTCAGGGGGCAATAACCCAACAAAGGGTTGACCAATTCGTCTGAAAATTTCATGACAGGTAGATCTTGACATGATGAACATTTTAACCCCATCAGTTTTGCTCTAATTGCTTTAGTTTTTGAGATATAAGACAAAAACTGCACTTTACCCCTATGTTCTATTTTTAGCCATTTTGGCCATGTTGGTTGGCAGGCGGGGTCATCAGACACATTTTTTAAACTAGATACCCTAATGATGCTTGTGGCCAAGTTTGGTTCAATTTGGCCCAGTAGTTTCAGAGGAGATGATTTTTGTAAAAGTTAACGGACGGACGACGACGTACTTCAAGTGATGAGAAAAGCTCACTTGACTCTTTGGGTCAGGTGAGCTAATAAATACAAATGTTTTTTAAAAACACTAATCTGGTTTGTGATGGTTTTTTTGTATAATTTTTTATTTATTTTAGCTTTCTTTTCACACAATACAAAGAACATGGCAAGTAAGAATACATTGTAACTTAAACAGCTACTGACTAGGTTGTTTTTTTATCACCCACAAACACCTGAATCCTGAAAATTTTAATTTTTAAGGTTTTATCAAAGTATATGTTGTATTACAGATCTAAAAATGCAATTAATGTTTAAAAGACTTCTTATCATCGAGTTTATCATAGGTATTTAAAGACTTCTTATCACGGAGTTTATCATAGGTATTTAAAGACTTCTTATCATGGAGTTTATCATAGGTATTTAAAGACTTCTATTTCACACTATTATTCAAAAATGAAAGTGAAGGTACAATACTTGTTTTTTTATCTGTTTGCTACATCCTGGTGGAGGTGCCAATAGCCTCGTAAAAAACCAGTCTATATCCGGGTGGAGACAACAAAGTGCCCAGTAAAAACTATTTGCTATCGGCATACAAACTGGCACTGTTGTCAAGAGGTTGAATGGTCCACCCCACAGATGAGAGGCTAATGGATTATTGGTATTTAAAATGTAATATCAAGACCACTGGCCACCATTAGTCACCATTGGCTAGAAAATTTTTGCAAGAAATTGTAAGAACACTTAAAATAATCTTTATGTAATTTGACTTGTGCAAAAAAAATTAATTGATTCACTGCTTGCAAATAATTTGAAAATACATTTGAACATTGACAAAAAGTGTATAATGCAGAGAACAGTGTTAGTGGATCATAGAAAGCTTGTCTTAAATACCAACTGTATAAAACATAAAATTCCAAATTTTTTACTTAATTAAAAACAAATAAAACTACTTTTAAGTATCACAGTAGTTTAAAATGCTACTTTCTGGATAACATATGTTATTGTGACATCTGTAAAATTCCGTAAACAAAAATCAAGAAATTTAGTTATCAACTTCAGCAGATTTTTCACTTCATGTTCGATTCCAAATAAATAAAAATAAAAATAAATAATAAAGAATAAAATTTCAAGATTTTTTTGTATGACTGCTTAACTTAGTTAATATATTGAAATTTAAAATTATATAGAAAAATATACAGTAAGTTTACAAACAACCATCTTAACAAAATATAGTAGTTTTTTTAAAGACTACTGGGTGTAAAAGATTAGAAAAATAGACACAACACATATACCACAAAAATAAAAAAACAAAAACAAAAATTGAAAAAATTGAAAATAAAAAAAACAAAGTATTTTATGCATATTGTTAACATAACTATATAAACATAATCTATTGTCACATGATATCAAGCATTAACATGCTTAAATGAACAAGAAATTGTTAAACATAAAATGAGTTTGTACAATAAAAGACTAGATATGTCTATCACATCTAGTAACAATGCTGGACTTGCTGCACTTGTTTGCGAAAGTCTTACTAAAAGGTGAAAACTTTAAAAGGAAATGTTTTATGCTGTAACGGCACTGACTGAATTTCCTTATAGAAAAATCATCTTGTCTGTAGGAGAATTTTCTAGACTTCTTGTAACACATGACAATTTCTTCCTTGACCATGTTTACAAATAAACACAATATTATTAACATTTTTCATTATGTCCTGAGTTAAAATCCATACAAAAACTGCTGTTTTATTTCAAATCACCAATTATCATCCTCCAATTATCTCTCATCTTCACTTTTAGGTTTCGTTATCTTCATTCTTATATTAGATCCCTGTAAAAAAATTATTTAAATTCACATAGGAAGATTTCTCTATTCCTAGTTATTCAGCAAAAATACTGTATATAATGAGAATTCATTTTATTCTGTATCAGGTTTCAATGAATTTGTAACATTCTATTTTCTAGCTTTACAAATTCAGAATGTTGACTTTAGTGAGTTGCCAAGTATTGGTACATACATATGTACAATGAAAAAAGATGGTAAAATCCATTTAAATCCATGGCCTTGATATCAAAATAGACAAATTTTGCCAATCATAATACTTGAAGGATACAATATTAAGACATGCAGTTTGTTGTATGACTGAAAACATGTATGTAGTTAAACTGCATCCACACAATAGATGCCAAGTGATATCCAAAGAAATACAAAGGACCCCCAAAATATTTTTTAAAGAGAAGAAAATAACCCATCAATTCTTGAAAATTTGGTTTTTGCTTTCTTTTTTTCCTATTTATTATGGATTTGTTGTATTTCTGAAACAGATACACAAGACTACAATTACCAACAGCTGTCAACTTTGCTTCTATTAGACTGCTATTGCCACAGCTGTCAACATTGCCTCAATTGATACCTAAGACTACAATTGCCACAGCTGTTAACATTGCCTCTATTCATACCTAAGACTACAATAGCTACAGCTGTCAACAGCTTCAATTGATACCTAATGCTTAAATTGCCAACAGCCGTCAACATTGCCTCTTTTGATACCTAAGACTACAATTGCCAACAGCTGTCAACATTGCCTCTATTGATGCCTAAGACTACAATTGCCAACAGCTGTCATCATTGCATCAATTGATACCTAAGACTACAATTGCCACAGCTGTTAACATTGCCTCTTTTGATACCTAAGACTACAATTGCCAACAGCTGTCAACATTGCCTCAATTGATACCTAAGACTACAATTGCCAATAGCTGTCAACATTGCCTCAATTGATACCTAAGACTACAATTGCCAATAGCTGTCAACATTGCCTCTATTGATGCCTAAGACTACAATTGCCACAGCTGTTAACATTGCCTCTATTGATACCTAAGGCTACAATTGCCACAGCTGTTAACATTGCCTCTATTGATACCTAAGACTACAATTGCCAACAGCTGTCAACATTGCCTCTATTGATACCTAAGACTACAATTGCCAACAGCTGTCAACATTGCCTCAATTGATACCTACGACTACAATTGCCAACAGCCGTCAACATTGCCTCTTTTGATGCCTAAGACTACAATTGCCAACACCTGTCAACATTGCCTCTATTGATGCCTAAGACTACAATTGCCAACAGCTGTCAACATTGCCTCTATTGATGCCTAAGACTACAATTGCCAACAGCTGTCAACATTGCCTCAATTGATACCTACGACTACAATTGCCAACAGCCGTCAACATTGCCTCTTTTGATACCTAAGACTACAATTGCCACAGCTGTTAACATTGCCTCTACTGATACTTAAGACTACAATTGCCAACAGCTGTCAACATTGCCTCTATTGATGCCTAAGACTACAATTGCCACAGCTGTCAACATTGCCTCTATTGATACCTAAGACTACAATTGCCAATAGCTGTCAACATTGCCTCTATTGATACTTAAGACTACAATTGCCAACAGCCGTCAACATTGCCTCTATTGATACCTAAGACTACAATTGCCAACAGCCGTCAACATTGCCTCTATTGATACCTAAGACTACAATTGCCAACAGCTGTCAACATTGCCTCTATTGATACCTAAGACTACAATTGCCACAGCCGTCAACATTGCCTCTATTGATACCTAAGACTACAATTGCCAACAGCTGTCAACATTGCCTCTATTGATACCTAAGACTACAATTGCCACAGCCGTCAACATTGCCCCTATTGATACCTAAGACTACAATTGCCACAGCCGTCAACATTGCCTCTATTGATACCTAAGACTACAATTGCCACAGCTGTCAACATTGCCTCTATTGATACCTAAGACTACAATTGCCACAGCCATCAACATTGCCCCTATTGATACCTAAGACTACAATTGCCAACAGCTGTCAACATTGCCTCTATTGATACCTAAGACTACAATTGCCACAGCCGTCAACATTGCCCCTATTGATACCTAAGACTACAATTGCCACAGCTGTCAACATTGCCTCTATTGATACCTAAGACTACAATTGCCACAGCTGTCAACATTGCCTCTATTGATACCTAAGACTACAATTGCCACAGCTGTCAACATTGCCTCTATTGATACACAAGATTACAATTGCCAACAGCCGTCAACATTACCTCTATTGATACCTAAGACTACAATTGCCAACAGCTGTCAACATTGCCTCTATTGTTACACAAGATTACAATTGCCAACAGCTGTCAACATTGCCTCTATTGATACCTAAGACTACAATTGCCAACAGCTGTCAACATTGCCTCTATTGATACCTAAGACTACAATTGCCAAAGCTGTCAACATTGCCTCTATTGATACCTAAGACTACAATTGCCACAGCTGTCAACATTGCCTCTATTGATACACAAGATTACAATTGCCAACAGCCGTCAACATTGCCTCTATTGATACCTAAGACTACAATTGCCAACAGCTGTCAACATTGCCTCTATTGATACACAAGATTACAATTGCCAACAGCTGTCAACATTACCTCTATTGATACACAAGACTAATAACAGATTTTTTTTATGAATTAATATATATACAGTGGAACCTCTGTAAACTGAACAGCCGTGGGACCAGAGAAATCGGCCGGTTTTCAGAGGGTCCGGTTTTAGGAGGTTCCAGAAAAGACGTATCTGATCTGGAGAGTGAAACCGGAAGTGTATTACAATGTATTATAATGATGTTGTAAAATTGTGCCATGTGCTTACATATGTATATGTACCACGCGCACATTATTTTAATACAATTAATTGTTTTCAATTTCAATCCGACGTTTTTATTGATGCCTGATTATTGTTTGATTAACGACTTTCACACCTTTTTTTAAAATGGTTATTTAGTTTAATGATATCAATCATCGATCGATTAAGGATGACATGTATTACGGTTCACTGATTTTCCAGGTAATACATGGTTTCGGCCGGTTTCTGGAGGTTAATTTGACAAGAATATATATGTTTTGTACCGGAAAGTACGCCGGTGTTCGTAATTCAGAGGGTCTGGTTTTCAGAGGATTTTTTTACTTGAATATATAGGCAAAAATTCCAGACCAAAAGTAAAAGTTCGGTTTTCAGAGGAATTCGGTTTTCAGAGGGGCTGGTTTTATACATATACACACACATTGTATATGACTAATGTATTCATAAATGAAACTTACAGTTCCAATCTGTTTACAATCAAGGCCGAGATTTTGTGCCTTGTCTATCATGCACTCTATTTCTCCAATATTCAAATTGTATGAAGGAAATGGCATCTCATCTTGGTCATCATCTTTTATAAATTCTCTGTAAAAATGTAAAAAATCAACTTAAAAGATCAAAATTTCCTGTTTTCATATATTAAATGTCTACTTAAAATAATGCCTCAGGGTGATTTACCTGGGTAATAATTTTATCTTTATTGAAAGGACAAGAGTGGACACAAAAAAATGTCTCACCTGTCATGTATTTCTAATGAAAGTAAATGCTATCAGACATATTGCATACAGTATTCGAAATACAGGCCAAAACACAAAAACTTAACTATAACCACTGAACCATGAAAATGAGGTCAAGGTCAGATGACACCTGCCAGTTGGACATGTCAGACCGTTATTTTCATTAAAAATATCCAGCTGCCAATTTTTGTTTTCTTGGAGATCACAGGGGAAGGGGAAAGAAATGACAAAAAGTAAGCTAGAAAATGGCATCAATCGGAATTCTTGTGATTTTTCATTGGCCACAGTGTTTTTTACTGACTGGTAACAATACATAGACCTCATTTAAAAATAAATTTAGCGGATTTTGACTTATCTATGCACAAATGGAAATTTTGTCAATAGTGATTATTAACATTAACGTGTTCAAACAAGGTCAATGGGAGGATTTTAAGAGTATGTTTGAGAAAAAATAATAGTAAAGATTATAGATAAATAAATATTAAAAAAATAAAATGGGAATAATAAACAAGTTGTCAAAAGGTGCAAATATTTTTGCTCATATCTGTAACAGAAATTTTCTTCCAAGTTCGGAGCAGCACTGTATAAGTTCAATTCTTTTTTTCCTTTTTTTTGAAATTTGAAATTATATTCGTCAGTATTTTAAGGCAGCACATGATTTCAATTTAACTTTAACAATAGTACAATAGGCCTACGATGGTCAAATCATGCAGGAATGTATGTTAAAAAAGGACTCATCATGAAAAATTCTTAGTGAGAACCCTGCTATCGCTATGTCGAGCTTTCTGCGACTTAAGTCGCAGGCTCGACAAAATACAAGCAAATGTTTGGTTAAGTAAAGTGACTCCAATTGATAGCAAAGATACCAGACGGACCACAAAAGGAAGATTGTTGGTATGACCGCAGGGGTTGAACATCCAACTAGTTTTCTTGTAAATATTTCTATGACTTTGTGGTTTGTAACCAAAATCATATCAAAAATTTTGAATGTTTTTTCAATCTGCTAGGTAGTAACAACCCTTCTATTTACAAACAATCAACAAATCTTGAATGGAGAGAATGGTATAATCAGTAAAACAAAGTTTATGAAGATTATAATCTGTCCAAATCAGTCTATACTCATATTACCTACATTCTCTTTGATACATTAATTGAACCTTAGAAATATATGTTTTGTGCTAAACAATCAAAAGGGTGAAGTTTTACCTGAATCTGACACAAGGCAGAGTCACCTGTTGAAGTTAAATTACCAAACCAGGTTTTACAGTGTAACTTGGTTTGCAAAACAATTTCAGTATTATATTTAAATACAACTCACAAAAGTTTATTCTCCACCATTTTCTGAAAATCTGCTGATACATTCAAAGCTTTTTCTTCCTTTTTAGACGCTTGTACATTTTCTTTCTCTCTTTCTGAAAAATGATTTTTTTTCAAATTTCAGCATTTTATTTTGATAAAATTGTTCATTACATTAGAAATTTTATCCAATTTTTTCCCCATTTTGGAAATTAAATTCCATAAACCTGCTTTATTTACTTTTCTTTTGCACATTCCAAAATATAGATGTCTTTCACATTTAATTCCAGGCATTAAACTATGATTTACCTTCCTCCGACTGTCCTTTAGGTCTAGAGAACATTTTACCATACATATCTTTTTCTATCTGACTAAATGTCTTAATATTTCTGTAAAAACGTAAAAAAAACAATTAATAAAAAAATCTTATCATGTTATGATATAAAATTATGTTATCAATTCTTTAAAGTAATATTTCAATATTGATTCAATCAATGAGTTACACAGTAGTAATACATTGTAACTGTAAATCTTGTTTTAATGTTGGATAATGTATACAGTAAATTTGGAAGATAATTTTATTACTACAATAACTGCAAAAGAATGAAGATTGCAGATTGAATATAAATATTTCAAACAATGCTAATTTGATACTACCATAATTACTCTATTTATTGGACACTAAAATACACCTATTTTCTAGGAAAATTGGAAAATACAGTCAAACCTGCTTTTAACGGCCACAATTGGGACAAAAGTAAAGTGGCCGCATAAGACAGGTGACCGTTTAATCAAGTTTTACACTGAGCGGCAATTCCGTATTTTGCTTTCCGGTCCGGAACGATCAAGATATTATCGTTGTCTAACATACAAATATGGCGGTTCGACTGAGATGAAACGATGTTTTTTTCCACAATCGACTGTAAATGAACGATGAGATTAATAATTTGAATGATAATTAAGCTATGTCATTAATTAAAGATGTTTTGAAAGTCAGTTAACGATGATTTTAACATTTATAGAAAGGTAAATGACCGCTTAATTTAGGTAAATTTCAAGCTTGGGTACCATTTTTTGTGACCGCTGGCCGCGTAAGACAGGTGACCGCTTATTCGAGTTAAATTAACACGTAAAACTATTTGGGCGGACTCCAGGACGACCGCTGAAGGCAGGTGGCTGCTTAATTGAGGTGACCGTTAGGGCAGGTTTGACTGTAGTCGAAAAAATAGAGTTTTCATATTTCTGTCCACATCGTTGTCATTTTTTGACTCCATATGATCGACCTCGTCAATGTAGTTTCAGAATATGCAATCCAAATAATGGTTCATACTTGCGGTATTGTTATTTGATTTTGCTTTCATGATTTATCTTTTTGTACCTTCAAATTAAGTTAATTGAATATTGAAGACGAAAACAGTAGCAAACTTCAAACGACCCGCCATGTTGTTGACTAATATGTGGACATCTCACAAATTATTTTTACGATCTGGATTTGGAGCATCTCACAAATGATTTTTACAACACATGTTACGTTTGTAGTCTCATGATGACTCTCATCGTCTTTTTAGAACATGTTATAACTATTACATTTAAATGTCTTATAAACAATGATAAGAGGATTTGTTTTGTAAAAACATTATTCATTTCATTTCAAAATTTTTAATTTATTTCTCTGAGAAACACGACTACACAATTCCGTTCCGGTCTCGTTTCGGATTTCTTTTTAAAAGTAAACTTCCAGGTAGGAAAAATTCAATAAAATTTACTTAAAAATCAATCTTGTTTCAATGAAATTTATTAAGATAGATAGTTTTAATGGTTTAGAAAGACGAAATAAACACTCGACGAGTGAAGTAATTAACTTACCTAAGAAGTTAAAATTACTGACTGTCACCACCTGAGAACAACGATCGCAACTTTGACAATTTTGAATTCATTGGAAAAATAGAGTTATAATTAAAGAACCTTTGTGAGCACGCTC
Organism: Mytilisepta virgata; assembly: GCA_028015205.1. NCBI lineage: Eukaryota > Metazoa > Mollusca > Bivalvia > Mytilida > Mytilidae > Mytilisepta > Mytilisepta virgata. Next base: position 15,292,783 of record CM051520.1, on the reverse strand, counting down.
ACATACCCCACGTCTTCATATTGTCACTGGAGAAACAAAATCTCACTTCACAAGTAAAATGAACACAATCAAATGCTTACCTTCACATATTGATCCTAATTTGAATGGCAGCATGTTGGGAAATTTAAATTCCAAGCGAGAGGAGTCAACAGTAATAGTATAGTGAGGCAAATAAGTTCAAAGGGGTGTAACTCCTAGAAAAAAAATTGAATCGTAATTTCCTGTCGATATGCACATCTACATAGTATGTCCTTATTATTTGAAAAGGTTTCATGAAATTCTGTTGTGTGGATTGAGAGGAGTTGCGATGACAAACTGTTGCAGTAGTACATTAAAGTAAATAAGTTCAAAGGGGCGTAACTCCTAGAAAAAAAATTGAATCGCAATTTCCTGTCGATATGCACATCTACATAGTATGTCCTTATTATCTGAAAAGGTTTCATGAAATTCTGTTGTGTGGTTTGAGAGGAGTTGCGATGACAAACTGTTGCAGTAGTACATTAAAGTAAATTAGTTCAAAGGGGCGTAACTCCTAGAAAAAAAATTGAATCGTAATTTCCTGTCGATATGCACATCTACGTAGTATGTCCTTATTATCTGAAAAGGTTTCATGAAATTCTGTTGTGTGGTTTGAGAGGAGTTGCGATGACAAACTGTTGCAGTAGTAAATTAAAGTAAATAAGTTCAAAGGGGAGTAACTCCTAGAAAAAAAATTGAATCGAAATTTCCTGTCGATATGCACATCTACGTAGTATGTCCTTATTATCTGAAAAGGTTTCATGAAATTCTGTTGTGTGGTTTGAGAGGAGTTGCGATGACAAACTGTTGCAGTAGTACATTAAAGTAAATAAGTTCAAAGGGGTGCAACTCCTAGAAAAAAAATTGAATCGCAATTTCCTGTCGATATGCACATCTACATAGTATGTCCTTATTATCTGAAAAGGTTTCGTGAAATTCTGTTGTGTGGTTTGAGAGGAGTTGCGATGACAAGAAACAGGACTGACGGAATGACGGACTGACGGACAGACGGACGGGTCAAAAACATTATACCCTCCGCAACTCGTTGCGTGGGGTATAAAAAAATTCAATTTTCCTTGAATTTTAAAAAGTGTCGAATAATTAGGCCGTCCAATAATTAGGGTTATTACGGTTAACTACTAACACACTGTTCTCATTACTACAAATAACTACAAAAGGATGAAGATTACAGTAACTAAAATTTGCATTCTGAGTTTTTTCTAGTTATATTCTATTACAAAGAATACACCAACTGCACACTTCAGATTTCCATAAGATCAGAGGTTTGTGCATAATTGAAAAATAAAAATTTGAGTCTAGATGTTCTGAATACAAATCCAGGATATGTACAATTCAAACAAATTATAATGACATAGGATTCAGACATGTCTCTGCCAGATTAAAATCTAAAAAAATTTATGTCATCTAAATGATCAACAAATATACATGTCAGTGCACATTGAAATTGTAGAATTTACACCAATCATATGAATACAACCAACAATTGTTTCCATGCATAAAATTGTCATATAGAAGGAGAGAAGGAAGGAAAATCTTATACAAAATATTATAATGGGTAAACATTCATCACTTACTTGTCTAATTCTTGTAGCTCTGTGTTTATTTCTGGACTGTTAGGACTTAGTCGCTGTGCTTTCTTTAACAAATCTCTCGCAGCTTCAAAGTTTTGACATTTTCTGTGAGCCTATAAAGAATGGCAATGAAAACTTTCAGATCTATATATTTGTATATACATTCAAAATATGTATCTCAATTTCACTTCTGTGTGAAAAAAACTATTTGCAGTATGGTTACTTCATTTTGTTTCTGAATTTATCTTTTTTGTTCCTTAAAATAGTTGTTTTAATGTTGTAGATCAAAACAGTAGCAAACTTCAAACGACAAATATGCAACAGGTAATCTGGATTCGGTGAATCTCACAAATGATTTTTACATGTTCAACGTTTGTTGACTTCGGCATCTTGTTAAAATATCTTTTAACTTTTAAATGTCTAATGAGATGATTTGTTTTCTAAAAACTTGTTCATTTAATTTAAATATTTCAACTTTATTCCTGTAAGAAACGTGAATATGCAATTCCATTCAGAACTTGTTTTGGCTTTCTTTTCAACAATAAACTTCCAGGTAGGAAAACATCAATAAAATTTACTTGAAAATCGTTCAATTCAATATTTTTTAATTTAAAAACACGAAATAAACACTTGACTGAAAGTAACTAAATTATGAAAGAATCAAAGTTAAAATTACCAACTGTCACCAGCTGGTAACAATGATCGTAACTTTGACAATTTTGCAAGTGTCAAAAAATAATGGTTATCAAAAAATTCAATTTCCCTTGAATTTTCCAAAGTGTCTAAAAATAAGGAATCGAAAAATTAGAGTAATAAGGGTATAAAGGATAGTGTGAAAATGTACATCTAACAAACAATTTTTTGGAAATAAATCTGCATAAATTGTATATCTGGACATTGAATTATTATTCTATAGGTGTCGATTTATACACGTTATCTGCATTCATTTATATCTTACGGAGTTAAATGAGGTGTCCATTTCACTAAACTAGTATGCTTATTGTTTTGGGGCAGCTGAAGCCTGCCTACGGATGTTGGATTTTCTTGCTGCATTGAAGACCCACTGGTGGCCTTGGGGTGTTTTTACCTTTTTGGCCAGGTTGTTGTCTCTTTGACACATTTCCAGTTTCCATTCTCTATTCTTTACAAATTAAAAATTAACAAGAACAAAACTATACTTACTTTTCCTTGCAGAAATAATATCTTGACTTTATTTTGTTTACTAGTATTCCTCTCATATTGTCTAGCTTTGCTACAGTTTGTTATCACTGAACTAAACTTTCCTTGTTTGGATGAACATACAGCCATATTTGTAAACAAGTTACATAGTTTCTCTTCCTGAACTACTTCATCCTCTGCATTTTTCATGGCATGACTTTCTAGAATATTTGTACCCTGAAGTACAATGTTTATTATTATTCTTCACGTAAGAATCATTGATTAGAACTTAAATAATATTATTTTTGTATGCTACCTTTTAACAAGGAACAAATAGCACGCTAGTTATATGTAATCCCATAAGACATAACAACTTAAGATTATCATGTGATTTCCTATACAGTACATCTGTCCTATCACATTTGCAAGGAAATGACTTTTTTATGTCATTACTGGAGATATATGTATGATTTTATTTAAATCAATTATTTTATCTTTTATTGATAATTGCAAGATAACATTCAGAGAAAAATAACAATGTGTGTTTGATGTAATATAACAAAATATGTCCTGTGATTAGAATACAAAATGAATTTCTCTTTGGACATACGTATGCCACCATATTACATGTAACACACAATATCTATACGACTAAAATGAAGGGCTTGATTTCTTTGGGCAGTCATCTTGTAACAACTGCAATAGATGCAATTCAATCAATTTGACTGATTGAGGATAAATGTGTTGTCCTCAAATTTCACATGTCTAGGTCAATAGGTTGCTTTAATGCTGGAATTATCAATGAATAATTCCAATATGTGCATATTGATGATTGTCATTGGTCGACAAAGTGATGTCTGGGATCTTTTGTTTGCTGATAAATGCCATTCAGCGTATTAATATGTGATCCAGTAAATAGTGCCATTTTAAACCACTCATTTCTTTCATATTTTGATGAAAAGTGTAATTTTATGGAATTATAAGTAATAAGGGTTGTTTTTCTGCAATTTATCTGTTAATAAAGGACAAAAGGTCACTCACAAACTTACTGTCGGACTTTATTCAGTTTGAGAGTGAACTGGTCTCCTTTATACACCGCTAAATTGCTTCAAAACAACTCTTATTACTAAACTTGAATGGAACCAATCTGACGTGTTTCCATGTTTCAACACTCCACTTCCAGTCTACTTCATTTCCTGTTAACTGTGCACAAGGATAATTGTTTAGCTATGAGGTGACCAGGGCTAACCAAAACTAGTACAAATATGAATACCAATTATATCAAAGATGATACTTTTAATAAATTTCTTCTTTCACTTCTAAATATTGCAAGAGCGGGTGATTTTGATATAACGTAAGACATAGAGATTATGCACGGAATATTTTTACACAATACAAACACATCATATACCCAAGAGGAAAATTTTATTTCACTCTTGGATAAAACATGCAATCATAAGTTTTAGTGAGCTTTTAAAACGAATATACAAAATAGACAATACCGATATAACAATCACATTGCAAGAGAACATTTTTTTAAACAGGAATTAAAAGTACTCCAGTTTACTTTAAAATATTGTTTCAAATGATAACAATAAATTGGTATTAATATATGGAATAGACTAGTTATTGTATCAATATTACTATCATGCTGTGGCTTGCAAAATAAGCATTTACAAGTTGTACTGAGTTTTATGGAGTGTTAGAATATCAATGAACTAGAGAAACATCTATGTCATGGTCATTATTGTTCATAATGTACCAACTAATTTACTATGGGTTTTGTCCTGTTCCTGATATTTGTAAGTTCCCTGGTAACGAGTTTTGTAAATCTTGTAAAGGGTAATGTTTGCATAGCAAGGGAAGCTACTCTGTCAAAGCACTTAGTTTCACTCATTTGCAGTTTTGTCTAATTTTCACTATATCTTAACATACACATTGGATATTTTATGTATGATACTTGATATGTTATTTATGGTCTTTTTTTCTAAATTAGATTATTTATGGTCTAGTGATCTTCGATAATCATACAACTTTAGTATATTTTACTGTTTTTCCACTAAGCATTCTAGTTCTTTACCTTTTTATAATGTCCAAATGCTCTGCTGAAGGCATTTTCTTTGTAAGCCTGTAAACCAAACTGAAATAAAATTTGGAAATATTTTACAAATACACTCAACTTTCATTATCTTGAAGTTGGGGGGAACATAGAGACATCCGTAGTTCGACTCAAGCCGAAATCAAACGATTTTGTTCAATTTAAAAACGCCGATCAAGGTGTATTAAGTACATGTAGCTTATTAAATCTTTAACTGATTCTCATAAGGTTGAGATTACCAGGCTAATTATAAACTAGAGGCTCTCAAGAGCCTGTGTCGCTCACCTGTATCTAATGTGATTTTGGAAATTATGTAAAATTATATAATGATTGAGACCAAGATTGGTTTAATTTGACACAGTATTTAAAATTAACAAGAGGCTCTCAAGAGCCTGAATCGCTCACCTGGCAAACAATGCACTATAAACTAAATTAATATATTAATGTTTGTTGTAAATTAAACTGAGTATTAAAGGTCACGTAAAATGCTGAAAATACCTTTAAAAGCCTTTCAAGAACCTCTGGAAATAAATGGGCATGAGTTTTCCCTACGCTTGATTAAGATACAGTCATGGTCAATCTGATGATTCACAATACAAAATACAAGCTTTAATTCATCTTCAAATACAAGTATAAATCTTTTGGTCTATATGTTGTCTTCGTTTTTTAAAATGTTTGAAAGAAGTTATGTAAAAATTGTGGGTTAAGGCTTTTTATTGTACTTGAAAAGGAAATATTGCAGGAACAATCATGCTAAGTTTCATCAAATTCCCCCAAGTAGTTTCAGAGGAGAAGATGTTTGAAAATTTGTTAACAACGATTATGACAGACGCCAAGTGATGGCAATTAAAAGCTCACATATTATGAAGTTTAATCATTGTTATACAACATTCTCATCATCACCATTCACTAAGGATACCATGTTTACTTTAAAAACCAAATATTGTTGAAATCCGAGCAAGTGTAAAAAATGGCGGGAAAATGGCAGCCATTTTAAAAATGGCCGTCCAAAACAAACTTTCATCATCACCATTCAACTCGGGATACCATGTTTGCCTTGAAGGTAGCTTTCATCTTCATTTTATTTCTATAATTCAGGAAAGAATAGCAAAAAACAGCATTTTGACCCCTATGTTCTATTTTTAATAAGGGCGGACATGTTTTTCGACCAATCAAAAATCCAAGCATTAACTTTTTGCAGGATACCCTAAGGAACAATCATACCAAGTTTCATTTGATTTTGAATAGCAGTTTCAGAGAAGAAGATTTTTGAAATCATAACATAAAAAAAAGCCAAAAATGTCAAAAAAGGACAATAACTCTAATATCAGTTGACAGATTTTCACAAAAATCAGCACGCAGGTACCTCTCATCATGCTGAACACTTTTAACCTGCCAGAATTTGCCATAACCTTATGATTTTTGAGATAGTTGCGAAAAAATGTTGTTTGACCCCTATGTTCTATTTTTAGTAACAGTGGCCATGTTTTTCGACGGATCAAAAATCGAAGCATAAACTTTTTGCAGGATACCCTAAGGAACAATCATGCTAAGTTTTATCCAAATCCATTCAGTAGTTTTAGAGGAGAAGATTTTTGAAATAATAACATAAAAAACAAGAGGCTCCCAGGAGCCTGAATCGCTCACCTGGTCCTTAAGCTTTAAGGGAGTCTTTCATGAGCTATTACCCCTATAATGGATCATCTGACAACTTCGACCCAATTCAGACTTTTGTAGAGCTCAATGAGCTGATTGTTTAAGCAAACAACAGCTTTTCTCTATCGACAATAGTTTTCATTCTATAGGGCAAAAACAAGAGAAAACGCTATTTTTGACATTTAAAGGGTCATCTATAAGGCATCAACAGTTATTTTGACATTTAAGGTACGAAACTTTAACTCCTAAAGGGCTCATTTAAACATTTTGCAAACTAAGGGAAATGCTGTGAAAATGGTCAATTTTGATGTTCTAAGGGGAATAACTCCTAAAAGGAATGATCATACAACTTAATAAGTACAAATTTTTAAAAAAAATCAAGAAAAAGGGCAATAACTCCTACATGGGTGGTTACATCTTCTTCAAAATTTCAAAGCAGGTAGATCTTGAGGTGTTGAACACTTTAGCTTCCCATCAGAATTTTGATATCTGTCACCATTTTTGAGTTATTTGCAAAAAACTGCAATTTACCCCTATGTTCTATTTTTAGCCATGGCAGCCATGTTTTTTCACAAATCAAAAATCCAAACGATAGTTTAGTAGCACTCATGCCAAGGAACAACTACACTAAGTTTGGTTGCAATTAAACTTATGGTGTAAGAGGAGTTAACGATTTTATTACAATGAATAAAGACTGCAAAAATGGTCAATTTTGACGATCTAAGGGGAATAACTCCTAAAAGGAACGAACCTACAACTTCGATCCTGTTACAAATTTTGTAGATCTTTGTGTGCCTAACAATATGAAATTTAAACTTTTCAAATTTCCTTTATAGTATCCAAGATATTGAGCTTAATAAGTGCAAAATTTGGAAACAAGAGGCTCCCAGGAGCCTGAATCGCTCACCTGGTCCTTAAGCTTTAAGGGAGTCTTTCATGAGCTATTACCCCTATAATGGATCATCTGACAACTTCGACCCAATTCAGACTTTTGTAGAGCTCAATGAGCTGATTGTTTAAGCAAACAACAGCTTTTCTCTATTGACAACAACTTAATAAGTACAAATTTCAAAAAAAAATCAAGAAAAAGGGCAATAACTCCTACATGGGTGGTTAAATCTTCTTCAAAATTTCAAAGCAGGTAGATCTTGAGGTGTTGAACACTTTAGCTTCCCATCAGAATTTTGATATCTGTCACCATTTTTGAGTTATTTGCAAAAAACTGCAATTTACCTCTATGTTCTATTTTTAGCCATGGCAGCCATGTTTTTTTACAAATCAAAAATCCAAACGATAGTTTAGTAGCACTCATGCCAAGGAACAACTACACTAAGTTTGGTTGCAATTAAACTTATGGTGTAAGAGGAGTTAACGATTTTATTACAATGAATAAAGACTGCAAAAATGGTCAATTTTGATGATCTAAGGGGAATAACTCCTAAAAGGAATGAACCTACAACTTCGATCCTGTTACAAATTTTGTAGATCTTTGTGTGCCTAACAATATGAAATTTAAATTTTTCAAATTTCCTTTATAGTATCCAAGATATTGAGCTTAACAAGTGCAAAATTTGGAAAAAATGCAGAAAAAGGGCAATAACTCCTACATGGGTCGTTGGATCTTCTTCTAAATTTCAGGGCAGGTAGATCTTGAGGTGCTGAACACTTTTACCCTATGCCAGAATTTTGATATCTGTTATGGTTTTTGAGTTATTTGCAAAAAACTGCAATTTACCCCTATGTTCTATTTTTAGCCATGGCGGCCATGTTTTTTTACGAATCAAAAATCCGAACGATATTTTTGTACACATAATGCCACTAAACAAATGTACCAAGTTTGGTTGCAATTGGACTTATGGTGTCGGACAAGTTAACGTTTGAAAAATTGTTAACAGACGACGACGACGACAGACGACGACGACGACGACGGACGCCAAGTGATGGTAAAAGCTCACATGGACCTTTGGTCCAGGTGAGCTAAAAAACCAAATATTGTTGAAATCCGAGCAAGTGTAAAAAATGGCGGGAAAATGGCAGCCATTTTAAAAATGACCCTCCAAAACAAACTTTCATCATCACCATTCAACTCGGGATACCATGTTTACCTTGAAAGTAGCTTTCATCTTCATTTTCTTTCTATAATTCAGGAAAAAATAGCAAAAAACAGCATTTTGACCCCTATGTTCTATTTTTAGTAAGGGCGGACATGTTTTTCGACCAATCAAAAATCGAAGCATTAACTTTTTGCAGGATACCCTAAGGAACAATCTTACCAAGTTTCATTTGATTTTGAATAGTAGTTTCAGAGAAGAAGATTTTTGAAACAATAACATAAAAACTAGAGGCTCTCAAGAGCCTGTGTCGCTCACCTGTATCTAATGTGATTTTGGAAATTATGTAAAATTATATAATGATTGAGACCAAGATTGGTTTAATTTGACACAGTATTTAAAATTAAAAACAGGTCATCTTAGTGTAGTCTTACAATAGCTACTGAAGACATCTTATCATTATTATTTTTGAATATGTGGTCAAGTTGTGACCATTCAGAATTTTTTTTACAATTTTCTGATAGACTTCTAAACATCTTGGATGATGGATCGGCAACAAAGTAACAACACTTGGTCAGCAAAGTTTCATTCCATTCAGTGGTTCTCTAACAGAAGTCATTTGTATGCATTTCCCATAGGGTCCTATGTTAAACTAAGTTCCCCGCTGGCGGCCATCTTGGATTATGGATCGGCTACAAAGTAACAACACTTGGTCAGCACCTCATAAGGAACATTCATACCATGTTTGGTTTCATTCCATTCCACGGTTCTCTAAAAGAAGTCATTTGTATGCATTTCCCATAGGGTCCTATGTTAAACTAAGTCCCCCTCTGGCGCCCATCTTGGATGATGGATCCGCTACAAAGTAACAACACTTGGTCAGCACCTCATAAGGAACATTCATGCCAGATTTAGTTTCATTCCATTCAGTGGTTCTCTAAAAGAAGTCATTTGTATGCATTTCCCATAGGGTCCTATGTTAAACTAAGTTCCCCGCTGGCGGCCATCTTGGATGATGGATCGGCTACCAAGTAACAACACTTGGTCAGCACCTCATAAGGAACATTCATGCCAGATTTAGTTTCATTCCATTCAGTGGTTCTCTAAAAGAAGTCATTTGTATGCATTTCCCATAGGGTCCTATGTTAAACTAAGTTCCCCGCTGGCGGCCATCTTGGATGATGGATCGGCTACAAAGTAACAACACTTGGTCAGCACCTCATAAGGAACATTCATGCCAGATTTAGATTCATTCCATTCAGTGGTTCTCTAAAAGAAGTCATTTGTATGCATTTCCCATAGGGTCCTATGTTAAACTAAGTTCCCCGCTGGCGGCCATCTTGGATGATGGATCGGCTACAAAGTAACAACACTTGGTCAGCACCTCATAAGGAACATTCATGCCATGTTTGGTTTCATTCCATTCAACGGTTCTCTAAAAGAAGTCATTTGTATGCATTTCCCATAGGGTCCTATGTTAAACTAAGTCCCCCTCTGGCGCCCATCTTGGATGATGGATCGGCTACAAAGTAACAACACTTGGTCAGCACCTCATAAGGAACATTCATGCCAGATTTAGTTTCATTCCATTCAATGGTTCTCTAAAAGAAGTCATTTGTATGCATTTCCCATAGGGTCCTATGTTAAACTAAGTTCCCCGCTGGCGGCCATTTTGGATGATGGATCGGCTACAAAGTAACAACACTTGGTCAGCACCTCATAAGGATCATTCATGCCATGTTTGGTTTCATTCCATTCAGTGGTTCTCTAGAAGAAGTTCAAAATGTAAAATGTTAACGACGACGCCGGACGACGGACGACGACGGACGACGGACGACGACGACAAACGACGGACGACGACGGACGACGGACGACGGACGCCAAGTGATGAGAAAAGCTCACTTGACCCTTTGGGTCAGGTGAGCTAAAAAGCCAAAAATGTCAAAAAAGGGCAATATCTCTAACATCAGTTGACAGATTTTCACGAAAATCAGCACACAGGTAGCTCTCATCTGCTGAACACTTTCAACCTGCCAGAATTTGCCGTAACCTAATGATTTTTGAGATATTTGCGCAAAACTGTTGTTTGACCCCTATGTTCTATTTTTAGTAACAGTGGCCATGTTTTTCGACGGATCAAAAATCGAAGCATAAACTTTGTGCAGGATATCCTAAGGAACAATCTTACCAAGTTTCATTTGATTTTGAATAGTAGTTTCAGAGAAGAAGATTTTTGAAACAATAACATAAAAAAAAGCCAAAAATGTCAAAAAAGGGCAATAACTCTAACATCAGTTGACAGATTTTCACGAAAATCAGCACACAGGTAACTCTCATCATGCTGAACACTTTCAACTTGCCAGAATTTGCCGTAACCTAATGATTTTTGAGATATTTGCGAAAAACTGTTGTTTGACCCCTATGTTCTATTTTTAGTAACAGTGGCCATGTTTTTCGACGGATCAAAAATCGAAGCATAAACTTTGTGCAGGATACCCTAAGGAACAATCTTACCAAGTTTCATTTGACTTTGAATAGTAGTTTCAGAGAAGAAGATTTTTGAAATAATAATGTAAAAAAAAGCCAAAAATGTCAAATAACCCCTAAAAGGAACGAACCTACAACTTCGATCCTGTTGCAAATTTTGTAGATCTTTGTGTGCCTAACAATATGCAATTTAAATTTTTCAAATTTCCTTTATAGTATCCAAGATATTGAGCTTAATAAGTACAAAATTTGGAAAAAATGCAGAAAATGTGCAATAACTCCTACATGGGTCGTTGGATCTTCTTCAAAATTTCAGGGCAGGTAGATCTTGAGGTGCTGATCACTTTTACCCTATGCCAGAATTTTGATATCTGTGACCGTTTCTGACTTATTTGCAAAAAACTGCGATTTACCCCTATGTTCTATTTTTAGCCATGACGGCCATGTTTTTATACGAATCAAAAATCCAAACAATAGATTTGTAGCACCCATACCAATTAATAACTGTACCAAGTTTGGTTGCAGTTGGACTTATGGTGTTGGAGGAGTTAACGTTTGAAAAAGTTAACGGACGACGGACGGACGGACGGACGACGGACGGACGGACGACGGACGCCAAGTGATAGCAATAGCTCACATGACCCTTCGGGTCAGGTGAGCTAAAAATGCAGAAAAAGGGCAATAACTCCTACATGGGTCGTTGGATCTTCTTCAAAATTTCAGGGCAGGTAGATCTTGAGGTGCTGAACACTTTTACCCTCTGCCAGAATTTTGATATCTGTTATGGTTTTTGAGTTATTTGCAAAAAACTGCAATTTACCCCTATGTTCTATTTTTAGCCATGGCGGCCATGTTTTTTTACGAATCAAAAATCCAAACGATAGTTTTGTAGCACATATACCAATAAACAACTGTACGAAGTTTGGTTGCAATTGGACTTATGGTGTCGGACGAGTTAACGTTTGAAAAATTGTTAACAGACGACGACGACAGACGACGACGACGACGGACGCCAAGTGATGGTAAAAGCTCACATGGACCTTTGGTCCAGGTGAGCTAAAAACCAAAAATGTCAAAAAAGGGCAATAACTCTAACATCAGTTGACAGATTTTCACGAAAATCAGCACGCAGGTAGCTCTCATCATGCTGAACACTTTCAACCTGCCAGAATTTGCCGTAACCTTATGATTTTTGAGATAGTTGCGAGAAACTGTTGTTTGACCCCTATGTTCTATTTTTAGTAACAGTGGCCATGTTTTTCGACGGATCAAAAATCGAAGCATAGACTTTGTGCAGGATACCCTAAGGAACAATCATGCTAAGTTTTATCCAAATCCATTCAGTAGTTTCAGAGGAGAAGATTTTTGAAATAATAACATAAAAAAATTTGGAAAAAATCAGGAAAAAGGGTGATAACTCTGAAATGAGTGGTTGGATCTTCTTCAAAATTTCAGGGCAGGTAGATCTTGAGGTGCTGATCACTTTTACCCTATGCCAGAATTTTGATATCTGTGACCGTTTCTGACTTATTTGCAAAAAACTGCGATTTACCCCTATGTTCTATTTTTAGCCATGACGGCCATGTTTTTATACGAATCAAAAATCCAAACAATAGATTTGTAGCACCCATACCAATTAATAACTGTACCAAGTTTGGTTGCAGTTGGACTTGTGGTGTTGAATTTTATGCATGTGTATTACTTTGAGATAATGATAATAATTTAAATGCATTTTTTAAAATAGGGACTGTAATTTTATTTCGAGACAATCAATATTTTGACTCATTGTATTTCGACATATCGGGAATAAAATACATGTAATTATATGGAAAAAAGTTTGGGACCATGAGAAATCTTGACTCATCCGAAATTTCGACTCAAAATGATTTCGAGACAACATGAGTTGACTGTAATACAATAGACTAATTTTTCCTGAAAATTCTTTACGACACTATGTTAGGGAAAATACTACTGATCATGTAAAGTGTGGCTTGTAATTAGATACAAGAGATGTCCTTTCATTGGAGGTTGAATTGTATGAGAAATCTGCTTATTTAAGTTTTAAATTTTTGAATTACCTATCCCAAGTATACTTATAAAATCTACACATTGATCTTGCTCTCACATTCTGCAGGTACAGGTAATACATGTATGATATGTATCCGATTTACAAAATTTACATCAAACCATTTTGTTTTTCATCTTATTAAATTTATACTGTTTATAAAAATCAGATAAAAGGAAAAAAAACTTTTAATACAGATTTATATTCTGTCTTGTTCAGTAAAATTACAAAATATCATATTGTCAATCAATTACCTGTCTTTCAACTTCAACTAACTTCAATATCTCTGGAAATAAAATTTTATCTCTCTCTTCCTGTAAAACATCATTGATAAATGTGTTAGGCATAGAAAAAAAGACTTCATGTTTCCAATAACTAGACTGACCAGGTTACCATGTTTATTTGTGCCTATTCACAACTTTGATTTCCACAGTCCCTGTATTTTCAGAAAAGATTTTGATTGTCTTTCTGGCTGATTTTTGTGTTTTAAATAGCAACCATATTGGTCAGAGATCTACTGTCTGGACACCTCAGTTCATAAAATGGATTTTTCGCATTTTGAAAGTCTGTACGTTAAAAATTTTTGTTGGTTAATTAACCTTTTTGAGTCGTCCAAGAAAACATAACCAGAGGCTTCATGGAGCTTGAATCACTCACCTGGATTTTAGATGACCACAACTTAAAAGGGCTTCTAGATAAGATCTGCAAGGAATTGTTCTACAGTGTCCAGCACGTCTAGATAAGATATGTAAAGAATTCTTCCAGTGTTCAATGTAAAAATGTTAAACTAAGTCCACCTGTGGAAGTTAGCTTGGATTCCGATCAGCACGAAAACATAACTTTTGTATTTATTCAAGGATCTTCATGAAACAAAAACATTTCAATTGCCTTAGTATTTTCTGACAAGAAAACTTTTGTACAAATTTCCCCATATGGTCCAATGTTTAACTATTTCCGGCTGTGGCGACCATCTTGAATTTCAGATCGGCATAAAGAAGCATAAATTTTGTAAAGGTCCATCCAATGCTTGTTCAAACACAAAAATATTTCAATTGGCTTGGTAGTTTCTGACAAGAAGACCTTAGGGTTTAAAGTTAAACTAGGTCTGGCTGTGGTGGCCATATTGAATTTCTGATAGGCACAAAAATAATATTTTTTGTAGAGGTTTATCCAATGCTTGTTTATACATAAAAAACCATTCAATTGGCTTGGTAGTTTCTGCCAGGACCTTTGTACAAATTTCTCCATAGCGTCCAATGTTAAACTTAGTCCTGCTATGGCGACCATCTTGAATTTCTGATGCACACAAAAAACATATCTTTTATAGAGGTTCATCCAAGGATCATTCCTGCAACAAATCAAGTAAATTGGCTTGGTAGTTTCTGACAAGAAGATCTTTAAAGATAGTTCCTATCAGAACAAATATTCTGCCACTAGTAGCCATGCTGAATATCCATTCGGCACAAAAAAAAAAGTTTTTTACAGAACCAACCAATTAACATTCCTGCCAAATTTGGCTCCATTCGGATTAGTGGTTTCAGCGAAGATGATGAAAATGTGAAATGTGGACAGACAAATGAAGGCACAGACGATGGACGCAAAGTGATGGTAAAAGCTCACATGGCCTTTTAGGCCAGGTGAGCTAAAAAAAAAATAAAGGCATTATAAAGGTTATGCTTGTGTACTTCACAAATGATTCTAAATTGGGAATTTCCAATAGAAAAATTAATGCAGTTGAAAATTTAAATTTAAACTCAGACCTATCCTAAAATTTGTAAAATTGTTATCTTACATATTGTTAATGCACTTTGTGCATATTTCATGCATCACAGGGTTGTTATACTTAAATTCATAAAATCTCATAGGAAGAGTTTTCTGACTAATGAGACAGCCCAGTACCCATTTTTACCCATGTGAGATATCCTTGTCTTTCCCGTGGGTGAGATAAGAATTTCACACTTGTTTTCCCGCAAAATTTTCGCGGTTCCGACAATCGTGATTATTTACTGTTTGAGCGTATTTAACACATAGTTTGAGTTTTTATTAGTCTTACCTATTCCATATTCTCCATATTGTTTTATATTTAAAGGTTTCACTCGTCGGTGGCTTGAATTATTCAAAATACATCCAATACACAAAAGCACATACACACTACTTTCATGGGGAGATAACTCCGTTTGTTTACGTCGTCTGCTAAAAGTACATGCTTACGCTGTATGACACACTTGCTTGAGTAAATATTAGTGAGAAAAAGGATCAAAACACCAGAAATCTTTCTCTTGGGTGTCTGAGATTAATAGGTTCTTACATAAGTTCTTGGGAAAGACCGGGTGATCTTCCACGAGTGATAGAAATTTTATGTCTTTTCGCGAGTGGAGCGCAGCGGAACGAGCGAAAAGACACAAAAATTTCTATCACGAGTGGAAGATCACCCAGGTTTTCCCAACAACGCATGTAAGTACCTGTTTCTTCCGTAAACAGCCTCGACTTACACCATCGAGATCCCCGTTAGACCCGCCATTCATCCAGAACTAATTTGCATACGTTACTAGGGTAATATCACTGAGCGCTATGAAATATATAGGTCATAATATATAAGACTTATATGACACCAATCAATGGAACCGTCAACATTTGTTTTTTACACTTGTGCTTTTTTAAATATTTTACTGGAAGATTTAAAACAAATCGTAAATTAGAAGGCATTGTGAAAATGGAACTACTTTTGCGCATGAATTACCTGTGGAAGAAGTTAGGTCAATTAAAACGAAGCGGCTGAAAGAACAAAATGTTTAATTACAACATTTTACAGTGAAATTAACAAAGAATCAATTGCTTGATGTCAAATTTACTGACGCTGGGACATGGATAGTTCATCTGTTCTCTGGACGAAAATTTAAGACGAGAAGGAAAGGAAGGGGCCATTTTCAATGCCGATGGCCCTGTCTTCACAATCCCTGTGCATGATTTTTATCATTTCATGAATGCTTAATATTCTTTATTTTCTTTTATTTATAAATGTTGTACACAAGATAACGACCGTATACAAAATAAACGTCGGCAGACAAAAACAACAGGGTCCAACACGATCGCGCCATTCTCAATGTAAACACATTTTGGAACTACTTTTTTTACCATGGTAACAAACAGCGATGTTACAAGCGTTCTGATTGGATATCATACCGAGTGAAGATGAGTGCACGCGACCTCATCTTACCTCGGTCATCTTCACTCGGAAACGACCATTTACGGAAGAATTTTCCATCTTGCACTTTCACCGGTGTTAGATCCTTATAATCTCTCTTTTGCATCTTTCACCGAAGTGACAAGACAATTCACATTCATTAAGGTATTCAAATTCTAAAAAATCCATTTTATAAACTAAGGTCTCCAGACAGTAGAGGACTGCCTCGGTGGTCTCGTGCTCGCCCTGAGTGCGGAAGGTCGCGGGTTCGATCCCCGGCCGGGTCAAACCAAAGACATTAAAATTGGTATTTGCTGCTTCTCTGCCAAGCACGCGGCATCTAGGAGTAAGAGCAAAGACTGGTCGGCTCGGAGTCAGTATAATGTGTCCGAGTTATAAGTCTTCCTGCGGACAGTTACCTCGTGGGCTAGCACATTAAAAATCCGACTTAGCGTGTCGGTCTGGTACAAAGCAGGGATCATATTCATTATCATATCAACATGTTCTCGTCCTGATATGCACCTGGTTGCCACTGGACGTTAAACAATAATTCATCCATCCATCCAGACAGTAGAGCCCTGAAAATACAGTTGAAAGGGGACCATTCCATCAAAGTTTGGTGGAGAAAACAATACGTTTCCTTAAGCTCTGCTGAAATCATCAATGATTTTTTTCATAGAAATTAAGGTTTTTTTTTTACACACCTTAACTAGAGCCAAGTATTGAATGAAAATGTCACAAAAATAACAAGGGCAATGCAAAGCGTGGCATCCCCTCGCCATGAAAAAATTTGACCCTGAAATTTGAACATGTATATATATTTTTCTTATTTCCAACCAAAATCTTTAGGCTTTCAGATCTTAATAAATTTAAACGTTGTATAAAGTAAGGTAGAAATAATTGAAGGCTGTTGATTCTATAGTGTTCACAAGGATGTTAAAAACAATTGTGACCCAGTGACCTTGACCTTTAACCTTAAAAATCAAAAGCACTCCAGATTCTCCTAAGGACTAAGTGGTACATAGTTGGATTTAAGTATCTACCAAGTTTCGTCAAAATCCATTGAGCGATATTGCTTCTACTCTAGAGTGTTCATAAGGGTGTAAAGAATTTACAAGTTCCACTGTGACCTTGACCTTTGACCTTTAAAATCAATAGGGTTCTAGATATTCATAAAGACTAAGTATGTGGCAAGTTTGGTCAAAATCCTTTGAAGGATGTTGATTCTACAGTGTTCACAAGGGTGTTACGGATGGTCGGTAGCGTTACTATATTCCCTTGCAACTTCATTTGCGAGGCGATGGGATAAAAGGAATTAAATCCAAATGAATTTTACCAAAGCATGAAAGTAACTCTAACAGTTCAATCTGGACAAAATCTAAATATACCCTTGTCATCATATCGTAGTCATCGAGTCCAGCATGTTCTATAAAGTGCAGCAACTCCAATTTAAACATTACTGAAAGAAATCAATATTTGAAATTAAGCTCAAAGTATGTCAAACATGTATTGCTAGTACTGAACATGAAATTCAAGTCTGAACAATTAAAATGTGCATATTGACAGATGAATGAGGCCCACTATTATCATTCCAATATGGTATATCATTATTATTTCTATTGGTTAACAGATTAATTAATACCTAAACAGATTCGTAAAGACAAATGTATACGCTGTATAAATGTGCCAGAAACATATTGCCTAAAATTAAATGTACATGCAATTTAGGTAAAAAAATTAATTTCATATTTTACCAGATATCTATGTAAAAGTTGGTGTTTTAATAGAATAAATTGATGATTAAACTTATTCAAAACAGCCTACAGTTTTTTTACTCTGACACTTCAACATGTATTGTGCTAGGGGACAAAAACAATCTGATAAGGCTGAAACTTTCTATTTAATCCATATCAGTCATTGTTGATAAACACAATATCATATGGGATTTTCCTATTGATGTGAGATATGATCAGAAAATATTGTATATTCATAAATTTTCATATAATTATTACCTGTGGCCTTTGGTGGGATTCTAGGTACAACACCCATTTCTCCGTAAGCATAATCTGATTTTATCAACAGTTGGGCAATCTCACCCTTTTTCATAGTCTTTACAGCAATCTCCAGACCCGGTATTAATTTACCTTTAATATTGGAAAAACGATAGTATATTTCTGTTGAAACCAAATTAAAACCAATCAAAAACTAACTCTCATATACCAAATGTAATGGTTTGTTTTAATTATCATGGTCAATTAAGAAATTAAAAAGTCTGATTCCAATTGGTCAAGTGGTTTAAGACAAGAAGATTTTTAAATGAATTTTCACAAAGAGTCCTATGTTAAACTTAGTTCAGCTGTGGTGGCCATCTTGGTTGACAGTCAGGGTTATTGGACATAATTCTGAAAGAGGACAATTGCTGCCAATTCTGGTTCCAATTGGTCAAGTGGTTTCAGATGAAAATATTTTTAACTGAATTTTCCCAGAGAGTCCTATGTTGAACTAAGTTCAGCTGTGGCGGCAAATCTTGGCTGATAGACTAGGTCATTGGACACAATTCTGAAAGACCATCTAAAGACCATTCCTATCAAGTCTAGTTCTTATATTGACTCAGTGGTTTCAGACAATATAAATTTTAAACAAATTTTCCCAAAGGGTCCTATGGTAAACTAAGTTCTGCTGTGGCAGCCATCTTGGTTGATAGTTTACAACTGTAGGTTATCGGACACAACTATGAAAGACGACCATCTAAGAACCATTTCTGTCAATTCTGGTTCTAATTGGTCAAACGGTTTCAGACAACTAGGTTTTTCAATGAATTTTCCCCATAGTGCCTTATGTAGTCCTAGATTGCGCTGACGTCTGACAGCCATTTTTGTGATAGTGAAAATGATGAAAATAGTGGGGTAAAGCTTTCCTTTGTGGTACAGGGAGATTGTTGGTGAATAAAATGTACATATTCTTAGAGAAAATGAACAAGGAATAGCCTGATGTATGATATATCTACTTATAATTTGATATATTACCAAGTCTGGTTACAATTGGCCATGTAGTTTCATAGATTTTTGAAATTCATCCCCACTTGTTTTATATTTTTAGAAACAGCAGCCATGTTGGTTGGAAGTCACGGATGCAGGACATACTTTTTGAAGGGTGTCACCAAAGAACAATTCCACCAAATTTCGATCCCAATTGGCCTAGTGATTTCAGACAAGAGCTTTAAAAGAAAAATTTACGCCAGACGACAAGTGATGGCAATAGCTCACGTGGCCTTATAAGGTTTCTATTTGCTTCAAAGTTTTTAGAATTTATTTCAGTAAAAAACCATGGTATTTTACCACTCTCAATGAAATATCTAGAAAAAAATGCAGGGCAGTTCTAATATACTACCAGGATTTTTGGTACTAGTAACTCAATTAGGTGACTCCTGGACTCATCATTTTTCACTTGGTCACACGAAATTATTTTCTAGCAAAAGCTTTCATACTACGCTAGTTCATCTGAGGTTTGTTGTCTTAAAATTTGTTAATTTCATGGAAATCCAACAGCATACTACTTGTCTGACAAAACAAATGACTGCCAGCTGGTCTTCAGTACAATAATAAATAAACATGAAGCATAAAAGTTTAAGTAAAATTTACTACCCTTCAATCTGAAAAATATTTTGTTTTTATATGTAAAGTCATATATTTCACCTTACTTTGACCTAGTTTGTATCTTTCTGGACGATTTCTGAGCCTTGAAGAGTCAAAGGGTTCATCTCCATATTCAAGGAAGGCATTGTAATGTACTAAAAATAAATAAATTATTATTGATGTTGTAAGTACTCAGAATTCTGCAGAGTATTTAAAACAGCGCTTGGTGATGACACAACATCATGCAGAAATCTCTCTTTCTATTAATCTATTTAATTGAAAAAAATGTTTCTTAACAAAACATATCAATGAGGAAAAAAACTTTTTAGATGAAAATTGATTTTCAGATTTATCTCTCTCGTGTCTAATATCTAGAGGCTCAGTGGACTGAGCCTGTATCGTTCACCTGGCATGAAAGTTCTTTTTATTGATGTACCTCAGAGAAGTCACTTCTGCCTATCATTATGAAGTGTGGTAAGCCTTGTAGGAACCAAATTTTTCTTCATCAAGGTCCTTCTACTTTCAGGTCAGCATATTCTAAAATTTGACGGTTCTCCGTAAGATTTTTGCATGTATTTCTCATGGGGTCTTATGTTAACCTAAGTCCTCTGCTGGTGGCCATCTTGAATGAGGGATTGGCACCAAAGTAACAACAATTAGTAAGCACCTTATGAGGAACATTCAGGCCATGTTTGGTTTCAAGCAATTAAGTGGTTCTGTAGATTTTAGTTATATGCCATAGATACTTTCAAGTTTGGCTCTATTTGGCCCAGCAGTTTCAGAGAAAAAAATATTTTTTAAATCAAAGAAACAGAATCAAGACTTGGCTATGGCAGCCATGTTTGTTGCCTGATCTGGACAAAATGAGTAAATTTTGTAAACAAGAGTGGACACACAATATGTCTCGCCTGAGTATGCACATGGACACAGAATAATGATTATCTGATACCCGAAATTTTGCAAAAGAAATTTAGGTCAAGGTCAAAAGGCAGGTGTCATACCAAAATGTATCTACTAAGAACTATCTATTGACCAAATATGGTGGGTCTACATGTAGGTATTCAAGTTGCTGAGAAATGGACCTAATCTTGAAAATGTGACAAAGTCACTCAAGCATGCAATTGAGGTCAAAGTCCAGAGACAGGTGTTCAGACTTGCATGTAGTCAGTTAGAACTATCTATAGACCAAACACGGATGGGTCTAGGTATTACAGTTGCTGGAAAAAGGACTTAAGAAATTTGGATGAAAGTCACTCAACCATGAAATTGAGGTCAAGGTTCAGACACAAGTGTCAGACTGGCATGTTCCCACCAAGAACTGTCAATAGACCAAATACAGTAGATCTAGGTATTACAGTTGTTGAAAAATGGACTTAATCAAGAAACCTGGATGAAAGTCATTCAACCATGAAATTGAGGTCAAGGTCCAGAGACAAGTGTCAGACTGGCATGTACCCACAAACTATCAATACACCAAATACAGTGGGTCTAGGTATTACAGTTTCTGAGAAATGGACTTAACCACAAAAAAGTGACAAAGTCACTCAAGCATGAAATTGAGGTCAAGATCCCAAGCCAGGTGTCAAACTGATATGTACCCACTAAGAACTATCTATTGACCCCATATGGTGGGTCTAGGTGTTCTCGTTTCTGAGTAATGGACTTAACCAGGAAAATGTGATGCAACTCACTCAAGCATGAAATTGAGGTCAAGGTCCCAAGCCAGGTGTCAGACTTGCATGTACCCACTAAGAAGTATCATTGCAGTTGCTGAGAAATGGATTTAACCACAAAACATGGACGCAGATTTTAAATTCATGTTTATGAAGTCAGTGTCACAAGACAAGTATACTGCGGCAAACCTTATACAATAAGCTACCTTGTGGACCATAAATCATAATTTTAGGTATTACATGTGCAAAGTTATTAAAGTTTTACAAAAGTTTACGCCACCGGAAAGTAATACCTATATTTCGCCTCAGCGACTTTTCGTCGCAGGCGAGACAAAAACCTTTCACAGATGTTCCTGTCAAGTTTTGTTCAATTTGGCCAAATACCATAATTCGGGATACTTTGGTTTAGCGATATTTTGGCGGTTTTTGCTAAAAACTTGGTCGTTAAAATTTGGCACTTTGTGTCAGTACTGTGATTAATTTTGGCACTCTCGGAAAAAATTTAAACAATAAATGAAAATTAAAATTTAATTTGTTTTGATTTTACAAATATGATTACAGTAATTTATTAAAATTAATCAAAATATTGCAACTATAATCATTGTTAATGATTTTTACATATAACTACATGAACTAGAATCTGAAATATTTTGGAAGTTTATTTTTTGGATTATTTTTATTTTGGTTTGTTTAATTTTGGTGGATTGAAAACAAACGCCAAATAAACCAAAATATAACCACAGCCAAAATATCCCAATTTACGGTAGTTCCAAAGATAAAATTTGTCTTTTAATCAACCAAAGAGAAACAAGAATTGCCCATTGCAGCCATGTTTGTTGGCCGATTGTGACGAAATGAGGAAACTTTGTAAAGAACCTCTCACAGATGCTTCCTGGCAAACTTCATTCCATTTGGCCAAGCAATTTCAGAGAAGATATTTTTATATCAGCCAATCAGAAACAAGAATTGCACATTGTGGCCATATTTGTAGTCCAATCGGGACGAAATGAGGAAAATTTATAAAGGACTTCCCACATGTCAGCTTCCTGTCAAGTTTTGTTTCGTTTAGCCAAGCAGTTTCATAGGAGAAGATTTTTGAAAAAAAATCAGCCAATCAGAAACAACAATTAGCAATGGCAGCCATGTTTGTTGTCCGATGGGGACGAAATGAGCAAACTTTATAAAGGACCTTACATAGATGCTTCCTGCCAATTTAATTCCATTTGGACCAGTAGTTTCAGAGGAGAAGATTAAAATGTGAAAAGTTAACAGACAGACAGATGCCACGGATGGACGGACGGATGACAAATGCCAAAAGCTCAGATGGCCTTTGGCCAGGTGAGCTAAAAAGCATGTTTTAAACTACAAAAGAAGTATACCCCCCTTACTTGATAATTTTGAACAAAGTTGTTTTGCTATGAGAGATTTTTTTTTAAATGAAGTGTGTCTTACAGATGCCCCCGCCTGACCATAAGAAATTATAAACAAGTCAAAAGTTCTTTAATACTATGTATGATGTTCTATATTGTATCATACTCAACTTGTATACAGATAGTACCTTTAATTTTTTATTCCTGACATGTAAATATAAAGGTATTATCCGTGGTGAAATGGGCATAATACCTGTGTTTTCTGGCAATGTGCCATTTTTTTAGACGGTCCTGCACATTTTTTTATGTGTCTGACCAAACGTCTGGCAAAACATTCAGAAATATAACTTTTTTACTGTTGTTTGGTACGGTAAATTTTGGTTCTATCCTGCAAATGTCTACACTTGCAGCACTGATACGAAAAAAATTGAGAATATTTGAAAAATCAAAATCCTGCAAATATGCACACCACCATTATGTGAATAAACATACTACAAAATATTAACGCTTTAGTTCTACAAGATTGGACACACTGAAATGTCTCTCCTATTTTAGGGGTCATAATTGAATTTGTGTTGAAAGTGAAAAAAATTTTTTTTACATAACCTTTATATGATGAATGAACATGAAGTCATGGTGAGATAAACCCTATCAAACATGTAGGCCATACAATCATTCCATACACCATGCATGAGACACCTTATTTCAACATTTTCACACCTTCCAATGTTTTTGTTAATCACTGTTTAGTAATGCTCCCTTAAAAGTTTTTATTATTTATTATCATTTTTAATGTTATTTAAAGATTTTTATAAAATAATGAGACTATTTCAATATAAGTAATCAGCAGTTAAATATAAAATACATTCTATACATCAAATATAGTTGAACTATTACTTATATTATCTGAGAAGAGGCCCAAACAATAGAAACTTAACATTGACAAATGAACCATGAAAATGGGGTCAAGGACAAATGATACCAGACAGACAGACATATACACCTTACAATAATTCCACATACCAAATATAGTTGACCTATTGCTTATGGTATTTGAAAAACAGACCAAAACACAAAAGCTTAACACTGACCAATTAACCATGAAAATGAGGTCAAGGTCAGATGAAACATGCCAGACTGACATGTACCCTTACAATCATTCCATACACCACATATAGTTGACCTACTGCTTATAGTGTCTGAGAAATGGACCTAATCATTTAACTTTAACCTTCATCACTGATCCATGAAATGAGGTTGGGGTCAGATGAACTCTGTATGACGGACACTTAACGTTGCAAGGAAGCTATATACCAAATACAGTTATCCTATTACTCATAATAAGAAATTCACATGACAAAAAAACTATACATTTTTTTCAAGCAGTCGCTGAACCATGAAAATGCGGTCAAGGACAATGAATATATGATAGCAGAAAGTTCATAACATAAGGTATCTGCATACAAGGTATGAAGCATCCAGGTCTTCTACCTTCTGAAAAATAAAGGTTTATACATGTACAAATAGTTTACGCCATAATACTTATGTCTAACTCTGACTTTCTTCGTCAGCGAGACAAAAACTGTAGGCATTAGCCTTGACAAACCATGTTCTCTACAAACCATGCAACTAGTACGAAAACAAGAAGCTCCCAAGAACCTGACTCGCTTACTTGTTATTTTTTGTGTAGATCTTGCATCAATGATTATCTTTGCTATTTAGTGTATACTGTCGCATTTTTTGCCTTAATATTGACATGTACAGCTAAAATATAGAATCATGAACCAAAATATATACATGTATGGTTGCTAGGGGACTTTTTCATATGGATTTTTTCAATGACCTTGACCCCTGAGCCTCCATATTGACCTGCACAGCTATATTATCGGATCCTGAACCCTTATATATGGTTACTAGAGACTTTTTTATTGGTTGCTATGGACTTTTTCAATGACCTTGACTTTTGACCTTTCTTTTGGACTTGAACAGGTAAATTATAGGGTCCTTAACTTAAATATATATATGGTTGCTATGGACATTTTCATCGGATGCTATGGACTTTTTCAATTACCTGGACCCTCCATTTTAATTATACAGCTACCATTTAATTTATTTCAAGTAATGCTCTAAACATCTGTGACAATAGGTCAGACCATTATTTTTACTGATAATTACCCAGTAACGTTTACATGTAAATAAGAGTCAATTGACAATTTTGGTCATGTTGACTTATTTGTAGAACATTTTTGCTGTTTACAGTTTGTCTTTATCTATAATAACATTCAAGTTACATGTAATAACCTAAAACTGCAAAATTTCCTTAAAATTAACACTTCAGATAATCGGAAATTGGGTAGACTGATACATCTGCAAATTTCATGGTATGTAGACCTTGACCTCATAAACATTTTTACTTCTTGTCAGTTTTGCTCTTACTGCTTTACATTTGTTTTTGAGATTCCAGCCAAAAAGTGCATTTTTCACCTTCGTTCTATTTTTAGCCATGGCAGCCATGTTTCTCGACTGATAAGAAAATACAACACAAACTTTATACTAGATACCCTAAGGATCTTTCAGCCTAAATTTGGATGAATTGATTCTTTAGTTTCAGAGGAGAAGATTTTTGAAAGTTTACAAAGATGACCAAACAAAATGTGAAAAATTGTCTTTAAAGGCCAAAACTCCTATAAGAGGTCAATTAACAATTTTGGTCATCTTGACTTATTTGTAGATCTTACTTTGTTGAAAATTTTTGCTGGATGCAGTTTGTCTTTATCTATAATAATATTCAAGATAATAAACCAAAACTGCAAAATATCCTTAAAATTAACCATTCAGGGGCAATAACCCAACAAAGGGTTGACTGAGTCATCTGAAAATTTCACAGCAGCAAGTTCTTTACATGATCATCATTTTTACCCTATAGGCTTTAGTTATTGAGATGTAAGCCAAAAACTGCAGTTTACTCCCATGGCGGCCATGTTTCTTGACGGAGAAAATAAAACACAAACTATTCTATGATACCCTAAAGATCATTCGGACTAAGTATGGCTGTAATTGGTTCAGTGGATTCAGATGAGAAGATCTTTGAAAAAGTTTATGACGGACAACGGACGCTAAGTGATATCAAAAGCTCACATGTCCTTTTAAAATTAAGTCGGCCCTTTATTAACCATGATGGGTTGTTTCATTAGTTCCCAACTCATTTCTGAGCTACTTTATATTTAATATGCAAATCTGAAAAATGTATGTAAAAATATAGACTCTACATTGGCCATATTTTTAGGAAATTGCTAATGAAAGTTCTGGTTTTTCGGCATCCAATTAAAACAATATGTTTAACAAGTTACATGTAGGTCGAAACACAAGTAATGGACAGAGTTTTACATGTATTCCACTCAATTAAAAGAACTAGAAGCTGTCAGTAGTCTGGTTCCAAATGGCCAAGTTTAAGGTATGATGATCTGCAAATTAAATTTTCCCAAAGGGTCCTATATTAAACTAAGTTCAGCTTTAAGTTAAACTTTGGTGCCCATGTTGATTGACAGGCCAGGTCAGTGGCTACAATTCTGAAAAAGGACCATCTAAAGATCATTGCTGTTAATTTTGGTTCTAATTGGCTCAGTAGTTCATCACACTTAATCTCTGTTTATCATAGTGAAGTGATCATTAGTGGTTGACAGTCGAGGTCCTCTTGGCCCAGTAGTTCCACAGAATTTTTTTTTTTAATCAACCAATGAAAAACAAGAATTTTCCATAGCAGCCATGTTTGTTGCCCAATCAGGACGAAATGAGGAAAATTTGTAAACAACCTCCCATAGATGCTTCCTGTCAAGTGTCGTTCCATTTGGCCAAGCGATTTCAGAGGAGAAATTTTTTTTATCTCAGCCAATCAGAAAAAAAAAATGCCCATTACGGCCATAATTTTAGTCCGATCAGAACGAAATTAATAAACTTTATAAAGGGCCCCCCATGTACACTTCCTGTCAAGTTTAATTCCATTTGGCCTAGTGGTTTCAGAGGAGAAGATGAAAATGTGAAAAGTTTATGACGGAAGACAACGGACTCCAAGTAATGGCAGAAGCTCACATGGCCTTTGGCCAGGTGAGCTCAAAAAGCTCCAAAAATGATGTGTTCAATGTAGCATACAACCTACATCATAGTAACCTAATTCTTGTTGGGTGATTTCCTCATCATTCCCTTAAATCTGCACAAAAAATTACATGAACCTATGTAAACATAATATAAGGTAGCAGAACAGTGCCCTTCTACTTTGTAGTGGGAAACTAAAAATCAGTTGGAAATTTCTTACCTTTAACTATAGCCTCATCAGGAACTATACAGCCTCCACCAGGCTGTAAAATTCTCTTCATTACTCCTCCATCACCAGATATATCCACCATTTTCTTTGCCAATTTTTCATAGGGAGATGAATCATCATCTGTATCATCATCTTCCTCGGGAATATAGATGTTATTAAGTACATCCTCTGGTTTAAAGATATCATCTTCATTTTCGTCATCTATAGAAATAAATAACATCTTTAGTTATTCGAAATACATGAAATTATTCAACCGATCTCATTCTAAATCTTTTTTCTCATTTACAAAATTAATTTACCGTCTTTTGGTGTGTATTACACACAGTTTTTTTTACCCTCAAATAAGTTTTTGATAAGGGGATGCATATTATAAATGCCATTATAAGTTCTTAGTCTCTTTTGAGGTTCGATTTCCAAACAAAATGATACCAAGTTATGACAGTTATGACATATCTTTGAACCTCAGACTGTTTGAATATCATTTTAACAAAATTGAAATTAACAAAAACTGCACATTACCCTGTCTTATACGTTTATTTGAAAAAAAATATCTGTTTCCTCAAAGTTAAGATTATTTTCTGCAATATTTTAATTAAAATTTATAATTTTTTTAATTTCATTTCATTTATTGTTGTAAGAGTTTGTATTGGGTTTGCTGTATTCCGACTACAATTTAAATTTACGCACTGTTACTATGCTTCCTATTCTGCAAAAAATGTTTGTTGTACATGAATATTTATTAAAATTTAAGAATTTATTGCTGAATTCTTTATTGTGGAAAAAATTTTTCTAGTGAAACCATGACTGACTTCAATTTGCAGCCAAAAAAAATCATGTTTCAATAGGAACCTTGTTGATTTTGAAGTTTGAACACAAAGATTTTTTTCTCAATTTTCAAGGGCAAAAAAAGGGTTGTGTGTTATACATAAATTCATTTTACACACACCAAAATACGGTACTTATTTCATCATTTTTTATCTTAAACATACCTCTATCTTTATACTCGTTCACCTCAAACTCTACTCCACCACCTGATGGGTCTCTCAATAGTTCTAAGTCTTTGTGCCTAACATATGGCTCATCATTTACCTGTGTCAAAAAAAAACATTAATGTTATATTAGTGCTAAATTTTACCTCCAAACTTTCCACTCCAAAGCCCAAACCAAAAGTCTCTCTAACTGTACACATTGCCTTGCCTACTCAGATATAGGGAACTTAAATGTTTAAACCTACAAGTCATATAACTTAGTTTGTTCTATATCAAGAGAACCATGATACTTTTCCTTCACCTCATGAAAATACCCTAGGTACTAAGCTCAAATACCAGTACCTAAACACATACATAAATTAGGGCCTGGAGTTACTTGCTGGCCTATAGATTTTTCTGTTTACCTCTTTAACTGCTTTGTGAAATGTTTGAGATATTAAATTTGTATCTTACAAGTCCTAATCCTGAAAATATGAATCCCCATTTCAGATTTCTTTTAATTGAACCCTTAACTGGCCATTATTGCTGATGCACTCCCATTCTATGGACTTTAGGTTCAACTCTCGATAGCATCTGGGCACTCTGTTAAACAGTGTTAATGAAACGTAAACGAACACTGTTGCAAAAAATCAACATACACAATAAGGTGAATATTTAACTAATATATTGATGTATGCAGGGGTCACCAAACTGGGCGATTAGGGCGATTAAGTTGCCTAATGCTCGCCAATGTCGCTCTGTCATCGGCACCAGAGCGACAAATGAGTCGCCCTGTGTTTTTAAGTAAGGCGCCTCCGAACAACGTACGTAATCAGCTGCGTCTGAAGACCGTTATTTTCATTAAAAATCTCGAGCCGCCATTTTTGTCAAAGGGGAAGGGGAAAGAAACGACAAAAAGCTAGAAAGTGGCGGCAATCGGAATTCTCATGATTTTTCATTGGTCAAGGCATTTTTTACCGACCGGTAACAATATGTAGACCTTATTTAAAAATAAATTTAGCAGTTTTTGACATATCTATGCACAAATGGAAATTTTGTCAATACATGTATTGATTATCAAGGTGTTCAAGCAAGGTGAATGGGAGGATTTTAAGAGTATGTTTGAGAAACAAGAGGCTCACCAGAGCCTGTATCGCTCACCTGGAGTCTGGCTTTCATTGGACAATTAATTAACTATTTGACCAAGTTTGTTGCAATTGGTTCAATTGTTCAGGGAAAATTTGTTGAAGATTTATTTTTCATAAGGTTTAATGTTAAAATATGTTCCCTGATGGTGGTAGTCATGGCAGGAAGTTGACAAAATTGACCAGAAATAAGGGTGAACCTTAAATAAATGTAACAGAACCCGACCTCAAATTACACAAACCAATAACTCCTAAATAGAATTTGGGATTCCCTTCAAAATTTCAGGGCAGGTAGATCTTAACATGGCAAACATTTTTCAATTATATTTCACTTCTATCTCAAATACTTTTGGAGATAAATGCAAAAATGTTAAAATTTTGAAAATTTGACAAAAAAGGGCAATAAATCCTAAATGAGTTTTGGGATTTCCTTTAAAATTTCAGGGTATGTAGATCTCAACATGGCAAACATTTTTCGATTTATATTTCACTTCTATCTCAAATAGTTTTGGAGATAAATGCAAAAATGTTAAAATTTTGAAAATTTGACAAAAAAAGGGCAATAACTCCTAAATGATTTTGGAATTTCCTTTAAAATTTCAGGGTATGTAGATCTCAACATGGCAAACATTTTTCAAATTTACATTTCACTTCTATCTCAAATAGTTTTGGAGATAAATGACGAAAAATGTTAAATTTCGAAAATTTGACGAAAAAAGGGCAATAACTCCTAAATGGGTTTTGGGATTTCCTTTAAAATTTCAGGGTAGGTAGATCTCAACATGGCAAACATTTTTCAAATTTACATTTCACTTCTATCTCAAATAGTTTTGGAGATAAATGACGAAAAATGTTAAAATTTTGAAAATCTGACGAAAAAAGGTTAATAACTCCTAAATGGGTTTTGGAATTTCCTTCAAAATTTTCAGGGTAGGTAGATCTTGTCATGCTGATCAATTTTATCCCATGTCAGATTTTCGATATCTGTAACGGTTTTTGAGTTATTAGCAAAAAACAGCAATTTACCCCTATGTTCTATTTTTAGTAACAGCGGCCATGTTTTTCGACGAATCAAAAATCCCCACATCAGTTCTATGCAGGGTACCCCAAGGAACATTCATACTAAGTTTGGTTCTAATTAGTCAAGTAGTTTCAGAGGAGAAGATTTTTGAAATAATAACATAAAAAAAAGCCAAAAATGTCAAAAAAGGACAATTCTAACATTAGTTGACAGATTTTCACGAAAATCAGCACACAGGTAGTTCTCATCATGCTGAACACTTTCAACCTGCAGAATTTGCCGTAACCTAATGATTTTTGAGATATTTGCGAAAAACTTTTGTTTGACCCCTATGTTCTATTTTTAGTAACAGCGGCCATGTTTTTTGACGAATCAAAAATCCCCACATCAATTCTATGCAGGGTACCCCAAGGAACATTCATACAAAGTTTGGTTCTAATTAGTCAAGTAGTTTCAGAGGAGAAGAGTTTTGTATAATTGTTAACGACGACGGAGACGGACGCCATGTGATGGCAATAGCTCACATGGCCTTTGGCCAGATGAGCTAAAAATAATAGTAAAGATGATAGATAAATAAATATAAAAAAATTAAATGGTAATAATAAAGTTGTGTCAATAGATACTAATATTTTTGCTCATATCTGTAACAGAATTTTTCTTCCAAGTTCGGAGCACCACTGCATAATTTCATTTTTTTAAACATCTCTAAGTATACAAATCAAATGTACATAAGACAAACTCACAATCTCTGACAAAGGATATTGATTAAATGTACATGAGACAAAATCTCAGATTATGACTAAAATGGAAGGATATGGAGTAAATGTAGAAAAAAATCTCAAACAATACAGGATAAAAAACAATAAAGGAATATATAGTATACACTATAAGACACAAAATAACAGGTATTTACTCGACAGGCGACGAATTCGGGGAAAAACACAGTCTCCCTGGTAGACTTGGAAGTCTCCCTGTTGCTGAGTCTCCCTGTTATTTTCAAGTGTGGTGAGCCCTGGTGTGATAGTCATATGGAAACGGCCTCCAAGTAAAATTAAACATGGGATTCCACACAAAGGTAAGCAATATGGGAATCACTGAGTTATAATCCCTCTTTCTTATATCCTAATGGGACATAAAATTGCTCATTCATTGACAAACATGGATTTCCTCTAATTTCGAGTTTTATTTTATTTGATTTGTTTGTTTAGTTGGGGTTTTTATGCCATTTTCACCACATTTTGGCTATTTTGCGGAAGCTAGTTTTTATTGGGGGATGAAGCCGGAGTACCCGGAGAGATCCGCCGACCTTTGGGCCACACTATTTCAGTTTGCACTAACCCGACCCTGATTTTCATCAGTGGGTAGGTAGGTAGGCTTTTTTTTTCTATATTAAAACCCTCATATAAAATCAGGACCATTAAAAGGAGCTTACTTGGATTCCTCCATAGTATTTAAGATCTACATGTGCTATGAATTGTTTTATATTTGTTTCTTTCCCAATATCCTTTCTTTTAATATATACAATGTATCTTGAATTTAAGGCGAATCTGTCCATCTTTCTGTTTTGGTTTCATTCGGGCCGTATCGTATGCTACGCCGGCAGTTCCAATAAATCTCGAAGACCTCGAAATGCTGCAAAAGTAACACATGGAACAAAGTCGGATGGGAGACGAAAAAAATCTGGAAAAAAAATCTTTTCGATTTTAACCTCAAAAAAACTTTTGAGTCAGCCCCTTTTTTTTCGGGTCGGGCGGGTTAGTGCAAACATAAATATTTTTAATTGTGGCCTTGGTAGGAAAATTGACAATCCTTGTCAATTTAAGATAGGAATCAAACACACCCTGCTATAGGTGAGATTTGAACTCATAACCTCAGTGTTGATAAGTCCCAAACTGAAAGTCATGGGACCAAACTTTGATTGAAAACAAAATGGCTGGTGGAAGGATGTCGAGGCGGTGACTTGGATAATTGCTGCTGCTACGCTTGGAAAAGGTTAGTTTTCCACATAAATTTAGCATTCTTATAAAGAAAAATCTATCCTCTGCTTAACCACTGTACATAATACATGCATTATGTCAATCGAATGGTGAACAAGAGAGCTGTCTGAATGACAGCAAATCGGGTTTTCCTTCTATTTCATTTTTACTGAGTAACTTTTCTCCAACAAACTGCTTATAGCAATATCTATATGAACATAATGCCTAAATATTAGAATATATTTATTTTGAAAGTTAAAAAAAAGATGGAAAATTGAAATTTTTAATTTTAAAGAAAAGAATGAAGTTCTTTCCCACAAGTTAATCGGTAGGTCCTTGAGTATTAATATATACAACACATACTGTAGCAATAAAAAACATCATCATTTTTACCTCTGTTATAAACCTTGATAAACAATCAATGACAACATCCTTTATACCTGACACATCATTGTGAGGTAACATAATTACGTATCAAATACCCGAGGCCTAGGTCTTATGACAAAAAAATTGATCTTGAAGTGAAGGGTCAAGGTCAGATGTCAACATCTTTAGTACATGACACATCATCTTAAAGACAAATAAGTTACAGGCTTGACATGATTAGCAATTTATTGCCCTTGAGGTCAAAGTTCAAGGTCAACATCC
Organism: Mytilisepta virgata; assembly: GCA_028015205.1. Lineage (NCBI taxonomy): Eukaryota > Metazoa > Mollusca > Bivalvia > Mytilida > Mytilidae > Mytilisepta > Mytilisepta virgata. The sequence goes on along the minus strand of CM051520.1, from coordinate 15,259,717 downwards.
TTAATATGCGACACATCATCTTGTAGAAACCTACGTATACAACAAATAGGCCACACAAAAAAATATGTCATCCAACCGACCCTAGTTTTATCGTCCAGACCCTAAATTTTTTTATCGGCAATTTTCTGAAATTCCCGCCTTTTCCGTCACAGGTACCGGTATTTATCGTATTAAACAACAATCGCGGTCTCTAGTGCCAGCATTTTGTTGCTAAAGTGTCCCCATTTAAAAGCAGACAAAAATTTCATAGCTCCGTTTAACAATTCCAAGAACTTTCATTGATATACATGTATTCAATAAATATCACAATAGTGACGATAGTCATTTGAAAAACAATGATTCATGTAAAGTAATGTCTCCAAATAATTTTGAAGTTACTCCTACATTGTCAGTCGGAGAAGTAGTGACATTTTCCAGTGTTAGACAGTTTACTTTTACCTGTTTGAAAGAGCCCTTAAAAAAAAAAAAAAAAAAAAAACCCAGACCTACCGACCCTATATTTTTTCAGCATGTGACAGTAAACTCACATATTTTTTTTTGGCCATATCCAAGGCATAGGTCTTAAGGCAAAACAGTTACAAAAATGACCAATTTATTGACCTTGAGGTCAAGGTCAATATCCTTGGAATGTGAAACATCTTCTCGAGGTAACCTACCTACACACCAAAGATCCAAGGCCTAGGTCTTTAGACAAAAAAGTTACAAAAATTACCTAACTGTTGACCTTGAGGTCAAGAGTCAAGGTCAATATTCTTGGTATGCAACACTTCATCTTGAGATAACCTACCTACACACCGAAAATCCAAGGCCTAGGTCTTTAGACAAAAAAGTTACAGACCGGACACGAAGATGATCTAAAATGACCTATTTATTCACCCTAAGGTCAATGGTCAAGGTCATAGGTTTACATTTTTTAAACATGACACATCGTCTTGAGGTGACATATCCACAGGTCTAGGTCTTAAGACAAGAAATTTATAGGCTGGACACAATTGGCAGCCGCCCGCCTGCCCGACTTCACCAATTCAATAACCGGATTTTTCCAGAGGAAAACCCTGTTAAAAATGTACCAGTAACAGTAAGGGGTAAATTCCCAAATAGGTTCACAAAGGGTTGAATTGGGCTTTTCCTGTTAGGCCAAAAAGAAATAGGCGTGTTTCCTGTTGCATGTCCAAAAAAAATAGGGTCGGTAGGTCACGCTTTTTTTTTAAAATTTTTTTTTGGGGGCGGTGAAGGGCCTGCTTCCATTGTGTTTTTTGTATATTTTTATAATCAATCTGTTATTCTTTTAGGCTATTTTCATCAGTTCATTGTGTAAATTATATAAGATATGAAGAGTCAGTGATTTCCAGCCTATAAAATTTTCAAACTTTGCCGTTATAGCCGGCCATTTGTTTTTTATCAATCACGGTCAATAAAACGCTTTCTTAATAGCGTTAAAAATAGACCCAGACTATTTTGGGACATGCTAAAGGAAGAGCTTATTTTCCGTCACTGTAATAGTTGAATATATATTATTTTCCTTTCTTTCTTGTTATTTATTGATCATGAACAAGATTCTGGGAAAGTTTGGTAAAGATCCAGGATTGTTTAAGTAATTAATCAATGTTTTAAAAACTTTAACTTCTGACTGCATGTAATTCTAACTGGGAGAAAAACTAAGGCCATTTATAAGTAAAATATGGACAAATTAGAAAAATATTATTACAAAATTTTCCTATAGATACTATCTTTTGATCATGAACAAGCTTCTATCCAAATTTGGTTAAAATCGAGGATGGTTTAAAAAAATAATCAATGTTTTAAAAACTTTTACTGCAGACTGTATGTAATGTTAACTGGGAGAAAAAAGTAAGTCCATTTATAAGTAAAATACCGAAAATGAAAAAAAAAAATATTACAAAATTTTCCTCTGGGTACTATCTTTTGATCATGAACAAGCTGCTGTCCAAGTCTGGTAAAATTCCAGGATGGTTTAAGAAAGTTAATATGAAACAGGTGTGACCTGAAAAGCGAGCGAAGCGTAAGGTTTTTTAAGTTTGCTTTGTCTGTATTTAGTAAAAACATTGTAATGGTGTAACAATCTCACTTAAAAGTATTAAATTCATCATTATCACATGGTCCCAGTTCTCCAATGACACGGTCCGAATTGTCTGATAACACCGTCGAATTCGAATGAGACTGGGCCGATTTGTCCAGTTACCATGGCAGGAAAATGTGACACTTGCGTCTGCATCATTTTTTCTTGTCAAATTTGATTGGGATTTGATTCCAGGTGGATTCTTTCGTATTTATTTTTATTTTCATGACAATGAATGTTAAAAAAGTTGAGGTAAGTCCATAAATAACTTATTTAGTTGAAGATAATCTCTGTTCACATAATTACGTCAGAAGCAAATGGCGGAACGAGGTTTCGCATAGATGCCGACATGTTGTTGAAACTTTTTAGCCAGCATAGTAGTAGGAATAATTCGATTGACATCTCTATCTTAAAGAGCGAGCTTTGTTCGCTTATTAATGTTCTAACACTATAACCACCGACTGAATGTAAATGTTGACGCCGCCACCACCAACGCAATGTAGGATCACTATGCCTCGCTTTCTTGACAAAAGTCGTAGGCTCAACAAAAACTGAACAAGAGGCTCCCAGGAGCCTGAATCGCTCACCTGGTCCTTAAGCTTTAAGGGAGTCTTTCATGAGCTATTACCCCTATAATGGATCATCTGACAACTTCGACCCAATTCAGACTTTTGTAGAGCTCAATGAGCTGATTGTTTAAGCAAACAACAGCTTTTCTCGATTGACAACAACTTAATAAGTACAAATTTCAAAAAAAAATCAAGAAAAAGGGCAATAACTCCTACATGGGTGGTTACATCTTCTTCAAAATTTCAAAGCAGGTAGATCTTGAGGTGTTGAACACTTTAGCTTCCCATCAGAATTTTGATATCTGTCACCATTTTTGAGTTATTTGCAAAAAACTGCAATTTACCCCAATATTCTATTTTTAGCCATGGCAGCCATGTTTTTTTACAAATCAAAAATCCAAACGATAGTTTAGTAGCACTCATGCCAAGGAACAACTACACTAAGTTTGGTTGCAATTAAACTTATGGTGTAAGAGGAGTTAACGATTTTATTACAATGAATAAAGACTGCAAAAATGGTCAATTTTGATGATCTAAGGGGAATAACTCCTAAAAGGAATGAACCTACAACTTCGATCCTGTTACAAATTTTGTAGATCTTTGTGTGCCTAACAATATGAAATTTAAATTTTTCAAATTTCCTTTATAGTATCCAAGATATTGAGCTTAATAAGTGCAAAATTTGGAAAAAATGCAGAAAAAGGGCAATAACTCCTACATGGGTCGTTGGATCTTCTTCAAAATTTCAGGGCAGGTAGATCTTGAGGTGCTGAACACTTTTACCCTATGCCAGAATTTTGATATCTGTTATGGTTTTTGAGTTATTTGCAAAAAACTGCAATTTACCCCTATGTTCTATTTTTAGCCATGGCGGCCATGTTTTTTTACGAATCAAAAATCCGAACGATAGTTTTGTACACATAATGCCACTAAACAAATGTACCAAGTTTGGTTGCAATTGGACTTATGGTCTCGGACAAGTTAACGTTTGAAAAATTGTTAACAGACGACGACGACAGACGACGACGACGACGACGACGACGACGGACGCCAAGTGATGGTAAAAGCTCACATGGACCTTTGGTCCAGGTGAGCTAAAAAGGGGATGCAGCAACATTCTATTCTGAGAATGGTTGTAAATGTTTAATTTTAGTTGACTATAAGTATAACACACAGGCGCTTGTCTCAGAAAAAAAAATTACTATATATGCCAAGTGAAAGGAAAAGGTCCCCAACTCGGGCAATACAATTTTACGCGCCTGCTTCGATTTCCAAAGAATTATCGCTTTCACCTTTCGGTCTCGCTCAAAACCTTTGGATCAATAAAAAATATATTAATTTATCAACACAATGATGTATGACACGCCTACCTTACTTGCCAATCAACAGCGCTTTAGGCATATGAAATCGGTCAAAAGTGAATTATTTATCATTACTACAATAATCTGCAAATTTGAAGGCAAGGATCAAATGAATTGCTGCCTTCTGAATGGCTAACTCAGTATTCTAAAATTAAAACCTGGAAACTAGAGTATTAATTTATAAATAGAACGCCATCAACTTGTCAATTTATTTACCAGCAGCGATTTATTATTACTTCTTCGTACCATTGTTTATCAATTAATTAATCATGACAAAAGAACAAAGAAAGAAATTTTTTAAACACTTCATTTTCTTTATTTTAATTTTTTTTATTTGCTCCTTGTCTTCAAATTTGCAGTTTATTGTAGTAATGATAAATAATTCACTTTTGACCGATTTCATATGCCCAAAGCGCTGTTGATTGGCAAGTAAGGTAGGCGTGTCATATATCATTGTGTTGATAAATTAATATATTTTTTATTGATCCAAAAGTTTTGAGCGAGACCGAAAGGTGAAAGCGATAATTCTTTGGAAATTGAAGCAGGCGCGTAAAATTGTGTTGCCCGAGTTGGGGACCTTTTCTTTTCACTTGGCATATATAGTAATTTTTTTTCTGAGACAAGCGCCTGTGGTATAACAGTGTTCCAATATCTAAATGATCTTGGACCTGTTCCCAGTGTCGTAACATTTCACTTCCGGAACACCTGTGTTCACTCTTGGTTTTTATAGGTCGTGTTCAAGACGTGTTGTTCATTTTTTTTTTTTTTTTTTTTTTTTTTCATTGTGTTTATTTGTTCAAATTGTTGTGCTTGTGGCTGTTCATTTGTCTTCCCGGGTTTGTCTGACCAATGGATTACGTTTTTTTATTTCTCCTTAATATTATACTTATGTTTCTTGCTAACTACGCGTTTACTAACATCCATTCCTGTGGCTGTGCTGTAATAATTTTACTGCTTTCTCCTTCAACGCGTTTCCCGGCAAAATTGGGACTAAGGATCAAGTTAATAACCGAGCAGCAACTTTTAACGAAACTGAATGTGACGCATACAGTAGTTGGTGATAAATATTTAGATACGAATGAAAGTTTCTATTCCTTTAAAAATAGATAAGTTTATCTGAAATTTTGTGATTGATTAATAAACATGCAAATATTAGTAAAACTTACGACATAACGTGTTTTGTGGTAATAGGTTAGATTTTGTTTTGGTATTTCCTATTACCAACTAATCAGTTGATAGGTGCAGAATGGCGAGTGTTCCAGGTTGTAAAATTGAATTTAATGCATTGTCGAAAATAATGGCTATTTTTAAAATCTGCAAAGACATTTAGATTTGGAGATGATATGAAAATCTCCAGTCTTCATTACCGGGGCTGTGGTGTTGATTTGTGACATAGTTAAACACTATGACAGTGCAGAATATTTCTTCCAACCATTACAACGTACATTACCAAAATACCAATAGAACTTTATATTTTATCACTGAACAGTTCCAATTGTTTTTAGTAAATTTCGTTTGTTTTAAATTCCAAACAATTCTATCCTGTTTGACAACCTTCTATGTGTCCTTTTTTTCCAGTTCCAGTGTCTTTGTTTTGTTTTTTTTTGGGGGGGGGGGGGAGAGATGGGGATATTAACTGTTTCCTTAAACGGGTTGGGAAAAAACCCTCATAATAGTGTGTTATACCTATATGAGTGATTATTACTCAACAGAAGGATTAATTTATACCTGTATAGAGGGATATTTATATTTGGACATATTTTGATCATATTTTGAACGAAAATCGCATATAACGTTGAAATATACTTTGATTATAAAAATGCCGGGCATCCATCTGCCATTTTAAGCGCTCTCACACCTACATTTCTCAGTGAATTTTTATAAAAATTTATATCATAGTTGTGATTTAGTATTGTCTCGTTGAAGTTCGAATTTCAGTGCCATACCATTCTTTTTGTTGGAGTGGATGGAAGTTTAAGCTCACAAACTTGGTTAATATTGAGGTACCCAATGGTGAAATATTCCTGTTTTGTGTCTGTGGCAAAGTGTTTGTAACATATGTAGAGCATGCTCTCAGTATCTCGTTGAAATAAATACACGTGGCGAAGGACATTGGAACGCTGATCTTTTATTTAAATTTGGAAAGAATCTGAATGTTTTATTATTTTTTCTGCAGCGCTGCTGCAGCGAAGATAAGCTTTAGCTTATTTGGCTGACGCTGTGCGTAAGATTGTTAACACGCTGGCAATAACTTTGTACTGAGCCATCTAACCTCTTTCTATGAATGCTTCCGCATTTTTTACTGTTTGCGTATTGATACAAAGTTTGAAAGTAGTGCAGTTTCCATTATCAGGGCCCCGTTCAACCTGAACCAGTCTCAATTGTAGGCTTGTGCATTACCTGGGGACATTTTGATCTCTTTCTTTTTAAATAGATTTAATTACATAATTCTTGTACAATACGACTCTTTATAAGACTTTAATTTTGATGTTTACAATCCAGAAAGCGGGTATCAAAGAAAGGTCAAGTCCATCACCTAATCTATTAATACGATTTGATGCTACGTCACATCGACCAGTTGAAAATTTAAACAAGTTCATGGTCAATATCGGTCGTCACATATATGAATTCCCATGCTAAGGTGTGCTGTTGCGAGTAATTGATACCTTAATATTTTCACAAATATTTTTGCGTATGACCAAAAAATAAATAATTGTTTGTTTCCCCGAACCGGGCGGTATCAATTTATCAGGTTCGTCAGGGATCATATAATACTAACTTCATATACAGTTCCTGGGTTCGTACACATGTTTCTAGACTATTTAGTGTTTTTCGGAGAGGACTTATATAGGTTTAGCCTGTTGACCAATCTTATTCATGATAACTTTGATGAATAAAATAGTGTTTATATTAAATAATTATAAACAAATTCGCCTTAAAGACAGGTTTTGCAGGCGTGCATTTTAATCAGATCGCAGACAATTCATCGCGCATGCTCAGAAATATTAAGTACACAGGAATTCACGGAGAATGTCTAAATATAAATTCTCATTATATGAAGTCGTTCGGCTATTTTCGACAATTAGTAGAGCATATAAATTATCTGAACAGTGTTTGGTCGTAATATCGATAATCTGGGAACATGGGAAATTCCTATGGAGCGACCATTTGACTCGATGGGGTGGTTTTGGATGACGATATATATATCCAAGAACAAGACTTATCAATCGTTTTTGAAATTATTATTTGTTATTGAAAGATTTTGGAATGACGTTACATCAGAGACATATAAGACGTGTCTCTGGTTACATTTATCAAATTTCGTTCTCACTTATCCTCGGCAAAAACAAAATAGGCTATATCGTCAATTTTTTTTTTTTTTTTTTTATTCCTTTTTAATAGCCAGGAATTTACATAAACCCATATAATGCCACCTGACTATGGTTTGCTGGGTTTTACATTTGTATAGGATGGCTATTTTATTTTAGATTTTACAAAATAAACATTATAATGTTCTCTTTTCAAACACATATTGATATAAAGAGAAAGAGATATGTGTTTTCACAAATATAGGTACAACATGTGAAGAAAAACCACAATACACACACTCATTTCCACACTCACACTCTAGCACACATTCACACATTTACACCCTTTTTTAACATACACTTTCATTAATGTCTGCCTTAGATTAAAGTTTCGTACATAACATATTGCTTCAATTGGTTTTACAATGTATATGAAATACAAACTGAAAAAAAAAAAACAAAAAACAAAAACATATTTTGCTATACATAAGGGTATCTGTATTAACACATATCAAAGTTGGGAAATATGCTCTTAAGAGGGGTCCAAAATCTTTCAAAAACATACAATTTATTCTGTTTTTTTGCAATATATTGTTCTAACAAATAAAACTTCTTAATTCTATACATAAATTCCTTAATGTTTGGCATGTTATTTTTAAATTTACACTTGTAAACATATTGTTTTGCTAATATTATCAACAAATTTAATAACAAGCTTTCATTTGGGTTTCCAAGAAAGAAATTTACCTTCGTAAGCTCAATATTAACATAGAATCTATTCAAACAATTAAAAACAATCTTTAAGAATTGGGAAGTTACATGACAGTCAAAAAACAAATGTTCCACTGTTTCATCTTCAATGTTACAGAAAGAACAGACTTTTTTATCGCTAATTTGAATCTTATACAAAAATGAATTTGTTGGTACAATTCTATGAAGAAATTTGTATTGAAAATTAATAATGTATGTATATTTACAACATTTCTTGAGCATATAAAAGTATTTTGACCAGTCTGGTATATCACACTGAAGTTCTTCTTCCCATTTCGAAAATTTTTGGGTTGGGAAGTTAACAATACCTCTTACAAGATCTGTGTAAACAAACTTAATTTTTTTGCTTACGAAAAGCCTTTCTAAAAACACATCACATGGAATAAAACTTTCTCTATTGTAGAAACTAACATTTTCTCGTATAAGTTTTCTAATATCACTAGGAACATTTGAGATTAATGTATAAAAACGAATAAAGTTGTTAGTATGAATTGTCTCCCTTATTTGTGAAAAAGATTTCAAATCATTTTGTTCAAAGTCAATAAGATCAAACAAATATTTCACATTGTAAGTTTCCCATTTTTAGCTCACCTGGCTATGCCAGGGTGAGCTTTTGCCATCATTTTGCGTCCGTCGTCCGTCCGTCGTCCGTCCGTCCGTCCGTCGTTAGCTCACTTTAAAAAATCTTCTCCTCTGAAACTACTGGAGGGATTGGTTTGAAACTTTATAGTAATCATCTATGACATATCCTGTACAAACGATCCTCATTTTATTATGATCCGATGAAAAACATGGCCACCGGTGCTAAAAATAGAACATAGGGGTAAATTGCAGTTTTTGGCTAATAACTCGAAAACCGATGCAAATATGAAAAATCTGACATGGGGTAAAAATGATCATCATGAAGAGATCTACCTACTGTCCAATTTTGAAGAAAATCTGACTACCCGTGTTGGAGTTATTGCCCTTTTTTCATAAAATTTTCAAAATTTTTGCATTTTTTATTTTTTATTTCAAAAAGTGTAACAGATAGAGGTCAAGTGTAAATAGCAAAAATGTTCAGCATATTGAGATCTACCCATCGTGATTTTTTGAAGAAAAACCAAAAACCCTTGTAGGAGTTATTGCCCTTTTTAGGTGAAATTTTCCGAATCTTAATATTGTTTGTCTGTTATTTCAAAAAGTATTGAAGATAGAAGTTAAGTGTAAATTACAAATATGTTAATCATGATGAGATCTACCTACCCTATAATTCTGAAGAAAATCTTAGGACCCCTATTGGAGTTATTGCCCTTTTTAGGTCAAATTTTGCGAATTTTACATTGTTTGTCTGTTATTTCAATAACTATTGAAGTTAGAGGTTAAGTGTAAATAACAAAAATGTTTAGCATGATGAGATCTACTAACCCTGCAATTTTGAAGAAAATCTTAGGACCCCTATTGGAGTTATTGCCCTTTTTAGGTAAACTTCCAAATTTTTATATTGTTTGTCTGTTATTTCAATAACTATTGAAGATAGAGGTTAAGTGTAAAAAACAGAAATGTTTATCATGATGAGATCTACTTACCTGGCAATTTTGAAGAAAATCTTAGGACCCCTGTTGGAGTTCAAAATTTTTCAATTTTGCATTTTTTGTGTTTTATTTTGAAAACTATATATACAGAGGTTGTGAAAATTGATGAAATGTTTGTAACGTTAAGATCTGTCAAAAATCAAAAAATGATGTAAATCCTTGCAAAAGTGAGAAAGCTATATGGTGATTTTTAGGTCCATTCAGGTCTAAGTCCGCGTTCAGGTCTTTAGCGTGACCCAATTTTATACGACTTCCTGTGACTGGTAAGCATGGATGTTTCTGAAATTTACAAACACAAAATGTAGGAAAAAAAACATAATTAAGCCCTTTTCATGTTTTCAATCATATATATGATCTGTGTCCTAAGGCCAAGATCAAGAAAATACACATGTATTACAGAAATTGAGGGGTGGACAATGGTAAACATTCACTAAAGTATCGATTGTGCCCCTGCGTCCACCTAGTATATTACTGATTGATGACTCAACAGGTCCACGGATGGCTCCGTAGAAAGAATGTGTTCAACATGCGCTGGAATTCTTAAATATTAAGTACATAAAAGAAAGGATGACCAGGAATTTCCACTATGATAGAAAACAAACCCACTTCCCACGTCTTTTGGTTCAGATACTACTACTAGAAACCAAAAATTAATACCCTTTATATAACCACAAAGAAATATTGATGCAATATAAATATACAGAATATTCAGGGGAATAATATAGTCTCTCTCTCAGGTATGTAAACTTTTTTAATTTTAACTGTTGATAAGTCAGAATTGTGTATGGCTCATCTCATAAATAAATGGGCCTGCCCCGCACAATTCTTTTCTTTCTTTTGTCCAATCTTTGTGGCCTGGTATAATTGGGAAGGGGGTCAATGTAAAGATGTGTTTACAAGGGGAAGTGCTGCCCAAATTTTTTTCAAGTTTTGGGAGTCTTGGTTTTTAAAGATCTAGATTTACATTGGTTTATTCGCAACTCCTTCCAGAATTTTTGTGTTCATTTACTCGCCCACACTTTTTCGATTTGTTGAGCTCAAGTGTTGTTGAGCAGGCAACACACGTGTTCCCTGGAACACCCATCCCTAAGATATATATACAATAAACACGTGCATGCGCATAAAGAAAAATAATAATGGTGCACCAAATGTACAAGTCTTAGTTTATATCTCAGTTACTATACATAATAGGATCAACTTATTGTACATCCATCTCAAAAGGCAGGTCAGCATCCAGGCAAAATTAGGTCACTTTGACCTATATTTTCGCCATCAGTGACTTGCATTCAAGTTTACATCCGAGTTCAAATCTCAGTCACTGTACATGGTAGGAACAATTTATCTTGCACATGCATGCATCTCTGATGCTAGGGATATTGCAATCTTACCAGTAAACCATTAATTTCAAATTAAATGACATAACGAAGCGGACTCTGTAATTGTTGATTACCTATGTTTGACTATAAAAGCAGTAACCCAGGTGAGCGATTACAGGCTCTTTGAGAGCCTCTTGTTTATAATACACAAACTCTTCTAGTGGAACAAAATTCAATATATCTAGTGAAACACATTGTTTCATTTCCAATTTTGTGAAAGGTTTTGCAATATGTAAACTAAAAAATACATCTTTCCAGAAACAGTTTGAAACATATTGTGAAACATCAAAAAGCTTATCTTTACACAATGAAAAGCACCTTGCACCACCTAAATTTTTCAGATTATAATTTAAAAGAATTTTCCAAAAACCGTTATCATTTGAAAAAAATCTTTTCACCCATGACAATTTGAGGTAACTAATAAAAGATTGAAGATGAATCATTTTTAACCCTCCATCAATGTAATCCCCAATAAGTGTATTTCTCTTAATCTTTTCTGTTTTGCCATCCCATATAAAATTGAAAAATAATTTATTTATTTCATTAATATGTGACACTTTTAAATTAGGTAGCAAGGTTAATAAATGAATAATTTTTGGTAGTGCAAGAGATTTGATAACTGTCACTTTACCCAACAGTGTAAGTTTCCTATGCTGCCAACTTTTCAGTAATTTTGAAATATCAATAATTTTTTTACCAAAATTGAGATTAACCATACTACTTAAATCAAGGGAAAAATCTATTCCAAGCAACCTAAAATTTGAGCTAGACCAGTCAAGGTTTGCTTCCGGACATAAAATCAAGTTAGAATACTTTTTATTTCCAATCCATACAACTCGAGTTTTCATGGTGTTTAATTTTAATCCAGACACTTTATAAAACTGATCAAAACAATCCAGACTCTCTTTCAAAGAAGTTTCAGTACCATCTAGCATTAGGAAAGTATCATCAGCATACTGACTAAGTAATGCTTCAGAATCATTTACAGATATTCCAGGATAAGTGGATTTGACTTCAACTTAAGGGACAATAACTCAACTCCAATGACAAATAAATAGGGAGAGAGGGGGTCACCTTGACGGCATCCTCTACCTAAGTTGAAAAACTGAGACATATGACCATTATTTATTACACAGCTCTTAGAATCATTATAAAAAGTATCAAACCATCTACATATTGAAGGACCAAAATTGAAACTTTGAAGTGCTTTTTGTAGAAAATCCCATTCTATTGAATCAAAAGCCTTCTCAAAATCAGCCAGAAGTAATAAGCCTTCTAAATCATTTTCCTCTAAATAATGCATTAAATCATATAGAAGACGAGTGTTTTCACCAATAAACCTACCCTTAATGAATCCTGTTTGACTGTCACTAATAATAGAAGTTAGAACCTGTTTCAATCTATTGGCTATAGCTGCTGATGCTATTTTCAAATCAGTATTAAGCAGACTAATAGGTCTCCAATTACTCAAATATCTCCTATCTTTACCTTCCTTTGGGATACAAGTAATTACACCTTGACTCTGGAATTGAGATAACTTTCCAGACTCATATCCATATTTCAATGATCTAAAAACAAAAGCACCTATAAATTTCCAAAGGAATTTGTAGAAGTCGACAGTAAAGCCATCAGAACCAGGACTTTTTCCATTTTTCATATTTTTTAAAGCTTCACCACACTCTTTAAAAGATAAATTACCCTCACACAAACATTTTTGATCTTCTGACAATGCAACATTGTGGTTAAAAAAGGTATTATCCATTTCACTATCCCGTTGATGTCTAGAAGAATATAAAGTACTATAAAATGATTTTTGAGCTGAAAGGATTTTAAATTGGTCTGAAATATGATTTCCTTGTTCATCAATTATTTCAGACAGTGTCTTGTGTATAAAAGCTTTTTTCTCTAATTTGCAAAAATATTTGGTACATCTTTCTCCATTCTCATGCCAATTTGCACGAGAACGTAGAAGAAGACCCTCTATCATACTGTTTCTGATGCCTTCAAGTTCAATATTCTTTTGATTGAATTCTTCTTGAATAAGATTTGTAGGATTTTTGTTCAGCTTGTCTTCTAAAACTTGTATTTCACTTTCAAGTCTTGTCACATTTTCTTTTTGTTTCTTAGACTTGGAAGTGCTATGAGCTATAGAAAGACTTCTAATTTTCATTTTTAAAATTTCAAAAAACATCTGGTCATTACATGATAATTCAATATCAAGAAATTCATTTAAATCACCACTTGAATAATATTCATTTACAGTTTCTGATATACATATTTTAACTTTCTCAATATATTCATTATCTCGTAGCAATTGAGAGTTAAATTTCCAGTATCCTTTGCCTCTTTTGGCAAAGGATGCTGCAAAACTAAAGACAATTGCAGAATGATCTGTACGATATCCCGGTATAATTTTAGTTTGTTCCATAAGTGTAAAAATATCTTCAGATACAAGAAAATAATATATTCGGCTTTGCTTGATTGGTGTTTTCTGCCTCCATGTGATCTTGCTATCGTTGGGATAGCAAGTTCGCCATGGATCCAGAACAAGCAATGTTTCTTGCATTTTTTCAACCATTTGCCGAGCATTTGGGTTTCGGTCATGCAGCACATTAAATGTATCATCGAATTTATTCTGCACTACATTCCAATCACCACATAGTAAAAAACTGGAATTAGTGAAATTAATACACTTCTGCAGTATATCCTGAAAGAACTCTGGTTTGTCTGTATTATGTCCATACAAACATACAGGAGTTATTCTGTGTTCATAAATACTCATATCTAAAATAATGTAACGACCATTCTTATCAATAATAGAATCATAAACTTTGAATTCAAAATTATTTCGGAACATAATTGAAACCCCGGCACTTCTACTACTACAGTGACTAAAATAGCATGTATAACCCCAGTCATCTTCCAACTGTTTTTCTATATTTTCTGTGCTATGTGTCTCTTGAAAACATACAATAGACACCTGTTTAGATTTGACCCAATTAAATACATCTAATCTTTTTTTTGTATTCAAAAGACCCCTTACATTCATAGAGATAATTTTTACATGATTATTTACTATGTTATAGCATTATACAGAATATCAACAACCAATAAAAAGCAAACTAAAGGAACAAGGCAGATAAAAATCATTAATAACAAACACTCACACACATACATAAAAGCAAGATGGTGCATACCAAAACTGAAAATAGTTCTAGTATTTTTGCAGTTTCTCAATGAATTTATACTGTATATCTTAACATTTCCTTTTTCAGTTATCTTCCATTGTAATTGAAATTTTAACAGGAAAAAAAAATTATTTGACGATAAATTTTGGTAAGGACAAACCAACTTCACAATGCAAATTGAAGTCCCACTCAGCATAGATATTTCAATTTATTCACTTGTGTATGAGGATATCATACAAAATTTTGAACACATATAAAAAAGGGGGGGTGGGGAGATATATCAAATTATAAAGAGGATAAATATTACCTACATTTTGAGAAAATTAACCATAATTCCTACATGTAGTTTATAATTCTATAGATAATAGATATAGTTTAGTTACTTTTGACGTAGTTTCCATTCAATGTCATCAAATAAATTAAATCTGAATTTAGTCCCTTCAGCTGTTTTACCATAGACTGCTCCGTTGAAATACCATACACTTTCAAACCTTTTCGATTCTCGCAGTCTTGTTATAAGAGCCATATTCATCTGAGTCACATCATCTACTAGGTTCAAACCGTCCTTTGGTAAATTTTTTTTCACACGCATGACTTTGGATTTGACTTCTGAGTTTTTCATTTTCACTAAAACTGGCTTTGGCTGACCTGGTTTCCCAGGTATTCTATGTATAGCCTGGATGTCTGAGGATGAGATGGTAACACTTAATTTGTCTTTTACAATATCATCTACAAACTTATCTTTTAGATTTTCATCCTTCTCTTCTGGTAAATTCATGATCTTAATATTAAATTTACGGGAATATTGTTCATTATAATTTCCCATGTGAATGGCTTCTTTGGATCTTTTTTCATTATCATGAACTTTGATGTTAAGATCTTGAATTGACCGTCTCTGATTAGCTATAAGTTCTCTCAGCTGTTCATTTTCTAGTGTAAGGGCTTCTATAGCCTCTGATTGTTTATCAGTCTTTTCCCTAATTTTTTGTTCTAGGTCTTTCTTCATATTATCTAATAATTTGGTAACTATTGTTGTAACAATTTTTTCAATGTCTCCCTTTTGAACAATATTTGAAAGGGCTTTGTCTAAATCCTGTTTTTTAATTACATCCTCAAGGCCTCCTTTAATAGTTTCTAAGTCATTCTGAATTGATGACAACTCAAGGTCTGAATTACTGTCTGTGGATAAATCACTGGCTAATCTTGCATTTTTAGCTGGAGGGCCTCTATCTTTTTGTCCTTTTTTTGCTGCAAGCAAAGTTTGTACTGTTTGTTTCTTCTCAACAGTTTTTTCATTATTTGTATGAGGCATTGTAATCCAAAGTTTTAAATGCAGAAAGATAAATATAAGTATGAAAACTGTTCACTGGCCAGATCTATATATAGATTTTAACTTGTGTATTACAATCCAATAGGTTTTCTTTACAGTCAAAGTCAAAAGCTGGAACTGGAACTAAACAAAATCACACTAATGGAAAGTGGAAGAATTTCTCTTCATTCCTATATAAATATCATTCATTTCAAAATTGTTTAAACACATAAATCCATTGAAAACTGCAGAGCTCTGATTTAGGTGACCACTCTGGCAGCCATCTTGGTCTTGATCGTCAAATTTCCCCGTCCCAAATACGGGGATATTTTTAAAAAATGCATTCAGGATCTTTATAAATCTGAAAATGTCTTATATACTGTTCCTCAAATATTCCCGTGT
Source organism: Mytilisepta virgata (assembly GCA_028015205.1). NCBI lineage: Eukaryota > Metazoa > Mollusca > Bivalvia > Mytilida > Mytilidae > Mytilisepta > Mytilisepta virgata. The sequence continues at coordinate 15,243,779 of CM051520.1, read as the reverse complement.
ATCTCTGAAACACTGTCTTAAATATACTGTTCCTCAAATTTCCCCGTTTAACTTTTTAACGCTGTCTGTCTTTTATTTCGTTATTTTCTTCAAATTAGATTACAAATTATTACGAAATAAATGTCATCAATTGAGATATTTTTTTTTTGTTTAGTCTGTAGTACTTTTTTCTTAATGCATATAGTCAAATTGCACGTATTTGGTTATTAAAAATGTTATCTTTTGAAAAAAAATGTAATAACAGCACTTTATATGCTTCCTATACTAATACATTTTGTACATAACGGAATAAATGTCATTGATTAATCTTTATTTCGTTCTAAGATGAAATCAAATTTTGCCGTCTGTTTACAAAATGTAACGTTTCATGTGTTTGGAATTTTCCTCAAGTACAAATACAACAATTAAAAAAAACTATTGACAATCTATCTATTATCCATTTCATTCGTTCTTGGTCGGTCTGCAATAGGTCATATAAAATTTCCCGTTGACGATATAACCAAATTCAATATTTGTTCCAAACATCCGTAAGTCTAGCCTTTTATGGCATACATTAATTATTTTTCCAAATTGTATTAATTGAAGATTTTATCGTATCGTGGTATATTTTCACGCCAGTTTTTGCACGAGATTTTTGTGATCTAGTCAAAGACACACGTACATACTTTGACACCGTCAATTAATGTTACACAACCAAGTTCATAATACCCTGACCCGTTACTTCAAACGACATACCGCGGTCAAGATTATTGTCAATCATTCTCTCGTCTACAGGTGACCCATATATTTATGCTGACACTGATGTTGGACAAATCAGTTATTACGAACGTAAAAAAACACTCCCGACTGTATAGGAATAAAACGTATCACAAAATACCGAAATAAATTTGATGCACTGTATGGCCATTTCGTTGACTGACAACTCAACAGCAGTGCTCGAGATCAAAATATTGGAAAACTGGTTTAAGATATAATGATGAATTAATAAGCACAAACCATAAAAAATCAAAACAACTAAAACAAACAGGTATCCAAACTCACCTAAGAGTTACCTCTGCATCAAAAGGAAGAATTATAAAATTATGAAAAGGATTGGAATTAAGTTAATAAGAAACCATAACGTTAATTTTTAACCGTTTTATTATATCGATCTGCTGACAATCCACCATGTTTTTCCACAGTGAAAGCGAAGTTTCACCAGAAAAAGGATGCCCACATTCAACGAAGTCAATAACAATCCGACGTGGATAGGATAGTTGGTGGGCAATTCTAAAAAAAACTTTGGCATTGCGCGGTCCGTTATACTTATTCCGATTGCTCCTACGGGAAATTTCATACAAAAATCTCCATCTAGGGAGCCACAGAATGGATTGAAACGAAACATAGCATGAATGTTCCTTATGACGTTCTGGCCAAGAGTTGTTACTTTGGTGCCGATCTGTTATCCATGACCTTCTGCGGAAGACTTAGTTCAACATAGGACCTTATGAAAATACATACAGACGGCTTCTTCTTGAAAATATCTGAATGGATTGAAACCATGGATGTTGTTAATCTCAAGGTCCCTTATCGATGAACAAATGGAAATATCAGGTGAGCGAGGTGGTTTATTTACTTGCACATGTGATGTTTTGGATGCCACTCAATTTAATTATCTATGTTAATTCTTTGTTTTACATGAACTCTTTTCATTATAGTATCTCCCTTTTGGCATAACCATTTTGGTCATTTTGGTGATTTTGAATTGCTCTTCAACCTTTTGAAATGTGCTCATCTTGTGCATCAAAATTGGTATCAAAGAATTTTATTTTTACCATTGGAGTCGATATGCCACTGCTGGTGAATTTCAAGTCCCCGTTGCTAGTATTTTGATACTAACCCGAAGCTGATACTTAGATTGTACTGTTGCAAAAATGTAAAAAATTGCAAAAACCTATGGAGTATCTACCTCGTGCATGCTATGTCATTAAAAGGTTTTGGCATAACCCCTTTGTTATGTTGTACGATAGTTTAAATGTTGTTAGCCTTTTGTTATACCCCCCCCCCCTGCAAACATAGTTTGGGGGTATATAAGAATCAGCCTGTCTGTCTGTCCTGAATTTTTTTTACCCGCAGTTTATCAAACATGCCTTATCAGAGGTTAATGAAACTTTGCATACTGTTAGATCCTAGAACATAGATGTGAGCATGCGAAGTATGTCCTGGTCCAATACTTTTTTCCATAATTTTATACACTTTTAGATTTAGAAATTCAGTCTATCCCCCAATTTTTTTTGTACCCAGTTTCTCAAACATGCCTTATCAGAGGTTAATGAAACTTTGCATACTGTTAGATCCTAGTACGTAGATGTGCGCATGTGTAGTATGTCCTGGTCCAATACCTTTACCATAACTTTATACCCTTTTGTTTCCTTAGTTATACCCAGTTGGACTTAGAAATTGTGAGACAATTCACCATGATAAGGATGCCCTGGTCCATTAAATTAACAGCAGCGGGGGGTATAGTTAGTGAGGTCCCCTCACAGTTCTAGTTTTACCTGTTTTTGAAAAAAATATTGAACTTTATTACTTGTTCCAACTTCACAGTTACATGAGTTATTTAAGTGAATTACTGAATAAGTGAAAATGGTCAGAATGTAGCATTTATTATACCCCCTGCAAACACAGTATTTGGTTTTTTGGGGGGTACATAGGAATTGTCCGTCTGTCTGTCTCTGTCCATGTACATTGTAAGCTCAACTCCTTCTAAACAGTTCAATGGATTTTGATGAGACTTTATGAAGGTTGGACTTCATATGTAGGTGTGCATGAAGCAATATAATTAGCATCGGGTGCTTGCAAAGGGAGATAATTCATCTTAAGGGTTTTACATGTTTAAAGCTTATAAGCGCAACTCCTAAACCGTTCAATTCATTTTGATGAAACTTTATATGAAGGTTGGGTATCATATGTAGATGTTTATGATGCAAGATAATTATCGCTGGATGCTTGCAAAGGGAGATAATCAAACTTAAGGGTTTTAAAAAATTAAATCTTGCCAGCGTAACTCCTTAACCGTTCAATGCATTTTGATGAAACGTTATATGAAGGTTGAGCAGCATATGCAGATATACATGAAAGAAGACCATTATCGCCAGTCGCTTGCAAAGGGAGATATTCCAACTTGTAGGTTTAAAGTTTGTAAGCGTAACTTCTAGTATTGCAAATGGGGTATCACTCAGTGAGGTCATTCATAGTTCTAGTTATTCCTGGATTGTGATGGTCTTTCATCAACCATTCAGCTTATCCATTAGTTAAATTTCTGGTTAAAGATATCCGTTCTAAATGGAATAGTGTAAATGTCTCCGAATTTGTTCAATGATCAATTATTCTATTGCACAATGGTATATTTGAAGTAAATTTATTATATGTTAGTGTCAGAAACCCTGTTAAGACTCAAAAGAACAATAAGGCATAGGAAAATGAGGTATATTTGAAGTAAATTTATTATATGTTAGTGTCAGAAACCCTGTTAAGACTCAAAAGAACAATAAGGCATAGGAAAATGAGGTATATTTGAAGTAAATTTATTATATGTTAGTGTCAGAAACCCTGTTAAGACTCAAAAGAACAATAAGCATAGGAAAATGAGGTTAGGGCGGAAAATTTAGCAGCAGCGCTGCAGATCAGCACTTCAGTGCTATGTTTTCATAAAGGGAGGGGGGTTTAAGGGGGACTTTCAGTACCTCTTCAAAAACTGCAATTCAAACAAAAATACATAATCAGACAATGTTTATAAAATAGTATAATGTGAAAATTTTCAATTATCCAATTATTTCATGGTGGAGTATAGAGGTATATATATATATTATATATGTTATATAGAAACATTTTTTTTAGGGGAGGGGCTATTTTTAATAAAAGATTCATTATTAAGGTCATTATTATTCTTATTATTAGTATTTTTATTTTTTGTTCTTTTATTTTTTTATTTATATTATTTTGAATTATCGATTTGATGAAAAATATCTATTAATTCAAATAGAACTGGACATTATTATATAGGACACAATTCAACTGTTTTGAACAAGTTTTATATAAACCCATTATCATGCTGTAACCAAAGTGAACCACCTCCTGACTTTGGTCATATGGTTTGTGTTCATATTTTAAAACGTAGATGAATTGCATTTGTATTGTTATAGTAAACAGGTTAGAAACACTGCTATATTGTTGAGATTACCAAATTTCTGTTCAAATAAACACAACATTTCTGCTTGTTTAGTATTTATGGTTTATGGTCCACAAGGTAGCTTATCGTATAAGGTTTACCACAGTATACTTGTCTTGTGACCCTGACCTCATTTTCATGGTTTACTGACGTCATAAACATGAATTTAAAATCTGCGAGCATTAAAAATCCATTTCTCAGCAACTGTAATACCTAGCCAACCATATTTGGTCTATAGATAGTTCTTTGTGGGCACATGCCAGTCTTACACCTGGCTTGGGACCTTGACCTCAATTTCATGCTCGAGTGACTTTGTCACTTTTTTGTGGTTAAGTCCATTTCTCAGAAACTGTAATACCTAGACCCACTGTATTTGGTCAATAGATAGTTCTTGGTGGGTACATGTCAGTCTGACACCTGCCTTTTGACCTTTACCTCAATTTCATCCTTGAGTGACCTGCGTCCTATTTTTGTGGTTAAGTCCGTTACCCAGAAACTACAATACCTAGACCCACCATATTTGGTCAATAGATAATTCTTGGTAGGTACATGTCAGTCTGATACCTGGCTTGGGACCTTGACCTCAATTTCATGCTTTAGTGACTTTGTCACTTTTTCATGGTAAGGTCCATTTCTCAGCAACTAGAATACCTAGACCCACCATATTTGGTCAATAGATAGTTCTTAGTGGGTACATGCAAGTCTGACACCTGTCTCTAGACTTTGACCTCAATTGCATGCTTGAGTGACTTCGTGACATTTTCGAGATTAGGTCCACTTCTCAGCAACATTAATACCTAGACCCACCATATTTGGTCAATAGATAGTACTTAGTGGATACATGTCGGTATGACTCCTGCCTTTTGACCTTGACCTCAATTTCTTTTAATGCATATCATTTGCATTTCAAAATGTCGGGTATCAGATAATCATTATTCTGTGTCCATGCGCATACTCAGGCGAGATGTGTGGTGTGTAGACTCTTGTTATGTTTCGGAGTTTAGTGTGCCATCCATTTTGCTGAACTAGTATACATTATTGTTTAGGGGCCAGCTGAAGCCCACCTCCGGGTGTGGGATTTTTTCGCAGCATTGAAGACCCATTGGTAGCGTTAAGCTGTTTTCTGCTCTTTGATCGGGTTGTTGTCTCCTTGACAAATTCCCCGTTTTCATTCTCTATTCTATAAGTGAAATACATTACTGAATGTTTTTTTGACAAACAGTGTAAATACATTGCTTAGAATTTTTTGGTGCTTAAACACCTAAGTGACAAACAGAAACTACTTGAGCCATTTTAAGTGATTAAAGATGTAAAAAGTATAATATTTTTAAGGGACTGAGGACAGAAGTTGTTGGAAACTATTTCAGTAACTGAAGTCCCGCTATATGAAAGTTTGGCCATACTGCAGTTTAGTATCGTGCAAATGACATGTCTTGTTTTCATCAAATTTAAATCTGAACACTAAAATTTATCTGTATGTTTTAAATAAGGTAATTTTTTACTATTATTTTTCAGGTTTAGAGAAAGTGACTATTGACAAATACAAGGAAAGATTTCTTTCTGATCCAAAGAACCGACTTGCACAGAATGTCGCTTCAAAGCAAGATTTATGGGACGTCTGTAAAAGTCCTTCAATTATACAAAAGACAGCTCATGTCTTTAACTGTAAGGTAAATAGAATATCCAAGTTTTTTTCAGGACATTACTTATAATTTAATTAATCTTGAAATTCAAATACTTGAAATTTACAATGAGTAACCAAACAGAATTGGCATAGAGTATGAATGAATTATTAGTGTTCTTTGGACATAATTTGTTGATTTTTGGTATTTGGGGTTTTACCGGTATTTGTAATCTGTTCTTTACATTGACAAAATAAAAAAAAATTTAATAAGAAAAAAAGTTTTTGTTCTTTTGTGATTATGCATCCACTCTTGTTTACAACAGCATTCACAAAATCTGGTGTTACGTCACAGCATTTCACCACTCTCAATTAAGGATCTTTATCTTCGTGATAGGTATGTATATAATGTTTTGTGAACTCATCAGGTCCATTGACATTTGAAAATGAAATATTTAAATGCAGAATACTGAAAATTCAGTATTTCAATAAAAATATTGATCAATGTTTTGTTAGCAAGTTTTTTCCTCACCAAATTTCATTTCTTTCAACATAAAATTAGGGTTGTATTTTTTTTAATTTTTATTTGACAAAAAGAAGTATGGTTGATATACAGTAAGATAAGTCATCATTTTAAAAATGTATAACTTTCATATTTTTTCAGGTGCATATTAACATGGCTTAGTATAATTTTGGATGACCTAAAATTTAACTTCATTCCCCACAAAAAAAAATGAATCATATTTTGGTGTCAGATTAAATGATTTAAAGATAAAAGAGTGTATCATTGGATACCAATCATGGCTTTTCTCACAGAATATTTTTATTTTTATTACGGTTTACAGGTGGTTTTTTTTTTGTGTGTGTTACTACCTTTTATTACATGCTTTGTAAGATTTAGTTCTATAATGAGACATTTAGTATCATTATAAAAATGTTTATACTTCATTAGATATCCAGCGAAGGAAAACCAATGACCAATCAGAAAGCATCAGGGAGATGTTGGATTTTTGCCTGCTTGAATGTGATAAGAGCTAAAGTTATGAGTCAGTTTAAAGTAGAAAATTTAGAATTCAGTCAGAACTACCTGTTCTTTTGGGATAAGGTATACTAGCAAGTGTGATGTATTGTTTTATTGGGTTCTGTAAAAAGTTTCATCAGTTGTCTCCCTTACTAAGTGACCATTATTGAGATTGTCTCCCTTTTGAGGTATGATCTAAAGCTATTTTATTATCTCCCATGGGTAAATTGGTTAAGGTAGTTGTCATTTACTTGATCTCTTACATTGATTTTGATGTACATTTCTAGATAAAAATTCCAGAGAAACACCAATAATTTATATTTATGGAAATAATAGATAAATTTCATCAAGACAACAATGCTAAAACAGAGTTCAAAAAGTATGAAAAGGTATCATTCAAGAGCCTTCAACATGCTGCAGGTTCCCACATACTATAATTATGCCTTAATGGACCCATATTAAAACAGGGAAAAACTAGAGATTGTGTATCTGTAATCAGGATCCCCACCCTCCTTAACATAGAATTCCCATCTATCATTTATGATTGGAAATCATTTTTAGAATTATTTTAAATATATGAAAGTTTCATAATATATCCTGGTTACATTTACTTTTACCTCATTAAAAATAATAAATTCACTGTACTAGATTCTGTTTCTGACATAAGGATTCAAACGCTAAAATTTAATGGAGTCACTGAAGCGTGAAATGTAGGTCCTGGGACTTATATGTTGCTGATCTGTGTTGAACTAAAGATGATTGTAGTCGTAAAATATCACTGATATATCATCACATGTTTGTTATAAATAGATAAGAATACAAAAATTTAATCAAATTCAATCTACAATTGTAGGTCATATTGACTCAAATGTAGCTGAGCTGTGTTGTACTATATAAGATGACTGTAATTGTGAAATATTATTAATACATTACCATAGGTTCTTAATAATATTCCCTTAATGCAAAAATTAATCAATTCATTCATACATAAAATGTAGGTCATGGTGACTCAAATGTTGCTGTTGTAATATATTAGATGAATGCATAGGTAAAATATCATTGATATATCTCAATTTCTATCTCAAAGGTTTCTTAAAAATGGACCTAAATTCAAAGACTTAACCAAGTTACTCATTCTCGAAATGTGGGTTATAATGACCCAACTATTGGAGAAATGCATTATATAATGTAAGACGATTGCATTATATAATGTAAGACGATTAAAGTGATATAACACCACAGATTCCTAGTAAATGAAATTAAAGGCAAAACTTTATTGGAGTCACTCATGCATTAAATGTAGGTCAAGGTGACCCAAATGTTGCTCATCTGTGTTCAGTCTTATGAGGGGCTCACTGTGGTATAATATCATTGAAATATCTCAATGGGCTTCTGAGAAATGGACCTAAGTGCAAAAACTTAGCCAAGTGGGACGGACGGTTGGACAGACAAGGGTAAATCTATATGCCCATTTCCACTTTCCTGGACAGGGCATAAAAAAACTGAAACCACAAAATTTCCTGATAAGATATTATCCAAAATATTTTAAAACATAAATAAATGTGTAGCTGCTGAGAGGTTCATGATTTGGCACAGGCATGTAAAAAGATGGCAGGGATAAACCCTCTCTATATATATACTAAAAACAGTTATTCATAATTAAATATTACGGTATATGGAATGCATCATCTGATTGGTTAACCCATTCTGTAGACTAAACTTTTCTTTACTTGAGTCTTGACAGAAATATGAGTAGATAGAAAAGAAAGAAAGACTATTATCATTACTGAGAATGATTATAATTTTTGGACAATAAAATCTAAGAACAAACTGAAAACATTTTATTCCTATTATGCAAGGTTGAGAGAGCAAATTACAATTTGGAATGTTACTTAGAATGTGCACGTAAAGGTGAAACTGCTGATGGTCGATTGGTACATCATTTACTACACAATCCAGCAGAGGATGGAGGACAGTGGGATATGCTGATTAACCTTGTGGAGAAGTATGGGATCATACCTAAAATATGCTGCCCAGATTTACAGAGTGCAGAGGCTTCCATGAAATTCAACCGATTAATCAACAATAAGGTAATTAATTAACCTGATACTGGTGCTCTATTTTTTTATTTACCAGAAAAGTTTAACTGATTGGACCAGTTTGACATTTGATTACCAAATCATTGAAGGATTATTTTTGTGTCATAGTCCAGTCAAAATAAAGTTTGACCTCAAACTAATTGCAACAGAAGACTTTTTTAATCTAATTTCCAAGTATATTATCCTAAATAAACGCAGAAAAAAGTCCATGAAAATCAGACTATGGGAAACTTCAAAATTAGACTTTCAAATCTCCCAATTTTCAATGGAACAGGGGATGTAACTCTTGCTCAAACTAGGTTTTTGTCTTTTTTTCTCTGCAAGTTAATAAAGATACTTCCATGGACTAAAAAGCTTAATTTGAATTAGTTATATATTATTCTTTTTATGATACAAGAATATTCATAATTCTATTTGTAGTTTGATTTTACTGACATGTTTAATATCACAGAAAATGCTTACTTGGAACCGTGTGGCGATTTTGAAAAAAATTATTAAAAATATTTGTTAATGATTATCCCCTTTGATTATATATCAATAATTTCTACTTGGTTAAAAGAATTTTTAAAACCACAAAAAGTGTAAGTAATACTTCTATTTTCATCAAAATTTGACTTCATAAACTTGATTTCCTGATTTTTTGGGGGAAATGAGTAATCTTAGGAAGAGAAAATCTAATAAAAAACTTGAATTAAAATATTATAACTTTGTTACAATAATTGGTTTTACCCTTTTTTAATGTTGAATAATTATATACTTTTGCAAAACATTTTGTACAGGAAAAACAGTACAATGTACCTATTATTTTGTTGTGGTTTTGGCCTAATTTCAAGTAGTTTTTATAAAGTTATCTCCCTTATTCAATACAACTTCCCATAGGTAATTTCTTTCACTGTAATTTTATCTACCTGCATTCATTTTATGGGGATTTTTTTCTTGGTTAATCCTTGAACATTTCCTGAAACAAAAAAATATTAATTTCTTCTATTGCAATTAGTTTGAGGTTAGGGTCCATTTTTGCTAGATTGACTGGACTATCACCCACATACCAGTGTTAACACATAGGGATCATGATCTCCCGTCTTGTGTCGTCCTCTTCTGTCTTCCATCTCACTTTCTTCTGTCTTAAACACCATATTAATCTGTGAATGGATTTTTTTTTATGAAACATGCACTGAATCTTTAGTAGGTAATGCCATTGTAATTTTTTTAATGATTTTTGAGTTTTCACTATCAAAACATTGATTTAGTCATTTTTATACGACCGCAAAATTTTTGCGGTCGTATATTGGTATGACGTTGGCGTCGTCGTCGTCGTAGTCGTCGTCTGCGTCCTCGTCCGAAGACATTTGGTTTTCGCACTATAACTTTAGTATAAGATAATAGAAATCTATGAAATTTAAACACAACGTTTATGATCACAAAAGGAAGGTTGGGATTGATTTTGGGAATTTTGGTCCCAACAGTTTTAGAATCAGGGGCCAAAAAAGGGCATAATAAGCATTTTTCTTGGTTTTCGCACAATAACTCTAGTATAAGTAAATAGAAATCTATGAAATTTAAACACAAGGTTTATGACCACAAGAGGAAGGTTGGGATTGTTTTTGGGAGTTTTGGTCCCAACAGTTTAGGAATTAGGGGCTAAAAAAGGGCCAAAATAAGCATTTTTCTTGGTTTTTGCACAATAACTTTAGTATAAGTAAATAGAAATCTATGAAATTTAAACACAAGGTTTATGACCACAAAAGGAAGGTTGGGATTGATTTTTGGAGTTTTGGTCCCAACAGTTTAGGAATTAGGGGCCAAAAGGGTCCAAAATTAAACTTTGTTTGATTTCATTGAAAATTTAACTATTGGGGTTCTTTGATATGCCGAATCTAACCGTGCATTTTGATTCTTAATTTTTGGTCCCGTTTCAAATTGGTCTACATTAAGGTCAAAAGGGTCCAAAATTAAACTTAGTTTGATTTTAACAAAAATTGAATTCTTTGGGTTCTTTGATATGCTGAATCTAAACATGTACTTAGTTTTTTTATTATGGGCCCAGTTTTCAAGTTGGTCCAAATCGGGGTCCAAAATTAAACTTTGTTTCATTTCACCGAAAATTGAACTATTGGGGTCCTTTGATATGCCGAATCTAACCGTGCATTTAGATTCTTAATTTTTGGTCCCGTTTTCAAATTGGTCTACATTAAGGTCCAAAGGGTCCAAAATTAAACTTAGTTTGATTTTAACAAAAATTGAATTCTTGGGGTTCTTTGATATGCTGAATCTAAACATGTACTTAGTTTTTTTATTATGGGCCCAGTTTTCAAGTTGGTCCAAATCGAGGTCCAAAATTAAAGCTAAAAAGGGGGTAAATTTTTTTTTTTTTGGGGGGAGGGGGGCAATTCTCCACAGCATATTGTATTACACAAGAAGCAAAAAATTGAATATAAATTCAAATCATATGACCAATTCTAAGTTCTTTATTTCGGTTATTCTGTGTCAGAAACCTATTATGTGTCAAATATTTGAAGAAATTTTCAATTGCACAGTATTGCGCAATAGCAAGAAATTGATATGTGTGCCCTGTTATCAAAACTTTATTATTAACAAATTCCATTGGAAATTTGCCAATATAAAATGTGCTGATGAAGCTTTTTTGTTTATCTTATCTAAACTGCTTTTAAATTATGTATATTTAAAATTTGCCATCCATGACTATGATGTCATTTTCTATTTTAATATGTTATGGTGTATTTAAATGGGCTGTTATGGTTGCAAAGTATAAAGAAATGGGGGGGGGGGTTGAAAACAAAATTTGGGGAGGGGGGGTAAATGAGAAATTGGGGAGGGGGTAATTTTTTCATATTTCATAAATTAAAAAGAAAATTTCAAATTTTTTTTAGCAAAAAAAGGGGGGGTTACAATAAATTTTATTGTTTTTTGTTTTTGTTTTTTTTTGGGAGGGGGGGGTCAATGTGCAACTTCATAGTGTATTGCACAAAAGCTAAAAAAAGGGGTAAATTATTATTTTTTTTGGGGGGGGGGGCAATTCTCCACAGCATATTGTATTGCACAAGAAGCAAAAAATTGAATATAAATTCAAATCATATGACCAATTTTAAGTTCTTTGATTTCAGTTATTCTGTGTCAGAAACTTATTATGTGTCAAATATTTGAAGAAATTTTCAATTACACAGTATTGCACAATAGCAAGAAATTGATATGTGTGCCCAATTTTAAATTTTAAATTGGTTATTTCTGATTTATATATAAAAACAAATAATACTGATATGGTTTGAATAGGTAAATTAAAAATTTTTAAGTTCTTAGACAACATTCATTCTGTGTCAGAAACCTATGCTGTGTCAAATATTTATTCACAATCCAAATTCAGTATTGTATCAAGCTTGAATGTTGTGTTCATAATTGCCCCAACTATTCAGGGTTCGACATCTGCGGTCGTATCTAGCTGCGCCCAGCGGAGCATTTTATTTCTTTATTTCAAAATATTATGAATGGTTTGTCGTGGGAACTCTCATGTAATCTTCCATAACGAATCTCATTTTGCACCTCCCTGTTTATTTTTCTCATCGAAATGATTTTTGTTGTTTCCACATCAAAATAAGGACTGGGTCATTTCTGGTGTAAATGTGTGTGTTAGTTTAAAAAAGGGAGACAACCCAAACAGTTTTTTGTAATAATTTACTGTTCATGGGGTAAAAATCTGATTTCAATTAATTCCTCCTTAACCAGTAATTGATTGGAGTAGGCAATACAAGTGTTCCAGGAATACTAAGACATAAGTGTGTATACTTCAATTTTATTCCAAGCAGAGAAGACCTATTTTTGTTTTGACAGTTAATTAAAATTAGATAATGTTTGATATTGTGCCTGTCATATCTTAGATTGTTGAAGGATTTTAACCTTTTTGTCCCCCGCCGCAACGCGATGCGGGGGATATGGTAATGCCGGGCGTCCGTCCGTCGTGTCGTCGTGCCGTCCGTCCATCCGTCCGTCCACCTTGTAAGCGCTCTAGCAAATTTATTTCTTTACCGATTTGGATAATATTTATACAGTAGCTTTAACTCAATGATACTTTAAGGGAGTTCGAAGATGAGTCATGTCGAAATATTTTTGTAGGAGTTATGCCCCTTAATAACTTAGAAAATTGACAAAATTTTCATGTAAGCACTCTAGCAAATTTATTTCTTGACCGATTTGGATAATATTTATACAGTAGCTTTAACTCAATGATACCTCAAGGGATTTCGAAGATGAGTCATGTCGAAATATTTTTGTAGGAGTTATGCCCCTTAATAACTTAGAAAATTGACAAAATTTTCATGTAAGCGCTCTAGCAAATTTATTTCTTGACCGATTTGGATAATACATGTATTTATACAGTAGCTTCAACTCAATGATACCTCAAGGGAGTTCGAAGATGAGTCATGTCGAAATATTTTTGTAGGAGTTATGCCCCTTAATAACTTTGAAAATTGACAAAATGTTCATCTAAGTGTTCTAGAAAATTTATATTCTCCTTGCATTGGAATAATATTTATACACTTGGACCTAAAGGGAAGTTTTATACATAAACTCCTATCGAAACTTATAAAATTGAAAAATACTGTCTTTAAGAGTTTGTTAGGCGGAATACTTTTGATCAAAGCATTTCTGTTTATTGAAAAGGAGTAAATGTACATTTGTATAAATTCTCAATACACATGGTAAAATAAGATTTCAACACTATACCCATATTGTATAAATGTCTTCATACCACTCATTAACTTGTAAAAAACTTTAGCAATAACCACAAATTGTTTGTCCTTCTATTCTCTCTCTTTGAGAAAATTTTGTTATGTTTCACTTGTCCAAGGGTTTCTGATGCTCTAGCGGCGGGGGACTTCGGAACGCTGTTCCATTTTTCTTTTTTTTTCACCTAGACACATAATAGTATGGTTTCAAATTACAGTGAAATTTTAATATTTTTTATCATTAAAAAGTACATATAATTTCCAGTAACAAGGTTATTTTTGGTTTTTGTTTACAGATGCGTGAATATTGTCAGCGATTACAAAATCTAGTTAGAAATGGTGCCTCTGATGAAAAGATAAAGCATGAAAAAACTGAGATGATGGAACAGGTATATAATACCAAAATATAGTTGACATTTTTACATATTACAATTTCCTGTATCTCAAAATTTCTCTTATCTTAAAGTAAGTTTTTGGGTCCAAGATTTACACTGTATTTTCTTCTTATAAGTCAAAATTTCTGTTCTCACAAATTATTCTGACATTTATTGTTTACTATGAGTTAATAAGGGTCAGCTGTACATAGTTTAACAAGTAAAATGTTTCTGTGAATCAATCATCTGGTATATCATTTCAGTGTTTTCCCTAGAAATTTTTTGAAGCATAGGGGGGATTGACTGAAAGGATGGTAGTCATGTTTTCTGAAGGATGGGGGTAAAAATAAATTATTTAGTATTATAAGGAATATTAAAATTTTAAGCATGGGGTCCTGAAATTAATACATGGGGGTACGACCATGCATAAACCCTCGAGGGAAAATGATTTTATTTATATAAATCAATAACTGGTAACTAGATTTATTTTTGTTCCTAATTTATAGAGCTATTTTTAGCAGTGTTCAAATTATTTCATCTTTGACCAACAACCAGTAAACTGTACACATTGCACAATTTCAGATTGTATGAGTTCTTAAAACATTGTTGATTAAATAGAAACAGAAAATCATGGAACAAAGAATTTGTAGTTTGATGTGAATATTCTTGAAAATTTTGATAAAAAACATCCAAGTTCGATACACAATAGGTAACAAAACAAATAAGACTGGGAGTGATGTACTCCTCAAAATCATGATTGGTACCAAAACCTCCCCCTTATCTATCCTACAAAACATATACATGATAATTACTTCTTGCTAGAACTGCAAAAATTGGTTCAACTGTACATAATTTAGACATTTGTCCTATATCACATATGATATTTATTATTATTGGATGGATTTTCATTCTTATTTTGTCTATTTTTTGTTGGACACTTAACTTGGTCACAAGAGGGCAATTCTATTTTTTTATTGTTGAGCTCTTAAAAATCTTTAACCTAATGTACATATATTAAACTTCATACTGTGTAAGGCAAAATGAATATATTTTGGGGCCACTGTGGGTTCAGATCTTTATTTTCAATTTTATTTTCAAAATGCTGTTCGGATAAGAATCAAGGAATTATTTTATTGTGGCCTAAATTGCATATTCATGAGTTGTAAGTATTTTTTTTTCTCCAGATTTACAGGATAGCATCCACATGTCTTGGTACACCACCAGAAACAATCACATGGGAATATTATGATGCAGATAAAAATTATGTTAAAATTGGACCCATCAAACCAGTTGATTTCTACAGACAATATATTAAACCATTCTTTAACTTGGAGGATAAGGTAATATTTTTATTTTCTACAGAGGTTATCATTTAATTTTGAAATTTTTGTTAGTACAAATTTAGTTTTAATAATCTCATAGTATTGTAATTTTCTAGGAAAAATTACACAGTTTGTTGAGTACTTAAATGGTTCAACTTTACCCACAAAAAAAAAGAAAATTTGAATCTAAGGAAATATATGATGAATACACATACGTGTACATGTATATGGCCCAATGAATAAATCAATAGTCTTAAACTATATAAACTTTTTTTCTTCCAATTATTGATTCAGCTACTCAGTAGGTTACATGTTCTAGAAAATATCAAAATGATTACAGAAATAAATTTACAGATATTTTGGAAAAATGTGAAAAACAAGAAAATCCTAAAAATCCATTATTTATGGTTTGTATGTTGATTTCCCTGTAAGGAACTATCTTTTGTATACCGTATATTTTTAGAATTATGAAATGATTTTAGCTTTGCTAAACGATTTGGCAGTAGTAAAAAGATAAAAAAAAATTGATGGCAACCAATTTTGCCTTTAAAATTTTAGTGTTCTATGAAACACTGAACACAAATTAATATTTTTTTCTGAATGAATTTTGACACTCTGTTTACCTTGAAAATAGTCTAAATAACACCTCACAAAAATCAGTTGTAATGATTTCAAAAGAATGTATGTTATTTTGATACAACTGTAAGTCATCTTAATGAACATTAATGAAATTTTACATGTATATGAATCAAATTTCTCTAATTTCTGAAAAGGTGTGCTTAGTAAATGATCCTAGACCTGGACATTTATACAACAAATTATACACAGTGGAATATTTAGGTAATATGACAGGTGGCCGACCAGTTCTATACATAAATCAACCAACGGAAGTCCTCAAAAAGGCAACTATAGACTCACTAAAGGATGATGAGGTAATTATAAATTTTGAGCATTATGATGCTACCATATGTATTTATACAGGGAACAAGGTCCTTGATATTATATTAGCATTAACAAATCTTAATTTTTTTCTGAGCACATATTACACAGCTTTCTTTCAATCTACTACTACTGTGTCCACTACTGATTGATTCCAGATAATATAATGTGTGATGTAATGCCATCCCAAATGAAATAACATAACTAGCTACAGACTCCTTATTATATAGAGGATGAATAGATACTTTTTCAAGACCTATTATTTTGTAATTATATACATTATTAAAAAAAGTTAATCTTAACCTTAAGGAGGTTTGCTGGTCATGTTTTGGAATTTTTGTCAGATGTTCAGAATCATCTGGTTTTATCCATTTGAATGTCATAAATTATTTTTCCTGCTAACAGCCATTTTTCTTTTCATAAATCTTTTGTGTGTAGAATAATAAGCTATTTGTAAAAATCTTATAAAATCCTTGTTATTATTTAATGGTTTTTGAGAATAAAACATGTCAATGATAAAGCTATTTAAAATCAAGAGATCATATTTTTCCTGCCAAATTTTCAATTGTTTATATCTCGAAAACAAGCACACGTTCCTATAATTTGTTTTCGCTCTTTTAGTTCCTTTATTAATCCAGTATCAATATTTACCAGTGTTAAGAAAAGCTTGTTATTTTGAAACTGAGTAGAAAACATCCTTAAGGTAACAGGTACGTAAATGGGCTATGTCACGGATTTTTATGAAATTTTGCAAGCAATTAGAGCATGTGGAACTGCATATGAATATCCAAAAAATATATAAGTAACTTTTATACTTTCGGATATATAGCAAATTGAATATTCTGTAGAAAGAAGTTCAAATGTATAGGATGCACGTAAATATCGCGAAAAATATTGAAAAATTTTACTTTAAATTGCCTTTTCTCAAAAACGTGTCCTACGAATTTTTTTTAAAATTGAAATGTTATTGCCACTAAAATTTCCGTTTTATTGATATAAAAGCTACAGGGGGTCACCGAATTCATTTTTGCAGTATATATCATCCAAGTGTCTGTGCAATACCTAAAAACGTCGAAAAATAAAATTTAGAGCCTCGACGTCACGATTATTTTTGCCTTTTCGGGGCTTTTTCCACGCTGTACAGCAGATTCAACTATCCATACTCAAAAAACGAATTCGGTGACCCCCTATAAATTTTATATCAATAAAACGGAAATTCCAGTAGCAAAAACATATCATTTTTAAAGAAAATTCGTAGGACAGGATTTCGAGAAATGTTAATTTGTAGTCAAAATTGCTGAACTTTTTTACGATATTTACATGTATTCTATATATTTGTACTACTATTTTCCAGATATTTAATTTGCTATATCTCAGAAAGTGTAAAAGTTATATATATCATTTTTTCGATGTTCATGTGCAGTTCCTCATGCTCTAGATTTATGCAAAATTTCATAAAATTCCGTGAGATTATCTGTTTACGTACCTGGTCAACACTAAACCTCATGTTATTATGCCTAACAAAAGCAGACATTATATTTACTAATTAAAGATTTACAAGAATTTATTTTGGTATTTTGTGGTATGTTTTATTACATTCATCCTGTTTGGTTATTCTTTTGCACTTAGGTCTATTTCTCAGAAACCCATTGAGACATGTCATACCAGTACTGTCCTCTTAATGTAACAGAAACAGTTCAGCAATACATGAGTCACTTTTACCTATATTTAATGCACAAATGACTCTGATAAAGTATTGCATTTAATTTTATATCTTAGGAACATTGATGTTATATAAATGATAGTTCATCACTACAGGGATCATATACAGTTCCTGATCACTATAATCCTCTTACATTTTATATTGTGATTCTCCACTAATTTGGTCACTAGGAACTACGTTTCATTCTTGAGTTGAGTGAAAAGATTAAATTTTTGTATTTAGGTCCATTTCTGAGAAACCAATTGAGATGTATAAAAATAAATTGAAACTTGCAAGAAAACTGGTCAGAACATTAATGATTTGTACTATAATACTTTGTAGGGTAAAGTGAATACATGGAATAGAGAATGTATACGGGGAATGTATCAGAGAGACAACGACCCGACCAAAGAGCAGAAAACAGCCCAAGGCCACCAATCCCACTCCAAGAGGCAGGCTTCAGCTGGCCCCTAAACAATATGCATACTAGTTCAGTGAAATGGACTCAAAACTAAACTCCGAAACATACAAATGAACCAAAATTTTTAAAAAAACCACAAGACTAACAAAGGCTAGAGATTCCTGACTTGGGAAAGGCACAAAAATGTGTATATGGGGATGGGATGTAACTTTATAAGAAAGCAAACAGTATCTGTAGTATAAGTGTTGCTTGTTGACTCCTTTTAACATTTTAAATATGATTTTTTAAGGCAGTATGGTTTGGATGTGATGTAGGAAAGTGTTTTTACAGACAAGCAGGCTTATTAGATTTAAACATGTAAGATATTCTCTCTATTTAATTTCATTACATGTACAATCAAACTTGCTTTAAAGGGTACCTCAATACAGCAAGTGATAAAAGTCACTATGAAAATGTCCCTAGCACGAACAAAGCAGGTAAAATTATCTGTATGAAGGATACAACTCATTCCTTAGGTGTCCTTTATACACAGGTTTGACTCTTTTTTTGCAGATTATGCACACAATTTATGTGTTTTTGATTTATTTGATTTAACAAGGTGATTGTTTAAAGGCTTTTCCACTAAAAAGTCTGTTGGGGGTAGGAAGGAATTTTTTATTGTTGGATCTGGGTTCTGTGTCACCATAGATCATTTACCCATGACATGGAAAAATGTTAGTTATGGGTCCAATATACCGTTTTAATGGAATAATAACAGCTATGTCCATATTCTATTTTACCAGTTCTGAAAAGATGATAAAGTAATGTTTCATTATTTCAGCTAGTTAAGTCTCCCAAACAAAGTTTGGACACTTATTTATTAATGTATTACTTCGGACTGAGGATTTAAAAAAAAAGATATAATTCCTGCTTCAAATTTCTTTAACTAGTACTCTCTCTTTTTTTTTATAGAATTAAGTTAATTAAACAATGTCTTACCAGAAAATAACATATACTTAAGAATTTTAATGCAAAAAGAATAATAAATACTGAACAATCCAAATTATTGACTGTACTATTAAAACAAACATTTACTTATTTATGTATAAATTTTCATGAAATACAAGTAAAGTCAAGAAATACCAAATGGATATTTGATGGAGGGGAAATCGAAACAACTGACAAACTCTGGAGAATAACAAAAGAAAAGACAAGACCAAAACAATACAAGCACTACAATTAAAAACTAAAAACACATGAACAGCATGGACCCCACCAAAAAACCGGGGGTAGACTCAGGTGCTCCGAAAGAGTAAGCAGTATCTGCTTCCTGCAGGACACCCGCCATGCTGCCCACGAACAAATCCGGTATGAGGAATGGACAACATCAATGGAACAGGTCCATTTTCATTTGGGAAACATTTTTTTTCATACCTGTCAACCAAGTCATGATGACGTCCATAAAACTTAAGTAAGGATGACTCCAACTTAGACGCAACATACTCCTGTCAGGTGCTGGGCCATGTCCAGGAAGTCAATGTATATGTCACAAGCTCTGGAATAACCTATGAGTTGTGAACTATACACTCCATACAACTCTGTCAAAGCTTATTTGTAAAATGATCATCTTTCAGATTAGACCTTGACCTTGTATTTGGTACAAACATGCTTGGTATGTCAAAGGCAGATAGACTTATTTATGGTGAATCGTTGATGACACATGCAATGACAATCACAGCTGCTCAAATTTCTGAGGTATTTATATAACTTACTTGCGTATTTCATTTTTAGACATCATATATCTAGTCGTGTAATGGTGTTAATTGATATATGATGTTTGTTAGTTAAATATGTGATTATTTGTGCAAAAACTTTCCAAGTCAATATTACTAGCAAATTTGCAGAATAGGGATTCTTATTTTTTGATTAATTACTTTTTAGAATAGGGACAATTCAACCCCATTAAACTTTCATTCAAATCTGTAAATAACACTCTTGTGTGAGGACAGAGATGAGTTGGGTTTGAAATTTTCTATCTGAACTTAAAATTCCATGAAATACAAGTATTAGTCCATGTTTTGAGATGAACTGGCCCTATCTTATATCATTAATTAAAAAAAAACAATAAGACTATGATTATTCATACATATTTAGTGTATACAGAATGTTAGGCAATGATTTCATGATTTTTTGGTGGCCTGACCAATAACTTCCTAGTACTGAGTTGTTCCAAGAATAAAACCTTTGGGGGAGGGTTGGGGAACATAACCCCTATTCACATCTGTAACTGAAATTATGTCAGTCTTGAAATTTCAAAACCAGTGTTCAAGATGGATAATTTAATAGCTTGCCAATAAAACTGACCTGTCTCAGGATAGAGATTGTTTCATCCCTGTAATGAAAACATCAAACAGTTGAATTTCATTATTTTTATTCCCCACCACGAATGTGGCTGGGGCATATAAATTTACCCTTGTCTGTCCATCCGTACGTATGTAGATCTGTACGTCCCGATTCAGTTAAGTTTTGTTTAGCTCCAATTCTCAGAAACCTAGAGTAATATATCAATGATATTTCACCACTACAGTCCTCTTGTATAGTACAATGCAGTGCAGCAACACTTGGGTCGCTATGACCTACATTTCATGCTTCAGTGACTTTGGTTAAGTTTTGCGTTTAGGTTCATTTCTTTGGAACTGAGCATAGTGTATCAATGAAACTTATTGGATGTGCCTTGGATAGTACTTAGCAGTCATACAATAATTGAGTCATTATGACCTACATTTTATGCTTGAGGGACTCTGGTTAAGTTTTGCATTTAGGTTCATTTCTTTGGAGTTAAGCATAGTGTATCAACGAAACTTCATCAGTGGATCTGCCTTGGATAGTACTGAGCATTCATACATGATGACCTACATTTTAGGCGGGGCATCCGTGTCTTACAGACACAATTTCTAGTTCTTTCTATTACACTGTCATCTATCAAAGTTAGTCATTTGCAAATAATTTTATTTCATAATTTATTTTAATGAAAAAATTGCAGGAGAAATATGTAAAGCTGTTTTAAGATCACATGGATGAATTTTAATTTGATCTTATTTTATCTTTTAATCTGATCTTTTCTATTTACAGGACAATAAAGCAACCAAATGGAGAGTTGAAAATTCCTGGGGAGATGCAGATGGAGATAAAGGTATTTTAAAAATTGATAGTCTTTTTCTTAGATGCCTTATGCATTTTGGTACATAGTACTTGAAAGTAATCTGAAATAATGTTAACAAGAAGCTGTCTGTTCAAAAACAGTTTCCGTCAACACTGTTGGAGACACTCGTCAACCTGCCCATCCTCCAATCAACTGTACATTCCCAAACTAATAACCATATCAGTGTCCCAGCTAGCATAAAATAGAGGGGGGCAGCACCCTGTCTCTTTTTCAGTGCTCCCCTCTGCCCTTCAAATCTAAAATATGCAGTAAAGTTCACCTCTTACATCAGATAAATAATAATGAATGACTTTAAACTACATTTAAGGAATGACAGTAACTGAAGACACTATTATGTCAGTGCTTCTTCTTAGGATATTTTAAAAAAGATGTGCCTTTTTCCACATAAAAAATGAGCTAAAGTGGTCCCTTTCCCAAAATTGTGCCCCTCTGCCCTTAAATCTTAGCTTGAACACTGCATATTTTTTCCATAAGAAAGTCTTGTTATAAATATTAAATGCAAAAGAAATTTGTATCTGAACAATTCAGAAAAAAACATTCTTCTTAACAATTTTAATGTTAAGTTCACTTTGCAGTTCATATCAGGTAAACTTTAATATAACAAACATTAAAAGAAGGAATTGTAAGCTAAAATGTATATTACAGTTTAATGTTTGGAATTTAATTTTTATTATTAAGTCATTTTGAAAACACTTTCAAACATGTGAGAACTACATACATCAAGCATTGACCGCAAAATAAAGAAATGTTTATGTATCATAGTAAATGATGTTTTTCACTGGATTTAACAGCAGAAAAACATCTGTTATGAGTTTGGCAGTGTTCAGCTGTAAGACAGATGTGTGCCTGGGTAGCTGGAGGGCGACTCCAAACAGTGACAAATAAAAATCTGGTTTTCTGTCACTTAGACAGCTTCTTTTTAGCTCACCTGGCCCAAAGGGCCATGTGAGCTATTGCCATTACTTGACGTCCGTCGTCAATCGTAGTCGTCGTCATAAACTTTCCTTTAAAGATCTTTATGTCTGAAACCATTTGGCCAATTGGAACAAAACTTGGCAGCTATGGATCTTAGATGGTCCTCACTCAGAAATTTATCCGATGACCCGGTAAAATGGAGCATTTTGCCCTCTAGTTCAACTCCAATTCAGTTTTCTAGCATGACCTATAAATTTCTGCAATTTCTTGTTGCTATATATAAGTATAAATTCCAACATACATGTATTTACAGGTTATATATCCATGTCAGATGACTGGTTTACAGAATTTGTGTACGAAGTTGTGGTGGATAAGAAACATTTGTCTGCAGAAATGCTGGATGTACTCAAACAGAAACCTGTTGTATTACCTGCATGGGACCCCATGGGAGCTTTAGCTTAATGACACTTATATTTAGATATTTATAATTGACCACTGAATCATTGACAGAAATTAATTTTAAAACTGGTACAAGGTTTATTTTATTTATTTGTGTGAAACAATACAAAATATATATCATAGTATAATCAGAAATTATTGAAACTTTCAGAGATATCAATAACTTCATTAGCCAAGTTTATCATTACTCCTGTTGATCAATGATCTGTTTACACTGAAGTTTTGAATTAAAACTGGCCTGGGTTTCAGATGACATCTCATATTTTCAATTATTTGTGTTATTTTTATCTGAAGTACTGTAAATTCAGAAATTATTGTGTGCATTTATCAGTGCGATTTTGTCATTTTAGACCAAAATGCGATTTTAATTTTTGTGAAATTGAGAAAAATCCTGCTTTATTCATATAAAAAATCCAATTTTCAAGTTTAATTTATTGCGATTAGAACCCTGTCACATAATAATAAAAACATCGCAATAATTTCTGAATTTACAGTAATAATCGATCAGATCACAGGGAATTAAATATTTGAAGAGAAATTTTATGATACTTGACACTAATCTGTTTTTGTTAGAGTTTGACTTTGATACTTATGACAAAGATTGTCAGCTTTTTGCTGAAATTTAGTACTCGCTTTCTTTCCCATAAATCAATGGTATAACTGTTACAGCAGTATAAGATTATTATTCATGAAAATAGTGGAAAACAAAAATTGGATTTTATGTGATCGATTTTGTATACACATGTACTGTAAATTCAGAAATAATTGCATACTCTAATTATTGTGAATCTTCAACAATCGACTATTATGTGAATATTCCTTTAAATTTTACAATAGAATGATATAAGGAAAAAATAAAATGCTGGGCTTCATTATTGCAATCTTCACATACATGTAGTCAAATTTATCAGGTTAATAAAAAAATCACATTTAATTTTTTAATGTACAGTACTGGCAACTCTTTATCAAATTTTAATAGAACAGCCACTATTTCATATTATGCAACATAGAATATTTTTATAGTGCTGGAATAAAATCAACAAACATAAATATTACAAAGTAAAACTGATTTTCCATGTATGTGTAACATTTTATTTCGGAGCCAAAGAAGGAAAAGGGGGAAGCATTTTATTGCAGAATGAAATATGTTTCCCAAGTGGGTCAATATTAATGTTCTGAGTTTAAACCCTTAGTGACATGTTCTTACTTGATTAGCTTTAATACTTTAAATACTGTTAATAGTCCATGATTTATGAAGTTTTTAGAATTTCAAATTTCACATCAGGTAACTATGTACTTAATACCCATGTTGTAGAATATTAAGGTGTTTTTTTATGTTAAATAATATATAACAATGTGTCAAACTGTAAAAATAACTTATAAACAGTACCAAATAGAAATGAACCAAAATCTAATGTTATTTTATTTTTATAATGCAGATTATTATTGTAAAATTATATTATAGAATAGGAAATTTCAAAGATTCCTGCTTGTAGCCTAGACAACCAAAATATTTGAAAGCAAAGCAAAAATGAGAATTATTATCAAAAACTTATGTCAAAATGTTTTATTGTTAGTCAAATTGATGAACAACAATAGATATTTTTACCAAAGATGTGGCCTCTATATAGTTCCTTTGTATATAAAAAAAAATATAATGCATTATATTCTGAAACAGTGAATTAAGCAGCAATTGCTTTATCGAATAAGTCCTTTTACCTAGGACACCTGTCTGGTTTACCTAGACAAATTCCTTTAACCTAGGGCACCTGTTTGGTTTATTTAGATGAAGTCTTTTAACCTAGGATATCTGTTTAGTCCACCATATCTATAATACTAAATTTACGAATTAGCCGAATAGGTGGCAAATTGCGTGGTTCAAAATAAACGATGTATAGTTCAGATTATAAAGATTATTATAGGATTTGACAATCTGCATTTATATATTTAAACTGCAGTTTTTTTATGCGCAAATGGAATTTTTATGCACTTTTCTGATATGAATTCTCCCAGAAGGTTCTCAAATGCATCATATTAAAACATTGATTTAAATAAACAAGTATGCACATATTTTAAATGTATTTCTGTTTGAAATTACGGAAGAAAAATAAAACAAATTAAAAACATTCTCATTCGAGTGGGATGTTTTTGCTTTATGTATTCAGGATTGTTTTTCTACAATAATGCAATTTTCTCCTAACTGTAAAGGTTATGAAGTTCGAACATTATGAAGAACTAAGGTTTAGTTCAGAGGAATTCCTAACTTAGTTGTTTTTTGGATTGCTCGGATGTTTACCTTGCACGAAGTGATAAAACCAACCATTATCTATTTTTATATTATTTGTCATGTGACCTGTCTAAATATATATCTACCATATAATTCCCTGTAAGCCCTAGATAAAAATATTTTTAACAAATGGTCATCTTTATCATTAATGACGAAATTTATCTCGGACATCTTTGATAAATATAAACGTGGACAGCACACGCAGCCACACACTAAAAATGCTTTTATCGTCTGATTATTGGATATATTTGTGAAATTAAGCCTTGCTTGCCCTGCCCGTGATGACAATCGAACAATTGGAACAATATGATCTACCTAACTCACGGCATCTTTTGAAAAATTCATACGTCGCTAAGGAAATGTTTAAATCTACAATTTCATTTTCATATTTATTCTGAAGGAAAAAGGTAATGCATTATGAAATGTGTATTTAATGAAAGCTTTTCATCAAGTTCCAGTCCAGAATTAATTGTAACAATAAAAATATTGACAATTTATGTGGTTGTGTTTTCGTCATAGATTTTGACTTTGATGGAACCTTAAGGTCCATTTTGGTAATTCTAAGTGGCATACAGTCTACTTCAGTGGATACGAACAGCCATATGACAATTGGGTCACGTTTACCTACATTGCACGCTTCATTGACCTTGGTAAAGTTTGCATTAACATCCATTTCTGGAATACTACAGCATATATAGACATGAAACTATCAGTTGATACCACCTACTTGACAGGAAAGTTTATGGGAAGCCTGCCACAACATCCATATTGAGTTCCTGTTCCATGAATGACATGGCCGCAACAAATTTTTATGGTCAATATGCCCACCACAAAAAAATGTGTATTTTCCCACGCTGGCACGGGTCCAATGTCTAGTGTTATTTAACACTAAGGCCACACTAAATTGATTTTTAGTTCTTTGGATTTTTTTATGGAAAAAATAGGTGCAAGCAAGCAAAATTTAAATTTTACTTTTTTTTTCTTGAAGACTAGTTTTTTTTTCAGGCAAAGATCAAATTTACATGCTGCACAAATTTTTCAACTAAAATGTTGCAAAAGATGAAAAAAATCCCTATTTTTTGCAACGTTTTAGGAGCTGGTGATCACTTATTTTTAACTTCTTGAAAAATGAAGACTTTGGGGTGAATTTTTGCAAAAATCTGAAATCGGAGTGGCGAAATCCAAAGAACTAAAAATAAATTTGGTGTGGCCTAACCTTTGTTCAATGATTTTATAAACACTGGATGTTAATTCAGAATAACAAAATAATTTTAAGTGATATTAATGTTGTTTTATATAAGAAAATTCAACTTTCTTTACTCACAGAAGATTTTTTTAGAAGAATAATCTTATAAATTATTTCTTATACATTTTGTATATTGAAGAATAAAAATGCTGATTAGATTTTTGTATATATTCTGTTTATATTTTCAGTGATTGCAGTGAACCTTCGTCAGTTACCGGTAGATACCTAAACTGAATTTGTATATCAAAACATGAAATGAACATTCCTAAGTAAATTAACCTGCATAAATCAAACACATGTCTTATCCAAATAAAATCTTCATTCTCAAGGTTGTTTCAGACTTCCCTGCTTTTGTACATACAGAAAAAGTATACCGGTACTCTTAATTCCCATTAAGATATTACCTCATAGTTTTCAAGTTGTAATATATATAGAGACTAGCTTCCTGTCTGTACTATCTGTGAATTTTTTTTATAATGAATTGAAGCAGACTTGTTTTCAGTATTTTTTTTCAGTTAAAAGTATTTGTATTGCATCTCTGAACTATGTATATATTTTAATATATTTTAATAATAAGGTCTAAATGTCAGGCAACGATTATCCTTACTAGGCGATGGATCGTTATAAACATTTTAAATGTTGTCACCATCTGTGCAGCCACAATTTCATACTCAACGTCTGACCTCACACTGTTGAAGGATATCCGTTATCCAAAATATTTATTTGTTTTTATCATTTGGTGATGTTGTACCCTTTTAGATATCTATTTTTTAATATATTTTATACATATTCATATCTATATGGGACAACCCTTAAGTGTCTCCAGAAAAATCACATACACAGCTTCATATATCTTACGTAAAAATAAAAGGTCACCACTGAGGTTGTGAGTCCAAATGTAAATCATGGAAAGGAGTGACTCGGATTTTAATTGAAAAATATTGTTTAATTTTCCGTTCCAAGGTTGTGGGTTCTCCCAGAATACACAGATTTCTCAATCAATAAAATTTGGCTGCCATCAATAGCATTTTGCACTGAAAATGACAGAATACCCCAAAAAATCAAACCAAATATGATATCATCTGGTTTGCTATATATGTATTGGGGTTTTCTTAACACTAGGATAATCTCATCTGAGATCCAAGTGAAAAGATAATTTAAAATGATTAAGATACCTAAATTTTGAAATTTTTATTACACAAACTGATTTTGCAGACAATTTTCTTTATTTATTTTTGAATTAATCAAGGATTTGTTTTGTATTCAATACTCAGTGACAAGTTGTTTCAAAGAATTTCAAATTAATTCCTTATTTCAAAAACATTTGTTTCTTTCCTTCATAAAGATTTAATGTCTGGACACCTCAATTCATTATGGAATGGATTTCTGCATTTTGAAAGTCTAAACGTTAGAATTATTAGACAATCTTTTGTTGGTTAATTAGCCTTATTGAGTTATCCAAGAAAACATAAAAACTGTAACAATGTTTATGAAGGTTATATTTGTATACTTCTCAAATTATTTTGAATGGGGAATTTCCAATTAGAAAAATTAATGCACTTGAAAATTTGAAAAAAACAATTTGAAGTTATCAACTCAAACCTATCCTAAAATTTGTAAAACTGTTATTTTAAATATTTTTAATGCACTTTATGCATATTTCATGCAACACGGGGTTGTAATATTTAATTTTATAAAACCAAGAGGGAAGAGTAATCTCCCTTTTACATTGGAAATTCCATAGGCGGATTTTTTTTTAAAATTCTGGAAGACATGATTGAACTAAATCAATTCTATTCATCTTTGAATTGCAATATGTGGTTTGTTTCAATTTCGGATCCTCCACATACAGTTCGACAAAATTGTATTCTTCCAAACAAAATTATTTACCACGAGTACAAAAATTGAACTGTAAACGAAAATAACTTATATTTAAATGAAATATTTGTCTAAAACAGAAAATAAAGTATAAAAATATTTCTAGTTTATTTTATCCGTTTTTCATTTTTAACTTTCAATTTTTTTTTATTGATGAATTAAAAAAAAAGGAGTTTTTGGTTATTATATACACAATGAGAAGTTGTTTTAAGAATATCAGGTTAATTCATAATTTCAAAAACAGGTTTTCTTTCCTTTGTCAAAATATTTAATTTAATTTCCTGATTAGTTCACAATAGATAATGATTAATTAACAAAGACGTTTGGCAATAAACACAAGCTCTCGACAGGGGGTGGTTTTGGCAACAGACTCGTGCCTTAAACTCAATTACTCTATTCTGCCAAATACCTTGACGTTTATCAATTTAAAATGTCATACACACAGCTGTATAACCAAGGTGCTTCACTTGGATAGTCAGAACTTGTTTCAACTCTTATAGTGCTAACAGATAAGATAAGATAAAGATAAAGATAAAGATAAAGATATTTTTATTTCCTAATCATAGGGCTCATAACAAGCATGTAATCACATAAAGTAAAAAAATAAAAAGCCTTTCTCTCCCACTCGCATACACTCACACATACAACTATCGTTCTGATTAAGGATGATTGATTTAACAGTACAACATGTAAATGAAAAATAAAATACAGAAAAAATACAGACACAAATGTAATTTTATTTTATTTTTTTTTTTTATGAGGAGAGTCAGTTGCCTACATTGTATATATGGAACGAAGGATAACTCTTACTGCCCAGAAAAGAGAGAGAGAGAAAAAAAAAACAATTCAAGTATAATGTGACAATGAACTGGTGAAGACTATAAATAAGTTTTATAAGTTTCAGTTAAGCAAATATTTAGTTTCTCAATGTGTAAAATGAGGATAGCAATTCACATAATTTAGAGTTAAAATCAAGGCTATCGTTTGACATGAACCAAATAAGCAGATTATTATCGGATATTTGGGATAAATATGGGTATTTTGTAAAGAGTTCATCCAGAAAGGTTTTTCTTTCCTTATTATAAAGGGTTCATTTAAATAAAAAATGTTCTTCCTCTTCAACCGAGTTCAATGAACAAAACTGGCATGTTCTCTCTGATCTTGGCAGTGTAATATTTTTTCCATGTTCATCAATTTTTCGTTCGTAACGGCCTCTCTCTATGCGGAGACAATGATTGCTTATTCTAAATCTAGTTAGTATAACTCTCTTATCTCTGTTCTTAATATTGAAGTAATCTTCAAAAGTGAAATTATGTTTAAATTTATAGTTGCTCAATTTACTGTGATCATCTTTTTTTATTAAGTCTTTTTGATGGCTCCAATATGTTAAAAAATCAGTTTTGATACATTTTCTAAGTAAAATTTTGAATTTATTTTTACTGAGTTTTTTACAAAGTGCTAAATTTAAACCAAGTTTTTCACTAAAAAACTTTATGTTTGCATACGACGATTGATTAGCCACAGCTTTATCAGAGGAGCTTTCAATATAAGCATCACTTAAGAGATCAGTGGGCGAGTTTTCAAGGCGGTGCCAATACATAAACATTTGAATTACTATGTTAATATATAAAGGAAATCTACCTATCTCTGATATAACTCCAATATTTGTGCAATTTTTGGAGACACCAAGAACATACTTGCAAAATTTAAGATTTAATTTATCAGGTTCCCAATCTTTGAAGATTTCAAAAAGATGCATGGCTCTTCTTTTTGGAGTCAAATTTAACATACCCCATATTTTACAGCCATATAAAGCTATTGGTTTAATGGTGTGATCAAATATATGAAGTAAAGTCTTAATAGATGGAGAACATGACTTAATGTTTTTGTAAAATTTAAAAGAAGCCTTTAGTCCTTTATCAACAAACTAAAGTACAACAAAGAAACCTTGATAAAAGGTCATAACTGCTAAAGAGCGAAGGACGATTCAAGAAGCCTGTAAACAGATAGTGTGTGTGTAGTTAAATTATTCTATAGATGCACTTCAACACAGATACAACAGAGCTAAAGAGGACCAGAACAGGTCATTCAGATATTCGCTTCGTCTTCACATTGCAGTTGTTGATGAAGCGACGAAGCTTCCGTAGACGTCGAGATGTACGAGTAGAGCTGAAGATGCAGACAACTTCAAAACACGGTTCTTTTCAGAGACGCACAAAATTTTCCAAAAGAATGTAAATTTATGTCGATCAATAGCTCAGATTATGTCGCCGAAGCATGATCTCAAAGTATTTCCATTTCCAATACCTGGCCTAAACAATAAGCTTAAATTATATTTTCAGTCACATATTTCATAAGGTGATACATGTATGATACAAGATATACAACTAAAATTGAATTGTAAATATGAAAATGAAAGAGTTTTGGGTGTGCGTCAAAGAGCCAACTCATCAATAGATTTATTGTCTACAAATCCAAATTTTATCGATTTTAAATTGAAAGCCCTTAACATGATTAAGATCGCTACGGTAGTGAGAAACCGGAAAAGTCCCAAGTGAATTGAGAGGGATAAATTGTACACATTCCGGTTAGCTGATGGACTGGTTCAAGTTATTTTAATTCTATTCACCTTTGCAACGCGATAGGCGATTTTACCAATTACAAATAGGAATTCGTCTCTGTTTCAATTTCTGATCCTACATATACAGTTCGACAAAATTGTATTCTTCCAAGTAAAATTATTTACCACATGAGTACAAAAAATTGAACTGTAAACAAAAATAACATATTTAAATGAAACATTTGTCTAAAACAGAAAATAAAGTATAGTTCCTCTCTATAAAAACATTTCTAGTTTATTTTATCCTTTTTTCATTTTTAACTTTCATTTTTTTTTTATTTATGAATTAAAAAAGGAATTATTGCATGTATTCAATACACAATGAGAAGTTGTTTTAAAGAATTTCAGATTAATTCATAATTTCAAAAACATGTTTTCTTCCCTTCGTAAAAAAGATTTTATTTAATTTCCTGATTAGTTCACAATAGATAATGATTAATTAACAAAGACGTTTGGCAATAAACACAAGCTCTCGACAGTGGGGCGGTTTTGACAACAGACTCAATTACTCTATTCTGCCAAATACCTTGACGTTTCTCAATTTCAGATGTCATACACATAGCTATATAACCAAGGTGCTTCACTTGGATAGTCAGAACTTGTTTAAACTCTTATAGTGCTAACACAATTATACACTGAAAACTAAAGTACAACAAAGAAACCTTGATAAAAGCTCCAAAGTGACTGATAGAGAGCGAACGACGATTCAAGAAAGCCTGTGAACAGATGGTGCAGTCGAATTGTTCTTTCGGTGAACTTCAACACAGATACAACAGAACTAAAGAGGACAACAACAGGTCATTCGGATACTCGCTTCGTCTTCGTCTCCGTGGAGTTGGAGGAGGCGTTTGGCGATAAAATTAGGTTGTTTGTCCGAAGGCCCCTTTTAAAACAGGGCCCTGTTCAAAAGTTAATTAATTACAAAACGATTACGATAGGCAATTGCAAAAAAAAACATTTTGTCCAACCCCAACTAGTGCATTTTTTTTTATAAAATGTACTTTCTTTTACAGATTCATTGTGTGTCGTGCTAAACGAGAAAAAAATGCAACACGCAGCCAAATTCATATAATGTATTTCGTTCATCGTAAATTGACGAAACCACCATCCCTTCTGTACGACTACTAAGTCTACTATTTAAATCCTTGTAAAATCCACACATTAATAATTTACTAAATGAACAGAACAGAGCATATCTTTATTTGTAAATTTAACGCCCAAATTTGAGCAGTCTTTACAATTCCAAAATAATTACAGTACAGTCCCTAAACTAATAATATAATGGTGAAAGTATTGTTAAAGTTGGGCTTCATCAAGCACAATGACCCAGACTTATATTAAAACATGTAAAAAGACAAAAATAGACATAATTATTAATATAAATTAATGAACAAAGTATAGATATATTGTTTATGCCCCACTATTTGATAATAAACATTCTTTTGCACTGTTTAGTTTGTATAATAGAGAACATAATTACTTGATAACATGTATATCTTCACATGACACCAGCCAAATGAATTAAGGTTGATCAATATTCTTAAGATTAGAATATTGGTTTTCCAAATCACAAAGTAAATTTTCTCTATAATTTTGTAATGTTTCACATTGTAGCAGAAAATGGTTTTAATCTTCTACGTCTTTTTTTTACATAACTTTCAAATTCTATTTTCTGCTTTGATACCTTGATATCGACCTATTTCAATTTCCAGTTTATGAGCAGTTATTCTAAATTTTGTGACTAAATTTCTTTCCTTGGGTATACCATGGAACAAATATCTTTCAATTGAACCATTAAAATGATTTTTAAAGAGTCTATATGTTCTTAGTTAATTACTTTCTGTTTTGTTTCTGTTGTCATCAAAAATGTCTTTTTCCAAATTTCATTATAGTTTGGTTTTAATTTATTTAATATACAGTCAAACCTGCTATAAAGGGCACCTCTGTATAGCAAATCACTGTCTATAAAGGGCACTGTGTAAAAGTTCATGTCATGTATAAAACATATAAAATCAACCTCTATATAAAGGACACCTGTTCATAAAGGAAACAATTTTCTCATCCCTTGGGTGTCCTTTATACACAGGTTTGACTGTGATCTTCTCAAATTTGTTTTTAAACTTGTTATTTTTTTAATGTCTATATTAAGGTATTGAGATAATGCATTGATACAAGTGTAACAACAAATTTTGTTTTGGTTAAAGAGAGTTTAGGATTCTATAAAACATCAGCTTATAAACTATTTTTTGATTTTAATTAAATGATATAATATTTAAATATGTCAATAATAATTCTAATTACTATCAAAATCTTTTCAAGTCTATATTTTAATATTTGTGTGAATAATTTCCCAAGGCAACTGGTAATAGTTATACCTCTATAGTTACTAGAATCATCTTTATCTCCACTTTTGAACAATGGAACAATAAAACTTTCGGGTAGTTCCCTGATAACAGGATACTATTGAAGTGTTTTTAGGACTGTCTAACAAATACATTTTGCTAGTCTTTAACATCTCATTAAAAATTGAATCAAAACTACTGGACTTCTTATATCTTAAAGAGCATATTGCTTTACTTATTTCTTTCTCTGAAATCTTAACATCTAATTCAGTAAAAATCTTTTCACCTTCTAATTTTATTAGTAATTCTGGAAATTTGGAAGCATTTTTTGGGTTGAAATGTTTAACATTAAAAATATTCTAACCACTCTTTTCCAGAGATATGATCATCTGGAGAGTTTGTCTTTTCTTATGTACTCTTAATAAAGGCCAATATGCATTTGGGTTATCATCATATAAATTATCCAGTTTTTCTATTATAGATCTTCTATAATATCTGTTTTTCTTTTTTTTCTGCCTTTTATATATAATTTTAGATAACTAAAAAAGCACCTCTTACTTTCGTGTCTCTACTGAACTTGATACATAATTTGTCTATTTCATAAACAATTCTTTTTTCATCTTTTCAATTGAAACATCCCACCATTTACGTTTATTTATCTGTATTTTATCTTTACGTTTATTTCCAGAATTATTTCTAGTGATCTATTTAAGTGATAAATCTGATACTTTAAATAGTATATCGTATCATTAACTAGAGCTTCTGTGTTTGTACTATAATCAGAGACATATAAAACATGTTTTATATGTCTCTGCTATAATTAAATGATGATTTAAATGTATTAGGCCTATGTCTACTTTACATTTTCAGCACTGCCACAGAGAATAATATCCGGTATTTAAAATGATATTCATTCGATATCTATACAATATTAAATTAAATCTTTTATTTGCATTTTACACCCATGTGGATAAAATGGCAGGAAAATGTGCGACTGCATGTTTTTGATTTTGTCATATTTGATTTCAAAGGGTTTCTTTCTTATCAGGGATCATATTATACTTCATTTTGAGTTCCTGTTCTTATTTAATTGTATTTTGATTACATATGGATAGTTTAAAAAGTTTATGTAAGCCCATAAATAATTTATTTTGTTCAAGATACTCTTTATGTATTATAGATACAATGGATAAGATTTGGTTCTTGAAATGAACCAACGCTTATCCATTGTATCTATTACTTAAACTATTGTTGTGACGACTTTTCCCAATTACCTTTCCTTTCTTAATTAGACCCTATTATTTGTGAGTTTAAATTAACTTAATTCTGTGTACAACTATTCAATTAGATATATATATATATATAGTCACGTTGATGATTTTAATGGTAAATGAAAATTAATACAAAACCGTATGAACTACAATATAAGGCATATGATTCAGAAATTTGTCCATTATTGACAAAATAAAGCATGGTCGAGATAATTTTCCAGTAAAACATAATGTTACTGAAAGAAAAAATAGTTTAAATCCACTCGATTTACACTTTTTATATTTTAAAAATATGTCAAAATATGCAGTGAAACAGAATAAATTGCCATAAACATCAAAATAATAATGTTCTAATTTTTTATTAAATTATATGAAATTGCAGATAATAATGAAATAAAAAAAATAATGATATTTTCTTATTACTAAATTATTTCAATGATAACACCAAGATTTAGAAAAAGGGAACGCCGAAACAGAGATTCGAACTACGTCTACAAGTGTTACTCTCAATTCATCCTAACCGTGCGGCTACCATCTTATACTATACAAACGCCGTTTTAAAATATATAAAGGCGAAAGCCTTATGTATATAGTGTACATGTACCGTATCATATTGATATATGTAAAAACGACATTTAGTGATTATCCGATTGGTAGCCGAGAGGTTTCATCGATGTGTTCTTGAACTATGACACATAATTTACTTCAAGGAGGGAGTTCGAACCCCAATCACGGCAAATAAAAATTTGCAAAAATCAAGTTTTTAAACTAATACCAGCTGTGAACAGAAATCAGTAAATCAGCCAATTCAAACTTAATGACATTAAGTACATAAAGGGAACAATTGAATATAATTTGATGACTTCATTTCACTGACAGTCAAAGATCCCACTTGTACAAGTAAATTAAAATTTACTTGAATAGGTAACTGAAAAATTGCAAATTGGATTGCCTCCCTTTTAATACTGTGATATTAATTTACTTATACAAGTAATTTTTTTAGATACCATCTAAACTTCACAAGATGCTTTCAGGTCAACTTTCATATCAGAGTTGTTTCCCTTAGTTATTACTTGTACAAGTAAAACGCAATTCATAATGATAAATAGGCCTGTATGGTGTTAACCACTGGATATGAGTGGGATTTGTTCAGTTGAAGTAATTGTTTGTATGTCCAAAAAATCAATGTCCAATTGATTGATCCATACTTGTGGTCCAGACTCAGTCTGTTCATGGACAGATACATGCTAATCAATAATCAGCTTGATAGGTACCTGAAATGTATCATCTGGGAACAGTAATGGAATATTTAGACTTAGAAGTATCATTTTGTCAAGTCTGATTGAGAAAAGGGCACTGCCAAGCGGTTGAACACCCCCTCCCATTTTGTTGAATCGTAAGATTGATTAATGACAAAAAAGTAGCTTTTCCTATCTATTCTAACCAGCTTGAACACTTGAACGACCCTTAGATGATAGCATTTTTTTTCAGATAGTGTCCCGTTGATGCATACTTTGTTTTTTTTTCATATTGAATAGAAACATGGCCAATTTATTTCTATTAGTTATCAAAAAATACCCACAGTAATGACAGTATATTCTTTTAATACTTATTTTTAACATACACAATGACATAACTAACAAACTAAAAATATAACATTATATTTACAACCGTCATGGCAGCATAATGAGATAATGGAATTCCCACCATTTGAATTTCTTTTACATGCCTAATACAAGTGATACATGTAATGACACTAAAAATATAAAGATTATCAATATCAAGTAACACATGGACACATTTTATGACATCCCTGAGACAATGTACCATACATCATGAGAGACACTGTTTAAAACACTGAGCAATAAAATATTCTGTAAAAGAAAGAAAAAAAACATGAAAAAAATATTATTAAAAACGCATTGTTTCTAATTAATATATATACAGCACAACCTATGATATGCTTGTGAATTTCTTTGTTGTTAATACCCCATATTGCAAGATAGGGCAATTGGGAATATTCAACAATGCATATTAAATCCTTCACTGTTCCAATAGTGCTCTTACAACTTCAAATAAAACTGATCTACATGTAAATAGTATATTATATAGTGTACAGGGTACATTTGTGTACAAGCTTGCAAAGTAAAGCATTCCGATATATACAATGAATACACAATTTTTCTGAAATTTACTTATATAAGTCTGATTTGTTTTACTCGCTGAAGTAAATCTTTTATTATACAAAATATTTGAACTTTGTCTTAATTCGGAAATTTAATTCTATAAGATTTAATGTTTTTACTCCACAGAGTAAGAGAAAAGTATATTTAAACTTTGCCATCCATGAAATTTTCATAATCTAAATATTTTTTTTGTCTTATAAAATCTGTGAAATTACGTTTTGTTTTTTTACTCCTCGAAGTAAAATTTTATCATACAAAACATTATAATTTTGTCTTGTGAAATTTACTTGTACAAGTATAGTTTTATTTTTTTACTCCTTAAAGTAAATCTTTTATTACAGGAAATATTAAACATAACTTTGCCTTGTGAAATTTACTTGAAGAAGTCTTGTTTTTCTACACTTTATAATTATACAGAAATTTTTTTCAACATGAGTTCATGTAGTGCTTGTTCAATTTGGGACAGTACAATTGCAAATAAAGTTACTTCTCCGCCTAATAAAAAATATTTGTGTTTTTGCTGAAATGCCTTAATAAGTAAAAAATAAAAATATGTCATGGTAGGCCCAAAAAATTAAGGTTGGTTTGGTTAGGCCGTAATGTTTTGAGCATATTACCTATTTCTTTGCTACTTAACCGAACGTCAAGGTATATTTAATAATAAAAAATACCAACTGCATACAAATCTACATCAAATCATATGTTGTCAATAAAGGTATAAATTTCTTATACAAGTAAACAAATTTTTACTCAATGAAGTATATTTCTATATGAAATACATATGTGATATAAATTATTAAAACCTCACCTTAAGAGATTACTTGTATAAGTAAACTTTTTTCCTGATTGAAGTATATGGTGCTATTGTGGCTCTTGTTCTTAAAATGTTTACAAGGTTAATGGTCAAATGTAAAAGCAATAGTGCTGACCACAACTAATTGCAGTTGTGAAAGGATTGACCAAAGTTAATAAATTAAATTAGACACACTTTACATTACATTGTATTTGAAAGTATAAAGGATGCTTGTGAATTTCTTTGTTGTTAATACCCCATATTGCAAGATACGGCAATTGGGAATATTCAATAATGCATATTATATCCTTCACTGTTCCAATAGTGCTCTTACAACTTCAAATAAAACTGTCCTACATGTAAATAGTACATTATATAGTGTACAGGGTACATTTGTGTACAAGCTTGTAAAGTAAAGCATTCCGATATATACAATGAATACACAATTTTTCTGAAATTTACTTATATAAGTCTGATTTGTTTTACTCGCTGAAGTAAATCTTTTATTATACAAAATATTTGAACTTTGTCTTAATTCGGAAATTTAATTCTATAAGATTTAATGTTTTACTCCACAGAGTAAGAGAAAAGTATATTTAAACTTTGCCATCCATGAAATTTTCATAATCTAAATATTTTTTTTGTCTTATAAAATCTGTGAACTTACGTTTTGTTTTTTTTTACTCCTCGAAGTAAAATTTTATCATACAAAACATTATAATTTTGTCTTGTGAAATTTACTTGTACAAGTATAGTTTTATTTTTTTACTCCTTAAAGTAAATCTTTTATTACAGGAAATATTAAACATAACTTTGCCTTGTGAAATTTACTTGAAGAAGTCTTGTTTTTCTACACTTTATAATTATACAGAAATTTTTTTCAACATGAGTTCATGTAGTGCTTGTTCAATTTGGGACAGTACAATTGCAAATAAAGTTACTTCTCCGCCTAATAAAAAATATTTGTGTTTTTGCTGAAATGCCTTAATAAGTAAAAAATAAAAATATGTCATGGTAGGCCCAAAAAATTAAGGTTGGTTTGGTTAGGCCGTAATGTTTTGAGCATATTACCTATTTCTTTGCTACTTAACCGAACGTCAAGGTATATTTAATAATAAAAAAATACCAACTGCATACAAATCTACATCAAATCATATGTTGTCAATAAAGGTATAAATTTCTTATACAAGTAAACAAATTTTTACTCAATGAAGTATATTTCTATATGAAATACATATGTGATATAAATTATTAAAACCTCACCTTAAGAGATTACTTGTATAAGTAAACTTTTTTCCTGATTGAAGTATATGGTGCTATTGTGGCTCTTGTTCTTAAAATGTTTACAAGGTTAATGGTCAAATGTAAAAGCAATAGTGCTGACCACAACTAATTGCAGTTGTGAAAGGATTGACCAAAGTTAATAAATTAAATTAGACACACTTTACATTACATTGTATTTGAAAGTATAAAGGATGCTTGTGAATTTCTTTGTTGTTAATACCCCATATTGCAAGATACGGCAATTGGGAATATTCAATAATGCATATTAAATCCTTCACTGTTCCAATAGTGCTCTTACAACTTCAAATAAAACTGTCCTACATGTAAATAGTATATTATATAGTGTACAGGGTACATTTGTGTACAAGCTTGCAAAGTAAAGCATTCCGATATATACAATGAATACACAATTTTTCTGAAATTTACTTATATAAGTCTGATTTGTTTTACTCGCTGAAGTAAATCTTTTATTATACAAAATATTTGAACTTTGTCTTAATTCGGAAATTTAATTCTATAAGATTTAATGTTTTTACTCCACAGAGTAAGAGAAAAGTATATTTAAACTTTGCCATCCATGAAATTTTCATAATCTAAATATTTTTTTTGTCTTATAAAATCTGTGAACTTACGTTTTGTTTTTTTACTCCTCGAAGTAAAATTTTATCATACAAAACATTATAATTTTGTCTTGTGAAATTTACTTGTACAAGTATAGTTTTATTTTTTTACTCCTTAAAGTAAATCTTTTATTACAGGAAATATTAAACATAACTTTGCCTTGTGAAATTTACTTGAAGAAGTCTTGTTTTTCTACACTTTATAATTATACAGAAATTTTTTTCAACATGAGTTCATGTAGTGCTTGTTCAATTTGGGACAGTACAATTGCAAATAAAGTTACTTCTCCGCCTAATAAAAAATATTTGTGTTTTTGCTGAAATGCCTTAATAAGTAAAAAATAAAAATATGTCATGGTAGGCCCAAAAAATTAAGGTTGGTTTGGTTAGGCCGTAATGTTTTGAGCATATTACCTATTTCTTTGCTACTTAACCGAACGTCAAGATATATTTAATAATAAAAAAATACCAACTGCATACAAATCTACATCAAATCATATGTTGTCAATAAAGGTATAAATTTCTTATACAAGTAAACAAATTTTTACTCAATGAAGTATATTTCTATATGAAATACATATGTGATATAAATTATTAAAACCTCACCTTAAGAGATTACTTGTATAAGTAAACTTTTTTCCTGATTGAAGTATATGGTGCTATTGTGGCTCTTGTTCTTAAAATGTTTACAAGGTTAATGGTCAAATGTAAAAGCAATAGTGCTGACCACAACTAATTGCAGTTGTGAAAGGATTGACCAAAGTTAATAAATTAAATTAGACACACTTTACATTACATTGTATTTGAAAGTATAAAGGATGCTTGTGAATTTCTTTGTTGTTAATACCCCATATTGCAAGATAGGGCAATTGGGAATATTCAACAATGCATATTAAATCCTTCACTGTTCCAATAGTGCTCTTACAACTTCAAATAAAACTGTCCTACATGTAAATAGTATATTATATAGTGTACAGGGTACATTTGTGTACAAGCTTGCAAAGTAAAGCATTCCGATATATACACTGAATACACAATTTTTTTCTGAAATTTACTTATATAAGTCTGATTTGTTTTACTCGCTGAAGTAAATCTTTTATTATACAAAATATTTGAACTTTGTTTTAATTCGGAAATTTAATTCTATAAGATTTAATGTTTTTACTCCACAGAGTAAGTGAAAAGTATATTTAAATTTTGCCATCCATGAAATTTTCATATTTTAAATATTTTTTTTTTTTTGTCTTATAAAACCTGTTAACTTAAGTTTTGTTTTTTTTACTCCTCGAAGTAAAATTTTATCATACAAAACATTATAACTTTGCCTTTTGAAATTTACTTGAAGAAGTCTTGTTTTTCTACACTTTATAATTATACAGATATTTTTTTTAACAGGAGTTCATGTAATGCTTGTTCTATTTGGGACAGTAAAATTTCAAATTAAATTACTTCTCCGCCTAATAAAAAATACTTGTGTTTTTGCTGAAATGCCTAAATAAGTAAAAAATAAAAATATGTCAAGGTAGGCCCAAAAAACTAATGTTGGTTGGATTAGCAGAAACACAGATATATATTTTTTAGGCCTTACTGAAGTAAGTTGTTACATATGAAAGTTTATCAGACTCTTGTCCTAGTGCTAAAAAGTTCAATGGTAAAATGTAAAAACAATATAGAGTAACGTTAACAACAAGGGAAGTAACTTTCAATTGTGTCTTTCGCGCGAAAAATATGATCGCAATGTCAAAATAGAAATAATGATAAATTATTAATGCAAGTTCAAATATCAAGTTATCCTTTACACCGACGCCTAAACAAGCACTATTTAAGTTCGAATGTTTTCATAGTACAACTTAAGGTAACATATATAAAACAAATAAAATGTAATGCCTACCTATCTACTCTTTTTTGGCATGTTAGCGGAAACGCAGGTATTTTTTTTATTAGGCCTTAATTAAATTTACTAACTAAAGTTTATTTTTTTTACTCCCTGAAGTAATTTTTCATTGTGCAAAACATGATTTGTCTTACACGTCATATGAAATCTTACACGTCAAATGAAATTTACTTATACAAGTTTCATTTTTTTTACTCCTTAAAGTCAATCTTTAGGGGACTAGTCACTTTTTCTTGTTCTTTGTGTTTAAAATGTTCAATATTGTGTATTTGTTAATCTGTTTTTTGTTGTTGTCACAAACTATGTTTAAGGACAATAAAGTAATTTGATTTAAAAAATTAATTGAAATACTAAATTGAACATTGCCTGGTGAAATTTACTTGTATAAGTTTTATTTTTCATTCTTATACAAATGATTGTTTGACAGTTCATGAAATCCTTGCACAATTTTGACAATAGTAGAATCTCAAATAAATTTACTTCTCAGCCAAATAAAAAATACTTGTGTTTCTGCTGAAATGTCTAAATAAGTCAGAGTTGTAAGGTATAACGTCGGGGTATCCAAATCGACCACAGGTACCCAAATCACACGTGGTACTTTATTTTTTAACGCAGCATAAAATGTATAAACTCATTTTACAGAAATTTATTAAAAATAACCTTCTTTAACAAAATGTAATTGTTTTTCCTGAGTTGCGTCAATGGGGCTGATATTTAACCATGGGCGATTTGGGTACCCCAAAGTTAGGCATTATTTTTTTATTTCTCTAATTTTACGTGCATTTTTCACATCTCTCAACCAGTGTTAGACTGAATAATTTGATAATCAAGAATTGGCTGAAAGATAAACGTTCCATACCTTTATATGTATGTCAATGTACGTGTTTCAGGCATCTTTGAGAAATGGTTTGGTGCACAAAAAATTCTAGACTCCATATTGAAAAGAAATGAAAGATTAAAATTTCCCAAACAGGCTTTTTCAACTAACAGACTAACCATTTTTTTTTAAATGTACCCCCTACTGCCCCATACGAAGGTGCTTGTTGCTTGTTTTTTTTTTTTTTTTTTTCTTGCCTAACCAGCTTTTTTACCCCAAAAAGTCCCCATCCTAAGTACAAGCCCATGTGCCCCCCTCTCTCCCTCCCCATTTTTTGATTACTTTTAATATGAACACTTTAGATGCTTTAGGTATGAAACCATTTTTTTTATCCATAAACATATAAAACTCATGATTGGAGCCCCTGTCCCGACAGTTCGGAGACATGTTCCCATCCTGATTGTTGTCCCCAATAAATGTCGATAACGGTAGCTTCACGAAACAAGCTACAAGGACGCATGAGTTGTCTCCCCAAAATGTCTTTAAAATGAAAAGAAATATTTTTTTACTTGCATGCGTAAATATTAAGGAACAGTGGTCAACTTAAAATGACGTGCGTCAACCCATAACCGCAGTGCGCTTCTTCATTACATAATAAAATAGACTGCTTAACCATTCTGTTTTATCAGAAAACTCTCCGTATTTCTAGATAAAAGTTTTCTTCAACAAACCAATCTCTTGAAAACTAGCCCAAAAAACACAAATTACGATTAAAATCTTTCAATAAAAACACTTTCATATTTACCTTTCAAAACTCCACGTGATATTTTTGATGGCTGTGATGTTCTGATTCTCCCCAATGCATTTCGGGAGTGCTCTGATACGTCAATAAGCGGCAATTTCAAAAAAATTGTCGATCTCGGGAAAACTCTCCGATCAACCATTTACGCGATCGCGTAAATTTGTTTTTACCCATATGAGTAAAAATCGATTTACTTGTACAAGTGGGATCTCTGACTGACTGACGGATTAAAGTTTCAGTTTCAGTTTCAGTTTATTTCAAAATACACTCAGCCGCAGATCACTGCGTAACAGGAGCGAGATTACATACATTTTTATACATGACAGACGAATCGAGTAGAATACAATACATAATATATATATATATATATATATATATATATATATAAAACACACACACACAACTAATTACAATAAATATCCTGATCTTAATTATGTAATATTTTTTCCAACTTCTGGATAAATATTGCCAAATTTGAAAGTACCTTAATATTACAGTATTTAAGCATACAATAAAATTTCTGGATATTAGCATATTTTATATAATATTCCGGAATATATTTTATCCTTAGTTCTTTTACACAATCATCGTTACATAAACATACATAATGGAATTCGTCCCCAACACCATTCCTACAAATTTGACAAACTCTATCGTTTCTCGGAATTTTTCGCCAACGACCAGTTTCAATTGGAAATTTAATGTTACTTGTACGTAACTTACATATATTAATACGATG
Source organism: Mytilisepta virgata (assembly GCA_028015205.1). Classification (NCBI taxonomy): domain Eukaryota; kingdom Metazoa; phylum Mollusca; class Bivalvia; order Mytilida; family Mytilidae; genus Mytilisepta; species Mytilisepta virgata. The sequence continues at coordinate 15,199,973 of CM051520.1, read as the reverse complement.
AGAATAATTCAACCTCAACAAATATGGTTCAAGTATAAATTCGTTTTTGAAATTTAGATAAAAATCCCCCCTTGATGAATTATTTATTTCCGAAAACCATTTTTGTATGAACTGGTCTCGGAGACGCTGTTTTACAGTGTATTTGAACATGTCAATACTTCCATACTGCTGAAAATTCCATAGTTCACTAAGTCCACTCTCATCAAGTATTGATTTCACATAGTTGAGCCATTTAAATTGGTAACTACCATTGTCTTGTAACTTTCTCATAAGTTTGTATATTTTACAGGACAATTTATTTTCACTGGCAACCATTTTATACCAAAACCCTATCATTTTTAGTTTGATTTGTATTTCTAGAGGAAATCTTCCAAGCTCACCGTAAACCATAAAGGTAGGGGTAGACGAACGAACTGATAGAATACGTTTACAAAACTGCAAGTGATTTTTTTCAATAATAGCCTTATGCTGAAAACCCCAGATTTCGCAAGAGTATGTCAAGATTGGAGAAACTAATGTGTCAAATAAGTTCAGCTTAAGATCAATAGGGATGGGCAAATTTCTAATCTTTTTATATAATGCATATAAGGCTTTCTGAGCTTGATCTACTAACCGCTTTCTCGCCTTGAAGAAATTCCCATTATAATTAAACAGCAGACCCAAATAAGTATAGCTGTCCTTAATTTCAATATCTTGGTTGCATAGCTTGAAAGATATATTTTGGTTACATTTTCTTTTTGAAAAAAATACAACTTTTGTTTTTGATACATTAACACTAAGTTTCCAATCTACACAATATGAGTCAAAAACGTCTAGTGCTCTTTGGAGCTCATGTGCCGATTCTGCAAAAATGACTGTGTCATCAGCATATAACAAAATAAATAGTTTAATATACATACCCAAATTATTCATACATTCATCATTCAAAAAGTTCAAAAAATTTACATTATTATCAGACAAATAGTCTTCTAAATCATTTAAGTACAAGGCAAAAAGAAAGGGAGACAACTTTTCTCCTTGCCTTACACCCACTTCGCATGGAAAAAACATTGTCTTCATATCACCATGTTTAACACAAGACTTAATATCTGTAAATAAATTCAGAATTGTACTAAACATTTTCCCACCAATATTATTTTTTATCAGTTTTTGCCAGACACCCACCCTCCAAACCGTATCAAACGCCTTTTTAAAGTCTACAAATGCACAAAACAATTTTCTCCCCGAGGACAAATATAACGAAATAAGCGAGTGCATTACAAACATAGTATCTTGAACCGAATACCCTTTGCGAAAACCATCGGTTTTAATATCAAATTCATCGGTTATAATATCAAATTCATCAGACAGTTCATTAAGTCTTGTATTCAAAATGGAAGTAAACACCTTTCCTAAATTAGAAGTTAAACATATAGCACGGTAATTGTCAAGATCCTTAGGGTCCCCCTTATTCTTATATAAAGGTTTTATTATACCCGTTAACCAAGATTCTGGAATAATACCCGAGTTAAAGACCATGTTAAAGAGTTTTCGGTAAATAGGCAAAAACTGCATGATTAACAGAGCTCTTTATATACTCGTTGACTATTTCATCCTCACCAGGAGCTTTGCCGTTACGCAGATTTTTAACGGCGTGCAAGATTTCTTCATCAGTGAATTCTTGATCTAATGAGTCAACAATATCATGATTATCAATATTAATTAGCAATTCATCAAAATCATAATCATCTTGTCCATCATCACTACTTTTATTCAATGATTTAAAGTACTCATACAACTCATCAATTGTAAGTTTCATATCTTGACTGGAACCTTTTTTGTCTAATCGTTTCAGAATATTCCAGAATTTTTTCGAATCTTTTTTCGAAGTTTTCCGTAAATCAGATTCCATTTTATACTGGAAGGCTCTGAAACTTTTATTCATTTCAGATTTATAATCTTTTCCAGCTTTTTTCAAATCATCACGATTTTGTTTATTTTTAACAAAGCTGTATCTATTTTTCGCCTTATGAAATGAATTGCGCTTTTCGTCACATTTTCTATTGAACCAAACTTGACTATTTTCTTTACTTGTTTTCGTTTACTATCGTGTACACCAAAAACGTTTTTAGCGGTATTTATGAACAGTTCAGAGTTCCACTGCTCCATTTATCTTTCCCCTTATTTAAAGACCCTGATCACCTTCAAGAAAGCAACTGATATCTCATCTACTTTAGTGACGTCACATATCAATGAATGGACAAACTGGTTTTGCTTACAAGTTTGACCTCCACTTGATATGCGTGGGAGTTTTACTACAATTATCAATGGAATGTGTAGTAGGTTTCACTGGGGAATGTAAACAAACATACAGTCCACAGTGAACATCCGAAAACAAGGGATCAAAATCGAGCACACTGAACTCTTTTATCAATGGAAAAACCTTTGATGACAATAACAAATAATCCACTACGGAAACATTATTACATGTAGTTTGACCTACTCCAATATCATTTCCTGGAAGTCTACTGTTACCAATATAAACATTATTACGCTTACAAAATTCTATTAGTTTATACCCATAATTATTTGGTCCTGATGTATCTTTCGAAAATCGTTTAAGCGAAATATTCGTATTTACTAAATTTTGGTAATAGTACATATATGACATCAAGTTTTCATCGAAATCTTCTAAAAATTCAAAAAGATCATCATCAGGAATAACAATATCATCCAATACTTTGGATCTTGCATTCAAATCACCAATAATGGATGGAAAACAATCAAATTTACAACATAATGATATCATTTCAGATTCTATTTCATCAAAAGCTTCATTACTGGTATATATGCTATTTTCTGGAGGTATATACACGCATCCAAGTAAAAGTTGTTTTTCAAGATCAATAATATCACTATCCATTAGGACCCAATGAACAAATTCAGATTTAGATTTGGGAAATTTCAAATACTTTTCCAGACACTTTTTAAAAATAACAATTATACCTCCAGATTTCTTATCAAAATTTGATCTGTGTTTTGCAAAAGAGCAGTACCCACTTGGTAAATTTAACACATCTAAATTATCTGTTTTTGTTTCTATAAATATTAATACATCATATGATTCAATTAACTTTCTAAATTCTGGGTATAACAATTTAGATTTTAAGCCACAAACATTAATACCAACAATCTGTATATTGTCTTCTGTATAGACTAGGTTTTTTGTACGATTAACTGTTCGATCCCTGTTACCGTATTCCTAACTTGGAGGCGGTGCAAACTGAGGTCCTAATTGACGATACTGCGGCGCGCTTGATTGTACAGGCGTTGATTCTAGAAAAAGAAACCAAGGTAAATACATAGGCTGACGTCACAACAGTGGTTTAATCACATATAATTCCACCTGAAGCAAATGGCTAAAGGAGATTTCCCGTCTATGTTGTTGAAACTTTTTGGCCGGCAGAGAAGTCGAAAATCGATTGACATTTCTACCACAAAGAGCTCGCTTATTAGAGTCACAACTTGTGGCACAAGAAAGATTTTAACAATGACTTTATGTAGGTGGAAATCCTGATCTATTTATGTGATAAATCTGCTACTTTGGCCATACAAATTTATTTCGGTATTCAGTTTGTGATACGTTTTATTACATATCATTAAAATCGTTAACTAGTGCTTCTGTGTTTGTACTATAATTAAATGATGATTTAATTTTATAAATGAAAATGTATTAGGCCTATGTCTACTTTACATTTTCAGCACTACCACAGAGAAAAATATCCCGTATTTAAAATGATATTCATTCTATATCTATACAATATTAAATTAAATCTTTTATTTGCATTTTACACCCATGTGCACAGGCACTTGTTCCAAAAATATATATTCCCCCTCTAACAGAAGAAGGGGGGGGGCATATATTTTTTTTGAAACAAGTGCCTGTGACCATGTGGATAAAATTGAATGTCCCGCCACATGAACTTATGTTCATCCGGGATTCATTCCGTAAACTGACGTGGCTTTTGTTTTGATCGAGCCGGAAGTGAAAAGGTACACGAAAAGAAATAGTTTGTGTGCAACATACTTTCAGTCCTTTAGCAGTTTTTCGTACATTGTAAGTAATTTTATTGTTGATTATGAATTGTTTTTTTATATGATATAAGTTTTTGACGGGTTCGAAATGAAAAAAGTTTACATATTCGGTAGATGCGCAAACTAAAACTAAAAAAGCAAATCCAAATCCGGCAAATGCCTTGAAATGGTGATGTAATCGAGTTATCGACAGACGACAGGCAAACAAACTCCCAACGGTCCAAAGCTATGAAAAATACAAGTACACGGAAGCAAATGGCTTGGCGGCGTCCATGTTGTTGAAATTTTTTGGTCGCAGAGAAAGTCGAAAATTGATTGACATTCCTACCACGAAGAGCTTGCTTATAATTAGAGTCACAACTTGTGGCATAAGAAAGATTTTAACAATGACCTTATTTCAATTTTTTTAATTTTTAAAATTTTTCCCTTAAGTTTATTACTTTTAGTCTTTAGGCCTAAAAAAAATATGGTTGTGTTTAGGGTAACCTGACCCTACTTAATTTTTAGTGCCTACCCTAAATTTTTTATAACCTTTCTTCAACAAGCACTGTTAAAGTCAAGGTGACTCCAGTATACAACCTACATGTAACTAAAAAAATGAATGTAAAAAAAAAATTTCCCTACCTAGGCCAAATAAAAAAATACATGTGTTTAGGGTAACACACTGAAAAAAGTTAGGTAGGGTAGGTAGGGAATTTTTTTTTTTATTTTCATCTTAAACATTAAAATAACTATTTTTAAGGAACAAAATTTGTAGCTCAACTGTATTTAGTATTTACAGATGTCAGACACCTGATCTAGAACTCATGTTCATTTTTAACATTCAGATTTCTCGAACTCGAAGGGGCTGTAAAATTTGATTGAGACATCGGTAGTACGAATCAGCAATAAATTTAAAATTTAATTTCCATCCTTTTATCTATCCAATCGTTGAAAAAATATCCACTCATCAAATCTTGATGTGGAAATAATAAGAATAAATTATAGGTTTCACAATGAGTGACAATTAGATATTGCTTGATATCAAATCGAGTTTTTTTGTAACAAGCCTTTGGCGAGTTTATTATTAAGTTTCTTGTGATTCTTCAGGAATATTTGTTTGTTTGTGATTTGGCATCCGACCCGCGGGAAATCTTAAGGCTCATTTTTCTGTGACATCATATGTTGCTATGCAACGGTGGCTTTCAATGATGACCTCACAGATTTCAACCAATCAGGAAACAGCGACGTTTGAATCCAACCCAATCAAATAAAAGAATTTCATGTAACACTTGTTCATATCATATGATAGGGAATTAGTTATAAACAGTCATTTAGCAGGGGAGACATTTTTGTGTGTCAACAGACAACTCTGTTACAGGGTTCTCGCTAAGGCGAGTACATGCGTCCTGGACGCGCTAAAATTGGACTGGACGCGTCATCCTTCGAACTCATGCGTCCCTGGGACGCATGTAGATCTAATCATCTGCGTCTGAAGACCGTTATTTTCATTAAAAATCTCGAGCCGCCATTTTTTTGTTTTCTTGGAGATCAAAGGGGGAAGGGAAAGAAACGACAAAAAGTAAGCTAAAAATGGCGGCAATCGGAATTCTCGTGATTTTTCATTGGCCACAGTGCTTATTACAACCGGTAACAACTGATTAAACACGTCAGGAATAGGAGAAATTTCTTTAATGAATCTTTTGAATTTTTTACACCAGCATTTTGGGGAAACTATTTACTGGTACATGTAGTTACATCTTGTAGTGTGATTTGTGGCTCATATATATACATAACCTTGCCTTGGATACATTGGAGTGGAAGTAATTGCGCTTCCATATAAAAATAACTATGTACATTTTTGAATTTTTTTTTGTTTTTGTTTCCATAATACTTATTAACAAACTTTAGTATAAGATAAAATGTGTTTTGATGTAATGAAATTTGCTGGATTCTCGGAGCTTTAATGGGGCTTCTGCCCAAATACCCCATACACCCTTTCACTTGGCTACAATAATGTAGATCCTGTGATATCTTTGGACTCGGCAGAGCTACAAAGCGGTCCCATTGCTCGTAATGGAGCAAAGGAATATCATTCAAACTGGGGATGAAGCACATTGAATTATGTAAAAATTTCAAAATGTGTGTAAATTAATTGAAAGTTTTGCCGATCCATTATGCACATTAATTGAAATTGACAATTTAGGAGTTTATTGTATTGTTTTCATTTCAGCAAGTTCAAAATTACAAGTTTGGAATACCCTTAGAACACATAATATGAGATTATCATGTTAATAACATTAATAATTTTGGTATTTTATTTATAGTCAATATTAGTGTATACTATTTGAAAATTTTGAACCGTCAAACTATGTGTAAATCTCCCTGGTGTGAATCACACCCGGCTTGCTCCATTTAGTGTTATGGGACCACATTGTAGCTCCGTTGAGTCAAAAGATATCACAGGAGCTACATTATTGTAGCTACAATTCGATCTCCCCACCCCACCACCTAAGCTCTGCTTTGGAGCTGTTGGGGTGATGATATACTAGGGTTGAAGGCTACACAATGATCTTTAGATGGTGTATATCTTTATACTGTATGTTTTGAGGCTTCTAAGCTGATTGACACATTCTTTAAAGCTATTTATTTTAATATTGTGAAATTGAAGGACAGATTTATCTAAAAATTGTTTTAATTCCCCATTGTCCATCACCAATTTTAGTTTGTCGAATGAAATATTGTTACTGACCACTGGACAGAGAGAGTTCGAATTTGAATATATTTCACTTTTGTCTTTTCCGAATTTACGCATTTTTAATGTGAAAAATAGCCAAAATTCAAATTTCCCTTCATTGAAATACGTATTATTTCACGATTAATTTGAAATTAGATGTTGATTTGGACCATGAAACAGATGGAATTTGACATATTTCAGTTCTGTTTGTTGTGTTTTAGATGAAAAATAGTCAGTACTGAGGTTTGCATTCAATGAGTGTTTTGTCATGTTTATCAAACCATTGCTTATTTAATTATAACTAGTGGACATAAAACAACCTAATTTGTTATCAGTAAGTATATAGTAGTGATAACTGCAAGTGGAGGCATCTGTGTTCTACGGACATGTTCTGTCTTCATTTATTCAATTTCAGTAAATCATGCAATATACATGTATGAAAAAAATTTACATGCCATTCCATCCCATAAATCATATGACATAAATGTTTGAAATCAAAAATAGAATTTAATTTGTAATTATGAATTATTGATATGTTAATTCAATTCTTTACTTTCAGTTTAATATGGGAGACTTCGATCCTTGTGAATGTATTTGGAATCATGAAAACGCCATGCAAAGATTAATCAATATGGTGAGCTATGCTTCATTTATAATTTAAACAATATTGTTTAAATGTTTTTATTATATGATAAAAACCAGCATAAAAAATTGAATATTCAAGACGTTAAATATCAAATAAATAAGATTGACATGTACAAAGAAAAAAATATCTTTGGGTTGGTTGATGGTCAAAAACAGTTTCGAGGAATTTAAAAAAGGCCTCTATAGGAGAAATTTTGATATTTATTACTCCCTGCAAACAAAGTTTGGGGGAGGGTATATAGGTTTCTGTATGTCTCTCTGTCCATTGAACCTATGGGAAAACTACCCATGATAACTGCTACACTTAAATTTTCAGTCCTGCTGAAAGTGGACAAGTTAATCCAGGTGAGCGATACAGGCTCTTGGGAGCCTCTAGTCTTATTTATGTAAGAGATTTGCTGTTTAATTTAAATGTACGTCTATGTTTTATTTCCTCAGCCAGAAAATCTATGCATTGACTAAAGTCCCTTTTAATAAAAATTCAAACTAAGTTTTGCTGTCCTTGTACACTTCTATCTAGATTTCAATTTTTAACTAATAATTATGATGATATATTTAGAAATGATGTAGATTACAGTTTTCTATCAAATTTGAAGAAATTTCAATACCTCAGTGTTTACATGTACATTAAGATATGAACAAGTTACAATATAGATTTATAGCAGTATTTCTAGCAGTGGATATGGACAATGAATTTTTAAAGCTGGTAGATAGTTTCCATAATTATAAGTAAACCATTTGTTTAATTTGATCAAGACATGGGAGATACCTCAAATAATCCAATGAGTTACTGTCAATTTATAACATTTCAGTTCATACAAGTTTTCATTGGTAATTCTAACTTTTATAAGAAAATGTCAAGAGCATGAAGTTCTTCATCCCTGAAAGAACAAATTTTGACCAAAGCATGAAAAAATGATACAAAGGGAATCAAATATTCTAAATTTTTACAATGGTGCTATTTATAATTGCAGCTGAGAAACACACAGTCATACTGTACAGACAATGAATGTCTCACAGAGTGTAAGTTAAATAAGTTACAGTACTAGTTTAATATGTAAAATATCTTTTCTCAGGATGAAACTAGTATATATTGTTTCATATTCATTTCTTAGCTTGTTTTTATGTAAAAAATCTAAATTATTTTCGCCATCAAAAGACTACCCAAATTGTTATCAATGTGTTTGTTACCTGTAGCTTCAAGAAAGAATCTTTATTATTATGATTTCTTTTTTTAATAGAGAGAAACCCAATATAACAACTACACTGTACAAAATTTTGAAATTACATAATCTTGATAATGAGGGGACCACTACAGAAAAAAATTCAAGGGTGGAGAAAAATTGGAATATACTTCTGATAAAGGGTGGCAGTTTAACTCATATTGTCTTATTATTAACTGAGACAAAGATCGAAAGAAAAGAAAAAATCCAGAGATGAAATTTATATTTATTGAAATTTATTATGGCCAGTTAAAACACTCAAGAAGCACTAAGTGGGCATATTTCCATATATAAAGTATTCAACAGTCTTAGGCTTTCATATTCATCTGGGGGTTTTCCTAGGTCATTTTAGCATGGTGCTGCATCATGCCTCCATCTTTGAGCACCATGCTTCCCTCTGAAGCCTTTTTAGAAAGTGCCCTGAGGTTACTTGAATTGCCCTCTAAAATACCATTCAGAAGACCCTTTCGGGGACCCCATTTCTATCAAATTAAGTTGTTTTATTGTCTTTAAACAGATTTATATCAGTTTTTTTTAACCTAATTTAGGAATAAAAGGTGTTAATTATTCTTAAGTGTTTGATTGCAGGGCTAACATAGTGATTTATTGTTTAATCAATTAAGACATTTTCCCCATGCTTTGAAATAGGATGCCCTCATATTTAACAGTGACACGCTAAATTGCCCCCACTACGGAAAAGATACATGCCTTCACATATTTCTGGGGAAAACTCTATGTGTAAATGTTTTTTTCTTTCAGAATGTTCTCTTTCTATATATCCCTCAATTCATAGTGGGGTTGAATTCTTTGCTGTATATTAATAACCCAATGGCAATGTTTCTATTTAATTTAATATCTTAATTGATGTTAAAAGTGACTTCATAACTGTATGCCAAACATTACAATCTGTCCATAATTTACACAAGTTAAACATAAAAATTTCTTTATAGTACATGTTCAGGATTTGAACTCCCTTCCCATTTTGAATCTTTCTTGGTTTTTAACCGGATTTTCCAACAGAAAAATCCAGTTATTAATTTAAACAGGCAGCTGCCAACAGTGTCTGTGCAATAACTGATGAACTCTTCAACCAAAGCTTTTCAAATTATAATATGTTATTCTCCAATGATAAAATGGAGGTCAAGTTCAATGTTAACCATTTTCACTTTTACTGCTCAGGAGTTACAGTCCTTGATTAATTGGAAAATGGTGCTTTTTGTCGTTTACGTGCAATAACAGATGAACCAATCAAGCAATGCTTTTCAAATTATAATATGTTGTTCCATATGATAAAATGGAGGTCAAGTTTAATATTAACCATTTTAACAGTATGTTATAAACGTAATGTACAACACATGTTTCTCTAAAAGCTCTTATCGGGTACACTGGAGACCAAAAGTTTGGAAAGCCAAAACCAAACAAACAAAGGAACAATTAACTACCTAGACAGTAATAGACAAGATTTGCACCTTACAAATGCAAATATTTGAGAAAATCCGGTTTGCTGTCATTTTGACAGCTTTTCCCTTGTTTTAAATATGTCTGATGCAAAGTTTGGGTATATTTTTTCCAATGAAGGTAAAGTGTGCAATTAATTTAGATGATAGTTTGCTTTTGAATGTCTTGGATTTTATAGATCATGTTCAGGTATACTTCCAATATTATTGAATGTAAGAGCTTATTTACAATCTGTACTGAAACAAGCATTTGCTGTTTTCAAGATTGAACTCAATGGAAGCGTAGCGCTTAAAATTTACCACACTTAATAAATGGGTCATGGTGATCCCTACACATGGGTAATACACATTGTATTTGATCAGTTATAGGCATTGCAAAACCATTCTATTAAATTGTACTGATTATTTGATTACAATATATTTCTTTAGTGCCAGGAGCTGATAGTGCCCCAGATGGAGGATTTAGTACCATGATGTTGATGATGATTGGATGGTTAGTTGTTGCCACAGCCTTGTACCTTTTACGTCCCAGAAGTCTAAGACAGAGAGGTGACCTCAAACCAGAGCGAAATGTAAATACAGATTGATATGTTTGTATTATAATTACAGTTGAATGATGGATTGTATAAAAACATTCACCTATCCTTAATGAATAATAATTTGACAGTAAAAACATTCATGTATCCTTAATGAATATGAATTTGACAGTAAAAACATTCACCTATCCTTAATGAATAACAATTTGACAGCAAAAACATTCATCTATCCTTAATGAATAACAATTTGACAGTAAAAACATTATCTATCCTTAATGAATAACAATTCGACAGTAAAAACATTCATGTATCCTTAATGAATAAGAATTTGACAGTAAAAACATTCACCTATCCTTAATGAATAACAATTTGACAGCAAAAACATTCATCTATCCTTAATGAATAACAATTTGACAGTAAAAACATTATCTATCCTTAATGAATAACAATTTGACAGTAAAAACATTCACCTATCCTTAATGAATAACAATTTGACAGCAAAAACATTCATCTATCCTTAATGAATAACAATTTGACAGTAAAAACATTTATCTATTCTTAATGAATAACAATTTGACAGTAAAAACATTCATCTATCCTTAATGAATAATAATTTGACAGTACAAACATTCATCTATCCTTAAATAATAAAAGTTGACAGTAAAAGTACAGAATGTTTTTTTTAAAGATTATGGCCGTCATCCATAAATTATATATTTCTTGCCTCCACATACTAATGTGTTTCACCAGCAAAATTTATTATATCTAGAACATCAGTCACTAGAACATTCAAAGAACAAATAAAAATACTTTTAGAACTGAGATTCCACTGAACTTGCTATAGGGTCAATTATCTTCAATGTAATAGAGTTTATGAATAAGTTAATTTTAGTTAACCAGTTCAAGTATTGGTTCTTCTCTTTCAGGACCCGAGTCCGCCACCACCTGGACCATCTGTATCATAGAGAAGATAGGATCTGTAAATCTCCAAGGACCAGTGCAAATAATCTTCTGAAATAGGAACTGCTTTTTGTGGGAAATTTAAAAATTTTTTTTAAATGTTGATAAAAATAACTTTTTTCAAGGATTAAAATTATGATAGCAGGTTTTATCAAAGTTTTGATATATTGATTTTAGGGAAATAAAAATTCTGGGAAATTGGAATTATTTTTTCCTTTTTTTTATTACATAAATATGTAAAAAAATATTTGATCTTCACTGCATTAAGGTATCCTGACCATAATAGATCATGATCGAAAATTGTTTTTTTGACTGTGAACGCTGAACAAAACAGTATAAAGCTGAAATTTTGTATATATATTTTTCTCAAGTTGAAACACACTTTGTTGTATATGCAGAGTGTGTAAAAATAAGTTAGTTATGTTGGCATTTCCGAAGTTTGCGGATAATTACCGAGGTCATTTCAATTGCGTTGTATGGAACATCCGGGAACTTTTGAATAATCAAATGGTCATTTATAGTCCAGATACCTTAAACTGTAAAACTAAATTGGTGTTAAAAAATCTTATAGAACAGCTGAATTTCCTATCAGCTTAGGAGTTATATGAAAGAAATTGATGTCCAAAATATTTCTTACAAAAATATTTTGGTGTGAAATTAAAAAATAAATGTTTCATAAATAAACAATTAAAGGACATAGTATTACAGCTATATTCCAACAATTTACCTGTATATGCAAAGATATATTTTTTTCATGCTAGCGTAAAATCATTTCATTTAATCCATCTTTCAGTTTAACCCCTGTTTAAATTATAATTTTTGGATTTGCAGGTTTATAGAAAATTACCTGCACAGTTAAAGTTTGTCTTTGTCATTAAACTGTAAAAATGATATTTTTTATTATTGAAATAAAGAAATAAATAGCTGTTAGAAAAAGTTTTTTTTTACTGAAAATAGTTTTTTATTATTATATTCTGGTTTTTTAAAATGCTGTCTATAGAAGTGAGGCAGTGATATTTTGTTTTTGTTATAACATAACAGAGCAGTTTTTATTTGCTTTTCTGTTTTAAACTTACTTAAAACATTTAAATCTTTATGTTTTAAGGAAGAATTTAAGTGACATGAAATTTAGATTGCAAGCAGAAATAAGAATTAAAACAGAAAAGTGAAGGTAAAAAAAATGCCCTGTAGATATTATATTGTTATTGTTGTTAAGTATTTTAGTTTATACATTATATACTATATGGTACTACCTTGTTTTTATCAGTGATACGATATAAATTAATACCAAAAAGATCAAAGAAACACATGTTAATTATCTCCCTTATATGATCTTTCCATGAGAGATAGTTATAATTATTTCCCTTTCGTAAAAAGGTATGAAAGGAGGGTATTTTATAAATAACTTGGTGTAGGGGAGATAACTGACTAGAGTTTTTTCATCAATTGATGGTAAAATGATAAGCTTTTGCTGACAGCAACAAAGTCGAAGAATGATCATATTGTCTTGTTGTTAAACCAACAGATAAAAAGGTGATGCTGTGAAGTTTTACTTTTTTTCCTGTGATACATAAAACAGAAAGTTAACGCAATTCAACATCTTTCACGTGTGATAAAATAATTTATTTTTCATGATTTTCTAGCTTTGAGTAAAGAAATACAGTTTCATAAAGTGTCTCTAATTAAGGATTCCCTGGAAATTACTGAACTTTTACCAATATTTGATAAGTCAATTCGTTTTAATGGAGAAAATGATTGGTCAACACATTATGTATTAAGTGAGATGATTGTTCAAAATATTTTGTAATTAATAGATGATTTGCCAATACATTGTGCATTCAAGTAGTTGATACATCAATATATTTTGAATGTAGATGACAAACAGTCAGTTCATTTTTGAGATTGAGATGAGGATATTTTCAATTTGCAAATATGAATCTGTAGCTAGATGTTAAATACTTTGACATTGGAAAATGTAAATGAACCATATCTTTGTTTTCAGAGTAAACACCTCCGCTGTCAAAAATTAAATCTAGTCTTTATTTGTTCCTGATATATATAATTCTGTATGTGCATGTTGATTATACTAATCTGTTTCTTTTTTCCTTTGAATGTAAATTTAATTTTAGACTATGACTAACTGTCTAAATCATTGTTTGAGATGTTCATTGTATTATTTATTGCTTGAGTATGTTAAAACTTTATTTTTACACATTACAAATTTGAAGAGGGTTTGCTTGAAAAAGTAATCGTGCATCATTATTCATTGATTTCAGAAAAAAAAACAGCCATAATAGCATTTATTATATATTCTTGCAAATTTTCAGTACTGTATCATTACATATAGAATGGTAACAGAAAATGTTATTCTACTTCTGTATAAAAATAGTAGAAAAAGATTCTTTTTGGCTGTAAACTTGATACTGGATCTTTGCCATACATTAGATTTTGGAGGTTAATATGAAATCTCAAATTTTTGGATAAGATTGAATTTTACTAAACGTTGAACATTTTTGACACCAATAAAATTTGAGATTTGTAAGCGAAATTAGGGGATAATTTTGTGGCATTGTAGTTAGTTTGGTTGTTAATGGTGACTCATTAATGCATACCACATGCCATTTCATTTTCACATGTATTAATGTGTAATTTAGACTGAAACGAAAAAGTTAAAATGTCAAGTAAATTTATACATTTTCTTGCATATAAGAAGTATGAAAAATGTTCTAAATATGTCTGGATATATAGAAATTAATAACATGTCAGATGAATTGCATTACAATTGTAACAGGTTGTTATGTATGTTCCAGATTCTGTGATAGTCTTCTCTTTTCACATGTCATCAATAAAATGGATAAAGGGAAAATTGTCTTCCTTTATTATGATAAATTGCAAGCCAAATATTTAAAAAAAAAATAGAATTAACAAGAAAAACATGAAGTGACAGGTCATTAAACAATACGGTATAATGAAGGAACAGAGCATGTATATTTTGACCGAAGAAAACGTGTCTTTTCCATTTTGATACATTTACATGGTTCACATAGCATTTAATTCATTGCTTTACCCCAGTATGATTATTTCCGAAAAAATGTGATATAATTTTTGTTTCAGAAAAAAAAATCTTTATAGCTCAAACGATCTTCATAAGATGTTAATATCCAAAATTATCAAATTTCCTAAAGGAGAGAGAGCTTACAGCTGGCAACACAGTTGCAGTTTTGAAAAACTGTAAAGGTTTATAACATAAACTCAAATATCAATATCTTTGTGTACAAAGCTAATGTCTGGATTAACCTTCATCAGTTACACTCATGACCAAAATTATAGAAAGACAAATAGTGGATTTCACATTTACCTACTGAAAACTTTAAAATATGTGGCAAGTTTACAAAGTTTGCCTCTTTTTCCAAATGTTTGTGAAAAGAGGCAAACTGAACTCCGACGTAAAACATAACTTAAGTCAATGAAGCGCAATAAGTAGATCAGAGTGTCCTAATTTTGGTGGGAGGCTGTGTTACTCCCCAAGATGCACCCTGATAGCAAGTAATGTGATTGTCGGAGAACTGAACTCGGACGTAAAACAACCTACTGTGAATTCAGATATTTTCGTTGACATCAATTTTCGTGGATTGGGGCAAAAAGACAAATTCGTGGATTTAAAATTTAAAAAAAAACGAAAATCAAATGAGGCCAGTTAAAATTAATGAAGAGTGTTTAAAATCGAATGTTAAATAAATCCAACACGTGCAATCAAAGATATCGTTATCATCTTAACTAATATCCATTAGACGCTTGTTGAAAACAAAAACAAAAATGCTGCCGAAGCTAAAAACAAAACCAAAGAAATTACTCATTAACTAGATCGTTTACACCATTTGGAGTATATATTTATTTTCAATAATTTATCTAAGCCCAATAAATCTCTTCCTGTAGCAAACTAAAATCTTCTTCCCTGTCAATGTTGTTGTTCATACTCATCCGTTTGAGATATATTTACTAAAGATCAAACGATAATACTGCATTCTTGGAAAGAACCTCGAGTTTTTTTTTTTATTTGATTGAAAATATATATTTCGTTGTGTTTTTAAATTCGTGGATTACGTTGTCCACGAAATCGACGAAAATTGGTGTACCACGAATAATAAGCGTTTCAC
Organism: Mytilisepta virgata; assembly: GCA_028015205.1. Lineage (NCBI taxonomy): Eukaryota > Metazoa > Mollusca > Bivalvia > Mytilida > Mytilidae > Mytilisepta > Mytilisepta virgata. The sequence goes on along the minus strand of CM051520.1, from coordinate 15,184,205 downwards.
AATAAATATATATATGAATAATACAGACAAAGAGATATGCAATACTCAATATAAAGAATTATACATATTTAACCAAAAACCATAATACATCATACCAACTAATTTATTTCTCTGTAAATATAAATCATTGACACCTTTTATTTATATTTTAGTTATGTCATACTCGTTAAAATTAAACATAAAAGTGAATTTGTCTCGGTCTGACATGGCCTTAAAGGATGGTACTATAGTTTCAATTTGACTGAAGAGTTTTTGCCTACATTCCTCCAGTTTAAAACATTTTAACACGAAATGGAATTCATCCTCTATTTCATTTTTACAAAGCGGACATAACCTTTTTTAACTTAATGAAGTTAGATATTGAGTATCAATAAGTAAATATTTGTTCTAATTCATAAACTTTTTTCAATTTCCTGTAGGTTCTAGGCTTATTCCCGTTTGGATTATTTTGATCATTAAATATTATTCTTCCGTAAATCTAAATACTTTTCCTACAATTTTTTACCGATAGCGTATATCAATTTCTTTTTTGAAAAAAAAAAACATTTTGAATATCCCATATACATGTATGATTGAAACCCAGCTTTAAAAATAAACCTTTCATTTTCACAGCAAAGCTGTTTGATAAGTTCAAACTACATTTATAAGCATTCCTGGTATTCAGGGCATAACTTTCTTCTTTTGTATTGACCAAATGAAACCAAAACCCAACTGATGCCTTTAAAACGTCAATTGCTATATGAAACATACCCAGTTCTGCTATTAACACTGCGGTATTTACAGCTGATTTATTTACACCTAATAAATTTAATTTGAAATTTGACTGGTGACATTGTAATTTTTTTTATTCAAGATGGGAGTTGTCTTTTACAAGCACATCAGGTGCCCATATTTCACTGCAATAAAGTAAAATTGGTTTTAAACATGTTTCAAAAAGTTTTAAATGCGGAAAAATATTACGTCTGTCAGAAAAAAAGAAGTTTCCTGATACAAAACATTGCCTTTGAAGTCTTTTTGCCTAAATGATTAACTGCATTTGTGAAAATTCTTGATGGCTGAAATAAAATGCCTAGGTATTTATATTCTCTGGTTAAGTCAATCAATTGGTCATTGAATTTAAAACTGTAATTTCTAAGTATTCGACCTGACTTGTTGAAAATCATTACATTAGTTTTGTCTAAATTAACTCCACTCCTCACAATATGCACTCACACCTCACAATCGGGCGATTAACTCACAAACTAAATAAAGTCCGAAGAACTTTATGCAGAATTTATCAATGTGTAAACTCGGGCGATTCACTCACAAACTAAATAATGTCAAAAGGACTTTATGCAAAGTTTGTGAGTGAATCCCCCGAGTTTATACATTGATAAATTCCGTAAAAATAAAAATTTATTGCTTATAATTCCAAAGTAATGCAGAAATGTGACGTTTTCCATTTTGAAATTAACTTTTTCCCCGTGTACTATATTGCATGCGTACGTATTCATACGCACGACGTCATAAAAGAATTTATCAAGTTATAAACTTTTTTACCGAAAGTTACTGTTAGCGAATGAAAGTACTGCATTTGATGCATTGAAAACAACATTGGAATTATTCAGTGGTACCAATTTCGATACACTGTACAATAATATTTCAACAAATCTGTTCGTTAGACAAAAAAGAACAAACCTTAAATATTACAGTAGAAGATTCAAACTAAAAAAAAGGGTGAACGCCAACCCCCATTTAAATGTTAGAGAATAGTATAAGTTACTTTATGGTCACCACAGTTCCCATTGAAGGACGTCTAAATTTGATAAAACAAGAGACGTTTTTAATTTCCGATCACAAATTTTTGAACGGGATATATACATTTATCACCGCCGTTTGAAGTGTAGGTAACCTGTAAATTTTGCATGAATTTAGTACTGGAGTAGAATGAAATTAACATAAAGATCTTCGATTAGGCTTCAGGGAGTCTAGGCCTCACTATGTTACTTAGATATTTAAATAGTTTCCAACATCTTCAAACAAAACAAATTAAAATTCCTAAGTTTTGCTAATTAAATTGGTCGAAAAGAGCAAAAAATCTTATTTCGTTTTGTTTTATTTAGGCCTTTCTTGTTTAATGTTATCCACTTTTAACTTCTTTTCAATATAGTCTATTACACTTTCCTAATATCGTTTTTGTCGAGCCTGCAACTTAAGTCGCAGAAAGCTCGACATAGGGATAGTGATCCGGCGTCCGCGCTGCCATTAACTAAGTTCTTAAAAGCTTTATATTTTAGAAGGTGGAAGACCTGGATGCTTTATACTTTGTATATAGATGCCTTATGTTACGAAGTTTCCGTCTATCATATGCACATTGTCCTTGACCTCATTTTCATGGTTCAGTGACTACTTGAAAAAAAGTTAAGATTTTTTTGTAATGTTAATTTCTCTCTTATTATGAGTAATGGGATAACTATATTTGGTATGTGCGTACCTTACAAGGTCCTCATCCCCGCCAGACAGTTTTCAATTGACCTCGACCCCATTTCAAGGATCAGTGAACAAGGTTAAGTTTTGGTGGTCAAGTCCATATCTCAGATACTATAAGCAATAGGTCTAGTATATTTGGTGTATGGAAGGATTGTAAGGTGTACATGTCCATCTGGCAGTGTCATCTGACCTTGACCTCATTTTCATGGTTCAGTGGTTATAGTTAGGTTTTTGTGTTTTGGCCTGTTTTTTTTCGAATACTGTATGCAATAGGTCTACTATATTTGGTGTATGGAAGGATTGTAAGGTGTGCATGTTCAACTGGCAGGTGTCATCTGACCTTAACCTCATTTTCATGGTTCAGTGGTTATAGTTAAGTTTTTGTGTTTTGGCCTGTTTTTCGAATACTGTATGCAATAGGTCTACTATATTTGGTGTATGGAATTATTGTAAGGTGTACATGTCCAATTGGCAGGTCTCATCTGACCTTGACCTCATTTTCATGGTTCAGTGGTTATAGTCAAGTTTTTGTGTTTTGGCCTGGTTTTCGAATACTGTATGCGATAGGTCTACTATATTTGGTGTATGGAAGTATTGTAAGGTGTACATGTCTGTCTGCTGGTATCATTTGTCCTTGACCTTATTTTCATGGTTCATTGGTCAATGTTAAGTTTCTGTTGTTTGGTCTTCTTCTCAGATGCTATAAGTATTAGGTCAACTATATTTGCTGTATGTAATGAATTTTATTATTTAACTGCTGATTACTTATATTGAAATAGTCTCATTATTTTATAAAAATCTTTAAATAACATTTATAATGATAATAAATAATAAAAACTTTTAAGGGATCATTACTAAACAGTGATTAACAATAACATTGGAAGGTGTGAAAATGTTAAAATAAGGTCACTCATGCATGAATGTTTAACATGGAATAAGGTTCACTCCGGTCCTTTCATAAAGAATAATTGACTTCATGTTTATTCGTCATTAAAATGTTAATTTAATGTAAAGCTTATATAAACTCTTCTTTTACTTTCAACATAAATTCAGATTGAAAACTAAAAGTCAGGCGAGACATTTCAGTGTGTCCACTCTTGGTTATCATTAGGGAGCAATCATTTGATTTGTTTGGGGGTAGGAGGAGCTAGGATGATATGTTTGATCCTGCCTATTTTTTTTTTCACCGAAATTTCGGTCTAGGATTTTTTTTTTCGTCCGCTATCATGGCCTCAATTTTTATTTTCATTTAAGGTAGATCATACATAATACACTGGGCATCTTTTTCGGGTGTCTTGCAAATTTGCATGTAAATATATATTTCCAACGAGCAACTAAGATATAATGTAAAATTTATATCTGATGTTTACTGAAATAAAAAAAATGACAAAAAGGCATAAATAGCAAAATAAAAAAGTTTTATTCTGAAAAGAGCCATTTTCAGGGGAGATAATTGACAGAACTTTTCTAATAAAATGTATAAAAGGAGATTTTATTTTTTTTGGAAATAGCAAGAAAAAAACAAAAAGAACGGCGATCCCAATTTTTCTTTTAAGAATATGAAAGCATGCCAGATAAGTGTTATTTTCACAATTTTATAAAAAATTTCTATCTGCCAGTTTTTTTTATTGCACGAGAAATTTGGATTATTCCTATATAATCTATATAAAATATATAATTATTAAGACTCAATTATCTCAAAATCAAAAACGGTAACCTATGTTTTTTTTTTAAATTGAAATTTTAAAGTATATCCATCCAACATCCTGCCTGGAAAAAAATAGGAAAATCTATCTACTAAAAATAGTATTGATCTACCTTAAACCTAAACATTTCCTGATTGACACAGGTCATTTTTTCACAGCTAAAATAATCCTGGCTTTATATTTTGCCAGAGTCCCGAACCTACCTTTTTATTTCTTCCTAGCCCCCCTCCCCCCATAAAAATTAAATCCTATATTAATATATTCCGGAATCCGTCCCGAATATTAGAAATAATTCAAGGGAGATAATTCATATAATTTATGCAGACACAAAAATGAACAAATGAATTGCGATGGAAAAATAGTGTAAACCTTCATTTTAAGCAAAATAACATAGGTTAACAGTATGCTTTGTAAACAGAATGGATACCAAAGTCATTAAAATTCGCCCAATTAAGGTATGACGATGTAAATATTAGAAGCTATGGCCTAAAAAAAATATGGTTGTGTTTAGGGTAACCCGACCCTACCTAATTTTTAGTGCCTTTTTTATAACCTTTCTTCAACAAGCACTGTTAAAGTCAAGGTAACTCCAGTATACGACCTAACTAAAAAAATTAATGTAAAAAAAAAATTTCCCTACCTACCCTACCTAACTTTTTTCAGTGTGTTACCCTAAACACATGTATTTTTTTATTTGGCCTATTCATTGAACAGCTCTTTATTTATACAGTAGACATACATTTGTTTGAAACAAGTGCCTGTGGTAACCACGTAAGAATCCATGCAAATTATATGCATGTATGAACTATCCCGCTTCTATGTTGACTTGATGTTTTTCCAATTTTTCAGTTTTGTCATACATGTGATTTCTCAATTCAGGAATAACTCTGTCCTAATGTTTAAACAATAAATTAAAAAAAAAAAAAGAACTTTTATCTAGTAATATGAAAAGTTTAGGATGATCTGTTTTAGAAGAATTCTTTGATCAATTGTTGATCATACATTTTTGCAATTGAAGCTTTACAGATGTAAGGTAATCTTGATAGTTTTAAGTTCCAGCTGAAAACATGTAGCTCGACTTATGGTCACTCCTTTATTATTTTTAATTTTAAATATTATTTGCAAACAGAGAGATGGAAAACATTCAAGGTAGCTACCCAAAGTCTGTATTTTCACATCATTGTATCTTGATTTTTATGTATGGATTGATTCTTGGAATATCATTGTTCCATGCAGCAAATTGGATATAAATCTCCATCTTACAAGGCATATTTGGTAATGAAAATGGCATCTTTAATGACAAGTACTCAAAAAATAAAACAATTGTTATGGGCATCTTTCATATCCAAACATTGGAAAGACAAAATGATTTTCTGAGTTCCATACGTCACAGGAGACAAACCGTTCATCTTTAATGGATAAGAAAGGATCCAGTGGATAGATTTTTGACAAAATCCACATGTGACAAAAGGTCAAGCTTTTATTGCTGTTCTTCATATTAAAGTTATCTTGTGCCTTCCAACTTAAAAATCTTCTCACCTCACTGCAATTTAAAGATGGCCCTTAGCTTAATGTATAAAAGACCCTTCTTGTAATTTCAGTTAATAGCTGTGATTTTCACTGGAATCACTCTGCTGCTGTTGATAGTTGCTGTAGCAGAACAGGAATGGGTTGAAGTCAAATTTCACGAAGATGATCATAGGTCAAGATGGGGACTGTGGACTCGATGTATGAAAGAAAATTGTAATTCTCTTGATTTTGGTATGTTAAAAAAATTTTAACAGTGATGTTACTCAATATATTGAGTTGATTGGTGTAAACGCAAGATTAAAGTTTGGTCTTGCAATCATAATATCTAGGGCTTGAATTTACTGTAATAAATAGTGTTTTTTAAAATCATTTATTCTTTTTATATATTTTTTTTGGGGTGGGGCGGGTGTGTGTTTTAGTATGAAAGATAGATTATTTTAATGCCATTCCACTACCATAAATATGTAATGCTCACTTGCTTTTCTGTATAAACACACCTGTAATTTTTATATCTTGAGATATGAAGCTGACAGAAAGTCACAGCTAAAAAATAACAAGATATATTCATGTTTGATAGTTGCATATTTATGTATATCTATAATTTTAGAATGGATAAAAGTGTCAGCAGCTTTTGTATTGATATCACTTCTGCTAACCATAGCAGGGATTATATGTGGTGTTTTGGGATTAAAAGTGACGGCCCAGTGTAATAACAGACTCTGGTACTTATCTGCAGGAGTTATCATGGCATGTGTTGGTATGTAGTCATATTCAAAATAAATTTGGACTTTCCCAATTTTAAACCAGTTTTCCTGAACATTCCTGGATGAAATGAGGGATCAATATCAATTAAAATATTGTCCCTGAAACAAAATGTGAAAAGAACAGAATAACGTTGCCACACAGCTAAAAGTTATTATTTACACAATTTCTCTTTTGTAATAATTATTATCATATTCCTATTTCAAAATTGTATGGTACTTAGGAAAAATTAGTTTGTTTCATCCATTTATTTTGTTGTTCCCTGTTTATGGTAAATTAAAGTTAATAGTTTTACAATGCAACAGCTCTGTGTACCATTTGAAACTAACAAAGAGTGTAAAGCTATTTCATAAAAGGAAGGTCCATTTTATAAACAGCTAGTTTTTCATGACTCAGGTAATGGCCTAGTTGGTTATGTACTAGTAGTGCCTTGCAGCTACTGGTCATCTATGGCTTACTGAGGTTGTGAGGCTGAAAACTTGTGGCCATGTGTGTTTTACTTCAGTCTTAATTCATAAGGTTAGTCAGTTTTCCTGTCTAAGGTACTCTGGCTTCCTCCCCAATAAAAACTTTCCACTACCATGTAACAATACACACTAAAAATGAAGTACCATAGAACGTTAACATCCCTATAACAACATTTCAGAATTTATTTTCCATCATTTATTTTTATATGACCTTTATTGATAACACTAATCTATTTTCAGCATTATCTGACGTTCTTGCATTGATAATTTATCCAGTGAAGTTTAAAGATGAAATTATTATCTATGAAGATGTTAGAAGATGGGATTTTGACTGGACATATGGCTTTGGATGGGGAGCATTCATTTTTTCAGCTGCTGCTGCCATCTTTTTCTTCATTCCAACAGAATCTAAAGAAGTTTACAGAAAACCATATTCCACTGATGCATAGAACTGTATTTAAAGAACAAAAAATGTAAAAGATATGGCTGTTTGGACTTAGGCATTTTTTTAACAAAACTTCGTTCCATTATAAATAAACAAGATTTGCCATCTTTCTCTTAAATTCAGTGATAAATTAATTCTGTTTAAAAATCTGAAGAAAGGATTTACTTTTAAAAATGTATGGAATTAAAAAAATGGTGCTGCCTAATTTGAATATATGTAAGTTCACGTCCCAGAATGGCTTTGTCCTCCCCTATTGGAATGTCCAAGTAGTTGATATCGTACAGACTTAAATTTGTTAGTAATTCAAAGTGCCCGGAGTCATAGTCTACAGAAACAAACACATGGCTGAGTGCCTTCATTCATCCTCTGCCAGGAAAATCACATATACATGTAGCTGATATGGTTGCCAACTATGAAGTGTTAACTATCACCATTGCCAATAATGTCCGCAACTCCTACATTACTTGCATGATTCACATGAAACTTTATGGAGTGTTAGATCACATTATGGAGATATGCATATTGTCAGGATTTTCTGTTTGGGCTAGTACTTTGAAAAATATGATTTGAACTTTGTATAGGCTTCAAAACAGACATGTTGCTACGGGTCCCTTTCAGGACAGTTCTAGTTATAAAAAAGTTCTTTACTGGCTGACTACCTTATCTTGCGAGGTACCTAATCTCGTCATGGATGCTGCTTCTTTTCTGTGAAAATAAAAGGTTCAATAAAAATTTTATACATTGCTTGTGATGAAAAAATATTTTACATCCAAGGAAACCAGAAATATCATTAAAGTATCTAAACATTTGTGTAGAAGTGGCAAGTGGTGATTTGTGTACCTTGTGAGATAGGATACACAGCTTTTTAAGTTAAATGTATCATTGATCTGTGCTACCACTGTAATCAAAACTTGGAAGTTGTTACTGTTAGGTTGTTTACAAGTTTTTGTTACTATAATATTGTTACTGTATATAAAGAAATTGTGTAGACGTTTAAAACCTAAACCAAGAAAATGATTTGCAACTTTAAATGTTCATAAATATATAAACATAAGGATCATACAGTCATATATACATCATGCACTCATGAACCTGGGATTTGGAGAGGTAGCCCTTTTATAGAAATAAACTGCAATAATGTACAGGCTGGCCCTTTTCAAATATTTGTTAATGTTGTTAAATTCTTGCAGAACAAAATGCTAGGAAATCATGTTAATATTTTATGATTGTATTTTATTGTGATATCTTTTTTAATTGTGATGTTGTCATCTTGTTTACATTCCCTAATTTTTGCAGGTTTTAGATATTTGGTGTTTTGATATTCTGCATTTGAAATTTGCAATTTGTAAAAGAGTTATACCACATTGAGGAAAGGCTTGAATTTTATGACTTGCTACATAACACATGTAATATCTAAGCTAGGAAAAAAATTAGATAATTTTTAAAGAACAGAAAATTAATTGCCTGAAAATAATGTTTTCTGTTTAAGGATGTAGTCTTCTGGTGTTTCAGTCTCGTTGAAATCTCGTTCAGGAATTATTTCCAAAACATGTGATACAAGTGGAAAATATTAATGAATTTAAAAAATATTATAATCCAACTAAACTCTGTGAAAAAATTATATACTTACAATATGTAGTTTTTGAGTAACAAAATTTTCAAATTTTATAACCAATCTGGTCATTGTCATCAGCCAAAATATTGAGAAAATGGGTGAGGTGTACAAAGAAATGATATTACCAAAAATAAGTACATCCCATATCAATTGTTTCTTTTTAAAATTTACTAATATGTATTTTTTCAATCATTTATAACAAAGAAGTTGAAATTGTATGCTCTTTGTTCTAGAAAAATTAGAAAAACCCCAAATTTACTAAATTGACTGCATGCTCATTTTGACACGAAAAAAAACAACAAAATTTTATAAAACTTTCTTATATTAACACCTATCTATAGTTTTTTTAAGTTAAATTTATTCAGATTGGTCCACTTCATCTTTAGGAAAAGTATGAAAAAAATTTTAATTGTGGAACTGTGATTTTTTTCATGATAATAGCCCAAAAATGGGTCAAATTGATGAAAAAAGGGAAAATCATAAAAAATGGGGTACTTTCAAATGACCGTAGCAAAAAAAGAAGTACATGACCATATGATTTTTTCTTCATAAATTACTTTCTTATAGTCATATAAACCCAAAAACCAGGTTAAGAAAAAAGTTTATTACTAGAAATTTTTGGCTCCTCAGAGGTGAACATCCTGTTAAAGCTGTATTGCATTACTTTCTAAAGTGGGAAATAACTCCCACAAAATCAGCAACATTGGAATACATAATATGGATTATTGGGAGTTAAGCATAAAATGTTGTATTAAAAAACTTATTCCTTTGACTTTTGAAAAGAAAAATTATATACCGGGATATAAGAATTATGTGTTGGAATTTTTTTCATGTGTGAGTACAGATTTTTATGGCTCACTAATATTTTAGTACTTATGTATAAGAAGTTTTCATTTTCTTGTATATACCTATAAATATGTGACATAAAAAATCCAGGTGAATTGATGTTACAAAGTATATAACAAATCTACATTACAACACTCAGTTCTTTTCAGATTTCATTTTGTAGCTTACTTTATAATTTTATTGTATTAAGATCTAACCTTTCTGGTAAAGGGCATATAATATTTTAATTTAGAATATATTTATATGTCTAACAAATATATAGAATCTCACATTTTATATTACTGTTATATTTATTGTATTTACCCAAATTTAAGGTTGTTTATCAAATATCAGTATTTATATTGTGAATTTTTTGTTTTGGATATTGTTTATTTAAAATTGAAAATAAAAGTTAAAATATTCAAATAGTTATTTGGTTAATTTACAGGGATCAACAGAAAAAAAATTAAGGGAGGAGGAAAATTAAAATCTACTATAATGGAACATTAAAAAAGTCAGGGCTATTCCAGAAAAAATGGTATGGGGGGGTTGGAAGGCATTTTTTTTCAGCACCCACTACCCATACAATTTAAAATAAAATTTCCTTATGCTTCCTTTAGAATTTTTTTCCAGACCCCCGACCACCCATACAATTTTATATAAAGTGCCTTCCAACCCCCCCCCCATACATTTTTTTCCGGAATAGCCCTCAAGAAACACTACATTAACATGTTTCCATTAGTATTCAGCAGTCTGAGGCTTTCTTATTTCATCAATTAACTGCATGACTGACCTAAGTAAATGTTTTTCTTCCAACTTGTTGTTTTGTCACCCTTATACTATACTGTACCACGTATAAATAGTCAGTTTGAAGTCTTAGGTGTGTGTTATAGGAACCCAATGTTGCAATTTGCTTTAATGCCATAACTGTCATAAAAGTTAAGTACTGTGGATTCATTATTATCATTGTACACCAATTTTTGTGGTTTTCAAGGGTCCCAGTAAACCATGAATTTAAATATCCAATGAAAAATAATATTTTTTCTTCGGCTTAAATGTACTGAAGTTTGAAACAAAGGAATTTTGATGTACCTATCCAAGACAACATTGAACAATTGCGTTGTTAGAGCATATACTTGGATACTGACATATGATGAGTGAGCTATATCCATAGAGGATATAGAGTTTTATGTAATGCTGTCTTTGGTAACATATAAACACTCAAACAATTTTCTTTAAAAATATCTTGACTGTGTAAATTGTCGCAGAATTTACTTCCGGCTTTTTAGCTCAACTGGCCAAAGGCCATGTGAGCTTTTGCCATCACTTAGCATCCAATGTCCTTAATCTTTCACATATTGATCATCTCCTCTAAAACCAATTGAGCAAATTTAACCAAACTTTACAGGAATGATGTATGGAAGGTCCTTTACTAAGATTGCCGAAATTTTTCCGATCCACCAAAAAACATGGCTGCCAGAGCAGGACATAGTTTAACATTGGACCCTATGGGAAAACATGTTAAAGTTCATCTCCTCTGAAACTACTTGAGCAAATTTAACCAAACTGTTCTGGAATGATGTATGGAAGGTCATTTAGTGGGATTGCTCATTTTGTTCGAATGCGACAAACATCATGGCTGACAGCAGGAACATAGTTTAACATACATGCCTATGGAAAAAAACATATTTTGATCATCTCCTCTAAAACTATAATAGCAAATTGAATAAAACTGTACTGGAATGATGTATGGAAGGTCCTTTACAAAGTTGGCTCATTATGTTCAAATCTGAGAAAAACATGGCCACCAGAGGGGAAATACTTTTAACTTTGGACCCTATGAGAAAAATATATTTTGATCATCTGCTCTGAAACTTTTGAAGCAAATTCAACCAAAGAATTAATGGAAGTTTGTAGAAGCATTTTGTCAGGTGAGCGATACAGGCTCAGCCCACTGAGCCTCTAGTTTATTCAAACATTCAATATTAATCCTAAGTAGGCCTAAACAATACAGACTTTCTCATAAATTACAGTAAAAATACCTTGTCAAAAGATAACAAAGCAGAAAGTATTGGTCGTAATCGGATTAAATATGTATGTATATGCCCCAAGGTATTTGGTGACAAGTAATTGCAATTTTGTCAATACATATTTCACACCTGATTAGCCTAACAAGTAAATAATTATGGATTTTGTTAATCTTGTTAAATTCATGACAAATTTGAAGAATCTGTTAGACTTTTGTTTTATAAGCGCTTAAAATCAGTACTTTACTGTACAATATCAAAGTCTGATCGGCATGTTTTGTTGCTGTATTTTTTTTTTTTTTTTCATATCTGATGTGCCAAGCCACGAATTTCAGTATTTCAACAACTTTTTGTATTTTTTTTCAAAGCCAGAAATCCAATCCACAAATTTATGTATCCCACAAAATGTCTTTTTTTCTCTATCCACGAAAATTGGTATCCACGATAATAAATGAATCCACAGTAGTCAGTTTACATAAATTTATGCCAGACATGTCCACAACTCACTTGATCTTAACATCAAAATAGTTTATAGCTGTTGAGAAAATTTCTAATCAAATGTTCCTGTTAATAGCAGGAAGACATTTAGTGATTACCCAGTACTTGCTTCATTAGTGAGAATTTGTCATCACTTAAGTCCTCTTAATTTTAGATTTCAATCTTTCTCCTCTCAGTCTCCTGACCGAGGCTGAATTTAATGTACTGTATGAAACATCTTTGCAGGCACTTTTTATTATTTGTCTATCCAGCTAACATGCTAATTATGGACAGGTCATGTTTCTGATTTGACTTGTATAAAAAAATCTCTTCTAAAATGACTGAATGAACTGAAACCTGATATTAAGAAATTTGGTCAAAGAAAGACAACTAAGTAATTAAGGCGATTCTAGTTTCTTATTGGTCAAACCTACTATATCTTTTCTTTTTAAATTATTTATCCTTGGCCGACTTGGAAATACTTGAAAAGAAAGTAAAATCAAAGTTGCTTTTTGGCAGGAAAACCAATACTTCCAGGGACAAATTTACACATCAAATATAGTTTACAATTTATCTACACCTGATAAAAAATCAACTAAAAATTGCCATTCCTGTTTGCATAGGTAATGAAATAAACTCAGGTCATAAAGTATGTTCCAATGGAAAACTGTCATTGGATAAAAATTGATTTTCCAAGGTAAATGTTTATGCTATTTTTGCTCCAGGGAACTATATACAATCAAGGAGTGACAAAGGACTAGGTGGAAATAAGCTAAAACGGATAAGGATTTTATTGTGGTCTTGCTTGGTCTGGGTTGAACCACATAAAATTCTTTGATACCAATTTTTGATGCACAAGATGTGCACATTTCTTTGATTTATGACTCGTCAGTTGTGCTCAAGGCTAAAATGTTCAAAACCAAAACAAAATTCCAGAATGACCAAAAGGAGTGAAGCCAAAACCATCTAAGGACAGAGCTATACATGAGGGAGATACTCCTTAGTTTTCAAAGATTTAACAATTTTGTAATAGTTTAAAATTGATATTTACTTCATTTCTGCTAAGCACACAACATTTAGGAGTAAGAGCAGATTGGTTGGCTCTTAGTCAGAATAATATGTCTGCTGAAAATTAACAAATATTCAATCAATTTTGGTCATAAAACAATGGTGTAATGGTCCCTCACTTCTTAATCCAGTGGTTTTAAAAACATCACTCTTTTGCAATTTAATACCCTCTTATCAGTACTTTCAATTAAAAAGCCATATGTCAGTATGGTATTCTGTATAAATATAATGTTATAGAGACACAAAACATACTATAAAAGAACATTTTATTACTACTTAACAGATTATAAATAAACAAGATTTGCCATCTATCTCTTAAATTCAGTGATAAATTAATTCCGTTTAAAAATCTGAAGAAAGGATTTACTTTTAAAAATTTATGGAATTAAAAATATGATGCTGCCTAATTTGAATACATGTAAGTTCACATTTGCTTTGTTTATCCCAGAATGTCTTTGTCCTCCCCTATTGGAATGATCAATAAGTTGATATCGTACAAACTTAAATTTGTTAGTAATTCCAAGTGCCCACAGTCATAGTCTACATAAACAAACACATGGCTGAGTGCCTTCAGTTAGGCCTTTTATTTTTAATTAATTGGTTTACGGATTTTTTTTTAAAAAAATAGAGTCGGTCGGTCGGAAAAAAAAAGAGGGAAAATCATGTACTTTTGAACAATCTCGGTTATATTGCCAAATATGCAAAGGTTGCAAAAAATCAGTTAATTCCCTCTTTTGAAACCCAAATGTCAGAATATCTATCTTGAAAGGTGTTGTTCAGTAGACCGTTCCCTTTTTAAGGGATCCGACTCGTCAACTACGACAACTTGCGATGAGTTGATTCGATATATTATGGAATCAAGATATTCATACAAAACGAACTTAAAAGCCGCATTGATTCTATTAAGAAATTCGTTTCATAAAACTTGTTTCGGAAATTGGCATCAACTAACGTCTATAAATAGATATTTTTTTTGGATCATGTTTAGAAGTATTTTATTGTTGGATAATCTATTTTTAGACGAATTGGAATATAATCTTTTATGAAATTTTGATGCAAAAAGGATTTTAATTTATTTTTATTTTTGGGATGACTGATTTCAGAGGGTCGGCGGTAATAAAAAACCTAAATTTTCAATTTTATTTTTTTTCTTCAAAACGGCAAAATCGGGTCGGCGGATCCGTAAACCAACTAATTAAAAATAAATGGCCTTATCCTCTGCCAGGAAAATCACATATACATGTAGCTGATGTGGTTGCCAACTATGAACTGTTTACTATCACCATTGCCTTTAGTCTGACTCAGCAGGAACAATTACATATGGCTGATATGGTACAAACTTTGATTTGTCATGACACTTGGCTACCCATATAGGTTTCACAAATATCAAACTAGGATTATCTGATAATGCCTGAAATAAACATTAGTATATAATGTAATATAATTGTGTATCAATACAAATAATGTTTAAATACAAAATGTATATACATGTAAGTACCATGTATTCTGACATTTGTATTTTTTTGTAAGTCTGAATAAACTAAATTTTGGGAAATATTTTCAAAAACATACACCAAGCCATCATGACTGGTCAAGACTGCCAATATCAATTATTTTAAACCAAGCTACAGACTGATACATATACACGTACATGTAGATTATTTAGGGTTCTTTAACAGAACAATGTTCACTGACATGTTTACACTGAGATAGAATTAAGAAATCAAGCAAAGAACACAATGTTTTTATTGCTGTTTTGCCAAATATTTATGCAAATCTTACAACAATGAAATAGGTGATAGTTTTTGTCATCTTAATCAAATAAGCTGAAAATGAAAAATACAAGACAGAAAAATAAAAATTTTGCAAACATTGTTATAAACTATATACTAACATCATCAAAGTTCTGGTCCCAGTCTGAATTTGTCACTACAAAATCTACTTTATCTGACATGTAATCTTCTAATTCTCTGGAAAAAAATAATATGATTAAATCAAAATATAAATTTTTTTCCCACCAAAGATTTTAATACATGTATAACAATTACAGAAAAGAATGAAAAGGTTGGATAAGAAACAAAAGTGATAATTTTAAAACAAAAAACACCACAGTTGTCAACTTTAAAAGAATGTCATTTTTAGGTGGAGATACTATTTTGCATGCTAAAAAATTAGAAAATTTTAGACCTGATAATTAAAATTTACGACATTGTATTTAAAAAGATTATGGGATATCACTGCTACATTTTACTGACTAACTCTCAGACATACCCATCATAAGCTGTAATGTACCGTATCATGCTTCGTTTGGTCTTCTCATTAAAGTGTCCATAAAGGAGGAAATGTTTCCTCCTGAAGAAATCAGGGAGTTCTGGAAATCCTGAGTCAGAACCGTCATCCTCAGCCCCATTCTTCAATGGAGATTCTTTTTTAGGAGTTGGTTTTTTAGATGGTCCCTCTTCATCAGTAGAGACATTATAAATATCATCATCATCTTCAGTTTTCTTTGGTGTTGTCACTTTTGCTTTATCTATGCTTGCCTTTACTCTGAAATTGATACATGTGTAGGTAACACTTAAACATGCTTATTCATTACTTGACATATAACATGTATGTTAAGTTGCGTTAATGCCACTTTCAGTAAGATTTGCTATATGATAGTGGTCAGTATTTTATTGGTGGTGGAAGATGGAGTACTCAAAACATAGCCTCAAAAAACTGGCAATCCTTGTAAATTAAGGTAAGAGTTGAAATATTACGTTACTTTCAGTGTAATATTTTTTTCTGCCAGATGTTTGGTTTTCACAATGTAAAGTTGATGAAAAACAGAAACAAAATAAGTCTTAAACTTTACTGTTTTTAAAAATATACCTTCTGACCTCTTCCTCTGTATCCTCCCCAGAGTCTGCCTCCATTGCAGCTTAAAATATTCATGAAAAAAATCATAGTTTACATATATACCTAACTGATATACAATTATATGGTTATCATAGATGTACATGAAAAACTGGGGGGAATTAAAACCAACCTTGTTTCTTGTTGGATTTGTTTCATCATGGAAGGTCATATGACATTTGTGGTGGCACTAAGCTGATTTGATTTGAATATGATTATTACATTAACCTTTGATTATTGTATCTCAGTTTTCGTTTGTTTTGTCCTAGTACTTTCACAATGTGCTTAACATTTAAATTCATTTTGTGAAACTGGATTCTGTGATTAGAAATTACAAATTCATTCTATTTCTTTTTCTTTTCATGACAAAAATTAATAGTTGTCTTTTTTATATAACATTATTGTAACATAGAGTCAAACCTGTATTTTATGGTCACCATGGCAACAAAATAAAATTTGCCACAAAAGACAGGTGATCATTTTATCAAAATGCAACTAAAGGTGACAAATCTTGATTTTATTCCTAGTCCATAATGGCTGATATATTAGCAGATATCTTACCTTTCTTCTTTGGTGGAGGTGTATCTGGAAAAAAAACATCAAAATAAATTTTTCCATCATTAGTTTCAAATGAATTTACCGATTTGGTCAGAGTTTAGAAAACCTAACACAATAGTGAAGGTTATGACTTAAGGATGTTCAAAATAAAAAGCTTTTCATAACACTGGTAAATATTGATAGTGGATTAATAAAGAAACTAAAAGAGCGAAAAAAAATTACAGGTCCATGTGCTTGTTTTCAAGATATAAGTCATTGAAAATTTGGTGGGAAAAATATGCACTCTTGATTTTACATAGCTTTATCATTGACAAGTTTTATTTCTCAAAAACCATTAAATAATAACAAGGATTTTATAACATTTTACAATGGCTTATTGTTCTGTATGCAAAAGATTCATGAAAAGAAAAATGGGTGTTAGCTGAGAATAATTTATGGCATTCAAATGGATAAAACCAGAGGATTCTGAACATCTGACAAAAATTCAAATACAGGACCAGCGAACATCCTTAAGGATGTATTCTTCTGAGGTTTCAGTCTCATTGAAATCTCATTCAGGAATCATTACCAAAACATGTGATACAAGTGGAAAATATTAATGAATTTAAAAAATATTATAATCCAACTAAACTCTGTGAAAAAATTATGTACTTACAATAAGTAGTTTTTGAGTAATAAAATTTTCAAATTTTATAACCGATCTGGTCAGTATCATCAGCCAAAATGTTGAGAAAATGGGTGAGGGGTACAAAGAAATGATTTTACCAAAAATATGTACATCCAATTTAAATTTTTTCTTTTTAAAATTCTTAAATATTAATTTTTTCAATCATTTATAAACAAAGAAGTTAAAATTATATGCTCTTTGTTCTAAAAAAAATGAGAAAAACCCTAAATTTACTAAATTGACTGCATGGTCAATTTGACACAAAAAAACATGAAAATTTTATAAAACTTTCTTATATTAACACCTACCTATATTTTTTTTAAGTTAAATTTATTCAGATTGGTCCACTCCATCTTTAGGGAAAGTATGAAAAAAAGTTTAATTGTGGAACTGTGATTTATTCATGATAACAGCCCAAAAATGGGTAAAAATTGATGAAAAATGGGAAAATCATCAAAAATGGGGTACTTTCAAATGACCGTAGCAAAAAAAGAAGTGCATCAACATATGATTTTTCTTCATTAAGTACTTTCTTACATCATATAAACCCAAAAATCAGGTTAAGAAAAAGAGTTTTATTGCAGAAATTTTTGTCTCCACAGAGGTGTACATCCTTAAACATAAAATGTACTACATCTAGTTTAGCTATCTATATTGAATAAATTTGACATCTTATTGTTTTTATCCTTAATAAAATGAATTGTTACAGTGAGTTTACTAAATTGATAGGAACCAACTGATACATTTTTTAGATGACAAGATTAAAAGAAGAAAAAAGTACCAGATTTTCTTTAAATGTATCTTTATTTACCTTCTTTTTTCAATACTTTCTTTTTTGGGGGAGATTTTTTGGGAGTGTAGTCTTCTTCATCTGTACTTGATTCATCTGGTGACTCAGCATCTCCCAGTCTGAAACTGATAAAGGTCATCTACATGTTAGTAAAAGCAAGTATACATGTGTTAGGAAGACATTTATGTTCCACATTCTAATTCATAACCATGAAAAGGCATAAATTTTAGAATATTCATATAATGATGCACATGTGTACCAATGACCCCATCTTCATCGAAAATAAGGTTCAACACAATTCTTAGGCTGAGAATTCACCATCACATTTTCCATGTTTACTGAACCATGAAATTTAGGTCAAGACCTTAAATGGGCACACATTTTATAAAGTTCATATCATGACTTACATGTGTACCAAGTTTCATAAGGATGTGACCCCATCTTCATAGGATGGATGGATGGATGAATTGTTGTTTAATGTCCAGTAGCAGCCAGGTGCATATAAGGATTAGCCATCTTCAAAGCAAAAAAGCTTCAACATAAAACTTAATCTGAGGATTCACCATCACAATTCAAATGTTCACTGAAATGTGAAATTTAGGTCAAGACCTTATAATGGCATATAAGTTAGAAAGTTCATATCATGATGTAAATGTGTACCAAGTTTCATAATGCTGTGACCCCATCATCATAGAAAAAAAGCTTCAATGCAAACCTTAAAATGAAGATTTCCCATGTTCACTGAATCATGAAATTGAGGTCAAGGCCTTTAAATGGCATATATCTTAGAAAGTTCATATCATGACATATATGTGTATGAAGTTTCATGATTCCATCTTCTAAGAAAAAAGCAACCTGAGGCAGGACAGATATATGGACAAATTAACAAATGGAGGGACACACAGATTGGAAATCTATATGTCCCAAACTTTCTTTGGCTGGACATAAAAAATTTCATCCTTATTGGGTTTATACATTGACAAATAACAAAAGCTAAAGCAGCCATGCATTTCACTTGATATCTGAAACATTACCGTAAAATGAATCCAAAATATCACAGATTAGTTATTCCATGAAGAATGTGTCTTACCTGTATAGAAATTTTCCTTTTATAAAGAACTATTATTTTTTTTATTGGTTCATCTTTGTAGCCATTCAGACAAAAATTAAAAAGTGTAAATGCGGCCAAATTACCCATAGTTGACTACGTGGGAGAATATATATGCACATTTATCAATTATTGCTTTACATCAAGTATAAGGTCATTGGTTAAGGAGATGTGTATTAAAAAGCTATCCATACTGATTTTATACATTTTTAATCACATACTTTTTCCATGGTAACAATTTCTTCTGCTTGTAACTTTGTAGAATCCAGTCTTTTTTCACAATTTTTCCCTTGCCTCTGACTTGATTATACTTTGGTGTATTGGAGAAAGCACAACTGAAAAAATAATTTCATGTGTTCAGAATTAAAAACTTTGTGATGTGGTATGTAGCTCTATGGTTTGACACCAATAATTCATCATGGGTACTCAGCATATATCTGGAGCATTTAATATTTGTATAATCTTTCCCTTTTTACTTTTCCATTCAACTTTTCTGTTCAATAAAAGTCTAAGTCTTTCCCTCAATCTGGTTTATAAACATGCAAATTACATGTACTTTCCATTATTTTCTAATCTTACATGAGATGTGTACATCCTTTTCCCCAGTCAGGTTTATATACAGCTCCCATATCTACTGCCTTCTGTCGGAGTTCAGCACGGTATGGATTCTGGAATCCACTCATGGCAAATACAACACCTTCCATTAATCTGCCAAACACCTTGACAGCAGACTCTTTTGGTGGTTCAGCTGCAAAATAATTTATGCTTTAACTCAAAAGCTGAAGACAAATTGTTGTCTTTTTGTATTGTTCTATTAACAATTTAACAGAAAAGTAAGAAGCAGTTAGCTCAAATGTATTGCATATTTATCAAGGCAATAATTATAATCCTTATCAAATAATTGTAACTTTTTAACATAAGAATTAACACAAAAGGCAGAATTCCTTGCATCTTAACCATTATGCCAACAAGTCCTATAACATCTCGTTAAAGATCTTATGATGAAATGATGAAAATCTAAAAACTAAAAATATTGTAAACGACTCACAACAGAAAGAGAATCTATATATATCCCTTGCGAGATGATAAAATAATTTCCTTTTAGCTCTTAGAACCAAAGGGAAACAATTACAATTCACTCCTCGTTATCTGTTTAAAGGGAGATAAGTAGCTAATGATTCTCATTGATAAATGTAATTTTTAAAATAATCCTTATTCCTGTTATAAATTATTCGAAAATGTACTTACATTTTGTTTTCTTTAAGGGTGGAGCATCACTTTTAGATGATGAAGCTGTAGAACTCAAACTGGTTGACTGTTTCTTTAAAGGAATTTTCGGGGTACCAGATGGTTTTTCATCTTCATCTGATTCTTCTGAGTGTTTCCTCTTTTGATGTGGCTACAAAAAAATTAAAACTTGTAAATTTACAACATCATTTTAGACCATACCAGTCCTTAAATAAAATATTTAATTTCGAATTTTAGTTCTAGCAATAAAAACCAAAAAAGAATTTACTTATTCAGCTGTCACTAACTGACAACAGACTAAATAACTATGTTGAAATATGGTACATTTTACTATGTATACATAGTATGTTTTACATACAAGATTTACCTATCTGGAAAAGGTATTGTTATAGAATGCACCTAATGAGGGTCAATCTAGAAATACACACTGTGTGCAAATAAATATGTATCTGAGTTTATTTTATACATTTCAAACATATTACAGTGACATATAGTATTAAAATGTGTTTTTACAATTTATGATACATCCAGGTAACTTGAAATTTTCACTGTTAAAATATAAAAAAAGTCCAAGCCTATTCCTTAACTGAACTAATGGCTCACCTGGCTACTATTAGCCCAATTGAAAATGTAAGCTCTTTTGTATCCACAAGGCTGTTAAAAAAAACGAAAAATGTCAAAGTAACCTTGACATTTGACCTTTGACCTTAAAAAGATTGATCATTTGCATCTGTCCTTCCATATGAGATTCCTACTAACTTTGGTTACAATCTGCCCATAAGTTCCTGAGCAAATGACAAAATATATGGTTTCCATGGAAACTTTGAACCGCCTCAGCTGTCGGGTGAGCACATGAATCTCAAGCTAAAGTGGATCTTGCGGCCATATTGTTTATCCTACCGGAACAATAGATCGTTTGTTGAGGTCCTTCCATATATCAGTCCTTCCTTGGTTACAATCCACCCATTAGTTTCAGAGGAGAAGATCAAATTGTGAAAAGTTTATGGACATGGACAACAAAGATGAACGCAAAGTGATGATGACATAAGCTCACATGGCCTATAGAATATTCAGCATGGAGTTAAATATTTAATATAATTACAGTAGGTTTCACTGTCACAGATTTTTCTACTTTCGGTGTTGATTCATCCACTAGACGTGATGCTGCTCTCACTGCTGCAGCTCCTAAAATATAAGATGCACTAAGAATCAAGTCTATAGTATAACTACATGTATACGCACAAAACAGACATCAGTATTATAAGTACATAAAAATTTGACACATTTATTTGTCCTTTGTATTTGTCATGTTCTGTAGCAAGGACATCAATCTGTATATATTAACAATCACCTCATTACATTCACATCAATTTCTCATCAACTGATAATAAGTTGTATATTTTCTCTAATTGTGATGGTCGACATAACAAAAATGAAAAAATAAAAAAACAATATACTCACTGATAATTTCTACTTGATGATACAATATATATATATATAATTAATTTGCTGGCAACATACATACATACATGTATAATATCTAAAATATATACATGTATGTTTCAGTAATTAAGATACAATTCCCAATTATCTCGTGAAATTATTTTAATACACCAAAGATTTACAATAGAAGTGATTTTTTTCTATATCTATGTCATACAAACACCCATGATATTAACTTACCAGCAGGAACTGGTTTTTCTACTGGTTCAGTTTTCTTTTTGGCAAACAGGGATCCAGATGTTATGTCATCTCCAATCTCTGGTTTAACGGTAAATGCCCCAAGTTTCTTTATTCCCTGAGAAAAAAATTGCTCATAGTGAGTAAATCTTGACTCTGTAGATTCAGAATTAATTCTAATGTTTTACATACATATATTTACCTGAAATATGAGGCTGATGCAAACTAAATTCAGCAAACATGAAAAATAGAGCAATGACACACCACTATTTTTATTTAAATAGATGTATTATTCCAAAAATTATGGCACTCTTGTGCTATTTTTTAAAATTTGAATTTCGAAAATAAACGAATGGAAGTGACTACCTAGGTACATATATAGAGGGTACTGTGAAAGGAAAAAGTAAAATCAAGGCTTTTATTATGTAGTTATACCATGTAGGGAGAGCTTCACTCTTGTCACTGCATGTATATAATCATCCCTTACTTCAATTAATTGTCAAAATCATAATTCAGATTTGAACTGTGATATTAAATACTATAATAACAGATTTACCTGATCTTTAGACTTATCTTCACCTGTTGGTGTGGAATGGAATTTTATGAATGACAGTCCATAATCTGCTGTCTAATATAAATAAAACAGATATCATATAGAAAAAAAAGTAATCAACTGTACCTTGTAAGTCATTTTAAAGTATGTATAATGAGTCAAAAACTACCTATGCTGAGATATTCCTCTGTTACTAGTATGTCACATCTGACAAAAAGTCCTCCATAAAGTCATTTTTTTATTCAGGTGCTGATCCTGCATGGAGCATCTGGTTAAAATTTCCTTTTATATTCAAATGTACAAATAGACTAAAAGAATCATCTGAATTTGAGCATAATGTAAATTATATTTACATACATGTACATACAGAAAAAGATCATCTGTCAGCTTGAACTGGATGTATTTACTATTTTTCCTGTTGAGATTTGAGGGATAAAAATGGTGGTTGTTTTTTTAACATCTTCTACACAATTGTGTGAACATTTTTTTCATTACGTGCATAGCCAATATATGTGTTTAATACCTTAATAAGCAATCTAATTATCCATTGTAAGCCTTTGAACCTCATGGCAATGTCAAGTAATAAACTATATTGATTCCAGAAAAAGGAAAACTAGTAAACAAACCTCATTAATATATCATACTCTAATGAGAAAATTGTTTTTTTTTAATTTTTCAACAGGGAAAACTAATATAAAATACTAATAACCTTGCAAAAAATCAAGGAATTTTGCCGGATTAACATTTTCCACACCACCAATATTACCTTATTAAATGGTTGTGTACAGACAATTTTGACTCTGTCCCATTTTTCACTGGCCACTGCATTGGACAATTTATCAGGACCAAACATCCTTACATGGTTTCTGTTTGTACCATTCCTACATTCTAATGGTGTCATAAATGAAGAGGCTACGAGAATTACCTGTAGGTAAAAATATTAATGTAAAATTCTATGATTCTAAATAATGTTATACATTTAAAACCTGAAACAAAACTAGAGGCTCAGTGGGCTGAGCCTGTATCGCTCACCTGACAAAATGCTTCTACAAACTTCCATTAATTCTTTGGTTGAATTTGCTTCAAAAGTTTCAGAGCAGATGATCAAAATATATTTTTCTCATAGGGTCCAAAGTTAAAAGTATTTCCCCTCTGGCGGCCATGTTTTTCTCAGATTTGAACATAATGAGCCAACTTCGTAAAGGACCTTCCATACATCATTCCAGTACAGTTTTATTCAATTTGCTATTATAGTTTTAGAGGAGATGATCAAAATATGTTTTTTTCCATAGGCATGTATGTTAAACTATGTTCCTGCTGTCAGCCATGATGTGTGTCGCATTCGAACGAAATGAGCAATCCCTCTAAAGGACCTTCCATACATCATTCCAGAACAGTTTGGTTAAATTTGCCCCAGTAGTTTCAGAGGAGATGAACTTTAACATGTTTTCCCTTAGGGTCCAATGTTAAACTATGTCCTGTGCTGGCAGAAATGTTTTTTGGCAGATCGGAAAAATTTCGGCAATCTTAGTAAAGGACCTTCCATACATCATTCCTGTAAAGTTTGGTTAAATTTGCTCAAGTAGTTTCAGGGGAGATGAACTTTAACATGTTTTCCCTTAGGGTCCAATGTTAAAATATGTCCTGCTCTGGCAGCCATGTTTTTTGGCGGATCGGAAAAATTTTGGCAATCTTAGTAAAGGACCTTCCATACATCATTCCTGTAAAGTTTGGTAAAATTAGCTCAAGTAGTTTCAGAGGAGATAAACTTTAACATGTTTTCCCATAGGGTCCAATGTTAAACTATGTCCTGCTCTGGCAGCCATGTTTTTTGGCGGATCGGAAAAATTTTGGCAATCTTAGTAAAGGACCTTTCATACATCATTCCTGTAAAGTTTGGTTAAATTTGCTCAAGTAGTTTCATAGGAGATAAACTTTAACCTGTTTTCCCATAGGGTCCAATGTTAAACTATGACCTGCTCTGGCAGCCATGTTTTTTGGCAGATCGGAAAAATTTCGGCAATCTTAGTAAAGGACCTTCCATACATCATTCCTGTAAAGTTTGGTTAAATTTGCTCAAGTAGTTTCAGAGGAGATAAACTTTAACATGTTTTCCCATAGGGTCCAATGTTAAACTATGTCCTGCTCTGGCAGCCATGTTTTTTGGCGGATCGGAAAAATTTCGGCAATCTAAGTCAAGGACCTTCCATACATCATTCCTGTAAAGTTTGGTTCAATTTGCTTCAATAGCTTCAGAGGAGATAGCAAATATATGCGTTCCCCATAAAGTCCAATGTTAAACTATGTTCTGCGCTGGCTGCCTTGTTTTTTAACAGATCGGAAAAATTTCGGCAATCTAAGTCAAGGACCTTCCATACATCATTCCAGTAAAGTTCGGTTCAATTTGCTTAAATAGCTTCAGAGGAGATAGCAAATATATGCTTTTCCCATAGGGTCCAATGTTAAACTATGTTCTGCGCTGGCGGCCATGTTTTTCGGCAGATCGGCAAAATTTCGGCAATCTAAGTCAAGGACCTTCCATACATCATTCCTGTAAAGTTTGGTTCAATTTGCTTCAACAGCTTCAGAGGAGATAGCAAATATATGCTTTTCCCATAGGGTCCAATGTTAAACTATGTTCTGCGCTGGCGGCCATGTTTTATGGCAGAACAAAAAAATTTCGGCAATCTAAGTCAAGGACCTTCCATACATCATTCCTGTAAAGTTTGGTTCAATTTGCTTAAATAGCTTCAGAGGAGATAGCAAATATATGCTTTTCCCATAGGGTCCAATGTTAAACTATGTTCTGCGCTGGCGGCCATGTTTTTTGGCAGATCGGAAAAATTCCGGCAATCTTAGTAAGGGATCTTCCAGACAAAATTCCTGTAAAGTTTCGTTAAAATTGGTTCAGTGGTTTCAGAGGAGATAGCCAAAATGTAAAAAGTTTACGGACGGACGGACGGACGGACGGACGACGGACGCCAAGTGATGGCAAAAGCTCACATGGCCTTTAGGCCAGGTGAGCTAAAAAAGGAACCACCATTGATGTTATACAGTGCATGTTTGTGGTGTAGAATGCTGGTCATCACTTACTAAATAGGGGAAAGAAAGACTATATATCCAGGTTTCAGTAATAAACAAAACAATTCTAGCCCTATTTAAAAGCAAATGTGTTCAGTCAAAAATTGAAATAATTTTTCAACCATATCGAAGTATTCTGACGTAACTAATTATTTAGATTTGGTAAGCAAATGACATACTAAAAAATTGGACAAAAAAGCAAGCATACATGAAAAAATCAGGGTTCTCACTAAGAATTTTTCATGATGAGTCCTGGGACTCATCATTTTTCAGAATGGTGAGTCCCAGTCCCAGGACTCATCACCACTTTTTAACGTACATTGCTGCATGATTTTGACCATGGTAGGCCTATTGTACTATTATTAAAGTTTAATTAAAATCATGTGCTGCCTTAAAATACTGACAAATATAGTTTGAAATGAATAAAAAAAAAAGATTGAAATTATGCAGTGGTGCTCCGAACTTGGAAGAAAATTTCTGTTACAGATATGAGCAAAAATATTTGTACCTTTTGACACAACTTATTTATTATTGCCATTTTATTTTTTAATATTTATTTATCTATAATCTTTACTATTATTTTTTCTCAAACATACTCTTAAAATCCTCCAATTGACCTTGCTTGAACACCTTAATAATCAATACATGTATTGACAAAATTTCCATTTGTGCATAGATATGTCAAAATCCGCTAAATTTATTTTTTAATTAAGGTCTACATATTGTTACCAGTCGGTAAACAGGGTTCTCACTAAGAATTTTTCATGATGAGTCCTGGGACTCATCATTTTTCAGAATGGTGAGTCCCAGCTGATTTTGATGAGTCCCATGACTCATCGCCACTTTTTTAAAGTACACTCCTGCATGATTTTGACCATAGTAGGCCTATTGTACTATTGTTAAAGTTTAACTAAAATCATGTGCCGCCTTAACATACTGACAAATATAATTTGAAATTTCAAAAAAAAAAAAAAAAAAAAAAAAAAAAAAATTTGGACTTATGCAGTGGTGCTCCAAACTTGGAAGAAAATTTCTGTTACAGATATGAGCAAAAATCTTTTCACCTTTTGACACAACTTATTTATTATTGCCATTTTATTTTGTAATATTTATTTATGTATAATCTTTACTATTATTTTTTCTCAAACATACTCTTAAAATTCTCCAATTGACATTGTTTGAACACCTTAATAATCAATATTGACAAAATTTCCATTTGTGCATAGATAAGTCAAAATCCGCTAAATTTATTTTTTAAATGAGGTCTACATATTGAAGGCACACCACTAAATCGAGCCCCCATTTACTTCAATGTTAAATTCGTCATTTTCAAAAATTAGGGAAAAATATAAAATGAATTTTCCCAAGTCGGGCAATATGTTGACATGTTTTTCAAATAAAAGCTGTCTTAGAAAATTGTACTTGAACAGTACATTGTTTACCAAATAAGAAATTTTTTCTCGTTTCAAATTTCCCGGTGAAAATTTGCCCCATCACTTCAAACTGAATACCGGAAATTACAGGCGCATTAATATGTCCAGTTCTCGAAACTTTTAAGGGTTATTGACATGCCGTAAAGTGTATTTCGTAGGGTATTCATTCCTTTCCAGAATAAATTCACTTGTTTATGCTTTAGATTGTGGCATTAGTTGTGACAGATCGACGCCGAAACCCATAGGAATTATTTTGTACTACTTTCGTACTCTGTCGAAATTGCGCCAGCTATTTACTGTAGTGCCCCCTTAAGGTACCCCTAGATTTTGAGGAATTTTAATTTCACGGCTGGTATAGAAAGAGGGACCATTTTGGGTGTTTGATAACACAATTTTATTAGAAATTGAGTTTTATTAACCTCTGAAAAAATATTTTCTTGAGTCTACCCCCTCCCTGAATTTTGGTCGATTTTCATCCCTTTTTATCTCATTATTCAGAAACTAAAAATATACAGTTTTGTGATTATTATCACATTTTCACACCGACATCTACCTTTTCTTGTCTTCTGCTACCCAATATCCCCCGTTTTCGGATGTTTTCGGTAGAAAATAGCAGAAACATTAGATAGGCACCCTAAAATGTGACCGATCCAGGTTTTAGAAATTGCCATTTCACGATCATTGCCAAACGATGTTCCAATTATATTTTCTCAATAATACGCACTGGACAATTGCCTAACATATTTTAACAGACATGTAGTCTTATGACAGATATTGAGGTCAAATGGATCAAATTTCAAAAATTGGGATTTTTCACGCTTTCTGGAATATAGGAAAAAAACGAGTGTTCGTAAATTGCGTGTGCTCAATTTATCAGAGTCAAGAAGTGCACAATAAAATTACTGAAAGTGAAGAATACACCCTGCTTTTATTTAATGCCAAAAATTTTCATATTTACTTCAATTTTCTTTCAGATTGGCACCTTGAATTCTGGAGTACATTAAATTTACTCTAAGTGCTGAGTCGGCATTTTTTACCTCCCCCCTTTTTAAACGGTCGTTTAATTTGAAAAGAAATTTGTTTATTTATCGTTTCTTACCGAGAACTTTGGAAATAAATAAAAATATCCATGTAATTAGTCTTTATTTAGATTCTCTTAAGAAGGCACACCACTAAATCGAGCCCCCATTTACTTCAATGTTAAATTCGTCATTTTCAAAAATTAGGGAAAAATATAAAATGAATTTTCCCAAGTCGGGCAATATGTTGACATGTTTTTCAAATAAAAGCTGTCTTAGAAAATTGTACTTGAACAGTACATTGTTTACCAAATAAGAAATTTTTTCTCGTTTCAAATTTCCCGGTGAAAATTTGCCCCATCACTTCAAACTGAATACCGGAAATTACAGGCGCATTAATATGTCCAGTTCTCGAAACTTTTAAGGGTTATTGACATGCCGTAAAGTGTATTTCGTAGGGTATTCATTCCTTTCCAGAATAAATTCACTTGTTTATGCTTTAGATTGTGGCATTAGTTGTGACAGATCGACGCCGAAACCCATAGGAATTATTTTGTACTACTTTCGTACTCTGTCGAAATTGCGCCAGCTATTTACTGTAGTGCCCCCTATTGTTACCACTTGTAATAAACACTGTGGCCAATGAAAAAACACGAGAATTCCGATTGTCGCCATTTTTTTTAGCTTACTTTTTGTCGTTTCTTTCCCTTCCCCCCTTTGATCTCCAAGAAAACAAAAAAATGGCGGCTCGAGATTTTTAATGAAAATAACGGTCTTCAGACGCAGCTGATTAGATCTACATGTGTCCCAGGGATGCATGAGTTTGAAGGATGATGCATCCAGCCCAATTTACTCGACTTAGCGAGAACCCTGAAAATATCAGGCTCCTGAATGTCCCAAAGTTAATTATCACTTCTTGCCCCTGTAACTATGTCTTATCCATATCCAAGTATAAATTCTTAAAGAAATATACTTTGACTATTTTCCTGAGTATTACCTGTAAGTTGTGCTAAAATACATACTTTGTAATCATGGTCAGCTGATGCTGTTTCTTTTCCAACTAAAATCTCCACAAATGCTGAGCCTTCATTACCAATATCAATAGAATGGATCTGACTGGCTTTCTCTAACTATAATGATATACATGTAAAAGTCAAGTTTTCTTTCGAAATGTTTCCATGTGTAATTGCGAAGTATGATTTTAATTATTACTACCAAAATTCTCTGCCACAACTGGAAACTGGAACATTTTGCATGGTATTCAGTCTGCTGAATCAAAATACCAAATGATTTAAAATATTACTCCAATATGAATTGGGGAGGATTTTAACATAGTACAATCTATAACCGATCTTAATCAATGGAAGCCAGTAACACATGCATAATAGTGTTAAAAATAACAAGTCCACAGTTTTATACAATTCATACTTTTTTTAGAATAAAATTTATCATGTTTATTCAATCATTGTTCAAGTTCATGTGATATCAAATTTTTGGGCACATATACTTTAACTGTATTTGATTTTGAAACAGGAATTCTCAACTGGAATGTTTGACTATACAACAATGATATCTTTTTACTGCATTTACATGTTTTTAACTTTGTTAATGCAGGAAATAAACAGCTAGTTACAAGTAACTGGAGTTCATACCTGTAGAACAACTACTGCATTTTTTGGTTGACCTGTTGTTTTCCATTTGTGTGAACCTTCAGATTTTAATAAATTTTCAGCAGGATTATTCTGAAAAATGAAAATACTTTGATTTAGCTATCTATGATTTAAATTCCATATGGTTTTGTCCATCTTCCCAAGTCAGAAAATTGAAACCAAATGCACATGGACTTGTTGTAATGTTCATGCCTTATTACAATACAGATGTGCAGTATAAATGTAAATACATGTAAAAGCATATTTAAAGTGTCAAAGGTAACCTTTTGAAAAGTGGGGATTACAGTGGAGTTGGAATTTAAAAGGGAAAATTAGGGGTGTAACGATACACTTTTTTGTAAAACGATACATATTGCGATATTTCAATAGATTTACGATACATCACAATATGTGATAAGTACAATCCATTGAGTTAGAACTTGCTTCAAGTCCCTCAAGTTCCACCTCCGCCATGACGCACCGCTGATGTTCATAAAATAAATAAATTATGGGCATTGACCCCAACCATACATTTAAGTTTCCATTCATTTTCGAAAACTTTGAAAATGACATGAATCAAATCATGGATAAAATACCAAAGGCATATAAAAATTTTGGTACATATGGTGAATTGTTTACCCCTTCGGAAAAATTTAGCCTGGAAAATGTTGTAGACTAGAGTTTATATTTAATCTGTACTACATATTTACCATCTTTACCTAATTAAAGACATTGTTCTTTTGCTGATTATTGCTACTGATAGTTTCCCTGTAAAAAATGGATTGAAGGGCAATAACCCATGAGTCAGAGATCTGACAATTTCAGCTAAATTGACCATGCAGATCTTCAATCTCTAACAAGAGTTATCATTCCCTGGCGCTCCCATTTACTGAAACACTGCACATTGAACATTTAAATTGTAATTATAAAATTGGTATAGTATTATTATTGGATAATAGACTGATCGCAATTTGAACATCAAAAACCGTTGAGTTATACTTGTTCAATCACTATCTTTTCTGAAAAGAAAATGTAGGTCTATGGGTTTAATGTTTAATAAACCAAGCTTTTAAAAAAAATTATAAGATGGGTACAAGTTGGTTATAAGTACGAGCTGGTAAAAATAAGGTATGACATTCCTTGACTGACTAGTTTGTAGAGTTTGTTGAACATAGCAAGACCATGAAAAGACTTAAGGGGAGATCATTAGTATAAGTTGTTCCGGTTCCTCATGTGTTGTACGTTAGTAGGTCATCTTATACTGTACCAGAAGTATTTTTACTGCAATAAGCATTATTGATGCGCGATGCGAAATATTCACAATTTCTACTTAAGTTGAACGCTAAACAAGATGTTTTGTATTAAAACAGGAAAAAATGTTTTATTTTTTGGGTGTGACTTTGAAAATAATAAAACTGAAAAGATTTTTCCTTCCGATTCAGACTAAACATTGTAATAGAGTACTCAGGCCCACATCATGACTTGTGGCTGGAGTAAATATTACACCAGGAGCCATAAAATTTAGCAATAGGATAAAGAATCACGAAACAACTGTGTGTCTGGTTACTGAACTTAACCTTGTCAGCACAGCTACAAGAAACAACATGTTGTAGCTTTATTTCAGGCATGTCGACACATTAAATTTGACCTAATCGCCCAAATTCAAAATTCTACTGGGACAGCATTTTTTGCAGTCGGAAGTGTACAACTTGCATGTAAGTACCAGAGTCATAATCGGGAACTGACCGGAAAAATGTCCGATGTTGAGTTAGTCCGGTTAAGGTCACATTCTGATCAAGTTCTGAAACATCTCAGACCGGAAATCTATTGTGAAACTTATAATCTCCCTTGGTTGGTTGTGAAAAAAGTGAAATACTTACATTTGAGATTGCTGTATGTTTAAAGTTTTATAATTTGAGCTTACAAATATTTCTCTGTACTGTATAGACACTATAGTACAGTACTAATACACTGAAAATGATTATGCCCATTTCGCAAGTTGGGGAAAACCCTCAAATTTGTGTTTTGCTTTGCCTTTGGTGTTCACAATTTGTCAATCAAAAGACCAATCTGAATAAATTAAGATAGTAAATACTTTAATTGATAAATATGTATTGGAAGAAGTGGTGTGTTATTTGTGAACAATTACAGTCATTTCGTGTAATTCTGCGCATTGTCCTATTTGGGGCATTAAAATGAAAATGATTTGAATGCGCCTAATTAAACGCTGCGCCAAATTACCCGACAACATAGTACATAATATAATAAACTGTTATCACAGAGATATGTCTCGCCTTTTTGTAATTTTGATTATGCAAATGTTGAAATCATAATAGCAATACCTTAACATCTTACACAAGTTATGCAAATATTCAAAGTCAATAGACCATGACTGAGGGGGCGGAGCCAAATAATCTCCATGGCAATGAGATGTGGCAATGATAATACATCTGCATACCAATTATCATTGACCTACCACTAGTGGATCCCCATAAACTGACCTAATCACAAACTAATACATGTAAAGTAAGCAAACCATTCAAAGTCAATAGACCATGACTGAGGGGGCGGAGCCAAATAATCTCCATGGCAATGAGATGTGGCAATGGTAATACATCTGCATACCAATTATCATTGACCTACCACTAGTGGATCCCCATAAAACTGAGCTAATCACAAACTAATACATGTAAAGTAAGCAAACCATTCAAAGTCAATAGACCATGACTGAGGGGGTGGAGCCAAATAATCTCTATAGCAATGAGATGTAGTAATGGTAATACATCTGCATACCAATTATCATTGACCTACCACTAGTGGATCCCCATAAAACTGAGCTAATCACAAACTAATACATTGTTGACGCCGTCGCCGCCGCCGGAAACAGCATACCTATGTCTCACCTTTTGACTCTGTCAAGGCGAGACAAAAATTCATACCAAATATTGTAAAATTATTTTAGGAGTTAAAAAACTTCCTGTCTTTATAAACCATAATATTTGTTTTCTTCATTGTTTAATGTTTTGTTTGTATTGGCATGACTAATATTATAATAATGGGTGTAATTTGCAAATAAAGAAATGAATATACTTTTTAAATGCAAAGACCCGATACATTTTTGTCTCGCCTTGACAGAGTCAAAAGGCGAGACATAGGTATGCTGTTTCCGGCGGCGGCGACGGCGTCAACAATGTATTACTTTGTGATTAGCTCAGTTTTATGGGGATCCACTAGTGGTAGGTCAATGATAATTGGTATGCAGATGTATTACCATTACTACATCTCATTGCTATAGAGATTATTTGGCTCCACCCCCTCAGTCATGGTCTATTGACTTTGAATGGTTTGCTTACTTTACATGTATTAGTTTGTGATTAGCTCAGTTTTATGGGGATCCACTAGTGGTAGGTCAATGATAATTGGTATGCAGATGTATTACCATTGCCACATCTCATTGCCATGGAGATTATTTGGCTCTGCCCCCTCAGTCATGGTCTATTG
Organism: Mytilisepta virgata; assembly: GCA_028015205.1. NCBI lineage: Eukaryota > Metazoa > Mollusca > Bivalvia > Mytilida > Mytilidae > Mytilisepta > Mytilisepta virgata. The sequence continues at coordinate 15,150,632 of CM051520.1, read as the reverse complement.
ACTTTGAATGGTTTGCTTACTTTACATGTATTAGTTTGTGATTAGGTCAGTTTATGGGGATCCACTAGTGGTAGGTCAATGATAATTGGTATACAGATGTATTACCATTGCTACATCTCATTGCTATGGAGATTATTTGGCTCCACCCCCTCAGTCATGGTCTATTGACTTTGAATGGTTTGCTTACTTTACATGTATTAGTTTGTGATTAGCTCAGTTTTATGGGGATCCACTAGTGGTAGGTCAATGATAATTGGTATGCAGATGTATTACCATTGCCACATCTCATTGCCATGGAGATTATTTGGCTCCGCCCCCTCAGTCATGGTCTATTGACTTTGAATGGTTTGCTTACTTTACATGTATTAGTTTGTGATTAGGTCAGTTTATGGGGATCCACTAGTGGTAGGTCAATGATAATTGGTATGCAGATGTATTACCATTGCCACATCTCATTGCCATGGAGATTATTTGGCTCCGCCCCCTCAGTCATGGTCTATTGACTTTGAATGGTTTGCTTACTTTACATGTATTAGTTTGTGATTAGGTCAGTTTATGGGGATCCACTAGTGGTAGGTCAATGATAATTGGTATGCAGATGTATTATCATTGCCACATCTCATTGCCATGGAGATTATTTGGCTCCGCCCCCTCAGTCATGGTCTATTGACTTTGAATATTTGCATAACTTGTGTAAGATGTTAAGGTATTGCTATTATGATTTCAACATTTGCATAATCAAAATTACAAAAAGGCGAGACATATCTCTGTGATAACAGTTTATTTCAAATAAAGTTTTATAATCAAATGATAATGAATCTCGTATTCTGTTACTTTTCTCTGCTCTTTGCATAGCTCTATACAAGGGCAGGTATCCATGATATCTCCAAGTTGTAGCAGAGGTTAGGTCATATAAGAGTGTAAAACAGTTTACATGAGAGATTAATAGGCAATTGTTCAAAATTAGAAAAAAGCTTTCTTAAGGAGAAAATTACTTTGAGTCCCTTTTTTGAAAGTTCTGGGATGCATCTTTTAAAATTGCCTTTTCTATCAATGATAGTTTGTAAGAAATTATATTCTTTTACTTCTATCAAGGGGTTATTATCATAAAATATAGTTGGGGTGGGAGCAGAACTTTTCTGGAATGTCATTATTTTTGTTTTATTTGTATTGACTGTTTAAGAGACATTCAGGGATAGTATAGGACGGGTGCAAGACAATTCGGACTGTCCATATTTAAGACAATTTGGACTATGTATAAAGACAATTCGGACTGACTATGAAGATAATTCTGTGCAGAAATTTGGACTGTGAATGAAATTTGTAAGTTGGTTTATGACTGTCATTTATTTGAGCACTATACATAAGAAACTTTCTTAAAAGAATTTTATTTGATCAGTTTATTACATCTTGGTTTAGTGAAATATCAAACTCGTCAAGAGGGCAATTTTATTGTTTATTCAAGAAAAAATTTGGACCTGAAAATTATTTAACAAGATTAAGTGAAAAAAGCAGAATTTGGATTATAAAACTAAGAGCTTCCATACCAATAGAGATGGGCAGGTGGCAAAATGTTCCAAAAAATGATAGAATATGTACTCTTTGTAAAAAGGAAATCAGAGATGAAATTCATTTATTGTTTAAAAATGTAACTAATGATAATATAATTGCTCAAAGAAATAAATATTTGCCAGCATATTATATGAATAACCCAACCTATTCGTCCAAGTATTAATTAACATAGTTTTTCAAACACGGTCCGAACTATCTCAATAGATGAGCCGAATTGTCTTTACAGTCGGTCTGAATTGTCCTATATTCGTATAGGACTTGGGAACTGTTTGATTTATGAACAAGGCATATACTTTTCCAAAGTATGACTTATCTCTATGTCTCCTACTTACAAGGCATTATACAGAAAAATGTTTCCTTCTCAATTTATTAAGTTCTACATTATTAACAACCAAATATAATAGTTGTAAAATATGACAATGAGCCTCATCAAACATGTCATGTGGAGTTTCAAGTAAACTATCTCTTGAAAGTATTATCACTATCAATTAACACCCTAATTGAAAAGCAGTTTCTTGGATTATGCTAATTAATTTTCATATATTTATATACCCCCCCCCACTTATTCCAGTAATTCAATTAGTCCTATATATATTATATGTGTGTGTATGTATTAAATAATGGTTGTTTTTTAAACTTTCAGTTATTACCCAATGAATTTATCATGTATATTAGAATTGTTTTGGTTTATTGTATGTAATGAATCAAATGGAACTCTTGCTTATACATTAGTGCATGGACTTTGATTTTATAATACCACCATCTATGATAGGAAGTTTAATTTCTTGAGTAGTTGATTGTTTGGAAAACCCACTTAGATATATATATTTTTTTAAAATTAACTTGAAGCATGAATTGCACAACTATAATTTTCCATGGAATTGAAAAAGACATATGTTTGCCAGGTATGGAATTCCAGAATTTTTTCTTCGGCTCTATAAAAATTTCCCATGGATTTATTTTTATTCTCTTTATGCCTTCTGTAGGGCAGATATGGAATTCCAGAATTTTGATCACATCAATATTCTAAAATTCCACAATTTTTTTCTCAAGCAACCTGTACCTTCTATTGGGGGGGGGGGGGAGGGGTATGGATTATTTCTGGAATAGCCCAGTTGGCTTTTCTTATCAATAAACAACAAATATATGATAAGAAAAAGCCATATATCATTCAGATAATTGTTATTCAAAGTCTATTGACAGTTAATTAAGATACTGATGGTCAGGGTGGGATTTTCCACAGGTATCATCAGTATCAATCCCATAGAAGAAGAAGAAGAAAAGAATACTTTATGTTCCACAAGTGGCATGTTACAATACACATATAGACAAAGTAGACAATACAATACAAAAGTCTATATTCAAATATTGGTATAAATGCAAACAAAGAGTAATTAGTATCATCGGTCCCAGACACAGCAGAGACGAGGTGTTCCACTTGGATGAAAAAAAAAAAAAAAAAAAGGGGGAGAAAATAGACCCTGTCCCAATATACACACAGACTTTTTAGGGCAGCAAGATCCTCTATGAAATCCTTGTGCCAAAAGCAGATGGGCCCGCTCCTAGGTTAGCCCATCTGCAGAAGCCACCAAGGGACGTTACTTAATTACATATAAGAACTTTGCTTTATTAGATAGCATAATGTACTATTTACCTTAGAAAACTATTTAAAAAAGGAATGATATCAGAATAACCTGAATAACAGTTCCAAAATGAAGGCTACATCACCTGCATGCCATCCTTGTGCCATAAGCAGATGGATTAGCTGTTAAGGTAACTCATCTGCATATGGCACCAAGAGACAATGCCCTATGACAATATGCCCATAATAACCACCCATACATTAAAGATGTGGGATCAATAAATTTTACATTCCATTGATGAATTTGTACAAATGGGATGCTTTTTTAAAACTGTTATATCTTACTTTCCTTTATCAGTTCACAAATGTGGATCAAAATATCAATGTTCTCCGAGTTCAGGAGCCAAATCAACTTTTCATTTGGTCCAAGCTGGCTTTAATTTGAACAATATGCATGGATCCATTTATGCATATCATATCTTCTGTCCTCAAGTGATTTACATGAAAACAAAAAGTGTTTTTCATCATCCACCTCGCCTGAGCTGCCATGAGAACAATTGAGTTGATCTGTAGTGACCATTTATTTAGTAATTTGACTTTTGTATTGGTGCATACAGAGTGCAAGTTTAAGTTAATTTTATCATTTTATTGTGAAGTTATTTATAAACTGTATACAACCGGTGGTGGAACAGAAGAATTCACAATTTTAATATTATATACTTGATTGGTGGATTGGATGTACTTTTTTCTTTTTAACCTTTTAAACTGATTTACCTATAATATGTGTGGTGAATGATAAAATTTAATGGACTCCATTGGAGGTGTGCCTACATTGGCAGAATATATCTAGATACAGATACAGGTCCTGTACCCAAAATCACCGAATTGGGCTAGCCTATACTAGTACCCCTATTTGAGGTATAATATTAATGGTATACCCTAATTGGGGTATTTGGACGACATCATGCTCTTATACATAAATGCATAGAAATTTACTTGTTACATTGTGTAAATATAACAAAGTTGATATACATGTTAAAACTATAACACTTAATTACATTGTAAATTATAGGTTACTGCATTTAAACACAATCTGTTTAAACGTGAAGCATTCTCTGTGAATGCCAAATGTTGTCCACTCCTATGCTCATGTTTCCTTGTCGGTCATCGTACAATGAGAATAAATTATAAGATCAAACTCTATTCTTCGTATTTTCTTCGTATGTACAAATTTTTTAGTTTTATTTTTTTGAAAAAAAGAAATTGGATTGGCTGTCTTTGAAGAGAGTGTAATTAAAATGAGCAACTTTAAAAAACAACCTGTATAAATAAATTTTATTTCACTTTTCTCAAAAATGTTTTTAAAAGACTTGATTTAAAGGGAATTTAAATACAGACATTTTGTGATATTATTTGCACAAAGAATACTATTATAAATGCAAGTATTTTAGTTTGAATCATATTTTCATGTCAGTTAATTTGGCCTAAAGATTTATTGAAGAAAAAAGCTTTGTGAATACATGATAATGGAATAAAACATTCTCTAGATACCCCTATTGGGTATAATGTTTCTGAAGACTAAAACTAAAATGTGCATTCAGTTCTGCGTACTTTTATCAACTGACCCAGACAAATGATAAATGTTGGATACATACTAAACCGACGCGCACGTTATAATCTTTCAACACAACATCTTGTTAACATTATACATTTAACTTTTAGTAATATGAATGAATGAAACATAATTAACATATATTGCAGGGATATAAGCTAGTCTCACAAACTGATAAATGATGTCATAAAGACGTGGGTTAATGAGGAGTTTTCCAATAACTGACATGATTTAAAACTGTTATATTGCTCTGTTGTCATTTCTTTGTCATTAGAAATTATTGTAAAATTTTGCTTTTCGTACATGTGTGTAAAATGTTTCATTAAAATTTGATACTGAATTATTTTGATATTATATAAGAGATATTGCATTCCAGGTTGAAATCAGTCCAGATAGAGTTATGATGGAAGATAACATAGGAGACCAGCATGTGCCTGGGAAACCAAAGAAAAAACGTACAAGATAAAAATAGTTATCATGATCTTAAGTACAAATAATTTTATTACCGTGGTCTAGTTGAGAAGAAGTAAATGGGAGAAGGCATTTCAAAATATGTATTCTCTAAAATGCCACATGACAAAGGTTTCTTAAAGACAAATCCCTCCATTGTTTTTGCGCATGTAGCATTGCAACGGTATTATGCCGTCGGCAGCTTATTACGTCACGATTTCCATGAACTTCCAACTTTTCAGAAGAATTATCAATCGTTGATCAACGGAAATAGAATGACAACTCGAATCAATGGAAGTTTACTATATCTTCATTTAGAATTTCAAATATATATTCCGTTCATTTTTAGCTCACCTGGCCTAAAAAGTCACGTGAGCTTTTGCCATCACTTGGCGTCCGTCGTCATCCGTCGTCCGTTGCTGTTAACTTTTTCAAAAATCTTCTCCTCTGAAACGGCTGGGCAGATTGGATCGAGGCTTCATAGGAATGATATATGACATGTCCTCCACAAATGATCATCATTTTATATTGATCCGATGAAAACATGGCCACTGTTGCTAAAAATAGAACATAGGGGTAAATTGCTGTTTTTTGCTAATAACTCAAAAACCGTTACAGATACTGAAAATCTGACATGGTTAAAATTGATCAGCATGACAAGATCTACCTACCCTGAAATTTTGAAGGAAATTCCAAAACTTATTAAGGAGTTATTGCCCTTTTTTCGTCAAATTTTCAAAATTTTAACATTTTTGCATATATATCCAAAACTATTTGAGATAGAAGTGAAATGTAAATTTGAAAAATGTTTGCCATGTTGAGATCTAAAGGAAATCCCAATACCCATTTAGGAGTTATTGCCCTTTTTTTGTCAAATTTTCAAAATTTTAACATTTTTGCATATATCTCCAAAACTATTTGAGATAGAAGTGAAATGTAAATTGAAAAATGTTTTCCATGTTGAGATCTACCTACCCTGAAATTTTGAAGGGAATCCCAAATTCTATTTAGGAGTTCTTGGTTTGTGTAATTTGAGGTCAGGTTCTGTTACATTTATTTAAGGTTCACCCTTATTCCTGGTCAATTTTATCAACTTTCTGCCAGGACTACCACCATCAGGGAACATATTTTAACATTAAACCTTATGAAAAATAAATCTTCAACAAATTTTCCCTGAACAATTGAACCAATTGCAACAAACTTGGTCAAATAGTTGATTAATTGTCCAATGAAAACCAGACTCCAGGTGAGCGATACAGGCTCTTGTGAGCCTCTTATTATGTTAATTTGTGCTCTTTTTTGTATTTTACATGTTTTCCTCAATCAATTTTCTGAGCTGTGAATTTTTAAATGGCAACATCTAATGGGAAACCCAATTATAAGGTACAGTCAATCGACGTTTTTCTAATCTTCATAACAATTATTAAAAAATGGATTAAAGTAAATTTTCTATCTTAAAAGGCGTTGACCTATAATTTTTAAAAGCTTATTCGTTAAATAGTGCTATTTTCTTCTTCCATGACAATTTTAAGAAAATTCTTAACGTCAGAATTTTTTATATATAATTTTGTACAAAAAAGGATACAACTGTTTTATTGGCGGGAAATTGAATAATATACTATTTTCCCAATTAGAGCAAAGAAATTATTAAATCAAAAACAAAATCTTGAAATATAAGAAATTCTGGAAATTTTGGTACCAAAATGCAAAATTTCTGTCGTGTTTCAAAAGAATACCAATCCTTTGAAAATGACACATTATTCTTAATGATTTCTTTAAAAAGAAAAATTCAACATGGAATAACATGAAAACTAGTCTGGTGACCTCATTTTTAGCTATCGTGTCCTAAAAGGACATGTGAGCTTTTGCCATCACTTGGCATCTGTCGTACGTCCGTCCGTCGTACACTTTTTAGCTCACCTGGCCAAAGGCCATGTGAGCTTTTGCCATCACTTTTCGTCCGTCGTCCGTCGTCCGTCCGTCCGTCCGTCGTAAACTTTTCTTTAAAAATCTTCTTCTCTGAAACCGCTGGGCCGATTGGTTTGAAACTTAATAGGAATGTTCTATGACATGTCCTCCACAAACGATCCTCATTTTATATTGATCCGATGAAAAACATGGCCACTGTTGCTAAAAATAGAACATAGGGGTAAATTGCTGTTTTTTGCTAATAACTCAAAAACCGTTACAGATATCGAAAATCTGACATGGGGTAAAATTGATCAGCATGACGAGATCTACCTACCCTGAAATTTTGAAGGAAATTCCAAAACCCATTTAGGAGTTATTGCCCTTTTTTCGTCAAATTTTCAAAATTTTAACATTAAAAAATCTTCTCCTCTGAAACCGCTGGGCCGATTGGTTTAAAACTTAATAGGAATGATCTATGACATGTCTTCTACAAACGATCCTCAATTTATATTGATCCGATGAAAAACATGGCCACTGTTGCTAAAAATAGAACATAGGGGTAAATTGCTGTTTTTTGCTAATAACTCAAAAACCGTTACAGATATCGAAAATCTGACAGGGGTAAAATTGATCAGCATGACGACATCTACCTACCCTGAAATTTTGAAGGAAATTCCAAAACCCATTTAGCAGTTATTGCCCTTTTTTCGTCAAATTTTCAAAATTTTAACATTCAAAGATCTTCTCCTCTGAAACCGCTGGGCCGATTGGTTTGAAACTTTATAGGAATGATCTATGACATGTCTTCTACAAACGATCCTCAATTTATTTTGATCTGACGTAAAACATGGCTGTCGTAGCTAAAAATAGAATATAGGGGTGGATGTGTTGTTTTTGGCTTATAACTTAAAAACCGTTACAGCTATCAAAAATCTGGCTAGGGTAAAATTGTTCAGCATGACGAGATCTACCTACCCTGAAATTTTGAAGGAAATTCCACAACCCGTTTAGGAGTTATTGCCCTTTTTTCGTCAAATTTTCAAAATTTAACATTTTTCGTCATTTATCTCCAAAACTATTTGAGATAGAAGTGAAATGTAAATTTGAAAAATGTTTGCCATGTTGAGATCTACATACCCTGAAATTTTAAAGGAAATCTCAAAACCCATTTAGGAGTTATTGCCCTTTTTTGTCAAATTTTCAAAATTTTAACATTTTTGCATTTATCTCCAAAACTATTTGAGATAGAAGTGAAATGTAAATTGAAAAATGTTTGCCATGTTGAGATCTACATACCCTGAAATTTTGAAGGGATTCCCAAATTCTATTTAGGAGTTATTGGTTTGTGTAATTTGAGGTCGGGTTCTGTTACATTTATTTAAGGTTCACCCTTATTCCTGGTCAATTTTATCAACTTCCTGCCAGGACTACCACCATCAGGGAACATATTTTAACATTAAACCTTATGAAAAATAAATCTTAAACAAATTTTCCCTGGACAATTGAACCAATTGCAACAAACTTGGTCAAATAGTTGATTAATTGTCCAATGAAAACCAGACTCCAGGTGAGCGATACAGGCTCTGGTGAGCCTCTTGTTCAAAGATCTTCTCCTCTGACACCACTGAACCAATTGCAGACATACTTAGTCTGAATGATCCTTAGGGTATCTAGAATAAAGTTTATTTTTTATTTTCTTGTCTGTCTAGAAACATGGCCGCCATGAACATAGGGGGTAAACTGCAGTTTTTGGCTTATATCTCAAAAACTAAAGCATTTAGAGCAAACTGACTGGGGTTAAAATGTTCATCAGGTCAAGATCTACCTGCTATGAAATTTGCAGACAAATCGGTCAACCCTTTGTTGGGTTATTGCCCCTGAATTGTTAATTTTAATGAAATTTTGCAGTTTTAGGTTGTTATCTTGAATATTATTATAGATAAAAACAAACTGTAAACAACAGAAATGTTCAGCAAAGTAAGATCAACAAATAAGTCAACATGACCAAAATGGTCAATAGACCCCTTATAGGAGTTTTGCCCCTTAAAGACAATTTTTCACATTTTTATCGTCATCTTTGTAAACTTTTAAAAATCTTCTCCTCTGAAACTACAGAATCAATTTCAGCCAAACTTAGGCTGAAAATGCACTTTTTGGATCATATCTCGAAAACTAAAGCAGTTAGGGCAAACTGACAAGTAGTAAAAATGTTTATGAGGTCAAGATTTACCTGTCATGTAATTTTCAGATGAATCAGTCTACCCATTTTTGGGTTATTGCCCCTGAATTGTTAATTTTAAGGCAATTTTGCAGTTTTAGGTTATTAGCTTGAATCTTATTATAGATAAAGACAAACTATATACAGCAAAAATGTTCAGCAAAGTAAGATCTACAAATAAGTCAATTGACTCCTTATAGGAGTTTTTGCCATTGAAAATTATTTACATGTAAACAGTAAATAATGGTAGATGTTTAGGGCATTACTTGAAATAAATTAAATATTAGCTGTATAAGTGAAATGGAGCACCAAGGGTCATGGTAATTTAAAAATTCCATAGCAACCAATGAAAAAGTCCCTAGCAACAGTATATATTTGGGCTAAGGACCTTATAATTTACCTGTACAAGTCAAAAAAGAAAGGTCAAGGGTCAAGGTCATTGAAAAAGTCCCTAGCAACCATACCTATTTGTGTTCAGGATTTTATATTTTAGCTGTACAGGTCAATATTAAGGATAAAATTGCGACAGTATACATTAAATAGCAAAAATAATCATTGATGCAAGATCTGCCGGTACATAAAAGATTACAGGTGAGCGATTCAGGCTTTTGGGAGCTTCTTGTTTAAAAACCTCATTTTGATCAGTATTACTTGAAATACCTTAGGGTTGATTTTAAAGGAATTCCTAACGTCAGAAGTGAATAGAGGGATTTGTCTTTAAGATATCATAACAGTAGTTTACAAGTCTGAATAATCTTAAAATATGGAAGAAATCATATGGTTGATCTATTCTTGACACAAAATACCTATAAATATGTGGAAAAAGTTAAAACAAAAGAAAAAAGCTTTAATTGCTGTTCTTCATATTAAAATTCACAATGAGGCTTTTAAACTGGAGAAAAACCTTCTTACACACTACAAGTTTAAGATGACCCCTAGCACAGGTGAACAGAATTCTTTCGTAATACTCATTTAGGTCACAACTCCAAGTACATATGATATAATATGCAAAGAAATCATAAAGTTTGTATACCTACAAACAGTCTAAAAGACTTTTTATAAAATAGTTTTTTCCTTTTATGTACTGTAAATTTGACAATGAATACATGCAATTAAATACTGCTAGAAAAATTAATGCAAATGCAATCTTGGTACATATTTTAATAGAATATTACTAGAAAAAATTAAAATGTGAATTTTAATTATTCCATTGCTCACATTTCTTGCATAAATTTCCAAATTTACAGTACTTATCTATAGATTACAGGAAAACCCACATTAACATTTTACGTATGTTTTTTTTTTTGTTTTTTTTTTTTTTGATGGCTGCAGATGTACTAAAATTCGAGGCTTTTGCTGTTCCGCGAATAGAGCATGCTTAAAAAAAATAATTTTGGAAACAAAATTTGACTTCCTGTGCTCCAGTTTGCATTATTTCTAAGTCATGTCCTTTGATAATGTATATACATGTAATGTTGTCATATTTTTTTAGATTATCTGTTAGCAAGATTGGTCTAGGATATTTGTGTGCTCTATGGATATACTCTTTTTTAATTTCAAAATTATTTGGTAGACAAAAGGTGAATTCTTTTTTAATTATAGATCAACTAATGATTACTATGTTCATGCAGGTAACCAACCAAAAAAGGAAGGTAAAAAGAAGGCACCAGAAAGTCGGAAACCAGTAGCTATGCCAAGCATTGTTCAGCATCACCCAGGACCAGAAAGACATCAACCCAGTCATCAAGATAGATCAACATTTGAACAAGATAAACTGATACCAGATGGACAAGGAACAAGTCAGACAAGACCACATAATTTACCTCCAAAGAAAAGTTTATCTCCATCCTTTATAGCATCTCATGCTGCCTCAGTAGCACAAGAAAGTGCTCACCGTCAGACCGAACTAATGCATACTGTACAGCACCTTCCAACTTCACAAGGACAAGGTCAAAGTTCTGCAGAAAAAATGCAGAATGTTCCTGACCTTAGATTCATAGAACAAATTATGCCACAATTAGGGCCAGCATATCAGCAATTTATTCATCAGGGTTTAGATCAAGGTGGGCTGTTGCGTCAGCAGTTATTGCAAGGACCAAGACCTGCCCTTGACCTTTCACAAGCCTATCACAGGTCGGATCAACCACGATCATCACCATCACAACATAGGCCTGGTATAGACCCACCTAGATCATCTGCCTCTCAGCCAAGTCCACCACCTAACCGTACAGTGCATAATATACCAGGGGCTTCACCTCCTGGGACAGAACGAGGAAGACCCCCATTTGGCTCACATCTGAGCTTTCCAGTTTATTCTCAGCCCAGTGTAGAACGAGGAAGGGCAGTACATGCCTTGCCTAGTTCTTCCCTACCCAATCTTGAACAAGGAAGACCAACCTATAATTTACCTCTAGGCTCACCACATGGAAGAACAAAGGAAAATGTTTCAGAGATTGAACGATCCTCACCGTACCATGTATCAACAATACGTAAAACTCCATCACCTGCTGCAAGACAAAGAGTTTCTCCATCTCCAAGACAGTTATCTCCTCATTATAGGCAAGATAGAGTGTCACCAGCATCAGGAGAAAGACCTCCACAGTTGTCTTCCCATTACAAACATGACAGAGTTTCACCAGCTACAGGAGACAGACCTCAGACAAATTTCGAAGAAGCACTGAAACTAATGCAGGCACCTCCAACAAAACAAATAGAAGAAGTCTTGAAATTAATGCAAGGTCATCCAGGTGCAAGTGTTCCCCAACAACTATTAACACAGTCATTACAACAGCCAGTCAGGACAGATCCAGAGGAACATAATAAGGTAATTATTTAGGATATTATAACAATGTTATAGCCTGTTATGTAATGTACAGTGCCCCTCTGCCTGTTCACCTAGTTTCAGTGTTCCCCTGAATTGAACATGTTACAAAATTCATAAAAATACTTTTAATGAAAATACAGTCTGTACAAAAGTCCGTATAATTTCCTAAGGTGATGAGAGAAAGAAATCAATAACACTTTAATTTAAAAAGACAGGATTAAAGTTGAATTTATGAATGTTTACTATTAGAACATTATTAAATGTAAAACCTATCTCGAAGCCTTTATTTTGGGTAGATATATGCTGTAAAGTTGGAAATGGTTAGTGGTTAGCATTGTATTATTGTTTATTTTCATGATGTGTGATTGTTTTTTTTTTTAATTCTTTTCCCAGTAAAGTAAAATGAGATGTCAGAATAAAAACTGTAAAAGTTGTTTGGAAGCTTGTTTATGTTGATGAAATCAGTATTGTAACTATGTTATATATATGAATGCATGTTTTCAGCCTTATCAAGGCAGTTATGATTTACCGTTTGGTTTTTCTGAGCCTTTGTCCAGAGCTATCAATACAGAGCTCTATCCTAGGATAATTGGTTATCCTGAGCCCTTCCCAAGAGCCCTGTCTCAGGTTAGAGCTTCATGTCGCTTTCTATGTTTGCTTGGGTGACGGAAGACATGGGATTGCTTACTTAGATATTTATATAAGAACTGTTCTTTTGACATACTGATTAGGTGAATTTGAGACAGCATGTTGACTTAGTGGCATAAATTTTAATTCAAGTTCAGAGATGTTTATGTTTTTTTGTGTGAATTAAATCAGTTGAATTTGTCAGTGAATTAATTGGCAGTTAATATTACATCATTTCCTGTGATGAAATGGCTTAAGTATCCTTTTAGATAAGTTTGGGTTTAAGTGTCCAGGTTTGTGATTGTGGCAACCATAAGTAATGAAGTCTTGATGTCAGAACACATACATTGGTTCATTGTCTTTTGTTTAATTTGCATGAAAAGTATGTATAGCATTATAATGCTTGTGTTGTTTATTCAGGGTAACCTGTAATTTATTTTTGTGGCATGATGCTTATAGTTGCTTGTATTTTGTTTTTGTCTCATGATCTTTTAATAATTTGTTATTTACTCAAAACAGCCTCTGTATATTATGTTTGTGGCATTATATTATAATGGTAGTGTTATTTTTTCAGTCTTGCCATTTTTTTTGAAAATATTTTATTGCTAGTGTGGCTTTCTGTGGCACAATATTATAAGGCTTTATTATTTATTCAGAATGGCCTTAATTTAATTTTTGTGGAATGATATTTTAATGCTAATGCATTTTTTTTATTCAGAGTGATTGATCTATATTTTATTGTTCTGGCATATTATAATGCTACTGATATTCATTTACAGTGACCTGTATTTTGTGCTGGATGTTGTTACACACATAATGCTGATGTTCTTTATCCATATTGGCCTGCAGAAGTGCTGTTAATTCAGAAATTATTTTACACAATTGATATTTCAAATCTTTGAAAGTTAGCAATGTTGTTAGTCTTATTAATCTGACCTGTTTAAATTTCAGGGTAGGTAAATTGTTACATTAATAAAACATAATATAAATTTCTGAATTTATAGTTCTTATGTCTGATATATGTATTAGATAACATCATCAATTGAAACATTTTTTTCATTAATTTGTGTTAATTGCCAAAGCTTAAATAGGAAGGGTGTGCTGATTTCTGCACAGTCTTTTCAAAGGGAGGGTGTGCTTATTTCTGCTCTTGTGCCTTAATTGCCAAAATTTTATGGTTTGATGCTGTTTCTTTCAAAGCTTGTTTGTAATTATATAATATTTGACCATTTTTGACTAAAATTGGAAGCAAGTCCTTAGGTTATCCATCTGACATAGACCACCAACCATGATGACAGCATAGCCAAACTTGGCTTACGGGACTATATGGGAAGATTTAAATAAAGATCTTGTCTGAAACCATTGGGCTAGTTTAAACCAAACTTGACAGCTATCGTTTTTAGATGATCCTTTTTTGAAGTTATATATGATGAAAAAAAATCCAATCAAGTGCAGAAAGTTGAAGCTTCCATTCCAGGAAGGATCAAACCAAAGGTGATATAATCAGTATTTTCTGCTTCTCAGCCAACCACACCACATTTAGGAGTTAGAGGAAAGACTGGTCAACTCGCAGTCAGAATAATATGTCTGGGTGGGGTGACATGTCTCCTGTGGACTGTTACCTCATGAGCTAGCACATTAAAAATCTGCCTCAGTGTGTTGGTCTAGTAGAAAGCAGGGTTTAAATTCATATCACATTAACATGTTCTTAATGCCAATGGATGTTGAACAATAATCCATCCATCCAAATTAGGTTAACATTGTACTTATGGAAAAATTCACTTCGAGATCTTCTTGTCTGAAACTGCTAAGCATAGGAACCAATAGGATATTCTTTTCTGAAAAGCCTGCAGTGGAATATATCAAGTCAGCGATTCAGGCTTCTGTCTTCTATATTTAGTTCTGTATAAAAGTTAATATATATTGATGGTAATTCTCATTGATACATCAAAGTTCATGAAAACATGAAGCTTTTAATTTAATTTAGCAATTTATTTTTCAGTTATATGAAGAAAGATTTTAGATGGCCAAATTGTACAATATCCCTGTATATTTTTGTGTTGATTGCTTTAATTTTAATATTTCAGGCAAAGGAGCCACCACATAAGCCTGAGAGATCACAAAAACAGTTTATAAGTACCATGTTGGCTAATCAAGCCAAAGCTCGCCATCCTCCACCAACAACATCTTCTCATGGATTAAGTATTGATACACAGATCGAACATGCTGGCA
This sequence comes from Mytilisepta virgata, assembly GCA_028015205.1. NCBI lineage: Eukaryota > Metazoa > Mollusca > Bivalvia > Mytilida > Mytilidae > Mytilisepta > Mytilisepta virgata. The sequence continues at coordinate 15,135,604 of CM051520.1, read as the reverse complement.
TGTTACCACAAACACAATTTGTTAGAGTATCACCATCAGGTATACCTAGGCAGATAATACCCTCTGGTGACATACCGAGACAGGTATCACCTGTTGGTCTGCAGAGACATGTATCACAAGCTAGTGGAATATCAAGACAACCAGTGTCCATTGGCGGACAGATTTATCATCCTGGATTTGCGGCCATTTCTTCATCTGCATTACCAACGTCAGTACAACAGACAGCACAGATAAGTACAGCATTGTTACAGCCACAAGCAACAGCCGTTGAAACAATTAAACGAATTCCTTCACCAAAACCACAACATAGACACAAAGACTTTGCCCAAGCTCAAATAAAAGGATCAGTGCCAAATATTCATATTCCAGAAAATGTAGGACCAATCAAACAGCCTGTTATAGAACTGTCTAAACTACCTATTCCCAAATCAACAGATGGTAAACTTTCAACATTTTCTGCTAGTCAAATATCCAGCATGCAATATGCTTCTAATATGGCTCAGATTGCACAGACAACAATATCAGTTCCCGTTAGCAGCCATACAACTTTATCACAAGTCACCCAATCTCATAATGTTACCATGGCCTCCAGACCTTCACAGGGAATGATAAATCCTTTTACATTTCCATCCAAGCCACCAATGATACCACATCCAAAAAATCAACCCAGATATGAAGTTATCTCTCCTGTTGTACATCCTGTAGAACAAAAAAGAAAATTGTCAGATATTGAAATGCCACAATTAGATCCTGTGCCACCACTGCTAAAAGAAAAGAGTCCTGTCAAAGTGAAAATGGTCAAAATGGTGAGTAACATATAGGAAGTATTGTGTGATCTTTTTCTACTGGTTGCTAAGCCACCTGCTAAATCCCCATGTCCACCCTACACAACCAAGTAAAATTGTTCTGAAAATGTAAACAACCTTACAATAAATTTTATTTCTGCCCAATCATGCCAATTGAAAACCATGTTACAGCCTGTAGAAAGTGAAAACCATGTAGTACCATAAAAATTTAGATTGTGTGAAAATCTTTATATGGTTGGCTTATTGCAGCACCAGAGAACAGTTTTGTCCATGGTACTACAGGCTCTGGGTAATAATTCATATAGTGATGCAAATGTTTTTTTTATGAATACCGGTAGATGTTTAAATGAGAATGCAAAGATTTATCAAATATATCAGATTAGGTCATAATGTTATCAGCTGTATTTTCTGGTTAGATTTGGGAATGTTATGTGGCATTGATTTTTCTGCACATTTTCTAGAAGTTAAATGTTCTTAATTAAAGGTCTTAATAGCGAGTGCAGTGAGCTCTATAGGAGCATATACATTTTCTGCATATGGGTCATTTAGAAAAGTCTTTGTTTAATGGGGCAGCCATATTGTGCTACATACTAAGGGTAGAAAAAGTTTCGTTCGCCGGAAACGGAAGTAAAGTAAGGGAAACAAGATGCTTCAAATTATGATTTTAGAGTCAGAATCGTGATACCAGAAATGAGTTTCTGGAAAGGGCTATTTCTGTGCTCGCATCATTGGCGACGCCAACAGCATATTATATAGGTATTTGTATACATTTTATAATATTAAAACAAAGATGGTTGTCAAAGTAATGTATTTATTTCTTCAGAAAAGTCCATTTAACATGAGATTACAGAATCTAGCCAATCTGCCAACTAACTCCATGTATAGGTCAACATACAGGGCACACAGTATGGCTGTCCACAGGGCCAAGTAAGTATATATGAGGTTACAAAATCTAAATAACTCGACCAATAACTCAGTTCAGTTAAAATCATTTGTTTGAACTTCCACTTGAAAGTACAGAGCCAGTTCAGTTCAAACATTGTTGAAATTGTCTATGGGTAGTCCCTTTGAAACATGTCTGCTAGTCCTAGTCTTTGACCAACATACAAAAATTCAGCCAAGAACTTTTTTAAATCTTCTCCCCAGTCACCACTTGGACAAGACATTGGAGGAATTTTCTTTTGATGTATACTTGTGATGAATATGTGACAAACATTATTCAAATTATTCAAAATTGAAAAAAACAAAAAAAAAGGAAAATATTTAGACATATGAAACAAATTGGTTAACTAGAAACATTTCTAGCATTATTCCACGTATAAAGCAATTATCTTTAAGCAAATTCCTATTTTTGCATATGAATTAGTGTATTCATAAGTGAATAAAGATTTGTTTGTATATGGTATCTGGGAACAGTGAACAATGATTGTGTTAATTCTTATATGACTCAAAGAGCAAAAAATTGAAAAAAATGAACTTACTCAAAACACTAGATTTTCGTCATCAATAAGGGAATTTATTGTGGAAGTTTAGCGTTGTTTTTACAGATGTAATTAAAAAGGGATTTCACACTCAAATCTTTATGGAAGTATTGTCAATAATGTTTGAAAATTTGACATCAAGCTTTAGTATCATTGGTAATATGTAAATATATTTCTTTTTGATTCAGTATTTTTTCCTTCTCTAATCAATGATGTACTAATATTGAATTTATTTAACGTTTTTGGGTGACTATATCATTTCCTCTTCTTTATTAAAGTCTGGTTGACATATATAGTCTTGCACTTAAAAGTTTGAATATATTAATAAATTTGCAAAAAGACCAATGTTGGTAGATAGGTATACCAGGTTAGCAGTATAAGCTTCTTTGGTTTTGTTACTATTTTTATTTTATTGTGGTTGTTGTTTTATATTTTGAAGTGTTTAAATTTCAGGGCAGGTTTGATTACAAGCACAGCTAAAACATTGGATTTACTGAGACAAAACTTACAGAAATTTATTAACAAAGAAATTGATGTTATTGTAAAACAATATTTGGATGTAAGTACTATTTCAATTATAAATGAAGTATTTTAGAATGGGATAATTTTATTCAATATAAACATATTTTTTTAGTGGATTTTTACTGTCAAATTAAAAGAAGGTTGAGAGAAGTATTTATACAAATTTAATACAACAGTCTCTCGTTATCTCAAAGTTGAAGGAACGTCATAAATAGATTGAGATAACAGGACTTTGAGATATCAGAAGTAAATATAATGGGACTAGCAGATAGGAATTTTGAAGTTAAAGAGTTTTAAATACAAATATAAGATATGACAAATACACATAAAGGTACCGGTGTATTTCACACATGTAACTGGGTAAAAATGATTGATAGTGAGAATTTGTTCCAAAAATTATTGGATTTTTAGGGTCGAGATCAGGAATCCGGAAATTTCATCAGCTTCTGCCAGACATTTTTTGATAGACATGAATTGTTAGTTTACACTCTTTTTAGTGATCTCAACACATGACCTTATTTTATACAAATCATACAGATTGTGAACTGTTAGATCGTCCGAAAAATACCTTGTAATGGATTTTTTTAATTTCAAAGTAGAAAGGAGTGAAAAATGCCTGATTGATCGTCGCTTGTGAATGACCTCGATTGAACTTTTGGAAATTGTTGACAGGTGTACATTGATTATAACTAAGCATCATAAAAGCACAGACACCTTTGTAAATTACCGTATTGACAATAGTAATTGCTGTAAAAACAGTTTGAAAAGATCAGCCAACTGTCAAGAGGAAATGACCTGAATGAGGTCACCGTTCTGCCGAACTTCGAAATTTTGGCGTCACGACTTTTCAGTATATCTTTTTATTGAAAAATAGAAATTTTGATGTCCGTTTGACCCTTTTTATGACCGCACAAATAAAATTTTCTCTGGTCATGTCCGGAAAATTGAAGATTTTCCGGATCCTTGGTCGAGATTCATTTAACTTGGATTTATTTAGAAAGAAAGGTAACTTTTGATCAAGATAGGAGTGAAATGAGTTTTGATAAATTTTGCATATTATGCTCAAATTGATGTTTATAATTTGATTCAATATTGATTTTTCTTAGAAATTCTTCAAACCAGGAATAGAAAATATTAAAGGTAACAATGGAGAGAATTCAGTAACAGATGAACATGTACAAGCTGTATGTAGACAGATCTTAGAGGAGGTAATATAAAGTATGATTGTGTTGCCAAGATTAGATAATGCTTACTGGAGTATGATCTGTGAATCTTGAGGTCAGTGATCAGGACTCTATACCCATATAAGCTTCTGTATTATGTTTGTACATTTGTTTTTTTAACGTGTCTAAACTGGACCTATTAGAACTGATAATTTGTTTACGTTAAACAGGTGCACAGTTTACTCAATTTAATTTACAAGTTAAGAATATTCCTTGATCTGTGGATTTTACTTATCAAGTTAGAAAGGTTGAAGTATTAGGTGTATTTAAGTGGTTTTACTGACATATACAATTGAATGCAAAATGTTGCTTTTATAAACACCAAAAAAGTATTGATCTCTTTACAGTGAACTTAGTCTTTCAGACCATTAATCCTCTTTAAAAAAGTGTTTGGCTCAAACAGTGATGAATAAAAAGGGCTAATCTAGGTGGAGATTTCAGTCACCAAAAAATATTTGAAATGCCTTCAAGTAGCTGAAAAATTATTTAGAAGGGCAACAGCTCTTACTCGTTTGTTTGCACCAAGTTGTAAATAAACAAAATGGTGCCAAATTTTTGTCAGCCATTTCTTTGCTTCAATTTTGATAAATACTTTAGATTCAGATGAATCCATGTGATGAAATGACATTTATATACAAAATTCGACAAAGTCTTCTTTAGAATATATTTATTTGATAGGAAATAAATTTTGGAATATGTCAACAGGAGGAATGAATATGATCACATCGTTATTGCAAGTGATCAGATTTGCATTGAGTCCTGTGGCTTGTTCTTGACAGAATCCCCCAGACCAAATCAAAGTAGTCTCCAAAAGAAAGTTTGAAAATGTTTAAAAGATGAAATTTCTGAAACCCTAGATGCATTAAATTCTTGTAACCAGTCTTCCTTTCTCCATATTCTGTTACTTCCTTCAAAGTCTTAAGTCTAAAGTAGACCCTGAATGATCTACAAAAAGACAATTGTGAAGGAAAGCTGTGCTGTTGAAAAAAATCATATGTTACCAGGCAACTTCCCACTGTTTTTATGAATGAATTGTTTTTGTTTTTTTTCATTTCAGGCCAAAAAAATGTATACCACAGAACAGAGAAGTACAACACCAGTCAGGGATGAAAATACTGTAGGTTGTTAATGATAGTTTTGTGCAGATTCTGGTATCAATATTTTGGGTAGAAAGGATAATTATTTTATATATAATTATGTTGGCATTAGACTATATTGTATTATAAAATATTTCCTGTTCATTCCAGGGAGGGAAATATTTAATAGACAAGGAAAATATATTCCATGTTACTAGATGACATATAAAAGGCCATGCAAAAAAGATGCTTAGGTTCTCAGGCCACTTTTAAAAAAATGGATGAGGGAGGGAGGATTTTTTTTTTTGAAATTGAGGTTATTGTGTGGGCAAATTAAAAAAAAAACATCATCTATATCATTCCTGAATGTCATCACAGATTTCCTATGAAAACATCTGCTGTTTGCCTTTGCACACAATGCAGTTTAAAAGTTGTTTTACAACTAATATACTCTTTTGATGGCTGTGAAGTTACATTCACTTTACTGATTGCATGAATATAAACCAAGTCATAAAAGAATTACAAAGGTTTAAAATCATATGTACAAAAAAGTTTGGGAAACACATTTTTTTCAAAAGAAGAATACAAATTTTTCTCAAAATTCATTTTTTATTTGTTATTCAACAATTAAATATAAATTTTATGTTTTCCTTGTCAGAAAAAGTTTGAATTGAAAAGAAAATTGATTATCAAAGGGGAGCAACTCTGCAGATTTTTCTGTAACAGCAAAAGATACTTAAGCTTCGAACTTAATTAGGTCAATTATTGACAACAAAAACATGTTCTAAACAAAAGGGTACATTTATGGGACTCTAAGGGCATCAAGGTTGACCAACCATTCCATTTAGGGTAAGCTAGAGCACTATAATAATTATTTATTTCTACAAGCGTACATATTCCTGAAGCGGACTTAAAAAAATCCTGGATTTTACTAAGAATAAAAACTGCTGACGCAAGAGGTTTTTTCAGATGCAGCAGTGCCTGAGAAGCTAGCACCTTTTTTTTTGGCCTAAAGTGTCACAGTACAGAATATTACTACAAAAGCATGAATTTTACATAATGGACTGGGATAATTTATTGGTATATAATTGTATCTTTTATCCACTGTAATGTATGAGATCTCAGTGCATTTAAATTAACATATTTACAATTGTGGTATTTTCATCTTGATTATCAAACATCATCCAGAAACGTCAGACTATCTGACCAAAAGTTCAAGAGACAACCAACTACAATTTAACTGCATGCAGCTATTGCTGACTTTGATTTAGTGATACATGTAAATAGCAAATATCAGTATGGCAGCTGACATTTTTACCGACTTGTGTTCATGCAATTTTAATTTGTGCGGTACAAATGTGAATACATGTATTTTGTTGTTTTAGAGTTTTTTTGTAAGAACTAACACCAAAAAATTTATATTTTGTTGTGTTTGTAGCCTGTACCATTTGCTGGTAGGAAAAGGAATGCCTCAGATACTGATTCTGATAAAAGTGCATCATTTGTTCCAAGAAAGGTTAGTTTGTTATATAATACTACAAAGGTACTGCTACAAAAACTATTAGTAGAATTTTATTTAATACCCAACCATATTCAAGTTCTAATTGCCATGTTGTCTGCACATAATAGAACCAAACAACTATTTAGATTGGTCATTAGGTGGCCTGTTTGAAAACTTAAGTAATGACCTGACCTAACCAATGGTAGTCAATCTAAACAACTATTGATAAACTTATTTACATTCTGATTAAGCATGAAAAGCAAACAATAAGTCCAATTCAAGAAGACAAATTCTTTTAAAAATTATTTCTTACAAAATTATCAATTTAATGGAAAACTAAAAATAAAAATATGACTAACTTATGAATTTGTTGGGAAAATTTTTATTTAATTATGATGCAACAGTTGTAAAACTTTATATTTATCTTATATTTGCAGAAAAAAGGACGACCACCAATATACACATCTGGGTTAGTAGCACCTAGTTTCTGTTTGTCTATGTTTTCCTATTGTTTAATAATATCTGCTTGTCTTCTTACTTTTTACTTTTTTTTTAAGTAATTGAAAAATATTTTTCAAATAGTTTCTTCTAACAACAATAAAAGGATACAAACAAATAACATCACAAAACACATTATTAGTCAGCAGAAAAAAAATTCAATGACTTTACCTTAATTTTGAATTTTTTTCATGTAGAAGATCAACCCCTTCAAAGCCTGCTAAAGCTAACGAACCTGTGAAGAGAGAAGGACCAAAGGTAATTTTATTCACCAACATTCCACTGATTGAGTGTTGATGTTTCTAAGTTTTTTCACAGTACTTTGTCCATCTATCTTTGGGATCAGTTTTAATTTTAAAGTTGTTAGAATTAAAAGTTCAAATAAATGTAAAACTTCACGAAAACATACACCAAAATGTAAATCATTAAAAATGTGTTAAGGAGGAAGATGTGACATTAATTTCATTGTTAAATTATCACCATAATGAATAGAATTTAGGTTTAAAGCTCAGGTGTAAGGTAGTTTGGTGTGAAGAATTTTAGTCAACATAAAAATGCAGATCAAAAGACTAGCTTTCTCATACTTTGATTCTCACATAATAATAAATAACTGTAATCCTACATTGTTTTCCATTTAGCTAGTTGAGTTGTCTCTCATCAGAATACAGTAACTAATAAGTTATAGGAGACCAGAAATGCACTGATATTGGTAGTACATACAATGTAATTGGAAGCTTGTTAATTATTTATACCAAACAAACTTATTTGAATTATATATATTTTTAGTGGGATTCCAATAGACTGATTCCTACAACACAGTATATTATGGGAGCCAGGGCTAACAAGTATATATATATACATGCTTAAGTATCTAAAAAGATGCAAAACAACATCAATATAAAACAAATAACATTTAAATTAAAACAGTAATTCAAATTTGCAGAATTTTTGGATCACTGACATCCTTTATGAATGCTCTATACAACATGCTCAGTTCTGACCAACTATGGACTAATAGCAGTTATCAGTTTAAATAGCAATTGGTGTCAAGTAGGTCAATATCGGGGCAGGTTTGGTCTTGATGTAGGATGTAAGGCTTTGTTTCATTATTGAAGACTTGCAAGATGAAGAACAACAATAAAATATTGTACATAGAGGTGAACAACAGATATGGGATTAATTTACATGAGAAACGAACCCATGTAATACTGGAACATAATATAGAATTCAATTTTCATTTCTTTGGAAGTACTATTTAATAAAAACTGGAATTGTTTTCTTTTAACTATTTATCAATGCTAAGATGCCTAAAATTTTCCACAACTGCAGATTTTTCAAGAAACAAATTTTTGTTGGACATTTCTTTATTGCATTCTAAATACTTGTATTTTTTAAAGAGCACTTGGTTTGGGAGCTACTAGAGGAAGAATTTATATAAAACATCCAGATGTGTTCAAGGTTTGTCAGATTTTCATTTGATTAAAACCAACTGTCTCCACATTTCATTTTCAGCTACATATTATAAAATGAGCCATGTTATGGCTACATGTATGTATACAGTCAATTCTGTCTTAAAGGGTACCTCTATACAGCAAATCATCGTCTATAAAGGGCACGGATTAAATATCCTTCTCTTGAATAAACATTGTAAAATAACCTCATTATAAAGGTCACCTGTTCATAAAGAGTAGATTTTTTTATGATTCATATGGTGTCCTTGATACAAAGGTTTGACTGTACATGTAGTTGGCATAAAATTTACACATACATTATATGCAGAGTTTATAGGAGAAATTGAGTACTTTGTTAGTGAAAAAGACTATTGCACCTTACTAGTCAAACAATGTTCTTTGATCTTCATCAGCCAAATTACCAAGGGGAAACAATGCTATCTTTCTCTCATTGGTGTCCAGGGTAATAGGGAGATTCGAACAATAGAATTTCTTTAGCTTAAACACCAAAAGAGCAGACAAAAACAGTCTGCAGCCTCTATTAAAAAAATGTCAGACATAAATTTGTTCATAATTCATTAATAGCATTTCGTTATGACTTAATGACTTAAATGTAATCTAAAACTTTTCGTGAATAAGGCTACTGACCCTTGATGTACCATAAAATCTGTAATTTTTTGTCACTTTCTGAATTTCGTGGAAAAATGAATTTATTTTCAAAATCTCTAATATTTTGTCACTTAAGAAATTTCCAAATCATGATTGTCGTGAAGTTGGAATTTTCAACATTATTCCACAGCTAATTTAGTTCCGAGTCATCCTGGAGTCTTTAATTCCTTTGAACAAATAATGTATTCATTCAAAACATGAAAATATAATTTAAACAAATTTAATCAATTTTTTCACCTGGAAGTTTGGTTAAGATTGTAACAACAAAATCACAAGTTCGGAATAACTAAACTTCTGATTTAGCGTTGTCTAACAAGGGATTAATTTAAAATAATATTATAGAGTTTTACAAATTTTACTTCATATTTCCTTTTCTTTAACCTTTAAATTCAATTGATATTGATCTTATATAGAGACAAAGAAGCAAATCCAATAAATATTTAGTGGGTCCATTCTGAATACGGATTATGACTACATGTTGCCCTCATGTCAAAACATGACGGGTGGTTGAAGTTGGTCATTGTTGTTGTTTTAGGATTAAAAATTGCACTTTTCGTGAATATTAAAGATCAATTCATAAAAAACAAATGAAATAACAACTCGGCAAGTACAGAGTTTCATTTCTTCTTGTTATACCATACATTGAACAAGTTGATATGTTGGAAGTCAACAACATTCCCATAACAAAAAAAATCTAATTTTTTGTCAGTTTTTCAAATTTCCTTAGATAGATTTTTCAGTGATGAAAAATTAGAAAAATTATGGTAGTTTTATAGATTCCTAAAGATTTTTAGTTTTGTGAAATGCCTAACAAATCTAACAAGTATCAGTATTGGTTTAAATTTTCTATTAAGTACTGGATGACAAGATAAATATTTATTCCAATTGAGTGATCACAGGAAAGTATTCCTGCCTATACTTATTTAAATTTATAGTAAATTACATTGGCAGTGTATAATTTGTAGTATTGTGGAGATCAAGATGATAAACAGTGGTTATATGAAAATCATAAGATGCCTGCTACAGGAGGGAAAGCTTACATGATGTTATTAGAGGATGTTAAAGATTTAGCTGAAGATGATGAATACAGGTATAGTATAAAAGGGAGTTGAGAGTATCAGAAGATGAGGACATTGAAGTTCTAGCTGGAGGTGAGGAATACCGGTATGCTCACCTGATTATATGGACTCCAAAACATTGAATTGTGACACCTTCTTCCAACTTCACAGTAAAATCGGAATTATGTGACAGCACAATAAAATAACTTTTTTCCTTATGATGCCAACTGTGATGTTCTTAGTCCATTCATTTGGTTTGTCAAAGTAGTGCCCTGTTCGGGACAACTTAAATTTAATTTCTCAAAACTATTAAATATTATGTGAACAACTTTATAAAATGATCAAGAAAGTGAAAGATTATAATTTATATTCATTTGCATGCTTAATAAAAAAAGGACATGATCTTGATCACAAGTGATGGCAAGGTAATTTCCCAGTGGACTGATACTGTAACTCCATTACAGAACAGAAGATGGGCTGAAAAAGGTGCCAAAATGTCTGTTACAGGACAAGATGTTTACTTTATAATTTAAGGTGGTACCCAACACTACAGGGAGATAACTCTTAAAAATCCCCAGAGCGTTTTAATCAAATTTAATCAGTAAAGAGTGATTAAGCTTCTCTATGATCAAAATTGATGTTTGCCAAACTGCTATATATTCAATGAAATTATTCCCGTGAAGTGTGAAATTCTATTTACTAAAAAAAATCAACATTTATGTCAACAGGTCAAAGTAAATATTTCCTAAAAAAATTATGAAAATTAAACGAGCCAAATTTATTTTAGTCAAGGTGTTGGGTACCACCTTAATTTTGTTGTTTCTGATTGGTGAAGGTTCTTGTGTTTATTGTTCATTAAACAAAATTTTCTCCTTGACAGTGATGTCACACTGTCTTAAAATTCAATTTGGCGACTTTACATGATATTTTTAAATTTAATTATAAGAAATGACTGTCATTTTTTTTTCATTTGAAATAACAATCAAAATTGTTATGCACACTGAACATAACAAGCTTCGTGGGTTATTTAGTGTCCATCAAATTTTGGATGTTATTTCTTCATGAAATGTCATAAATATACTGAAAATGGGAATGCATTCAAAAATAATTGTTTTCATTCTTTTTGTCTCGCCTGCGACGAAAGTCGCTGGAAGCGAGACATAGGTATAGCAATCCGGCGGCGACGGCGAAGGCGACGGCGACGGCGACGGCGTTAACTTTTTGTAAAACCTTAATAACTTTTAAAGTATAATACTTACAATGTTCATCTTTGGTCCACAGGTGCATGAAGTGATGACCTTTTCAGCAGCACATTTTTAGATGACCTTGACCTTTTTTTCATGGTTCAATACCCACATAAACATTGCGACATAGTTTTACATTCAAATCCTTTTCTCAGAAACTATAATACCTAGAGTTATTATATTTGGTCTACAGTGAGATCTATATGGGTACATGCCAGTCTGACACCTGTCATTTGTCCTTGACCTCAATTGCACGGTTCAGTGAACTTCGAAAATCTGCGACATAGTTTTACATTCAAGTCCCTTTCTTAGTAACTGTAATGTTTAGAGTCATCATATTTGGTATATAGTAAGATCTATATGGGTACATGGGAGTCTGACACCTGTCATGTGTCCTTGACCTCAATTTCACAGCTCAGTGACTTTGTCAATTTTTTCTTCTAAAGTCCATTTTTCTGCAACTACAATGAATAGACTCATCATACATGGCTTATAGCAAGATCTGTATGGGTACATGCCAGTCTGACACCTTTCATGTGCCCTTGACCTCAATTTCATGGTTCAGTGACTTTGTCAATTTTTTCCTCAAAAGTTTATATTTCAGCAAGTGCAATGACTAGATTCATCAGATATGGTCTATAGCTAGATCTATATGGGTACATGCCAGTCTGACACCTGTCATGTGTCCTTGACCTCAATTTCATGGTTCAGTGACTTTGTCAATTTTTTTCTTTAAAGTCTATTTTACAGCAACTACAATGAATAGACTCATCATACATGGCTTATAGCAAGATCTGTATGGGTACATGCCAGTCTGACACCTTTCATGTGCCCTTGACCTCAATTTCATGGTTCAGTGACTTTGTCAATTTTTTTCTTTTACAGTCCATTTTTCAGCAACTGCAATATCTAGACTCGCCATATATATAAGAACTTGCCCACCTCATATTTTCAGATTGATCACTAATGTTTTAATTAGGGGATAGACAAACAGGAAGGGGGGGGGGGGAGAAGTATAACTTTGTGTATAAAGTTCCATCTAGTTTGAGTACTGTATGCAATAGGTCTACTATATTTGGTGTATGGAAGGATTGTAAGGTGTACATGTCCAACTGGCAGGTGTCATCTGACCTTGACCCCATTTTCATGGTTCAGTGTTTATAGTTCAGTTTTTGTGTTTTGGCCTGTTTTTCGAATACTGTATGCAATAGGTCTACTATATTTGGTGTATGGAAGGATTGTAAAGTGTACATGTCCAGCTGGCAGGTGTCATCTGACCTTGACCTCATTTTCATGGTTCAGCGGTTATAGTTCAGTTTTTGTGTTTTGACCTGTTTTTCGAATACTGTATGCAATAGGTCTACTATATTTGGTGTATGGAAGGATTGTAAGGTGTACATGTCCAACTGGCAGGTGTCATCTGACCTTACCCCATTTTCATGGTTCAGTGGTTATAGTTAAGTTTTTGTGTTTTGGCCTGTTTTTGGAGTACTGTATGCAATAGGTCTACTATATTTGGTGTATGGAAGGATTGTAAGGTGTACATGTCCAACTGGCAGGTGTCATCTGACCTGAACCCTATTTTCATGGTTCAGTGTTTATAGTTAAGTTTTTGTGTTTTGGCCTGTTTTTCGAATACAGTATGCAATGTGTCTGATAGCATTTACTTTCATTAGAAATACACGACAGGCGAGACATTTTTGTGTGTCCACTCTTGTTATAAATGTTATTTCCTTTTTAGCTCACCTGGCCTAAAAGGCTATTGCCATCACTTGGCATCTGTCGTCCACCGTTGTTGTCCGTCGTCTGAAACCATTGGGCCAGTTGGAACAAAAGCTGGCAGTAATGGTCCTTAGGTGGACCTCTTGCATAATTATTACATGATGACCCAGCCTGTCATCCAAGATGGCCCCCAGACACCTGCCAGAGCCGAACATAGTTTAAAATAGGATACTATGGGAAATTTACTGAAAGATCTTGTCTGAAACCACTGGGCCAATTGGACGAAAACTTGGCAGCAATGGTCCTTAGGTGGTCCTCTTTCAGAATTGTATCAGATGATCCAACCTGTCATCCAATATGGCTGCCAGAGCCGAAAAATTAGTTTAACATAGGACACTATGGGGAATTTACTGAAAGATCTTCTTGTCTGAAACCGCTTGGCCAATTGGTACAAAACTTAGCAGCCGAACATAGTTTAAAATAAGATACTATGGGAAATTTACTGAAAGATCTTCTTGTCTGAAACCACTGGGCCAATTGGACGAAATCTTGGCAGCAATGGGCCTTAGGTGGTCCTCTTTCAGAATTGTATCAGATGATCCAACCTGTCATCCAATATGTCCGCCAGAGCCGAAATTAGTTTAACATAGGACCCTATGGGGAATTTACTGAAAGATCTTCTTGTCTGAAACCGCTTGGCCAATTGGAACAAAACTTAGCAGCAATGGTCCTCTTTCAGAATTAAAATCGATGACCCCACCTGTTATCCAAGATGGCAGCCACGGCCGAACATAGTTAAATATAGGACCTAATTGGAAAAATCACTGAAAGATCTTCTTGTTTGAAACCAGTGAGTCAGTTGGCTTTAAAGCAATGTTCCAGGCTGCAAGTCAAGATTGGCTTAGTCCAGGTGAGCGATACAGGCTTCTAGGAGACTATAGTTTAATATACATGTATAAATATATATATATAGAAACAGTGCCAATGTAATGATGGATGAGATTATTGGATTCTGTATTCCTGATTGGATGACAGAGAAGGTCAAAGTTCAGATGGAAGGTCTGAGAACAGACAAAGTTAAGCAGAGAAGTAGATCTACCACACCTAACAATGGACAGCAAGGAACTCAACAGGTAATGACTCATTTTTATATGACTGCAAATATTTGCGGACATATTATGGTATGATCTGAGCCTGTTGTTGGCGTCCGTGTATGTAGACAGTTAGATTTCCACTATATTTACTTTTGTTCTATTAAACTTATCCTTATAATAGTTTACCACAATGGTACCTCATAAAAATTACAGGTTGGGATTGATTTTAGGATATCTGGCCCCCATTTTTTTTCTGGAGATCATTAAGGGTATGTAATAATTTTGGTGTAACTTTTTAAATTTTTGTCCGATTTTTATGATTTTTGGTTTTTAATGTTCCGTACTGAAAAATGGAAAACTTATTTTAGTATTATGTCAACAGATTTCTTCACCTTTTTTTGATTTTTTGAGATATAAGGTATTACATCTTTAGTTTTAATGGATTTGATTGAATAATAATGAACTACATGTAACATCAAAATGATAATAATATTTCAGGATGTTGGTGATGGCTTAAAAGATTTACCTTTTTCAAATTTTACTAATGCTAAAGATTCACCACTAAAAGATGAGATACAGGTAAATATAACTCTGAACCCTTATAATAGATAATATACAGGTAAATATAACTCTGAAACCTTATAATAGATAATATACAGGTAAATATAACTCAGAATCCTTATAATAGATAAGATACAGGTAAATATAACTCTGAACCCTTATAATAGATAATATACAGGTAAATATAACTCTGAATCCTTATAATAGATAATATACAGGTAAATATAACTCTGAACCCTTATAATAGATAATATACAGGTAAATATAACTCTGAACCCTTATAATAGATAATATACAGGTAAATATAACTCTGAACCCTTATAATAGATAATATACAGGTAAATATAACTCTGAATCCTCATAATAGATAATATACAGGTAAATATAACTCTGAACCCTTATAATAGATAATATACAGGTAAAAATAACTCTGAACCCTTATAATAGATAAGATACAGGTAAATATAACTCTGAACCCTTATAATAGATAATATACAGTAAATATAACTCTGAACCCTTATAATAGATAATATACAGGTAAATATAAACTCTGAACCCTTATAATAGATAATATACAGGTAAATATAACTCTGAACCCTTATAATAGATAATATACAGGTAAATATAACTCTGAACCCTTATGAGAGATAATATACAGGTAAATATAACAGAACCCTTATAATAATAAGCCAAGTGTAATGATGAAAGTGCAACTAGGTTTTCACATAACTTTAAAATTCCAAAATAATATACTGTAAATGTCATATTATTTGATCTTAAACAGCACAAACTAACAAAGTCACTATATTTTTGTGTGAACAGTAACATCTTATCTTTGGATCGTTTAAAACGGTGTCTATCTGCACAATTTTCCTTGCTATATTTGAATAATTTATCACTGACTTCAGTTTTTAACCCACTTTTTCAAACAGAAATATTAGGTGATTAGTTTGGTATGGCTGATGATTAGCAGCTACAAACACTTTATTTAACCACAGATAATAGAATAGAGAATGGAAACACGGAATGTGTGTCAAAGAGACAACAACCTGACCAAAGAGCAAAAAACAGCTCAAGGCTTCCAATGGATTTTCAACGCAGCGAGAAAATGCCGCACCAGGAAGCTGGCTTCAGCTGGCCCCTAAACAATAATGCATACCAGTTCAGCGAAATGGATGGCACACTAAACTCCGAAACATACAAATGAACCAAAATCCCAAAAACATACAAGACTAAAAAAATATTAAAATTTGTACTTTACTTTTCTCAAGGTTAAAGATATAATGCTGACATGGTGAAGAATTTACAACAACCCATGAACTGCCATTAATTTATACATTCATCTTTAGTAATATAAAATTGAATGATACATTTTAAGTAATTAAGAAATACATATGTATATAGACTGTTGCATTGCATTTCTACAATTCGATATGACTTTTCTGCAATTTTATTTATTTTTAATTATACCAGCGCTCCGAACGAGTGGGGGGTATACTGGTTTATCTCTGTCCATCCATCTGACCTTCCCTCACAAAATGTTTAATCAATATTCTCAGCAGCCACAGGCCACAAGTAATACAACGTTGATGTGAAGCATGACCGTGGTGAGTTGTAAAATGCTTACTGATTTTGAACCTTTTGCACATCTACTTCCTGTTTGATGAAGCCACTATACATTTTTCACCATATGGCCTATGGAGATTTTTGGATGCAAAATTCTCAGCAACTACAGGCCACAACAAATTCAAACTTTGGTGTGAAGTATGACCATGACTAGTTGTATAATGCTTACAGATTTTGTACCTGTAAAATGTTCTGTTAAACGATGATGCCTTACATTTTTCACTTAACAGCCAATGAAAAGTTTTGATTGCTAAATTCTTATCAACTACAGGCCAAAAATAATTTGAAGTTGGTGTGAAGCATGACCATGAGTTGTAAAGTGAGTACCGATTTTGTACCTGTGGCATATCTGCTTCCTGTTTAACAAAGCCACCATATATTTTTCACTATATGACATATGGAAATTTTTGGCTGCAAAATTCTCAGCAACTACAGGCCACAAATAATTTGATGTTGGTGTGAAGCGTGACCATGAGTTGTAAAGTGAATACCAATTGTGTACCTGTGGCTCAACTACTTCCTATTTAATGACACCGCTTTCATGGCCCACAGAAATTTTTGGTTGCAAAATACTCAGCAACTACAGGCCACAAGGTTAATGTGAAGTTGTACAGTGAGTATCGATTTTGTACCTGTGTTACATCTACTACCTGTTTTAAAGATGCCACCCTACATTTTCACCATATGAAATATGGACATTTTTGGTAACTATTGACTACAATTATTTTATAAATGGTATGAAGCATGATCATGTTGAGTGGAAAGGTGGTATACCGATTTTTGTACCTGTCAAATCTACTTCCTATTTAACCATGCCTACCTACATTTTTGTCGAGCCTGCGACTTTTGTTTTGACAGTGAGACATAGCGATCATACATTCCAATGTCATCATTGACGGCGTCAACATTTACATTCACTTTGTGGTTAAAGTTTTTAAAACATTAATAGATTTTTAAACTATCCTGGGTTTCACGAAACATGGATAGAAGCTTGTTCATGATCAAAAGATGGTATCCAGGGGAAAATTTTGTAATAATTTTTTTTGCCATTTTTCCGTATTTTACTTATAAATGGACTTAGTTTTTCTCCCATTCAACATTACATACAGTCTGCAGTTAAAGTTTTTGAAACATTTAATTACTTTCTTAAACCATCCTGGATTTCTACCAAACTTGGACAGAAGCTTCTTCATGATCAATAAATAACACATGTAGAAAAATTATGTACATTCCACTATTACACTGAAAACATAGACAACCGCAAAATCAGGCGAGACACTGAGTTACATGGAATCCATACAAATTGTTTGCAATCTTTAACAATGCCATCTAAAATTTTCAACATATATAAAAAGGACTTTGAATGGGGGTATTCGTAAGCTCTAAGCTTACAGTTCTTTCATTTCTGCAATAGTTTCAATATGTTAATGAGATATTATTATCTATATAAATTTGTCACAACTTAAAGGAAGTGTGGGTTGATTTTGTCTTCCCTCTTTATACAAAGCTAAGGTTCCATTCTTGACATTAGACGCCTGGGGATTGTTTCCTCCAATCTCTGAAGTTTCGCATGAGTGTTTCCTGCAGCACACATGAAGCTGTTGTGCCTCAACCTTTCTTCCACTGCCATCGTCACAATGCAAATTGTCCTCTTGAAAATAACCTTCTCTCCTGAATGTAGTTTTGCACTGGCTTTACGTTATTTTTCCAAGCTACATCTATACACAACATGGCCTTCGATCTTCAAAATATGCGACTTTTGATATAATAATCCATCCAAAATTAAACAAGGTATCCCATTTTGCAGACCATTTGGCAAATGACAAAAATTACAATCTGATTCAAAATATAGTGACCAAATTTAGTGAGTATGAACTTGCTGAAGTCAAAGGTCAAACAAACCAATCACTGTGACCTGTACAAATCAAAGGTAATATATTGATTTGATTTAATCAATGCTTAACCTGAACAAATATTTTATTGTGGAAACAAAATAAATTCATGCGAAAATGAAAAAACAACTTCTTAAAAAAATTGTGGAAATGCAATGCACCATTATAAATGAATATTAAACTAATCTTGTAAATTGTGCTTACACATTTTTTTTATTTTCACAGACTTCTCCATCAGGAGACACAGAGATGGAATTTCTGACAGGGGGAGATAATGATGATCAAAATAATTTATCTCCCTTTAATTTGACTGGTGCCTTTGAAGAGGGTGTTTCACCTTCAGCATCAGATTTAGACAATTTAGAAGAAGAGGCACCTTTAAGTGCACCATTTGAATTTTCTAAGTCAATTTAAATTTAAGTATTATTTTTTGCAGATGATGTACTAAATAATGTTAATTTTCCAAATTACTTTTAGTTAATACCAATTTTCATGGATTGATTATTTCAAATTCTTTAGGAGAAACAAATTTATACTTAGATATTACCTCAGGTTCAAACTTTTAAAAGCCGATTTTAGAAGAATTACCTCTTTTTCTTTCAATAATGGATTGCCAAATGTAATTAACACATTTATTGGTAACCTACTGGCAACATAGAAGGGTACCGTAGGTTTGCACCCTGTCCAGCTGTCTGTCTGTCGGTCACACAACAGTTGAACAGACTTTGTTCGCAAACCCTTAAACCAATTGATTTTATTTTTAGTATCTCAGCTTATGATAAGCTACAGATCAAGTTTGAGTTTTACGCTGTTTTGATAATTAATTTTTGTGGGAGTTATTGCCCTGGGAAATGGAAATTGTTGCCAAAATTTTAGTTTTTCTGGACAACTTATCATATTTTTGGTATATGAGGTTATAATGATAAGCTACAGATCAAGTTTGAGTTTTATGCTCTATTGTGAGAGTTATTGCCTTAGGAAATAGGAATTATTGTCAAAATATAAATTTTCTTTACTTTTTTGGCAAACCCTTTTAAAAACTAATCTTATTTTTGGTATGTGAGCTTATAATGGGGAATGAGCTATAGATCAAGTTTGAATTTTGTGCTGATCAGATAATTATGGTGAGAGTTAATGCCCATGGAAATAGAAATTATTGTCCAAATAAGCATTTGGTATTTTTTCTCACAGCTCTAGCTGGTAGGGAACATTGTATTGCTCAGCAATACTCTCAGAATTCTTATTAGATATGGTGTAAATTTGTGGAGCGTGCCTTTAACTTTTTTTTTAAATTATTGTTATCAGAATATTTACCTTGCTGAGTTCTTAAATTTGTGAAATCATTGTCACACAAAATTCATGAAAATTGGACCACAATTAATATATAATTAGTGTTTCACAGTATACGTTTTAATTTTTAGCCTTAATTATTTTTAAAATTTCTTTTTGGTCATGTAAGTTATTGCTTTTAATTCAGTTTCATTATTGCATTTTTAACTGGACTTTAGTGGAACCCCCTTATAGGGGTCCCTCTGAAAACTAGATTCCTCTGCAAATCAAATGTTTTGGTTTGGTCTTGAATTTAAACCTATATATTTTCAATTAAAAAAGACCTCTATAAACTAGCCCTACTGAACTCTGAATACCTGAGGAAATTTTCAGTGCAAACCATGTGTTCCTGTAAAATGTCTTTTATCTTGTTCTATGAATTGATTGGTATATTTTGTATTAAAAAGATTATTGTTTTTAAGAAAAATACAATATTAACATCAAAAAGAGGAAGTCACACTCTTAACCTTTATTCTGAATAATTATAGCTATATTAGAAAAAGTTCTGTCAACCCAATGGCCAGTATTATATACATGTACATGTATCAGCAACTTTGGTCATATGAAGATATTAGTCCCAAGCTGTCAATATTTATATTTTGTTTACTCCATGAAGTAGGTGTATAACTTGTTATCTAATTTCCATTCTTAAGGTATCCGGACCATAAATGACCACGTGATTAATCAAAGGTTCCCGGATGTTCCATACAATGCAATTGAAATGACCTCGGTAATTGTCGGCAAACTTCGGAAATGTCAATATAACTAACTTATTTTTACAGACTCTGCATATAAGCAACAAAATGTGTTTCAACTTGAGAAAAATATATATACAAAATTCCAGCTTTAAATTGTTTTCTTCGGCCATTCGCGGTCAAAAAGAGATACAATTTTTGATCATGATCTATTATGGTCCGGATACCTTAATGTTTGATGTTATGATGACACTATTCAGCACTTACATTTGTTGTAGAAATGACAAATTTAATACTGAATAAGATTTATTTTTGTTGTTGTTTTGTAAAACTTTTAAACTTTTGACTTGTTTGTTTTGTTATTGATTATATATAGATATAGAAGGCTTTATTTTTGTTTATGTTATTGCTTTTTAGTTGTTTATTTTTATGTCACTATGATATAATCCCAATATATATTTTTGTTATTCATAAACATTGTTTCTTCTAATCAGAAAAGATGGATATACCCAGTTGCATATGAGAATTTTCTTTTTTCATAAACTATAGTCTTAAAATTGTACATGTCTGTTATGGAATAAATGTCAAGGTGACAATCACCCTGAAATGAAATTTGATATTACTAATAGAGGTCATCATACAGACTTCAATAGTGAGTACTGGTATATCCTCAAACTTCATAAGAAGCTGTAAATGGCCCCATATAAAGTCTTAAAATGTATGTGTGTGCCAAAAGACATTACATGTAAAAGGGTGGTTTAAGTGCTATCTTGGAATATTTTTGTAATAACACATTTTTGTCATTAATTTTTTAGACTTACATGTACAGAAATAGATGTAATTGTCAGGTGTCAAAAATATTTAATAGCGAAGGGACACAACACAAATCAACCTACCAGTAATAAAAACTTCTGTCAATGATATTACAATATGTATCAACTTTTGCGTAAAACATTTTTTATGACTCTGTCTGTACTGTTAATGATATTTTTTCATGTTTTTCTGCCTTTTTATTTCTGTCTTTGTTATCATACAATATCTATGTTCATATTGTGTGTTATTACAATATAACTGCTGACATGATTTTTATTGTCAATCTCAAAACATATCTGTTCTATTTTTGCTATCAATAAAAAAAGTGTAGAAGTAATTTACCAGAACTATTAAAAGCCGTAATATTTGTGTGTATGAATTGTTGGGAACATACATTGTAGTTTATTCAAATGTGAGGAGGATATGAGGATACCAAATCAAACTTATATACAGTTATTATTAATTTGAAATGCACTATATTTTTCTAATTTTAATTGTGGAATTGTTTGGCAAATTATTGGATGTAATGTGATTAACATTTATCAAAGATTTCCACTTGTACAAAGGGGCTTCCCTCGTGTATGATAGAAGTTTAGGAACTGTAACGGGTTTATAACCACCCTCCATTAGCTCAGCTAGTGGCATACACCTTTAGCTCAGCTGGTAGAGCGATGTACTACTGAACCAAAGGTTCTGGGTTCGATTGCTGGTTGGTATTGTAGGTAAGTTTGGAGGCAAAATCATGCTCTACTGTTACATACTCATGTCTTAAATTTGAGGTATGAAAAAAAAATCATTTGATATTTGCTTTATTTCAGTGATAAAAATGTAATTTGCACAAATTGATTTAGCCTATGGCATGGTTTTTATACCATTAGAATCAGTCCCATGATGATCCATTATATCCAAAATTACATGTACCATTAAATGACATCATCATATCAGCTCAGATTTCTGGTAGTATTTAGATTTACTATCTAGCTGTCCAACCACCATCCATCAATATACATGATCCTGTCATTTGACTAGCTGCCTCAGAACATATAAATTCTACCAACTTAGCAACCTGAAGCAAAGAAATTTATATCAGAATTTCTAAATATTCAGATTAAAATAAAGAGATATTGGATACAGAAAAAACTAAACACAAACTTGGCCTATTGTATCATGATACCTGGTGTAGTGAGGACATAAGAAAAATAAACATACATTTGGCCTATTGCATCACGATACCTGGTCTAGTGAGGACAAAACAAAAATAAACATACAATTGGTCTATTGTATCACGATACCTGGTGTAGTGAGGACAAAACAGAAATAAACATACATTTGGCCTATTGTATCACGATACCTGGTGTAGTGAGGGCAAAACAAAAATAAACATACATTTGGACTATTGTATCACGATACCTGGTGTAGTGAGGACAAAACAAAAATAAACATACATTTGGCCTTTTTTATCACCATGCCTACTTTTACAATGATAACATATAAGTTTAGCCTATTTTAATACCTATTGTAATGAGGATAAACTTGGCATATTGTAACAAGATTCCTAATTTTACAAGAATAAAGCAATGATAATTTTGACATATTGTATCAATAACAATTTGACTCACTTGGTCTGTGCCAACTGGCTGTAGTGTTGGGTGTACTGTCTGCAATATTCTTTGCTGTAAATAGAAATAGGATGTGCATGATTCTACTGTGGTAATATTTTTTCTAAGGACAGGTGATATACAGATGAATTCTGACAAATAACTTTAACCTTTAAAAGAAGAGAGAATGGGAAAACCTGTATTCGTAACTAATTTCTGATGATAGAGTTTAGGAATGTTCTTTCAAAACAAGAAAAAGAAATATCTTGAATTGAAATTCTTCCTTGTAACAAAAGCTGGTACTGGAACGTGCACTGGTACAATTTTTACCGGGTAGAATTGTGGTATTGATACAGGTATTTATCAACCGTAGGCCTGTAACATCTAATCATGCATGCCTATTTTCTATGTAGGTGCAATTTTATATGAAGAGAATTGCATATTTCCATGCAAAAGATCAGAGACTTTGTATTGGAACAGAGGATTTGTCCTATAAATTAAAACCGATTTCTATGATATTTTTATAAACTGATGAAAATTAAGAGAAAAATCAATGTTTTTTTAAGTAAAATTTTCTTGTAAATTTGAGGCTCCTTGTGCGTTTTACATACCGAAGCTTCCCTATAACTGCATTGATCTTCCTCGGATCTTGTTTGAACTTGCTTCTGAAAAACTAGCAAAATATACCAATTCCATATATACATGTATTATCAGCTGTTTGGAAATCAAAATGTATATCAGAACCCAGATTTTCATTGACCGTCTTTGTATTATTCATATTAATTATTTCCTTTCAGATATGCATGAGATCAAAAGCCGGATGGGAACTTGTAAACTAATGCCAAAAATGACCTTACAAGTGCAGCCAAAAATGTCACTAAGAGCATAAAGACACATGAGGCAGATACTCCTCCATGTCTTAGTTTAAAAAAAATAAATTTTGTAAAGATGGAGTTCATGGTTGTAACAAATACTAGACCGGTCTGTTGAAACCCACGTAAAAAGATAGTTCAGGCGGTGTACTGCTACTACTTCTACTCTTCGCTTTGAGAAAATCGTACACGTATAAACATTTTTAAACAAATTAAACAAATGCTTACTTTGAGTGTCTACAAAACCTGGACAAACTGCATTACACGTGATACCAGAACACGCCGTTTCTAATGCGACCACCTACAATTCAAAGGCTAAGTATTAGAATGATACTGAACGTGTTTTGCACTACAATTTACACATCGTATCAATGATTTCTTTGACAAAATGTATCATGAATATAAATTTTAGATGCATGTCTACCAGTTTTACAACGCAGTGAAACCAAAGCTCTAAACTATACTATTTACTTTGCTGTTTTGTTATATATGCATAGGATAGTAATAGTTACACTTACTTTAGTCAAACCCAACACTCCATGTTTAGCTGAGACATAACCAGCTTTATATGGACTCGCAATGTGCCCGTGTACAGATGCTATATTTATAATCCGACCCCATCCTACAACAAAAAATATTAAAAGGTCTCGATTCTACAATAGAGAACAAACCACTGGCCCATATCTCAGAGGAAAACCCCAAAAATATTTCAAAAGAAATCATGAATTTTAGGAGCGCGCTGGACAGCAATCCCCCCCCCCCCTCGACGGCGGATTGCATTAGTAAGCACCCATTGATACAGATAAACACAAAACAAATGAAAATTATCTTGTCGCAGACTTTATTATATTATATACGTATTGACTGGGTGTGAAAAGAATAGTCAGTCCCCCCCCCCAGTGTCCTCGAGATACAAACTGTTGCCCCAGCCTCTTGACAATGGTTGGTATCGAGGGGAAAATAAACTTACTATTCCCCGAATATTTAGTCAATAAGTACTATTACTATTTACATGTTAATAGTTTTTGGTTAGAAATGGTAAAAATAATCGTTTTGATTTTTATATAGAAAAAAAAACATACAGAGGTATTAAAGAACTGGAAAATAATCCATGTAATCCTCAGTTTGAGTGAAAAATTATTAATAGATATTCTTATACTTTATTAAATCCAATTTTGGGCCCGTTTCCGGGCATATAACATTACAATAATCAAAATGAACAATATGATGCAAGCGTCAATAAAAGGTTCTAAATTAAACTGTACGGAATTTACCTCTTTCTATCATCTTTGGTAGGAATCTTTGAATGAGAATAAAAGGTGATGTCAGCATAATTCCGATCATTTGTTCCCATTTCTCCACAGGAAAACTTTCCACGGGGGAAACATGTTGAATTCCTAAGATAAAACATGAAAGAAGTAGGGTCATTTCACTCTTTTGTTCACTTTTTCGGCCATTTCCAGAAAGTCATCTAACACCTTTCAAAATCTATCAGGACACAAGCCTATAATGTCTTCTTACGATATTATAATAATAATTACCATATAGTTAACATGAACAAGTAACTGAAAGTATATTAATTATCTAAACATAGCTGTGGGAGACGTTTATAACACAGATGTTATTTACAGGTCTTAAAGAGAGTTGTTCGAAACGAAGGACATTCGGAACCAAAACCATTTTTTTGCTGCAAGTGATTACAACTCACAATTCCGACTCTCGATTTTTACCGTTAAGCATAAAATTTCCTCTCGTTAACTATGATCTGGATCTAAAATAAGTATACATTTAAGTTTTGAAATTGACAGATAAGAGTGATGGGAAGTTGGTCCTACTGACCCCTTTATCTAAGAAACGTAAACGCACAAAATAAATAAACAGTATAATTTGAGTGTTTGTGCTATTTTCCACGTTTACGGTAAATATGTTTTTTTTAATCAGAAATAAAATTAGTCAAAAATATAAAGAGTGTCATTAGGAAATAATGAATACATATGCTTAAATATAACTTTATGTATTATTAATGGGTTCAAATCCGTTTAATCTATATAATCAGTGCATATACTAGTATATACAAATCCTATGATATAACCTGCATTGTTGACTAGGATATCCACACCATTTGTATGGATACAGAAAACTTTGTCAGTGAAGGCTATATTCCCGTCAATCGTGGACAAGTCATCTTCATAGTAGCTTGTTCTTATATTATGGCTGAAGAAAAAATACTATTTACTACAATTTTCACTCGAAATCTCAAAGTAATTTAGAAACACCTAATACTTTGAATCGTATTTACTCATTCATATCTCAATAAATTGAAATTTGGGTGCATTAAACAGCATTTTAGCTTTGTTTTCAGAATCATCAAACAATCTGGTAAGATTTTCATAGAGTGAACTAAAACAGGTCCCCTATGACGACTTAAAATAAATTGTCTTCGTAAATACTAATAAAATTAGTCCAGTGTTACAAGTTTCAGTTAGGTTTTGTCAAGTTAGCAGATGTTTTGCTTTTGTATACTAGTACAAGTATAAGGAAATCCTTGTGTGGCACAGAAAGTAGAAATCACATTTGTCGAGTATAACTTCAGTGACAGATACCAACAAAAAAATAAGACAATTGCATACAAAGTCTTGTAGGAGATGAAATTCGTGCATTGTATATTTAGTATATTTTAAATGTATATTGTTTTGTTCATAATTTAAAAGTCTTATGATATACACGTTAATAAAATTTATGCATAACCTTTGCAACTTTGACTGGATGTCAGCAACTGCACGTGGTTCACCAAAACCATTCAGTACAATATGACATCCAAGCCTTGCTAAATTCTCAGCTATACTGAGGCCAATACCACTGGTAGATCCGGTCACCAACGCTACTTTACCCTCTAATTCTAAAACATTGTAATTTGTTATTCCTTTGAAATAATGTAGTAACTAAAAACATTATGGCATGCCTGAGAGGAATAATGATCTTAAATATTGATTGCTGACATACAATGATTATTTCCAGATTAACCAAGCTTCACTGGGTACGTTCGTGTTATTCTTCACCATAATGACTAGATCCCGATTTCCTGTATTTTATTATATACAAATTACTTTCTCTCGTCCCATAATACATATATTGTAAGTTTATTGTAGCATACATATATGTAATCATGAATTACAAAACTTATTCCATCGATATAAAGATTTGATATTGACTTGTAACTAATTTTTCTATGACACTGCCATCTCCTGCTCTCACCAATTATGGGGGAATTGATGAAAGGAGTCCATCGCCTATTAGAGCATGACATGGACCTCCCTCAAAACAATTCTGATATAAAAGAAGATGCACAATGATATTAACTAGTTAAAATTTCTGAAAGTTTAACGCAGATAGAAGACGCACCAGAATATCTACTGAATTTTACTGCTCCACTAGATTAACTTACTGGAAATGGAAAAAATACGATTTAATTATTTAATACCAGTATTACTAAAATAAAGGAGACTGGCCACTTTCCCCTGTATTTGTTTCACTCATAACCATTATAATTTTTAATCTTAAATATTTACCTACCTTTCAGAGAAAACGATTCTTATGTTGAAAAACAGAAATTTTGTGATTTATCATTTATTTTCTACCCGCAAAAGTCGTGCATAGAAGCTAGAGTCAACTGTCATATGAAAGGATATACATGATCAAGTTTAAACTTAATTTAAAAAATCTTTTTGGTTCTGAGGTACTTGCATTAATTTGTCAAATGTGTGTTAAAACTTTCTACGAAAGCGATATTCAACTATGTAGAAAACTTTTGGCAAATTATTTGATATTTATTATTAGCAAATGTTAAGAGTTCAGGCTATGTCACATGAGATTTTAAAAGACATTATGCGACGTTTAGAAAATGACCCTAGAAGTGAAATAAATTCAGGGGAAATGGCCCTACTTCTTTTAAACAAATTTCCAATATTGTGATAATATTAATCACTGTGGTTGCAGAGATCAGAATGCCATGGAATTGTGGACGACAGACCGGGCACCAACTTGTCCCTATACATGCTATATAGGCCAGGTGAGCTAACATAAAAAAACAGAACAGCCAGGTATGAATCTGGTCCGTCAACGAAAGTTTTAATACCACCAATATTTATTTTGCATTAAGAAAACTATAACATGTATATTATGTACAAGCTTCCTGGAATTAGTAAGAAGAAATTATAATTGTTTAAAATAAAGTTTAATTTTTTTTAAATGTAATACAGTGTATGCACATACCTCTATTTGCAGAGTGAAATTTCCTGATCTTTAGGTTACAAAAATATCGTCTCAAGATACTGGACATTATTATGTGTATTACACAAATATCGTGTACATATTTATGGATACGTTATCTTATTGGTAAGATGTAGGTCAAAATTAACTTCACATATATTTGTGTATTATTTTGGATCTTTGTTGTCAACCTTCCGTAATGTATCCGATTATCAAAACCACAATTTTTTTTCTGTTGGGGCACAATATTGACATCATTCATGCTGCACAAGTATGAAGATAAAGACTATTTTCAGTGGTTACCGAAAAATTCAGTTACAGGGATTATAACATGGATTACTTACCGAAAATTCAAAAATTAATTCAAACTAAAGATTGTGTCTTTTATACACGTCCTCCCGAACGTGGACTTCCCATCATGGAAAATCATTTCGAGAAATATTTTAGATATACGAAAGTTTCAAATCATGTCCTTATATTAATTAGTATCACATGAAAAATAATGAATGGACCGTTAATAATACTTAAATTCAATACAGTCACTCAAGCATAAAATGAAGGTTATGGTATCTCATCTAGAGGCTAACCTGGCTTAGATTAGCCCATTTGAAAACGTATCCACTTGGTGACCTTGACCTTAAAGATTGTTAGGATTCTTGCACTCTCTATAGTTAATGTTTACACAAGTTTTATGTTTTCCGCTAATTCCCCTTACCTTAGGCAATTGATCTCAATAACACTTCAGAATAAAACAGAAATCACTTGTAAATCGTCTATACACTGGAACACAGGCCAGAACTGTCAAATGCATCTTTTTTCAATGGCAAATTTTAACGGTAGCAGCCACCGGGTGTATTGCAAGATCTGAACCAAAAGAGGGTATTGTTATTATCAATTCTGTAAAGTTTCAAAACATTCAAAAGAGAAAATAAATGAAAACTGGACAATGAAAATCAAAAATGGCTTCTGGCGGCCACATGTCTTCCCATGATGAGCAACTGAATCTCAACCAAAAGTGGACCATTTGTAGAGGGTATTGGTGTTATCAATCCTGCAAAGTATCAAAACATTTCCTATTTTAATTTCAGAGATTTTTTTGAAAATTGGTCAATCATGAAGTTTCAAGACATTTCATAGTGTAGATCCAGATTTTTGAAGATTGGTTAATCAAAATCAAAGATGGCCTCTTGCAACCATGTTGTCCATCCAACCAGAACAAAAGGTGGGTCGTTTGTAGAGATCCTTCCATATATCATTCCTGTCTAGTTTGGTTATAATCTATAGAGTAGTTACAGAGATCAAAATAGGAAAAGTTTACGGACGACGGACGCAAAGTGATAACATTATCACAAGTTATTTCTTCACCTAAATGCAAAACTTGAACCAAAATCACTCAAGTATAAAATGTAGGACATAAGGACCCAAAACTTGGTTAAGTTGTTTTGTACTATATAAGTTGAATGTAGCTTTTAAAATATTGTTAATGTTTAAAAATACATTTAAGTGTAAAAATTTAACCCAAGTTACTCAAGCATAGTAGGAAGATGAATGAATTGGTGTAATATTATATTCATCAATAGGTTTCTAAGAAACTGACCTAAATGCAAAAACTTAATGGACCCACTCAAGAATGA
The DNA here is from genome assembly GCA_028015205.1 of Mytilisepta virgata. NCBI lineage: Eukaryota > Metazoa > Mollusca > Bivalvia > Mytilida > Mytilidae > Mytilisepta > Mytilisepta virgata. Next base: position 15,105,970 of record CM051520.1, on the reverse strand, counting down.
AATGTAGATCATAATGACCAAATTACTTGTGCCGGATTTTTAACGTGCTAGCTCTTGAGGTAACCTTCAACAGGAAAACATATCACCCCATACGAACACAAACCCGACCTTTCCTTTGCTCTTACTCGTAGATGCAATGCCAATTTTAATGTCTTTGTCTTTGCTTTGACCCGGCCGGGGATCAAACCTGAGACCTTCCGCACTCGAGGTAAGCACGCTATTATGAGACCACCGAGTCTGTCAAATGTTATTGAACTGTGTTCAATGTTATAAGGGGACTAGCGATGTAAGGGGACTATAAGGGGACTAGCTCTGTCATTGAGTATCTCATAGCGTTTCCGAGAAATGGACCTAAACGCAAAAACTTTGCCAAATCGGACGGACAAGGGTAAATCTATATCCCAAACGCATTCGTGGACGGGGCATATACATGCCACAAGATGAGCAATAATTAAAACCCACATGATAGATTACACCCTGTACACGAATTCGCAATAATAATTGGAAAAAGGAAAATTTTAAAGGTATCAAAAGTAGCAAACTTAATGCTGGTTACAATCATAAAACTAGAATTATTATAAAAATAAGAATATGGCTTGAATTTATCAAAGTTTCCCACAGGAAGGTCGTTGTTTAAATGATACTAGCATATTCTGTCTGAATGTGGACGTACAAGCTTAATCCCATGCCTATCATACGTAACGCCATTGAACGCTTCAGACTTCACCTTTCCCCCTAAACTAACAAATTTTCAAAACCTGGAACTAATAATATTTGAGCTTTACACATCTGACTTATTCGGAAGTATAGGCCTTATGGAAGTGGTGCAATACAACTTTTGTAATAAAACCGCAAGCATCGAAATACCGCAGTGGTTACAAGTTTGAAGAATTTCTACTATATTTCATTCATTTTGAATACTAAATTGTGTATGCTTCACAACCAAGACTACACAACAGAAATGCGCAATTTTCACTTTCTACTTGCACCAATTATGTTATATTAAACTTGAGTAAAAATAGTCACTGAAATTCAAGAAAAAAAACCAAAAAAACTATGATCAATCTGTGTGAAAAGGAGTGTTTGGTCAACTCAAACTTTTAATTTCAAAGAGTTCCATTAGCAATCCAAATTTTATCATGCCTTTCAACTAATCTAGCATGATTTAATTTTAACAGAGAATAAAAAGTTGTTTTCAAGTGCTCTAGCAGAATTCAACCTGACCACAACAGACATCTACCTGGTTTTCAGTTACTGGCAGATTTCTACCCAATTGCAAGTGGATGACCTACATTACGATAAATTATTGATGCAACCCACAAATTAAAAACATACCTAAGTAGTATGTGGGCACAGTTCAGGTCGGATTTGAGGAGGAGCGAGGAGGAGCCGGAAGTGACGTCAACCGGAACCGGAAATGACGTCACCGGAAGTGACGTAATCGGAACCGGAAGTCAGGTGACCGGAACCAGAAGTGATTTTTGCGCGCATGCGCAACCGGAAGTGGGTAGTTTTCCCGCCCTTTGTTGCCGGAAGTGACGCAAGTCACGTGGTAGGACCCGGATGTGTGTTCTGCGCATGTTCAGGAACCGGAAGTACCCGGAAGTGGTTTGCGCGCATGCGCAACCGGAAGTAGGGTGTTTTTTTCCGCCATTTGTTGACGGAAGTGACGTAAGTCACGTGGTAGGACCCGGATGTGTGGTCTGCGCATGTTCGGGCGGAACCGGAAGTGGTTGGTGCAACCGGAAGTAGTGGGTTTTCTTCATTGACGGAAGTGACGTAAGTCACGGACCCGGATGTGCCATGCTTGACCAGATTGACTTATCTCCCTTTTCCCGCACTTCTCGGTCGTCTCTGGATCTTTCATCGGTCTGATACCCTCACTGTTATGTCGAAGTCCGAGAGTATACGAAGTACACTATTGGATTATCTCCCCTTATCCCGCTCTTTTCAACTGTGGGTATTTTCTGTGAGGACTAGGATTGGATTATGTCCCCTTACCTCCAAGTGATGCTTGTCACCAATGGAGTGGTGTCCTTAGCAACCGCCTTAGCAACGGCGGTCCATTTCATTGCATTCACTTAGTTTCTCTTCTCTTGCTCTATCCCGCTCCTCGCTGCTCTTCTCTTGCTCCGTGCTGCTCATCGCTACTCAGGCTTGTTGCTGTTCGTCATCGCTGCTCTTCTCTTGCTCTTTGCTGCTCAACGCTGCTCTGCACTGTACTCAGACCTGAAAGCACCCTAAAGACAATCGTTTACCCTAACACTAGTACCACTTCAAATTCATAAGGGATTGAGCCAGATTGAATTATCTCCCTTTTCCCGCTCTTCTCGGTCGTCTCTGGATCTTTGATTGAATTATCTCCCCTTATCCCGCTCTTTTCATCTGTGAGTGATGTTTTCTGTGAGGACTAGGATTGGATTATGTCCCCTTACCTCAAGTTGATGCTTGTCACCGCTCAATGGAGGGGTGTCCTTAGCAACGGCGGTCTATTTCATTGCTCTATGCTTCGCTTCTCTTCGCTGCTCCATCCTGCTCATCGCTAATAATGACTATATTCACCTGCTGATTTAAGATTCTTGGGGTTACTTGTCGGTGTTTTCGCTGCTGCTTCCGCTCCTGCTGCTTGTTGGTGTTCGTCATTGCTGCTCTTATCTTGTTCATCGCTGTTTTTCTCGTGCTCTTTGCTGCTCATCGCTGCTCATCTCTTGCTCATCGCTGCTCATCACTGTTTTTCTCTTGCTCTTTACTGCTCATTGCTGCTCATCTCTTGCTCATCGCTGCTCATTGCTGCTCATCTCTTGCTCATCTCTTGCTCGTCGCTGCTCATCTCGTGCTCTTTGCTGCTTATCGCTGCTCATTGCTGCTCATCTCTTGCTCTTTGCTGCTCATCGCTGGTTTTTCTCTCGCTCTTTACGTCTCATCACTGTTTTTCTCTTGCTCGTTACTGCTCATCACTGTTTTTCTCTTGTTCTTTACTGGTCGTCACTGTTTTTCTCGTGTTGTTTACTGCTCATCGCTGGTTTTTCTCTTGCTCTTTGTTGATCATCACTGTTTTTCTCGTACCCTTTGCTGCTCATCGCTGTTTTTCTCTTGTTCTTTGCTGCTCATCGCTGTTTTTCTCTTGTTCTTTACTGCTCATCACTCTTTTTCTCTTGTTCTTTACTGCTCATCACTGTTTTTCTCTTGTTCTTTACTGCTCATCGCTGTTTTTCTCTTGCTCTTTACTGCTTATGGCTGTTTTTCTCTCGCTCTTTGTTGATCATCACTGTTTTTCTTGTACTCTTTGCAGCTCATCGCTGTTTTTCTCTTGCTCGTTACTGCTTATCGCTGTTTTTCTCTTGGTTTTTGTAGCTCGTCGCTGTTTTTCTCGTGCTCTTTGCTGCTCGTCGCTGTTTTTCTCTTGTTCTTTGCTGCTCGTCGCTGTTTTTCTCTTGTTCTTTGCTGCTCATCGCTGTTTTTCTCTTGTTCTTTGTTGCTCATCACTGTTTTTCTCTCGTTCTTTACTGCTCATCGCTGTTTTTCTCTTGCTCTTTACTGCTTATGGCTGTTTTTCTCTCGCTCTTTGTTGATCATCACTGTTTTTCTCGTACTCTTTGCTGCTCGTCGCTGGTTTTTCTCGTACTCTTTGCTGCTCGTCGCTGGTTTTTCTCGTACTCTTTGCTGCTCGTCGCTGGTTTTTCTCTTGCTCTTTACTGCTCATCACTGTTTTTCTCTTGCTCTTTACTGCTCATCACTGTTTTTCTCTTGCTCGTTACTGCTTATCGCTGTTTTTCTCTTGGTTTTTGTAGCTCATCGCTGTTTTTCTCGTGCTCTTTGCTGCTCGTCGCTGGTTTTTCTCTTGTTCTTTGTTGCTCATCACTGTTTTTCTCTTGCTCTTTACTGCTCGTCGCTGTTTTTTCTCTTGTTCTTTGTTTCTCATCACTGTTTTTCTCTTGCTCTTTACTGCTCATCGCTGTTTTTCTCTTGGTTTTTGTAGCTCATCGCTGTTTTCCACGTGCTCTTTGCTGCTTATCGCTGTTTTTCTCGTGCTCTTTGCTGCTCATCGCTGTTTTTCTCTTGGTTTTTGTAGCTCGTCGCTATTTTTCTCGTGCTGTTTACTGCTCGTCGCTGTTTTTTCTCTTGTTCTTTGTTTCTCATCACTGTTTTTCTCTTGTTCTTTACTGCTTATCGCTGTTTTTCTCTTGGTTTTTGTAGCTCATCGCTGTTTGTCTCTTGCTCTTTACTGCTTATCGCTGTTTTTCTCTCGCTCTTTGTTGCTCATCGCTGTTTTTCTCTTGGTTTTTGTTGTTCGTCACTGTTTTTCTCGTGCTGTTTACTGCTCGTCGCTGTTTTTTCTCTTGTTGTTTGTTGCTCATCACTGTTTTTCTCTTGCTCTTTACTGCTCATCACTGTTTTTCTCTTGTTCTTTACTGCTTATCGCTGTTTTTCTCTTGGTTTTTGTAGCTCATCGCTGTTTGTCTCTTGCTCTTTACTGCTCATCGCTGTTTTTCTCTTGCTCTTTACTGCTCATCACTGTTTTTCTCTTGTTCTTTACTGGTCATCGCTGTTTCTCTCTTGCTCTTTACTGCTCATCGCTGTTTTTCTCTTGCTCTATGCTTCTCATCGCTGTTTTTCTCTTGTTCTTTGTTGCTCATCACTGTTTTTCTCTTGCTCTTTACTGCTCATCAATGTTTTTCTCTTATTCTTTACTGGTCATCGCTGTTTTTCTCTCGTTCTTTACTGCTCATCGCTGTTTTTCTCTTGCTCTTTACTGCTTATGGCTGTTTTTCTCTCGCTCTTTGTTGCTCATCACTGTTTTTCTCTTGTCCTTTGTTGTTCATCGCTACTCCTTACCTTACTCGCGTGCTTATTTCGTTTTTTGGGGCTACTTGTCTCTGTTTTCGCTGCCACTACTGCTCCTGCTGCTTTTTGCTGTTCGTTATCGCTGCTCTTCTCTTGCTCATCGCTGTTTTTTCTCTTGCTCATCCCTACTCAGGGCCTTACTCGCGTGCTCATTTCGCTCCTGCTGCTTGTTGCTGTTCGTCATCGCTGCTCTTCTCTTGCTCATCACTGCTCTTCTCTTGCTCATCGCTGCTCTTCTCTTGCTCTTTGCTGTTCATCGCTACTCATGATCTTACTCGCGTGCTCATTTCAGTTTTTGGTGCTATTTGTCACTTTTAATCGCTGCTGCTGCTACTGCTGAAGGAATGTAGTTTACTGCTGATGATCGGAAGGCCACTCGGTACTCATGTTGTCGGTTTGATTGGTAGATCAAGACTGATCGATGTGATTGTATACTGGGATATTTATCGACGACAAACACAAATGAAACAGTTTCATATTTTATTTTACAAAATCTACATCAGTCAATGTTTTAAGTTCTGGTTCTTTCTCTTCAAACAAAGGTATGATCTTCTTCAGTTCTTTCCATTCGAAGGTGTCCAAGCCGATTCCTCTCTTTGTTGGACGATAGGTCCAGTCTCCCCAGGGTATAAAGTGCTTTCTTATCCAAATAGTGGGGTATGGGGATTTGACGGTGACGAATACATTGTCCCCAATGTGATATCTCCAGTCGACTAGTTCTTTATCCTGTACTCTACCGATCAAATCATCCAGAACATCAGTAGTCTCGCATAAAGCTTTCCATTGTATCAAAGATAAGCTCACTCCGGTCTTGGTGGGCACCGTTTCACTTTCCCAAAATCTGAGATCTACTCTTTTACTGCCATTCCATTCTGTCAGCTCTGCATACGTTCCTCCAGCAAGTAGTACTTTCAAAGGAATATCGGAAGCTGTCATGGCGTCTTGGACGATATCGCTCTCGGTCTGGTCTTTGGTTTTCTTTTCTTTACGAGACATGTCGGCTGACTGATTCTTCTTCTTGCTGGTCTATTTATATATATATTTGTAAAGATGGACTGGATTGGTTCTTATATTATGAAACGTGAAACATGATTGGCTATCTTTCCGACATCGTGATTGGTTAACTTCTCCCGTTCCGATTGGTCGAAAATCTGACATTTTCATTGGTCAATTCCAACCGTTTCGATAGATCAACACGATGGTACACTGTCCAAATATGTGGCGCCCAATCCGGAAACTGCTCACAATAGGTACGAGTAAACGCCGACAATACGATCAGTCTTCCTTGGTTCACCACACCGTCTTCGAACATGGCAGTGACGATTCTCTCGTATACTTGGAAGGGGTCCATCGTACGAATGACTTCTCTGACTATCTTCACTTCCTTTTATACATTTATGACATGAGACTACTCTGCATTGACAAACTTGTAACTGTCTACATATATACATGTATATATAGTGTTGCCAGAAGATCCCGATACCGGGGTTTTGTATCTGAGGCACTGGCAGTCCACCCGGACAGAGGAAAATACCGACAATCGTGTTCAGGATGAACGAGATTACAGCCGCCACCTTTCCTGATATGGTTCGCCACACATTCAACCTACAAAATACCACCTTCAAGATCAACGTGTCGTTTGGATTTATACTGAGAAACGCAGAGACCGGAGAACTAAGATACTTCCATTCCAGGACGGGGACGAATGTTCTCTGTCTCGATGATGTTAGATGGTCATCAAAGATGGCTGCACCCATTCTCTTGCTCTGCTAATGATGACCTTACCTCATTTCAGTTTTGGGGCAACTTGTCGCTGTTTTCGCCGCTGTTGCTAGTGGTGGTCGATTGTCGTTAGTCAAAGATTGGATCTGTGCGAGAACACCCTTAGATCCGGGTTATTTAAAAGTCCACTCTGCATTTATCCAGGCTTGTGACTGGCTATCATAAGATAGGCTGCATTAATCCTGCTCAATTTTTTAAGGGCACTCTGCATTTGTCCAGGCTTGTGACTGGCTATATATATGTATAAACATATATAGGCTGCATTACCCTCCTTCCCTTTTTTTTTTGTTATATTTTTTTCTGTTTTTCTTTGTAATATGTTCCAATTCCTCCGTCACATAGAGTTATTGCTGTCTTCAGCTGGAGGTGGGGTCGTAGTCGTTCAATACACGGTTAAGCAGATATTTTCGTTTTTCTACAGCCTAATCCCATGATTCTTTTGATTCGTAGTCTTCCTATTCTCTCCAGCGTTTAGCCGTTTTTCTTGATCTCTCTGTGTACGGGGTCTTTATTTATGTCTTGATGCCAGGACACCAGTCCGAGGTAATGCTTTCGTATTTCGTCTCTGTATGAGTCAAACATGTCTCTATATGCTGCCAAGCGTGCCTTGTCTTCTTCCATTCCGGCTTCCACTACTTCGTTTACTGTCTGTGAGTATTCCGATTGATGTACTTGAAATGTTATGTTCAAAACGACTTCTCATAGGGACTGTTCGCAAAGCTCTTCAGAGTCTTCGTTGGATCCATGGTCATTACTTTGTTCCGATTCATCGTTATCGGCTTCTGTGGTGGTGTCTGAAGCTGAATCACTATAGTCTGTTGAATCCTCTTCAATACCATGTGCATTCTTTTTGTGTCGCACTAGGTTAAAGTTTTGCTTGGATTGGTATCCACAGGTATACATTTAAGACGTCTTTATTTCCTGGTAGTCGATAACAGAATGAGTTCCGGTCGTCCTGCAAGTGCTTATATTAGATACAGGTTCCTCAGTGGCTTGTTGATTCATACACAAGCGTTTGGCAAAGTATTCGTTTCGACATTGTTGCAGTTCAGATTTCACTTTTCTGATGAGGTCTCTTTTAAGTCTTTTCCACTCGTTGTCAATCCTTCTACATCCCTTGCAGACATTCATGTTTTTGTAGAATTCCGCAAAGCTCTTGTTCATTTGACACTTTGTACATTTCTTGTTTGGATCCACTTTGCTGGGTCCTCCACTTGTGTTGTCCAGCCGTTTGGTTCTCTCCACTTTGGTTGGAAGTATTTTCCTTTTCATTTCTGGTTTTGCTTTGGTCTTTGAAAGATCCACAGGTATTAAGTATCTACCAGGAACCAATAAACCGAGAGGCGTTTTCGACTCCATTGGTACGTGTGTGTTGTTTGACGGTCTTCAAACAACTGACGAAATTAAACAAAACCTCTGAATATATTTTCGTTAAAAGCTTTCCATTTGCGTCATGGTGGCGAAGATTGTTTTTGTCTATTCATTCAGACAACACAGTTCGCTGCTCGTCATTGTAGTTTGCTGCTCATCATTGCTCATCTTTTGCTCCGCGCTGCTCATTGCTGCTCATCTCTTGCTCATCGCTGCTCATTGCTGCTCATCTCTTGCTCATCGCTGATCATTGCTGCTCATCTCTTGCTCATCACTGCTCATTGCTGGTCATCTCTTGCTCATCAATGCTCATTGCTGCTCATCTCTTGCTCTTTGCTGCTCATTGCTACTCAGGACCTTACTCGCGTGCTCATTTCGCTCCTGCTGCTGCTGAGGAGGTGAAGGTGGGATTCTTACTGTTTCGTTATGAGTCATCTCTTGTTCCCGTTGATGTTACGATGGACATCCAAAATGGCTGCGGACATGTAACGCGGACCTGAAAGAGAGCACCCTCATGAAACAGAAATTTTAGAGTCTTTCCAGACGGAAACAAACGTTTCCGGATTTCAGTCCTAACCATAACCCTAACTCGAGTCCTAACCCCAACCCTAACTCTAACACTAACCCTAACCCTAGTTCTAACCCTAATTTTAACTCTAACCCTAACCCTAGTGCTGCATCTAACCCATATCGTAGGGCTGTCTCGTACTCCTACTCTAAGCGCTCATACCTCACGTGGGTGGTTCACTGGTGCAAGCGTGACAAACACGAGGCAAACAGTCACGCTTGCACCAGTGAACCACCGACGTGAGGTATGAGCGCTTAGAGTAGGAGTACGAGACAGCCCTACGATATGGGCTGTCTCGTAGCACTTGATGATGAGCAAGAGATGAGCAGCAATGAGCAGCGCGGAGCAAAAGATGAGCAATGATGAGCAGCAAACTACAATGACGAGCAGCGAACTGTGTTGTCTGAATGAATAGACAAAAACAATCTTCGCCACCATGACGCAAATGGAAAGCTTTTAACGAAAATATATTCAGAGGTTTTGTTTAATTTCGTCAGTTGTTTGAAGACCGTCAAACAACACACACGTACCAATGGAGTCGAAAACGCCTCTCGGTTTATTGGTTCCTGGTAGATACTTAATACCTGTGGATCTTTCAAAGACCAAAGCAAAACCAGAAATGAAAAGGAAAATACTTCCAACCAAAGTGGAGAGAACCAAACGGCTGGACAACACAAGTGGAGGACCCAGCAAAGTGGATCCAAACAAGAAATGTACAAAGTGTCAAATGAACAAGAGCTTTGCGGAATTCTACAAAAACATGAATGTCTGCAAGGGATGTAGAAGGATTGACAACGAGTGGAAAAGACTTAAAAGAGACCTCATCAGAAAAGTGAAATCTGAACTGCAACAATGTCGAAACGAATACTTTGCCAAACGCTTGTGTATGAATCAACAAGCCGCTGAGGAACCTGTATCTAATATAAGCACTTGCAGGACGACCGGAACTCATTCTGCTATCGACTACCAGGAAATAAAGACGTCTTAAATGTATACCTGTGGATACCAATCCAAGCAAAACTTTAACCTAGTGCGACACAAAAAGAATGCACATGGTATTGAAGAGGATTCAACAGACTATAGTGATTCAGCTTCAGACACCACCACAGAAGCCGATAACGATGAATCGGAACAAAGTAGTGACCATGGATCCAACGAAGACTCTGAAGAGCTTTGCGAACAGTCCCTATGAGAAGTCGTTTTGAACATAACATTTCAAGTACATCAATCGGAATACTCACAGACAGTAAACGAAGTAGTGGAAGCCGGAATGGAAGAAGACAAGGCACGCTTGGCAGCATATAGAGACATGTTTGACTCATACAGAGACGAAATACGAAAGCATTACCTCGGACTGGTGTCCTGGCATCAAGACATAAATAAAGACCCCGTACATAGAGAGATCAAGAAAAACGGCTAAACGCTGGAGAGAATAGGAAGACTACGAATCAAAAGAATCATGGGATTAGGCTGTAGAAAAACGAAAATATCTGCTTAACCGTGTATTGAACGACTACGACCCCACCTCCAGCTGAAGACAGCAATGACTCTATGTGACGGAGGAATTGGAACATATTACAAAGAAAAACAGAAAAAAATATAACAAAAAAAAAAGGGAAGGAGGGTAATGCAGCCTATATATGTTTATACATATATATAGCCAGTCACAAGCCTGGACAAATGCAGAGTGCCCTTAAAAAATTGAGCAGGATTAATGCAGCCTATCTTATGATAGCCAGTCACAAGCCTGGATAAATGCAGAGTGGACTTTTAAATAACCGGATCTAAGGGTGTTCTCGCACAGATCCAATCTTTGACTAACGACAATCGACCACCACTAGCAACAGCGGCGAAAACAGCGACAAGTTGCCCCAAAACTGAAATGAGGTAAGGTCATCATTAGCAGAGCAAGAGAAAAACAGCGATGAGCAGCAAAAAGCAAGAGAATGGGTACAGCCATCTTTGATGTCCATCTAACATCATCGAGACAGAGAACATTCGTCCCCGTCCTGGAATGGAAGTATCTTAGTTCTCCGGTCTCTGCGTTTCTCAGTATAAATCCAAACGACACGTTGATCTTGAAGGTGGTATTTTGTAGGTTGAATGTGTGGCGAACCATATCAGGAAAGGTGGCGGCTGTAATCTCGTTCATCCTGAACACGATTGTCGGTATTTTCCTCTGTCCGGGTGGACTGCCAGTGCCTCAGATACAAAACCCCGGTATCGGGATCTTCTGGCAACACTATATATACATGTATATATGTAGACAGTTACAAGTTTGTCAATGCAGAGTAGTCTCATGTCATAAATGTATAAAAGGAAGTGAAGATAGTCAGAGAAGTCATTCGTACGATGGACCCCTTCCAAGTATACGAGAGAATCGTCACTGCCATGTTCGAAGACGGTGTGGTGAACCAAGGAAGACTGATCGTATTGTCGGCGTTTACTCGTACCTATTGTGAGCAGTTTCCGGATTGGGCGCCACATATTTGGACAGTGTACCATCGTGTTGATCTATCGAAACGGTTGGAATTGACCAATGAAAATGTCAGATTTTCGACCAATCGGAACGGGAGAAGTTAACCAATCACGATGTCGGAAAGATAGCCAATCATGTTTCACGTTTCATAATATAAGAACCAATCCAGTCCATCTTTACAAATATATATATAAATAGACCAGCAAGAAGAAGAATCAGTCAGCCGACATGTCTCGTAAAGAAAAGAAAACCAAAGACCAGACCGAGAGCGATATCGTCCAAGACGCCATGACAGCTTCCGATATTCCTTTGAAAGTACTACTTGCTGGAGGAACGTATGCAGAGCTGACAGAATGGAATGGCAGTAAAAGAGTAGATCTCAGATTTTGGGAAAGTGAAACGGTGCCCACCAAGACCGGAGTGAGCTTATCTTTGATACAATGGAAAGCTTTATGCGAGACTACTGATGTTCTGGATGATTTGATCGGTAGAGTACAGGATAAAGAACTAGTCGACTGGAGATATCACATTGGGGACAATGTATTCGTCACCGTCAAATCCCCATACCCCACTATTTGGATAAGAAAGCACTTTATACCCTGGGGAGACTGGACCTATCGTCCAACAAAGAGAGGAATCGGCTTGGACACCTTCGAATGGAAAGAACTGAAGAAGATCATACCTTTGTTTGAAGAGAAAGAACCAGAACTTAAAACATTGACTGATGTAGATTTTGTAAAATAAAATATGAAACTGTTTCATTTGTGTTTGTCGTCGATAAATATCCCAGTATACAATCACATCGATCAGTCTTGATCTACCAATCAAACCGACAACATGAGTACCGAGTGGCCTTCCGATCATCAGCAGTAAACTACATTCCTTCAGCAGTAGCAGCAGCAGCGATTAAAAGTGACAAATAGCACCAAAAACTGAAATGAGCACGCGAGTAAGATCATGAGTAGCGATGAACAGCAAAGAGCAAGAGAAGAGCAGCGATGAGCAAGAGAAGAGCAGTGATGAGCAAGAGAAGAGCAGCGATGACGAACAGCAACAAGCAGCAGGAGCGAAATGAGCACGCGAGTAAGGCCCTGAGTAGGGATGAGCAAGAGAAAAAACAGCGATGAGCAAGAGAAGAGCAGCGATAACGAACAGCAAAAAGCAGCAGGAGCAGTAGTGGCAGCGAAAACAGAGACAAGTAGCCCCAAAAAACGAAATAAGCACGCGAGTAAGGTAAGGAGTAGCGATGAACAACAAAGGACAAGAGAAAAACAGTGATGAGCAACAAAGAGCGAGAGAAAAACAGCCATAAGCAGTAAAGAGCAAGAGAAAAACAGCGATGAGCAGTAAAGAACGAGAGAAAAACAGCGATGACCAGTAAAGAATAAGAGAAAAACATTGATGAGCAGTAAAGAGCAAGAGAAAAACAGTGATGAGCAACAAAGAACAAGAGAAAAACAGCGATGAGAAGCATAGAGCAAGAGAAAAACAGCGATGAGCAGTAAAGAGCAAGAGAGAAACAGCGATGACCAGTAAAGAACAAGAGAAAAACAGTGATGAGCAGTAAAGAGCAAGAGAAAAACAGTGATGAGCAGTAAAGAACAAGAGAAAAACAGCGATGAGAAGCATAGAGCAAGAGAAAAACAGCGATGAGAAGCATAGAGCAAGAGAAAAACAGCGATGAGCAGTAAAGAGCAAGAGACAAACAGCGATGAGCTACAAAAACCAAGAGAAAAACAGCGATAAGCAGTAAAGAACAAGAGAAAAACAGTGATGAGCAGTAAAGAGCAAGAGAAAAACAGTGATGAGCAACAAACAACAAGAGAAAAAACAGCGACGAGCAGTAAACAGCACGAGAAAAACAGTGACGAACAACAAAAACCAAGAGAAAAACAGCGATGAGCAACAAAGAGCGAGAGAAAAACAGCGATAAGCAGTAAAGAGCAAGAGACAAACAGCGATGAGCTACAAAAACCAAGAGAAAAACAGCGATAAGCAGTAAAGAACAAGAGAAAAACAGTGATGAGAAACAAAGAACAAGAGAAAAAACAGCGACGAGCAGTAAACAGCACGAGAAAAATAGCGACGAGCTACAAAAACCAAGAGAAAAACAGCGATGAGCAGCAAAGAGCACGAGAAAAACAGCGATAAGCAGCAAAGAGCATGTGGAAAACAGCGCTGAGCTACAAAAACCAAGAGAAAAACAGCGATGAGCAGTAAAGAGCAAGAGAAAAACAGTGATGAGAAACAAAGAACAAGAGAAAAAACAGCGACGAGCAGTAAAGAGCAAGAGAAAAACAGTGATGAGCAACAAAGAACAAGAGAAAAACCAGCGACGAGCAGCAAAGAGCACGAGAAAAACAGCGATGAGCTACAAAAACCAAGAGAAAAACAGCGATAAGCAGTAACGAGCAAGAGAAAAACAGTGATGAGCAGTAAAGAGCAAGAGAAAAACAGTGATGAGCAGTAAAGAGCAAGAGAAAAACCAGCGACGAGCAGCAAAGAGTACGAGAAAAACCAGCGACGAGCAGCAAAGAGTACGAGAAAAACCAGCGACGAGCAGCAAAGAGTACGAGAAAAACAGTGATGATCAACAAAGAGCGAGAGAAAAACAGCCATAAGCAGTAAAGAGCAAGAGAAAAACAGCGATGAGCAGTAAAGAACGAGAGAAAAACAGTGATGAGCAACAAAGAACAAGAGAAAAACAGCGATGAGCAGCAAAGAACAAGAGAAAAACAGCGACGAGCAGCAAAGAACAAGAGAAAAACAGCGATGAGCAGCAAAGAGCACGAGAAAAACAGCGACGAGCTACAAAAACCAAGAGAAAAACAGCGATAAGCAGTAACGAGCAAGAGAAAAACAGCGATGAGCAGCAAAGAGTACAAGAAAAACAGTGATGATCAACAAAGAGCGAGAGAAAAACAGCCATAAGCAGTAAAGAGCAAGAGAAAAACAGCGATGAGCAGTAAAGAACAAGAGAAAAACAGTGATGAGCAGTAAAGAACAAGAGAAAAAGAGTGATGAGCAGTAAAGAACAAGAGAAAAACAGCGATGAGCAGCAAAGAACAAGAGAAAAACAGCGATGAGCAGCAAAGGGTACGAGAAAAACAGTGATGATCAACAAAGAGCGAGAGAAAAACCAGCGATGAGCAGTAAACAACACGAGAAAAACAGTGACGACCAGTAAAGAACAAGAGAAAAACAGTGATGAGCAGTAACGAGCAAGAGAAAAACAGTGATGAGACGTAAAGAGCGAGAGAAAAACCAGCGATGAGCAGCAAAGAGCAAGAGATGAGCAGCAATGAGCAGCGATAAGCAGCAAAGAGCACGAGATGAGCAGCGACGAGCAAGAGATGAGCAAGAGATGAGCAGCAATGAGCAGCGATGAGCAAGAGATGAGCAGCAATGAGCAGTAAAGAGCAAGAGAAAAACAGTGATGAGCAGCGATGAGCAAGAGATGAGCAGCGATGAGCAGCAAAGAGCACGAGAAAAACAGCGATGAACAAGATAAGAGCAGCAATGACGAACACCAACAAGCAGCAGGAGCGGAAGCAGCAGCGAAAACACCGACAAGTAACCCCAAGAATCTTAAATCAGCAGGTGAATATAGTCATTATTAGCGATGAGCAGCATGGAGCAGCGAAGAGCAAGCGAAGAGAAGCGAAGCATAGAGCAATGAAATAGACCGCCGTTGCTAAGGACACCCCTCCATTGAGCGGTGACAAGCATCAACTTGAGGTAAGGGGACATAATCCAATCCTAGTCCTCACAGAAAACATCACTCACAGATGAAAAGAGCGGGATAAGGGGAGATAATTCAATCAAAGATCCAGAGACGACCGAGAAGAGCGGGAAAAGGGAGATAATTCAATCTGGCTCAATCCCTTATGAATTTGAAGTGGTACTAGTGTTAGGGTAAACGATTGTCTTTAGGGTGCTTTCAGGTCTGAGTACAGTGCAGAGCAGCGTTGAGCAGCAAAGAGCAAGAGAAGAGCAGCGATGACGAACAGCAACAAGCCTGAGTAGCGATGAGCAGCACGGAGCAAGAGAAGAGCAGCGAGGAGCGGGATAGAGCAAGAGAAGAGAAACTAAGTGAATGCAATGAAATGGACCGCCGTTGCTAAGGCGGTTGCTAAGGACACCACTCCATTGGTGACAAGCATCACTTGGAGGTAAGGGGACATAATCCAATCCTAGTCCTCACAGAAAATACCCACAGTTGAAAAGAGCGGGATAAGGGGAGATAATCCAATAGTGTACTTCGTATACTCTCGGACTTCGACATAACAGTGAGGGTATCAGACCGATGAAAGATCCAGAGACGACCTAGAAGTGCGGGAAAAGGGAGATAAGTCAATCTGGTCAAGCATGGCACATCTGGGTCCGTGACTTACGTCACTTCCATCAATGAAGAAAACCCACTACTTCCGGTTGCACCAACCACTTCCGGTTCCGCCCGAACATGCGCAGACCACACATCCGGGTCCTACCACGTGACTTACGTCACTTCCGTCAACAAATGGCGGAAAAAAACACCCTACTTCCGGTTGCGCATGCGCGCAAACCACTTCCGGGTACTTCCGGTTCCTGAACATGCGCAGAACACACATCTGGGTCCTACCACGTGACTTGCGTCACTTCCGGCAACAAAGGGCGGGAAAACTACCCACTTCCGGTTGCGCATGTGCGCAAAAATCACTTCCGGTTCCGGTTACGTCACTTCCGGTGACGTCATTTCCGGTTCCGGTTGACGTCACTTCCGGCTCCTCCTCAAATCCGACCTGAACTGTGCCCACATACTACTTACCTATTTCTGCCATTACCTTGTCTAGCCTTACTCTCGGGCCAAACAAATGACAAGTTTTTACAAGATCATTTACAGGTAGTTTGACTTGCATACACATCTGCACTTGCAGTCCTTTGGGAATATTCGTTTGTATTAAACTAGACTATCATCTATAAGTAATGTTTTAGTGTATGCGTTATATAGTTCATTTATGACAGTCACTAATGAATAGCTTGTACACCTACATGTATGTATTGACTAGCATGTAAACCTATGTATTAACTATCTTCATCAAATCATAGCTCAGTTCATAACTGAATTCGTTCAATCAGCTGTATATGGGAGATAACTCTTCTTGAGCCTTCAAGGTTTGACAGGAACTTGTAGATTTGGATAATTGAACCACTGCTGCAGTTGTGACTGTCATTGCACACTTCACTGCTACTACTGCAGCCGTGTGTTTAATTCATTACCAGCAACTACCTTGTTTTCATGGTTTTCTTATTAAATCTGTATCAATGACTACCACCTGCCTTACTATGATGGCCTCTGTATCAATACCTAAATCTGTGAATGAACACCTGAATTATTGATCAATTGAGTGGTTTCCTATTTGTACTAAGTTATTGATAACCTTACTATTAGTGTGACCTTTGCATTGATAACTGGCCATAACTGTTACCTTCTTGTGAACACCTGTATCATTAGTTGCTTTGTTGTAGTAAACTTTGAGTAAAATCACTGATAAACTGCCTTGCCTTTCATGTTCACCTAAATGATTACCTGTTTTTCTATGGTGGCTTTTGTGATAATTCCAAATCATTAACAGCCTTGAGACCATTAGCCTCTTTGAAGAACTATCATTCAAACATTGTTAAAATGCATTGCTTGGACTTGCCTTATTAGTAATACCTGTATTATTACTTGTAACAAATGTACCTGACAGAACTGTACCCTTATATCCTTAGTTTGTTTGTTTGTTAGTTGGGGTTTTATGCCGTTTTCAGCACATTTGGCTTTTTCGCGGCGGCCAGTTTTTATTGGTGAAGGAAGCCAGAGTACCCAGAGAGAACCACCGACCTTTGGTAGGAAAATTTGCAATCCTTGTCAATCAAATCCGAGTCTAACACACCCGCCACAGGTGAGATTCGAACTCACAACCTCAGTGTTGTCAGGCTAGTGATCATTAGTAGTCATGACGAATGACCTAGACCACTCAGCCACCGTATATCCTTAGTGTGTTGAACCAACCATAGCCTTATAACCAATTCATTTAATAAACTGCCTAGCTAGCATCATAGCATTAGCAGATCAAACTTTTCTTCCTAGAGTTTCAGTCTTTCTTTGACTAATTTGTCAAAACTGTATTGTAAATACCCACATAAACAAACACATTTCAGTTCTTTTTTTTTAATATTTTTTTAAAGTTTTTTTTGTATAATTTTTCTCCTTCTGGATCATCAATAAAAATCACTTATCCATTCTCAGACAGCTGTGCCTGAGGTCTCCTTTTCTCTCAGTGAATTTATCTTCTCATGATTATTCACCGTCTGTGTAAAAGCTGCTTAAAATCATTTTTTGAATTATTTTTTTTTTGTCTGGAAGCATAATTATTTCACGTATTTCATCTCCTCTTCTGTTCCTGTCTTTTTTTTTTTTATAATCTGTTAAATGTCAGTCCTGAAATAACAGAAAAATATCTGTCAGGATGATGCTTAAAATCTAAACAACTACAGACTCCCATAAATGATTGGTTGAGAAAGAAAAAGTGGAAAATATCTACATGTGCGACAAAGCTAAAATTGGTGGACAGTGGTGATTACCACAATATGCTTGTAGTATGTACTTTTATTATACCTCAGTATGTTTTTCCTATATAAAAATCAAGACATTAATTTTAATATTTTTTTACCGGTGATAAGTTTCCAAAACTAATGACTGGTAAATACTGATCGGAGATTAGTACTGGAAACTATTGACTGGTAAATACTGATCGGTGATTAGTACTGGAAACTATTGACCGGTAAATACTGATCGGAGATTAGTACTGGAAACTATTGACCGGTAAATACTGATCGGTGATTAGTACTGGAAACTATTGACCGGTAAATACTGACCGGTGATTAGTACTGGAAACTATTGACTGGTAAATACTGATCGGTGATTAGTACTGGAAACTATTGACTGGTAAAAATGTTTTGGTATAATAAAACAGTTATTTAACAGTCATTTCGGGATAAAACCTTTTTATTTTTCCCTAGACACATGGACTATTTCCCTAAGCTACACTTTGGGAAAATAGTCAGTGTCTCGGGACAAATAAAATGGCTATACCCCTCAATACTGTTAAATAACTTTATACTACTATCCACGTTACAATCAGATCTGTTCCTTACGTGTGATGTTATTTTATACACAACACATTGCAATGTACAGCGATTGTACTGATGTTAGTGAAAACCATATGCTTTTACATATCTTTATGGAAATTGCCACAGTCTGCCAATGAAATATAGCTATGCCAATGGTAGATTATTACATGTTTATACATGTGTACTTCTTTCCTGAAAATATTTGTATTCTACATGTAATTATGATTCATCATGACTAAAAAAACTTTATGATTATATAAGTAATTATTACTTTTCAATAGTGCATATACATGTACCACATAAAACTGGTACTAACTGGTAATAATGGGAAGTCCGTAATGTTTCTGACTTCTACTTTAAGGAAATACTTCAGCATTATCAGATGACAAAAGGCATTCATGATATGTATATGAAAAAGCAGATTTTCAATATTTTTGAAAACCCTATGATTGTGTCAAGAGCTTTTACTTCACTGGACAGAGGCTCAGAAAATGCTGACCTGAAATTTAGCAGATTTTTTACCATCAGTTGCCAAAGCATTCTTTTTAAATAGAGCATTTTCAAATATTTACTATAGATATTATCTCGGGGGGGGGGGGGGGGGGGGGGGGGGGGGGTGTCACTCAATATGTTTTTTGGTAGGGGTGAGCAGCTGGCACACCAGGACCCCCACCCTTATCATATATTAAAAATCTCAAAAATGTATACCTTATCCCATATTTTTAGCAGAAAAGTATACCTAATCATATATTTATGCCGAAAAGTATACGTTTTCATATATTTGGATCAAAGCGATTATAATGAACAGAAATTCTTTATTTTCAAGAAAAACAATGTTTGATTTATACTGCAATGATTGATTATACACATAAACTGTCAGACTGAATGATATTTTATTTAGATGCAACATATTGACCTTATCACATAATCCCATCCTTATCGCATATTTTCATCTCAATTGCATACCCTTATCATATATTACGAAGCGTGAAAAAGGTACCTATTCCAGCGGCTCATGTATACCGCATCATATATTGGAAGATTGGAAGTGTCCCCCCCCCTCCCCCCGAGGATATTATAAACCTAATTATAAGTTATCCAGTAATCCTTGCACAAATCTGATTAATCTAATCACTGTGAAAATGTTAAGAACCCCCAGGAAGAAATTCAGAAACACTCGTCTGGTAATACTTTTGTTGAATTTTTGTAAAGGTTCAAGGTCTTCACAAGCAAACAAAATTTTAAAATGGATCCCTGATGAACAATTACACAGGGATAATTTTGAGAACAAACCAGAGGCTCCCAGGACCCTGTATTGCTCACCTGGACTATGTCCATCTTGACTGCCAGCCTGAAACATTGCTGTCAAGCCAACTGGCTCACAGGTTTCAAACAAGATCTTTCAGTGATTTTTCCCCATTTGGCAGCCATCTTCGATGACGGGTGGGGTTATCGATATAAGAGGACAAACAAAGGACCATTGCTGCTAATTTTGTTCCAATTGGCCTCGTGGTTCAAACAAGAAGATCTTTAAGTAAATTTTTCATAGGGTCCTATGTTAAACTATGTTCGCCTCTCGCGGCCATACTCGATGACATGTTGGGTCATCCAATTCAATGCTGAAAGAGGACCATCTATGGACCATTCCTGCCACGTTTTGTTCCAATAGGCAAAGTGGTTTCAGAAAAGAAGAACTTTAAGGAAATTTTCCATAGGTTCCTATGTTAAACTATGTTCGGCTCTGGCGGCCATCTTCGTTGATGGGCCGGTTCATCGGATAAAAGTCTGAAAGAGGACCACCTAAGGACAATTGCTGCCAAGTTTTGTTCCAATCAGCCTTTTTAGAGAAGTAGATCTTCTAAAGGAAAGTTTACAACGACAACGATGGACGCCAAGTGATGACAATAGCTCACCTGTCCTTTTAGGACAGGTGAGCTAAAAAATGGAATTGCTGTACAAGAAACAAAAATTATTACATATAATGAAGAATACATAAAAGTCTGGATTAAAAAAAGATGAATTCCATTATAAAATAATTTCTGATTACATCAACGACTATGCCTAGTAGTTTAGAAATGAATATTTTTGGTATTTTTGCAGTTTTTCTGTTTTCAGTAATGGTGGAAATATTGGTCTGGAACAACAGACACTTTTGAAATGAAACAGATTTAAAAAACTTTTAGTAATGACACTAGTCCAAAGATCCCTGGAAAAGGTTTTAAAAGCAGATACCCCAGGATTATTACATCCAACTTTGGTACAAATTTGTTAAATATTCTGAAAGGACCACTTGAAGACCATTCTACCAGTCTGATCCCAAGTTCCTTAGTAGTTTCAGCAGCAAAACTTTAAGAAAGCTCACTTATCTTTTGGGTCATGCAGGTTAAAGCTGCTTAGTTTTCTTACTGAGAAATATTTTATAAATTATTTTTTAAGACTGAAACTTAAAACATAAACCAGTAATAGAAGCTTGAAGCCATGTAATTTTGCCTATATTTGAAAAGATGCTTAATTACACAACAGAAGCTATACCAGTAATGATCACACTTATAGTTGTAAATTTTGTCTTTTCTTGGTGCATTTGCTAACTAAATTGTTAAGTGCAACTAAATAATAGCTAAACTATTACAATAAAAAAAATCTAAATATTTTATATCAACAGAGTTCCAGCATTTATTTGACCTTTATATTAACAAACAGGAATGATTTTACCTTTATATTAAAAAACAGGAATGATTTTACCTTTATATTGACAAACAGGAATGATTTGACCTTCAAATTAACAAACAGGAATGATTTTACCTTTATATTAAGAAATATGAAAGATTTGACCTTTATATTAACAAACAGGAATGATTTGACCTTTATATTAACAAACAGAAATGATTTGACCTTTATATTTACAAACAGGAATGATCTGACCTTTATACTAACAAACAGGAATGTTTTGCCCATTATATTAACAACAGGAATAATTTTACCTTTATATTTACAAACAGGAATGAATTTACCTTTATATTAACAAACAGGAATGATTTTACTTTTATATTAAAAAACAGGAATGATTTTACCTGCCAGGAAAAAAGCAGAAATGCTGTAGTGGAAGCAAAATTATTGTGTATAATAAAGAAACCAGTAGAGCACAAAAGTGGATTATCACTATTGATATTTGTACATTTTGTTACAAAAGTTTAATTCGTGGATATTCTAAATTCAGGAAAATCACAAAATTAGCATTCAACAAAACATAATAAAATCACAGATAAGAGATCTTATTATTGAATTATAGTTACTGGTATACTGAAACCTAACTTTTTAGACTACTCTGCTACCAAGGCCTCATGGACTTTTTGAAAATGATCGTCATCTTTAAGAAAATGTCCTCCTCACTTAATTTTTCACTGCAGCAATTTTTCTTCAATAATATTTCAAAGATCCTACAAAATGCTTTTTATGACTGGAACTTGTCAAAAACAAGCATGCTATTAATAAAGTACTTACAAAGTAAATAAGTTAATGGTTTTGTTGGTAATTCTGTATGCTATGTGGTGCTCCTTGTGAAGGAGGAACTGCAAAACAAATTATTAAAGCAGGCATAAACAAAGCAAGCAAAAATAAAAGGGAAACAACTGTTATTATAGAATAACGAGGGAATAACCTGTAACAACAAATGAAAATCACATGAAATATTTTATTGTGAATATGTCCAACAAATAACATATCACATTATTTTCAATTTTATCAAATCATTTCCTATATACTAGAAAGGTTGTCAAATCTATCTGCATTTAATTATTATTTAAAAAAAAAAATAAAATTGCAACATTTACATAATTTCTTTGTTATAACCTGAAAGACATTTAAAATTTAACCTTTCCAAGGTACGAGAAGCATATTTTGCAAGAAATGTAGATGTAAAACATGGACCAGAAGTAAAGTCTCATATAAAAAAAAAATATCTCATTCTAACTTAAGGTATTTCATCCACAGGTAAAACTGTAGGATATATTAGGGAGGTCATGTTGGAGTTACAATTCTAGTATAGTTATTCAGTATTATCATATTGGTCAATGCTTCAGCAAATCTGCACTGTAATTTTCCAATAGTATATTTGGAGCTTTTTATATAAGCCTAAACATCTGATTCTACAGATAATACACTTCAACTGTAAGTAGTAAACAACCTAGCATTAAAAGGCATGGTTTTTTTTTGTCAAGGACTCCAGCCACTCAGGCATATGCTCACCTTATACCTCTTCAAGGGCAAACAATTGGCAAAAGGGTTAAGTGATTATCTGAAGACCTAAGCTATTATCAAGAGCTGTTCTATAAATAAATGTTTGGAAGTGTATTCAGACACTTTTGGTTATAATATTCATTCATGCATTAAATCTTCACTAATCCATCAGTTAAGAAAAAAAAACCCCACAATTGATCAAGTCTGAATGGTGACAAAAGAAGAACATGAATAAACAAGTCAACCTGGAAATTACACTGGTCCGTCATTAAAAGTTACCGCAAAAATATGTATGAGTTTTGATTTAACAGACTTTTGTTTCAACTGAAAAATTATATTAGTTATTAAAATTCTTACAATAAAAACATAACTGAAACTAAACAAAGAAATGAAAATCCAAAACCAATTACAAAAAAGTTTGGAACATTTTAAACATTTAAACTTACCATCAAATACTACTCACTTTTTTCATTTAATACATAAATCCTATATACTAGAAATAAAATATTGAAGGTCATAAATTGGGACCTTTATGGACATGTTAACATTTACCAGTAACAAAAACATTCGTCTTCAGCACGAATTTATCTCAATTTGGGCAATCCATTATTATAGTGTAAACTTTGTGCTCTTTTTATCTCATGCAGATGTTAATTTTTGTTTTGTGGGAATTAAAGTATAGACTATGGCACATGCCATGCATACTATCACACAAGCACTATTTCAAATCACAAACCTCTCAATGCACAAATAACTCTTATTGAAACTTTATTCAGTTACGTTTTATTGATTACACATCAATCATTATTTAGCAAGTTCTCACACCAATGTAAACAAAAGAAGCTGCCTATAGGCAAACTGACATTTCCTTCGTCACCCTTTGTCTGCCCATCTGCTGAACATTGGCAAACTAATAACTGCATTTTTTCATCAGAAAATCCAGTTAAAAAAAGAAGCCTCCAAATGAAAAATTTACAAAACATCAGTAATTATGCAATATGAACTGCATTTCTACTCAACAGAATGAAACATACTAAAGGATAATACATGACTATGTAAAACTCAAATTTGAGGTCACAATGGCCTCCTATTTTTAACACTGGTAGACACATTTACTTTCATATGATTTCTTCTTCATATATCAACATCAACTTTAATTCCAACAAATATCCCTGTAACAACTAAATATATACCAATGAAGTCTGAGAATACTTCTTTCAACTAGAGGCTCTCAAGAGCCTGTATCGCTCACCTGGATTTAACTTTTCACCTTGAGCAGACCTAAAAATTTAAGTGTTGCAGTCAATTTGGCTTGTTTTTCTATAGGATTCTATGTCAAACTAATTTCAGCTATGGCAGTCATCTTGGTTTAGTCCAGGTCAACGGATACATTTCTAAAAGAGAACCATCTAAGGACCATTTCTGCTAAGTCTTGTTCCAACTGGCTAAGCGGTTTCAGACAAGAAGATTTTTAAATGAATTTTCCTATAGGGTCCAATATTTAACAAAGTTCGGTGTGGCAGACATCTTGGTTGACAATCCGGGTGATCGGACATATTTCTGAAAGAGGACCTCCTAAGGGCCAATGCTGCCAAGTCTGGCTCCAATATGTCAAGTGGTTTCAGACAAGAAGATTTTTCAATGAATTTTTCCATATGGCCCTATGTTAAACTAAGTTTGGGTGTGGTGGCCATCTTGGTTGACAGTCTGGGTCATCGCACAAAATTCTGAAAGAGGACCATCTAAGGACCATTGCTGCCAAGTCTAATTCTAACTGGCTTAGTGGTTTCAGACGAGAAGATTTTTGAGTGAATTTCCATTAGGGTCCTATGTTAAACTAAGTTCTGCTGTGGTAGCCATCTTCGTTCAAAGTCCACGAAATCAAACATATTTCTGAAAAAGGACATCCTAACGACCAATGCCACCAAGTCCTGCTCCAATATGTCAAGTTGTTTCAGACAAGAAGATTTTTTAATGAATTTTCCTATAGGGCCCTGTGTTAAACTAAGTTCGGTTGTGGCAGCCATCTTAGTTGACAGTCCGGGTCATCGCACAAAATTATGAAAGAGGACCATCAAAGGACCATTGCTGCCAAGTCTAATTCTAATTGGCTTAGTGGTTTCAGACGAGAAGATTTCTGAGTGAATTTCCCATAGGGTCCTATCTTAAACTAAGTTCTGCTGTGGTGGCTATCTTGGTTCACAGTCCATGAAATCGGACACATTTCTGAAATAGGACCTCCTAAGGACCAATGCTGCCAACTATGGCTCCAATATGTCAAGTGGTTTCAGACAAGAAGATTTTTCAAAGAATTTTTCCATAGGGCCCTATGTTAAACTAAGTTTGGATGTGGCGGCCATCTTGGTTGATAGTCTGGGTCATTGCACAAAATTCTGAAAGAGGACCATCTAAGGACCATTGCTGCCAAGTCTGGTTCCAATTGGTCAAGTGGTTTAAGACAAGAAGATTTTCAATCAATTTTCCCATAGGGCCCTATGTTAAACTAAGTTCGGCTGTGGCGGCCATCTTGGTTAACAGTCCGGGTCATTGGACATATTTCTGAAAGAGAACCTCCTAAGAACTATTACTGCCAACTTTGGTTCCAACTGGACTTGTAGTTTCATATAAGAAGATTTTTGAAAGTCCCCCCCCCCCTTTTTTTTCTATTTTTAGTAACAGCAGCCATCTCAGTTGGAAGTCGGGGATGCCAGACATAATTTTGGAAGGGGGCCACCCAAGGACCATTCCACCAAAGTTTGGTCTCAATTGGCCCAGTGGTTTGAGAGGAAAAGATCTTTAAAGGAAAGTTTATGCTGGATGCCGTCTTTAAAGGGCAAAAACTCCTATAAGGGGTCAATCAATGATTTCGGTCATGTTGACTTATTTGTAGATCTTACTTTATTGAACATTTTTGCTGTTCACAATTTGTCTTTATCTATAATAATATACAAGACAATAACCTAAAACTGCAAAATTTCCTAAAAATTAACAATTCAGGGGCAATAACCCAACAAAGGGTTGACCGATTCGTCTGAAAATTTCATGACAGGTAGATCTTGACCTGATGAACATTTTTACCCCATGTCAGTTTTGCCCTAATTGCTTTAGTTTTTGAGATATAATACAAAAACTGCAGTTTACCCCTATGTTCTATTTTTAGCCATGTCGGCCATGTTGGTTGGCAGGCGGGGTCATCGGACACATTTTTTAAACTAGATACCCTAATGATGCTTGTGGCCAAGTTTGGTTCAATTTGGCCCAGTAGTTTCAGAGGAGAAGATTTTTGTAAAAGTTAACGGACGACGACAGACGACGACGGACGACGGACGACGGACGACGGACGCCAAGTGATGAGAAAAGCTCACTTGACCCTTCGGGTCAGGTGAGCTAATAAAAAATCTCAAACTTATTTTTAATATTCTTCAGGATACAGGAACAAAGACCAGAAACATTGTGACTGAAATTTGAGCGAGTCCTGAAGCTTCCTTGTAAGAAAATACGATCTGAACTCACATCCACTAAATTATAATTATATATATTACCCCAATAAAAGTTTTGTTAACAAAAAAAAATTCAAACTATGTGTCTACAAACCTTGAGGGATAAACTGTTGGTGTGTTCCTGGCTGTGTATTCTGTATAGTATGTATTCCAGCCTGAGGCAACATAGAACTCTGTCCTGGAGCTAAAATATATAAATCATACAACTTCATATTAACCTCTTTGTTCTTACCTTACAAAATACAGAATCTCATCCTATTACAAGAAACCACATGTAGATATACTTGTACCTAAAACTTTGTACCTTTCCAATGACAGTCAATTACTTCTTAGAATAAGGAATCTACAGCTATATTGTAAGGATATGTTTTCCTAATTTTCTTTAGAGAGAATACTTGTCTATGTAAACTGAAATCTATTTGTCATGATGACATGGTAAAGGGAGAATACTCACCTATATGATGTGGCTGGAACTGATGAGTCTGTTGATTGTGTTGATTGTGAAGATGTGGCATCATCACAAACTGTGGTTGCATATGGGAGTGAATCGTATGTGTTGCCGATGTAGGGATGTGAGACTGCGACATCACATGATTATTTGCCCCTTGCATCTGTAAAGGATGTGCATGTGAAGTATACTGGTGGTACTGTACAGCAGGCATATGCACGGTTTGTGGGGATGCCGGGTTGTGTGGACTCGGCTGTAAAGGCGGATGACCCTGAAATGCAAAGTCAAAGTAATTATGTCGCCCCGAACGTAGTCACGGGACGACATATTGTTATTCTTCCGTTTCTTTGTTATTATTATTATTATGTCGCCCCGAACGTAGTCACGGGACGACATATTGTTATTCTTCCGTTTCTTTGTTATTATTATTATTATTATTCTTTCTTTCCAATGATTTTTGTCCGGCTTAGTTCTCGGAGATGCCGTGATAGAATTGAATGAAACTTGGCAGAAAGTTAGATCACTATGTGAAGGTGTGCAATCAATACTTTTTTTTTCAAAATGGCTGCCATTTTCAAGATGGCCACCATTCAAAGATCGGTACCCTCCGAAAATTTAAAACGTTTATATCTCAAAAACTGTACCATAGAATTTCATTAAACTTCGCATGTTTGTAAAGTACAATTAGAAGAACAAACTGATGAAAAAAAATCGCGATCGGTTGGAGACGTTTGGCGGCCATTTTGAAAAATGATGTTAAAATGGCGAAAAACTTAACATGGATAGAATTGAATGAAACTTGGCAGAAAGTAAGATCACTATGTGAAGGTGTGCAATCAATACTTTTTTTTTCGAAATGGCCGCCATTTTCAAGATGGCTGCCAGGGGCGACATCTGCTATTGCTCGCAATTGCAATTCTAGTTATTATGTCGCCCCGAACGTAGTCACGGGACGACATATTGTTATTCTTCCGTTTCTTTGTTATTATGTCGCCCCGAACGTAGTCACGGGACGACATATTGTTATTCTTCCGTTTCTTTGTTATTATTATTATTATTATTATTATTCTTTCTTTCTTTCTTTCCAATGATTTTTGTCCGGCTTAGTTCTCGGAGATGCCTGGATAGAATTGAATGAAACTTGGCAGAAAGTAAGATCACTATGTGAAGATGTGCAATCAATACTTTTTTTTTCGAAATGGCCGCCATTTTCAAGATGGCCGCCATTCAAAGATCGGTACCCTCCGAAAATTTAAAACGTTTATATCTCAAAAACTGTACCATAGAATTTCATTAAACTTCGTAGGTTTGTAAAGTACAATTAGAAGAACAAACTGATGAAAAAAAATGGCGATCGGTTGGAGACGTTTGACGGCCATTTTGAAAAATGATGTTAAAATGGCGAAAAACTTAACATGGATAGAATTGAATGAAACTTGGCAGAAAGTAAGATCACTATGTGAAGGTGTGCAATCAATACTTTTTTTTTCGAAATGGCCGCCATTTTCAAGATGGCTGCCAGGGGCGACATCTGCTATTGCTCGCAATTGCAATTCTAGTTATTATTATTATTATTATTATTATTCTTTCTTTCTTTCTTTCTTTCTTTCTTTCCAATGATTTTTGTCCGGCTTAGTTCTCGGAGATGCCTGGATAGAATTGAATGAAACTTGGCAGAAAGTAAGATCACTATGTGAAGATGTGCAATCAATACTTTTTTTTTCGAAATGGCCGCCATTTTCAAGATGGCCGCCATTCAAAGATCGGTACCCTCCGAAAATTTAAAACGTTTATATCTCAAAAACTGTACCATAGAATTTCATTAAACTTCGTAGGTTTGTAAAGTACAATTAGAAGAACAAACTGATGAAAAAAAATGGCGATCGGTTGGAGACGTTTGACGGCCATTTTGAAAAATGATGTTAAAATGGCGAAAAACTTAACATGGATAGAATTGAATGAAACTTGGCAGAAAGTAAGATCACTATGTGAAGGTGTGCAATCAATACTTTTTTTTTCGAAATGGCCGCCATTTTCAAGATGGCTGCCAGGGGCGACATCTGCTATTGCTCGCAATTGCAATTCTAGTTATTATTATTCTTTCTTTCTTTCTTTCTTTCTTTCCAATGATTTTTGTCCGGCTTAGTTCTCGGAGATGCCTGGATAGAATTGAATGAAACTTGGCAGAAAGTAAGATCACTATGTGAAGATGTGCAATCAATACTTTTTTTTTCGAAATGGCCGCCATTTTCAAGATGGCCGCCATTCAAAGATCGGTACCCTCCGAAAATTTAAAACGTTTATATCTCAAAAACTGTACCATAGAATTTCATTAAACTTCGTATGTTTGTAAAGTACAATTAGAAGAACAAACTCATGAAAAAAAATGGCGATCGGTTGGAGACGTTTGGCGGCCATTTTGAAAAATGATGTTAAAATGGCGAAAAACTTAACATCGATAGAATTGAATGAAACTTGGCAGAAAGTAAGATCACTATGTGAAGGTGTGCAATCAGTACTTTTTTTTTCAAAATGGCCGCCATTTTCAAGATGGCTGCCAGGGGCGACATCTGCTATTGCTCGCAATTGCAATTCTAATTAAATTTTTACTTTTCTTCTAAACATTAACATAAACTACAGTGAAACACAGCAATTATTATTTTTCTTCACGTAATATGGAAGTCACAGAAACATACTTATCTGCATAACAATTTTCAATTTTTATAAACAAAATATTTGTTAATCATTATTTAATTTATCATATTTGACTTACTCTCATCATTACTTTTATACATGATTGCACAGTTCTATGTGAAATGATTGGAATTAAGGATTACAAAGCACAGCAATTTTATTGCTGTTTTTAATTTTCTTATTCACAGAATGGTTTTCAGGACATAGAAAATTCTTGCAACCCAATAGATGTTGAAGTTAGCCTATTTTGACATTTGTTGGTTAGAATTATCAGATTGTGTTGTATTTGACAATGGAGGGTTACACCTGTACTGATATTTGTTAATGAGGCTAAGGCAAATTTGACATGAGCAGATTGCATACCTGTATTGACATTTGTTGATAAGGGTTGTGAGGCTGTGGTGTATTCGACGTGGGTGGATGTGATTGAGTTGAAGTCACAACATGTTGAACAGGACTAGGTGCTGGATGCCCCGCAGACTGTTGATTCTGTTGACCATGGTGTGGTCCTATGTGGGCTGGTTGTGGGTTATGGTATGTCTGATGGGGCATATGTGCTGGCACAGGTCCATTGGGTCCCACTGAAAATAAAAAGTATGTCCATTAACC
Organism: Mytilisepta virgata; assembly: GCA_028015205.1. Lineage (NCBI taxonomy): Eukaryota > Metazoa > Mollusca > Bivalvia > Mytilida > Mytilidae > Mytilisepta > Mytilisepta virgata. The sequence continues at coordinate 15,076,280 of CM051520.1, read as the reverse complement.
AAATTACATATGCATGTAAAAATAGAACGGGTTGATTTCAATATAAAATTTGAATACCAAAATCTACAATGACTGACCAAAAAACACAATTACCAAAAATGCTCATAGTATGTCAGTGAGTTACTAGTATTGATTGGTAACAATTTGTAGATTTTTGTTATTTGAATTTCAAAATTATTTTTTCTGTTTTACATTACATTTACCCATTGAGAACATTTCAGAAAATCCAAGTAGTATTTTTTTTTATATGGTGATGGAATTATGTCACATCCTATACTGAAATACAAATTTCTGTTAACTTGTGATTTATAAGGTCTTCTTTCATTTGGAAATCATCTTTCTTGATTTAATGATTAACTTTTCATAAAGTGGAAATTTACATTTACATGTAAACCTGGACAAATAAATTTCTACATTTAAACTACATGCTACTGTTATTCTGTATTTCAAAAACTCCATATGAAAACATTTCTTATTGCATGTTCAAAATTTGATAAACAATCAAAAGGAGAGGTTCAGAAATCTACACATTGTCCATTTCTATTACTTATAAAATCTTTACAATACAATATGAAAACTTTGATCCTACTATTATGTAATATCAATAACATAATTACTAAAAATGAAAATATCATTTACTAAGATATTGCATCATGCTGAGAAATAATATTACAGCTCTGATTATTTGAATGATTTGCTTTTGGTGCTTGAACAATCAACTTACTGTAATTTTGTGTAGTTTACAAAAATTATAAGGAATGGAAATGGACTTTGTGCAGTACTTTTATCAACAATTACAAGAATGTGTAAAACAAGGGTAGATAACTATCTTGAAAATGTTAGAAAAAAACCAATTCTAGTGATTACAGTCTATTTTCACAGCAAATTAGTGAATTATACTGTATAATAAAATGTGTTCTGATAATTAAACATCGACAGAAGTAATAAGCATTTATATTATAATATAAATATTTCCCTTGTTAAATAACAACACTTGCTTTTTCGGTATAAACTCTTTCAAAATTCAAACATGGACGTACATGTATCAGAACATTACACTGCTGAAACAAAATGCTGTCTAATACAAGTTACACAGGAGCATTTAAACACCACAAGGAGTGTATAGAATTTAAATTAATTATCCTATAATCAGTCATATGAAATTATAGAACATAACTGACCTTTAAGAATGCAAAAAACAATACACTTTAAAACTTTTACCTTCAATTTTTAGGCTATTGTTGAAAGTGAATTTTACTTCTGTCAGTGGTGTAGTTAAAACATTAGTTGTAAACTTCACTTACAATAATAATTTTCTTCCCAGATTACATCTGGACACTCAGGGTCAATCTCAAAATTTCTTCCTTCAGAAAAAAGGAAAATAAACTTAGATCCACCCAAATTCTTTTTTCTAGAGCATATGAAAAAAACATTGGGATAGTTTTCCATTTAGACTAACCAAAGAAAAAAAAAACGGTTTTCACTGCCAAAAACATAATTTCTTCCTCTGATTTTGGAAATTTTTTACTTTCAGAAAAAAAAAGATAACTAATTCTATTAATATGTTGTTGGCATGGCCAATGATGCGAGCATAGCAATAGTCCTTTCCAGAAACTCATTTCTGGTATCACGATTCTGGCTCTAAAATTATATTTACTTCCATTTCCGGCGAACAAAACTTTTTCTAGCCTTAGTATGCAGCACAATATGGCTGCCCCCATTAAACAAAGACTTTTCTAAATGACCCATATGTAGAAAATTCATGTGCTCCTATAGTGCTCACTGCGCTCACTAATAAACTTGTTAGGCAATATGAAATTGATTGAATTTGTATCAAGGTTGACGGGAAAGAAAAGAATAAAATCATTCTGACTAAACATAAACATAAAAAATATTTCATGGTTGAAAAAAAATCAGATCTATGTTAAAACATAACTTCTTGGAACTTAACACACATAAATATACAGTTCACTTTAAGTACACCAAACTGAATGTAAAAAAAAAGGCAAAAAAAAAAAAAAAAAAAAAGAACAATAATCCAGCATTCTGTTATATTTATTAAGAAATTCCTGTCACACTTACTGAATAAAGGACCTGTAGGCTGTTGGCCCATTTCTACCGTTGCCCCAGAGGGAGGAGTCATCAAACGGGGACCTCCAGCAGGCTGTGCTGAAGGCATTGGCATCACCTACAACATGATAAGGCAATTAATGTAATTTTGTAACAGAATTTATTGTGTATTTTTTAAATAAAATTTAACTAACAAAAATCAAAATGCAAGTTTAAGTTTAATTATACCAATCATATTGCATTTTTAGCAATAATACAAAACATCGCAGGAATTTCTGAATTAACAGTATTTATCTCAAATCCTTTAGTGACAACAAAAGTATTCCAATTGTTCTTTCTAAACTTTCTGAATAATCTTACAACTCAGCTAATGAAGTGCTATATATTGTTTTTTTTTACCAAAATCAATGAGTCATAAAATACAATGTAGGTACATGTATGAGTTTTTTTCTACCTAAATGTATCTCTGTTCAAAGTTTAGGGATTCCATTACAATCCTCTGAATTTGTTTAAAATTTCTATTAAGTTACAATTTATAAACTTTTTTCATCTATTATGGAAGTGGATATGACATTTTATATAAACTTTTTGTTGTAATTTCTTATTTTGGTATGGTATTTGTGATAATCGAAATTGTTTCTGGAGTAAAACATAAATTCTCCCACCTACTTTTATATTCTTAGCAGGATGGATAAAAATATACAATTAAGTTTACATGTAGCTGACCTAAAAATTTACAACTATTTTATACATACTTTTAACACAGGAAAAAATAAAAATCTTTTTCTTTACTATCTCACAAGATAAAACAAAAATTTTCAGCAATGTAAAAAGGACTAAATGTTTATAACACAAAAAACAAATTTCAAAATCAGGACTCTATTTCAGGTCACTTAAAGTTTAATTTTCATCCATTTTCACATAAGAAAAAAAATTTCTTCCAATGGCAGCATACTCCTTCATGTTTATCTTCAAGATCTGCATAGACAATCAGCAAAATTTATAAGGGTATGGTTTAAAGCTGAAGGAGGAGTTAACACAAAAAGGTAACCTATTTTCCCCATCCGCCTGACACTGACCCCACCTGTAGGTCAGATTTGCACTATGTGGAACCCAGCTGTCGGTTTGCAAGGAGAAATTTATTTTATATCTGAATGTATCAAAAACAATATACAAAATAAATCATTATCATTTTGGTTTCTGGAAATGGATACAAAATAATTAATTGAAATTGTGATTAATTGAAAATTTAATAAATTCCTCACAAGCAGAGAGGGTCACTTTTACGTTACCTGGCCTACTTGGTAACTAGCTGGTTGTGCCATCATAAATGGTGTATACTGTACTTGAGAGTATGGGGTATGTGCTAACAGTGGAGCTCCTGTGGCCGCCTGAGCTGCCGCTGCAGTAAAATCTGTTCTGGGTGGCTGAATCGATACCACAGCTGTAAAATTAAGTGATAAATACTAACAATTCTTAAATAATATACATCCTTGTAATACATTTCACACTTCAGTGAAAACATGAAGAAAACAGATTGTCACAAATATCAAAGTAATTGATAATGTTTTATTAAGACAGACTAGGCTGGAAAAGTCAGTTTTATCATCATATACAAGTAATACCGTCAGAAATTTGATGTTTTTATTTACCGGTATGTGAAAAATGTGAAGGTTAAATATCACAATAATTAAGCCTGGCATTTTAATTTTCCCTTTTAATATACTTTTGAAACATATACATGAATCAATTTAATTCATACATTATTTGCTTTTTTATGTTCAATAAACTCAGAATAATAGGTAGAGGCAATAATTTCCTAATTTACAGTTACAATGACAGAAAATTTAAGTAATAACAGTTTTTTGTTCTCTTCACTTTCATTTCTTTTTAGATAATAATTGTGTACATGATTTGCTAACAAGAAGCTTCCTCTAAAGCTTTTTATCTTGAGTGGAATTTGCTTTCATAAAACCTGAATTTGTACACTTAACTAATTACTGTAAAGACATAATTTAATCCTTTTTTCCTGAGGAAGGTTTACATTAAATCAATATGGATATGCTATGACGTTACATATTTACAAACTGACCTAACTTTTACATATTACAACAGAACATGATAGAAAAAAAATCATGTACATTCCTGTAGAAAAAATCTTCTTAAAACTTTCAGCAGCTGTTAACTCAAGAAGACTCATTGATGGACACACAATATATCATAATGAAGAGGAAAATTAATAAAATTCTATTTTAACTTACTTACACAAAACAGATAAACAGATTCCCGTTAATTTTCCCTAAATAAATATTGTTTAAGAAGATAGCTAAATATGGCTTTCCATTAAAACTTACTATAAATGATGTCTAAAATATGTAAAATATACTTTGTTACTCTTTTGACCTTGAACAAGTGATCTCTTGTTCCAATAGAAAGATTAGTCTGCTGTGTCTAAGCAAAAAATTTTTTTTTCATAATGGTTCTGTGTCAATTATCTATACAAATATCTTTATTAAATTTTATGATTAAGTGCTGCAGTCCTTTAGTATGCAAGCAAAATCTGCAGCCTAGCCTATATTGTGGAAAAGTGCAAGCAATATAGTCTCAACAGCTGCAAAGTGAAAGCACTTTAATATAATAAAATCTTCTGATGCCTGCACTGATTGGTAAATTTCATACAATTTACTGCCTGCTAATACTTCAAGCAAACTCTTCTATTTGAAAACTTTATAAAACCACTAAGTATTGTCAAAAGGTGTATAGTATGAATGTGTCTTATGGAACTGTTTCAAGTCATATTTGTGATGGGAAATTTGTGTCATATGGTCAATGAAGAAAAAATGGTAATTCACTCCAAGCCTTAGATCAATATCACACAAAGACAAATCAAAGGTACAATGTTACTGACACTATCATAATAAAACATCATAAAAGAAATTATCTACAGAGGTCCTTTTGTTTTAATTAATTTACTGCAAGTTAATCAATTTCGTGTTTTTTTGTTGTTGCTGGTAATATCCAATTACCAACTGCAAAAGAAATACACTAATCTCATATTTTTATATTTACAATCGTTATCAAAAATTCACAATAATAGTTGATAGCATTTTTCCAAATATTACAACTTTTAACAAAATCTATTAATAGAACAAATTCTCATCTGCAGACATTTTTTTTTTTTTCAACTCTAAATGCTGAACTCCCAAACATGTACCTTTGATCTGACTGTCAAGAAAAGAAATTTTGTAAATAACTTGTCACAAATTATTAAATTAGTATGTTTGCCAGATAGCATAGCTGGAAAAACATTTCTGATTTATCAGAATATTATTATTTTATTTAATAAACCAAACATTCAGAAACTATTATTTTCCTACAGAAAAGATTTTGTCATCAAGTAGGATTATATTTATTCAAAATCCATTTAACACCAAATGTTGTAAACTGAACTTCTACAAAAGCTTCAACAAAATGAATTTAAGATGAATACAGAATTTTATATTAGCTATCTACATGTACATGTATGTGACAAATTATTTACAAGTGACACACAACAGGTTATACATGTGTATTTTACCTGGTGACAGAGGTGGTCTTTTATTCCCATTTTCTGTAATACCAAGACCAACCTCTCAATACATCGAAAGAACCCGCAGATTCATCCAACTTAATCAATCCATTAACTCTACAGAGGGCTAATTTTTTTTTGTTCTATTGCTCAAAATATTTTGATTATTATTTTGCTTTCCAAAATTATGGTCACGAGCATATATGCTGAAGATTAATTGTGTATTGTATACAACACATTTAGTATCTAGGTAAGAATGCTTTATCATGATAAAATTATTTACTACATCTAAATCTTCCATAATTATTTGAAAATAAATTTTTAGTGTCCATCAAATTTTTTAGCACTGAAGTAGATTTGCCTTGGGTTTTTGAACGATGTGAACTCCATTAAAGGAATATTGCTCCAATCAGTCCTGAATTTCCTACAGCTGCAAGATTTTTCGATGGCCTCACTGTAGATAAAGATGAGCCACAAAAGTGCTGTTCCTTTATGCTTTCATCCTTATGTGTAAAGGCTTTTCACCAAGATTTCGTTACCATATCTTCTTTTTCATATACATGTATATCAGTGTACAAACCTAAACAACATGTTTATCATATTCCTTACCAAAATATCACATCTGCCTTTATCTCCCCAAATTAACTATACCACACACATGACTGAAGCACACACTATTTACTTCTTTATGGAACAAGCCATCTACACATAACATGCATTATTTAAACTTGTTTATTATCACAAACTAACCTCGTTTTGGTGGTGGCCTCTGCTGAGTGTGTTGTGGAATCTGTTGGCCTGGAACTGTCTGGAAAATGACTTGTGGGAAAATTGATGGTGCCATAGCAGGGGGCATTGGTTGTATAATAGGACTTTGGGTTTGTGGTCGTGGTGGTGTTGGAACTTGTTGCGGATGTTGTTTCTGTAAATGTCATTTATATAAATCTAGTCTGTTATGTGAATTACATGTAGAAAAACTTTTATAATGTTCAATGACAAGATTTGTTTCACTGTCAAATTAGAATTCACTCATTAGCATATACATGTATAAGAAGAAAATAGTCATTTATTTTATGTTATTTTTTATCTATCTTCAGGATTAATAACAGAAATTTAACTTAAAAATGAATTTACACAGAACAATTAAAAATAAACAATGAACTAAAAATCTAAATATTTTTACAAATATGAAAATCTAAATATTTCCACAAAACATTTAAGAAATTTTATTTTGATGTCATTTCAGAACATGTATTTTTTTTTAACAAACTTTAAAAAAAAATTATTTGAAACTTGTAGAAATTTTTTCCACAGAACCATTTTATAACAGATTTTGTTGATAATAAATATCTGACTGTAATACTAAATTGCCCTAACATGTATACATACTTACTGGTTGAAAAACAAATGTTTTTGCATTTGGATTCAGGTTTGAATGCTTTACAAGTCTGAAAAGTAAACAAAATTGCTATTATCAACTCCACTTAACTACATACCTGTTACAATATTTTCCTCTTATCTGCAGCACAAAACCATTTAATCTATAAATGTATCTTTGTTAATTAATCCTGATAACTGTATACTTGATAGTTTAGAAATTCTTCACTGCTTAATTTTGTTTCCAATTATTATACTTCCTGTAAGGAAGTGCCTTTATAGAAAGAGTTCTCCAATTTTGCATAGATTTCTGAATAACTATATAGCATTAAAATATATTTGCTCAAACTATTGATTTTGACATCAATCTGTATACATTTAACTTGAAAAAGTGGAGCTTAGTTCCAGTCAAGTACTATTAATAGAGGTCAGTCAGTATAATAATCATATTAATGTTGTATTTAACATTGACTATGGAAAATAGTGACCAAGGTGGAAGGCATAGTCAATGTTAAACACAACATTTGTATATAAATTATGAATAGTTACTGACATATGATTGAATAGTATGACCTACTGGCTGAAATACTCCAAATCAGTGTCTATAAAAGTCTAATTGAATGGCGTCACATCAATTCTTATTCTTTATGACCTCAATAATCAAATTTTTGTAAATCCCTTTTTATAAGTTCTTCTGCAATACTTTATAATTGAATAATTTCACATGAATTCCTATTCTTTATGAACTCAATTACACAAATGATGTGAATCCCTAATGAAGTTCCTTTGCAATACTTACTCTGACACAGGTTCCTGTGGCTCCTCCTTTGGTTGAGGTGGGGTAGATTCTGCTGTAGCAGGTTGAGGAGGTGGCGGAGGTGGTGGTGATTTTGTTTTTTCCTCTTCTTCTTTGGGTTCTACTTTTTCAACTTTATCTGGAGTTTTCTTGCTTTCTTTAGAGTCATCTGACAACTAAAGCACAACATTTTCTTTCAAGAAAAGTTTGTAATTATATTAAAGAACCATTCAGGGAAATGAACAACCTATGAAATTGCATGACCAAAAATATCAAAATTACAGGTTACACTATAAGATAAACAAGTCATTATTATTTCACTGCAAGAAATAACCAGATGCTCTCAAGAGCCTATTTGCTCACACGGAGGGAAAATTTAAGTATTTTTATAAATTCATGTATTACATATATATATATAACAATTTTAATTTGTTGTATTTTAATAGAATATATTTTGTACCCAATTTGGTCTAAATATGTTTGTATTTCCATAGGGTTCTTTGATAAACCAAGTTCCATTGTGGTGGCCATCTTGGATTTCAGATCGGCACCAAAAACTCAAAATTAGTAGACCACCATCCTAGTATCATTTGAGACAGTTTCTGAGAAGTAGCTGTTTGTATGTATTTCCCATAGGATTCCATGTTAAACTATGTTCCACACCTGATATATCGAAAACAAACTTCATAGAAGACTCTTAAATGAACATTCCTAATTAGTACGGGACCACCCTAGTATCATTTGAGCATGACTTGGTTTCAATGAGAAGAAGCTGTTTGTATGTATTTCCCATAGGGTTCTATATTAAACTATATTCCACAGTGGTGGCCATCTTGGATTTCAGATTGGCACCAAAAACTCAAAAATTAGTAGAGGACCATCCTAGTAACATTCCTGCATGATTTGGTTTATATATTTGAGACGGTTTCTTAGAAAACGCTGTTTGTATGTATTTCCCATAGGTTCTATGTTAAACAATGTTCCATGGTGGCCATCTTGGATTTCGGATCAGCACCAAAAACTCAAAATTGGTAGAAGACCACCTTAGTATCATACGTGCATGATTTCAAATGTATGAGACTGCTTCAGAGAAGAATCTGTATTTCCCATAGGATTTTCTGTTAAACTATGTTCCACGGTGCAGCCATCTTGGATTTCGGATCCGCACCAAACACTCAAAATTAGTAGAGGACCATCTAAGGAACATTCCCACAATATCACCATTCAATCTGCCAAGCGGTTTCTCAGAAGATTTTTGAAATTTCAGCCAATCAGAACGCATTATTGGCCCTGGCAGCCATGTCGAATTTCTGATCAGAACCAAAAACTCAAACTTTGTAAAGTACCACCCAATGAACATTCCTGCCAAGTTTTGTTCCAATTGGCCAAGTGGTTTCAGAGAAGATTAAAATGTGAAAAGTTTACAGGCCACGACAACGACGGACACAAAGTGATGACAATTCCTCACATGAACCTTTGGGTCAGGTGAGCTAAAAAAACTTTTCATGACAAATTAAACCTAACAATAAATGTGAACTTACCTTAAAATTTGAACTAAAGTCTTTTAATTCCTGTACTAATACAGTTCGTGCTGAAAAGATAGAAAATATATTTATTTTATATACAAATAAAAAATTTGTAAGGACTTCCAATTTAGAAATCAGCATGAAATTACTGTTGGTAAAAGGAACTTACTGTTTCACTTACAAAATACTTTACTTCAAATTGATCAAGCAATAAATTTTGACTTAAAATACAGATTATGAGTGTAAATTATATATTTATTTTAAACTGGGAATTGCCTAGACACATCTTTGTCAAGCTGAAACATACTTTGTAAACAACGTCTATGAACAAAAATAAGTTACGTAATGTTTCACAGTTTGCCAATAATTATATTGCCATTACACAGCAGGTAACATCCAGGACTTTTGGAATGATCAAATAATCGATTATGACAGGGATACCTTGTGTAATTTCCAAATTCTTCACTACTGATAAAAGTTCAAGATTCAATAATGCATAAAAACAATTGATTTGTTAAGTTCTTTATCTTATATAAATCTACTTTTGAGAAAAGATCTTGCCCCACCCTCCAAACTGACAGAAATGATAAATACACTGGGGAAGGTTCATATTTATGAACTTACCCTTTGGAGTTGTATTTTTCTTATCCAGTTTAGACACCGGTGACGTGTGATTTGACTCAGGTTTGTCAGGACCAGCAGACAACGAGTCGGGAACAGGACTAGCATTAGGTATATCTTTTTCTTCAACCTTTACTTCTTCCTTAACTTCTGAAATTTCATTAAAAAAATAACTTGAAAACTACAAATTTGTGATTTACCATAACACATGGTATCTAAATTGTCTAGACCTAATACAATGCAATTTTTGTTTAAATGTATAATGAGTGCCTTAAGTACTTATACAGTTGTTATATATTCATATTACATTCACATACTGGTAAAGTTGGAGGTTTTTGAAAAAGATTAACCCTTCTATCCTTTCCAAGAGGATATTCCACAAGCAGCTGTTACTTGACACCTTTTAGATCAATGTTTTGGTTATGCACATTTTGTTTCCCTGATATCTCAGGCAATCTTGTAAATTCTATTAAGACAAGAAGGAATTTTTTGCAATGAAATTTTATCATTATCAATTTTTGAAACTTTGCAATAATAAGTGCAAAAGTTAACACATGGATTTAAAGTATTTTAATAGGCAGTAGACATGGTCTTCCTAAGATCTAAAGTAACAGAATTTTAAGTGTACATACCATTACCATTGACTTTGACCTCTTCCCTAGACTGCTGAGGTGCCAACCGTGGTGCAGTGGGTTGAGGAGGTGGTTGATGTACTGGCATTCTGTTTGGCATGTTACTAGGCGGACCGTGACGTAAACTTCTCTGCTGACCTCTCTTTCCAGGAGGTATATACCTATAATATATGTAAACTAGAGTTACTGTGGTCTAGTGGGCCACAAATACCCCCCGCGCCAACTGCTTTGTAAACCTGTCCACATAATCTGTCCTTAACGGACTATTGATACCCCCCGATCATGCATCTGTTGAGCCCTTTGATTTAAAGCTGTAAGAGGACTTGATTACACAAAATGGGTACTCTTCATATAGAATATTGTTGGAAAATGAGCAAGTTCAAAATGCAAAAATGATCATAGAAAATCTTAACGACTTGCTGCAGGTTTGTAGATCACCAGTAAAACACGCCGAGTCAAAATCTATGGGCGTTTGCAAAGTCGAAAGTTTACCATCAGTCGAAGTGCCGTGAGGATAAGTCAAAGTTCTTAAAGGGGGGAGGGGGGGGGGGGGGGGGAGACATTTGCTGGAAAAAATGCTGGAAAAAAACCAAGTCCAAACTTGAAAAAAATTTGGGCATAGTGGCCCCTAGAAAATACGCTTTTTTACCCCCCTTGCCATCACCCAGACCATAATAGAGGGAATTAAGAGAGAGAGTGAAAGACAAACTGGGACAAATTTCATTTATCCTAATGAAATCTTACTTGTCTTTGTGAGAAAGTGTTTTTATGTTGATAGTTGATAAAATGATCTACATACCTGCAGCAAGTCATAAATCTGGAAACATTTCCTTATTGCAAATTGTAAAGAGCGGAGCTGTACTAAATGGGAATTCATTTTGAGCTATGATTGTGCACATCATCAGCCGCCCTCGTTTTGTCCTCTTCCGATTTTCTGCACTTTTCTAAATTTGTGAGACTTCACCAGTAAAATTTACCTCCGTGAGCACATGGAAATATTTGTGAGACTTCACCGACTGACATACATAATATAAAGGTTTCGCCTTTTGATGAAGATTGAAGGAATTTCCAAAGATCAGTGTATTCATGGCTGGCATGTTTTTTACTGGCTTCATCGTGCCGCCATTAAATGATGCCGAGTCAAAATCTTATGAGCGTTTGCAAAGACGAAAGTTCTACCATCAGTCAAAGTGCCGTGAGGATAAGTCAACGTTAATTCGAGCGTCCTTTAACTTTATGCCTGGGCATATCGACATGTCGCGAAAGGTTCCGAGCGAACTTTGCGTTTTTCTTTTTTTACCGTTTTACTTAGTTGACGTAGAAAAACATTTAAAAGGGCGGAAGGCGTAATTTTGGGGTCTGAAAATCATAGTGATAACGCTAAAATTGTAGGGGTAAACAGGTCCGAATAAGCTGTAACTGGAATTGATAACACAAAGCATGTACCTGAGGTTCGGACAGACGGACAGGCAGACAGACTGAAACCTATATACCCCCCAAAACTTCGTTTTCGGGGGTATAAATATGAAGACATTGAGACACATATACTGACTAAGCTGTTGTTTTTTCTGTGCATATTTTTAAGTTAACTGTCAATGAAGAAATATTAAATTTCACGTATTAATCTTCTGAATTCAATGTAAATAGGCAAGGTGAAAATAATATATTTTTTAACCCTTTCATAAAAGAGTCCATGTAGGAAGTCACTACATGATAATAGCTTTCCTATTTAATCAATCTATAGATATGACAGATCTGTAAAAGTAACAGATACTTCCATACTTAAAATAAAACTGCTTTGCAATCAAAATGTTGAATTAAGTGCAAGAAATATGGAAGATTTCATCAAAACCACTTCCAAAGTTGCAAATTCTATTGTTTTTCTTTTGTACTTTTTTCCAATTGAAAAGTGCCATTTTCTAACTTTTAAGAACAATAACTCAAGATAAAATTATTGTACAAGGCAGGAAATTTTAACACTTTATATTGTGACTCTTTATCATTTGTCTGTAGTACAAATCCCAGTTAACTTGAATATTGTCATTTAAAGGGACAATAATATAAAAGTAAACTCTTTAAGATGAATTAACAAATACATTATACATGCATCTAACTTTTTTCTATAAGAAAAATTAGTTACAACAACACTGCTTAGAGTTCCTCAATGAATATTCAATTAAAAATATCTGAACAATGGAATCTCTCAAAATCTCCATAGCAAACTCTGTTAATTGGTAATAAGGATGTAGAGTCAGATGATAGATGGATGGATGAATTCTTGTTTAACGTCCAGTGGTAGCCAGTTGCATATCAGGACGAGAAAATGTTGATATGATAATGAATATGATACCTGCTTTGTACTAGACCGACACACTGACCCAGATTTTTAATGTGCTAGCTCACAAGGTAACTGTCTGCAAGAAGACATATCACCCTCGGACACATTATACTGACTCCGAGCTGACCAGTCGATCTTTGCTCTTACTCCTAGATGCCGCCTGCTTGGGGGGGAAGCAGCCAATACTAATTTTAATGTCTTTGATTTGACCCTGTTGGGGATCGAACCCGCGACCTTCCGCATTCGAGGAGAGCACGCTACCAGATGATATAATACCTCTAACATTACCCTTATCTGATACTCATACTCACTTGCCAGGATTAGAGGCAGCAGTAGACACTTCAGGACGAACTACAGCACTAAATTTAGTTTCTTCATCATCACCTTCTACACTATTTTCTACATCAAGTCTTTGTCGATAGCCCTCACTTTTCTCTATTTCATATGCCAGCTGAGCAGCTCTTTCTTCTTTCTCACGGTATTCCTGTGTGTCACGTTTTTCTAAAGGCACCCTATAATTTAAGAGAAATGTGTGGTCCAAATCACATCAAACTTGATTTTTCTTCATCAATGTTTGGAGTGAACTACCTATCTGCCGTTATCACCTTCATCACTGTTTGGAGTTAACTACCTATCTGCCGTAATCACCAAACTAATATATATATATATATATATATATATATATATATATATATATATATATATATATATATTTCTCCTATTCTTGACGTGTTTAATCGGTGGGATAAAAATACATAACATCTTTAACAACTTCCCGGTGATTAAATTTCTATGTGGGAATTACCGCCCTTTTTTCTACAGTTATTGGAACGATAAACTATAGAAGTCCCGAAATTACGTCTATGTAAACAAACTACATAGCAACGACATTTTCTTGAGGTTTTTGTCGAAATTCATAGGAGAAACAGATTCTCCTTCAATTTACTCCTGAGTTATGGAATTTCTCCACCCTCAATAGTTAAATTTTAGATTTTAACACGCTCGCTTAAGGCTCGCGTGTTGAAAATCGAAAATGTAACTATCTCGGGTGGAGAAATTCCATAACTCACTCGTACCTGAAGGAGAATCTATATATATACAATACATAGTCATTGTTGGAAAATATAACATTTATTTGGGCGAGCTTTAGAAACATAAGAAAAGGCGAGCTTTAGCGAGCCTTTTTATGACGTTTCGCAGCGAGCCCAAATAAATTTTATATTTTCTGACAATGAAATTGTATTGTCTTTATCCTGCAATCCAATTTAGAGGCATAAAATGCTTTAAAATTAGAAACTTGAAGTTGAAATCCAACTGCCGTGAAAACATGAGAAACGTCATGACGTCAGTTAGTACATTCACTACATTCCTTTGCACTCTTCATGTAAACAAGTACCAGTATACTTTATTAGGTCATTGACATAATAAGACTTAGTATAAGTTTATTCTACCCCTGTTATTAGACCAGAATTGGCTTGATTGCAAGAAAAAATATCATTATTGTGTTATCAAATCCTCTGTTGAAAAATATGGTTACAAATTAATATAAGATAAGGATCACAACAACAGGCAACATTTCAAATTTCATTTTAAATTTTTAAAATTTTTTTTCTTCAAATTAGCATTGTTTTCACAAATATAGAACGCATGTAAATTTTTTTAAGAGAGGATTGATAAACATAGAATGAAGGCCCAAGGCAGTTTAGCATTCAATAAAACAAAAATATTTCCAAAGTAATTAGTATTCTTAATAATTAAGAAAGCATCAACTAAGATGAGCTATCTATTGACATAATTTTATCTTATTAACAAAGGCATATTTGGAAAAAAAGTAGGCCTCCTAGGGTGATTCTTGTTTTCATGAATGTTTAGATTGTGGTAACCATTATGTACATCTTTATTTCAATTAATTTCAAAATATTTAGCTTAACAAAACCTTTTAAACTGAGAATATAATACTAGGGAAAACCTACCTACCTTACTGATATTTCAACATATAAGTATAACCACTTACGTATATTGGTGAAGAGAATCATCATATGTAGATTTAACATTAAATTGTCTCTCATTTGTTGAAAACATTTCATTTGGATCCCAACCATTCTGAAATTTAAACAGTTTAACTGAACAAAGAATAACTTAAATATATTCTGAAAATGACATCAACTGAGTTTTAATTGATATTCATATGCAAAATTCAGATAAGAGAAATAAATTATTTCTTTATTAAACATCAAATTCCTTAGGAAATAAAACTAATAATTTTAACAACATTTGTTTCAAAGTTTCACAAGATTCTCTTTCTTTTATCAAATGTGATGGTTGTTTTTATAGAACAAATCTGCTACAAAATTAACATACCTTAAATATATTTGTACAAATTGTCATTCTGATATTTACAGTAATAAATGTGTATTTTAAGAAATTGTTTTACGAAATTCTGATTTTCCCATTTTCATTTTCAAGTACTTTCAAGGATTTCAAAGACCAGTGTAAACCCTTCTCCTTTCATGTCAGCAATTGTATAACAATATTTTTTTATACACTTGTTGAACTTTTGTAGGTGATGTCACAGAGACAAAGAAACAGCTACTTACAGAAGCTGCTCCATCATGCAGTCCAGCACTACCATGTGCTTCAGAATCTTCAGGTTCCCATGGAGTTAGCTCCCTCATTTCTTTATCAACAACACCATTTTGTTTTGATATTGCTGTGTCAGTAAAAGAATCTATAAAAAAAAACAAAAACAAAAAAACACTTTAAGTATTTAATTCTTCCAAACAAATAAAATTTAAATGATTATTAATTTGAATACTTTGATATTCCTTAAACATTATATTATTATACTTTGATATTCTGCAAACATGATTATATTATCAAACACCTAACTTCCAACATCCTGTGTTTTTTTTAGGACCTCAAAGTTACATTTTTCAAATGACCTGCAATGTACATTGTTTTGAAAAAACTAAAAATTAGTGAACAAATCAATTCCTACCTTTAACAGCATAGTCCAAATCAACATCTGTAGCAGCTATCATCAAGATATCACAACAATTGAAGATAATTTTATCTTGGACTAATTCTTTTGATGGAATATTATTGTTACCACCAGTATCATCAATTTTATGGGCCATCTCTAAGACAACATCCATCTAAAAAATAACAAAATTATATCATTTTAATATGATGTACTGCATGCTTTGCCAACCAGAGGCTCCCAGGAGCCTGTATCGCTCACCTGTATTCTGCTGGCAACTATCTTGGATTATTAATCAGTACAAAATTAACATTTAGTAAGGACCGTTAGGAACACAACTAACAAGTTTGGTTTCAATCAAGGCAGTGCTTCTTGAGTAGAAGTATTAAACAGATTCAACCAATCAGAGATTAGAAAAGACCAGAATGGCCATGTTTTTTTAGAAATCTACACCACAAATAACACTTGCAAATGACCTCAAAAGGATGATTTCTGCCAAGTGTTTTCAATCCATTCAGTGGTTTTCTAGAAGGTGTTTGTGTGTTTTTTGCATAGGGTTCTTTGTTAAACTGAGTTCCTGCTGGCAGCCATCTTTAAAAAAAAGTAACAACACTTTGTGAACCTCTCATAAGGATCATTTGTGTTATGTTTGGTTTCAGTTTTTCCAGTTGTTCGCATGTATTTCCCCTAGGGTTATATATTAAGGGAGCAACCATTTGATTTTTTAGGGGAGCACAGAAGTAACTTTTGACCCTGCCTTTTTTTCTGCGTCATTTTTTGTCCTACCTTTCTTTGCACCTAGATTTTTTTTTCAAATTACAACATTATTTGAATCCAGGGATATTACTTTTTGCCTGCATTTTTTTAACCCAAAATTTACATCCTAACCTACTCAGTCAGTGCCTCATAAGGAAAATTCATGCCTTGTTTGGCTTCAATCCATTCGGTTGTTCTCTAGATGAAGATGTATGTATGTATTTCCCACAGGGTTCTATGTTAAACTAAATTCCCCGCTGGTGGTTATCTTGGATGACGGATCAGAAACAATGTAGTAACACTTGGTCAGCGTGTCACAAGGAACATTTGTGCCATGTTTTGTTTCAATCTATCCAGTGGTTCTGTAGCGATGAAAATGTAAAAAGTTTTCATAGGGACATAAATCTTGGATAACAGCTTGGCAAAAAAGGTAACAACACTTGGTCAGGTCATCGGATACATTTCTGAGAGAGGACTACCTAAGGACCATTGCTGCCAAGTTTTGTTTATATTGGCCAAGTGGTTTCAGAGGATAAGATCTGTAAATGATTTTCCCATAGGATCCGATGTTAAACTATGTTCGGTTTTGTCGGCCTTGGATAACTGATCCAGTCATTGGATATAATTCTGAAAGAGGACCACCTAAGGACCATTGCTGCCAAGTTTGGATCAAAAAGGTTCTCACTCCAACAAATGTGACTCATCCAAATGGTATCGGCTGAAATTACAATACTAACTGAACATCCTAAGATCCTTACTTATCTCTAGGGCAAAATCTATCTAAAAAATACCAAAAAATAACCTTCCTAAAGTCAAACAACAAAATAAAAATTTCCTTTTGTTTAGTGATGCCACTGGATGTTAGCCAACAATCAATCAATCTTTAGGGATGTTACGATGATTGATTTAAGAATGTTTGCTGCTCAGTTTCAAAATAACAAGCTTTTTATAACACTGGTAAATATTGATAGTGGATTAAGGTATCCAGACCATAATAGATCATGCTCGAAAATTGTATCTCTTTTTGACAGTGAATGACTGAACAAGAAAATTTAAAGCTGGAATTTTGTATATATATTTTTCTCAAGCTGAAACACACTTTGTTGCTTATATGCAGAGTGTGTAAAAATAAGTTAGTTATATTGGCATTTCCGAAGTTTGCCGATAATTACCGAGGTCAATTCAATTGCGTTTTATGGAACATCCGGGAACTTTTGAATAATCACGTGGTCATTTATGGTCCGGATACCTTAATAAAAGAACTAAAGGAGCGAAAAAAAATTATAGGTCTGTGTACTTTGTTTTCGAGATATAAGCCATTGAAAATTTGGCGGGAAAAATATGTTCTCTTGAATATACAATGCTTTATGATTGACAAGTTTTATTTCTCAAAAAACATTAAATAATAACAAGGATTTTATAAGATTTTTACAGATGGCTTATTATTCTGCATGCAAAAAGATTTATGAACAGAAAAATGGGTGTTAGCATGAAAAAAAATTTATGGCATTCAAATGGATAAAACCAGATGATTCTGAACATCTGACAAAAATGCAAAAACATGACCAGCAAACATCCTTAATCGATAATCAGTTGGCTGAGGCATTAAATTAGATAATTGATAATTGGTTGTAAATAAATACTATAAAAAGCTTTAAGTGCTCTTACATTAAATGTATATAATTTCTTGAACAGTTGTAAATGTACTCTATAAACTGTAATTTGTATTAACTAATGCATATCCTATGCACATCAAAGCTGTATCTTTCATTTGTCTGCACTTGTGTGCCTGACATATATTTTCTTTGTACTTCTTTAAATAGAGCAGAGGCTCTCAAGAGCCTGTATCACTCACCTGGATTTAACTTTTCACCTTGAGCAGGACTAAAAATTTAAATGTTGTAGTCAATTTGGCTGGTTTTTCTATAGGGTTCTGTGTTAAACTAAGTTTGGCTGTGGCAGCCATCTTGGTTTACAGTCCAAGTCATTGGACATATTTTTGAAAGAGAACCATCTAAGGACCATTACTGCTAAGTCTTGTTCCAACTGGCTAAGTGGTTTCAGACAAGAAGATTTTTCAATGAATTTTCCCATAGGGTCCTACGTTAAACTAAGTTCCGCTGTGGCGGCCATCTTGGCTGACAGTCCACGTCATCGGACAAAATTCTGAAAGAGGACCATCTAAGGACCATTGCTACCAAGTCTAGTTCTAATTGGCTTAGTAGTTTCAGACCAGATGATTTTTGAGTGAATTTCCCATAGGGTCATATGTTAACCTAAGTTCGACTGTGCAGGCCATCTTGGTTCACTTTCCACGAAATCGGACCACTCAAGGACCATTGCTGCCAAGTCTTGTTCCAATTGGTGAAGTTGTTTCAGACAAGAAGATTTTTCCATGAATTTTCCTGTAGGGCCCTATGTTAAACTACGTTTGGCTGTGGTGGCCATCTTGGTTAACAGTCCGGGTCATTGGACATAATCCTAAAAGAGAACCTTCTAAGGACCAATACTGCCAAGTTATGTTACAATTGGTATTTTAGTTTCACAGAAGATTTTTTAAATTCATCCCCCCCCCTTTTTTCTATTTTTAGTAACAGCAGCCATCTCGGTTGGAAGTCAGGGATGCCAGATATAATTTGGGAAAGGGGCTACCCAAGGACCATTCCACCAAAGTTTGGTCCAAATTGGCACTGTGGTTTCAGAGAAGGTCTCTAAAGGAAAGTTTACACTGACGCTGTCTTTAAAGGGCAAAAACTCCTATAAGGGGTTGATCAATGATTTTGGTCATGTTGACTTACTTATAGATCTTACTTTGTTGAACATTTTTGCTGTTTACAGTTTGTCTTAATCTATAATATTATTCAAGATAATAACCTAAAACTAAAATTTCCTTAAATTAACAATTCAGAGGCAATAAAAAAAACAAAACAGTTGAGCGATTTGTCTGAAAATTTTATTGCAAGTAGATCTTCAGCTGATGAACATTTTTAACATAGTCAGTTTCGTTCTAAATGCTTTAGTTTTAGATATATTAGACAAAAACGTGTGAGTCTTCCAAGGAAGACATGTGTCGCCTGCGGACGTGAATTTTTACAAAAGATATTAAAATGTTCTAAAAATGAAATATATATGCACACCTTTGCATTAAGGTTAATGCACAGAGAAAGTTTCATCAAATTGCTTTGAGTGGTTATGGAGTAGTTGAGGATAGGAGTTTTGAACCCCCCTTTTTTTTCCAAAAATGTCAATTTTTACCATTAATGCACAGAAAGTTTCATCAAATTCCTTTGAGCGGTTATGGGGTAGTTGAGGATAGCAGTTTTGACCCCCCCTTTTTTTGTTCAAAAAATGTCAATTTTTACAAACAAAATTTAAATTTTTCTAAAAATGAAATAAATATTCACACCTGTGCATTTAGGGTAGTGCACAGTGAAAGTTTAATCAAATTCCTTTGAGCAGTTATTGAGTAGTTGAGGATAGAAGTTTCGCCCCCCCCCCCCTTTTTTTTTGCAAAAATGTCATTTTTTACAAAAGAAAATTTCAAATTTTCTAAAAATGAAATATATATGCACACCTGTGCATTAAGATTAATTCACAGTGAAAGTTTCATCTAATTCCTTTGAGTGGTTATGGAGTAGTTGAGGATAGAAGTTTTGACCCCCCCCTTTTTTTTCGAAAATGTCATTTTTTAGAGAAAAATTAAAAATTTTCTAAAAATGAAATATATATGCACACCTGTGCATTAACGTTAATGCACAGAGAAAGTTTCATCAAATTCCTTTGAGCAGTTATGGAATAGTTGAGGATAGAAGTTTTGCCCCCCTTTTTTTGCAAAAATGTCAATTTTTACCCAAAAAAAATTTAAATTTTCTAAAAATGAAATATATATGCACACCTGTGCATTAAGGTTAATGCACAGAGAAAGTTTCATCAAAATCCTTTGAGCGGTTTACGAGTAGTTGAGGATAGAAGAAAAGTGTGATGATGCAAGACGACAGATAGTGATCCCTATGTGTCGACCATGCATTTCGTAGGCGACACAAAAACTGCAGTTTACTCCTATGTACTATTTTTAGCCATGTCGGCCATGTTGGTTGGCAGGCATGGTCATCAGACATATTTTTAAAACAAGATAACCTGTTGCTTGTGGTCATGTTCGGTTCCATTTGGCCAAGTAGTTTCAGAGGAGAAGATTTTTGTAAAAGTTAACAGACGATGAACCCAAGTGATGAAATAGCTAACTTGACCCTTTGGGTCAGGTAAGCTAAAAATTGGATAAAAAACATGAAGATGCAGCTGATTATAATCGATAATCAGTAGGTTGACATCAACCGATAGTAATAGATCTGTTGCAGATATGAACCGATTGAACAACATTACTTTTCTTTATCTTTATACATGTACATAGTTACCTTTGGACTACAGGTTTTCAGAATTCCTTCATAACATTTTCCATTTTTTACTTGAAGTTGGACACAGCAACCCTGAAATGAAAACAAAAATGATTAACAGATTATCAGAACAAAAAGCCTGATGTGTTTCCATATAGTCAATCAAACATCAAATATTATTTAGTCCCACATAAAGCAGTGTTCCAAGAAATTCTTGGCATTAATAAAAATGTTAACTGTACCATTTGTTACATAACTATTGCCTAAAAAATCAAAATTAGTAGAGGACCATCTAAAGGAACATTACCACAATATCAAATGAAATTTCAGCCAATCAGAACACATAATTGACCCTGGCAGCCATGTTGAATTTCTGATTAGCACCAAAAACTCAAACTTTGTAAAGTACCACCAAATGAACATTCCTGCCAAGTTTTGTTCCACTTGGCCAAGTGGTTTCAGAGACGATTAAAATGTGAAAAGTTTACAGACAACAAAGAAGACGGATGCAAAATGATGACAATACCTCACATGACCCTGTGGGTCAGGTGAGCTAAAAAGGCAGTAAGAGTTAATAAAATTTTCTACTGATATCAGATATATTTACTTAATCAAAATAAAACCAAAATTGTTGCTACAATTAAAAATGTACTGAAAACATGTGATAAGTGAAAATTTTTTGTTCTAGAAGAAAATCTCATTTAGAAAAAGGATTGACTAAAATTATTAAAGTATTTATCAATATATAAATGTGTACAAACTCCTTCAATTTTGTGATTTTTCATTCATGAAACATACCATGCTCAGATTTCTAGATCATACATAAATTTTTGAAAAAGGAACCAGCTGACCTGATGGTTGAAAAGTTAAAATTGTAAATACTTACGACTAAAGAGGTCGCAAAATATGTAAATCTTGGATTGGTAAAAATACCTTCAGCCTGAAACAAAATTACACATATAAACATTTAACCATGTAACCATTTAATCTAACTACATACACCTAGTGACATCATAGGTGACTAAATTAAAAATATTGTTTTCATTAGTTATGATTATTGCTGCTGTTTCTATTGGATGCACTGAATACCAATAGTTTTATTGGTGTACACAAGCAGAAAAACTAAAATTCTTACTGCAAAAACCAGATAAGTTTTAATTATCATTTAAATTTAGCTAAACTTACCAGAACATTCTTTTCAAAACTTCCTCCTCTAGCTTTATTAACCCTGAAAAAATATTGGACATTAACATAAGTCAAAGGCACTTTTAAAATACAAAGTGTTTTCAGCATAATGCTCGAACTAAACATATTTTCCAAACCCTTAGGGGTCTTGCCAATCTCAATCAAGTGAGTTCATTTGACTCTGGTATGAATTACATGTCTAATTTTCTGCATGTACCTATACATTGTAGCTTTGAAAGTTTGATGTCTTCTTAGGCTAGTAGACCAATAGATTAATGAAAACCAGATGCTCCCAGGGGCCTGTATTGCTCACCTTATATGTCCATTGGTTCATTGCTAAAGGACCTTAAGAGTAACATCCATGTTTGCTTTCAATCCATTCAGTAATTTTCAAGAAGCCACTTGTACATAATTCACATAGGGTCCAATGTTAAACTAAGTCTTCTGCTGACGGGCATCATGGATGACAGATTGGCACCAAAGAAACAAGTCTTGATCAAAACATCATAAGGAACATTCGTGCTGGTTTCAATCCACTCAGTGGTTCTCTAGAAGATTTTTGTATGTATTTCCCACAGGGTCCCCCACTAGCAGCCATCTTCGATGAAGAATCGGCAACAAAGTAACAACACTTGGTCAGCACCTCATAAGGAACAATCTTGTCATGTTTAGTTTCAATCCATTCGACAGTTCTCTAGAAGAAGATTTTTGTATGCATTTCCCACAGTGTTTTACATGTATGTTAAACTAAGTCCCCAGCTGGCAGCCATCTTCGATGACAGATCTGCAACAAAGTAACAACACTTGGTCAGCATCCTGTAGGTAAATTTTGTGCCATATTTCATTTCAATCCATTCAGTTGTTCTCTAGAAGAAGTTCAAAATGTGAAATGACAGATGACGGACAAAAGTGATGGCATGGCTCACATGATCCTTTTGGATAGGTAAGCTAAAAGGACCTTTTTGATTGTTTTGATGTCACTGAAAAGGTATCAGAAATCATTTTTTTAAATAAAGGGAAGAGAAATATTCTTCCTACAGTTTTGTAAAGTTAGCTTTGCCATTGGTTTATTAATTATTTTGCCTCAACAAAGTTCATTTCTCCAATACCAAGTGACCTACAATCATATTACTTGGGGAGTAACACAGCCTTCCATCAAAATTAGGTCACTTTGATCTACTTATTGTGCCTCATTGACTTAGGTTAAGTTTTACATCCGAGTTCAGTTTTCTCATACCAAGGGGCCTACAATCATATTACTTAGTGTCAGGATGCATCTTGGGGAGCAACACAGCCTTCCACCAAAATTAGGTCACCCTACCTACTTATTGCACTTTATTGACTAAGGTTAAGTTTTACGTCCGAATTCAGTTCTCCGATACCAAGCGACCGACATATTACTTGCTGTAGAGGTGCATCTCGAGGAGCAACACAGTCACACACCAAAATTAGTGGTGGATTGAGGCAAACTTTGTCATCACAGATTTCTGTTTTTGGGATTGGGGAACTCATATGGATAATGAACTGTCATATAACCAAAATCTCTCGTCATGTCTACCAAGAAATGCATGAATATGGTTTAAGGTTAATTAATAATAAGTATTTAGGTTTTCCAATAGATTTCAAGGTAATTAACAATGCAAGATTTGCAGAGCTATACATGTACTGTATTACATTAATCTAGAATATGACATCCCAAAAGTTTTCTTGAAATTCAGCACTGAGGGATCTTAGGAATAAGGGAGGAGAAATCTGAAAAAAAAAATTCTTTAAGATTTGGTTTAAAGGCAACACCAGATAACTATTTCAACATGAACATAATCAATAGCATAATTTCAGATAAATACTTATAATTATTCAGATAATATTTCATAGTCTACCCTGCTTATCACAAAGTCTCCTGAAAGTTTTTTGTACTGCACTACTTCCAACTATCGCATCCATAAGCAAAAAACATCCAAAATACTTTTACATGCACATTAATACAAATGTAGTTCACTAGCTGAATGCCCTTGAACAGTAAACATGAACATGATGCGAACTTTACATTTTGCAACAGTTGTACAATCTACTCTTGTTTTGATTCAGTTATCCGATTCAGAGTCTCCTTTCCATATGCTATTCTATCATATAATATTAATCAAATTTTTGTTAAAAGAGTGTGTCAACTGTCATCAATTTCCTCTTAAATGCATTCTTAAAAACAATATATATGAATGTATAATGGCCTTTTTTTTACCAATTGATAGAGATGCCCAAGTTAACAAATTTATGACATACTCTATGAATTTCTTAAATAAATAACAGATTTACACATAATAAACTGCTGACATAGTGATATGTCTCGTCTGTCAGTGGAAAATTCGAAAAAAGACAATCTGAATGACTGATGGACAGCAAACAATCAGAAAAGTTTCATTCTCTTATTAACTCGGCCAAAGTTCAAAATAAAGAAAGAAATCCAATACTGAAACAGGCATTTATTAAAACTTACTGTGCCAATTAAAACTCAATTCAAGAAGCAGTCTGATGCTTTCTTATTTATAAATCAAGTGCCCATCTGGCCAAAGTAAACGTTTATCTTCCAGCTTGTTACAACATACATGTAGGCATAGTCAGGATGAAGTCTTTCATGCAGGGGTAACAGGAAGGGGTCTCATGTTACAAAAACAAGATGTTGCAATTTTTATTTATTTTCATAACTGTCTCTAAGTTAAATAGTGAATATACATAAATTTATGCCAGACATCGTGTTTTGTCAATAATTGATACGATCTTAAAATCAAAATACTTTATACATGTAGCTGTTCTGGTTTATTTTTTTTAAAGATTTTTCCTGGGCCGTTTGGAATCATTTTCTGTTTGAAGAAAAAGTATATCATTGATTTAGATTACATATTTGCTTTCAGTTGTCTGGATTTGATAGATCTCTTTCATGTGTCTTACAGAAAGTATGGAATGTAAACGCTTACAAACTAAACTTTTTAAGGTCCTTTCCCTGTCCTGTCCTTAAACAAAAGTTGCTGTTATCAAGAATGAATTGTGGCAAATGATGACCCCTGAAACTACTGAAATACTGATTGGAGGCAATTTTTTTCACTTGCCAGTGGGGAAAGTACAAGCAGCGATTTACCTGCCCGACAGGACTTCAATTTTGACGGGCAAATGCTTATTTCTAACACTGATTTATATGGTGTTAAATATAGTTTAACATACTTCAACAAGTGCAAGATTCTTTGCAAAAGTCTGATTACTTTCAAAATATAAGAATTTTTGGAAGACCAATACTTTTTCATCCAAAAATCTGAAATTTTGAGTAAACTAATTGGGTCTTTTTGGGGTATCTAACATTATCTACCTTTCTCTATAAACAGAAAGTTTAAACTAAAGATCGAGCAATTTCAAATTGTGGAATATTTTGAATACTAAAATATAGGTGAAAAAACCTTTCTTGGCCTGAAATCGGAGACGGCATCGACGTGTACAAGTTGATACAGCGACATAACGAGACACCATACAGTGCCCAATTACACACGCTTTGAAGCCTTGTATGTTCATTACGAGGAATTTCACCCCCCTTAATGTTCAAAGAAAAAAGTCTGGTAATAACGCGAACCTGCTGCCAGGTTGGGGTCGATGTGTTCTGTTTCTCTTTTGGCTGTTCATCATGGAGGTCCTGTCAGGTCGTGTTTCAGATGAGATCGCTGTTCAATCAGGAGTTCATATCGGTACAAAGATTGTACCGATTTCTTCAACTTAAGTTAAATTTCACAAATAATGACACTAAATGCAAAACAAACGGATACACAATAAGTATTAGTTGTTCAGTCAGTAGATTATTCTGCCACAGGCTGAACGCGGAAGAATTTTTTCTGCTATGGAGGCTGCACTATTTTCATGACAGGAAATGAACCACTTAATGCCCAATGAATGTTTGATTTTGACATCAAAATGTTATTTCTTCAGTACCGTCCAAAATACATTTCTTATCCCTATAGACACTGAAAGTTTAATAGCACTGAAACAGATATTCCAGAACTACATTTTGTTTAGTTCCAGCAAAGAAGTAAAACGTCCTAAAGACCAATGTCGGAATCCCCTTGATTGACCCCAATAAATTAGTCATTCAACAACTTTACATATTTTTAATAATTGCATAAGATGAAGACGTTGATGCATTATAACATCTGAAAACATTCTATTAAAAAAACATTCAGGGGCCATGCACAGAGAAAGATACGACAAACATTACTACGTTATGGTTCACTTAGCACGGATCATAAAAATGTAAACTTCCGGTAGACACTACTTCCTGAAGAATGAGCACTCAAATGAGACCCACCAGATTAAATGACACCCTTTTGAATAGTTTTAGTACAACTTTATACACCTACGTGACTTAAAACTGTTGTGGGTGAAAGGTTATTTAGGCACTATAGATTAAAGCCAGATTTTCGCTCTTTAAGTCTTACCATTCTACAATTACTGCATGTTAATAAAAATGACTAAGTTTTTGACATGACATAATTTATAAAATAATGGCAAATGCTATTCCAGAAGATAGTCCTAGAGACATGAAACCAATTAACATCCAAAAAGAGAGTGTGCAAAATGGCAGTGCTATGGCACATGTTGATCGATATGGATTTATGGAAGGAGCACAATACACAGACCCTGATGTGTAAGTTGGGCAAAACTATATCGAAATTGACCAATTTGCAATTAAATATTTATTGCCACCCCCTATTTCAAACTAAGGATAACCTGCCTTATGAATGTGTCATAGACCCCAACTATGTTGTTTATTGATGCAATATATAGAGAATAATACATGGAAAAATCCGTATCACCCCGAGATTTCAATATTGGCATTAGGGCCCCTGGCCTGAGGGATGATATTGATCGAGGGGTCATACAGCATGTGATACAGATTTTGACATGTTTTGTAAGCTTTATCATATATTTTAACAGTGGTGAAGAATCATGTGACCAATATCATTATAAGGGGTATGATAAAGGGGTGATCATCACGGTAGAAAATACAGCTGACAATTTTCTTTCAGTATCCTATATGCAGTTTTCCTTTATTTTCTACTAAGTATATGATAAATAGATTGATCTATTCGCCTGACTAGGATTACCTCTGGTTTTAAAGTACAGAATGTTTAAATGTTATGCATATAGTAAGTTACCGTTGATATAAATATGCATACACGTAATATGTGTGCATTTATTACATGTCCCATTATACAGTAATGAACTGTGCAAAAGTTGTTGATTCAAACAATTGAATTTCAAATATTGCATTTTCATTCTTGGTAAATATCCGGGAAGACCCTAAGATCTACAATTTTTTAAGAAAATGTACATGTACCCACATGTAACAGACATTTAGGTAGCCATATAATAAAGTAATCTTCAGCTGTGAAATAAAATTGTAGTATTTAATTGCTGTTTTACTTTTTTATGAAATTTTTTTGTTTTTGTCTTTTGATCTTATGGACTTTTCCTCTTTTACATTGCTTTGTCCATATCAAGTAACCAAGAAAGCTGTCACAGTAAAACATTTTTTTCTACTTTAGATTTCACAGTTGAATCTTGGTGAGTGATATAGGCAGACTCTAGTTTCTAGGCAAGGTAGAAAAATATATCATGTCTTGAGACACCACATTAGTTCAACATTCCGAATAAAATTATATCATTATATGAACATCAAGAAAATGCAAAAAAAAAATAAAATACATAAAATAATCCTACATTGTCAGTTAGTTACCTGGGTACAAAATGTACATTACATTTTCATTCACAAGTAGTTAAGTTGCAGTTGCTTTTTTTTAATCTTATGATTATCTTAAATTGAAATTGACCTAAAAATTGGTATTGTTTTCATTATTTTTTAATTGCCTTACAGAGAGCACAGAATATCTGTGGAAAAATTAAGAAAAAGAGAAATGAAATGGCTTGATATGTTTGAAAACTGGGAAAAATGGATGAGCAAAAGATTTAAAAAGGTACTATATCATAAATTTGTTAGAAAAGTGTCACTTTTGTAAAGGTTGTACAATTCTGGCTAAAAATATGGCGAATGTTGGACATTGGTGAAAATAGTATATTCTATTTTGTATAATTGACTTATAAGTGATGTTTCTGGACATATTGAAGATGTGCATGAAGACATTTAATGGATTTTTTTCTAGATTTTCCATGTGTTTGTAGAGTGACAATATTTTAATCGAATTCTTCTACAGCTGTTTATGGACATATTGAATTTGTGCATTAAGGAGAATTATCCTATCTAAAAAAAATGTTCTAGATGGTTATTTTGTGTTATATGTTCTATTTAACACTTTGAAACTTTGCAGAATGTTTATGGAAATATTGAAGATGTGCATTAAGGTCAGGAGAATCATCCAATATGAAGAAGTTTTTGTTATATTTTGAACTTTTTAAATTGTTATAGTTTACTTACAGTGTTTGGGATTGCATGTCACATTTTGTGAAGATGGGTATGAAACTTTCCTCAAATAATTATATTCATTCTAAAATCTACAACAAAGTTATGGCTGCCATGATTTTTCTTAAATGCATTAAAATAAGCAAGACAAGAGTCACAATATTTAAACCTTCTCTTGTAATTTTCCCAGTGAAAGTTTATTAAACACATATTTGAATAATATCAGTTATTGGCAAGTCATTGCAGATTTGTACTAATTAATGCAAACGATTTCTGAAATTAGAGTATTGCCTTTATTTTAGCTTTAAGTATTCCAGGATTTTCCAAAAGTATTTTTTTACATTTACAGTAAATACTGTAAATAAATGTTTGTTTTGTTTAAAATATGGCTTCATTGTTGTAGATACGAGAAAGATGTAGAAAAGGGGTTCCTGCATCACTAAGGTCCAGAGCCTGGCAATATCTATGTGGCAGTAAATTTTTAATGGAACAGAATACTGGAAGATACCAGGTAGACTGGGATTTCAAGTTTTGTTTGTTCATTGGATTTTGGCTGTATCATGCACAGACGGCCATTTTTATTCTCTGAGGTAGCCAGAATAAGTAGAGAATCCTTGGGCTTTAGCAGGAAAACTGGCAATCTTTGTCAGTTAAGTTCTGTCTCTCATACATGTACCTCACAATGATTTTGGGATGACAGTGATATATTTTTTGTGCATTTTATAAGCAGTTATTTTTGTTACATAGATGTCCTTTAAAGCAAATTAGACTCCATCCATTTGATCAGAGAGTAAGTTAAATTTTCATGGCCTTGGATGATAAAGTCAGAAGCAAGTTTCCATTGGAACTTTATGACTATGTGCTTTATGCAATTAGGCCATGTTACTTATGGTTTATTTTATTTCAGATGCAATTGTGGTGTAGGGAGTTTGACTATACAAATTCAATTGAACATTTCCTTGCCAAAGGTGAAGGCTTCACTCTAGATAGCCTTTCTTCCCAGATGTTAAGATCGTGTCTGGGTACTCCAGTTTCCATCACAAACAGAAATTATGATTAGCAATTTGCAATGATACTTGCATAAAACTTAATGAAAACAAATAAAATTTTTCCTTTTGTTTTGGTGGAATTGAATTGTGTTCACACTGTTGAGATTCATTGAAAACTGTCTTAAATATTATCTGTAAGGGTTTGAGTCATTGCATTTAGTTTTAGTTTAACTAATTTTATTTTATTGAGAAAGGTTAAACAAAATTATGAAGCATTTTCTATTGATTTACTGTTTGATAGGATCATGAAAGTATACTACATATCCTTTGACATTTATATATGTTGAAAACGAGTGTAATTTGAATAATTTACTAGTATGTTAAAAGTGGAAAGTTCATTATGTTTTTATTAGCTCACCTGACCCAAAGGGTCAAGTGAGCTTTTCTCATCACTTGACGTCCGTCGTCGTCCGTTAACTTTTACAAAAATCTTCTCCTCTGAAACTACTGGGCCAAATTGAACCAAACTTGGCCACAAGCATCATAAGGGTATCTAGTTTAAAAAATGTGTCTGATGACCCCACCTGCCAACCAACATGGCCGACATGGCTAAAAATAGAACAAAGGGGTAAGCTGCAGTTTTTGTCTTATATCTCAAAAACTAAAGCAATTAGAGCAAAACTGACTGTTGGGTTATTGCCCCTGAAATGTTAATTTTAAGGAAATTTTGCAGTTTTAGGTTATTATCTTGAATATTATTATAGATAAAGACAAATTGTAAACAGCAAAAATGTTCAACAAATAAGTTCTACAAATACATAATCTACAAATAAGTCAACATGACCAAAATCATTGATTGACCCTTTATAGGAGTTTTTGCCCTTTAAAGACGGCATCCAGCGTAAACTTTCCTTTAAAGATCTTTTCCTCTCAAACCATTATACCAATTGAGACCAAACTTTGGTGGAATGGTCCTTTGGTGGCCCCCTTCCAAAATAATGTCTGGCATCCCAGACTTCCAACCGAGATGGCTGCTGTTACTAAAAATAGAAAAAAGGGGGGGGGGTGACTTTCAAAAATCTTCTTATATGAAACTACAAGTCCAGTTGGAACCAAAGTTGGCAGTAATAGTTCTTAGGAAGTTCTCTTTCAGAAATATGTCCAATGACCCAGACTGTTAACCAAGATGGCTGCCACAGCCGAACTTAGTTTAGCATAGGGCCTTATGGGAAAATTCATTGAAAAATCTTCTTGTCTTAAACCACTTGACCAATTGGAACCAGACTTGGCAGCAATGGTCCTTAGATGGTCCTCTTACAGAGGTGTGTCCGATGACCCGGACTGTCAATCAAGATGGCCACCACAACCGAACTTAGTTTAACATAGCGGCCTATAGGAAAATTCATTGAAAAATCTTCTTGTCTGAAACCACTTGACATATTGTAGCAAGACTTGGCAGCATTGGTCCTTAGGAGGTCCTTTTTCAGAAATGTGTCTGATTTCGTGGACTGTGAACCAAGATGGCCGCCACAGCAGAACTTAGTTTAACATAGGAACCTATTGGAAATTCACTCAAAAATCTTCTCGTCTGAAACCACTAAGCCAATTAGAATTAGTCTTGGAAGCAATGGTCCTTAGATGATCCTCTTTCAGAATTTTGTGCGATGACCCAGACTGTCAATCAAGATGGCCGCCACACCCAAACTTTGTTTAACATAGGGCCCTATGGAAAAATTCATTGAAAAATTTTCTTGTCTGAAACCACTTGACATATTGAAGCAGGAATTGGCGGCATTGGTCCTTAGGAGGTCCAGTTGGAACAAGACTTAGCAGAAATGGTCCTTAGATGGTTCTCTTTTAGAAATGTATCCGTTGACCTGGACTAAACCAAGATGACTGCCACAGCTGAAATTAGTTTAACATAGAATCCTATAGAAAAACCAGCCAAATTGACTGCAACGCTTAAATTTTTACTCTCCTCAAGGTGAAAAGTAAAATCCAGGTGAGCGATACAGTCTCTTGAGAGCCTCTAGTTTTTGTTGGTAGGAATATTTGAAAAGACCAATGCATCACCAATGGGAAGATGATATAAAGAAAGACTTACATAGACAGTTTCCTGCTCATGAGATGTTTACAGCTAAAGGAGGACATGGGTATGAAATTTAATGATTGGACACACCTTTAATATGATATGAAGAAATAAATTCCATACTGTTGTACACACTATATAATCTTCGTATTGAGTGTACAGTGGAATTTAGTTGACTATAAATTATTGTTTCGATTCTTTAATAATCAACAAAATACTGAAACGTGTATTAATTAATGCAATTTCTATACATTTATAGTGAAATTTTCAGTAAAAAAATATTAAAAGAACTTATCTCTAATTATTTATACGACACTCAAAATTACAAAAAACTTGAATATTTTTAATATGCCATCATAATTTTGAATGAAATATTTGCTACATTTAATTTTTACTTTTGTACTATAATTTCAGACAAGAAGATTTATTTAATATTTTAAAAGCTTACACGATACATAATCCTCACGATGGTTACTGCCAAGCTCAGGGACCAATAGCAGCTATATTACTCATGCATATGCCTGCAGAACAAGCATTTTGGTGCCTAGTATCAATATGTGAGAAATACCTACCAGGATATTATAGTCCAGGACTGGTAGGTATTTTAATAATGGTATCGGAATCTCTGCAGAGACATATATGACATTATAATATTGAAATTCAAACACCCTAGATCTACAATGAGGGACCTAATAACTCATTAATTCATGAAAGCAACTAGTCTGTGAGTAAAT
The DNA here is from genome assembly GCA_028015205.1 of Mytilisepta virgata. Classification (NCBI taxonomy): domain Eukaryota; kingdom Metazoa; phylum Mollusca; class Bivalvia; order Mytilida; family Mytilidae; genus Mytilisepta; species Mytilisepta virgata. The sequence continues at coordinate 15,043,774 of CM051520.1, read as the reverse complement.
TATTTTTCAGTCACAAGATGTATATTTTTGGTTTGCGAGTATCTAATTAAAATTAGTTCTTCTGTTTTTATACGACCGCAAAATTTGCGTCGTCGTCGTCTGCGTCGTCGTCGTCGTCCGTCGTCTGTGGCGTCGTCCGAAGACATTTGGTTTTCGCACTATAACTTTAGTATAAGTTAATAGAAATCTATGAAATTTAAACACAAGGTTTATGACCACAAAAGGAAGGTTGGGATTGATTTTGGGAGTTTTGGTCCCAACAGTTTAAGAATCAGGGGCCAAAAAAGGGCCCAATAAGCATTTTTATACGACCGCAAAATTTTTGCGGTCGTATATTGGTATGACGTTGGCGTCGTCGTCGTCGTCTGCGTCGTCGTCCGTCGTCTGCGGCGTCGTCCGAAGACATTTGGTTTTCGCACTATAACTTTAGTATAAGTTAATAGAAATCTATGAAATTTAAACACAAGGTTTATGACCACAACAGGAAGGTTGGGATTGATTTTGGGAGTTTTGGTCCCAACAGTTTAAGAATCAGGGGCCAAAAAAGGGCCCAATAAGCATTTTTCTAGGTTTTCGCACAATAACTCTAGTATAAGTAAATAGAAATCTATGAAATTTTAACACAAGGTTTATGACCACAAAAGGAAGGTTGGGATTGTTTTTGGGAGTTTTGGTCCCAACAGTTTAGGAATTAGGGGCTAAAAAAGGGCCAAAATAAGCATTTTTCTTGGTTTTTGCACAATAACTTTAGTATAAGTAAATAGAAATCTATGAAATTTAAACACAAGGTTTATGACCACAAAAGGAAGGTTGGGATTGATTTTTGGAGTTTTGGTCCCAACAGTTTAGGAATTAGGGGCCAAAAGGGTCCAAAATTAAACTTTGTTTGATTTCATTGAAAATTGAACTATTGGGGTTCTTTGATATGCCGAATCTAACCGTGCATTTAGATTCTTAATTTTTGGTCCCGTTTTCAAATTGGTCTACATTAAGGTCCAAAGGGTCCAAAATTAAACTTAGTTTGATTTTAACAAAAATTGAATTCTTTGGGTTCTTTGATATGCTGAATCTAAACATGTACTTAGTTTTTTTATTATGGGCCCAGTTTTCAAGTTGGTCCAAATCAGGGTCCAAAATTAAACTTTGTTTGATTTCATCGAAAATTGAACTATTGGGGTTCTTTGATATGCCGAATCTAACCGTGCATTTAGATTCTTAATTTTTGGTCCCGTTTTCAAATAGGTCTACATTAAGGTCCAAAGGGTCCAAAATAAAACTTAGTTCGATTTTAACAAAAATTGAATTCTTGGGGTTCTTTGATATGCTGAATCTAAACATGTACTTAGTTTTTTTATTATGGGCCGAGTTTTCAAGTTGGTCCAAATCGGGGTCCAAAATTAAAGCTAAAAAGGGGGTAAATTATTTTTTTTTTTTGGGGGGGGGCAATTCTCCACAGCATATTGTATTACACAAAAGCAAAAAATTGAATATAAATTCAAATCATATGACCAATTCTAAGTTCTTTATTTCAGTTATTCTGTGTCAGAAACCTATTATGTGTCAAATATTTGAAGAAATTTTCAATTGCACAGTATTGCGCAATAGCAAGAAATTGATATGTGTGCCCTGTTATCAAAACTTTATTATTAACAAATTCCATTGGAAATTTGCCAATATAAAATGTTCTGATGAAGCTTTTTTGTTTATCTTATCTAAACTGCTTTTAATATGTATAATTAAAATTTGCCATCCATGACTATGATGTCATTTTCTATTTTAATATGTTATGTTGTATTTAAATGGGCTGTTATGGTTGCAAAGTATAAAGAAATGGGGGGGGGGGGGTTGAAAACAAAATTTTTGGGGTGGGGGGGGGGTAAATGAGAAATTGGGGAGGGGGGTAATTTTTTCTCATTTCATATTTCATAAATTAAAAAGAAAATTTCAAATTTTTTTTAGCAAAAAAAAGGGGGGGGGGGGTTACAATAAATTTTATTGTTTTTTGTTTTTTTTTTGGGAGGGGGGTCATTGTGCAACTTCATAGTGTATTGCACAAAAGCTAAAAAAAGGGGTAAATTATTATTTTTTTTTGGGGGGGGGGGCAATTCTCCACAGCATATTGTATTACACAAAAGCAAAAAATTGAATATAAATTCAAATCATATGACCAATTTTAAGTTCTTTGATTTCAGTTATTCTGTGTCAGAAACCTATTATGTGTCAAATATTTGAAGAAATTTTCAATTACACAGTATTGCGCAATAGCAAGAAATTGATATGTGTGCCCAATTTTAAATTTTAAATTGGTTATTTCTGATTTATATATAAAAACAAATAATACTGATATGGTTTGAATAGGTAAATTAAAAATTTTTAAGTTCTTAGACAACATTCATTCTGTGTCAGAAACCTATGCTGTGTCAAATATTTATTCACAATCCAAATTCAGTATTGTATCAAGCTTGAATGTTGTATTCATAATTGCCCCAACTATTCAGGGTTCGACATCTGCGGTCGTATCTAGCTGCGCCCAGCGGAGCATTTTATTCTAGGTTTTCGCACAATAACTCTAGTATAAGTAAATAGAAATCTATGAAATTTTAACACAAGGTTTATGACCACAAAAGGAAGGTTGGGATTGTTTTTGGGAGTTTTGGTCCCAACAGTTTAGGAATTAGGGGCTAAAAAAGGGCCAAAATAAGCATTTTTCTTGGTTTTTGCACAATAACTTTAGTATAAGTAAATAGAAATTTATGAAATTTAAACACAAGGTTTATGACCACAAAAGGAAGGTTGGGATTGATTTTTGGAGTTTTGGTCCCAACAGTTTAGGAATTAGGGGCCAAAAGGGTCCAAAATTAAACTTTGTTTGATTTCATTGAAAATTGAACTATTGGGGTTCTTTGATATGCCGAATCTAACCGTGCATTTAGGATTTTAATTTTTGGTCCCGTTTTCAAATTGGTCTACATTAAGGTCCAAAGGGTCCAAAATTAAACTTAGTTTGATTTTAACAAAAATTGAATTTTTTGGGTTCTTTGATATGCTGAATCTAAACATGTACTTAGTTTTTTTATTATGGGCCCAGTTTTCAAGTTGGTCCAAATCGGGGTCCAAAATTAAACTTTCTTTGATTTCATCGAAAATTGAACTATTGGGGTTCTTTGATATGCCGAATCTAACCGTGCATTTAGATTCTTAATTTTTGGTCCCGTTTTCAAATTGGTCTACATTAAGGTCCAAAGGGTCCAAAATTAAACTTAGTTCGATTTTAACAAAAATTGAATTCTTGGGGTTCTTTGATATGCTGAATCTAAACATGTACTTAGTTTTTTTATTATGGGCCGAGTTTTCAAGTTGGTCCAAATCGGGGTCCAAAATTAAAGCTAAAAAGGGGGTAAATTATTTTTTTTTTTGGGGGGGGGGGGCAATTCTCCACAGCATATTGTATTACACAAAAGCAAAAAATTGAATATAAATTCAAATCATATGACCAATTCTAAGTTCTTTATTTCAGTTATTCTGTGTCAGAAACCTATTATGTGTCAAATATTTGAAGAAATTTTCAATTGCACAGTATTGCGCAATAGCAAGAAATTGATATGTGTGCCCTGTTATCAAAACTTTATTATTAACAAATTCCATTGGAAATTTGCCAATATAAAATGTGCTGATGAAGCTTTTTTGTTTATCTTATCTAAACTGCTTTTAATATGTATATTTAAAATTTGCCATCCATGACTATGATGTCATTTTCTATTTTAATATGTTATGGTGTATTTAAATGGGCTGTTATGGTTGCAAAGTATAAAGAAATGGGGGGGGGGGGGTTAAAAACAAAATTTGGGGGGGGGGGGGGTAAATGAGAAATTGGGGAGGGGGTAATTTTTTCTCATTTCATATTTCATAAATTAAAAAGAAAATTTCAAATTTTTTTTAGCAAAAAAAAGGGGGGGGGGGGTTACAATAAATTTTATTGTTTTTTGTTTTTTTTTGGGAGGGGGGTCAATGTGCAACTTCATAGTGTATTGCACAAAAGCTAAAAAAAGGGGTAAATTATTATTTTTTTTTTGGGGGGGGGGGCAATTCTCCACAGCATATTGTATTACACAAAAGCAAAAAATTGAATATAAATTCAAATCATGACCAATTTTAAGTTCTTTGATTTCAGTTATTCTGTGTCAGAAACCTATTATGTGTCAAATATTTGAAGAAATTTTCAATTACACAGTATTGCGCAATAGCAAGAAATTGATATGTGTGCCCAATTTTAAATTTTAAATTGGTTATTTCTGATTTATATATAAAAACAAATAATACTGATATGGTTTGAATAGGTAAATTAAAAATTTTTAAGTTCTTAGACAACATTCATTCTGTGTCAGAAACCTATGCTGTGTCAAATATTTATTCACAATCCAAATTCAGTATTGTATCAAGCTTGAATGTTGTGTTCATAATTGCCCCAACTATTCAGGGTTCGACATCTGCGGTCGTATCTAGCTGCGCCCAGCGGAGCATTTTATTTTAAATTGTCAAATTCAAAAGATAAAATTAAAAAAAACATATGAGAAATTAATGTAATTTCTCTAATTTTCCATCTGCCTTACTTTATGTCATGGAGAAATGCAATTTTGAATTTTTTTGAAATTCTCAATTCACATATATAAAATTGTCAAATTGATATTGTCATGGAAGTCAGTATTATGAACATTATTCCAGGATTAAATTATTTTCAGTCTCCATTGAATGTTTAGTTCCTTTGTCTTTACTCCTTTTTTTTCATTTATCAGATTAGAATAGAATAGAATAGAATAGAATAGAATAGAATAGAATAGAATAGAATAGAATAGAATAGAATATTTTTATTGTTCCAATCATGGGCCCTCACAGGGGCAAGATATAACAACATATACAACATTGATTCATTAGCATAAATTACAATGAAAATAGAATAAAAGCTATGCTATGCTGGACAGGACCAGAGTTATCACCCTCGTCTGATATTTAGATAATCATGATATATTTCCCCATAAATTTGAGTACTGATATATCTTCATTTGTAAAAAGCCATATAAACTTTGCCTCCTTTGGAAGATCTTTAAATTTTGTACAAAGCTCACGTAACTATATTATTAAACATGATTTCTCTGTTGTTATTATATAATGACTATTTTATATTTACAGGAAGCAGTACAGGTTGATGGTGATGTATTGTTTGGATTACTAAAGAAAACATCTCCACCAATACATAAACATATAGTATGTACATGTATATATATTATAACTCTGGAGTACTATTCAGTGCAATTATTAATAAATCTTTCATTACCGTCTTTTGATGTGTATAACACAGTTTTTTACCCTCAAATATGTTTGTGATAAGGGGATGCATATTATACATGCCAATATAATTTCTTAGTATTTTTATACCCCCCGCAAACTTGTTTGGGGGGGGTATATAGGAATCACCTTGTCCGTCCGTCTGTCTGTCTGTCCGTCTGTCCATATATCTTGTAAGCGCAACTCCTCGCTCAATGGATTTCAACAAAACTTTACAGAAAGGAAGTACATCATCCAAAGATGTGCATGAAGAAAAATCTTTGCTTTCCGATATCACACAAGGGAGATAATTGGACTTCAAAGCGGGGGATATCCTTTGTGAGCTTAGCTCACAGTACATCTAGTTAAGGTTTGCTATCGGACCAAAATGAGACCAGATAATTTTCATATCAGAAACCCAATTCTGTTCACAGTAGCATAGAAGTTTCTTTTGTTCATTACGTACTTTATATATGTGATCATATAGGGAATAGGGATGTTATATGTGAGAAAATTTAATGAAACATGCTTGTTTATACGAAATCAACAACAATTTTTTTCAATGTATCACGTGATCATGTGTCATGTGACTTTAAACCTTGTAAAGTGGTGATTTTACGTCAAACTAATCAAACATATCTTTGAATCTCAGACTGTTTAATTATTATTTTAACCAAAAAATTTTGAAGAAACCTAGACCGAATTGTATTTGCTGCTGAAAAAGATCAGGTTTCAATGTGTACCTTGTTGATTTTGAAGTTTGAACTTTTGAAAAAAAATTTACTGTATGTTATACACAAGAAGTATTTTTGTCTCCTTTTTCAAGGACCAAAATGGAGGCACATTTTATACATAAATGCGTTTATAAACACCAAAAGATGGTAGATAACATCACTTCTGTGTTAATAAACCCATTTTATTGTTGAGGTTAGGATTCAGATAAAGTATTTATACAATATATGGAATTACGAAAAATATATCTCTGAGAATTATCTCCTGATCCTCCTATGATAGTTGTTTAGGTGGATAGGAACATTTTGATAGTTATTCATCAAAATATTTGATTAATTTGATGCTTGATAAATTTATATACATGTAATGCCCAGGATACAGGTTAGCCTAACTAACTTGTAAATAAAGTCATAAAGACTAACTGCTTGAAGAGTTTTACCTGGTGGCAGACATGATTCAAAACAATCATATCATAGCCTGATATATAATTGTCCATATAAATTCATAGGGACCAGAGTGAAGTACAATATATATCAACAAAAGTAGAATGTCCACAATAATAAACTTTTCTTGAACTTTGAAAAGTGTTTTTACTCTATTATTTCATTAACAAGGATTTTCAATTTTCCTTGTGAGAATCAGCATCCTTCACTACCAAGAAAATATGGTTTTTGTGACATAACCAACTTGTTCAAAATGAAAAACCCAATAAAACAAAACAATTTCAAAGTTTTATAAACCGTTAAAAAATTGTTGAAAATGACATGTATATTATCTTTAATCTCATTGAATAGAGCAAGAAAAGTTCTTGGTCAGGAGAGTATTTTTTCCCTAGATAAAATTTATCACTGAAAGATGTATCTTCTGTTGAGCCCCCTATTTTCTAAACATAACCAACTTGTTCAAACTTGCTCTGGGTTTCAAAGAGTCAACACCTTTTTTATTTTTATTTTTTACATACTCGTGATCAAGACCATATTGGTCGAAACGTTGAGTATTTTTAACTTTTAGTTTGTTGTTGTTTTTTCACGATTTTATATTTGGTTTTGTTCGACTTGTGTATTTCATACATTTTAGTCGTTTTACGCCCCTTTTGACAGCTCACCATTTCCATTTATTTTTCTTGTTATCTATTGTCGCATGAGCTGTTTTGCAACATACTTAGTTTTTTATTTTCTATACATCTTGACTTATGTTTGATTTATTAAATTGTTTTTAGAAAAAGCAGCGAATGGAACCAATCCTGTATATGACAGAATGGTTTATGTGTGTATTTACTAGAACACTGCCATGGGGATGTGTATTACGTGTATGGGATATGTTTTTATGTGAAGGTTTGTATGTGTGTATTTACAAGAACACTGCTATAGGGATGTGTATTACGTTTATGGAATATGTTTTTATGTGAAGGTTTTTATGTGTGTATCCATGGGGAGGTGTGGTACATATATGGGATATATATTATAACACAAAGGTGTATTCAAACCTATTTATTAAGATTGCCGTTTATAAAGAAAATCAGTTACTACTTCATTATGAGAATTTTTGGCAGGACATCATTTCACAAGGAAACTTACGACTACAATTTTTCTTACATGTATATGTGATTGCAATACCAAACATTTTGTATATTTTAATTTTCTGTTAGGTTTTTTGTGAAACAGGCATCTGCTGTCTTCAACATAACATTACTGTGATTATTGTTCTATTCCCACTGTTTGTTTTGATTGAGATGAATTTCCTTTGTGAATTGATATATTTTTCATATATCGAAAAAAATACCGGTAATATTTCATCCAAAAGAAAGTATAGGATTTAATTTATGGTAATTTAAGACTTCATTACATTTTAAATTTTTTTCAGGTGTCAAAGTTATATTTAGGGTTGCATTAGTACTGTTTAGAATAGCCTTAGGTGAACCAGGAGTTCTAGCTCACTGTCCAACTATGTATGAAACATTAGAAAAATTACGACGATTGCCCATACAAAACTTAGAAGAAGAATTTTTAGTTCAAGAGGTATGTCTACCCAAAATTTGTAGTGTCTGTCATTGAAAACTTTTAGGTTAGTTTCAGAATAGTAAAACTGATGTATAGGATGTAATATTTCATGCCTAGACAACTACTTGATGGAATTGATATTGTAATATATTACATATTATAAATATACACTGTACTTAAATCTGTTCACTTCAGGTAAAAATAACCAAATATTTAGGAATTTTTCCAATTTTTGAACGGGTTATACAATATAACCTGGTTTGGGTCAGTTTACGCATAATTTATGAATTCCGTAAACTGACCCAGACCAGGTTATTTAAGGATTGACTGTAATTTTTGGCCGGGTTGCACAGAGTGCAAATCCGGGTTATAGTATGGTGAATGTCGGGTGGGTGGCGGCGGGCGGCGGCAGGTGGGCGTGCGGTGAAAATGGGTACCTATTTTGCGAAATCAACTCCTCCTACAGTTTTTCACCCACATCCTTGAAACTTCATAGAATGTATCTATATATATTGAAGATGTGCACCTCACTTTATGGAATTATTTCAGGAATTATTTCCCATTTTTCCAAACTTTGGAACTTAGTCATTTTTTATTAACATCTTCAATAGAGGGTACCTATTTTGCGAAATCAACTCCTCCTAGAGTTTTTCACCCACATCCTTGAAACTTCATAGAATGTTTCTATATATATTGGAGATGTGCACCTCACATTATGGAATTATTTCCAATTTTTCCAAACTTTGGAACTTCGTCGTTTTTTATTGACATCTTCAATAGAGGGTACCTATTTTGCGAAATCAACTCCTCCTACAGTTTTTCATCCATATCCTTGAAACTTCATAGAATGTTTCTATATATATTGAAGATGTGCATCTCACTTTATGGAATTATTTCAGGAATTATTTCCCATTTTTCCAAACTTTGGAACTTAGTCGTTTTTTATTGACATCTTCAATAGAGGGTACCTATTTTGCGAAATCAACTCCTCCAACAGTTTGTCACCCACATCCTTGAAAGTTGAAAGAATGTTTCTATATATATTGAAGATTTGCACTTCACTTTATGGATATGTTTTGAGAAATTTTTTGAAATTCTTGAAGACTTTCATTATTCAAGCACTGAGGATTTCTTCCCATTTTTAAACGAGGATACAATTTGTGATGTCACTTCTGATTGACTTTTATCTATATAAATATTCATGACTGCCAATGTGCAATATGATCTTGCAATCACCTTTGTCACCACTACAGTAAACACCCAGTAAAGCAACCTGGCCATTTGTGTCTTTGACCAATTTTTTTTCAGTCTATGAAGAAATAACCTCAATCATGTGGTGCGCATTAAATAACCCGCATGGGACTTTTTGAATTTGCAAGTGGCGAATGAATCCATTTGTGATGTCACAAGACCTAACCAGGCTGTATAGTATAACCAATGTTGCTCTATGCTGTTCAGCCAATCAAAATGCAGTATTCAAATCAAATTAAATTATATCAGTATATCTGATAACCATATGTAGTAAGCAGGATACAAAGTTCAATGGAAAATCTCTTTGAATTTTTTTCATCTTTGTAAATGATAAATCTTTACAATATTTAATAAACAGTTCATTACACTGAGGGTCATCTTGCAGTATGTGAATCATTTGGTGGTTACACAAAATTTCGTGGAACAAAGTGCAGTTAAGGTCCATATAAAAATCTTACCTTAGAAGCCTTATGTAAAATAAAATAATTTTTATCACGACATTTAAGAGTTTTTTTTAGTGTCTTTACTTATTTTACAGTCACTAAGACTTAATATAACAGAAAGAGATATGGAAAAAGAACATCAGAAACAGGTACAACGGAGGAAGAATAAAGAAATGAATGGTGACAAACCAGGTCGACACAAACATAGATCATAGGATCACGTGACATAAAGGTTTCATGTCAACAAGTCAAAGGCCATGTGCACATAAACATTAATAATATAACACTGATATATCAGCAGGAAATGGGAGCGTTAAATCTGTCATGTGACATAATATGGGGGTCATGTGATATTAAAAGATTAAATGAATATTCACGATTGAATAGAGGCACTGAATTCATAACTTTAAACCATAGTTTTAGTTCATAAAGAATATAATGCTTGATCAGATTTTATTTTATATTAATTTTTGTATATTAATTATTTCTGGTCAAGTGGCCTCATGATCAAAGTTGTTACAATTAGAACAAGGAATTATTTTATATGGTGCAAATTTAACTTTTTTTAATTGTCTCTGTATATACCTTGTGTCAATGTACTTAATCATATTTGTTGTGTAAAATTCAAGACATTGCATTTAACACCAGGCAAGACATATTACTGTGTACAGCTTGTTGTCTCATGGCTTAAAAATTATATGTTAACTGAACTTTGAGGCTTGTGCTGTAATTTAGGCTTATAAAAAAACTTCATCTTTAATTTCATACTTAATATTCTATGCAACTTCTATCAGTCCCAAAGAAGCAAGCATATTATTGTTCAAAAGAATTTTACTTTTATTAGCCCTTGCATTGCTGGCTTTTAGCTTAGTAGATGTACATATTCAGGATTATGACCTAATGGTCACTTGATTTTATTATAAAAATGCTCATTCTAGTAGAATTCTAGTTTTGCAAAGTATTTAAAAGTTGGTTTTTGACTTTCTTTAGAACAGTATTATAAATTCTGAAGCCATGAAAACAAATCATTGTTAAACAGGTTGTTGCCTATTATCCAATATTTATATTAACCTCCATTTTGTATGTAATGCCAGAAACATTTTTTGTTTGTTTTCTGCTGTCAACCAAAAAATAATAGGGTGTATAGGGTGACAATTAAATTTTGTATCTTTTGGATTCTGTCATCCAGGGAAACAATCTAATTAAAATAAAATCTACTAATTTCTCCTTTCAGTCACTGCATGTACATCCTGTTACATGCAGTTACATGCAGTGACTGAAAGGAGCAATTAGTAGATTTTATTTTTTAATTAGATTGCCAGGAAAAATCATGACTTTTCAATACAAAAAAATACATTATGAAAAAATATCAAATTGATAAATTATTTTACAAATTTTGACCCAAAAACATAGTTCTAATGTGAATTGAAGACATCTTTGATAATGGTATTATATCATTATATTAAGTTGGATTAACAGACATTTTTATAGGGTTGTTACAAATACACACAGTTGGTTTGGGAGCTGGAAATGCACATACACATTTTCTTGCCTAATACATTCTGTAAATAGAGAAGGAAAAGTATTAAAATAAAATGAGTTATATTTATTTATCAAAGAAGTAAAATCCCATCAGATACATATAAGTAAATACAGAATATTAAAATTAAATTTTATAAATGAAATGTTATTGAAAAAAAATGTTGCTAAAAACAAACAAAAAAATGTTTATCAAGTCTTCTTCAGATTAAGTGCAGATTATTGCTTTCCTTTTCTAGAATGTTACTGATGTATTGTTCCAGCATACCGTCTTTTGGTGTGTATTAAATGCACCCCCTTTTTGGCCCTTGAAAATGGAGGAAAAAAAAGTTCATGTTCAAACTTTAAAATCAACAAGGTTCCCATTGAAACGTGATTTTTTTCAGCTGCAAATTGAAGTCAGTGGTGGTTTGATGAGAAAAAGGTGTTCCACAATAAAGAATTCAGCAATAAATTCTTAAATTTTAATAAAAACACATTTTGAAGAGCAGGAAGCATAGGAACGGTGCATAAATTTAAAACGTAGTCGGAATACTGCAAACACAAAACGGACTCCAATATCAATAAATAAAGAAATAAAAATTTTTAAAAACATGAATTGTAATTCAGTAATGCAAAAAAATATTATATCTTCAAAAACTATTTTGTTTAAATAATATCCTTTTCTAGAATGTCTGAATCTGAGGTTCAAAGAGATGTTAAATCAGCTTAATGTAAAATCACCACTTTACAAGGATTACAGTCACATAGCACATGATCACCTGATACATTGGAAATTAAAAAAATGCATTTCAATCAATTTTTTCGAATATATCATCTCTATTCCCTGTAAGATCACAATTATAAAGTAAGTAATGACTAAAAGAAACTTCTATGCTAAGACAGTATGCAGAATGGGGTTTCCGATTCGAAAGTCATCTTTTTCTTGTCAAATCTTGGTTGGAAAATATCGAACTTCAAAACTTGACAAAAGATACTAAGAACTTGTATTGGCATGTATAGTATGCACCCCCTTATCAAAAACGTATTTGAGCGTAAAAAAGTGTGCGTAATACACACCAAAAGGTGGTATATCATATCATCCTCCCAAGTCAGGGTTTTATATCCAGGTTCGTTCCCACAAACCCCTGACATCACACATTCGAACAAACCCCCACCTGGTGTGTGACCTAGAAAATTCTACCTACAACCCAAATGGATTCTCTTTTGACCTAGAAAAGTAACCAACGAAAATCGTTCACTTCCCACCTGTAAAATATGCATGTGTGATGTCAGGGGTTTGTAGGATCCTGACTTGGGAGGATGATATCATAATTCACTTAAAATATGTCATTCCAAATTGGTAAATCTACCTTGAATTTCCAGTTAATGCACAACTTTCTTTTTCAGTATGCATTTTTTCAAAGGTAAACTAATATTTTATATTTGTGTTCAAGCATTATTTTAGAAGACCTCATTACCTTTGCTCAGTTGAAAAATCACTTGAGATCATAGATTAAAAAGACTCAGTAAAAAGGTTTTGCAGATCATTCAAAACATCCACATTTTCATTAAAAAGTTGTAGACATATACATACATGTTAAATTTTATCTTACTTGTGATGCTTAAGGATGCTCACTGGTCATGTTTTGGTCTTTTTGTCAGATTTTCTGAATCCTCGGCTTTTATCCATTTCTTAAACATGAAATTTTTTGCCCATGAGCCCCCATTTTTTCTTTTATAATTCAATCATATATACCTTAAAATGGTATTTGACTAAATTTTATGAAATCCTATTTATTTTTTCATACATTTTTATACGACCGCAAAATTTTTGCGGTCGTATATTGGTATGACGTTGGCGTCGTCGTCGTCGTCCGTCGGAGTCTGTAGACATTTGGTTTTCGCACTATAACTTTAGTATAAGTTAATAGAAATCTATGAAATTTAAACACAAGGTTTATGACCACAAAAGGAAGGTTGGGATTGATTTTGGGAGTTTTGGTCCCAACAGTTTAAGAATTAGGGGCCAAAAAAGGGCCCAATAAGCATTTTTCTTGGTTTTCGCACAATAACTCTAGTATAAGTAAATAGAAATCTATGAAATTTTAACACAAGGTTTATGACCATTTTTTGGAGTTTTGATCCCAACAGTTTAGGAATTAGGGGCTAAAAAAGGGCCCAAATAAGCATTTTTCTTGGTTTTTGCACAATAACTTTAGTATAAGTAAATAGAAATGTATGATATTATCTTGGTGGGCTAAGGGAGGTAATCCAAACACATTTAATTTTTTTCTCATTTCATATTTCATAAATTAAAAAGGAAATTTCAAATTTCTTTTAGCAAAAAAAGGGGGGTTACAATAAATTTTATTGTTTTTTGGTTTTTTTTTTGGGAGGGGGGGGGGTCAATGTGCAACTTCATAGTGTATTGCACAAAAGCTAAAGGGGTAAATTATTTATTTTTTTTTTTTGGGGGGGGGGGGGGAATTTTCAATTGCACAGTATTGCACAATAGCAAGAAATCTTCAATTGCACAGTATTGCGCAATAGCAAGAAATTGATATGTGTGCCCAATTTTAAATTTTAAATTGGTTATTTCTGATTTATATATAAAAACAAATAATACTGATATTGTTTGAATAGGTAAATTAAAAAATTTTAAGTTCTTAGACCACATTAATTCTGTGTCAGAAACCTATGCTGTGTCAAATATTTATTCACAATCCAAATTCAGTCTCGTTGGGGGGGTTGTCAGGTCATAATACGGAAAGCCTGACCGCGGACCATAGTGGGTAACGTGTTTGGAGAATGCCACACTCCCTGCACGCTAAAGACCCCTTCTGTAGTTTTCGAAAAAGAGTAGGCTGATGGCCGCTACAGGAGGCTAAATTATCCGACCCTACCCAACCATCCTCCTTTTACAGTGGCAGTCAAAATTGGTTCCCCTTTGTGTCCCATCCCACCCCTAATTGAATTGTTTGATAAATTGAACTGGTTCTCGTCATGAAGATGCATGAAATATTTGCCACTGGACGTTAAGCAACAATCAATCAATCAACCAAATTCAGTGCTGTATCAAGCTTGAATGTTGTGTCCATACTTGCCCCAACTGTTCAGGGTTCGACCTCTGCGGTCGTATCAAGCTGTGCCCAGCGGAGCATTTTATTGAGAACTGAAGTTGTCAATGCAAAGGCAATGAAAAATCTAGAGAAAACCCATTTCCTGCAAATTTTCAAGGCCTTATAGCTGTAGAATGAGCACATGAACCTATATTTTTTTCTTGCTTATTTGTTTACTATTCATATGTTCTCTCAAACTAAAACACCTATTTCAAATCGTATTTATTTCCTATTAGACCAGCGATCATCCTTAATTCATATTTCACAACTTACTGCATAAAAAAACAAGAATTTTCATACTTTTTTTATTGCTTAGTCCTATCATTATATCTGTGTTGATGATTTTGATTGGATAATATGCCTTATGTAACATTCTTTCCTTAGTCTTACCATTATTTCTTTATTGATGATTGTAATTGGATAATGTGTTTGATGGGACATGTTTTGCTTTATAACCTTGCCATTAATCCTTATTAATGATTTTGATTGGGTAATATGCCTCATGTGACACTAAATGTTTAGCAAATATTAATAAATCATCATGGCCCAACCACTAGGGAACTTGATCTCTTTTGTTGTATTGTGTTCACTGTTTATGATAAAGAGGTAAAAAATGCATCATGGAAGTTTATCTCCCGTTACCAAAAATGGTAAAAATACAGACTGAATCTTGAAAAAGGAGAGTTTGATTGTTAAACTTTATACAGATGTGCTACTGTGAATGGGTTACACTATTCCTACACATGAACTACTTAAATTTTAGTTATTTTGCGAAATCAACTCCTCCTACAGTTTTTCACCCACATCCTTGAAACTTTATAGAATGTTTCTATATATATTGAAGATGTGCACCTGACTTTATGGAATTATTTCAGGAATTATTTCCCATTTTTCCAAACTTTGGAAGTTAGTCGTTTTTTATTGACATCTTCAATAGAGGGTACCTATTTTGCAAAATCAACTCCTCCTACAGTTTTCCACCCGCATCATTGAAACTTCGCAGAATGTTTAAATACATATTGAAGATGTGCACCTCACTTTATGGAATTATTTCAGGAATTATTTCCCATTTTTCCAAACTTTGGAACTTAGTCGTTTTTTATTGACATCTTTGAAACCACAGACCACCATTCCCTTACTCTTCAATGCAGTCTGTCAAACTGGAGTTCTGGAGGCTTACTGGAGTGATCACAAAGGTATTTGGATTACAGTATAATGTCCTTGTGAGTAACAGTAATCTTACTCTCAAATCATTAGTGTTATCAACATGTAATCAAATCAAATATTGCTTACTTCACCTATTTCTAATTAAATTGATGACTGCCTCTGTGCTCGTACACCAACATACAATGTGTCTGATTTTGTCTATATAAATATTCATGACTGCCAATGTGCAATATGATCTTGTAATCACCTTTGTCACCACTACAGTAAACACCCAGTAAAGCAACCCGGCCATTTGTGTCTTTGACCCATTTTCTTTCTGTAAACTTCTTGTTCTAAATATGTATGATTGAATGATGTTCCCAATGTTCATGAACTGTCATACTATGTTGTTACCATGGAAACTTTTTCACTGTTAATGTTATATAGGTAGTACCAATTTAGTAACCATGGTTACAGTTTTAAATCTGTGATATCTCATTGTGTATAATAAATTGTCATTATCAGATATTTATATATGGTGCTTATTGAAGGGAAATTACTCATTTTTCTGTTGCCAAGTAACAGAATTCCCAATAAAAGTCAGTTAAATTAAAAAGTTAAAATTTTATTCATATGTATATGTAAATGGTATATTTCTTTTCATTTTGATTAAAGAATATAAAAATAAATTTAAACTATTGGAACTAGGTTTCATTGAAGAATCTAAGGGGGATTGAAAATGAAATATCTATTTTAAACCAAATTTTCCATATGAAAAATTTAAATAGGTTCTACCTGATATTAGATTTTGGAGGATTCCCATATTTATGTAGATTTATGATGTAAATAGTTAGGTTTATAGTAGTCTCATAGTAGGTAATATGACAATGATAAAGATTGACGTTACTTTTTGGGGAAATATATGTCTCGTTTATTTGCTCAACCCACCTCCTCCCCAAGCAAATAAAAAAAAATCATGATTTGTTACCAAAACATACTAATGTCAGGTTCTTGTAAACCGACAGAATATTATCTCAGCATGGTTATTTAAAATTTTTAGCTTTCAAACCTACACAAAACAGAAGGAGAAATGGGTTGAAACTTATCTGTATAACCCATTTCTTCCGTTTGGGATCAGATGGGGAAAGGTTTTGTAATAGGTAAAGAATACCGTATTGGTTTACTTGAAGTTTTGTATTTTCTTACATTTATTTGAATTATATTATTAATTAATCAACAATGGTCTGTCCTTGACATTAAGAAAAAGTAAGTACATTAACGGTAGAATCATAAGGAAAGGGGAAGGGTACACTCTATATTTATAAAACAAAATTTAGGTAGAAAACAGAAATAGTGAAAAATCCAATAAATACTTATTTATTTAAATTACATAAAACTTCTCCATTTAAATTACATAAAACTTCTCCAATGCAGAAGTAAGTAGATTTTGAATGTACCAAATTCCAAAAATAGAAGAATAAAATTGAGAGGTTTACAATAGACTCGGTAACATCAGTTTTTATCAGTGAAACTTGGCTACATTAGATCTTATCAATGGAGTATAAGTTGTGTATGACTGTTGTCTTTAGTCATTAGATATTATTTACAGTGCTAATTATTATGTAAATAAATTTTACAATACTTTGTTAGATATGTATTTTGACGTAAATGTTGTTATGTAATGAATACTCTGTACAGTAGTTTAAATATGAAAAGGTGATAAATATAAAAATATAAAACACAACTTTTGGATGGACCAATTTGATATTTTTCTAGTCTTTAAAAGTCCAAAATCCATTTTGGTCCACAGATCTGATAAATTACACCTTAAAAAGATTCAATTTGCATTCCAATTCATCTCCATTTAATATTTTAATTTATGTCAGTTTTTTTGGAAAATTTCATTTGTTTAATGAAATTTATTTTCTACTGTAAATCAAAACTAGAACAGGATTGTGAGACATTTATACACCTAATGCATGAACAGAGGAGGGAATTTACATGTATGTTAAGAAAGTATTCATGCAAAAAATCATGTATTGTATTGTACCTTTCTTTTCAAAAATATTAGTTTACTACTGTAATTCTTACTGCCTAAATGAAAACTGTTAAACTTTTGTAGCACAAATGCAAAATTTATATCTGCAAAAATGAAGATTTTTTATGGGGAGGAGGGTGTGCAAATGAAAATAGTGTTTTCAGTTTAATCAGCTTTGTGATTCATTGTTTTTTGTGCCGTGTGGCTTAAATACAGATAAAAGAAATCCAAATTTCCTGAACTTCGCATGAATACTTTCTTAAAATAACAGTTTCAATTCTCTCCTCTGTTCATGCATTAGGTGTATAAATGTCTCACAATTACAAATAAGTTAAACGTCATATTTTGAGCAGATTTTGCAGAGTTTTTATTCCAAGAGGACTACATTGCACAGGTAAAAGACCATGACAAATAAAATATCTATAGAATCATACAAATGTACCAATCCTTTGGAATTCATTTTAAATTATACTATATAAAAATAAAGACATTAATTTTACTATTTTTTTTACTAGTGAGTAGTTTACAAAACTATATACCGGTAAATAATGACCGGTGAATAGTACTGGAAACTATTGACCTGTAAAGTGTTTTGGTATAATAAAACACTTCATTTCGGGATATAGCCATTTTATTTGTCCCCTCAACACATTAACCATTTCCTAACACCATGCGTGGGGAAAATAGTCAGTGTCTTGGGACAAATAAAATGGCAATATCCCTCAATACTGTTATATAACTGTTTATTATAATATAAAATGACATAAATGCAACAAAAATGAATTTAAAATTGCACAAATGCAATGTTTCCATTTAGAAAAAACTGAAGTCAAAATTTTCGGGATACATATACTGTACTTAGGCTAAAATTAAAGGTCAGCAAAATGTTATATTTTAACCATCTTAATATTATACTTTTTCTCATCAGTGTTGCTGTCAAGTAGAAGTATAATTTTAGAGCTTTGGATATTTAAGGCTTGTATTTGGGTTTTATATACTGCTTTTTAGTATAAAGCAATATATTTTGCATTCATTTGACTTATTTTATTAATTTTCAAACATTTGAAGAGATTGTTTATGAGATATTTCCCTTAGAATTATTGTTAAACAAGAAAAAAGTATGTGCAAAAGGTCAAATTAGTTCAAATAATGTGTAAATATCATATATATGACGAACAAACTTTAAATACCAAATCAGAAGATTTGTGAATTTGTTCAGGGTTTTGGCTTTTTATCAGGAGACTATAGTAAATTTGTGTTTTTCTTATAAAATCATATTGAATTTTTCACATTTTGGTCAGTAGACTGGAATTTTTCATTATGAGGACCTTCTAAATATATCAGATGTATAGCTCCAGACCAGAAATTCTCATGTAAGATATGTATTATCAGTTGGTAGGCAGAAGGGAAGGCCTTTGTTTTAAGTCCAAATTGGTAGAATTTTGGTCAAATTAGTCCAAAATTGTGATTTTGGTTAGAATTGTTCAATATTATAAACATTTCAATCGGAACCATCTATTAGATAACAAGAAAAATAAATGGAAATGCTGAGCTGTCAAAAGGGGCATAAAACGACTAAAATGTATGAAACCATCTATTAAAGTGGTTGGTTCTTATAATACAAAGATTTCAATTACATTACATTTAAATAGATGTTTACTTGTTATGGTGGGTATATTAAAATTAAAATTCAAAAAGATTGTAATTTTGTTCAATTATGGTATTTTAATTGCTATGAAGTTGTAAAAAATGTCAACTTATAAAATATGAACAAAGAAACCAGAAGTACAAACTTATCAATTTATGTCAATTACCTTTGTTGTAATGTTTTTTACCTGTATACCTGAATTAGAGTCATGTGTTCAGTACAAATAGTTACATGACTTGAAGCTAGAAACAATTTTTAACCATTCCTATTGTTACACAAGGGACCTGTCATCTATGTAATAAACCTAAATTATATATTGTTGTGTTGTTATAATTCTGAATATGAAAACAAATCCAGAAATGATTGTATTGCAGGGTCGGAAGGCCTTGTAATGAACATTTCATTGGTGGTGATCACTTTTATAAATAAGCATTAAACAGTAAAGGTAGTAATGAATTTAAAAATCTTATGCTTGATAGGGTAAAATAAAATGTACATGCAGACACCCTTATCCTTGTATTTCTGGAATAGAACTTTCTGAGTTTAGTACCTTTATGATTAGTTTTGTGACTTAGCAGGACATATACTGTCTTAAGTAGGACATTTTCTGTCTTTAGGCTCTTCAGAGATGATGTCCAGGGACTTGTTGTTCATTAGAATTCAATGTTGTCATTAAATATACTGACACTACTTTATAAGTTTTCTGGTTTGTTCTCCAGATGGATGAAATTAACCCTTTTGAAAGGTTGTTTGTTACTTGCTTTCAAAAGGACATTAATATACCATCTCTTAAAATGTATGTTCATCTTACCCCAATTTGACAACAGTTAACTTAGTTTAATCCCCTTTTTAGCATATACATGTTTTTAAAACATTTCAGGGACTGTGGTGACTGAGTGGTTTTAGAGTCTGTCATAAATACTAGTGATCACCAGCCGATCAATATTGAATTTGAGAGTTAAAATCTGACTTGTGACATTTCTTGTTGTAGGAAGATGGATCTCTATAGGTTTTCAAGCTTCTTTCATCAAAAAAATATAAAAAAATCAACTTAAAGTAGTGTAAAACCATCAGGCATCAAAATATTCCACTAGGAGTGTATATACACTAGACAATGTCCGATCAAAATGAAATTTGTGGCCACAAAGATTATGATTCATGTTGAAACCAGCTGTTTTATGTCTTCTGAACTTACTTCTAGTGAAACTGTTGAAACCAGCTGTTTTATGTCTTCTGAACTTAGTTCTAGTGAAACTTTATGGAAACCAGCTGTTTTATGTCTTCTGAACTTACTTCTAGTAAACTTTGTTGAAACCAGCTGTTTTATGTCTTCTGAACTTACTTCTAGTAAACTTTGTTGAAACCAGCTGTTTTATGTCTTCTGAACTTACTTCTACTGAAACTTTGTTGAAACCAGCTGTTTTATGTCTTCTGAACATAGTTCTAGTGAAACTTTATTGAAACCAGCTGTTTTATGTCTTCTGAACTTACTTCTAGTAAAACTTTGTTGAAACCAGCTGTTTTATGTCTTCTGAACTTACTTCTAGTGAAACTTTGTTGAAACCAGCTGTTTTATGTCTTCTGAACTTACTTCTAGTGAAACTTTGTTGAAATAATTTTATGAGATTTTATTTACATTTTATAACATAAGCAAAATTTGTTGTTTTACCACAATTCACTATGAAATGTACAGCAAATTGTGAGAACAAAACTTAAAATGGTGACAATGAAAATGTTGAGGATTTTTTCATGGGCATGCATAAGTAGAAAAGCAGATTGTGCTCTGGCTTAATTCTATTGTGATTTTTGCATACTTACTGGGTGGTAGTAAGTATCCTGACTATTGTGTTCATGTTTGTGTTTTGTACTCTTTTATTTAATTTTTTGTCCAGGGTTCTGTCAGTTTGGTTGCTTTGATTGATTGGTATGTCATTGTTGATTTTTCCTGTTATCCATATTGTTGTTTACTGGGTGGTAGTGTTTAGAAGTTGGGAGATCATAGTTAGGTTCTCTGTTGTTCAATCATAACTTTGGGAAAGCCTCATAAATAGTTTATATTCCATTTACTATTTCCTTTGAGACCCTATCCTTTTGTCATCCACCCCAAAACACTTAACCAAATTAACTTTTCTTGCATCATTAATGAACCATTTTGATTGGTTTCAACAAAGATTGTGGGGGCCTCGGTGGCGGAGTGGTCTAGGTAGTTCATCATGACTACTAGTGATCACTAGCCTGTCAATGCTGAGGTTGTGAGTTCGAATCTCACCTGTGGCGGCACGTGTTCGATTCCGATCTCAATTGACAAAGATTGCCAATTTTCCTACCGAAGGTCGGTGGTTCTCTCCGGCTTCCTCCACCAATTAAAACTGGTTGCCGCGAAAAAGCCAAATGTGCTGAAAACGGCGTAAAACCCCCAACTAAACAAACGAACAAACAAGATTGTGGTGGAAATGCAACCATTGGTGTGAAAGATAATAGACAAGCTTTGGGTCAAGATATATGTCATCGCTGGTATGGAATTCCAGTGTATTTTCATTAGTTTTCATTTGAAGAAGGATGTAGTTTTCAAACAAAGTAAACTAGTTATACCCCCCGCAAACAAAGTTTGGGGGGTATATAGGAATCCAGAGGTGTTTACCCCTATTTCAGTCTATCAGTAGTAATAACAAGTTTCTCAGTATTTTTCAGTAGTATCACCGGTGATCAGCCGGAGTTTCCCGCTTTGTAGCTGACATATTTTGAGTTTTCATAATTTCTTCAAGCACATTTTAAGTTATCTTTCGTTACATACTTTGAAAGATCGGTAAAACATACGATTAATAAGAGGTGTCCCGAAAACCGCAGAAATCTCTATCTCAGACGCATTTACTTTAGTTTATACATAGCCACCGCTCATTCAAGCAATTTGAGGAGAAAAAAAATAATTTCTTGAAAAGAACCGGAAACCGTACTTCCGTGAATTAAATCTGTAGTCCGTATTTTGCATTTAAAATCCGTGTAAAATACGGAAAATCCGTAGTGGTAAACACCTCTGGGAATCACCTTGTCGTCCGTCTGTCTGTCTGTCTGTCTGTCCATCTGTCCATATATCTTGTAAGCGCAACTCCTCCTAGACCGCTCAATGGATTTCAACGAAACTTTACAGAAAGGAAGTACATCATCCAAAGATGTGCATGAAGAAAAATCTTTACTTTCCGATATCACACAAGGGAGATAATTGGACTTCAAAGCGGGGGGTATCCTTTGTGAGCTTAGCTGACAGTACATCTAGTTTTAATTTGGTCTGCCATACTTTCAAGGCAACTGCAGTACTGATCACATGAAAACATCACTACACAACAAATATTTATCAACTGCATGATGCACATGGAATTTTTATGGGCACTGCCATTATTGTTTCTGGTTCCAAAGCACTGTTCATATCTCCAAAGTGGATAACACAACTATTGTTAGCAGTAATTTCATTGGTTAATTTATTTCATGAATATTTATTAGAATGAAAAAAAAAATGAATGAATTGACCCACAGTCGGTAAGTGCAGCGACTAGTCGTTGGTATTTGACGACTGAGGCAGTAAGGAATAATTCCCGTTCCAAACCAGCATTGAGTATGTGTTACATTATCAATTTTTTTTCATCAATCGTAAATAAAACAAACAATTGTAAAGCCGAAAACAATTAAGGTCAATCACCAATGAACATTATAATAAAACCTGTAACTGCTATTCAATCACATGGATCTGGCATCTACATATTTTTCAGAGCTGTTTGAAACCTACCTGAACTTAAAATTGCTGTTCAGTTTTTGAAACTAAATGATATGATTTTAGTGTTGTGAGGACCATTCAATTAGTTTAACTATTCCAGAAAAAGGAAGAGAGTAAAAATACATATAAATAGAAATAACCAAAAAAATGTTCAAAACAGTTTCAGAATACCACGGTATTTGAATGAGCCAAGATTTAGACTTCAAAATTCTACTGTATTTACCATAGAGAATACCAAAAGGTCCTTATAAATTAATGACGGCATAAAAAAGCTGTCCAACTGCTAGCATATGTTATCACTAAGGAACAAACTGTGTAGTGATTAAATCAGAACGTAAATATGTAACATAATTTATTAAAACCAACAAAAGCATACATAAGCTCAATAATATATTTGTATATATACACATTATTGTACTTGTTTTATAGCACTGTATCTATCACATGGTGAGATATAAATAAAATACCACTCATATAAACAGAATATATAGAAAAATATGTAAAATGACACAATTTTACTATAGGTATATATGCTTAAATCTTAACTATATTTTTTCTAAAATTAACTTTCTTTTGTCATAAATTTGAAATTTTTACTAGTAATCAGTTTGATTCCTTACTAGTGAGGAAAAACAACCTGCAATACCAATGTGTTTTATACTGCATCATCACATCATCTGGGTTTTTTACTTTTTACAAGGAAACAAACATGTTTCACCTACTTGTATTTCCTCCTTTTAATCCTTAAACATTTTATTTTGGTTAAATACAGAGAAAATTAAACAGCTTAACATGCTTCAAACATCAAATTTTCATTTCAGTATTTAAAAGGGTTATTCCACTGAAAGGTTATTTGGTGTGGGTAGGACTGGAAATAATAAAACCTTCATAAAACATTTGCTTTATCCAACTGATGTACAATGATGATCCACAATCCATATGCAGAATTAAATTATCCAGACTTTTGACAATCATTTAAATAATTTAGACCAAATCATTCCATTTATCAATACTTGTGAATTAAATTGACATGAAAAAAAATGAAACTGTGAATTTTTATATACATGTTGGAGATCGTGCTGAATATTATGCAACCTTACTGAGAAAATCTTTAATTACATCTACATCTGCAAGTAATCTGCAAAGTATACAGGTGATGATATCTTCACCCGTTTTTTTCCTTAAACTTCTTTGTTAATTTTTCATTTTGGAATGAACACATGTATGCTAATGGAAAGAATCATATATAACTTAGCATTATAAAAGATTAATTTATAAAATTGTTTATGAGAGTATATTTTAATCAATATTTCAACCTTGATATCGCTACCATTTTCTGATATAAAAACAGCTACTGAAAGTCTAATTGAATATGAAAGCTACAGTCTACTATTCCTTCAGACAATAAGAAAAAGCTAAAACTATACAATCGTAACAAAAAAGTAGGTTTATATAAACTTTAATAGCAATTTGATATGCTAATTATTTCTCAGTCTGTACTGAGAATAACACATTTTTATAAGCTTCAGCTGTGAAGTTATCTATATTTTAAGGAAACTGAATTTTGTCATTGTGTAATTTTTGAAATATTAAAACATTTCTGATATGCATTTTGTTTTTGTAGGATACTTAAATGTAGTTTCACTCGACACAAAGACCACAAAAATAGGTTTTCAACAAAACATTATGAATCACAATGGTTTAAAGGGAAGCAAAACATACATGTATACAAATATATGCAAAATATTACTCTATTATAAAAGGGGGATAATTACATTCATTTCCCTTGGTTATTTGGTTAATGAGATAATTAAGGTTTTCTTATTAAACTAACAAATTTTCTTTGACACGAATTAGCCTAAAATTTACCCAATTTTTGATGTCAGTGAACAGACAGGTTATCTTAAAGGTTAGTCAGTGTCAGAAGTCTCCAAGCAAACGAAAAATTTAATATAATCAACTTTGTTTAATCAACTGAGAAAAAAGATAATTTCAGTGAAAAATCTATAAAAAAAAATGTTTAAAATTAATATTTATGGAGTTTAATCAATCATCACAACTAAATATTGGTTGTATATGAACACTGTATAATCTGTATAAATTTAAGGGATAATTTTGTGTGGTATTCAAGCTGAATAATATTAAATGGGCTAACTGTCAGCCTTAGAGAGAAAAAATGTTACATAAACAATCATGTGCAGATCTAATACACATTACAAATTGTAAAGCAAAACAATAACAAATCACCATGGTAATATTAACCATATCACTATGGAAACAGAAAATAACAATCACCACAGCAACAACAGTAACAATTTGATTCCAAATTCCATGTATATACATGTATTCATAATGTTAACATTATTATAATTCAATAAAACATAGAGAGAAATTATTTCTTTCTTCCAGTCTATGCTAATTTCCTCACCCAATAATTGAACTTCTCTTAACTTGTTTCTCTCACTTCTCACACTGCTGAAATATTTCTCATACATGTATTTCTAATTCATTCCTATGGTAAATAATGCTGTCAATCTTTTATACCCTTTTAAGTCAGGTAAAATATCTCAGGAATAAATGTAAAGCTACCAAATTGTTAACTGTAATACAAATATATAACTAACAAACTGTTTCAATTTGATTATCATGGTGTAAATAATTCATTCATAACATATCACGAAATATATAACTCACAAATGCTCAGAGCTGACAAATATTTCTTAATAAACTCATAAAATGTTTGTTGACTAATATCACACTGATTATTATTCTATTTCTCTACAACACATCGACAACATAAATCACACATTAAATAAATTAAATTACATGTACAAGTTAACCATATAATATACACATCCCACATAAACTCTGAAGCTGCAAAGATATGACCCAATTGATTTTGAAAGGGAAGTCTGGTATATTTGAGCTGATCAGAATAATTATTTTCATGATAAAGGCAGCTAGATTATTTATCTTCTGCTCATGAAAACAAGTAAAAAACAAATTCTTTAAAAAAAATTTATTTTTTACTCTCACAGTTTCAGGCCAAGAGTATTGCCAAGACCTGCCACACTCGCTCCTTCCCTCAAGAATCAAATGGTTGTCCCAAAATACTGAAAATACAGAAATAAATACTTTCTTTCTACTGATGTAGGATATAAAATTCAGTAAGTCAAATGAATGCATAGATTAGTTATCTGAATTTATGTTATTACAGAATTTATGGCATAAAACACAAACCACTCTCTCATACATATATAATAATATCCATTCAAAACTCATGACCTTATATACTTTCATTTAAAGTACTGAAGTTTACTCCTGATGAATATGACAATGTTTTTACCCTTGTACAAGTAAACTTGGAAAAATGCACGAATTTACTACTGTGAATCTCTGATAATGGCCATTTATGGGATGATATTTTGTAAAAGAATTACTGGTAACATTTAATTTAAATCGTGATGTTCATCCGTGTAACATTTTTTGCATTAACAAAAACAATGCATTAATTTCTGAATGTACAGTATTCAAATTACCAAAGTAGTGTACATGTATAATGTAGTAACATTCTAGAGAGTATATTTTTCAACCAGCTGTCAGACTTGATATAAATACTTATATATCTATACATTTAGAATTTACAATAATATGCTAACATGTCATAGTTTTTGAATACCCTTTCTAATATAAATTTTATTGTCTGTATCATATTTAATTTTCTTTGATAGAAAATTACTGAATCATGTTTCCAAAATGTTCTCCCTTTTTTCCCAGATTATATTATGTTAACATAAAACATATTAAAAAAAATCAAACATAATGACAAGCATAGACAGGTATCAGAATAAAAAAGTTACATAAAATTTTCAAGCTTTTCTTTGCATAAACATGTACAGCAAATAAGGAATTAACAGGCTTTATTTCTACGATAATCTGAAATCAATACTGATTACCTGTATGATCATTATTCCAGCTACTGAAATCATCTTTTTCTATTTAAACTATAACACTTAAAAATATTTTCAAGAGGATACGGATTTCAACAAATTATGAATTATGCTGCAAAGAAGTCATAACAAGGTCTACTAAACATGTATCAGTTAGCAGATCATTAACAAAGACGGTCTTTATCCACTGAGAGGGTCTTCTCTGCAGTTAATAGCATACAATAGTCTCTGTGTCATTAACTCTTGTAAAGAATACTGAGGCAGTTTAACCATAAACATACAGGTCTCTACTCTAATAAATCTGCTATCTGGTTGACCTATAATACAGAAAAAGTGACAAATATTGATGAACTTTAATCTGAAATCTTTGTATATTTCTCTAATGTTTGTTCATTTTACCTGGTCATGACCAGTTTAATAACTTTAGATAAACCATATAATTATTAAACATCAATGTCTCAATATAATTTCTCCCTAAAACCAAATCTTTTTTGAATATTATACTTGATATTTTCCACTGATTAGAGGAACAGATTCAATCATACTGATAACAAAATTTATCCATTCTCAACAGTTTAAATTTTAAAGCTTGGTATGGTGGTATATGTCCCATGTCTGCAATTTTTGGTATATAGGTTGATACCTTTTTTTCGTCTGAAGTGCTGGGCCTGACCTATGCACCATATCGATCTATCTGACTTTTTAAAATTGTTTTTCGTAAACCCCAACCCATGCCATATTGTTACTATTAATAAAATTATTTAAGAATTGTGCTTCGACCTATAGTCCAAAATTTCAGTAAGAACTAAGGCATCTTACCTGGTCCATCAGGAGGTGCAATCTTCATTGGGTACGGTGGCACATGTGCAGTGTCTGATCCACCCTCTTTACAAGGGCAAGTTTGGGGAATTCTCTCTTGGTTACATGCAAATTTAATAAATTTACACAGATCTTCCTGACTGAAGCTTTCTAAGGCATTCCAGAAGAATTCTATGTGTTTATCACTCTCCATCAATCCCACTTGGTACATAGTGTGTGCCTTTAATAGACAATAACAAATGTAAATCTCTTATTCACTGATCTCATATCATTATTAATTTTCTACAATTTAGATGAGATGTGTAAATTCCTTTCTATAAAAATGTGTCCCATATTTTGTTATTCTGCCAGAAATTGTTTAACAAGTACATTCACATAATTGCTGAACATCTATGAACCCTTCTGCCAATGAGTCCTGGTTTACCAGGATTCCCAAGTCAACTCGCTGACGAGAAGTCCCGGTTTACCGGGATTGTGACATAGGTTTTATATTTCCCACTCTTGGAGCGAACATCAAGAGTTATCGTTCTTATATTTGAAAGCCGGATAAAGATAAAACAATGGCGGATCTTTTACAAAAGACTGCGTGAAAAAAGACCAAACTTTCAGGATTTAATGAGATTTTAAAGTTAGAAAAATGAATTTTAGAAATTTTTTGGCAAGATTGGATGCCAGGAAAGTATATATTTCGTATCAAACGTGCCATATTTGTTAAAAATTGATTGGAATAGACATCGATGATTGGAAGTTTATTTCTTGAAATAATTTTTATAATTTGATGACAAAATTGCATATTTAGAGCGATTTTAACGATATTTGAAGAATTTCAACATATCCAGCCATGGTTTGCTACCGAATCTTCGCATTTTCATTCAAAAATTTTAAAAAATCGCAAAGAGAACATATTTTATTAACATTTTTATTCAAATAAAGAATAAATGACCCAAAAAAGAAGTAGCCACACAACTCTGCCATTTTGTCAGGGAAGCCATCGTGCAGGGGTTACTTCCTGTGGGGACTCCATCGTGAAAGGATTAGTAATACATTCATCAAACTGTTATGATGGGGCAACTATGATGTCATTATACAAAGACTGTCTTTTTAAATTCTCTGAACATCTTTCATTTGAAAAATAGCTGATAATAAAACATGGGTATAGTAACAGACCTGATTTTGACAACCTTGTAAAAAGAGCAGAAATCATACTTCGGCAGCCATATTATTATGTATAATAAAGGAACCGTAATTGACAAATCCAGACTTCCAAAAGCATTAAAAATCAGGCCTGAAGTAAACAAGCTGCCTAAATCTGCATCAATATCACTAATAAATTTTTAGAAGAAATGAATAATGGACATTTAAACCTTGCAATTCTCTTAGATTTAAAAAAAAAGCTTTTGATGTAGATCATGAAATCCTTTGTAAAAAGCTGAAAATATATGGGTGTGATGAAAACAGTGTTTCTTTCTTTGAATCTTACTTGTATATTAGAACACAGCAAGTTCAAATTGGAAATTTTCAATCAGATAAACAGCCCAGTAAGTTTGGTTTTCCCCAAGATTCAATACTGGGCCCTCTCTTATTCATTATGTATATAAATGACTTGCCATTACACATAAAAAATTGTAGAACTGATTTATATGCTGATGATTCAACTATACACTTGTCTGGTAAAGAAATAAGGGAATTACAACCCAAAGTACAAGAAGACTTAACTGAAATAGAAAAATGGTGCAATAACAACAAGATGTTTATAAATTGCAGTAAGACAAAATGTATGGTAATTGGAACAAGACAAAAAATTTTATCACAGACTGTCAATCCTGTCTTAACAATAAATTCAGAAATTTTGCAAAATTCTAAGAGTGAAAAATTGTTGGGAGTAAAAGTTGACACCAACTTAAATTGGACACATCAAATTGATCAAGTATGCTAAAACATTTCTCGTCGGATCTACCTCCTATCAAAAATTAAAAAGTTTTTAAATCTTGATAAAGCTTTTTTACACTGGCTATATTCTTCCACTAATTGACTATTGTATAATTATTTGGGGAAACTGCAGAATTGATAGTCTCAACCGTGTTATAAAACTGCAAAAAGGGCAGCAAGGCTTATTCTTGATGCAGATTTTCTTGCTCAATCAGCTTCCTTAATAAAAGAACTGGGATGGATGACAGTTGAAAACAGAATTGCATACCATAAATGTACCTTGACCTTCAAATGTTTAAATAATGAATCCCCTTTACATTTGACTGATAAAATTAAGCATATTTCAGAAAGCAATCCATATAATTTAAGAAATATTGTAAACGGTAATTTATATGTCCCAAAATAAAAAATTGAACTGTTTAAAAAGTCATTCAGCTACACTGGGGCTTTTCTATGTAACAGTCTACCAAGCTCAGTGCAAAACCCTAAGAGTTTTGGTACTTTTAAACAAAATCTAAAGGCTTATTTGTTAAATAAACAATAGGTCTCAATCTTGTGTATTATCCTAAATGTATTGTACTATGCAATTATTTTGACAATATTGTGTATTATTTTGTAATGTTTTTTATATATGCTTTAAATTGTAAATGAGGACCTCAGGGAAGATTAGTTTGTACTAACTGTGCTACCCTCTTGAAATTAAGTATTATTATTATTATTATTATTATTAATCTGGATATCAGAAAAAGCTGACTGACCTTAAGGAAATCTAAATCCACCTCTGGTAATCCACATGTTCTAATTTCAAGGTCGAGTGGGGACATTATATTGAGTATCTGTAGAGGTATTAATGAAGCCAATCCACAATGTAAAGCTTGTACTCTATATTCTGGTAATAACTCTACCGTTCTAAGTCTCTGTATAGCTTCTACATATTCCTGTCGATTCTCCCAACTACAAGTATAAACAACTAAATACTTCTTGTTTCCCTTATTCCTTTATCTTATAATTCAACTATGAGTAAAAGCAATTCAATATATTTTTAAAATTTTACCTCATTTCCCCCTAAAATGGTGTTCTGTTTACATGAAAATTACATTTCCCAATAATCCAAAATAAGGCGAACTAAAGCATATTACTTCTTATGGAAAACTTTTGTGTACAATACAGATTGGATAATTTTCTGCAGAAATATGGAAAATTTTGTCTATAATAGAATGATATGAAATTTGAGATCAAGGAAAGCCAAACAACCCACAATGAAATTCTGATAATCATAAAAAGATAATACATGTAGACTTTGTGATACTGGCCACTAGATTGATATTGTTAATTTCACCTTAATAAAATTAGGAAATATAAGGAGAATTTCCCTCATGTACAACTCTGTCCTTTGATCGTTAATGAAACTACATTTTTGGGTCATTTTGTCATTTTGATCTGTGCTTCAACAGCTTGTCTTATTGTTTCAGATTTCCATATTTTTGGTCTTGAGCACTACTGATGAAACATAAATTGATGATTGTGCACATGGAATCTGAACTTTATATGTTGCCTCAAATACAAGTACCTAATACCAAACACTGTAATAATCTACACATATACTCTTTGAAAATTTAAATGCTATTAAAAAATCTTGTCCCAACTAACCAGACTGAAACTTTATGTCCATTTGGTATCAGTTCTACTTCTTCTCCCAACATCGTGGAATACACAAACTGAGGATAAACATCCGAACATAGAGCCTGTAATTCACTTTCTGTTTCTACCTATAATAGATAAACATCAGAACATAGAGCCTGTAGTTCACTTTCTGTTTCTACCTATAATAGATAAACATCAGAACATAGAGTCTGTAGTTCACTTTCTGTTTCTATCTATAATAGATAAACATCAGAACATACAGTCTGTAGTTCACTTTATGTTTCTACCTATAACAGATAAATATCAGAACATAGAGCCTGTAGTTCACTTTCTGTTTCTACCTATAATAGATAAACATCAGAACATAGAGTCTGTAGTTCACTTTCTGTTTCCACCTATAATAGATAAACATCAGAACATAGAGTCTGTAGTTCACTTTATGTTTCTAACCATAATAGATAAACATCAGAACATAGAGTCTGTAATTCACTTTATGTTTCTAACCATAATAGATAAACATCAGACCATAGACTCTGTAGTTCACTTTCTGTTTCCACCTATAATAGATAAACATCAGAACATAGAGTCTGTAGTTCACTTTCTGTTTCTACCTATAATAAATAAACATCAGAACATAGAGCCTGTAATTCACTTTCTGTTTTTACCTATAATAGATAAACATCAGAACATAGAGCCTGTAGTTCACTTTCTGTTTCTACCTATAATAGATAAACATCAGAACATACAGTCTGTAGTTCACTTTATGTTTCCACCTATAATAGATAAACATCAGAACATACAGTCTGTAGTTCACTTTATGTTTCTAACCATAATAGATAAACATCAGAACATAGAGTCTGTAGTTCACTTTCTGTTTCTACCTATAATAGATAAACATCAGAACATAGAGTCTGTAGTTCACTTTCTGTTTCTACCTATAATAGATAAACATCAGAACATAGAGTCTAGAGTCTGTAGTTCACTTTCTGTTTCTACCTATAATAGATAAACATCAGAACATAGAGTCTGTAGTTCACTTTATGTTTCTAACCATAATAGATAAACATCAGAACATAGACTCTGTAGTTCACTTTCTGTTTCCACCTATAATAGATAAACATCAGAACATAGAGTCTGTAGTTCACTTTATGTTTCTAACCATAATAGATAAACATCAGAACATAGAGTCCGTAGTTCACTTTCTGTTTCTACCCATAATAGATAAACATCAGAACATAGACTCTGTAATTCACTTTCTGTTTCTAACCATAATAGATAAACATCAGAACATAGACTCTGTAGTTCACTTTCTGTTTCCACCTATAATAGATAAACATCAGAACATAGAGTCTGTAGTTCACTTTCTGTTTCTACCTATAATAGATAAACATCAGAACATAGAGTCTGTAGTTCACTTTCTGTTTCCACCTATAATAGATAAACATCAGAACATAGAGTCTGTAGTTCACTTTATGTTTCTAACCATAATAGATAAACATCAGAACATAGAGTCTGTAGTTCACTTTATGTTTCTAACTATAACAGATAAATATCAGAACATAGAGCCTGTAGTTCACTTTATGTTTCAACCTATAATAGATAAACATCAGAACATAGAGTCTGTAGTTCACTTTATGTTTCTAACTATAACAGGTAAACATCAGAACATAGAGCCTGTAGTTCACTTTCTGTTTCTACCTATAATAGATAAACATCAGAACATAGAGTCTGTAGTTCACTTTCTGTTTCCACCTATAATAGATAAACATCAGAACATAGAGTCTGTAGTTCACTTTATGTTTCTAACCATAATAGATAAACATCAGAACATAGAGTCTGTAGTTCACTTTCTGTTTCTACCTATAATAGATAAACATCAGAACATAGAGTCTGTAGTTCACTTTCTGTTTCCACCTATAATAGATAAACATCAGAACATAGAGTCTGTTGTTCACTTTATGTTTCTAACCATAATAGATAAACATCAGAACATAGAGTCTGTAGTTCACTTTCTGTTTCTACCTATAATAAATAAACATCAGAACATAGAGCCTGTAATTCACTTTCTGTTTCTACCTATAATAGATAAACATCAGAACATAGAGCCTGTGGTTCACTTTCTGTTTCTATCTAAAAAGGTAATATCAGAACAAAGACCCTATAATTCATTCTCCTCTTCAAGCAGCCTGCAATTCAAAGAACATTTTAAATGAAAGAGAAATTTTTATCATGAATTTTAATACTTTGTAATTATATACAATTTCCAAAATTCTTACCATTTCAATTTTTTTCATGTAACTGTAGGTAAGAGGATCAGCCTCCTTGAGGTTAATTACTGGGTCATCAACCATCCCAACAATGGACTGCCACAAGGATTTCAATAAATCTAGACCTAGAGGTATATCTGCTCTTATAGTAATCCCAAGAATCTGGAAATAAAAAAAATAAATCATTTCAAGAAAATCTGAAATATTTACCATATAATCACATTTAACCATTGTAATTTTTTACCTAACATATCTATATATATTTGAAACTTTCAAGTAAATTTGAGTTAAACAATACAATCTCATCACTGCAATTTTATTGTATACTTTTCAAAAGAGAACCATTCTCCTACAGGGACTAATCTAGATGGCGAAATGGAGGTTTTCGTCGCCAACCAATTTCAAAGATGCCTCCAAATTACAGGCTTGGCACTTTCAGAGTGAAGAGAAGTTGCCAAGAAGTTTTGGCAAAGGGGAACAACTTTTACTTTTTTTGCGGCAAAATATAAACAAACAAAGTGGCACCGATCAAACTTTTTTTCTGTAATTTTCGTTGCTTCAATGTTGATCAATACATGTACTTTAGATTCTGATGAAGTCATGTGATAAACCATCTTTACATAAATAACTGACTTTAATATTGACTTGAAGTCATGAAAATCATGTTTTACCTGACCAAAGAACTCTGTCAGTCTTTCTTCAGGAAAGGTCATCTTCCCAGGATGTAACAGACAACGACTTTTATAGTTGCTATTATTACAGGGAATAATTAACTTCAAACTATGGAGTTCTCTGGCAACCTGACTTAGGAACTGTCTAAAGGAACCACCTATATAACAAGAAAATACAACTTAAAAAGTAAACTAATTTTTAAGGTACTCTCAATGACAGTTCTGACTCCAATAAATGCAACTGCTTTATATGTTCTGTTTTATACAGTATATTTTGGAGAATAGCCCTTGTAATTTCATATCACTACATTACACATACCTGATTGGTTTACTTTATGGATATCTTTCTGGTATTTGGTCATATCTTGCTTATAGGCTTAAATGATCTTATCACCGAAGTGAATCACATAAGCGCTTGTAACACTGTTTTCTTCAGTGATATCCAAGCTGGATAATCATAAGAAACTACTCAGGACATGTGGTGGATATTAGGATCATGTAAGTGTAAGTGTAACTTGTTCACAAATTCCAACTTGTGAACAAACTGAACAATTTTCCCTAAAGATAAATGTAAAGTACTGGTTACACATGAATGACTGTAGGTTCTTGTAATCCACACTTCAAGTATAAAAATTAAATGAAAAACTACTATCCCTATGGCTGGTAAATGTAATACATACTTGTACCATGCACTTCTTCCCCTGTCAATCGTACATTGAATGAGTATGTGGGATCTCCTCCACTAGCCAGTCGTACACACAGCTGTTTAGATGGGATATTAGTTAACTGTCTAAATGTCTGGCAGTACCAGGTAGCCATACAATCCTTCTCATCTTCTGTAAAACAAAAATTCAGTTTTCTTTAAACTGTAATATTTTTTGTTGTTGCTTTTTCTTACTACAAATAAGAAATAAATGAGCAGTGATCCAATGTCCCCACCATATGGAACTTCGTCAAGTGGAGAATGTTAAATAGATCCAACAGAATATTTGCTTTGGCAATAACTCCGCCAAAAAATCACGGTACACAATGGAATTGGAACTTGAACTAGATACCATTAAAAAAACATCTTCCATATGAATTTCATCAAAATCCGCAAATAAATGTAGGTGTGAGAGAGCTTACAAGGCAATTTTAGCAAAATGCTTGTTCAAAGGGCAATGACTCCGCCAAAAATCATGTTATCTCACTGGAATTTGAACTTGATCTAGATACCATCGATATGTATTTCAATATTTACTACTAAAAAATACATAAATAAATTTTACCTTGCGTCCGTGTAAAGTTTCAATTAACAAAGAATGTGTGTGCAGTGGTGTTTAAGATTTTTCTCCATGATGAATGTTTCTTTTGAACAGAAATAAAATCATTGATTCCTTTGCGTTTCAACATGTGTATATATAGATTCTTACATTATTACTAGTGGATTATAAGATTTATGTAATGAAGAAAGCCTTGGCACAGACTTTAAAATTCAATAATTTAACTATCGAGATTTGTTAAATCCAATAATTCGCAAGTAGCAATATAAGAATCTGTTTCTACAATGATTATCAAATCAACTTTCATATTTGATAAACCAAAATCTCCTTTTAGTGCCTCAACATTCATAAACACTTGCACAATATCTTTATATGTTGCTGTGGTGTTGTTAATCAATTCAGAGAGTCATGGACCTTTTGTCTTAACAATAATCACCTTAGATCATAGGCAACCAAAAGTTGATTAAATTTTGCTAAGTAATTGGTTCAGAAAGGGTTAAATTGACAAAGAATTAGAGAAATATGGATTTTTTGTTGAGAACCATATCCTTTATTACCCATTATAGAGGAAAAATATTGGGGATAAATAGGCAAAAATCAATGTTTTTAACAATATTTACTCTAAATTCAGAAATTAAAACAACATATTTATCAATATAGATAATATGAGACAGGATTCATAATTCTTAATTGTATATTTTCTTTCAATAGCATTTATCATACCTGAGAGAGTCTCCAAAGGATCCAGTGTAACTTCCGGCGCTGCCTGGTCTGGTTTCCTTTTGGTTGTAGCATTCATAATACGGTTTACAAAGTTTACTTTAGAATCATAAAATATTAATCCTCTGATCTTTGACAATGCTGCTGCTGTACTTCTATTGTAGGTTCTGGCTGGTCTCAGGTCTACCATAGGCAGAAACATGCTCTCCAGAGTATTATTGAGTGACTGGAGGAATGCAAATCTTAATCTCAAGCTCTCAATAGGAACACCTACAAATTAGCATGTATGTATCCATTAACATGGAGACCGACTGTGGTTTTTATTTCATGCTTGAAAAAAAGGCAGTTAGGGATATTTTAAACTGTTATTCATTTTTTAATAGAATAAAGTATCCAAGGGTTTCTCAAGGGTGGCAGTATATATGTATATAGTATCTGCATTTTGACAGCTAGATATCGTAAAATATCATCCTGTGAGCCAGAATATGAAGCTTGGGACGAGTGAGTGTGAGCCAAAATTTGTTCCTGTGATAAAAGTTCCAGTGGAACAAATATCACATGAAATATATTCCGGGAGAACTTTTTTCACAGACAATTTCTATTTAATTTGTTCCATCTCTATAAAATAAGTTCCACACTTTACCTGGTGAAATAAGTTCTGGGTTTATGAAATTTGTTCCTTACGTTGTGAAATAAGTTCCTATTCTATGAAATTTGTTCCTTACCTGGTGAAATAAGTTCAGAGTCTGTGAAATATGTTCCACTGGTTATATAACTTATCTTTAATAATGAGCATTGTCATTAATGTGTTTAAAGTATTGCGGCAAAGGTAACTATATGCTCAATAATGGTGAAAAAGATATTGGACCTTACAATCAGAAGAATTTTAAAATTTGGTATCAACCTGATGCTAACAACAACAATAAGGATGATGATGATGGTGATAAACAAATGGAAGATGATAATTTGGCAACTGCGAGTACAAATGAAAACGTAGCTAATGTCAGTGCAATGAACAAATCAGTTGTCACTGAAGCACAGGTCCATCATGTGTCATGTGTATACCATTCAGATTCAGATGTTGATGTTCCATCAGGTCAGGCCAATTTCATGTTAACCCATGACATGTCATCAGAGGAATCTTTGAACACATACTTTAATATGTCAACTTTGTCTAATACGTCTGTTTTCAACACATCTGTTGATCATGACAGGATAGATGTTCTAGAATCATACCATCTTGATACCTCAACTCCCGTCCTACGCAAATCCAAACGAGCCAAAATGTCAACTAAATGCCAATCTTTTATATATGAATATTATGATTAAACATATTTGTTACTTTGTATCAGAATTTGTAGGAAAATTAAATAGTCACGGTGTTTAAATTATTTATCACCGTTGTTAATCTTAATTGTGCATTTGTTTTTTAATCATATTATCTACATACAACAGATATGCTGACTTAATTTGATATTTCAAAAATTTTAACTTTTATAACAGGAATTTATTTGACTTTTTTTAAAACAATTTATATCGGAACGTAATTCATGGAGCTGTGATATTTGTTCCGGAACTTATTTCACATTTGGTTAAAAAATTAGTTACGGAACAAATTTTACAGGGCTGGAACTTATTTTCTGTGATATAAGTTCTGGTGGAACATATTTTCTATGAAATAAGTTCCAGCGGAACAAATGTCACGCCGGAACAAATTTTTTGTTACATGAGCGCAGCTAATGAGTCCCAAATCTTCATATTCTGTCGAGTGGGGTGATATTTTACGAAATCTAGCTGTCAAAATGCAGATAATATTTTTATCATCTTAATTACTTATCTGAAACGTAAATATTTGTAAACATTCTGAATTTTCCCAAATTTTCGCGGGAAAAGTATGGATTCTTCATCGCAACGACAAGTTTTCCGTTACGTTGTTTACCATACCAATAAGTATATATTTCCTGAATTTTCATGTAAAATATCGTAAAAACGATATAAAAACCGACATTAAGGTGTTTTTTCATGTTTTAAAAAGCAAAATCATTCTGGAAATCTTTGTTCATGATTTTCCGGGAAACTAAAGCACCCGCTTTCAAACTTGCAACCTCGTTGACGTCATAGTCTGTCTCCATTCGCGAAACAACTTCTGACTAAAATATGCGCAACATAAAATAATCACTCAAATTTAACCAAGGAGACGACATTTTTAAACAACATTTAATCGTTTTTATGCTAATTCAGGCGAAAATATGGACATATAAAAATAAAGCGTACGTTTAAAAATTTGATTTAATCGCAAATAATGAAATGCAATGGAAAGAGCGGAAAGAAGTCCTAGCAGACATTATCAGCATCGAGGAAAGACACATTTTGTTGATGTAATTTTTAGAAATTTCTTCATCATTCATTTAAATAAAACGCCATAATATAAAAAAGGAACACCAAATCTTGATATATTTATCAATATTTTACAATTTTGAAAGCTATTTAATAAGTTCTAAGCTGCCAAACGTTGGGAGAATTTGTTGATAAGTCCTGCTGACTGTTGATAACTCCTGCTCAGCGCACGTGCTTCTTGATACGAATTTTTCGGAGCTGCTCAACAAGCTGATAGAATCACAGGGAAGGATGATAATATCTAGTATTCTTGTTTCTCAAGGGTGGCAGTAAATATTATCTAGTATTCTTGCTTCTCAAGGGTGGCAGTATATATTATCTAGTATTCTTGTTTCTCAAGGGTGGCAGTAAATATTATCTAGTATTCTTGTTTCCCAAGGGTGGCAGTATATATTATCTAGTATTTTTGTTTCCCAAGTGTGGCAGTATATATTATCTAGTATTCTTGTTTCCCAAGTATGGCAGTATATATTTTCTAGTATTCTTGTTTCTCAAGTGTGGCAGCATATATTATCTAGTATTCTTGTTTCTCAAGGGTGGCAGTATATATTATCCAGTATTCTTGTTTCCCAAGGGTGGCAGTATATATTAATCTAGTATTCTTGTTTCTCAAGGGTGGCAGTAAATATTATCTAGTATTCTTGTTTCCCAAGGGTGGCAGTATATATTATCTAGTATTCTTGTTTCCCAAGGGTGGCAGTATATATTATCTAGTATTCTTGTTTCCCAAGTGTGGCAGTATATATTTTCTAGTATTCTTGTTTCCCAAGGGTGGCAGTATATATTATCTAGTATTCTTGTTTCTCAAGGGTGGCAGTATATATTATCTAGTATTCTTGTTTCTCAAGGGTGGCAGTATATATTATCTAGTATTCTTGTTTCTCAAGGGTGGCAGTAAATATTATCTAGTATTCTTGTTTCCCAAGGGTGGCAGTAAATATTATCTAGTATTCTTGTTTCCCAAGTGTGGCAGTATATATTCTCTAGTTTTCTTGTTTCCCAAGGGTGGCAGTATATATTATCTAGTATTCTTGTTTCTCAAGGGTGGCAGTATATATTAATCTAGTATTCTTGTTTCCCAAGGGTGGCAGTATATATTTTCTAGTATTCTTGTTTCTCAAGGGTGGCAGTATATATTATCTAGTATTCTTGTTTCTCAAGGGTGGCAGTATATATTATCTAGTATTCTTGTTTCTCAAGGGTGGCAGTATATATTAATCTAGTATTCTTGTTTCCCAAGGGTGGCAGTATTTATTATCTAGTGTTCTTGTTTCCCAAGGGTGGCAGTATATATTATCTAGTATTCTTGTTTCCCAAGTGTGGCAGTATATATTTTCTAGTATTCTTGTTTCTCAAGGGTGGCAGTATATATTATCTAGTATTCTTGTTTCCCAAGTGTGGCAGTATATATTATCTAGTGTTCTTGTTTCCCAAGGGTGGCAGTATATATTTTCTAGTATTCTTGTTTCTCAAGGGTGGCAGTATATATTATCTAGTATTCTTGTTTCTCAAGGGTGGCAGTATATATTATCTAGTATTCTTGTTTCTCAAGGGTGGCAGTAAATATTATCTAGTATTCTTGTTTCCCAAGGGTGGCAGTATATATTATCTAGTATTCTTGTTTCCCAAGTGTGGCAGTATATATTCTCTAGTTTTCTTGTTTCCCAAGGGTGGCAGTATATATTATCTAGTATTCTTGTTTCTCAAGGGTGGCAGTATATATTAATCTAGTATTCTTGTTTCCCAAGGGTGGCAGTATATATTTTCTAGTATTCTTGTTTCTCAAGGGTGGCAGTATATATTATCTAGTAT
This sequence comes from Mytilisepta virgata, assembly GCA_028015205.1. Lineage (NCBI taxonomy): Eukaryota > Metazoa > Mollusca > Bivalvia > Mytilida > Mytilidae > Mytilisepta > Mytilisepta virgata. The sequence goes on along the minus strand of CM051520.1, from coordinate 15,003,314 downwards.
TCTTGTTTCTCAAGGGTGGCAGTATATATTATCTAGTATTCTTGTTTCTCAAGGGTGGCAGTATATATTATCTAGTATTCTTGTTTCTCAAGGGTGGCAGTATATATTATCTAGTATTCTTGTTTCCCAAGGGTGGCAGTAAATATTATCTAGTATTCTTGTTTCTCAAGGGTGGCAGTATTTACTAATGTGAAAATAAGTCAGTATTACACATTTAAAAAAAAAAAAAGAATGAATACACCATCCATGTATGCATGTATATAATGTAAACTTTGAACATTATTACACCTTACCTTGTAAACAAGCATACGTTTCATTTGTCAGCAGTTCCTCTGGTAATCTGATTTCATGTGGGTGTAAACGAGAAGGTGCCACTCCTAACTTCTTGGAAAACATGTTAACATACTGAACTAAGGCTGTATCTTTATCTAAAGTCCATTGTGATGTCATCTGTAGTGCCTGGTTATTATCAAGACAGGCTGACCTAGGGTAATACATTAGAAAATATGACAAATTGATAAGCTCTGTCAACTATGAGTTAACTTTTACTTATAAGACAGAGGCTTACTTTCTCCTATTCTTGGCATGTTTAATCGGTGGGATAAAAATACATAATATTTTTAACTACGTCCTGGTGATTAAATTTCTGCACGGGAATTCCCACCATTTTTTCTACAATTATTGGAATGATAAACTACAGAAGTCCCAAAATGACCTCCATGTAAACAAACTACATAGCAATGACATTTTCTTGCGGTTTTTGTCAAAAATCATAAGAGAAACAGATTCTCCTTCAATTTACTCGTGAGTTATGGAATTTCTCCACCCTCAATAGTTGAATTTTAGATTTTTAACACGCTCGCAAAAAGCTTGTATGTCGAAAATCGAAAATTTAACTATCTCGGTTGGAGAAATTCCATAATTCACTCATACCTGAAGGAGAATCTATATATACATTATGTACCTTACAAGACCAAACACTGATTTCCTGATATACATGTGCATACATGTACAATATTGCAAACTGAAGCAATGAACTGATCATGCATTCTTCATAAATACAACATTTTCCCCTCGATAAGGTAAGACACAAAAAAAAATATATGACAAGCACAATTCCCTGTAGCATTAAACACATTTATGAATATCCTGTCAACACAGAGTATGTAAGTATGAACCAAACACAAGGTGATTTTTGTTTGACACTAATCATAAATGACAAAGGTAGCTAGTTTTCATGTCAAAGATTGTTGGTTCTGTAGATCTCTTAGTAATCCAGATTCCTCCATCAAAAACACTAGCCACCAGGAGTGGCATAAAACCCCAAACATATTCATATTCATTATTTTGAAGATAACAACATAGAGAAAAGTTTTCAAAATAATTTTTCTTACCTTTCAAAGAAGAAGTCAAAACCACAAGCTAAAAGAGCTCTCCATACCGATCTGACGTCTTGTTTAGCCATATCAACTACATATTGTAGGAATCCTTCTAATGTCAAATGTCGAGACTCTTCTACTGGCCAACCCTGCTGTTTAATTGTATTTTATTTCAATAATGAAAGTTAATTAGTAGAGTAGCTGATCCCCCTAAACAATGCATGCTTTGACATCTAAGGTTGTGTTCTGACCCAAATTTAATAGTAGTAATCCAATTATAAACTATTCAAAACATGGTAGTTCTTTCAATGATACAAAACAAATGATAAATTGAAAGATAAGTCAGCTGTACCATTAATTAAAGTCAATTACTGATGTTTTTAACAAGCCTGGAAAGAAAATCAAGTTTTACTTCAATAAAAATCTTAAAGGGAATCCAAAGTTATGGCTGAAGGCTGGTAGGGACTTAAGCTGACCATTTGGGCTGGTTTGACTGTACTGTTGTATATCTTCTACTTTTATAATATTTTCAGGAAGCACTTGATACTATACAAATATCTATTTACCTTTGTAGCCCTGGCTCCAGATTCAGCTCCTTCTTTGTGAGTTTTCTCTGGCATATCTTTACTTTTAGGTTTCTTGTCACGATGTGGTGGTCTATCAAAACGAATAACTTCTATAGCAATATATATATATATGCTGAATTTTAAAAACTAGTTAAAGATTTTCCAGTTCTTAACTTTCGAACGAGTATAAGTACCTCAATTTTAAGGTTTCCTGTACCTAAGTAAATTCATTGAGCACAGTCAATGAAGTTAAATAATGTTAAGCCTGATTGGTCAAAAGGTATGACAAAAGAATTCTGATTGGACATCACAACAGTGGAGTCATTTACAGAGGGAGAATAAATAGGCCATTTCTTTCCAAAGTCAAATAAATAAAATTATCTTATTTTTTAGTGTTGATACTAAGTTCAATACTGTGGATTTACATTTTCTGGGGTATCAATTTATGTACTTAATGAAAAATCACTGTATCAAGGATATAAAATTTTAAGAGTATATAATTTTCTATAATAAAAATTATAAAATATATATTTGTACAAAAAAAACTGTATCAGAAGTATTCTACTGTTCCTAGAACTAATTTTCTGTCAAAACCACCCAAGATGAAATAAATCCTAAATGTACTTTTCAATAACAGAGATTTAGTTAACCCTACATACTTCTCAGTTACACCCATCACAACTTTTTCTTTTGAAGACTTAGGTGATTTCTTTTGTCCTTTTCCTTTGCCATTCCTGTCTCCTGGAGACCTGTTACAAAGACAAGAGATTAAAAATAAAAATACACGTAGCATACATAAAATTCATTGTAATATTATTTAAAAGTTAAACAAAGTCTGGTCATTCCTCACTGCAGCCATAAAATTTAAGTTATGAATAAGAATTCTAATATGACTTACTCCAAACCTGTAATCGCCCTACAAAATTATTTTATAATTATAAGTTGCAGAAAAATCTTAATATTTATTGCAAGCAATAATTTCCTAATCTACAGTATATGGGTTTTATTTACTACAAAAAGTCACAGAACGATAAATTCAACAGGGCCAAATTCACTGCACTACAAACCCCAACCTCAAATTAAAACCAAATTTTTGTTCAAACCATATTTATCAATTTTTGCCTTAAACCATATAAAGTCAAAAGAACAAAATTCTTAAGTCACTGTATTAAATTAAATTTTTCAAAAACAAACAGTGTAATAACCATAATGTAAATGATTAAAAATAAGCAATCTTATCAAAAACAAATAGACTTACATTTCTTTATCAGGTGATTTCAGCATGCCATACTTTCTCAACACCTGTGTCACTTGTTCAGGTAATGATTTCTTTGGTGGTCTGATGTTATTGAAGAAGATGAAAAGAAGATTTTCTTGAACATGTTGTAGAATTTGATCCTTGCTCAGACATATAAATCCTGATTCCTGACGAGTATCATCATTGCCATGTCTCTGGTCCATGATAAAACAACTATGAAAGATTTCAATCAGAGCGAGTGTTCCAGTGTCACTTATTTCTTTCTGATTTTTATCGCTGAAGAATCTACTCAGTAAATATTCCTCTAATGTGTCATTGGCCTGTGGTTCTGCTGTTACCAACATGGCATTGACGGTAGAGATAGTTAAAAAGTCCTCTGGAACATCGACTAGTTCTTCCTGATCAAATGGCAAGTGTTTTAATAAAGATTTCTTGATATGTTCAACTTTTGATTTTGAGGCAATACTAATTACAGCTGTACCCTTAATGGTCCCCTCTCTGTTAGTCTGAACTGGACTTTCTTCTGCTTTCATTGATACAGCTGCACCTTCTGTTTCCATAGTACCACCGGTAGCTTCAGCAGCCTCTGTATTTTCACTCTCCGTTTGACTTTGACTTTCTGATGTTTCAACGGCCCTGATCTTTTGACTGACAGTATGAAGAGGAATGAAAACGTCATTTCTATCAATTCCACCGTTTGACTGACATGCCCTGTGAACTGCTGTTCTGACATTGTGTTGTGAAAGTTTAACAGGAATACCTGTTATTACCAATACTCTATTATAAGCAGAAGGAACCTGGAGAACTTGATAAGCATCCGATATGGCCATATTCAAAGAATTTTCACTTTGTTTCTCACGAAATGCAAGACTTCGAATGATCTGTGAAACAGTCAAACTCCTCTGAAACCATAATATATCTTCTGGTTTTGTCAGTGATGTTTTGCTCGACTCTGGTGATGGAGAAGTTGATGATACTGACGAAGTTGTGGCATCTGTTGTTGGTAAAGTTGAAGAAGAGGTTGATGTTAAAGATGAGCTGGCAGATACCGAGTGTGTGGAATCACTTTCACTGACACGAGGACTGGATGTTGGTGTACGTTTCGGTACAGCACCACCCCTTTCTTTATCACGTTTTGCCTTAATTTTCTTCTTTTTTGCTGAGGAAGTAGGGCTTCCTAATGAGTGTGACGATCCAGAGGTCTCTGCACTCAACAATGCTGACATCAATGACCCAATAAATGTCTTGGATCTGTCATCATATTTTATTTCTGCTACTGCTAGAACAACCTCCAAGAGAGAGTGGAAGTAGGTAGAAAATCTCCCCTTATCACATACACCTATACCCATACCTACACCACTTGCTGTGGACAATGATTCCCAACCTTTTGTCTCCTCATCATACAACTTTCTTAACTCATTCTGTAACTGAACTAGCAATCCAGTGTTCAGATTTAAATGAGGCTGGAGTGTTGGAAGAACTGATCCATTACAGCCTTCACTATAATTTAGAATTCTAAGAGACTGTGCTAACAAATGAAACATGTTCTCTTTAATGAGTGATGGAATGCTACATTTCCACAAGTATCGACACAGCAGTTCAATCATGTGTTTAAATACAGGTGGAGTAATCTTGATATTGTCCACATTCCATAAAGTCTGATATAAATCTTTACTCAACATATTGGTTGTTGTACTTGTATGGCCTCGCATACCACAACTTCTAGTCCCACAGCCATATTTCTCCTCAATCAATGTCTCTATGTAAGCCACTGCCAATAAGAATTGTGGGTAAAGGCCATGAATTGTCAACATAACCCCTGGGGGAGGAGACACTCCCAGTTTGACATGTACCCTGTCACAGGGAATAATGGCAGGTGTGTATTGTTCATTTTGGTTACTGGTTGAACTTGTATCTCTTGGGTAACTAACACAATCCAATTTGGTTGGCTGTCCGTTCTTTCTCACATGGTTACCAGTGTATGACAAAACTTTGGCCCATGGAGATTTGTACAATGAAGTGCTGAAAAATTAAAGAAAATTCTATGTATAAATAAACAAGAAGCCTGAATCGCTCACCTGTAATTTTTTGTGTAGATCTTGCATCAATGATTATTTTTGCTATTTAATGTATACTGTGGCATTTTTCGCCTTATTATTGACTTGTACAGCTAAAATATAGAATCCTGAACCCAAATATATATGGTTGCTACGGACTTTTTAATCGGTTGCATTGGACATTTTCAATGGCCTTGACTTTTGACCATCAATTTTGACTTGAACAGGTAAATTGTAGGGTCCAGAAGCCAAATATATCTGGTTGCTAGGGACTTTCCCATCAGTTGCTATGGATTTTTTCAATGACCTTGACCCTTGAGCCTCCTATATTGACTTGAACAGCTATATTATAGGGTCCTGAATCTAAATATGTATGGTTGCTAGGGACTTTTTCAATGACCTTGACTCTTTTTTTTTTTACTTGTACAGGTATATTATAGGATCCTTAACCCAAATATATATATGGTTGTTAGGGACTTTATCATCAGTTGCTATGGACTTTTTCAATGACCTTGACCCTCCATTTAACATGTAAAGCAACCATTTAATTTATTTCAATTTATGCTCTAAACATCTGTGACAATTAGTCAGACAATTATTCTTACTGATGACTACTGTTTACATGTAAATTGACAATTTTGGTCATGTTGACTTATTTGTAGTTCTTTCTTTGCTGAACACTTTTGCCATTTACATTTTCTCTCTATTTATAATAATATTCAAGTTAATACTACAAACTTTCCTTAAAATTAACAATTCAGGGGCAATAACCCGAAAATGGGTTCACCGATTTGTCTGAAAATTTCATGGCAGGTACATCTTGACTTCATTAACATTTTTATTTCTTGTCAGTTTTGCTTTGAAATATGAGCCAAAAAGTGCATATCACCGCTATGTTCTATTTTTAGCAATGGCGGCCATGTTTATTGATGGACCAAATTCCCGGATAATTTTAAAACTATATACCCTAAGAACATTCAGGTAAAGTTAAGTTGAAATTAGTCTTGTAGTTCAGAGAAGATTTTTGAAAAAGTAAATGACTTTAACAAGAAAATTTTGAAAAATTTGTCTTTCAAGGGCAATTACTCCTTAAGGGTCAATTGACAATTTTGGTCATGTTGACTTATTTGTAGATCTTTCTTTGCTGAACACTTTTGCCATTTACACTTTCTCTCTATCTATGATAATATTAAAGATAATAAGCTAAAACTGCAAAATTTCCTTAAAATTAACAATTCGAGGGCAATAACCCAACAAAGGGTTGAACGATTTGTCTGAAAATTTTGATGAATATTTTTACCCCAATGTCAGTTTTGCTCTAAATGCTTTGGTTTAGTCAATTATCATAACTATCTTCAATCAGTATAAGTACATGTATATACAGTGTAAATAAGATATATCTAATAATATATTTACATGCATTTTGATTATAAAAGTATTTCACAGATTAGGAAAGTAACAACACTTACTCTTTCTTTGCCACTCTTGAATCAGTTTTACATGAAACAACAACACAAGAGGCTCCTGGGAAGTGTACATCTGTGTTCACCTTCACCTCTGTTACTGGAAATTCTTCATAAGGGAACATCTCTGGAGCAGTCTGTAATATTATATTTATCAGATTGAAAGTATTTCAGTATTTTATGTAGTTAAGTTCGATACCTTTTTTCTTGAAAACAGGCAGGTAGGCCTGTATGACTTTTCGACCTATCTGTGTACAAAATAATTTTTAGAGTCTGCTTAAAAAATATTTTAGTCATGGCATTACTGCTGTTTACCTTTATGGAGTAATTTATTCAAATAAAGTATATAAGATAATTTGTGTATGTTTTTTTCTTGACATTCTGGTGTAGTAGGAAATGTGCTATGTTACAATAAAATGCAAAGTGTACAGAGTCACGACAAATAAATTGTGGTTTGGAGCAGAATTAATTGATGTATATTTTATATATACTGTGGGTTCATTAGTATTCGTTGTTTACCAATTTTCGTGGTTTTCGTGGGTCCCAGTAAACCACAAATTTTATTATCCAACGAAAAATAATATTTTTACTTTAGCTTAAATGCACTGGAGTTTGAAACAACAGAGTTTTGATGTACAATTGTGTTTTTACAGCATGTATTTGGATACTGACATATGATGAGTCAGCTATATCCATAGAAGATACAGTGTTTCATGTTACTTTATCTTTGGTAACATATAAAAACCAAAAGAAATTCTTTAAAAATATTTTGACTGTGTAAATTGTCGCGGAATTCACTTCCGTACTTTTTTTAATCAAACATTCAAGAAAAATATTAATCCTAATTGGGCCTAAACAATACATACTTTCTCATAAATTACAGTAAAAACATCTTGTCAAAAGATAATAAAGCAGAAATTATTGATCGTAATCGGATTAAAAATATGCATGTATATGCCCCAAGGTATTTGGTAACAAGTGATTGCAATTTTGTGAATATATATTTCACACCCGATTAACCTAAGAAGTAAATAATATTTTGTTAATCTTGTTAAATTCTTGACAAGCTTTTTCAAAGAATGTGTTTGTTAGATTTTTGTTCAATAAGCGCTAAAAATCAGTACTTTACTGTACAATATCAAAGTCTGATCGGCACGTTTTGTCGCAGTATTTTCATGATATCTGATTTGCCAAGCCACGAATTTAAGTATTTCCACAACTTTTTATACATGTATTTTTTTCTATACCAGCAATCCACGAATTTACGTATCCAACGAAATGCCTTTTTTTCTCTATCCACGAAAATAAATAAATCCACAGTAAGTAATTTGTTATAGTTAAAATTTGTGGAAATAACATATCTTTTAATAATGGAAGACAAAAATTTATTAAATATCAAATAAAATATTGATTATCATCAATGTTTTGATTGATTATCACAATGCATCCAGTGTAAATAATGTCAGATTCTGTGCAATCAGTCACATGGTTTTACAAAAACATGGTGAGTGAACACATGTGAATCCAGAATATAAAATTTTACTGGAATTACAAACACAGTTTAATGAACAGTTCATGACAAGGTCTTTACTCTCCATATTGATTTTACAATAAATGACCTCTGATTGCAAACTTTAATCACAAGTGTTGGCTTGACCTACATTGACTGGAGTCGAAAGAAAAAGAAAACAAGCAACACAAATTAACATGAACTTCAGCATATACAACAGTATTGACAGTATATAATTACAAACCTGGAGACATATACATATTTGAGTGGTAAGTTCTATAAGATAATCTTCTCCCTGATTGGCTGCTCTTGCAATAGCAACTGCTAATTCTCTCTTCAATTTGTCTTCATCACGGTACAATAATTTTGTCAGAGAACACGAGCTAATAGCAAGACAATGTTCTAAAGCTGACGATGTCACTAATGAAGCATTTTGGATAGTTCCATGAGGTTGAGGAGGACAAAGTAATTCTTCTGACAACAGCTGAAGATTTTCAATATCTAACTGCTGTAAGAGGGCAGCACTTGCTGCCATTCCAGAACCAAGACTAGCTGAACATGAGTAAATTTCCATGGCAGGAGAATTGCAGTGATCTATCAGTTTCAGAAGTGCTGTTCTACAATACATACGTGATAGTATTCCCTCGCATCTTAAAAGTTCCCTGGAAAAAATACAACATGTGATTATATCGTGTGGTAACAATTGACGTCAGAACGTGAAATATTGCTGCTTTAATTCAAGTACCATAGTTTGTATGCTGAAATACATGTACACCAGATCAACCATAAGTAGTTTTGCAGAAACCAGTTTGAACTAGGTAACAGAAATCAGACTTCATTAAAAAATATCACTTTTTTCTATAATTTTTCATTTAATAGCAAATGACATAAATTTCCATGGTAAATCCCCCCCACCAACCCCCCCAACAAAAACCTTCTTGTAAAGTGAGGTGTTATACAAACCTGTGTATGTGAATATTGGAGGTGTCTAGGATTTGACCACCAGTGATGGAGGATTTTCTCAGTCCTTGCCCTGGTCTCTCTAACATATCAATAGGGTACCAGAATCTTACCAGTACTCCTTCACTCCGCAAATATGTTTCCACTTGTACCAGCTCATTTCCCTACAAAACAAGAATAAATAAATAACAAATGAGCTATCAAACTGACAACAAATTTTGGGGTTTTTCTACATCAGTGATTGGAGCCACCTGCCTTCCATGCTTCAAACTAAACACTTGATTTTTCTGAATAGAACCCGATTGAAAATCTGATTAATCTACAGTGTACTTTTACCTCATGCTACACATAAAAACACATGTAAGCATAATGTACGCCTGAACAGAAAATTAATTACAAACTAAACCTTAAAAGAAGTCAGCCCTAGGTAGTCTGAATTTACATGGCGATCCAACAATTATAAGTAAGTCAACATAATTTATGCTAATTGGAAAAACCTGTAACCACAAATACTACCTGTTAAAAGTTTCAGACAATATTTTACTTACAGTGTCAACATCCAATACGGTTCCTGTCAGTCCAAATGTTCTAAGCATACTTCTAACAGCAAACATAGGTAGCATTGTTGTACCAGCAGTACTGGTTTCTGCTGTGTTTCTAATGACAACTACTGTTCCTTTCCTAACTCTCTCTATTGTAAACTTGGCAAGGTCTTCTTTTATATCATCTGTTGTGGGAAGATGAAGATCGCGTGGAATACCTCCATTTTCTTCATACAAAAATTCTACTGTTTGTCTAGCAATGTCTGTCATTCCTATATAAAAATTGTATAACATTATATAATATTTGGGACAATTTAAAAAATATTTAGTTAAATACTAATAGATGAAATCTCATATTGGTACCAGACTCTATACTACAGGACATAAAAAAAACAAAAAGTGATATTAGTCATTTAAAATCACTTCAAGGAACCAGTAAATGATTTGAAACTGGTTCCTTAAATTTTTTTCTATATTATTATGTGTTCTATAAAATTAAATACTATTCAATGGAACCATAATTTCTAAGAAAATGGAAGATAGTGCGAAATCTAAAGACAATTCAAAATAAAATACCTAATTGCAAAGCTCCTTTTATTTGTTCCAGACCATCTTTTCTTTCTGCTTCATTTCTAAATCTCCTTCTAATAACAGGAAAAACTTTTTGTTCCCATGCCTTCACTAGTAGAGCATAATGATCTTCTGATTGAGAATCATCTTCAACTGGTTCCTCATCTGATTCATCCTCCTGTGTTACAGAGGACAGGTAGTCAGAACCAGTAGACAGAAAGTTGTCATAACTACTGAATAGTTTGTACTGTTTACATAAATCAGTGTCATATTCTGAAATAAAAACAACTTTACATATCAGTGAAAAAATAATAACCAAAAGTCAACTGCTTTACTTTAACTGATAAAAGATTTTGTAATTTATGAAAGTCTTTGATGGAGCTTTGAACTTTGTCTCCTTTTCAATTCTTAATCAAACCTGGCTAGTCAAGAGAATAGATCTTTTACTTTTTAGTTATTCTTTCTTTTTTGATAAACCTGTTATCTTACCTTTCTGTGGTTTGGGTATCTCTGGTACTTTACAGGGAGGTCCCTGAGGAGATTTTACATCCTCCTGTAGAGGAACGTCTGGACTAGCTACAGGAGATTCTTCATCTTCACTTTCTGAGGCTTGATGAAATGGTAAATGTCCAAAACTCTCCCGGATCTCTCTCGTTAAATCATTAGCCTCATCTGCGGCATCACGGTGCTGCTGTCCTTTGGCATAGGCAAATGGTCTAGTTCCAAAGTTAGCTCGGAGTCTGGTTCCCTAAATGAAATAAAATTTGAAATAAATGAATTTGAATTCCAATTCTTCAAAAATATGAAATTCTTCATGAATGTTCTAATATATTATCAGGACACAAAACTTCTGACTAAACTTCAGAAGCAACTGAACAGGTTCCACAAGTGTAAAGCATGTATAAACTCTTTGATGTGATCAATTTTCCTTAATGTTCAATTCTATAGTATGTTATCTCATTGTTGTGTCATTCCTTACAGGTTTACATGTATTTATTTAGATACAACCAATGTGGAGAGATTTTTTGTTTGAGAATACTGTATACATCTGGACCAACAGATCCTTTTTTTCTCAAAAACTTTCTTCGTTACACTTTTTCAGTAATTACTAAACTTGTTTTGTAGGGAAAGTGGAGAAAGCCAATTATTATTATTTACCTTTTTCTGAATGTGAACTACAGGGAACATTCCTCCAGACACATCTTCCATATGTACACTCAGTAATCTCCCTTTGAATGTAAAATACACGCGACCTTTAGGTGTCTGTCCTTGAACTGGCGATTCACCTGTTCTTTCCCATCCAATTCCTGCTGTGTCACCAGCATTTAATGTGACATCCAGACGGACACTCCTCCATTGGAGCAGACTGGCTCCATTATAATGTACAGCTTTGCCATTACTGATAATAAAAGAGGTATGAACTTTAGAATTTGTTTAGCTACATGTCTGTTTTCTTTTTCTACAAAAGTATACACTCCTTTCTTTTTACAATTTATTTAAGCATGCAGTATATCTAATAAACAGCTGTGCCATGAGCACATGATACAGTGTCATCCAGAAAATTAAATTTCACCAATTAAGATATAGACCCCTTGATTTTGTTCCTTATTTTTGATGAATAAGTCACATCCCACTCTAGAACAGAAAACCGAAATTTCACCAAAAAATATAAAGACCTTTAGACTATCACAACAAACAACTGTGTAAAGTTTGAAGTAAATTGGACAATGCGTTCTTAAGATACAGCATTACATGTGAAAAATTCCCCCCTTTTTTAATGAACAAAGTTCCATAACTCTGAAATTTGAAGGAATAAAATTCTATAACCGTCCAAAGTGTGAAAAAATTGACATTTTTAAAAAATTTTTCAACAAATATAGTTCCATAACTCCGAAATGTCATATGAGAAATTTATATAAAAAAAACAAAAGGGAGCTTACGTCAATAGATATAAACAAATCACCAAAGCTTCACGAAAATTGCTCAAAGTGTTTTTGAGTTATTGTCTGAAAACTAAAAATCCACCCTTTTTATGAATAAAGTCTGATAACTCCAAAACGTAAAATCGGAAATTTTTGAAAATCAAAAGGGAACTTATGTCAACAGATATAAACAATTCACCAAAGTTTCATGTAAATTGCTCAAAGCATGTTTGAGTTATAGTCCGAAAACTGGAAAATCCCCCCTTTTTTATGACTAAAAACCTAAAACCGGAAATTTATAAAAATCGAAAGAGAACTTGGGTTAATAGATACAAACAATTCACTTAAATTCATGAAAATTGCTCAAAGCATTTTTGAGAGTACGAAAACTGGAAAATCCCCCCTTTTTATGAACTAAAAACGTAAAATCGGAAATTTATAAACATCGAAAGGGAGCTTACGTCAATAGATATAAACGATTCACAGACAGACAGACAGACAGATGGACAATGGTATACAATAATACGTCCTGTCTTTAAAGACGGGCGTATAAAAATAGTAACAATTCAAATTTACATGCATACATATATTTAAACACTATGATTTAAATTCTCTCACAACATTATGGCAAACTATTATATATTAATTAGTGAAATAATAAACTGAACAGAAATATATTGATAAAATCATGAACTTTCATATAAAATATACAAGTATAACTTGCATTTTACCTTTTGCTAAAATAATGAAAACTAGAACTGTCCTGAAAGGGACTAATACCCTCCACAGCAACATGTCTGTTTTGAAGCCTACACAAAGTTCAAATCATCATATTTTTCAAATTACTTGCTCAAACAGAAAATGCTGACAATATGCACATCTCCATCTAACATTCCATACAGTTTCATGTGAATCCTGCAAGAAATGTGGCAGGAGTTGTGGACAATGTTATTTCGGTCAGACAGACAGACAGAGTGAAACCTTTATACCCTCCCAAACTTTGTTTGCAGGGGTATAATGAAAGCATATGATGGCTAAGATCTTGTCACAAAATCCATACATGCATATGACAAAAGTTCTTTTATGTCTGATCTTCACTTTACTATCTGTAAGAGGAATTCAGCATGAACAATAGTCACACACTTTACTGAAAGTTCAAAATGTCACTAGTTTGAGTGAAAATTCTTTTCAAATCATTGATCAGTATCAGTGAGAGGCATTCAGCATGAACAAAAGTCACACACTTTACTGAAAGTTAAAGATGTCACTAGTTTGAGTGAAAATTCTTTTCAAATCGTTGATCATGGTGATGGAGTTCAAGCTTTGCACAAAACCTAGATACATTTTATTATACACAATTACGGACAAAGAAATTGAACACATACTGTCAATGCTGTATTTCACTTACTTGAGGAAAAGACAGGTTCCTACAGGATTAGTCCAGGCTCCATCTTTTTTCTCAGCGGCTGGAGCAAAACCAAATGATATCACAGCACCACTCTCATCCTGACTGTCACCAAATGAAAGAATCTCTAACTCCCAGTAAAATGATGGTGCCTGTAAAATAGTTCATACAATTAAAAATGAAAATCAAAACTTTTCTTGTGGTTATAAAATTTCTAACCCCTCAGAAAAACAATTGTGCTTGTAAAACTATCGATACAATTATCAACCGAAAACAAAATATTTCTAATGATAATCAGATAGCTTAATCTCTTAACTTGCAGAGAATTGATACAGCCTGTAATATTGTTGGCAGAATAAAATAGAAGACATAAAATTTTTTTAGTGTATATATTGAACTTATCAGTGATTGTCAATGATTCAATCTTTGTACAAAAAAGTGAATTTAACTGTTATCCTAAGCCACAAGACCATCATTTTTTGTTCCAATTTATATTCTGAAAAAATCTTACATTTACATGTACATCAAAAAATGGTAATTCTGATAAGATTTTAATATTTTGAACAAAATGGTAAAAATTGTCATTTAAGTTACAGTAAAGCTAATTTTGGGAAACAATTCTTTTTAATACAGTAAATAAATTACACAAGTTTACTTTTATCTCCTTGTTTTACACACAATGTAAACAATTACCTGTTGTGGCAGAGCCTGGTTAGCATATATCATAGTTCCACGTGGAAATCCACTACCTGTGTTAGGGTCACCAAGGAAGGTTACTCCAGTGACACCATGTGAAAAGACACATGTACGAACTGGTGGGAAAACTCTGTTTGGATCCCATAACATTTCTTTACTCTGAAAGAAGGTAGAATTATTATGATGTTTATTATATTATTGTTTAAGTACTATAAAAAGAAGAAATTTAACACTTCTTCTCTGCTTATCTGTAGCAATCTTCTTTAAGTAGGAGCACCTCCAAAATGTACTGATTACCTATAGGAGATATTTTGGCACCACAGGGAGTAAAAAATAATGAGGTGAAAGCAATGTGTAATCCTGGGATTTTATCACTGACATCAATTTTGAAACTTCAAAAGTCTTAATGTCAATTTAATGGAAACCTGTATAATATTTATAAATGAACCTCACAATATACATTTATTCCGTACCTAAAATATTTATCTAAGTGACGATGCTACCAAAATATTTCTTATAATATTATATAATATGATACTTCTCTTTAAATTAGAAGCTCAATCCTATGATCTATGTAGTAATATATTTAACTCTCCAGCTTTTGTGTTACACATTTATAAAGAGTTTATATTTACTTTAGTTAAAATCTCTATACGACAAATATATTAAATCTACATACCATTCTATTATCAACTTTACTAGGAGGAGGGGGAGGTTTGGCACAATCTCTATATAACAATCTTAGTCTGGTACAGTGGTCTTCAATTACAGCTAACCTATCCCCTGTAAGTAAAATATTAAAATATATAGGAAAATACAATTCATTATGATTTGTAGAGTATCTCATCATTATTTCTTACTGATTTATATATGCTTATTCAACATACATTGTAAATATACATGTAACTGAGGTGTAACTTGTCCTCATATATTTTATAAGATCACGACAAAAGGTTTTGGTTATGATATAATGTTCAATCCTGTATGAGACTGGTATTTGAAAAACTGCTGAATGTTGTTATGTTAAAGCTGAAGGGACCAACTATAGTTAATTCTGATATATCAGAGTAAGTACACTTGTACAATATAAAGTATAATATTGGAACCAGCAATTACTCTGAGATGACAGGAGTTTTGAGATAAAAGTTTGTGATACCAAGAGTGAACTGTATCAAACTTTTCAACCTAGTATTTTCTTTTCTTGAAACAACCTGGATCCAAATAGGACTACAACTACAATGTATCTTCTACCTGAATGATATGCTTCTCTAAAATAACATTTGATGCAAATAAGATATAAAATTTTTAGAGACATTTTTTATATAATTATTCACTACAATTACCAGTATTGCATTCTTTAGCTAAAGATTTCAATACATCTATGGTACTTCCACAATGCTGTATAAATTCCTTGGAGAAACTCAGATCATTTAAATATGATGCCAACACCATACAGGCCCTCGTTTGTAGTTCTCCTATTACACGACATGTCACATTGTTTATAGTGTTACCATCTCCAATTAACGGAAAGACCTTTTGTAACGTCGACAAGTTGTCATCTTGTGGAAGGAGTATTGCTTTGATTGCCATGACAACAGCTTCTGTACTTGGTAGATGATGTGACTTGTAAATCTACAAAATCATTAGGAAATCAGTACAATTATAAGGAATTGACCACTTAATAAACCTAATTTTGGCAAACTATCAATTTATATGACATTTTCATAAAACTTATACTGGAAGCTCAATCTTATGATCCAACAACATGTAGTAATATATTTAACTCTCCAACTTTTGTGTAAAAATATTTATAAAGTGTTTATATTTACTTTTGTTAAAATCAAGCATCATTCAAACAATAGTTGAATTTTTAAACTATACAAACATTGAATTATCGACCTACTTTATTTCTTATGGGTTCTAATCTAGTAATAGGAACTTGTATGGTGTCACTGAATCTTGGTGATGAATCTAGGTCAGAGGTCAGTTGTACTGTAACTTGGCCTGTTTGTTCTGATACACTTAAAACTGTTCCTTCAGTGTTATGGATACCAGATCCAGTCACCTATAATATTCACCATACAATTACATAAATCAAAAATATTCTGATTGATATCATTTTCATATTAATAATCCATATAGAATAATGGCAATATGTAATCTGATACTGAAAAATTACCATTTATAACTATATATATATATATATATATAATTAAAATAGGTTAAACAATTCTGTAATAGTCAAAAGAAATCGACAATCTTATTGAACAGTTTTTCATTTGATAAAATTTGCCATGGTTACCATTGACAAAAGTTACTTGAATGCAAAGATGAACTTAATATCATCAATAATAAGATTGCAATTGATTGTTTGAAGCAATGTGGAATTATTTTGAGATTTCAAAGAACAAAATTCCGTTAATAGCCATTACAAGTTTGGGATTATCTTTGACTTCTAATATTTATCCAGAATATGTTACAATATCAGAAAAAAATAATATTATTTTATTACCTTAACATCACAACCTGGTTTGATAATTTCTTTGAAACCTCCAAGAGAACAGAGTGCAGCATTTCCTAACTTGGCCATAAATAACAGCTGTTTACTGTTACACCTTGGGGAACTCAGACTATCTATAGATGTCAGTAACAGTGGTAGGCAAGACAAGGCATTGTTTAATACCTAAAATTGTGAGAAAGAAATGTAATAAATGACACGGATATATCATATCTTATAGTGTAATCAATTGAACAGAAAAAAAATATTACTTTTCACGTACATATAATTATTCAAAATTTGCCAAGAGTGAGATTTTTCTTGGTCAGCGCTGAGATTTCAAATACTACAAAGAATTAAGCAGAAAAAATATGTCTCACCCCCTAAAGCATGACATATTATGTTTATGTTTTCAAAGCTTTAGTAATGGTTCGCCATATGATTGTTGTTAAAGGTCATAGGACAAATATATCTTTAAAACAAGTTATTTCTCTGGCATATACTCCAATTTCTCATTTGTATCATGTTCCTATTTAGATTAATGAATTTTGAAAGACAATGGACAAATATATTTCTTGTATCAAACAAAATGTATGCATGCTAGTTTTCATATGTGAATTTTTTTATTTTAGTAATTTTGCAAAACTAAACTGTAAAGCAATGCATACCCTCTGGACAGCATTAGCCCAAGAATGGGCTGTGTTAGATTCAGGTGCTGTCAATAAACTATGCAACAAGGCAATAACTTCTCCTGCCATACTGTTAGCTACATGTCCACTTATAAATGGTCTTACTGGGTCAGTTCTGAAAATATAAGTCTTAAAACTAACCATAGAATGATCCTTCGACATCTATAATATTTTTGATATTTTGACATCAGTCATTATTGTAAGTACAAACAGACCTCTCCTGAACTATTTTGTCATTTTCTTGTGGTCATGATATTCTTGTTAAGTAAGCTGTCGCCCATAGCAGAATGTCACACAACATGTCTTAGATGTTTCAGGCATTTTAATGTATTATAAAATCTATTGTATTTTCATTTACTTGATACATACCCCATATCCTTTCATTTTAAAAGTACATTTACAAACTGACAACAGTTCTATTACAATATTCTATTATGTAACAATTACCTAGCTAACTCATTGTTCTTTTCCCTACAGACTGTAACAGAGTTTTGTTTCTTCTTGTCTCCATTAGTGGCCTCTGGTGGAGTCATGTCTACAGGGGGACCAGTAGATATAACTAAACCTGACTGGGCCCATTTTGCAGCCTTCTTCAGGGCAGTTACAGCATCCTCAGTAATAACCTCTGCTTTACCACTCTGCAATTATATTGTAAGTACAAATGGTTATGTAGAAAATAAAACATGTATTTTGTAAAGATATGCTGATGAAACATTATGAAATTATACATCTTAAAGGAATTATTTATATATTTATTTGAATGATACATTCCAATTCATAAATAAAAGTAATGAGGCATGAAGTATTTTAATTATTACTTTTTTCTGACATCAATTTGAAAGAAGTTCAATTTTTCTATCAATATAAAAGTATGTGAAAAATATAATACTGGATTTCAAATTAATCTACTAGTATTATTATTCAAGCTAAAATTATAATTCAATAGAAGTGGCATTTCCAGCTATGCCAGCTGACATATTAAATTCAGAATAATTCAATAATTGCAGAAACTCAGTGTCACAACAGTAAAACTACATGTAATGTTCTTCATAGATATAAGCAATCTCAATCAAAGACCAAAAATAATTTTATACAAGTAGCTGTTTTTTGCAATGGATTCCATCGAAAAGTTAATGATAATTAGTAATTTCCAAGAAAATGAGATAAAACTGAGAAAAAGATACCTTATTTAATTCTCTATCCATCCTAACTGCTTTCTCTGTCAATAAACTCCCCAGTCTACTCTGTCTTGTGTCAGAACTGTTACAATGTATAAATAGAAAAAAAAAATTTAAACAGTCAGTAGGCAATGTGTCAAAGGTTTGAGAAATTAATAATTATTCTATATTAAGTAGATTATTTACAGACTCCAGTTGCAATATCAAAATACTATTCATACAACCATTTCATGCAAAAGAAGATTTTTAAAATTAATTATACATTATTGATGGAACTTATTGTAATCAACATTACCTAAGGATAGACTGAATAATCTCCTGTGATAATTGGTCACTTCTTTTATGTACAAACACAGACAACCGTCCACCTTGTATATCACTGTCTTCATTCTTATCTTTATCACCACTTGCGTTACCATGACTACTAGATGAGGGGTCAGTTGAAGGTCGCCTACTACATATGGTACTATAGTCACCTAAACAAAAACTTATTTATTTATTAGATGTAAACTGCAAGAAAAAAAAATGAATAATTATGTAAATAAACAGAACTGATGCCTGGATTCAGTATGAGTAATAAAACAATTTGATTGAAAAAGGCTATCTAGGATAGAAATTGAATCTGATTTGAAAGAAAACCAATATTGTTGACTATACCCATTCTTACTTCTTATTTATCAAACAAATAAACTCTGCTAAAAACTGTAATAAAACTGTCAGAAGTTAAAATTGACAAATGAAACTAATTTCTATTATTTGCTATGTACATAGATTCTTTATTTGGCCTTGTAATAAAATAGATTCACATCAAACTTTAATTGACTTGGTTGTCAATTTTATAATTTTTAATGTTCAGAATTCCATTTTTGAGCCAAAACTATAAACTAGGAATTGATTTTAATATGTATATTACGAAATACTACTGTATGTCTGTGACTTCATACCTGGCACCAAGAAATCTCCAAGTTTTGCTAACAAAAGGCTAACAATTTTAGCTGGTGGATCTGAAACTGACTCTGCATTACTCCAGTGTGAAGCATGCATGTGTTGTCCCCAAGTTGGCAGTTCTAAATATTCACAGTCATCTGTGCTCATTAATGGTAAAGCAACACGACATAGTTGTAATATAATCAGGACTAACTTGGGTGAGGGTCTAAAAAATACAAGGAATAATTTCTTGTTATAAAAGGTTGATATAATCAATTTCAAAATGTAAAGTACAATATAAAGAAATTCTGTCATAAGAAAAAAAAATTTCAGATTTGGTTTCTGAAAATAAAACTTTTATTAGCAAGTACAATAGTTACTGTAATAATATAATTTACATTATTCTAAGGTAAACTGTTGATTTCTTGTTAAGTTGAACAAGAAAATTTTAAGTGTATTTCATACTTTTTATTTATTATACATGTACAGCCTGTTATATAATACCTTTGGTCCAGTAGCAATGATAGAAGTTTTGAAACACAAGCTGGTTGACTCAGTATAGCTTTGCCCATTTTACTACGAGATAAGTTATTCAGTAAACTGAGTACGTCTTGTAGAGCCTCAGTTCCAGCAGCCTCATTCCCACTACACTCTGTAGCTCTGGCAAGATGATTGGTCAATAATACTGATACTTGTCTGGCCAATCCAGAATGTTCTAACTGTTCAAACTGTGTACCTAGATATATGTATATGCAATGTTGACAGTGTTATTTTCATTATATACTCTTGATTTTATATATTTTATAAAGGGTTCTTAATAGAAAATGACAAAACCACAAAATCAGGTATCCTTAAAAAAAAGAATTTTTATTATGTGAGTGTTAGTTTTTATAACAGTACATTAGAATAATTACAACCTAATAAATTTCATACCGGTAATTCTAATGAAAATACAGTTGTGATTAAATCTTTTTTTTATTTACCAATCATGTGATTTACAGAGTAAAGCTTTTCATATGTATCCTAAACCTGTCTATGTTTTCCAGTTTCAATTAAAAGTAAAATCTTACATAAAATTACTCTGCTACATGTACATGTATATTTAGATATGATGTAATTCTTACCATCTTCAGTTTCCCACATGACACATCTGTTGGCTAGGACCTGAAATCCTGCCCAGGCCATGGCTGATACTTTCTGATGTGTAGATTGAGTTTCTTTATTGTCCAGTCTATAATTAGCTAAACTACACAGTTTGTCTAGTAAATGAACCAACCCTGACCTTACTAAACACTTCTCTTCAGCCCTGAAAACAGAAAAAAACAGTGTTCATGCTAATGTTACAATGCCAGCAGCTTTTGTAGAGGGAATGGTAAATTTTCATTCGAAATGTGTAAATTTTGTCAAATACAGAGAGTTTTTGTTTAGTGTTTTAATTCTCACCATTTTTTGTTATACATGTAGAAGAGCACAATAAAGGTCAAAATGCTTTAAAATCTCTTATACTAAACATTACATAATATGTATAATCAACATATAAATATAGATTCTCCTTCAGGTATGAGTGAGTTATGAAATTTCTCCACTTTAGCGAGCGTGTTAAAATCTAAAATTTAAATATCGAGGATGGAGAATTTCTACAACTCATGGATAAATTGATTTTTTAACAAAAACCTCAAGAAAATGCCATTGTTTACATGAACGCCATTTCGGAAATTCTCTAGTTTATCTTTACAATAAACGTAAAATACAGCGGGAATTCCCATGCAGAAATTTAATCGACAGGAAGTGGTTAAAAATATGTATTTTTATCCCACTGATTAAACACGTCAAGAATAGGAGAAGTTTGTTTATTGGAGTTTTATGCTACTTTCAGTGTAATTACTATCTCATTATTTTTAGGGGCCTCGGAGGCCGAGTTGTCTAGATAGTTCGTCATGACTACTAATGATCACCAGCCTGTCAACACTGAGGTTGTGAGGTCGAATCTCACCTGTGGCAGGGTGTGTTCGACTCCAATCTAAATTGACAAGGATTACCAATTTTCCTACCGAAGGTTGGTGGTTCTCTCCGGGTACTCCGGCTTCCTCCACCAATAAAAACTGGCCGCCGCGAAATAGCCAAATGTGCTGAAAACGGCATAAAACCCCAACTAAACAAACAAACAAACTAAGGATATAAGGGTACAGTTCTGTCAGGTACATTTGTGACAAGTAATAATACAGGTATTACTAATAGGGCAAGTCAAGGCAATGCATTTTAACGATAAAACCCCAACTAAACAAACATTATTTTTAAAGGAGGACAGAGCCAGGGATACCAGAAGGTAGCTACAACCTAAGGCAAGAAAAAACAGACAATCTTCATCAAATAAGATGACAGTTGAACAAATCTCATCATAATTTGGATTCTCACTTGCAAACGCAGTACTGACAATCTAGCTATGACTACCTAGATGTGCCTATACTACCTGACCACCAAGGCCCCAGACTGTAAGACAATTTACCTTGTATAAGGTATAATACACATCAGTCCTATACTGTTACAGCATGCTATTGGATATCTTGCTGCTAGCTGTACAAGTGAAGTCATTGTCTCAGAAAATGCTTCTCTCACATGGTTTACCATGCCTCCACATGTTAGCTCATCCACACTGAAATATAAGAAAAAATACCACAAGTTTTAAGTATTACCATAAAAAATCAACAGAATGTGATTATATTAAACTGGTTAATTCTCCATATCTTACATTGATGGGACCATAAAAAATAATTTAACTTAATAAGAATTTTGTGTCATCATGAGTATACAAAGTGGAAAACATTGTCCCAGGAAGCAATAAATTATTTTGAGATCAATAAGCCATTAACTTTTAGCCCTCTTCTTAACTTACCAAGGTCCCCTCTGTATGACAGATGTGACTGCAGCCACCAAATGAGTAGTGCCACCAACCCGAGCCGCTGCTGTCAGTAGCTCCTTCATATGGACTAATGCTTGCTTCCTGGTGTGCCCACGCCTCCATCTTGTTTGGGCAGCTGACAGGAAATCTTTGCTTGAAATCTACAAAAGAAACACAAAACACAGAAATGCATCAGTCTGTATCAAGAGCATGTTTTCATACGAATGACAGTTTAAACGAACTATGTATTTTGAGACAGGCATATATTGGAAAAAACTTTTGGTGACTAGATTTCTTCATACAACTAAAACAAATAGTTGTTACAAGCAGTTTTTCAATTGTACTATACATATGTATGACATTACACTCTGATCTTTATCATATCTATCTAACAATGCTCAAAAGATTGAATTAAGGCAGTTGCTTTAATATTTTATCATTTTCTGAACCACTGTCAGTATCAATCCAGGTGTGGGATTTTCCCGCTGCGTTGAAGACCCATTGGTAGCCTTGAGCTGTTTTCTGCTCTTTGGTTGGGTTGTTGTCTCTTTGATATATTCCCCGTTTCCATTCTCTATTCTATATACAGTGCAACCTGTCTAATCACACTAAGGGGTCAGAGAATTGTGTCGGATTGTACAGGGTGTCGAAATACTCAGGTTTCACTTTTGAACAACACAAGTATGCACAACAATATCATGGGAAATAACTGTGTGTGTGTCATGTATGTACATGTATGACGGTTTAATTTAAATCATAAATCTTTTTATTAATCCTCCAGAATTATCGGCATATTGCTGGTTATAAAATTCCTTCTTTTTTAAAATATCCGACACTATCCCATATTTCTCGCCAAGTTGTTTTTGGGTTAATTTTGGAATTTTATCAGTCTTCAATCAAATTTAACTTTTCCTCTAAACTTAAATCCTTTCTAGCTAGTTTTGGTGAAGGGAAGGAGAGACATTTTCCAAAATTCTCTTTTTACATTTAGATATCATAGCCATGTTGTATAATACTTGAATGATTTTTACAAAGAAACTGAAAATAACTTACATTAAAAGTTTTATTTTTCATATAGGTAAACCTACCTGTAACCCTTAACAAGCCTCAACTCACCTTCCGATCTATAAATTTGAATGTACGCAATCATGTCAATTTGTTTGACAGTTCAGTGATCATGATACACATTAACACGTGATAATTATTTATTTTAATTTATTGGTTAGCAGATCAAAGGGTCGGATTAGACAGGATTAATTAGGTATAACTAATAACATCGGGACTTGAAAACAGTGTCGGATTACTGATGTGACAGGTTTCGGAATACACAAGTTTTTTTAACAAAGATTGTTATAGATATTTTTCGGGACCGGAAATTTTTGTCGGATGTCACAAGTTGTCGGAATACTCAGGTGTCGGATTAAGCAAGTTGCACTGTACATGTACATCATAAGAGTTGTAATGACTGTTGGAATAGCAACTGGTTTTTATGAACAGTTTAAACTATTCCATCTCTGTCATAATCTCAAAATTTGGTTATTAATACACTGATATCAAATGATAATAAAATAAGACTTACAGCATTTTCTGGATCACTTCCAATGAATGAGAAAAGTTGTTCTATGAGGGTTACATAAGGTGGTCTGTCTCGTTCCTCTTCCTCCACTAAATCTTGTAATACATGGACTGGTCCTTTCTTTTGTTTCTGTAGTCTCCTGTATACAAAATATAAAATATTAAGTCTGACTCTATTTAAACTTGTAAAATAAGGACTGACCCCTTCTTCTGTTTCTGTAGTCTCCTGTTTTTATCACATTATAAATACATTTTATCGTATAAATAGATACAAGTCAAATAAAATATACATATAAATAATATTTTGTGAAATGGTCCCAATAAATATTAACAAAGTTAACTTACTTGTGTCTTATTTCTTCTCTGCTAATATCCACTCCATTTGGTGCAGACATACTTCTTGAGAGATTGTATGATGGCATCAAAATATCTGTGTCAGATCTTACCATTACACCTGTAAATACATGTATTCCAAAAACGTATAAGAACAGAATATCAACAAAATATTTCAAACTTCCTAATATACCACAGAAGTCTAACAACTTTTTAATTCTAAATCTCAAAGTTTGAGTTACAATGTTTGTGTTAAGTCTTAAGAAGATAAATTCCTGCTGTATCTGGTTCTATGTTTACTTGCAGTAACAAACTTACATACACTTTAACGTAGCACGTGAAGTAAATGATACCCGTCTGTTTTGGATCTGTAGATGACAGATTCCTGCTATTTGGTATACCTCCCTCTGGTTCTATGTTTACTTGTAGTAACAGATTGTGATAATAAACCTTTAACCAGGTGTGTGAAGTAAATTATACCTGTTTGTGTTGGATCCATAGATGACAGATTCCTGTTATATGGTATACCTCCCTCTGGTTCTATGTTTACTTGCAGTAACAGATCTAATCGTGATAATACACCTTTAACCAGGTGTGAAGTAAACGTAAATAAACAAGTCTCGGGTACATTATTACTCTGTACCTCAGCTGAAAACTTTTCTCTGCAATATAAAATTATCATACATAAAATCATATTTCACAGATTATACATGTGAGTGTACCAACATTTCTCCTATTCTTGACGTGTTTAATCGGTGGGATAAAAATACATAATATATTTAACCACTTCCAGGTGATTAAATTTCTACGTGGGAATAACCGCCCTTTTTCCTACAGTTATTGGAACGATAAAGTAGAGAAGTCCCGAAATGACAACGATATTTTCTTGAGGTTTTTGTTGAAAATCATATGAGAAACAGATTCTCCTTCAATTTACTCATGAGTTATTGAATTTCTCCACCCTCAATAATTAAATTTTAGATTTTAACACGCTCACTAAAGGCTCGTGTGTTGAAAATCGAAAATTTAACTATCTCGGGTAGAGAAATTCCATAACTCACTCGTACCTGAAGGAGAATCTATATATATATATTTTTAGATTAATTCATTTTTTAACCTATTCTAAAATTCTTTCTGTTCTTCTTAAGTCATATTACCTAGGATATATTAAACATTTTCTTTTACTAAAGAATTTTACAAAACTTGACTTCTTTCAAAAGATTTAATGTAGTTCAGAGATAAAACATTAATAATTTCTTTTAAGAAACTAATAGATACATTTACATAAGATGTTAGTTTCATTCAGTTTCATGCAAGACAAGTGCACCATACTATTATATACCTGAGTAATTTAACAGAATTTTCACCGTCTCTTTGATCAGGTACGATATCTTTAACAAAACACAACATCGTCAATTCTTTGTTTCTTGTCTGAAATTTACATGAATTATTGTACCGTTTTCCTCTTCAACATTAAAACATTATTAATTTGAAGGTACAAAAAGATAAATCATGAAAGCAAAATGAAATAACAATGCCGCAAGTACGACCCATTATTTAGATTGCCTATTCTTAAAGTACATTGACCAGGTTGATCATATGGAGTCAAAAAATGACAACGATGTGGACACATACGAAAACTCAATTTTTCGAGATTTTCCAATTTTCTTAAAAATATAGGTGTATTTTAGTGTCGAATAAATAGAGTAAGTACAATCTTCTGGTGTGTATTATGCACACTTTCTTACCCTCAATTATGTTTTTGATAAGGGGGTGCTTGCTATACATGCCAATATAAGTTCTTAGTCTCTTTAAAGGTTTGATTTCCGACCAAAATGTGAAGAGATGATGACTTTTGCCCATTTTGTACACTGTCTCATTAGCGTAGAAGTTTCTTTTAGTCATTACCGGTACTTACTTTACACTTGTGATCTTACAGGGAATAGATATGATATATTCAAAAAAATTGATTGAAACGTGTTTTTGCACGAAAAGACCACCACTTTTTATTTCCAATGTATCAGGTGATCATGACATGTGCCATGTGACTGTAATCTTTGTAAGTAGTGATTTTACGTTAAGCTGATTTAATATCTCTTTGAACCTCAGACTGTTTAGATATTGTTTTAAAAAACAAGTTTTTGAAGATATATTATTTTTTGCAACAATTTAATTACAATTCATGTTTTTAAAAAAAAAAAAATTTCTTTATTTATTGATATTGATATACTCGCGTTTACAGTATTCCGACTACGTTTTACATTTACGCACCATTCCTACGCTTCCTGTTCTTCAAAACATGTTTGTTGTACGTGAATATTTATTAAAATTTAAGAATTAATTGCTGAAATCTTTATTGTGGAACACATTTTTCTAGTCAAACCACAAACGACTTCAATCTGCAGCCGAAAAAAAATCACGTTTCAATGGGAACCTTGTTGATTTTGGAGTTGGAACACAATTTTTTTCTCCAATTTCAAGGGCCAAAAATGGGGTGCGTGTAATACATTAGTGCGTTTAATACACACCAAAAGAATGTACGGTAGGTAATATATTTTGCATTTTAAACAAGTATCAATTTTGGAAACTTAGCCTGTGTTATCCAATGACATCTCCTGTTTAGTCTATGAGATCAATACACTTAAAAGTTATGCTACTCAAAGATACGTATGTTAAGTCTATGAGATCAATACACTTAAAAATAATGATACTGCATCACTCCCAATATCAACATGATATTCACATATAATAATACGCTATTGGCATGGCCAATGATGCGAGCACAGCAATAGCCCATTCCAGAAACTCATTTCTGGTATCACGATTCTGATTCTAAAATTATAATTTGAAGCAAGTTATTTCCCTTACTTTCTTTTCTGGCAAACGAAACTTTTTCTAGCCTCAATATGGAGCAAAATATGGCTGCCCCCTTTAAACAAAGACTTTTCTAAATGACCCATATGTAGAAAAATGCATATGCTCCTATAGCACTTGCTGCACTCGCTATTAACAGACAAAGAATGTTTCATTATATAGCAATTATGGTTTTAGTTGTTTGAATTACCTCCTGTAAATGATAATCATGAAAAAATGGGGGTGTGTCTTCTGCCATCTCCTGTCTGTGGTCTAAAACTTCTCTGTGCCATCTTTGTTCATGGTCAGCTAAGCTCTATAAAATGAATAAAATAAAACTTTATAAAGATAATTGTATATGTGCAATGTTTTTGTGCTGAAAATATTTCAATGCTCTCCAGGCTTTCACATATCTCAGTTTCCAATTATAGTATCGACATTTATACATGCAAGTATTTTGTATTTGGTTTGGAGTATCAGAGAAACATTACCTGCAACTGTCTAATAAGGGCATCTAGTCTTTTGTACACTTCCTGTAGAACTGCCTGTAACAAGGAGAATTCCTCTGACTTTTGTTCCTCAGCTTTTTGTAGCTGATGTACAACCTCTGATAGGGATAAATGTTTGATGACGGTGGATACAACTCTTTCCTCTAATGCATCTGGCTGAATCACTTCCCTGAAAAAATAATAGTATTGAAAAGGTAAAATGTTTGGAATTTCTTCAATGTTGGTTCTACAAATTTTAACCAAATATAGCCCCTGAAAGAGGTTTATAAGCATAGAGAGCACAGACAAATTAGAATTAAAAGTCATATTAACCTCTTATTTTAATCTTCTTTGAATGATCTACTCTTTAATATTTAAATGTCCATACCAAATAAAATATTAACCTGGAAAATATGTACGTGTAATCTTTGTTAGAGAGAGGAAATATTTAAAACTTCAGGAACAAAGTCATGTAATTTTTTTATATTAAACTGAAACATATATTTCTTGTACTATTATAATCTTTCTAACATTTTGGATTTCAGCTGTCAATTCTGTGTCTTTTTAATGATAAATATTTCAGCAGTACATAATAGTTTGAATAGTGAAGTACCTGATACTAGGTCTTAAAGTCTGTTTTGGAGTCTGACACAGCTTGCGAAGATTCTGTATGATATCAGCTGGTAATTTAATCCTAGGTAAAGTTGTATCATCCAGTATAGTGGTGTCCTCTGTAGAATCAGGAGAAAATCCAGGTATAGGTTTCCCACTGTCAGTCTGCCATACACATCTACATGTACAATCATTGGACAATAAATTTAGAAATAATTTTTCCAGTTTGCATCATTGTCTTCAGGAATTTTACTGTTAACTTTCCATTTTTTTCTAATGAAAACCATTTGAAATCAGTATCTTTATGAAGACCAGTAAAAACTGTCACTTCTGTACATAATCCATACATAAATAACCATAACAGACCAAATGTCTTGTCAGTCCACTATTTAAGGGTCTTTAAGGCAGTTTTCACAACTGGTTATAGTATGCACATGTAATTAAAAAATTATTAGTAACTGAGTGACATTTCTTAGAGTAGTAATGCCTATTCATTCAAACAGGGCATTATACCCAGAGAAAACATCCTGAATCACTCATTCAAACAGGGCATTATACCCAGAGAAAACATCTTGAATCACTCATTCAAACAGGGCATTTATACCCAGAGAAAACATCCTGAATCACTCATTCAAACAGGGCATTATACCCAGAGAAAACATCCTGAATCACTCATTCAAACAGGACATTATACCCAGAGAAAACACCTCGAATCACTCATTCAAACAGGGCATTATACCCAGAGAAAACATCCTGAATCACTCATTCCAACAGGGTATTATACCCAGAGAAAACATCAAGAATCACTCATTCAAACAGTGCATTATACACAGAAAAAACAAACTGAATCACTCATTCATACAGGGAATTATACCCAGAGAAAACATCCTGAATCACTTTCATACAGGGAATTATACCCAGAGAAAACATCCTGAATCACTTCTGTGCATGACTGTTATAAAAACCTGCAGCCTTATTAATGAAAATTCTTATACACAGAAAAAAGTTATGATAAAATATACATGTACGTCTACGAAATGTTGTGAATAAATTTGCAGAACCTTGGGAAACTTGAATAACTGTACACCATGGGTATCTTGAACTTGTTTTGTAAAAGCCATTTAACAATTATTTCTATTATATGAAACTTCAGTTCTAAGACTGACCTTTACTTTTATATACAAAATAAATTTGTAATTCGAGAAAAAACAAAAATATTTATAACCTCTGCAGTAGTTTAGATCTCAGCAAATGAGTACAACTGGTTTCCTGTTTTGATTTTTCTGGTCCTTGATATAATAGCTGTAACATACTGCAGGCCAGGACAGATAATCCCAAAGCAAGGTCAGCTAGGAATGGAAGACCATGTGATACTTCTTCTGTTGACTCCTTTAATGGAAGTTCATTTTACCTTTATTACCACATTAACAACTGGTGGCCACAATTTTTATTATTTTAATCATCCATTATAGAATTTTTTTCTTAGCATATGATAAATATGCATGTACGTATATGACTCTATAGCTCTGTAGACTCAGCCCTATTAACAAGTACAAGAGAAGACAATAATTTGCCATAGGCATTAATTTTTAGAAACAGCCACTGAATATTATTATGAACATTACCTTTGGAATTTGTTTGTTTTTATTTTATACATATACTAACATAGCTGTACAAACATATTCTTTGCTAAAGTCAAAAATATAAGTTCCAGAATATAATTATGCAATACAGGTTTTATTATTTTATAACCCCCTCCCCCCCCAATCCCTTCTCATCAACTCCTAGTTTGCTAATAATACCTGTGCTCTAACTGTACATAAAAATCCCCACATGGCTTTATCAGGTGTATTGTGTTCCCGTCCACTTCTCATCTCAAAGGAAAATGTCACTGTGTCACCCTCAACCTGTAAATGATATGTAAATTTTGCATCCAATAGCAGATTGAAAATTATTTGATACAATTGTTAGGTTTCTTTTAAATTGTAATGCCAGCTTTATTTCCTGGAATAGGTAGCAATATTCTTCTTTCTACCTTAAAACATTGATTCATCAATTATTTGAAAAACAAGAAATACGGTGAGCTCACTACTAAATACCCCCGCTTTACATAAGATACATGAAAGGACATGTCAATATTTTGGATAGGAAAACTCCAACAGCAGTGAGATGAAATTTTTAAAAAGCTGTGAGTAATGCTCACTTAATGATACCCCTACATACAGTGGTTTAGGAGGAGTTGCAGATGGCATCATGGTACCCCCTATCACATTGAAAGTCAAAGTCTTGGTATGGGTAACCCCAAATATTCATCATATCAAAATCTTAAATAGGAGGTGCACTATGGCATCATGTAATAAAGATCCTCTGAAAGTTTCATCAAATTCCATACAGTGGTTTAGGAGGAGTTGTGGATGGCATCATGGTACCCCCTATCACATTGAAAGTCAAAGTCAATGATTTTCTATGGGAAACCCTAAAAATTGGTCCGATCAAATTCTAAAATAGAAGGTGCACAATGCCATCATGGGATGAAGATTCACTGAAAGTTTCATCAAATTCCATTCAGTAGTTTAGGAGTTGCGGATACAAAGGTCGGAAGAAAGGACAGACGGACGGAACGAATACTATATACCCCGCTCTTTTATAATAAATATTCTATCAAGACTATAATATGTATTTCTTGGATTACCTTAAAAATTTTCTGTTTTTAGTTTTCCATAAATTCTGATTCAGAATATTTCTTAATTCTTCAGCAATTTCTTTACAACTTAGTATGTACTGTTCAAATTTATGTTCTTCTTTCTGTACAGTAAATAATGTACCTTTACTAGATCTTTTGGCCATCCTGATCCCAGAACACTACGACTACCAAAGCCAAATGTATTACCTCCATACTCAGCCACTTTCTTGGAATTCGTTGTAGGTCCTGCATACAAAACCAGCTATAACAGATAACACAAAATACCATTACAAAAAACATTAAAAAGTTCATCAATTTTGCAGGAGTAAATCATTAAAAAATCCTTTATCATTTTAATAGCAAAGGCTTTAAAATATTTCTAAAATGTCCTTCCTTCCATTTAAGAAGAGTCATTGTCTGTTTTCAGAGTAAACAATCGAAACAGGGGCCTCGGTGGCCAAGTGGTCTAGGTAGTTCGTCATGACTACTATAGATCACTAGCCTGACAACACTGAGGTTATGAGTTCGAATGTCACCTCTGGCGGGGTGTTTTCGACTCTGATCTAAATTGACAAGGATTGCCAATTTTCCTACCGAAGGTCGGTGGTTCTCTCCATGTACTCCGGCTTCCTCCACCAATAAACACTGGCCGCCGCGAAATAGTCAAATGTGCTGAAAATGGCATAAAACCCCAACTAAACAAACAAAACAATCGAAACATTTACACTGCTTGAATAATCTTATCTACTAAAATCATATGACTTATATCATTTGTTTGGTGTATGTAAGCAGTAATTCTGGTTCTGAATTCCATTTTCTTCTCCATTCTATCTGATACCTAGATCAAGTCTTAGCACCAAGGTCCTGGTATATGGATTGTCTACTTTAATTCATTGATATTTACCTTATCATAGTCATACTGAGAAGCACAACTTGGGTCAAATCTCAGGTACAAACACCTAGCTCCTGGAATAAGGACTGTCTCCTTTAATTCATTGATATTTACCTAATCATAGTGATACTGAGAATCACAACTTGAGTCAAATCTCAGATACACACACCTAGCTTCTGGAATAAGGACTGTCTCCTTTAATTCATTGATATTTACCTTATCATAGTCATACTGAGAAGCACAGCTTGGGTCAAATCTCAGATACAAACACCTAGCTCCTGGAATAAGGACTGTCTCCTTTAATTCATTGATAATTACCTTATCATAGTCATACTAAGAATCACAATGTGGGTCAAATCTCAAATACAAACACCTAGCTCCTGGAATAAGGACTGTCTCCTTTACTTCATTGATATTTACCTTATCATAGTCATACAGAGAATAACAATGCGGGTCAGATCTCAGGTACAAACACCTTGCTCCTGGAATAAGGACTGTCTCCTTTACTTCATTGATATTTACCTTATCATAGTAATAGTGAGAAGCACAACGTGGGTCAAATCTCAGGTACAAACACCTAGCTCCTGGAATAAGGACTGTCTCCTTTACTTTGTTGATATTTACCTTATCATAGTCATACTGAGAATCACAATGCGGGTCAAATCTCAGATACATGTAAATTCATATTTATCTTCTGGAATATGGACTGTCTCATTTAATTCATTGATATTTACCTTATCATAGTCATACTGAGAAGCACACCTGGGGTCAAATCTCAGATACAAACACCTAGCTCCTGGAATATGGACCATCTCCTTTAATTTGTAATTGTCTCTGACTGGGTGTATACTCTCAACTGTCTTCCCTGATGACCATGGAGCAGGGATCTTCAGTCCTGCCAAGAAACCCTCTTCTTCCTTTTCTTTGAGATCACAGCTAAAATATCAAAAAATTGACAGTGATAATTTTTCATTCATATGATAATCAACATTGTAATAAAAATTTAATTTCAGTCTATGCTGAATAACGGCTTTTTCTTTACTATATGCTATTTGAGAAATTCTTTTTGGCTACAAATTCAAAACTTGATACATTAAAAAATATCAAAAAGCAAATTCAATGTTTTGCAAATAAAATTTGTCTTTAAAAAGAACTGAGCCAAATCATTTTAAGTCAGTTTTCTTCTAAGTAAAATTTTAGTTGAAAAAAATGTCTGTTTGATACAGAGTTGACTCTTGTTATCTCAAGGTTGAATGGGGCACTTAAAATGATTTGAGATAAGAAGAATTTTAATTTATCAGGAATAAATAGTTTAACTTTTTGACCAAAATGTTATATTTTTATCTAAAAGAGTCAAGTTTTAATACTGTTTCCTACTTTTCTAAGTTTACAGCTTGTCCAATAAGTTCTGCTACATCCATATCTGCATCCTTCTCAAACACTTCTTGTTGTACAGCTTGTACCTGACTCTTCAATAGTAAGGCAGCCTAGGATTAAGATTTATAGTTTTCAAAAATCATATTTTGAAAAGGCAAGAGATCAAATAAGAAGTCAGTTTTGCAGCAAAAATTTTGTTTTCATACTGATGAAACAAAACTACAAAATGGATACTAGTTTTGTATATTTTACTTCTCTACCTAAAATGTACTGCAATAGCACCTTGCACTTCAAATATATTATACATGTACATGTAGATACAGTTCAATAAACAAAGAACTACAACTAAAAATTATAAAATTACCTGACTTGTCAAAACTACCAAATGAACCAACTGTGACATAAGGTTATCTCCAAATTGTAAACATCGTAGATTTGGATGAGTCATGGCTGTCAGGATTACTGGCAGCAGGTGCCCTAATACTGTAGCCTTTGCAAGTCTCTCCAGACCCTGTAACCAACACTCTAAGTCTTCTTTGTGTTTACATATAACTGTATTAGAGGTATCAAGCAAAACTTCTAAGATCTGGAATCAAGTGATCAACAAACATGAACATTATAGATTCAGGAAAATTTATACATATATTTGTCCAATGAAACTGACTTTTCCTTTATGATCACTGTAGTTTCAAGATAGCTTTTCTGTTATACTGGTAATTTTTCATCAAATACATGTATTATGTATGTAGAAGTCTAATAATTATCCATAAAATCCAAAGGATTCTTTTGGCCTTTTTGCTGTGTTTTTTGTTTTGTTTTATAATCATATTTCTACTAAACCTTCTGCATACATTTTAAAGCAAAGGATTCGATAACATTATTTTTTAATTTTATTTTTTTTCAATTTGTTCAAGTTTTCTGTAAGCACACAATTACTGTTCATGTTTTCTGCATTTAATATCTAATTCAATGTATTTTGTCTTTAATTTAAAGCATTACCTGGTATGACCCTCTAAATACTTTTGAAGCCAAATTCATGACTGAAACTTGCAGTTCCTGGAAAAAAATCTTTCTAGTTATTTCCAATTTAAGAGGTAATTGAAAATAAAATGCTCCGCTGGGCGCAGCTAGATACGACCGCAGATGTCGAACCCTGAATAGTTGGGGCAATTATGAACACAACATTCAAGCTTGATACAATACTGAATTTGGATTGTGAATAAATATTTGACACAGCATAGGTTTCTGACACAGAATGAATGTTGTCTAAGAACTTAATTTTTTTTAATTTACCTATTCAAACCATATCAGTATTATTTGTTTTTATATATAAATCAGAAATAACCAATTTAAAATTTAAAATTGGGCACAAATATCAATTTCTTGCTATTGCGCAATACTGTGCAATTGAAAATTTCTTCAAATATTTGACACATAATAGGTTTCTGACACAGAATAACTGAAATCAAAGAACTTAGAATTGGTCATATGAGTTGAATTTATATTCAATTTTTTGCTTCTTGTGCAATACAATATGCTGTGGAGAATTGCCCCCCCCCCCCAAAAAAAATAATTTACCCCTTTTTTTTGCTTTTGTGCAATACACTATGAAGTTGCACATTGACCCCCCCCTCCCAAAAAAAACCAAAAAACAATAAAATTTAATGTAACCCCCCCTTTTTTTGCTAAAAAAATTTGAAATTTTCTATTTAATTTATGAAATATGAAATGAGAAAAAAATTACCCCCTCCCCAATTTCTCATTTACCCCCCCCCCCTCTAAATTTTGTTTTCAACCCCCCCCCCCCCATTTCTTTATACTTTGCAACCATAACAGCCCATTTAAATACACCATAACATATTAAAATAGAAAATGACATCATAGTCATGGAATTTGTTAATAATAAGGTTTTGATAGCAGAGCACACATATCAATTTCTTGCTATTGCACAATACTGTGCAATTGAAAATTTCTTCAAATATTTGACACATAATAGGTTTCTGACACAGAATAACTGAAATAAAGAACTTAGAATTGGTCATATGATTTGAATTTATATTCAATTTTTTGCTTCTTGTGCAATACAATATGCTGTGGAGAATTCCCCCCCCCCCCCCCCCCAAAAAAAAAATTTACCCCTTTTTTAGCTTTAATTTTGGACCCCGATTTGGACCAACTTGAAAACTGGGCCCATAACAAAAAAAACTAAGTACATGTTTAGATTCAGCATATCAAAGAACCCCAAGAATTCAATTTTTGTTAAAATCAAACTAAGTTTAATTTTGGACACTTTGGACCTTAATTTAGACCAATTTGAAAACGGGACCAAAAATTAAGAATCTAAATGCACGGTTAGATTCGGCATATCAAAGAACCCCAATAAGTCAATTTTCGATGAAATCAAACAAAGTTTAATTTTGGACCCCGATTTGGACCAACTTGAAAACTGGGCCCATAATAAAAAAACTAAGTACATGTTTAGATTCAGCATATCAAAGAACCCCAAGAATTCAATTTTTGTTAAAATCAAACTAAGTTTAATTTTGGACACTTTGGACCTTAATTTAGACCAATTTGAAAACGGGACCAAAAATTAAGAATCTAAATGCACGGTTAGATTCGGCATATCAAAGAACCCCAATAAGTCAATTTTCGATGAAATCAAACAAAGTTTAATTTTGGACCCCGATTTGGACCAACTTGAAAACTGGGCCCATAATAAAAAAACTAAGTACATGTTTAGATTCAGCATATCAAAGAACCCCAAGAATTCAATTTTTGTTAAAATCAAACTAAGTTTAATTTTGGACCATTTGGACCTTAATGTAGACCAATTTGAAAACGGGACCAAAAATTAAGAATCTAAAGGCACGGTTAGATTCGGCATATCAAAGAACCCCAATAGTTCAATTTTCGATGAAATCAAACAAAGTTTAATTTTGGACCCTTTTGGCCCCTAATTCCTAAACTGTTGGGACCAAAACTCCAAAAATCAATCCCAACCTTCCTTTTGTGGTCATAAACCTTGTGTTTAAATTTCATAGATTTCTATTTACTTATACTAAAGTTATTGTGCAAAAACCAAGAAAAATGCTTATTTGGGCCCTTTTTTAGCCCCTAATTCCTAAACTGTTGGGACCAAAACTCCCAAAAACAATCCCAACCTTCCTTTTGTGGTCATAAACCTTGTGTTAAAATTTCATAGATTTCTATTTACTTACACTAGAGTTATTGTGCGAAAACCAAGAAAAATGCTTATTGGGCCCTTTTTTGGCCCCTGATTCTTAAACTGTTGGGACCAAAACTCCCAAAATCAATCCCAACCTTCCTTTTGTGGTCATAAACCTTGTGTTTAAATTTCATAGATTTCTATTAACTTATACTAAAGTTATAGTGCGAAAACCAAATGTCTTCGGACGACGACGCAGACGACAACGACGACGACGACGCCAACGTCATACCAATATACGACCGCAAAAATTTTGCGGTCGTATAAAAATCGGTGGTAGTCGTTTGATAATTTGCATGTACACTGACCTTCAAAGGGTACAAAGTGTATGACACAAAAGAGGTAGGATATGCCATGCAGGAAAAATACACATATATATATCATTACATAATACTTCTACCATTAATTAAGGAAAACAAACAATACTGTTCATTATGTATGTACAATGTATGTAGTTTGACATATTTACCATTCTATTTTTGTTAATATGTGTCTGTGACAATATTGAAGTAAATAAGAAATCATACTACCAAGGCCAAATAAAAAAATACATGTGTTTAGGGTAACACACTGAAAGAAGTTAGGTAGGGTAGGTAGGGAAATTTTTTTTTTACATTAATTTTTTTAGTTAGGTTGTATACTGGAGTCACCTTGACTTTAACAGTGCTTGTTGAAGAAAGGTTATAAAAAATTTAGGGTAGGCACTAAAAATTAGGTAGGGTCGGGTTACCCTAAACACAACTATATTTTTTTAGGCCCAACAATTATTAGTCATCATATTTAGAGTAAGCATCAGCTATTCTTCCAAAAAAAAATAATTCAACATTCCATTCAACTGTCCTACAACTATTCAACTCATTGGTGTTTTATGCATTTTTTTAATATTATTTGGTGATCCAAAAGGTTGATTTAATAACACGTTGTTTTCTCAGTATCACTCTTTCCTTCAATACAGAATATACATGTACATGTATCTAAAAACATGTATATCAAATTATACACAACACGAAATATTCATCTGGCACAATTTATAACAACATATATATTTACCTTCAAAATATGATCATCTTGTTTTTCATTACCATCTGCCTTAGATTTATAAAGTATGGCCTCTCTCAACAGGAAAGACTGAAGTGACATCATGTACCTCAAACAAGAGGAGGCAACCTATAATATATACATGTATAAAACATCAAGATGTTACATAACAAGCATGTGCTAATAGTATTATGATGTTAAAGGCTGGGACAAATATCTTGAAAAAAAAAATTCATTTACAAAATACCGGCTAACAACAAAATGACTTAAGCATAATATTTATGAATTTGAACTGAAAGATTCTCTCTCTCAATTTATTTATCAACACTCATACAGTCATATGGCTTGAGCTCAAAACTTGGTATACTGTGAAGTTTATATATCCCCTTATAATATTTCCCTATTGCTCTATCAGTCTCCTCATGTCTTTAGTATTTTGTCATACTACAGTACTGTGACATTGAACAGGTATATTTTTAATATGGACTGACCCAAAGAATTTGGAACATAATATTTCACCAAATATTGACCTAAATATATCAGTATCACATCTACTTAGCTTGAAAAACACAAAAAAGGTTCAGATTTGATTAAGAAATAGTTTGGTACAACACAAAAAAGTCATTGTAAATCTTTCCACAGACACTGAAAAATATCAGTCATTTGACATATAATTATTGTAATGTTCATCCTGTCATATTTTTTGCCATAATTTCTGAAATACTCCAAAAATGATGTTTGTCAAAAAAATGTAGTTAAATTATAAAGAGAGTATAGATTCATAGCATGATAGCATGATATGAAAAACATTATATCTAAAATTTATATACAATGTATATGTTGAATATAGAAAATATAAGTGAGAGAATTTATCTATAAAATTCTTGAATTAACTTAACCGGTACATAAGCCTGGATCTCTTCAAACTTCTCTTTTCCCATGGTAACAGATTTTCTCATTAGGCCACATGACTCTTTGACTGCAATTTTCAGTATCAAGCTGATTGTCTCATCATTAAAACTATAAAAAAAAAATTAAAGTGTTAATGAGAAAATATGAATTTTATCTATTAATTCTCACTCAAATTGACATAATACTGTAGATTTGGCATCAATCATAGTGATGGTTCAAACATATTGTGGGCTGTCCATCAGTAACATTTCAAATTTGATTAAGCAGACTTTGAACTTTCAGTTTAATTGGACTAATCATGGAAATACATGTGATTAAAGAAAAGGAATTCTCGGAGTGAAATTAATTTAGGTCTTTTTTAAAATGTTTTTTTTTTAAATGCTTTAGAACATGATCAAACTGATCATGCATACAAACGTTATAGTGACACAAAGATAAAAAATAAATTTTGGAAAGACAATGGGAAGCATAATTTTGGCACACCAATCCATATTCCATATTTGGTATTTAAAATCTGTGTAAAATACAGAAAAAATCAGTACCAGAGCAATGTTTTCTTTACATCTTGTGAACTAAGATGAATAACCCTTTGAAAGACAAGTAACATTACAGAATTGTCTGATGGAGGAAACAAATGTTATATGAATTCTGATAAGTACTCACCATAAATATTTTGATTCTGGATTATTGTATGTGAGTCCTCTAAGTCGGTCAGCAAAGTCAATAAGAATCATATCTCTAAGTTCAATATGTGCAGCATAGGAACTGTCCAATAAATTCATCATTAATCTATTTTTAGCATCAGCACTGGGGTACAAAATAGGAAGTCCATTTGTGATCACATGACAAGCTTCAGTAATGACAGCTGAGGTAAAATTTTCTTCTTTTGATGGTTTCTCCTGTTTATCTCTAGACTTTAATAGGTTCCATACTAAATCACTGTTAATTTAAAGAATGCAGTTTAACATAAATTAAATGATGAAAAATGTATTGAACATCAATATCAGGAAAATGCAGGAAAATACTGCATGAAACTGAACAATTTTTTTAGCAAAGAAGAAATTAAGGTTTAATTTTCAAGCACTGTACAATCATATGCATATAATGCTACAGCTATTTCTTTCATTCTGTCTGAACTAGAACTCCTAAGTATATTTGCATTACAACTTAATCAATCAGTAATTCTAGAACAATCCTGATTCTATCAATCCTTTTTCATCAAAATTCTCATTAAAAGTAAATACAACATAATGTTTACCTGAGTCTCTGTAGTAGTTCTCCCTCTTCCTCTGATTTTCTTTTAAATATACTGACTTTAAACAGCAACTGAAATATGAAAGACTTCTAATACT
Source organism: Mytilisepta virgata (assembly GCA_028015205.1). Lineage (NCBI taxonomy): Eukaryota > Metazoa > Mollusca > Bivalvia > Mytilida > Mytilidae > Mytilisepta > Mytilisepta virgata. Next base: position 14,963,452 of record CM051520.1, on the reverse strand, counting down.
GTCATAAGCACAATGTAACTAAGAAATTTATTTTATAGATCACAATATCCCTGCGAAGAAATTGTTTCTTTAAATTATAATTCAAATCTTTAGAATCGCTTAACTTCAGTAATTTTGTTTTTTCTTTTTGTTTTTAGAAAACTGCCCTTTCTGATTTCAATAATATTTAGTAGGTCTCTCAAGAAAGGCTTATTTAATATGGATTATGTAGAATTGGGGTATTTTTAACTAGTCATCCGAACAAGGTATGCATACATGTATCAATACAGGCTTTACTGCATTAATAAATACATACATGTATGAACTAAAATTGTACTTCTTGAAAATATAATTGATATGTGTGTCAGTTATGGTATCATTCTAATTTCAGTTTAAAATTCAGTAGACCTGCCATTTTATTTTATTTTGAAAAACACTTCATTCTAGTTTGTATTTTTTTATTCATAAATAAATAACTGTAGTATGATTTAAATTGCCCCAAATATAACCAATGGACCAATAATCAGTTTTGATTTCAAAGGAAAACAAAGTAGTTTGAAATACCCTAGGTCTTTAAGAGAAAACAAAGTTCCACTGCATTTCATTTCTTACCTGTAGGACAATTAGTGAACACAGAATAATCTGGTTATCCTTGACCTCCAATGACCTTTGTAATATATCTACAATCCTCCCCACATGGACTAAATCTGCTGTGTGTTGTTGTAATATATAAGATCCAAGGGGGGAGTGTATTAAATCATTGTTGATTTGATGCAGACACATACTACCCACATGCTGTAACAAATCTTTTATGACCATCTCCCTTTCCCTGGATAAGTCACCATCTACAAATCATACACAATGTTAAAGTATATAAATCAAGTCACCATCTACAAATCATACACAATGTTAAAGTATATAAATCAAATACATTAAGTGTAATTTTAGTTGTCGTTTTAATGAAGAATGCAACTGATTTCAATTACCTTTAACAACTACAAATAAAATGCTCCGCTGGGCGCAGCTTGATACGACTGCAGAGGTCAAACCCTGAACAGTTGGGGCAAGTATGAACACAACATTCAAGCTTGATACAGCACTGAATTTGGATTGTGAATAAATATTTGACACAGCATAGGTTTCTGACACAGAATGAATGTGTGTGTGTGGTCTAAGAACTTAAAAATGTTTAATTTACCTATTCAAACCATATCAGTATTATTTGCTTTTATATATAAATCAGAAATAACCAATTTAAAATTTTAAATTTTAAAGAAAAAAAAAGAAGGAAAAAAAATCCCTCCCCCAAATTTTTTGAACTCCCTTATGATTCATCACCCCCAAACTCAATCCCAGCCTTCCCTTTGTGGTATGGTACCTTGCAGTACAATTTCAGAGAGATCCATACACTTGAACACAAGTTATTGTCTGGAAACTATAAAAATGCTTGTTTGTAGGCCCCTTTTTGGCCCTAAATTCCTAAACGTTTAGGGCAATTACCCCCAAACTCAAACCCAGCTTTCCCTTTGTGATATGGAACATTGTAGTACAATTTCATAAAGATTCATACACTTACACACAAGTTATTGTCCTGAAACTAGAAAAATGCTTGTTTTTTGCCCCTTTTTGGCCCCTAATTCCTAAAATTTTGAGGCAGTTACCCCCAAAATCAATCCCAGCCTTCCCTTTGTGTTATGGTACCTTGCAGTACAATTTCAGAGAGATCCATACACTTGAACACAAGTAGTTGTCTGGAAACTAGAAAAATGCTTATTTTTGGTCCCTTTTTGGCCCCTTATTCCTAAACGTTTTGGGCAATTATCCCCAAACTCAATTCCAGCTTTTCCTTTGTGATATGGTATCTTGTAGTACAATTTCAGAAAGATTCATACACTTACATGTGTACACACAAGTTATTGTCATGAAACTAGAAAAATGCTTGTTTTTTGCCCCCTTTTTTGGCCCCTAATCCCATAAAGTTCAATTTTGGACCCTTTAAACCTCAATGTGGACCAATTTGATAACCTGGCCCAAATATCAATTTCTTGCTATTGCGCAATACTGTGCAATTGAAGATTTCTTGCTATTGCGCAATACTGTGCAATTGAAAATTTCTTGCTATTGCACAATACTTATTATAATAATTTACACATCCTGTTTGGTGTGTATCTCTTGCCTTATCATTATTATTTGCTTTTATATATAAATCAGAAATTTAATAATAAAGTTTTTGGCAAATTTCCAATATACATAATTTAAAAGCAGTTTAGGTGAGATAAACAAAAAAGCTTCATCAGCAACATTTTATATTAGCAAATTTCAAATGAAGTTTATTAAACTAAAGTTATTGGCAAATTTCCAATGGAATTTATTAATAATAAAGGTTTGGCAAATTTACAATATAAATAATTTAAAAGCAGTTTAGGTGAGATATTCAAATGAGTTTCAATTACCAACCTTACACTGCCTTTTAAAATATGTTTTGTACTTAAGTAATTGTCAATTAACCTGGAAACCCTTTTCCCCCCTTTTTTGCACCTTATTCCTTAACGGTTTCAGCCATAACTCCCAAAGACAATTCTTACCATCCCTTTCTGGTATTCCAATATCCAAAATCTAAATACATGGTTAGATTCAGCATATCAAAGAACACCAAGAATTCAATTTTTGATGAAATCAAATAAAGTTCAATTTTGGACCCTCTAAACCTCAATGTGGACCAATTTGATAACCAGGCCCAAATATCAACTAGAGGCTCTAAAGAGCCTGTATCGCTCACCTGCACTGAACTTTTCATCTTGAGCAGGACTAAAGATTTGGCTGGTTTTTCTATAGGATTCTATGTTAAACTAAGTTTGGCTTTGGGAACCAAGATGGTTGACAGTCTAGGTCAATGGACACATTTCTAAAAGAGAACCATCTAAGGACCATTGCTACCAAGTCTAGTTCTAATTGGCTTACTGGTTTCAGACCAGAAGATTTTTGAGTGAATTTCCAATAGGGTCCTATGTTAAACTAAGTTCGGCTGTGTCGGCCATCTTAGTTCAAATTCCACGAAATCAGACAATTCTGAAAGAGGACCTCCTAAGGACCATTGCTGCAAAGTCTGGTTCCAATTGGTCAAGTGGTTTCAGACAAGAAGATTTTTCGATGAATTTTCCCATAGGGCCTTATGTTAAACTACGTTAGGTTGTGGCAGCCATCTCGGTTGAGTCCAGGTCATGGGACACAATTCTGAAAGAGGACCATATAAGGACCATTGCTGCAAAGTCTGGTTCCAATTGGTAAAGTGGTTTCAGACAAGAAGATTTTTCAATGAATTTTCCCATAGGGCCCTGTGTTTAACTAAGTTTGGCTGTGGCTGCCATCTTGTTTAACAGTCTGGGTCATCAGACATCATTCTGAAAGAGAACCTTCTAAGAACCATTACTGCCAAATTTGGTTGAAACTGGCCTTGTAGTTTCATAGAAGAAGATTTTTGAAATTCATCCCCCCCTTTTTTTCTATTTTTAGAAACAGCAGCCATGTCAGTTGGAAGTCGGGGATGCGAGATATAAGTTTGGAAAGGGGCCATCCAAGGACCATTCCACCAAAGTTTGGTTCAAATTGGCTCAGTTGTTTCAGGGAAGTTGACGAAAAAGTAAAATTCCCATAAGCTAAATGTTTAACTAAGTCCAGCCATAGCGGCCATGTTGGATGGCGTTCAGGGAAATCAAACACAGATTTTATAAGGGGCCCCCCAAGGACCATTCCACCAAAGTTTGGTTCAAATTGGCCTAATGGTCTCAGACAAGATAACGAAAATGTTAAAATTCCCATAGGGTCCAAGGTTAAACTATGTCCAACCATGGCAGCCATATTGGATGGCGCCCCTGAAAACCAAACACACATTTTAAAGGGGACCATCCAAGGACCATTCCACTTAAGTTTGGTTTAAATTGGTTTAGTGGTTTCAGAGGAGTTGATGGAAAATTAAAATTCGCATAGGCTCAATGTTAAACTAAGTCCAGCCATGGCGGCCATGTTGGATGGCGTTCGGGGAAACTGAACATACATTTTAAAAAGGGCTACCCAAGGACCATTCCACCAAAGTTTGGTTCAAATTGGCCTAATGGTCTCAGAGAAGATAGCGAAAATGTTAAAATTCCCATAGCGTCCAAGGTTAAACTATGTCCAACCATGGCAGCCATATTGGATGGCACCTGGGAAAACCGAACATACTTTTTAAAGGGGACCATCCAAGGACCATTCCACTTAAGTTTGGTTCAAATTGGTTCAGTGGTTTCAGAGGAGTTGACGAAAAAGTGAAATTCCCATAGGCTCAATGTTAAACTAAGTCCAGCCATGGCAGCCATGTTGGATGGTGTTCGGGGAAACTGAACATATATTTTAAAAGGGGCCACCCAAGGACCATTCCACCAAACTTTTGTTCAAATTGGCCTAATGGTCTCAGAGAAGATAACGAAAATGTTAAAATTCTCATAGGGTCCAAGGTTAAACTATGTCCGACCATGGCAGCCATATTGGATACCGCCCCGGAAAACCGAACACAGTTTTTAAAGTGGACCATCCAAGGACCATTCCACTTAAGTTTGGTTTAAATTGGTTTAGTGGTTTCAGAGGAGTTGACGAAAAAGTAAAATTTCCATAGGCTCAATGTTAAACTAAGTCCAGCCATGGCGGCCATGTTGGATGGCGTATGGGGAAACCGAACATATATTTTAAAAGGGGCCACCCAAGGACCATTCCACTAAAGTTTGGTTTAAATTGGCCTTATGGTCTGAGAGAAGATAACAAAAATGTTAAAATTCCCATAGGGTCCAAGGTTAAACTATGTGCGACCATGGCAGCCATATTGGATGGCGCCCGGGAAAACTGAACACAATTTTTAAAGGGGACCATCCAAGGACCATTCCACTTAAGTTTGGTTTAAATTGGTTCAGTGGTTTCAGAGGAGTTGATAAAAATGTGAAAAGTTTACGACGACGACATACGACGACGACGACGACGACGACGACGACGACGGACGCAAAGTGATGAGAAAAGCTCACATGGCCTTTTAGGCCAGGTGAGCTAAAAATCTAAATACATGGTTAGATTCAGCATATCGAAGAACCCCATATATTCAATTTTTGTTGAAATCAAACAAAGTTTAATTTTGGACCCCGATTTGGACCAACTTGAAAACTAGGCCCATAATAAAAAAACTAACTACATGTTTAGATTCAGCATATCAAAGAACCCAAAGAATTCAATTTTTGTTAAAATCAAACTAAGTTTAATTTTATACCCTTTGGACCTTAATGTAGACCAATTTGAAAACGGGACCAAAAATTAAGAATCTAAATACACGGTTAGATTCGGCATATCAAAAAACCCCAATAGTTCAACTTTCGATGAAATCAAACAAAGTTTAATTTTGGACCCTTTTGGCCCCTAATTCCTAAACTGGTGGGACAAAAACTCCCAAAATCAATCCCAACCTTCCTTTTGTGGTCATAAACCTTGTGTTAAAATTTCATAGATTTCTATTTACTTATACTAGAGTTATTGTGCAAAAACCAAGAAAAATGCTTATTGGGCCCTTTTTGGAACCTAATTCTTAAAATGTTGGGACCAAAACTCCCAAAATCAATCCCAACATTCCTTTTGTGGTCATAAACCTTGTGTTTAAATTTCATAGATTTCTATTAACTTATACTAAAGTTTTAGTGCGAAAACCAAATGTCTTCGGACGACGACGACGACGCCAACGTCATACCAATATACGACCACAAAAATTTTGCGGTCGTATAAAAAACCGTAGATTCTTTATCAGTAATATGTTTGAAATTCCTTTAATGAGTGAAGGCTATTAATGCATCAATTTATCAAAGGAAAAAAGTGATTAATGAAACCATACAAAATGATACATAAAGATCATGGCAATTTGCTTTCTGACATTCACTTTATCAGGTTTGTTATTGAACCAGCCCACCAGTGCATATCATGTTTAATCACAATGTAATATATGTTGAAAACAATAAAACTACACAAAAAGTTTATTTATTTTCCTTATATCACTCTTATGTTCTGTGCCTTCTTAGCAGTCTGTCTTTAACAAGTAATTTCTCGATTGCCCTTTTTCTCTAAATATAACCAAGGTATCTGAAAACTTTACATGTACATCTAGATGTATAAAGCAAAAGTTTTTATGTACACTTTTATACAGGCCATCAATGCTCTATTTGCTGTATACATTATGAAAACTGTCAACTACATGTATGTTAAAGGAACTTTATTAATTCTGATGTTAAAAAGAAAAATCTATGGTGATAAATTACTTTTTTATTAGTGTGCTCCATCATTTTGACTTCAACTTACTTTCTATAGAAATATTCTGTTGTATTTTAAGTCGTCTGTGTATGTGATGTTGTGCCTGATGGGCAGGGTTATAAAACTGATCTACCCAATCACTGCTACACATCCATATTGAGTTGTTGATCACATCAAAACACATTCCTATAAAAAGATATATACTTGCACAATGTTAAAGTACTAATTTTGTAATAAGAATGACAATATTTATTAAGTGTATGGTTTATTAATACTCAGTTTAGTTTCAAAGATATTTTAAATCAAAATTATTGTTTACTGGTTTTATCTCTTTATATAATTTAAATTTCATAAACTCTGATTATTAGTCATCCTCAATTTGAAATTCCCTAAATTCAAGGACATGCCTGTTTTAACTGTAACTTATATAATTACAAAGTGTAATGCAAAAATCCTGTATGTGCAGCTTGCATTTTCTCATGCAAAAATTAATTCTGTTTCTCCAGTTCTCATTTAATTTATTCTAACACACTTGAAAATGGTTTGTCAAGGAGAAACTCTTATGAAAACCCAATTACAGTTTTAAATTTTCTCATTGAAAAGGTTGGAGACATGTTAACTGGTGTAAGACATCATGTCCTGTGAACAATCTTCATTATTATTATGAACAATCTTTATTTTCATCAAGTCCTCATGAAAAACAAATCACACAAAGACAATTAAAATCAGATGTATCACAATCATTTATTTGTCTACACACAAATACAATTTTGAGTTACAAGGATAAAAATATCTAATGCAAGAGCAAATAAATAAAAAAATTGTCCATTGCACACAGATGCCCTAAAAGGGTATATAATGAATATAATTTATAATGTGTTAAATTCCAACTCAACTTGTGTTCAGTGGTCCAGAACAACACTTCTGCAATTCAAATGATTTGGTCCAACAATCTCAAGTTTTTGCAGGGAAACATCCATATTTTGGCTATTATACATATTAAAAAGAGACACAACTCAGAATCGACAAAGGTAAAAATGGGTCTAATTCAACTCAAAGCAATACTCAAGTAATTGAATAAACAGAATTTTAACTATTTCCCATATCAACAATTAAAAAGAAGAACATACCAACAGTTGACACGGCTGCTCCTCTCCCAAGAGAACATGTAGGAGCATCACTTAGGTCAGTTTTTGTACTGTACTGTCCATCCTTTACATTAAAGCACAAACAGGAACCAAGTGCTATAATATATTTATAATACTTGTTAATTTTTTTAACATATAAAGAATTACAGTTTTGTACTTAAAGGTTGTTGCCAAAAATTGGGGATTTAATTTGTAACATATTTACCATTAAACATAAAAATTCAACTCTTTAGAAAAAGTAATTGGTTGTATTCCTTCATGTTGATAGCTGATTCACACATGAATAAATAAATTTTATTATTTTTTTACTTAAAATTAATTCTGTTAGATTTACATGTGTCATTTTTTGTAACTTTTAATCAGTAAAACAGCTAAATGTTTTGAGATTCACGTTGAACAAATGATAACTAGTGGTTGGCAACTGATGAGTGATTATCTGAGGATAACAAATCTACTAGGCTGCACTGGGTACTTCACAACAAACTTGCAAATTATCTTACTTCTGAGTCCTGTTAGTCCAGGCCCTCCTCCAAACAACCCTCTTGATGCAGAACTATTGGTAGCCCCTCCTGATATTGATGTCAAAAATAAAACATGGCTTCCATCACAAGTAATAGGTGTTTTTATCAAATTCTTCATAGATACTCCACAACTTGTACTTCCTGCTAATACTGCTTTAAAATAAATAAACAATATATATTTTTAATCTATTATTAATAATTGTAATACAAATCAACTGACAAATACACATATAACAAGCGATTATTAAATATATTTTAAGTAATACATGGAACATGTACTAATAAGATGTACGTTTGTAAAATAAGTTCTGGGTATATCTATATATGATGAAAAAAAAAGACATACCATCATCTTTCCTTGAAGTCACTGGGTCCAGACCTGTGAGGGCAGCTAATGTCACAGATGCTGTATTTCCTCTAAAGGGACGTAACTTTGCCAATAAACTTTCACTGAGAGCTTTTGCGGTTGACTCATCTTTCTTTTGAAGTGTTATTCTTTGATGATGTGGCACTGCCACCAAATCATGTGACTGAAATAATACATAAATTTAAAATAAGGTCTTCTCTGTTGGAAACAAAAATTCTTAACAAAATTACATTTTTTTTTAAAGAGGAGTTTCTCTACTGTGTTTTTTTCTGAAATTTTCAAACAAAGTCAATTCTTAAAATATAAAGATAAGTTACCTTTATGACTTACTTTTTCAGAAAAATTTACCCTGATTTTTGTCTTTTTATTGAACAAAAGTTGTTAAACTTTCTATTTACACAACTTTCTACCAAAAGTACATATTTTCTTTGTGAAGAATCTTTTGCTCCCCAATATACAGACATTTATCTCTCATGAGAAGTTGGTGGTAAAAATCAACAAAACTAATTATTGGAAATTTTGCACATTTTCAAGAAAACTTGTACAATAAAACCTCTACTGATTTCCTTTCAGTTTCAATGTAACACAGTGTAATACACATTTTTATCATGCAACTGGCCTATTTACTGGCCAAATAAAGGGCGTCATTTTTTTGCTATTCGACTAGTAGCATAACATTATCTCCTGGTACACTTGTCTTCATCTGCAATGAAAGTATGTATACAGTATGCCAAAATCTGATTCTTAAAATAGGCTAGAAATGTGCCATTTCCATGACTTTTATCGATAAAAGTTAATAATTTATTATGGAGGATAAAATCAATTTATGTACATTGTCGGAAAATATACATTTATTTGTACGAGCCTTAGAAACAGGTAGAAATGAAAGGTTTTGTATATGTATGCAAAGGGAAAACTTGAACGTCAATTTTCTTATTAAGAAATATGTTTGTAAAACAAAAACAATTTTTGTCTACCACAACGCAATAATTTTTACCACTGTGTTTTTAATTTTAACATTTGTAATTTTGTGTATAATTTTACTTTTGTTGAGGTGTTTTGTTTCCTTTTCCTTACTTTTCATTAGGAGCAAGCAAAACAAATCTAATCCAGTAAAAGTCTTAACAGTTTATCAATTCTCACACATTATGAGAAAATCTATTTATTTTAAAATGACTTTACAATGATATCATAAGACTGAAATATTTGCGACAAAGATCCTACAGTTCTGGGGAGATAAAACCTTACGTATTTGACTGTATAGAATGCCAGTGTATTCCGTTTCCACAGTAATATATTCATTATCAGTATCATTAAAACCTGCCTTCAAGTTAACCAACAGTTCAACCTGATATAGAGTAGCACACAAACTAAGTTTATTTACTGAATTAATTTTATGTATAAATATCAGCCTATATTAGTACTGTACATATGGATGTTATGAAAATTTTATATCTAATAAAATCTACTATAACCCTTCATTTTATAAATCTCCCATCCCCTTCCCCAACCATACAGAAAACGAATATTGTTGCAAATTCTTACATCAAATTTGAATGTATCCAGATAAACTGGTACTCCCTTGGCACTTTTATCAGAGACTGCTCCTGGAAACCAAATCCAATAGAAATATGTCCCATCACTACAGAAGCCAATAGTTGTTTGTGGAACATCCTTGGAATAAACCCCTGGCTTTGGTATTGTCTTTACTATCTACAATTATAACCTGTGAACTTCCTGATTTGCCATTCAAAAAAAGTCAAACATAATTCTATACAATTATAGTCTTTTGTAGAGGTAGATGAGAGTTTTAATAGACCTGAAAAATTAATATTCATTGATTGTTTACATATAGAAAATAAATCACAGTGTGCAGAAGAAATCGGTTCTTACACCTTTTATTAAGACATACCAGGTATTGCACTGGGCTTTGCCAATATCGCAAAATGCAATTTTTTTTATTAAATCTGGCGAGAGAATTTTTGGATCTTTTTTTTCTAAATCCTGCACTTATGTGGAAACTTTTTAAAATGGTAACTTAGAAACATCATTTTTAAGTTTTATATAATTAACTATGATAATTGAACAGTTTACATCTAGCTTATAAACACAGCAGGTGTTTCAACAGTAAACAAACACATAATCAATAACTCGCACATGCTGAGATCGTTTACACTTGACTGCTCAATTGACTGACCCCCTCCGAGGACAATTCAATTTATACACTAAGGTAATATTTATATTATCCAAATTTTTATTAGGTAATTTCATTAGTCATGAAATTAAATATGAATGCTTTTTAACACCTTTAAAAGGTGTTTAAAAGCCTTATATCATAAAATTGATGTCACTTCCAGTTTAACTTCAACAAACACGTGGAACAATCAATGTTTTATTAGGCTTGCCATCAAAATAAAGGTCATTTCAGATGAAAGTTAACTGTCATTAAAAATATTTCATCAAAAATACTTTTTAAGGTCATGTTATTTCAAATAGTAATCAATAAAAGAACAAACATGTATGTTTCAAAAAGGCCTTAAAAAGGGAGGGTGACTTGGCAAACAAATTTTGAAACTGGCGACAAAAATGATGCTTTGGCGATTTTTTTGGCGACAAGTTTTGGAATGCCAGCGAGACTCCTCCATACTGATATCTTCTATGTCTTTCTATATGCATTGTGTACTCCTTTGCTCCACTGTAGTTAATCTTTCATAATGACTTATATAATGGAGCTATTAAATCTTACCTGTAAGGTATTTGGATGTAAGACTATTAAATCTTACCTGTAAGGTATTTGGATGTAAGACAATTAAATCTTACCTGTAAGGTATTTGGATGTAACACTATTAAATCTTACCTGTAAGGTATTTGGATGTAACACTATTAAATCTTACCTGTAAGGTATTTGGATGTAAGACAATTAAATCTTACCTGTAAGGTATTTGGATGTAACACTATTAAATCTTACCTGTAAGGTATTTGGATGTAACACTATTAAATCTTACCTGTAAGGTATTTGGATGTAAGACAATTAAATCTTACCTGTAAGGTATTTGGATGTAAGACAATTAAATCTTACCTGTAAGGTATTTGGATGTAACACTATTAAATCTTACCTGTAAGGTATTTGGATGTAACACTATTAAATCTTACCTGTAAGGTATTTGGATGTAAGACAATTAAATCTTACCTGTAAGGTATTTGGATGTAACACTATTAAATCTTACCTGTAAGGTATTTGGATGTAAGACTATTAAATCTTACCTGTAAGGTATTTGGATGTAAGACAATTAAATCTTACCTGTAAGGTATTTGGATGTAAGACAATTAAATCTTACCTGTAAGGTATTTGGATATAAGACAATTAAATCTTACCTGCAAGGTATTTGGATGTAAGACTGTTAAATCTTACCTGTAAGGTATTTGGATGTAAGACTATTAAATTTTACCTGTAAGGTATTTGGATGTAAGACTTGACATAGATTACTGATGTCAGCTTCTTGGTCAAATGATTGTGGTCTACATAAAAGACAAGCAGAACCATATGCCAGTCTTCCAGCACTCACTTCAAAGTTTCTCTTGTAAACGTACCCCCTGAAAATATGAAAATTTAAGCTATTGAGAATACCATTTGTGAGATGAAGATGTAAAATGAAATTTTTCTACTTTATGCTGATTATAATTTCATAAAATCTAACAAAGCTTTTATACTTACCTCAGAGTCCCATGTAAACCTGTTCCAATTTTAGCTACACCTTTGCCTTGTGTGTTTGTGCTGTATAAAAACATTCCATCACATGCTATGCTTCTTCCAAAATCTCCATCTACAGAAAAACAACATAATTTTTAAGATTAAAATATAATAAGAGTGATAACAAAAAATAATCTTTTGCTATTTCAGTCTGACTACTGATGTAAGATTATAAATATCCCAATCCAATTTTCTAGACTTAACCTTTGAACTTGTGGCTAGGTATACAGCTTTGGATAAAACAATCAAGAATATGAGGAATTTTAGGGACGATATTTTATAATTTTCATTTTTTTTTTAGAATTATCTCCATCTACAGAAAAACAACATAATTTTTAAGATTAAAATATAATAAGAGTGATAACAAAAAATAATCTTTTGCTATTTCAGTCTGACTACTGATGTAAGATTATAAATATCCCAATCCAATTTTCTAGACTTAACCTTTGAACTTGTGGCTAGGTATACAGCTTTGGATAAAACAATCAAGAATATGAGGAATTTTAGGGACGATATTTTATAATTTTCATTTTTTTTTTAGAATTATTGGGATGAAAAGGATCCGTATCAATTATAAAATTGTGACATATCAAATAGTTAAGTGTAATGCAAATATAAATGTGCTCAACTTAATGTACCATTGTTTTGAAATTTCCTCTCAAAATAAATATACTCGTGTTACTTTCAAATTTCTAAAATTTCAGTCTTCACCATAAACTCTTTCATATACTAGCTCTTTTGGCCATTTGGAAGTTTCATTTTACTAAATCGACAATAACCAGATATTTTTGAGAGGTAAAAGAAAAAAGATCAATGACACCAGTGATACACGTATCGAGGCTCACCAGACATCAAAATTTTATGGAAAAGTGACTTCTCCCTTGCAACCAAACAGGCAGAAATGAGGACCTGACAGGGAGACTTATAAGTGAAGTCAGGAATCGCTGCAATGTTTTCATGACTGCCCATATATATATGCCATTTAAGCCTTTTCAACCCTTATAGTAAAGTTTTTTCTTTATTCCATGTCATACTGTGGTTTGAATTATATGATAAAGGCAGTAAGTTATCAGAATTTGAATTTTGCCTTTGGTGTACATAAGCTAAATAAAATGAGATGAAATAGGAACTATATTTCAGATTCTGTTTTACTTAAAAATTTAGTCCTATTTACCATTTTTCCTACAAAACATTGTGTATTCTAAAATATTACAAAGGTTTTGGTTAGGTGCAAGATGAAAGTGACTTGAATTTGTTTGTCTACTGAAAGGTACATGTAGCTGAAAATTTTACTTTGTGCAAGATTTTAAATTAAAAATTTCTGAAGATTTTCATTTTTAATCTTTATTTCTTTCGAATTTTTTAATCTTTTTGAAAGATTATTCTTTATTTATTGGGGCATTATTCTGTGTTTTTATTACTCTCATCAAAAGTCTAAGACATGTTTATGTCCATCTGGTGTCAATCCTTTCTTTTCTTTATCTGTTTAGTTTACAATTATCTCTTTCAAATCAATTCTTTATTGTTAAAATATTGCATGTTGTCAACACCTTACTGTGAATTCGAAGTAATTAGACAAAGGGAGGCAAATCAAATTAAAAAAGCAAATTATCTGACTTTGCGAAAAAAGCTGCCGATAATAGAAAATGTTTCCGATTTTGCAACTTCTTGTTAAATGGCATTTGATGAGTTATTTTCACTTCCAGCTTTGTAGAATCACTGAATATGTTGTTACAAAAACTAAGTTTTTGATCATTTCATCACATGATTTTCCTTTACCATCCACATGTTTGACAATTTGACAAAAATCTAAAACTAGAACTGAGACAAGTCAGAAATGATAGGGCGACTTCAACTTCCCTTTTGAGGTATCCTTAGGGTGATTTCGTCTGTAAAAAGGCGAATTTTTCGCCCACTTCGCCCGATTTGGTGAGCCTTGATGTATAAAAAAATTCTAGATAGAAGAATATTTTACACTTCTTCTGAAGACTTTAATTTTTAAGACTGAGGTTAGATTTTTACCTTTATTTTTATCTTTTGTTTCCTTTTCAGGACTTGTCAGCATATCCTCAAGTCCCCAACACAGAACATGTTTGTTACCAGACAGTCCTGGAGGTGGGCCTTGACCTCCTTCTGTCTCCAGCAGTTTGATGAGGATATCACACACTTGTAATGACTTCAGATCAGTCAATGTTTGGAGCAAGTGTATTGTGTGAATAAAAGTCTTAAGATGGCCCCTGTAAATAAAAGCTCAGTTAATCAAACTTTATACATTGCAAACTGCCTCATGTTAAATAAAAAAAATACATGTATGTATAAGGTTTATTGTTTTTAAAATTTTGGAGAGGTGGGTAGGATTTGTAGAATTTTTCTTATTTATTTATCTTGTCTGTAGCATACATGTGACAAATTTATAATGGGTATGGGTGAGATTTTGCTCATTTAAGGGCAAGATTGGGAAATTTTGGGTGAGATTTTATTGACATCAAAATATAAGCTTTCACAATAAAATATTTTCAAATATCATATGGTAAATAATCGACATAATCATTTCCACTATTGTTCATAGTGCAAATTTGCTTTGAGAATTAAGTTCCTCTGGAAAAATATTGTAGTTTTAGTTTTCCTTTGTATGAATAAACATTGTATTGTCACAATGTCTTCACCGTTATCCAAAAGCAACAACTTATACAGAACTTTGGAAAATATACATGTTATCAATGTTCTGTAATTTAGTGTTAACTTATTTAAATGTTTTTCAAATCTTTTATTCTTATTTAAATGTTTTTCAAATCTTTTATTCTTATTCTAAATAGGACAATTGTTTTTAAAACAAACAAACAATAGTGAAATATATTATATTTTATTCAATTTTTTAACAATGTGTATAGCAAAAAAATATTTTTATTAACAACTTTGTGAAATTAGTCTAAACTAGGGAGATAACTCAACTTTGAGAAATCGTTGCTCGCGTGTGAAGGTGTGAGATTGGTCCAAAATGCGTGACTCTCATGCACAATGGGTTGGATATTACATGTATGCTGTAGTGGAAGAATTTTTACTTTTGTACAAAAATGTCAAAAACTTTTGCTAGGCACGTCAAATCTGAGCTGGAAGGGAAAGTCATAATACTCAGGCCTAAAATAAAACTTAGTTTGGCATTGCCACCCGACCCACTGAAAAACTTGCCGCCCAAGTAATTTTATTTGCATTTGAAAATTAAGAAAAAAAATTTTTTTTGTATTAAAAAAAATCGGAATCTCTTGCCGGAATTTTGATCGTATCCAGGGAGCTTGTTCCGGGCTTTACTTATTTCAAATCACAATCGTAAAAGTGCTTGCTGTACATTGTATTGAGAGCAAACATGTAATTGTAATAGTGACCTTCGGGCGTACGAAGTCATTGAAACCATTTTTTCTAAATTCCCCTTCAAAAAACAAATAATAGCCCATCTTCGCTATCGAGATGACGGGATAATTCTTTTCAATGGAGATTATCTCCAAATAGAAAAACTCTTTAAAATTGCAAATCAAGAGCACAAATTATTGAAATTTACTTACAACTACTCATATCATCAAACAACATTTTTAGATAATAAAATATACAAAGGGAAAAGATACAAAGAAACAGGTATTCTAGATATATAATCATTCCACAAACCAATGGAAATCTTTGGATACTTACATCGATCCTCATTCCACAATGACAAATTATTCAAAGGTATAGCAAATGGGGAAATAATTAGACACATACGAAACAACAGTGACCCAGAACAAAGAAAACAAGAAATCGAACTAACTATCCAACGATTCTTAAAAAGAGGATATAAAGCAAAAGAAATCAATTCCATAATCAAATCAACGAACATTATGTCAAGGGCAAAAACTCTTGAATATAAGAAAAAATCTAACACAAATATTCTGCTAGTTCTTACGACAAAATATCATAGTAGTTTACGACATCTACCAAAGTTAATCCGTTTCAAAGACCACCAATGGTTGCATACAAGCGTAACAAAAACTTGGCGCAATGTGTAACTTCAGCTAAAATGCATACAAACTAAAAATCTAAAACCTCAAGTTTAAATAATCTTAACAAAAGTATTTATTCTACTAAACACTAAAATGGCAACACCATATACTGTCCTATTAAACCACAATGGTTTTTATCTCCCGGATGGCTGATGAGGATTGGAGAAATCCGAAATATGGTAAATTTCAATTCAAATAAACCAAAACTATTATTGATAATAGAAAACTAACATGTTGAACAAAACAACTGATTTAGCAGTACCAGCAAGATATTACCTATAATGATCTACAATAACAAAAATTACTGTTAACTCAACAAACTATATCAACATGTTATCCTCAAAATATGAAGAGATTTTATCATATAAATTTACCCATATTACTAGTAAGCATGTGATATTTCATATTTCAACAATGTATCTTAAATAAATTAAATTAAATAAATAAATATTTTGCCACATTTATCTACAATTTAATGCACATATATGCATTAATCGAACTAA
The DNA here is from genome assembly GCA_028015205.1 of Mytilisepta virgata. Taxonomy (NCBI): domain Eukaryota; kingdom Metazoa; phylum Mollusca; class Bivalvia; order Mytilida; family Mytilidae; genus Mytilisepta; species Mytilisepta virgata. The sequence goes on along the minus strand of CM051520.1, from coordinate 14,946,837 downwards.
TCTACACTAAATGATTCAGATCAGTTAATTGAGAAGTGGGTGTATGGATCTTGCGTGTAATTGTAACATGTCATATCTTCCTCTGTTTTCCTGTGAAAAACAAGTCTGAAAATATAAAGCTTTTAAATGTAAAAAAAAATAATTTCCCTACCTACCTACCTACCTACCCACCTGCTGATGTGTGGGTCGGCAATGCCAAACAAACAATTTTTTAAGGGTGGCCTCATATATATATTTTTTTGCCTCATTGGTTGTAACAACATTTTAAAGTGTACAAAATGTATTTCAATAACAGATTTTTCACCACTTTCATGTGCTATTAATTTTGTTGTTAAAAAATATATGTACAATATATATTATACATTATACATGTATTATTGTACAAGGTATATATATTTATGTGGTCAGTAAAATATCTTGGATATAGTTTTAGTTACAAAATACTGAAATTTATGGCAATCTCTAGATTATTCTTTCAGAGATGATTGCTGAGTTTAATTGGATGAAACACATGTATAAACTGTAATAAGCATATTTAAATCTGCTGAACAACCAAAATCCAAGGATGTAACTGACTTCTTCGACAGTACTCTTGACAAAACATTTACCTACCCAAGGCCCCCTTCCATTTCCCCCTTTTTTATCTGGTTCTTTTGATGTCATCTGTTTAAAACATTATGGTTCTTTTTCAAATGTTGTTTCATATTGCAACACTTTATCAGTTTGAAATAACACAATGTACATATAGAGACATGAAGCTGAAATATAACTCTTAGATGTACCGTGCACTAGCAAGAGCTACAAGTGCTGATGCTGCACTGGATCTCTGCTGAATATCTGTCACCAGTATAGATGAATCTTTGTCTTTTCCTTCACCAAGCCAACTACAAAGAAGGTTCTCTAATCCACGAAGACAGTCTCCTGGTTCTTTTGCTAGGCTTATTGGAGGGCAATCTCTTAAACAATCTAAGAGGAGCTGTGCTGTTACACCACATAACTGTGGATCCACTCTACTCTGAGACTGAAGAAGGGGCAAAACTAATAGAACACTAATACGTGTAGAAAATGATGCTTGCTCCGGTTCTTTTAATAAGCCTTGTTTCTTCAATATGGTAAGTGTTTCCTCATTTGTTGAAGAGTCTTGATCTTGTTGTTCTGCTCCAACAAACTGTCTTTGTGCATTCCAGTAACCTCTCAAAGCATTTAATCTGTATTCTAACAATCGGGCATATGCATTGTTCTGTGTTCCACATACTGCCAATAGTCTGTCACTAAGTTCTTTGGGACTCTTTAAATCGAATGTAACAACTTCATTATCGCCACCTTGAGAATTATTCACATCGCGGGGCAATTCGACTAAGTCAGTAACTCTAATCAAACCGTCATGCAAAAACAATGTCTCTTCTGTGACTGACATCCATTGGAAACAGTCCTGAAACGCGTTCGACATTTTTCAGCTTGGTTTCCACGGGATTTCCTTTACTTTCATAATTAGATATGATATTATTCTTTCAGCAATGTCATCTGCTGAAATACCGAAATCAAAAAACAAAACGTCCGTATATCTAAAGTGTTTTCTTCTGATTAAAATTTAGAATGTATAAAAAGCTTTTTGATGACCACGATTCTTTTTTTCATTAAGATTGCAAAGCACTCACATGCCTGAAAATAAAATAAAATAAAATAAAATAACAAAATAAATAAATAAATAAAATAAATAAATTACTTAATTAATAAATAAATAATAAATAAATAAAATAAAATAAAATAAAATATGGAATGGAAAAGGGGAAGTATATACACAAACTTTCAAAGTATAAATAAACAAGGACTTAATTTTTAAAATAAAATATATAATTTAATTCAAAGTAGAAAATATATGGTTTCTCAACAATTTTCAAGATATTTGAACATCTATAAAATGGAGGAGTGGAGATTACCATGGGTATCTAAAAAATATATAAATTTAACTAATCCCATTATGACAAACAGGGGCATGTATTGGGAGGGGATCTCAACCATTTTCGAAACATTTCAAAACTTATCATATGGATAAGCAATTAACCCCAAGACTAACAAAGTAACTCAATCATTTTTTCTTCTGATAACAAAGAAGAATTTATATGGTTTATGTATAACGATCGCAACCATTTTCAAAATATACGAACATGTATGAGGGAGTGGGGATTTACTCCCAGGGACAGGGGCTTATATAATTCATCTCGTTATAAAAAACAAGAATTTATAAGTTTTATTGCAATTCTTGAAGGCATTGGTCAAATGTACTTAAAAATCATAACAATGACCTTGGACGTTCAAATTGACCAAATGACCCCAATATCAAAAGTGGTTCTTTCCCTTACCATGGGACATTATTCATTCAACAGGACATAAACTTCTGAAATTATCATCTGGAAACGATAAAACTCTGCTCTTAGTATCGAACGGGCGGACAAAACGACAACTATGTTCCCCCAAAACAATGAAAATATAGTCCCTAGGGATGGATGGAAAACTCTATTTTTTGCAAACCTCGATGTTTGACCTAACGGCCCTGTTACGGCCGAAATCACCTTTAAATTATAGCCAACAAAAGACACAAATCAATAATAAAATTTAACAAGATTTATTATATACAAAGTTTACAAAAATATTACAAAAAACTAAAATGTCAACTTAACTGTTCAAAATCCTGTTTTTTCTTGATCCGGAATTCTGGTCACTGTTGTCTGAATCCAAACGGAATATTATATCCAATCAGTCACAATCTAGTATGATGTAACGAAAATAAAGTCTGTCAATTACGATGTGTGAAACGTAAATAAATCCAACAGCTGAGAACACAAGAATGTCAGGTCCAACACGTTCTGATCTGCAAGTTTAACTTTCGTGTCCATATATATACTGTAGAACGGAAACTTCTGGAATACGGTAGAAGTTCGAATCACACCATAATTATTACGTAAGTCAAATAGAAAGTTCTAGTCATTCCATCAGTATCCATTATTGTTCCAGTGATTTCTAAACTGCGCAGTTATAACATTATTTGGTAAACAACTATAAATATTATGTAAACATATTATACATGTTATAAGGCTACGCAAAACAAATCAGGCCAAGATAAATAATATAATTATTACAATACCATATCAAAATAAATATAATAATACAATATCATAACACCTCCCCCCTTAAAAGAAGTTTGAGTGTAACGAGAACTTCATGAACAATATATACAAAAATATATAGTATGTATACAGTGTTTTAATAAGATCTAGATAAAGCATCTGCTATTACATTATCTTTACCTTTAATATGTTTTACAATAATATCATATTCCTGTAACAATAAACTCCACCTAGTCAACCTCTGGTTCTTGTTTCTCATTTTATGTATGAAGGTGAGAGGATTATGATCAGTATAAACCAGAATAGGATGCATAGTGGGATTTAAATATACATCAAAATGTTGAAGTGCAGACAACAGTGCAAAACATTCTTTTTCAATAGTGGAATAATTTTTCTGATGTTTATCTAATTTCTTGGAAAAATATGATATAGGTTTCTCAACATTATCATCTGTTTCTTGATATAAAACGGCTCCAACTCCTACATCACTTGCATCAACGGCAAGTTTGAATTGCTTTTTAAAGTCTGGAGTGATAAGAACGGGACTGTTAATTAAAAGTGATTTGCTTTTTTCAAAAGAGTTTTGACAATTATCACTCCAGATGAATTTAGAATCTTTTCGTAAAAGATGAGTCAATGGTTGAACAACAGTAGCAAAATTTGAACAAAATTTTCTGTAAAATCCAATCATGCCTAAATATCTCATAAGTTGTTTTTTATTTGTAGGAGGAGGAAAATTGGTAATTGCATCCACTTTAGCCATAATAGGTTTCACTTGACCTTGGCCAACTGTGTGCCCTAAATAATCAACAGTGGCCTTACAAAATTCACTTTTTGCAAGATTAACAGTCAAATTTGATTGTGACAATCTATCAAAAGTATCATATAAATGTGTTAAATGCTCTTCCCAGCTATCACTACATACAATAAGATCATCAATATAAGCATAACAACAGTCTAAATCTTTTATAACATTATTGATCATTCTTTGAAATGTAGCTGGAGCATTTTTCATACCAAACGGCATGACAGTATATTGAAATAAGCCGTCTGGTGTGACAAAAGCTGATATTTCACGAGCTCTCGGTGTCAGGGGGACCTGCCAGTAACCTTTTAATAAATCAAATTTGCTTACGAATTTTGATTGTCCAATGTTATCAATGCAATCCTCTATCCTTGGAATCGGATAGGAGTCAGATTTTGAGACTGAGTTTAATTTTCTGAAATCAGTAACGAAACGAAAGGTTTTATCTGGTTTGGGTACAAGAAGACAAGGAGAGCTCCATTCACTGTTACTCGGCTCAATAATATCATTGTCAAGCATATATCTAATTTCTTGTCTCATAACATCAAGTTTAAGTGGATTGAGCCGGTAAGGATGTTGCTTAATTGGAGAAGCATCGCCTACATCAACATCATGACAAACAGCAGTGGTTTTGTTTGGCACATCTGGAAAAAGATTTTTAAAAGAAAATACCAAAGTTTTCAATTTTTCTCTGCGATCGAAAGTCAGATGTGCAAGTTTTGAGTCTAAATCTGATAAAATTTCAGAATTTTTCAATCTAACAGTTTGTTCCATAGTCTTGGAATCAAAAGATGGTTCAATTATATCTGGTTTGTCATGATCGTTCTCCAATTTAACCATGGCTAAAGTGGCAACTGGTTTACTCTCACCATCATTAGTACGCTCAAAATATGGTTTTAACATATTAATGTGACACACTCTATTTTGTTTACGCCGACCTGGAGTTTTTACAATATAATTCAAATCATTGATTTTACTGTCAATTGTATAAGGACCACAGTATTTAGCCTGTAAAGGATGCCCAGGGACTGGCAAAAATACAAGTACCTTATCACCAGGTTCAAAAACTCTGTCCCTGGCATCTTTATCATACCATATTTTCATCTTATTTTGTACAGTTTTTAAGTTTTTCTGAGCAATTTGACAAGCAGTATACAATTTTTCTTTAAATCTAGATACATAGTCTAGAAGATTCAAGTCAGTGTGTTCAGTAAGCCATTTTTCCTTAATCAATTTCAAAGGTCCCCTTACAGTATGACCAAACACTAACTCAAAGGGGCTAAAACCAAGGGATTCTTGAACAGCCTCTCGGACCGCAAAAAGTAGAAAGTGAACACCATCATCCCAGTCCCTGTCAAATTGAAGACAGAAAGTTCTAATCATGTTCTTCAATGTTTGATGAAAACGTTCTAAGGCACCTTGAGATTCTGGATGATAAGCACTTGATCTATACTGAGCAATCCCTAACTGATAAACGACCTGCTGAAATAAACCTGACATAAAATTTGAACCCTGGTCGGACTGTATAGACTTAGGAAGTCCTACTAATGTGAAAAATTTGATAAGAGCTTTGACAATAGTTGGTGTCTTGATATTCCTTAAGGGAATAGCCTCGGGAAAGCGAGTGGATGTACACATGATCGTTAATAAATAAGCATTTCCAGTTTTGGTCTTTGGTAAAGGTCCAACGCAATCAATAAGTACTCGGCTGAAAGGCTCTTCAAAGGCTGGAATTGGCAGAAGTGGTGCTGGTGGTATTTTCTGGTTAGGCTTGCCAACAACCTGGCATATATGGCATGATTTGCAGTATTCTGTGACATCATTTCTAAGTCTGGGCCAGTAGAAATGTTGTAATATCTTAAGGCAAGTCTTCCTTATACCTAAATGTCCAGCCAAGGGGGTGTCATGGGCAAGACCAATAATTTCTTGCCTATAGACTTTAGGCACCACCACTTGGTATACCACTCTCCATTCCTCCTCTGGGATAGCATCAGGGGGCCTCCACTTCCTCATCAAAATGCCGTCTTGATGGTAGTAACATTCGGCCACTTTGTCTGCTTCTTCTTGGGGTAGAGCCCTCTTGCAGAGCTGAAGAACCTCAGGGTCTTTATTCTGTTCTTCCCTAAATGTTCTTTTGTCTAATGAATGGCTGTTCGCGTCTGGCCATGGCATAATTACACTTTTGTTAGTACCAGGTGGTCTTATTATGGCCTTTTTTGAGCTACCGGGACCTTCAATGTCGGCAAGGAAAGTGTCAGAAAGGTCCATATAATCATACTGGCCTTCTTGTAAATCCTCATCTTGTTGTTTTCTTGCCATTGCCCTAGTAACAACACAAGCTGGATACAGTTCAGCATCATCTTCAGGTGATTTAACATCCACCACCGGTTCACTTGTAACAATTGGTTCAGCAACCACTTTGTTCCTAGCTAGATCATTTCCTAGCAATAATGAAACACCCTCAACGGGGAGAGTAGGACGAACACCCACAACAACTGGTCCAGTAATTAAATCCGACTTCAAATAAATACGATGGAGGGGAACATCTATACAACCTAACTCCACACCTCGTAACAAAACGGAGGCACCAACGGACGTCTCCTCGGACAAAGGCAACACACCTTCTAACAACAAAGACTGAGAAGCTCCAGTGTCCCGTAAAATCTTAATAGGCTGAGGAGTAGTATTATTAACAATAGAAACAAACCCATCAGACATAAAGGGCTTATAATCCTCCATGTAATCACAAAAACTGGACTTAAAAGCCTGACTCGCAGGACATTCCAACTTATTGGTAACAACGGGTGTCGTACAAGCACTGGACTTGGGCTTATGATCTCTTTCATTCTTCTTCTGGAGTCTAAAACAATCAGCCATCAGGTGACCATTTTTCTTACAATAAGCACAAGTTAGTGACTTCTTCTCAAAAGTATCAAACTTTGGACCAGACATATTATAACTAGACGGACTCTTATTCTGTGCAACAGGCTTAAAATCAGTACGCTCAGTGCTTTGATTTTTGTAATTTCCGCTAGAAGTATTAAAATTTTGACCTTTAAAAGTTCTTTTATGTGAAATGGTATAATTATCGGAAACAACAGCTGCATCTTGCAATGTCCCAACAGTTTTGTCATCTAAATGTGTTTTTAAGTCTAAATTAACACACTGCTTGAACTCTTCTAATAACATTAATTGTCTTAATTTATCAAAATTTTTATCTATTTTCTTTGACGTAAGCCATTTATCAAATAAATCTTCTTTTTCCCTAGCAAATTCAACATAGGTTTGTGTTTCAAACTTTTTATAAGACCTAAATTTCTGTCTATATGCTTCTGGCACTAGCTCATAAGCTTTCAAAACTTCCTGTTTAACAGTGTCATAATCAGAACTTTTTTCTGAAGAAAGTGCTGAGTAAATTTCAGCGGCCTTGCCCATAAAAACACTTTGCAGCATTGTAGTCCAATAAGGCTTTGGCCATTTCAAATTTTGAGCAATTTTCTCAAATTGTGGAAAAAATTTATCCACCGTTTTTTCACAAAATTTGGGAACCAAACGTATATTTTTTGCTGCCTCAAATTGTTCTGATTTTGACTTAGTGTTGCTTTCTACTTTAGCTATTTCTATTTTTATTTTCTCCATCTCTAACCTTTCTCTCATTTCAAGTTCTGCCTGTAATTGTTTTTCTTCTTTTTCTAATTGTTTTAATTTAACTTCGTTTTCAAATTGTTTTTCCAATTGTTTTAATTTAAGTTCGTGTTCTAATTCAAGCTGTTTTAATTTTAAAGCATCAACATTTTCGACCTTGAGGTCAAGAGCCTCTTCACCAAAAATTTCTAAATCAACTAAATTGTCTATTACCAAATTTTTTATAATTTGTTTTCTCATAGATGTTCTAAAATCTATTTTTAGATGTTTAGCAAGCAACACTAATTCCTCTTTCTTTAATTTATCAAACCCTTCCAGGTCTGGCGTTTTCAAAAATTTACCAGCATCAAATTCCATTTTGTAGAATTTTGTTGGCTAATTCTAATAAAAATACTGAAAAAATTTAATAAGATATTAACGTTATCCCGAGACGAGCCCCCAATTTCTGTTACGGCCGAAATCACCTTTAAATTATAGCCAACAAAAGACACAAATCAATAATAAAATTTAACAAGATTTATTATATACAAAGTTTACAAAAATATTACAAAAAACTAAAATGTCAACTTAACTGTTCAAAATCCTGTTTTTTCTTGATCCGGAATTCTGGTCACTGTTGTCTGAATCCAAACGGAATATTATATCCAATCAGTCACAATCTAGTATGATGTAACGAAAATAAAGTCTGTCAAGTACGATGTGTGAAACGTAAATAAATCCAACAGCTGAGAACACAAGAATGTCAGGTCCAACACGTTCTGATCTGCAAGTTTAACTTTCGTGTCCATATATATACTGTAGAACGGAAACTTCTGGAATACGGTAGAAGTTCGAATCACACCATAATTATTACGTAAGTCAAATAGAAAGTTCTAGTCATTCCATCAGTATCCATTATTGTTCCAGTGATTTCTAAACTGCGCAGTTATAACATTATTTGGTAAACAACTATAAATATTATGTAAACATATTATACATGTTATAAGGCTACGCAAAACAAATCAGGCCAAGATAAATAATATAATTATTACAATACCATATCAAAATAAATATAATAATACAATATCATAACAGCCCCAATATCAGTAGGCCCCTGTCCTTCGCATACGTAGGGGTACCTGGTTTCGATTTAACGAATACTTATTAAGAAATCATCCGGAAAACACTTGTGTCATATCAGTGACCACAAAACCATCAAACAACCACTTATTTAGGACCGACGCTATATGGTCCCCCGAAATTTATGGGAGGCATTTATATATTGCATTTAGATCAATATTAAAATCACCATACAAGATTGAACTATCGTTAAAAGAAATCCCTCGGACTAATTTTTCTCCTATTGATAGTATAATTTTATAAGCCGATATTCCACCGAAATTTTCAAATTATCTCAATTTCTTTATCTAATATAAAAAGCTGTTTATTAAATTTTGGTACGAATAAGAGAACTTTTCAGTGAAATATACAATTATCAAGTCGCACAACTTTTGTGTTCTCTAACATTTGAGTGTCTGTTGAGTTGAATATAATTTTTCATTAAGGTTGTCTATGTTTACAGTTAAATTTTTGTACACATGTGGTACAATAATTTTCCTTGGAAGAATACGCTTTTGTCGTACCTTATATGCAGAAACCGAAATTGAAACAGCGCCAAGTTCCTAATTGAAATTAGCAAAATCGCTTATCACGTTACCAAGAATAGAATTTTAAACCAATCGAGTCTACCATTGCATCAGCTTTCCGGAATCCCTCTCAAAGGACCTGGGAATTTCCGTTTTTACATTACAGTGGCGATCTTAAATGCTTTAAATTTAAAAGAGATAAATTTTAGATTTGTAGATAATCTATCGATGCGTTGGCTTATTGACACATACCCACTGTCCTTTCATTTTCATTTTGACAAATCATTTTTAGTTGTATATCACTTTGTGAAATATGAGGCTGAAAATATAGTTAACCTTATTTTTTGGGCCATGTCATAATATTGGAGGTATTTGAAAGGAAAATACTTTAAGATCATGCTTTCGGGATACAGTTTAAGCTTTCTTAAACAAAAAATGGATCAACAACAAATTTAGATTATTTTTGAAAACATATGTGCGGCCATGAAAAGAATCGTTCTTAATTTTGAGGTTGTCTGCATTTTCAGCTCTACTCATATCTCGACGTCTGTGGTATGTTCGTCGGAAATGATGTCGACGACTTCGCCTCTCAGCCTTCTTGTAGTCGAAGTCATACTACATGTTGCGCATTCCATCAACAACTGCAATGCGAAGACGAAACGAATATCTGAATGACCCTTTGTTGTCTTTCCTAGGTCTGTTGTATCTGAATAGACCTGAAAAATTTAACTGCACTATCTATTCAAAGGTTCTCTTTAGGTTCTCTTTTTATCGTCACCTGCTCTCTCTCAGTTTTCATGGTTAACGAAGAAGTATAATTAGTGTTCAAACAAGTTCTGAATATTCAAGTGAATCATCTTTATAGCTCTGTGTGTGACATCTGAAAATTGAGAAACCTAACAGCAAAAGCTTTTTTGTATTGATGTTTACCATTTTGCACAAAAAGCCTTTTATTTCTCATTTGAAGTTTTCGTTTTTGTTGGACACGTGCATTGTCTGTCTTTATAGTAAGAATCACGATACCAGTTTTGATGCACAATGTGTAAATTTCGTCCATTTGCAAATGTTCGACGCGAATTTCATTCTTTATTATGTAATTTTGTTGAACTGACTTGAGAGTAGATTTGATACGCTGGCTAAATAATTTGTTATTGCATCACAATCCTGGCTATAATTGGTACCGCGTAAAGATTGCTCCACAATCTGAGCATTTAGTAAATGAATGAATTCTTTATTTGAATGTCTTTTAAATTTTAGTGAAAGAATTTCGTAAAACACTGATAATCTATATAAAACTCAAAACATTCCGCAGATGTGGACGTGGATAATATTTTCCGGTTACTGAGTTTTTTCTAATTAAAAAGCCAGAAATTTTAATTATAGTTTCCTCTTACAAGAGCTAATTGATACGGTGGTATATCGTCGCTTTCAAGGAATATGATAACCATTCGACATTGGGATTTGTACCAACTCGGAGTATCATCATTCCAAGTTGTTTATTTTTGAGATTTTTTGTGCTCTTTGTTTTTTTTCTGGGGAGCTATGTTCGAATTGATTTATCCTCTTAAGTATTAGTTTGTTGTATTTTCAACAATTAAAAGAGGACAACAGGCTTTGTCAGTATGTGGACTAGAGTACACAAGTACATGTGTAGTCATCAGTGATATAATCAAGGTATATCATGAATTGAACATAAATATTTCTATCATGATGATAAGACAGACTTCTGTATTTTGAACTTTTATCGTCTTCACGCGATGACAAATATAATTTGTATACAGAAATAGGTGCATTTTTAAATGTTTCAGTATAAAAGTCAATAATTATCGACAAAACATCGAAACAATAAGCTATAAAGGTGTGATCTATAGGACACCAAGAGAGGAATGCCGGTGATGTACGTATGGTCAAAGTACTACAAAGTTCAAGTATGCACCTCCCATTAATCCAATCCTATAGTACCGGTACTCATAACTTGTCCACAAATGGCTATTAAAAAGGCAACATACATGCAGTCCTTTGTAATTTGTGTAAAGTGAGGAAGGAGTTTCAGTGCAAATGGTCTTTTCGGAGTCCCTCTGAACTTTCTTTATCATTTATACCACCCTGTCACGCAACGTCGTCTTGATTTTTGACATGATACAGTTTTAGATCCTACCATGGATTATTTGATTTAGATAATGACAGTAATTCTCAATTCATTAAAGCAACAAATAAAACGTTTATTCATAATCAACACAACAATTCATTCGCTTGTACAGTAGAATACCAGTTTGAATACTCAATAAACAGTACTTCGACAGAAATACCACAATAATACTTTCCTAAGTGATGAAACCAGTTTTGGTCTGTTTGCTCCTTGGAATCTCAATACAGGAAGTCGGAATCGTTGATAAACATTCAAGAATAGCTGTGTCAAGTCAGTCAAGTCAGGTATTTAAATGTTGTATTATGACCATGATACCGGTTTTGTTATTATAGCATAGGACCTTCTGCAGAAAATATTAGGCTAATGAGTTTATCGATAGATGGTTTTTACTTTGTCTTTTTGGGGAAATTTAAAGAGTTGAGTTCCCATTTCATCTGTCTGTTTTATTTTACTAGATTGTTTGAAATGATTTAACCAACATTTTACTGACAAAAAAAAAGAAAGAAAATATCACAAATGAATTAAGTAACGAATAAGGAATAAGGAATAAGTAATGAAAAATGAATAAAGAATAAGTAACGTATAAGAAATAATAACGAATAAGGAACAAGTAAGGAATAAGTTACGAATAAGGAATAAGTAACCAACTTGACGACCCTTTTTAATGGTTATTCCACAGACATACAGTTATATGCATTATAAAAACGTATGCTCCTTTGTTACATCTTATATCTATTATCTGTTTAGGAAATAAACTGAAATATAGGGAATATTTCAGAATTTGGTGAATTTTTTTACATTAAAATGTTATCTTATAAACACCACATATATAAAAACAATTGTTCTATACTACCTTAATTAACCTTTCTCGCCATTATTTTTCAGCCAAAAACTTTTTCTTTGTCGTCTGCACATTTCATTTACACAAAGGGAGAACGTATTTTTTTGTAAATAGACGTTACGTTCAGATTAAAGATACAAAGTCTAGTGTTATTAAAGAATGTTTAAAATTCAAATTTTGAACACGAAGCATTGTACTTTTAAATCATAGTTCTATTGTGAAAGTTGACTGCAAAGTTTGTAGATGTATTTAATACAAATAATAAATTCTTAATGTAAGTTAATTTAAGAATAATCATGTATATGTCGAATTATAATTTAATATAATATCAAAGCTGCATAAGCAGGAGGACCGATTCAAACTGGAAAAGATTTTATTTTTAAAATACGAAAATTTTCCAATCAATAACATCAAATAGAAAACAATTTAACATCACGCGCTTCGCGACTAGATGCTAACATTGCGTATCAATTGGCATGATTGGAAGTGCGTCCTGCAGAACAATAAAGATTCGATCCCCCTTTTAACCAAATGATAAAATGGTTTCAATTGCAAAAGAATAGGACTGTATAATCTAAAAAAAAAAGCCACCCTTTATTCTACGTGCTTTCTAATTAGGTATTTGTATGAGAACAGCTTCCAATGTGCGAAACTACTATAGAAGTACAAATGTATTAAGTCTGGGTTTAAGGACTTTTTTATTCATTGTTTCCCCTAACAATTTATTATCATTGACATTTTTATAGCAATTCCATTTGGAGTAAAAATAAGGAAATGTTTGTGGTGTTATACATTTTTTTATTTAAAACTAGTTACTGAAAAGTTCCGGCGGAACAAATTGGCTGTTACATTTACATGAGTTCGTACTGTTATAATTGTTTAAATCTACAATAAAACGAGTTAAAAATGTTGGTCATTTTCAGCGATAATCTACACGAGTTGAAAGATAACCATGGGAAAACAATCAAGGATGCGCTCAAGGATTACCGGAGAAAATAATTTAGCCACTAAAAATTGGGCATTCCTATTGCAGCGTGATACCGAGGCTTTCCGTAATTTAGCCAATTGGAATTGTGAAATATATATATCTGATCTAATCATCTATATCAGCTAGTTTTACCAGTATTTTCTTATTATAGGATATATAACTAGATTGTGTAAATGTTTAAAAGTCACGAATGTAAGTACAATTAGTAGATGTCTATAGCTTATGGTGGCATCCATAAAGGGTAAGAATTGATGTTGAGGATAACATTTTCATGTAAACAAAAACGTTATAAACACATGAAACATGCTACAAAAATTCAAGCAAGGAACTCTGCTACTGTTGTTGGTCTTGTTATGATATTGTAATTATTATATTTATTTATCTTGGCCTAATTTGTTTTGTGTCTCCTTATGACATTATAATATGCTTACATAATACTTATAGTTGTTTACCAAATAATGTTATAACTGTGCAGTTTAGAAATCACTGGAACAATCATAGATACTGATAGAATGATTAGAACTTTCTATTTGACTTGCATAGTAATTCTTGAATGATCATAATATACGATGAGTAATTCGAACTTCTACCGTATTCTAGAAGTTTCCGTTCTATAGTTTTCTAGGATTTTCCCTTCTACAGTGTTCTAGAGATTTCCGTGACAACTATTTATATATACAGACACTAAAGTTAGACTTTCAGATTAGACATTAACATTCTTGTGTTCTTAGATGTTGGATTAACACTTTTATTTACGTTAACTACATCACACTAGATTGTGACTTATTGGACATAATATTCTGTTTGTTTGGATTCCCGCAACAGTGAAGAGAAGAATTCCGGAAAAAGAAAAGAGAAAAGGATCGGACATATATTTTTTAACAGTTAAGTTGACATTTCAATTTGTATAATATTTCTTTTAAACTTGTGTGTTATAGATCTTGTTAAATTTTATTATTGATTTATGTCTTTTGTTAGCTACAATTTAAAGGTGACTTCTGGCCGTATCAGTCGTCATCTTAATTCAAACTTGCCGTTGATGCAAGTGATGTATGAGTTGGAGCCGTTTTATATCAAGAGACAAATGATAATGTTGAGAAACCTATATCATATTTTTCTAAGAAATTAGATAAACATCAGAAAAATTATTCAACTATTGAAAAAGGGTGTTATGCACTGTTGTCTGCACTTCAACATTTTGATGTATGTTTAAATCCCACTATGCATTCTATTCTGGTTTATACTGATCATAATCCTCTCACCTTCATACATAAAATGAGAAACGAGAACCAGAGGTTGACTAGGTGGAGTTTATTGTTACAGGAATATGATATTATTTTAAAACATATTATAGGTAAAGAAAATGTAATAGCAGATGCTTTATCTAGATATAATTAAAACACTGTATACATACTATATGTTTTTGTATATATTCATGAAAAGTTCTCGTTACACTCAAACTTCTTTTAAGGGGGAGGTGTTATGATATTGTAATTATTATATTTATTTATCTTGGCCTAATTTGTTTTGTGTGGCCTTATAACATGTATAATATGCTTACATAATACTTATAGTTGTTTACCAAATAATGTTATAACTGTGCATTTTAGCAATCACTGGAACAATCATAGATACTGATGGAATGATTGGAAATTTCTATTTGACTTACATAATAATTCTGGAATGATCATAATATACGATGTGTAATTCGGAATTCTACCGTATTCTAGAAGTTTCCGTTCTACAGTTTTCTAGGAGTTTCCCTTCCACAGTGTTCTAGAGATTTCCGTGACAACTATATATATACAGACACAAAAGTTAGACTTTCATATTAGACATTAACATTCTTGTGTTCTCAGATGTTGGATTGACACTTTTATTTACGTTAACTACATCATACTAGATTGTGACTTATTGGACATAATATTCTGTTTGAATTCCTGCAACAGTGAAGAGAAGAATTCCGGATAAAGAAAACAGAAAAGGATCGGACATATATTTTAACAGTTAAGTTGACATTTCAATTTGTATAATATTTCTTGTAAATTTGTGTATAATAAGTAAAGTCAAGAAATACCAAAGGGATATTCGAAGGAAAAAAAATCGTAACAACTGACAAAGTCCGGAGAACAACGAAGACAAGACCAAAACAATACATGCACTACAATTAAAAACTAAAAACATATGAACAACATGGACCCCACCAAAAAACCGGGGGTAGACTCAGGTGCTCCGGAAGAGTAAGCAGTCTCTGCTTCCTGCAGGACACCCGCCATGCTGTCCATGTCAAATCCGTTATGCGGATGTGATAATATCAATGGAACAGGCCCATTTTCATTTGGGAAACGGTTTTTTCATACCTGTCAACCAAGTCATGATGACGCCCATAAAACTTTAATAAGGATGACTTCAGCTTAGGAGCAACGTACCCTGTCTGAGCAACTTTTCTGTCAGAAGCCGGGCTCTGTCCAGGAAGTCAGTGTATATGTCAAAAGCTCTGGAATAACGTATGAGTTGTGAAATATATACTCCATACGCCGGCGCTTCTGGAATATTGCCGCTCAAAAATGGGAAGTTGACGATTAGAAAGTCAAAGTCATCCCGTTTGTCGTAAAGTTTTGTATTCAACCTTCCTCTGGTGTCAATTTCGAGGTGAAGGTCAAGATAAGATGCAGACTTGGCAGTGTCTGTTGTATCTTTAATTTCGAGCTCATTGGGATAAATGAGATGCAAGAAATTCCCAAAACGTGAATTGTTAAGTGATAAGACATCATCTATGTAGCGGAAGCTGAAATTAAAGGTACGGGCTAATTTCTTCCGTTTTTCCTTAAGAAGCCCGTCAAGGAAGTCTGCCTCATACGAGTAAAGGAACAAGTCGGCCAGTAGTGGCGCACAATTAGTACCTATAGGAATGCCAATTGTCTGTTGGAAAACACGTCCACCAAATGAACAAATATGTTGTCGATCAAAAATTTAATCATCAGGAAAATTTCGTCCTCTGTATATTTTTTGTTAGATTTAGAGTGGTTTTTAACAAAGTATGATTTATCTCTACCAATGACAAGGTATGTGTATCTGTTGTTGCCATTTTTATTTTGAAAGCATCGATGGATTAGATCTTTCAACTTCTCCTTCAGTTGTGAATGAGGAATGGTGGTATAGAGGGTAGAGAAATCAAATGTTTTTATGCTGTTACAGACTGAAATGGACCGAGATCGTAAAATATAAATCTTGTTAAATTTTATTATTGATTTGTGTCTTTTGTTGGCTACAGTTTAAAGGTATACATACATACTGGCCGTAACAGAAATTGGGAGCTCGTCTGGGAGAACGTTAATATCTTATTAAAAATTTTTCAGTATTTTTATTAGAATTAGCCAACAAAATTCTACAAAATGGCATTTGATGCTTTTAGATTTTTGCAAAGGCCAGACCTGAAAGGGTTTGATAAACTAATGAAAGAAGAATTAGTGTTGCTTGCTCAACATCTACAAATAGATTTTAGAGGATCTATGAGAATACAAATTATAAAAAATTTGGCAATAGATTAGTTGACTCAGAAATTTTTGGTGAGGAGGCTCTTGAACTCAAGGTCGAAAATGTTGATGCTTTCAAATTAAAACAGCTTGAATTAGAACATGAACTTAAATTAAAACAATTGGAAAAACAATTAGAAAACGAAGTTAAATTAAAACAATTGGAAAAAGAAGAAAGACAGGCAGAAGTTGAAATGAGGGAAAGGTTAGGGATGGAGAAAATAAAAATAGAAATGGTCAAAGTAGAAAGCAACACTAAACATGTTACCAAGTTGGAATGTCCTACGAGTCAGGCTTTTAAGTCCAGTTTTTGTGATTACATGGAGGATTATAAACCCTTTATGTCTGATGGGTTTGTTTCTATTGTTGATAATACTACTCCTCAATCTATTAAGATTTTACAGGACACTGGAGCTTCTCAGACTTTGTTGTTAGAAGGTGTGTTGCCTTTGTCCGAGGAGACGTCCGTGGGTGCCTCCGTTTTGTTACAAGGTGTGGAGTTAGGTTGTATAGATGTTCCTCCCATCGTATTTATTTGAAGTCAGATTTAATTACTGGACCAGTTGTTGTTGGTGTTCGAACTAATCTCCCGGTTGAGGGTGTTTCATTATTAATAGGAAATTATCTAGCTAGGAACAAAGTGGTTGCTGAACCAGTTGTTACCAGTGAACCGGTTGCACACAGTTGGCCAAGGTCAAGTGAAACCTATTATGGCTAAAGTGGACGCAATTACCAAAATTCCTCCTCCTACAAATAAAAAACAACTTATGAGATATTTAAGCATGATTGGATTTTACAGAAAATTTTGTTCAAATTTTGCTACTGTTGTTCACCATTGACTCATCTTTTACGGAAAGATTGTAAATTCATCTGGAGTGATAATTGTCAAAACGCTTTTGAAAAAAGCAAACCACTTTTAATAAACAGTCCAGTTCTTATCACTCCAGAGTTTGAAAAGCAATTCAAACCTACCGTTGATGCAAGTGATGTAGGAGTTGGAGCCGTTTTATATCAAGTTTAACAGAAGTAAAAATGCAAAAAAAAAAAGAAAATATAAAAAAATTGATACAATAAGCGCAAAAAATATTTAATTAGGAAAAAAATGAAACATTGTACTTTAAAAATAAATGGTTTGATATTAATTAAAAAAATATTTAGGATAAAAACGGAATACTATAGAAAAGATTTATTTACAAAAATAAATATTTAGGTGAATTCAATTTTAAAACAATGTAAGATTAGTCATTAATCATAACTTAAAAGATAATTGATCCCCGCACCACGAACCACCTAAAAGGATGATACAAGAAGATAAAGAAGAAACATAAAACTTTTACAATATATTTAATATAATATATTCAAGGGCTTTTACCCTTTGGACTAGTTTTCGTGTAAACACGGCCATTTATTTATAGATAATGCAATGGCACATTAATACGAGTGATAAGTATTCATGTTCACATGTGTACCTTAATATTTAACCGTGTCTGAATTTCTATTTTCAAAACTGGTTAATTGTCGGTAAGTACCGATTTTACAGTACGATTTTATATTGACACGTTCAGAATTTTTTAGTATTACTTAGAAAAGGCAGTAAAAAGATCGATTGCTATGAAATTAACGCTACTAAGATAATGATACAAAACTCGCTTGAATTGAAAATATGTCCAGCATTTAACGCGGAACTTGTTGAAGATTGCTGAATAAATTCTTAATGGTCTCCATCGTTGCCAAAGAGGTTAGCCAAATTTCTTTAATTCAAACTTTGATACATTGTAATGGAAGATTATATACTTTATTTAAATTATTTATTGTTATTAAAATGCTTATTGAAAATTTTCGAATGTTATGGAGCCTTGCCATTTATTCCATTTAATAAGTTGCATTTTTCTGATATCGGAATAAATGATTATATATTCATAAATAAAAAACGAGATTAGTAACCAACTTGACGACTATCAAATTTTCTGACTGGCTTAAGGTAAAGTTTCCTTTTCTTATTTGTCACGCCTGGTTTTTATAGGAGTTCGTGTTGTTCATTGATTTTTAGTTTTCTCTGTTTATTTGTTGTGCTTGTGGTTGTCCATTTGTCTTCCCGAGTTTGTCTGTCCAATGAATTACGTTTTTATTGCTCCTTAGGTATATTTGTCCTTTTTATTTATTTATTTCCTTGCTCTTAATCCATTAATGATTTTGGCTTTTCACGTTATTATCAGAAGGTTATCGCGAAATGTACACTGTAGACAATTATTACAAATGTAAGTATTTGATTTCATTTTCAGTACATTGACACGTTAAAAGAAGTCTGCCACCATGTTGTACGATTACGGAGAGGACACAAAAATAGAAATTTCGGACAGAAAGATACATATAGAACACCAACTTCAAGAAAAGATAGATGCCTTGAAAACTGATGTAAATAATTCTACTATATCTAGTTTTTCGCATATATATGACTATTTAAAGTAGCTGTTTTCACTGCAAAAATTACACCTACCTGTGCTGCAGTTTTTTTTTTTTTAGGTATTCCATAAAAACGTCTGTAAAAATCCGTTTTACTATATCAAAAATGACAATTTTTCAGGAAGTTTCCAAGAATTTCAAATAAAACATGAAAAAAATGTTACAACAATTACAACATTAATACAAGTATATATACTTTTAGGAATATTATAACTAAACAAATATCCCATTCACATATATATTTCGTTTAAATAATAAATATATGTTTCGGAAAATGAAAGCTACAAGGCAAGTCTCAGTAATACTTAATATTTATAAATATTAAACATCATTGTTAGTCTTCAGAGCCAGCAATTCAGAATCTGATTAATTTAACCTAGGTGTGAGGATACAACAGTAATAAAACATATTACAAAATACCAAAATAAATTTGATGCACTATACGGCCATTTCGTCGACTGACAACTCATCAGCAGTGCTCGAGTCAAAATATTGGAAAACCGGTTAAGCAGGGGGAAAATCCTACTTACACCATCAAGGTTCCAAGCTTCAGTCAGTTTAAAGTTCTGCTTATTTCTTTTTTAAATTGCCTTTTTTCTTTATGATAACCATTTTATGTTTGAGTTTCTTTTGGTTGTATATGTTCTTTTTCTTTACGATACATATTTTATGTTTGTGTTTCTTTTCGTTGTATTTTGCTCTTTTTCTTTATGATAACAATTTTATGTTTGTATTTCTTTTCGTTGTATTTTGCTTTTTTTCTTTATGGTAACCATTTTATGTTTGTGTTTCTTTTCGTTTTATTTTGCTTTTTTTCTTTATGGTAACCATTTTATATTTGTATTTCTTTTCGTTGTATTTTGCTCTTTTTCTTTATGATAACAATTTTATGTTTGTGTTTCTTTTCGTTTTATTTTGCTTTTTTTCTTTATGATAACCATTTTATGTTTGTGTTTCTTTTCGTTGTATTTTGTTCTTTTTCTTTATGATAACCATTTTATGTTTGTGTTTCTTTTCTTTTTATTTTGCTTTTTTTCTTTATGATAACAATTTTATGTTTGTGTTTCTTTTTGTTGTATTTTGCTCTTTTTCTTTATGATACACATTTTATGTTTGTATTTTGCTATATTTTGTGTTCTCTAGAGTTCTCCTTGTCTTGGAATTTTTGTCTTCTGTTATTCACTCACTTTCTTATTGCTTGGGTGTTCTTTTTTCGACATTTATGAGATTTTGAAATGGCCTTTGTATACTACTTTTATAATTACATACAGATATATTAGATTAATCATATTTTTATTTTAAGGAATTTCCCATATCAATCGGAGACCTCGGAGACATCATAAGGAAACACAAAATTTGGCAGAGTTGTTTTCCTAGAGTGGAACCCTTTTATGGTACACAAAATGATTAATATTGAAGATATTTAAAAAAATAATTGTTATCAATAAATTTGTTGAAAAACCGTTAACTGAATGTCTATAAGTAAAGATTATAACATGGAATTTTTCATTACGAAAAATTTATTAGTTTATTAGTCCAAATTTAATTCGCGAATGCCGTGTGATCATTATGGAATCTAGCGGTAATACGTTAATATCGATTTTTTGAAAATCTGTACATTTACTCAAATTACTGAGTAAATGCTGTCATTGCAAATAATTTATGATAATACTAATTTTATTTCATATTCGCAGTATTATTTTAGTTTCTATGATTTAAAAAAAATATTGCCAGTTTGAGATTACGTATACTTTTTGTTATAAAACATTTATTGCTTCCTACAAGTACATGTTTATTGTGCACTATGTTTCAGCTGTAAAATGTAACGATCTTTATCCTGTGATCAGACTGTTGGCTGATATGGGCCTTTCGTTTGATTGTGCAAGCAAGGTAATCTTTTATGATAAAATGACCAAGAATGCCTAAAGAGGAATCCAAAAGACATAATATATAGAAAAAACAAAGGAACAAGTACAAGTACGAACCAAAACACTAAAACACTTTTAACTAAAACCTAAAAATGATAACTTGATACTGAACCCATTAACCTCAGTAGGTAAGCAATATACGATACTCTTCTTCTTGTGTATCTGTCAGTATTCAAACTGGAGGCTCCCAGTAGCCTGTATCGCTCACCTTGATTCAATTTGCAAATCAACAGCCATAAAAGCAGTAACTGAAAGGCTACTTAATTGGTGATTGAATCATATACATAGTACATAAGGACAATAGCAGCCAAGTTAAGTTCCAGTTGCATCCGTGGTTCAAGAAAAAAGGTTTTAAAGTGAATTTTCCTATACGTAAAAATATCTCCTGTAGAAGGGCATCTTGGTTAGTATTTCATCTTATCAGACAAAATTCTGAAAGAGGACCATGCACCTAAAGAACATTGCTGCCAACTTGGTTACAATTGGCCCAGTGGTTTCAGAGAAGAAAATGTTTAAATGAATTTTCTAGAAAGACCTATGTTAAACTTAGTTTGGCTGTGATCGACATCGATAAATCCAGGTCACTGGATAAAGGTTCAAAAGAGGACAACCCAAGGACCAATGCTGCCATATTTAGTTCTTTTGACTCTGGTTTCAGATAAGAAGTGTTCTGAATGAATTATTCCGTAGTATGTTAAATTAAGTTTCGCTGTGACGGCCATCTTGGATGACAAACCATGTCATTAGACATAATTCTGAAAAAGGACTACCTAAGGGCCATTGCTGCCCATTTTGGTTCCAACTGGCCCACCAAGGGTTGCAGACAAGAAGATCTTAAAATTTATTTTCCCATATGGTCTTATGTTAAACTAAGTCTGGCTGTGGCTGCCATCTTGGTTGACAGTCCGGGTCATCGGACATAATTCTGAAAGTGTACCATTGCTGTCAACTTTTCTCATCTTTTGGTTCCATTTTACCAAGTTGTTTTAGACCAGATTTTTAAATGAATTTTCCCACAGGGTTCTACGTTAAACTAATTTAGGCCATGGCGGCTATCCCGGTTGACAGTCCGGGTCATCGGATAAAATTCTTAAAGAGGACAACATAAGTACTATGGCTGCCAGGTTTGGTTCCAATTGCCAAATGTTTTTAGACGGGAAGAATTTTTAATGAATTTTTCCCGAAGGATCCTATGTTCAGTTGTGGCAGACATCTTGGTTAGCAGTTCAGGTTATTATACCCCCGCAAACAAAGTTTGGGGGGTATATAGGAATCACCTTGTCCGTCGGTCTGTCTGTCTGTCTGTCTGTCCGTCTGTCCGTCTGTCTTGTAAGCGCAACTCCTCCTAGACCGCTCAATGGATTTCAACGAAACTTTACAGAAAGGAAGTACATCATCCAAAGATGTGCATGAAGAAAAATCTTTGTTTTCCGATATCACACAAGGGAGATAATTTGACTTCTATTTTTTTTTGGCTTATACATTATATATGAACCTCGTAAGCGCAACTTCTCCTAGACCACTCAATGGATTTCAACGAAACTTTACAGAAAGGAAGTACATCATCCAAAGATGTGCATGAAGAAAAATCTTTGCTTTCCGATATCACACAAGGGAGATAATTGGACTTCAAAGCGGGGGGTATTCTTTGTGAGCTTTGCTCACAGTACATCTAGTTCATTTTACTGCACAAAACTTAAAATTCGCAAAATGAGGGTCACATTTAGTACCAATCAAGTGTCTTTTGACAAAAAAATCACAAATGACAAAAGGTCTTTGAGCTGGCAATTTGGCTTACAAATAACCAAACCAAACAAAATTTTCTTATGTGATAATTGAACACCAGTATACTTTCATAAAAGAAGTTATATTAGATAAAGCAACTGTCATACAATACCTTTGTCCAATATATATGTATATGTTAAAGTTATATGAAATAACAAAGCAGCCAATTATTCCATTCGGTTTGTTTGTTTCAGACAGAAATGCAGAAAATCTTAAACCTAGGAGTTGACCCATCCAGGATTATTTATGCAAATACTTGCAAACATTTGTCTTTTATCAAATTTGCTGCGCAGAATAATGTGTCCTTGATGACCTTTGATTGCGAAGATGAACTAATGAAGATTAAACAAACCTACCCTTCTGCCAGGTAAATATGTCAAATCAAAAATTCACTTATCGGTTGAAGAATACCGAAGAAATGTATTGAGAGAGGAGAGTACAAGGTCAAACTGTCATCCAGTCACAAAACCAATAAAAAAATATATCCACAAATGAAGTACAAAATAATAATAAATCAATAAGGTAAAGTGAATTCCCTTTTCCTATAGGAGGAATGTAACGGGAAATATAATCACTGTACCACAAAGACGTTTGTATGTTTCTACTTGGAAAGAAATAACCCATATTTAGAAAATGTAAGTAATAACTTATGTCGTTTAGATTTGTATTCAGTCATTCATTGTCGTCTATATATAGATATAAGCGTAAGTATAAAGAAACGGTGGTGTGTATAAATAGATTCTCCTTCAGTTACGAGTGGGTTATGGAATTTGGCGTGCGTGTTAAAATCTAAAATCTCAGTAACTATCGAGGGTAGAAAAATTCTATAACTCACGAGTAAATTGAAGGAGAATCTGTTTCCCCTATGATTTTCAACAAAAACCTCATAAAAATGCCGTTGCTACGCATTTTTTTACATGAACGCCATTTCGGAACTTCTCTAGTTTATCTTTCCAATAAACGTAAAAAAACGGCGGGAATTCCCATGCAGAAATTTAATCACCAGAAAGTGGTTAAAAACATTATGTATTTTTATCCCACTGATTAAACACGTCAAGAATAGGAGAATTGTTATTTCATTGGGTAGAGAAGATAAGGCTATTCTGTAATGTTAGGATTCTTTTTTCCTTGTAGTAGACAAGTTACAACTTCCATGACTTCACGACATATGAAAAGGAGAACATATTTCTTTATAGTAATTCTAATGGCGTGTTACAAAACTTAGTCTCCAAAACAATTAGATAGTCGACTAGGGATTCAAGTGTAAGGACTTGATTAATGTTTATGTTAATAATTCTTATCTGAGATGTATGGCAAGCCGTTTTACTA
Source organism: Mytilisepta virgata (assembly GCA_028015205.1). NCBI lineage: Eukaryota > Metazoa > Mollusca > Bivalvia > Mytilida > Mytilidae > Mytilisepta > Mytilisepta virgata. Next base: position 14,922,615 of record CM051520.1, on the reverse strand, counting down.
TTTATACTAACTTCAAGATTTCTAATAAACTTTATAAGATATCTCATATAGTATATAAGATATCTTATATAGTTTATAAGATATCTTAAAAACTATATGAGATATCTTATAAACTGTATAAGATATCTTATATAAAAAATATTTATAAGATATCTTATAAACTATATGAGATATCTTATATATTTTATGAGATATCTTATAAACTTTAGAAGATATCTTATAAAGTATATAAGATATCTTATAAAAACTAGATTATATAAGATATATTATATATTATGTGAGATATCTTGAAATTAGAATAAATAGTAAAACGGCTTGCCATAGAGATGACGTATTTTATCCGTAATACCTGACTCGGTTTCACGTTTTCACATTTCTTACCATATTTATTAGAAAATCGTGTAATTTTTCACGTTATCGTGAGTGTAAGTATAAATGTAAATGTACGCTCTGTTCTTTTTATATTGATTACGTTACTATTTAATCTTGAGATATCTTCGAATTAGGTCATGTACACTATAGTCACCTTTAGACTGAATGTTTTTCGCAGTTTTTTTGCAGGCCATCCGAATGATATACCGATTCCCTAGGTTATTTTTGTTTATTCCTACACTACCAGACATACATCTGTGAAGTGTTAGAACTATCATATTCTTGTCTAATATCTTTGCCCTCTAATTTGAGCAAAGTGGTGAAATGAAAATGCAGCAAATTGTGACCTTTTGCTTCTCGCTAACGGACCACTCTGACTTATTATTTTTACACTGTATTTAATACATAATCAGTTTCGAATCCATGCAACAAGTCACCACTAAAGTAACTAGAAAGCTGGACTGTCGGAATCGACAGTTATCCCCGCACCCCTGCAATTAGTTGGGACACCTACCCAATTGCATAAATCTAAAACCTTATGCCCATTTAAAGATGTTATGCAATCATCCTATGAAGAAATCACAAATGAAAAAAAAAAAGTTATGTCACAAGCTTAAATTGACAATTTTTGAAATCTGACCCTTGTATGCCCCAAGTTTAGCTAATTAAAATTCTAAAACGTTACTGCACATCTATATATATATTGTGCATGACACTATTGTATAGATATGAAATGCATAAATTGAAAAATGATAAAGGAGTTTACGTCACAAGCTTAAATTGACAATATTCGAAATTCGACCCCTGTGGAACCAAATTTCAGAAAATTAAAATTCTAAAGCATGATTGTGCATTTACATATTGTGCATGACAACACTGTATAGAAAAATGTATATATTGGAAAATGAAAAACAAGTTTATGTCAAAAAGCTTAAGTCGAATTTTTGAAATTCGACCCCGGTGTGCCCCAATTTTAGAAAATAACACTTCCACAACCTTGTTACACATCTACATATTGTGCATGACACTACTATATAAAAAGCAAAAATTAAAAAAATAAAGAGTTTACATCCTCATCTTCAACTGAAAATTTTTAAAATTCGACCCCTGTGGGCCCCAATTTTAGAAAATCAAAATTCTAAAACCTTATTGCGCATCTGCACATGGTGCCTGACAATACTGTAAAGAAATAAAATACATAAATTGAAAAATAAAAGACGAGTTTAGGTCACAAGCTTGAACATCAAATTTTCGAAGTTTAACCCCTTGGGGTTAGAAAATCAAAATTCTAAAACCTTATTGCGCATCTACACGTGGTTTGCAACCATTCTATATAGAAATTAAATTCTAATCCCAAAAGTGAAGGAGGAGTTGATGTCACAAGAAAGTGTGACGGACGGACGGACGGACGGACGGACGGACGGAGACAATCGCTAAATCACCGAACTTTCTCCGAAAGTGCGGGGATAAATATAACAGTATATCAAAATACTAATGGGTGCAGTTGATCGTGAGAACTGTATCAGTAAATGGACGAACAGAGAACAGGCGTAGAGCCATTGTCAGACTGGATCAGGTCCATAAAGGCATTAATTCTTACAGGTATAATTCGGCGCCTTACAACATCTATAATCACTGACACCAGCAGTGTTGTTAACGATCCGTGTGTTAGGAGTACATTGTCCAACTTTCTTGACAATTGTGTCCTTGTACCAGCTGACAAGGATCCTAACAACATAGATTTTGTTTGTAAAAGTCATCATATTTACTTTCTTATTAAGGTGATGGATAACAGAGTCTGCCAAGTGCACTCCTAAACCCCTGTAAAAAGTCCTTACAACTTTACTTCAGGCTCTTAAAAACGGTCTTCAGAGCTACTGTGATGAAGCCTACTCTACTAGTTGTGTAAATCAGATGAGGATTCTAAAAAATTCTAAAGACTTAAAAAAAACATTTCTTATAGTACCATTACCTATTGCAGTAGCATAAAAAGTTTTGATTTCTCTGCGCTGTACACTACCTTTACAAACTGTGGGCCACTTTTAGCCAGTTTTTTCTTATTTTCTAATCAAGCTAAAATTATAAAAGGGCTACTACAGAAGAAATCGAATGCGCTTGCCCAGTCCATTAATTTCAGTTTCCAATATAAGGATCATGTACGTGCAATCTAATTAAAAACCGATCTCTCATCGCTCCCGTTTTCTGATATGTCGCGTGGGAGATCTAACGAAATCCCCTTTGAGGTCACATGTGAGTGAACTGGAACTTATGAATTTATAATGACATGCAAATGAGTTGACTTCCTATCAATAAGCCAATCAAAAAAGTTTATGAATTCTGGGGACTGACAATTTCTTCGTTAATAAAACGAGTTACATCCCTTTACCACAAGATCAACTTACAAGATCGCCTAAGCCGCAATTTCATTGGTCGAACAGGACACACCTACGAGGTCACTCACATGTGACCTCAAAACGGGTTTCGTTAGATCTCCCACGCGACATATCAGAAAACGGGAGCGATGAGAGATCGGTTTTTAATTAGATTGATGTACGTGCTATCTCTTTATAATTCTAATTCTAAGGTTTATCTGCATCTTATCTATCCCTATATGAGCTACATACATGTATTTGGTGCCATTCTTGAAATCTGTTATAAGATAAAAACAATTGTGCTCATGTGCATGTTTGAGCTATCTAAAGATACGAGAAACATTGACCGTATATTTGAACTGTCTAAGGGGACGAAAACATTAGCTGCATGTTTTAATAATCTAAAGGGACGAGAAATATTAGCTAGTTGTCTCTTCTGATAAAAAACACAGGAGGAATAAATGTTCACGGACGCGATTTGCTTCAGTCGATTAATACTATGTTTAAAAGGGCGCACAACGATCCGGTGATCCTTTCATTCCTTTATCCTCAGATTTTAATAAAAAATAATTTCTTCTCTGGTTGATTGGACACTCATGTTGTTTCTTATTGAAATCTACTACATACTTCGATCAATTTGTGAATGTGAATATTATGTTATTATTGTCTTTCAGATTGGTGTTGAGAATAAGTCCGCAGTCAAATTATAAGGTAAAATATTATCTTGGTAGAAAATTTGGATGTCATCCGAAGGAAGCATACCGTCTTTTTGAAGTGGCGAAGAAACTCAATTTAAACATTGTTGGTATAAGGTAATTTACTATTAGTTATTAAAATTTTGCATGTATGAAAATTAATGAATTGAGAAAATAATCTCTTACATTTTAAAATGTAAGGCCATGGGATAGGAACCTCAATAAGAAATCATATGGTGGAACAAGATAAAGAGGATTGAATACATCTTACTGTCATACAAAAGTCTTCAACAAAGAGGTATATCTCACAGCACCAAAGACAATCACTAAATAAATAAATGACAAATGGTCACTAAGCTTACTGACAAAAATGATAAAGGTAAATAAACCAAACATAAAAATGTCTAAAAAGTAGAAACTACTATATACGATAAAAGTTAGAGACAAAAAGGTTGAAAGGTTGAACTTTTTGGCTTTACTAGCGTTGATCAATAGAATAAAAAAAGATATTAACTATTCAGAATATAATTAAAGTCTCAATTATCTTTTGCAATTTGTTTATTTTGTATACAAACTATTTCACAACATTTTTATTTCTCTTTTATCACGCACTAAATGGTCCTATTAACATGATTAACAATTTAAGGTGTAAAAAATTCCACAAGTTTTACAAATTTTTATAATGTTCTAAATCTAACAAAAAATATACAGAGGACGAAAATGTCCTGATGATTTAATTTTTGATCGACAACATATTTGTTCAATTTGGTGGACGTGTTTTCCAACAGGCAATTGGCATTCCTATGGGTACTAATTGTGCGCCACTCCTGGCCGACTTGTTCCTTTACTCATGTGAGGCAGACTTCCTTGAAGGGCTTCTTAAGGAAAAACAGAAGAAGTTAGCCCGTACCTTTAATTTCAGCTTCCGCTACATAGATCATGTTTTATTAATCAACAATTCTCGTTTTGGGAATTTCTTACATCTCACCTATCACAATGAGATCGAAATTAAGGATACCACAGACACTGCCAAGTCTCCATCTTATCTTTACCTCGAAATTGACACCAGAGGAAGGTTGAATACAAACCTTTACGACAAACGGATGACTTTGACTTTACAATCGTCAACTTCCCATTTTTGAGCGGCAATATTCAACAAGCGCCGGCGTATGGAATATATATTTCACAACTCATATGTTATTCCAGAGCTTGTGACATATACATTGACTTTCTGGACAGAGCCCGGCTTCTGACAGAAAAGTTGCTCAAACAGGGTACGTTGCTCCTAAGTTCAAGTCATCATGACTTGATTGACAGATACAAAAAAATCGTTTCCCAAATGAAAATGGACCTGTTCCATTGATGTTATCCCTTCCTCATACCGGATTTGACATGGTCAGCATGGCAGGTGTCCTCAGGCCGCAGGAAGCAGAGACTGCTTACTCTTCCGAAGCACCTGAGTCTACCCCCGGTTTTTTGGTGGGGTCCATGTTGTTCATACGTTTTTAGTTTTTAATTGCAGTGCATGTATTGTTTTGGTCTTGTCTTCGTTGTTCTCAGGAGTTTGTCAGTTGTTACGACTTTTCCCTCATTCGAATATCCCTTTGGTATTTCTTGACTTTATCTATGATACCATTTTTCGATAGGGTATTTATATATAATCTAAGAAGAGAACATTTAAAGATGCGAGATAAAACTTTATTCAACATATGAACATTTCGGAAACAGGTTTTTCTGTAGTCCTTCATGGCAATCTTCAAATTGCAAAATAAATGTATACTTTAAATTGTAATAAAAATAAAAAGGCAACAAAGCTTCATAATGTACACTGGGGTTAGTAAAAATCTTTGACGTTTCAGCATTTTAAAATAAATTTGGGGACTTAATTAATGTTTTGTAAAGTAGTAACGTTGATCAAGAAATTGTTATACAAATTATCGTATTTCCCCATGCCTATATCGACCTGCTGAGGCGTTCACAATTTCCCGTATTTCGGCACTGTGACGTCGTAAAGAGTTGACCCGAATATATCAGCGACGTCATAATGTTTGACCCAACGTTGACCCGGATATATCAGGAAAACATCCGGTTATAGGCAGATGGCCATTGAAAAGTAAGAAATTCCAAGATTGCTAGTTAACAATACGATAAATTTATCATCAAGTTTTCTTCAAACAAATATTGTAAAATATAAGCCGCTTGACACAATATGAAGCTTTTTAGCTCGTTCGCTACGCTCACTCGCCGAAAAAGCTTCACATTGTATCTCGCAGCTGATATTTTACGATATACGTTTGCAGAAAACCTGATAATATGTACTTATCGTATTTTCCCATGCCTATATCGACCTGCTGAGGCCTTCAGAATTTCCCGCATTTCGACACTGTGACGTCGTAATAAGTTGACCCGACCTTAATATGAGGTGACCCGAATATATCAGCGACGTCATAATGTTTGACCCAACGTTGACCCGAATATATCACGAAAACATCCGGTTAAAAGCGGATGGCCATTGAAAAGTAAGAAATTCCGTTAAGATTGTTAGTTAACAATACGATAAATTTATTATCAATAAAACGTATCACAAAATACCGAAATAAATTTTATGCACTGTATGGCCATTTCGTTGACTGACAAGTTTTATTCAATTACATAGTGTAAACTATAAGCCGCCCGACACAATATGAAGCTTTTTAGCTCGTTTGCTACACTCACTCGCCAAAAAAGTTCACATTGTGTCTCGCGGCTTATATTTTACAATATACTTTTGCAGAAAACTTGATAATATATACAAATCCGAACGAAAACATTATATTAATCATCGTGTTGTTGGAATTTAAAAAAATGTCATTCTTTCATAAAGTTTCCATGTTGGCTGTGGGTGTTTAGAAGCTGGTGCTTTCGAAGCTGCTATAGAACAGTCTAGAATGGTGTTTGATACTGGACTAGATATGGGATTTCAGATGAATATTCTCGATATAGGAGGAGGATTCCCAGGACAAAAAATATTGAACGTTAAAACAGATATTACTTTTGAGAAAGTAAGAAATATTATTACATATTGATTTTATTGAGATAATCTAATAGTCTGTTTGCGATCACATGCTATTCCGTTTATTTTAATATTGTTTGATTAAAAATCATATTGACTCCCTTTCACTTTGATTTCAATCACGTGGCAATCACGCGTTTTTGTTTCAGGCCGTCCAATCAGTATCAATTTCATTTCATTCACCATCCAACGAGATTCGTTACTTTGTCAGTGCTTTGAATAACAAAAAAAAATGTCAGACTGAAAGAACGGTCGCAGCAGTAATCCAAGATGAGCTAAATTATGGCGGTTGTACAAGAATATTTTCGTGTAACGTTTTCAGTCCGTGGAATTATCAAATCGTGTAAGGTTTACATAAAATTGTAATTCTTACAATTTCCAGTAATTTCCCTTTATTACATATTTTTGTAATTTTTACAAAAGATGATAATGTACAAACGTTACACAAAATCGTAATTATTACAATAAATTGTAATAAAAAAAATCGTTGAATTTAAATCGCTCTTTTTGGTGTTTACCGATAAACTATATTTAAAACAGCATAGGAAGAAAGTAATTTTAGCAGTTAATAATATTCACTTAAAAAAAAATGAATCGGTTCAGTAATGGGTCATTTGACGGCGAATAAAAAAGGATGAAAATAAAACTTTTTTTTTGTTAATTTATCGTGGTAGAAAAATAATGATAACCACACTAATTTACCTAGAAATTTCAGCCATTTTTGCGTATTTTTATACCACTCTACATATGTCGACATCTTTTGTTTTTGTCGACATCGGGGTTACAAATACTACCCCAATTCCAGTAACTGAGGTTGTACAAATTGACGAATTAGGCAAGCCGTTCTCGTCAAAACTATGTTTAAAACATTTTTTCGAAAATTTTACACACTGAGAATTTTAAAAAAAACACACTGAGATTAAAAATCCTAAAAATACACACTGAGAATAAGAAATTACACACTGAGAATTCATAAAGACGCATTGAGATTACGAAAAATGAAAAACACACACTGAGAATTGAAAATTACACACCGGGTTTGAAAATTACTCACTGAGATTTCAAAAAGACACACTGAGATGAAATAAACCGAAAAACACACACTGAGAATTTGAAATTACACACTGAGAATTTAAAATTACACACTCAGATTTGTGCGCCTTTTTTATGGCACATATCTAATTAGCATACGTAATATTAATCTATTACAAGCTTAAAACAACTACGGGACAGAACTCGTTAGTCCTTCACTCTGACGCCAAATGTTTTATAAATTAAAATACATTAGAAATGCAACGTAAAAGACCAATAGAACAAGAAAAATACCCACTTTCTCTCTTTACAAAATATAACCAGAGACGGCATGTATTATATGTCTCTGATATAACCAAATGGTGAAAAACTTTAATAAAATTATAAGTATGTTAAGTCTTGAAATCTATTATGAAGGTTGGTTGAAGGAACCGCATTTCATTATAATGACAAGAGTTCTAGAGACCAAGATATTAATCTGTTGAATTATTCATCTCATGAATATTCATTAGTACTTTGCATATTAATCTCAATGTGTATTTTTGAAATCTCAGTGTGTAATTAACAATTCTCAGTGTGTGTTTTCCAATTTATTTCATCTCAATGTGTCTTTTTAAAATCTCAGTGTGTAATTTTAATTTCTCAATGTGTGTTTTTCATTTTTTTTAATCTCAGTGTGTAATTTTAAAATCTCAGGGTGTAATTTCGATTTCTCAGTGTGTTATTTTAGGTTTTGACGAGAACGGCTTGCCATACACCTCCCCTAGATTGGCATATCTGTTCATGAATATTGGTTATACTATGCTGAAAATTCGTGATACTAAAAAATATTCCCATTTGAAGCATGTGTATTACCCCATTAAATACAACAAAATTATGGTTGAAAAATTGGGCGAATTACATTTAAGCACAAAAATATGACGTTTGCGCGATTTTAATTGTATTTTTATACGTTTTCATGTACCCAACACAAATATAAAAATTAATTTCATGGTTTAGATAACTTTGGTCATTATGATCAAGTTTTGAGATGGTACATGGCATAGTTTTGAGATGGTAAATATATTCACAATTAAATACATCCCACTTGTCATTACCATTCAATTTGTGTGTGACTATAAAGTCGTTTAGCATGCATGGAACTAGAACTGTCTGAAACAAACAAAGGGAAAAGCCTTTGCTGTGTGATGGATATATTTACCGAATTGACAATACTTTATACATGTAATTTATTTGTACATGTGTATGTATATAAAGTCACATGATGAGTACTCTAGACAGGGACGAAACAGCTTGTATTAACTTATAAATTATTTTTAAATACGCTTAAGTTTAATGCACCGGCAAATCTGCGCAAGTTTAATGCATTCGGTACCAGGGAGATCAATAATTGTTGATTATCATATTACACGTCAAATGTATTTAATCTGAACCTGCTGGGCCCACAAACTCTTATATATGATAATGAAATTCGCATAACCTGTATTTACTCTACTTTGATGATGATGATGATGATGATGATGATGATGAATTGATAATAATAACAAAAAGAATAGATATTTCGTTATTTTCTAAGAACTATAGGAAGATTGAATCATAGTAGATTAAATATTTTTTTATATACATAATGAGAATTATTTACATGAGAGGAAAGAATTCAAACCCAAAATTTTAGAATATAATCTTACCACCAACATAAAATATTTAGTTTTTTTTATGATTCCTAATAAAAATTATAAACAAAGAAATAATAGGTATATGAAATATGTAATTGAATTCATTGTATGTAAATGTTCAGTAGCTTAAGAGGAAATATTAAAAGTGCAACTGAAAATTTGAATTGAAAAAAATACAGTATCCATAAAATAAATAATTTGGAAGGGGATTGGGGGGGTGTCTTTTACGAAGTTACATTTTAGGGCATAATGATATATAATGGGAATGGAAGGATACGCCTTTATTTTGGTTATTTTAAGTTTATTTTCTGAAATATTCGAATCATATTGACTAACATGTCAATGCACTAGAGAATTCAAGGCTGGACAATTGTTCGACTAATCGGTAGGGGTCAATTTTTGGAGGGAAGAAAATATTTTAATTCAAGCTGTTATCTTGATGTAAATCTATTAACGCACTACATTTAAACAGCAATGAGATGACTGACAGATTTATTGTGTAATTTAATACGAAAACAGGAAGACCACCTCAAGTGCTTTCCCACTTTCAAAAATTCCACGTTTCCATACATTTAACAAATAGAATAAAAAAAAATTTAAGATACTTTTTTTTTGGATTATTACACTTTGAAATTTACTAGAATGAAAGAACTTAATGGTTAATTCAACAAAATACCACATTTTAATGTAAGGCAAAATTATTTTGATCGTTATAAAATTTAAGAACAAACAAGTTTAAATTTTTATCTCCGTTCATTTTAATGAAAACACAGAATTTCTTACCGAAGATGAAGGCCTTATAAAATTTAATCATTATCGGATATATTGCGGGTAAAATGATATGAAGTATATATAATTTAATCAAGGCTAGATTTTGGTATTTTGTAATTCCTACAAACCCCTAAGTACAAAACACATATATATATATGTAAATTGAAAAACAAAAATAAATTTTAATTTTGGATTAATAGAAAAGCAAGACGTAATGTTACAATTAACGTAACAATTAATGAAAAACTTTAGGATATTTGAAAGAAAACTTAACGGATTACACTGGTGAATATATTAAAATATATATTAGAAAAGGGACTAAAATTGGTCCGTACCAGCGAAACATTTATCAGTGTAATCCAAATTTCACTGGATTACGTGAGTGAATATATTAAAAAATGTATATTACAAAACAAACAAAAACAACAAAAAAAAGGAAAAAAAGGACTTAATTTCGTCCGTTCGTGCAAAACATCGGGAAAACAATTAATGAAAGACTTTAGGATATTTGAAAGAAAACTAAAAATATCATATTTCTTTCACAATAATCCTAACATTTCAATGAAAACAATAAATTGGAATTGTCAAAATGCTAGACAACGAAACACTCCAATCTTTCCAGAAAAGATAGAGACACTCTTGCAAAATTTATCAATTTAACCCAAAATACAACGGATTACACTGGTGAATATATTAAAATATATATTAGAAAAGGGACTAAATTTCGTCCGTACCAGCGAAACATTTATCAGTGTAATCCAAAATTCACTGGATTACATGAGTGAATATATCAAAATATATATATTACAAAACAAACAAAAACAAAAAAAACAAAAAAACAAAAACAAAAACAAAAAACAAAAAAAAAGAAAAAAAAAAAAGAAAAAAAAAGGACTAAATTTCGTCCGTTCCTGCAAAACATCGGGAACACAATTAATGAAACACTTTAGGATATTTGAAAGAAAACTAAAAATATATTTCTTTCACAATAATCCTAACATTTTAATGAAAACAAAATCGGAATTGTCAAAACGCTAGGCAACGAAACACTCTAATCTTTACAAAAAAGAAAGACACACTCTTGCTAAATTTTATTAATGTAATCCGAAAAACAACGGACTACATTGGTGAATATATTAAAGAATTAGAAATGGGACTAAATTTCGTCCGTATCTGAAAAACATCGGAAAAATAATTAATGAAAGACTTTAGGATATTTGAAAGAAAAGTGAAGGAATATCATATTTCTTTCACAATAATCCTTACATTTCAATGAAAACAATGAATTGGAATTGTCAAAAAGCAAGACAACGAAAAAATTTAATCTTTCCAAAAAAGAAAGAGAGACTCCTGCAAAATGTATCAATGTAATCAAAAATACAACGGATTACATTGGTGAATATATTAAAATATGTATTACAAAAAAAGGGACTAAATTTCGTCCGTTCCTGCATAACATCAGGAAAACAATTAATGAAAGACTTTAGGATATTTGAAAGAAAACTAAGAATATCATATTTATTTCAAAATAATCCTTACATTTCAAAATGAAAACAACCAAACACTCTTATCGTTCCTGAAAAGAAAGACACCCTTGCAAAATTAATCAACGTAATCCAAAATACAATGGATTACAGTGGTAATAATGTTTAAAGGGGTGCAATATAATAAGAAATACTGGTGAAACGAGCTGCTTTAGCTCAGCTATATATATTTCACAATTGCGATTGGCTAAATTAAGGTCAGCCTAGGCATCACTGACTTCCGTATCATGCTGCAATAGGAATGCCCAACCGTTATTTGCTAAATTATTTTTTTTCCCGATTCCCATTGGCTTTGTTATCACGCTGCAATAGGAATGCCCAACTGTTATTGGCTAAGTTATTTTCTCCGGACGTAATCCCTGAGCTCATCCTTGATTCTGAGACTACTGTGTTATAGTAGTCCCACCTTGATTATAAACCCGCGATTATCTTTCACTTCGTGAAGATTATCTCTCAATAGGAATACCCTAACATTTTCAACGCGTTACCTTTCTTTTCGGTTGGTTATTTTTCTCCGATCGCGTTACTTTCCTTTGCGCTATTTTTTCTCCGATATCCCTTCAGCCAGTTTTAAATCTGTTATCGCTTGTTTGGTAATAATAAAAAAATCGTAATTTTGCCAAATTAGACAAACCTAGAAAATTCCCTACTCTACAAGATCTTCTGTAATTGTTTGTATGTATATTTAATCCACTTTTGTATTAAGAGTGGGATATAATGAAGAATATGGTTTTTCGGTAGGGAAGGAGGTGAGGGGAGGGGGTATGAATATCAAAGAGTCTTGAGTAAAAATCACGGAATTAACGGATTATTATGTAATTAAACAATTACCGTCTTTTGTATCGGTCGATATGAGTTTTAATAGACCTAAAAAATTAATATTGACATTCGCCTTCCCCAAGAAATAAGGGAAAGTCAAACGCTTAATGAACTGTTTGAGCGGAGGGTAATCAAATTTAGAGTACAGTCAATCCTGGCTTGAGAAACGGGCTGTGAAACGAACACGTCGCATCGAAGTCGACTGTAAACACACGGTTTCTTTGAATGTTTACCGAACTCGTAGCTCATTGTGAAAGTGTAACATTGGTTTCAGAAACCCACATGTAGGAGTCGTTGGATGGGCAATAATTAATTAAGAGACTCAATCTGGAAAACATCACAAATTACAAAAATTTCAACAATTACCTTGCTTTGAGGCGAAAATGTCATTGCAGTAATCGTAAAATCGGCTTGTAGTAATTGCAGTAATCATTGTCCCCTCGATCGTTGTCACGGGGTGCATACCATTAATTTAGAATGACAGCAATTAATTGGTACAGTAATTTAAGTCTTTGGGAGTAGTTTATAAAATATATAGTAGATGTAAACTGGAATCCGGTACAATGTTACACATGTTAAAGATCACGGAAATATATAATTAAGAAAGCTGAAATTATATGCTTGAACCATGAATAGCTCATAGCTTTTTGATTTCAACAATAACGGAATATAATCATTGTATAAATTGTAAAAATAATTCTTATTTCTTTAGATAGCAAAAATAGTAAACCAATCTTTGGATAAACATTTCCCTGGAAATTCTGTTAGAATCATAGCAGAACCTGGACAGTTTTTTGTCGCATCGGCCTTCACAGTTGCTACCAACATCATAGCAAGGAAACTTTGTGAAGAAGACGACATCAAAGAAGTCGTTAGTGAGTTAAAATTGTTACAATAAATTTGTCGGTGTAAAGTGAAAAAGACGTTAACTTAACATTTTTTTTCACATTTGTATATTCATTTGGGAAAATAAGGTATAAGGCAAATGTATGTATCACCATGTCTTAAACAATAAAATAAATGGATAAAAGGAAACATACCAATCAATCAAAGCCAACCAGACCTCTCTTATATATCCTGATGCTCTGCCGTATAAAACATTATACATGTATTTCCCTTACATTAGTGAAATATGAAGGTGTGTTCACCCTCGGAAAGTCATGTTTCCCGAGGGCTTACCCGAGGGAAACATGACTTTTCGAGGGTGAACAAATCTTCATATTTCATTTTCACTAATGCAAGGGAAATTAATGATTTATTCCACTAACTCGAGTTAAATCCTGATCATTTCGAATAAATGGGATATGATGGTGAAACAAGAATCTGAGAGGGAAACACGATGTTTTGTTCAATATCACGTGGGAGAGTCTCAACCAATAAAATAGGTACATAGCTATGAATTAATATATATAGTGAAATAATATATATTAGTCAATACAGTATGCCGATTATTAACAAGGTGACCGATCGCTAGAACTGCAAAACTTCGTTGGACGGTACAATTGAGATAGCAGGATCAGATGTTACTCGTTTTAACTCTAAAACTAGCTAATGCTATCATACCTGCTGGTTGGATATCGTTGCTTTATTAGAAGAAATAGTCAGAAATAACACTCCCATTCACAATAAGTGCTTTTCTTGGAAGCCTGATATTTGTTTTAAAATTTTGAAGCTATTATAAAGCCTTTAAAAGCATTGAGCAGCTTGTGAAATCGATAACCCTGTAACAAAATTTTTTTTTTTTTATAGTTTTAATGGTTTCCCTCGTTAATATCTTCTAACCTTGAGAAAGTGCAAAAATATAATATATTTATAACCTATACAATGGCGCCGTTACACGTGTCCGTCTCTTTCAGGCTAAATTTTAGTATATCTCCCAATTTTCGATATTTATGGTAGGATCTTAAAGGGGACTTCATTCGTAATCGTATTAGTTAGGTTTGTTCAAATATAGCTCTTTGTACATTTTGAGCCAGTTAAGGAAATTTTCCATGCCACTAAGTTGCTGCAGTATAATTTACACAAGAAAAGTCTTCTTTGACGTATTATGAAATATCAGCATTGATCTGCATGATTAGCGTTAATGGTAATTCTAGTGAAATAAAAATTAAAAAACATATTCAAACTGACTAAGGGAAATGATTTTCATTCTTATATGTTTTGAGTTTTTGTACATCAAAGTACTCATTTTGGATTTTCTTTTTTTAACCTTTTTGGTGCAGTCTTTTAGTACATATTGTTTGGGTTGGTCATGTTAGAGTTTAAGATTTTAACCGAGAAAGGTCATGAAAATGGCACATTTCTAGCCTATTTTCAAAAGTCCATTTTTTGGCGCTTGATCTAGGGATAGCATGACGTCTTAAACCTTGTGAACCAGCACATAATACAAACTTTCATTGCAAGCAAAGACAAGGGTACCAGGAAATGATTTTCGCCTACTAGACGAATATCGAAAAAAAATATTCGACACAGTTTATTTGTCTACTAGATAGGCTTGTTGCAAGATAAAATATAACATTTTTTTATTTGCAGATGGTGACGGCATTGAAAATAATGATCGCGAAGAAAACCAAATTAGAATGTACTACGTTAACGCAGGAATTTATACATGTTTTCTCACTGTTATGTCAGATCCAGGATGTTATATCCCGTCATTTTTCAAGGTATGATTGGATTAATTTATAAAAATTTAAGAAATAAAAGGGTACATTTAGGCAATATAGCCCTTTCTTTTTCGACACCTACAGGAGAGTCATTAAAGTATTAAGGATGTTGTCCTCCCTTATCACGGGACATCCATTTTTCGTCCCCATCCGAAGGACTAGCATCTTTTACCGAGACCATCCTCGCAAATGTGTGTCGCAAATTTGATACCTAAAATTTGTATCTGAAGTGAGAATCGAACTGGGGACCTTTAGCTTTGAAGTCCGATGCTCTATCAACTATACGACGCCCTGCTCCAGCAAAAAACCACTATACCATGGGGCCCTACTACCGGGAAAAATACTAAAGCTTTCTCTTTTAGCTATACACTGTTGGAAAACGCAGTCCTCTAATTGTTAACCTGTTTAAATTATTTTAATGTAGTATATAACTGTAGGTAAATAATACGCACAAAGAAGGATTTTTATTTTTCATTTTTTTCAGTCTGTATTTTTAAATGCAAGTAGATGTAAAAAATTGTCTGCTCTTCCCTAGTGCAGTAACGCTTAGTGAATTGAGATATTCCCTATAAAGTTTATCATGGTAGGAATATATATATTTTTAGATAGACAGAGAAGAAAAATTATATAATAGTGTTATATGGGGGCCAACTTGTGATGCCTTGGACATGATAATTGAGAATATTAAACTTCCTGAACTTAAGACAGGAGAATGGATTTATTTTAAAGACACGGGAGCCTATACGTTTATTACTACAACGCATTTTAACGCCATGCCAACTGTAAAACATTTCTTCGTGTGTGAACTAGAGAAATGGTAGGGTATTTTATGTACTTTAAAACACGAAAAGAAGAACATTGACAAAATAATATAAAAGAGGGGATGATTGGTTAATGTTTGATACAAAATACATACATATAAGAATAAGAATAATAAGTTCTCACACGAGTTCAAAATGAAGACTGGGAAATCTTCAACGAGTTTTTAAAATTCACGTCTTTCCCGAGTAAAGCGCAGCGGAACGAGGGCAAAAACACTGATTATTAAAGACGATTTGAAGATTTTCCGGTTCTTCATTTTTGAACGAGTGTAAGTACCTATTTCTTCCGTAAAAACAGAGGTTTTAGGCCTCGCACACCTATGTATTTTCAGTATGAACAACCGAAAAGGTATAGTGACGTTACGTTTGATTGGTCAAGAGTCACAACAAACGAATGTATTAAGGATTCTCACTGGACTCATACCGAGTGAAGACGAGCGGACGTGAACTCGTCTGCACTTGGTTGTCTCAACTCGAAAACGGCCATTTACGGAAGAACAATACTGTTATTACTGTTCTTCATTCTAACTCACTGTGAGGCCTTCAACACCAAAACAATCTACACTTTGTACTTGTACTTCATCTGACAGTGATGTTTAATGGCAAATAAGTATATAAAAGTACAATTACCAGATCAGATATAACAAAAACACACGGAAATAGTTGAAATTGGAGACAAGAAATAAAGAAAAACAATAAATACTATAGACACATTTCCTGTAATATATGCATTAAAGGAGACAATTTTACTTTTACAATTACTAAGTCGTGCATGTGGTACCGTTGTATGGAGTGTAAACAATCACAGCTTGTACGTTTTGCACGGAATTGTTAAAGGCTAGAAGATTTTAACGAGCGGAACCATACGATTACTAAAACACCTCTATTACAGGGTTATATATTTGACAAGCTGCTAAATGCTTTTAAAAAGTTTTATAATATATATCAACATCTTTTCCCATGATCCTAGATTGTATTGTAATATCGTGAAAAATGCAATAGCCTAGTTAATAACCAGCAGAAACTTTTTTTTTGTTGTGTGTCACTTAAGATCTTTTTACACTACTCTTGTGTTTTTGAAATCCATACAATCTAAACTAGTGCTGTTGCTATAGTGATTCCAAATATATATCGTTGCTAAGTAGAAAATCCAAATAAAGTAGTCTTTGAGGAAATTTACTAAAATTGGAATCACATATTTTGAAATTCAACTGATCTAGATTAGTCTTAAAGCTGATATGATCCAAACAAATCTGTAGTTGCTAAGTAAAATCCCAAAAATAATAGTCCTAGATACTTTCAGGACATTTACCGAAATTGGAATCGCATATTTTTGAAATCCATACAATCCAAACTAGTGCTGTTGGTATAGTGATTCCAAATATATATATATGGTTGCTAATTAGAAATCACAAATAAACTAGTCTTTGAGTCTTTCAGGAAATTTACCAAAATTGGAATCAAGTATTTTTGAAATCTAAATGATCCTGATAAGTCTTAAAGCTAATATGATAAAAAAAAAATCTATAGTTGCTAAGTAAAATTCGAAAATAATAGTCTTAGACACTTAAAGAAATTTCAAATATTTTTAAAATCCATACAATCCAAACTAGTGCTCTTGCTATAGTGATCCCAAATGTATATGGTTGCTATGTAGAAACCAAAAAAGGAAGTAGTCTTCGCCTTTGTTAGTCTTGTGTGTTTTTTAAATTTTGGTTCATCTTTATGTTTCGAAGTTTAGTGTGTCGTCCGTTTTGCTGAACTAGTATACGTTATTGTTGAGGGGCCAGCTGAAGGCCGCCTCCCGGTGCGGGATTTTCCCGCTGCGTTGAAGACCCATTGGTAGCTTTGAGCTGTTTTCTGCTCTTTGGTCGGGTTGTTGTCTCTTTGACACATTCCCCGTTTCCATTCTCTATTGTATTTGAGTCTTTCTGAAAATTTACCAAAATTGGAATGTGTGCTGTTGGTATAGTGATTCCAAATATATATGGTTGCTAATTAGAAATCACAAATAAACTAGTCTTTGAGTCTTTCAGGAAATTTACCAAAATTGGAATCACATATTTTTGAAATCCAAATGATCCTGATAAGTTTTAAAGCTAATGTAATTTAAAAAAATCTAAAATTGCTAAGTAAAATTCCAAAAATAATAGCCTTAGACACTTTCAGGAAATTTACCAAAATTGGAAGCGCATCTTAAAACAATTTTGAAACCATTAGCACAATCTACATAAGTAGTACAATTACTGAGCCAACTTTTTTGTCCCTCTTTACTTGCTGTACATATAGCTTGTAATTTGTTACATAATAATTTCTTTTGTCAAAATAATGTATGCAGTTCTTCGATAATTTTGTATATAAACTTTTAATGAAAGCAATCTTAAAATTAATTTATTTTTAATTTCAGGAAAGAAATTTACCAGTCATTCTCACTGTAGTGACTTTAAACAGTACAATGGACAGAAATAACAATAATTAATAATGATATTATATACATATTATTACTTTAATTCTTTTCTGCATGAAGGTTTTTCGTGTTTCTATAAATTCATTTACGGGTTTAATTTGGTATTGTAAATGTATATTCCAGAAAAATATCCCTTTAATTGGTTTTAATTATTAAAAAAGTTACACTTCATGTACTCAACGTTTTCCAAAATAAAGTTTTGTTTTAAAAGATTTCCTTTTATTTCAATTAACAACTCGATTTGTTCTAGAATCAACTTGGTTCAATGTTTAGATGGATGGATTATGGGTTAACGTCCAGTGGCAAATATTACAGGTATATCAATACGAGGACAGGTTGATGTTATATGAATATGAACCCTGCTTTGATCGACACTTTGATCCGGATTTTTAACGTGCTAGCTCCGAAGATAGGAATTTCACTCCACATTATTCAGACTCCGATCCCAGAAGTCCTTGGTCCTACCCCTAAATGCTGCGTACTTGACGAAAACCAGCAGATAAGAATTTAAAAGTCTTTAGTCTGATTTCCAGTGATCGAACCTACGACCTACTGCACTCGAGACATGCACGCTACCACTACACCACTGAGTCGTTTGTTCGCACCTTTGGAAACCAAACTTACCGTTATCAATGACATTACATTCTGTTATCTGAAAATACATATAAAAAATGAATTGCAAATTTAAATAAAAAAATCTATGCATCATTGTACATGTGATGGCAATAGTTAATAACAAACAAACTTTTATTTGCAATAATTACACCCATAGGGGTCAAAACCAAAACAATTAAGCAAATATTGATTACCACTAAATGGAAATAAACGATACAATGTCTACCCAAACGTTCTAGATTGTCACAAATATTCAAGTTTACTTGAGACATACAATACGTTTTTCTATCTCCTAAAATTCTAACACGTTTTTCTATCTACTAAAATTCTAAGAAAAAATTTGTTTCTTCGAATTTTTCATTTTTATCTAAAGGGGTTTGTCCAATTACCGAACCCATTGGTGTTTAAAAATTTTTATTTTTGTCTGCCTTCGTTTATCCACACACCAATTATTTGGTGGGTTGACAGTTTTTGGAAAAATATGAAATTTAGCGTAGATTTTGGACTTTTTTTATGTGCTGCTGATGTTTAGTTATTTATTCATTTCAAAATAGTCTGAAAATTCCTGAATTGGTCATTACCCAAAATAAATATGAATATAGCTTAAGCAAACGTTACCATATCAGTCAATTTGCTCTAATACAGATCATTATGTAAGCTTGCCAAATTTTTGATCTTGAACGCTATTGATAAGCCACAATTTTGTTGAAATGTAAAAATAAAGTTTATTCAATTTACCGTAATCATAAAATGGTTATCATTTTAATCTGATCTACTCTTCTTCGGAAAAAACATGCTAGATTCTGTGTTTGAGTTTTGTGCTCCTTTACGCACCTGAGTCTACCCCGTTTTTTTTTTTGGTGGGGTCTGTGTTATTCATATTTTTTTATACGCCCGTCAAAATTTTGACGGGATGTATTATGATATACAAATGTCCGGCGTCCGTCTGTCCGTCGTAAACATGTCGCACCGTAACTTGAGAACAACTTATCCAAATTTCATGAAACTTAACATAGTTGTTCTTATGATGGTCAAACGATCTGAATACTTTTTGGTGAAAATAAGATTAAAACTTTTTGAGTTAAGGGACTTTGTAACTAAAACAGAGGTGTTTTTTTCACATGTCGCGCCGTATCTCAAAAACGATTTATGATAATTGCTTAAAACTTTACAAATTTCTTAGTTATATTAATCTAAAGATCTTTATACTTTTTGGTGAGGATTCAAAATTTTATTTTAGAGTTATTGAGTTTTTTGTAAATAAAAAGGGAGGGTGGGTTCGCATGTCGCGCCGTATCTCAGAAACTATTTATGATTATTGCATAAAACTTCACACACTTGTTAGTTAAATTCATCTGAAGATATGTATACTTTTTCGTGATGATTCTTTTATATACATAAAAAGTTGACAGATTTTCGCTTTGATATCTACAGGTAATATTAATAAAAAGATTGCCTTCAGGGCTATTCCAGCAGAAAATGTATGGAGGGGTTGTAAGAAACTTTACATGTTTATTTATGCATGAGGGGAATTCAGGAGGTGCATAATGATTAATCCTTAAAAAAAATATGTATGGCTGGTTGGGTCACAAAAAACTGCCTTCCAACCCTCCCATCATACATTTATTGATGGAATAGCCCTTAGAAAGAACCAATATGGGGGAATTTATTTTAGAGAAACATTATACCATGAACACTGAAGCATGTTGTAACAATTTTTGTTTCTCTTTTTTATCAACTTTCTGTTTTATGGAAATTTTCAATTTATGTATTGACATGCAAAATTTTCGTTGCTAAAATCTTTGCTCCCTTAATCAGAATTATTGCTTCAATTTGGTATCATATAAAACATGTTGTGAGCAATTTTTTTTCTGTCTCTTATATAAACTTCCTATTGAGCAGAAATAAGGAATGAGTCAGGATATACTTACCATGACTTCCTATACAACCCCCGTGTTATTCCAAAAACATTTATTATGTTTTTTTCACAAGACGACGGGCGTATCATGCGCTCGTGGCGCAGTTGTTTATTAGTTTTTACGTGTAGTGTTTGTATTGTTTTGGTCTTGTCTTCATTGTTCTCGAGTTTGTCAGTTGTTTTCGATTTTCCCCTCTTCGAATATCTCTTTGGTATTTCTTGACTTTACTTTTATCTGAGGGTCTGTCGATGACGTAACTTTTATTGATTGGTATTTCCTATGATCCGTTTTGTTATTATTGACTTATCATTGTTGAACCAAAATTACTACAATACATCACAGAATGTTCCTGTTGGGGTGAAATAACAGCAAAAATATTATTAAATACATATAAAAAAATATATAAAATAAAGATAATAATACTAATTAAAATTTATGATCAAAGATAACGTAAGTTTCCCAAACGAAAAAAATTGAGCAGGGGTTCCACTAGGCCCGGCTAACCCGTTACACCAAATTTTATTGAAATTGAACAAGGTTGAAATAATTTCATTCAAATGGAACAAGGTTGAAATTTTGGTGGGAAAAAGGCGGCCATTTTGAAAAGGGCTGCCCATTAAATATTTTCTTTAACTGCAGTCAACTCGAGATATCATGTTTACCCTTTATACCTAATTGCATTGACATTGATGAATGTTGAAATTTTGGCGGGAAAAAGTCGGCCATTTTGAAAATGGCTGCCCGTAGAACATTTGCGTTATCGCCATTCAACTCCAGATATCATGTTTACTGAACAAACCTAAAATCGTTGAAATCCAAGCAAGTTCACTTTTTTGCGGGAAAATGGTGGCCATTTTGAAAATGGCTGCCCGTAAAACAGTTTCTTTAAACGCCATTCAACTCGGGATATCATGTTTACCGTTTGTGCCAAATTGCATTGACATTGAAAAATGTTAAAAATTTGGCGGGAAAATGGTGGCCATTTTTTAAATGGCTGCCGGTAGAACATTTGCGTTATCGCCATTCAACTCGGGATATCATGTTTACTATATAAACCAAAAATCGTTGAAATCCAAGCAACTTCACTTTTTTCCACTATTGGCGGCCATTTTCTGGAGGGAAAATGGTGGCCATTTTGAAAATGGCTGCCGGTAGAACATTTGCGTTATCCCCATTCAACTCGGGATATCATGTTTACTATATAAACCAAAAATTGTTGAAATCCAAGCAAGTTCACTTTTTTCCACTATTGGCAGCCATTTTGAAAATGGCCGACATATCGTTTCCGTTTTTCTTTAATAAAAAATTTCCACTCGTGCTACTGAACATTTATACTAAGTTTGGTGAAATTCTGCCGGGCAGTTTTTAAGAAAATTGAGGTCGAAGGTTTTCGGTTTTTGGCGACCATCTTGAAAATGGCGGCCATTTTGAAAATTTTTAAACATTCTTGCACAACTAGGCATTGGGGTCTATCACCCCAGTAAGTTTCATTTCATTCCGTTGAGTCATGTTCGAGATCTGCGTCTTTCACTTTTTTCCACTATTGGCGGCCATTTTGAAAATGGCCGACATATGGTTTCCGTTTTTCTTTAATAAAAAGTTTTCACTCGTGCTACTGAACATCAGGGATCATATAATACTAACGGGATATGTCACTCGGTTATAATAGGATATTTCTAGGACTCTAATACAAAGCTAGGAATCGATAATTTACTTTCGCATTTAAAAATTACACGAACAAAGCTGGCATTATTTTCGTATTTAGAAAAAATAAAATCGAGTTCGGTAAGTTTGACAAATATCCGGCTTTGAGTAATTCCATTTATTTATATTTCAGGATGTTTCTTTAAATGGAGGTTACTATATAATTTATTTTGAAATTAATTTCAGTAACTTAATTATATATTGTGTATGTATATAATGTTTCAAAAAGTTATATGGAATCTTTTGGGACACGCAAGCTTTTATTGTCAATTCATTGTTGGTGAATTTTGTTTTTCTTTCTGATGTCCCGTAATTGTATAAAACAATCTCCATTCATTACAATTTCATTTCATCGGTATTGATCATTAAATGATTTGTTTGACTGATTGATTTTATTCAATTATGTCTTCAATTGGTGTCGACTTTAGTTTTTCTTGATAACATTCAATTACATTTTAATTAAGATATGATCGAGAAAGTT
This sequence comes from Mytilisepta virgata, assembly GCA_028015205.1. Classification (NCBI taxonomy): domain Eukaryota; kingdom Metazoa; phylum Mollusca; class Bivalvia; order Mytilida; family Mytilidae; genus Mytilisepta; species Mytilisepta virgata. The sequence goes on along the minus strand of CM051520.1, from coordinate 14,899,612 downwards.
TATAAAAGAAAAAAAAAGAAAAGGAACATACAATGGTTTTGTACAAACACAAGCTATCGGATTCATAAAACTTTTTGACAAATTTATCCACACCATTTCTTGAAATATTACCATATTATCATGTCGGCTAAACGTGATTTCCGGACCTCGGTGGCCGAGTGGTCTAGGTAGTTCGTCAGGACTACCAATGATCACTTTCCTATCAACACTGGGGTTGCGAGTTCGAATCCCATCCGTGGCGGGGTGTGTTCGACTCCGATCTAAATTGACAAGGATTGCTAATTTTCCTACCGAAGGTCGGTGGTTCTCTCCGGCTTCCCCCACCAATAAAAATTGGCCGCCGTGAAATAGCCGAATGTGCTGAAAACGGCGTAAAATCCTAACTAAACAAAAATTAAAAGTTATTTCTTGTCGTGGGACGACAGTGACCTGAACTTTGATTTGCCCTTTGGGGAGTTTACTGTTTCAGATATAGACTCTGATAGTAAAAACACACCACCTAAAAACACCAGCAGAGACATTAAAAATATACGTATAAGTGCCCCGAGTGTGACTCTTCTTATTCTTCCGTGTCCTGATGCTTTTCAACCGAGAGAAAAATACACCCAAAAAAAATCGTTTGTTTACTGGTCTTTAGAATATGGAACAGTGGCGTATTTGCCTCAGTAGTTTTATTTGCAAAATTTTATTCCCCCGCAACAAAAAGTGGGGGGGGGCATCTTGTTTTACCCCTGTCCGTCCGTCCTTCCGTAATACAGTTACTTCACCGAGTTGAGTGCAGGGGGCATCACTTTGTCTAGATTTTAATAACACCGTATAATTTTTGAAATTTGAATAAAAAATGCGATTAGATTACATGTATACTTTAGTTTAATAAGATATCAGAAATGAAACCTCCGGGTGTCAAACTTAAACATAGTATCTTTTATATATCATCATTCATTGTATTGCATCGCTGCTTTGGTCACTATTCATCATCATTCATTGTATTGCATCGCTGCTTTGGTCACTATTCATTATAAAGCATCAAATCGGTGCTACAGTGGCTTGAAACTTTCATTAAGGGTAAAAATTAATGATTTCTATGTATTGAAGATCTCACTGCAGGGATCACCACAGAAAATATTTGAAGAGCGGTGCTAACATCAATTTTTATAAAATTATAAGATCTTGGTTAAATTTGTTAGACATGTGAGAATCTGTTGAAAATACTTGTGTGATAATTAAGTTTTAACACTATTTATTATGTCGGTTTAGTTTTTTCTATTTTTGTGTTTTAGTTCTTAGCGCCTTATTGAATTGATTTTTATCGTTTGTCATTATTTTAACCACTGACCCATAATGGAGGGGGAGGGTTGAGTACTCACAAATAAAAATGTAACGAATAGTGAGATTCAACAGTTTTTAATTGAAAAAGTACAGGGTATTTGAAGATTAAGTATATGTAGAATGCAATGTAAAATTGTAAAACACTGTCAGGCTTTGTAGTTGGCCCATCAATCAAATGTAGATCAGGAATCTCCCAGAATCTGTTGTCTGAAAAAAAAGAGCATGGTTAGGTTATTTTATGAATTTTCAGGAAGGACAGACCTAAATGCTTCTGTCATTATCAAGACAGACAGTAATCCTAAAGTTAAAATATTCAAATATTTTTGGCTCAATATCTAAAAGTATTTTGCTCACAAATTATTATAAAAATCCAGTGAAATTTAAACAACTTCTAGCCCTCCTAATTGATGTTTAAAATAGCAAAAACTTTATAAAATAAGTTTAATACGATCACAATATAAATTAGTTTTGAAAAAAAATGGTTTTAATGAACTGGAATAAGTGATGAAGACGGCCATTAAAAAAAACATTGGGCTATGAGGGTCATTTTTGGGGGAAAATACAATGAAATTTAAACAACTTCTAGCCCTCCTAATTGATGTTTAAAATAGCAAAAACTTTATAAAATAAGTTTAATACGATCACAATATAAATTAGTTTTGAAAAAAAATGGTTTTAATGAACTGGAATAAGTGATGAAGACGGCCATTAAAAAAAACATTGGGCTATGAGGGTCATTTTTGGGGGAAAATACAATGAAATTTAAACAACTTCTAGCCCTCCTTATTGATGTTTAAAATAGCAAAAACTTTATAAAATTAGTTTAATACGATCACAATATAAATTAGTTTTGAGAAAAAAATGGTTTTAATGAACTGGAATAAGTGATGAAGACGGCCATAAAAAAAACATTTGGGCTATGAGGGTCATTTCTGGGAAAAAATCCAGCGAAATTTAAACAACTTCTAGCCCTCCTAATTGATGTTTAAAATAGCAAAAAATTTATTAAATTAGCTTAATACGATCACAATATAAATTAGTTTTGAGAAAAAAATGGTTTTAATGATCTGGAATAAGTGATGAAGACGGCCATAAACAAAAACATTGGGCTATGAGGGTCATTTTTGGGGGAAAATCCAGTGAAATTTAAACAACTTCTAGCCCTCCTTATTGATGTTTACAATAGCAAAAACTTTATAAAATTAGTTTAATACGATCACAATATAAATTAGTTTTGAGAAAAAAATGGTTTTAATGAACTGGAATAAGTGATGAAGACGGCCATAAAAAAAACATTGGGCTATGAGGGTCATTTTTGGGGGAAAATCCAGTGAAATTTAAACAACTTCTAGCCCTCCTTATTGACGTTTAAAATAGCAAAAACTTTATAAAATTAGTTTAATACGATGACAATATAAATTAGTTTTGAGAAAAAAAATGGTTTTAATGATCTGGAATAAGTGATGAAGACGGCCATAAAAAAACATTGGGCTATGAGGGTAATTTCTGGGAAAAAATCCAGCGAAATTTAAACAACTTCTAGCCCTCCTAATTGATGTTTAAAATAGCAAAAACTTTATAAAATAAGTTTAATACGATCACAATATAAATTAGTTTTGAGAAAAAAATTGTTTTAATGAACTGGAATAAGTGATGAAGACAGCCATAAAAAGTCCTAACAATGTGGTGACAGATGTAAAAACACACTGTCATCTTGGTTTGGACTTTCAAAGTGATTGTAAATGGAAAGATTATATTATATTATGAAAATTTATAATAAAGCGTGTGATAGGTTGAAAATTTTACGAATGTTGAAATATCAAGTAAATCGTAAAGTTTTGATTACGATATATATGTCTTTTATTCGTCCTGTCCTTGAGTATTCGGATGTTGTCTGGGATAATTGTACAATTTTTGAGTCTAACCTTTTGGAAAGTGTTCAAGTTGAGGCAGGGAGAATCATAACTGGTCTAAGGGTAAATTCATCTAAAACTAAAATGTATGAAGAACTAGGCTGGGAGCCACTTTTCAAAAGGCGTCAAAAACACAAGTTAATTTTATTTTATAAAATTTTGAATGGACTTGCTCCTGATTATCTTTATGATATTGTTCAGCCTTTTACTGTAAATGTTCATAATTACGACCTTAGGCAACCTATCTCTGTTACTAATTTACGAATTCCCCATTGTAATACTGTTTCATATAATAAAAGTTTTTTCCCAAGTACGATACACCTTTGGAATGATCTCCCTGACTCTACGAAATTAAGTCCATCTATAGAATCTTTTAAGAAGAAACTTAATTCTGAGTTGTTGAAAACTAGAAGTTATTACCATATTGGGGATAGGAAGGAAAATATAATTTATTGTCAAATAAGGAATGAAGCAAGCGGATTGAATCAGCATCTTTTTCATCAACATTTAATAGATACTTCCAAGTGTCCTAATTGTGACTTTCAATGTGAAAGTGCGACTCATTTTTTCATGAATTGTCCATCTTATACAAATATTAGAAACGATTTAGTAGAAATTTTCAGAGAATTGGATGTAAACTTTAATATACAGAACATACTTTATGGAAATGAAAATATTACTTTAGAAAAGAATGAAAGATTAGTCTTGGCTGTACACGCTTACATTAAAAAAAGTAAACGGTTTAAGTAAAAGAAAACAATTCAGAGGTGTTGACAATTTGTGTTTCTTTTTCTTTTTATATATATACATATATACATATATATATATATTAATAAAATTCATTGTTCAAACGTTTTTCATTTATATTTTCAATTATTATTATCATTTAAGTGATATTCGTGTGCATATTAATTAGTATTATTCTATTATTAAAATTGTGTAATTGAATGTGTGCAACACAAATGTCAGAAAAAACACTCATACAAGGTTAACGTACATAGCATTCAAATACTATATTTAAATACATTATTCTCAATAGCGAATATGTTTTGTAAAATAATATATTTGTTAGTTTTTTATTTTTTTTTTAACTTATGAAGTATATTGAGAGAATTATTTTTCTTTTGCTTAGAGTAATTATCTTTCTCTGAGTTGCTGCTTTTGCTATATATATATTATACTGTATATGCATTATATCTGTATATTTTATTATCTATTGCTGTTGCCTTGTATAGGAGAGGATTTATATAGGCTATGCCTGTTATCCGATCCGTTTCACATTTGTTGAATAAAATATTGTTTAAATAAATTACAGCCATAAAAAAAATATAAGAGCATCGACGATACAAATTGGACAAAACTTTCAAATGCAGTCACCACCACTCTTTAGACAGTTTTGTAACTAATTACGTCAATGTAAATGTTTCAAACCGGATTAAGATACAAAATATAAATAAAACACAACATTATGGCATTAATAACTTACCCTGTTAACTCTTTCTCAGGATCAAAATCACGAAATTTGTAATTGAATTTTTTTAACACCCGCTTACAAAATGGCGTATACCGGAAACGACCGGGTGATCCCGGAGACGGATACGAATTATTTCCGCCGAGTCGCAGAAAGATCTGTCAATTTACAAAGACTTTACATATAGATTCATGTCCCCTTCATATACAGTTCCTGTGAACATTTATGCTAAGTTTGGTGAAATTCTGCCGGGCAGTTTTTGAGAAAATTGAGGTCGAAGGTTTTCGGTTTTTGGCGACCATCTTGAAAATGGCGGCCATTTTGAACATTTTTAAACATTCTTGCACAACTAGGCATTGGGGTCTATCACCTCAGTAAGTTTCATTTCATTCCGCTGAGTCATGTTCGAGATCTGCGTCGTTCACTTTTTTCCACTATTGGCGGCCATTTTGAAAATGGCCGACATATGGTTTCCGTTTTTCTTTAATAAAAAGTTTCCACTCGTGCTACTGAACATTTATGCTAAGTTTGGTGAAATTCTGCCGGGCAGTTTTTGAGAAAATTGAGGTCGAAGGTTTTCGGGTTTTGGCGACCATCTTGAAAATGGCGGCCATTTTGAAAATTTTTAAACATTCTTGCACAACAAGGCATTGGGATCTATCACCTCAGTAAGTTTCATTTCATTCCGTTGAGTCATGTTTGAGATCTGCGTCGGACAAGTTGAAATGGAAAGCGGAAGAAAAAAAAGCCGGAAAAGACGGAGGATTTTGAACAGTTAAGTTGACATTTTATTTTGTGTAATATTATTTTGTAAACTTGTATATAATAAATCTTGTTAAATTTTATTATTGATTTGTATCTTTTGTTGGCTACAATCTAAAAAGGTGATTTCGGCCGTAACAGAAATTGGGGGCTCGTCTCTGGATAACGTTAATATCTTATTAAATTTTTTCAGTATTTTTATTAGAATTAGCCAACAAAATTCTACAAAATGGCATTTGATGCTGGTAAATTTTTGAAAACGCCAGACCTGGAAGAATTTGATAAATTAAAGAAAGAAGAATTAGTGTTGCTTGCGAAACATCTAAAAATAGATTTTAGACCATCTATGAGAAAACAAATTATAAAAAATTTGGTAATAGACAATTTAGTTGACTTGGAAATTTTTGGTGAAGAGGCTCTTGACCTCAAGGTCGAAAATGTTGATGCTTTCAAATTAAAACAGCTTGAATTAGAACATGAACTTAAATTAAAACAATTGGAAAAACAATTGGAAAACGAAGTTAAATTAAAACAAATAGAAAAAGAAGATGAATTTAAATTAAAACAATTAGAAAAAGAAGATGAATTTAAATTAAAACAGGCAGAACTTGAAATGAGAGAAAGGTTAGAGATGGAGAAAACGAAAATAGAAATGGCTAAAGTAGAAAGTAACACTAAGTCAAAATCAGAACATTTTGAGGTAGCAAAAAATATACGTTTGGTTCCCAAATTTTGTGAAAAAACGGTTAATAAATTTTTTCCACAATTTGAGAAAATTGCTCAAAATTTGAAATGGCCGAAGCCTTATTGGACTACAATGTTGCAAAGTGTTTTTGTGGGCAAGGCCGCTGAAATTTACTCAGCACTTTCTTCAGAAAAAAGTTCTGATTATGACACTGTTAAACAGGAAGTTTTGAAAGCTTATGAGCTAGTGCCAGAAGCATATAGACAGAAATTTAGGTCTTATAAAAAGTTTGAAACACAAACCTATGTTGAATTTGCTAGGGTAAAAGAAGATCTATTTGATAAATGGCTTACGTCAAAGAAAATAGGTAACAATTTTGATAAGTTAAGACAATTAATGTTATTAGAAGAGTTCAAGCAGTGTGTTAATTTAGACTTAAAAACACATTTAGATGACAAAACTGTTGAGACATTACAAGATGGAGCTGTTGTTTCCGATAATTATACCATTTCACATAAAAGAAGTTTCAAAGGTCAAAATTTTAATATTTCTAGCGGAAATTACAAAAATCAAAGCACTGAGCGTACTGATAGTAAGCCTGTTGCACAGAATAAGAGTCCGTCTAGTTATAATATGTCTGGTCCAAAATTTGATACTTTTGAGAAGTTGCTAACTTGTGCTTATTGTAAGAAAAATGGTCACCTGATGGCTGATTGTTTTAGACTCCAGAAGAAAAATGAAAGAGATCATAAGCCCAAGTCCAGTGCTTGTACGACACCCATTGTTACCAATAAGTTGGAATGTCCTGCGAGTCAGGCTTTTAAGTCCAGTTTTTGTGATTACATGGAGGATTATAAGCCCTTTATGTCTGATGGGTTTGTTTCTATTGTTGATAATACTACTCCTCAGCCTATTAAGATTTTACGGGACACTGGAGCTTCTCAGTCTTTGTTGTTAGAAGGTGTGTTGCCTTTGTCCGAGGAGACGTCCGTTGGTGCCTCCGTTTTGTTACGAGGTGTGGAGTTAGGTTGTATAGATGTTCCCCTCCATCGTATTTATTTGAAGTCGGATTTAATTACTGGACCAGTTGTTGTGGGTGTTCGTCCTACTCTCCCTGTTGAGGGTGTTTCATTATTGCTAGGAAATGATCTAGCTAGGAACAAAGTGGTTGCTGAACCAATTGTTACAAGTGAACCGGCGGTGGATGTTAAATCACCTGAAGATGATGCTGAACTGTATCCAGCTTGTGTTGTTACTAGGGCGATGGCAAGAAAACAACAAGACGAGGATTTACAAGAAGGCCAGTATGATTATATGGACCTTTCTGACTCTTTCTTTGCCGACACTGAAGGTCCCGGAAAAGGCCATAAGACCACCTGGTACTAACAAAAGTGTAATTAGGCCATAGCCAGACGTGAACAGCCATTCATTAGACAAAAGAACATTTAGGGAAGAACAGAATAAAGACCCTGAGGTTCTTCAGCTCTGCAAGAGGGCTCTACCCCAAGAAGAAGCAGACAAAGTGGCCGAATGTTACTACCATCAAGACGGTATTTTGATGAGGAAGTGGAGGCCCCCTGATGCTATCCCAGAGGAGGAATGAAAAGTGGTATACCAAGTGGTGGTGCCTAAAGTCTATAGGCAAGAAATTATTGGTCTTGCCCATGACACCCCCTTGGCTGGACATTTAGGTACAAGGAAGACTTGCCTTAAGATATTACAACATTTCTACTAGCCCAGACTTAGAAATGATGTCACAGAATACTGCAAATCAGGCCATATATGCCAGGTTGTTGGCAAGCCTAACCAGAAAATACCACCAGCACCACTTCTGCCAATTCCAGCCTTTGAAGAACCTTTCAGCCGAGTACTTATTGATTGCGTTGGACCTTTACCAAAGACCAAGACTGGAAATGCTTATTTACTGACGATCATGTGTACATCCACTCGCTTTCCTGAGGCTATTCCCTTAAGGAATATCAAGACACCAACTATTGTCAAAGCTCTTATCAAATTTTTCACATTAGTAGGACTTCCTAAGTCTATACAGTCCGACCAGGGTTCAAATTTTATGTCAGGTTTATTTCAGCAGGTCGTTTACCAGCTAGGGATTGCTCAGTATAGATCAAGTGCTTATCATCCAGAATCTCAAGGTGCCTTAGAACGTTTTCATCAAACATTGAAGAACATGATTAGAACTTTTTGTCTTCAATTTGACAGGGACTGGGATGATGGTATTCACTTTCTACTTTTTGCGGTCCGAGAGGCTGTTCAAGAATCCCTTGGTTTTAGCCCCTTTGAGTTAGTGTTTGGTCATACCGTAAGGGGACCTTTGAAATTGATTAAGGAAAAATGGCTTACTGAACACACTGACTTGAATCTTCTAGACTATGTATCTAGATTTAAAGAAAAATTGTATACTGCTTGTCAAATTGCTCAGAAAAACTTAAAAACTGTACAGAATAAGATGAAAATATGGTATGATAAAGATGCCAGGGACAGAGTTTTTGAGCCTGGTGATAAGTTACTTGTACTTTTGCCAATCCCTGGACATCCTTTACAGGCTAAATACTATGGTCCTTATACCATTGACAGTAAAATCAATGAGTTGAATTATATTGTAAAAACTCCAGGTCGGCGTAAACAAAATAGAGTGTGTCACATTAATATGTTAAAACCATATTTTGAGCGTACTAATGAAGGTAAGAGTAAACCAGTTGCCACTTTAGCCATGGTTAAATTGGAGAACGATCATGACAAACCAGATATAATTGAACCATCTGTTGATTCCAAGACTATGGAACAAACTGTTAGATTGAAAAAATCTGAAATTTTGTCAAATTTAGACTCAAAACTTGCACATCTGACTTTCGATCGCAGAGAAAAATTGAAAACTTTGGTATTTACTTTTAAAAATCTTTTTCCAGATGTGCCAAATAAAACCACTGCTGTTTGTCATGATGTTGATGAAGGCGATGCTTCTCCAATTAAGCAACATCCTTACCGGCTCAATCCACTTAAACTTGATGTTATGAGACAAGAAATTAGATATATGCTTGACAATGATATTATTGAGCCGAGTAACAGTGAATGGAGCTCTCCTTGTCTCCTTGTGCCGAAACCAGATAAAACCTTTCGTTTCGTTACTGATTTCAGAAAAGTAAACTCAGTTTCAAAATCTGACTCCTATCCGATTCCAAGGATAGACGATTGCATTGATAACATTGGACAATCAAAATTCGTAAGCAAATTTGATTTATTAAAAGGTTACTGGCAGGTCCCCTTGACACCGAGAGCTCGTGAAATATCAGCTTTTGTCACACCAGACGGCTTATTTCAATATACTGTCATGCCGTTTGGTATGAAAAATGCTCCAGCTACATTTCAAAGAATGATCAATCATGTTATAAAAGATTTAGACTGTTGTTATGCTTATATTGATGATCTGATTGTATCTAGTGATAGCTGGGAAGAGCATTTAACACATTTATATGATATTTTTGATAGATTGTCACAATCAAATTTGACTGTTTATCTTGCTAAAAGTGAATTTTGTAAGGCCACTGTTGATTATTTAGGGCACACAGTTGGCCAAGGTCAAGTGAAACCTATTATGGCTAAAGTGGATGCAATTACCAATTTTACTCCTCCTACAAATAAAAAACAACTCATGAGATATTTAGGCATGATTGGATTTTATAGAAAATTTTGTTCAAACTTCGCTACTGTTGTTCAACCATTGACTCATCTTTTACGGAAAGATTCTAAAGTCATATGGAGTGATAATTGTCAAAACGCTTTTGAAAAAAGCAAATCACTTTTAATTAACAGTCCCGTTCTTATCACTCCAGACTTTAAAAAGCAATTCAAACTTGCCGTTGGAGCTGTTTTATATCAAGAAACAGATAATGTTGAGAAACCTATATCATATTTTTCCAAGAAATTAGATAAACATCAGAAAAATTATTCCACTATTGAAAAAGAATGTTTTGCACTGTTGTCTGCACTTCAACATTTTGATGTATATTTAAATCCCACTATGCATCCTATTCTGGTTTATACTGATCATAATCCTCTCACCTTCATACATAAAATGAGAAACAAGAACCAGAGGTTGACTAGGTGGAGTTTATTGTTACAGGAATATGATATTATTGTAAAACATATTAAAGGTAAAGATAATGTAATAGCAGATGCTTTATCTAGATCTTATTGAAACACTGTATACATACTATATATTTTTGTATATATTGTTCATGAAGTTCTCGTTACCCTCAAACTTCTTTTAAGGGGGGAGGTGTTATGATATTGTAATTATTATGTTTATTTATCTTGGCCTAATTTGTTTTGTGTGGCCTTATAACATGTATAATATGTTTACATAATACTTATAGTTGTTTACCAAATAATGTTATAACTGTGCAGTTTAGAAATCACTGGAACAATAATAGATACTGATGGAATGACTAGAACTTTCTATTTGACTTACGTAATAATTCTGGTGTGATTCGAACTTCTACCGTATTCCAGAAGTTTCCGTTCTACAGTATATATACGGACAAGAAAGTTAGACTTTCAGAGCAGAACGTATTGGACCAGACATTCTTGTGTTCTCAGCTGTTGGATTTATTTACGTTTCACACATCATCCTTGACATACCTTTATTTACGTTACATCATACTAGATTGTGACTGATTGGATATAATATTCCGTTTGGATTCCCGCAACAGTGACGAGAAGAATTCCGGATTAGGAAAAGACGGAGGATTTTGAACAGTTAAGTTGACATTTTATTTTGTGTAATATTATTTTGTAAACTTGTATATAATAAATCTTGTTAAATTTTATTATTGATTTGTGTCTTTTGTTGGCTACAATCTAAAAGGTGATTTCGGCCGTAACAGACTTAATAATAATAATAATAAGAAGAAATGGAGTAAAAACAGTAAGTCTCCAAACTTCGTTTGGGAGACTTAATAAGAAACGGAGTAAAAGCAATAAGTCTCCAAACTTCGTTTGGGAGACTTAATAAAATGTCACCAAATATCAGCAATATGAAAGCCCTTTATTTATAATAAAACATGAAACACCAACCAATGAACAACACACCATCGTCCACCTTCCATCACAATGAGAGAGAAATACGCAACATAAATCTTTTTTTTTAATATTTATTACAGAAACCTAATATTGGACGCCTAAACCGTTTTTATGGTTTTAACCAAATTTCTCCTTATTAACCTTAATTTCTGTTGTGTTTAAACAAACCTTAAAAGTCAGTGAAATATGTTATAAAAAAAACAGACAAATACCTAAAACAGTATTAAAGGAAAGGGCGATAGTTTAAATAGGAGGGTTAAACCCTGCTCGTTTCTAATGTAAAACAAGCTTAAGACATTGATTTAAACATATTTTATTGTCATAATAAGTAATAAACAAGTGTGGACCCTAAAAGATGTCTCGCCTGTCCGCGCTTGACCCAGAATAACATGCACTATCAAAGACCATGCTATCATTTGCCTACCATTATGGTACATTTGAAACAGACATGCGAAAGCTGTTATGTGATTACTTGAGCAATTAATTAATTGAGGTCAAGGACAAAAGCCATATGTCAGAAACTGACCTCATCAAAAAACCTTAATATGGTCACTGGACCGTGAATTGAGGTCAAGGACAAAAGGCATATATATATCCCCTGTCCACGCTTTATCCTAAAGCTTATATGACCAATAATACAGTAACTTCTATAGCTATAGTATATTGTCATAATTGCTTAAAACAATATTTTTAAAATCTTACTGTGCATTGCCAAGAACCATACCGGTCTATCAATTGCTATTGTCTGACTAATCTGGGAATTTGAATAGGCTACTGGTGTAATTTAAATGACCAACTTGATATAGCTTTACTACAACATAGGTTGAAAAAATTGTTCATGGTTTGCTTTTGTCTGGTCATCAACTAATCAAAAGTCCCTATGAATTGTCTAAAAATTCTATTGTATATACTAATATGTCTTGCCTGAAAAGGGTCTTGGTATTCTTTTCAGTTTGTATGGCAAGGTAAACCAAATTGGTCATTTAAATTTCACCTGTAATCTAATCAGATTGCTAATCTATTTTTACAACAGGTATTGTAAGATCGATAAGGTAGAAGACAATTCACAGTAAAATTTTGCAAGCTTTTTTAACCTGTACATGTATTTTTTTGACTTCCAAATAGTTTGAGTGAAAAGTGTATCTGTATGTGTGCTGTTTTTTTTTTTTTTTGCAATAACAAATTCTATCATATTCAATTCATTTCTATGTTTATGTTATTATGACAAAATAAAACCTTGTAAAAGAGTAGGATCTTTTGACAGGAAACAATGTTATTTTTTTCTAATCCCGCTGAAAGTTAAATATGAGATATCATGCTGATGTATTAGAATTTATTAAGTGCTTCATCTGGAACAAAAAAAATGTGATCTGAATTAGTAAAACTGTGGATTCATTAATTTTCACTACAAACATAATTTATTTTGGAATAAATGTAGAAAATTTAATTGTAGTATAGTAATACTGCAGAACAGAATTTGAACCAATATAAATTTCGCCAATATTTCCCTTATACTTTAATAAACATTGTTAAGAACAGTATATACGAATTCCAGAATATGCCAATTATTTTACAATGACCAGTTTGCGAAAAATCTTCTGTCATGGATTTATACGGTTTTACAGTAGAATGTAATAGATCTTAAAAAATATAAATATATCCAAGAATTTTTTCTCTATCTTAGCCATTATGTAATTTCATACAAATGGAAGCATGCTCATACTTATTAATCAATGAGTCCACAGTATGAGTTACATCAGTACAATATACTAACTTGAATTATACCTAAATAATTATTTTAATATCTAGTATTTTCAATTTAATATAATTGTAGTTGATTAAGCTCATTTTTTCCAGAACCTCCACCTTTTGGATCGAGCAATACCTCTGCTTGAATCTCTCAAGTGGCATTTCATATCTGAAACTATAGAAATTTTTATTTTAATAAATACATTCATACATATAACATTATCATTTATATACAATAACATAATACATTTACAAAAATCTATTCAGAATCTGAATCTGCTTTCTCTTTCTTTTCTTCAGCTGTTGGACTAGCAAATACCTGGCTTAAAGCTTCATCCCCACTGTCAGAGAGTTCTAGATTCTAATGTAAAAATAAAAAATATTTTGTTTAAGGACTGCATTAACTATACTAAACTGTAACTCCAGGGTTTTCTGCTTGAAATTGTGTTCTGGTACAAGTTTTAAAATTGTAAGTAAAATATTGTAGCTGACATTATATTGATAATTTGATATATTTGGCATCAAATTAAATACTACTAAAAGTCCATTACTCAGGGCACACAAATATTAAATGTAGATATTTATTAATGATTCCATAATTTAATAAACTATAGTTAAATTAGACACATTTAGTGTAGAACCATTGGAAATTAATTAATAAAAAAATATGAGGCTGATGTTTTCCAATTTAATCAAACCTCCACCAATTTTGAAATAGATTGACTTTTACTATTTTATGAAATTGAAATTAATTTCGTATTAAAAAAGTAATGAAAAAAATATAAATACATGTGAAGCATGTAAAAAGTACAACTGGAAAGTTATCTTAAGAAGAAAAAGACATGCCTCAGACTGAGTCTGCACTGAAGAGGGAGTAGCCCCAGCTGTCATGCCTTGGTCTCCACTTGACCCAGATGCAGATTGACAATCCTAAATTTAAAATATTCAAATTTAAAATATTGAAATATCTACTACAGTATTACAATTTATATATATTAAAATAAATAAAAAGATTTTCATTCTTTATTCAGTTTATTCAGTCCTATGTAAATGTTTCAATTGGTAAGTCTGTATTATTGATATATTGTTTTATGCTTTGATTCCAACAATTATATCCAAACTTTTCACGCCATGATATAGCTGAAATATTGCTAAATTGGCATTAAACATCAATCAATCAATCAATCAATTAAAAAGTAATGAACAAAAATATAAATACATGCGAAGCATGTAAAAAGTACAACTGGGAAGTTATCTTAAGAAGAAAAAGACATGCCTCAGACTGAGTCTGCACTGAAGAGGGAGTAGCCCCAGCTGTCATGCCTTGGTCTCCACTTGACCCAGATGCAGATTGACAATCCTAAATTTAAAATATTGAGATTTAAAATATTGAAATATCTACTATTACAATTTATATATATTAAAATAAATTAAAAGATTTGGTTTAACTTAATTGAATTTCATTCTTTATTCAGGCCAGGTCAGCTAAAAATGGGGTTGAATTTTAAAGGTTAAAGTATAAAAGACTAACTTTACAAGAGACAAACTAAAATTAGTTGTTATACATGTATACTTCATGATTAAAAAAGTAATTTCTCCTTTATTTATATTTTTTGACCTTACCAGTCTTATTTTATTGGATCTTGTATCTCTTAACTCCACAATTGATATTAAATATCAATTTTTCTATTACACCAAATAAGTTTCAAAGTATTATTAAAAACTATATAATTGAACCATCTTTATATAATTTAAAGTAATGCATGCCTGTGATTTTTCAGGGAGGAATTTTTTGGCATTTTCTTCCAATTTTTTCAACACTTCTGGAAGCTTCTCCTGTGTTTTTATTATCTTTTCCAAATTGTCGGTGATAGCATTTATGTCCAGATTGGTTTGGGCAGTTGACAAATGACTAAGATTAGTGTCAATTTGGACTAATATATCATCTAACCCAGCTAGCATTTCTGTTTTAAGTGCAATATGAAAAGTTTTTACTGCAGCCTTAGTTAGTCTTGCTGCCCTTTCCATTTTACGAACAGTTTCAGCTGTTTTATACGGCTTGTTCTTTCTAACACTATCTAATTCCCTTATTTCTCTTAATATATTTTCCGACTTAGTTTTCACTGCATTGAATGCATTACTTATTTTGCCCATTGTTATTTAACTGAAAACAAAAATGCAATTGTAAATTTCCTGAAATTATCGATAGAAAGAGAAACAAACTTAACTTTCATCACTTAAAGCAATTTATATTTGACCTGAATTTGATTAAGTACATGATTAATATTTTTTTTCTAAGAAAATTCATTCTTCGAAACTAAACACTTAAAAAGTTACATAAATATTAAAGAAAATGTGTATCTTGGTCCATACCTTTTTGACAAAATGTGACCCTGAATTTTTTTTTTCATATTGTTTAATATGGGATATTACTTATAAAGTTTAATTGTACACATTTACTTGTCAGAAATCTAAACATCTAAACTACCTTAAGTTTAAATGCATAAGTTTGTTTCTCTTTGTAATTAATATTTGATATAAGATTTCTTAGCAATATGGAATAGCAATGAAATTTCATTCATTTCTTCATTTGATTTATAAGTAGTAAATAGATGATAGATGGATATAAATCAACTGAATTATGTTAGATCCACTAGACTTTCATTTATCTCCATAAAAAATCATTTAAGGTAGCTGGACACTAATATTAATTTTCCTCAGATTTCGTAATAAATCGGTCAATTTGAAGATCTAGTACTACTTCATGAAAATCAGAAATAAAATAAAGTGGTCACCGCGATAACTTTTTCAAAATCCATGCCTGAATTTTACTGGTTTTGACCAAATTTTTAGCAAATTTACAATAGAATGTACAGAGAAACATAGTAAGCAGCCACTGCCTGCTAAGCTCAACTCGTTAGACTGTATTTTCTGTATTAATTGCCAAATACAAATACAGAGTTAGCTTTAAAAATATATTGGCATCACTAAGTGCAACTATACTTGATGTGAGGCATTTTAGTTAGCTTCCTAATTAAGTCGTTCATGTGTAAAATATAGGTCACAGCAAGTATCATTGAGCTTAAAATGGAGTAGAGATAATCAATTTTATGATGTTAAATTCCAAAATTATAAATTGCTAATAAGGTCTACTTTTTAAATGATATTTTGTAAAAGAGATATACAAGTCAAATGGCCAATATAATCTGTAAATATCGATATCTGTATCAGGATACTGATCCAAAGCCTCCAAAACCCCCCATTGATAGCATTGATAGCAAAGGATGCTATGTTTGAGCTACCACAATGCTAGATATTACTTCTTGTAAAATTTTATTCAATTCTAAGCAGTTTTAATTTTGCTGTCTTTTTTATTTTCAATTGTGGCAAACCTGAAATAGTAAAACCGCAAACCTGAAAATAGCTTACATAGTAATAACCGCAAATTCAATTGTGGCAAACCTGAAATAGTAAAACCGCAAACCTGAAAATAGCTTACATAGTAATAACCGCAAACCTGAAAATAGCTTACATACATACATCATAATGAAGCTTCAGATAAAATATTAAATCATTCCCATAAGTAGAAGAAGGTGGCACAGAGTTATTTTCATGCAGCATGTTTACTGGTTTTTTTTTATTTCACATGTTGTCGTGCCGAATGGTTGTTTTTGCCATGTTTCTTGATAACTGAAAATGATGAATCATGAAAGCCAATTTTTCTTATTTTTTGTTTGTCCAGTAATGGCATTTTATTTCTCATACGTATGTGTATGTTACTCCTCTGTGCGACCCTCCATAGAAACTGAGAAATCTTTCACAAAAATTTTCAGTTGCTGTGAGTGATCAAGGCATATGTATAGAAAAATAACTACAGGCTGAGCTAAAGCTGCAGGTTAAACCCAATGTCAGGATTTTTTTCAATTACATTATGTATGAATAAAAAATTTTTTTTTTTGTGTGCATGATATATATTCTGTTGATAACTGAATGAATGGAAATGAACTGGGCAATAGAGCACAACCAGGCAATAGAACAGTGGGGACAATGTTTATTTGAAAGAAATTAGAAAGTCAGAATTATTTAATATCTTATAAAATGTAAAAAAGTGTATTATTAGGTAATAATATTTAATATTTCCTGTGTTTGACATTATAGGAGAAGCTCTGGAGGCAAGGGGCGCTACTCCCTTTCAGCAACCTTTGTTTTTAATTGCTGCCATAGCCATTTTTTGTATACATTTGTAAAGTTCAGCAATCACTATAACAGAATCATATAAGTTCATTAGTAGGACTTGCAGTTCAATACTGATGGTTTAAATTATATGCAGGACAATAGTTTTTTTTTCTTGCAAATATAAACACCTTTAAATCTTATTGAATGATTGAATAATGAGATTGTAGAAACTGAATATAAATGTAAGATAGAAATAACAACTAAAAGTCCTGTGGCTTTGATACTCCCAATCCCTACATGTCATAAATTGAGTAAGTGTGAAAACAGGAAGTAAATGTCCAGCAAACCTGAAATTGCCTCTTTTGGAATGAGGCATCATACTAAAGACACATAAACAATTTCAAGTGGTTGTGATATTAGTTAAGTTCATCAGAAAAATGTTTCCAAAATTCTTCAATTGACTAAACATGTAGTCGGTAAACATGATGTAGATGTCTGTAAAATCATAAATGGCTTCTTGAGGTATGGGACATCATACTGAAGTCAAGTATAAAATTTTGAGTGGCTGTAATAAGTTGCTAAGAAAAATGTTACCAAAAATGTTCAATTGACTAAGTATGTTAAAAAATAAGTCAGTAACCCCCCCCCCCCCCCCCACTGAACTTCGTTCATGAAAGTAATATAACTGCAATATGAAATATTATTGAATCTCACCTTTACAAATCAAGAAATTCGTCTGAATCAACCTCAACATCTAAAATGTCCATCATATTTTCATGAACATAACACTCTTTATAGGAATCTTTTAAAAAGTATTTAGTCCAAGCTAAGCATAACTTTTGACAGGCATGCACACCATCATCATTGTTCACAGAAATATTGAGTGAATATCTTGTCGGTTTATTTCTATGTTTTCTACTTCGTATGTAGTATTGACTCACTCGTAATGTGTTTTTTTTCAATGAACAATTTAAAGACTGAATATGTTCATTAAGAATATTTATTTGCTTTGTAGCTTTTTTATCTTGTTCATAAAATTTGTCAAAATCTTTTTCTTTATAACCATAAAAACTGTTCCATTTGACTATTGATAAGGGGGGACAATCAATAAATTTGATTTCAGCTCCTTGATACCTTTGAACTATATTAATTGCACGTCTGTATTCGCTTAAAATATTGTCAACAGCTTTACAATTATCTTCATTTCTAATTTCAATATAATTTCCTTGCTTGAAAGTGATATCACAAGTGCCACTCCAAAAATAAAAAATTATTTGATAGTTTCTTTTCAATGCCTTTTCTACGCGACTCTCCAACAAATCCACTAATTCTGAAGTTTTTGCTCCTGATAAGCACCACTTTTCAAATGGAAATTCAAATCCTGGACAAAAATCCCTTAATCTAAACCCTTTACTGTCTGATATCAAAATTGGTGTTTTAATTCTTATCCCTTGAGGTTCATCAGGCTGAAGTTGTATATATTTTTCTATCCCACGGAAAACACTCATTTCAAAGAATGAACAACATAACAATCCAATGTTCCAATAATAAAGAATTTACTCCCTTGATATGAGAAAATCTATTATAATGTTTAGATATCTTGACCAATGAAATCACTTTGTGTTGATTTTTTAGACACATTTTACAGAGACTTTAATTAGTGAATAGGTGTTTAAATACTTACATTATATTATTTAATCAGTCTTCATTTTACCCCACTATTTTTTATAAAGGATAGTACTCCATGTACTAAAGTAAAGGATTATCTCATAATATTGTTTACAAATTTGCCTTTAGACAATATGTTCACCTTATTAGTCATATTGTTGTGAAAAATTGTCTTTACTACTTATGTAGTATTAATAATCAATTTTGAATTTTTAACAATTTGATGTGCAATATTAAATTTAAATCATAGTCATGGCTATTGCTTTATAAGAAATGATAAAATGACACAACCATCACAACTTTTTGATACAGGAAACTTAGTCGTAGCATTTGTTGTTTACCCGGCTAGAAAAAAAATGCAAATGAACAAAAATCATAAGAGAAATAGTTTTAATGACTCGTAATAACTGTAAAACGCTCATATCTACTCTTGTTATTTAATTAACAATTATAATGATAAACTTTCGCCAAAGGCTGATTTATCATTATTTTTAAATTACTTAACTCTAGTAGACACTTTTTTTCGCGATATACAGACATAGCTCGTTATGAAAACTATAAATATAGACTGTTGATATTGATGAGATGAGTGGAGATTGCTAGACTGTTGATATTGATGAGATGAGTGGAGATTGCTAGACTGTTGATATTGATGAGATGGAGATTGCCAGACTGTTGATGTTGATGAGATGAGTGGAGATTGCCAGACTGTTGATATTGATGAGACGAGTAGAGATTGCCAGACTGTTGATATTGATGAGATGAGTGGAGATTGCCAGACTGTTGATATTGATGAGAGGAGTGGAGATTGCCAGACTGTTGATATTGATGAGATGAGTAGAGATTGCCAGACTGTTGATATTGATGAGATGAGTGGAGATTGCCAGACTGTTGATATTGATGAGACGAGTGGAGATTGCTAGACTGTTAATATTGATGAGATGAGTGGAGATTGCTAGACTGTTGATATTGATGAGATGGAGATTGCCAGACTGTTGATGTTGATGAGATGAGTGGAGATTGCCAGACTGTTGATATTGATGAGACGAGTAGAGATTGCCAGACTGTTGATATTGATGAGATGAGTGGAGATTGCCAGACTGTTGATATTGATGAGATGAGTGGAGATTGCCAGACTGTTGATATTGATGAGACGAGTAGAGATTGCCAGACTGTTGATATTGATGAGTTGAGTGGAGATTGCCAGACTGTTGATATTGATGAGATGAGTGGAGATTGCCAGACTGTTGATGTTGATGAGATGAGTAGAGATTGCCAGACTGTTGATATTGATGAGACGAGTAGAGATTGCCAGACTGTTGATATTGATGAGATGAGTGGAGATTGCCAGACTGTTGATGTTGATGAGATGAGTGGAGATTGCCAGACTGTTGATATTGATGAGATGAGTGGAGATTGCCAGACTGTTGATGTTGATGAGATGAGTGGAGATTGCCAGACTGTTGATGTTGATGAGATGAGTGGAGATTGCCAGACTGTTGATATTGATGAGATGAGGTGGAGGTTGCCAGACTGTTGATATTGATGAGATGGAGATTGCCAGACTGTTGATGTTGATGAGATGAGTGGAGATTGCCAGACTGTTGATATTGATGAGACGAGTAGAGATTGCCAGACTGTTGATATTGATGAGACAAGTAGAGATAGGCAGACTGTTGATATTGATGAGACGAGTAGAGATTGCCAGACTGTTGATATTGATGAGATGAGTGGAGATTGCCAGACTGTTGATATTGATGAGATGAGTGGATATTGCCAGACTGTTGATATTGATGAGACGAGTATAGAGATAGGCAGACTGTTGATATTGATGACATGAGTGGAGATTACCAGACTGTTGATGTTGATGAGATGAGTGGGGATTGCTAGACTTGATGTTATTACCATTATTAAAGACTGATGATTGCTGTTATAGATTAGTAGCCATAGCTGATAGTGTTACACAACCTAACTATGACTTTTCTGCATGATCCTTTGTATTGATGAAATTAGACAAGAGACTCTAATACTGTTCATTTCCAGCTTGGTCCGATGACTGGAGATTGCCAGACGGTTGATGTTGATGACATGAGATGGAGATTGCCAGACTGTTGATATTGATGAGATGAGAGGAGATTGCCAGACTTTTGATATTGATGAGATTAGTAGAGATTGCCAGACTGTTGATGTTGATGAGATAAATGGAGATTGCCAGACTGCTGATATTGATGAGATGAGTGGAGATTACCAGACTGTTGATGTTGATGAGATGAGGTGGAGGTTGCCAGACTGTTGATATTGATGAGATGGAGATTGCTAGACTACGGATATTTATGATATTATCATTGTTGAAGACTGATGACTGCTGTTATAGATTAGGAGCCATAGCTGATAGTGTTACACAACCAAACAATGACTATTCTGCATGATCCTTGGTATTGATGAAATAAGACCAAAGACTCTTATACTGTTAATTTCCAGTTTGGTCAGTTGGGTGGAGATTGTCACTGTTGATATTGATGAGACGAATAGAGATTGCTAGAATGTTGATATTGATGAGATGAGTGGAGATTGCCAGACTGTTGATATTGATGAGATGAGTGGAGATTGCTAGACTGTTGATATTGATGAGATGAGTGGAGATTGCTAGACTGTTGATATTGATGAGATGGAGATTGCCAGACTGTTGATGTTGATGAGATGAGTGGAGATTGCCAGACTGTTGATATTGATGAGACGAGTAGAGATTGCCAGACTGTTGATATTGATGAGATGAGTGGAGATTGCCAGACTGTTGATATTGATGAGATGAGTGGAGATTGCCAGACTGTTGATATTGATGAGATGAGTAGAGATTGCCAGACTGTTGATATTGATGAGATGAGTGGAGATTGCCAGACTGTTGATATTGATGAGATGAGTGGAGATTGCTAGACTGTTAATATTGATGAGATGAGTGGAGATTGCTAGACTGTTGATATTGATGAGATGGAGATTGCCAGACTGTTGATGTTGATGAGATGAGTGGAGATTGCCAGACTGTTGATATTGATGAGACGAGTAGAGATTGCCAGACTGTTGATATTGATGAGATGAGTGGAGATTGCCAGACTGTTGATATTGATGAGATGAGTGGAGATTGCCAGACTGTTGATATTGATGAGACGAGTAGAGATTGCCAGACTGTTGATATTGATGAGTTGAGTGGAGATTGCCAGACTGTTGATATTGATGAGATGAGTGGAGATTGCCAGACTGTTGATGTTGATGAGATGAGTAGAGATTGCCAGACTGTTGATATTGATGAGACGAGTAGAGATTGCCAGACTGTTGATATTGATGAGATGAGTGGAGATTGCCAGACTGTTGATGTTGATGAGATGAGTGGAGATTGCCAGACTGTTGATATTGATGAGATGAGTGGAGATTGCCAGACTGTTGATGTTGATGAGATGAGTGGAGATTGCCAGACTGTTGATGTTGATGAGATGAGTGGAGATTGCTAGACTGTTGATATTGATGATATTATCATTGTTGAAGACAGATGATTGCTGTTATAGATTAGGAGCCATAGCTGATAGTGTTACACAACCTAACTATGACTTTTTTGCATGACGCTTGGTATTGATGAAATAAGACCAGAGACTCCAATACTGTTCATTTCCAACTTGGTCAGATGAGTGGATATTGAGAGATTATTGATATGCAACCTATGAATTAGAATAAATTTAACAGTCATCTCTTTATTGAAGTGCTATCCATACTGGTTTGTGATAGCTGTAGTAGGATTCTAGTGTTCCACTTTTGAAGTTTTCTTTGCAGTTTGTAAATATTAAATCTAAAGTTGTTCTTTGATCTGTTGTAAAATCTGTAATCTGTTGTTTTAACCCTTTAGATTTCATATAATCCAGTAATTTCTTTGAACAATTGTTTGTTGCATGAATATTGGTATTAAAATCTCCTCCAATGACTATTGTCTTCTTGTAATCCAATATTTCTGTACATAGTATTTGCAACGTTTTCAGTAAGTTTGAGGGCAGTTCTTTAGGACGTGAATAAATGCAGACAATCTGTAGAAATTGAAGATCAAGTAACATAACCTCGATATTTCCTTTATTCAAACAGCTTTTCCTTGCATTTAGTGAGTTTTTACAATAAGCTGCAATTCCGTATGAAGTTCTTTCAGGTTTGAAATCATTACGATGTAGTTGAAATCCTGGTATGCTGTAATTTTCATCTTTATCTTCTGAACATAATCTTGATTCTACAAACATGTTTATGTGTGCCTCCTTGAAGTTGTAATCAGCTCTGATATCTTCTATATGTAAATGTAAGGACTGACTGTTGTGAAAACATATTACCATCTTGTAATTCTCCAGTGTATATAATGGAACAAATGACAATACTACTTTCCTTTCTGTTCTCATTCTTTCCATTTCAGTTTTTACGAGTGGTGACACTGCTATTTTATCCTCATACACACTAACAATTATATGCATATTTTCTGCTTTCTCTGCTCTACTGAAGGCTACATAATGCATATGGCATTCTTTCCTTGATGGTAGTTCTATTACAACTTCGGAAAGGGTATCTCCTTGAGCTCTGTGTATTGTTTTGGCTGCAGCTAGTCTTAATGGAAACTGCTTTCTTGATATTTTTACACTTTTATACCTTCCTACTGGAAATTCTCTGCATACCTTTTTAATAGGTGTCCATCTAGAGAATTGTTTAGTCTTTTTGTGAATTTCTTCTCTCAGACTTTTTCCAACATTGTCATTATCAAATTTTATCCAGATAATATATGGCTTCTTATCCATGAACTCAATATTCTTTACAATTCCACTGGCTCCATTAATCAATCCGTCATTCAAATCTAAATTTATTGTTAGATCCGTTTTCAATCCTACAGCTAGGCAGCAAGTTTTAGATAATCCCATTTCAAAATCTTTGGCTTTTTCCTTGATTTTCTCTTTTGTTTCTATTGATACATCACCAATGACTACATCACTACATTTGACTTCAATCTTTTGTTGTTTTGACTTGTTATACAGATCTGTGTTGTAAGCATCTACTCTGGCATTATGGTATAATAAATGAGTGGCAAACATTGGATAGTTTGGTATGTCAGGCTTTATAATTCTTGTTTTTAAGAATTTAATATCATCTTCATTTTGATTTCCTTCTCTAATTCTGTTTAATGTCTGTGCAAATGTGATGTCTTCTTTTTGTCTCATTATATCTGTAAGTTCAAATAGTAGAAAATGCTCTTTCCAAATATTTGTAGACAATACTTCTGTATTATTTCCATCAGGTTGTTTAAAGATCCAAGAATCCATCACTGGCTTTAACTGAAAGAGGTCTCCAGTAGCAAGTACATTTATTCCACCAAATGGTTTAGACACACCCATTACTTCCTGCATTCTTTGGTTGATAAAACAGAAGAGATTGGTCCCACACATTGATATTTCATCAATTACAATCAGCTTTAAATGTTCCATCTGACGTCTCATTGTGTTTAAAACGTCGTGCTTAAGAGGGCGGTACTGAAACTTGTGAAAAGCAGGAATATTAAATGCAGCATGTAGAGTAACCCCACTTATATGGTATGCAGCTTTTCCAGTTGGAGCAGCCAATTGTATTGATTTTTGATCTGGATTATCTCCCTCGGTTGTATTGTAGTATCTTATTAAGGCTTGATAAATGCACTTTGTAACTCTTGTTTTTCCAACTCCTGCTCCACCAGTTAGAAATAACATGAGCTGTTCATCACTGGTTTTTGCTTTTTTCAAAAGATGATAAAAGAACTCCCTCTGCTTTCTGTTAAGAGATCTGACCATGGCTCTGAAGTCTGAATCTATCATTCTGTTTCTTAAAAGTTCTTCTTTCATGTCTGTTCCAGCACACTGTAAATCTGTACCAATATCATAGTTGGTAAAAACATCTTCTCCTGCTTGTTGTAACTGTTCTGTTTGTTGTTCATCCTCATCATGAAGTTCTCTGTGTTGTGTTACTGGAGCAATGTTATCAAAAGCTTCTTCATTAATTTCATTCTCCATCTGCTGTTCAGCCGCTTCAATTTCTTCTGAATGATGTTCATATTTGTTTCTAGTTTCTTCTATGTCCTCCTTTACATTATTATATTTCTCTTCATATGTCTGGAATGGCCGCTTTATTGTTTCCTCTGTCCTCCATGGCATAAAAAGCATTAGTACTTCTCTGTAGAAATTTTCTGCATCTTTTTTCTTAGAGTATCTTACATATCTTATAACCTTCTTCTTTTTTCTTCTCCTTAATGTTATTCCATTTTTGTATTGTAAAGTCTTGGGGTCATCTTCAGGTTCATATTCATCTGGACTGAAGTAAAGATCTTCAATATTGTCTTCGTCATCCGTTTCTTTTATTTCCTTTTCATCTCTGCTTGGTTTAGTATTAGATATCTTTTCTACTTGCAAGTCATACCATGCTGCAAAATCTGCAAGACACATTTTTTCTACCTTTTTAGGTCGTTTCGCATATCTCTTGATAACATTACTACATTGGATGTCTGTGCTGTTATCTGCTAGTTTTTCTAATTGATCAGGTGGTTTTATAATGAATGGACGTTCATCTGGTGGTGATGTATTTATAAATATATGTCCACAGCTGGAGTTTTTAAGCTTCATTTGTAAAACTATGTATACTGCTTCTTGGGCTGATATTTCTACATGCTTCAAGAACTTATTTCCAATTGTTCTTACTTGGTGTCTTATATCACTCTTTTCCCTCCTAGCTTCTTCACAAGCTCTTCTCAGGAGATTGCTCATTCCTCTCTGGCCTTTACTGACATAGTTTACAATGTACATCAAACAGGCATAAGCATTAGTAATAAACTGAATATCCATGTTAGCCGTCCATGCTTGTAGTACAGTGTCATTGTATCCATTAACTCTTATACTATTTGGATCTCTTTTCAAGAAAATTTTTGTCTCCTTTAATGATGATCTTATAGCTAGTATGTAATCCTTATTTGTCATCTTGAGTGTCTGTAAAAATTCAGTAAAGCCTAAATCAATTGTAGTCTGTTGTGACAACTCTTTCTGAATCATTTCATAGTGCTTCTTATGTATAAGTACTTCAGCTGGTGTTAAGTCTGGTGGAAGAGGATCTAAAATTTCAGTTTTACTCATGGGTAGCTGTGGGAAGTTGAAACGACAGGCTTTCACTTTCTTTTTTCTACATGTATGGGTATGTCTGTGAATCTGGAGTTTAACAAGATCTTGTTGTGTGTCGTCTCTTGGTTTCTTTCTATCTGTTGAAATATATTTAGATATAAAATCTTCTATATCCTTGTTTTCATTTACATCCAGAATAGGTGCATTGTCAACCCATAGAACTGAATGGACATGTGGAGAGCCTCGTTGCTGGAATTCTATTCTGTAAAAGAATTCTTTTATTTTTCCCAATGGCATGAGTGGAGAGTTCAAAAATGAATGGAAAAATTTCTGCACTCTGTAATCAAAATATCTTGCTGTGGTAACTGGGTCGGATCTAATAAGTCTACACTTGTTATGCCATGTCATGCTATTTATTTCTTCTTCAGTATAAATTGTATTATCTGTAATCTTGCCAAGTGATTGTAAAAGTGGTTTCCATCTAGTTTCTGCTGCTGACAATGAAAGAAACCAAGTTGGTAGTCCCAACTGGCGAACCATAGCAAATAGATCTTTTTTTGCCGATTCCCAATATGGTGGTGATCCTCTCAATGTTCTGAAAATTTTATATCCATCATCCAATTTTACTAAATTATCAACAGTGTTTTCATCTTTTAAATCCTTTGCCGTAATTGTCTTTCCTTTAGTTTTGACTCTACGCAGTGATAACCAAACTTTATCCTGAATCTGTTTCATTTGGATTTTTTTAGCTTTGAAAAATATATTTGTTACATTTTGTGCAGCTCTTCGGTCAGCCTGACGTAGTTCTGATTTACAAATGTCACTATATCTGACAGCTACTGTTCGTTCTTTATTTGTTGGTCGCTTTTCACCACAAAATATCGATGGAAATGATAATTCTTCAATGGCTTCTCCAAGTGAACTTACAGGTATATTACCTTCACTAGGTGCAAAGGATAAAATCTGTCTTTGACTGTCGACATTTTCAGGATAAAGCATAGTATCATATACACCATCACATTCTTGTTGTTTGTCGATATCATCATCATTTTCATGTTCGGACCAGTCATCATTCTCATCACATTTATCATCAGCTTCATCTTTTGTTGTTATTTCTAGCATTTTCCCACTATTTTGAATTTCTTCCTGTTCATTTTTTGGTTTATCTTTTTTAATAAAAGCATCCCAGCTAGTGTCTTTCAGTTTTTGAACATGTTCTGTCAGCCAGGTATCGTCAAGACCCTCTGGTACATTTTCCATAAATAATGGTTTGGTTAAAAGGTATTTTGTTGCAGCTATACATTTCTGTGGTCTTACATTTTGAAATAATACATGTGACTTGTATCTTAGTCTCCTCTTTAATTTGACTGGAATAGTTTGTGATTCTGGTAGATGTCTGGGCAGTGTTTTAACTGTTGAAAGGTTATCAGATGGAACATTAACGATATTTCCTTGAATACCTAGTTATCCTCCACTTGGTAATTCACGCATCTGAAAGAATGTTGACACTGGTGCTACTAGTCTTTCTTCTAATGAATTGAGGTCTAAAATATCTGGTTTGTTTGGAAAACCAAGTTTATTATGTATAGCAAGTCTTGGTAGCTTTCCCTTTTTCACTGATGTAAAGCAAGTGTTGCAAATATATTCCACTCCATCCAAACTTGGTTTATTCTGTACACACTGCGAATACAGTGGTTCCTTTACATCTTTTATTCTATCAACAGTCACCACAGATTCTTTAAACCAGAGCTGATTACATGATGTGCAGACATAAGTACATGCTGATGATACATCTTTCTTAAAGGAAGCTATTAATTGCTGAATATCATTGGCTTTAGCGGAATAACTCCCTTTCTTTCTGTCTAACTCATGTTCAAATTCAACAAACTTTGGATCTGTCCTCCTTTTCTTATTTAATTCTTTCTCAAAATCCACAAACTTTGGATCTGTCCTCCTCTCTTTATTCATATTTTTCTCGTATTCTACATAGTTAGGGTCTGATCTCCTCTTTCTATTTAATTTCTTCTCAAATTCAACAAACTTTGGATCTGTCCTCCTCTCTTTATTCATATTTTTCTCGTATTCTACATAGTTAGGGTCTGATCTCCTCTTTCTATTTAATTTCTCCTCAAAATCCACAAACTTTGGATCTGTCCTCCTTTCCTTATTTATTTTTTTCTCGTATTCTACATAGTTAGGGTCTGATCTCCTCTTTCTATTTAATTTCTCCTCAAAATCCACAAACTTTGGATCTGTCCTCCTCTCTTTATTCATATTTTTCTCGTATTCTACATAGTTAGGGTCTGATCTCCTCTTTCTATTTAATTTCTCCTCAAAATCCACAAACTTTGGATCTGTCCTCCTTTTCTTATTTATATTTTTCTCGTATTCTACATAGTTAGGGTCTGATCTCCTCTTTCTATTCAAATCTTTTTCAAATTTCTTAAAATCTGTATCACTTCTCCTTATCCTGTTGAAATCCTGCTCTTTCTTTTTATATTCAGCATTTGATCTCTTCTTTTGCATATATGCTTTCATATATAACTGTCTCTTTTCTATTTTATTTCTATCTTTATGTAGACTTTCATCACATGGCAAGTTCTTGTTTTCCTTTTTTGCGATTGAAGCAGGTAAAGATCTGTTTACATTCGAAGTTGACAGTACAACATCATAGTGGTCACCATTTGTATGTTTCAGGTATATTGATCTCTCATTTGGAATAATATTGGGCTTAATATAATCGGCAGCAAACTTTACCCATTTAAATCTGTTAAGGTATGGTGAATATGTATAAATATCTGTTTTCAGTAAATTAGCAGTCGTAAATATCTCCACTTCTGTTGCCCATGTTCCTAGTTTTTGCATTTCATTTTGTAAAATGTAGTTATCGTACGTCTGGCCAGGAGGTAAAATGGTTTCTAAATCTGTGTTTAAGTTGTGTAAGTTGACCACAATAGCTTCTCTGATTTTTTCATGTTGTATCTCAGTTCCAGTCAATACATATGATATCGCCCGAAAGAAGCAGTTTCCATCACCCATGATTTTCTTTATATCTGTTGGAGTACCAATGTCAGTACATTCTGTAATATAAAGGGGATATGAAGCTTGCTGCACTGTTAGATGTATATTTGGACTTTTGTTCATCTGCCATGTCAAATCAACAGGTTTAAAGCCAAATACTTCATTCTCAACATCTCCCTGAATCACATCATCAATTGTATCTTCTTTCTTGGCATTTGTTTTAAGCTTTGCAGCAGTGGTGTTTCTTGATATCTCAGACTTATTACTGTTTGTCTTTACTTGTTCTGCTGTATGTTTGTAATTCTCATCAAAACTCTCTATCTGTTGTGTGTCATTGTTACATGGAAACTGTTTGTTTGTAACAGAATTTATTTTTTCTCCTATCTTTGAGTTTTTTGTTTTCGTTTTCCTGCTCGTATTTGTTTCCTTGCAGTAATGTCGTTGAAATCTTATGTATGAGGAATACACAATACAGCAAATATTACAGTAAGTGCATTTATGAGTCTTTAGTCTATTTTCAGTTGAATATTCCTTCTTGCAATCATAGCAGATCAAACTTTTTTTTCCACATTCTTGTTGTTTACATTTGTGTTGCTGTAAATTAACCTTGCTTGAAAAGATCTGATTGCACATTTTACAAATAAGACATGTATGATTTGCATAACCACATTCGGTCTTGTAAGTTTTTCCACATAAACAACAGCAATACATATCTGTAAAAAGAAAAAAAATGACAGCTTATCCCCTCTCCCGTTCTTCAGGTACGTTCAAAATCACCATAATACCATCTAAAATCTCACTGATGTGTAACATGTAGTGTCTCAGATATTAATATTAATGTAAACTTTAACCAAAGTCAGTCAAGTATAAAATATAGGTAAGAGCTGTATGGAGAGTAAAATTTCTCGCCCCTACCCACATCTCTCCTTTTCCAGTGGCATCCAGTGGGACAGTCACCTTTTCATCCTTCAAATTTTGATTTGATTATAACATATTCTCGTCTTGAATATGGCTGAAATACTGCTCGCTGGACGTTAAACCAGAAATGGGAGCAGTCGCAAATGACAGCTAATCCCCTCGTCCGTTGTTCAAGTATGGTCAGAATAACCCGAATATCATCTAAAGCTGTATGAATCTCAATGGTACTATTACTTAGATCATTGAAGTGTAAGAAGTGGTATCTCAGATATGAAAATGTTAACTTTAACCAAAGTAAGTCAAGTGTAAAATGTAGGTCAGAGTGACCCAATTATCATCTGAAGCAGCATCACTCTCCAAGACGCATCTGCTGACCAAAGATGATTGATGTACCACATGTAGTTTCTTAAATATTAACTTTAACACAAACTTTAACCTGAGTCATTCAAGCAGAAAATGTAGGTCAGAGTGACCAAATTATCATCTGAAGCAGCATCACTCTCCAAGACGCATCTACTGACCAAAGATGATTGATGTACCACATGTAGTATTTTAGATATGAACCTTTACACAAACTTTAACCTGAGTCATTCAAGCAGAAAATGTAGGGCAGAGTGATCCAATTATCATTTGAAGCAGCATCACTCTCCAAGACGGATCTACTGACCAAAGATGATTGATGTAGCACATGTAGTATCTTAGATAATGCAAACTTTAACCTGAGGTGGGACAAACGGACAGACACTTGGACGGACGGACGGACGGACTGACAGACAGACACTCGGACGGGCGAGATACTATATACCCTCCACAACTCAGTTGGGCGAGGGGATAACAATAACTAATCAATCAATAATTTTTCTATGGATCATCAAACTGTGCATTTTAAGTATTTCGTGCAAACCACCAAAAGATAAATAAATTGTCTCAAAATTTTGATGATTGCACCATACTGCGCGCACCATCGCTCATTTTATGTCAATTCTTCGAGAACCGGCATTCAAGTGATAAATCAATGGCTTTTTTGTATGCTAATTTTAAATTTCAGAACCACCCATATTTATATAAAATTTTGTGTCAACAAATATAACAATTTTGAAACAAAGTTTAAATATATACTTATCCTTTTTATATTTATATCAATCCAAATATTCTTATTGAAAGGACATCCACACAAAAATTAACATTACATTACAGACTTATTTACAAAGTCATGAATCAATAGATCAATAGTTTTGATATGTTTTAGTAGTTCTCACAATTTTGCCAGGGGCTATTGAGGGTTGTGAAATTATTTATGTGTGAAATTTAATAAACAAGATCTTTGGTTTTATGATCAACAAAATACTTTTTCTCAAATAGATTATATACATAATCATGTAAGTTTTGTATCAATTATCTTAGGTATGCCATTCGAAGAGAAAAAACTAGATGGAACTTTATACACAAAGTTATACTTCTCCCCCCCCCCCCCTTCCTGTTTGTCTATCCCCTAATTAAAACATTAGTGATCAATCTGAAAATATGAGGTGGGCAAGTTCTTATATATATGGCGAGTCTAGATATTGCAGTTGCTGAAAAATGGACTGTAAAAGAAAAAAATTGACAAAGTCACTGAACCATGAAATTGAGGTCAAGGGCACATGAAAGGTGTCAGACTGGCATGTACCCATACAGATCTTGCTATAAGCCATGTATGATGAGTCTATTCATTGTAGTTGCTGTAAAATAGACTTTAAAGAAAAAAATTGACAAAGTCACTGAACCATGAAATTGAGGTCAAGGACACATGACAGGTGTCACACTGGCATGTACCCATATAGATCTAGCTATAGACCATATCTGATGAATCTAGTCATTGCACTTGCTGAAATATAAACTTTTGAGGAAAAAATTGACAAAGTCACTGAACCATGAAATTGAGGTCAAGGGCACATGAAAGGTGTCAGACTGGCATGTACCCATACAGATCTTGCTATAAGCCATGTATGATGAGTCTATTCATTGTAGTTGCAGAAAAATGGACTTTAGAAGAAAAAATTGACAAAGTCACTGAGCTGTGAAATTGAGGTCAAGGACACATGACAGGTGTCAGACTCCCATGTACCCATATAGATCTTACTATATACCAAATATGATGACTCTAAACATTACAGTTACTAAGAAAGGGACTTGAATGTAAAACTATGTCGCAGATTTTCGAAGTTCACTGAACCGTGCAATTGAGGTCAAGGACAAATGACAGGTGTCAGACTGGCATGTACCCATATAGATCTCACTGTAGACCAAATATAATAACTCTAGGTATTATAGTTTCTGAGAAAAGGATTTGAATGTAAAACTATGTCGCAATGTTTATGTGGGTATTGAACCATGAAAAAAAGGTCAAGGTCATCTAAAAATGTGCTGCTGAAAAGGTCATCACTTCATGCACCTGTGGACCAAAGATGAACATTGTAAGTATTATACTTTAAAAGTTATTAAGGTTTTACAAAAAGTTAACGCCGTCGCCGTCGCCTTCGCCGTCGCCGCCGGATTGCTATACCTATGTCTCGCTTCCAGCGACTTTCGTCGCAGGCGAGACAAAAAAAACAAAAGGATCAGGCACAAGTTCTACAACTTAGTAATGCCATCTCCGTTACATACATAAATGTTACAGTATATATGTCAGTATACATTTGATTATAAAAAATATATATTTAACATGAAATTACAGAGTCAGTGAAGCGTGTAAGATGAACACTGTCAATTCTGAGTAATTCATAACATTAAAGAAGAATAAGGAAGAAAGAAAAACCTAAGTGATAACCCTGAATGTGTTACATTATACACAGATAATTAATTTACAGTGAATCGTCCAGTATCTTTAATAAAGCGCTGTCCATGACTAAATATAGAATAATTTATTTCATAACTAACATCGTTTTTATCAAGAGTAACTGGAACATTTAAACGTGATATGTTATCAGTTAATATATCTCTTTGAATATTATAATTTCGGCAGAACAATAAAAATTGCTCTACATTTTCTGTCGGTGCACCACAGCTACATGACTTGTCTTCTATAATATTTAATCTATACAGCTCATATTTTAGGGAACTACAATTATTTCTTAAACGCGAATGCAAAACATTTAAATATCTGTCACCAATCGAAAAATATAGAGGAGGTTTTTCATGGACTCGAATTAGCAATTTAAGTTTGAATTTGAAACTGTTTGTAGACGTTGATTCACGTTAAGTTGTAATTCGTCTCGCACTCAACCCAACATAAATTATTTAATTAATCTAAAACTCAACACATATATCAGAAATGAGCTCTCCCTGTGAGAGTAGCATATATTTTATTCAATAAAAACCAACTGCTCTGACAGCTCTGACAGCTCAACATTTAGCTCAATATTCACAACGAAAACTAAAGTCCGTCTAAATCTCTATCAAATCTCAAAAACTTTAAATCAAATAACAGTCTTTCAAAAACAACGGAATAACCATATTTCAAAATGGTCCGGTGAACTAGTGATATCCACACATTCGACAAAATAGAAAAAACAATACAAGTTTCATTCAAACATACATTCAACAATCAGTACTTAGGTATATGTACATTCCATTAATGATGGGTTGAGGGGGGGGGGGGAAGACTAAGAAACGTGTCGTATATGCTACTCGGAAGAACTTCGAATGTTGGATATAAAAATTTCCTAATTATTTATATCAATAATAGCATGATTTGCACGAGCTACCCATCGTATGATGGTACAATACCCGCAATGCGACACAAAAACTAACCCGGCAATCAGAAAATCAAAACACATACAACGTGTACAACCACATGTTGTTTATAAACAGCACGTGTTACTAGTAAACATAAACATATGATTCCATACCATTAATAAATATATTAATGACATATCTAATTCATTCCAAAATTTAAGTACAGTTGGGAAAAAAAAAGATTGCTGATAAAAGTCTAGCTAGTGGCAGTGTGAAATTTTGCCCGCTTCGTAAATTATAAGGGGTGGTTTCAGAAACTAATGGCGGTATTAAATCCGACAGATAGTCCGGACACTCTTCGTGAACAATTTTATAGAAAAAAACGAGTTTTTTTCTGCATGCATGCGTCTAGACCTTAGTGATTCCCTCCCAGTTTCAATAAAAATGCAGTTAGCATTGGCGAACGAAGTTAGTCCTGTAACAGTCCTAGCAGCCTCAAGTTGGATACGTTCTAGTCTATGTGAGTTAATTTGACCGCAATTATCCAATACCTCACAAGCACACTCTAAAGCAGGTATAATAAAAGTAAAGTATATTTGCTCCAGATATTTTCTGTTGAGTTTAAATTTAACTTTTCGTTAAATGTTTAACTGCTTAGAAGATTTTTCGATGATATTATCAATATGTCGTGTCCTCTTGCAATCAGAACTGAATATTAGTCCTAAATGCTTATGATAACTTACAGGATCAGTAGGAATATTTTCATAGACAAAACAAAACCTCTATTAATAGATTATATACCTATAGAGGGTTTTGTCTATTCAGAAAGCAAAGTCTTTTTTTCAAAGAAAAAACCTGGGCAATACCACTTTTCTTTGTTGTATATGTGTACAAGGTTATTATTTTCTATAATAACTTAGGACGGGTCATTCTTAAAACAAATGATCTTCAACTTCTACGCTCGATTTTTCAACAATTCCTGACAACCCTCGGTGTATTCTAATACCAGAAAAACCTACAAATATACTTTCTCTATAACAGAAAATACCATAATATCGGTTTTCTGCGGGTTAAGTTTCACAATCCAGTTTCTATTTCTAAATAGCTTTTGTTCCACTTTAATAAATCCCCTTTAATCCCGTACTTTTCATTTTTGTAAAGCAGTCCTCTGATTCAAACCCTGTCAAATGCTTTACTGACATCACAAAAAGTAATACATGTTAATTGTTTGAAATTTAATGCCAGTAATATTTCATAATAAAGTTCTAAAAGTTGATGACCGGTTGAGTAACCTGGCAAAAAACCGGACTGTAATCTATAAAGTAATTTATTTTGGAATAAATGATTAAAATATACTTGTACACAATTTTTTCAAAAATTTTACCGACGCAACATAGCATCGCTACCGGTCGATAATTAGATAATAAAGATCTCCCTTTTTGAAAAGACCTTATACATGCTGGTCGGATACTGTCATCTTCTTCTGAATTGAGGCGTGATCACGTACCAGTAGATCACGTTGGGAAGTCATAAATTTAAGGTATCCGGGTGAACAAATGACCACGCGATTATTCAAAAGTTCCCGGATGTTCCATACAATGCAATTGAAATGACCTCAGTAATTATCGGTAAACCTCGGAAATGCCAATATAACTAACTTATTTTTAGAGACTCTGCATATAAGCAACAAAGTATGTTTCAACTTGAGTAAATTTATATACTAAATTTCTGTTTTTATTTTTTTTTTGTTCAGCCATTCACTGTTAAAAAGAGATACAATTTTCGATTATGATCTATTATGGTCCGGATACATTAAATTATTTTGATAGCTGCTTATCAGTATTGTTAGCATTTTAATGTAACTTTGAATAATATTATATGTTTAAAAGTGTTATCTAGTTTATTGACAGGTAGATCAATTTGATTTAGTCAATGTTTGAATACTTGTAATTTTCATAAAATCAATGTGAAATATTTAGGTTTTCCGATTTTTTCATAAAAGCTACAGGTTTGTAATTCAAATTTGTTCGCATTTTTTTTATTGCTATGACAACGACAGAAATGAGTATATGCAACTTAAAGATGCAAATTCGAAAGATAAATAGATAAAATAGTGTTGCCCAAAATCGAGGAAACTGGTCCTCTTAAAACATGTATTCTAATGTTTCAACAATTTAAAGTCTTTAGATTAAGACCAAATTCAAATTCAGTATGAAAAACAGATTAAAAAATAAGTTAAATTAAGCAAAACAACAAACAAGGAAGGGAAGAAAATCTGAGAACAAAGCTTTAGGGGAAATGCCCCTACTAAGATGGTGATACCATAGGGGACCTGATTTTTTCAGCAAAGTATTTCAGTTAATGTTGGCAATAAACATTCCGGTTTGTCACTGTTTTTTTTGTATCTTTTTGTTGTTTATATATTTTTGGGGTATAGTTTTTTCACGCATTTATTTCTGTTTCGATTTAATGATTAAACGTTTTAGAATATTTAATACTTGTTACGGAATGCTAGATATAAAAAAAAACATCCACGGTCCAAGAATAACCAATGTAAAAATGTACCCGATAAAGTCATTGTAAGAAAATAACCTGCAGTTTTCTCTTTAGTCAAACGTTTTAAGAAATACTCTGGTATTAAGGAAGAAATTTAATTTTATTTTACGGAACAGGTGAAACACTTCCACGAAACTACTCTATTTAATTCCTTAATGTCAACGTCTAATTGCAATCCTGTATACAAAACTGTACATTCCTTACCAAGTTACGGATAAATTCAATAAATAAATCAATAATGTCTTTAAATGTGTATTACAAAAAGAATTCAATGGCAATCTTAAAATATATAATTTTTAAAAACTGTCCAATTTCTACTCTTTCTAGTAGAAAATTAAAAAAATATATATAAATGAAATACAAAGGAAATTGAAATTTTGTTACAATTCTTTTTTTTAAAATTTTATTTTCAAAATAAGATAGGCTGGAGTGGTAACAAGGTTACTTACTCTCTTACTCCCTTTTCTGGTCAATGTATAATTTAATTCTTTATCTATTTAATGTGGATAACCAACAACCATAGGCTACGGGTGGTTCATCACTACACATTTTTTCAGATGTACAAAATTAAAAAAAAAGATCAATGATTAAGACAATATATACAAGACCACACCTTGTATTTAACTGTTCTAACAATAAAGGATGCTAGATGTCTTGTGCTAAATCGTTTTGGTTCAATATGTATTTGTTTTTATCTTTTTGTTTTATATTTGTAGTATTTTTGTATCTATGTCTTTGGATTTTTATCTTATTGTTATTACTTAAGTATTATGAGGTTTTATCGATAAAACAAACAATAAACGCCCGTTCTGGATTGTTTTATGTTGCATGTGTGATGATTTTGGTACAATGAAAAAGTGAGGGATAGAAAATGGAGAATCTAATAGCATAAAACTAAAACTTATCTTTTTATGTATTATTTTGGATGATATTAAAAAACAACACAAATCTTAAAATTGATATAAAAACTTGTTTTAATTTTGCGAAATTTTTCACGAAATTTATTGGTTATTAAATAAACTACAAGTACTATATATATGAATAAAATGAAAAACCAACAGAAACATTCACTCTATGGTAACTATAAATATTCTCTGATACAAAATATACTTTGTATGTGAACATTTCAACTATGTATGCTTCATTAGCAATGCTGACAGCCGAAATTAAGGAAATTTTGAAACAATCAATCAGTTGAAACATAACAGAAAAAGCTAGACCGAAAACCATCGAAGACTATCGTTATGTTTGAGGTCGATACACCTCGAAATTACCAAATTTATAAAAGTATAAAAATGGATTTTTATAATACATTTATGAAATAATAACATGAATAAGCTAGCATGTTGTTTTAGCATGATAAACAAGTTCGTTGATA
Source organism: Mytilisepta virgata (assembly GCA_028015205.1). Lineage (NCBI taxonomy): Eukaryota > Metazoa > Mollusca > Bivalvia > Mytilida > Mytilidae > Mytilisepta > Mytilisepta virgata. The sequence continues at coordinate 14,862,018 of CM051520.1, read as the reverse complement.
ACAACCATCAAACATCCAAGCAGGAAAAACAACTAAAAGTCCTCTTTTTTAAAGGTATCATTCCAATCACCTGTTAAAATCTTTACAAATTTATTTATCAAACTCTTCAAAATACCAACCTCATATCTTTAAAAATAAGGATAAATAGGTTCCGACCGTCGATATAAGCATTCCCCACTTGGCTCTTATCAAAAAGTGCACTCGAGCACTACTGAAGAGTGAGAAGAAAAGTGTACAAACAATGTATCTTATTTGTTTTAGTATAGAAGCCGGGTATTTAGATAAAAGATGTCGATAGTTATAACAAAACTTTTTTAAATTAGTAAGCATTTTGTTAAATCTATGGTTTTTTAATAATCATATTGTTTCGCTCATTAAAATTTTCTAACTTAAAGCAAATCCTTGGAAAACGTACACACATACGATGGTGCCGCAATCACCTCTACGTCGAGAAATTAGAGAATTAAAATTGTCCCTCTTATCATAAAAAGGACAAATATATCTAAGGAGCAATAAAAAAAAACGTAATCCATTCGACAGACAAACCCGGGAAGATAAATGAACAACCACAAGCACAACAAATAAACACAGAAAAATTAAAAAAAACAGTGAACAACACGAACTCCTATAAAAACCAGCAGTGAACCCAGGTGCTCCGGAAGGGTAAGCAGTTCCTGCTCCGTATACGGCACCCGTCGTGAAGTTCAACAAAGTCAACCCTGGGCAAGTCACAAATCGGCGGAGGCACATGAAAGATTTTTATATTTATGGTAAGATAAAAAACAAGGAATAGCATTTACTGTTTGCATTAACTTTGTTCAAGTGTAGTTACTGTGAATCAATGTCTTTCCATATTTTAGAAACTCGTTGTTATTTACAGTAGGTACATCAACAAGATACCAGCAACTTTAGTTAAACATATCAATCTGTCATGGTCATAAATTTGACCTTAAAGGATTTTTTTTTCATGAAAGATTTTTCATAACAATATAAAAACAAATGACCTGTAGATTCATACTAGTAGTCTGCCAAATATAACGAAACTGTTGTCCAGCAACAAGTGTAAAGCCTTCGCAAGTCCTAAAACTAATTTTCATAATTTTATGACTGAATAAAGCTTTAAAACTGTTACAACAAATATAGTTTAACCAGAATTTTCAAAATACAAATTAATCTTTCTTTGATAAGATCGTAAGGAAGGGTTGTAGACAACATAGAAAAAATCATAACTGTCCACAGAAGTTACTTGATGTAGTAGATTTTGCAGCTTATCCAAAATTTTGAGAGAATATTTTTCACTGCAAAAACAATTTATGCACGAATTTTTATAAAAAATTATATGAAGCGAAATTTGTATGGAGTTTATGTAATTTAGGTAAGCAGTAAATAATATAAAGATTGTGGTGTTCAGTATAAGTTTAAAGTTGTTCAGTGTCCTTAACATGTTGTCCAGTTATAAAAAACAAAACGGATAACAGGGAAAGTAAAAATGACATATTTATTAATCATCTCCATCCTAACGACAGCTCACAGACAAAATAAAGAATAAAAGACCACAAATATAGAAACAACACGTATTTCTTTATCTTTTTATATATTATCAAGGAAAGTTAATTCTTAAATTATCAAATTTCTCTCTTACTAAATTGATGTAATACATGTTAGTATTAGCTGCCTTATCTGGTGGTACTGTTACGGCCGAAATCACCTTTTAAATTGTAGCCAACAAAAGACACAAATCAATAATAAAATTTAACAGAATTTATTATATACAAGTTTACAAAAAATATTACACAAAATTAAATGTCAACTTAACTGTTCAAAATCCTTCGTCTTTTCCTAATCCGGAATTCTTCTCGTCACTGTTGCGGGAATCCAAACGGAATATTATATCCAATCAGTCACAATCTAGTATGATGTAACGTAAATAAAAGTATGTCAAGGATGATGTGTGAAACGTAAATAAATCCAACAGCTGAGAACACAAGAATGTCTGGTCCAATACGTTCTGCTCTGAAAGTCTAACTTTCTTGTCCGTATATATACTGTAGAACGGAAACTTCTGGAATACGGTAGAAGTTTGAATTACACCAGAATTATTACGTAAGTCAAATAGAAAGTTCTAGTCATTCCATCAGTATCTATTATCGTTCCAGTGATTTCTAATCTGCGCAGTTATAGCATTATTTGGTAAACAACTAAGTATTATGTAACATATTATACATGTTATAAGGCCACACAAAACAAATTAGGCCAAGATAAATAATATAATAATACAATATTATATCAAAATAAATATGATAATACAATGTCATAACAGTACTTTTTACATAATGCACTTAGTTTGGTTTTAATTCTCGATACAGTGTTTCCTTATAGTGCATTTGATTTGTTTCTCCTCAATATTCATAATTTTATTTTTTAATTTATTTAGCGCATGCTTGAGAGGACTTTCACATTTGTTCCATTTAATAACTGCCTAATGATCAATAAACGGCATCTATAACTCAAGCAGCTGATCCCCTCGATATCAACAAAGGGTACAAATCACGAGCATGAAATCAATATTCAGGACACAGTAGTCTATATTTAGTACAAACTTTAAACAGTTGTGGGGTTCATGTATCGTTCACTTGTGTTTTTTGTTTTGTTTTGTTTTATTCCATTATAACATCGTTATTGTACAATACACTGATATTTGTTAGTCAATTTTTTACGATGCAATTCCATAAATTAGACCAGACCCAATCGAGTAGAATTTTAAAACTTGTTTAAATGGTATCAACTATAAGAAGCTACACAATGGTTAGATAAATCGAATGTTAGCGTGGTGTCTAAGTTACTAAAAAATGTTTTAAAATATTGTTTTATCAACAGCAGATAACACACCCTGTCGCTTATAGTAAAATAATTTATTGAGAATGACAATGCAAAAAAGTAGGAATAATAAAATTTAAATATTTATATAAATTGTAATATACAGATATTCCAGATAAGTTTTTCTGTAAGAAATTAATAGTTAATAAATGACAGAATAAGTTTTCATATCATTTTATTAAGTAACTGTTGATGTAAAAAAAAATCAGCAGCCAGACAGCGCAAATATTATACCGAAAAATATTGAGCGAAACAGAGTTTGATTTAAAAAATATTGTATGCTATTTTAGTATAAACAAAATGACTGTAAAATGTATTACATTAGACTAAGGAATACCGCCTCAATAAAACAGAAAATAAGGTGTATTTTACATAAACCTACGAAAAAATGCGTAAACGTGACGAATGTCTGTATGGCCGAACTGTTTGTTGAATATTTTGGATTCATTATAACAATTTTTATGTTATATATTATTACTTTTAATACACATATTTTTTATTTTATGCCGTGAAACCAAGTACGCTTTTAACTCCTCCAAGCAATGCATATTCTGTTATGTGGTATCACTACAAATTCCAAATCCACAAATTTCAGTATCCACGACACAACAAATATTCAATAAACTCAATATAGTGATACCCACGAAAACAAGCGAAATAAACACGATCTTTCTTCAAAAATAGTAATCAGGAATGGTAACTAGTAATTCAGAAATAGTAATTAGAAATGGTAATCAGTACTTCAGAAATTGTAATTAGAAATGGTATCCAGTTTTAGATGTACAAAAGAAACAAGAGGGAAAGATATAAGTTCAAAAGAATAGATTACCCTTTCTATAAATATTATGAAATAATTTTTTCGTCATTCTGACGTATATACAGTTTCGAAGTAGTTAATCCATCTTGTAAGTATTTGAAAACTTTTTTATGAGATATACGTTTTAAACTTATCCACGGTTTATATAAATTAGGTTTTATAATAATTTAAGATGTAGCATAGCTTTTGGTGTTTTATGCCATGGTACTGTTTTATATAAATAATCAGTAAGTAAGGCGTAGATTTGATTATTCATCAAACTGTTGAACCAAATAATTGATACGTGTCAGTACCAAGCCAGACAGTCACGTCTTTCTGTTATATTTGTGTTGGCAGTTTCCCCTTTTTGTTTATGTTGTAGTGAGGACGAAGATGCGGTGTTTCATTGTTGTACTTTTCCGAAACCTTAATTTTAATTTGTTTATATATACTAAGATCAAAAATTTATTCAGAATTATTTCTTATGAAATATTCAAGTGAAACAAAACTGATATTTTCACCAACTTATTGATATCTTAATCGATATTTTTACGATCCTAGATAAATTCACTTAGATCACGTTCGTTTTATTTATTTTCATTAACTTTCAACATCTCATCCGGTTCTACTTCCAAACTACAATAAACAGAACTAATAAACCTTAACATTTGTCAATTGCATTCACTTAATATGCCAAGTCTTTACAAAAGTCACAATAAAGTTAAAGTCATAGATAAAAGTTGAGATTTCGGGGATTATATCTTCATTGTTAAAAGGCTAACTCAAATATCTTATAATAACAGTATTGAAGTATTCGCCCCACCCCTCTCCCCCAACCTTTTAAGGTCATGTTGGATGACATACCATCAATTACGATAGAAATTGGTAAAAATTTCAAATCTCAACAGCTTGTTGAACTAAATAAATCAAAGAGGAGAATTTATGGGTTACGTGATTATGTAAATAAGACAGGACGACTTGTGCGCATTCCAAATTGCCGAATCCCTAACTGTCAATTCCAAGATTGCCGACTTTTCCTGATATGTGATATATACACTGCGTCATAATTCATGATGAAAATGAGTAATTAATAAGATGTTTAATATTTTTCTTCATTAAAATATTATTTTTAAATATTCGAAGCAGCCCAGCTGCATATCCCCGCGCTACTCTTGTGTTTTTGAAATCCATACAATCTAAACTAAAGTGCTGTTGCTATAGTGATTCCAAATATATATGGTTGCTAAGTAGAAATCACAAATAAAGTAGTCTTTGATGGAATTTAAAAAAATTTGAATCGCATATTTTGAAATTCAACTGATCTGGATTAGTCTTAAAGCTAAATCCAAAAAATCTGTAGTTGCTAAGTAAAATTCCAAAAATAATAGACTGAACATAAATAATAGACTGAAATATGCATTATTGTTTAGGGGCCAGCTGAAGCCCGCCTCCTGGTGCTGGATTTTCTCGCTGCGTTGAAGACCCATTGGTAGCATTGAGCTGTTTTCTGCTCTATGATCGGGTTGTTGTCTCTTTGACACATTCCCCGTTTCCATGCTCTATTCTATTAGATACTTTCAGGAAATTTACCGAAATTGGAATCGAAATCCATACAATCCAAACTAGTGTTGTTGGTATAGCGATTCCAAATATATATGGTTGCTAAGCAGAAATCACAAATAAACTAGTCTTTGAGTCTTTCAGGAAACCAAAATTTTAATCAAGAATTTTTGAAATCCAAATGACCCTGATAAGTCTTAAAGCTAATATGATCCAAAATAATCTATTATAGTGATTCAACTATATATATGGTTGCTAAGTAGAAATCACAAAGAACGTAGCCATGGAGTCTTTCAAGAAATTTAACAAAATTGGAATCACATAGTTTTAAAATCCAATGATCCTGATAAGTTTTAAAGCTAATATGAAAAAAAATCTATAATTTCTAAGTAAAATTCCAAACATAATAGTCTTAGACACTTTTAGGAAATTTATCAAATTTGGAATCACATTTTATGACATCTAGATGATCCAAATAGGTGGTAATGCTGAAGTGATCCAGAAAATACATAGTTTCTTGTCAAAACTTAAAAAAAATAATGGCCTTGAGATTTCCAGGAAATTTACCAAAGTTGGAACCGCATCTTTAAACAATTCTGAAACCTTTCGAACAATCTATATAAGTGGTACAATTACTGAGCCAACTTTCAGTTCAGTAATCCAAATAACATGAGACGAGTTGCCTGACAAAGGAATAATGTACACTAAGGCTACCTGTGTAGTCCGGCCCCCAGATGGCTATTCAAATTCTGAAACATTTGGCACAATTTTCATTGGCAGGGCAATTACTGAGCCAACTTTTAGTTCCATATTCCAAATAAAATGAGAGGAGTCGCGCGACAAAGGAATAATGTACCCTTAGGCTCCCTTTGTAGCCCGGCCACAGGGACACTATTCAAATTTCGAAACCTTTTGCACAGTTCCCACACAGTGCAATCAATGGCCCAAGTTTCATTTTTCTACATCCAGTGGTTACTGAGATTATCCTGGACATTACTAACGTACGTACGCCAAACAGCAAAACAATATCCTCGCGCTTCGTTAAAGCGCGGGGATAATTAAGAAGTATTTACAGTTGTAATATTTGGGCAATCCTTTTATACTAGTATTCGTACATAGTGTTAGTCAAAAGTGTCCGTAATAACAAAGCAGAAAGCGGAAAGTACAAAAGGATAAAATTATCGAATTATTGCTAAAAAACATGTAGTGATTGAAACTTATTGAGAAATTTAGCAACAACAGAGAGAATTTTCAAACACAAGAGACACGTTAATAATAGGTTCTTCAAATAAAGCGGTCCTTATCCCTTGAAATGTCCTTCGTGATAGCAAAAAGGGATTGTTTGAGTTACTAGTAGCCAAAATCAGACAGAATCGGCAATATAGGTTCGAAAACTGGAATTCTGTTTATATAACAGAAATCAGACAAATTCGACAATGTTGGAATCGGCATTTCCGGATTCGGTAATCTGGCTCTTCACCTTAGTTATCAGAGGCCTTGCTATATAAGTGTTCACTTTTTTGTAAATATATAACAACTGTCTTTAAAAGTATTCTATTCAGAAAATAAAATTCACCTTCATTTTTCCACATAAACTTCGTCTACATAAAATTGCTCTTTCATATTATCACTAACTGGTGTTAAAATTGGTACTTAAAATTTACAGGTATAATGTCATTGAAAGTATGCGGAAACAAAAAGGTACCCCCCCAACTTTTAAAGACAATTTTGGATGACATACCATCGTTTAACACAGAAATTGGTAATTATTTCTAATCTTAAAAAATAACATTTATGAGCGGAAGAGAAACATTTCCATAACTATTACTCTGTATCATAAAATGTCTGTTAAACGTAGTTCACAAGCATACACACTCAAATAATTAAACGTGGCTATTCACATGCAATAGTGATAATAACTGAAGATCTACAGAAAGAAAGTCAGTACTGAAATGGTGATGGATAATATAAAGTATTATTTGTAATTGGTGAAGCAAAAAGTCATAGTGACAGCTAAACCTGTGAAAACATGGAACATGGTACAAAATAAAGAAAAAGAAAGCCAAAACGATACAAAGAAGATAAACGTTGAAAACTGAAAAATACGGTACTTTTAGTGCTTACCAGCAATCACTGATCTGAGTAGTAATCACAAAACAGTGAGGAAACATAAAATGTTATGACAGAGGAATAAACTTTAAATTTTTCAACCATGTTATGATTAAAACCTACACCAAAATTTGACTAAAGCTTATATGGAAAAAAAAACATGGTTTAATTCTTCCGTTCACATTTCGTTAGCTTGAAAAGCTTGTTAAAAACGGTAGCAATTTTATTAACTCGATAAAGAAATTTAAACATGCTCATTTTCAAAACAACAGAAACACGTCTAACAAAAACTATTAATGCGTCTATACATATTTGTCTTTGGAAAAAATAATATTAATTTATCATACCCCCACCCATTATTTAGTAACAATTCATTCCAATTCATCAGTGAAGTCGCCCTTTGGTACGACATTTTACCGTGACAGTATGAATGATGAATTTAAACTCAGTAGGATATCACTGAGATAGAAGTGGGTGGAAAATTTTTGAAAACCAAATCAAGTTACGACTTGACAATTTCACCTTAAATCGAAAGTAAAGTATAGTGTACACTCATTTATGTAAATGATTTTGTTATAATGGGAAAGTTGTAGAGCCAAAATAATTGTGAATTAAGAGCCAATCCGCCAGAAAACCATGCAATATTCAGATAATCGTCCAAATCAACAGTCACAACTTGACAGATTCTGATACACCATCTTAGTCCTTGTCTTAAAATAAAAGAATTTTACCACTTAATTTGTCCCAAAATCGTATCTATTTTTAGTAACAGCCTCATTTGCATAATGCTGTAAATTCATAATGAAACCATGCAAAAATGCAACCTTTTTATGCCTTTTACGAATGACACAGAAACATATTAAATGGTGTACTAGAGTTATAAGAGTTATGTCAGCTGAAATTCATTTATTTTTCTTTGTTATGATCCCTAAAAATGAAGGTTTAAATGATTTGGCACATTGCCAGGAGCCCAGACACGAAAGTGGGTTTTTCCATACCTGAATTTACAAGGTTTTCATTTGCTTCAAACTTGCAAGACCTGTCCCCGATATGAATGCAACTTATATCAGTTATAACCAATGAGTATGTTTTATATCATATCAAAAAATTAAGCTTGGCAAATGTTGATAAGATGTTAATTTATGCCTTGGAAGAATGGTGATTTTAGTCCTAATTTTACACTTTTTGGTTTTGATTTGAATTAAATTACGAACACAATTGGAAATAAAATGGCTCATAAAATCATTTGAAAGATTGAAATCAATTTGATGAAAAATGCAAATAAGACGCATTTGTATTGATTTTAATAAAACTGTCTGAAACTAGTAGGACCACTTTTTGTGCTTTTCCTTTGAGTTATCTCCCTTGGACAAAATCTCCAAATCCAATATGGCAGCTTCCAGTGATCACTGGTGATTGTTTGACAGACGTTGTTTACAGTGAAGTTTGCAACTTTTCCTATCTTAGAGGAGCATGTGGACTATCCAAGCATTACAGAACTCTATATAACAAGCCATTTTATTATATTTGAATGCACTATGACACTATCATTCATCGCATCTCTGAATAGTACAGAAAACTCCTATGATGGTGACTTTCCAGAAGGACTGCTTATTTTATATAGGAGTGGTATAATTTCCGTTTATGTTTCATCAACTAGTCTTAGAATATGCACAAAGCACAGGGACTTCTATGGAATTTATTCGCATAATAGTCGTTCAAAGTGTCAATATCCAGACCACCCCTCTTCCAGCAAAGCCAAGGTCAGGGTGATCGAGGATCTTCACCCTTGATGTGTTAGCAGAACTGGTTGTATACAAGACAAGTTATTCCATTAGGATCATGTATAAATCTTACAAGCAAAGTTCATGTGTCTGAAATTAGGGGACGAACATTTGATACTCTAGATTTAGGGGGCGGGGTGAAGGGATGTGAGGATTTTCATTTACACCTATTTCTAAGACATCTTATTTATTTCCCATGACAAAGCACAAACAAATACCCTGTCTTGGCCAAGGGGACGACCATTTGTTTTGAAAAAGAGGGGGGGGGGAGATTAGGAATGGTCAAAATATTTATATTCATGTCAGTTAAGGACAGAATATGTTTTCCTGTGCAAATAAAATACAGAAAAGTTAAATGAAACTTCTAGACCAGAATGTTTATTTTCAGCAGGACAGAATATTTATTCCCTTCTCCTCAAAACAAATGGCCGTCCCCTTATTTATTGCCAGGATATTCCTTTTCAAAATCCCCCTATATCTAATAACTAAAATATTTAATTGAGAACCAAAAAAAAAAAAAAAAAATCTGAAACAAGAAAGGTTACACCAATGACCAGAACATTCCTGACTTAATAGACACATGTATATGTACATGTTTTTTTAGGACAGGTGCAAAAATTGTGCAAGTCAAGAAAAGGGGAAATCAAGGGACAAAGAACAACCCTGGGAAAAAAACACACAATGACACAAAATGGTCAACTTTACACAAACGATACATGTGAATCACAGGCTCTTGTCTCTCTTATTGCATTAAATTCTGGACTTACTATTTCAAAAATTGATAGAGCTAATAAGGAAGCATGCTAATTTGGAAAAACCAGGACAAATGATAAATTTGCCAATGATATACAGAATGCCTTTGAGTCATCCTCAGCTAATGTATTTATTGATTTTATTTCTAGCCCAAGTGGTTGGATATAGATAAAAAAAACTTTCGTCCGGAGTGGAAATGAAAATTCCAAAGAGGTAGTACGAAGCATTTTTACATCAAGCCTCATAAATGCATACATGGTTTATTGTGAACGCCAAGATTATGATACATTTTCAAGATCTACATTATTTAACATTCTTAATACCTGCATCGCCTCTCAGAAAAAAAATCTACCTCAGTTAGACAACACCACAGACAATGGTATGAAGGCAATGGAAACATTCACTGAAGTGATCAAGAAATTACAGTTGTTTAGAGTAGAAGAGGAAAAAGTGGAAAAGCTAAAGCATATCATTGCATGCGTCAACGAACATTTAGAATTTGAAATAAAGGGTCATCTAGCCACATCTTAAACTTGTATAGATTACTGCACAAAATTCAGTCTCAGTGTTAAGCATATATAATATGAAAGAAATATGAAGTGTCTGTGTAAATATGAATATTGTAAGAAATATCTGTATTGTTACAACACTTGCTTCAAATAAGGTGTTAACGTGTTGTCAAATCATGTTTTGTTAGGGGAACTTTTTTTATGTGCATTTTCATGTTTTTATTGACCACATTGTTGCAACATATATATAAGTCATTGGCCAAACTTGCCTTGTTAGCTTACCCATGAAATGTATTCCCATCACTTATTGTCTGTCAAAATAGTCTCTGTATGGAAATGTCACTGTTTATAGTTTTCAGTTTTTGACCATTATCTCAACAACTATAGTACGTAGTGAGGTCATACATATAAATTTATAATAATAATCAACATGACATGATCTACAATATGTATATACCCAAAAATTTTCAGACAAATTGGTTATTACATCTTCGAGTTATTGCCCCTGAAATGTGAATTTACCAATTTTCACAGTTTTTTGCTATTATCCGACAACTATATCAGTTATATTATAAGTATAAATTACATTAATGGTCATTAGGGACAGCTCTTTCACAGTCTGAACCTTTGCTATATTGTTTAACTACTTCTTTTAAAGTTACTGCTCTTGAAATGTGTGTTTTTATCGTTTTTTGGGTGCATAATTTGTCAATTCGAGCTATTCCGGCTCCTATGAGGCTCTAGTTTTATGATGAATAATTTGTGATTCTGTATGATTAATTTGATAAATAAGTATTAAATGAAACATTAATTATTCTATTCCATTTGTTGTTATATATATTTATAAGTCCAGCTCCTATCATATGTCAGTAGTTACAATTTAGGCGGCAACATTGAGAAAATTTGAATATGCAAGGAACCCCATTTTGTTGTGGCATCTACCTGACACCAACATTATTTGCCGAGCTAGATATTTTTCTCCATTGTGTATATATAGATAACCTTTGCAGATAGATATGTTGTTTTACAATAATAAACAGGTCTTGGAGTATTTTGGCTCTGAAAGATGACCAAAATCAGTCATTTTGGACATTTAGCTAAATAAGACGAATTTAAAGGGTTTGCTAATGCATATACTATATAGATAGCCTTGTCAATTCTATTAGTTCTTACACTCATAGTAATGTTTTACTAGAAACAACCATTAATATTTCATTTTCTTTGCCATGTTTTTTTATATAAACCAGCGAAATATGCAAAAAAGGCTTATTTTTTGCTGTTTTCGAGCAAATTCATATGTTAAAAGATGGCGCCCAATAAACTCAAAACGGTTCAATATTTTCAAAAACTTTTTTGTATGGTTATTTATTTTACTAAGGTGCACCAATGTGCAAATATGAACTCATTTGGTAAAAGTGACATTCGGACAGTTTTGCATGGTTTTCTGGCAGATTGGGATTTAAAAATAGCATCTCGCTCATACAATTTTTTTTGTCCTACTTTCTACATTTTTTGTTTTGACATTTAAGTCTACATCCTCTGTCGTTAACACTTCTGATCAGAAAAAAAATCTTCGAAATATATAAATACATGCACAGTATATCAATATTTCCATCATAGAATATTGTTTTACATAACATTTTTATTACATTGTAACCGGTGATTTACCGTAGTATCCGAGGGAAAGAAAATCGGGTAAATCAAATGTGAAGAGAACAGTCCGTTTTATTTCAATTCTACTTAAATTTTATCCATTAGTACAATAAAATAATATGCTGTTGGCTTCGCAATGATGCGAGCGCAGCGGTAGCTCTTTTTAGAAGCTCATTTCCGGACTCTATAATTTGAAGCAAGTTATTTCCCTTACTTTACTTACTTCCGTTTCCGAAACTTTTTCTAGCATTGGTACATGTATGTAGCACAATATATACAAATAAATTCACTTCGGAATGCATAATGGCTGCCCCCATTAAACAAAGACTTTTCTAAATGACTCATATGCTCACTGTGCTCACTATTATAAGCTTCTAAATGTTGAGAAAAATTAAAACAGCAAAAGGAATAATTAAGAAGAATTATTACATATTTCTTTTTTATATTTTAAGTACCACTTAGAAATTTAACAGTTTGACAAATAATGAAAATTCCAAATTTTTTTTCTGTTTTTTTCAAAGCAATTTAGTATTCTATTGTTAGAAAGTAAAGTCAAGAAATACCAAAGGGATATTCGAAGGAGGGAAAAATCGAAACAACTGACAAGCTCCGGAGAACAACGAAGACAAGACCAAAACAATACATGCATTACAATTAAACACTAAAAACATATGAACAACATGGGAGGAGACTCAGGTGTTCCGAAAGAGTAAGCGTTGTTTGTATGGACACTTATGTAACTTGATAGGAAGATCACAATCATCATCTTTGATGGAAATACCAAATGACGATAAGACAGATCTATGATTGTCGGTTATTTCTTCCTTTGAAAGTGTAGTAGCTCTATAGGTAGGATTGCCAAGTGAACTAGCAATCCCTAGTTAATTAATCAAGCATTGAATAAAGTAACTTTTGCATACAAATACGATGTTATTAGGGGACTCGTCTGCAGGAACAAGATATTTGTCTTGAATGGAGGACAATGTCTTCGTAGCATTAGGGTTGCTGAAGCCTGATGTTCCTTTTTTACTCATAGACCTTCTAAGTTTATCAATTCGGACTTGAATCAACGATCCATACAAACAACGCTTTATAGCTGGATCTGCCAAGTGTTCCACCAAACCATTGGCTCAACTTCTAACTTCTATTTGAACAATCAAAAGGAACCTCCAAAGTTATTATGAGACCAGCTATTCAAGTGGTATCAATCAAATGTGTATATTAAAGCACTCCAAAGACTTAAAGGATATTTTACGATCTCGGTCCATTACAGTTACTGATTTCTCTACCCTCTATACCACCATTTCTCAACTGAAGGAGAAGTTAAAAGATCTAATCCATCGATGCTTTCAAAATAAAAATGGCAACAACAGATACACATACCTTGTCATTGGTAGAGATAAATCATACTTTGTAAAAAACCACTCTAAATCTAACAAAAAATATAAAGAGGACAAAATTGACCTAATGATTGAATTTTTGATGGACAACATATTTTTTCAATTTGGTGGACGTGTTTTCCAACAGAAAATTGGCATTCCTATGGGTACTAATTGTGCGCCACTACTGGCCGACTTGTTCCTTTACTCATATGAGGCAGACTTACTTGACGGGCTTCTTAAGGAAAAACAGAAGAAGTTAGCCCGTACCTTTAATTTCAGCTTCCGCTAACTGATGATGTTTTATCACTCAACAATTCATGTTTTGGGAATTTCTTACATCTCATCTATCCCAATGAGCTCGAAATTTAGGATACTACAGACATTGCCAAGTCTGCATCTTATCTTGACCTTCACCTTGAAATTGACACCAGAGAAAGGCTGAATACAAATCTTTACGATAAACGGGATGATTTTGACTTTAAAATCGCCAACTTCCCATTTTTGAGCGGCAATATTCCAGAAGCGCCGGCGTATGGAGTATATATTTCACAACTCATACGTTATTCCAGAGCTTATGACATATACATTGACTTCCTGGACAGAGCCCGGCTCCTGACAGAAAAGTTGCTCAGACAGGGGTACGTTGCTCCTAAGATGAATTCATCCTTATAAAAGTTTTATGGGCGTCATCATGACTTGGTTTACAGGTATGAAAAAACCGTTTCCCAAATGAAAATGGACCTGTTCCATTGATATCGCTTCCTCATACCGGATTTGACCTGGGCAGCATGGCGGGTGTCCTGTCTTATGATATTGTAATTATTATATTAATTTGTTTTGTGTAGCCTTATAAGATGTATAATATGCTTACATAATACTTATAGTTGTTTACCAAATAATGTTATAACTGCGCTGGAACAATAGATACTGATGGAATGACTAGAACTTTCTATTTGACTTACGTAATAATTCTGGAATGACCATAATATACGATGTGTAATTCAAACTTATACCGTATTCCAGAAGTTTCCGTGACAACTATATATACGGTCACAAAAGTTAGACTTTCAGAACAGATCAGATCAGACATTAACATTCTTGTGTTCTCATATGTTGGATCGACACACTTTTGTTTACGTTACACACATCATACTAGATTGAGACTGATTGGACCTAATATTCTGTTTGGATTCTCACAACAGTGACGAGAAGAATTCCGGATAAAGAAAAGACAAAGGATCGGACATATATATTTTAAACAGTTAAATTGACTTTTCATTTTGTATAATATTTTTTGTAAGCTTGTATATAATAAATCTTTTAATTTTATTATTGATTTGTGTCTTTTGTTTGCTACAATTAAAAGGTGATTTCTGGCCGTAACACCTGCAGGAAGCAGAGACTGCTTACTCTTCCGGAGCACCGGAGTCTACCCCCGTTTTTTTGGTGGGGTCCGTGTTGTTCATATGTTTTTAGTTTTTAATTGTAGTGCATGTATTGTTTTGGTCTTGTCTTCGTTGTTATCCGGAGTTTGTCAGTTGTTACGATTTTTCTCTCCTTCGAATATCCCTTTGGTGTTTCTGGACTTTATTTATGGGGGTCCGTTTATACATGATTCTAATTTATGTTCATTTCACAATTTTAAGGTCTGACACACATCTTGAAAATGTCAATTACATTTCATGTTCGAGTACATTCTTAGCAACAAATGCAGTTTTGTCTAGTCAATTCGATTGATATGACTTGCGCTTTACACTTTCAATAGAGATTTATAAATTACATACATACAATTTCGTGATATAAAGACTTTAGTATATATTTGAATGTTGAATATACTTTGAACATTCATTAAATCATGATAAGCGAGATATCTGTCTAGTGTGTAGAGCATTGTTACCTTACACAAGCAGAAAAATCAAAGTCCGTGATTAAGTTGTAGGTTTTTTAAGTAATAAAAAACCCAAATTTTGAAATCATCTGTACAAAAATGCAGACATTTAAACCCTACAGTGTATACCATAAAGTTTAACATAAAACCTACAGTCAACAAATGGCACGACAAAATAATATGCATGTACACACACTAGCAGTCCATTCTAATAAAGTACCTCAGTGATATTGGGTAAGATCAGAGGTTATATGTTACTTTTTGGTAATGGTTTTATATGTAATAAAAGGAGTATTAGCCAATATTCAAAAAACGAAATTTCATCAGGAGAGAGCAACAATAGATGTACAAAGTCCAAGTCAACTATGTCAACAAGCTAACCTAACATTATTGACAAGAGATCTGTGTACGAGACTATACTTTAAGTTAGTTAATTATGAATTGCAAATATTTTTAACCACAATTATAAGTCTTTCTAAATCCCGGATAAATTTCAGAATATAAACCTAAAACTAAAAAGAATCTTTCTAACTATATTATCCCTCGTTTACTGAGCTAAAAGCATAGCTCAAAGTTTTTCTGAACTGAACCTGCTAAAACAGGTTTAAAATATTACCACACAGAAAAATTTTATATCTTTATACATTTCAACAACTGCTTGCCAAAACCCCCCGAAACACCTAAGTCTGAACTTTTTATTATGTTCTTCTGTAACATCAAAAGTGCAATGTAAGATATAAAACATAATTCACATACATTTTTCTTGATCCATCTCACTGTTAGCTTAATTTCGGAAAACATTATTAATGGACAGAGGATATATGTGAAAAGAACCTCTTATTAAGATGGATTTTCAGTGGTATCATTTACTTTATGCCACACAATGTTTGTTATGTTTTTTTCATAACTGTTTCATATCTGATAGTCACAGGTGAAACTTAATGTGTAAGCAGTTTAAAGTAATGTTTGACATAATCAATTTTTAAACCGAGACAGGATAACATAACTTTTTTTTACTTCTAACCTCACCACTAACCCCAACCTACATGAATTGTATTTTTCATTTTTTATCAATAATCGATCTGTTGGTGTCGCCCCTTATGTCTTGTGTTTTCTCCCCCCAAATATATACTATCAATATACGAAGATTAAAAGTGACAATGAATACAATTATTATATTTGCAAATTATTTACATATTAGGCAGTTTATTTTACAGATATTTTGGATTTGTTATATATGGTCATTATATATAGTTGGTGGGTGCATTAGAACTACAAATTAAAAATTTTTCCTCAAACTATATACTATGTTTACTTTTGAATATCACTGGAACAACAAATTTACACTGAACGAAAAAGATTTATATCCACAAGAAAACGTGAATCTAGAATACGTCTTGGGGTGATATTTAAACAAAAGGAAGTAACCTACAGTCAAATTCAAGGAATTATATTTTTTAGCTAATGATTGCTATGATATATAGAGAATGGCCTATGGAGGTAGAGTATTATATCCTAACTCTTTTGGGAAAATTATTCAACCCTACAAAAGAAATTTTGAATGTTTTCTTTCCTGTTGAAAATAAAAACTGATTTTGTGTAATGGACACAGGAGTAATAAGTTGTATTCTTTCCTTACACTATCGTAAACCTTGTACTTAATTTTCAATGAACATAGCAATTTGACAATCACCTTTATTTAAATTTTTTACCAAAATTGACTGTCTTCATTCACAGTTACCAAATTATGTTTTGACGCTTTTATTAATAAACACACAATATTTATCGATTCCAATGCTACTACATGTATTTATCATGATAAAGAACAGTTATCACAAAGATTATTAACTTAATAATTCACATACAACTGTTTTACGTTAGTGACGCCGTAAACACAGCACTCTGCTGCAATATTATTTCAATATAATATTCTCAGTTAAAATACATACAACTTATGTTTAGGAAAATACGATTGTCTATAGTCGGAAATTATCTTTAGGTATGTAGAATGTAATGTTACGAAAGTATGTTTTATAAAAAAAGTGTTCTGTTTATGTATCACTTCCTTTTTATGTACATTGACGTTGATTAGTTTTTGTGGTGTCTTGTTATATTTCCCTTCACTTTGTATTTTACTTCTTTAATACGATAAATATTTTTTTTAAAGCATATCATCTAATTATTTATCTCGTTTCTTCGGAATGAAATCATACTTTGAGATTTAAAATTTAAAATTCATTGTGTGTTTTACACTTATCGTCAAACGTGTAATCATTGAAAATTAAAAAAAAAGAAATCAAAAATAAATTAAAATAAAACAAGGATTCAAATAGTAGACTATTTAACTCCTTGAATAAAATATTAATAACAAAAACAATGACACGATTGGTCATTACAAAACTGAAACATTTTTGGTGGGATATGTCTCTATTTTTTGCAAGCAAAACCCAGGAACCAACTTTCCGAAATACCCAGACATGTCCAGAAAGTGCAAAATATTAAATAGTTTGATAAATAAGTAATCACACAAGAAAGCTACTTTCGATTTACATTTTGTTTTAGGAAAAGCTAGACAAAATTATAACACAAAACACAAAAGTTCGAAGAGAGTAAACTTCAAATACATAATAATATGGTATTATTACACGGTTGTTTCTGTATTGCCCTTGTTATTGGTCCGAGGCTCGCTGTATTGGCCTTGTTATTGGTGCGAGTCTTGCTGTATTGGCCTGAGCGGGAGCCGAGGACCAATAACAAGGCCAATGCAGAAATAACCATGGAATGACATCTTAATATTAATTAATTAGTTTTCACAATACATATTCTGTGTGATTTTTTTTATGAATCAACTCTATAAAAATTCTTGAATATAGTCATTGAAGGATTGGAATGAGGGTTATGAAAGATATTTTTAGTCAAAGCTATTACTGAATAATTTATAATTATCAATTTTGAAGCACCTTTTAATCACAGAACATGTATAAATTTAGATATAATGTTAAAATTTCGGAGTTTTTGTATGTATTCAAACTAAAATCTAGAGAAAATCGACCCACTCTACAGTTGCCAGGTACAAGTCGGTCAATACTGCAAACAAATCTGTATTGGCCAGGTTTTTAGATATTGGCCGAGTTACTGATTCTGTGTTGAAAGGACAGTTTTAGTCGTATAGAAGCCAATAATTCACTAGTTTTATTAATTAATAATAATGATTTATTTTATTAAAGTGACAAACGTCAGATAAATACATAAAACAATCATACAAAAACGTAGGACCAGATATAAAATAATTCTGACGCCCGTCCATTATTGGTCTATAAGACAAAAACTTGAACTATCTAAAAATGTGTACCATATACTATATACTGTTCTTCTGTTGGGTTGAGGTAACATATACTAGTTAACAAAAGAAACGATACAGGGTAATGCATTTTTCATATATTCATAATTTAAAATAGCTGTACGAAGCAGAAAAATAGACCCACACGTCTGATTTTCATAGTAGATTGTTTTCTCATAAAAAGCATGGATTTTGTGCAAAAAATAAAAAATTTCAATTTTTGAGATTTTAAAAATCACATTTTTTAACTCAAAATTAAAAAATTAGTATTTTTACCCCGTTATGTGAATCATAATGTCTGAGTAACGAAAGATTTGAGTTTTCATCTACTGATTTCAGCCACTGGAGTTTCATTTTACAAAATGTTTGTCGATTTTCTTCTCGATTTTCCGAAAATTTAAATTAACCCACCTTTATCTTTAAATGGATGTCCAATTTTCTATGGATTGATAATTCTCTTTTCTCATTTTACTGCCGAAAATATTCCAATATGAACATGATATGTATACAGACATAGGGAGTGTTGAATTGTATGCCTGATGAAGGGGATATGTTAAAAGGGAAACGGGAAAAAACGGATTTTTAGAAGATAAAAAATTCGAATGGAAGATGGGGGAAATTGCAGCAAAAGATTGGACGAGATGTTACACAAGCGAGGAGGACTCGACAGACATGCAGGGGAAAGGAATTTCAAGATGTGGGAGATATGCATTGAAGGATGTTGTTTTAACAACAAAATTGCTGAACGGCCATATCCAACCTGCATGCGACATCAATCTTCCAATCTCACAATAGCCGACCTGTCTGGTATTTTTTTTCACCTCAGAAGCTCAAAGCAACCCGTTGCAGTTCAAACTTTAAAAGTGAGTGTGTAACCACAAGGGTCTCCTAGAGCCCCAACAATTTGGACGTTGTTTGAGTTAACACAAACGTCATACGGTGAAGAAAACGATCTCTGCGTAATAAGTGTTCACGAAACACATTTCACGTAATATGAAATTGTTATTTGCCCATAGCCTGCTAAATAAGGTACATAACAGTATTAACAAAACTCGCAAGTCCATAAGACGTGTGACAAAACTGGTATCACACCACTGGAAAATTGCAACCGTAATGGTCCTGACTTGGTACAGGCATTTCAAAAGAAATGGTGGGTTGAATCTAGGTTTTACAGCGCGCCAAACCTCCCGCTTCCATTACGGCATAAAAGTACCAGTGGTGGTAATCAACATAGATATGCTGATGTCAAAGTTGGTAAAGTAGAAACCAAACACCAAGATAAGTTATAAAAAACAATCTTCAATGATAGTAGTAGAAGATACTGAATATTTTTCAACCAAATCTTGGTATTTGAAAAAGAATTTCGTAAGAGACCTTTTTAGACGCATTTCCTCGTATTCCTGGCTAAGAAGTCTGTCACGCAGATGTTTATGGCGTTCAAGGAAATCAGAGTAGTTGGAACATGCTCTAGCGTAACGAATCAATTGAGAAATATAAACACCATATGCAGGAGATGTTGGGATATTGCTGCATAGGTAAGGAAAATTTATAATTTTAAAATCAAAATCGTCTCTTTTATCGTATATCTTGGTGCTTAGTTTACCACTGCTGTCAAATTCGAGATGAAGGTCTAGAAAGGATGCTGTACAAGTTGTTTCTGTAGTTTCTTTAATTTCGAGTTCTGGTGGATATATCAATGGAAGCCATTGAGCAAAAGAAGGATTGTTCATGGACAAAACATCATCAATATATCTATATGTGAAATTAAAAGATTTAGCATCTTTCATACGTTTATTCCTCACGAGGTTCTGCAGAAACTCTGTCTCATAGGAATATAAGAACAAATCGGCGAGGAGAGGGGCACAATTAGTACCCATTGGAATGCCGATTTGTTGTTGAAAAATCGCTCCTCCAAACGTGACAAATATGTTATCAATGAGGATATCAATTAAGCACACGGGAATACGGAGCAGGAGAACATCCTTTTCATTATATATAAAAGTAGCTACCAGTTAGGTAACGGGTATATCTTTTTATACCATGCTTATATCCCTTTGGTATTTCTTGACTTTACTTACTGCTTTAAATGGTGCAAAACATTTATTAGTGAACCCATGTTATAGAGCTGTGTAGAAGGTATAAATATTAGAAGGTTAATAGTATTTTCACATTTTAAAGAAAACAATTGGGATGAACGATGTTCCGATTCATGGCCCAAAAGTACTAATATGCCTAAATAAGCAACGTTTACCAATTTCTAGACTAATAGCAGTTAATTTATATAGTTTATATTAAAATGTGTTTTAGTTAGTCACAGTTATAATGAATTCTTTTATACCAAGTATGATGCACAAGATGTGCAAATTTCATCGATTGCGAATCAAGGCCCAAAATGCTGGAAACCACAACAATGAAATTTGAAAAGCAAACTAAAAAAACAGCCAAAATGATCAAAAGTATTTATTTGCAAGGATAATAGTTTGGAATAAAGTATGGAGTAAAGTTAATGAGATAATACCGAGTGCATTGTTCATATCTGGAAGAAGACAATCATCTGAAATGTCATGCATGTTGGAAAAGTTAAAGGCATATAACCCTGACTACGCGGACGACACTTGCGCCCATCATAAATAATCTTTACATTTATATTGTGGAACTTTTTCAAAATAGTGGTTTATACTGTAGTTTTCATACAAAATCTTAAATTTCAATTTCTTTTTTAGAACAACTTGTAATTAGTCTTTATACTATGTAACGTATTTAACTTACTTTAACGTTATCAAAAGGGACGTTCTTTGTTCTCGGATTCATGAGAAAACCACCTTGATGAAAATGAAATATATAGTACAAATGGAACAACCGTGATAAAAACTAGAAAATTCCTGCATTTTTGAACGTCAATGCAAAACATTGAATAACATTTGCTCATTCAATGTCCTTCTTTTACCATGGTACCACGAATATTACAAGTTAAAAACTCCGATGGAAAAAGGTAAACCGAGTTCACAGGTTAAGAAGACTAGCAGGGGACATCTCTTAAGTGAAGTGATATCATTTGTAATATCAATCGACTATATCATGCTTCAGTTTATATTTGTCGTGTGTCTTAGTTTAAACATTTGTATTGCGATCTGTCATAAGTGTAAGTGTAATAAATGATTATTGGGAAGAACTGGTGGCGTCTATATGCACACTGCCAATTTCTTTTTATAATTCTACAAGATAAAATTATTTCTTATAAGTGGTTGGAACTTCTTCTGAATCAAGGCCACCCGAGTTCACACCGGTGTTTTTGGGAGGTCCATGTTCCTCATCTTGTTTTAGTTTGTGTGTTGTGTTTCTGTTGTTTGTTTTTGTCTTGTCTGTCCTCATCGCTGATTTGTCTTTTTTTCTGGATTATGACCTTGGGATTTTCCTCACTTTGACTAGCTTAGGTTTATTAGAATAAAGATTGGGATGCTGCACAAATAATGATCAAGTTACATTTTAACTAAAAAAGGTGTTTTAATTGAACATTGGTTACAGATGTTAATGAACATATTTCCATGTGTAATATACATGTATGTTCAATATTTTATCATTCCAGCAACATAACTGATTGATCGTACGAGATCAAATAACTTTGATATAAAACGTGTTGTAAGCATGAAAATGACGTCAACTGTAGTCGGTGGTTTTGTGCTCATTTTAATGGTATGTTTTTGAAAATTTGTATTTTTATTTCTATTTTAAATAAAAATCGCTAAACTTGACATTCATAGAGAAGTAATATAAACTCAGATATCGAATTTAATGTGTGCAATGCGCATGTCAGGATTAATGTCTATCAGATACGCTCGTGACACCAATAAATAATCACGAAACATTTATGAGCAATAGACTGACCAAACGGGCAAAAACAGTTTAGTCAAAAACTTTTATAAGGCAGTTGACCCTACTTTTAACAGAATTTTAAAAAATTATTAGCTAGAAATTTCAACTAATTAGGATATTTCATTTTTATAAATCTACAAAAAACCTTTTTCACAAAGGAAACTGGGATTTATGTGTGCAAGTTGAATTGTCAGTGTATTTATGTGGTATTTAGAGATGTTTGAACATTAAACAACACATTAGAGACCAGAAAATAGACAAAATCACAACAATGGTAAACTAATTTATAAAAATATGTAGAATAACAATAATGATAATGAAATTCAAAACAACAGTAAATTGTCATTGGAATTATTATTTAATCATTATTCTGTTGTACGTTTCTGTCGACATTTTTAGGATAATAAGGAGTTGTCTTTGATGTAAAAAATTTGAATAAATAGATTTCAGGTGCTACATCACAGATGAAAGGTCAGATTAGAGATCTTGAAATTACAATTATAAATTTACACTGTCTAGGATGTAATGGATATTACCTGAGGATATGTAATCGTAAAAACGAAATTTTCAGGTAAGTTCTGTCGCTTTGAATTCAATATCTCAATTAGATATACTTGTTCTGTACCTCTGCATTAGTATTATATTGTGTAGATAAAACTTGAAACAACAAAACGAAGACCATTATCATATTACATAATCGATATCTTATCGAAAGGATATCTCTTTACACATAAATCACAGAAATTATAGACACACATTTCTTTAGACTTTTAATGCAAATAAATGTAAGATGGTTATTCATATTGGCGAAATATCGATCCTTGCTAATAAGTCCGCAATCTCTTCTGACAGTCAGTGCCTGGTATAGGACTGGTTTAGTTTTTCTTCATAAACGCAACCTAAATTTAATTTAACAGTCAAAATGATTCACCTTACTTAAAGATTTAATATCTAAAAACTTTTCTTGATAAGAATGTCATTTGCAGAGGTAAGCTAGTGTCTTCCATTGTGTAGTTATTACTTGGGACATGTTTCATCCCCTCAGAGGTTATCGCTTCAGTAATAGAGATTTATGGAAAGTCTCGGTAACGGCTGTAAAATTACTAGGATCGTATCAAAATTTTCTAGCGCACTTGTTTCAAACGGTATTTATTTGTAAATCATTTTTACAAACAGAGAGTTCCCACTTTACAACACCTCATAAGGAAACGGATATTTCATCAACCCATTCACGTGTTTATGATGCCAGGTTTGTTTAAAATATCAGCAGGTGAATTAATAGGATTAAAGGGGGAGCAGAATGACTTTACTTTTTATGAAATACCTGTATGTAATCATATGTGAATATGATAGATTGGATTTTAATATTTTCGAATTCTTTATTTGTCTTTCTGAAGTGACTATACAGTGTAGTAGACGTATACATACGTGCATGTTGCGTCTTCATTTCTGTATAATTGATACCTTTAATATTCCGTATCTTTAGAAGAGAATCCACATCATGCTTCTCTACCTAAATTTTCTAATGCACAACAAGCTTTACTCAGTTTGTTAGAAAGTCGGTCGAGGTACACATTTATAAACTCTGCAAAAAACTTTATTATCTAAAATTCCAATTAAAATATATTAAATTGATGTCCATATTGAATATTTTATGTGCAGACCAAGAACAATTACTTATGGGTAAAGAAAATGACAAATATATCTAAGGAGCGATCAAAACAAACGTAATCCATTGGACAGACAAACCCGGGAAGACAAATGAACAACCACAAGCACAACAAATAAACACAGAAAACTAAAAAAACAATGAACAACACGAACTCCTATAAAAACCAGGAGTGAATATTCGTGACGCCACCTTAACAAATGAAATTAATGTAACAAAGAACATTGGACTTATAGTGGATTATTTTGTCGCTTTCTATACTCTCAGTTTTTTTTACACAATTTGTTGAAATTGCACACATAGTCTACCAAATTTGGCGACAAACAACGTTTAATTTTATAGCAAAATGATTGTCTTTACTCCAGTGGTATCATGCACAAGCTAAATTGCTGGTACCTAAACATGTATTTGTTGATAGGAAATTGATACTTGAAAGTTACTGTTAGAAAATAGATACAATGTATGCAACTAAGGAGTAAATTATACAATTTTTGGTTTTCTACTTTGATTATTTTGGCATTTGAAACAGGTCTGTAAAGTTTTCTTGTTTCTACCTTGATTACGAGACAAAATCTGCGGAAATTTTCATATACATTCAATACAATTATGATCAAGTGCAAATTTTAATTTCTTATCGCGAAAATGTCGTTTACCAATAGATTTTATTTTTATTTTTTATATATACAGCACGTGCGGACGTTTAAACACTGACAACTGCTTATCCGAATCAACTATGACTAGTTTAAAAGCAGTGAATGGATCCAGTGCAACATACTATTATGAAAATACACCTGTAAGTAATGTTAAATAACCATTCTACAACACCAAGTTTCTTTAATGTGTATCTAATTAATATATAGACTGTAAAGAGACCGGTTTACCATCTACTAAATACTTTGACGAATTGTCCAGAAGGCCATAATAAAAAAATTCCTAGATTCTCAACCCCGCACAGATTTTTTTATTTTAAAAATACAAATTTGTGAAAAAAAACACATCGTACCAAAATCCGGAAACATTCGCGAATCTGCGTTTCTTAGACAACTTCGATTAAAAATCTAGCATGCTTTTGGCCGTTTTACCAATAAAAAAGGGTTGAACCACTATATTAGAGACAAGTACAGGTGTTTTGTAAGGGACACGTACAGTCTTATTTTTTTGTGCCGACCTCATTGATCACCAAGCGTCGTTTGATGACTATGTCAATAATAATTTCCGGGAAGTCCAGATTTAAATTATATTCCTTGCCTTGTCTACTGTAAAATTCGCCCCCTCCAGACATTTTTTTAAAAGTTGGATGAGAATCTAGGATTTTTTTCATTATGGCCTAATTACTGAATCAAAATAATAAATTATAAATGACACCTGAATTAACTCCTTGTTCAAAAATGACATTGTCGAGAGAATAACAAGCACAGTTGCTATTATTATGGTACTGCTTGAAGATTTAGTGTAATAAAAAATTTCTATGTCTCCGTTGTGCATTGCTATGTCACCAGATGAATATACTGTTTTTGAAATTTGGCCAATTAAATCTGCAACTTTCCAATATTTTGATAATTTCTCTGGCCGTGAACATGGTTCGAACTTGAACACTGCCGATGAGTCATAATCTAATATCAAATATTCATATATATTCTATCAAATTAAGCATCATTGAAAACATTTTTCAGGAAATTAATTTCCAACGATTTTTCCCCACTAAGTGCACAATATTGAAAAAATATGTGATAAAACTGATTCATGATATCTAAATCCTCCACCTTTACAGTGGGTTATTGGTAAAACAAAAGCAGACAGAGTAAAATCAGTTCGAATAAATACTTAATTTTAATAATATAAGACTAAATAAAACGGAGAAAAGACAGGATAATGTCTTCCTCAGAATGAATGCAATCAACCAAGATATATTAGTTCATAACCAGGAAAGACTTACTTTTGACGCCCCACCGATTCACGGAATAGGAAAAGACATACCTGAAGTGGGTTTCAAATGGAGGTCTTTCCTAATACTTCTATTTTAGAAATATTCGCCCGCTTTATATTTTTAACCGTATTTTTTTCGGTTTATATATTAATACTTTGTTTTATTTATATTTCAGATTAATCAGATGAGTAATTTTCAGATTGGTTTAGGTACTGTAATAGATTCAGATTCACCAATAATTATAACTTGTCAAACAAACCACTCTGAAGATAATAATAGCACCTACATATATACAAGGGACTATTCCAACCGATATAGGTTTGTCTTTTTAAAATATAGATTTTTTTTCTAATTATTACACTAAATTTCTTTCTAAAATGCATGTCATTAATGCTTAATATTTTCACTAAAATTGGAACAGTAAATTTATAAAATCCCTCCCTACATGTCCTTTTTACTTTTGTGAGGACTTTAAGATGAAGAACTACAACAAAATTGATGTCTTTCAGCTCTCTCAGTTGAATTGTTTGGTTAAATCAGAGAGAGCTAGTCCTGTAAATTTCTATAGATCTGATTTTGACATGCATAGCTTCCTATACATAAACATGTAAGAAGATATGGGGAAGATTACTTTCTGACACACATAAAGTACACATATATGGAAAAGTTTACTAAATATCATGCCTATAAATTTAGTACACCTTTATCACGTGAATTGGTATGACAAACTTGATTAAATTTTCGAGCCTTAACCCTAAAGACCTGACAGAAAAATGGAGAAGAATTCATTCAAGATATTCTCTCCCAAGCATCATGGTCTCTTGTGTAGTGTCGAGCTGTAGAAAAGTTCCAGTTCTTGAGATGTACACCTTATGTATTTAAAGTTATGACCGATTTGTATTCTTGAGGGGCACAGGTAGTACACACTTGAAACTTCTAAAAATTGACCACTGATTAAAACAACTATCTGTTTTAAAAATTTTCTACTAATTTACAAAAAACCTGTGCCAATCCATTGGTTTACCTTATTATGATAAAAAAAATTCGACCTATAGTCTAGATTTATGATCTTTTATCCTTATTTCAGAATAGACATTCAGATTAAACCAGTCTGTAAAGATACTTCTTGTTTTGGTCTAAAGTGTGATGTCTGCAGTAAGTGAATGTATATCGTTCTTAATATATGTAGGTTTGACATTTGCTAAAGCGGTCCATAGCAATATATAGCTCTGGAATAACGTATGAGTTGTGAAATATACACTCCATACACCGGCGCTTCTGGAATGTTGCCACGCAAAAATGGGTTCTTTTTGAGTCTTTCAGGAAATTTACCGAAATTGGAATCACATATGTTTGAAATCCAAATGATCCTGATAAGTTTTAAAGCTAATGTGATAAAAAAAATATATAATTGCTGAGTAAAATTCCAACAATAATAATCTTATACACTTTCAGAAAATTTACCAAAGTTTGAATAGTATATCTTTGACATCCAGCTGATCCCAATACGTGTTACTGCTGATGTGATCCAAAAAATACATGGTTTCTTGTCAAAAATATAAAAAATAATGGTCTTTGAGACTTCCAGGAAATTTACCAAAGTTGAAATCGCATCTTAAAAGAGTTTTTAAACCCTTAGCAGAATCTACATAAGAGGTACAATTACTGAGCCAACTTTCAGTTCCGTATTCCAAGTTACATGAATTGCGTGACAAAGGAATGATGTATCCTAAGGCTACCTGTGAAGCCCGGCCACAGGGGCGCTATTCAAATTATGAAACATTTGGCACCATCTAGATTGGCAGAACAATTACTGAGCCAACTTTCAGTTCCATATTCCAAATAAAGTCAGAGTAGTTGGGCGACAAAGAAATAATGTACCCTTAGGCCACCAGTGTAGCTCAGCTCTCACGAGCGCTATTCAAATTTACTGAGCAGACTTTCAGTTCCGTATTCCAAATAACCTGAGAGGAGTTGCGTGACAAAGGATTAATCTACACTTAGGCTCCCCTTTAAGCCCGGTCCCAAGGGGCGCAAATTCCGAAACATTTATCAGAGTCCCCACACACAGTGACCCAAGTTTCATATTTCTACATCCAGTGATTACTGAGATTATCCTGGACATCACTAACGTACGTACGTACGCCGAACAACATAACAATATCCTCGCGCTTTAAAGAAGCGCGGGGATAATTATGTGTAATTTTGTAAAAATTGATCTTTCTCAAAATAGCTTGATGACTTTTAAATTCATACTGGTCTCTCACGAATTCGGCCAATTTCTATTGAACTCTATAACGAGATAGCACTAAACCCTTTATTGGAGTGTTATTTCATACATATTTCGTTTACTAGTAGTAGAGCGACGGTATCCGACCAGCAGCTATGAGAGCCTTAGCTAGTTTTACAGTTAAAACGAGCACATTCTGACCCTGTTATCTAAATTATGTCTAATTTTGTAGTTCTAGCAAGCGGTCAGCTTGTTGTAAATAATACTTTATTGGTTCTTAAAGCGTGTTTTATACACTAGGGTGTCGATAGATTCATTTTGCCCTTCACGAACTTTGACATTAAAAAATATCAATAATAAATATTTATATTAATTAACATCTGTACACTAAAACATTCAATATTAGTTCTCTGTCACTTGTCTCCCAAGTTTCCATCATTATCTATCAATCTGTCATGAGGGTAGTTCTGTCATTAATGAAGCTTTTGCTGTCATTGTCTAGTATTTCAACAGTATTAGTGTGTTTATAGAAATGCTAGTCAGTATAATTTGTTATGAAATGTTATGATTTTAACTTCAAATTTACATCATAATTGGGCCTCGGTGGCCGAGTGGTCTAGGTAGTTCGTCATGACTACTAATGATCACTAGCCTGTCAATGCCGGGGTTGTGAGTTCGAATCTCACCTGTGGCGGGGTGTGTTCGACTCCGATCTTAATTGACAAGGATTGCCAATTTTCCTACCAAAGGTCGGTGGTTCTCTCCGGGTACTCCGGCTTCCTCCACCAATAAAAATTGGCCGCCGCGAAATAGCCAAATGTGCTGAAAACGGCGTTAAACCCCAACTAAACAAACAAATACATCATAATTCTTCAAACATATTGCCATTCTTATTTCTGTTTAAAACCGTTGTCGGGTAAATAATTTGTTGATATTCATATCTATACGTCTTTCTGGTATGTTTTGGAGAAGTATATAGACTAAAGATTTCTTTTAGAATCCTTTACTTGGGCCTATTACTCACTCTATCTTTACAAAAAAATTAACGTTCCTTTCCCCTTTTCGATCTGTAATCCAACACGAAGAATGAAGCTTAGCAGCGAAAGTACAAAAGTACATTGTATGCCGTTGAATCTTGGGGATGGTGGTTGACATTTAACAGTAGAGGACCTATACTCTTAAACTGGTTATGGTTGTCTTTGTTCATTACAGATCAACCATACAATCCATAAACACGCACTGTCCAGATAAATAGCATTTAACAAATAGTTCACGACACTGAGGGTCATATGGCAGTATATGGACCGGTTGGTCGCCCGACAAAATTATATGGACCGAAGCGAAACTGAGGTCCATATAATTTTTGGAGGGCGACCAACAAATCCATACAATGTCATTTGACCCGAAGTGTCATGAAAAAAAAAAATTGTTATATTATACTTTTCGGGGATTTAATCGAATTTAATCGATCTAGCCAAAACGAGGCGGTCCATATAATGCCTAGATAACATAGATAAATATAGTAGTTAAAATGTAAGAGTATAATATAGGGAATTCATATATCAACTTATAGATACTTTAAACAAAGACCGAGGAAATAATATTTTAAAAATAAATCGGAGAATTTTTGTCTCTCTTTACTTGCTGTACAAATAGCTTGTAATTTGTTATATATTACTATTTATTACCCAACTAGGTATAATTATAGCTAAAATGCATGTGTGTTACAAATTTCCTTACATGGCCGATTATGACAAAACAGGGTCATTATGAAATCAGAAAATTAAAGATGGCTACACATTTCTGATGATTTTGTCGCATTGAATTTGTTGTTGTTGATTGTGCTGCTGATCGTAGAATTCTGTTTTATGCTATTGACTATAACGAATTTCTATCAACCGGAATTTGTTTAAAAGACTGTATTTCAACCTTTTTCACACCGGAAACTGATAGAAATTAGCAGACGACAGGTAAGAAATGCAATGTCTGTTGACAATCTAGCAGAGTGCTTGCATTGCGAAATAGCAATCAACGTGTATCTACTATTATAATAGGGAGGAACACTTAACATAAATTAAAATTTACTGTGGGAAGAGAAATTTTGAGACTGACAATTTTCAGTAATCCTATTATTCAATGAACTTATCCCATTTGTTACAGGTTCAGTTGTTAAAATCATATGGTAAATTGAAGCTCTGCAAGATGTTTACTTCTCTATTCAATACTTCATCAAACCTTCATTACCTAAACTAGTAGCAACGAACAAATGTGATGTAGAATAACTCTTACGGAACAAACATTTTATAACAAGTTACAACTAATAAAACAAGTTGAATAGGCATAAAAATACGACCTCTACAACTTTGTTACACTAAATTTGCATTTCATCGGTTGGTTAATAAAAGTATTAAGAAATGGGTGTTTTTATAATGGCCCTGTAATGTGTCCTTGGTCTGTAATAATGACCCTCGGCGTTGCCTTAGGCAATTACAGCCTTCCTCGGGTCATTATTACAGATCTTGGACACATTACAGGGCCATTATAAAAACACCCATTCATTAATACCATAATAATTTCTTTTGTCAAAATAATGTATCCAGTTCTTCGATAATTTTGTAAATAAACTTTTAATGAAAGCAATCTTAAAATTAATTTATTTTTAATTTCAGGATAGAAATTTACCAGTCCTTCTCACTGTAGTGATTTTAAACAGTACAATGGACAGAAATAACAATAATTAATAATGATATCATATACATATTATTACTTTAATTCTTTTTTTCATGAAGGTTTTTCGTGCTTATATAAATTCATTTACGCGTTTATTTTGGTATTGTAAATGTATATTCCAGAAAAAATCCCTTTAATTGGTTTTAATTATTAAAAAAGTACACTTTATGTACCCCACGTTTTCCAAAAAGTTTTGCTTCATAAAATTCCCTTCGATTTCAATTAACAACTCGATTTGTTCTAGAATCAACTTGGTTAAATGTTTAGATGGATGGATTATTGGTTAACGTCCGGTGGCAAATATTACAGGTATATCAATACGAGAACAGGTTGATGTGATATGAATATGAACCCTGCTCTGATCGACAGTTTGAGCCGGATTTTTTAACTTGCTAGTTCAGAAGATAGGAATTTCACTCCACATTATTCAGACTCCGATCCGAGAAGTCCTTGCTCTTACTCCTAAATGCTGCGTACTGGACGAAAACCAGCAAATAAGAACTTACAAGTCTTTAGTTTGATTTCCTGTGATCGAACCTACGACCTACTGCACCCGAGACATACACTTTACCACTAGACCACTGAGTCGTTTGTTCGCACCTTTGGAAACCAAACTTACCGTTATCCAATGACATTACATTCTGTTATCTGAAAATACATAAAAAATGAATTGCAACCTTAAATCAGAAAATCGATGCATCATTGTACATGTGATGGCAATAGTTTATAAAAAACAGACTTTTATTTGCAATAATTACACCCATAGGGGTCAAAACAGGAACAAGCAAGCAACTATTGATTACCACTAAATTGAAATAAAAGATACAATTATAACAGTTTCTACCCAAACGTTCTAGATTGTCACAAATTTTCAAGTTTTACTTGAGACATACAATACGTTTTTCCATCTACTAAAATTCTAAGAAATTTTTTTTTTGCCTTCGAATTTTTCATTTTATCGGAATGTCTTGTCCAATTACCGAACCCATTGGTGTTTATAGATTTTGGACTTTTTTTTATGTGCTGCTGATGTTAAGTTATTTATTCATTTCAAAATAGTCTGAAAATTCCTGAATTGGTCATTACCCAAAATAAATATGAATCTAGCTTAAGCAAACATTACCATATCATTCAATTTGCTCTAATACAGGTCATTATGTCAGCTTGCCAAATTTTTGGTCTTGAACGCTATTGATAAGCCATAATTTTGATAAAATGTAAACGTAAAGTTTATTCAATTTACCGTAATCATAAAATGGTTATCATTTTAATCTGATCTAGCTCTTCTTTAGAAAAAAACATGCTTGATTCTGTGTTTGAGTTTTGAGCTCCTTTACGCACCTGAGTCTACCCCATTTTTTTGGTGGGGTCTGTGTTGTACATATGTTTTTAGTTCTTAAGTGTAGTGTTTGTATTGTTTTGGTCTTGTCTTCATTGTTCTCCAGGATTTGTCAGTTGTTTTCGATTTTCCCCTCTTCGAATATCCCTTTGGTATTTCTTGACTTTACTTTTATCTGAGGGTCTGTCGATGACATAACTTTTATTGATTGGTATTTCCTATGATCCGTTTTGTTATTATTGACTTATCATTGTTGAACCAAAATTACTATAATACATCACAAAATGTTCCTGTTGGGGTGAAATAATAGCAAAAACATTATTAAATACATATAAAACTAGAAATACTGTGAGCAAAGCTCACTAATTGATACCCCCGCACCCCCTATCACAAGGAATGGCAAAGTCAATGTTTTGCTATGGAAAACCCAAAAAGTTGGTCAGATCAAAATCTAAAATAGGAGGTGCACTATGGCATCATGTGATAAAGATTCTCTGAAAGTCTCATGGAATTCCCTTTAGTGGTTTAGGAGGAGTTGCGGATGGCATACTGGTGCCCCCTATCACAATGAATGGCAAAGTCCATGTGTTGGTATGGAAAACCCCAAATGTTGGTCAGATCAAAATCTAAAATAGGAGGTGCACTACAGCATCATGTAATAAAGATCCTCTGAAAGTTTCATCAAATTCCATTCAGTCGTTTAGGAGGAGTTGCGGATGGCATTATGGTACCCCAACACAATGAATGTCAAAGTCCATGTTTTGGTATGGGTAACCCCAAATATTCATCAGATCAAAATCTAAGATAGGAGGTGCACTATAGCATCATGTAATAACGATCCTCTGAAAGTTTCATCAAATTCCATTCAGTGGTTTAGGAGGAGTTGCGGATAGCATCATGGTACCCCTATCACAATGAATGTCAAAGTCCATGTTTTGGTATGGGTAACCACAAATATTCATCAGATCAAAATCTAAAATAGGAGGTGCACTATGGCATCATGTAATAAAGATCCTCTGAAAGTTCTCATCAAATTCCATACAATGGTTTCGGAGGAGTTGCGGATGGCATCATGGTACCCCTATCACAATGAATGTCAAAGTCCATGTTTTGGTATGGGTAACCCCAAATATTCATCAGATCAAAATCTAAAATAGGAGGTGCACTATGGCATCATGTAATAAAGATCCTCTGAAAGTTTCATCAAATTCCATTCAGTCGTTTAGGAGGAGTTGCGGATGGCATCTGGGTACCCCTATCACAATGAATGTCAAAGTCCATGTTTTGGTATGGGAAACCCCAAATATTCATCAGATCAAAATCTAAAATAGGAGGTGCACTATGGCATCATGTAATAAAGATCCTCTGAAAGTTTCATCAAATTCCATTCAGTGGTTTAGGAGGAGTTGCGGATAGCATCATGGTACCCCTATCACAATGAATGTCAAAGTCCATGTTTTGGTATGGGTAACCCCAAATATTCATCAGATCAAAATCTAAAATAGGAGGTGCACTATGGCATCATGTAATAAAGATCTTCTGAAAGTTCTCATCAAATTCCATACAATGGTTTCGGAGGAGTTGCGGATGGCATCATGGTACCCCTATCACAATGAATGTCAAAGTCCATGTTTTGGTATGGGTAACCCCAAATATTCATCAGATCAAAATCTAAAATAGGAGGTGCACTATGGCATCATGTAATAAAGATCCTCTGAAAGTTTCATCAAATTCCATTCAGTAGTTTGGGAGGAGTTGCGGATGGCATCATGGTACCCCTATCACAATGAATGTCAAAGTCCATGTTTTGGTATGGGTAACCCCAAATATTCATCAGATCAAAATATGAAATAGGAGGTGTAGTATGGCATCATGTAATAAAGATCCTCTGAAAGTTTCATCAAATTCCATACAGTGGTTTAGGAGGAGTTGCGGATGGCATCATGGTACCCCCTATCACATTGAAAGTCAAAGTCCATGTTTTTCTATGGGAAACCCCAACAATTGGTCCGATCAAATTCTAAAATAGGATGTGCACAATGCCATCATGGGATGAAGATTCTCTGAAAGTTTCATCAAATTCCATTCAGTAGTTTATGAGGAGTTGCGGATATAAAGGTCGGACGGACGGACGGACGGACGGACGGACGGACGGACGGACGGACACAACGAATACTATATACCCCGCTTTTTTCAAAAGCGGGGGTATAAAAATACATTAAATAAAAATAATAATATTAATAAAATAAAATGTCACCAAATATCAGCAATATGAAAGCCCTTTATTTATAATTAAAACATGAAACACCAACCAAGGAACAACACATCATCGTCCTCCTTCCATCACAATGAGAGAGAAATACGCAGCATAAATCGGTTTTTTTTAATATTTATTACAGAAACCTAATATTGGACACCTAAACCGGTTTTTTGGTTTTAACGAAATATCACCTTATTAACCTTATTTTCTGCTGTGTTTAAACAAAGCTTAAAAGTCAGTGAAACACGTTATCCAACAAACAGACAATTACCTAAAACAGCATTAAACGAAAGGGCGATAGTTTAAATAGAATGGTTAGACGCTGCTCGTTTCTACTGTAAAATAAGTTTAAGACATTGATTGAAATATATTTTATTGTCAGAATAAATAATAAACAAAAAAAAACGACAAAAGGATCAGGCACAAGTTCTACAACTTAGTAATGTCGTCTCCGAATGTTACAGTATATATGTCAGTATACATTTGATTATAAAAAATATATATTTAACATGAAATTACAGAGTGAGTAAAGCGTATAAGATGAACGCTGTCAATTTTGAGTAATTCATAACATGAAAGAAGATGAAAGAGAGAAAAACATATATATATATATACATAAGTGATAACTCTGAATGTGTTACATTATACACAGATAATTAATTTACAGTGAATCGTCCAGTATCTTTAATGCAGCGCTGTCCATGAGTAAATATAGAACAATTTATTTCATAACTAACATCGTTATTTATCAAGAGTAACTGAAACATTTAAACGTGATATGTTTTCAGTCATATCTCTTTGAATATTATAATTTCATATTGATGCTTAAACGCGAATGCAAAACATTTAAATATCTGTCACCAATCGAGAAATATAGAGGAGGTTTTTCATGGACTCGATTTAGCAATTTAAGTTGAAACTGTTTGTAGACGTTGATTGACGTAATGACATATCTAATTCATTCCAAAATTTAAGTACAGATGGGAAAAATAAATGTTAAGTCTTGAAATGTTGCCCGCGTCGTAAATTATAAGGGGTGGTTTCAAAAACTAATGGTGGTATTAAATCAGACAGATAGTCCGGGCACTCTCCGTGAACAATTTTTTAGAACAAAACGAGTTTTTTCTGCTTGCATGCGTCTAGTCTTTAGTGATTCCCACCCAGTTTCAGTAAAAATGCAGTTAGAGTTGGCGAACGAAGTTAGTCCTGTAACAGTCCTAGCAGCCTCAAATTGGATACGTTCTAGTCTATACGAGTTAATTTGGCCTCAATTATCCCATACCTCACAAGCACACTCTAAAGCAGGTATAATAAAAGTAAAGTATATACGCTCCAGATATTTTCTGTTGAGTTTAAATTTAACTTTTCGTTAAATGTTTAACTGCTTAGAAGATTTTTCGATGATATTATCAAAATGCCTTGTCCTCTTGCAGTCAGAACTGAACATTAGTCCTAAATGCTTATGATAACTCACAGGATCAATAGGGATATTTTCATAGACAAAACAAAATCTCTATTGATAGATTATATACCTATAGAGGGTTTTGTCTATTCAAAAGCAAAGTCTTTTTTTTCAAAGAAAAAAACTTGGGCAATACCACTTTTCTTTGTTGTATATGTGTACAAGGTTATTATTTTCTATAATAACCTAGGACGGGTCATTCTTAAAACAAAGGATCTTCAACCAACCATGTACGATGTAAAGCCAGAGCTACATGTATAATAGTTCCAAAGATTTCCTAAGTACTTTTTATAACAAAGTTGTTTGAATAAATAAAAAAAAGTATGTTCTCGGGTCGGACAATTTGGGGGGAGGCAGAAATTCTGGAAGTAAAAAGGAAAGTACATGTATGGCACCACACTTGATTATATAATACATGTAACTGCCACCCATAAGTTAAATGAGTTAAATGGGGGGGGAGGGGGTGCAGTGCATATTTTACCAACTGACCCCGACCCCAGCCCCTAAACTTCATATGTATTTTGTTGTTGTTGTTTTTTTTGGGGGGGGGGGGTACTTTGCATTTCTTTACACAGTTCCCTCTGAAGCTGTGATTAATTTAAATCTATGAGAAAAAATAACTATCTTCGTGAAAAAAGACCAAATGTTTCAAAACCTGTTACTTTTTAACTTAAATAGATTTTAACTAACATAACGGTCTTTCACATTACCAGTATTTTAATTTATGTCAGTCCACTAGTTAAACAGTTAACTCCGCCTTTGGCAAAAAACCACAACAATATATACATGTACT
Organism: Mytilisepta virgata; assembly: GCA_028015205.1. NCBI lineage: Eukaryota > Metazoa > Mollusca > Bivalvia > Mytilida > Mytilidae > Mytilisepta > Mytilisepta virgata. Next base: position 14,825,084 of record CM051520.1, on the reverse strand, counting down.
TAATTAGTACTTAATTTCAATGGGTTTGATGTTACCAAGGGGGTCTTTTGAATTTAAGGGGTTCTGAATAGGGACATTCCATCTTATTTTAGGTGTAAAACAAGCTCGATTTTTTTTCAATAATTTAAATTTTCATTTAATTGACGGTATATAAGTTACAGAAAGTATATTTGTAGGTTTTTCTGGTATTAGAATGCACCTTGGGGTGTCAAGAATGGCCGATGAAAAACCTCACTACGCTCGATTTTTCAACAACCACCAATTCCTGACACCCCTCGGTGTATTTTAATAACAGAAAAACCTAAAAATATACTGTCATGACTGTCTCTATAATAGAAAATACCATAATATCGGTTTTCTGCGGGTTAAGTTTCACAAGCCAGTTTCTATTTCTAAATAGATTTTGGTCCACTTTAATAAATCCCCTTTAATCCCGTACTTTTCAATTTTGTAAAGCAGTCTTCTGATCCAAACCCTGTCAAATGCTTTACTGACACCACAATAAGTAATACATGTTAATTGTTTGGAATTTAATGCCAGTAATATTTCATGATAAAGTTCTATAAGTTGATGAACGGTTGAGTAACCTGGCAAAAAAACCAGACTGTATTCTATAAAGTAATTTATTTTTGAATAAATGATTAAAATATACTTGTACATAATTTTTTCCAAAATTTTACTGACGCAACATAGCAACGCTATCGGTCGATAATTAGATAATAAAGATTTATCTCCCTTTTTTGAAAAGACATTATACCTGCTGGTCGGATACTGTCATCTTCTGAAAAGAAGTATGATCGCGTACCAGTGGATCAGCATTCGGCACTCCTCGGCAGATTGTTAGATGGGTAGCGGAATCTGCCGAGGGTTGCCGATTGAGTAGATCACGTTGGGAAGTCATAAATTTGAGGTATCGGGAGAAATGACCACGTGATTATTCAAAAGTTCCCATACAACGCAATTAAAATGACTTCGGTAATTATCGGCAAACTTCGGAAATGCCAATATAACTAACCTATTTACTCTGCATATAAGCAACAAAGTGTGTTTTAACTTAAGTAAATTTATATACAAAATTTCTGCTTTAATTTTTTTGGTTCACCCATTCACGGTCAAAAAGATTTACAATTTTCGATCATGATCTATTATGGTCCGGATACCTTAAATTATTTTGATAGCTGCTTATCAGTATTGTCAGGATTTTAATGTAACTTTGAATACTATATGTTTAAAAGCGTTATCTAGTTTATTGACAGGTAGATCTATTTGATTAAGTCAATGTTTGAATACTTGTAATTTTCATAAAATCAATGTGAAATATTTAGGTTTTCCGATTTTTTTTTTCATAAAAGCTACAGATTTGTAATTCAAATTTATTCGTATTTTTTATTGCTATGACAACGACAGAAAGGAGTATATACAACTTAAATATGCAAATTCAAGAGATAAATAGATAAATTAGTGTTGCGCAAAATCGAGAAAACTAATCCTCTTAAAACATGTGTACTAATGTTTCAACAATTTAAAGTCTTTAGATTAAGACCACATTCAAATTCAGTATGACAAACAGATAAAAAAATAAGTTAAATTAAGCAAAAGAACAAACAAACAAGGAAGGGAAGAAAATCTGAGAACAAAGCTTTGGGGAAAATACCCCTACTAAGATGGTGATACCATAGGGGAAATGATTTTTCCAGCAAAGTATTTCAGTTAATGTTAGCAATAAACATTCCGGTTTGTCACTATTTTTTTTGGTATCTTTTTTTTTGTTTATATATTTTTGGGGTATAGTTTTTTCACACATTTATTTCTGTTTCGATTTTATGATTAAACGTTTTAGAGTATTTAATACTTGTTAGAGAACGCTAGATATGAAACACCCACACTCCAATGTAAAAATGTACCCGATAAAGTCATGTAAGAAAATAAACTGCAGTTGTCTCTTTAGTTAAACGTTTTAAGAAATACTCTGGTATTAAGGAAGAAATTTAATTTTATTTTAAGGAACAGGTGAAACACTTCCACGAAACTACTCTATCTAATTCCGTAATGTCAATGTCTAACTGAAATCCTGTATACAAAACTGTACATTCCTTACCAAGTAACGGATAAATTCAATAAATAAATCAATAATATCTTTAAATGTATATTACAAAAAGAATTCAATGGCAATCTTAAAATATATACTTTTTCACTCTCCAATTTCTAATCTTTCTAGTAGAAAATTAAAATATATATATATATATATATGAAATACAAAGGAAATTGAAATTTTGTTACAATTCTTTTTTTTAAAATTTTATTTTCAAAATAAAATAAGCTGGAGTGGTAACAAGGTTACTTACTCTCTTACCCCCTTTTCTGGTCAATGTATAATTCAATTCTTTATCTATTTAATGAGGATTACCAACAACCATAGGCTACGGGTGGTTCATCACTACACACTTTTTCAGATGTACAAAATTTAAAAAAAAGATCAATAATTAAGACAATATATACAAGACCACACCTTGTATTTAACTGTTCTAACAATAAAGGATGCTAGATGTCTTGTGCTAAATCGTTTTGGTTCAATATGTATTTGTTTTTATCTTTTTGTTTTATATTTGTAGTATTTTTGTATAAACGCCCGTTCTGGATTGTTTTATGTTGCATGTGTGATGATTTTGGTACAATGAAAAAGTGAGGGATAGAAAATGGAGAATCTAATAGCATGAAACTAAAACTTATCTTTTTATGTATTATTTTGGATGATATTAAAAAACAACACAAATCCTAAAATTGATATAAAAACTTGTTTTAATTTTGCGAAATTTTTCACGAAATTTATTGGTTATTAAATAAACTACAAGTACTATATATATGAATAAAATGAAAAACCAACAGAAACATTTACTCTATGGTAACTATAAATATTCTCTGATACAAAATATACTTTGTATGTGAACATTTCAACTATGTATGCTTCATTAGCAATGCTGACAGCCGAAATTAAGGAAATTTTGAAACAATCAATCAGTTGAAACATAACAGAAAAGGCTAGACCGAAAACCATCGAAGACTATCTTTATGTTTGAGGTCGATACACCTCGAAATTACCAAATTTATAAAAGTATAAAAATGGATTTTTATAATACATTTATGAAATAATAACATGAATAACCTAGCATGTTGTTTTAGCATGATAAACAAGTTCGTTGATAACAACCATCAAACATCCAAGCAGGAAAAACAACTAAAAGTCCTCTTTTTTAAAGGTATCATTCCAACCACTTGTTAAAATCTTTACAAATTTATTTATCAAACTCTTCAAAATACCAACCTCATATCTTTAAAAATAAGGATAAATAGGTTCCGACCATTGATATAAGCATTCCCCACTTGGCTCTTATCAAAAAGTGCACTCGAGCACTACTGAAGAGTAAGAAGAAAAGTGTACAAACAATGTATCTTATTTGTTTTAGTATAGAAGCCGGGTATTTAGATAAAAGATGTCGATTGTTATAACAAAACTTTTTTAAAGCAGTAAGCATTTTGTTAAATCTATGGTTTTTAAATAATCGTATTGTTTCGCTCATTAAAATTTTCTAACTTAAAGCAAATCCTTGGAAAACGTACACACATACGATGGTGCCACAATCACCTCTACGTCGAGAAATTAGAGAATTAAAATTGTCCTTCTTATCAAGCAGGGTAAGCAGTTCCTTCTCCGTATACGGCACCCGTCGTGAAGTTCAACAAAGTCAATCCTGGGCAAGTCACAAATCGGCGGAGGCACATGAAAGGTTTTTATATTTATGGTAAGATAAAAAACAAGGAATAGCATTTACTGTTTGCATTAACTTTGTTCAAGTGTAGTTACTGTGAATCAATGTCTTTCCATATTTTAGAAACTCGTTGTTATTTACGGTAGGTACATCAACAAGATACCAGCAACTTTAGTTAAACATATCAATCTGTCATGGTCCTAAATTTGACCTTTAAGGATTTTTTTTTTCATGAAAGACTTTTCATAACAATATAAAAACAAATGACGTGTAGATTCATACTAGTAGTCTGCCAAATATAACAAAACTGTTGTCCAGTAACAAATGTAAAGCCTTCGCAAGTCCAAAAACTAATTTTCATAATTTTATGACTGAATAAAGCTTTAAAACTGTTACAACAAATATAGTTTAACCAGAATTTTCAAAATACAAATTAATCTTTCTTTGATAAGATCGTAAGGAAGGGTTGTAGACAACATAGAAAAAATCATAACTGTCCACAGAAGTTACTTGATATAGTAGATTTTGCAGCTTATCCAGACCTTTGAGAGAATATTTTTCACTGCAAAAACAATTTATGCACGAATTTTTATAAAAATGATATGAAACGAAATTTGTATGAAGTTTATGTAATTTAGGTAAACTGTAAATAATATAAAGATTGTGGTGTTCAGTATAAGTTTAAAGTTGTTCAGTGTCCTTAACATGTTGTCCTGTTATAAAAAACAAAACTGATAACAGGGAAAGTAAAAAATGACACATTTATCAATCATCTCCATCGACAGCTCACGGACAAAATAAAGAATAAAAGACCACAAACATAGAAACAACACTTATGTCTTTATCTTTTGATATATTTTCAAGGTAAGTTAATTCTTAAATTATCAAATTTCTCTCTTACTAAATCGATGTAATACATGTTAGTATTAGCTGGCTTATCAGCTGGTACTTTTTACATAATGCACTTAGTTTGGTTTTAATTCTCTATACAGTGTTTCCTTATAGTGCATTTGATTTGTTTCTCCACAATATTCATAATTTTATTCTTGAATTATTTAGCGCATGTTTGAGAGAACTTTCACATTTGCTCCATGTAATAACTGCCTAATGATCAATAAACGGCATCTATAACTCAAGCAGCTGATCCCCTCTATATCAACAAAGGGCACAAAACACGAGCATGAAATCAATATTCAGGACACAGTAGTCTTTATTTGGTACAAACTTTTAATAGTTGTGGGGTTCATGTATCGTTCACTTGTGTTTTTGTTTTGTTGTGTTTTATTCCATTATAATATCGTTATTGTACAATACACTGATATTTGTTAGTCCATTTTTTACGATGCAATTCCATAAATTAGACCAGACCCAATCGAGTAGAATTTTAAAACTGTTTAAATGGTATCAACTATAAGAAGCTATACAATGGTTAGATAAATCGAATGTTAGCGTGGTGTCTAAGTTACTAAAAAATGTTTTAAAGTATTGTTTTATCAACAACAGATAACACTCCCTTGTCGCTTATAGTAAAATAGTTTATTGAGAATGACAATACAAAAAGGTAGGAATAATAAAATTTAAATATTTATATAAATTGTAATATAAAGATATTTCAGATAAGTTTTTCTATAAGAAATTAATAGTTAATAAATGACAGAATAAGTTTTTATATCATTTTATTAAGTAACTGTTGATGTAAAAAAAAATCAGCAGCCAAACAGCGCAAATATTATACCGAAAAATATTTAGCGAAACAGAGTTTGATTTAAACAATATTGTATGTTATTTTAGTATAAACAAATTACTGTCAAATGTATTACATTAGACTAAGGAATACCGACAGAAAATAAGGTGTATTTTACATAAACCTACGAGAACAGGCATTTATAAACGTGACGAATGTCAATATCGTATATTTTGGATTCATTATAACAATTTTCATGTTATATATTATTACTGTTAATACATATTTTTTTATTTTAAAACCAAGTACGTTTTTAACTCCCCCAAGCAATGCATATTCTGTTATGTGGTATCACTACAAATTCCAAATCCACAAATTGCAGTATCCACGACACAACAAATATTCAATAAACTCAATATAGTGATAACAGGCGAAATAAACATGATCTTTCTACAAAAATTGTAATCAGGAATGGTAACCAGTACTTCAGAAATAGTAATTAGAAATGGTATCCAGTTTTTGATGTAAAAAAGAAACAAGAGGGAAAGATATAAGTCCAAAAGAATAGAATTACCCTTTCTATAAATATTATGAAATCATTTTTTCGACACTCTGACGTATATACAGTTTCGAAGTAGTTAATCCATCTTGTAAGTATTTGAAAACTTTTTTAAGAGATGTAAGTTTTAAACTTATCCACGGTTTATATAAATTAGGTTTTATAATAATTTAAGATGTAGCATAGCTTTTGTTTTATGCCATGGTACTGTTTTATATAAATAATCAGTAAGTAAGGCGTAGATTTGATTACTCATCAAACTGTTGAACCAAATAATTGATACGTGTGAGTACCAAGCCAGACAGTTATGCCTTTCTGTTGTATTTGTGTTGGCAGTTTGCCCTTTTTGTTTATGTTGTAGTGAAGACAAAGATGCGGTGTTTCATTGTTTTCTGAAACCTTAATTTTAATTTGTTTATATATACTAAGATTAAAAATTTATGCAGAATTATTTCTTATGAAATATTGAAGTGAAACAAAACTGATATTTTGACCAACTTATTGATATCTTAATCCATATTTTTACGATCCTAGATAAATTTCACTTAGATCACGTTCGTGTTATTTATTTTCATTAACTTCCAACATCTCATCCGTTTCTACTTCCAATCTACAATAAACTGAACTAATAGACTTTAACATTTGTCAATGGCATTCACTTAATATACCAAGTCTTTACAAAAGTCACAATAAAGTTAAAGTCATAGGTAAACGTTGAGATTTCGGGGATTATATCTTCATTGTTGAAAGGCTAACTCAAATATCTTAGAATAACAGTATTGAAGTATTCGCCTCTCCCCCACCTTTTAAGGTCATTTTGGTTTACATACCATCAATTACGACAGAAATTGGTAAAAATTTCAAATCTCAACAGCTTATTGAATTAAATAAAATAAAAAAAGAGACTTTATGGGTTACGTGATAATGTAAACAAAAGAGGACGACTTGTGCGCATTCCAAATTGCCAAATCCCTAACTGTCAATTCCAAGATTGCCGACTTTTCCTGATATGTGATACATACATTGCGTTATAATCCATGATGAAAATGAGTAATTAATAAGATGTTTAATATTTTTCTTCAATTAAAATATTATTTCTAACCAGTCGAAGCAGCCCCGCTGCATATCCCCGCGCTATTCTTGTGATTTTGAAATCCATACAATCTTAACTATAGTGCTGTTGCTATAGTGATTCCAAATATATATGGTTGCTAAGTAGAAATCACAAATAAAGTAGTCTTTGAGGACATTTACTAAAATTTGAATCACATATTTTGAAATTCAACTGATCTAGATTAGTCTTAAAGCTAAATCCAAAAAATCCATAGTTGCTAAGTAAAATTCCAAAAATAATATTCTGAACTAGTATGCATTTAGGGGCCAGCTGAAGCCCCCATCTTGGTGCTAGATTTTCTCGCTGCGTTGAAGACCAATTGGTAGCATTGAGCTGTTTTCTGCTCTATGGTCGGGTTGTTGTCTCTTTAACACATTCTCCGTTTCCATTCTCTATTCTATTAGATATTTTCAGGAAATTTACCAAAATTGGAATCGAAATCCATACAATCCAATCTAGTGCTGTTGTTATAGCGATTCCAAATATATATATGGTTGCTAAGTAAAAATCACAAATTCGTTAAAGCGCGAGGATAATTAAGAAGTATTTAGAGTTGTAATATTTAGGCAATCCTTTTATACTAGTATTCGTACATAGTGTTAGTCAAAAGTGTCCGTAATAACAAAGCAGAAAGCGGAAAGTAAAAAAGATCAAATTATTGCTAAAAAACATGTAGTGATTGAAACTTATTGAGAAATTTAGCAACAACAGAGAGAATTTTCAAACACAAGAGGTTCTCCAAAGAAAAGCCTCTTGAAATGTCCTTCGTGATAGCAAAAAGGGATTGTTGTAGATACTAGTAGCCAAAATCAGACTGGAATTCTGTTTGTTTATGTAACAGAAATCAGACAAATTCGACGATGTTGGAATCGGCATTTCGGGATTCGGTAATCTGGCTCTTCACTTTAGTTATCAGAGGCCCTACTATATTAGTCTTCACTATTTTGTAAATATATAACAATTGTCTTTAAAAGTATTCTATTCAGAAAATAAAATTCGTCTTCATATTTCCACATAAACTTCGTCTACATAAAATTGCTCTTTCATATTATCATTAAATGGTGTTAAAATTGGAACTTAGAATTTACAGGTATAATGTCATTAGAAGTATGCGGAAAATAAAAGATACTCCCCCCCCCCCAACTTTTTAAGATAATTTTGGATGATATACCATCGTTTAACATAGATATTTCTAATCTTAAAAATAACAGTTATGAGCGAAAGAGAAAAATTCACATACCTATTACTCTGTATCAGAAAATGTCCGTTAAACGTAGTTCACAAGCACACACACTCAAATAATTAAACGTAGTGCACTTGAATCTATCTGGCTCTCCTCATGCAATACTGATAATAATCTACAGAAAGAAAATCAGTATTGAAATGGTACTGGAAGTATAAAATATCATTTGTACCTGGTGAAGGCAAAAAGTCATAGTGACAGCTAAACCTTTGAAAACATGGAACATGGCACAAAAAAGAAAAAGAAAGCCAAAACGATACAAAGAAGAAAAACGTTGAAAACTGAAAAATACGGTACTTTTCGTTCTTACCAGAAATCACTGATCTGAGTAGTAATCACAAAACAGTGAGGAAACAAAATGTTATGACAGAGGAAGAAACTTAAATTTTTCTACCGTGTTATAATTAAAACCTACACCAAAATTTGACTAAAGCTTATATGAAAAAAATCATGGTTAAAATCTTCCGTTCACATTTCGTTAGCCTCAAAAGCTTGTTAAAAACGGTAGCAATTTTATCAACTCGATAAAGAAATTTAAACATGCTTATTTTCAAAACAACAGAAACACGTCTAACAAAAACTATTAATGCGTCTATATACATGTATATTTGTCTTTGGAAAAATTAATATTAATTTATCATACCCCCACCCATTACTTGGTAATAATTCATTCCAATTCATCAGTAAAGTCGCCCTTTGGTACGACATTTTACCGTGACAGTATGAATAATGAATTTAAACTCAGTAGGATATCACTGAGATAAAAGTGGGTGGAAATTTTTGAAAACCAAATCAAGTTACGACTTTACAAATTCACCTTAAATCGAAAGTATAGTATAGTGTACAATCACTTATGTAAATGATTTTGTTATAATGCGAATGTTATAGAGAAAAAAATCGTGATTTGAATAGTATCTCGCTCATACACTCCACAGAAGATTTTTGTCTTACTTTCTACATTTTTTGTTATTTTGACATTTAAGTCCACACCCTCTGTCGTTAACACTGCTGATAAGAAAAAAATCTTCGGAATATATAAATACATGCATAGTATATCAATATTTTCATCATAGAATGATTTTATACATAACGTTTTTATTACATTGTAACCGGTGATTTACCGTAGTATCCGAGTGAAAGAAAATCTGGTAAATCACATGTGAAGAGAACAGCCGGTATTTCACTCTAGGAAGTGACGTCACAATTGTCGCGGAGAGATATCAAAAGACATAATCCGTTTTACTTCAATGTATTTCTACTTAAATGCTAGATTCTGTACAATGTAATAAAAAATATAACTAATCGTTGAATTGAAATACTAGGAATAAACAATTTGTGACCGAAATACAGCTGTAAATAGCTCGTGCGCTGCGCGCACTCATGAATTACTATGTAGTTCTGTCACACTTTTTTTATTTTTGGTATTAGAATTCAGCGATTTGTTATACTATAAATACTATGATCTGTAAAATGAAGAAAGAGAAAAATATGTGGACAGAAAATTAAATTTTAAATATAAGACAGTTTCATCAAATAAAAAGGAATTTTATCCATTGTTACAAAAAATATGCTGTTGGCTTCGACAATGATGCGAGCGCAGGAGTAGCACTTTCTAGAAGCTCATTTCTGGTATCACGATTCTGACTCTTAAACTATAATTTGAAGCAAGTTATTTCCCTTACTTTCCTGCGAACGAAACTTTTTCTAGCTTTGGTATGTAGCACAATATGGCCATATTCGCTTTAACAAATAAATTCACTTTGGATTGCATAATGGCTGCCGCCATTAAGGATGCTCGCTGGTCATGTTTTGGTCTTTTTGTCAGATTTTCGGAATCCTCGGGTTTTATCCATTTCTTAAACATGAAATGTTTTGCACATGAACCCCCAATTTCAATCATATATACCTTAAAATGGTATTTGACAAAATTTTATGAAATCGTTTTTTTTCCATACATCTTTGAGAGACTGAAGTTGTCAATGCAAAGACAATGAAAAATCCAGATAAAACCTATTTCCTGCACATTTTTAAGGCCTTATAGCTCTAAAATGAGCACATGAACATATATTTGGTTCTTGCTTATTTGTTTACTATTCATATGTTCTCTCAAACATAAACACCTATTTCAAATCCTATTTATTTCCTATTAGACCAGCGATCATTCTTAAACAAAGACTTTTCTAAATGGTTCATAGCTCCCAGAGCGCTCACTGCGCTCAATATTATAAGCTTCTAAATGTTGTGAAAAATTAAATCAGCAAAAGGAATAATTAAGAGGAATTATTACATTTTTTTAAATTTTTAAGTACCACTTAGAAATTTAACAGTTTGACAAATAATGAAAATTCCAAATTTTCTTTCTGTTTTTTCAAAGCAATCTAGTATTCTATTGTTAGAAAGTAAAGTCAAGAAATAGCAAAGGGATATTTGAAGGAGGGAAAAATCGAAAAAATTGACAAACTCCGGAGAACAATGAAGACAAGACCAAAACAATACATGTATTACAATTTAAAACTTAAAACATATGAAAAACCTGGACCCAACCAAAAAAACCGGGGGCAGACTTAGGTGCTCCGGAAGAGTAAGCAGTCTTTGTTTCATGCAAGACACCCGCCATACCTGTCAACCAAGTCATGATGACGTCCATAAAACTTAATAAGGATGACTCCAACTCCAACATACCCCTGTGTAAGAAACTTTTCTGTCAAGAGCCGGGTTCTGTCCACTTTGCAGATCCAGCTATAAGTAAAGTCAAGAAACACCAAAGGGATATTCGAAGGAGGGAAAAATCTAAACAACTTACAAACTCCGGAGAACAATGACGACAAGACAAAAACATTACATGCATTAAAAACTTAAAACACAGGAACAACATGGACCCCACCAAAAAACCGGGGGTAGACTCAGGTGCTCCGGAAGAGTAAGCGTTGTTTGTATGGACACTTATATAACTTGGGTATCCAGTACAAGGTAGGAAGATCACAATCATCATCTTTGATGGAAATACCAAATGACGATAAGACCGATCTATGATTGTCGGTTATTTCTTCCTTTGAAAATGTAGTAGCTTTATAGGTAGGATTGCCAAGTGAACTAGCAATCCCTAGTTAATTAATCAAGCATTGATATAGTAACTTTTGCATACAAACACGATGATATTAGGCAACTTGTCTGCAGGAACAACAACATATTTGTCATGAATGGCGGACAATGTCTGGTTGCTGAAGACTGATGTTCCTTTTTTACTCATAGACCTTCTATGTTTATCAATTCGGACTTGAATCAACGATCTCTTTAACCCACTCTGAAATCGAGTCTTGTGGCTCTTGTTCACGTTTGCTCCATTTTCTGGCATAGTCCTCCACAGTATCCATCAGTAGTTTGAAATTATATTTCCAATTTATGGATCGTGGTTCGCGATACTTAGGACCTTTTGTAAGACACCACGAAGAGACTCATTGTCTATGATATTTAAGTCTCCTGTGATGACATGGCTGTAACGTTTGAGTTCTTTGGATTGTCAGGTGGCCAATGTGTCAAACAAAACCAAATAAAAATTAATGATTTAATGACAAAACTAAACTATGAACGAACAAAAAAAACTAAAATAAACTGAACACAAAATGAACACAAATAAATGTAACACATGCAAGTAAATTAAAATGAATTGAAATCACAGTTAACCTATAGAAATCAACACTGTTGATCGCCGTTGCTTCACTACAAATTTTAATACACTGGAAACTAGTTGACGTTATACGAATCACTCACTATTTGTCCGAACAGACGCTCCATACACAGAATCTTCAATTCAATATAAAATTTGGCATACGGACGCTCCATACTTGGAAACTTAAATTCTCTATATATAAAAATGTGGTAAACGGACGCTCCATACAACGACGGAAAATTTATAGAAATTAAATACAGACGCTTCATGCGACCAGCTATACGTGTTCCATATAACAATTTAGCCGCTCCGACGCTCCATACGTAAATAAACACAATTACAGCAAACAAACCAACTGTTTAATTATCACCGTCGAGCACAGCACTACAAAATCGCCATATCTACACCATAGGCACCATAAAACACCGTCGACACCTTACAATATCACGCTATGTTTACACACCATCACATACGTGAATTACACACAGTAAACACCAACAAAACCCCTGAAAAATAAGCAGAGAACCCCAAATTTACTTACAGTTCAAAATAACAATTACTAAAAAGCAAATAATGGCTTTTTCCGACTGTCCTGGACCGCGAGTGTAAAATATTAACTCGACAGCAAAACCGGCCGTAATTTACCAAAAATAAAGCAAAACAAACTTACCTGAGTGTTGCATACGAAAGCCCAAGAATATCCATGTCCTGTACTGACAATTATGACATCTCGCTGCCTTCCTGCATTCACAACTAACCATAAGACGATTTCACCTCTTTACTTCGTGAATGTTTCGTGCCGACTGATCCTACAACTCACCTTGGCAAAATTGTGCAGTGCGGAGTCACGTGATATACAAGACTAACCTGAAAGGTCTGTTTGATTCCTACGCAGGCACGGTGACTAGTGAAACTAGATCCGACTTACAAAAATCAATAAATAGTAAATCAAGTTCGTTACAAAGGCCAACAGGACTATATTTGAATGGAGAACTGTTGCATGAACAATCATGTGGCTTAGCTTTGAGATCGTCGATTTTGAGGTCCTGCAATACACGTTTGTCATTGAAGATTTTTGGTGCGAAGGGTGTAGTATAGGTATAAGAAAGAATGGGAACGGACTGATCTTTGAAATAAGGCGGAACTTTTCAAAAAGGAGAAAGCCTTTGATAGAAAAATCATGACATTGAGGTTTTGTGTAATGTCTATTGCCATGCCATTACCCCCCTTTACATTTAGAAAACTATTCATTTCCGTCATAATTTTTTAATTCCGAAGAACAGTATTTTCTCCATATATTCTGTATAAAATATTGGAATTTTCGATACAAACGGCACGATGTTCGCCTATTTTAGATATTTTTTTATATCATACATAGAATGTTTAATCATGCAAAATATTAGACAATCTATCAGTTTATTTGTATAACCCGAAATTCCTTGATAGTGAGTTGCGTTATATGTTGTTCTGCAACTCTACCTTCAATATTTCTTCTGTATTCTTTTAGGGTTTCAATATTAAATTAAACTTAAATGAATTAAAACAACGGTCTTCTCGAAGATGAATTTAATAATTTCGAAACTAATAGTAAATGTGGGATAAAACCAGGTAACAATTCACAAAGATGAAAGAATTTCCTGGTAATAATAATCCTGTATGTAATACCGGGATTTAATCCTTTCTGTTGAAAACTTTGATTAACCGAGTGTCTATCAGTAACTTGAGACCTTCATCACACTGTGTATTATTTTTACCTGACAACGGCATATAGGTAAATCGAGAAGAAGAATTGTTTAAATGAATTTTGCATACATGTACATGTCCTCTCTTTTTGCCTGAACCCTTATTAAAATTCACCATTAATAATGAAGATAATGGCTTTTGGACTGTACAGAATAACTAAAATCAATTAAGTCTACTAAAGATATTTGGACTATTTTATAGAGGTCCGTTTATACATGATTCTAATTTATGTTCATTTCACAATTTTAAGGTCTGACACACATCTTGAAAATATCAATCACATTTCATGTTCGAGTACTTTCTTAGCAACAAATGCAGTTTTGTCTAGTCAATTCGATTGATATGACTTGCGCTTCACACTTTCAATAGAGATTTATGAATTACAGGCATGCGATTTCGTGATATAAAGACTTTAGTATATATTTGAATGTTGAATATACTTTAAATATTCTTTAATTCTTTTAACGATAAGCGAGATAGCTTTCTAGTGTGTACAGCATTGTTACCTTACACAAGCAGAAAAATCAATGTCCGGGATCAAATTGTAGGTTTTTTAAGTAATAAAAAAAACCCCACATTTTGAAATCATCAGTACAAAAGTGCAGACATTTAAACACTACAGTGTATACCATAAAGTTCAACTTAAAACCTACAGTCAACCAATGGCACAAAAAATAATATACATGTACACACACTAGCAGTCCATTCTAATAAAGTACCTCAGTGATATTAGGTACTCATCCTGGGTAAGATAAGAGGTTATATGTTACTTTTTGGTAATGGATTTATATGTAATAAAAGGAGTACTAAACAAATTTCAAAAAACGAAATTTCATCAGGAAAGAGCAACAATAGGTGTACAAAGTTCAAGTCAACTATGTTAACAACCTAACCCAACATTATTGACAAGAGATCTGTGTGCGAAATATTAAACTAACAACTATACTTTATGTTAGTTAATTATGAATTGCAAATATTTTTATTTAAAGAAAAACAACGAAGTAACCAAAATTATAAGCCTATCTAAATTCCGGATAAAGTGCAGAATATAAACCTAAACCTAAAGAGAATATTTCTAACTATATTATCCCTCGTTTACTGAGCTAAAAGCATAGCTCAAAGTTTTTCTGAACTGAACCTGCTAAAACAGGTTTAAAATCTTTCCACAAAGTAAAATTTTATATCTTTATACATTTCAACAACTGCTTGCCAAAACCCCCCAAAACACCTAAGTCTGAACTTTTATTATGTTCTTCTGTAACATTAAAAGTGCATGTAGGATATAAAATATAATTCACATACATTTCTCTTGCTCCAGGTCGCTCTTAGCTTAATTTCGGAAAACATTATTAATGGACAGAGGATATATGTGAGAAGAACATTTTTCAGTAGTATCATTTACTTTATTCCACACAATGTTTGTTATGTTGTTTTCTTTCGAACTGTTTCATATATGATAGTCACTGGTGAAACACGTGTAAGCAGTTGAAAGTAATGTTTAACATAATCAATTTTTAAGATCGACACATGATAACATAACTTTTTTTTACTTTTAACCCCCTACCTAACCACTACCCCCAATCTGCATGAATTGTATTTGTCATTTTTTATCAATAATCGATCTGTTGGTGTCGCCCCTTTAGTCTTGTGTTTTCTCCCCCAAAAAATATACTA
The DNA here is from genome assembly GCA_028015205.1 of Mytilisepta virgata. Taxonomy (NCBI): domain Eukaryota; kingdom Metazoa; phylum Mollusca; class Bivalvia; order Mytilida; family Mytilidae; genus Mytilisepta; species Mytilisepta virgata. The sequence goes on along the minus strand of CM051520.1, from coordinate 14,809,630 downwards.
TCAATATACGAAGATTTAAAGTGACAATGAATACAATTATTATATTTGCAAATTATTTACATATTAGGCAATTTATTTTAGAGATACTTTGGATTTATTACATACGGTCATTATGTATCGTTGGTTGGTGCATTAGAACCAAAAATTAAAATTCCTCAAACTATATAATATTTAAATGTTCACTTTTGAATACCACTGGAACAACAAATTTACACTGAACGAAAAACATTTATACCCACAAGAAAACGCGAATCCAATGTAGTTCTAGAATACGTCTTGGGGTGATATATAAACAAAAGAAAGTAACCTACAGTCAAATTCAAGGAATTATATTCTTTAGCTAATGATTGATATGAGTATATAGAGAATGGCCCATGGAGGTAGAGTATTATATCCCAACTCTTTTGGGCAAATTATTCAACCCTACAAAAGAAATTTTGAATGTTTTCTTTCCTGCTGAAAATAATAACCGATTTTGTGTAATGGACACAGCAGTAATAAGTTGTATTTTTTCGGTACACTATCGTAAACATTGTACTTAATTTTCAATGAACCTTGCAGTTTGACAATCACCTTTATTTAAATTTTTCACCAAAATTGATTGTCTTCATTCACAGTTACCAAATTATGTTTTGACGCTTTTATCAATAAACAAACAATATTTATCGATTCCCATGCTACTACATGTATTTATCATGATAAAGAACAGTTATCAAAAAGATTATTAACTTAATAATTCACATACAACTGTTTTACGTTAGTGACGCCGTAAACACAGCACTCTGCTGCAATATTATTTCAATATAATATTCTCAGATAAAATACATACAAATAATTATGTTTAGGAATATACGATTTTCTATATTGTCGGAAATTATCTTTAGGTATGTAGAATTCAATGTTACGAAAGTATGTTTTATAAAAAAAGTGTTCTGTTTATGTATCACTTCCTTTTTATGTACATTGACGTTGATTAGTTTTTGTTGTGTCTTGTTATATTTCTCTTCACTTTGTATTTTAATTCTTTAATACGATAAATATTTTTTTAAAGCATATCACCTTATTATTAATCTCGTTTCTTCGGAATGAAATCATACTTTGAGATTTAAAATTTAAAATTCATTGTGTGTTTTACACTTATCGTCAAACGTGTTAATCATTGAAAATTAAAAAAAAGAAATAAAAAATAAATTCAAAGAAAACAAGGATTTAAATAGTAGACTATTTAACTCCTTGAATAAAATATTAATAACAAAAACAATGACACGATTGGTCATTACAAAACTGAAACATTTTTGGTGGGATATGTATCTCTATTTTTTGCAAGCAAAACTGAGGAACCAACTTTCCGAAATACCCAGACACGTCTAGAAAGTGCAAAATATTAATGGTTTGATAAGTAAGTAATCACACAAGAAAGCTACTTTCGATTTACATTTTGTTTTAGGAAAAGCCAGACAAAATTATAACACAAAACACAAAAGTTCGAAGAGAGTAAACTTGTCAAATACATAATAATATGGTATTATTACACGGTTGTTTCTGTATTGGCCTTGTTATTGGTCCGAGGCTTGCTGTATTGGCCTTGTTATTGGTGCGAGTCTTGCTGTATTGGCCTGAGCGGGAGCCGAGGACCAATAACAAGGCCAATGCAGAAATAACCATGTAATGACATCTTAATATGAATTAATTAGTTTTCACAATACATATTCTGTGTGAATTTTTTTATGAATCAACTCTATAAAAATTCTTGAATATAGTCATTGAAGGATTGGAATGAGGAATTGAAAGATATTTTTAAACAGAGCTATTACTGAATAATTTATAATTATCAATTTTGAAGCACCTTTAATCACAGAACATGTATAAATTTAAATATAATATAAACATTTCGGAGTTTTTGTATGTATTCAAACTAAAATCTAGAGAAAATCGAATCACTCTACAGTTGCAAGGTACAAGTCGGTCAATGCAGCAAAAAATCTGTATTGGCCGGATTTTTCGATATTTGCCGAGTTACTGATTCTGTATTGAAAGGACAGTGTTAGTCGTATAAAAGCCAATAATTCACTAGTTTTATTAATAAATAATAATGATTTATTTTATTAAAGTGACAAATGTCAGATAAATACATAAAACAATCATAAAAAAAAACGTAGGACCAGATATAAAATAATTCTGACGCCCGTCCGTTATTGGTCTATAAGACAAAAACTTGAACTATCTAAAAATGTGTACCATATACAATACACTGTTCTTCTATCGGGTTGAGGTAACATATACTAGTTAACAAAAGAAACGATACAGGGTAATGCATTTTTCATATATTCATAATTTCAACTAGCTATACTAAGCAGAAAAAATAGACCCACCCGTCTGATTTTCACAGTCGATTGTTTTCTCATCAAAAGCATGGATTTTGTGAAAATAGTTTGAAATAAAAAATTCCAATTTTTGAGGTTTTAAAAATCACATTTTTCAACTCAAAATTAAAAAAAATTTTTTTACCCCGTTATGTGAATCCTAATGTCTGAGTGACAAAAGATTTGGGTTTTTTCCTACTGATTTCAGCCACTGGATTTTCATTTTACAAAATATTTGTCGATTTTCTTCTCGATTTTCCGCAAATTTAATTTAACCCTGTTTTGGAAATTTCCATTTTCCACCATTTCAAGTTTTATCCAAATTTCAAAATGAGAGACATTAGATTAAGATCACTGTTGCCCTCATACTTAAGTTTTTTTAAAGGAATTACCAACATATTTGGTTCCGAATTCGTGTATCGTTACTTTTGTTGACTAGTTTTTTACAAATGTTAAATAGTTTTACACTAGAAATCAATGATATCATTCTAAAAAATTCTTGATAATAAAAATTTTGCAGTAACTTAGACATACTAAAATTCAATAAAAGGTAAACATGCGACGTAATCTTAAAAACAGATCAACTTGTGAAAAAGTATTTTAAAATGAATCCAAAAAATCCTGACAAACATTGTTTGTATAAAATCAAATACCGGTTGAATTTTAATATTGTATAATCTTTATTCGTGTGCGTCAAAAATTTAAGTGAAAAAAGTAAACGCAAAAAAATTTCCATTTATTTGTGTAAATCTTTAAAAAAAAAATGGAGGACTTACCAGTTCACTTAAATGATGGAGTTAAACTTAATAAATACACCGTTTGCTTTGCTTATTGAACTCTGTATATATACAATATAAAATTTCGCATCGGGTGGTGACTTTCAAGTGAAGGAATGTTTAGTAGTTCTCAGCTCCCTTACTTAATGAGTGTTGGGCATAGGTGTTGACCAAAATCATTAAATTATGTCATGGCCTATTGGTTTATAATTCAATAAAACAACAATACACCAAGAAAATACGAATTTCGTTCAGTTGGGCAAAACATTTCCTCGAGATTTGATATCAGACTTTGTCCTTATTGATCATTATTGTTCAATTACTTTATTAAACAGAAATTTATTTTTGCGATTTTTCTAAACATTTTCATGTTTAAGACAAGAGACTTCTCGTTAATATAAGTCAATTTTGAGCAGACACTCAAAATGGTTTCCAAGCAACTTATTCTACAATGCTTTTTCAAGAAAAAGCGTATTACCGTAATGAGCACATTCTTACGTTGCTATCTGCATTAAGTACGTTCTAGATCAACAGTGTTTTGTCTGGAAGAACGTTTCACGTAGAAGACCAGTGGCAAAATTAACATGGATAAGTTATAACAGGAGTGAATACAGGACGAGTTTTCGAATTCCGTGGTTTTCGTTATTTATGGCATGGCTTTGAACCCATGGATTTGTAAAATTTATCCATTAAAATTAATTTAAGATAAAAGTTACTATGCTTTTAGTGCGTGTATTACTCATTCTGCATGGTAATCTCTAATCAATTTTTACATTAAATTACTTAATAATAATGAACCATACTGAAATTATTTAATAACCCAAATTAAGAGAAATACATAAGGCAAAGACCGGGTTAGGAAAATGATTACGGTTAGGTTAAAAAGTAACATTGGTTTTGGGGTAATCTGTAACGGTTTTTGGACTAGTTGTCATACTGTTAAAACAACGGAGCTAATACTTTCCATAGAAATGACTTGATATGTAGTCGTATACAGCAATGGGTGCCTGAATCTTTCAGAACCTGACTGTCTGCCCCTTTGCCCATTTGCGTGCTTAGCGGAAAATTCAAATTCAAAATAGATTAATGTCAGTGTGTTTATTTTTATGAAAATAAATCATATAATGAATATCCTTTCCTCCCATTAATATACCCGACAACATTTTGTGATAAAACTTAAGGTAACGGTGAAGCTATATTGAATAGACATGATCAAAGATGTCATGAATACTTCAGCCTAACAAGGAAAATAAAATCTAGATACAGATGTATAAAATGTATCTTCTCTTCCAAAAACACTTGGCATTGTTAAATGTCATGAAAACTGAGTGATAAACTTTTATTCAAAGATATGTTTCAAGTTATGGATATCTTGCGTTTAGTTTTATAACACTTCGATTGCCTGGTCTCCGGGATCTGAACAAAATCTTAGACATAATTTTGCTTTAATTTTCTACATGTATTCTGATAAATTTTCACAAGTACATAAAAAGGGGTGTTGAAATTAACCTTTTTATTCTATGATGAACTAGTAAATTGCGTTAATTCGTTTTTATTTCTTTTGTACACCCCTTTATCTTTAAGTGGATGTCCGATTTTCTATGTAATGATAATTCTCTTTTATTCTCATTTTATGGCCGAAAGTATTCCGATATGAACATGATATGTATACAGACATAGGGAGTGTTGAATTGTATGCCTAAAGAAGGGGATATGTTAAAAGGGAAATGGGAGAAAACGGATTTTTAGAAAATAAAAAATTCGAATCGAAGATGGGGGAAATTGCGGCAAAAGATTGGACGAGATGTTACAGAAGCGAGGAGGACTTGACAGACATGCAGGGGAAAGGAAGTTTCAAGATGTGGGAGATATGCATTGAAGGGTGTTGTTTTAACAACAAAATTGCTGAAGGGTCATATCCAACCTGCATGCGACATCAATCTTCCAACCTGCTGGTTGTTTGTCACGATCCCTGACTTGTCTGGTATTTTTTTCCACCTCAGAAGCTCAAAGCAACCCATTGCAGTTTGTGCACATTTCGTCGATTGCGAGTCAAGGCCCAAAATGTTGGAAACCAAAATAATGAAAGTTGAAGAGCAAACTGAAAAAAACAGCCAAAATGACCAAAAGTATTCATGAGAAAACCGCCTTAATACAAATGAAATATATAGTACAAATGGAACAGCCGTGATAAAAACTAGAAAATTCCTGCATTTGTGAACGTCCATGCAAAACATTGAATAACATTTGCTCAGTCAATGTGCTTCTTTTACCATGGTACCATGAACATTACAAGTGAAAAACTCCGATGGAAAAAGGTAAAGCGAGTTCACAGGTTAAGAAGCCTAGCAGCGGACATCTCTTAAGTGAAGTGATATCATTTGTAATATCAATCGACTATATCATGCTTCAGTTTATACTTGTCGTATGTCTTAGTTTAAACATTTGTATTACGATCTGTTATAAGTGTACGTGTAATGAAGGATTATTGGGAAGAACTGGTAGCGTCCATATGCACAATGCCAATTTCTTTATCCCTGGAAACATTTTATAATTCTACAAGATAAAATTATTTCTTATAAGAAGTTGGAACTTCTTCTGAATCAAGGCCACCCGAGTTCACACCGGTGTTTTTGGGAAATCCATGTTCCTCATCTTGATTTAGTTTTTGTGTTATGTTTCTGTTGTTTGTTTTTGTCTTGTCTCTCCTCATCGCTGATTTGTCTTTTTTTCAGGATTATGTCACTTGGGATTTTCCTCAATTTGACTAGCTTAAGTTTATTAGAATAAAGATTGGGACGATGCACAAATAATGATCAGGTTACATTTAACTAAAAACAGTGTTTTAATTGAACATTGGTTACAGATGTTAATGGACATATTTCCATGTGTAATATACATGTAAGGTTCAATGTTTTATCATTCCAGCAACATAACTAATTGATAGTACGAGATCAAATAACCTTGATATAAAACGTGTTGTAAGGATGAAAATGATGTCAACTGTAGTCTGTGGTTTTGTGCTCATTTTAATGGTATGTTTTTGAAAATTTGTATTTTTATTTCTATTTTAAAAACAAATCGCTTAACTTGACCTTCATAGAGAAGTAATAGAAACTCAGATATCGAATTTCATGTGTGCGATGCGCATGTCAGGTTCAAAATCCATCAGATACGCTCGTGACACCAATAAATAATCACGAAACAAATTTAGCAATTAGACTGACCAAACGGGCAAAAACAGTTTAGTCAAAATCCATGTATGGTCAACTTTATGTAAGGCATTTGCCCTACTTTTAACAGAATTTAAAAATATTATTAGCTATAAATTTCAACTAATTAGGACATTTCATTTTTATAAATCTACAAAAAACCTTTTTCACAAAGAAAACTGGGATTTATGTGTGCAAGTTGAATTGTCAGTGTATTTGTGTGGTATTTAGAGATGTTTGAACATTAAACAACACATTAGAGACCAGAAAATAGACAAAATCACAACAATGGTAAACTAATTGTTAAAAATATGTAGAATAACAATAATGACAATGATAAAAAAGGAAATTTAAAACAAGAGTAAATTTCCACATTCTTCATTTGGAATTGTTATTTAATCATTATTCTGTTGTACGTTTCTGTCGACATTTTTAGGATAATACCCAGTTGTCTTTGAGTAAAAAATTTGAATAAATAGATTTCAGGTGCTACATCACAGACGAGAGGTCAAATTAAAGATCTTGAAATTACAATTATAAATTTAGACTGTCTAGGATGTGGGGGATATTACATGAGGATATGTTATGGTAAAAACGAAATTGGCAGGTAAGTTCTGTCGCTTTGAATTCAATATCTCCATTAGATATACTTGTTCTGTAGCTCTGCATTAGTATTATATTGTAAAGATAAAACTTGAAACAACAAAACGAAGACCATTTTCATATTACATAATCGATATCTTACCGAAAGGGTATCTCTTTACACATAAATCACAGAAATTATAGACACACATTTCTTTAGACTTTTAATGCAAATTAATGTAAGATGGTGATTCATATTGGCGAAATATCGATCCTTGCTAATAAGTCCGCAATCTGTTCTGACGTCAGTGCCTGGTAAAAATGTATTGGACTGGTTGAGTTTTTCTACATAAACGCAACTTAAATTTAATTTAACAGTTGTCAAAATGATTCACACCTTAAAGATTCAGACACCTTAAAGAATTAATATCTAAAAACTTTTCTTGATAAGAATATCATTTGCAGAGGTAAGCTAGTGTCTTCCATTGTGTAGTTATTACATGGAACATGTTTCATCCCCTCAGAGGTTATCGCTTTAGTAATAGAGATTTATGGAAAGTCTCGGCAACGGCTGTAATATTACTAGGATCGTATCAAAATTTTCTAGCGCACTTGTTTCAAATGGTAATTATTTGTAGGATTAAAGGGGGAGCAGAATGACTTTACTTTTTATGAAAAACCTGTATGTTATCATATGTGAATATGATAGATTGGATATTAATATTTTCAAATTCTTTATTTGTCTTTCTGAAGTGACTATATAGTGTAGTAGATGTATACATATGTGCATGTTGCGTCTTCATTTCTGTATAATTGATACCATTAATATTCCATATCTTTAGAAGAGAATCCACATCATACTTCTCTACCTAAATTTTCGAATGCACAACAAGCTTTACTCAGTTTGTTAGAGAGTCGGTCGAGTTACACATCTATAAACTCTGCAAAAAACTTTATTATCTAAAATTCCAATTAAAATGTATTAAAATTGATGTCCATATTGAATATTTTATGTGCAGACCAAGAACAATTTCTTATGGGTAAAAGATTCATATTCGTGACGCCACGTTAACAAATGAAATTTAATGTAACAAAGAACATTGGACTTATAGTGGATTATTTTGTCGCTTTCTATACTCTCAGTTTCTTTTACACAATTTGTTGAAATTGCACACCTAGTCTACCAAATTTGGCGACATACAACGTTTAATTCTATAGCAAAATGATTGTCTTTACTCCTGTGGTATCATGCACAAGCTAAATTGCTGGTACCTTAACATGTATTTGCTGATAGGAAATTGATACTTAAAAGTTACTGTTAGAAAATAGATAAAATGTATGCAACTAAGGAGTAAATTATACAATTTTTGGTTTTCTACTTTGATTATTTTGGCATTTAAAACAGGTCTGCAAAATTTTCTTGTTTCTACCTGCACATTGCCTTGATTACGAGACAAAATCTGTGGAAATTTGCATATACATTCAATAAGATTATGATATTTTACCATAAATTATAAAAGTAAGCATCTGGATATAGTTCATGTTAACCCGTTGACTGTTGGAGATTAACAACAAGATTTTTTTTATTTGTAATACTCGTGTTGTAAGTTTTTTATTCTTTAACTTTTAAATACACTTAATATATGATAATATTCGAACGCGTTTTAGGCGATTAGAAATGAGTTGCAGGTCCATTAGTAGTGGGGATAAGAAAAAGACTTTCTCAATTCATACAGTAAATCAACAAATTCTGCGTAAGTGCAAATTTTAATTTCTTATCGCGAAAATGTAGTTTACCAATAGATTTTATTTTTATTTTTCATATATACAGCACGTGCAGACGTTTAAACACTGACACCTGCTTATCCGAATCAACTATGACTAGTTTAAAAGCAGTGAATGGATCCAGTGCAACATACTTTTATGAATATACACCTGTAAGTAATATGGAATAACCATTCTATAACACAAAATTTCCTTAATGTGTATCTAATTAATATATAGACTGTAAAGAGACCGGTTTGCCATCTACTAAATACTTTGACGAAATGTCCAGAAGGCCATAATAAAAAAAAATTTCTAGATTCTCAACCCCGCCCAGATTTTTTAATTTTAAAAATACAGATTTGTGAAAAAAAAACATCGTACCAAAATCCGGAAACATTCGCGAAACTGCGTTTCTTAGACAACTTCGATTAAAAATCTAGCATGCTTTTGGCCGTTTTACCAATAAAAAAGGGTTGAACCACTATATTCGAGACAAGTACGGGTGTGTTGTAAGGGACACGTACAGTCTTATTTTTTTGTGCCGGCCGCATTGATCATCAAGCGCCGCTTGATGACTATATCAATAATAATTTCACCGCCGGGAAGTCCAAAGATTGAAATTATGTTTCTTGCCTTATCTACTGTAAAATTCGCCCCCTCCAGACATTTTTTAAAAGTTGGATGAGAATCTAGGATTTTTTTTTTCATTATGGCCTAATTACTTAATCAAAATAATAAATTTTAAATGCCACCTGAATTAACTCCTTGCTCAAAAATGACATAGCCGAGGGAATCACAAGCACAGTTGCTATTATTATGGTACTGCTTGAAGATTTACTGTAATAAAACATTTCTATGTGTCCCTTGTGCATTGCTCTGTCACCAAATGAATATACTGTTTTTGAAATTTGGCCAATTAAATCTGCAACTTTCCAATAGTTTGATAATTTTTCTGGCTTTGACCATGGTTCGGCCTTTGTCACTGCCGATGAGTCATAATCTAATATCAAATTTTCATATATATTCTATCAAATTAAGCATCATTGAAAACATTTTTCATGAAATTAATTTCCAACGATTTTTTCCCCACTAAGTGCACAATATTGAAACAAAATGTGATAAATGGGAACTTTTAAAACTGATTCATGATATCTAAATCCTCCACCTTTACACTGGGTTATTGGTAAAACAAAAGCAGACAGACTAAAAATCAGTCCGAATAAATACTTAATTCAATGATATAAGACTAAATAAAACGGAGAAAAGACAGAATAAAGTCTTCCTCAGAATGAATGCAATCGAGTAAGATATATTAGTTCATAACCACGAAAGACTTACTTTTGATGCCCCACCGATTCACGGAATAGACAAAGACATACCTGAAGTGGGTTTCAAATGGAGGTCTTTCCTAATAGTTATATTTTAGAAATGTTCGTTCGCTTTTGTATTTTTAACCGTAATGTTTTTTTTTCGGTTTATATATTAATACTTTGTTTTATTCATATTTCAGATTAATCAGATGAGTAATTTTCAGATTGGTTTAGGTACTGTAATAGATTCAGATTCACCAATAATTATAACTTGTCAAACAAACCACTCTGAAGATAATAATAGCATCTACATATATACAAGGGACTATTACAACCGATATAGGTTTGTCTATTTAAAATATACATTTTTTTTATAATTATTACACTAAATTTCTTTCTAAAATGCATGTCATTAATGCTTAATAGTTTCACTAAAATTGGAACAGTAAATTTCTAAAATCCCTCATGTCCTTTTTACTTTTGTCAGGACTTTAAGATGAAGAACTACAACAAAATTGATGTCTTTTAACTCTCTCCGTTGAATTCTTTGGTTATATCAGAGAGAACTTGTCCTTTAAATTTCTATAGATCTGATTTTGACATGCATAGCTTCCTATACATAAACATGTAAGAAGATATGGGGAAGATTACTTCTTGACACACAAAAAGTACAGATATATGAAAAAGTTTACTAAATATCATGCCTATAAATTTAGTACACCTTTATCAAGTGCATTAGTTTGACGCACTTGATTAAATTTTCTTGCCTTAACCCTAAAGACATGACAGAAAAATGGAGAAGAATTCATTCAAGATATCCTCTCTCAATCATTATGGTCTCTTGTGTAGTGTCGAGCTGTAGAAAAGTTCCAGTTCTTGAGATGTACATCTTATGTATTTAAAGTTATGACCGATTTGTATTCTTGAGGGGCACACGTAGTACCCATATTTGAAACTTTTAAAACTTGAGCACTGATTAAAACAACTATCTGTTTTAAAACTTGTTTACTAATTTACAAAAAACATGTTCCAATCCATTGGTTTACCTTATTATGATAAAAAATTTCGAAGTATAGTCTGGATTAATGATCGTTTATCCTTATTTCAGAATAGACATTCAGATTAAACCAGTGTGTAAAGATGCTTCTTGTTTTGGTCTAAATTGTGATGTCTGCAGTAAGTGAATGTATATCGTTCTTAATATATGTAGGTTTAACATTTGCTCAAGCGGTCCATTTTTGGGACAGAAAATAGCCTTTTTGCTGATGGAGTTGTCACCACCAAAAATATTTTTATATTGTTGAATATGTTTTTCATTAAATGTCTTTGCATTTTATTCATTCCATATTCATATTCATTTATTGTATAACAAACGTTGAAAACGCATTTTTGTCATTTTCGGGGGGTTTTCCGAACCTTTAAAATGGGAACTCCCTGTCAACCATCCACAGAACCAGATACATAAAACGTTTTCTTGAAAGATTGCACTAACGGTCAAATTTTGTGTGTTACCTAATTTAGTACTAAATGTGATTTTTAACGAAAATGAAACTAAAAAAAAAATTAATTCAATACTTTAATTAAAATGCATGTACTTTACCTTTAAATTACCAAATAAAATTATGGTCGTTATAACTCAGTCAGTACCGTTATTGGTTACTAAAAAACAAATATCAAACTATATGCGAATCTCATAAATCTAAATTTTTTTGGTTTCGCATTTTTGTCATTGTATTTAAAACCACAAAAGTTTTCTTTCTTAATTTTCCCTACCTAGAATTTTTAATTTTAACTAAATTTTCAGCACATAATAAATTCACCCGCCATGCTGCCCATGTCAAATCTGGTATGAGGCAAGGACAACAAAATGGAACAGGTCCATTTTTATTTGGGAAACGGTTTTTTCATACCTGTCAACCAAATGATGATGGCGTCAATAAAACTTTAATAAAGATGACTCCAACTTAGGAACAACATACTCCTGTCTTAGCAACTTTTCTGTCAGGAGCCGGGCTTTGTCCAGGAGGTCAATGTATATGTCAAAAGCTCTGGAATAACGTATGAGTTGTGAAATATACACTCGATACGCCCGCGCTTCTGGAATGTTGCCGCTCAAAATGGAAAATTGATGATTGTAAAGTCAAAGTCATCCCGTTTATCGTAAAGTTTTGTATTCAGCCTTCCTCTGGTGTAAATTTCGAGGTGAATGTCAAGATAAGATGCAGACTTGGCAGTGTCTGTGGTATCCTTAATTTCGAACTCATTGGGATAGATGACATGTAAGAAATTCCCAAAACGCGAATTGTTAAGTGATAAAACATCATCTTTGTAGTGGAAGCTGACATTAAAGGTACGGGCTAACTTCTGTTTTTCCTTAAGAAGCCCGCCAAGGACGTTTGCCTCATATGAGTAAAGGAACAAGTCGGCCAGAAGTTGCGCACAATTAGTGCCCATAGCAATACCAATAGTCTGCCGGAAAACACGTCCACTAAATTGAACAAATATTTTGTCGATAAAAAATTCAATCATCAGGACAATTTCGTCCTCTGTATATTTATCCCCGCACTTTCGAAGAAAATTCGGTGATATAGCGATTATCTCCTTCCGTCCGTCCGTACGTCTCAATTTCTTGCGACAACTCCTCCACTTTTTGGTTAAGGAATTTAATTTCTGTATAGAATGGTTGCATACCACCTGTAGATGCGCAATAAGATTTTAGAATTTTGATTTTCTAAACAAGGGGCCCACATGGGTCGAATTAAGGGATACAGTTTCGTCCGTAGGGAAACTTAAAGGGGGTGTTCCCCAAGGGTCTATCCCTGGTCCTCTTCTTTTCCCTTATTTTTATAAATGACATTGCAGATGATATTTTAGGGATCTGTAGATTGTTTGCAGATGACACGTCGATAGGAGAGATTACGAATTTGACAGTCTCCAAAAAATGGTCAATATCGACCTGAAAAACACCTCTTCTTGGTCGAAACAATGGCTTGTTAAGTTGAATCCCATCAAAACTGAAGAGTTAGCATTTTTTCATGATGGTATAGAAATTACTTCTGTAGGTTGTCACAAACATCTTGGCGTAACTCTAAGTTCTAATTGCAAATGGACTTTGCATATTGATACTGTTGTCGATAAAGTATCGAAACAAATTGCAGTTTTACAGAAATTGAAATACAAATTTTCTCGGCATTTTTTAGAGAAGATTTATTTAACTTTTATCAGGCCTCTTCTAGAATATTCTTGCGAACTGCGGGATAGTTGTTCGATAACAGGCTCGGAGAGGCTGCATGCATAGTAACTGGTTTAACTATATATACAAGTACTTTGTCATTGTATGATGAATGTAGCTGGGAAAAATTATCTTACGAAGAAAACTGTCATTATTTTATAGAATAGTTAATGGAGATGCACCTGAATATTTATCAGATATGTTGCCTAACACTGTAAATCAAACAAATAATTATAATCTAAGAAACTATAGAAATTTTACACTTCCACCTGCTAGACTTTCTCTTTATCAGACTCGTATTTTCCATCAACTATTTGATTATGGAATAGCTTAGATCCTAATAAAAGAGAATCTCCAAATTCAAATATTTTCAAATATCGACTTAAATCAAAGTATCCTTTGCCAAAAAAGTCTCCGATTTATTATACAATTGGTGATCGTAAAGCCAATATTGTACACACCAAATTACGTCATAGATGTAGTGGTCTCGGAGCAGACCTTTTCAGATATAATTTAATAGATATTTGTCACTGTGAATGTGGTAACGTAGCTGAATATGTTGTACATTACGTTTTACACTGTAGTATACATAGAGCACAAAGAATTCGTTTAATTGATGATATATTAGCACTTGGTATATTGAACCTACTGTTAAGAATGTTGTATGGTAACTCTCATTTAGATTTTGATCGAAACTGTAGGCTTTTCAAATGTGTTCAAAGATATATTATTGATACAGAAAGATTTGTTTATAATTGATTTGATCCAGGAATGAAACGAGTGACACGACACGGACGACAAACCCCCTGCATTATATTTTGTGTTTTCTTTTCTTTTTTCTCACATCTGGTCATGTTACGTCTATATCTATGATTTCGATGACTGTATTGATTATTGTATAAGGTATTGTCACATGTAATGTTTTGTATATATGTTGGAGAAGACTGAATAAGTTCTTGCAACTTTTCTCTTATCCATTTGTCTATATTTATGACAGTAAAATATGTTTAGAATAGGAGGTCGAATTTAGAAAGAAATATCAATTTAAGCTTGTGACATAAACTCGATTTTTGTTTTCAATTTATGCATTTTATGTCTATACAGTATTGTCAAACACCATATGCAGATGTACAACATTATAAGGTTTTAGAATTTTAATTTTCTAAAATTGGGGTCCACAACGGTCGAAAATTGAAATTTTCAATTTAAGCTTGTGAACTTAACTTCTCTTTCATTTTTTGCAATTTATTCATTTTGCTTATATATTATTGTCCTTCACTATATCTAGTTGCACAATGAGGATTTAGAATATCGATTTTTAAACCGGGTGCTCACTTTGAATTTCAAAGTTCAACCCATGTGTACCCCTTGTTTAGAAAATCAAAATTCTAAAACCTTATTGCGCATCTACAGGTGGTATGCAACCATTTTATATAGAATTAAATTACTAAACTCAAAAGTGAAGGATGAATTGATGTCACAAGAAAGTGTGACGGACGGACGCTAGAAAGTTCGGGGATAATTATCATTAAGATGAATACCTGATTGTGATTATTATGCCCTGACCATTATTGCACCGTCACTTTAATTAAAAACTTAAAACTGTAGGTATCGTCAACAGGATCCAAGTTTCAAAATATTCCAACACATAATTGTTTTAGTTTCTGCGGCGTAGAAATTTGTAGATATTTCAAAATGTCCTTGTTCATTTAACACTTTACTTCGTTCTGTGTAAAATATAATATCAGTAACAGTTACTGTAACACCGGCCATGATGGGTTACAACAACTGTATCGCAAAAGTAATAGCCCAGTTCTCATTTCATTAGTTTTTTTCATCATCAAGTGTTTATAAACTAATATATTTATTAACTTGGCCTTGATTGATGGGAAGGCAAAAATGACAAGGTTCTACGCAATTATCCATTTAAATATATATAGTATAATTGGTGTCATCCCAGTTCGAATACATTTAATTACATGCATATGTAAACATAAGGGACCTTGTTGTTTTAACAATTATAGTCTGTTCTTTATTCATCACACAAACTACACCCGAATTTTACCCGTAAACCATATAAGTATATATGGACTTAATTTCAACAATTTACCCTTTTAATTGATAAAATAGATTAAAATATTGAAATTAAAATAATTGTGACAATAAAATGAAGTAAAATGATTATGATAATAAAATGAAACAAATGAAATGAAATGAAATAATTTACTATATAGTGAAATGAAATGAAATGAAATGAAATAATATAATTTAATATATAGCACTTTTAAAATATCTAAAAAGTTTTATCTTGCATAAATTTTAAGACAGAAAGCTTCAGCAACTGAAAGACAGATACCGCCAGGGATTACTCAATGTGACCCTGCTGGCTCCAACTTACTGCATCTTGAGTAAACATTTCAAATGATTTTCATGTAAACTTGATTTATCATGATTGTATTAAACAATAATAATAAACTTGATTGATTTGTTAGTTATCTATTGAAATCTGTTATTAAATAAATATATTTAATCGCCATATAGTGTTATTCATTTCTTTCTTCCTTGGTTTATTTATACATGAAAATGGAAAAAACTGCTGATATATAATATTCAGATAAAAACAACAAACTAGGATAAAAGTCAAGTGCATAAATACATGACCAAAGGTTCATGAAAAATCCAAATATGAGTCATTCATACAGTACATATGCCAGAATTAATATTTTATTTAACATCTTGAAAACTTTTAACTTTATTAAACTATATTGTCACTTTTACACACAAAACAAATTACAATATACATATTCAATATAGACTATAGCTCTTCATGTTATGTGAACCTATTGTCTTTTTTGTTTATACAAGTATTTAATGAGTATGATAATTAAATGTATGCGAACAGGGAGTAAACCGTATCAATAACTATACACAGGTAAACTAACCGAATGAAACAATATTAGGAGAAAAGGCCACGTGTTCTTTGGTTTGGTCTCCAGAACTCCGCTTTCACAGAAAATATTTGTATGTAATATTGTTTCCTACTATATGAGTAGATTGTGACAAATGTAAGATTCTGTACTTCGCGTAAAGAATCACATTTAAAGACCAAACTAGTTATGTTGCTTATTTGAACATTCATAGTGAATATAAATTGTTATCACAGATTTCTCATTATTGTCTAGTTTATACAGCATAATATAAATTTACTATATCTAACACTAGTATCTTTGGACTGTTATTTTGAAACTCCTGGGATGATGCCTCTGCTGGTGGACCGTAGGTCCCCGAGGGTATTCGCCAACCCAGTCGTCAGACTTGTCTGACATGATTATTCATTGATTTGTTACAGAAATTACCAGTATTTAGCAAAATTCAAAAATAATAGAAATACTAAGGGTTCATTCCTTGTATTGCACATGGTCGATCTCCTTAGCTGAAATTTGGCTTCCTATTTCGGTATTTTTGGTTGAGTACTTCTTGTTTAATATAAGTTTGGTTTTTGGTCTTCCAAATGTTTCGGTTTTAATGCTGCTGATGAGAGGTAACTCCTTGAAATGCGTCGTATACAGCATAATATAAATTTACTATATCTAACACTAGTATCTTTGGATTGTTATTTTAAGACATTTAATTGCATATATCATATATTGTTATGTGTAGATATGCAGGATATTTTCAGACCAAAAAAGTAAAACTGCTAATTTTATTTTTTCGCCAGAACTCCTAGTTTATTTTGTTTATTTATCTAAAGTATCTTCTGATACTTTATAGCTCACCTGTCACCTGACCCAAAGGGTCAAGTGAGCTTTTCTCATCACTTGGCGTCCGTTGCCGGTTAACTTTTACAAAAATATTCTCCTCTGAAACTACTTGAACCAGACTTGGCTACAATCATTATTAGGGTATTTAGTTTAACAAATACGTCCGGTGGAAATTTCAGACGAATCGGTCAACCTTTTGTTGGGTTATTGCCCGTTAATTGTAAGGAAACTCTGCGGTTTTTTATTATTACTTGAATATTATTATAGATAAAGACAGACTGTAATCAGCAAAAATCTTCAACATACTAAGACCTACAAATAAGTCAACATGACCAAAATATTTAATTGACCCCTTATTGGAGTTTTTGCCCTTTAAAGACAATTTTTTTACATTTTTTTCGTCATCTTTGTAAACTTTCAATAATTGTCTCCTATGAAATTAAAAGATCAATTTCAGCCAAACTTAGGCTGAATGATCCTTAGGGTATCTAGTATAAAATATGTTTTATTTTCTTGTCCATTACGAAACATGGCTGCCATTGCTAAAAATAGAACATAGGGGGGAAAATGCACTTTTTGGCTCATATCTCAAAAACTAAAGCAGTTAGGGCAAAATTGACATGAAATAAAAATGTTTATAAAGTAAGGATATACTTGCCATGAAATTTTCAGACGAATCGGTAAACCCATTTTCGGGTTATTGCCCCTGAATTGTTAATTTTAAGGAAATTTTGCAGTTTTAGGTTATTATCTTGAATAATATTATAGATAAAGACTAACTTAAAACGGCAAAAATTTTCAGCAAGTAAGATCTACAAATAAGTCAACTTGACCAAAGCATATAGGAGTTGTTGCCCTTGAAAGATTATTTACATGTAAACAGTAAATATCAGTAAAAAGGATGGTCTGACATATTGTCACAGATGTTCTGAGCATAAGTTGAAATAAATTATATGGTATTAAATGGTCAATTGTTTTCATGTTTTCCTAATTTCAATCAAACCCTTCCAAAAAAAAAAAACTATTTCCCAGAAGAAAAGTTGATGAGCAAAAGAAATCAGAAAGTCATTCTGCAGAGAGGCTTTATCCTCCAAACTGTCAGATCATTACTTATTGGTGGTATTGTCCTCTAACAATTAAAAAAAATACTGTGAATTAAGAAATTATTGCCATGTTTTTATTAAGGCGAAAAATGTGACGGTATACGTTAAATAGCAAAAATAATCATTGATGCAAGATCTACAGAAAAAATTACAGGTTAGCGATTCAGGCTCTTGGGCGCCTCTTGTTTGTATTTATTATCGTGTCTTCATATATATGTAGATTTTTAATAAGATTTTGAATTTTAGACCCCCCAAAAAGTTGTTATTATTCAGGTACTGAATATTTACGAGCATATATTATGCTATACTAGTCAACAAAAGAAACGATACAGGGTAAAGTATTTTTCATATATTCATAATTTCAAATAGCTTTACTAAGAAGAAAAATAGACCCACAAATCTGATTTTCATAGTAGATTGTTTTCTCATCAAAAGCATGGATTTTGTGCAATATTTTTCAACCCAAAATTAAAAAATCAGTATTTTCACCCCGTTATGTGAATCATAATGTCTGTGTGACAATAGATTTGAGTTTTTTTCTGCTGATTTCAGCCACTGGATTTTCATTTTAAAAAATGTGTGTAGATTTTCTTCTCGATTTTCCGCAAATTTAATTTAACCCTCTTTTGGAAATTTCCATTTTCCACCATTTCAATTTTATCCAATTTTCAGAATGAGACGCATTAGATCAAGAACCGAAGAAGCAAACCCACTTTTACCCTCACACTTAAGTTTTTTTTTAGGAATTGCCAAGATATTTGGTTCTGAACTAGTGTATCTTTACTTTTGTTGACTAGTATATTATTACTTCCATCTGAGATAGACATTACAATTGTCCACCCGAAGTGTATCTATTTCACAAAGGGCTTTAGACCGAGGGAAGACAACATATCGAGGGTGACAATTGTGATTGTGATTTAAATAAAGTTATAAAAAAGATTTTTACTCATCTTCCTTAATGATTACATAAGACTATTTATGATATATTTTGAGAATGATTAAGCAGCCAAAATAATGTCGAGGTATAATTCTAAAAACATTTTTTTGTGTTTTAAATGTTCTCACATTTTTTCCATCAGGAACCACAACTGAAACCAGGAGAACCACCACTTTGGCCATACCAATAATAAATGAAACACTGCCGGAAACTGCACCAGTAAACATGACAAGCACCACTAAAGCGACAAGTGTTATTACAATCTCCAAAGAAAATTTAACTGAGACACCAGTGACTGATATATTTATTCCAGGTTTACTATTATATATATCTATAAACATATTAATCGATGATCTGAAGCAGAAAATTTACTTCAGAAACTGAGTATGTAGCTATACTTACATTCTTTTAAAATCAATTTAAATTATCGACTTTTACCCAACTGAATCGAATACAGATAATGAAAATGCACTTGTGGAAAATTATAAGCAACTTACGACAGGCAAAGTGCAATAGTGGATTTTATTAGAATTTTAGCTCAGTCATCTTATCAGTCGACCAAAAGTAAAAGTCCATTTGAGCTATTGTTATCGTTGACCCCATCAACCTTGCCATACATGCCAGATGTCCTTCATTTGTTGTGTATCACCCAAAATCTTCTTTTCTGAAACTGATTGGAAACAAAGTTAGGTTGTCCTCATTCAGATGAAAGAGGATGACGCAGATAATCTTCTAAGATGGTTTCAAGAGCCAAACTTAGTCTAGCATAGGACCCGAAAAAAAACCCACTTAATTATATGCTTGTATTAAACCACTGAGCCAATTGAAACCAATTATTCTTAGGTGGTTCTCTTCTAGTGTTGTATACTATGACCCAGATCGCCAACCAAGATAGACACAGTCTATTTTGTTCTGCTTTAATTACGCAAATGGAATCCAGGTGAACGTCCCAAGGGGCATGTTGTTTTAAATGATTCTAGAATACATTTTTATGTTGTGGGACAAACGGTTGTAAATTCTTTGAATTTTTATTTTAACTATGTTTAAAAAAATTCTTCAAAAGATCTTTAATTATAGATAGGTTCTAAGTCAATTATAAAACTACTACATTTTTAGTACAGAGGAAAACATTTCTCCTCGGATCTTTCATTCTTTATAAGTATGTTTAACTTAGATAGCCGATAGAAGTTGATGGACATTTTTTTTATAATAATGAATAACTATACATAATAAAGGACAATTGTTGTTATCTGAATAACATGTGGATATGGTCATCAACAGCTGTATTGCCCCCTCCTTTTTTTTTTAATTCTGTCAATGTAACAATACAGCGTCATAAAATGGGAATTAAATGAAAGAAAAGATTATAAGAATATGAAATATATGCTGTTTGTCAAAATAAACATTTCCGGAAAACCTATTTACTAGTACATTGTATAAAAAATTTCAATAGTTGAACAAAATAAGACATGTAATAATTGATATGGAGATTTTGATTTTTTTTTTATTAATTCTAGGTACAAAAACATCGACCATGGTTACCAAGGAGAGAACATTAACAACAACGGAGGATGTTACTGTTAACAACACAAATGAACCAATGAAAATTACGAATTCATCAAACACAGAAGATAATGATGTAAATAAAATAATTATAAAAGATTATCAACATGATTTTTATGATTTAAAAATATTATACGATTTGTTTTTAGCTGATCGGGTAAAGTATGGATTAAAGAGGACAAATACACCTAAGGGGCAAACCAAAAAAACGCAATCCATCAGACAGACAAACCCGGGAAGACAAATGAACAACCACAAGCACAACAAATACAAACTGAAATGAACAACTCGAACTTCTATTAAAACCATGAGAGAACTCAGGTGCTCCAGAAGGGTAAGCAGTTTATGTTCGGTATACAGCACCCGTCATGAAGTTCAACAAAGTCAATCCGGTGGTAGTCACAAATCGGCGGAGGCGCATGAAATTTTACGAAAGTGGGAACAGGTCCAACATCATCTTAGATATTGGAACACTGTAATGGTCAATCAATTCGTGATGACGATCGTAAAATTTCCTAAGTGATTAACTATTAATAAGAAATATATTGTTATATACGAATACAACGAATGTGTTTCATATGCGAGTGGTCATATAAATAAGCTCCCAAACTATATCTTAAAGGTTTTCAAAGTCAGACAATATCTGTATGTTCTACACGACAACGTCTTCCTATCGAACTTTGTTGGTGTTGTATTACTAAAGATCGTGTGTCTAAAAGGAATGTTACTGAATTATAAACAACACTGCGGCAAAATGTGCTCATGTCTTCTTTTGGCATAATTATTTAAGGTGGCGTATGGAGACACAATTTCTGTTAAGCAAGGGGACAATATTTGGTATTGTAAAAACTAGAGGCTCAAGTGAGAATGAAGGAGATAACCTACTGCATATTTAATTTTGTTTGTATATCAAGGCTTAACCGATCAGAATGAAATGAGATCATTCGATACACTCAGTTTGGTTAATATTGGCATTGTTGTTTCAGAGATGCTGAAACTTTGTTTCCAATAGAGTTCAATGCAAGTATATGTGTCTGGTATCAAACTCAATCAACAGGAAAACTCCGCATAGAGGCTATCCCATTTATCATTCCTATAAAGGTTGAAAATATTTGGTACAGTAGTTTTAGAGGAAAAGAAATTTGAAAATTTGACCAATAAGAACCAAGAATTGCGTCTGGTGGCCAAATAAATGAGGAATCTTCATAAAGGACCTTCAATACATTATCCCTTCCCAGTGTGGTTATAACTGACCTTTTATTTCAGAGGAGATGATGAAATTTTGATTTCCCATAGGCTTCAATACAAACCTCTGTGCCACCATAGCCGTCATGTTTGCCGCCTGATCAATATACCAAATGTGGAATGGAATATTTGTAGAGTCTCATAACCATCATTCCTACAAGATTTGAAAAGATTTGGCATAGTAGTTTTAGAGAAGAAATTTGATAATTTGACCAATCAGAATTAAGAATTGCCTCTGGTGGCTATATTTTTTATCTGATCGGAATAAAATGACGTTATGTAAGAAGCCTTCCATAAACCATTCCTGAAAAGTTTGCAAAGTTTGGTACAATATTTGCCTTTAATATTTTGAAAACGTAGTGTAATATTTGTAGTATAACTAATCTTGAAATGCGAATACCTAACAATCTACAACGGGTTACCGAACAACACATTAATTTACGAAATTGAATTATTAGTGTTTTTCGGTCACGAGTTGTAGATCTTTGGTATTCGAATTTCGAGATCAGGTATTCTGTTTATTACATTCATGTAGTCAGATATTTTAACGAGAAAATACAAGGGATTATGTTTTTATATGACTACTCGTCGACCATTGTATAATAACGTCGTTGGCGACGGCTATTGTTACGTGACTTCTTAGAGTGAAATCACAGGGTGAATTTTCGGATTTGATTTCACCACACTCAAGTGAAATAAACCAAGTTAAACATAACGCTACTCGATACCTTTTACTGATAAAACATTTTTTACTGTCAGAAACGTGGTCTCAATGATGGACAGATAGCAGGAATTGTGACAGGTTCATTTCTTGTAATACTGATTGTTTTTGGAACTTTGTTCTTGTTATGGTAAGTATTATGTACATTGCAATATTGAGCGGTTTTTTGTATGAAATAAAATTCACATGAGATTTGGAATATTTGAAAATTACTTTCAGTGCCGTAGCTTGCCGCTTTCTAAAGGTGAGGCAAATATTACCTTAACCTTCCAAAAGGGTATGAATCAAAATGTTTTAACGATTTCGCCTGATTTCATATCAATCAACGTGCCATGAGATAAAATGTGATTCTGAGATTAGTATAAAACATTTAAAATGGTCATATTAACACGATATTTATAACCCCCAAAAAATTCAAAAGAAGTATTTATATAGATTTCAGAAAATAATTTGTATTCATTGTGCAATAGACTTCACTGATATTAAAATAAATGGAGGTTTATATCTATCAGTATCTCTATAACTTTGCAGTGTACTTTTGCAGTCAGGTGAGAAAAGGGAATTGTAGGGAAAGGACATAACATTTAAAAAAATTTTAATGAGGCAATTGTCTCACTGCCTCAGTAGAAGCTAGTCAACTGACATCTATTTAAAAAATGTTCAAGTGTGTCCATTTTTCAGTACTCTTTAGGTGTCCGGTGGTTAAGTGGTCAAGGTAGTTCTAACTATTAATTATAACATCGATCTCAATTAAACCGAAGGTCGAGAGGCATTCGTTCAAACATCGTCCTGCTACTACGAGAAACGAATTCTTTATGTATCTTTTCACGCTTATCGTTTCTTTATACGTAAGACTTTCTAATATGTACATGCAGGTTTTTGGGGGGTTCGAAGTGGGAAGGGGGAATAACGGGCTTTTAAAATTTTTCAAAGTCAAAAAAATGATACGGACTTTTTGAGGTTCAATAAATATATTTAGAGTATTTTGGGGTTCTAATTTTGGAAGCAGTACTTTGAAATCTACACAGATTATATGCTGTCACATGAAATACACCCGCAAGGGTTTTCTAACGAAAGAATAAAAATATGAAGTTTTTGTGGGTGTAAATATTTTTTAAAGTATTTTTTGATTGTCTGTTTATTCAAGGAATATTCGAACAGGTATTTTGGGGGTATATAAAACTATTTTAATTGAGTTAAAATTATTAAAATTAACTGAAGATTAACGCGAGTACCCTATTCTCCTCCCATGTAATAAATTGCAGCCAGTATATAGCTAACGAAGCTGAAAATAGTCTTATGTTTTTAACACGATGTCTTCCCATTTCGCATTAACTGTACATTCCACGTTAAAAGGGGTAAAACTGTGCTAGGTTACAATGTAACTATTTGATTGAAATATTAATTTGAATATAATTGATTACTAGATGATTATTTATGCAAATTAAAGTATCATTACATGCGTTAAATATAGATTCTCCTTCAGGTACGAGTGAGTTATGGAATTTCTCCACCCTCAATAGTTAAATTTTCGATTTTCAACACGCGAGCCTTTAGCGAGCGTGTTAAAATCTAAAATTTAACTATTGAGGGTGGAGAAATTCCATAACTCACGAGTAAATTGAAGGAGAATCTGTTTCTCCTATGATTTTCTACAAAACCCTCAATAAAATGTCGTTGCTATGTCGTTTGTTTACGTAGACGTCATTTCGGGACTTCTCTAGTTTATCGTTCTAATATAACTGTAGAAAAAGGGCGGTAATTCCCACGTAGAAATTTAATCACCGGGAAGTGGTTAAAGATATTATGTATTTTTATCCCACCGATTAAACACGTCAGGAATAGGAGAAATATGAAATAATCACTTGTTTATAGGATGAAAAGCATTGTTTACTTTCACCAATTAGCATACCGTCAAATTGCAGAAGATTTGATGATCTCTTCTATAATTTGGTTCCATACTTGTTGGTAAAAAACTACTTCATTCAAATCGCAAAGACGTGCCCAATTTATCAGTTGTATCAAAACAAATGAATAATTAAGCATACTGTTGATTAGGCAAGGAAATTATTTTTTAATATTCGGTTAAATATAATTCTATAGCTTTAGTATTCGTTTAAATATAATTCTAGAGATTTTAAATATTTTAGTAAAAAGAAAAGTCATGTATCAGATGATGAAAAACTAATAGCAGAAACATCTAGTGAAAAAGCTGAGAGTTTTAAAGCATCCAGCACTAGTCTTAATAAACAACATCAAACACCACACAATGGTGGGTCATCTTCAGAAAGGTGTATTGGTCAGTCTGATGGTGATTCCAAAGTTCAAGTGAAAACTGTAGTTGAATCATTTGTAGAAAAAGAAAATACTGAAACCCTGGCCCCTACAACCAGTGCTAATGATGTCCCAGAAAAAACGAATGACGAACAACGGCATGAAAATCACAATCACAGAAATGACAAGGTGGCCCATGAGGTAGAAACTTCTAGTGAAAATATACAAACTACAGCGAGCACACTAGAACATAAAGAAAAAAGTAAAAGGAAGAAAAGAAAGAAAAGAAAACCTGAAGATATACGACAGAAAGAACGTGTTTCTAGTAGTAGTATGGACGATATTCGAATGAATGGCTCAATTCCAGGGAGACTACAACAAAGAGATTCATACCAAGAGGAAGATAACATCCCTGGAGCAGACGAAGTACGACAAGAACCTATAGGTACAGCAACATCTTCAACAAATTTAACAAAATTAAAAGATGGAATAATTGTCCAAAAGGATGTGCTAAACGGGAACCTTCAAAGTGTGTCTCAGTCGGAAAATATATTAGAGAGTATGGTAATCAAGCTTGACGAAGATATTTGTGACAATAAGGAGAAATTATTTGAAATTGAGAAAAAATTAATAGATCAGACAACTGCTTTAGGGGAAGCATTATCTAGTTGTGATAGGAAAATTTCTGAATTAGGAGAAAAATTACAAAATCAAGAAATAAAAGATGAAGTTTTTAGGTGTAAGCAATTAGTTACCGAAATCGGTGGAAATTTAGAAGGTACAAAGGATAAGTTACAAGACGAAATCGCTAATATATCCCACATGAAAGACGGTTACACTCGTGATATAAACAACTTAAAAGAAGACTTATCAGGAACTAAAGAAAAAATTATTCTTCTTTCAAGCAGGATCGACGATCTTGAGAAAGGAATTACGGAAAGAATAACTATTGAGGTCTGTAGTATGTTCTGATAGATCTGACTTTCCTATAGAAGTATTTTTGTTATATTCATTCGGAATTCATATGTTTCTGTCGGATACATGTATCTCTGACATTAAGCCAGTTCGGCGTATAAACTGAAAATTATAGATTAATCTAACAATTTGCTAAAATTAAACTATGGTTACAAGTATTGTAAAACTATGGGGGTCATAGTATTTTGTAATGAAGAAATCCGTGGTCCCAGATTTATAAAATTAGCCATTTTCATGCTCCTGCAAAATATTATATTCTCTTGATAATTTTGAAACCCGTCAAAATAATTTAGGGGAAAAAATATATTACCCTATTGTTTATCTCTGTAAAATATGAACTTGTATAATATTTCTTTTGTTTATTGACTGTTTAATTTATTAAAGTTTTATTTTTAAATTATAATTAAACAACAAAATGAACAACAGGAAAGGTCAACAATAACATACCAATCAATCAAAGCAACCCAACTGACAGATGCCGTCATAAAAGAAACATAAAGAAGTAGTCAGCTTATTAACATATAAAACCAATCACTTGTTCTAAAGCATTATGGTGGCCGGTTAAGGCCATTTCGCGTTTTCGCCCTTCATATTCTATAGGGCGAAAACGCGAAAACGCGAAATCGGAAAGAAAAAATATTTCGCGTTTTCGCGTTTTCCAATTCGCGATTTCGCGTTTTCGCCCTATAGAATATGAAGGGCGAAAACGCGAAATGGCCTTAACCGGCCACCATATAATAAAGCATGGTAAATTGGATCAGTTGTTAACAATAAGACAAATTGTATTGGTGTACTGATATAGTACCTTTATCAATTACATACATTATACCGCTAAACACCATCAGAAAAAAAAAAACAAACTGTTCATCGCATTAAAAGGATATATAGTATAGTAATAGTATAACTATTATAATATATTGCCGTTAACTTGAATTAGGTGTTTTGTATAGATAAGAAAGGACAAGATGGATAAATTACTTACATAAAAAGACAAACATAACAGACAATAATTTAAACAAAGGAAAAACAACTTGAAAAAAATATTGCTTGTCTTTTTCACGAAACATTTCGCTATATAAGTCGATATTATGACGGGTAGGGACCAATCATCTACAAATATAAACAAAGGGTGGATAAGTATAAAGGCGTTATTAATATAGATTTGTCAACATACCATTGGCATAGTCTGTTTGATACTGAAAGTTTTGTTTATTTCCTTTCAGCGCCAGTCTGAAGAAGATGCAAAGCGGAAACGACAAAAGAAGCGAGAAAAGAGGAGGCGGAAAAAACAAAGAACAATAATCCACGAAGACGGAGGTATAAAACTGAAATACATCACAAAAGCTATTTCAAAAAATAGAAAAAAGAAAATGCATTGTCTGAAAAATGTACTTGCATAATATTTTGAGTTAAGTTAAATACACTTTGATCAATTGCGCTATCCAGTCCGTTACAAACGCATCTAAAATCACTAAATAACACAAAATAATCACTAAATAAAATAAGAATTTTATTGGAAAAAATTAAAAAATATATTGTCTGAAAACAAGTGTAGGGCATTTTCCATTGAAGGCCAAATGTCAAGGAAAATTTAATCTATTAATATTTTAAGTCTTTTACAATTAAACTGACAACCTTTTACACTGTAAGCATATCAGCTCAGATTTCATACTTCGGAGTATCTGAAATAACAACAAACCTTCATCAAACAATGTTTTAGACATTCATTTCTCCTAGTTTGTTAGAGATAGTCAAATTTTGGAAATTAATTTGGTAAATAATAAACAATCTATTTAAAAGGTTGAGTTATTAATCTTGATTTACCACAAAGATTTTCTGTGAAAATTTTGCATAGATCGGAGTGACAAACAATGACAATTGACAATTCTAGATACACAGCTGGAGGAAAGATTTCTTAATGTTCAATATTTCACTATATACTTAAAGTTATCTCATAGAAAAAAATGATACCGACGACATCATATAATTACTCTATAATAAAAAAAAATTCTATAGCTCTATAAATTTTATACCTAAGGTTTCTTTGTTATTTCAGGAGTGACGTATCAAATAGGTGATGTTGAAGTTACAATTGAATCTCCAGGCAGACCACAAACTTACGATCGCGTTTAAAATGAGAAGATGAAAGTTCGATATTATTCCGTCCAGAATCAGTTTTGATATTGAATACAAGCAAATGAAGAATTGAATTTTATTTTAGATTGGTTGATAAGTTAGAAAAACTTGAGTTTAAATAAATAAAATTAAAACATTTTTGGTGTTTGTAAATAAGAAATTAAAATGGATAATATGAAAGGTCATCAGTGACATACTTATAACCGATCCAAGCGACAGACCTTCGGATAAAAACAATATAGAAGGATACAAACGGGGTTGAACTGAGTCAACTGATCACCATGACACGACTTTCTTTGTTCCACAACAATTTGGCGAGGACATCAAACTATATTAATTAAAACTTAGAAAATCAATTGTCTTTGAATATTTGTGGAAAAACTTTTAAACGTTTAAAAAATCTTTGGAAATTTTTTTAGTGCTCATAGCGGGTCGGGATTCGAACCTGGGAACATTAAATTGTAGCCTCCGAAAGACGAAGCAACAAAACTACTAAGTTACGACTATGACAGTTTATCTGTATTTTCACAAGCATTAAGGGAGTATAAAATATATGATATTGATAGTATTTTAATTTTTTTTTATTTATCATTTGAAATTAAATTAAACTAAAGATGGATTTTAGAACAGCTGGGAAGTAAAATACTTATTGCATTTGGCGTTCGGGTGATCGACACTGATAATCCGCGTCCTCTGGTGATAGTTATTATTCACTA
Organism: Mytilisepta virgata; assembly: GCA_028015205.1. Classification (NCBI taxonomy): domain Eukaryota; kingdom Metazoa; phylum Mollusca; class Bivalvia; order Mytilida; family Mytilidae; genus Mytilisepta; species Mytilisepta virgata. The sequence goes on along the minus strand of CM051520.1, from coordinate 14,780,957 downwards.
ATTTGTCAAGACCGAGGGTCTGAGTTCAAATTTAACTTGTAATGAGGCGTGATAAATTAGGCAGTGGGGTTTCAAATAATACGTATACTATATTTAAAAGGTGTGCATAAGCCAAATAAGAGAGGGTGGGAATCCACATTGGGCAGTTAATTCTGCACAAAAATAGCGACATGTCCATCTGAATCATTTTAAGTTATAGTATTTTATTTAAATTTATCATCCAGGAATGGACAATTCAAGGTCAAGGTTACATGGACTCCAAAACTGGAAATCTCCGAAAATGAAGATTACCAGTTAATTTAAAATGCAACATAATACATTTTGAACCGGATAATTAAACTGAACTGGTGTGACATAAATTTTAGAGTTAAAAAATTGTTAAAAAGTTCTCAGGTGTAAAGATATTCTGCTAAGAAAATGGCTCCGTTGAATCTGTGAGTATAACAATTAATAATACAGATACTTTGGATGTAGCACTTGCATTCCATTCTCCGAAAATGTACCTTCATATAAAAGAACCAAACGGATATTTCAATTAGAAACCATAGAAAAAAGAGAAAAAATAACATGGATACACTGAAAAATGTAAATCCTAAAGAAGTTTGGAAGATTTTGAACGCTAAAAAGAAGCAAAAGAAGCAAAATGTTTCTATCAATGTTTTATATGATTTTTTCAACACTCTGAACTCCACTGAAACACAGGAAGATGAAATTCCTCTTACACCAGAAGCAGAAGAACTTAGTCATGCAATTAATGTTAGTATAACGGAAACTGAAATTCATAAGTGTATTAAAGAGTTGAAAAACGGAAAAGCATGTGGTGATGATTTAATTATTATTGAATATATAAAGAGCACTTGTGACATTTTTATGCCTTTATATGTAAAAAATTTTAATATTGTATTCAACACAGGTAACGTTCCAGAATCCTGGCTTGTTGGAAATTTTATTCCTTTTTACAAACGTAAAGGTAACCAAAAAGACCCTCAAAACTACAGACCGATAACTATTCTGAGCTGCATGGGCAAACTGTTTACATCAGTCTTAAACGTAAGACTATGTACTTCTTTGGAAAATTTTCTCTTATTTCAAAAAGAAAATCAGTTTGACTTCCGTAAAGTTTCCCCTTCTACCGATACCATTTTTGTACTACAGTTATTGTTTGAACTGCTCAGAAAAAAATAAGAAAAAAAACTATATTGCGCATTTATAGATTTTGCCAAATGCCTTTGACACAGTTTGGCGGTCAGGTCTGTGGTCAGAATTACTAGGATATTCCATTAATGGTAAAATGTATAATACTATTGATATTTTGTATGGTAATATAAAATCTAGAATTTCACATAATAGTGAATTATCGGATTTTTTTCCTTGTAACATCGGAGTCAGACAAGGGGAAAATCTATACCCTATGCTTTTCGCGCTATATATTAATGATTTAGAATCTTTATATATCCTACAATAAGAAAATACTGGTTAGACAAGCTGATTTAGGTCAGCTATATATATTTCACAATTGCAATTGGCTAAATTAAGGTCAGCCTCGAGCTCGGTATCACTGACTTCCGTATCACGCTGCAATACACTTAAATGCGCTCCAGCTTAGCGAAAGGATGTTCTACACAATAACATGACAAAACTGTTTGCGATGAATAAGAAATGGAACGGCCATTTTAACTGGTCGATTCAACCATTCGACCTCAAATAATCGCCTGATAAAGCCGCTATGTCTTTTTCCCGATTTTGAAAATTGGTCCCAATTTAAAGCTGTATTGCAGTACATATAGAGTCGTGATAACTCAGCATCCCCCGCATATTCAGGACGAGATATTTTCATGTAACCCGAATTGTGAACTTATATTGACATTCTTTGTGGAATTTACATTTACATACAAAATCAGGTTGCATATATACATGCAAAAGGTTGTTCATATCTGTTTTACGGTCCTTCTGTTCTTAAAGGTTTCATATTTGTTTTTAGGAGCAAACCCTAGGAAATTCAGTACAGAAACGATAATCGTACGCATCAAATTTGATATCATTTAATTTCTTGTTTCTTAATAGAAATAATGTAGTAGGTTTATCATTTATATCTGATGATCTCGAATTTCAGTTTATCAATATATTAAGCTCTTTGTTATTTTGTATGCCGATAACACTGTATTGTTATCAGTAACACCTAATGTTCTGGAAAACAACTCGATTCTCTGGGAGAATATTGTGAACTTTGGAAATTGAAAGTTAACGAAAAAAACAGTAAAATTGTTATTTTCACTAAGGGCAGACTGCCGCAAAATGCTGTATTTAAGATTAATAATGTTGCTCTTGAAATTGTTAAGGAATTTACATACCTTGGTGTATTATTTATAAAACAGGAATTTTTTCAAAAGCCAAAAAAGCCCAAGCTGACAAAGCAAAATGCGCCATGTATGATAGCCTAAAAAAAGCAGGGTTGCATAATTTGTCTGTAGAATGCCAGCTTGAACTATTCGATAACATAGCAAAACCGATTCTTCTTTATGGGTTTGAAATCTTTCAGCCACGATAAAACAAAATCGCATTGATCAGTTTAAACAATCATGGCACACTAAGGTATATAAATCACCAAAAGCGTTAAATTATCGCATGTATAAAGAAGATATGGAATTTGAGCAATATTTCAAGTTATTAGATGACAAACATATTTTTACTTTATGTAGGTTTATAACCACAAATCACGAACTTCCTATAGAATCAGGCAGGTGGCGACAAATACCACGAGAAGATAGAAAATGTTTTCATGTAATTCTGGCGATACTGGAGACGAATTCCAAATATATTTTTATATGTCCTTATTTAGATAACAAACGAAAACTATTTGTTAGAAATCATTTCAGATTTTCACCAAATTCATTAAAATTTAACAAACCTATGAACAGTAAAAATCTTTCAGATCTGAATAATTTATGCAAATTTATCAAGTCAATTAACAATCGCTTAGACTCTACCTGGGTAAATCTTATATGTCCGTCTTACATTTGTATTGTGTATTTATGTATATATGTGTGTTGTATAATTATGTATCTCTATACCGATGTAATTTGGTTTGTTGAGAAATAAAGATATATATAATATAAAGTGTGCAATTATCACTGCATTTAAAGCATCATTAAACAAGGCTATGCTCAGTTGTCAAACAAACGCTCGACTTAGACTTCTTTCCCATACTAAACTTTGTTTGAAAGCGACTGTCACTCGATATCCACTTTCATAAAAAAAATTCTTTGACTCGTTATGCTTACAAAATCGACAAATTTAGCCGTATTTCAATGACCATACATATACTGTTGTTAATCCCCGTTCTGTTCAAAGTCCTTTTTGTAAATATTCTTCCCGCTCGGTAAGAAGTATCGTACAGCGTGACTTATACACTGAGTTGAAATACTGCCTACATCAAAGTACTTTTCAAGTTGTTTGGCAATTTCCCTGTAAGAAATTGTTGGGTTTTGCTTTAATGAATTTTCAATAAATTCCAAATGTTCATCGCCCAATAATCGTCTCCTTCCTCCACCCGATCCTTTTTTAGGCCTCGCACTGCAACTTCCATCTTCACAAAATTTAAACCAAAAAGCCTTTATGCTCGTTTTTGAGACTCTGAAATCCCTACTAAGTTTTGCCATGATTCCACGAGGAACTTTTCTGGTTTCCTTGTTAGCTCCACTTTCAAGTAAGCTATCTACGATTGTATGTCGAATTTTTTCAGACAATGGTTTGCCTTTCACGTACAACCTTCCATATATGTTTAACTTAGTAGATTCAGTCATTGGGCTCCTGCAAAAACAAATTAAATTGCTGAAACGGCACTGATTTAAACATTGGATTGACTGCAGTGTGAATATATGTTGTCATAAAACATATGAGAAAAAAAAAACACCAGATTTCTAATGAAAAATAAAGGTTTTATAGTAAATATTCCTGTAAACCTATAAGTTATTAATCTAATAAAATAAAATTAAACTCTTCAATCCAAATTTGACGTAGAAATTCATTCTTTTGAAATTTTGCCGCGTATATAAGGATTCTGTGTGAAGAATTAATCCATTATAATCCATTTTTAATTTTTTCTATATTAAATGAGAACGCAAATCAAATAACAAGGTCCAACAGTGTTGAATCATGGCTGAAACCGAATTTTGAAGTTGTGAATTTAAAGCTTGTGACCTTAACCTTTTTATTTTTCACTTTATTGTCATACACTATATGTAGATGTACAAAAAAGGTTTTAGATTTTCTAAACTATAGGTCGAATTCCGTTTTTTTTTCATTTTATGTTTTTATCTACAGTATTGTGAGATGAGAAGTAAGGTTTTAGAATTCTGATTTTCAAAAACTGTGGCCGATATTCAGAAACACATGTACAGCTGCCGCTTCCGACTGCCTCTATCTAGTTTTTAATTTTATTCAAACGACATTTTAAAGATTCCTATACTCACTTTTGTGATTTTTTGGCCTGTAGATTCTCACCAGGATCAAGATTCTGCAATTAAAATTACATGGTTATAAAAAGATGTACATAATCAGCAATCTTATTACAAAGTTCGCCTCGTTCCCCCACTAATTTTGGTATGTGGTTGTGTAACTCCCCGAGATACACCCTTACAGCAAGTAATATGACTGTAGTTAGCTTGGTATCAAAGAACTGAACTAGGACATAAAACTTAACCTATGTCAATATAGAGCTATCAATAGATCAGAGAGACCTAATCTTGGCGGAAGGCTGTTTTACATCCTGAGATGCACCCTCACACCAAGTAATATGATTGTAGGTCCCTTGATAACGGACAACTGAACTCGGACGTAAAACTTAATCTAAGTCAATGAAGCGCAATAAGTTGGTCAGAGTGACCTAATTTTGGTGGCAGTCTGTGTTAATCCCCGGGATGCATCCTGACACCCAGTAATATGATTGAAGGTCTCTTGGTATCAGAGAACAGAAATCGCACGTAAAACTTAACCTACATGTAAGTCAATGAAACGCGATAAATCGGTCAGTGACCTAATTTTGGTGGGAGGCTGTGTTACTCCTCGAGATGCCAAGTAGTATGATTGTAGGTCCCTTGGTATCAGAGAACTGAACTCGGAAGTAAAACTTAACCTAAGTCAATGAAGCGCGATAAGTAGTTCAGAGTGACCTAATTTTGTTGGGATGCTGTGTTGCTTCCCGGGATGCACCCTGACAACAAGTAATATGATTGTAGGTCCCTTGGTATCGGAGAACTGAACTAGGATGTAAAACTTAACTTAGTCAATGAAGCGCAATAAGTAGGTTAGAGTGAACTTATTTTTGTGGGAGGCTGTGTTACTCTCCGATATGCATCATCACACCAAGTAATATGATTGTAGGTCACTTTGTTTGTTAAAACTGATTTTTGACATAAAACTTAAAAGCCGTGTAATATGGGTTATGTGACCTTCGTCTTATGTCACATGGTCAGTATCGTAAACATAAACTTTCACACAAAAATATATGACCCTATATCAACTAGTAACTGAGAACTGGCTGTGGACACGGACGCTCCAATAGTCCCCATCAACTTCATTAGGGCGAACTAAAAACAGGACAAATGTAATTATTTCGAGACAGTAAAATATACAGAAAAGTACCCGGTCAGAAAGTTGTTCAGAATTTTGCTCCGAAGCAAGACATTCAAACATTTAGAAATTTCTCATTGTGGCATGTAACGAGGTTATATCTATTGATGATACGCTTGGGGACTTGGGTTTACCAACAGAAGTATCCACATAATAGTAAAAATAAACATTCTCTGGTACCAGATTTGATGCACTGCATGATCCAATTAAAAAATCATGTCTGTTGTTGTGCTAAATTGTAGGAAATGTGAAAATCCATAATAAAAGATTTATAACATTGCAAAGACTGAAGGCTCCCATGAGCCTGTATCGCTCACCTGGATTAAATTTGCCAATTAACAGCCATAAAAGCATTAAGTGGAAGGCTGCTTGGTTTGTGATTAGGATAAAAAACATTTTATATATTAAACAGTCTACATGTTATTACCATTGCTGCCAAGAATTGGCTGTGGCGGCCATCTTGGCTGACAGTCCGGATCATCGGATACAATTCTGAGAGAGGACCACCTAAGGGCCATTGCTGTCAAGTTTGATTCTATCTGGCCATGTAGTTCCATAGAAGTTTTTTTTAATTCCATTCCCTTTTTTCTATTTTTAGTAACAACAGACAAGTTGGTTGAAAGTCGGAAATGTCGGACACATATTTTGAAAGGGGCTATCCAAGGACCATTCCACCGAAGTTTGGTCCCAATTGGCTAAGTGGTTCAGAGCAGAAGATATTTAAAGGAAACTTATATTATGACGACGACGAATGACGGATGGCAATAGCTCAACTGGGCCAAAACGTCGTATAACCGAAAGTTGTAAACAGCATCTACGCATTGCATCTACAGATAATCCTAAGTTGCAGAATAAAATCTAAATTTTTGATAATATTTATAATATTAACACCTAGGTCTGTTGCACGTACATGTACAACGGAAAGAAAAATGGTATTCTAAAGGACTGGATTCTGAATGAAAAGAATGCATTACACCTCACCTAAATCAAGGCTAAAGTGTCAAGCTTCAAAAATGAGTAAACAAGAATTTATAACTACTGAAAGTAACCACGGTAACGTCCAACAAATCTGACAAAGAAAAAAAAGCCGAATAAAGATTGTCGAAATTCAATACGTAACCCTTAAAAATACCAAGAAAATCCGAATAAACTGAGTGTACATTTTTTCACAAAACAATAAATAAAACGTAGACATTTATTACTCGTATATAGTTTTTTAAAGTTAACTTAGTTGATTTGATTCATAACAGCTACATATAGACAGATTCCTGTATGAAGGTAAACCACAGTAGTCAAGTGTGTACAACAACCGTAATAATGTAGTCAACTAGAAAGTAAGATATAGTCAGTATCTAGGTTTTCCCAATCCTACAATATAATATGGTTTGATCCTGATTAGTGGCTCATTGTTTGTGACAAGATTTAACGTGTCTGTAGTAACTAGCTGACCAACTGAACGACTTGTTACAAACATTACAGGTGTGAATTTTATTGGAATGCTTTCCATAGTTATGATTCCTTAAAGCCGATTTGGATGAGAATTCCGTGTCACATTCATCACATTTATATACCATTTCCTTTGTGGCTCTGTTGATGCAATGGTCGTAATGATTCACCAACGATTGTTTGTAGAGAAATGTAGAATTGCATCCCTCGCATTTGAAAGGTCTTACATTTCTATGCTTGTTGACATGTCCATTGTAATGTTGCTCGTTTATGAACGTTTTATCGCAGTAAGGACATTTATGCTCGAAAAGACCTCTGACTTTTTTCAGATGATATCTAAGTCCAGTTACGCTTGTAAATTTCTTTGAACAATGACTACACACTACTCCATCACCATGTTTTAATTCAACATGACTTTTTAAGGCACCTAGTACCGGAAAATTCGCATCACATTCGTCACAGTAGAACTTATCATCGCCGTGCTTCTTCGTATGACGCCAAAGACTACTAGCCCATGTAGTCGTAAACGGACACCTTTTACATCTATAGATTTTCTTTCTAGATTTATTTTCTTCTGTGGATTTCTCATTGCTGATTTTCTGAAATAGCCAAAAATTCAGATTCAGCAACAATGACGAGTTTTCTCTTTCCCATCCACAAATGCATCGTTCAATGATGTACAACTGAATACAGCAAATAAAAAAATTGCTAGTAACTATATCGATCTTAATGAATTTTCACCACGATAAAGAAAAAAACTAGAAATTTAATTCTTTATGTCTTTTTACAGATCTGAAATCTTTTAACAAAGTTACAAAGTTATACTGTAATTACGTATAAAAATTATGACGTCACATTTTCCCTATATATTCAACCAAATTAAAGACGACAAAATTTTTATTTGTAATTAAATTGTAACCTCGAAACGCTAAATTATTTACAAATATTTCAATTTTTGTGTACATTTCATTGATATTTGCATCAAATATGACGTCACCACCAAACGTGTTGTTGCAGAATATTTGCAAGTTCTGTTCCAGAAAAGTTTGATCCATGTTGACTTTAAAGATCAGATATACCAAATTGTTAATCGAAACGTACAGCCGTAGTAATGAAATCAGGAGTTTTTCATCAATAAATCAGTTGCCGACCTATGCGAGACTCACACTAAGCTGGCGATACCCTCTTGGACTTGGGAGGCCTCCGTCAGAGGTATTGACTCTGGTAATAATACAAGAAAAACAGCGAAAAAATGTATGACAATTTGCCAGATTCTTACAATGCCTGCGCAACACAAACTGGAGGTACTGTGATAGAAGCTCACAAAATGATACCCATGGTATTGGAAAATGAAACCCCAAACATGATTTTGACCAATAAACAAAATAAGAGGTGCACAAAGCCATTATATGGTTAAGAATCTGAGAAAGCTGCATCAAATTATGATAAATGGTTTAGGAGTCGCGGATACAAAAAAGGTTGTCGGAAGGAAGAAACCCATGTTTTGGAAAGTCCTTGTTTTGGAAGAAGAAACACCAAAACTTATTTTGACCAATACACAAAATAGGAGGTGCACAATGGCATTATATGGTAAAGGGGGAATTGCGGAAATAAAATGCGTACCCCCATCCTTTCCAAAAGAAAAATAGTTCCCAAAAATTATTTTGATGATTATATGATTAAGAATCTGAAAAAGTTTAATTTAATTATGATAAGTGGTTTAGAAGGAGTTCCGGATACAAAATAGGTAGTCGGACAGTAGAAATCCGTGCTTTGGTAAGTCCTTGTTTTGGAAAAAGAAAAACTAGAAGTGATTTTGACCTATAAACAAAATAAGACGTGCACAATAACATTATATGGTTAAGAATCTCAGAAAGATTAAATTCTAATTATAGTACGTGGTTTAGGAGGAGTTGCGGATACAAAATGGATACCTTCATATAAGGCAATGGCAAACTTCATGTTTGGGAAAAGAATCCCAACAACGATTTTTACAAAATAAACAAAATAGGTGCACAATGGCATATTATGATAAATAGTCTGAGCAAGTTTAATTAAATTATAATAAGTGGTTTAGGATTGGAACATATTGTTACCGGACGGACAGACGAACGGACTCCCCCATCCCTATATACCTCCGTTTTACAAAGCGGGGGTATAAAAATACTAAAATGCACAGGACACATCAATATACTTGTAATAATTATATGTATTATACTATTTAAAGTCCACTGTTCCAATCCAGGTGGTATTGCGGAAGTCAACATTGTGTCAAAATATTTCAAGAAACATCCAGTCACGTCTCTCCACGTCTAAATTAAATGTGAAAAATTACAAAAAACCACTACAGCCATTTGCGGTTTAAAAATGAGATACACGGGCAAAGAAGCAACGAAAGATTCATTTGACCATTTTTAAAATGCCATGTAATATATTGAGCAAGTTTTTCCACAGGTAGGGACGCGTACGTTTGGCAGCGGAATCTCATCAGTATACACCTAGTACTACGTTTCGGTAACAACACGTTTGACCTTCTATATACATGTACTGGAATAGGTAAGGAAACGACTCAGGTGGAATACAAGTCATATCATAAACCCTTATTTATGAAAGTTGATAATAAAAATTGGAAGAAAATAGTAACTATTGGCAAATGTATTACCTGAGCTTTGGAAATAAAATAACAATCCAAAGATACTAATATTAGATATAGTAAATTTATACTATGCTGTATACGACGCATTTCAAGGAGTTACCTCTCATCAGCAGCATTAAAACCGAAACATTTGGAAGACCAAAAACAAAACTTATATTAAACAAGAAGTACTCAACCAAAAATACCAAAATAGGAAGCCAAATTTCAGCTAAGGATATCTACCATGTGCAATACAAGGAATGAACCCTTAGTATTTCTATTATTTTTGAATTTTGCTAAATACTGGTAATTTCTGTAACAAATCAATGAATAATCATGTCAGACAAGTCTGACGACTGGGTTGGCGAATACCCTCGGGGACCTAGGGTCCACCAGCAGAGGCATCATCCCAGGAATTTCAAAATAACAATCCAAAGATACTAATTTATTATTTCTGGAAAACACATAACAAAGTAAAAAAATCGAACAGCGTTCCGAAGTCCCCCGCCGCTAGAGCATCAGAAACCCTTGGACAAGTGAAACATAACAAAATTTTCTCAACGAGAGAGAATAGAAGGACAAACAATTTGTGGTTATTGCTAAAGTTTTTTACAAGTTAATGAGTGGTATGAAGACATTTATACAATATGGGTATAGTGTTGAAATCTTATTTTACCATGTGTATTGAGAATTTATACAAATGTACATTTACTCCTTTTCAATAAACAGAAAATGCTTTGATCAAAAGTATTCCGCCTAACAAACTCTTAAAGACAGTATTTTTCAATTTTATAAGTTTCGATAGGAGTTTATGTATAAAACCTCCCTTTAGGTCCAAGTGTATAAATATTATTCCAATGCAAGGAGAATATAAATTTTCTAGAACACTTAGATGAACATTTTGTCAATTTTCAAAGTTATTAAGGGGCATAACTCCTACAAAAATATTTCGACATGACTCATCTTCGAACTCCCTTGAGGTATCATTGAGTTAAAGCTACTGTATAAATATTATCCAAATCGGTCAAGAAATAAATTTGCTAGAGCGCTTACATGAAAATTTTGTCAATTTTCTAAGTTATTAAGGGGCATAACTCCTACAAAAATATTTCGACATAACTCATCTTCGAACTCCCTTGAGGTATCATTGAGTTAAAGCTACTGTATAAATATTATCCAAATCGGTCAAGAAATAAATTTGCTAGAGCGCTTACATGAAAATTTTGTCAATTTTCTAAGTTATTAAGGAGCATAACTCCTACAAAAATATTTCGACCTGACTCATCTTCGAACTCTCTTAAAGTATCATTGAGTTAAAGCTACTGTATAAATGTTATCCAAATCGGGCAAGAAATAAATTTGCTAGAGCGCTTACATGAAAATTTTGTCATTCTAAGTTATTAAGGGGCATAACTCCTACAAAAATATTTCGACATGACTCATCTTCGAACTCCCTTAAAGTATCATTGAGTTAAAGCTACTGTATAAATATTATCCAAATCGGTCAAGAAATAAATTTGCTAGAGCGGTTACAAGGTGGACGGACGGACGGACGGACGGACGGAAGCACGGACGGACGGACGCCCGGCATTACCATATCCCCCGCATCGCGTTGCGGCGGGGGACAATAATATTATTTGGGGTGTGTTGAATCAACTACTGAATGAAGGTGGATAAACGTACGACATTATCTACAGAAGCATATTTTTCGATTCGGTAATCTAGCTTTTGCTGATATTCAATTGAACCTTATTTAAATAACTAGAGGCTCATAAGAGCATGTATAGCTCACCTGGATTGAACTTGTCCACCTTAAGCATGACAAAATCCGAGTGTAACAGTCAATTTGGCTGGTTTTCCCTAAGGGTCCTATGTTTAACCAGGTTCGGCTGTGGCAGTCATCTTGGTCGACAGTCCGGGTCATCGGACACAATTCTGAAAGTGGACCAGTTTAAATGAGGCCTGGAGCTGGCATGTCAGTAACTGCTAGTAGTCCCTTCTTAATATATATTGAGCATTGACATTTTTAATATCGGATTCGGACATCTTTTAATTGAGTTTTACTGTGTATATTGCTGTGTGTTTGCTTATTCCACATTGGCTAAAGGTAATGGGGAGGGTTGAGATCTCACAAAACATGCCGCATTTTTGCACCTGTCCAAAGTCAGGAACCTCTAGCATGTGTTAGTCTTGTGTGTTTTTTTAATTGTGGTACATTTGTATGTTTCGGAGTTTATTGTGCCGTCAATGAACTAGTATGCATTATTGTTTATGGGCCCTCTGCGGGTGCGGGATGTTCTCGATGTTCTTTCGATGTTCTCGAAGACCCATTGGTAGCTTGAGCTGTTTCTGCTCTTTGGTCGGGTTGTTGTCTCTTTGACACGTTCCCCTTTTCCATTCTCTATTCCACTTAAGAACCATTGCTGCCGAGTCTGGTTCCAACTGCCCCGATGTTTCAGACAAAGATTTTTAAATTAATTTTTCCATTCGGCCCTATGTTAAACAGCCATCTTTGTTGACAGTCAGGGTCATCGGACATATCTCTGAAAGAGGACCATGTAAGGACTATTGCTGCCAAGTATAGTTCTAATTGGCTCATTGGTTACAGACAAGATTTTTAAATGAATTTTCCCTTGGGTCCTATGTTAAACTAAGTTTTGCTGTGGCAGCCATCTTTGTTTACTGTCATTCAGGATGGCTACCACTGCTGAACTTAGTTTAATATAGGACACAATTCTGAAAGTGGACCATCTAAGGACCATTACTTCCAAGATTGGCTGAGCATTTTCAGACAAGGTTTTAAATGAATTTTCGCATTGGGTCCTATGTGAAACTACGTTCGGCTATGTTCTGAAAGAGGACCATGTAAGAACCGTTGCTGCCAAGTTTAGTTCCAATTGGCTCAGTGGTTTCAGAAAAGATTAGTTACAATTGGCTAAGTGGTTTCAGAGAAGATTAGTTCCAATTGGCTCAGTGGTTTCAGAGAAGATTAGTTCCAATCGGCTCAGTGGTTTCAAAGATTTTTAAATGATTTTTTCCGATAGATACTTTGTTAACGAATTTCGGCTGTCTTTGTTGATATTCTGGATCATCGGACATAATTCTGAAAGAGGACTTCCTCGGGACCATTGCTGCAAAGTGTGGTTCCGATTGGCCATGTCGATTCATAGAAGATATTTTTAAATTCATGCCCTTTCTTCTTTTTTAGTCACATCCGCCATGTCAGTTGGAAGTGCCGGACATAATTTTGTACCATTCCACTAAAGTTTGGTCCCAATTGACCAAATGGTTTCAGAGATATTTACAGGAAAGTAAAGTTTACGCGGGACGACGACGATGGAAAAAGCTCACACAAGCTTTTAGGCCAGGTTAGGTAAAAACAACATCCCAAACAAGTCAACAATATTGCTAATTGACAGTTTCACTGACTGAGGTAGGGCAAGAATTACAATTTACACTTGCTCAAACACATTAATAAAAATGTATGAATTTTTAGGTTGATTTATTCTATCCAACAATATTATATGCCCTACTGAAATCAGAACAACGGAACTCAATTGGATTTTTATCTAATACTCTTCGTTTAAATTGCGTTTATAGTGGTTAAAAGATCATTGCAATTAGAAGATGTCTCTATCAGCTCCCCAAGAAGTAAACATGGATTTCTAGGGAGCAATGTAAAGGACACAATTCAAAACGACAGAAGAAACCCTCGTAAAGCCAAAGGACATCATAAAACGCTGAAAACTAAAACATATGGAAACTACAGAGACCTTAAAACACGAGAATGCCCATTTACTCCGAAAGAGTAAGTTCTCGCTCAGTATACGATTCGAGCAGTCACAAATCGGTTGAGGAAAATGAATTATTGCACAGCGGAATCAAATTAAATGTCATGCTGATATAAGTACATTATATCATTTAATTCGTAATGACGACCGTAAAATGTCCATATTGGTGACAATGTATCCCCTAGAAAACTAATAACTCTTTTTATAGCCATTCCTGGTATTTATCAATCCTTTGAGTCTTTAATAAGCTGAGAAATGTAGACGTCTGAAGTAGGCAGTGTTGGTAAACTTCACAATTTCAAGGAAATATGAAGTAATCAAGACAGAATGTAACACGCCTTCATTTCAGCCATATTTTGCTTGTGTCTGTCCTTATTGAAAGTAGTCATTGGTCCCAGCTTTGGACCCCCACACACAAACTGAATCTCTAATGAACCATTACCAATTGGTCCGGTACTTCAAACAAAATTTTTCATTGCTGTTTGCTAATTTTCAACTTTTACTAAGGTAGCCATATTGAACCAACTAACCTGAAAAGGGCAAAGTATAAGAATGTCTCACTTAGCCCAAAAGTTTCAAAAGAGGTTTTAAAATAATGTTTTGTGATTTTTAAAAAAACTTTGAAATTCTCAAGCCAATTGAACGTTTCCAAACAAGAAGGAATCTACATCTGATGGAAATAAAAAATGCTAAAACGCCATTTTACAAGGAAGCAGACGAATATTCCGAAAAATCTAGGATAACCCAGACTTATAAGAGAAGGTATACATTTGCTTATCATATGTTCCGAAAAATCTAGGCTAACTCAGACTTATAAGAGAAGGTATACATTTGACTATTATATTAAAGGTGAGTTCAGAGCCAACTGATAGTTCCTCACGGAAATTAACCAATAACGTGGAGATTTAAAGAATTCGATTCTTGAGGCGACCTTCTTTCTGACTGGGGTGAACTTCTAGCTTTAAAGAAGACAGTTCGTTAATAATCATGATAATGGCAAAAATTAAGACGATCAATGGTATTGCGTAGCTGTTTACTAGCTCATTAATAAAATGTTTTTTGTTTAACATCATTCATAAGTCTATCTTTTTCGATCTACGATTATACAATTCTAAGAATAAGATTATACAAAAATAAGACAACAAATAGTATCAAAGAAATCTGTCTAAAAATGACCTGACTCGTTCGAAAAAAATTTAATAGATAAAATGTGATTCAATAAAAAAAATATGTGTTCAACAGATGATTCATTTAAAGTATTGAAGAACTTCTTGTCACTCCTCGTTAATGATGGCGTTTCTTGTGCACTGACAATGAAGCTGGATATCTATATGCTTTTCCACATTTTTCACATTTGTAACTTGAATCACCGTGGGAACACGAATAGTGCAACGTAAGTGCACGTTTAGTAGTGAAAACATTTGTACAAATGTCACATTGGTACCTAAATCCGTCATTACATCTCTTTGCATGATCTTCCAGATTGTGTTTATACGCAAATGAGGAACAACATCTTTCACACGTAAATTTTTCGTGCCCATGTTTCGTCCTGTTATGTCCATCCAATGACAATTTTGTTGCAAACGTTTCATTACATATTGGACATTCGAAAGACTTTATCTTAAAATGCACGTTCATCTCATGTCTTTGTTGATTAGACTTTGAAGAAAACTCTTTGTGACAATAGATGCAGTCATATATCTTTAATTTGTATCCATGAACTTTTCTCTTGTGCAATCTCAACTTTTCAATTCTTGAAAAGATTTGAAGACAAATTGGACATTCAAATAGGTTTCTTGGAATAATAGCCACCTGAAATAAAAGGAATACAATTCAGACTTATCAAAAAATATTTTCAACAGAAATATCTATTGTTAGAAAAATATAAGATAATTACAACAGAAAATTTGCAAAAGTTGTCAATCACATAGTTATTGAAAAAGCGTCCGTTTTATATTGTTCAATCGATGCACAATTTGGATGCAAGCTGACCTCAAGGTTGAGTAAATAGGTTCCCAAGGACTGACAACAATGTCCTAAAGTAAATATTCGTGATAACAGTAACAGGGACTAAATACTACATACATAAAACCTAAAGAACAATAAAAAACCAAATGTAACAAACAAAAACAGAATTAGAAAAAAATCGCAAAAAGAACACTTCAGCACTACCAATCTGAACTCTTATAAAAATCTGGGATTGACATCAGGTGTCTGGAAGGGAAAGCATACCTTGTTCCGTTAGTGGCACCTGTGTCATTTTGAGCAAAATCCGGTGAGGTATAAAGTCCAGTGAGCTGTCAATTCCAGTAAGACGTGAAATCTGACTAAAGATATCTATTCTATTTGGAGGGTTTCTATAAATGTTGTGTTCAATCATAAGCTTTTAAAAGTTTCTGAGAAAATACTTCAACGCCAATTTAAAACGCATGCAGATATGGTTGACTCAAATGTTGCTGCAACGATTTGCATTTAATGATTTTTACTGTAGCAGCAAATCATCTTAGGTATAATAACAAACATGTAAAGAAGTTAGAAGAAATGGGACAAATTTGAACCAAAGCATGAAATACAAATGTATAAGTCATATGTTGCTAAATACATGTGCTCTAAATTATACAAGTAAATTTATAATATACTAAAATTCATATCAACCAAATCGATGGGTGTAAAATGCAGATCAGTGCATAAAATATTACTTATCTGTCAGAAAATCAAAACAATTGTGTTTGATAAATATTCTGTGATACCAATTTTGATGTACAAAAAGTAGAAAATCCTATAGTTTTTGGTCAAGAATGCGATAAAAAGATCATCGGTTTTATACAGGTATATATTGTAAAATACCAACATCTCGTCACAATATTCGCTTACTCGCCAAAAAGGCCTAATATTGTGACACAGGACTGATATTTTATGGTAGCAATCTGCAAGAAACCCGATAACCTATACATATCACATTCTATGATAAGAATTAATGGTATCAACTTACCATCGTATATGTCTTTTCTCGTACATCTTATTCATATCCAGAAGTCGCTCTCGTATGTTGTTCATAACATTTGGTTATATATAAAAAAGAGATAATAGGTAGTGTTTGGAACATTGAAAGGACCTTAAACATGTTGGACAATTTTCGGGAACGTAAATTACCAAATAAATAAACACAACACAATACACTTAAAACCGACCAATAAGTAAAGTACAGACAGGTTTACATTTCCCTCTCGTACCGTCACGCTGTCCAATAACGTTTCGCCGGAAGTAGCTATATTAGTAGTAAACAACAAAATGGAGAACTGGAAAGGTCAATGACATAACAATCAATCAACGCCACCCAAAAGACAGAACCCAGAGCAAAAAATAACAAAAAGCACAAATCATAAACACAACGGATAGTCAGGATAATCTGTCATTGTATAGACAATGAAAGTGGTCGGGATAAACCGGTTTTATGGGTGGTTTTGTTAAATCCATTATCCCCCACTTGACACGCTGCCTAACGTATGCATTCAAGTATTGACAACTGAGAAAAGGAAATTAAAAACAAGAAATCCAAGTACATTCGGTCTGTAATATATCAGACATTGTAACTCAAAGGAAATACGTTTAAAGAAATGGTTATTAGAGAAAACATGCAAGTCAACCAAGGCTTACATTGTGTTCAAGATCAGCTCTCAGACGGGTATTTACCCACCCAACAAAAAAGTATCTATAGACCAAATTGCTGAGAAATCGCAAAAATGTGACAAATGTCACTCAAGCATCTAATTCAAGTCAAAGTCGGGTGACAGTTGTCAGACATGCACGTATCAACCAATAACTATCTACAGACCAAATATGGTGGGTCTGTGTATTACAGTTGCTGAGAAATGGTCACACATTTTACAAATGTTTATGAAGTCAAAGAACCCTGAAAACGATATCAAGGTACCTTGGTAGACCAAAGACCAAATTATTAAGTGTAGGTATTAAGTTTGTAAGTTATTACTGTTTTTATAACGTTTTCGCCCCAAGAAAGTAATACCTATTTTTCACATTTCTATGTGTTTGGACAGTTACATTCCGTGTGAGACACCAGTGTGAGATTCATGCATCTCACATCACATGACCTACCTTTGACGTAACAATGCAAAAAACGTCACGTCACAATGCTAGAACGTCAGAAAACACAACTTTGCACAAATGGTACAACGTCGAAATTAACATCGCTTCAATTTGAAAACCCATGAAGCGCAATGTAAAAGATATCTTTTTAAAGTTTTGTACCTTGGTACAAAACCAAAACGAATACGATCTTTTCAAATATGTAATTGATTTTCCACTAGGTTGCCTAGTTTAAGAGAGCGCATTTTCGTGTCATGGTGGCCATGTTTATTTATTTAAATATTCGGCCGAGAAATGTGAGAAAAATAATCAGACACGGTAAAAAATGTGAGACTGGACAATTCCACCCTCGGGTTCCCATTTTCTATCATCAGACTCGGCAAGCCTCGTTTCTGACTGGAAAATGTGACTTTTTCGAAGAAGGAGCAACAAATTTACCCGTAGAAATGCGGAATGATGCTAGAACAAACAACTGATAAATAGCTCTACTAGTCTCTGAGGCATACAAAATTTCAGTTGCCATGTATTTGAAAATTTATTTATCATCAGTAAAACTGATTATCTAGTGTAAGATAGTTGGTATCACATATCATCAGTAATACTGATTATCTAGTGTAAGATAGTTGGTATCACATATCATTAGTAATACTGATTATCTAGTGCAAGACAGCTGGTATCACATATCATTAGTAATACTGATTATCTATTGTAAGATAGTTGGTATCACATATCATTAGTAATACTGATTGTCTAGTGTAAGACAGTTGGTATCACATATCATTAGTAATACTGATTATCTTGTGTAAGATAGTTTGTATCACATATCATTAGTAATACTGATTATCTTGTGTAAGATAGTTTGTATCACATATCATTAGTAATACTGATTATCTAGTGCAAGATAGTTGGTATCACCTATCATCAGTAATACTGATTATCTAGTGTAAGATAGTTGGTATATCATATCATTAGTAATACTGATTATCTAGTGCAAGACAGTTGGTATCACATATCATTAGTAATACTGATTATCTTGTGTAAGATAGTTTGTATCACAGTCATTAGTAATACTGATTATTCTAGTGCAAGATAGTTGGTATCACATATCATTTATAGTACTGATTATCTAGTGCAAGACAGTTGGTATCACATATCATTAGTAATACTGATTATCTAGTGCAAGATAGTTGGTATCACATATCATTTATAGTACTGATTATCTAGTGCAAGACAGCTGGTATCACATATCATTAGTAATACTGATTATCTAGTGCAAGACAGTTGGTATCGCATATCATTTATAGTACTGATTATCTAGTGCAAGACAGTTAGTATCACATATCATTAGTAATACTGATTATCAAGTGCAAGACAGTTGGTATCACATATCATTAGTAATACTGATTATCTAGTGCAAGATAGTTGGTATCACATATCATTTATAGTACTGATTATCTAGTGCAAGACAGTTGGTATCACATATCATTAGTAATACTGATTATCTAATGCAAGATAGTTGGTATCACATATCATTTATAGTACTGATTATCTAGTGCAAGACAGTTGGTATCACATATCATTAGTAATACTGATTATCTAGTGCAAGATAGTTGGTATCACATATCATTAGTAATACTGATTATCTAGTGCAAGACAGTTGGTATCACATATCATTAGTAATACTGATTATCTAGTGCAAGATAGTTGGTATCACATATCATTTATAGTACTGATTATCTAGTGCAACAGTTGGTATCACATATCATTAGTAATACTGATTATCTAGTGCAAGATAGTTGGTATATCATATCATTAGTAATACTGATCATCTAGTGCAAGACAGTTGGTATCGCGTATCATTAGTAATACTGATTATATACTGCAAGATTGTTGGTATTACAGTATTTTTAACATTTTAAAGATAACAGTGTTCCCATTGTGTAGCGCTACGACAAAATTTAAACGCAGGCTACTCTAATCTTTCTTTTTAAATTAAGAAATAGTTATACCCCGATCCGTAGGAATGTCTGGAAACGAAATTAATTGTGATCTCGGAATTGCAAAAGTGTAATTATTTAGATTGTCGGCTGCTGTTTGCGTGAATTCTGCTACCCCTAGGGGATATGTGTGCCAATATTCTGAGTTTTAAACAAAAATTAAAGTTGATATTATGACAAGAAGTAATAATACTTTGCACATGACAATGGTTTTCAAGTTTGAGGGGGTGTAAGTTTTTTAAATCAACTTAATATAAAATGCACTGTAAATTAATTGTGATCTGAGACGAGTAACCAGGCATGCGGATGTATTGAAATGTGTGTACGATGACTTGCTGTCTTGTCCCTCTAACTATAAGGACCGATGTACAAGTATCTTCAAATAACATTGATTTCATATACTTCTGCAATATCAAGTTGGGGAAAACCCCTATGTTCCAAAGGTTGATATATAGAGGTGTTTTCTTTAAATTGACAAATTAGGTGTATCTTTTGACAACATCATCAGTTTTCAAAACTTTGCAGTTGCTGTTTAATTTATTTCAAATCTTTAGAATTGATTTTCTGACATGGATCAAGTAAGGTCCATTCAGACCAGACAAATCATTTCTAATTTCTTTTTGGCGAAACAGACTTGTTACCACCTGTCTTTTTAAAAACAGGATAGAAATTAACATTTTAAATCGATCGTGATTTACTAGTGCATGATTTTGAAATACTACTTTTAGCTGAAGGACAGCAATAAAAGTAATGTTCTTTACTATTGCTCACCTGTACATGTGACATTTGTGTCAACAACTTATGTACCCACACATTTATTACCGATTACACCCAAATTTTTGAAAACTGATAAATTGTGAACAACAA
Source organism: Mytilisepta virgata (assembly GCA_028015205.1). NCBI lineage: Eukaryota > Metazoa > Mollusca > Bivalvia > Mytilida > Mytilidae > Mytilisepta > Mytilisepta virgata. Next base: position 14,760,483 of record CM051520.1, on the reverse strand, counting down.
TGAAGGTCAAATGAAAACATTTTGATTGTATTAGTCTGGAATCAATATCGTTTTATCGGACTTACCAGTACATATTATCAGGTTTTCTGCAAATGTATATCGTAAAATATCAGCCGCGAGACACAATGTGAAGCTTTTTCCGCGAGTGAGCGTAGCGAACGAGCTAAAAAGCTTCATATTGTGCCTAGCAAGAAAACTTGATGATAAATTTATCGTATTGTTAACTAGCAATCTTAATGGAATTTCTTACTTTTCAATGGCCATCTGCCTATAACCGGATGTTTTCCTGATATATTCGGGTCAACGTTGGGTCAAACATTATGACGTCGCTGATATATTCGGGTCAGCTCATATTAGGGTCGGGTCAAGTCTTTACGACGTCACAGTGCCGAAATATGGGAAATTGTGAATGTCTCAGCAGGCATGGGGAAATACGATAAATATATTTACACGGAAGGGGGCGTATGGGTTACCCTTAGGACTAGTCCAGAATGTGGAAACATTGAATTTTTTAATCGCAAAAATGTGACAAAAGTCACTCAAGCATCTAATTTAAGTCAATGTCGCTCTTCAAGGTGAATCAAACATTATTTTATCAGAGATACCACTTTTAGATAATTTTTGATGAACATCTACACAATACTCCCGATACAAAAAGGTGTCACAAGAATAATGTGATACATTTTTGTTTCTTTTGAATCTGCCCTTGATATCCAAAGAACAAATAAAGGGCTTCGCCAAGCGCAGCATGATACGACCGATACGGGATGGGGGTTCCTTTGGGTCAGGTGAGCTAAAAATTGGATTAAAAATAAAAATGTTTAGGTGTCCTGCAAAATGGATAATTTTGGCTTCTTTATCCTTTATCCCCGAAACGACAAAAGATCCACCCAAAAATTCCTTGAGTAACTTTTATTGCATTTTTATGACGAACCATTTAAAAAAATCATCAAAATTCAAAACTTAAGGTGTGTTCCTTTTTCGACCCCTTATATCTCGAAAACACTCGGATATTATGAAAAATGCATGTTACATAAGTTTTCTATTTTCATAGAGGAACATTAAAAACAAAAAATCATAAAAAATCGGACGAATATTAAAAAAGTAAAACCAAAATTATCAAAAAAAACTCTTAATGATCCTCAGAAAAAAACGGGGAAAACGGGGACCAGATTTCCATAAGAAATCCCAATCTGTATTTCTTATTCGGACAATTATGGTAAAATATTATAAGGATAATAGAATAAAAGTAAATCAGCGGGAAGTCTAACTGTCTACGGACGCCATTGACGACGACAGGCTCATACTATAATACGTCCTCAAATATTTGCAGTCATATAAAAAGGTGGCAGGGCAACATTATAGTAACTACAAAATACATGACCAGACAGTAGGACAAATAAAGAATAAAGAAAATTATCTGGTGTAACTTTAAACACACTTTAATAAAACAAACACTATAATTTCATTTTCGAAGCAGTTTTTTTTCAATTATTCGTACATTTTTCAATTAAATATATAATTCAACTGAAGGTTTTTTCTCGAGACAACACTATGGACCTTGGTCAAGTGTGCTTTCAAACTTGATCTCCATCTGAATTTCTTGCCACACTGATTGCATTCGTGTCTTGCTTCTTCATGCTTTCCTTGTATATGATGACGCAAGTAAATTTGCTTTTTAAATGACGCTTGGCAAAATTTACAAATGATAGAATCTTTGTCTATCTTACTACAGTTCTCTAGATGGTCCTTCAGCAGGTCATGTGACATGAATTCTGTGTGACAAAATAAACATTTATGAACTGTTCTAATCTCATGTGATGCCTGGTGATAATGGAACTGTTTACTCTGATTAAATCCTTTACCACAAAATTTGCACTTATACTTAAACTCTAAAGTATGTTTACTTTTATTGTGCAGAGTATATCCAAATTTAGACTCGAATATTATCCCACATTTTTCACATATTATTTTCTCTGAATTTTTTGTTTCTAAATGTGAATCCGTTCCAGAATACTCTGGTTTGTATAAACTTGAAAAAGGGTTTGAATGACCAGCAACATGTCTTTTTAAACTGTATTTACTATAAGTAGTATAATGACATTGTCCGCATGCAAATGACTCATGAGGTTTGTCTTTCTTTATACAGGCTTTCTTGCTTTCTGAAAAAATGACTTTAGGCTCATCATTTGATGGAAAGGCTTTCTTTGGAAAGCACATAATTTCAAAACAGTCTTTTTCTGGTAATCGAACAAAGACTGTATTTGTTGACAGTAGTGATTTGGATTTTCCAAATGTCACCCCTTTGTTGAGTTTTTCTTTCTGTAAAATAAAGACAACCATCATATAATGAAATATCGCCAAAAGAACACTTAAACAATATGACAGAGGGGACAGTCAATTAGATCAAAATCCAAACACATAACAAATTCATTGGAATAGTATCACAGAAAACAAATGGTAGAAATAGTATAACCAGAATAATAAACCAGATGCTCTCAAGAGCCCATGTGGCTCACCTGGATTATCTCGTCCACCTTGAGCAGGACTAAAATTTTAGTGTAGCAGTCAATGTGACTAGTTTTCCCATAGGGTCTTATGTAAAACTAAGTTTGGTTGTGGTGGCAGTCGGGTCATCGGACATTATTCTGAAAGAGAGCAATCTAAGGACCACTGCTGCCAAGACTGGTTCCAATTGGTCAAACAGTTTTAGAAAAGAAGATTTTTAAATGAATTTTCCTTAGGGTCCTATGTTTCATTAAGCTGTGGCGGCCATCTTAAATGACAGTCCAAGTCATCCAAAATAATTCTGAAAGAAGACCATTGCTGTTAAGTCAGGTTCCAATTGCCCAAGTGTTTTCACACAAGAAGATTTTTAAGTGAATTTTCCCATAGGATCCTTTGTTAAACTAAATTCAGCTGTGAGGCCAACTTGGTTGACAGTCTAGGTATTCGGACACATTTCTGAAATAGTACCATATAAGACCCATTGTCTAGTTCCAATTGGTCAAGTGGTTCCAGAAAAGAAGATTTTTCAATGAATTTTCTCATAGGGCCCTATGTTAAACTAAGATTGGCTGTGGCAGACATCTTGGTTAACAACCCGGGTCATCGGATATTATTCTGAAAGAAAATCTCCTTACCGTTACTTCCAATCTGGTTCCAATTGGCCATATAGTTTCATAGAAGATTTTTGAAATTTATCCTCCCTTTTTCTATTTTTGGTGACAGCAGCCATGTCAGTTGGAAGTCGGGGATGCTGGACAAAACTTTGTAAGGGGACCATCTAAGGACCATTCCACACCAGTTTGCTCTTAATTGGCCCAGAGGTTTCAGAGGATATCTTTAAAGGAAATTTTACGCCGGACGACCACGGACGCCAAGTGATGGCAATAGCTCACATACCCTTTTAGGCCAGGTGAGCTAAAAAACACATAAAAAATTAAAACAACTATAAGCCTCAACTAAAGTATCTATACCTTTTCAGTCCCTTCACTGTAATTCCTATACTTTATAATTGTGCAAACTTGAACTGACTTGGATATAATTTAGTTAACCGAAGTTCTACTATACATTTCATTTAAAAAAACACGGTCTTCTAAAATACCATGTAAAACACTCTTCACAAGTAACAAAAAATCCCAATGTATAAATTTTATGGTTTTGACAGACAAGAAGAGGGAGATATATCAATCTGAAGGGCAAATTAACAACAATTGACATTACTTACGTACATACGTACATGTATGCTGAACAGCAAAACATAATCCAGGGGCGGGGATAAAGAATGACCGTACTGTGGATGATCTCTGAATTGATATGACTCTTTATGCAACATTGCAAGTGACGAAGGCATAAAAATATACTGAACAGCCTTCCAACATGTTGAGTGTGATTATCCCCGCACTTCGCTGAAGCGGGAGGGTTATATTTTGCTGTTCGGCGTACTACGTACGTACGTAAGAAATGTCCAGGATAATCTCAGTAACCACTGGATGTAAAAATATGAAACTTGGGTCATTGATTGCACTGTGTGTTGGGACTGTGCCAAAGGTTTCGGAATTTGAATAGCCCCCCAGGCTACAAAGGGAGCCTAAGGGTACATTATTCCTTTAGTGACGCAGGTTATTTGGAATATGGAACTGTAAGTTGGCCCAGTAATTGCCCTGTCAATGTCTACTGTGCCAAACGTTTTGGAATTTGAATAGCACCCCTGGGGACCGGGCTACACAGGCAGCCTAAGGGTGCATTATTCCTTTGTCACGCAACTCCTCTCAGGTTATTTGGAATACGAAACTGTAAGTTGGCTCAGTAATTGCCCTGCCAATGTAGATTGTGCCAAATGTTTCGGAATTTGAATAGGGGACTGGGTTTTACAGGTAGCCTTAGGATACATCATTCCTTTGTCACGCAACTCCTCTCGTGTTATTTGGAATAAAAACTGAAATTTGGCTAAGAAGTTGTACCACTTATGTAGATTGTGCTAAAGATTTCAGAATTGTTTTAAGATACGGTTCCAACTTTGGTAAATTTCCTAAAAGTCTTTTGGACCATTATTTTTTAAATTTTTGACAAGAAATCATGTATTTACTGGATTTATTTCAATAACACATGAGTAGCACAGGGATATGCGTTTTTGACTAGTTCAATTTATAATCAAGAGCGTCTTCTTAGATGATTTTTAAACAAATATCTTGGAGATACAGTAATGTTCAAATTTAAATTTTGAGTGAAAATATTCATATTGAACAAGATCGCTGATTTGTAAGTTAGGGCATCAAGTATCTGACTGTCACATGGGGATCTGCTTTTAAATATTTCGAAAAAAATAGTTTGAATGGTTTGTCGTTTTAAGGCACATTTCTTCTCTTTCAAAGTCTGTCAAACTTAAATAACCTAACCCAGATTGTGGACACATCGAATGCATACATCTAGTTACGAAAACAAATATATTTAAGCTGTTAAGATCTATCTACAATTCTGAAGCACCGAGAACTTAACTGAGAACTAAATTTACGGTATATAAACAACAACCCACTTACACTTTGGTTAAACTAAATACCAGTATATAAGCAACTTGATACAATCGACAGGGTTGAGTGGCCATTTTTTGGCAAATAGTTGTGAGGGCCTAAATACATTTTAGATTTGGGGTTTTTAAAAAACAAACAGACGAATTAACTGGGTCTTTTGTTGTTTTAATTATGTAATGACACCAATATCAGAAGCACCATTGCTAAAAAGCAATTACAAACTTAAATCTGAAAAGAATTTCTTTCCATAAATTATGATTACAATTATGGTATGAAACAGCTATGTTTATACAGAGGAAATAATGAAGAAGCTTATGACAGCAAAACCAGATTTTCTGTCTCCATAGTTTAGAGCTGCCCATTAATCAATAGTAAATGGCTGACTTTTCTATTTGAAAATCCACTTAAAAATGAGATAAATAAGAGGATTTTTTTTATTCTCATAAGTCTATCAATATCACAAAATTATGTAAATAAACTGTTATCACAGAGATATGTCTCGCCTTTTTGTAATTTTGATTATGCAAATGTTGAAATCATAATAGCAATACCTTAACATCTTACACAAGTTATGCAAATATTCAAAGTCAATGAACCATGACTGAGTTACATGGTTAAACAATCTCCATTTAAATGAGATGTGTGAATGCTAATACAACTGGATACCAAATACCATTGACTTATTATAAGTCGTTCCCAAACCTAAATACAAAAATTTTGTGGGAAAAATTTGGTTAATTATATAGGGAATCACTGATGCGTGACTGGAGTGGGCCCCCCTTAGGTCAGTCAGCACCCCCCCCCCTTACAAAAAGTTCTGAATCCGCCACTGATAGCAATACTTTAACATGTAAGTTATGCAAATATTCAGCCAATGAATATGCACGAATTAGCATACCTATGTGTAGCTTTTCAACCCATCCTCATCATGGCGAGACAAAAATCTTTTTGCTTGGCTTTGTGTTCAATAAAATATAATTTTGTTTGTTTACTTATAGTTACTTATAGTTGATTTCCAGTACAGGATCCCTCAAGGTTCCTCCTCACCAGACTCATAATATATGTAAAGTAAGCAAACCATTCAAAGTCAATAGACCATGACTGAGGGGGTGGAGCCAAACAATCTCCATGGCAATGAGATGTGGCAATGATAATACATCTGCATACCAATTATCATTGACCTACCACTAGTGGATCCCCATAAACTGACCTAATCACAAACTAATACATGTAAAGTAAGCAAACCATTCAAAGTCAACAGACCATGACTGAGGGGGTGGATTCAAATAATCTCCATGGCAATAAGATGTAGCAATGGTAATACATCTGCATACCAATTATCATTGACCTACCACTGGTGGATCCCCATAAACTGACCTAATCACAAACTAATACATGTAAAGTAAGCAAACCATTCAAAGTCAATAGACCATGACTGAGGGGGTGGAGCCAAATAATCTCCATGGCAATGAGATGTAGCAATGGTAATAACATCTGCATACCAATTATCATTGACCTACCACTAGTGGATCCCCATAAAACTGAGCTAATCACAAACTAATACATTGTTGACGCCATCGCCGCCGCCGCCGGAAACAGCATACCTATGTCTCGCCTTTTGACTCCGTCAAGGCGAGACAAAAATTGGCAATAAGCAAACCAATTACATTTACTTTTTTACAGTTACTCAATCCCTGCAAACACTTTATCAGTGAAACTGATTAAATAAAACAACGCATTTTATGGGCCTTTAAGCTAGATCTCCATGTGTAGACTTTTCCACAGTTACACCTTAAGGTTGGTGGATTATGCATGCCTTGTTTATGGTATATCATGCCATCTTTTGTTGTGAAAGCTTTGTGGCAAACATCGCATTGGTAAGATTCAACGGCAGCCGAATTATGGCATCTTTTTAAATGCCTTTTCAAACCTCCTGGCGACATAAATTCAGCCTTGCAATAGTTACACTTTTCTAATTTGATATCTGAATGTTTGGCACAATGATATTTATACTGAACTGTCTGATTAAAACCTCTATTGCACACCTGACAGGTATGCTTAAATTTAAGTTCATGCTTATTTTTTATATGAAGTTTTAGTCCAAACTTGCTTTGGAATAGCTTTCCACATTGCTCACAAGTATATCTAATATGTTTTACTGAAATAGTGCTTCCTCTATCATGTCTGTGACCGTGCTGTCTTCTCTTATTTTCTTTAATGCTACTAATCATATTTGTTTGACAATTGTCAATTTTACACGTTTTTCTTTCATCCACTTCACTGATTGACTGATAATCTTTGGATGTATTTGTGATATCCACCTGAAAAAAAAAACAGAAATATGTTACTGCTTTATACACCCAGTTACATAAAGATGTTTTGTGTCTGTTCAATTCAGAGATAGGGGTTGTTTTCTTGACATCTGACTTCCTATCCATTCTTTCTCATATATAATATGTATATTGAAGGATATGAGGTATACATCTATGATATTCTTAAATTCTGACTAATATTCTCATAAGGAAACTACACTTTCATTTTGAAATGAATGGCAAAATGTAGAAGTATTTATAATTTTCCGTAGATGGATGGACTACAGAATTTTTCGTATGTCTTGAACAAACTGTTTGTAAAAAACAAACTTATTATGCCCCCTTTTATATAATATAAACAAATGTTGAAATTTGAATCTTAACACAAACCAAATGTTATATAAAACTTAACCAAGTCATTTGTAACATGCCTGTCAAGCTGACATATATACAAGTATAGATGCATTACACAGCCATTCATCATGTTTGCTCTAACAAAATTCAATTTCTGGATAACATACAGTTGCTTAGATAGAGACCTTAACAAATGTCAGCGATGCACAAAAAGTAAGTCAATGCAAAGGTGAATGGACATGGGTTGTTGCCAAATTTTAGACTTTTTTGGAGAAAAAAAAGATAACAGGCCCCAAGACAAAAATCCTTTCTCTGTCATATGACATAGAGTTACACTTTGGCCATGAAAGTAAAAAAATATAGAACTGAAAAATTTTTTTCATCACTGTGTTTTAGGGTTTCATCGATATATATGACATTAGGGTTTGTCAGGAAAACAGAAAATCACATTTTTATAGGCATAATTTACTGTAAATCCAGAAATTAATGCATGCAGTTATTATTGTAACTTATTTTCACTTTCAAATGCAATTAATGAAGATAGAAAATACCTAAACCAAAATCAAAATACTAATTTTAACTGTTGAAATGTTATACCTGTTACATTCTTCTCAACATTAATTTCCAAATTTACAGCATATATATTGGTAGAAGCAAATATATATACATCAATTGATAAGCTAAACATATGAAAAACATACCTTCCATCTGTTTCGGTCATTGCTTCCTTATCTCAATTTACAGTACACAAACTGCAATCAACTGTATACCAAAATCAAGATCATGTGTACGGAATACAAAATGATAAAAAGATCATCTTGATTTGCATTTATTTTCCCACACTGTTTCATTTGCTGAAGATTTGCTTTCAAAATGCACACATTAATTTCAAAATTTACAGTATGTAATAGTGTTCAATTTTATCATCATGATCACTGACTTGAACTACACTCCTGGTATTGGGGATTGTACAAAATGTACATTTATATGTGCATTTTAACATGTACATGTGTATGTAGTTTTATTTCAAGTCCAAAATAGAGGTGCAAAGGCAGGCATTCCAAAGATCATTTGAATTTGACTGGACATTTGGTCCAGTAAAGAATCTGTCTTTACAGGACAAAATTATCTTTTACTGGACGTTTGTGTACCAGGTTTTGAAGATTTTAGTTTTTAACTGGTCATTTGGTCCAATAAAGAACAATTGTCCAATATCTGACGGGCCTTCGGAATGACTGCAAAGGACTTAAATGTAATTCTTATTTCAAATGCTGAAAGATTTCTCTCAGAATTTAAATTTTGGCTAGAGGAACAAAAAGGGTCAAGCTCAATTCAGACAAGTCAATTAAGTACATGATTTTCAAAAGGAGGCAACAGGTTTCCTTGCATTTTTGTATTGATCTTAGCCACCTACATTTTGTTTTATACAATATAACAGCCTGTACTGCCTACTTTTCATGCAGTTTAAATTTGGTATGCCTAATTACTGAACTCTTCATCATATATATTATTTTGTTATTTCTGGTTTTAGAAATTGTAGATTGGCCATATAAACTGTATAGCTACATGTTACTAGCACTTATCCAAAAGGACTCTAAGAATTGTGACTTTATAATAGGGCAGGGATACAAAGATGCCTAGTCAAATTCTTATTTAATGGACATAGCCATAACTTCTGACATTAATAGCATTGATGTCTACATGTAGTGCAAATTATTCAGCAAGTAGTACAATTTAAAATATACAGTACATCTGTCTGTTTGTAAAATGAAACAAAACAAAAAAACATCATCTACTTTAGTCCCAATTTCAACATATCAGTAGGTGTAGAAATCAGTTTCTTTTTTTTTCTTTTTTTAACGGATTGTTAAATATGTTTCAATTTGAACAACCACTCAATCAGTTAAAAATTATACTAAATCCATATAATGAACTTTTGATTGAAGTAGGTGATTTTATAAAGCAATCACTAAAATAACGAAAATGCATTCTGTATTGGTCAATTTTCAAGCATACTTGTATCATAAATTTTCCCTTTCATCCTTTAACTTAAATAGAATTACCATCATCATTTTTTTCTGCACATGTACAACAAGGGGAAAGGAATGTGAAATTATTGAGTTGACTGCTCTCATACAGCCCTCCTAAATATGCATGTTATCTAGGAACACCACAGTGTTAATTGTCACAAGCATATAGTTAAAACATTGGATCCAATGTAATTGGTACTGATGTTTGATGTGAACTTCTGTATTGTTTTGCCACTTTCAATGATAGTTTGACCATAAATACATTGTAATGTACAAATGTATCTGAGATACTGAGAATGTTTATTTTTACTGAAGAAGAATACTATTACCATAGGAGGATATATCCACATGTACTGCTGATCATAAGCAGGAAAATTGGTATCCTTTAAATATGTACTTTCAGTAAAATAAGTGAAAACATCTCACACTGTCTGTTATTGCCTAGTATAGTGATAATTATAGTACATGTATATGCACATGTGTATTACAGAGAAAAATAATATTGCCATTTATGTATCTTATAATGACCTATCAGTGAAATTTATATGTACATCTAGTGTACATAATCAGCTGTTTAGTACATTAATACATTTGTACATTTTCAAATCATGACAACTGTATGCACTAAAGTACATGTTTGTGTACATATGTATATTGTTTACACAACCTTATATATATCCGTATTAAATGTATGTACCTACAGGTACATGTACACATACAATCTACAGTCAAACTCATATTTAACAGCATTGCAGAACTAAAAGTTTTTTATTAACATGTCCGAAAAAAGTAAAACAATGGCTTTTCAGTAATTTTCCCTTTATAAAATTCAAAACATGTAAATTCTTTTACCAGCCAAAAGCTGATCACTTGAGACGACTGAAAGGACAAATTTGATAGTACCTGTAGTTATATGTACATGTTTTTGTACTATATAAATTACTGTATGACCCACATACACATAAACAGGAAATTCAACTATTTGGAAAAATCTCTAAAATTCTTCCAAACTGATGTCAAAGTTGTACTTTTGCTTCCTTAATCACAACTAAATATTGGTTTGCCATCCCGACATATACATCTGAATATGTAATTTGACTTTGCTAAATGGGTTCGAGTTCAGTTTCAAAAATTTTGATTAACGAACCTTTTTAAAAGCCACCTGATGCAACTGATCATATTTGAAATTATCTGAAACATTAACATGCAGGTACAAACAATTTTTTAAAACATGTATGTGGGACATATACAAGGCCGTCATTCGGGTAATCGAGGGATTGTCTGTTAATACAACAATATCATAATGATAAATAGGCAATCGGTCTGTTAAATTTGCTGGGTAAAGTCTGTTAAACTGGAATCAGCATAAAAATATCTCAAAAGTAAGAGAACTTTCTTAAATTCTCTTTTATACAAAACAAATTGAAAAATATTGTCAAAATAGTTCTGCATACATGATTGAAAGGTATTATTACTTTGTAACTTAATTCTTGTGTTAGAGAGAAAATAAACTCGAGGCTCAGAGGGCTGAGCCTGTATCGCTCACTTGGCATGAAAGCCATTTTTTTTTAGCTCATCTGGCCTAAAAGGCCATGTGAGCTTTTGCCATCACTTGGCATCTGTCGTCGTCCGTCGTTAACTTTTTCAAAAATCTTCTCCTCTGAAACGGCTGGACAGATTGGATCGAGGCTTCATAGGAATGATATATGACATGTCCTCCAAAAACGATCCTCATTTTATATTGATCCGATGAAAAACATGGCCACTGTTGCTAAAAATAGAACATAGGGGTAAATTGGTGTTTTTTGCTAATAACTCAAAAACCGTTACAGATATCGAAAATCTGACATGGGGTAAAATTTTGAAGGAAATTCCACAACCCGTTTAGGAGTTATTGCCCTTTTTTCGTCAAATTTTCAAAATTTTAACATTTTTTGTCATTTATCTCCAAAACTATTTGAGATAGAAGTGAAATGTAAATTTGAAAAATGTTTGCCATGTTGAGATCTACCTACCCTGAAATTTTAAAGAAAATCCCAAAACCCATTTAGGAGCTGTTGCCCTTTTTTTGTCAAATTTTCAAAATTTTTTCATTCAAAAATCTTCTCTGAAACCGCTAGGCCAATTGGTTTGAAACTTAATAGGAATGATCTATGACATGTCCTCTACAAACAATCCTCAATTTATTTTGATCTGACGTAAAACATGGCTGTCGTAGCTAAAAATAGAATATAGGGGTGGATGTATTGTTTTTGGCTTATAACTTAAAAACCGTTACAGATATTGAAAATCTGACTGGGGTAAAATTGATCAGCATGACGAGATCTACCTACCCTCAAATTTTGAAGGAAATTCCACAACCCGTATAGGAGTTATTCCCTTTTATAGTCAAATTTTCAAAATTTTAACATTTTTCGTCATTTATCTCCAAAACTATTTGAGATAGAAGTGAAATGTAAATTTGAAAAATGTTTCCCATGTTGAGATCTACCTATCCTGAAATTTTAAAGAAAATCTCAAAACCCATTTAGGAGTTGTTGCCCCATTTTTGTCAAATTTTCAAAATTTGTTCATTCAAAAATTTTCTCGTCTGAAACCGCTGGGCCGATTGGTTTGAAACTTAATAGGAATGATCTATGACATGTTCTCTACAAACGATCCTCAATTTATTTTGATCTGACGTAAAACATAGCTGTCGTAGCTAAAAATAGAATATAGGGGTGGATGTGTTGTTTTTGGCTTATAACTTAAAAACCGTTACAGATATCGAAAATCTGACATGGGTTACAATTGACCAGCATGACAAGATCTACCTACCCTGAAATTTTGTAGGAAATTCCAGAATCCGTATAGGAGTTATTGCCCTTTTTTCGTAAAATTTTCAAAATTTTAACATTTTTAGTCATTTATCTCCAAAACTATTTGAGATAGAAGTGAAATGTAAATTTGAAAAATGTTTGCCATGTTGGAATCTACATACCCTGAAATTTTAAAGGAAATCCCAAAACCCATTTAGGAGTTATTGCCCTTTTTTTGTCAAATTTTCAAAATTTTAACATTTTTGCATTTATCTCCAAAACTATTTGAGATAGAAGTGAAATGTAAATTGAAAAATGTTTGCCATGTTGAGATCTACATACCCTGAAATTTTGAAGGGATTCCCAAATTCTATTTAGGAGTTATTGGTTTGTGTAATTTGAGGTTATATTTATTCTGTTATATTTATTTAAGGTTCACCCTTATTCCTGGTCAATTTTATCAACTTCCTGCCAGGACTACCACCATCAGGGAACATATTTTAACATTAAACCTTATGAAAAATAAATCTTCAACAAATTTTCCCTGGAAAATTGAACCAATTGCAACAAACTTGGTCAAATAGTTGATAATTGTCCAATGAAAACCAGACTCCAGGTGAGCGATATAGGCTCTGGTGAGCCTCTTGTATTGATGTACCTCAAAGAGAGAAGTCACTTCTCCCTATCATTATGAAGTGTGTTAACCTTGTAGGAACCAATTTTTTCTTCATCAAGGTCCTTCTACTTACAGGTCAGCATTTTCTTAAATTTGGCAGTTCTCCAGAAGATTTTTGCATGTATTTCCCATAGGGTCTTATGTTAATCTAAGTCCTCTGCTGAAGGTCATTTTTAATTAGGGATCGGCACCAGAGTAACAACTCTTGGTGAGCACCTAAAGCGGAACATTCAGACTATGTTTGGTTTCAAGCAATTCTGCGGTTCTGTAGATCTTTGTTATGTCATAGACACTTTCTGTCAAGTTTGGCTCTATTTGTCCATATTTGTATTCCAATCGGGACAAAATGAGGAAACTTTATAAAGGACCTCCCATATATGCTTCCTGTCGGGTTTCGTTCCATTTTGGCAAGCAATTTCAGAGGAGAATCTTCTTTTATACTACCAACAGAACAACAAAACTGATGACCATACATGTACTCCGATCGGGATGAAATAAAGAAATTTTGTAAAGAACCTCCCATAAATGCTTCCTGTCAAGGTTTGTTGCATTTTCCCAAGCAGTTCGAGAGAAAAACAATTTTTTTTTAATCAACCAATGAGAAACAAGAATTGCCTATGGTGGCCATGTTTTTTTACCGATCATGATCGATGGATGGATGAATGAATTGTTGTTTAACGTCCAGTGGCAGCCAGGTACATATATATCAGGACGAGAACATGTTGATATGATAATGAATATGATCCCTGCTTTGTACTAGACCGAAATGCTGAGCCGGATTTTTAATGTGCTAGTTCACGAGGCAACTGTCCAAAGGAAGACATATCACCCCACTCGACACATTATACTGACTCTGAGCCGACCAGCAGATCTTTGCTCTTACTCCTAGATGCCACGTACTTGGCGGAGAAGCAGCAAATACCAATTTTAATGTCTTTGGTTTGACCCAGCCGGTGATCAAACCCGCAACCTTCCTCACATGAGGCGAGCACGCTACCACGAGACCACCGAGGCGGATCCCGATCATGATGAAATGAGTAAACTTTGTAAAGAACCTCCCACAGATGCTTTCTGGCCAAGCGATTTCAGAGGAGAAGATTTTTTTAAATCAACCAATCAGAAACAAGAACTGCCCATGGCGGCCATATTTGTAGTCTGATTGGGACAAAATGACGAAACTCTATAAAGGACCCCCCATATATGCTTCCTGTCAAGTTTTGTTCCATTTGGCCCAGCAGTTCCAGAGGAGAAGATTTTTGAAAACTCAGTCAATCAGAAACAACAATTACCCATGGTGGCAATGTTTGTTGTCCAATCGGGGCGAAATGAGCAATCTTTATAAAGGACCTTAATAAAAATGCTTCCACTTGGCCCAGTGGTTTCAGAGGAGAAGATTAAAATGTGACGGACAGATGCAAGAGATGATAAAAGCTCACATGGCCTTTGGCCCAGTGAGCTAAAAAGCGTTTACTCACTATGACATTTTTACTCTTGAAAAATGTAACAAAACCACGAAAAATACTGTTTTTGTCAATTATTTATATATCTTATCACTTTGATGATTACAATTATGATCCATACCCTGTTTGAAATGCACTCTGCAAAAAGATTAAATATGCAGTAAATAGAGAGAAATATCAGATATTGATAAATTCTGGTCTGTTACATTGTAAGTCTGGGTAACCAAAATATGGTATGTTAATCGGTCTGTTAAGAGTAATCTACTTCGAATATTTTTGATTGATCAGGTACTTGAAACATTGCAGTAAAATATTAAAATCTTAATTTAACACAGTCTTGATTAATTAAATAAATCGGTTGCTATGGAATTTTTCAATGACCTTGACACTTGACGCTCCACTGTACTCATACTGCTACCATTTAATTTATTTCAAGTAAAGCCCTAAACATCTGTGAGAATGTCAGAACATTATTTTCTGTTTACATGTAAATAATCTTTCAAGAGTAAAAACTCCTATAAGAGGTCAATTGACGATTTTGGTCAAGTTGACTTATTTGTAGAACTTACTTCGCTGAACATTTTTGCTGTTTACATTTTGTCTTTATCTATTATTATATTCAAGATAACAACCTAAAACTGCAAAATTTCCTTAAAATTAACAACTCAGGGGCAATAACCCAACAAAGGGTTGTCCGATTCATCTGAAAATTTAATGGCTGGTTTTTAGGATTCATGTCTTTGACCTTCCACAGCGAAGGGAAAGGGCAACATGTAAACGGAAGCAAGGAGACATCAGCAAGCCTTCTATGACCGCTAGAGGTGTATGTCCAATAAGAGAACACCATAGACTAAAATACTTCCTCATATCAGAATGGGGATAGACATTTCAGATGATTTGAAAGCACAAATCAAAGACATTATTAATGTTTGCACATTTAATGAAACTAAAGAAACAATATTACATAGCTTGTGTATATAAAATAAAAAAATAACATTGTAGAAAAAATATCCTGCCATTTTTATCTTATCATGTATATTTCACTCAATAAAAAATACCAATAAATTGCAAAATGCAATGCATACTGACTGCATATTTCATAGATAAAACTGAATAAAAAGATCATGAAAACATCACAGATTTTGTGTATAATGTAACAAAAACAATGAAAAGGATACCAACAGTTTGTCATCAACCATAGAAATATACATGTACAATTAAAATTAAAACACACAAACACTGTTTTCTTGTCTGACATACATTAAATGTAGCCACAATGAAGCTTACTTTGTTTAATTGTTGAATTCCACAGTCAGTAAGGAAAAAAAGTTACAAAAATGAATTTTACAATTTTGATAACCTTATAAGAATGACAAAAATCAAGATGTAATCAATGTTTAATTAATGTAACATATATGTCTGTAGTTTACAAAAAGAAAAATATATGTGTAATTGCATAGTTCTACATATTTGAATTGTTTAAAGTGTGAATTATCCGTCTGGGTTCAGTATATCATTGTTTTCTAAATACAATATCATGTCATTTAGGTTTGTCCTTTTTTTAAATGTGTACCCTTTTTTTAGCTATAATAAAAAAATAGCGAACTTTGGACAGTATTAATTACTTATTGACTTATTTACGAGTGATGTGTGCACTGCATAAATATGATCTATACGGGAGGGCAGATTTGTTATACAAAAACATATTAATTGAAAAGGAACAAGTCAGTATTTTATTTAACATGGAGGAGATTTCATATCGGAAAGTTCTATCCAGTTTAACTAGAAATGGGTTTATTACAGGTCTTATTGTGGTGATGTAGACTTGATCGCCATTTGTAAATTTTACTGCAGTATTTGCAGGAATAGGAACCACCTTGATGCAAAACTGATTTATGCTCTCTGAGTGCATCTTTGCTCTTACAACTGCCCTGCAAATGTTACATGACAGTTCAGCATTTCCATGTACAACATTCATGTGCTCTGTTAAATTTTTCTTGTATTGGAATTTTGCACCGCATTTAGAACACAACTCCTTCATCACCTCATGATGAGATGCAAGATGGCCTCTGTAATTCCATTTTCCATCAAATCCACGTTGGCATAATACACATGTATATCTAAACTCAAGTGTGTGTTTTGTTTTCTTGTGGCTTACAAGTCCACTTTTGCTTCGAAAACATTTACCACACTGGTCACACATCATACCCGCATTACTGGTTATCGTGTTATTGTTAACATTTGGACTATCTGGACCATGTTTTACTTTGGAATGCCTTCTGAGGCTACTGATACGGAGTGTTAAATTTGCAAATGGTGCATGCATCTGTACATGTAGTTGAGATTTCTATGCACTGCTCTTCCTCAGCTGACATTTCGAATGAATTGTCCATCTGAAAAGAAAAATATAGATTCACATTACTCTTATTTGAGCATGTTCTCTGTATTATTTTTGGAAATTAAAAAAAAAACATCATAGGCGGATCTAGGGAGGACTGGTCACTCCTTATTTACAGTGTACAATCAGACAGTGAATCAAAACAGAAGTTGCTAAAGTGTCCGACGGCGATCTCCTGGATTGTTTACACAAAAAACATAATGTATTGACAAAAAGGAGCAAGTAAAGCAGCCCTTGACAGCTAAGGACTAATGATTTCTTGCATTGATATCTTCTTGACAATTTAAACCTAGTTTTATTCTTGTAGCTTCAATCGTCTTTTTATTTGGACCCACAATCACACACAGGTATCTGAATTTTTCGTATTTTTGCATCATAAATATGGACAAAAGTAAGAAAATTCTAAATTATAGACAGCCAATATGATTTTTTGAAAAATGAAATGTATTTTTTTTTGGTAAATACACAAACATAACATTGTAGTATAAACACAATATACACACAATGTCGGCACATATGCGGCAATAAAGCCTAGGTATTTTCTACAAATTTACTTACGTTCAACATAGGAATGACAAAAGGGAACATTGTCCTTAATCTAATTGATAAGTATTAATATAGCAATCCTTGTAAAACACAACATTTCGAATGCACCCTTATAAGTGTACTGAAGAAACTTAAAATATAAATGTTAAATTGAAGCAAATAAGTAAGATTGACAGCTGCTGTAGACATCATAATAAAAGCGAGATCGAGAGCGAGATACCTGAACACAAAAAGAAAATTACAATTTTGACAGACAAACTGAAATTGTGGATACACACATGTACCTTCTAATACAATAAAGTCAATCAACTGACAACATAAACTGATACAGAATGCATGTTAAACATGTTTTTAATGCATAAATTGTCTGTGAGTATAGATGTAAGCAACTGTTCAACGATATTTACGAGAATTCCATGTGTATGTTCATTTGTGGATATTAAAACTAGAGGCTCTAAAGAGCCTGTGTCGCTCACCTGTATCTACTTTGGGTTTTTAAATCATGTAAAATAAGGTTAAAATCATAATGAAAAGCATTAATAAATTGCTTCCCTGAGCGCAGCTGGATACGACCGCAGAGGTCCAACCCTGAACAGTTGGGGCAAAAATGGACACAATATTCGCGCTTGATACAGGTCTGAATTTGGATTGTAATTAAATATTTGACACATAATAGGTTTCTGAAACAGAATAACTGTAGTCAGAGAACTTAGAATTGGACATATGATTTGAACTTATATTCAATATTTTGCTTTTTGTGCAATACAATATGCTGTTGCGAATTGAACCTCCCCGCCCCCCCCCCCCCCCCCAAAATAAAATTTTACCCCTTTTTTTACTTTTGTGAAATATACTATGCTGTTGCGTATTGACCCCCCCCTCCCCAAAAAAAAAAAAATTATTGTACCCCCCTGCCCTTTTTTTTCAAAAAAAAAAATATTTCAAGAAATTTTCTTTTTAATTTCTGAAATCTGAAATGAGAAAAAATTGTCCCCCCCCCCCCCAAATTTCTTATTTACCCCCTCCCAAATTTTTTTTCACCTCCCCCCTTCCCTTTCCCCCCCAAAAAAAAATTCTTTCCTCAAGGTATGGTCATAATCCCTATTCAAATTTCACATGGAGTTTCCAAACGTAATTACCCATTTAAATAAATCATAAAAGTCTTAAAATAGAAAAAGACATATGGTTAAAATTAATATTAATTAATACATGTAGTAACTTCTAAAAATAAATTGACAGCTATAAATCACCCCAAGACAATCTACATTTCTTTATACATAATTTACAAGCAGTGTAAGGGAGGTAATCGAATCATACACAACATTTTACTTTAAATGTGTTTGGATTACCTCCCTTACACCAAGATAATAACCAAAAACTGCAAAATTTACTAAAATTTACCCATTCAGGGACAGCAACCCAACAATGGGTTGTCTGATTCGTCTGAAATTAGATCTTAACCTGATGAACATTTTTACCCCTGTCAAATTTACTCTAAATACTTTAATTTCACAGATACAAGCCAAAAACTGCATTTACCCCCCTATGTTCCATTTTTAGCCATGGCGGCCATGTTGATTGGCAGGCGGGGTGGTCGGACATATTTTTTAAACTAGATACCCCAATGATGATTGTGGCCAAGTTTGGTTACATTTGGCCCAGTAGTTTCAGACGAGAAGATTTTTGTAAAACGACGATGACGACGGACGACAAGTGATGAGAAAAGCTCACTTGACCTTTCAGGTCAGGTGAGCTAAAAACTGATAAAGCACAAAAAAAACCATTCGGCTTCTAGTAACTATTCAACGAGGTCAAATAATGAGATATATATTAATTTAAATGGCTTACCTTTGCACTGAATATTCTCTACTGTATAAAAAGCTACCTGTTCTCCCGCTAAACTAACAGTGCTTCCGGTGGCTATACAATTTCCGTTCCCTCATTGTGGTAATGTGCGTATACTATATCATGAAGGGGTTTAAAACTTAAATTTAATAAAAACATGTATTACATGTTTTCATTAAATTTAAGTTTTACCCCATGTCAGTTTCTATCGAAATTGCTATAAACTAGAGTAAAATTACTAGGGGGTACTGTGTTGCCTTTGAGATCTTTGGGAAACTATGAACATCGAAACATATTTTTGAAGGCATTTGATTTGTAAATAATAACCAATTTGACAGACACCATTTTTTTCTGTAAGAATACCAAGATACAATGTATTTTTGCAAAATCGATTTGTTTCACAAAATTTAGCGATGCAACAAAAATATTCTTAACAGACCTATGTCCGACTCCATTAACAGACCGATTGCTCAGGTACCCACATTCATAATGTTCTATTAACAGACAATCCCTCAGTTACCCGAATGACGGCCATGTGTATGACCCACATACATGTAAACAGGAAATTTAACTATTTGGAAAAATCTCTAAAATTCTTCTCATTTGATGTTAAAACTGTACTTTTGCATCCTTCATCACAACTAAATATTGGTTTTGCCATTGCCACATGTACATGTATACATTGTATACATCTGAATATGTAATTCGACTTTGCTATATGGGTACGAGTTCTGTTTAAAAATTTTTGAATAAGATGAACTTTTTAATGGCCCCCATGCATGCAACTGATCATACATGTACTTGAAATTATCTATAACTTTAATGAACATTTACATGCAGGCACAAAAAATGTATGTATAATAATGGAATCAAGTTTCTTAAAACATGTATGTGGGACATATAGTAATTCTATGAATGAAATACATAAAAAGACTTACTGAGTTATCCTGAGACTGTACATTTTCTTCTTTCACTTCATTTACATTATCAACCTCCATACTCTGATCCACTTCTGGCACCTGTCTTTCTGATCCTAAGGCTGATGACACTGTTTTTTTAGCATCATTTTTAACAATACTTCTAGTAAAGTGTTTGTGATTTTTCTCTGTTTTCAGTCCTGTGTTTCTATCTTTGGCTAATTCAGATGTACATTTCTTTGTATCTGAATCATCAGAATTTTCTGACATATTGTCAGGATACAATTGATAGTCTTCTTTATCAGATTCATTATCCATCACATTATCAGAATCATTGTCCATCACTTCCTCTTTTACAACTATTTCTTCGAAAGTTGAATCATTTCTTGCTGAACTATCATTTAACAACTCAGAATTTTCAGACTGGGAATTGGCATTATCTTTTTCAGAATTTTCATACTTAATTATATTACACTGAACAACTGAGGAGTCAGATATATTTTTCACTATTAATTTTCCATCACAGTTTTCTGTATATGTAAGAAAAATGGGATGAGGAGTTTTTTCAGACAGCTGTTCTGTGATAAGAAAATCTTCAGGCTGGCCAAGTGACTTTTCAACAGTGCCTTTTTTTGCATTTTCATCACATGTATTTTTAAACTGTTGGAATTCTACGTGTTTTAGCAATGACGTGAATTTCAAAACCTTGCAAAGTTCAATAAATTCTCTAATTTCAAATCCATTTTCTAATCTTACTTCACCAGTATAAAGATAGGACACAAATATTTCTACTATATGTTTGCTGAAGTCTGTGAGACTAAATGTACTGACTTCTCCAAGTGGAAAACATTGTGATTGCAAATGAAGATTCTGAGCAGCTGCTAACACCACACGATGTACTGGTACTAGTCCAGAACTGGTTTCTATCACAAAATCACTCCACTTTTTCTCTTTACGTAAATGGTTTAAAGTTTTCAACATATCTTCCCCATATTTGTTTTCTCTGAATGCAATTGTAACAGCCATTGTGATATCTGAAATATAAAAGTGACCTGTTTATATTAACATGTTGTAAACACCTGTCCACATACTATAAAACTTATAAAACTTTTCTTTGAAAGGAGAAAAAAAAATTACTGAAGACATATAGATTCTATTTAAGTTTCGAGTAAATTTCTACACTCGAGAGAGTTAAAATTAAGATTTTAACATGTTAAATCTTAATTTTAACTCTCTCTCGTGTAGAAATCTTGTAATTCACGAGAAATTGAAGTAGAATTTGTTTCTCCCAACACGCTTGTACCAAAAAATCTAGGTCATCCATAATTGTACCCCTACATTTGTTTTTGTTATCATTTACGCTAGACCGGATATCGCTTGACAATTTGTTTAGTGCGAGGTCGCGACCTTTAGGGCGGCCAATAAAATTCTGTTTCCGCACGAGACTTTTTAATTGCTCTAGAGCATTAAATTATTTTTATTCAGTGGGCTGAACGGTATGAAAATACGCACACCCATGGGAGAAAATTTTATCTTGGTTTATTCCTTGGTCCAATTTAAAGTGTCAATATCTAAAGGTAAAATCTTTGAAAAACATACATTTGTCTTTTGCTGCAAAAAGTTGTGTTGGAAATTTTGTGAAAATATGTGTCTGTAAGATACAGATGCCCCATCCTCCTGCACATAGAATTCCCATCTATTATTTGTCATGGTAACTCTTTTAGAGATTTATTTCAAATACATATGAAAGTTTTATCATGTATATTATGCTTACATTAACTTTTATCTAATTAAAACAGAATTACCAAATGCTACAATTCAGTGTAGTCACCCAAGCATGAAATGTAGTTCATGTAAACTAATATGTTGATCTTTGATGAACTAAAGATGATGATTGTATCACAGGATTTTTTTTTGGAAATAAGACTAAAATGCTAAAAATAAATCAGTGACTCTACCATAAAATATAGGTCATCAAAGTGTACAAATGTAGCTGCACTGTGTTGTACTATATAAGATGATTGAAATTGTGAAATATCCTTTATACATTACCATAGGTTCTTTAGTGTTTTGGTACTTTTTCATAAAACAACTTCTAATAGGAACTGAAATACAAGGAAAATATTTAAGAAACATACATGGAGCAAATACCAGCAATCCAATTACGAATGGATTGTTGTACACAACTGTTGTGGTCATAAGGCATGATTTTTTTGTAAAGACAAACAATTTTGTGTATAAAAAGAAAACGTTTTTTGTTGAAGTTCACACAATTTGCATAAATTTACTTGTTCAGTTGGGGTTTTCAGCACATTTGACTATTTAGCGGCGGCCAGTTTTTATTGGTGGATGAAGCCGGAGTTCCCGGAGAGAACCACTGACCTTCTGTAGGAAAATTGGCAATCCTTGTCAATCAAGATCGGAGTCAAACACACCCCAACACAGGTGAGTTTGAACTCACAACCTCAGTGTTGACAGGCTACTGATCATTAGAAGTCATGACGAACTACCTAGATCACTCAGTCCCCTAAAGCATTTACATAAATATATTTATGAAAGTTAATTGTGCACATAAATGGATTTGGGACCACGTGTTGATGTTTACTATTTATGTGTATATGTTTACTGTAAGTACATGGTATGTGTCACGATTAGATGATATATAGCCAGAATGCAGGTTCTATGAGTTAGGATGTACGAATAGTTTGTGCATTCCATGTGCAAGTGGTATTAAAGCAGTTTTATGATGACAGTTGGTTAATCAAAATTTTTCTACCAACCAGTGTAGGAGCAGTTCATATTGATGTTGAAAACCAACCCAATTTGTAATATGATGCATCTACTGCATACTGGTATAAGTCAAACATATGTAAAAAAAAATTACTGAAATACTACAAGAGCAATACAGCGAAGTTTGAGCCATGTGGATCTAATTGCTTGAATATAAATGACTGAAAAAGAGTAAATATTGTACAACTGTTTGATACTATGTTTTACTTAAGAGTTTTTTGACATTGAATAATGTGTAGTTTTCTCTTTTGTAGATAGCTCTAGATCTGTGAAACAACTGAGTGTTTTTAATTTATTAATAAAAGTGCTGCTACAGCTGTAGACAGACTTGCTCCTATTTATATGTTGAGTTTTATTTTCTAAATAATCCATATTTGTTTGAATTTGACGAATTAGAATATAAAAGCCTCTATATGCATGTACTAAAAGTTGATATATCGGGTAATAACGAGCACCAGGGGAGCCATATGAGAAAGTCTTTGTTTAATGGGGGCAGCCATTGTACAATCCACAGTGAATTTATTTGTTTGAGCCAATATGGCTATATAGTGCTACATGTACATACTAAGGCTAGAAAAAGTTCTGATCACCAGAAACGGAAGTAAGTAAAGTAAGGGAAATAATCGCTTCGAATTATAATTTTAGTCTGGAAATGAGTTTATGGAAAGGGCTATTGCTGTGCTCGCATCATTGGCCACACCATATTATATTGTTTGACCATATATAGGACATCATATTACAAATGGATGTCAATGATAAAATCAGAGGATTCTGCTTTTCACCTATTTTTTTCCCCTGTGGTGCCAAAATATCTCCTATTGATAAACTTTAAAGAAATTAGATCTGAATAAAATTAAAACATCTGGTTACTCCATTTTAATCACTGAGTCTACGAAGTAGCTTCGCCAAGATCAAAACTTGTCACAGACACAGGTGAAAAAAGATAGGCTACTGTTTTTTATTTGTTGTTGACTGTAAGGGTACTGTATATATATAAACTAAAGACATGTGTATTCTGAACTACGTGCATACCGGTTTTATATTATTGTATTGTTCTGTGATGCATTATTTTCTTAGACTGCTATAACAAAGAATAAAATATAAAATATAACATGAAAGCATGAATGGTGGCCACATCGATGAAAGATCTCGTCAGAAAGTGACCTGAGGTAATTTCAGATACATAATAACGATTAAACTGATAACCAACACAAGAAGTTTAACGACAACGCATTACAACTTACATTAATTTCGAAAGAAATCCCATGACAACAACTAACATAATTTCTTTCCGTTCCCATTCACTGCTGGTTACTCTCACATTGATCAAATAAATAAATGCAAATAAAGTTGAAATATTTCAGCGAAGGTTCTCTGAACATCTTTTCTTAAAGCAAAATAGTTAACAATATAAATGTATTTGTTCAGTTATTTTAATCAAGAAGAAATTTACTTGTCCATAATGTAATTGTATAGACTAACTTTAATTTGTTGTGTATATAAAATATTTCATATTTATGTTGTAAATATTTAACCAAGGATTTAATACTGAGTTAATTTGTTGTATAAATGGCCACATGGGAGATTAGTATTGTATACTAAATGTTGTTACCCTCTTTAAATAAAGTATTTATTATTATCATTATTGTTATATTATTATCAATCTGTATTGTATCTTTATAGTGCTGCTTCATTGTTTTGATGTGTATCATCCCTCATGCGCGTCGATTTTGCATGTTGTAAGGAATGTTTAATCTAATGGAACTCCAAGTGTCAATTAAGTTGTGTTTTTATATATATTTGGCCATAAACCTCTGGCAATCCAGATACAGGTAATATAAACTACTATATGTACATATTATCAGGTTTTCTGCAAACGTGTATCGTAAAATATCAGCCGCGAGACACAATGTGAAGCATTTTCGGCGAGTGAGCGTAGCGAACGAGCTAAAAAGCTTCATATTGTGTCGAGCGGCTTATATTTTACAATATTTGTTTGAAGAAAACTTGATGATAAATTTATCGTATTGTTAACTAGCAATCTTAATGGAATTTCTTACTTTTCAATGGCCATCTGCCTATAACCGGATGTTTTCCTGATATATTCTGGTCAACGTTGGGTCAAACATTATGACGTCGCTGATATATTCGGGTCAGCTCATATTAGGGTCGGGTCAACTCTTTACGACGTCACAGTGCCGAAATACGGGAAATTGTGAAGGCCTCAGCAGGTCGATATAGGCATGGGGAAATACGATAATGACACGAACAACGAAGTAATTCTTGTGCGCACAGTGCTCGTGCGTGTGTAGAAAAAATATTTGTAAAATTTAGTGCAAATACATTGTTATCTAAACTCGTATGAACAAGCATTTCATCAATACCTAAGAAGGGATTATGTTTCAAATTTTATTAAATGTATTAATTATATATTTTCAAATGTTATTCATTATCACAAGGATTTAAATCCTTGATTATCTTTAAATTCACATATATGTAAGAATATTGAAAAATACAGAAACACGGAAAATAAAAAAAAAAACAGTGCAATTTTAAAAGCGACAGGGAAGAAAGAAAATATGGCAAGCCGTCTTACTATTTATTCTAACTTCAAGATATCTAATAAACTTTATGAGATATCTCATATAGTTTATAAGATATCTCATATAGTTCATAAGATATCTCATATAATTTTCTTTATAAGATATCTTATAAACTATATAAAGAGGACAAATAACATAAGGAGCAATAAAAAAAAAACGTAATCCATTAGACAGACAAAACCCGGGAAGACAAATGAATAACCACAAGCACAAGATATCTTATAAAATATATGAGATATCTTAAAAAGTATATAAGATATCTTATATAAAAAATATTTATAAGATATCTTATATAAAAAATATTTATAAGATATCTTACATAATCTAGTTTTTATAAGATATCTTCTAAAGTTTATAAGATATCTTATAAAGAAAATTATATGAGATATCTTATAAATTATATAATCTAGTTTTTATAAGATATCTTATAAATTGTATGAGATATCTTATAAAGTTTATAAGATATCTTATAAAGAAAATTATATGAGATATCTTATAAACTTTAGAAGATATCTTATATATTATATGAGATATTTGATAATGTTTATAAGATATCTTATAAAGTATATAATATATCTTATAAAAACTAGATTATATAAGAATCTTATATATTATATGAGATATCTTGAAGTTAGAATAAATAGTAAAACGGCTTGCCACCATGTGCCTCCACCGATTTGTGACTTCCCCCGGATTGACTTTGTTGAACTTCACGACGGGTGCCGTATACGGAACAGGAACTGCTTACCCTTCCGGAGCACCTGGGTTCAATCCTGGTTTTATATGAGTTCGTGTTGTTCATTGTTTTTTAGTTTTCTGTGTTTATTTGTTGTGCTTGTGGTTGTTCATTTGTCTTCCCGGGTTTGTCTGTCCAATGGATTACGTTTCTTTGATTGCTCATTAGGTATATTTGTCCTTTTTAGCATAAACTGAAATAAAAAAGATGTAATTTTACAGAATTTTATGCCCTAAATAATTTGATATATAAATTTTTTAACATACCTTTACCAAAATACGGTTTAATTTCACCCAGTCATCCTATTCACGCTAAAATTAAAGTTCATGGACTGTTTATTAATCTAGTCACGTGATATGACCACCATAGCTGGGTATGAATTTAAAATTATTCCATGGTGGTTATAAAAAGGGAAGCTCATGAGATCAGTGAAAAGCTCTACAAACTAGAAATTGTGTATGTAAGACCTGGATGCCCCGCCCTAAAAACAATAAAGGTTTCTGAAAATTGAACGTAAACGCAAAACTTAACCAAAGTCACTGAAGCATGAAATGTAGGTCATAGCGACCCAAGTGTTGCTGAACTGCGCTGTACTATACTAGAGGACGGACAAGGGTAAATATATATTCCCCACATTCGTGGCGTGACATAAAAATAAGAAGGTTCCAATGATACATTTTCGACACCACTGCAACTTTAAAGATAAGGGCGTTTTTCAAGTAGGTCAGTAAATTTTATTTAGACTGGGCATATATTTCATACAGATAACAAAGCAACTTGAGGTACCAGTATTTACTATTATTATCATATGCATGTGCATTGACCTCAGTTTCATGGTTGAGTGACTTTCATCCAAGTTTTTTTAATTTAGTCCATTTTCAGCAACTGTAATGCCTAGACCCAACGTATTTGGTCTATTGATAGTTCTTGGTGGGTACATGCCAATGTGTCACATTTTCGCGATTAGCTCCATTTCTTAGCAACAGTAATACCTAAGCTAACCATATCTGGCCAAAAGATAGTTCTTAGTGGGTACATGCTAATCTGACACATGTCTCTGGACATTGACTTCAATTTCATGCCTGAGTGACTTGTGTTACATTTTTGAGATTAAGTCCATTCCCAGCAACTGTATTACCTAGGCACATCATATTTGATCTGTAGATAGTTCTTGGTGGATACATGCCAGTCTAATACCTGTCAGCTGAACTTAACATGACTTTCATGCTTGAGTGACTGAATATACATTTTCATGATTTAGTCTATTTCTCGGCAACTGTACTACATTTGTAACTAGACCTACAATATTTGGTTGATAGAAGTTCTAGTGGGTATATACCACTTTAATATCTGACACCTTATCTTTGACCTTTATTTCATGCTTGACTGACTTGTTTCACATTTTGGGATAATATTCATTTCTCGGCAACTCCAATACATATACCAACCCATATTTGGTCTATAGATAGTGCTTGGTGGGTACATGGCTGACTGAGACCTTGACTTGAATTTCAGAATTTCAGAAGGTATGAGTCACATTTTCATGATTAAGTCCATATTTCTGTAGCTGTAATACCTATAGCCAAAATTGACCTCAATTTTAGGCTTGAGTGATTCTTGTCCCATTTTTACAAATAAGTCCATTTCTCAACAAATGTTATAAATGTATTATATAGACCCACCATTTTTGGTCTATAGATAGTTTTTGGTGGGTACATACCAGTCTGGGACCTGTCAGATCGCATGGGACACAGTTTTAGGCTTGAATGACATGCATGAGATTTTTCAGACAAATTAGTTATAATATTTCTTTTAATACATTTTCCTTCGACTTGCAATGTCCGGTATGAGTCAATCTTTATTCTGTGTCCATGTGCATACTCAGGCGAGACATGTAGTGTGTCCACTTTTGTTTATGTTTGAAATTAATTTTGAAGTACCACAGCTGATACCTAGTTGTCAGATAAAAATTAGCATTGTCATTTTAACTTGCCTAGAGCACAGGTGCTATATATTGCCGTCACCTGGTATGTGCCAACGGTGTCGCCAATAAACTTTTGTTTTAATCTTTACCTCTGAAACCACTGGACAAATTGGAACTACACTTTGGTGGTTTCCTTTCCAAATTATTTTTATGGACAAGACCTTGATCAATTTGGCCACCATTACTAAAAAACAGAAAATCAGCAAACATTTTTAAAACTCTTCTTTGAAATAACATGGTCAGTAGGGACCAAACTTTGATGAAACTTTGATGAATGGTCTTTTAATGATGTATCACCGACAATTACACAATATTCTTACATTGCATGTATCACACAAACGTCTCAAAAAGAAGAAAAAATCTCAATGTTTGTGGAAAGAGTGTGAGAAATCTGATGTTTGCTTTTTTAATCAAAACTTACTGAAAAGTCAACGTTGATAAATAATGATATCTCACACTTTTGGGGGGATACTAACCTATTTCCCCCCAAAAAGGGGCTTAAATTGCTTTTCAGATTATACGTCTCACTCTTAAATTCCTCAAATTCTATTGCATTCTTTGTAAATTTTCAAAAGTTTCAAGACATCCATAGGCACTAGACAACTGGAGATGTCCTAGTTTTTCCTTTTCTGCTTGACAAAAAAATTATTCAGGGCGTGCTAAGGCAGTACAATCTATTTCCGTGAATTTGATCCAACTCCAATTTTTTAAAAGTGTTTTGCCATCAATTTCACGTCAGTTAACTTTTCATGAGATGTTTGTTAT
Source organism: Mytilisepta virgata (assembly GCA_028015205.1). Lineage (NCBI taxonomy): Eukaryota > Metazoa > Mollusca > Bivalvia > Mytilida > Mytilidae > Mytilisepta > Mytilisepta virgata. The sequence continues at coordinate 14,731,236 of CM051520.1, read as the reverse complement.
AAGGTCATTTTCAAGTATTGTTACTTTGGGAATAATTGGATAAGAAATATGGCCACAAAGCCTGTAATGTTTTATTGACTGGACTTTGAAAAACTAAAGTTAGACTTGGGGTAAGATTTACCCGATTGAACCCAAATTTTATAAATATGTTTTTTATAAAAATGTTATTTCTTTGGTGCCGATCAGAAATCCCAGATGGCCACCAGCAACTGAATTGATTAACTTTGGACCCTATTGGAAATTCATTAAAAATTCCTGTTCTGACGGGTGAATTATTGTTTAAGGTCAAGTGAAATTAGTGCATATCAGGACGAGAACATGTTGATATTATATGAATATGAACATTGCTTTGTATTGGAAGGACACGCTGAGCCGTATTTTTAACATGCTAGCTCACTAGGTAACAGTCCACAGGAAGACATATCACCCCACCCGGACACAGTGTACTGACTCCGAGCCGACCAGTCCTTTTCTCCTGCTTGGCGGAGAACCATCATATATAATTTTAATGTCTTTGGTTTGATTCCTGTTTTGAAGAATAATTCAAAAGACTGATACCAAGGTTGGTGGATTTATTAGCAATGAGGACACGAAAAATTCTGGTTACTTTGGTGCTATTTTACCAGCAAACATGACTGACAGGCCCCAAAAGGACATTTCGGATCGGTTAAATTTCGAAGATATTTTTCTTTGAAACTACTTGATACTATAGATTTGAAACTTGTCATGAATGATCATTGCAAGGTCTACCCAAGGGATGTTACTTTGGTGCCTGATTGGATTGCTGCCAGTGTCGGACTTTATAACTATCGCGCTCTTAAGAAATGTACATATATTCAAAATTCTTCTTCTTTAAAGGAATGGTATGAAATTTGATGGAAGTGATACTTATGAGGAGCCGAAAATCTTTATTTACTTTGTTGCCATTCGGCTATCAAATATTACAACAAGGCCCCATATTTCAAAGATCTTATTATCTGAAACTACCTGACCCATGGATTCGAAAGTTGCCATGAATGATCACTACTTTCTGTATGGGAAATGCATTTAAAATTCTTTTTACGAAGAACAATTAAACAGTCTGATACCAAACTTTGTTGAAGTGATACCTATTAAGACACAAACAATTTGTTCTGCTACAGGTAGCAAACATGGCTGCCAGGTTCCAAAATGGGGTTTTCTGATTAGTTAAATTTCCTAGATCAACTCTCATTTTCACATTGGATGTAAATTTATCATGAATGATCATTGCAGGGTACTATCAAAGAGTTGCTACTTTGTTACTTTTTCCAAATCCAAGATGACTGACACTTCAACTTAAATTTACTTAACATTGACTTCGATGTCAAAAAAAATCCAGGTGAGCAATACAGACTACTGTGAGCATCTAATTTTACTCATAGTAGCTTGGTTGTACCTACTTCATGGAAATAGATTACAGTGTCATGTTTCGACGCATTCACATATTGAAAGTAAAAGCAGAAAGGTGAGAAACTAGGCCCAGTAGTCGATTGCTTGTATATAAATTTTTAATGCTAAATTATGATTGTGTGCTTCAAATGTATGTGGATTTCTGTAGTTGTAAACAGCTGAACAAAATATGACAAAATCCCAGTGTTATGTGAATATCATAGCTTCCACTTAAGACCAATTAGCGTGATATCTTTATGTTGTTTTATACATGTACATGGACTTGTATTAGACATTTTGCAGAAGAAAATTTAATGATAAATTTAATAATATGCATTATTTCATGTCGTTTTTATATCAGCACAAACAATTTGAGAATACCCCCAACAGAGCTATTTATATTTTGGAAATGATATTTATGAGCATAAATCATAGATCAAGTTCCATTTTGGTGTATTTAGTATTGTAAATTATGCCCAACATTTGTTTATTCTTCAACAGGAAAGATACAAATATACAAAATTGTTTTTTTAACATGTTAACTTTTAAAAGTTATATAATCGCGTTACGATTGCTTTTCCTCTTCTTTGGGTCCATCAAACAGTAAAGTAATCAGTCGAGGATGTTTTGTTACAGTAGAGATAAATACTTCTTTGGTGAAGAAGTTTTCATCTATTTTGTTGCACTCTGTTAATACTTTGTCCACATATTCTCGTGCTTTTTCTTCAGAAACATCATCGAGAAAGAGCTGAAAGCAGACGAAAGTATAATCAAATCATAAAACTTCGAATTATGCTGATAGATATAAATCTTTAAAAACCGTTTTTGTGCCATTTTCGTTTTTATTAGCATGATAAGGGTATTTATTCCACGAACCCGGCTTGGAATAAAAGTCGGCTGTTGATTGGCTAACGTGGCGTCTGTTAAAAACCAATGCCCCCGACTTGTTGAGGACCCTGATTACCACATTAAAATGTCTTATCTGTATCTAATCGCTTTGACGTCCCTGCAAAGCAATTTGTCTCCTATGCCTTGAGCAAAATATTGTAAATATGTATAAATGTGTATTTACTAAAGCATAGATAATGCAAATAATAAATTTGGTAACCAGGTTCCTTAACGACTAGACGGGGGTGTTGTTGTTGTTGTTGTTTTTTTTTTTTACCAACATGACGTTAGCCAATCAAAGCCGAAATTTATTCTACCAACATCACGTTAGCCAATCAAAGCCGAAATTTATTCTACCAACATCACGTTAGCCAATCAAAGCCGAAATTTATTCCAAGCCGGGGATAACTGATAATGTATTCGGCTTAATATTTTCAAAACTGGTATAGCGACCAAACATAACATAAACATCACTAGCTGAAAACTCTCAATGCTGCAACGTACATTAGGATAAAAGAACTCATCTACTTGAAAAAAAGGAATTGTCGTTATATCTTGATATTTTCACTGTATCAGGTTTATTTATTTTTGTTCAGTTGTTCAGTTCTTGTCCAGTTTACATATTAAAGGCATCTTGACATGGCCTATAATTTTCCCCAACCTATTGTCGAAGCTTCTGTATGAATATAATATTCTTATATTAATTGTTGTTAATTGATATCATTAACCTACAGTCAGTGGACATAATTATTCGTCGCTTCCGATTTTTCCCATAGGTTTCTATATAAATTCACAATTTGGGTTAACACATTGAAAGTAAGCTCACCGTCTTGGTATAAAGCATGATTTAGCAACATTTTCTAGTCCTGAATATGCATGTAATTGCCACTGAGCGTTAACCGACACCTCAATCAATGCTTAGAAATGGACACTGGGATATTCAAAAACTTTTAGATGTGAAAAAACAATAAGCCACAACAATTATATTCATCATATACCCCAAGAAACAGAAAATTATTAATGGAAAACAAATTGGACCTGCAGGTAAGGTCACATTTGCTTGAGAAAGTTAAATCTGACTAAAATGGATATCAGCGAAGTAAAATTGTACCCCGACCGTTGAAAATACTTGTTGGCTTGGATAATACAAGCTGCATTGAATTTGAAATACTTTGCATGACTAGTAATTAAATTTCCAATGAACCAGCGTCTTCAGGCTCATCTATATCCATGGATGTAAATTTTGATTAACATACAATCCCATACCTGATACATTTCAATCAACTCGGATTTTTCTATCGTACCATTTCCATTTATATCATACAGATCAAACAGCATGTCAAGTTGTTGTTCTATCTTGGAAGTATGTAGATAGTTAATTAGCATCGCAAACTCTCGAAAGTTGATTTTCCCGCTTTTGTCTTTATCTGCCATTCGGAAGAAATGGTCTGTCATAGCGTCCAGTTTGTCTGCTGGAAAAGCTTCCTTTAAAGTTTCTCTGTACTGTTCCTTTGTCATCATCCCATCAGGATGATTTTCCTATAATAGTCCAAATTGTTAGTTTAGACTTTAACTTGTAAAGTGTGTCTTGATGCTGTTTTAAGTAATATATGGTCAGTAGGATGCAATTCGAATAGTACATTACATGTGCTTAAATATGTAAATGCAGCTTGTAATATCTGGGACTATAAATGGTAAAAGGGTGATTTTACAAATAACAAAACTGCCCTTCAGTGGATTGGGAAGCTGTATTGCTATGAGCTTAACTTGACAGAAGTTGATATTTATAGGGATCACTGAATTTGCATCTACCTGCTCCAACGAAATAAAACTCTTAAACTAGTAACATATGCAACAATAAAAACCATTTTTAATTATTTTAACCTGATTTTCCTACGAAAAAAAACGATTATTAGTTTTGTGATGTACGCCGGGCGAGTGAGAAGCTGGATGACAGAAATGATTGCTGTCACTTCGTAAGCAACCAAATTTAATGTATGACATTTGCAAATGAATTCTTACCATAAAGTCTTTGTAATAAATCATTAAAATATCTTTGTTAAAGTCTGAATTCTTCATTAAATACTGCAAATCGTCCTTCGGAACTTTTTTACCATACTGGTTTCCCATTTTGTTACTGTGAAAAGAGGATGCAATTATAAACATTTCAATACAAGATCGACTTTGTTGGACAGCAAGAACTGCTCAACATTTCGGAGCATCTGCGTGCATCCATGATTTCAAGTTTGAATTTTTCTATGTTAGTCACGGGTTTGTCTCTTTCTACGTTTGTTACGAGGGCAATCTCAATTTTTTTTTACATGGAAACTGTTTTTGATAATTAAAACAAATATGTATTGCTTACTCTTTGCTTGTTATAAGATATCAGGAAAAGAATACCGAAGCGACAAAACATTGGGAACATTCTGCAAATTCGAAGTCCAAGGAAAAGACTCAGGAGAATGGAACACAACAAACAAACACGACAAGGATACATGTATAACTTAAAGAATAAAAAATGTATAATAAACTAAACAAAACTAGAACAAGACAGCAAAGAAACTAATGCACTAGCAATGTGAACTCCCAAAAAGTACTGAGGTGCTCAAGAAGGGTAAGCACGCCCTGCCCGGTTAACGACACCCGTCACATTACAAGTTGGAACGAATTGACCGAAAAAGAGAATTTTAACAAACTATACAAAAAATACACTTTAAAGAAATATAGAATACGCAGTAAACTTATGAAATATAAAACAAGACGAGACAAAACTAAAGAACTAGGAACGTGAACTCCCACCAAAAACCGGGAGTGACATCATGTGTTCCGGAAAAGTAAGTGCATGTCCTGCTCCTTTAACGGCACCCGTCACATTGCCAGTGAAGTATCAAGTCTGGTGAGGTGTCAAGTCCGTTGGGGTATCAATTCCAGAAGGACACGTGAAATCTAACTGAAGATATCTAGTCTCATACGCGAGATAGAAACTTCATATCTGCCAATCAATTCGTGATTTACTAGTATAAGAATTATAAATAAACATGCATCCATCAAACCCACTCTCTAGATTGTCCTTACCTGGTTTACCACTGCAAAGCTTACCTTACTGTGGATCACAAACTTCTTCACACACACAAGACGGAATTTTAATGAGAATTTTAAATTAAAATGCGTTTTACATTTACTCCGGTAGTTGTAATCCAATTTCCGATAGTTTTATTTATTGTTACTTTAGTAAAGTAAAATGACATCATAATATTGTCGGAAGTTTGTTTGTTTCACCCATAAGTTATATAAACTTAACACTTTGTATTTTGTAACAATTACAGAACAATAAAAAAAGTATCTTCAATATAGAACATTGCTATCAATAGTATATAAATTTTCAGCATCAATACATGTAATAATTTAAAAAAGAAGCCCTTTTTGAAAGTTATTCTGATATACTGTATATGCAGATTTCAGTGTTTTATTAGCAGCACACCAGGCAGAACATGTAGAACTGAACTGACACAACACACTGAAAATGCTTGGAAACATGCAAAAATGACTGAAAATGGTTGAAACAAAAACTATCTAAGGATAGAGGGACGCAAACGTTTATGTGATACAATTGTACTAACGAAAATTTTGAATTTCTTTAGTAAGGTTACGTTGTAGAGAACATATTTTTAACTAATTCACATGGCACCGAGAACTCTCCTTTGCAATTTGTTTTTAACAAATATATCTAGGATTGTTTAAACGTATTACATAAATTAATATAAAATGATCTCACTTTACTTCAATTAGATTACAATCTTCATTGTAGTTTAGTATTATTTTTTTCCATTGTTGCATTTAATTGATTAACGAAAAAGAGATGCATGGCATGCTTTAAAATCATATTATTATGTTCCCCCTGCGAAGTGGGGAACATATTGGTTTTACTCTTTTTTCGTCCTACCGAGTTTTGTCCGCGAGTGTTCTCGAAAACGGCTGAAGGGTCCGCGTCCAAAATTGGCACAAAAAATGGTACATGTACAGTAGCGACCTTTTAAAAAAACCTCGTATTTATGTATGAATATTTTATATCTCATCGATAACACAGACGAAAGTTTTAAATTTGTTTTAGCTAAGAGTTGTTTCGTTATTTTTAATTTTTTATCTGACATTAAGTGGCAAACATAAGTATTTACGTTGTGACACGGGTTTCCTTTAAGGATAATTAATAATTTTTACACATAAGCAATAACACAGGCAAGTACAAAAAAATCTATGTACATATTGATATAGAAAAAAAAATCTCCCATTTTTTTTATTTATTTTTTACATCTGTAATATCAAGTAACTAGAGGCTTCCAGGAGCCCGCATCGCAAGCCTGGATTTTATTTGTATGTAAGTATATAGTGTCAATGGACACACTTATGACAGTGAGCTTGGATTTTCGATCACCACCAAAGTACCAATACTTGGATAGTACTTTGCAATAATCATTATCCCCCCGCTTAGCGAAAGCGGGGGGATCATGTAATACAGTCCGTCCGTACGTACGTACGTACGTACGTCTGTAGTGGCAAGGCATATCTCTGAAACGGTAAAAGATAGAAACTTGAAATTTGGCATCATGGAAGAGTATATGACCCACTAGGGAATAGACCCCTTAAAATTGGAATTCGACCCCTTGGGGCCAAATTATGAGCGAAAAACGAATTTCGCGATATCCAATAAATGGAGATATCTCCAAAAGTGTTAAAGCTAGGATATTGGAACTTATGTCACTACTTATATTGCCTTTCCCAAGTTGAAAGAGGGTATCAAAATTTTGGTCCCGCCCCTAGGGGCAATGCCCTAAGGAGTTAAAAAATGTCTAAAAACGATTGTCCAAGAACTCCTCCTACACCGTAGAAGATAGAAACATGAAATTAGGTACACTAGTAACACTTGAAGAGTTGTCTGTGCCAAAGGTTTCGGAATTTTGATTTTTGCCCGGGGGGTGGGGCTACACCCTAATATGTAAAATCTCAAAATATGGTAAGATCAGTTCATATCCCCACCCCTTAACCATATATATTTTTATTCCACATTTAAAGACGAGTTACATGGTCACCCCCGGGGGTCAGCCCCACCCCCCTCATTTGAAAAATTACAAGATATCTCAAAAACAGTTAAGATCCCCACCCCTAAACCATATATATTCTTAGTGGGCATGACAAGACAAGTTTAATGGTCATCCCCGGGGGTCGGCCCCACCCCCCTAATTTAGAAAATTACAAGTTATCTCTAAAACAGTTGAGATCCCCACCCCTAAACCATATATATTCTTAGTGGGCATGACAAGACCAGTTTAATGGTCATCCCCGGGGGGTCGGCCCCACCCCCCTCATTTACAAAATTACAAGTTATCTCAAAAACAGTTGAGATCCCCACCCCTAAACCATATATATTCTTAGTGGGCATGACAAGACCAGTTGAATGGTCATCCCCGGGGGTCGGCCCCACCCCCCTCATTTACAAAATTACAAGTTATCTCAAAAACAGTTGAGATCCCCACCCCTAAACCATATATATTCTTAGTGGGCATGACAAGACCAGTTTAATGGTCATCCCGGGGGTCGGCCCCACCCCACTTATTTAGAAAATTACAAGTTATCTCTAATGCAATTTGAAATTATGAGGGGTTCAGACTTTGTCCATTCCGACTTTGCTGGGAGCGGGGGGATGTGCAATCTCCGATTGCTGCGTTTCATTATTGTATGCGTTTCAAATGAAAATGTCAATCAGTTTTAGAGAAGATCTTGGAAATTTAACCAATCAGAAAAGGCCAATTTGGGGCCTGGCAGCCATATTTGTAGCAATACAAAACGAGGACTTGCTCTGGGTTTCCAAGGGTCAACACCTTTTTATTTTTTTTTATTTTATCATTTTATGCCCCTTTTGGCACCATATCTATTTATTTTCCTCGTTATCTATTGTCGTATGAGCTGTTTCGCAACATACTTAGTTTTTTGTTAATATTTATAGCAGGATGGCAACAAAGTAAATAATATAATTATGAGGTTCCTCGTGAGTATATAACTTGTGCCAAGTTTAGTATCAGTCATTTGATGTTAACTAAATCTGACGCTGTTGACCATCTTGTATTTTCGATCGACACCAAAGTAACAGTTCTTACAGTGTTCATTCATATCAAGTTTCAGATCCATGGATCAAGCAGTTCCATGAAAGAGCACAGAAATCTAACAAATTAAAAAGCGCATTTTGGGGCTTTGCGCCCATGATGAGAACGGTACAAAGGTAGTAAAAATGTTCACGTCCTCATAGGTATGACTTCCATCAAGTCTGCTATCAGTCTATTGAAATTGTTCGCCTATTATAAAGAAGAATATGAAATACATTTACCATAGGGTTTAATGTTAACAAAGTCCACCACTTGCGACCGTCTTGGATTTTCGACAAGTAGTTTCTGAAAAGAAGATCTCGGAAATTTAACCAGTCAGCCCCTCTTGGGACCTGGCGTCCATGTTTGTTGTTAAAACGTAACAGGAATTATACTTGTCCTCATAGGTATCAAATCCACCAAACCTGGAGATTTTTTTATACATTTTCCCATAGGGTCCAATGTAAAATCAGTGGGACCTTTGTGGCCATCTTGGTTTTCTAATTGGCACCAAAATAACCACGCTTGTTAAGGACCTTTATAGAGATATATTTATAAAGTTTGAGTTCAATCAGATAATTAGTTCTTGAGAAGAAGTCTTGCAAAGTTCAGCCAATCAGAATAGGCTCTGATGACCGTATTTCATGACCAATCGTCACTAATATAACAAAACTTGAGGAACGTTTCTGCCAAGTTTGGTTGAATTCTGTGCAGTTGTCCTCAAGAAGAAGATCAAAATGTAAAAAGTTTACGGACGAAGGGGGAAAGTAATGACGATAGGTCACATTGGTCTTTGGCCAGGTGAGCTAAAAACGTTAATTAGTTTTGAAGTCTCCGCTTGTGCCCCTATATCCATTGCTGGTAATGAAGCGATGAAAACTATGTATATTATCATTTTTATTTTTATTTTCTGCAATATAAAATGTAAGAAACAGAAAATGTTTATGTAAAATTTGTTATCTGTTTTGTGAAATTATCTGATCGTCTTATGATTGCTTTTCTTCATCTGTAGGTCCATCGAACAGCATACTTAACAGTCGAGGATATTTTTTCGCCGTAGATAAAAATACTTCTTTGGTGAAGAAGTTTTCGTCTACTTTTTTGCACTCTGTTAATACTTTATCCACATATTCTCGTGCTTTTTCCTCAGACATATCATCCAGAAAGACCTGAAAATAGCCAAATATTTTGAAAATCTAATCAAAACTATGTTAGTTCGCATTCTACTAAAAGATATAGACATTCCTTAAAAAAGGTTTCAAAGATGTTTATGTCAAGATGTTGATCATATTACATTTTTGTTTAAACCTTGTCACATAAATGGAGCAATCATTTCAAAACTGCATAGCAACCAAGTAAAACACAAACATTTTTATTGAAACCTGGTCACATAAACGGAGTAATCTTTCAAAACTGCATAGCAACCAAATAAAACACAAACATTTTTTTTAAACCTGGTCACATAAACGGAGTAATCATTTCAAAACTGCATAGCAACCAAATAAAACACAAACATTTTTGTTTAAACCTTGTCACATAAACAGAGTAATCATTTCAAAACTGCATAGCAACCAAATAAAACACAAACATTTTTGTTTAAACCTTGTCACATAAACGGAGTAATCGTTTCAAAACTGCATAGCAACCAAATAAAAAACAAACATTACTAGTCAAAAATTCACACTTATAACCCGGGACTCATAACAAAAAGGACTGCAAAACAGATCGAAATAAAGAGGAAACCACTCGTCTAGTCTTTCATTTTTTTCCTTCTTCTTTTTCTCTCTCATAACTACAGATTTTCGTTCGGAATTTTTGTTTTTAAAACCAGTTTACATATTAAATGAATTTTAGATATGGAGTGTCCATATCTATAATCTACTGGTAAAAGCTTATATTTAATCATTTTAATTTTCCACATGATTATTTGCATAATTCTATACCGCAGTAGGATTACGTTTACCAGTCTGCTTCTATCATGATTTTTAACATCCTACATAAAAAATGACAATTTCGCGGATTTTTTGTGGGCACCATTTTGCTCACCATTAATTTAGTTTTATATGTTGAGCTTAGTTGGTTCTCGTCCTTACTCATCTCGGTTTTGTCTTGGTTTATGGAATTATGAATGTTCTTCTGTTTCTCACCTTATCTTACAGAAGTGTTTTATGTCGCCATCATTCTAATATTCCACTATCAATTTGGGGGTACTTACGTATTGACTTTTTTTTTCATTGCCATTCTGTACTATATACAGGAACCGCTTTCTTCAATCACCTTTGTTCACTCCTGGTTTTTATAGTAGTCTAAGTTTTTTTATAGGTTCAGTTTTCGGTGTTTTTGTCTCGTGTTTTGTCTGTTCGTTGTAATATAATGGGTTTTGTTATATTAGTGCGCGTTTTTAATTACTCCCTTATTGTTCCTGGCCGTTTTAGAAGGAATAATCTAAAATAAATATTTGTCTTCAGTGTGTTTGAGATACACAGTAAGTAATTCAACTTTTCTTGGGGAAGATAAATATAATTTAAATTTGACATCATCGTAATAAAGATAAGACCTTATTGGTGAATGCAATCGAGTATATGGTGTATAGAACATTTTTCAATGAAACTAACTACTTAAGCTTATTTTTATTCATGGAGGTAAATGTTGAATAAAACATAGTTCTATACCTGAAACATTTCAATCAACTCGGATTTTTCTATCGTACCATTTCCATTTATATCATAAATATCAAACAGCATGTCTAGCTGATACTCAATTTTGGAAGAAACCAGATAGTTAATATATATGGCAAACTCCCGGAAGCTGATTATCCCGTTTTTGTCTTTATCTAATGCTCGAAATGTATGGTCTCCCACGGCGTCCATTTTATCTGATGCGAAAACGTTTTTTATATTTTCTCTGAACTGTTCTTTTGTTATCATTCCATCAGGATGTTCTTGCTGTAGTATAAATCGTAAATGTAGTACACATCAGAAATGAGAAATATCTTTTACCTCCCGTGGACAAGTTATCCAAGGGAGAAAACATAGTAGCCTCCTTTTAGCCCATGAGGACCAAAGGGAGACAATTACAATTATTTGCTTTGTTATCTTGGTTAATGGAGATAACTGATCAGGAACATTTGCACAGATATAATTACTCATGTATTGTTATGGAAAGATAATGGCATTTTTTAAATGGGAAACAGACTTTGAAATGCCTTAAAACATCAATATGGTCCGTCTGTAATCATGATACATTTAATGTTGTGTTCACTGGGTTTTAATAATTATCCAAATGGATAAGATCAATCATTTAAAATACAAATATTAATACATTTAACCTATCAGGTTGGTTAAGAACATTTATAGGACATGTTTGGGGACACAGTCATGATATCGATAGATACTATTCGATATATATAGATTATAACATGGCATTTATCATATCACACCTATTATCAGCCCTAGGTCAAGATATCAGCCCGAGAGCCGTCAGGCTCGAGGGATGATTTTGACCAGGAGATGATAATGGGTCTGATATGAATAATGACATGTTATGATATTTTTATCATATACTTCAACATTGGAGTTTTATAGGTCTCCATGAAAATTCTTATCTCAATTATTTCAGTTTCATTGCCGCATTACCGAATGTCATCGAGGTGCTGCAAATCGTCATTGTCTCTCATCCATTTAGTCAAAATGTTTTGTTAATGTTTTTCTGTTTGTATTAACATTTTTGGGCGAATTAATATAATCAACAGTTTCGTCCCGCTATCGATGCCGTGTTTCTATGTGCTAGTAAGTTTAGAATCGATTATGGAAACGACTGATTTACCGATTAGGGGTGTGATATAAAACGGAAGCAGTTGACATAAACCGGAAACAGTTGATAACAAAGTCATACCAGCCCGCTAAGCAAATTCTTATAGGATTTGGGCAAAAATATGTGCAATTTCCAATTTTATCGTAGGGTAAAATTGTACCTATTTTTTCCATAAGTATATGATAAATGAATATTTACCATGAAGGTTTTGTAAGACTTGATTAATAAATCTTTGTTCAAGTCTGAATTCTTCAATAAATATTCTAAATCGTCCTTTGGAATCTTTTTACCATACTGGTTTCCCATTTTCACTTGAGTTATTTTGTTATTCTAAAAAGTAGATGGTAGAAAATATCATAAACGTTATTCTATTTGCGTAAGCTGAACTTTTATCCAGCAAGATGCTTTTCTTTCGAAACCACGGATATATTATGCATTGAAACTTGTAATTATAGTTTTCGGAAGCGATGATTCTTCGTAGCGCTCATTGTAATAAATTTTATTCAAATCTTGAAACTGTCCACTCATAATTACAAGATAAAATTATCTTCACATAAGCATTTATATCTTCTTGTTTATCAATAATTTGATAATATCTGACGATTTGGATGTCAAATATTACAACTATTCCCTTGCAATATTCACATACTGATAATCTTAAAGGAGTACATGGGTTCATCCATTATTTATTGAGTTCATGTTTTCTATTTTTTCTTTGTTTTTTCTTTTATTTTTTTTTTTGGGGGGGGGGGGGCGGTTGTCTTCCGATAATTTATGTAATAAAAGAGATTCGGGGTAAATGGCCATGAGACAAAAAATTCAATATAAGCAGACACCAAAAGTTACAAAAAAGAGCACCATTCAGCCTTCAACAATGAGTAGAACTATCACTGAATGGTAAGCTCTTAATGGTCCTCAAAAATATAGTGATCAGATTTGCACGCAACTAGAATTATCTGATCAAGGCAGCCTAATCAAAGAAAGTACAAAAAAAATTAAGATAAAGACAGCCACTGTACAGTTTCGTGAATTTACGTGTTCATTACGAGTTTATTCTTGTCTGTTTCAGAAGAAGACTATTTTTGTAATAAAAAAAATAATTGTTTCTTACCTTTTGTGCTTTATAAATATTAAATATAAAGAAATAATTATAAAATATTCTTGAAATTTACTCTATACTTGCCCTACCTTATGCAAACGTCCCACCTTATTGTGAATAATACATGTAACGTTAAGTTCCTAAACGTTAATGAGACTTTATTAGATTAAACTGCGTTTTTCATATAAACCAGTTAAGTTGTAATCCCACTTCCGAAAATTAAAAAAAATATATACAACATCGCAAAATGATCGGAAGTCTATTTACAAGTTTCTGTATGATAAATAATGAGAAAAAATTTAATACTTGGTATTTTATAAGGTAATAGGGTAAAACTTTTATTTGTCGTTTACATTGATATAAATCGCCAGCATCAATATACTAAGAAATTTTTCTGAGATTTTTTTCTCTTGGGAAAGAAAGGTGGTGGTGGGGGCGGGGGCAGGTAAAAAGTACAATAAAGCACTAAAATGCAGAACTGATGAAAGGAAAAATAATAAATTTATCTGATAAATAGTGACTCTTGTTGCCTAGTCATGGTTTTCACTGCGGACAGGATCATTACTGTGATTCTTACATTTAAAGTGACTTCCTCGGAAAAGCAAAATTACTATCAAATAACTTTTGTAGTCATGATTATCTTCAGCCTTTCTTCCTTTCATGCATCTTTAGAAATTGTACGGATTTGATTTACCAGTATAGAGTTTATGACTACAGATAGATATTATATGTTAGGTATCTTATCTTATTGGATTTAACACTATATTTGGATTTTCTTCTTCATTTACTTAAGTTTTATACTCACAATGAGACGATGACTGTTTGAAGTCACTTCCGATTTTGATTGTTTGGGATATCACTTTACAGGTTTTTAAATATATTATTTTTCTTTTTTTCATTAATTTTTCTGTATTTTACTATTTGTATCTGAATTTTGCCTTTTGAATTAGCCTGCTTTTATTTATGCCTTCGATATTCATTTTGTAATATCTGTACAAACGTAATGAATACTATCGATTTTGAATTACTTTATGACTGGATACTATTAAAACCTGTGCAAGAGTTTATGTTGCAACCTTAGAATCTTAACTAGTATTACAATGAAATGAGCACATTTTGACACTGCTATTTAAATTGTGAATTATCAACACATGTTGGATTTTATAGTGTGTTCAAACACTAGAGGGTCAGGATAAATAAGAGGGAAAATACCAATAAAACTGGCTTACTATACCACCACAAACTGTCTGTACCAAGTCAAACTATCCTTTCCTGTTAACTCTTTCTATTACTTCTGAACTTCACTCCCATAAACTGCCAAATCGATATCCAACAAAAAAGTCAAAATATATACATTTAGCCCATCAGACTAAGTAGCCGACATTTAATCAAATGTTTTAATATACACATTTACAAGCACCCGTATCTCCGAAATTTAAAGTTTTTTGAGTGTCAATAAAATTATATTTTATATTTTAATATGCCAAAAAATTTTGTTTTTGTCATCCTTAATTTACCTATGAAATATACAAACGCCACATCGCCACCCATTAAAACCATTCAAAGGCTTATGTGGAAACCTGTGTTCGGAGGAATGTAATGTCGTTTCTGGATATATGATGCCAACCTCATCAAAAAATGTATGAATGCAATTACCTAAAATAAACTGAAGTTTGTTAGATAAGACTGCGCTTAGAATGAAAAATGGCATAATACCCCGTATGTTAAACCAACACTAGCATATTAAATGCCTATACGACATATTCTTACCCTAATGGATAATCTTCCTGCTTGAATAAATTCTTAAAAACGCGGAAAAATATTAAATCTATACGAAGTCGTATCAAGCATAACAAAATGGATAATTTTACCCGTAGGATGTTTTAACAGTTTGCGTAGTTATATGTATCTAAGGAATAGTTGTAACAAAACTATTTTTGTTATTAAGTCATCAATAATGATACGCCTTTTATTAAAAAATCTTGTAAAATATTGTTTTGTTTGACATATTTATGCAGTTCTAGTTTATTTGACTTTCTTCTTCCTCACAATCATCACCTGGTCCTGTCACCAAGTCAATTAGATTCCTCACAATCGTCACCTGGTCCTGTCACCAAGTCAATTAGATGAGGATACTGAAGACACATGCTTATAAATATATCTTTGGTGAAGAATTCTGGGTTAACTTCCTTGCATTCCTTTATCATTTTCTCTACATATTGTTCTGCTCTTTCTTCAGTAAAATCATCGAAAGACTGAAAACAACATGTAAATACTATATATACGTTAGTAGTACTGTCATGCATACAGTGTTTGTGACCTTTTTTATTTTATTTATATAAGAATTATTTTGAATACAGTTTTACAAGACACAGCATGATGACCACTGGAACCACCTACTGTTACTTCTTTTTTTCAAAAATTGTTCTAGCTCTGGTTTCACCCAATTATTACATAGAACAAGCTATTTATTAAAAAGAGCGTTTTTCGAACGGCTAAGTAACGAAAAACAAAATGGATTCGTTTTTATTCAATAAAATTACGAAAATTTATATTCTTATGTTTCTTCTAAACCCCCTGATCAAAGATTTAGGTTGTATCAACCACATAATATTTTATTTTGAGGTCATAGATTATTACGAATTTATCTCTTATCTGAATTATCCCGAATGAATACTTCTGTTGTGATATGCATTTCGTTTCAGAATACTGACAGATAAAGTAGTAACACATGTAAATCCAGAAAATAATAACTCATTTTAACTTTTTGGTTTGTCTACGACAATAAAATATATAAAAATACCTTGTACATCTGTAACAATTCTTTCTTTTCTACAGTTCCGTTCCCATCTATATCATATAAATCAAAAACCCATTCTAGTTTGTCCGCTATGTCCAGACTTTTATGTAGATTAAACATCATCATAAGCTCACGGAAATCTATTTTACCACTCCTATCCTTGTCAGTAATCCGAAAACAATGTCCAACAAAGTCTGCATCCATCTCAGGCATAAATTCTTTGTGGTCTGGAAACGCTTCATCTAGTGTTTTTTTGAACTCTTCTTTTGTCACCAATCCATCTGGGTGCATTTTCTGAAATTGAATAGCATTTGCTTTCCCTGGTTGATAATATCTTTAACTGAAAGACTAACGATTATTCTTTACAAGAAAGAAGATGTAAATTGGTGGAAGCATATACTTTTAAAAAAAGGATTTGCTGAATATGTGTCTATGTTTAAATTGCATATTGATATAATTAGTCGGACTGCTACCGAGTCTGGGTTCCAGTTTAGCTAAAATCCAAAGTATCTCATTTGTAGATAAAAATACCAATCTAATTATGAATACAGAAAAATTTCAGGAATGCTTATACACATGTACCATAATGACCTGTAATTCAAAGGATACTACTGTGTAGATCCAAATTGATAATATTTATATATAGTGATAAAGTGAAATGCACGTGTGGGAAAAAAACTCACTCAAAAATACAGTAAGGAACTCTTAACGCTCATGAGAAAGTAACCCATAAAATACTGGAATATAATTCATAAAGAACACTTTTATTGCTGTTCTTCCTCTAAACGTCATCGTAAATTCTTCAACAATGAGTCATATAAGCAAGATAACAGTCTATATAAAAATTATTCAGTATTTACCATAAACGCTTTGTAGCACTTCATCAACTCCCTCTTCTCATAAACAGAATGTTCTAAAAGATAATCTAAATCCTTCTTTGGTATGCCTTTTCCATGCTTATTGCCCATATTCCTATTCGTATAGATTGTTGAAAGTTGCTTCCCTTTGCTTAATATTTTAACTTGGCTAAATTACTGTTGAAACTACAATGTATGTGGCAGTTAAGCAGTCTCGCCTTTGAGTGTTATTGCCATTGATTTGTTTATTTGGTTACGTTTGACTTGTTCATGTTGTTATTATGTACTTCCGACCTAACGGATTGTCCGGAAATAATAATCTCATCCTTACGATTTATGTTTTTTAATCATTAATTAAGTAGTTTTCTTAAACAATATATCAAAATATAAATAACAAGGGAAATAAATGGAAATTTTTAGCTGTCGAAAGGGGAATGAAATGACAAATGTATAAAATACACCAGTCGAAAAAAAAACAAATTTAAAATCGTAGTCAATATGCAGTTTAAAAAAAAACAACAATCACCCCTTTTTTGTAGTACGGTGAATTTTTAGACATCTGAACGTTATCTTACCCTACTTTTTTCCGACTTGAAAGTCGTATTGAATTTAAGGTTCAAACTTCCAGCTAATGACATGGTTAACTCAATGTTATGTTATATCGATGTCTTCTATAACTGCGATATTAATTCCCTTTGTACATTAAACAAAGTAAGACTACCGAGGAATCAAACGAAATGTGGATCATCTAAAGGAGCAGAATATAGTCATGAACAAACAACACAGAGAATACATATCACAAAATTATAACCACGTTTACTAATCTTGGTGCACAGGATGTGCACATATCGTCGATTTACCACTCTTTAGTTGTGATCAAAGCCTAAAATTTTGAAAGCTGAAAAAATACCCAAACTTTTGAGAGAAAAGGAAACATTTAAGGGAAAAGGAAACAGAAAAAGACAAACTTAAAGCTTTAACCCCAGCGTTGTTAACTCTTATAAAAAACAAGGCTTATGTAAACATATCCTGACTTGTTCTATTGCAAATAGAAAACAGTATAAGATAAGACCAAGCCTCGTTTAATGTTTTTGTAATGTTTGGCTGATTGTACCTTAAATTATCTCTTTTGAGAGAAAGAAAATTCTTATTGATCTATAAATTATGACTATAAAATTTTCTGGAATGTTAATATTAACAAAAACGGAACATTGGAAAGGAATTTATAAAACAGTGAGTAAGCCACTGTGAAGCTAAAAAATAATACTCAAACTGCATCCGTGGAAAATTAAGAAATGACCAGCTATGAAATTTAGACAGCCCATAATTTGAAAACTTCATCATTTATAGAATCGACAATAGTTAGTATTATAAGCTTAAAAACGGATGTGGATTTACATGAGAAACTAACCGATGTATACGGAAATGGTACACAAGAAACTGTTGTTTTCTATCTCGTTTCATTTCTGCTTTGATGTATTTGTAAATAGCTTGTTATATATCCTATAATAAGAAAATACTAGTGAGACGAGCTGATTTAGGTCAGCTATATATATTTCACAATTGCGACTGGCTAAATTAAGGTCAGTCCCGAGCTCGGTATCACGCTGCAATTTAAAACTGTATTGCAGTACATAGAGTCGTGATAATTCAGCATCCCCCCACATATTCAGGACGAGATATTTTCATGTGACCAACCTAAAATAATGGCCTGATAAAGCCGTTCTATCTTTTTTTTCCGATTTTGAAAATTGGTCCCAATTTAAAACTGTATTGCAGTACATAGAGTCGTGATAATTCAGCATCCCCCCTCATATTCAGGACGAGATATTTTCATGTGACCAACCTCAAATAATGGCCTGATAAAGCCACTCTATCTTTTTTCCGATTTTGAAAATTGTTCCCAATTTAAAACTGTATTGCAGTACATAGAGTCGTGATAATTCAGCATTCCCTTGCATATTCAGGAAGAGATATTTTCATGTGACCCTAACTATGAACTTATATTGACATGCTTTGTGGAATTTACATGTACATACAAAATCAGGTTGCATATATACATGCAAAAGGCGATTCATATCTGTTTTACGGTCCTTCTGTTCTTAAAGGTTTCATATTTGTTTTAGGACATTTGAATTATAAGCAAACCCTAGGAAATTCAGTACAGAAACGATAATCGTACGCACCAAATTTGATATTTAAATTCTTGTTTCATTTAAAAAAAAACATATGGCCCCTTCTTTAAGAATTTAGCTTATTTTCTTTACAAAGGTGCAGAATTGTAAATATGGCACATAATAATACCGCGTTCCATACTTCCATAATTCCGTAATACTTGCAGTCTATAAGTATATTTAACTTATGATATGTTGCATGTATTATAAATATAACAGTTCGGTCAGAGGGGCAAACATAACAGCTGTTGTCCGTTGAACCATTCAATAACTGTTTCGTTATACAATCGTGATCTGCACATGGAGCTGCTATTTATTAAACAATCAAAATAAGGCAAGCGGTCAACAGTTCAAGAATGAGAAGAACGTGAGCATTGTTTTAAAAAAAGTAAAAATTTTGATTATAATCTCTATGAAATTATATAGGAAAAAATCAAAAGGTATTACAAATTATGCTATCACGAGTTATGTAGTGGTATTGTATCTTTGAAACAGATTTTGATGCGCAAGATGTGCACATTTCGTCGAATTACTACTCATCAGTTAAGTTAAGTCAAGTCAAGTCAAGTAAAATTTATTTAAAGTCGGTAAAATATTATACAGACAACATAAGCTCTATAGAGCTTTTAAAACCGACATACATGACAAACATAAAACACAACAGAAACAATCGTGCAAGCGTAAATAAAAATAAGCAGCACTTAAATAATAAAAAGTAGATATAGCCCAAAATCAGCCAAAACAAAACCTAAAAAGCCATGCAAAACCACAATTAAAGCTATAGCAAGCAGCATATATAAAAAAAATGCAAAATATAACATAAATGAACATATAGCATATGTTCAGTAAGGTATGCTGCCAAACAGTGAGGAAAGGAGATTATTTACAAAATGAACAAGTACACGTTCCCTCCTGCCCATCCGATTTATTTATTAAGCCCTTAAAATGATTTAAAGTCATATCTTCCCTTAATCCTGAAGGTAAGTTATTCCACAGTTTAGAGGCAGCATACCTAGTTGTATTTACCCTGGGTACATCAGTTGTGTTTTTATATCTAAAAGAATAAGAATTCTGTTTAAGACAATCATATTATGTAGGTATACTGGTGTTTTCTCATTTAAAATCTTGTATACTTCTATAGCTAAAAATCTCAGCCTTCTTATTTTCAATGATGGCATCTTTGACTTTTCTAATAGCTGTTCATATGTACTATATTCATCTTCATGTATAAACTTTAATGCTCTCTCTTGTATTTTCTCAAGTTTTTTGGTGTTAATCTCCCCACAAAAATGCCAAACTAAAGGCCAGTAATTGAAATTAGAAACAATAAATGAATAGTATATGATTAATCTAGCCAATCTATTAAGGTGTTTCCCAATTCCCTTTAAAACGTTTAACTGCTGTGACGCCTTTTTACATACATTTGATATATGAGCATTAAAATTTAATTTAAAATCAAAAGTTACACCTAAAAGTTTGACTTCGTCATCACATTTTATAGTATTACCTTCTAAATTAAATACAACATTACAATTATGAGTTTTTTTACCAATGGCTATTGCCTGAAATTTATCAGGATTTGCCTGCATTTGGTTACCTGTAAACCATTTAATAAGAACCGAACTTTCAGTTCCTAAGGTATTTACAAGGTCATTGATATTATTGCTGCTAGTTGTGCGCAAGGCCTAAAATGTCGAAAACAAAAAAAAAATATCCAAAAGTTTGAAGCGCAAACTCTGAAATTTAAAAAGACCAAAAGGGTAAAGTGAAAATCATCTTAAGACTGAGCTGTGTTATAAATCAGGTAATAACTTACATTGATTAACTTGTCCTGTTTTTTTTTTAAATCAGTTTTTATAATATTTTGATTTTTTTATTCAAAAATAAGTCAACGATCTCACTCCAGAATTAAGCGTCTCGTCCCAATTAATTTGGACTGTAAAGCAAAGACATAAAATGTCTATAGATTGTTTCATGGCATGCGAGGAGTTTATGGCAACAGTTCTTAATTTCTTTAAAATACGTAAATTTATATCCTATCAACTGAATCTTGTATATGTTTTGTTAATACACTGACGTCAAACGTTTTAAATATGACCAAGTAACATTTACATAGAATTGTAAAATGTATATTAATAATTTATAGGTTTGTTCGTTATTACACAGAAAATGTATGGAATGCCAGGTGGAAGTGTTTATATAATGTATGTACATTTGTACTGAAATATTGCTAAAGTTTTAGTTTTATTCAATTCCACCGTCTATTGTTTTTAGTTCTCTTTGGATTCTAGAGAGTCACCTTCCTCACGTTTCTGTAACATCGGCTTTGGTTCCCCCCTATACTGCAACACCCTATTCCTTACATTTCTGTAACATCGGCTTTGGTTCCCTCCTAATACTGCAACGTCCTCCTCATAATGTTCCTGTAACATCTGCTTTGGTTCTCTCCAAATACTGCACCGTCCTCCTTCTCATGTTCATGTAACATCTGTTTTGGTTCCCTCCAAGTATTGCAACGTCCTCTCTTCCTTACATTCCTGTTACATCTGTTTTCAGTTCCCTCTAGATACTAAAGCGTCCTCTTCCTCATGTTCTTCGCGATCGGATAGTACAATGTCCTCTTCGTTGC
Source organism: Mytilisepta virgata (assembly GCA_028015205.1). Lineage (NCBI taxonomy): Eukaryota > Metazoa > Mollusca > Bivalvia > Mytilida > Mytilidae > Mytilisepta > Mytilisepta virgata. The sequence continues at coordinate 14,709,429 of CM051520.1, read as the reverse complement.
GTTCCTATAACACCTGTTTTGGTTCCCTCCAAATACTACAGCGTCCTCCTCCTCGCGTTCCAATTACATTTGTTTTTGGTTCCCTCCAGATACTACAGCGTACTATTCCTAATTTTCCTGAAACGTCTGTTTTGGTTCCCCCGGGATACTACAGCGTCTTCCTCGCGTTCTTGCTACAACTGTTTGGGTTCCCTCCCGGTACTACTGCGTCCTTTTCCTCATTTTCCTGTAACGCCTGTTTTGGTTCCCCCAGGATACTACAGCAACGTCTGTTTTGGGCCCCCCTGGATACTACCGTGTCCCCTTCCTCGAGTTCCTGTAACAACTGTCTGGGTTCCCTCCCGGTATTACAGCGTCCTATTCATCATTTTCCTGAAACGTCTGTTTTGGTTCCCCCTGGATACTAAAACGTCCCCTTCCTCGCGTTCCTGTTACAACTGTTTGGGTTCCCTCCCGGTTTTACAGCGCCCTATTTCTCATTTTCCTGTAACGCCTGTCTTGGTTCCCCCTGGATACTAGAGCGTCCTCTTCCTAGCGTTCCTGTTACAACCGTTTGGTTCCCTCTCGGTATTACAGCGTCCTATTCCTCATTTTCCTGAAATGTCTGTTTTGGTTCCGCCTGGATACTACAGCGTCCTCTTCCTCGCGTTCCTGTTACAACAGTTTGGGTTCCCTCCCGGTTTTACAGCGTCCTATTCCTCATTTTCCTTTAACGCCTGTTTTGGTTCAACCCGGATACTACAACGTCTTCTTCCCGGCGTTCCTGTAATACTTCATCGTTTTCTTCCGAAGGTTCCTTTAAGATATTTTTACTAATAAAATTAAGGGCTCAATTTCTTTGGGCCGTCACCACGGAACAACTGCAATAGACACAATTAAAATCAGAATTTGACTGATTAAGGATGACTGTGTTGTCTGAAAATTTCACACGTCTAGGTCGATACGTTTCTTTAAATGCTTGAATTATCGATGAGTTAACACGAACAGAACCAATCCGACATGTTTAAATGTTTCGTCATTCATCTCCACTTTCGGTCTTTTTCGCACAAGGATAATTGTTCAGCTATACGGTGACCAGAGGTGACCGAAAATAGTACCAATATGCGCATTAATTATACTGCAGATGATACTATTATTAATATTGAAAGAGCGGGTGGTTTTGATATAAGCAATAAGGTAAAACATAGAGATTATGCGCTTAATATTTTTACACCATACGGACAAATAATCTTTATTGTTTTTTTAACGGGAATTAAAGTGTTTCGGTTTAGTTTTGAATATAGCGGCATAGCTTCCATTGAGGCAGTGAGACAATTGCCTCACCCAAAAATTGCTAGAAATATTAAAATTGTTAATTGACTTAAACTTAATGATACATTTTAACCATGCCATTTATGATGTAATGGTTAATTATAATTGGTATATATATTCCACCGGAGTTGTCAGTCGACTGTTTCTGACAGTATTGTAAAACCTCCTAATTACATTTAGTTAGTCCATAACAATCTATCACTACAATATTTAGTAAAACTACAATTTCTAAACCTAGATGCCTACATCATATAAAAAGATACAAGCTGATTTTGTCTTTACAAATGTGAAATATACTTAGAAGTGGAACATCTATCGTTGTTATTGACTGGCAAACTTTACGGAAAAATAGTTCAAAATATCACATGTTTTTATATTAAAAGAATTTAAAATTCATAGTTTACATACTCATTATTTCAAAATAAAAATTCTGGAGAATGATTTATGATATAACGATCCCAAGTCATTAAAAAATGTATGGACAAACTAAATCAAATATCCTCGCCTACTTCATGAAGCAAATGCATTTATTACTTTCTAGTTCATCTCCCTATCACAGTTTTATTTGATTACGATCTGCAATTGTCTTACAGTCAATTAAATTTGGTGTATATTTATGTCTATAAATACCACAGTACATACCCAGATATTATAAGATAGATAGCATATAAAAATGATAAATGACCAATCGGAACCAATAAATCTGGTACAATTTCAGTTTAATGTTCAATAATGATTCGTTCGTAAATATATTACAGATGGACCACACAAATTCAATTTAATGAGCAACATTCGGCTTTTATGGGATTGGAAGTGACTCTTTGTGTATTTTTTTAGTTCCGTTATCTTTTAACATTTACTGATATCTCCTTTCATTTCTATTGGATCCTGATTTTTTTTTCTCGAAGCATCCACATTTTTGGATTTTCATCTTTGGAACACCTATCATATCCTTTATAAAGATATTTGATTTTTTTTGTATATGTAATACAAGATCTGATAATATTTAATGTAATATCATATTGCCATATTGTAGCGATGGTTTTTGCATACGTGTACACAAAAAAAAAAAATCATGTTATATGATAAGTAGCTTAATATGATATGATCTGATAGATCCTTTAAATTAACTGTTACAAAAATGTTATATTTTGTGAAAACTAATGAGAATGTCCGTCGTGCACAACTCTGTCATCAGATTTTTTGGCTTTATCCTTATGGTCATTTTGGCATTTATTGAATTAGCTCTTTGAGCGTTTTGGATTATTGTTTTCGTTTGAGCAGAACTGGCATTTTCAGGTCAATATGAGACCCAATCATAGAAACGTCGTATATTTACAAGTTATAGCCCTTTGAATTAGTATGTAGGTTTATTGAAACATTACTCTTTTTAAAAAAAAAATCCCACCAGGTTGTATGATAGGATTTAGTGTATAATATTGTTACTCTTTCTATAATATCTGTGATTAGTATGAAGAGTGTCCTATGTTCGAGAAACCTTCTATTGCACATTTTCCTAATTTTGCACTTTTTGCACTCATCCTATCTTGTTGATATTTTTCAAATATCTACGGCTTCCCATATATAAAACCAAGAGAATGTCATATAATCAAGCTTTCATAGTGACGCGAAAATGTGTATAATGTCATTATCTCGTACAATAATCCTTCTTTTTTCTAAATATCTTTCTTCAATTTGATTTGATTCCTTCAATTTATCTCCCAAAAATCCACCTTGATCTACTTACTTAAAATAAATTCTCCCCTATATTCCAGCAATCATATGCATACTACTAGCCGTAATACCATATTTAGTTCTGAGATAAAAAAAAGCGACTTCACGTTGCCCTTAGTTTAGATGCATCTAAGTTTTAAATGCGAATGCATTAAATTATTTGTCACAAGAAAAGATATTATTAGTTAAAGTTTGGTTGGATCTCATAATAATTAATTTGTTAACTTGAGAACAAGAATGTCATAAAAATGACCCGGATGTAGAAACAAAAGCTATACTGTAGCTTCAGTGTCAGTATTGATTATCTAATTCCATTACAATATTTCGGATATTTTGTATCGAAGAATATCCTATGAAATTTAAACATTCATGCCTGAAGTTTACTTTACGTAAATATTTTATTATATTTGATTCTATTGATATCATATGTTTTAGCAACGTAATATTGGACGAATGTAGAACGTAACTAAAAATTTAGGGTGCAGTATTATAGACCTGAAAGTAGGACAATAAACTTGCTTTTGTCCTTATAGCTATTTCATAGGTATTTTATTATACCAAGTACAAAAATAAAACAACTGATATACGCTGTGTACTGTACAATAAATCCAGAATCCTCTAGAATAAAATACAGAGAGAACATTTTTTCTACAAGTGAAAAAATCCATAGCCATAAGTCCAGAGACAAAGATAACAAGTGGATAGGCTAGGACAAGATCAAACAAACAACCAAAATATAACAAACAAAATCAGAAAAAGACAGATGAGCAACATTTTCCATCCAAAAATCAGGGCTGAACTGAAAGTTTGGGAAGGGTAAGCGTGTCTCTTAAAACACATTCGTCGCATTGCACACTAACAATAATTTACAGTCGTTAATAAATGATAAAACGACGGCAGATGGAATAGGTAGTTTTTCATTTGGAAAACTGATATAACGATATACTATATCTTGATGACTTAAAGGGTAGTTTTATGTCCTTGTTTCGATTTAAAGTTTGTTATACGAATATAATCACATTAACGTAAATCATATGCGAAACCACCAACAACATTTTCATACATCAGATACAACACGGAAATAAACAAAGTCAGAACTATCCACAGAAAAAATCAATAGCCAAAGACTGATTGGCTAGGACAAAAACAAACAAACAACCGAAATGCAACACACAAAATTCGGAAAAAAGACAGATAAGCAACAAAACATGGATGGTTCTCAGGTTGTTAAGGGTAAACAGTTCTTGTCTGGAAAAACACACCGCATTGCTCTTTGTCAATAAGTGACAGTCGTTAATAAATAATAAAACGACGACAGATGGAATAGGTCGTTTTTTATTTGGGAAACTATATATACCAGATCTTGATGATATCCTGGGTAGTTTGGTGTCCTCGTTTTGATTTGATTTTAAAGTTTGTTATATGTTGACTTAAATCATATGCGAAACAAGCAGCTACATTTATAGACCTAAGCATTATATTTCATCAACACTTAAACAATTTAAAGTTATATATCTTTAATGCTTCTAAATAGAAGTAAATTTAAAATATTGGAAGAAACAATTATACGAATATTGGTATCGAAATAGTTTATTGACCAGAACGCTAGTAAAATTCCCATACCAGGAAATTACTTTACATAAATCTTTCAATCAAATAGATAATACCTTTGATCGGAACAATAATTTCGTTTAATTTCTTATTGTTACTTTAATACAGTGAAAATTATTGCTTTTCCCCCAAGATATATTGTTCTATCAAGGTTGTTCGTTTTATGTAAAAAAAAAAAGAAGCTAAAATCGTGGCCAGTTTTTCTTCTTCCATAACTAAATTTACAGACTTACAACATCAAAAGTCTCAAAAGCTTTTTCCCCTCTCAAATATAACTAAATAACTGTTACTCTATGTTTCTTTACTGTTGCAACCAGGAACGCCTAGATGCATCAATTTTCCTTAAGGGCAGTTTTTTATTTTATCATTTTTCGTGTCCAATATGACATCACAAAAGACTGTGACGTTATTAGGTAAGGGCGAACTCTGTGTCCGATTTGAACCATGTAAACATATCTTATTCCTATTTGAAATGGAGTAAGTTTCAGTAAAGCTACAACAGGTCATACTCAAGGGATCGGTTTCTGTAGGAAGTGGGCCATACATTAAATATTTCCCTTATACTGTTTTCCAGATATTGCCAAAAGAATGTCTAACACATGTAACGATATAGAAAAAAACGTCACCTATCGCCAGTTTATGTATTTTCGTAAGATATAGACAGTACTATACCCTGGTTAACTATTTGATGACCATAAATACAATGTTGTCGCTTTTCTCGAATTCTCGCCAAACTATATTTTCTTCTAATAATTTCAGTAAACTTAACAACAAATCAGGGTAAGTAAAATACCATATACATTGTATATATTGTCGTATACCTGATTATTACAAATTTTAGTGCTTTGTATTGTTAAAAGAAATTAATAAAATAACATTTCCTAATTTTTCAGTCTACCTCATATACGTACCATCAAATTTTCCAGTTTTCCATAAAACATGAAATTCAAAATGTTCAGTCCATTTACTATTAGGCTACATAAAAACGTACGATCCAATTTCTTATTATTTACCCTTTATGTACAGATTCAGTCAAAATCTTTGTTCTAGCTGCTCGTAAGAAAGGCAATGATTGCCGAAACGTCGGACCATTTTAACTTTAAAGTTTTTTTTAGGTATTGTCTGAATTTGATTTGCTCGATATTGCATTTTATACGTTTAAGTCTTTCGTTCCCCTTTAAACGACTCACCATTTCCATATATATATGCTTTGTATTACATTGTTGAAATAAGTTTACAGACCTGTATACAGTGTTTAGAAATTGTTACCTCAATAATGCCCATTTTCGTTTTTATTTTCGACTTAATCTGCGATGTGTATTACACGTTATTCGGTTATTCTTTTCATCTGAATACTTATCCAACCAATAGAATATATAAAGCCCATTTTCTCTTTGTGTTATACCGTTAAAGTGTCCTTTGTGGATTCTGGAATAAATGAAATTTGCAGATTACTATTGATTATTGACAATAATACTTATTAAGAAAATTGAATATTTGACCCTGAATCCTCTGGATATCACGATATAAATGTCTAAAGTCTGTTTAAACTAGGTTAAACAAATTTTCCATTCATGTAATTTTATTATTTCTACTGCCGTTGTACAAGGGATTGTCTAGCATAGGAGAGAGGTTGATAATTATCCAGTTTATGCTACAAGGTTACACCATGATCTGAATTGCTTTGTCGGGGGGGGGGGGGAAATTTCTTAGTGTTGATTATGTGTATTTGGAGTATAGTTTTGTAATTTCGGCTGAAATGCCACCTGTTGAAGGCTTTAATACGACCACTTCTTTAGTTCCCTTTCAGCTTGTTATCTTTTCATTTCCAAACAATACTGTAGTCGAGGAAGTTTACCTGTTTTGTCGTTTATGGACTATACAGCTGAAGACACTGAATAAAATATTTAGGACAGCAGAAGCTACCCAGTTCCTTCCAATCTGGACACAAGATTCTAACACAGGTGTTCCCCTTTTCTCTGTCTTTGGCTATTGTTTTGTTGCTTCGACAGTTCTTCTCCATGTTTCGGATCTTCCTATACTCTTTGTCAGCCTTCTGGGTGCAATATTAGTCTGTCTTGCATATTCTATTGCTAACCATTATTAAGATGTCCCAACCAACTCCTTCGTCTCATAGTTACTATTATTGCCTTTGTTACAACACTGAATTAAGAGCAACATGAATGAAAACAATTCATTTTCATTCTTTAAGCGTGAATATTTGTTAATCTCCTGTGTCTTTAATTTTACGTTTTTTTCCCTATTCATCGAGATACTGAAATTGATCTGTAACCGACGAAAACGACTGGAAATAATTTAGATATATCGAAGTCCGCTTAATATTTGGATTTGTTTCTTGAAATAGACAATGAGGGACATTTGAAGACCAACTTTTATGACAAACGTGATGACCTCAACTTTCTTATTGTTAATTTTCCCTTCTTGAGTAGCAATATACCAGCATCGCCTGTATATGACGTCTACGTTTCTCAGCTTATCCGATATTGAATGGGCACGCGTGAGTTACCCTGACTTTCGAAAAGGGGATTACTGCTGTCACAAAAGCTTCTTTACCAGAGTTTTATCAGGGATAAGTTGATGTCATCACTTAAGGCATTTTACAATCTTCATCACGAATTGATTGACCGTTAAGGATACCACAGACACTGCCAAGTCTGCATCTTATCTTGACCTTCAGCTCGAAATTGACACCAGAGGAAAGTTGAATACAAAACGTTACGACAAACGGGATGACTTTGACTTTCCAATCGTCAACTTCCCATTTTTGAGTGGCAATATTCCAGAAGCGTCGGCGTATGGAGTATATATTTCACAACTCATACGTTATTCCAGAGCTTGTGACATACACATCGACTTCCCGTATAGAGCCCGGCTTCTGACAGAAAAGTTGCTCAGACAGGGGTACGTTGCTCCTAAGTTGAAGTCATCCTTATTAAAGTTTTATGGGCGTCATCAGGACTTGGTTGACAGGTATGAAAAAACCGTTTCCCAAATGAAAATGGACCTATTCCATTGATATTATCCCTTCGTCAAACCGGATTTGACATGGGCAGCGGGTGTCCTGTAGGAAGCAGAGACTGCTTACTCTTCCGGAGCACCTGAGTCTACCCCCGGTTTTTTGGCGGGGTTTATATTGTTCATATGTTTTTAGTTTTTAATTGTAGTGCATGTATTGTTTTGGTCTTGTCTTCGTTGTTCTCCGGAGTTTGTCAGTTGTTACGATTTTTCCCTCCTTCGAATATCCCTTTGGTATTTCTTGACTTTACTTACAGTATTCCAGTATTCCAATATCTAAGATGAGGTTGGACCTGTTCCCACCTTCGTAAAATTTCATGTTCCTCCGCCGATTTGTGCGGTATATGGAGCAGGAATTGCTTACCCTTCCGGATTTTAATAGGAGTTCGTGTTGTTCATTGTTTTTTAGTTTTCAGTGTGTATTTGTCGTGCTTGAGGTTGTTCATTTGTCTTCCCGGGTTTGTCTGTTTGTTTTTCGGTTTGCTCCTTGGGTACACTAGTATTTGTCCTCTCCTTAGAATAATAAAAACTACGTTTAAAATACACATATCATATCAATACAGATTTTAAAAAATTTCCGAAATTTTGTATCATTCAATTGATTTTTAAGTAAATTTGGACAGAAATATAACATATGCAAAATTCTATAAAAAAAAGTAGTTTGAAATTACGACCAGATAAACTATTTCAGGTACAGCGTTTCATTGATTAAAAAAACAAAAACATTGCAGCAGTAAGCTTAGTAAAGACGTAGACAGAATACATAAGTAGAATTCTATAACTAGAATATATGAAGTTTCTGATGTACTTGAAAATAATTCACAGAGTTTGTAAAAGCAAAAAGATGATAAATAAATAAATAAATAAATAAATAAATAAATAATCCTTAATTAAAGAGCATCATCTCATTACCATAAACTAATCTTCCTGAGGGTCCCCGAAATATGAAATATAGAAACATTAACATGTATACAAACGAAAATTATCATACAATTAAAAATTAAAATTAAATTTGATAGGTTTATTTAGAAATGTTATAACTTGCCCCAGTTACAATTATCCATCTGTTGCTATGTCCAGATTGTTTCAAACTAAATATCGTTCGGATTTCATTTTAAAGATATTTTAAAATAGTGTCCCGCGGGAAATAAATAATAATATATGCTTTCGCTTGATCGTCATCATGCATCACGTAATATATACACAATAAACGTTTAATGGCGTATTTAAAGTTTCATAATAAAACATTGAAGTCGAAGGGAAATTCATAATCAAAGTAAAAAAAAACTGACAAGGTCGGGAGACAAGCAAACATCCAAAACAACTCGAAAGTAACAGCCATACTCATGACTTGGTACAGATACTTTCAAATAGAAATGGTGGGTGAAACCAGGTTTTACGGCATGCCAAACCTTCCATTTATATGACGGTTGCTATAATTCTGGGTTGTTTTCGAAAATGAATAGCTGTTAAATTAAATTATTTCAAATCTTAATATTTACCTGTAGCCAAAAGAAATAAAACATTGGTTGGATCCAAGTTTAAGATACCACATTGTCTTTACCTCTTTCACATGTTGCCTAAGATACCACATTGTCTTTACCTCTTTCACATGTTGCCTAAGATACCACATTGTCTTTGCCTCTTTCATATGTTGCCAACACTTTATGCACTGCAATTGCAAGTTGGTGGTAACGTTATAGAAATCTTGATATTTTTTGTTTTGGAATTCCTAACCTTCTTTGGTTAAATTTACCCTTTCCAGTTACATTTGAAGGTCGATGGTTATTCGTTTTACGTCAATGCCACAAGAGACCATTAGGTTATTGGTAATAGGTAATTCACAAAACGAACATGGAATAACACATGCAATTTTGGTGTTTAATGCATAGAATCCTCCCAAACTAAATATTCTTTATAGAAAACGTTTAATATATTTAAGCCAATACAAGAGGCAACCATTAAACACACAAACATGCTTTACGGGTTAAACAAGGTTGTGAGATTCCATTGAAAATTTTACTGGAAAACATAATTGAAAGAATATTTGTTCTCAATTTTTACTACACACACAACAACAACAAAAAACAATGATAAATAAAAAAAATAAAGGTTTGGAGTTTTTATTCTTGGCGTACAAAATTACTTTTGCCAAAATTAACTCTTCTATTAGATATTATAAATAATGATATCATGCTTTAAGTGACCTACAGAATATAAATCACATGCAAAGTACATAAACTCATTAATATTGATAAGTTAATCTTCACTAAAGATAAAGTATGATATGTACTGCATGTCTGAAAGTTATTCTGTAAATATGTTCTATGTATTCTACATATTTCAATAGATGCACTTGACGTTTAATTGCATACATTTTCATTAAATCACGAGATTTAACCAAGATTTCACGCAAGATTTCATAACTGTTGCCTAATAATAAGTTTATTTCATAAAAAATACATTTTCATTTAAAAGTTTTTCCATATATTTTGCGCAAGATTTCACCAAAAGCTTATTTATGTCTGCTAAAATAAGCACATTGCGGATCTACATAAAGTTAAATGAGATATATTCCATGTTGGTAGTGTAATCATTTGATGTACTTTTTTTCATTGATGAACTTGGTCTTGCACTCTGGTTTTAGTAAATGTAATTTCCGATTTTTCTAATCTCATGTCTGATACTGCAATTAATAGATTGACCTTGTTATATTATTTATGTAAATTACTAGCAACAAATATGAAATTAAAACTGTCTCAGAATTTGATCTTCTAGTGTGTTGCAATTCTTGTTTAATCACTGTTATTAAAATATTATAACTAAATGTATCAATGAAATAATATTAATGACAACAAGATCGCGGATGTATCAATATGGCTAATAGTTTACCATACCTGACGGTTACCTTGATCTCCAGTTATCAATAAAAGTCAGTCTAACATAAAATAAATTTAATGATGATTTCTGCACCACCTAGCCGAATTAAACATTTTGAACTTTAAACGCTGCAAAAAGTTGATAATAAAATGATCTAGTCCTTGTTGAAAAATCTTCTCAGCCTTTTCTACCATTTTTCACCATAATAACTAAGAAGGCCATGTGGAAAAGGTTAAATGCATAAGAATAGTTTCTTGATTATAAGACTACTAGAATGTGGATTGATAAATTTCCAATTTATCAATAATTTACACAAAGTGCACAGCATCATGGGAGATAAATTAATGTTTATATTATGATGCCGTGAAATGTACCCAGATATCCCGCATTTATCATAGTTTATCATTTCATAAGAAATTTCCTTATAAATCATCCGCTATTGAGCTAACCCCTTAGGGTTTTTTAAATACTTGTAGTGACTGTAAAGAACGAATGACCTTCAACTGACATTTGCAAGCATATGTTAATAAATTACACCATACCATTGTTATTTTGGTACATATTTATTTTTTGTAATGTTCGACATGATATGTATAATATGTAATGTATGTAAGACAAAGATATCAACCATATGTTTCTACGCTGAATAAAAAATCCCAGGAGTTTAGAAATCCATGAAAGAAGTATATCCTATTATGAATTCTGTCTTATTACTGTATTATTCTTATTTCATTTCATTCTAACAACATCATTACATCTTATGTACATATAATAGCATGAAATTGATTTTAAAATCAATTGTAATAGAATTGTTAGATTTTTATGCTATTTAACGTTTTTTTTTACCTTATCACAACTGATGAGTTGTGATTTTGGGAAAACGGTATATCGTGTGTATCAAAATTGGTATCCTATAATAAGAAAAACTACTTAATGTAACAGAGATTTCAACATAATATTATTAAACTTCAGATTTTTGTTTTACTTTCTTTCATTTTCATGCTTCTGTTGTTAGACGTAATCTACAAATCGGATCGATGGTTATATGTTGGCCTACTTTGTAATCTCAAGACTATATCATCTTCCATGTGTTTTACATGTAATTCTGATCCGTCAGTCGTCAACCTGCAAGTATGCTACTTGGCCGTTAAGAAACAGTCAATTGATCAATCAATCAATCAACCTGAGAGTTACAATGTATGTAATGCTCAAAATGTATGTGTTTAATATATATGTAATGCTGAACCGTCAACCTGTAAGTTATGTAATATTTTACTTACATGTTCTATATTTAATGTTGATCCGTCAACCGAAATGCTCTACTTCCCTGTGTTTTATATGTAATGATAATCCGTCAACCCATGAGTTATGTGATCCTGTACTTCCATGTGTTATATATATATAAAATGCTAAATAGTCAACCTGTGAGTCATGTAATGCTCTATTCCATATGTTATGTATGTAATGCTGTAATGCTGAACCGTCAACCTGTGAGTCATGTAATGCTCTACTTCCTTGTGTTATACATGTAATGTTGATGTACTAGAATATGTTTTATATGTAATGATAATCAGTCAACCCGTGAGTTATATTGAGCTATGTAATGCTCTACTCCATGCTTTATACAATGTATATTTTGTGTTGAACCGTCAACCTGTGAGTTATGTAATGCTCTACTCCATATGTTATATATGTAATGCTGTTCCGTCTACCTGTGAGTCATGTCATGCTCTATCCATATGTTATATATGTAATGCTGAGCCGTCAAACCCTAGAGTTATGTAATACTCTACTCCATATGTTATATATGTAATGCTGAACCGTCAACCTGTGAATTATGTAATGCTCTACTCCATATGTTATATATGTAATGCTGTTCCTCTACCTGTGAGTTATGTAATGCTTTATTTCCATGTAATGTTGATCCGTCAAGCGAAATGATGTGCTTGAATATGTTTTATATGTAATGCTGAACCGTCAACCTGTGAGTTGTGTACTAATAATTTAACTTTGTTAAGCTGTCCAAACCGAGATATGTTAAACGATGCCATGATGAAAATATTAAAATTTGAAAGAAAATTTTCCGTTTACTTGTTATTGTGGAACATTTATATTTATCCTTTTATACACTGCTTGTACACTTTTATCATATAACATTTCATTCAGTAAAAGGTTTGATTTGATGAATATATGTAACCAAATTTCGAGATTTTATAGGATAATTCGATGACTTGATTTCGTGTAGACAGATATGTTATCATGTAAATACTATTTAACTTCATTTTATTATTCTTTTCCCCCATTTTTTAATTAGACAAAATATGGCTTCGTAGAAAGACGACGATACTGTGTTATATTATAGAAATTGAATCAACAAATATAACTGACTCCAGAATGTATTTAATTTTACATGTTCGTAACTTTCGTTTCATCTTAGCTCATCTTGACCAGATTAGAACTACTGGCGTAGTTCATCGTCTGTAAATACATTTTTTACATTAAATTTTTTGTCTCAAATAATCTGGCCAGTTCTAACAAACCTTAGTACTGTTTAGATAATTCTCTTTCAGATGACCGCCCATATACAGAATTTGTTAGAACCATGCTGAAACATTCATATCTGTAACCACTAAGCCATTTGGAATCATATTCGAGGTTTCATATAAAGACATTCTTGACTTAATTTTAAGTTTGGAAACAAAATAAAGGGTTATCCATTTAGTTGTGTTTGGATTGTTATGTATGTTTTTTTTAGAAATAAACTGTAACTCACGGCAGTAAAGAAAACGATTGACAAAAGAATGTATACAATTAGTCACAAGCCTACAACAGACAAATGGTTTCTAATTCTACAACAGACAAACAGTACCTAATCCTACAACAGACAAACGATGACAAACGATCACTAATCCTACAACAGACAAACAATAACTAATCCTACTACAGCCAAACGTTAGCTAATTCTACAGTAGACAAACGGTAACGAATCCTACAACCACAAACGTTAACTAATCCTACAACACACAAACGTTAACTAATCCTACAACAGACAAACGGTACCCAATTCTAAAATAGACAAACGATATCTTATCCTACAACAGACAAACAGTACCTCATCCTACAACAGACAAACGTTAACTAATCCTACAACAGACACACCGTATTTAATCATACAAACGGTGAGAAACAGTATCTAATTCTAAAACAGACCACCGTTAACTATTTTACAAAAGACAAAATTTAACTTATCCGACAACATTAAAACGGTAACTACTCCCAAAACATACAAACGGTACCTACAGACAAATGGTACTTAATACTACAATAGACAAACGGTCCCTCATACAACAACAGACAAACTGTATATAATCATACAACAGACACACGATATTTTATCCTACAACTGACAAACAGTACCTAATCCTACAACAGACAAATGGTAACCAATCCTACAACAGGCAAGCGGTAACTAATTCTACAACAGACAAACGGTACTTAATTCTACGATAGACAAACGGTCCCTAATACAAGACAAACTGTATCTAATCATACAACAAACAAACGATGAGAACAATATCTAATCCTAAAACAGACCACCGTTAACCAATTTTACAACAGAAAAACGTTAACTAATCCTACAAAAGACAAACGGTAACTAATCATACAAAAACAAAGGGTAACTAATCATGCAACAGACAAACGGTCACTAATTCTACAACAGACAAACTGTAACTAATCATACAAGACAAACGGTGAGAAACAGTATCTTCTCCTAAAACAGACCACCGTTAAACAATTAATCCCACAACAGACAAACTGTACCTAATGCTACCACAGACAAACGGTAACTAACCCTACAACAGACAAACGGTACTCAATCCTACAACAGACAAACAAAATCTAATCATACAACAGACAAACGGTACCTAATTCTACAACAGACAAACGGAAACTAATCCTGCAACAGACAACCGGTATATAATCCTACAACAGACAATTTGTATCTTATCAATGAACAGACAAACGGTGATAAACAGTATCTAATCATACAACAGACAAAGGGTACCTAATTCTACAATAGACAAACGGATCTAATCCTACAACAGATAAACGGTAACTAATCCCACAACAGACAAACGGTACCTAATTCTACAACAGACAAACGGTAACTAATCCTACAACAAACAAACGGTATCTAATCCTACAACAGACAAACCGTATCTAATCATTTAACAGACAAACGGTACCTAATCCTACAACAGACAAACAGTATCTAATCATTAAACAAACAAACGGTACCTAATCCTACAATAGACAAACGGTATCTAATCCTACAACAGACCAGCGGTAAATAATTCTACAACAGATAGACTATCTGATTTATTTGCTTAAGTTTAAGAGCATATCGAATTTTAAATGTTAAACATTTTAATGTTTATAGAATTATTTATAATTATATTTAACAATCGTTGTTCACTAAAAATTGCTAATGTGTAAATTAAAAATAACTGAAAATTAGACCTTTTGAGGTTATCATCTACCTGTTTCATCGTATATTTGACGTGTCATAACACTGGTCATGCATAGCATCTTGCTCATATTATTGCTGTTATCTTGTGCATCATGGTGTATATTAATGTCAATTAAGTAATTCTAACTGCGGGGGAGTGATTAGTATGAATGCTAATATTATATTTAAGTCTGACAGCCATGTACTTATATCCTGGCGTATAGTCAGAAAAAATATCACTGATTTTAATCAATATAACCAAATCTGATAGCTTTACATTTAATGTTACTTAGAGAAATATTTTCAGTTTTAAAAGTGCAATTCATCATGGATCATGTTGTGATGTATTTGTTTTGTTCCTTCTTAATTCTTCTGTATAATTCTCTTAATACCTTTCTTTAAAAGTTACTGCGTAAATTTTTACTTGATGTTGCTAAAATGCTTAAAATTAATACTGATGAGATTTTGAACAGTAAACATTTATTTTTGTGCTGGGGATCAAAGAGGTTAGCTTTTTATCTTTTAGTTTTGCTTTTGTTTTTATTTGTTGTCATATTTTGTATTTACTTTATTAACCGTTTTTGCATTCATCAATCTACTTTAAAGTACTTAAGAAATTCATATCGTTTTTAGCTCACCTGACCCAAAGGGTCAAGTGAGCTTTTCTCATCACTTGGCGTCTGTCGTCCGTCGTCGTCCGATAACTTTTACAAAAATCTTCTCCTCTGAAACTACCGGGCCAAATTGAACCAAACTTGGCCACAAGCATCATTAGGGTATCTAGTTTAAAAAATATGTCAGATGACCCCGCCTGCCAATCAACATGGCCGACATGGCTAAAAATAGAACATAGGGGTAAACTGCAGTTTTTGTCTTATATCTCAAAAACTAAAGCAATTAGAGCAAAACTGATATGGGGTAAAAACGTTCATCAGGTCAAGATCTACCTGTCATGAAATTTTCAGACGAATCGGTCAAGCCTTTGTTGGGTTATTGCCCCTGAATTATTAATTTTAAGGAAATTTTGCAGTTTTAAGTTATCTTCAATATTATTATAGATAAAGACAAATTGTAAACAGCAGAAATGTTCAACAAAGTAAGATCTACAAATAAGTTTACTTGACCAAAATCATTGATTGACCCCTTATAGGAGTTTTTGCCCTTTAAAGACGGCATCCAGGGTAAACTTTCCTTTAAAGATCTTTTCCTCTCAAACCACTGGGCCAATTGAGACCAAACTTTGGTGGAATAGTCCTTGGGTGGCCCCCTTCCAAAATTATGTCTGGCATCCCCGACTTGCAACCGAGATGGCTGCTGTTACTAAAAATAGAAAGAAAAGGGGGGACTTTCAAAAATCTTATACGAAACTACAAGGCCAGTTGGAACCAAAGTTGGCAGTAATGGTTCTTAGGAGGTCCTTTTTCAGAAATATGTCCAATGACCCGGACTGTTAACCAAGATGGCCGCCTCAGCCGAACATAAGGTCCTATGGGATAATTCATTGAAAAATCTTCTTGTCTTAAACCACTTGACCAATCGGAACCAGACTTGGCAGCAATGGTCCTTAGATGGTCCTCTTACAGAGGTGTGTACGATGACCCGGACTGTCAACTAAGATGGCCGCCACAACCGAACTTTAGTTTAACATAGGGCCCTATAGGAAAATTCATTGAAAAATCTTCTTGTCTGAAACCATTTGACATATTGGAGCATTGGTCCTTAGGAGGTCCCTTTTCAGAAATGTGTATGATTTTGTGGACTGAATCAAGATGGCCGCCACAGCAGAACTTAGTTTAACATAGGACCCTATGGGAAATTCACTCAAAAATCTTCTCGTCTGAAACTACTAAGCCAATTAGAATCAGACTTGGTAGCAATGGTCCTTAGATGGTCCTCTTTCAGAATTTTGTGCGATGACCTAGACTGTCAATCAAGATGGCCGCCACACCCGAACTTAGTTTAACATAGGGCCCTATAGAAAAATTCATTGAAAAATCTTCTTGTCTGAAACCACTTAGCCAGTTGGAACAAGACTTAGCAGAAACGGTCCTTAGATGGTTCTCTTTTAGAAATGTATCCGTTGACCTGGACTGTCAACCAAGATGACTGCCACAGCTGAAATTAGTTTAACATAGAATCCTATAGAAAAACCAGCCAAATTGACTGCAACACTTAAATTTTTAGGTCTGCTCAAGGTAAAAAGTTAAATCCAGGTGAGCGATACAGGCTCTGGAGAGCCTCTAGTTTTGTGATACAATTTACTACTATCACTGGGTCTATGTCACTACTGGTGGACTGCAAGTCCCCGAGGTCATTATCAGCCCAGTAGCCAGAATTAATTTTTGTCCTGGCATGATTCATTACTTAAAAACCTTTAAATTGTCCGTTCAAAATTTGATAAAAATTACCAGAAACTTCTAAGGCTCTTCCTTTTGATGCAGAGGTAACCCTTAGTTGAGTTTGGATTCCTGTTTGTTTTAATTGTTTTTGGTTTTGATGGTTGTGTTTATTAATTCATTATTATATCTTTAACCGGATTTCCAACATTTTTATCTCGAGCACTGCTGGTGAGTTGTCAGTCAACGAAATGGCTATACTGTGCATCAAATTCATTTCGGATTTTTGTTAGACCTTTTATCATAACAATTGGCAGACATTACTTTTTGTAGTCTTTTTGTGTTGTATAAGCATTAACAGATCAATATTTTTCATAGAACCAATGCTTAGAAATTAAAACCATCGGTTTAGTTACACGAACATTAGATGTATTAAATAATACTAGTTTCAGATTACCTGAATTTTTAACAATTATCCAACAGATGTGTTTAGATTCAATTGGATTCCTGGGGTGTCTCACAGATCCTCAGGTGCATACAGTGCATTGTAATAGACGTCTGTTTTGAGTATAAAATGACATCCATAAATTCTTGTCATAAGTTTTGTTAAGTATTGACTAATGTAACAGACAGTTACAGATAATTTCATTTACAAAACATATTGTATATATGACTTCTGAATCAGAAATGTCATAGTAACTTAACAGATTATATTATACAATAAATACCAAACGTATTGTAAGTTCAAACACCTATGCAGATTTCATGGGTAATGTACTCTATAAACACACTGATACTTTTGCATCACACTTGGTGCCAGATACCTTTGCTACTGTGTGATTATGAACAGATATATCATGTTAAGGAGGGGTATTTGCGAAAAATACCAGTCGAGAGAATGTTAAATTTCGCGAGCCGTAAGGCGAGGGAAATTCATTCTAAAGACTGGTATTTTTCGCAAATACCCCTCAAGAACATGCTATATCTGTTTAATTACACCGAATGTTAACGTACAAAACGCATTGATGATCGTGACATTACAAGCGTCCAGTCGGATAGAGTATTTTTTGGCAAATACCACGGCAGAGAGGGTAAAAAAGGCATATCCTTTTTGCATATACCCCGGCGCTGTTTAAAAATGAGCGATATTCATTTGATAAAAGTAAATTGGTGAAAAATACACTGGCTATCAGCCAATCAAAACCCAGGATTCTTACATAAGGTGTAATTATGACAGAAAGAAAGTATTCTATCACAAATTTCGATGCACTTAGTTTCTGATATTTTAACATCGCTATGTTTTTTTGCGCCTGCTCTTGTTTAAGAAATCATTTTGACTTTATAGTGCGATGAATTTGGTATTAAGTGTGTGATGATTTTATTAAAACGTCTTATGTTTAGAAAAATGAGTGTATGCTACAATGATTGATATTCCAACAGGGAACATATCTTAACACACATAAAACTAATGTTTATCAATTTAACTTGATTTGTATACGAACTAATGGCATAAAAATGCATGTCTTAAGGTGTAAGTTTTTTCTTGTTGTTGAAGATCGCATGGGCCATCAGATGTAATAAGTCCCTTCGTGTGTTATATGCTCTGTGATCTTATCTTTTTGACGCTTAATTACTCCACATCCTTATATTTTCACAGAAAGTGAAGACCATTTCAGGATTGAAATCCGTTGTATCATAAAATTCGTAAGTCTACAACCTTACTACTTTAAGTCAGTCACATGCATGTATCGAAATAACCTACCATTTGATCTGTTTATACCGTCGGTGACTTCAATCATTTTTGAAAATAAGGAATTAAGTTTTCGACTTCGATAACTGAAGGAATTTCCATTTAATACATACAAGTTGTAGAGACAGTTTGGTAATTGAGTTTTCTGGAAGTTAACTGTAGATTTTAATCATCAAAACAGAAAGGTCAAAAATAGTTATAAAAAAGTCATTATAGGAAATTCATTTTTCAGACAAAAACAAACGCTTCATTAATTGTTTTCTGTGGGGGGGTTGATTAAATGTTAATTACATCTATAAATACTATTATCTTTACAAACGAAATCTTTATAAATAAACAATACAGGGAATTATTTTGTAAAACCCAACAGGATTGTTTATACAATGATAAATTTCCCTTCTTACAGAAAATGATTTATTTATTTAGAGTTCTGGAGTACCACAGTGTAATAATTATAGATACAGCGAGGCTAAATGTACAGAATTAAAGGTGATGAAATTTGTGACAAAGAACAGAAATGGATTTGTGACAATATACACACTATATTTCACATTTCAATTTGAAATTTGATGATTAAATTTTACCTCCAAGAATCTCAGAACAGTTGCCTACCCATCTTTACACTGATTAATTTTTTAAATAAACATGATTGTTGCAGACATTGTTTCACAAAATTTCAAATTTCCATTTTAAATTTGACGTTTAAATTTTAACACCTAGGGTCTCAAAAATGTTTGCTACCCATCTTTAAATTGATTAATGTTTTAAATAAACATGATTTTTGCAGACATTGTTTCACAAAATTTCAATTTCACTTTGAAATTTGACGATTAAATTTTACCACCAAGGATCTCAAAAATGTTTGCCACCCATCTTTACATTGATTAATGTTTTAAATAAACATGACTGTTGTAGAAATTGTTTCACAAAATTCAAATTTGACGATTAAATTTTACCACCAAGAATCTCAAAAAAGTTTCCCAGCCATCTTTACATTGATTATTTTTTTTAAATAAACATGATTGTTGCAGACATTGTTTCACAAAATTCAAATTTGACGATTTATTTTTACCAATAAGAATCTAAAAACTGTTTGCCACCCATCTTTACATTGATTGATATTACAAATAAACATGATTGTTACATGCATTGTTGACGATTTCTCAAATTTCCTTTCCTCATAGAAAGTGATTATTTGTCGGAGATCGTAAATGAACTGCTGTACAAATAATTCATTTATTTATCTACAATAGTATAAGTTGATTTAGTGAACTAGTTTGTAATGTTGTTTATATTCCGCATACTCTGACTTGCTTTTTTATGAATAAAAGAAACATAATTTCTAATATTTTTCAATTGGGATATATTGAAAATTAACATTTGTGAAATATTATTTCATTAGTTCGCGACTCCGTCAACTTTCCATTTTTGAGTGGCAATATTCCAGAGGCCCTGTCGTATGGAGTATATATTTTACAACTCATACGTTATTCCAGAACTTGTGACACATACATTGACATCATGACTTGGTTGACAGGTTTGAAAAAACCGTTTCCCAAATGAAAATGGACCTGTTCCATTGATATTATCCCTTCCTCATACCGGATTTGATATGGGCTGCATGGCGGGTGTCTTGCAGTAAGCAGAGACTGCTTACTCTTCCGGAGCACCCGAGTCTACCCCCGGTTTTTTGGTGGGGTCCATGTTGTTCATATGTTTTTAGTTTTTAATTGTAGTGCATGTATTGTTTATGTCTTGTCTTCGTTGTTCTCCGGAGTTTGTCAGTTGTTACGATTTTTCTCTCCCTTTGGTATTTACTAATGTTCCACTGAAATGGGACAACCATTGGATTGACGTGTCTTTACAGAATGAAGGGCTCAAGTGTACAGTTTCCAACTGTGCATTTCCTAAAAAACTGTGTTTATTAAGGATGTACACATCTGAGGAGCCAAAAATTTCTTGTATTAAACATTTTTTCCTAACCTGATTTTTGGGTTTATATGACTGTAAGAAAGTAATTTATGAAAAAAATCATATGGTGGTGGACTTCCTTTTTTGCTACGGTCATTTGAAAGTACCCCATTTTTGATGATTTTCCCATTTTTTACCAATTTTTACCCATTTTTGGACTATTATCATGAAAAAAATCACACAGTTCCACTATTAAACTTTTTTTCATACTTTCCCTAAAGATAAAGTAGACCAATCTGAATAAATTTAACTTAAAAAACTATAGGTAGGTGTTAATATAAGAAAGTTTTATAAAATTTTGTTTTTTTCGTGTCAAAATGACCATGCAGTCAATTTAGTAAATTTGAGGTTTTTCTCATTTTTTTTTAGAACAAAGAGCATATAATTTCAACTTCTTTGTTATAAATGATTGAAAAAATACATATTAAAGAATTTTAAAAAGAAAAAATCAGTAATATGGGATGTACATATTTTTGGTAAAATCATTTCTTTGTACCCCTCACCCATTTTCTCTACATTTTGGCTGATGACACTGACTCAAAAACTACTTATTGTAAGTACATAATTTTATCACAGAGTATAATCTTTTTGAATTCATTAATATTTTCCACTTGTATCACATGTTTGGGAAATAATTCCCGAACGAGATTTCAACGAGACTGAAACATCAGAAGAATACATCCTTTAATGGAAATCACAAAATTTTATAGTTGGATGTATAAATGAAACTTAAATCGTTAATTCAAACCGAATTCGATTTGCGCCTCGTCAAGTACGATTGAATATAGGTCATTGTTAAAACAAAGCCACATTTTATACAGAAAAGAAGAAGAGAAACAAAATAGAACTGTTTTATTGTGAACGTGGTCTTATACGTTCCGAACCCTTCAGCATTTATAGAAGAAATCTTTATTTAAGAATTACATATATCATATTTACTTGAAATATCGGAAAAAAATATCGAAGCAATAAGTCAATGGACAAATTCTAAAAGTCCAAAATTCAAGGAAAAGGCGAATTAAAAAGAAAATACAGCAAAAATATACAAGAAGGACACAGACAAAGGAAAAAGAACAAGACGACACAAATACTAAAGCGCTTGCAATGCAAACTCCCATAAAAAAAAAACTGGGAGTGAAACTAACGAGACCACTGCAAACTCAATTCTTCTTTAAACCTATACTTAAACATACACGAAACTGAAGTTTTTAACTTTTCAATTTCTCAGTAGTAACGTTGATTTGTTACCGACATGAGCATGTGCTATTGGTAAAACAATCTTCTACCAACGTCTCCCATGTTATCTGAATTCAACAGTTGATTTGTTACTCACTGGAGCATGCCATGCTGTTGTTACATAATCTTCTACCGACGTCTGTATTCCTCAACTGATTTTTTTAATTTGTTATGGTCATGTGCATGTATTGTTACTTTGTCAGTAAAGATAAACTACTGTTATATAAACTTCCAAGATACTTTTTGTTCAGTCTTTGCTAATATTATCATTCACAAAATTTTATGGGCATAAATCAAAATAGGAAAATTACTAAAGTTGTTTTCCCATTAACAGTTATCCGAAAAATGTATTGTTTGACTTTGAGGTCCCTTTTATATTTTCAACATGCCATCTTTTTATCGAAAATATGAATATTGTATTAGATTTGTATGATAGAATTTTTATAACTGTTGAGTAATTACTAAATGATGCAGGATATATAAATTGTTGTACAAGCGTTATCATAGTTTTTCCATCATTAGTCAAAACGTCCAAAAATATTAAAATTTAGATTGAATTTCTATCACAAACTTCATAGTTACATATGCGCAATAAAATTCAATGCGTGGGATCTCAATTTAAATGTAAATTTTCGAAGAGAAATAGAAATTCTAAATGCTGAATAATTAAAAATCTGAACGCTATACTTATTTGTTAACTATGTTTTACTGAGATTGTGTTATCATGCTCACCAAAACTCTGAAACAAAATTATCAGGAGTGTATCCTAAAATCTAATTTGAATTTACTATTTAGAAGCGATCTTGCTTGTAAATAAATTCAAAAAATGAAAAGAAAAAAAAAAAGACAGAAAGGCGTCAAAAAGATAATATTCTATGTATTATTATGGTAAAAACAATAAATCTCAAACGAGAATCGATAAAATGAGAGAACCGAAATAATATATTAGAACTGACAATAATTTGATTTAAGGCATTCTGAAAGCAAGAAGTTTTAATGTTTATATGTTTTCTTCTAATATGGTTATACTGCTTCATATTTAGAACTATAGAAATTTAGGCACGAATTAAAACTAGGATCTGTTGTACTAAAGTTTTTAAAAAGTGATGATTTAAGTTTTTGAGTGGTCAAATTCCCTTTCTGTGTTCCGTTTCACAAATATTAGTACGGCTATGATTCACAAATATTAGTACGGCTATGATTCACAAATATTAGTACGACTATGATTAGTCTTATGTATGATCTAAATTCAAGTTTTCTGTAGTACTTTTTACCAAAAATCTTGACAGGAAAATTACTCTTAAGTGACACTCTAGTGTCATGCTCATGGAAATAGTCTTGATCGTTGTCGTACAAACGTTTGTGACTACGATTCACGATTGATCGTACGATTGTTTTAAGAGAAATCGTACGAGTGTTTCACAGACACGATCGTAGAAAATAGTCGTGATCGTACGATTTTTTTTTTATCGTGGAGAAACTCTCGCGTCCCTGGGGCCAGTTGTTCAACTCATTTAAAGGAGGGTTAAATTTAACCACATGTTAAACTTAGTGATTTTCTATACAATTTAACTCTTGAATCGTGAATCGCTTTGTGAAACATACATACAAGTCGTGTTATGGAATAAGAATTTTTCTACTTTTTATGTAACCACTGCAAGACATCGTAACAGTCATAATCGCAGATTTAAAACAAAACTGATTGTGACATCGGTCATGTTAAATTGACCCGTTATCTCAAACGTTGATACTATTAAGTTATTTGGTGATACAAAGTTCAAATTTAAATTATATCCTCTCCTGATAAATCAAGCTCTTATTTCGATTTTTTTTCGACATTTCCTTCAGCTTTGAGATAACAGGGTTCAAATGTATTTCATACACTGACAAATAAATTATGTATTCGTTTTTAAGTTTTACAAATTTCATATTTCTCCATTGTAACGCTCATCTTCAATTTTATGATAGTTTTATCTATCCTATTGATCTTAATCACTGTATCAGATAGCCGCTGCGCTGCCATTGTTAGCCAATCACTTTTATATAGTCTGTCGCTCATATGAACAATTCCAATTTTATTAGGATTTTTTTTCGATTCCCTTCTGGTAAGAATTTTTTAATAATTCGCATTGATAGTTCTTCTTCATCTTTAAAAACCTATTAAAAGTAATTTCATATTTTGCCTATCCCATCTCAATAAGCCTCGGCTAACATTTAATATCTTTACCCTCAGATATCAGGTTTCAAAAAAACTATTTAGCTCTTAAACTGCGTTAAGATACTATTTCCATATATACATTTCCATTATACAGTTGACTCTCGTGATGACGCAGTCAAAAAATATTCTGGGTAACAAGGCGTACAGTCATACCTTGGGACTTGGGATATCAGAAAGTTTGAGGAAACCAAAAGTCAATGGTATATAATTCAATTAAAATTGATAGTTTTAAAACTATCAATAAAGTGTCATACATTAGAAAAAGATTGTTGTAGTCTTTTCTATTTCCGAGATCAAAAGTTTATTCACAATTCCAAAACCCATTTTCTGTTGTCCTTAGAAAGTTAAAACCACCTTTTTGGCCAGAATTACGATTTCCAAAAAATCCAGTGTGTAATATTTTTCTTTTACTATTTTCAGCTAATCTTCGTTGGGATAAGATTCTAAAGCTTTTTGTAGACTTTAACCGAAATAGAATCTGAAGGGACATTTTGATTCATTTGTTGTGTAGAAAAAATGTATTAAAGAATTTTATCATTTGGTTGTCGCATTCTAGATAATAACCTTGAGCTGTTTAAAAAGCAGTTACATTGAAGATTGGGCCTCTTCTTCATTTCACAGAGGAAATTAAAGCTGATAAGGAGAAGGTTGATATCTTGATTATTCTATGAATTGCTTATTAAAGTGTTATTGCTGTAAGTTGCTCCGTCTTAAATAGATAAATAGAATAGAGAATGGAAACAGGGAATGTGTCAAAGAGACAACAACACGACCAAAGAGCAGAAAAACAGCTCAGGGCTACCAATGGGTCTTCAGCGCAGCGAGAAAATCCCGTACCCGGAGGCGGGCTTCAGATGGCCCCCTAAACAATAATGTATACTAGTTCAGCAAAATGGACGGCACACTAAACTCCGAAGAACAGTTTCATTTTTTAAAAACACTTAAAACCAAATTATTTCAGCTTTATCTTTCAATCAAAATTTTTGATCTTTAAATAAGAATCATTTTGGTAATTACATGAAGTTAATCCATTAAATTATACTATGAAATAATTGTTGAACCATTGGAAACTAAACACATTTTCCTTCAACACATAACTATGTGCTCAAATGGAATTTACTACACCTTTCATTCATTTTTAGAAATTAAATTTAGTAAATATTTTTTGTCATTTTCTTGCTTTTTGCTCGACCTTGACCTAGAGTAAAATGCCATTTTGGAAATACGCATATTGTGTATAAAAATTTGTATCACTGACTGTTGATTCCCAAATTTAACTCAACGCTAAGGACTGGTCTGATCTTGCTGTTGGTTTAGTGTTGAGGGCACTACTTGAACAAAATTAAAATCAGCAGTTTTCATTTTGTATTATGTACCAGTATTGTATGTCACGTTTCTTGTGTACATTAAAGCCATGTTTGTCTTTTACCTGCTTATCTACGACAACACTCTATTCACTCTACATGCAAATGTGATAGTAATAACATTCTAAACAATATAACATTAAAATGAAAATGTAAAATATAAGAGACGACTTTCGTTTCTGTTAAAAATTAACAATGCATTAATGTACCTCATTTAACTCCTTTATTATTGATAAGCTACACGTATGAATAAAAAAAAAATTAACTGTCACTTTATTAGCAATAAACCCCTGAGGGTATATTAAGTGCTTATTGCTTTGGTAATGGTATAATATTTACATGTTGTAAATTCTCAGTTCATGGCAGTTATATTACGATTAAATTTTAAACTCCGCCAACCAAGGTTGTGCTCATCACGGTTTGGTTACACTGCTTAGACTGCCAATAATCTACTGATAATCTTTTGAGTTGTAAGGGCAGCAGCATAACTGACAGTAAACCAGAAATGTACATTGTATGCAATACATAAATTCTATCATACCAACATGTGCAAATTTCGTCGACCTACGACTCATCAGTTCCGTACAAGGCCTAAAATGTTAAAAAACCAAAACAACAATCCAAAACGTTGAAGAGCAAATTCAAAGAATACCAGAATGACCAAAAGGGATAAAGCCAAAACCATCTAAGGACAGAGCTATACACGATGTAGATACTCATTAGTTTTCTCAAAATTAAAATTTTTGTAACAGTAAATAAAAAAAAACCATTCTTTTTTGTATATTTTTCCGCTGTGCTAAGTTGATAATATATTTTAAAGCAGCACTATAGTTTTCTATGATTGGCTATCTAAGAGATGCACATCATATATTACCACTACTCATCTTTTAGTTGATTAATGAAAGCTTAAAAGTTGATAATAGTTTGATTTACTCTCCCCTTTCTGCCTTTGCAATGGTCAATTAATTATCTTCATTGACATAAACGAGCGTGAAGTGCTATTGATAAAACATTATTGATAAGTGAACGTATCATGCATGTTAATTTATCATCGATAAATCATGATATATTGTTCATACCGGGGAAACATGGTGCAATCTTATTAAATGTCTGCACGGAGTAATTCATGTTCAAATTTTGGTAAGTAAAGTTGTTAGTTTTTATATAAAAATATCACCACAATTTTAGGAATTTATTTTAAAAATTATTTTCATTATACTGAATATATAAGATAATGTCGTAAGTATTTTTTACTTGGTGATTTTTTTAAAACAACAGAATACACATTTTACATCTATTTTGTAGTTTGTTGTTAAATTCCACATTTATTTATTTTAGTTCTATTTTGATTTATACAGAGATATAAATCGTACAAAGTTTCTACCTCACATTTAAACCAGGAATTGACATCTCATTGAACTTGACACTTTACCTCATTTTACATGCTCCTTTATTGAACAGGACGTGATCACCATTACGGAGCACCTGATTTTTTCTTAGTAATTTTTTTGAATTTTAAATACCTAAAATGTCATTTTGCGAATTTGGTGCATAGATTTTTTTTATTGGCACTATTCTTATAGGAGATGAATCTGGGCAATAATGTTAGTTTTCGAGGATATCATGAGTTTATCACGAAAAACCTTGAAATTAATACTGCATTAAAGTGAATGCTAACCGTGTTTCAATCCATTTGTAAACTTCACTTGTTTTTCTATCTGATACTTGATTTAAAGAATTGTTGTAAGTAACTTGATTTTACTTTTTTGTATAAGTTTTAACACGGTATCTACCCCTTGCATGCATAGAATAGTTCTGAAATGACTTCTTGAGATATTTTCAGCTATCTTACACAAGTTCTTTGTGTTCTTTGTAAAAGTCAGACCTGTTGTTTTGTTTTCTGGACACTTGCAAAACATCATAAATGGTACAAACAGTAAATCAAATACACAGAAAATGGTTTCACAGAACATAGTTCAACTTAATTGATGCTGCTGATGGATAAAATTCTACCAATAATTAAAAAATTAGAAAAATAAAACTTTAAAACTGTTTTGTGAGGAAGAATTTTGTTTATAGATAACACTGCTCGTTGAATTTTCAGTTCAAGAATTGTGGCATGGGGCATCAATGATTAGATATGATTTGTCTAAAGACTGGTTTGTTGCATCTAACGTTGTATAATATAAAAAGGGCTATTTATAACGTTTTTAAAAGTGTCTCTAAGCGCTACAAGAATGTTGCGCAGATTAAGCGTTGGTTATTTTTTGCATACGAAAATATAAATATATTTTCAAGATTATCAAGATGTATTTAAGGTTGATTAATTTTGTTTTGGTATCTTGTAAATTTGTTTCATCTAAATTGCCATCTGATTTTACAGTTTCTGGTCATGGGTATTTTGTATTTTCATGGCATATGATAGACATTGCTATTTCCTATTCTGACAAGTATTTTTCTGGTTTGACGGCAGCTTGTCTCCGTGATAGATATCTTATATATTTAATACTATTGGATAATTTACCCTAATGTAAGGTTATCAGACAACTATTCGGTGGGGAATTTAACTATCAGATATAATTATAGTGTAATAACATTAAAAATTAAATGACAGCTAAAAATAAAAGCATATTGTGGCCGATAAAAGACAACTTCATAAAACTACTTTACACTTCTTCTGAATTTGTTAACGATGCTTCAGTTGAAGGTTATATGTGGAGGAATAAATTTTCATATTTATTTAGGCTTATTTCAAAGCTATATTTCAGAGTAAACTTCTTTTACTGATTATGTATTTAGCTATATAGACAATACTTTTACGATCACTTTTCCAGGCATTAACAATTTGTATGTTGCCCTTTTCCTGTTTTAAAAAGTCGAAAACACGAAAAGTCCGTATTCAGCCATGCAAGCGATCATACTTTTTTTTTGGTAGCTTCTATTTCGATTGTCCGAAGTCTTCATATGGCTGAAGTGTTATCGAAGCAATTGAAATGAAAAATAAACTGCATTCATTTGAATGAGATTTTTTTTCAAAAACTAGAATTTCGGTGATTGGCATCTTACAGCATGAATGTTTACTTTCATTATAAAATGTCAATAAAAAAAGATCATAGCAATTCATTTAAAAGTGGAAATACAAAAGGTTAAAATCAAAAGACAACAATAAGAAAAGACTTGACATGACAAAAGACGAAAGAAATAGAATAAAAACACAAAAATTAAACACTGAAATCCGTCATGTGCTTTAGAAAGGCAAGTTATCTTTCCCCGTTAATGAAAACTGTCATACTGAAACTGGGAACAAATCAGTAGACAAACAGAGATTGGATTTGATGAAAGATCCTACATTGCTTCGTGCTCAATGTCTTCTCCTGAAGAACAACAATAAATTTCCCCTGCTTGATCTGCTGTCACGTGAATATATAGGCATTTTGTCTAGAATTTTAACCAAATTTATATTGAAGGTCTACATTAACGATATCTTGATCGAGTTCGAAAACGAGCGCTTTCGGATAGTTTTTGTGGGCGTTACTGTACTTGATAGTTGTTTACTATCAACCTCTAGTTAACGCTCTCAATTCTACATTTCTCGATGAATTGTAACCAAATTTATATGAAAAGTGTAGTTGGACGATACCTCGATCAAGTTTGAAAACAAGCACTCTCGGTAATTTTTTGTGGGAGTTACTGCCCTCGACTTAGTTTTTTTTCATATCAACTTCTTGTTATCACTCTCAATTAGTTTGTTTCCTATCAACTTCTTGTTATCACTCTCAATTCTCACTTCTTGGTGGATTTAACCAAATGTATATGGAAGGTATATATGGACGATATCTTGATCAACTTTGAAAACGAGCGCTCTCGGTTCATTAACAAATATAGATAGCATTCCCATAATGCTTTTCGTATTGCCAAATAGCGGCAGGGGACACTTGGCTTCTGTGTAGAGTCTTGCTATTTTTATTTTATTTTTTAATGTGGTAAAAGTATCTTTCAATTAATTATACCTATGTCTTTCCAGTTATATGTAAATATATTTTTTTTTAGAATCGGGACAATGTTGTTCATCATTTAGCATTCAGCAGATGTTTTATTCTTTTACTATAACAATAAAACGGGTAAGGTTTTATTTTTATTACCAGGGTATTGCTTATTGATTATGTTGTTAACAATGGATTCAAATTCAAATTGAAATTTTATTACCTTGATTAAATGTAATCAAAGGCCCTGCAGGAATTGGAATCAGATAAAAGCTAATTTAATGATTATGTAATATGCCATTAAAAGTACATGTTAAACAGTGGAAAGGGAGATTTTACCAGAAATTACGTTTGATAGAAATCTGTTTGGTATCGCGTGTCTTCATATTACATTTTTGTATGTTTTGATATCCGGGTTTGGGGATGGAATTGGTGAGATGAATTCGTTTGAGGCAGAGACTACTGGATAATATCACGGGAGCTCAAACAGCGTTTTGTTTTCCAATGCACACGGACGGTTTTATATGTAATATAAATACGTGATTTTACATGTAATATTTGTGGATCACATCGAAAGTTGCATTTGATTTAATAAATCGGATAATATGTATAGAGGTTTGAAGAATTTTTAAGTCAAAGAAGATAAGAATAACTTTAGTATTTTTTTAATTTATCGTTCTATACACAAACATACTATATAGATATGTTAGTAACTTGTAGTGGAAATTTCAGCTTTTTCCATATCCATCTATAAACTGCTTTTCAATTCATCAGACGTAAATATAAAAATATAATATTTTTATACTGAGAGTAGCTCTTTTGATAATATGTAAATCACGGATATTTTATCATTTAAATAGTAAATTTTATTTTCATTAAACTTGAATTTTGCTGCCAACTTCATATAAAAAGCAATCGCTTCCTCCATTTTAAGAACCGCCTCTATAGTCTCGTGGTACCTAGCGTCCTCGCCTCGAGTGCGGAAGGTTGCGGGTCGATCCCCGGCCGGGTCAAACCAAAGACATTAAAATTGGTATTTGCTGCTTCTCCACCAAGCACGCGCCATCTACGAGTAAGAGCAAATATCTACTGGTCGGCTCGGATTCAGTATAATGTGTCCGAGTGGGGTGATATGTCTTCCTGCGGACAGTTACCTCGTGATCTAGCACATTAAAAATCCGGCTCAGCGTGTCAGTCTACTGCAAAGCAGAGATCATATTCATTATCATACATGTTCTCGTCCTGATGTGCACCTGTCTGCCACTGGACGTTAAACAACAATTCATCCATCCATCCATTTTAAGAGCAGATAAATGTGTTTCATTAGAATATTTCTTTCAAATAACACCAATATCAAGAATGAGACCAACAGTGGTAATTATTTATAATTCCTACCTACTATGGTAACTGTACAACCCTTTGAATGAATATATTCTACGATACGCATTTTATTACACTTCTACGACTCATCAGTTTTCAGCGGCAAGAATACTTGAATCTATTGTTCGAACTTCGGGTTTTAAAAACTTTTTTGTACTTTTACTTGTTACTGATACTTGAGATCTGCATATAAATTAGTTTATAAAACATTGATATTTATTACATCATAACAATTATCTGTGCTATAAATGATTAAATTAAAGTTGACATGATAATACCGATAGATAAGAAGCTGTTTTCCCTCTTGTCATTTATTGTTTGATGAACAAACCTGCTCCCACACAGAATATGCATCCTAATAAACTTTCAAATATTAATTCTAATTCAATTTCAAAGAAATAATGTATTTTTAAATTGTTATATGTTTTACAACCAATATGTTTAATGCAAACTATTGGGACTGACGTTTGTTGTGTTTCTGCCTTTGTTTAGTCATTGATCTAAGAGGAAGGTTTAGCACTCGATAACATGTTTAACCTGCGCTTTCACCACGTTCTTTCAGTGAGTGTCCCTTGTCTTCTTATTGCTGTATATATTGTATAAAAAACTGTGTTTGTTTAAGGTTTTGGTTAACGGATATTTTAAAGACAATTTACTCATAAAAAGTTAATGATTTAATTACTTTATTATTATATATCCTATAATAAGAAAATACTGGTGAGACGAGCTGATTTAGGTCAGCTATATATATTTATATAATTGCCATTGGCTAAATTAAAGTCAGCCTGGAGCTCGGTATCAATGCGCTGTAGCTTAGCGAAAGGATGTTCTACACAGTAATATGACAAAACTGTTTGCGATGATTAAGAAATGGAACGGTCATTTTCATTGGTCGATTCAACCATTGAACCTCAAATAATGGCATGATAAAGCCGCTATATCTTTTTTCCGATTTTGAAAATTGGTCCCAATTTAAAACTGTATTGCAGTAAATAGAGTCGTGATAATTCAGCATTCCCCCGCATATTCAGGACGAGATATTTTCATGTGACCCGAATTATGAACTTATATTGACATGCTTTGTGGAATTTACATGTACATACAAAATCAGGTTGCATAAAAAGGTTATTCATATCTGCTTTACGGTCCTTCTGTTCTTAAAGGTTTCATATTTGTTCTTAGGACATTTGAATTTTAAGCAAATCCTAGGAAATTCAGTACAGAAACAATAATCGTACGCATCAAATTTGATATCTTTTAATTTCATGTAGTTTATTCAAAGTAGAAAGTGTGGATAAATTCTCACATGTAATCTTCATTTCGCAGCTAATTCGTCACTGTCGTAGGTGTGATATGTCCGATGACTTTATTATAAGAGAGAAAGTATTGTCACATAAACTTCGAAGACAGAGTTATGTTGAGTCGTTGTTGATATCATCACTCCCATTTTTTATATCACGAATTGTCTGATTTCCAAACAAGAGCCCTCTAGTGATATCAGGAAAGATAATCCAAATTTACGTGTAAGGTATGAGACAGGATTAACAGACCATGTTAGTATTAATAATTATGACACCTGAAATTAACGAATATCGCATGAGTAAACGCAAGAAGGTTAAGTGGAATTTGATAATTAAATATACATGTGCCAATCTGAAACAAAATCTGTTTATGTAAATATGTTTATCCTAAATTTTCGTATGTCAGTATATCTTTAGGCATTTATTAATGTTTCATAG
Organism: Mytilisepta virgata; assembly: GCA_028015205.1. Taxonomy (NCBI): domain Eukaryota; kingdom Metazoa; phylum Mollusca; class Bivalvia; order Mytilida; family Mytilidae; genus Mytilisepta; species Mytilisepta virgata. The sequence goes on along the minus strand of CM051520.1, from coordinate 14,676,370 downwards.
TACGAATATGATTGATATTCAGTATCATAGTAAAAAGTCATATATCTGTACATCTCTTGACACATAGATAAAAGATTCTGATCCATTACGTAAAAAATCCTTGAATGTTTTCTTATCTTACATTTCCTTTATTATTTCCCTGCTAAGTACATTTAAAAAATATTCTTTTCTTTCATTTTTGAATTTTGAAACTGTTGGTTGATATTATAATACATGTATGGAAACTTAAAACAAATCCTTGCTTAAAATGATCCTGTTTTTGTACTTAATATTTTACGGTCTCCCATATATTTACATTCAAATATCGAGGCGAATTTTATTTTTGTGTAGTTTTTTCTTAAACACTCTTCCTGTTCTGAATACAGAAACTGGACTTGAATTGGAAAAACATATTATGTAGCACAAGTTATTATTTATTTATGACAAAACACAGCTCTACCACAGAAACACGGATTCCATTCCTTATCCTCGGAAACTACTGACACATTTTGATAGCATCTGCAAATCTGATAAATTTTGAGAATCTGAAAATAAATATTATACAAAACCATTGCCTTACAACATTCGTGGGCGAATGTTTCGTTTATATTGTATGGGGTCAAAGTTTTAAGTAATAAAAATAAAAGGCGTTTGGAAAGTCTTTTTTCAGTTGCAAATTTATCGCCCCTGGCTATAATAATGATTATTGCCGCAGAAGCCAACAAAAATTTGTGAGAACAGCAATATTGAGATATCAGGGTGAATATAATGCGAATTTTGGACTGGGATGGGAATAAAAAGAGTTTTAAATAACGAATTTCAAAAGTGTACATACAGATGAGAATATTTATAAAACTATGTACTCTTTATGCAGTTTCTTAACGATACACATATCCTTTAGTAGTGTACAATGTTAAACCTGATATGGTTTTACCGACATTAAGGACAAATGTCATATTTATGGATACCCTGAGGAATTGTCCTTAAAAATTATTCTTGCATGCTTGCACATTCTAACACACGTTTATGTGAAAATGATTTAAAGTGTTACTACTTCTACACGGAAACACAGACAATTGATTCTTCTGGAAAGGAGAAAACGGAACACTTTTAATGGAAAAGGAAAAAATGCTCTTTCCACACTGCTGAAGGCAATCTGTTTATATCAGTGAAACTCTAAAACAGCTGTCAGATTTTTTTTTCATTAAACTTAATTACTTTTCGGTTAAGTGCAATGTACTTACGTTTCCTTTTAAGAACCTGCAAGCAAATCATTGAATAGCTTTCTAAATGTGCAGTGTGTAACGATTGTACCTAAAACCATCTCTATAACCCTGTATTTAAAATTGTATAGGGAGTATATCCTTTTCTACATATCCACATGATGTTATTCTGAATTCTAACTCTAAGTCTTAACTCTATACAAGAAAATCTTAAGTCAAAATGGAAGAAACAGTGTAGCATAAAAACACCAGGAGTTAGAATTGCTGTTGTATGCTAAAAAAATTATTTTGAATGAATTATAAAGCGGATTTTTTTTGTCTCTCTTTGTTTGAACATTTTCCATGAAGGATGTTGCGTCAAGAATTAATCAAACATATGCATAAAATTCATTCTTCAATATTTTATAAAATCCCAAATAAACATTTATGAAGAAATGAAAGAAAACATGGACAGTAGTTTTGTTCATTTTAGAAATACCGGGTATCGACGGGTCATTGGGACTATTGACAACTTATGTTTGTATTGTTATGTACAGTTTAAAAAAAAAAAATAAAATTGGCAGTCTTTAGAGGTGAAATATTGAATCATGATAAATTAATTGATATGTTTAACAACAACTGCAGGTATAATGACTTATTGTTGATAACCCTATACAAAATCGTATTTATAAAATATGCATAAGACATTTATCTAAAAGAGCTAATAATAACATCATATGCCTTCCCTTGTTAGATCTTACCATAAGTTTTGAAAATAGGAAAACATTATATTTATGACTATTTTAATTTCCATATTACTAATTTCCCCTTTCTTGACGTACATTTTGTGGACTTGCCTATGAAACCATCGTATGGTGTGCACATGTTTTGCACGTATTTGCTCTAGATTAGAAGATTACAACGAGCGAAGCTGTACGATTACTAAAAAACCTCTTTTACACGGTAATTAATTTTACAAACTGTTTAATGCTTTCAAAAAGTTTTATAATAGTTTAATAAATATCTTTTAGCTAAATACCAGATTTCTAAAAAAAAGGGAATTTTTCATGTACGGGTCTCTATTGTAATGTGATAAATGCAGACGTATTTCAAATAACCAACACAAACTGGGAAGTACATTAAGATCTTTTCATATTTAGGGCTGTGAATATGAAACTTTATGTAATTTTGTAAAAATTGTTCTTTCCCCCAATTCTTTGAAGGTATTTATAATAGCCCGTCACGAATACTATCGATTTCTATTGAATTCCATGACGAGATACCTTTATGGGAATATTGTTTCTGACTATTTCGTTTAATATAACGACAGTATCCAACCAGCAGCTATGAGCGCCTTAGCTAGTTTACAAGTACATTTTGACTCCCTAATGTAATTTAGGAACCGTCCAACAAATATTGCAGATTTAAGTAGCGGTCACCCTCTAGTCATCAACCTATACTGGCTGTTATACTGTTTTTTATAAAGAGGATGGTCAGGATAGATAAGGGAGAGGTTTGGCTATCCATAAAAGCGGTTTAACACCACCACTTTTCAATAACTGTCCCAAGTCAGACCATTTTGACACTATGTTGTTTCTGTGTTTTTTATGAAATTTTTGTCTGGGGTTCCGTCAATTGGATAGCGTTAATTGATTGGTATGTCATTGGTGACCTTTTCTGTTATCCATTTTTTATCTATTACTACATTACGCAAAAACTCTCATATAAGAACGATGATTGATACATAAAATGTCTGAAATAAAAACGTTTTTCCGAATGCAAAAGAAGTGGAAACATATCCTACGTAACCGAATACAATAGGCAATTATCTTTCTTTTTATCCCCAAAGGACCTTCAATTATGAGCCAGAAACTCGCACTAAACATACAATCGTGCTAGCGTCAAGGTATCTGGACCATAACCTGTCTACCTCATTGTTTTAAATGTCCCGTATGTTCCATTATTGTTTCTCAAAAAGAAATATGATTTACGTTCATTGTATTTTATTGTCCGGATATCTTAAGACAGGAAGTACTTTTTGATTTTTAGTGATAACATTGCTCGAGTACATCAATAAATTATAATACACTTCCGGTAAAAAAAATCTTGCAAATATTTCATTTTGTTCTCACTTAACTTAGTGAATTTGATTTCACCAGCGAATCAGCGTTTGTCAGTAACTGTTATGAAATACTTCATCACTTGCGCCCATTTCTGAAAATAATTGAACACCGCGCGTCGTATATATTCAAATAAGAACCCCCCCCCCCCTCACTTTTTTATTGTCAATTTTACAATCTATTGAAAATGCCAGTTTTTGAAAATGCTGTTTTACAAAACTTGATGCAAATTAAGAAGAAACAGAAAAGGTTGTTTGGGATACAATGGTATCACGTCTGTTTGTATGTTTTTCCCTATATAGGGGTATTCAGCTATACAATAAAATTGTTTAGGGGCCAACTGAAGCCGGCCTCTGGGTGCGGGATTTTCTCGCTGCGTTGAAGACCCATTGGTAGCCTTGAACTGTTTTCTGCTCTTTGGTCGAGTTGTTGTCTCTGTGGCACATTCCCCGTTTCCATTCTCTATTCTATTTCCATCAGGTTTTTTTTCTTGAGGCTCAAAACGGTTGAGATTCTACGATAAATTGTTGGTTTCCCTTTCAAATTCTAGACATTACTCACATTCTTAATATATTAATAATAGCTTTACTGTCATGACAGTAGATGCAAAAAAGAACCAATCTGCTATTCAACCTAATTTTAGTCAATCGTGAACCAGTTTGATACAGGTTGTTTGCTTCATAAATTAGTTGAGTTCGGCAATTCTTTTTTTTTTTTTTAATTAGTCATTATGTTGCTATACTACACTCCACAGTGACTTTATGATATAACAAAACTTTACTAATTACAAAATGAAACTTCACAGTTACCCGTTACCATTGTGTAATTAGATTTACTGTATGTAATAAAACTATATACAGGTTCCACTAGGATATAACTACATTGAAATATCATTAGTACCTCTCCATCTTTGATTTGTTGTTCCTGTAATGCTAGGTTAAACCACCATATACGTCAGCCATCTGGTTCATTTCAAGATTTGCTTGACTGTGGATGTTTAAATACCGAATAATATCAGCATTTGTCAGACTCGTAGAAACCTGTTGATGTTAACGATAATAAATGAGGAATTACAAAATAGCATTCCTGCACTTTCTTCTAATTAAACTCTTCTCATATTAACTCACACCAACGCCATGTATTAATGTAAAATGTCTGCAATCGATCTGGATATAATGAAACCAATATAATATTAAAGAAATATCACTTGTCTTGCGATTGTGTATAGCTTTAAGTAGTATTAGATTTATTGTATTGGGTTTTAAGAGAGTAATAGACAATGACAAGAATTTATTGAAGATGAAATTATAGCCTAGTAATGGTCTTCTGTTTCGCTTATTATAGCAAACCATCAGAAAAAGACAACCAATAGATGAACTGGTTGTAGTTCCCTGGGGCATCGCAATCTCTTTGTTAAGCAACAAATTAAGAAGAAAGCTTCACCTGTTTTGTATATACATTACTTATCATGTATTTTTTCTAAGCTACGTATCAACCAATAAGAGCTCCGTGATTATTGGTTGGTGCATCGGATTGAAAATCCATCTGTCCATGGTTCTAGTCCTGTCAAGAATGAAAAATTTGCGATGATGGTCTCTGTAACGATGTATATCGTCGGATATTGGAGAAAAAACAGATATCCTGTGTTAAGTTAGAGGAAAATCTTTATTTATCACATTAGAGATTAATCTGTGAATATAAAAACCACTATGCGTAAATGCACCCCTCTCTCACCCGCGTTTATATAAAGTTGTTACATGTATACGAAGAAAATTAATGAAAAAGGTGAGCTGTTAAAAATGGGCATAGAACGAATTAGGTGTACAAAAGACACAAGTCGTACAAAACCAAATACAAAATCATAAAAAATCAACAAAAGTTAAAGTTAAATTACCCAAAGTTTCGGTCAATATGGCCTTGATCACGATATTCTTAGAAACCTAGATCAAGACTGATTCCGTATATAAAGAGTAAACAATACGAAATTTTATTTGACGTTCAACGTAGCTTTCAAAACCATTGAGAGCACGAGTAATGTCATTAACATATGTAGGTAGATTCTCCACAATAGGCATAAATATTTTGTTGAGAAATCTATTTTGTGTACAGGCAGTCGGGATGGGTTGAAACAAATTCCGCTAAACTTTTGAACAATTTAGATGTAAGTAATTTTAGAGAGGGCATGGTTGCAACTGTTAAGAAATTAACAAATAAAGTATGTATGTTACGAAACAGCTCATACGACAATAAAATACGAGAAAAAATAAATGGAAAAGGTGAGCCTTAGGGGAAATGTCTCAAAAACCACTTAGTCAGTAGCTCGATAAAGTCGAACACTTCCACAGACAAAACTGACTACCGGGGAATTATAGGCCATGTAAAAAGTCAAGATGTATGATAAGCTCTTATACTATGGAGAGGAGACCAATGAGATATTTGGTCCTGGCAACAAATACATCATTCAAAATATATGTACAGATTAATATTTTGTTTACGCAATCGTTTCTACGAATTGTGATAAGGTATATATCGGAGACACGTCGTCGCCTTGGAACGCTTACGTTCCACGAAGAATGGAATCGATTGCTCCGTTGGCAATCACTTCCGAGTGCCTGGTCACACGCGTATCTTTTTAATAATTGTTAACGGGGGAAGAAATACAGACAACTCCTTGAGCAGAAAATAATTTTCAGCCTCGGGACACTCCGGCCCCGTGGCATCAATGTTAAAAATTCTTGATTTAAGTTTTCTACAAGGTTTGTACTCTACTGTTAATTTTAGTCCATCTACCTTTTTCTGTATAAGTTGAACGTTAAATAAATACTTTTTTCATATTTTACTTTATATTACTATCCATTTTGCAGTCCATCTGTATACATGGTACTTTTATTGTTTAAGTTGAACGTCAAATAAAATTTCTTATTGTTTACTTATTATCAAAGGACTCAGTCTTACTCTTGAGTTTTAAGAATCAAAATCTTTTCTTCCAGCTAGTGAGCAAGGCCATATTGGCCGAAAACGTTGGGCAATTTAACTTTAACTTTTGTTGTTTTTTTATAGTCTTGTATTCGGCTTTGTTCGACTTGTGTCTTCTGTACATCTAAGTTGTTCTATGTCCTTTTTAACAACTCACATTTTCATTTTATTTTCCTCGTATTCTATTGTCGTATTTTCCGTGTTTCCCAGTCAAGCAAGTGTGTGAGAACCCATAATACCAATAGCTGATAAAGAGTGATAGTAAGATGGGAAATGGATAAGATAAGATAAATTTTATTGAATAGAAGCTATAATAAAGGACTGTCTCTGAACAACAAATCTGACAAAAATCATGTACGCAGATATTTTAATCATTCAATTTTGTCATGATATTACATATGAGATGGATAAATAGAGAAAAATACATGTCAAAATCCGTATCACATGCCAAATCACCCCAAGATATTGATCGAGGGTGACACGGCATGTGATACGGATTTGACATGTTTTATACGCGTTGTCATATATTTTAACAGTTGTGAAGTGTGAAAGGAATACTTTGTTGCAATTTATGTGTGTTTAACTATGAATAATTAAATGCTTGTTGGTTGTGTAATGATAACGGGACATAACTGGAACTGAAGTTATAGCACAGTAGCCATGTGTTTTCAAACGCCAACAACAAAGACAACAACATTTCGTCTGCTGAAGTAAATTAAAGTACCTGTCCAAGAGATTCCGTATAAAAAAATCCTAGAAGTCTGAATTGGAGTGCAATACAGGTTGAGCCATGCGATAAAGAGGGTGGGATACAGGTTTAGCCATGCGATAAAGGGTATGCAATAAAGGATGACCGAGAATGTATGTAATACGGATGGAGCATCTGGTGCTTTATGACTGTATTTAGCACTAAATATATGATAAAAACAGTTTCAGTTAACAACATGAAGAAAAAATATTATCTGAAAGAATAAAAGTGTATAGGACTGTTTAATAAATCTAAATCCTAAATCGTACATATTACTAACAACTGAAATACAAATTTTGGATGTACATGTATCATAATCATTACTCATTAATAAAAAATTTTCCAGCTGTCTTGTGGGTTGTGGGAAGCATATAAATTTATATCTTATCTTTCTTGTACTCGTCTTATTCTGAGTCTTGTAGATATTCTGAAACAATGAAGTGCATTTTATTTCGTACATTTGAAAATATAAAGAATATTAGAATATATTAAAATATTATATCGACGTCATCTCAAAACTCACACGTCTATCCTAAAAATAATAATATCTAAGGAAATAATAGGAAAGGTTAAACAAAAATTTATATAACTGCATCAAATCAACTTTCAAACAGAAACATCAATACTGCAAGACACTAACATAACATGGATAGACAGCCCGGATAGTCTGGTTTGGTGTAAATATTACTGTTAGCAGTAGTGGAGTTAAATCTAGCCCAGCCTCGTCCCCCGACTAACGTGTATATCCAAAGCCTCTAGTGTATAAAACACCAATAACAAAATGATTAGCAAGTAGTTGTCTGTAGCTAACTACTACCTAGAAAGGTTCAAATTGACTAGAAGGTACTTAACATAGCGATAGATCAATAGGTGCTCATTTATTTCTCACAGAATATATAATCAAATAAGTCGTTGACAATTTATTTTATCGAAGTTACGTAAATTACTAATGACCAACCTCTCCTCAAGCAAATGTGCATAGCAAGAATATGCTTTATTTTACACTTGAGAATTGAAATCAAACTACACTATATCATTGTTGATTTCTTCTGAGAATAGTTAATATTTTACTTTCTTACCATATCATTTTTCTGATTATTGAATTCAGCTTTTTCACGAAAAACTGTCGTTTCTTTTTTGTTTACCGACAGTATTAAAAAGACATTGTTCTCGTTTGGGAGATTTATGCGACTGAACAATGAATGCCCGGAAGCGGATGTAGATAGGAATTTGAGTATGTCTCTTGCCTTTTGAAAATGTATTGATTTTAGAAAAAACAGTATATTATGCAACATTTGTTTCTTATTTGCAGTTGAATGATTGATTTGATTTCCTTGGAGAGAACTTTATCATTCTTGATTCCGGATAACAAGTCAGCAATGAAGAGAACATGATTTAATAGATTGTATTCAAACTCTGCTGATAGTGGTAAAAAGGTAGGTAACCGTGGTTTGTCATTACAACTGTCGACGATATTAATAAGAAGAAAACCTGTACAACTTATTTGATAAATTGTATTTCAACAAAATAATAATATCAGAAACAGCAGCAATAATCGTAAATAGTGGCAAACAACATTTTACTGCAAACATATATTCTGTTAATATGTAATTGCTCCCAAAAGGCAAAACATTTATGAAGTTAATCACGAAAAGGCACGGGTATAGTCCTTTTTTTCTACATGCGCACCCGCGTGGTGATTTTCCTTTCTTTTTCTAGTGAACAACCTTTACTTATTAAAGTAAAGAATGTCACCTTTCACTTTTAAATTATAGAGTCTTTTTTAAAAACCAAATCGAACCAAACTTTGCAGCAATGTTCCTGGAAAGGTCTTTTACAGAATTTGTAATTTTGGTTCCGATCGAATATTCAACATGACTGCCAGGCCCAATAATATTTTCTGATTGGCTGAATTTAAAACATCTTCTTGTCAGAAAGCATAAGACCAAATTATTTTCTTCTTTGCAGGAATATTCCTTAGATGGTCTTCTTCCAAATTTGTAATTTTTTTGCCGATTGGAAATCCAAGATGGCCGCCACCATGGGACATAGTTAACATAGGACCTTATGGGAAATACATTCAAACAACTTCGTCTTTGAAACCGTTTGACAAATTGAATTGATAATATGCCTGAATGATTGTATGATGGTCCTGTACCAAATTTATAATTTTGATGCCGATCGGCAATCCAAGTTGGTTACCACTGCAGGACATAGTTAACATAGGACTCGATGTTTCAAAAATCTTCTTGTCAGAAATCACAAGACCAAATGAACATCTACTTTGCAGGAATGTTCTTTAGATGGTCTTCTACCAAATTTGTAATTTTGGTGCCGATTGAAAATCCAAGATGGCCGCCACCTTGGGACATAGTTAACATCGGCGCAGGACATTATAGCGGATTGATAGGACAATTTAGCGGAAATTTTGGGGACATTTTAGAGGACGGTTTAAAGAAGAAATTACGGGAATTTAAAATTTTATGTGGACTTTTTAGCGGAAATTGTATTTTCATTTAGCAGCTACCTCTTCCGTTAGCCAGACTATGTCTGTTGCCCCTGCCCACCACGGGGAGGTGGAAGTAGGATTTTGAGCAGAATATAGTTCACTTTAATACCATTAATGTTTAAAAAGCCAGGACTATTAAAATTTCAAGTCAGCACTAAAAACAAAATATTTACATATCAAGTTTGGCTCTGTATCTAAATCCAACACTGCAGACATAATGGTCTCTACTAATGTCATCGATATTATACTTCTGGAAGGCACCCGTAACAAAATCAATTTTCTCCCATTCAAGTTAATATATGACCTTATGGGAAATATACAAACAACTTCTTCGCAACCGTTTGGCAGACTGAATTGATGATATGCCTGAATGATTCTATGATGGTCCTGTACCAAATTTATAATTTTGCTGCCTATCTGTCATCCAAAATGGCCGCCAGCGGGAGACTTGGTTTAACATAGAACCCTAAGGGAAATACATACAAACTAAAAGGCATCTTCTTCTAGAAATCTGCTGAATGGATTGAAACCAAATATGGCATGAATTTTCCATATAAGGTGCTGACCAAGTTTTGTTACTTTATTGCCGATCCGATTATTACAGATAAAGTAAAATTTAAAAAGTAATGAATTCTTGGTTACTATCATACATTTGTATTTACAAAACGGGTCTTCAGTTATGTTAATTTTATGCTAATCCACATATAATGAAAAGAGGCACATCTTAAATGGGTATACTTATATTCGTTTTCCTCGGGAAAAACGAAAATTGAGGAGGCACGATGTTTTTCCTTAGATTTAGATTTAAACTTCAATATTGAATCCAACTTTCTGAAAGGAGGGGTCCAGACATGGCTGTTGGTGGAATAAAGGAGTCTTTTGATATGGGAAAACCTACAAAATGATGTTAAAATATTTTCACCATTTATACATGGATAAATGGTATTTCATTGTATTGTTTGGGAAATCAGATAACAGAGCAGGAAAGGGGCTGTTGTTCTAGTATTAGCTTAGAACATTTGTAATTTTCTGCTAATCCGTCTTACTTTTAACGTCTCTCACTCTTAATGGATTGTCTTATTGTTTCAAGTACATTTACTCTGATTCGATTCTTTGGATTTGTTTTACAATTATAATTAAATATTGGCAACAGAATATCGGAGCAAAATTAAAAACCAAAATAAAGCAAATTCAGGAATACAGTAACGCAAACAACAAAATACTGCAAAGATACAACGAAGGGGATCAAAAACATACATAGATCACAGAGAATTAAAACTTTTGACATCAGGTGAATGTCGGAACTAGTCTGGGAAAACGCGTTTGTTTATGCCTCACTGTTGAATACTTCAGGACGACATTATATTGTTTGACCACAAAGAAAACGGAGCTTTGAAAATATTATTTATTTCCAGTTTTATTTTAATTTAAATTTTATACAAGATTCACTTATTCGAAAACTTTAACAACGTAACTTCAAGCAGAGATAAATAATGGAACCCTCGATCGAAGCGAAAAAGTCAGTAGAAGCTAATAGTACTGCGGTGTTGTATTGTTTCTGTAATTATAAGCCTTGTTACGTTAATGAATAATCTCAGCTAGTCACTTCATTTCCTATCAATAAATAGTACGGTGATTAGTTATTACATATAGCGGACGTCTTAGAAGACACCAATAACTTGCATGTCGCGTTTCAAATAATAAAAGGTGAATATGCTATATAATGGAATTGATTTGTGAGAAAATTGGATTTCTTATTCATTAGTCAATCTGTGGAATAAAATTAGCACTCGTGTTTATCGCTTCGATTATTATTGATTATAATTACATACAGGGACTATCAAGATAACTAGTCAACTTGAGAAATTCACAATACAACAAATACTCTTGATGTTTAGCTGAAAATTAAATTCAGAATCAATAAATGATTCATGCAAATTTAAAGATAAGTAACATTATTTCAGCAAAATTTTATCCCGAGCTTTAGCGAGGCATAAGATTTAAGCAGATAATGTCGGCAATGTTAAAATCTAATACAAACGCAAAAACATAAATTAGGTAAATTAAGTGGTGCTATAAGGCTCTGAAAATTTTGACTTTGCAGCTTCTAAAAATGAAATCGAATATGGTTGTATATATTCAAATTAACTTTTGAAAACAATAAAACTTACTTTTCATTAGATTTTATTGTATTTGGAAGCATAAAAACCAGAGCAATTGCAGTATTTTCCTGTTCTGACAGTTTGAATGGCGTTGTTTTGACTGTTTCGACATGCGCGTGCTACAAATAGAATTTTAATATATCTTTATTTGCTAAGCGAAAACAGCACGCCATATATTAGAATATAAGTTAGATCCTGAAAAAGGGCAAAAATGGATAAGCCTTCCTGCAACTAAGGAGAAATCTATGACATTTTCAGGAGATATGTCTAGATAAAATGCCATCTTTTTTATAAACCAGATTTTCGTATCATAAAACATTCTTCCAGCTGCCTTTATGAAATATATTTACATTAGGATCTTAAAAACGTGCAGTTCGAACTTTATATAAAATACGTTATATGTACATTTAAGCCTATCATCCCCATGACACAAAGAAGCTGGGATATTAATGTGTTATTAATACTGGTACTGGTTACGCTCAGTTTTTATGAGATTTCTTACAAGCTTTGAAATTCAAAGTTCCTTAATTGGTTACGCAATTAGCTGAACTACAATGAACGTTTACCGCTGTCACAGTATATCATGATATTGCACAGTTTTCTTTCAGTGAAGGAAATCTTTTCTTATGAGAGATGTGAACAAATGAATTATGAATCTATTTATGCAGTCCATCAGATTTCTCAATGCATATTTCTCGTATTTCATATTTGCAAGTGCCCCACCAATTATCTTGATTTCTAATCGCTTGTCCTTTGTTACATTTGTTTTTGGGTATTGGCTGGACGTTTATCTACTAGCATTACATAATTTTAAACTTCACCATATATACAGCAAATACTGATAAATATAAAACCGCTGTGCTAGTGTTGAGGCCAGGGAGGGACTTTGTCGGGCTTTTCAACTTCGAGCTTGACTTCGACTTTGTAAATGATGGATTATTTTCTAATGTACATTACCCCTCATTTGTTTTATATTTTATTATTTCATCACTTTTGGATTCCTTATTTCTAAAACAATTTTTAAGTATAAAAAAAATGTACATATAAAATTTCGTTTCCTTGGCAGTGAAATAGATGTACTAAAGAGGTTTGTGAGCTATTGCGATTATAAGAATTATTTAAGGAGCTGAGAAACCATTAAGCTATCGACCATCTCACAACAATATTTGTAAATGTTCAGACATTCCATGTGTAAAGGTTGCGAGGCAGTGTCAATAAAGTATGTAATAACTGAATTAATCTGGATAACTTTCTTGACTGTTTACCTGACGCAATCATCATACTGAATAAAACAAATATTATGAAGATAGAAGCTCTGTATACATTGATATGAAAAGGTGTGTCTAAAATTGATGACTTTGCCTTATTTCTGTCATTTTGGCATTTGAATGTTCATTATAGAGGAGGTTTGATTGTTGATTTGGCTTTAAACTTTTTTCAACGAAATATGCATATCAGGTGCATGTGTATTCTTGCTGTAAAAGATGTCATAATTCGGGCAGATGAACTGGAGAAATATAAGAGTTTTCTAGGTTCATTTCTAAAATTTGTGGGGCGGAATTGCAAATATTCGTATTGTGATGACTATTGGTGATTGATTTTTTATGAATAAATGAAAGTTTAACAGGCCATAAACCCCGAATGAGATAATGAAGAAATAAATAGCTCTTCACTTGTTAATTTCTAACACGATAGTATTGCCATTTTACTAGTGGTTTTAGCTGTGCATACCTGAATAATTCTATGAATTAAACCAGCAGAATGGATCTCCTCTGTTGTAATAAACCTTCTTTTATATCAATTTTGTCGTTAATAAAAAGCTAAAATATATCGGTGCATAACTTTGGCATAGTATCATAATAATAACAAACGCCAAGGTATCCTGTTTATGCTAGTACAAAGGTTCTTGCAATTTCTAAAACTTGCATTGTCCTTGTTGATTAAATCATAATTGGAGAATTCAACAAGTAATAGCAGTGGTTTTATGTAATAATTTCCTTTGTTGACCTTAATCTCCCAAAACATGTTTGAAAGCTAATTATAAACAGTAACCATTCTACAAAGCAGAAATTACCGTAAGCAACACATTCTCTTACAGAACAATATATATATATTTAAGGAAGAAAGGGATTATGGTGTGTTGTTTCAGACTGCAGTATAAAAAACTATAAAACATGTAGAATTTTAAATACCGACTATAATTTTACTAGTAACCTTACTAACAGGTCTTACACTATCAAAAGTTACGATGATCTGAACTGCACTTCGAGAAACCGTATCTATGCATTAGAGTGTACTCTGTGTGGGCTGATTTATGTTGGTGAAACTAAGGATCGGCTGCAACAAAATTTGCCATATATGTGCATATTTCAAAGAGACTGACCATTTGATTATTAATATGAAGATCAGGATCCTTGAGAAAAATGTATCATCACACGAATACTCCTACACTGGGTACACCATACTGATGATTACAAAGAGAAGATTATTATAATGGGCAATTGAAATAAAGCTTTATGACAAATGTGATGATTTTAATTTTCCGATTGTGAACTTTCCGTTTCTTAGCAGTAACATACCAAAGTCTCCAGTCGATGGGGTGTACATTTCAAGTTGATTCGTTACTACCGTGCCTGTGATTTATGCGACAACTTTCTCGGCAGGTCGAAATGGCTGTCACATAAACTTCTATGACAGGGTCATATTCAGTCTCTGTTAATTTCATCACTCCAAAAGTTTTACCGTCATCATCACAAATTAACACGAAGTTTCTATCTCACGTATTAGACTAGATATATTCAACAAGATTTCACTTCCTGTTTGTCGTGTTCCATTCACACGACTTTGTCTTTAAACTTTATGACTTTTCTCATTGTTTTGTCGCTTCGATGTTCTTTTGTGGGTTTATTATATAATTTTAATACTACCATATGTGCTCCTATTCCAGTGCAAAATTTTCAAAATGTGGATCTTCTACTAACCATTTAGGGACACAGTCATGTATGAGGAATATTTCAAAAGGCATCCTGGATAGTAAACTAGAGTTAAAACTTAACAGCATTTCAAGTAGAGGAACATGTGTCGTTGTTGTCAATTTAAATATATATATATATTCATTATCTGGCTCCTCATTGCAAGACGAACCCTATAACAAGTTTTAGCAAAATAGTTTCCTTTATATCGAAAACAGTTTCGATACCAGCTTTATACAGAGATTGGATTGATGAACTATAAATCCACGTGTGCTTTATGCAACTTTTCATCCTGATCTTAATTCTTTACTGATTTTAATTTGGTTTTATTTTCTTATTCTTTAATTCTTGTTTTGCTTAACCATGCTTGAAATGTATAAATGTCAATGCTCAATTGCTTTGAAACAAAACAAGCTGCTCACTAAACGCATTATTATATAATGGTTTTGTTTTTATTGTAATAGTGAAATATCATATCTCACATAGCAAAGAATTTTCTATAGATTACTGATGCTTCTAGAGGCGTAAAAATTGTCAGCTAAAATGCAGTCCTATGAATTATTTATGATCCATTTGTCACTTGGCTACGAATTGCATGTTTATAAATTAGTTTTGATCATTGTGTAAGTCGTACAGAATTGGTTTTGATCCCTTAACAAGCCTTGGAGTGTTGTTGAATTGTATCAACATTAATGACGGATTATTGAGTAAGAAATAAATATTTCAATACCCAAACCTCGGAAAATGTTTTTTGTTTTTTGTTTTTTTTGTTTTGTTTTTTTTTTCATAAATAACTTGTGGTTTACGTTCCATGCCATCCATTAAACAATGATTGTGTTTTCTTTGTACTTTTTATCTCTTTAAATTCGATTTTCTGTCCAATTAATCGCAAAGCCTAATTTTTTCATAAATATTAGCAACAGAAAAACATTATTTTTTTTTAAAGTCATTATACTTTAAAACGATGGATGTTTGTTAAAATATTGAGAATATTGGACACACACCACACTTCCTTGCATGAAATGTTTGAGGTAATCGACATTTACGCAATCAAATTTAAAGAAAATGAATGTTCTATGTTGTTTCAGTAATTATACTTTATTAGGTAATTATTCTCGCTATGAGGCTAATTTTCTAAGATTAATAGTCCTCGCTCAATAGAACTATCTAAGAAACTAATAAAAGTTTATTTTCTCCATCAACTAAATTTATATGACGTCACATACGGTCAAATCAGTACAGCATGACGTTATTACCAATCCACAATCCATTCCCGGGGATATTGTGCTTTACCAGAAATATAAATGTACGAAAATTACCAATATGAACCATACAGATCCATGACATCAGTGATCAATATTATTCTTATTCTGTTTAGTTTATTATATGTTCTTTTATTCTTTTAGTTAATTATACATAATTTAATTTGATTTGAATACTACATTTTGATTGGTTGAACGGCAAAGAGCAACATTGGTTATTCTGTATAACCTGGTTTGGTCTTGTGACGTCACCAATGGATTTATTATGCGTAAACTGACACAAACCAGGTTATATCGTGTAACCTGTTCAAAAATTTGAAACATTCCTTAAATGTTTCTTCATGGCATGTTTTGTTGTGTTCCATACTCATGAGCTTGTTTTGCCTTTGGATTTCGGTTTTAGGGACTTTTCCAACTGTTGTCCCTTCGGTATTTTTTGCCGATATTGAACCAACAACAGATAGTTTTAATAATACTTGAAAAACCGTTAAAGATGAGCTAAAAACGATTATGGTCCTAATAGTGTCTACATAATGGAACTCCTTTGAATATCGATAAAGCTTTTTACATTCACTCTTTTGCTTATTGAGTATAGCTTAAATCATTTGCTATTTTGCTAATTAAATATTTGACACCAAAATTAGCACCAAGTTTGTCATTAAAATCATTATTTGTAATTGATAACCCGTATGAACTTTTAACGACAGTAAACAGAAAGCCATTGATAAAGTTTACATAATTTCCGGTCAGAAAACGGGTGTAATTATCTTGGAAACAATTACATTGAAATTAATTCACCACTGAAAACGTGTCATCTACTTCGTGTACAGATTGATTATTTCTCAAATAAATTAGAAATAATCTGACAGAATTAAAAAAAGAATCAAATGATTTCCTGTATTGATATTGATATACAGAACAAAACCACTGGTTACCCAACATTACTATTTGGTTAATTCTAGTTATAGTATTCAATAAAAATGAAATTTGGGAGAGAAACTGAGACACCATATAATATTTAAACATAATTATGTAAACAGTAGTAAAACAGTTACTCAAGCTCTAAATAAATTCTAACAGGAAAAATAAAATATAAATTTTTATTGGAAATGATTATATTATCACGGTCATGTTTGCAAAGATTGCATTTCGGTTAATGGTATATTACCAACCAATAGAGAAAAGGATAAAATTTAAAGTGACCAAATTCAAGGCTACATGAGACCAACAATTTTGAAGATTAGAACACAATATTTCGATTTTCAAAATTGGGAAGTTTATTTTTTTTTTAAATCAAAACTTCAATTTTCGAAAATCCTAATTTTGAGTTTTGAAATGTTGTCAATTCGAGTATTCAGCAGTAAAAATTAGTTGATTTTAAAGTCAAAATTTCACGATTTTCAAAGACAAAATATCGTGTAAAATCTGAAATCTTATGTCAATTTGTAAAACACGAAAAGAATTACATGACTCTTTGTTGATTGTTTTTGTTTTGAGCTCTTTAATTTTATTTTCGTCCGATTTAAATTATTTATTCTGAAGATCTGTCTGCGCTACTTGATTGGTATATCTTGTTATAATTTTTACTATTTATTAAGCTATCCTGCTCTCCATGCGGCACCTGTTGCTAAAAATATATGTTTTTTGTATTATTTTGCAACAATTGGTAGATACATTGGTAAAAATTTTCTTGAGAAAAACCAAAAGACAAAGGTTTCAGTAACACAGAGAATATATACTACAAAAATATAACAAAAGAATGAAGAACACATAACAAAAAACTAAAACACTAGTAATGTTAGACTTGTAATCAATTAGAATCAGAATCAGAATATTTATTGGTCCAAAATCCAAAACACAAGAATTGTCACCAAAATATAACAAACAAGTAAAAATACATGTATTAATATACAATCAATCAAACCAAGTACCCATGCCTCCATCAAATTTCAATTGCTTTAATAACAATTGAATATAAAGGAGTATCTATTTAACTAAATATAAATAGCATGTTATATATGTTCAATTAGAAACGATTTGAAAAATTGAAGGGGGAGATGCAGCAACAGGGACTCAGGAGTATGTGTTGCACCTTCCTTATAAAAATTTAATTAGCATCAAATCTGAACCAATGAAAAGTGGGAGCTGCAGCAACAGAGAGTCAGAGTATGTGCTGCAGCTTCCCCACTCCATCATCAAACCGTATCTTATTTTATCATACATAAAAAGTAATCTTTTGATGATACCCAAAAATTCCGATGCAAAATTTGATACAATATTGCTGTATTGCTATAATTGTTTCTGCTTTGTTGTAGCTCGACACCAAAAATAACATTCTAAATATATTTTTGAAAAAAAAACTAATTTCGTGTAACATCTTCAAAATCGCAGTAAGCTTTAAGACTATGAACATGGCCTGGTGTATCGTATGAACTGGCAAGTAAAAACGCCATTCGCTGTTGGAAAGACACACTGACAGGTTAATATACTCATACACATTATAATTGTCATATATGGTATTATTTTTTCGTGTCTTAGTTCCAGGTTTCCAAAATAAATCTAAATATGATGCAAACCAATTCGTTGCCATAGTATATATTTGAGTAATAGTTAAGTAAATACAAGTTCTGTACCTGTAGATATGTTTAACTAAGTATCTTGTTAATAATTGAATATATAAATGTCACATAGGAAATGATTCCAAATCAATAGAACTAAATGTATCCATATCTTGATCAAAAGTTAGACAAAAATGTTTTAAAGTTCAAATATTTGAAAGAATGTCGAAAATTATAAAACTGTTGAAATGTGACAATAATCAAAGATTACAGATGGTAATTTTCATGAATAATTGCTCTTCCTTGCATTGGATGCAGTTCAAAAATTATCTGGTGTATTAAAAGTCTATGTTTTAAAGAGATATAGCTATTGATTCGTGCTGTTTGAGGATGTTTTTTCTTTTTCCTTTATTCTATAGGATTATTTGTGACATCCTCTTTGTTTTATTCTACATCTAAAAGATACAATAAGATATTATAAATACCTTTAAGTATAACAATAACTCAGAATTACTGTTAATAATTTCTATATGGATTATTTCTTTGATCTGTTTCAACAACACAATAGACGTAAGTTATTTGCAGGAAGCATAGACACATAAAAAAGAAGAAAATATTTGCATGTAATATTACATGCAAATAGTAATGGACTTCAGGAACAGTTTGCCAGATAAGTAATTAAAATTATTTTATGACATTAAACAATGTATAGGTGAAAGAAGATTAAAATAATGATTTCTTTCGTTACACTGCTTGATTTAAATTTTCCTATATTACAGAAATCATCGCTATTGATTGATTTAGGAAATTTTACAGCGAATCTGTTTATCTAAAAAAAAAAAAAAAAAAGAGTTCAAAGTTTGACGGAATGAACAGATCCAGAGTGGTGAGTTTTTTAATGCACAATTTATAATATTAGTATTTACACTTTTCCAACCTTATGTTCATATTTCTTTTAGTATTATTTTTGTAAATATGGGATACAATTTATTACATTAAAAATTGTAAAATGATTACTGAGTAAATTAACTCAATGAAAGAAAACTTTCTCAGTCCGACGCATAAAAATGTAATCCCCCAAACTTTCCAATTATGAAAACCTCTACAGTTGTCAATGAAATAAACAGAATGCCTTAATTTGGCGTTCGAATACACAAAATCATTAACCCAGTTGTAACCGCATTTACTTAATAATTATTTTTTTTTGTCTGATTACTCCTTTTAAATTTTTGACATTCGAATTTCAAGATTAACAATATTACAAGCATTTCAATAGCTGAGCGAGGGCTTTAGAAGTATTTCTAAATAATTTATGTTCTCCTTCGCTTCGCTCATCCGAACATAAAATATTTCTAGACTAAATAAAGACTAAAACAAAAGTTAAAGGTTGAGTTCCACACCGACCAGCTAGGATGAGTTCAACACCGACCAGCTTTATTTTTAAATTGCACAAATACAGATTGAAAAGTTCACTTAAACACTGGTAGTGGTGGGACAGAACAAACGTCAAAACAGAAGAAATTAACAAAAGAAAAAATACAAATAAATATTTTATATTCATAATTTGGAAGTACACCTGTCGAACTGGTTATGTATGCGGTGTGGAAATCTCGACAGTAAAAAACCCGCTGAATTTCCTTAATATAGTCTAACCGATTTACTCCTTTATCAATCCGCGCTTCGCAGTAATGAATATAACTTACTGATAATGGATAATGAATGTTCTTTAATCGTAAAGAAATAGCAAGGAACTAACGTAGAGGTTGATGTACTTTTTCCTTTGTATTTTGCATGTTATACCCAGAATCTTTTATTTCGATAATTCCCGTCTCGCATGCGAGATGGGATAAGTAATCAAAAGCTAAAAAGAGGGAACCAGTCATTAAAAAGACCAGAATAAGTCTCCTGATTGACCGTCCCAACATTATGAGATGACCAACGGCCTCTAATTGGTCAGTCAACTGGAATAGCTGATCTGCGGATGCAACACCGTACATTATTACTGGATAGCATCACCTAAACTAGGGAAATCGTCACGTGTTGTACAACACACAATATTTGTTCAGTTTATCGTAGTAAAGATTTAAACTTATCGCTGGATGTCTAATAAAACACAGAACTTGATTTTGGCGCTTTTAGTTTGTTGCTTTAATCTGCATTCTATTAATAGACAAATATCGGTCTATTTATAGACACATTGACTGAATACATATCCAGATACATTTTTAAGAGCATTATTTGGAATAAGAATAACTATAGATCTGATTGGCTAACCCAACGAGGGCAAGATCACTGATTTGTCTTTCATATGAAAGAGCTGAAAAATTAAAATCTTTGAATATCTTTTAGTAAAAAAGGGCAGCCCAAAAAAGCCATCAAAACACAGACTTAAAAAAAACTATGTAGTAATATATCTATTTAAAGGTAGAAATAATACATATAATAATGGAAAGTTTAATGTGATGACATTACAAACATTTAATAATACATAAAAAATAATACTCTTTATTAATAAAAAGCTAAGAGACGGCTAGCTTTTTAGAAAAGCTATTAATTGTCTTGGTATCTAATTGATAAGTACTTTTACAATCCTTTTTGTGAATTTCCTTTGATCTGCATAATGTATATAATGTAAATAATTATCTTCTACTGGTACCATAGTGAACATTTGTTCCTTACACTGATTTTGTCAATTTGATATTTGATCAGCACATGGGTTTTTTACAAAAACAAAATTACAGCAACATTTTTGGTTACATAGTAATGCGCTTTATCAGTTTACGTCAGTTTAATGAATGAAATAATCGCAATCACATTAACAATGGCTTCGACTTACCCATTGTTACATCATCATCGTCCCAGTACGGTATCTAACATACCTCAGCTTACTAGATACTCGAGAGTATATGTAGGTTATTATGGTTTCCTCAAAAGAGAATTATTGCTGTCACAAAAGCAGGGTATTTTCAGTAAAAGATGGTTGTTTACCTTTACGATGGTCATCGCGACTTTACAATTTGACAATATCAGAGTGACGTTGGACATGTGACATGTCGCAAAGCATGTTCCACCATTTGCGAGTGCTACCGGATTGATTTTTGGTATGTCATATGATGGGCATACGGAGCAGGAACTTTTTCCTTCTTTCGGAAAAACCTGGATTTACTCATTGTTTTGCACTACACTATCATTTTTTAAATGTCCTATAAATTTATGTAGATTTGATCTCAGGGATTGGCGAAATCATATTGTAAGTGCTCGACATGCCGGTCAATTTTTTTTTCCTTTTCTCATATGAGGCAGACTTCCTTGACGGGCTTCTTAAGGAAAAACTGAAGAAGTTAGCCCGTACCTTTAATTTCAGCTTCCGCTACATAGATGATGTTTTATCACTCAACAATTCACGTTTTGGGAATTTCTTAAATCTCATCTATCCCAAATGAGCTCGAAATTAAGGATACTACAGACACTGCCAAGTCTGTATCTTATCTTGACCTTCACCTCGAAATTGACACCAGAGTAAGGTTGAGTACAAAACTTTACGACAAACGGGATGACTTTGGACTGAGCCCGGCTCCTGACAGGGGTATGTTGCTCCTAAGTTGGAATCATCCTTATTAAAGTTTTATGGACGTCATCATGATCTGAGTCTACCCCCGGTTTTTGGTGGGGTCCATGTTGTTCATATGTTTTTAGTTTTTAATGGTACTACATGTATTGTTTTGGTCTTGTCTTCGTTGTTCTCCGGAGTTTGTCGGTTGTTTCGATTTTCCCATCCTTCGAATATCCCTTTGGTATTTCTTGACTTTACTTATCAATAATTTTTGGTATATAAAGCGGAAATTTCAGATAAATTTTAAAATACAAGTTTATTGACATTACAGTATTATTATCATTTTATTCCCTTGAAACAGCTTTCACTTTTTTAAAAGGCAATCTATCAAATGTTTCACGGTCAAATTGTAGGTTATCAAACCATTATATCCTGATATGGCCAGTGGCTTAAAAAATTATAATTTTCCAAACAAACTCTCCGTCATAATTGACAATTAAAATTAGACTTTATGGCGTTCTAGGGAAATTAGATGAAGTTTAACAAACATAATTACAAGAAAACTATATGGAATATTGTTAAATATTAATATATATTTATAAGCAATGAATTAATTTCACCGTTCATGTTTACTCAGGGGTGTATAGTATTACAGAACGTGAATTAAACTTTTCATTTTTTGTGTATTTTGTCTGTTTTGGTTAAGTCTGATGCAAAATAAGTTGGATATTCTTTCCAAAACATTATCAGGTATGATCATGATGGTTTGTCAGAAACAACATACAAATTTAATGAATGTAAACAATACAATAATTGTTTGAAGCACAAAGAACCATTTAATCTTGCTTGTGGTATTGTGAAAAAACAGAAACATTTTTTTAGTTTAGAAGTATACCCTAGAAGGAAATGCTCCATTGTATATACATTGTAATTAAATATTTTGGTTGTTTATTTCTGATTCTAATATGTGCTGCTTTAAACGCTTTCAGTCTACATCCGTGGTAAATTGTGGATATTTGATTCCAGACGTCAGACCGCTTGTTTGGCGTCGTTAAAGCTTGTGGGGAACTTTACTATGACGTTGCCAAACAAGCCGCCTGACGTTTGTGACGTAGGAATCAAAATATCCATATTTTACCACGGATGTGGACTAAAAACGTCTGATATTAGAATAGACATTTGCTCTCAATGTATTAGTATAAATCTATAGGGTGTCTTTAGTCACTTTTATATCAAGTTCATTGGGGTTCATAAGATATAGATAATCCCTCTCCTAAATGTATGATTATTAGAGATGGTTCATTGAAAATTAAAGAACTGGGCTAATGCCTTCTCTTTCTTCTGTACTGGTATAAAGCTTCATACCTTCGGCTAAAAGCGACGCACAGTTTGTTCCCACAGGAAATACAATAGGCGTTCAAGAATATTAACAACATCAGACTCGGGGTACTTAACTTTAGAAACAGTGTAATGCTTGACAAAATGAGTTTTTCGTTTATCTAATGCCATATAGGTATAAACGGGATTTTCACGCTGCGTTGAAGACCCGTTGGTAGCCTTGAGCGGTTTTATGCTCTTTGGTCGGGTTGTTGTTTCTTTGACACATTTCCCGTTTCCATTCTCTATCTATATCTTTGTTTAGTCCAGAGAGATTAGATCACGCAAAACAAATTTTAGTTTTATCATGTGGTAGGGTAATGTATAGTATAGAGAAATCAATAGCTTTAATACTATTGCAATGGGTAAGGCTACTAGAAGAATATTTTTCCAGTAAGTCTAGAATTATTAAGAAATCACATCACAGTAGCCCTGGTGTAAAGTAGTAAGGATTTTTGGCAGGGTTTAAAAAGTGCACTTATAAGAGACCCAACGACACATCTCTGATTATATGGATACGTATGACCCTGCAATCTAAATAAAGTGTCTTTCCTTAAGTAACGGTCCATGTTATCGCATGTTCATACGCACCATATGGCGGGGATAGAGAGACAGGGAAAGACGTATCAAAATTAATATTTTCATATCCTTAAATTTCAGGTGACAGTAAACCGAACTACATTTACTAGCAACCAAGCAACCAAGCTACAAAGTTGTAGTAAGGTCAATGTTGAAAACAATGCAATTCGGTGTATAGTCATTTTAAACTTATTTGTTCCTATATTATTTTACAGTGTATTTGTTGACTAATACTTTACACTTGCTTGTATACCATCAATAGGTTAGATTTAGGGTGGATTTTTTTTAATATCATAGTCAATCATGACAGGATTGGATTGGGTTGCATAATAAGCATTTTAAAAGACAAATACATCTTTTTCCATGCTCAGAATTCAATTCCTCAATTAAATTTCCATGAATTTTAATTTCCTTTTAGTTAGTGGACTTCATTTTTCTTGTGAGAGATCAGTGGATTAAATTTCTTCTTGTATTTCAGTAGATTTAACTTCCTTAATAACCGTTTTCACTATGAATGTCACATGGTTTGTATGCCATTATCTAAATAATTAATTTTTTTCTTATATCTTAAATGTTTTCAAGAAACTTAAATCCAACATTGGCGACAGACTTCTTTTACAGTTAAGTTCAATATATTTTGTATTGTGTATGTTTAAGATACGTATTAAATGCATAAACAAGAGTAAATGTCAATGTTGGTGTACCTATATATTTCATATTGATTATATTTTTTTTCTGTTTCAGAGTAATAATGACTTTACTATTAAGTTATGCGTTTTAAGTCATGTTACTAGACAAAGTGTTTAAGCTGCTGCACCGAGAATGAAAATGGAATATTAGAGCTATCAATTCAAATCAAGGGAACAGAAATAAAATTTTCAGAACGCTTGATCAGCTGCAACCAGTTTTGACTTTTATTGCATAAACGACAGACCTTGTTTGTCAGTAAATGTAACACACAGCACGTGATTGACACCGGAAGTAACATGGATCAGACAGACTTGGAAGAAAACGAACATACAGCTATTAACCTTTTGCCTGAAGAGATTAATGAAAACACAAATGAATCTGATACGGACGAAAATAACGAGCAGTATTACGAAGAAAAACAAGCTGATGAAACTGAAAAACTTGTCAACAATAGTAATCATGATGACGTCATAGTAATCACATCTGACGACATAGCGATTGATGATGATACCAAAGTGAATTTTGTAGAAAAAGACAGCCCTAGTTTAGATATACACGAAGAAAAGTTTGTGTCGACTGAAAATCACGACGAAGTAAGCAGACGAAAATGTTGTTGTTGTTCATGCATCTGTTGTCATAGAAACCAAAAGAAACAGAAAATGTCCGAAAAAGTGAAAAAGACATCGAATCAAACGTCAAATCGTTATAGAAAAACTCGATGTGAGAAATGTAGCTATTGCTGCAAAAGATTTCTGGCATTTCTCTTCTCACACATTGGACTATGTTCACTTGTTGTAGCTTACGCCATCATGGGTGGTTTCATATTTAAGGAAATAGAAGCTCCGGAGGAAGAGATAATAAAGCACGAGGTTGAATACAAACGAAAAGTTAATCTTGAAAAATTATGGAACATAACGACCTACTTTAATATATTTGAACATGCCAACTGGACTCTTGCTGCAGAGGCTGTTCTATTAGACTTTCAAACTGAAATTTACACTGCAACCAAGGAAAAGGGTTGGGATGGAAAAAAAGAAAAAGGAGAATTGCAGTGGACATTTTCTAGCTCTCTACTATATTCCATTACTGTAATAACCACAATAGGTATGTTCAATCATTCAACTTTAATTTAAGGAAATTTAATTTATAAAAACTAAAGTGCAAAAAAAAAAAATAAATAAAAGAAGGAACAACAATAGAAAAGAACAATAGAAATACGATGTCACTCATGACATCTCACAAGTACAATGCAAGTTAATAATAAACATTATTAAAGCTTGCCGGTATTCAATTTATATGAAAAGTTATCCGGTTAATAATTTAATACAGATTTTCGGACCGGAGCAATACGAAAAGTCATATTTCCCCGTTGGGGCAATACAGCTTCCAAACACAGCAATATGGAATTCCATCCCTGTATTGATTCTCGGTCAGCTGCATTGGCCCTCGACCCTACGGGCCTCAGGAGCAATACAGCTAACCTTGAATCAATACAAGGTCTAATACAGAATCCGCAAGTTTAGTAACACTATATTATCTATATAGTTGGTAATACTATATTCAGTTCTGTCATGTTTCATTATGAAATACAAGTTTGTCACTTAAAAATATAGCAACATACTAGTACATTATGAGGTGACAAAAATACGTCGTTATTGGTTTATAGATATCGATTACAAAATAATACACAATCCCTCGTGTTTTCTTATTAAATCTTTTACATATTTAACAGTAATAGACAGACTTACTATTCTTAAAATTCAAAAACCAAAATTCTACAACTTATAATCGATTAATGGCTGTGATGAACATTTAATTTGCACAAATTAAAGAAAAACAATAAAGGACCATAACAAATGTCTCGCCAGCAGTTCTCTGGGTCAATACATGGAAAGCCGAAAAAAATACTCAAAATAATGTTCAAAAGATTGAAATCCAAAATGATATAAAGTCCAATTAAAAACCTGTGAAGACACATGATTAATGTGTTGTTCGGTTACTTGCTATGTATTTAACGTATTCTAGTTTCAAACTTTATATCATTAATCTTTAAAAAAGTGCAAAATCCAAATATAATAAAACAAGAATTTGTCGGAGTAACAATATAACGGGATTTTCTTGCATTGCTGTTTGTAGCCGCTCATACCGTCTTGCAACTAATATTTTTTGGGGTTTTTGATTTGGTTTCTGTTTTTTTTTTTTTCGTTTGAAAGTCCGGTTAATAAGTACAAGTGATAAGATAGTCTGGTTTTATAATTATAAATATGGCATTAGAATCTGTTCTACAACGTTTGTTAAATGCTCCGGATTTGCACTTTCTGGTCTTCAGCACTGCTCAAAATAGGTATCATAGAAAGTTCATTAATCGATTATTCGTTGTAGATTCTATGCATTGCAGTATCGGACTTTATATAATTTAAAATGTACGAAATTAAAATGGTACAGATTACATACAAGTCATCTTCTTTGATTACTCTATACAGTGATAAACATTGTGTGGATTGTTATCAATAGACAATACGAAAACACCATTATTATTATATTATTAACTACTTTGTATTGTCATAACAATTATTCAAACAATTCTGACAATCTCCAACTGTCTGAAAATATGTTATTAGAACAGATAGGATGTATATAATAATGTACTATAAGGAAAATAGAGCAAAGGTACGTTTTATTTTAAAGGGGTCATATGTTTTGGGTTTGCCAATTTTGTTTTCGATAATGAGAAAGCAGAGTGAGTTATATTTTCCTAACCAATGTAGGTAAGGGAGATAATAAATTTGTCTCCCTTTTAGCCTCAGGACATAAGGGAGAGAATTTAATGATCTCCGTTACCTACATTGGTTAGGAAAAGATAACCCATTCTGGTTCCTCATTGTATTGTGACTTCTGTGTCATTTATCCCATATCCGTTCTTTTATATACTGATACAGTATTTTATTGCTACTCTTCATTTCATCAAGATTACCTCTAGGTAATGACAAGAATTTGTTAATTATATTTGTGACTATTTCTGTAGACCTAAAATACAGAAAATCTAAAAGAGAAATAATCAAACAAAGTTTTAATGCAGAAAGAAAATATGGGACATGTCAGGTTTGTGTACTAGTCTTCCACAGAAAATTTATTTCAACTAGAAATGTACCGTCGGAATTGACAGTGATCCCCGTACCCCCTGTAAGTATTTAGGCAACTTACCTATAGTAAAAAAAACTGTGCAACTAAATATAGTGTAGGACAATACTATATATAAGCAAAGTGAATAAATTGCAAAATGAAAGAGTAGTTAAGGCCACAAGCTTAAATTTCAAATTTCGACCCTGTGAGCCCCAATTTTAGAAAATCAAAATTCTAAAACCTTATTGCGCATCTGCATATACTATATGACAATAACGTATAGAGATAAAATGCATAAATTCTCAACCAAAAGACGAGTTTATGTCGCAAGCTTAAATTGATAGTTTTTCAAAATTAGACCCCTGTGGGCCCTAATTTTAGAAAATCAAAATTATAAAGCCTTATTACGCATCTGCATATGTTGCATGACAATACTGTATAGAAATAAAATGCATAAATTGTAAAATGAAAGAGGAGTTTTGGTCACAAGCTTAAATTGACAGTTTTTAGAAATTCGACCCATGTGGGCCCCAATTTTAGAAAATCAAAATTCTAAAACCTTATTGCGCATCTGCATATGGTGCATGAGAATACTGTATAGAAATAGAATGCATATATTAAAAATGAAAGACGAGTTTAGGTCACAAGCTTGAATTCCAAATTTTCGAAGTTCAACCCATGTGGGCCCCTTGTTTAGAAAATCAAAATTCTAAAACCTTATTGCGCATCTACATGTGGTATGCAACTATTCTATATAGAAATTGAATTCCGAAACCCAAAAATGAAGGAGGAGTTGATGTCACAAGAAAGTGTGACGAACGGACGGAGACAATCGCTATATCCCTGAACTTTCTTCGAAAGTGCGGGGATAATTAAAAACTGAGACTTGTACAGAAGAAAAAACAATCTTTATTCAAGGCGAGACATACGCATGTAGATGTTATGAAGGAACCCAGCGTGATAATGACTATTTTTGTCGAACACAGACAGCTTTATTGTAAATTCAGATTAGAATAACTCTGGAAATGAAGATCTAATTATGTTGGGATTGTTCCGTACTCATTTACATAAAAAACCTTGCAAAGTTCTAGTGTTTGAATGCCTAGTTGACTTTATTGGTTATTTGAGAAATAATTCACGATGGCTTCAAAATATCACGATTTTACCACGAGTATGTCCTTTCTGCCAAATATTTTAAAATAAGGATATTTTCAAGCCTCCGTGAAGTATTTCCATTCTAATAAGACAGTTTCTACGACATTTTGAAACATAGCTATTCAGACACAAAGACATCATTACACAACGCAATTTATACTATGAGGTCGTCAAAGGTTGTGGGAAATATTGCTATGACGTTTCCAAACAAGCGGTCTGGCGTCTGTGACGTTGGAACCTATAACGGATGTAGACTGAACGCTTTTGAAGCAGATCATATTAGAATGTTTAATGAACTTTTTAATTAATTAACAAGTACAAAACTTATTTAAAGATATAATTTTTGGGAGCATGCATTCATGTTGATTTTTCTACGGATTGGTTAGTTATACAAATATTTTACCATGATTGATAGAGATTATAAAAATATTTGTATAAACAGACAACCTGTAGTAAAATCAGTATAAATTCACAGCTCCATGAATTCGTTTTATTCCAATAGGACAAATGCAGTAAGCAACCATATCAAAACATGTCGTGAAGTTGGTATCAAAGTCTGCGAATTTAACCATCTGTTTGAACTAAAAGATTTA
Source organism: Mytilisepta virgata (assembly GCA_028015205.1). NCBI lineage: Eukaryota > Metazoa > Mollusca > Bivalvia > Mytilida > Mytilidae > Mytilisepta > Mytilisepta virgata. The sequence continues at coordinate 14,646,812 of CM051520.1, read as the reverse complement.
TTATGGTTTTACGGACCAAACAAGTTTCTCGTTCTTAACTTATTGTAACTAGTACACAAACCTGACATGACAGATGTACAAATTGAATTGAGTATTTAAACTGTAAGAAATAATTTTTGGGGTTGGGTACACATAACAAAAAATTTATTAATCCTACTCAGTGTTTGTAACAAGTCAGACTATCCTGACTCTCTGTTGTTTCTATGTTTGTGCTCTTTTCTGTTATTGTTTGTCTGAGGGTCTGTCGATTGGTGGCGTTAATTGATTGGTATGTCATTGTTGACCTTTCTTGTTATCCGTCGTTGACCTTCTTGTTATCCGTTTTGTTGTTTTTACTTCGTTTTACATGTTTTTTATGACAATATCTGTTGTTCTTCGTCTGTGTTTCAAATCTTTCTGATCGTTTCCTTTTTGGCCATTTTGGTCTGCTGTTTTCACTCAATCTTTAGAAATGCAGCACCATAGCACTTCAACCAAATAATTGTAAAATAACTAAGTATAAATTTTATTTGCAGGTTATGGCAACACAGCACCCAAAACAAATCTTGGACGTCTCATTACTATTGTATATGCTATTATCGGGATACCCTTGACATTGCTATGTTTAGCCAACCTTGGAGGTTTGATGGGTAACTGTTTCCGGTTTTTATACAAACATTTCTGTAAGATAATTATTTGTTTGTGTTGTCCACAGCAGGCACAATGGTATGCAAAGAGACGGTCGAAAAATCTGTCAAACATTCCAACTGATATACATTCACTAAATACAAGTATGACAAGTCCAGAAGATAAAACTTTACGTAAAAAATATCATGGCGGAAAAGAAGAACCGGTACGAGTTCCGATATTTGTTAGCTTAATGCTGATAGGATCTTATATATTAGCAGGAGCTGTGATATTTGCCACGTGGGAGGAGGAATGGGATCTATTGATCGGTTCATATTTTTGTTTCATAACTTTAAGTACTATAGGATTTGGAGATTATGTTCCAGGCTCAAATAGTGGATCATTTGACAACCAAGAGAAAATGATTATCTGCAGTTTGTATTTAATCTTTGGATTGTCTATGATTGCAATGTGTTTTAATTTAATGCAGGAAGAAGTTCGTGCAAAGTTCAGGTGGTTGGGACAGAAACTTGGCATTATAGAAAACAAGTGACAATTCATCTTTCGCCTTCTTTGCACCCAAGTATTCATCAGACAATTACATAATAAATTTTGGGACATATAGAAAATAAGTGAAAGTCATCATCCATTTTTATCGTCGTACCAGATTTTCATCAGACTAAGCATAAATGTGGGGGGACATTGTCTATTGTCATCGTGCACCAAATTTTTATCAGACTTGGTATATTCATAAAAATTTATATTTATTAGATACAAGATTGATTTGATTTTGGCAGTTTCAATTCAGATTATTACAGATGTTATAAAGTTATTAGTGTTTTCCAGCCAGAATATATCAATAATAGAATCAATGAAAGATTAACGTAACTTCTGTTGGCTTGTATATTGTGTTATAATCGGCACTGTTGGGTACAGGTTAAAACGTTCCTGCCCCGAGTCACGGTTCCTTTTTTCAACTGAACAGAGTCATAGGCAAGACGATTATGCAAACTTCCGATAAAACAACCTCAGAAGCTTAAAATCCCTGCGTACAATGCACTTTTCTGGATTAACTGTCGTCAGGTATGTTCATTGCCAGAAGATCAAAGGTTTGGAAACTCAAAAAATTCCTAGCAATACAACCAAACGGGCCTGAATAGTTTACCCAAAATATCGATACGGTAAAGTTTACATGAGGGAGTTGAAATCCTACTTTAAACAAACATTTCAAAATTTACGTTCATGACCAGAAGACCAAAGGTTTGGAAAGTAAAAAAAATCCTTACGGGCCTGTTTAGTTGAAATCCTACTTTTAACAATATTTCAAGATTTATTAACAGAAAATTCCAATACAAGTATTTAGAAATTATGTCACAGACGGAGCAGTGACAACGGAGGAGGGTGATAGTGGGAGATAAACGCCTGTAATATGCTCAATGAACGATAGGAATATGAATGCAATGTGAAAAACTATTTATTCAATGTTACATTTGAAAATCTAAATTGTTTTTATCGAGCTGTGATTAATCCATTCTGTGAAAGACGATTAACATTTTTTTTTCGCTAACTTCGGGTATTTTTTTAAAAAAAGATTAAGATCAGATGAAAGAATTTATTTCAAATGTCAGTGAAGCTGCTGATTTGAATTGCAAAAATGTTTCTTCCTGCGACATGCGTATTTTCACTTTAAATTTTTCTTATATTATATGTATAAATGAACAAAAAACCCAGTGAAATAAGTTGTGGAATCATAGCATCAGTATATAGAAATAATTGGTATTAAATCAAAGTGGATGATTTCTCAAGGTCTTGTTAGCATGAACGGTTATAACTGAAAATGACACTAATAAGCCAGTTTCCACATTAAAGGAGTGGAAACCATTTATATCATTCATCATTACCACATAATTATCTGAAATACTACGAAAATTCATCATATTAACAATGATTAACAATCTATCTATGGATAATAGTATATATGTATTGAGAAAATTCATCGATACAAACTTAACAATTTGTTATAAATGTTTACTGAAGTATGAAACGTTTCATAATGTTCTCATATTGAACTGTTTTACATTTGTTACTCTGAAAATCTGATTATAGTCCACAATGGTGTCATCAGGAGACTATAACATAGAAATTCTTTGATGTCTTTTTCAATAAAATAATAAATAGAAATACGTTTTTAGAATAGCTTTCTGTGACTTGAAGATAAATCATTATCACAAAATATTACAAAAGTCTCTAATGAAAAGTCAATAAATAAAAATTGTCTTTATAGCGATCATCGCAAGTTTTGATTTAGTTGTGTTAGGATACATATACAATATATGGGGGCATCGGTGGCCGAGTGGCTAGGTAATTCGTCATAACTACTAATGATCACTAGCCTATCAACACTGAGGCTGTGAGTTCGAATCTCACCTGTGGCGGGGTGTGTTCGACTCCAATCTAAATTGATAAGGATTGCCAATTTTCCTACCGAAGGTCGGTGGTTCTCTCCGGGTACTCCGGCTTCCTCCACCTATAAAAACAGACCGCCTCGAAATAGCCAAATGTGCTGAAAACGGCGTAAAACCCCAACTAAACAAACAAATATATAATATATGTAAATTACCTTTAAATAGAAAATTTATTTGTACAAGTTTCAGAAATAGAAAGAAAAGCAAGCCTTTGCCGAACATTTCGTCCATTTTCGCGGCGAGTAAAATAAGACATGTAAATTTTGTAGGAAAATGCATATTCAAGGCCAGTTCCGATATACAAATTACTCGTGTTCATTGAGACACCAACCTTAAAAGTATCGGTTGTCTGATATTTAAGGCTTAATTATTTGGTAGGAGAGACGGCCATTCGATAGGGGAAATGGATATGATATGCCTGCTGTCAATTTTTGCAACAGAGAAAAAAGAAGAAAAGATATTACGGTCAGATTATTTCCCAAGTATATAAAATGGAAATGGGTGACAGCTGTAAGAAGTAGATTGTGGTAATCTGGTCACCATTTCAAGCTTTATTGGATAGAATTATGCGATCAAATTAATCATAAAGACTTGAAAATGTTTCACTGAAGAACACCATCTATATACAATGGAACGGTAAAACGATTACAAACCTCTTTGAAAATATTTCAATATATATGAATAAGTCACAAAGAACGAGCGAACAAATGATCATCAATACCAACGTTTGTTAAAAAAAAAATCAGTCAATCAAAGGAAATTTAGGCTTCAACCTGGATTAATTTTTCATTCGAAGGCTATAAAAAGTAATTAATCAACATCATTCCAAGCAACGCTTAATCCAATGTTTTTTGTTGAAGATTTTTTTTCAGTAACAACGGCCATATTGGTGCAACATGCGGTCAATGGAATTCTGAAAGAGATCACCAAAGTTTGGTTGCCTAAATTTTTGCAGTACTTTCAGTGGAGAACATATTAAAAAGTTTGTTCTTTATTTTCCATTTTGTGGTAATACTGGCCACATTTCTTTTCCTTTACCTGCATGCTTATTCTTCATTATTTACATGCTATTTAAGGTTTGCTTTATGTAGTCATTTTGAAATTTTCTCATTTTTCAAGAGTGATAGATATGTTTCTGGTGATTCATTTTTGGTGACAACAATTTTTCAATATGGAAATGAAGGTGCTATTTCCTGAAGCAATCCGTTATACAGAAGAAAGGATTCATTGTATAAAATCTTTCTACGCACTTTAAAAAATGTCCAGTAAAACACACAGCAATATTTTAGTGCTTTTCCTCATTCCGAGGTGTAACAAGGCTTTCTGTATGGGGAGAAAGTCTACATCTTACATGGTCATTAGAATAAATTTTTCTGGTTTTTTGCACAGTTCATGGAAATATTATTTCATCTAAGCCCAAAAAGCACAAGAAAGCATTGTGTTACTGTATTTTCGAAGTGCCACTATGGACATCTCAGAAAATGGCTAATAGTGCAGGCGTAATTAAATTTAGTTTCAATTATTTTGATGATTTTCTCATTAATAAACTCTGATACCTAAACTACTTCCATATGATGCACATTTCTGGATTAATTATCATCATGGACACTTGTGACCAAAACATCAAATAAACACCAAAACCTTGTGAGCAAAACATCAAATAAACACCACAACATTGTGACTAAAACATCAAATAAACATCAAAACATTGTGACTAAAACATCAAATAAACACCACAACATTGCGACTAAAACATCAAATAAACATCAAAACATTGTGACTAAAACATCAAATAAACACCACAACATTGTGACTAAAACATCAAAAAAACACCAAAACATTGTGACCAATACAACCAAATTTTAGTCAAGATCCAGGTAAGGTTAACTCTGTCTGAAGGAGTTGAAACCATACTTTTAACAGAATTAAATGCAGGAGTAATTAAATGTAGTTTCAATTATTTTGATGATTTTCTCATTAATAAACTCTGATACCTAAACTACTTCCATATGATGCACATTTCTGGATTAATTATCATCATGGACACTTGTGACCAAAACATCAAATAAACACCAAAACCTTGTGAGCAAAACATCAAATAAACACCACAACATTGTGACTAAAACATCAAATAAACATCAAAACATTGTGACTAAAACACCAAATAAACACCACAACATTGCAACTAAAACATCAAATAAACATCAAAACATTGTGACTAAAACATCAAATAAACACCACAACATTGTGACTAAAACATCAAAAAAACACCAAAACATTGTGACCAATACAACCAAATTTTAGTCAAGATCCAGGTAAGGTTAACTCTGTCTGAAGGAGTTGAAACCATACTTTTAACAGAATTAAATGCAGGAGTAATTAAATGTAGTTTCAATTATTTTGATGATTTTCTCATTAATAAACTATGATACCTAAACTACTTCCATATGATGCACATTTCTGGATTAATTATCATCATGGACACTTGTGACCAAAACATCAAATAAACACCAAAACCTTGCGAGCAAAACATCAAATAAACACCACAACATTGTGACTAAAACATCAAATAAACATCAAAACATTGCGACTAAAACATCAAATAAACATCAAAACATTGTGACTAAAACATCAAACAAACACCACAACATTGTGACTAAAACATCAAACAAACACCAAAACATTGTGAGCAATACAACCAAATTTTAGTCAAGATCCAGGTAAGGTTAACTCTGTCTGAAGGAGTTGAAACCATACTTTTAACAGAATTTAAAAATTTATCAACGGGAAATATGTTTCATTCATTTTTTAATGTAAATTTTTGTCTATAAATCTGATTTGTGTTTCTAGTTTATAACCCAGATATAAAAATTATGTATTCCTTGGATGTTTGCATCTTTAGAGTATTCAAAACTTATCCATTAATTCATGCAGTAGGGTAAAGAAGGAAGAGATTATATGCAGTGTTTATGATAACATTTGTGTGAATTCTGTATTTTATGGATGATCTACCGTGTACTTGATATATACTGTATCAATTTAAGCTTTTTTTCAATACCTGGAATGCTTTCAGTTTTTGTTTACTTAGAAATGAGTACCATCATCTTATATTGTTGTTTTTGTCTGAACACTAAACACATACATAACCTGGAAGTAGGTAAAGATCGATAAAATGAGTTATGTCTGGTAGAGCCAGGTTTAAAATATTGTTTGCTTTCTGTAGCCCGACCCATAAAAAGGTGGGTAGGGTAGGGTAGGTAGGCATTATTTTATTTTGGAAATCATATTGATCTATTAAATTCATGAACTCGAACAAAAATAATTGGGGACTGTATGAACAACATAAAAACTAAATACAAAATATGTTTATATAATAACAAAACAAAACAATTCTATAAATAAAACATATCACTAAACAATGAATATTCTCAAAATTGTTCTACACTTTACAATAGTTCCCAATTTGCTTTGACCTCTGTGATAAATTTGCTGAGTTGTTCTGGCCTAAATGACAATAATATATTCATACTGGTTGACAATGAACAATATCAATTTACATCATTAGGGTATCTATCTACTTTCAACCAAAGAATGATCAATCTTGACAAGATTAACACCTGGTAATTTTTGCAAGGTGCTAATTTACAAGAATCCAAAAAGATTATTTCCCTCAATTTTATTTTCAGCCACAGTTAATAAGTCACCAAAATTTATAAGGCCAAATTATTTACTTTACTTCATAACTTGAACTACCCAATTTTTATTACCTTTTCCTCAGTTTGTCCATTCGGAACACTCAAAAGGTACCTTTACTTGTTTGCTTGATTGAAGTCCCAAGAGTTTTAATTCCACATTATACAAACTTTACACAATGATTTGATACATACTGAAAATAAATTTGCTAAATTGCTAAATTTTTCTTATATTTCCATGTGTTGACTTAATCATTTTTGTCATGTCATGACAGGTGGAATAAATCACAGGTTTTGGGTGTATTTAAAACTCTAACAGTTCAATCCTCATATTCTCATATTGTTAATTGTTAACTGTAAATCCAGAAATTTATGCTATGTTTTTATTATCATGAAAATGGAATAGGATGAAAATCACCATTATTAACGTTTTTGACAATTAAATTGTGTTATTTTATCTGTTAACAAAGATTTGCATATGCATATAAAAATTTCAGAATTTACAGTATCATCTATGATGCTATTTTGTACTTTAATTTTTAAAACAATTTTGAATCAGTTAAAATGTTTATGCTTATAGAGAATTACGCACAGTGTGTTATTTACAATGATTCAGTGAATGAATCTGAATAACAAATCTGGATATGAAATAATTAAAATGTAATTAAACACTGCTCACTGTTAGTCCAAATACATAAATACCTGTATTCTTGTTACATGATAAGGGCTATTCCATTAAAATGAATGATGGAGGGTAGGAAGAGACTTTCAAAATACCCCCACAACCAACAATTTTTTTTTAGATAACTTTACATACCAGTACATCTGATAGGCATACATTTAAAATGACCCAGGACCCTTGTCCTATATAACTTCCCTTCCTTCCCTGCCACATCCATTTTAAAAATGTATGTGTAAGTGGTGCAAACTCAGAATCCAATATATTCTTAAATACTCTTGGGCAATGTTTAATCAATTTTACTTTAACAGTGTTCCTGATAAAACGGCAATTAAACTCATTATGTTGGCACTAAAATTAAGCATTCATGTGAGGTCTCACATTTTAGAGATAAGATTTTTTCTTTGACCTATAACTGTCTGACCTTTCGATTTAATTTAAAATCTAACCCATAAAATTCCTCAAATTCTTACATTCTTTGTTAATTTTTAAATCTGTTTCCTGAGAAACATCTCACTCATGACAATTTTTTAATGACTAAGATGGGTCATTTTCTATTTGAAAATCTTTAATAGAAACTTATTTCATACAGTAGAAAGATGATGAGATTTGATGAAATCCACTGAATAAACTTAATACAGTGGAGAAAAATAGCAAGTTTTATAAATATATCACATCTTCCCTGATTATGCTGTATGTATCACGACAATTCAAATCCAGTGTTTGAAGATATAGCATATCTCAGTTTTTCTCTCAGAGTACTCTTTTTCTGATAATTAGGAAGTTTTAACAAGTTAAAACAAGTTGAAGAAGTAGGTAAACGTCCGACTGGATCTTTCTTACGAATGTTGAAGAATCCTTTCAATACACTTCCCACGGTATCACCAGTGTCCTACAACAGATTTATATGTGAACAAATTTTAATAGTAACTTACAAATACATAGCTGTCATCTGAGTACTTAACAAAGTACCTGGATGGTATATCAATGACAAACATCTAAAACTGATTTGCACACCTCTAACTATAATCTATTATTCTCCTAGAAATACCTAAAACTGACTTGCACACCTCTAAATATAATCTATTACTCTCCTAGAAATACCTAAAACTGACTTGCATACCTCTAAATATAATCTATTACTCCCCTGGTAATACCTAAAACTGACTTGCATACCTCTAAATATAATCTATTACTCTCCTGGTAATACCTAAAACTGACTTGCCCACCTCTAAATATAATCTATTACTCTCCTGGTAATACCTAAAACTGACTTGCATACCTCTAAATATAATCTACTACTCTCCTGGTAATACCTAAAACTGACTTGCATACCTCTAAATATAATCTATTACTCTCCTGGTAATACCTAAAACTGACTTGCATACCTCTAAATATAATCTATTACTCTCCTGGTAATACCTAAAACTGACTTGCATACCTCTAAATATAATCTATTACTCTCCTGGTAATACCTAAAACTGACTTGCCCGCCTCTAATTATAATCTATTACTCTCCTGGTAATATCTAAAACTGACTTGCATACCTCTAAATATAATCTATTACTCTCCTGGTAATACCTAAAACTGACTTGCCCACCTCTAATTATAATCTATTACTCTCCTGGAAATACCTAAAACTGACTTGCATACCTCTAAATATAATCTATTACTCTCCTGGTAATACCTAAAACTGACTTGCATACCTCTAAATATAATCTATTACTCTCCTGGAAATACCTAAAACTGACTTGCATACCTCTAAATATAATCTATTACTTTCCTGGTAATACCTAAAACTGACTTGCCCACCTCTAATTATAATCTATAACTCTCCTGGAAATACCTATCTTGCCATTAGTTCATGTGGATGATGATTATACAATACTTAAGGATTAAACCCTGCCAACATGAACTGTGAATTAATAGTTTAGCTATAAAATGAATGCAAAATGACCTTTACGAACCCATGGTACTAACCCTCATGTAGATCACAACATTCACAAAACACTGATAATTTCACTTCAAATTATTAAGACATTTATCCACTGTTGATTTTCACTGGTAATCCTTATCAATTATAATTCTGGAGTCAAACCTTACTCATGATGTGGTCTATTTCAGAACATCAGAAAAGTGATCATAAGAAGTCACAAATTCTAAATTAGTGAGTTATCAAGAACCGTCATTAACTTGTGTAGTTCTCAAATTTACAACATGCAATTTCTTTTGCATTAACTAACCTGATCATCACTAACTTCAACACATCTGACAGAAAATGGAGGTTCTAAATTAGAAAATCCAAGAAGTGGTGGTTTGGAACAGCTTGTTACAAACTGAAATATAATCAGAGATTGGAATATAAATTGACATATAATGAGGAAATCATTGTTATGAACTGATAAAGCACTGAAAGTTTAAAATTCATCACTGGCTCGAAAGCAGTCAGTCAAAAACTGAATTACCAGGTCAATAGCAGACTTTTGATAACATAAATACATTCTGTTTTGAATTGAAATCTGATACATTTATTTGATGAATAATACATGTATTACAATCCAAGCAGGCTAGTGATACATAATAATACTACAATTCTACTGAAAATCTAAAAAATAATCTTCAGTTTGAAATGATGTCCTCAATTTTCTTTTATAAGACATTAAAAAAAATCACTAAGTTTGTAACTATGTATAGTAATTTGAATCTGGATCACCCCTGATCGAACAAAATGAAACTCTAAATTTTCCTACATTAGACAAGAAGGTAGAGTAACTATTACAAAATTTATTAAACAGATACAGGGATATATAATACTCTGTTAGACACTACTTTTCATAGTTCAGTAGGTCTGTAAAATTTAATTACTATTTGTAATTACTAGAAACTTAAAAAACTAGCAAAATTGGTATCCCTGAAACCAAGGCTTAACAGATTTTCTGTAAACCACTGTAACCACAAAAATAAGTTAAAGTCTTCTTGATATTTAACACTACATACATAAACCTTCAATCTACTCTGACTGTCATTTGACTGTCATTTATGTAATTATTATCAAACTCACTTTGAGAAAAAGTCCTTTTTCATCTTTGGTAAAATCTTTATCTAATATATCCCACATCCAATTAATAACTTTGTGATTGTTATGGTAACCTCCATAATATTGTGTGTTTTTCCTGTAATTATAAAAATTTGCCTCATTGGTTATATTATTTTCTAAACAATTTTAAACGGTTCATAAAAATGAAGAAAAAAAATTTGGGTCGACTTTGATAGTTGATTATTTTTTTAGCTAATATCAATTTTTTTTTAAAATCCAATAAATTAATTTTTTTAACTATGAGATATAAGTCAATCTAACCTTACTGTTTATATCAAAGCAAGGCTAACCTTAAATCTTGTATATCAAGATCTGCATTATCTCCTGATATTAGCTTCTGTAATTCTGGTGCTGAGAACATCAATAACCAATCAGAATTGATCACAGCTTTAAATCCTCTTATAAATGCTTGTGTCTGGTCTTTTATTTGTTTATACATTCTGAAGTGGGCCATCAGATGAACATATCGTATCCTGTATAAGTAAATGGAGTTATTATTTCACAATAGATTAATAGGTTTCTACACGAGTTCAAGGTGAAGACTGGAAAATTTTTGAGTTTTTAAAATTCACTCTTTTCTGAGTGGAGTGAAGTGGAACCAGTTGAAGTTCTTCCTTTTTGAACGAGTATAAGTACCTATTTCTTCCATAAACACCCAATATTTAAGTTTCCTGTACCTAGGTAAATTCAATGAGCACAGTCAACGAAGTTAAATAAAGTTATGCCTGATTGGTCAAAAGTTATGTGCTTTTGTTAACAGCACGACTGCAGTGGAAGATGAGGTCTCTTGCAGTGGGAGATGAGGTAGCATGAACCAATCTTCAACAGGTCATCTCAAATTGAAAATGTGCATTTACGGAAGAATATTTCGTCTCATAATCTGCTGATTATATTTACAAAACATGATGAAATTTAAGCAAAGAAACAACCCTTTTATTAATGTTTATTTTTAAAGTCACAGTCTTCAATTCACTGCAAGTTAAAAACAGCAATATATGATATATTATCACTCCAGATTTTTATATTACTTGAAAAAAATTATAAGGTATAACCATGATCTGATATATCAATGATTAGCAACTAGACTTAATCTTACATGATATTAAAAATACAATGAACAAACATAATAATCTAGGCATATATGTAGTATGGTAAATAGACTTAATCTTATATGTTGTTTTAAAAGGAACCAACATAATAATCTAAGCATATCTGTAGTATGGTAATCAAAGCTCAAAATAATACTATCTATTTAAAGTAAAATAGATACCAAAGGAGATAGAAGGATTCCAATTCCTGCAAATAATGTTCCAATGTATCATTCATTAATTCAGAATTTATGATTGAAAACAAAAATCCTTACTTGTTTTCATTGTTAACTGGTATAGCTTTTCCACCAGGAACCAGTTCATGCGTTTCTATCCTTCCCATATTATCTTCATCTAAAGAGAAGGTCAATCCAAGGTCATCTACATCCCCATCATAATGCTGCAAATACAAGACAATGTTGTTTTATTAATCTAAAATGATGGTAAGTTATTTGTGCATAATTAACTTTCATGAAATTCATAGCCTTTTCTGTGAGAAAATGTCTTGTTATCTGCTGTCTTCTTATTGTTTTTGTTCATTTTGGTGAAAGTTGACAAGAGTCATTTGACATACCTTTACATATGACAAATTCTTGGCAAGTTCTGGATCCAGTGATGGTAGTTCATCTAATGAACTGTATGTGGCACTCTGCTGATGTCCTAACATATGTGTGAGGAAAAAAGGAGCAAATGGAACTTCAACAACTATTCCCTGAAATCAAATATCAAAACAGGTATTACTGAGTTTTATAACCCCTCCCCTTCCATCAACATAGAGGATTTTCTGTCTCTTCCTATTGGGAAGATAACACAGAGGATTTTCTGTCTCTTCCTATTGGGAAGATAACACAGAGGATTTTCTGTCTCTTTCTATTGGGAAGATAACATAGATATCAACAATTGAATTTATTCTGATTTTTTATTCAAACATAATCGTTTGAAAACTAGAATTCAACCATATGTGCCATTAAGAAAAATACTTTTTTCTTTTTGGTTATTTTAAATGTGAATTTTCATACACTTACCAATGGGAAACAGTTATTTGGCAATGACAAAATTAACAAATAAAATAAGTTTTCTTCAACTGACTTTATATGAAACTTCAAAATTACACTGCAACATAATGTACTAAGGAGAAGATTGTGATATATATTAACACTGAATTTTATTTTGATATGTATCATAATCAACTGCATCATTCAGAAGCTCTAGTCTAGTTACTTTTCTTTACAGACATTATGATCTGCAATCTTTCTGTAGTAAAGCATGGACATATTTTTAAAAATATTTACCATGTAAGATAAAAGTTTAATAGCAGAAAGGTTAACGGATATCAATTTTGAATCAAACTATACAAAAAAATCATTTGAAATTTTTCATGAGAATAAATACCTCGTAAACAGCTTTCCCTAACATCTTGCCAACAAATTCAAATAAAGATAAGTGATTTTCCTGAATGTATGATGTTGAGGACGGATACAGTTTCTGTTCTGATGTTACCTGGAAAAAAAATTCACAACAGTAAAAAAGTTGTAGGAAAGGATAATTCATGAATGTATTCCTAAAAAAATTCAAAATAAAAATGTTCTTACAAAGAATAGATGGAAATAATTAGATAAAAAGAGATGTATACACTGAAAATAGAGTATTCACACACTAGAAAGGTTTTTTTTTATCTTAGCTGAAATAAGACCTTTAATAAAATCTGTGAACTTAAATGACATAAAAATTGACGAAACAGGACTTCAATAGCATAATAATAACTGACTTAAAGCTAAAAATTCAATTATAATTTACAATGTGGAATTAACTAGAAATATAAAATAGTCAATAATACCTTAAATAAATTCAGTGCTGGATCAAATACTCTGGAGATGGTTTCTTCTAAGAATTCTTTAAATACTCCATCTTGATCAATTCCTGCTTCATCTAATCCCTGAAAAACATTCACTTTTATTAAATGACAATCATGTACTAAGGGACGGGATCAAAAGTTCAATGCAGGATAAAAACCTCCCTCTTAACTTAATCTGGGAAAAATTGATTGACCAATATGGGCATATGCTTTGAGATTATACTTTTTGTATTATGGGTCCTGTTTTTCCTCAACAATGTATGTATGATGGCTTTTATATGCTTTAAAAGTCCAAACATATGTTATGGCCGAACTTGAATCTGTATTTTTCAATCCGAAAATCGATGTTGGATAACAAAACTTGCAGCGTTTTTTACCCCCCACTCCCAAACTATTTGAATTAAGTTTTTTATCCTACATTGAACTTTTGATCTCGTCCCTAAAGGCATATCTTGTTATAAATAATGCTTCTTTATCTTTTTTAGATCAAAGTCAAAAATGGATAGAGTTTCTCCATTATATCTACTGTTTCTATCTTTCATCTGTATATTGTTATATTAAATTCTACACTGTAGAAAATAATTCAGTCTTAGTCTTGAACTGACAGAAAAGCATGTTTACTATAAATGTCAGTGATTAACATTTTTAATAACTAAAATTCTTCTGGAATTGATATATATGTTAGTTTTATTAAACAAATGACCAGCAGTATGCAAAAGAAACAATACCACTACACATCATGTCCAATACAGGTTTCCATACAATACAAATGAGATTAATATCCTATCATACTGTCAACAGCATTCAATAATGACCTACATGTATATATCTATTATTTACCTGTTCATTTATAAATTTGACCCTGATAAATCCTTTCATTGCCTTGGCTGGTAGTTGTGCAAGTTGTCTATATCCATCCTATCAGAATATAAATCAAATATAGAGGTGCATTGAAAAATTAACAAATAGTATTTAATATTGTTTAATGCAGCTTTAAAAAAAATGTTTTTGATAGTGATGGAGAAGGCTGTGATCCTCCAATAATAAAAAAAAAAATAAGTGATAATGTATTCTTAATTAAGCTTGTATATTCTGGTTAAGTTAATAGGAGCAAAATGTGTTGCAAATATGACACATGAATTTGCATACAAAGGCATACACAAAATGTCAACACAATGACAACTATTGACAAATGTTGACAAGTTCAGTATAAAATATATAAAATATTTTTGTTCTGTTTACTTTGAAGATAGATTGTTGTTTCCATGAAAATTACCTCATATTCAATGCACATTCTCTTTCACACTAATCAATCAATTTCTTGCTATTTAACTAAAGCTAAGATATGTACCTCTACTATTCTGGATCTATGTATTGATACCAGTGTTGACTGTGGTGAAGTACAGGCAGATTCGGTCAAACCCATGGATTCCTTCTCTTTCATAACATTTCGCCTGAATAACTTTACTCGCTGAAAAAATTATTGAATACATAACATTCCGATCTTGAAAAAAGTACATGTACAAATTGAGGTCCTTTGATTTTTACTATTTTTTAAATTAAAAAAAGCATTACAAGTGTTTCTAGTTTACAATATCTTTTCTCCTTTCAACTTGTACAACAACAAAAAGTAAAAAAGAAACGAAAACTGATTTGATAAGCCATTTATGTATATTACATGTATTTACCTCAGAAAATGGAATAATATGAGGCAACCTCTGCATAAGGAAAATGGCTGGTTTCTTTCCCTTCTCTAGTTCATTTATAAATATTGATGGTTTTACATCTCTGTAAATATATATACATATATTTAATTAGCAGATATTTTAAAAGTAAAGTCAAGAAATACCAAAGGGATATTCGAAGGAGAGAAAAATCGTAACAACTGACAAACTCCGGAGAACAACGAAGACAAGACCAAAACAATATATGCACTACAATTAAAAACTAAAAACATATGAACAACATGTACCCCACCAAAAAACCAGGGGTAGACTCAGGTGCTCTGGAAGAGTAAGCAGTCTCTGCTTCCTGCAGAACACCCGCCATGCTGCCCATGTCAAATCCGGTATGAGAAAGGGATAATATCAATGGAACAGGTCCATTTTCATTTGGGAAACGGTTTTTTCATAAGTCATGATGACGCCCATAAAACTTTAATAAGGATGACTTCAGCTTAGGAGTAATGTACCCTGTCTGCGCAACTTTTCTGTCAGGAGCCGGGCAGTGTCCAGGAAGTCAATGTATATGTCACAAGCTCTGGAATAACTTATGAGTTGTGAAATATATACTATATATGCCGGCATACATGCATCTCTGCCTTTTGTGTCTTCAGTGTTATCGTTGCATGTTTAGGGTATAGAATATGATATTATCAAATATTTTATTGAAATAACGCTGATTTTGCATGTGTTATAAAAGCATAATTTGCAGCATGTTATCTGTCCCAGGTGCAATAACAGTATACAAGGGCAATAACATGTTATCTGCCCTTTTCGTGAGTATCACTTCTGCCCAAATAATCATATGATCATGTAGGAACAGCAAGGCGCTGGTCAAACGACAGGAAAATCAACTTCAGCAGTAAAATTATTTCTTGTTAGTGGCAAAATATGTGATGAATAGATTAATACATGGCCCTTTTTCAAATTAAGTCTTGTTATTGGTCCGAGGCTTGCTGTTATGGCCTGAGACTGAGCTGAAGGCTAATACAGCTGACCGAGGACCAATAACACAGCCAATGCAGAAATAACCATGCAATGATATCTTTATCAATTAACTTGTTTTCACAATGCATATTCTGTGTCAATTTTTTTCTGAATCAACTCCGAATAATTCATAGACCATGTATTAATTTAGATATAATGCAAATATTTTGGAGTTTTTGTATGTATTCAAATTAAAATCTAGAGAAAATCAACTGACCCTATATTGGCCCGGTACAAGTTGGCCAAAACAGCAAAAATCCATATTGGCTGAATTAATGATTCTGTATTGAAAGCACAATTTTATTCATATTGAAGCTTATAATACACTAGTTAATTAATAATACTTATTTTAGTAGGGATTTATGCTTACTTTTGTTGAGTATTTGAAGCTACTGTTTGACACAATTTAGTTTTGGTTTGGCTTACTGCCGTTTTATCCCATTGTCGGTGCAATTGGCTATATTGTAACAGCCAGTTTTTATTGGTGGAATACCAGGAGAGTACTCTTTATTTTCTACTAAGACAGGAAAAATATGTGTACATCCCATTCAATGAAACCTTATTTGTACATGTTAGGTCTGAGAGTATAAAAAATATATTTCCACTGTTTCTCACCAAATAAAAAAATGTTGGAAAATACCAGACCTAAAAATTGTTCTCAAAGACAATACTGTAAGCATCCATTGTAATCATGTACTAACGTGAACCTACCTGATAAGCCAGTGATTTTCAGGAGCATATTTCCTCCGACAGTCTCTCTCATATAATATCATTAACAATCCACGAGTTGCTCCAAACACTTCATTTGTTACAGCTGTGGTTGTGTCTGTAAAATATGCATAATTGTAATATGTTATACAGTAGATGAATTGATAAAAAAGTGTTCAAGCTAAAAGTTTGTTTTATAGGTTATATAATTCTGGGTTTCTACAAATTTTTTGAACAGAAATTCAAGGAGTTTTTAAGGTGTTTCTAACAATTTTCCTAGCCATTTTCAGCAAAACAATAGGGTTAAATGGAGCACCATTGTAGCACAGTAAAAGACTAACATTACAAAACTGTTAAAATACCTCATTACAATAAGTCTGATATAAGGGTGTTAAAAAGGAATTTCAACTGTCTGTAAGTAAGTTATTTAAATTAATACTACTGGTACTTACAAGAACATACAAAAGAAATTAAACATGCATTCACCAGTTAAAATTTATAAATTTAGATACTATCATAGCCCAAAGCTATTATTTTTTATTCTTTTAGTTTGTATCTTGCATAAAGTCTAAGAGAAAACATCTACTATTAATTATCAGAGTTACAGGACTATTACATCACCACCCTCTATCTGCTGTTCTCTTATAGTACTTCTTCAGCTATTTCAATAGAATGATGGACGTTATTGGAAGGCTCCACTGATTCAAGCCTAGATGACAATATAGAATTCTGAAGGAAAATACATGTCTTACTGTATAGCTGAAGTTGTCATACTAACCTATTAAATTATTCCATATTACACGGAATACAAAAGAGTTGAGAAATTCACTGATTTTTACATAATCCTGAAGTTTAAATAATTTTTCTTGGTCATACATCTCCACATCATCTAGAGTTCTGAAAAATAAATTATAGTTACTTTAAAAAGCAGTACACATGAAAATAGAACATGTACATTGAAATCAAACACAAAATTAATTGCATACAAAATAATATCCTAGATAAATTTTTGTCAGGTAGGCATGTGATTGAAACTCTAAAAACCCAATAATAAAAACAAAATATGCCTAAACACAATAGGACAAATCTAGGTAAAGCTAGCTAGGCTTATGGGGGATAAAATGTGTAACTGAATAAATCTTAGGTATGTGTCAATGTGACAACTATCTGCTACTATAAATATGGGTTTAGGATAACATACATTGTGTATTTGGAAAAAGTTGGCCAACTTTTAATTGATAATAAAATTCATCAACTGATAAATTTGGACACAAGATTGTGTCAAAGACAAAGACATGACTACCTGGTGTATTATGACTACGTGGTGTATTGTGGCTCACCATATATTTTTCACCATATCATTGTGGGAAATGCAATGCCATTAAAGAAAACATTCAAAATATCCCTGCATTCGTGTATCCACTTGCCTCATATCATTCGTGTATCCACTTACCTCAAATCATTTTTTTAAATTTATTTGTTACTTACATAATAAAATGGCTTGCTGCATCACAGAAAACTGTCAGAAGACTAAACACAGGATGTATGGTACTATTTGGAGCTTGACTTAGTATTTCTAAAAATGTCTTTAATCCACAGGTTGGTCCCAAGTCTACTAAAAACTTCCACAGAATTGGTAAGAGGACATCATTGTAACTCAAACCTAAAAATAAATGTTTAATATTTAATATTTTAAATTTGTGTTTTACAATGGAAACTATTGAAAAAATTTAAAAAATGCAAATTTTGTACCTTTGAAGTATGAACTAGAATGATTCAAATGGTGTACACCAACTGGCAGGTTTGTCATCCATTGTTAAAAAGCACACAAATTCATGTTATTTTTGATGATTCAGAGGAGACTTCTGTCTTCACAATTTAAAGTTACTGCTTTACAAGCTTGATCTTGGGGTAAGGTGGAGTTCACATGCATGTAGGTAGAAATTATTGAAAGAGGCTGTGATTAGCAATAAAAAATTTCAAACTTTTCAAATAAGAATCTTTAACTAAAACCGAAGTATCTATACATATGCACCACATATTGGAATTTGATAATTGTTATTTGATCAAAGGGAAACCACTATTCTTTGAATTTTCAATGAGTTTTTTTGTTACTGTTACCTTGACCTTGACTATAGGGAACAAAATGAATGAAGAAGTAAGCATATTTTCAATGATTTGCAGAAAGAATGATAACCTGCTAGACTGACATATGGGAAAAATGTCAAAAACAAGATATATGACCACTACTTTGCAGAGTGCTACATAATTATTACCTTCTATATACCATATATACCCACCACTACCCTGTATAATTACCTCCTAGTATATCCAGTCTGAGTCGTGACAGTGTTGTAATGGTCCTCTGATACAGTACACAGGAAAGACATGTCTATATACAATATATACCCACCACTTCTCTGTATAATTACCTCCTAGTATATCCAGTCTGAGTTGTGACAATGTTGTAATGGTCCTCTGATACAGTACACAGGGAAGTCATGTCTATATACAATATATACCCACCACTACCCTGTATAATTACCTCCTAGTATATCCAGTCTGAGTCGTGACAGTGTTGTAATGGTCCTCTGATACAGTACACAGGGAAGACATGTCTATATACAATATATACCCACCACTACCCTGTATAATTACCTCCTAGTATATCCAGTCTGAGTTGTGACAATGTTGTAATGGTCCTCTGATACAGTACACAGGGAAGACATGTCTATATACAATATATACCCACCACTACCCTGTATAATTACCTCCTAGTATATCCAGTCTGAGTTGTAACAGTGTTGTAATGGTCCTCTGATACAGCACACAGGGAAGACATGTCTATATACAATATATACCCACCACTACCCTGTATAATTACCTCCTGGTATATCCAGTCTGGGTTGTGACAGTGTTGTAATGGTCCTCTGATACAGCACACAGGGAAGACATGTCTATATACCATATATACCCACCACTACCCTGTATAATTACCTCCTAGTATATCCACTCTGAGTTGTGACAGAGTTGTAATGGTCCTCTGATACAGTACACAGGGAAGACATGTCTATATACAATATATACCCACCACTACCCTGTATAATTACCTCCTAGTATATCCAGTCTGAGTTGTGACAGTGTTGTAATGGTCCTCTGATACCATACACAGGGAAGACACGTCTATATACAATATATACCCACCACTACCCTGTATAATTACCTCCTAGTATATCCACTCTGAGTTGTGACAATGTTGTAATGGTCCTCTGATACAGTACACAGGGAAGACATGTCTATATACAATATATACCCACCACTACCCTGTATAATTACCTCCTAGTATATCCAGTCTGAGTTGTGACAGTGTTGTAATGGTCCTCTGATACAGCACACAGGGAAGACATGTCTATATACAATATATACCCACCACTACCCTGTATAATTACCTCCTAGTATATCCAGCCTGAGTTGTGACAGTGTTGTTATGGTCCTCTGATATAGCACACAGGGAAGACATGTCTATATACAATATATACCCACCACTACCCTGTATAATTACCTCCTAGTATATCCAGTCTGAGTTGTGACAGTGTTGTTATGGTCCTCTGATATAGCACACAGGGAAGGCATGTTGCTGTACCTATAGAACTGTCCAATTTAATTTTAGAACCAGTGGATTTTGTTGCAGCTTTATCCAAGGCCTTCTTGAGAATATCTGAAATATAGGTAAATCAGATGAAAAAATAGCATGAATTTGATAACTGATCAAACATACGAAAATTTGAACTTCAGAAGTAATACATATGCATTACATACATTATGTTTTGGTACAACTATCTGTATCACGTCGAGACAGTTGTATACAATCGTATCACTACGAGACGTGATACAAAAAGATGTAACAACACATAAATGTATGTAATTGGTTATTCTCTAAAATTTGACAATCATTTAAAACTGTAATACCGTGACATTTCAATGATTTATTATTTCAACAAAAAGATTTTTACAATTCAAAGTCCTTTTAATATGTCATTCCTGTTGTTACGTCACTTTGCACTGGTGATTCATTCACACATGTGTTCATTCAGTCACTGTCACTGTCATAATAAACCCCCACAATGAATACGCTAAAAGATATATAAATGTGTTTTCCACTTAATTTTTTTTCATGGTAAAATCATTTTTTTAATTAAATGTATCGATAGCATTAAACGTAATTTTTGGAACTTCCGTTATACTAGGTACGAAGACGTCAAAGGTATTTTCCTGCATTCCTTACATTGTGACGTCGCGTAAGTAGTTCCGACAAAAGTACAAGTTGTATCACACATGTGAACAATAAAAGGTTTTGTGTCACACAGGTTGTGTCGTCCGGTTAAATTACCTACTTCTTAGTATTTCTAATAAATACAAACTAAATTTTAGATAAATAGTGTTATCAACAGGAAGAACTCTGTAATTTCAAAATTTTTTTCCTGCAAGTAAGAAATGACAACTAAGATACACTATAGAGGAGTAAGATATATTTCAACAAGTTCTCTACAAGCAATAACATGTGATTTATTTCAATCAAATGCATGATTTTACAAGAACTAAGGTTGATTTCAGCTGCTATCTCAATTTTGCTCAATGAGCTTTTGGCTCTTTGTTTCTGACCTTAAACTGACTTTGAAGAATCTTTTTGTACTATGTTCTAGCACTGTATGGGTTATTTTCTACTGAACATTCAAATTCACTGTTTATCTTACACATTTATTGCATATTTAAATGTCACATAACAACTAGCAGTGAAAAGATGTACTTTTTTATATTCATTAGGGACACAACTTTGCTGCAAAATACAGATACTTTAATTTTTATTAAACACAAGCTGATTTTTAGGACCTGATTTATCAAAATAAGTCTTATTTATTTGAGATGTAGTGACTTACTTTTTGAGGGTGATGGATTTTTATTGGCTTTCTCTGTATCAATTTCGATATAGTTCAAGAGGTCAGCAAACATCAGTCTAATCATTTTTTCACTCCACAGTAACTGCAACTGTTTTACCACAAATGGCATTGAGGCATGTAATCTGAAAGTAGATATAAATAGAAGTGTGAAACAGAAAGTACAGTGGATTCATTTATTTTTAAGGGTATTCATTTTTATGGATTCACTACTTGTTTGAAGAATACCAAATTTCATCATTTTGTAATTCTCCAGTAACAGCACTGTTCAAAATACACATTTTTTAATTTCCTGAAATTCCTGTTTCAACAAAATCCTTGAAAACCATGAAAACTGTTTTCCAACAAAATATAATGTAGGTAATGTAATAATAAATATAAAATATATAACAGTATATAAAATACAGCCATGTAAACTGACAACTGAAACACTAAACCATAGAGATCTTCCTGTCAAAGGAGGGTTTTCAAACAAAATTTAGTGGGCTATCAAAAAAATTAATATATTGTGACAACAAAATCATTTAAAATGAGTATTTTAATTTTTATTATCATTTTATCAAAATTCTCTATAGTGAAATCAGTGGAATATACTTGGTCAAAGCATGCTAAATTTGAGGAATATGTCAATAATATGCATTGATAAATCTTGAGGAATATCTCAATAATATGCATTGGTCAATTCTTGAGGAATATCTCAATAATATGCATTGGTCAATTCTTGAGGAATATCTCAATAATATGCATTGGTCAATCTTGAGGAATATCTCAATACTATGCATTGGTCAATTCTTGAGGAATATCTCAATAATATGCATTGGTCAGTTCTTGAGGAATATCTCAATAATATGCATTGGTCAATCTTGAGGAATATCTCAATAATATGCATTGGTCAGTTCTTGAGGAATATCTCAACAATATGCATCGGTCAATTCTTGAGGAATATCTCAATTATATGCAATGGTCAATTTTTGATATAAAGTAAAACATAAATCTTGTTTATCCTTTTGAAGAGGGCATATAATATTGTGAGAAAGCCATTAACTAGCTGCCAGATCATCAAATGACAAACTTCTTATTCCATTTCATGCATGAATTGCTCATTTGATCTTGTGTCAATCAAATCAAACTGCATCATTCAACATTGTAACATAAACAGTTCTGCATTATGATGTAAAGAATTTGTGGTAAA
Organism: Mytilisepta virgata; assembly: GCA_028015205.1. Taxonomy (NCBI): domain Eukaryota; kingdom Metazoa; phylum Mollusca; class Bivalvia; order Mytilida; family Mytilidae; genus Mytilisepta; species Mytilisepta virgata. The sequence continues at coordinate 14,623,767 of CM051520.1, read as the reverse complement.
CTGCACTTACTTTGGATCTGTTTTCTGTGAGAACCAGCCCAGAACTGGATGCCAGTGTGTCAGATTGGATTTTTTATTCTGTACATATTTCTTACAGCTGTCCAGCAGCCTTATAACTACAGTCTATATAAAAAATATTACTGATTAAATGTTGTTTTATAGTAGCTGATCATAGAATAGTTTGGTTTATAGTAGCTGATCACAGAATAGTTTGGTTTATAGTAGCTGATCACATAATAGTTTGGTTTATAGTAGCTGATCACAGAATAGTTTGGTTTATAGTAGCTGATCACAGAATAGTTTGGTTTATAGTAGCTGATCACAGAATAGTTTGGTTTATAGTAGCTGATCACAGAATAGTTTGGTTTATTTTGGTTTGCAACAGAATTGGCTAAATTTTATTGCTGGATGGAGCCTAAGTACCTAGAACAGACCTTTTGGCAGGACACTTACAATCCATCTTAAGCTTAGAGTCAAAAACACCTTGCCATTAGTTGTATTGTTGACAGGTTTATTATCTTTAGTAGTTACAATTAACAATCTAGACCTCGCTGCCAGATCTGTCAAGATAATTTATAAGATATGATGAAATGAACCTGATTAAATTCTGACAAAAAAAGAAGGATAAAACACTGCAGGGCCTACCTGCAATGATTTAATTTCTTATTAGTGGAAGTAGAGAAGCACTGAATACCAATTTTATAGTTTTGATTTCACTGACTGTGGCAAGCACATATTATTATATCTCTCAAACGTTCAAATTTGTTATTAATCAAACACAATAACATCAGAAACACAAGCATACTAAACCTGAAACTCAGGAAAATGTACTCACCATAAAATTTATAGTATTTTCTACAAGTCCCTGAAATAAGAAAGTTTAATTTAGCTTACAGTCTAGTTTACTCAATAATTTCAGGATATAATTTTATTAGCAATTAGACAGGAAAAATAACATAATACAAAGCACTTTACAATTATGAAGAAAAAACCATCTTTCAAAAGTTATCTTTTTTCATATATTTTATAATCAATGATTTAAAGATCACTTTGCAGACATTATTTATTCATTTCTAACTATGATGAAATGTGTTGAGTATGACATTTAATACACACTCATCAAAGAATGCAATAGTACAGGTACTTTCAAATTTAATTTGAATGTTAGGTCTCCATGCTTTGTTGAACAATGGTACATTGTACTTGAATAGATCATTATACCAGTAATACATACCTCTAATTCAACAAAACCAAGCTGTACCATGTTTGCTAAAAACAAAAAATTCACAAGTGTCAGATATGAAAGTAATCTACTTTTATTTAGAAACTTAAAATAATACATGTGTGTGTACTTGTATCTCTACATTAAGATATGGTTATACAGACTCTTAAACTTCAAATTCTCCATGACATTTTAAAACCTTTTGGTTGCTTTTTCATACCTCATTGAAAGATTGTTTTAATGCTTAACCTTAACAGAGACAGTTTGAAGTGCACCGATGACTAATGCACTAGATAACAAACTGAAGAAGTAGAGATCCAGAAATCCAGAATACTGTAAATTCAGAAATTATTGCAAGGATTTTATTAATAATTAATATTGCATTTTTGTTCATTCTCCAAAAATCGCAATAATAAATGCATGCAATAATTTCTGAATTTACAGTAACTGAACAAAATGTCGGCACTATCGATAAAAGTAAAGAATAATTCACTTTAAAAATGAAAAATGGGCAAATTAAGATTTTAATTTCAAAGTTCACATACACTGGTAGGAAAGCAATGAAATCCAAACACATTTCAATGACACTCTACCAGCTTTGCAATGACATTCAAACACCAAAGTGAAATTGAAAGACTTTCCATGACTTTTACAAACCATGTAATAACTACTGTTCAGAGGACTGTTATTATATTAATTTTTATTTAAAGCACATTCAGATCTTTTCTGAATTATTAATGATTTTATTCTCTTCATTAATAAATTCATAAATCTATTCATAATATTATATTTTGCTTCTATACTTTATATTCAATCAGGAAAAATGATTCTATTATTTTACTTCTGCAATTACATTATTTATCCTCTGTCAATAGATTGAAACATACTGTGAATTTTAAAAATTAATATTAGCTTTTATTGCTGCAAACTGTTTAAAATGATAATATTGTTATTGTGTGTAACACAGATGTAACTCTATCAATATTTAGCGAAGACATTTGCTCATTCTAGAGTTAGGGGCCGTATTGAACTTGGAGTAGGTGCAAGATATTTCTTTGTGTAAAAACAATGAAAGCATTTTTCCAATCTTCAAACTTTTGTCACTTACATGTAGGTATTCTGTGTCAAAATATTATCACTATTTCCTTTCTTTTTATATTATAAAAGACAAAACAATATCTATCTAAGTTTATCATACCCAGCAAACATAAAGCATAATTTCCTTCCAATGTATTAAATATAATCCTGGTAGATTGTTCGTTAGACAAAACATCCAGCGATCTCTTAAATATTCTGTATGTAATCAGTAATGTCAAACACTGAAATAAATCAACATACATGTATATACATCTAAGTAGAAGCATTTGCAGTCTTTCTTATAGCATTGCTTTTGAATATCTATTTAAAATGTTGTAAAAATAATTAACAGATTAGTGTTGTTTCTGATGATTTATATCCTTGGTCAATTTCTTGTGGCCATTTATAGCTAGCCAAATAGTATGGTTTTCTAACTGCTGTGTGTCTCACATACTTTGACAACTGATTTCCTGATGAAATACTCCAGACTTCAATACTATTTCTGAACGTCTAAAATGACAGTAATGTATTCATGGATCAAACTTTCTGAAAAAAACACAACTTTACCATCATTTGTTTGTGGTGATGTCAATTATGTTGCAGCAATCAATGAAATGCACACAAAAATTGGAAAATCAGCTCCCGTAAAATACATGTAAATAGGGAATTTCAGCAGCAAAAACTACAATGGTTCATTATGACTATTTAAAACAAACAGTATAGTAATACTTTCTACTTTCATTTTAAAGAAACATTTTGGATATTCCCAAAAAAAAAAAACACTTGCAGTTTCATAAAAGACGCACACTAGATGTTTTTTTAGGTCAGTCCATTTCAGAGATACAATGTTGTCTCTTTGACATTTTCCCCGACACCATTTTTATTCATACTACATGTATCTCATTAATGACAGAAATAATCTTCACATCAATAGTAAAACAGTCAAATATGTTTTAACACTTCTGTTTTCAGAAATTTCTCCAATTTCATTGTGTTAAGTTAACACTAATGTAGATACTAAATTTAAGGCCTATGAAGTGCTTTTCTGGTTTAACCTTCATCAGAAATTGGTGAATTTTTAGCCAAAGCTTTGAAAATCCAGAAATTACAAATATATTGATAAAATTTATAATGAGGCTTAACAATGCTCAAAACCTAAGCAAGGACCACTTTGATTTAAGAGAGTTTATACCTAACTTTTAACAAACAATTTTTATTAACTGGCTAGGCCACACCAAATTTATCTTTAGTAGTGTTTTCCCCAGGAATTAGGTAAGGCATGGTAAAATGTCAGTCTGGGGGCACTTTTATGCGGAAAGTTTTGTTTCGGAGGCACATTCATAGTTAACTTAGTCATCTGTATTGGCACCCATATCGCATGTTATCTGTCATTTTTATACACGTTTGTATATGTGTCTAATGCATTAGTTTGTTTGTAGGTTTTCCATGTAAAACAGATACTCTGTAATACTTGCAACAGGATCAATTTCCCTTCCTGGATTTTTTAAAGAATATATAGTCCTGTATAAAAGAAGGGGGTTTAGTCAATCACAATGCTTGCTTGACTAATTGTATTAATTGTTTCTAATATATTTCTAATTAGTTCTTTAAGCCTTGCAAGCATTAATTTGCAATTCCCAATTATTAGAATTAATTTATAGGACAATGTTCTGTAAAAATATTAGAAAAGTTAAATCTAATCATAAAAATATTCCTTGCGTATTGACAAATAAAATATTTTACATTTTTAGCTTTGTTTTTTATTTATAAATTGGATAAACATAGGGCAATTAATACCATTTTCATTCATCCGGGTCAGGAAAAATAGTGTGTAAGAGGATTTTATTGTATGTGTTTGTTAATTACACAAAAAAACATCTTTATGGGAAATGTGAAAAAACTGAGCTGCATGATAATTGATGGATAAACAAGGATGAAAATTTATAAATTGCATGATTACCATGACTGTATATCTATATAATACGGCAGCAATAACTGGGACTACATGACAATCTTAAAAAAAATCCAGTAAAGGTTAAAATTGTTAGTTCATTTAAATTTTGTTCTTATCAAAGTTAATTATTTAATGGAATAAGCGGCGGTTTTCCCCCGGCTGCTTTCTCAAGTATTCTATGCAAGTCTCAAAAATATCACTATCCATTAAGTTTATTCTTTGAACGTGTTCAATTGTAGTTATTTACGATCTTTATTTCACAAACTATACAACTTGCTGTCGTTGTTTTCTCGACTGACTCGAGCACGTGTTACATTTCGCAAAATTCAAACTAAACCATTCCGTTAGCAAAACGAGTATTAATAATCAAATGTGTATCCCCCGTTTACAATTTCTTTCGTTTATATAATATTTAGACCTGTCGATTATTAAAATGGTCACAATAAAATTAAACGGTATTCAAATTCAGCAGACTTTATGATCGAAGGACATTGTGCGCATAATTAATTTGACAACCCTCATAATGTAATAATGGAATCGCCTTACCTACAAATTGTCAAGCTTCAACTACATTTACTGATGATGTGAAATTCGACTAAATAGGACATGAAATACAAGAAATAAAGACTATTATATCTAAAATACATACAAGACTTCGGTCGTTCACGTTTCGGCATTAATTTTTGCAAGAATATCGTTCATATCGAAAATAGTAAAAGATGGTAGGAATAATGTGCAATAAAATGTAACAGTTAAACTGAATGGCCACTGCTCTTTGTTTTCCTCCATCATTAATTAGCGACAGACCGTTCTTTGTCGGTCTCTTTCAACTTTCGATCATTGAAATTTTCATGTTTTTATTACGTCTTAAATTCATAATTTATGAAGGCAGGACCAGCATGGCGCTGATTGAGGGCAGCATAGCTCTAATGAGGGCACGGCATGGCTCCGCGCATCGCCAAAACGTATTAGGGAAACCTCTATTTAGTTCTTGGGATTGAGCCCCTTAGATTTTTTGACTATGTAAATTTTAAGAAAAAATTGTTTGACGCTTCATTTTGCAAAAATGCTGAAAGTTTGCCCCCAATTTTCCATTTTTCAAGTAATTAAAAATAAAATGTTTTTGTCCACTCCTAAAGTTTTGCAAAATTGGGATTTTTTCCATTTTTTTTTGCATTATTTTAGGTAAAAAATTTGTGCTGCACACTTAAATATGATGAATTACAGCTGGCACAGCCATTATATGTAAAACAAACATTGTAAGCAGATTGTCTGAAAAGTTTGCCACACTTACCTCTGGTGCCAAACTTGACACATGATGAATTACAGCTGGCACAGCCATGATATGTAAAGCAAACACTGTAAGCAGATTGTCTGAAAAGTTTGCCACACTTACCTCTGGTGCCAAACTTGACACGTGATGAATTACAGCTGGAACACCCATTATATGTAAAACAATCACTGTAAGCAGATTGTCTGAAAAGTTTGCCACACTTACCTCTGGTGCCAAACTTGACACATGATGAATTACAGCTGGAACAGCCATTATATGTAAAACAAACATTGTAAGCAGATTGTCTATAAAGTTTGCCACACTTACCTCTGGTGCCAAACTTGACACATGATGAATTACAGCTGGCACAGCCATTATATGTAAAACAAACACTGTAAGCAGATTGTCTGAAAAGTTTGCAGCTATCAGTGGTCTGAAAAATTTATCAATATGAAACTTTTTAAACATTTTACAAATGAATTATAAATGTGAAAATAATAAAATAATACAGAAATGCATCCATGAAAAAATATCTCATAAGTTTTAAAATCATCAAATGGTCACTGTCTGTCCTTCTAAATCTGTCTGGATGTTACCTCACTGATGCATGAAACAAATCCTTTGTGTTACGCAAGGAAATATATTATCAATACAAACAGAATCTATAGAACTGAATATTTGTTTGTTTTATAAAGCCTTCTCTAGGTTTTTTTTTTTAACATCAATGTTGATTTTTCTTAAAATTTTAAAAATAATTTCCATATATTTTCAGAAAGAAGCCAAAAAATTCTAGTTTTGTTGGATTTGATGCCAAAATGAACAAATCCCCCTAATAACAAAAGACCACCATCATTAACATTATGAAGGCAGTCAGAACTTTGGAAAAGTTGAACACATTCTTACCTAAGAGCTATAGTAATGATTGCTGACATGGAAGTCTGATTAAAAGCACACTTTGTTCTTGATAGTCCTCTTGTTAATAAACTCTGTAAATTAATGTACATTTTTTAAGGATCTTGGATTGACTTTGCATCAGTTAGAAAAGTTACAATATTACCAAAATTTTCCTTTAACTAGACTAAATTGAGAATTTAAGAAAGTCGTTTGAATTTAAATTTGTCCCACCATATCAATTTCAAATTAATACTTTAAATAAAAAGATTATTGTGATTTATTACATTGAGTGTGGTGAAATACCTGGATTTCCGAGTGAAATCAAATCGATTATTGACCCAGTGAAATCGAAAGTCATATTTCACTCTAGGAAGTGACGTAACAATAGCTGTCGCCAACTATGTTGCTATACAAGGGTCGACACGTAGTCATATAAAAACATAAGCCCTTGTATTTTCTCATTAAATCTTCTGAATACATGGAATATTTAAATGTAATAAACAGAATAACTAATCTTGAAATTTGAATACCAAAGATCTACAACTCGTGATCGAAAAAACACTAATAATTCACTCATGCGCTAGATCTTTAGGTATTCCCATTTCAAGATTAGTTATACTATAAATATTAATTAATAAGAAAAAAATTTTAACATCACAATCAATAAGTCTTACATTTTACTTTTTATTTAATTAACTAACAAAAATCGCATTCATTATTTTTGCGGTGTTGTTACTTTGCAAAGAGTTTAAAAATTATGCTAAAATCTTTTTTTAAGTTATTGTCTCTCAGAAATAAAATGATTTCTTCATACAACAGAAAAGATTCCATATCACATACAGAACATGGTTCTTGCTAAGACGTGCACATGTGTCATGGATGCGAGTGTTGATTACTCAGCTGTGTCTGACTTTCTGGTCACCATTATTATTATTTCTGGTTGGAGGGGGGTGGGGGGGGGGGGGGGGGGGGGGGCACGGGTTTAAATCAGAACTTAAGAGGCATGAAAAGACAAAATAGTTAGGTAGAAAATGGAAAATGGTGGCGATCAAAATCATGTTTTTTCATTGGTTACCAAGTTTTTATCGACAGGAAACGATATGCAGAGATTTAAAAAAAATGTTTAGTGCACTTTTGCTTTTCAATGATCTTTTGTCAAATGCTCCAACGGAAGCTTTGTCAATATTGATTAAAAAATGTATTAAAATAAGATCAATGGGAAGAAAATAAAAGAATGTTTTAGAAAAAAATAATATACATACATGATAAAAAATAAAATAAAAATAATTAGTTGTGCTACACAGCAAAACACAAAATTTTTCCATTTTTTTTTTATCATATCTGTAAAAGACTCATCAAATAAAAATCTTCGCGAGAACGATTGTGAAGCAAAAATTAAACATACCTGTAATATAGGATAAAGGCCTTTGTTGTTGAGATCACCCATTATATTGTTACAGAGTTGGTTAAGTCCTGGTGCCAAAGCTTAAATAGAAATACTTTATGCTTTGACATAAATTTTCAAAAATATCTGTTCTTGCAATACTTAAATTACTATTTATGTCAGAGTAAAACCCGTGTCCACAATAATCTGACATAAGGAACAATATGCTTCATGTCTATTTATCATTTTATAAGTTGCAATGTTTACACGTAGTTTGTAACAGAAGACCATTATTTCAAATACATCACGTAAAAGAATTGTAAATACCATATTTATTTGTAAGTGATAATTTATTGTAGTAAGATCTGTAATATTGTTCCATGCTTCTTGCACATGTAAATGTAAACAGAAAAATATGGTGTATAAATTTGTTCAGTAATTACCTTTAAAACTGTCATGTTCTAATAGCAAAAGTACTACCAAATATAGTTACACTGTATTCACCTTCCAACGTTTTGTTTTCTGGCTCTTGTTTTAAAAATAATTAAGTAAAAAAATTAAATTTCCTCATGTATCAAACAAAAGAAATATAAATTTTACCTGGTGTAGCTTTGACAATTTTCCATGTAGATGTACTGGTAAAAACTATTAACACTCTCAGTAACAACATCATCACATTGAATTCTGTGTGATTCTCTGGCTACAATTTAGAAAAAAACATCATTATTCCAGACCTTGTGACATATACAATGACTTCCTGGACAGAGCCTGGCTCCTGACAGAAAAGTTATTCAAACAGGGGTAAGTTCCTCCAAAGTTGCAGTCATCCTTATTAAAGTTTTATTGATGTTATCATGACTTGGTATGAAAAAAATGTGTCCAAATGAAAATGGACGTGTTCCATTGATGTTGTCCATTCATCATAAGGGATTTGACATGGACAGCATGGCGGGTGTCATGCAGGAAGCAGAGACTGCTTACTCTTCTGGAGCACCTGAGTCTAAATTCCGGTTTTTTGGTGGGTCCCTTGTTCTTCATATGTTTTTAGTTTTTAAGTGTAGTGTTTGTATTGTTTTGGTCTTGTCTTCGTTGTTCTCCGGGGTTTGTCAGTTGTTTTTTATTTTATCCTCCTTCGAATATCCCTTTGGTGTTTCTTGACTTTACATAATAGCTAATGTAACTTTATCAGTGAAGCAAATAAGACAGGGTTCTCAATAAGAATTTTTCATGATGAGTCCTGGGACTCATCATTTTTCAGAATGGTGAGTCAAAGGACTCATTGCCACTTTTTTAACGTACGTTCCTGCATGATTTTGACCATGGTACAAACACAATGTAGGCCTATTGTACTATTGTTAAATCAAATAAAAAAAAATATTGAACATATGCAGTGGTGCTCCAAACTTGAAAGAAAATTTCTGTTACAGATATGAGCAAAATCTTTGCATCTTTTGACACAACTTATTTTATTATTGCCATTAAATTTTTAATATTTATTTATCTATAATCTTTAATATTATTTTTTCTCAAACATATTCTTAAAATCCTCCCATTGACCTTATTTGAACACCTTAATAATATTGACAAAACTCCATTTGTGCATAGATACATGTAAGTCAAAATCCGCTAAATTTATTTTTAAATGAGGTCTACATATTGATACCGGTCGGTAAAAAAAACTGTGGCCAATGAAAAATCCCCAGAATTTTATTGCCGCCATGTTCTAGCTTACTTTTACTTTTACTTTAACTATATTGATGACGCCACAATCTTTTTAATTTAATAATGAGTGGTCTTTTTACATGTGTATTCATATCACAATATTCAGAACAAATTTTACCTTCAATTCCTTCAGATAGCAACAACATCTCCAGGTAATGTTCTTCACCTGTTGTATCCATGACAACACAAATTCTTTCTTCAATGCAACAGCAATATAACACAACTATAACAAAAACAAACTCAATATTCTATCATTTGCATGAATCTTTTTGTCAATCCAAAAATCTGTGATTAGATGACCATTTAAAACTACCTATTTGATTTAAACTTAACCAGGGTAGTTCACAGTACCCTAAAGTGGTATATTTTGGTTTAATTTGGCTGAATTATAGCTGTAATCTATTTACAGTATATAGATTTACCTTGATGTCTTCTGATTCCATTGAACATAACAGGTAACGGCACAGATATAAAAATGTCTGAAATTAAATAGATGTTTATAAGAGGGTGATACAGTGTTATTTGTGTGCAACGTTTTGTATTTCATGGGTGGTCCGGCTGACAGGTGGAGAAAAATCAATAAGCAGGCCAAATTATTATTTCCAATTAATCATGAATTATATTTTTTATTTCTTTCATGCATATCCCCTCCCACGATAAGACCCTCTTATAGTTATCTTACAATGTATGATTACAAGCCTATTAACTATTTCATTTACAATTGAAAAACTTGAAAAATTAAAGGCAATTTTACCTGTAATTTTCTATTACTTAACATAGATATTTTTCAATAATTGCATACATAAAATTTCTTATACCTATTACTCAGTGAGCTCCTAAGTCAGCTATCTGTGTGATTTTTTTTATTTTGCGATAAAAAAAACTAGTCAAGTTGTTCTAGCATTTCACAGATTCTGACATTATGAGATCACTGATAAGTTTTATTATTTCATATGCCTGAAGTTAAAACATTATTTCTAATAAATGACATGTTTAAAATTACTCTTACAATGGACATCTATAACCTTCTCGATACCTACTTCCACCTTCCAAATATAAATGAAATACTACCGTACTTAATAGTTCATGATTATACGTTTAATGTCTGGATAAGTGTGTGCAAACATAATTCAACATGTGCACAAACATAATTCTAAATTGTCCGCTAATGTGTTTCTCCCATTACCATACTTTAACAAATCATTCAACAAACATTAACAAAACATTTCTAAAATTATAGAAATATCGTACTTACTTCCTTGTCATTTTCTTCATTAAATTTGTAGAAGAAATTATTGATAATTTTATACACTTCCACAGCTGTAAAAAATAATGTAAATCGCAGGTATTAAAATACCAGAAAAGACAGGATAATGTGTAATGAAAATGTTCAAATATCTTTTACCACATATGAATATATAAAGTAGTATAATTGTTGTTGAATAGAAAACACCTAAATCTATATTTCTTAAAGGTCACAACTACTTTTTGAATTACAACTGTTGATGAAACTGAGATAGTGTTCTACAATTATTTCAAACAGTTTCTGTATTGAAAAATTATGCACTGTTTTTTGTTGAAAAATTACACTGTCATACATAATTTTGTGAAAGACAGAAAAGAAATACAAGCTGTCTTGAACTTAGTTATATTTTGAATTTTCTCCATGTTGAAGACATCATTGAAGATAAAGAGTAGCAATAAAAACTTTTGTAACATTTCTCTATGTGAATTTTGCATCAAAAACTTTTTTATCGCATGAATTATCTACCTTGGTTCATTTTGGGTAAATTTCATTGACCTCAATTTAGAAATTTGTGTTTGTAAAATTCTTATTTCTGCATAATACTAACTTGCAGGTAAAGCTCTTTATTATGTTTTAACCTCACCTGGCTTCAGTCTAGGCTTATATTCACTGTCCTGACAAGATGGAATCTGTAGCAAATCAGAGGTCTGTTTTCTACAAAACATGACACAAGTGTGGACACAGACTTCATGTTGCCTTTCTTATAAACGGGTATCATAATGAAAAATCATATTTAAAGTTTCTTTTGTTTTCAGCAGAAAAAAATTTCAAAACTAGCTCCTGTTAAATAAGAACAGCAGTGAATGAATGGTGAACTCTGAATTAGAACACAAAATTTGTTTCATCTTAAGTTACCAGTATTTTTTCATTCATTGGTTTGTTTAACATTTCCAAAATGTTTTTTATCCTTTCAATTGTAATCTAAAAAAAACAAAACTTCTAAAATGAAGAATTTTTTTTAAATGCATGTGAATAAAGTACTTAAGAACCTACTTGATAGAATTTGTCTGTCTCCTCCTTGACAGAAAACCTCTAACAACTGCCTGTAAGAATAATAACATAGTATTTCATTGTGGATACATACATGTATGTGTGTATATTTTATTTTATAATATTAAATGGAAGTGCCAGTAATGGCAGAATGAACTAATAACCTGTCAGCACTCTGCAGAGATTTTCAAAATATTGTTTTGTCAAGTATATATTCTTTAAAGGTTAACCAAATAAGCTCTGGTATGAAAAAGAATTTTAATACTTCAAACAGTACAGAGAAAATAGGTTTTGTAATTCCTTTTTTTCTAAATAAGTTCTTAGTTTGAAGAGGAGAATGGTATTAAATATTATCATCTTGGTATTTTTGAAGGTGGGACCTCACTGACCTAGTGGTCTGTGTAGTTTGACATAATTACTAACAACCTGTCAAAACCAAGATTCTGAATTAAAGTCCAACTCATTTTTAACTGAAAAGATTACCAGTTGCCATTATGTAGTCAACTGCACTTAGAGTGTTATAAAACTCCAAGTATTGCAAATCATAGTGGTGAGAAATAATGTGCAGTGGATATCGTGCACAATTCCCACTATCATTCCATCTATTCTATGTACATGTCTGTATGATCTCAAACAATGGCAAACATTAACATACATATTTCTTATGCTATGATTTAATGACAAATGTTTCTTTTCAACATCAAGGCACAACTTCTAAACACAGTGATTCTAAAAATAATATATCTCATAACCTACAATATAATATGAACAAAGACAAAAATCAACCAACAAATAATAGAATGTGATTAATCTTCTGGTGCCTCAAATATAGGCAATGTCAATATGTAAATTCTATTTTACTTTACTATGAATGCATAAATTCCATACATAGCCATGATTGTAGTTTTTGTCAAATTATACCTGTATTTTAATAACTGCTGTCTGTCGTTTTTTCTCTTGTGCTCTGTCATCTCGAGCAGATTTTGTCTGCTCCAAAAAAGAGGTCTTTTTCTGAGTATCTACCTTGCTAAACATTCTAAAAATTTAACAAAAGAATTTGTATCTAAACAACATGTTCTAAACAGTATCATAAGAAAGTTTTCATTTCTTATCAAGGTTTAATAAATTCAAACATGATCTCTGTACATAAAATTAACACCATGTTTTATGATAAATTATTACAATGGATTTTAACAAAACAATAAGCCTGGAAATTTTTGTCAAGAAAAACATTTATTGTTAAGTTTAAAAATATTAGGTAATATTTGATTAATATAAACAATGTTAAAAGAATATGCACAGACAAATGACTTTCCAGTAGGATATATATGTAGAGTTGTAAGGGTAATTCTTAGTTCAGTATGGTAAACAAGGATCAATAATGTATTCATTACAGTTTTGGTTAAACAACTCATAACATAATATTTGCATACCAAAAAAAAAACAAAACCAAAACAAAACCCACATCATTATATTTTGTACAGAAAATTGTGGATTAATATCTTGTAAATATTGCACAATTCACTTTAGTAAATTAAAATCAGCAATGCACAAATAAACAACAAAATGGATAACAGGAAAAGTTAACAATGACATACCAATCAATCAACGCCATCCAACAGACAGAACTCCAAACAACATAACATTATGAGCACAAAACACAAACATAAACACAACAGAATCAGGATATTCTGTGGGTAATTGGCGAGACTTTAGCAATTATTCACAATATTACTATAAAAAGTAGGATGGGAAAACCTGTTCATGGTAAGTTCTTTTCTGGAAGTCGGGTATTTAGCTAAAAGATGTTGATATCTATTATAAAACTTTTTAAAAACATTTAGCAGCTTGTGAAATCAAAATCCCTGTAATAGACGTTTTTTAGTAATTATATTGTTTTGCTCGTTAAAATTTTCTAACCGTGAACAAATTCTTGCAAAACGTACACATTGTGTTATGTAAACACCATACAATGCCGATGGTGCCACGTCCAAAAGCCAAATGCACAAATCTTATTTGACAACCAGGAAATGCATTGTTTTTTTTTAAAAGTATTTGTTACATGCAAAAATGTAAATTATGAGATCTGAGAAGTTGTATAATCCATGATATATTTATAGCACAACTTTCCAAGTCTGACAAATAAACTTTCGAACGTGAAGCAGGAGAAAATGTATTCGTCTAACGAGGAAGGCGGTGCTATAAACAATTGGTCATAGGAATTGACAGATGTGTCTGCCCACATAATTATGGTCTGACCAATCGGATGATTGAAAATAACTGTGTCAATCATGGTAAATTATATTAGAAAATGAGACTGAATGTTGATGATTTTTTTAAATAAGTCTTCAGTTATCTGAATGGCCTAATGAAAAGGGGAATCAAATCGAAGAATTGAATGATAAGCTACCTTTCGCAGGATATCCATCTATATAAAATTAAAATCTATCTCATAATCAGTTTATGATCATCAGCTTTTTTGTTTTTGTTTGAATTGTATTACCTCCCTTGCAAGTAATGGTGAACTTCATTTCTGCTCACACAGCATACTCCAATTTTTATGTTATAGTCTTATTTGAACAGAACTAATGGCTAATTGAATAAAGGCTACTTTTTCGTATGGTTTACAATATTCCAAACCCTTTAGATTTTGAAAACAAGGTAGAAATATCCTTATATCATGCTCTCGTTCACCGGAGTATTTCGCAGAGGAAACGAGTTCACCATATTCTGGGACAAGTGGAGGTAAATATTGTAAACCAGAAAAGTCTCGTGGTAGGTCTAACAAAATTGTAAAAAAAAAATCAACTCACAAAGCACCATTAGGCAGCAACCATTTGATTTTTATGGGGGGCTACGATCAAATAAAAAGGCAGGACCATGATTTTGGCAAAATAAAAAGACAGGATCACGTTATGACTTTAGCCTTTAGGACTTAGTCTTAGGTGTGAAAAATATGCAGGACCTGTGTCAATCAGGATTTTTTTTGGTTTTAATGAAAATCTAAAAAAATCCAGGACCAAAATTTCGACCAAAAAAATAGGCAGGATCAAACATTTCATCCTATTCTAACACCCCCTTTCTATAAAAATCAAATTGTTGCTCCCTTGGGTTGAAATAAGCCTTGTGTAAGTGAAGAAATAAAGTATATTTCAAAGAAACCTATCTATTTTGAGAGACTTCTCCCAAACTCATTTCTGATTAAATTACTCCTGTTAAAAGCCGTTTCACAGGGGGTAAACAGTGTGGGAGCTAATATTTTTTTCTCGCTCGCCATTTTGGCGAGTACAGTCCTATTGTTGCTCGCCAAATTTTCTATTATCTCACCACACTTTTGCATTGCTTGCCAAAAAAAAGCAATATAATTTGATTCCACTCACCAAAATAACTAGAATGAAAAAAAAAAACTTTCCACACTGTCACCAGTCTACCATCATGCACATGTGTTGTCTTAATTAATGTGCCGTAATATCTCAAATTATTCGTCACTAAAAAACAACTATTTTTGAGGAAATTTGAAAAACTGATGAAAAGGTTTTTGTTGTTGTTGGATCGTTGTTGACTTCCAGTAGATTGATTTGTTTAATGAATGGTAATTATTAAGTATAACAAGACGAAATTAAAGCCCATACTTTCTGAGTTGTTTCTTCATTTGTTTTTCATGAATGCATCATCAATATTCATGAAAATTGCCATTTTAAATCCAAATCCAACAACGATGACAACTTCAAACGACCCACCGCGTTTTGACGTGGGCAACACGTGGTTGTAATCCGGATTCAGAATGGAACCTAATGAATATTTATTTGATTTTTTCCTTTCTTCTTCATATAAGATCAATGTCAATTCAATTTATAGGTTAAAGAAAAGGAATTATGGAGTAAAATATGTTAATTTTATATTATTAATTAAAATTTTATCCTCATTATCTGACGCAAAATCGGAAGCGTAGTTATACCAAACTTTATTTTGTTGTTACTATCTTAACCTAACTTCCATGTTCAAAAAGTTGATTTTGTTCACAATTAAAACTGACGGAAATGTAAATAAAGTGACGAATTGGGGTTTTTATTTTATTTGAAGAAATAGTAACTGGGGCGTAAATAATAGAAGCATGTCCTGGTGATTAACTGGATTTTATAACCCCCCCCCCCCCCCAGACTACCACTCGCGAATGCTAGGCAACTCGCCCCACTGCAAACTCGCCCCATACCAACTCGCACCAACTTTTCTCCAACTCGCCCCAACTCGGAAAATATTTGTTACAAACTCGCTCCAACATTGAAAATCATCATCACCAACTCGCCGCAACTAGTGAATATATTTGTTACAAACTCGCCCCAACTTTGAAAGTAATGATTTTAAACTAGCTCCAATGGTGAATATCATATTTACCAACTCGCCCCAGCTAGTGACTACATTAGTTACAAAGTCGCCCCAACTTTGAATGTAATGATTTTAAACTAGCTCCAACGGTGAATATCATATTTACCAACTCGCTCCAACTGGTAAAAATATTCGTTACAACTGATGGAAATAGTATAGTGTCGTTATCCTAAATAAAAATCAGAATGTACTTTATAATCTTTAATACTGGTCCCACAAGTTCCTTTAATCTTTGGTTAATGAACAATCATTAACCTTAATTGTTTTGACAACTTCGGAAATAGAAAGTAACCTAAATTTCTATTGATTATATGGCTTTAATCAAATGACTAATTATTATTCAATCACGTCTTCAAAGCTGAATAAACAAGATGTAATTGGTGCAAGTTCCACACTTGGAATTCAAATCGTTATTGTAATAAGCGAATATGGAATTATTATTTTCATGAGTTCGGGCGAGTTGGTAACCAGGATATTTACGTATGGAATTATTATTTTCATGAGTTGAGGTGAGTTGCTAACCAGGATATTTACATATGGAATTAATATTTTCATGAGTTGGGGCGAGTTGGTAACCAGGATATTTACGTATGGAATTAATATTTTCATGAGTTGGGGCGAGTTGGTAACCAGGATATTTACGTATGGAATTAATATTTTCATGAGTTGGGGCGAGTTGGTAACCAGGATATTTACGTATGGAATTAATATTTTCATGAGTTGGGGCGAGTTGGTAACCAGGATATTTACGTATGGAATTATTATTTTCATGAGTTGAGGCGAGTTGGTAACCAGGATATTTACGTATAGAAACACAATATATTCACTAGTTGGGGCGAGTTTGTGACTATGATTTTCACAGTTGGAGCGAGTTTGTAACAAATATTTTCAGAGTTGGGGCGAGTTGGAGAAAAGTTGGTGCGAGTTGGTATGGGGCGAGTTTGAAGTGGGGCGATTTGTCCTGCACCCCCACTCGCCAAAAGCAAATGATACTCGACTTTGGTGAGTTGGCGATCGGTGAGTTCCCACACTGGGTAAAGAACATTTAGTTGAATGTACATGTAGTGTGGTTCAGTTGGTTGATATCTGCAACCGATTACCCATTACTAGTGGTTGATGTCAACCAACTGACTATAGGTTACAATCGGCTGCATATTTATTTTTATTCAAATTTTTAAGACTAACAAAGAACACTATATCAAATGGCCTACACTCTGTGTGCAGAGCAAACAAATGAAATATATATGGCTTTGATATGCACAGAATATATGCAAACTGATAGTACATTCTAGAATAAATTAAATTGCATCTGATTTAGGTGTTTCAAACTTTTCGTTGTAGATCTAATTATTTACAGCTAGTTTTTATCGATTATAAAATTTTGCAATTGATTATATAGTTGAAAGCCTCAATCAACTGATTAATTATTATAAAAGATCATCAGAGCATCACTAATTGAAGGCAATATTCATGAAAAAAAATATATTCCGCCATCAGACTGACTTACATAAAAAAGTAAAAAAATGTAATTATTTCATATAAAAATAGTTATAGAAATGTATAGGATTTCCTGGTGTAAAAGAAATGTTATGGTAAAAAAACATTGATAAGTGCCAATTCTATACAAAATATAAACTGGGATATTTTGGTGTGAGGATAATATGACAATTTTTTGCAAAAAACATGGATGTTAAAATTTGGCATTTTGTGTCAGTTCTTAGTTTAATTTTGGTCCTTTCAGAAAAAAATTAAATAAAATCGCTGTTATGTGGGTATGATTTGCTCATCTGTTTGTGTTGGGTAGTAGCAATAACAATGTTACTACAAGTTGCATGATTGACATTGTTGTTTTAAAAATCTGAATGAATTCAATTCTTTTGATCAGTCAAAGTTTAGCTTTAATAAAATTAATTTCAATCAAAGCATTGCAATTAATTATAATCAATGTAAATAACTTTTCCAATTAAAAAGATTTTGAAATTATTTTGGAAGTTTATTTTTATGGATTTGCTTTACTTTAGTGTGTTTAATTTTGGCACATTTACAACACACACCAAATAAACTAAAAAATGACCATAGCCAAAATATCCCAGTTTATTGTAAGCAAATTTCTCAGTTTTATAAATGTGTGCTCCAATGACCCAAGGCCATAGCCAATTAAAAAAAAAAAGTTATATGTCAGGGGAATTGTGGATTAGATACATATTGAATCATGAGAATGATTATGGTTACAGGTAAATACAGAAAATAGAAGCAATTTCATATCCATTGACATTGTCAAATGATATGTAATGAATTTTATTTAAGTCAATGCAGATTTAAAAATAATGATAGTTTTTATAGTGATGACTATTAAAATTGATGCTACAGTATGAGACTTGATAATCAAAATTATTCAGTATCCTTGGGATCAGTGAAAGAAAAATGATATTTGATGATTCATGAGAATAATGTATATTAAATGCATAGGATTTTTGACATACATAAAGGACAACGAGAATAATAAGATTACATATTGGATCGTGCATATACTGTATTAACTGCTATGCTTACAGATGGCATATAGTATGTTGTTTGCAGTGTAAAAATAAATTCAGTAAAAGTGTTAGCTTTTCAGTCATTGTCAAAAACATTTATAATTGTTTCCAAATATGCTTAATATGAAAAAGTGTTGAAAAATTTTGACTTGTATAAATAATTTTTACATTACATTTTAAATAAGAAATGGAGACAAGTGTAGAAACAGATAAAGCAAACAGTAATACAGGTGACCAGTTAAAAGAATCAAGTGGAGATAACTCAAATAAAACAAAATCCTTAGATGAAGTTACTGACAACAAAGATTGTGACAAACCTGAAGTAAAAAATAGTTCAGACAAGGAAGAAGACAATGAGGAATCTCAAGATGATACAACAGATCTGTATGAATATACAAGGAGAGATGGAGAATTTACTTCAGAAATTTATAAAATAGAAATTAATAACTTACCAAGGTTTGGATTTAAGGTGAAAAGATTGTCTCTTTTGATAGTGTGGGAGGATATTGTCATATTTAGAAAATTTAATCATCAATACATTTGATCATGTAGGATTATTAAAAATTGATTTATAAAACTGATATTTAATTTTCACACAAAACAAGGGCATAAAGCAGTTAACTATTTATGCCAGTATATATTTATTGATTATAAATTGATTATATAATTACGATACATTTATCCAAATATTAATAGATGGAAGTTCATTTTCAGAAGATGTAAATTTTTACGTAAATATCAAATTGTAGTTAAGAAAAGAATTAAGGGTCTTTTTTCATTATTTCTATGTATGTTTTTGGATTTTATGCCATGAATATAATATTAATAATATCTCTTTACTTTAGCTGAACATTTTCATCTATTAATGTCAATCTATTTTTACAGCAATTGAAGAAAAGGCTAAATGGTTTAGATGTTAATCCAGTAAAAGTGAAGGCCACTGATCGACAGAAATTTGCATTTGCAACATTTAGGTTTGTATCTGAGGGACATTTAATAATTTCATAACCCCATGCAGGAATTACATGGAAATTCATCTGTTGCTCATAATCTGAAGATAAAATATTTGCTGATTATTCTAATCTGCCCTGATAAATATATCCCAGTCCAGGAATGTGTGGTAAACTATAAGTGGATTGTTCCTGTTTATTTTTCCAAGTTTTGAAATTTTAATAGATTATCTACCATATGCAAAAACTATATCTCCTTGAGATTAGAGTATAGTGAAGAATTAATTTTTCTTCAAAGAATTAAAAGTCCCCTTTAGTCATGTGTTTTAGAAGGATGAATTTGAACATGTATTTCTGTTTCTTATTCAAATACATTTTTGGGAATGAGCAAACAATTTATGTTTCTGAATTTTAATCAAAAGACTTTGTGCTAAATTTATGGTCCTGGTGTACATCCCATTATCAAGTGAGATTCTAAAATTTATACAGGCACCTCTGATACATGCATGACTTAACATCTGGCTGTTATGCTACATCATTAAATCTGTACTTTGTCATTTGGAAGTACAATGTATATGATAAATGGATTAATACATAGACAATAACACTGCATTGACTTGATATAAAATCGATATACGGATGAGGCTTAGAATGGGAAGAAAATGCGAGGGAGCATTTTCCTAAATATGTGCGGAATTTGTATATTGAATTTTAAGTCAAGTCAGTGCACTGTTATTGTATTTATACTGCAATCTTTGGTGAAATTAGTTGATATTACTACTAATTTCAAAATTCTTTAAAACGTTTGTTACTGTTGAGAGGGCACTATTGTTTTGGCGGGAGAACTCACCTTTTCAAAGATCAATGAGCAAGTATACCCTGCTATCTAAATTATGTACCGCCCACTCTTATTTTAAGTTCTAGCAAGTGGTCACCTTGGTGGTAATCATACTGTATTGGTTTATATAGTGTGTTTTATACACCAGTGTGTCAGGATAGATAATGGGGGGGGGGAGAAGTGTTTGGGTACCCAAAAACCGGTTTAACCCCACCACTATTCAGTGTCTATACCAAGTCAGATTATCCTGACTCGCTTTTGTGTTCATGTTTGTGTTTTGTAATTATGTCTCCCCTTCTCGAAGGGAGACATATTGTTTTAGTGATTATTATGTCGCCCCGAACGTAGTCACGGGACGACATATTGTTATTCTTCCGTTTCTTTGTTATTATTATTATTATGTCGCCCCGAACGTAGTCACGGGACGACATATTGTTATTCTTCCGTTTCTTTGTTATTATTATTATGTCGCCCCGAACGTAGTCACGGGATGACATATTGTTATTCTTCCGTTTCTTTGTTATGTCCCCGACCACGAAGTGTCGTCGGGGACATATTGTTTTAACTCCGTTTCTTATTTTTATGTCCCCGACCACGAAGTGTCGTCGGGGACATATTGTTTTTACTCCGTTTCTTATTATGTCTCCCAAACAAAGTTTTGGGAGACATATTGTTTTTGTCCGGTTTCTTATTATTATTCTTCTTCTTCTTCTTCTTCTTCTTCTTCTTCTTCTTCTTCTTTCCTTTTTCTTTCCGTTCAATGTTGTCCGCGACGTTTCTCAAAGATGCAATGTCCAATCAATATGAAACTTTGGGAATATGTTAAGGGTGACCTGAAGTTTTGCAAACGACTTTTAAAATTTTCAAAATGGCCGCCGTTTCAAAGGTCATTATATAGGACATTGCAATAATTTGAATTTAGGGGGTTTCTGATAAGCTCTAGATAGTGGCAATGGGGGTTTGTTTGGGAGACATCTTGTGACTCGCTGGCGATCACAATCATACCTAGTTTTTCTTATTATTATGTCCCCGACCACGAAGTGTCGTCGGGGACATATTGTTTTTACTCCGTTTCTTATTTTTCTTATTATTATACTTTTTTCTTTTTCTTCCGTCAACCTGATGCACGAACTTGTCCGGCTATCTCCTCGGAAATGGATGGACCGATCAATATGAAACTTGGAGGGGTGATAGGTCCCAAGGTCCTACAGTGTTTTTTGCGGTTTATAATTTCAAAATGGCCGCCATTTCCAAGATGGCCGCCAAAAATGGCGAAAAATGTAAACATTGTCCAATTTCAACGAAACTTGGTATACAGGGTATAACGGTGATGGCGACTGATGGCGCATTGTCGGAATTTCTGTAATGGCCGCCATTTTCAAGATGGCCGCCGAAAATCGCGAAAAATGTAAACATTGTCCAATTTCAATGAAACTTGGTATACAGGGTATAAGGGTGATGGCAACTGACGGCGCATTGTCGGAAGTTTTGTAATGGCCGCCATTTTCAAGATGGCGGCCGAAAATGGCGAAAAATGTAAACATTGTCCGATTTCAACGAATCTTGGTATACAGGGTATATAGGTGATGGGGACTGACGGCGCATTGTCGGAATTTTTGTAATGGCCGCCATTTTCAAGATGGCCCCCGAAAATGGTGAAAAATGTAAACATTGTCCGATTTCAATGAAACTTGGTATACAGGGTATAAGGGTGATGGCGACTGACGGCGCATTGTCGGAATTTTTGTAATGGCCGCCATTTTCAAGATGGCCGCCAAATGGTGAAAAATGTAAACATTGTCTGATTTCAACGAAACTTGGTATACAGGGTATATGGGTGATGGCGACTCACGGCGCATTTTCGGAATTTCCGTAATGGCCTCCATTTTTAAGATGGCTGCTGAAAATGGCAAAAAATATAAAGTCTGATTTTAACGAAACTTGGTATACAGTGTATATCGGTGATGGCGACTCTTCAACTTGTTGAAGAGAACAGGCATAAAATGGGCACGGGAGGGGACATCTCACGTTTCGCGAAACGTAAATTTTAATTATACTTTTTTCTTTTTCTTCCGTCAACCTGATGCACGAACTTGTCCGGCTATCTCCTCGGAAATGGATGGACCGATCAATATGAAACTTGGAGGGGTGATAGGTCCCAAGGTCCTACAGTGTTTTTTGCGGTTTATAATTTCAAAATGGCCGCCATTTCCAAGATGGCCGCCAAAAATGGCGAAAAATGTAAACATTGTCCAATTTCAACGAAACTTGGTATACAGGGTATAACGGTGATGGCGACTGATGGCGCATTGTCGGAATTTCTGTAATGGCCGCCATTTTCAAGATGGCCGCCGAAAATCGCGAAAAATGTAAACATTGTCCAATTTCAATGAAACTTGGTATACAGGGTATAAGGGTGATGGCAACTGACGGCGCATTGTCGGAAGTTTTGTAATGGCCGCCATTTTCAAGATGGCGGCCGAAAATGGCGAAAAATGTAAACATTGTCCGATTTCAACGAATCTTGGTATACAGGGTATATAGGTGATGGGGACTGACGGCGCATTGTCGGAATTTTTGTAATGGCCGCCATTTTCAAGATGGCCCCCGAAAATGGTGAAAAATGTAAACATTGTCCGATTTCAATGAAACTTGGTATACAGGGTATAAGGGTGATGGCGACTGACGGCGCATTGTCGGAATTTTTGTAATGGCCGCCATTTTCAAGATGGCCGCCAAATGGTGAAAAATGTAAACATTGTCTGATTTCAACGAAACTTGGTATACAGGGTATATGGGTGATGGCGACTCACGGCGCATTTTCGGAATTTCCGTAATGGCCTCCATTTTTAAGATGGCTGCTGAAAACGGCAAAAAATATAAAGTCTGATTTTAACGAAACTTGGTATACAGTGTATATCGGTGATGGCGACTCTTCAACTTGTTGAAGAGAACAGGCATAAAATGGGCACGGGAGGGGACATCTCACGTTTCGCGAAACGTAAATTTTAATTATTCTTTCTTTCTTTCTTTCCAATGATTTTTGTCCGGCTTAGTTCTCGGAGATGCCTGGATAGAATTGAATGAAACTTGGCAGAAAGTAAGATCACTATGTGAAGATGTGCAATCAATACTTTTTTTTTCGAAATGGCCGCCATTTTCAAGATGGCCGCCATTCAAAGATCGGTACCCTCCGAAAATTTAAAACGTTTATATCTCAAAAACTGTACCATAGAATTTCATTAAACTTCGTAGGTTTGTAAAGTACAATTAGAAGAACAAACTGATGAAAAAAAATGGCGATCGGTTGGAGACGTTTGGCGGCCATTTTGAAAAATGATGTTAAAATGGCGAAAAACTTAACATGGATAGAATTGAATGAAACTTGGCAGAAAGTAAGATCACTATGTGAAGGTGTGCAATCAATACTTTTTTTTCGAAATGGCCGCCATTTTCAAGATGGCTGCCAGGGGCGACATCTGCTATTGCTCGCAATTGCAATTCTAGTTATGTCGCCCCGAACGTAGTCACGGGACGACATATTGTTATTCTTCCGTTTCTTTGTTATTATTATGTCGCCCCGAACGTAGTCACGGGACGACATATTGTTATTCTTCCGTTTCTTTGTTATTATTATTATGTCGCCCCGAACGTAGTCACGGGACGACATATTGTTATTCTTCCGTTTCTTTGTTATTATTATTATTCTTTCTTTCTTTCTTTCTTTCTTTCTTTCTTTCTTTCCAATGATTTTTGTCCGGCTTAGTTCTCGGAGATGCCTGGATAGAATTGAATGAAACTTGGCAGAAAGTAAGATCACTATGTGAAGGTGTGCAATCAATACTTTTTTTTCCCAAATGGCCGCCATTTTCAAGATGGCCGCCATTCAAAGATCGGTACCCTCCGAAAATTTAAAACGTTTATATCTCAAAAACTGTACCATAGAATTTCATTAAACTTCGTATGTTTGTAAAGTACAATTAGAAGAACAAACTCATGAAAAAAAATGGCGATCGGTTGGAGACGTTTGGCGGCCATTTTGAAAAATGATGTTAAAATGGCGAAAAACTTAACATGGATAGAATTGAATGAAACTTGGCAGAAAGTAAGATCACTATGTGAAGGTGTGCAATCAGTACTTTTTTTTTCAAAATGGCCGCCATTTTCAAGATGGCCGCCATTCATAGATCGGTAATTTAACACGTTTATATCTCAAAAACTGTACCATAGAATTTCATTAAACTTCGTATGTTTGTAAAGTACAATTAGAAGAACAAACTGATGAAAAAAAATGGCGATCGGTTGGAGACGTTTGGCGGCCATTTTGAAAAATGATGTTAAAATGGCGAAAAACTTAACATGGATAGAATTGAATGAAACTTGGCAGAAAGTAAGATCACTATGTGAAGGTGTGCAATCAATACTTTTTTTTTTCGAAATGGCCGCCATTTTCAAGATGGCTGCCAGGGGCGACATCTGCTATTGCTCGCAATTGCAATTCTAGTTATTATTATTATTATTATTCTTTCTTTCTTTCTTTCTTTCTTTCTTTCCAATGATTTTTGTCCGGCTTAGTTCTCGGAGATGCCTGGATAGAATTGAATGAAACTTGGCAGAAAGTAAGATCACTATGTGAAGATGTGCAATCAATACTTTTTTTTTCGAAATGGCCGCCATTTTCAAGATGGCCGCCATTCAAAGATCGGTACCCTCCGAAAATTTAAAACGTTTATATCTCAAAAACTGTACCATAGAATTTCATTAAACTTCGTAGGTTTGTAAAGTACAATTAGAAGAACAAACTGATGAAAAAAAATGGCGATCGGTTGGAGACGTTTGGCGGCCATTTTGAAAAATGATGTTAAAATGGCGAAAAACTTAACATGGATAGAATTGAATGAAACTTGGCAGAAAGTAAGATCACTATGTGAAGGTGTGCAATCAATACTTTTTTTTCGAAATGGCCGCCATTTTCTAGATGGCTGCCAGGGGCGACATCTGCTATTGCTCGCAATTGCAATTCTAGTTATGTCGCCCCGAACGTAGTCACGGGACGACATATTGTTATTCTTCCGTTTCTTTGTTATTATTATTATTATTATGTCCCCGACCACGAAGTGTCGTCGGGGACATATTGTTTTTACTCCGTTTCTTATTTTTCTTATTATTATACTTTTTTCTTTTTCTTCCGTCAACCTGATGCACGAACTTGTCCGGCTATCTCCTCGGAAATGGATGGACCGATCAATATGAAACTTGGAGGGGTGATAGGTCCCAAGGTCCTACAGTGTTTTTTGCGGTTTATAATTTCAAAATGGCCGCCATTTCCAAGATGGCCGCCAAAAATGGCGAAAAATGTAAACATTGTCCAATTTCAACGAAACTTGGTATACAGGGTATAACGGTGATGGCGACTGATGGCGCATTGTCGGAATTTCTGTAATGGCCGCCATTTTCAAGATGGCCGCCGAAAATCGCGAAAAATGTAAACATTGTCCAATTTCAATGAAACTTGGTATACAGGGTATAAGGGTGATGGCAACTGACGGCGCATTGTCGGAAGTTTTGTAATGGCCGCCATTTTCAAGATGGCGGCCGAAAATGGCGAAAAATGTAAACATTGTCCGATTTCAACGAATCTTGGTATACAGGGTATATAGGTGATGGGGACTGACGGCGCATTGTCGGAATTTTTGTAATGGCCGCCATTTTCAAGATGGCCCCCGAAAATGGTGAAAAATGTAAACATTGTCCGATTTCAATGAAACTTGGTATACAGGGTATAAGGGTGATGGCGACTGACGGCGCATTGTCGGAATTTTTGTAATGGCCGCCATTTTCAAGATGGCCGCCAAATGGTGAAAAATGTAAACATTGTCTGATTTCAACGAAACTTGGTATACAGGGTATATGGGTGATGGCGACTCACGGCGCATTTTCGGAATTTCCGTAATGGCCTCCATTTTTAAGATGGCTGCTGAAAATGGCAAAAAATATAAAGTCTGATTTTAACGAAACTTGGTATACAGTGTATATCGGTGATGGCGACTCTTCAACTTGTTGAAGAGAACAGGCATAAAATGGGCACGGGAGGGGACATCTCACGTTTCGCGAAACGTAAATTTTAATTATACTTTTTTCTTTTTCTTCCGTCAACCTGATGCACGAACTTGTCCGGCTATCTCCTCGGAAATGGATGGACCGATCAATATGAAACTTGGAGGGGTGATAGGTCCCAAGGTCCTACAGTGTTTTTTGTGGTTTATAATTTCAAAATGGCCGCCATTTCCAAGATGGCCGCCAAAAATGGCGAAAAATGTAAACATTGTCCAATTTCAACGAAACTTGGTATACAGGGTATAACGGTGATGGCGACTGATGGCGCATTGTCGGAATTTCTGTAATGGCCGCCATTTTCAAGATGGCCGCCGAAAATCGCGAAAAATGTAAACATTGTCCAATTTCAATGAAACTTGGTATACAGGGTATAAGGGTGATGGCAACTGACGGCGCATTGTCGGAAGTTTTGTAATGGCCGCCATTTTCAAGATGGCGGCCGAAAATGGCGAAAAATGTAAACATTGTCCGATTTCAACGAATCTTGGTATACAGGGTATATAGGTGATGGGGACTGACGGCGCATTGTCGGAATTTTTGTAATGGCCGCCATTTTCAAGATGGCCCCCGAAAATGGTGAAAAATGTAAACATTGTCCGATTTCAATGAAACTTGGTATACAGGGTATAAGGGTGATGGCGACTGACGGCGCATTGTCGGAATTTTTGTAATGGCCGCCATTTTCAAGATGGCCACCAAATGGTGAAAAATGTAAACATTGTCTGATTTCAACGAAACTTGGTATACAGGGTATATGGGTGATGGCGACTCACGGCGCATTTTCGGAATTTCCGTAATGGCCTCCATTTTTAAGATGGCTGCTGAAAATGGCAAAAAATATAAAGTCTGATTTTAACGAAACTTGGTATACAGTGTATATCGGTGATGGCGACTCTTCAACTTGTTGAAGAGAACAGGCATAAAATGGGCACGGGAGGGGACATCTCACGTTTCGCGAAACGTAAATTTTAATTATTATTATTCTTTCTTTCTTTCTTTCCAATGATTTTTGTCCGGCTTAGTTCTCGGAGATGCCTGGATAGAATTGAATGAAACTTGGCAGAAAGTAAGATCACTATGTGAAGGTGTGCAATCAATACTTTTTTTTCCCAAATGGCCGCCATTTTCAAGATGGCCGCCATTCAAAGATCGGTACCCTCCGAAAATTTAAAACGTTTATATCTCAAAAACTGTACCATAGAATTTCATTAAACTTCGTATGTTTGTAAAGTACAATTAGAAGAACAAACTCATGAAAAAAAATGGCGATCGGTTGGAGACGTTTGGCGGCCATTTTGAAAAATGATGTTAAAATGGCGAAAAACTTAACATCGATAGAATTGAATGAAACTTGGCAGAAAGTAAGATCACTATGTGAAGGTGTGCAATCAGTACTTTTTTTTTCAAAATGGCCGCCATTTTCAAGATGGCTGCCAGGGGCGACATCTGCTATTGCTCGCAATTGCAATTCTAGTTATTATTATGTCTCCCAAACAAAGTTTTGGGAGACATATTGTTTTTGTCCGGTTTCTTATTATTATTCTTCTTCTTCTTCTTCTTCTTCTTCTTCTTCTTCTTCTTCTTCTTCTTCTTCCGTTCAATGTTGTCCGCGACGTTTCTCAAAGATGCAATGTCCAATCAATATGAAACTTTGGGAATATGTTAAGGGTGACCTGAAGTTTTGCAAACGACTTTTAAAATTTTCAAAATGGCCGCCGTTTCCATGGAAACAGAAAAAGGTCATTATATAGGAGACATTGCTTTATGTCAGTAACCTAGGTGGGTAGGATTCTGAAATTTTATAGGTGAATAGAGCAAAAGGTGCTCTTTAATTATACGAAAAAAAAATTTGAAGCGATATTTACGGTTTTCGCGTTATTTACGAAAATGTGATTTTTCGGGCCCAAAATTCGAAATTCTTTCGAAGTGCTTCGATTTCAATGAAAATTGATATTTAGGGGTTTTAAATTATGGCGATTGCAAAGGGCTTAAAAAAAAATCAAAATGGCCGCTGTTTCCGTGGAAACAGGAAAAGGTCATTATATAGGACATTGCAATATCTCTGTAACCTAGGTGGGTAGGATTCTGAAATTTTGTACGTGAATAGAGCAAAAGGGAATTTAGGGAGTTTCTGATAAGCTCTAGATAGTGGCAATGGGAGTTTGGGAGACATCTTGTGACTCGCTTGCGATCACAATCATTCCTAGTTATTATTCTTTCTTTCTTTCCAATGATTTTTGTCCGGCTTAGTTCTCGGAGATGCCTGGATAGAATTGAATGAAACTTGGCAGAAAGTAAGATCACTATGTGAAGATGTGCAATCAATACTTTTTTTTTCGAAATGGCCGCCATTTTCAAGATGGCCGCCATTCAAAGATCGGTACCCTCCGAAAATTTAAAACGTTTATATCTCAAAAACTGTACCATAGAATTTCATTAAACTTCGTAGGTTTGTAAAGTACAATTAGAAGAACAAACTGATGAAAAAAAATGGCGATCGGTTGGAGACGTTTGACGGCCATTTTGAAAAATGATGTTAAAATGGCGAAAAACTTAACATGGATAGAATTGAATGAAACTTGGCAGAAAGTAAGATCACTATGTGAAGGTGTGCAATCAGTACTTTTTTTTTCGAAATGGCCGCCATTTTCAAGATGGCTGCCAGGGGCGACATCTGCTATTGCTCGCAATTGCAATTCTAGTTATTATGTCGCCCCGAACGTAGTCACGGGACGACATATTGTTATTCTTCCGTTTCTTTGTTATTATTATTCTTTCTTTCTTTCCAATGATTTTTGTCCGGCTTAGTTCTCGGAGATGCCTGGATAGAATTGAATGAAACTTGGCAGAAAGTAAGATCACTATGTGAAGGTGTGCAATCAGTACTTTTTTTTTCAAAATGGCCGCCATTTTCAAGATGGCCGCCATTCATAGATCGGTAATTTAACACGTTTATATCTCAAAAACTGTACCATAGAATTTCATTAAACTTCGTATGTTTGTAAAGTACAATTAGAAGAACAAACTGATGAAAAAAAATGGCGATCGGTTGGAGACGTTTGGCGGCCATTTTGAAAAATGATGTTAAAATGGCGAAAAACTTAACATGGATAGAATTGAATGAAACTTGGCAGAAAGTAAGATCACTATGTGAAGGTGTGCAATCAATACTTTTTTTTTCGAAATGGCCGCCATTTTCAAGATGGCTGCCAGGGGCGACATCTGCTATTGCTCGCAATTGCAATTCTAGTTATTATTCTTTCTTTCCAATGATTTTTGTCCGGCTTAGTTCTCGGAGATGCCTGGATAGAATTGAATGAAACTTGGCAGAAAGTAAGATCACTATGTGAAGGTGTGCAATCAATACTTTTTTTTTCGAAATGGCCGCCATTTTCAAGATGGCTGCCAGGGGCGACATCTGCTATTGCTCGCAATTGCAATTCTAGTTATTATGTCTCCCAAACAAAGTTTTGGGAGACATATTGTTTTTGTCCGGTTTCTTATTATGTCGCCCCGAACGTAGTCACGGGACGACATATTGTTATTCTTCCGTTTCTTTGTTATTATTATTATTATTATTATTATTATTATTATTATTATTATGTCGCCCCGAACGTAGTCACGGGACGACATATTGTTATTCTTCCGTTTCTTTGTTATTATTATTATTATGTCGCCCCGAACGTAGTCACGGGACGACATATTGTTATTCTTCCGTTTCTTTGTTATTATGTCGCCCCGAACGTAGTCACGGGACGACATATTGTTATTCTTCCGTTTCTTTGTTATTATTATTATTCTTTCTTTCTTTCTTTCTTTCTTTCTTTCTTTCTTTCCAATGATTTTTGTCCGGCTTAGTTCTCGGAGATGCCTGGATAGAATTGAATGAAACTTGGCAGAAAGTAAGATCACTATGTGAAGGTGTGCAATCAATACTTTTTTTTCCCAAATGGCCGCCATTTTCAAGATGGCCGCCATTCAAAGATCGGTACCCTCCGAAAATTTAAAACGTTTATATCTCAAAAACTGTACCATAGAATTTCATTAAACTTCGTATGTTTGTAAAGTACAATTAGAAGAACAAACTCATGAAAAAAAATGGCGATCGGTTGGAGACGTTTGGCGGCCATTTTGAAAAATGATGTTAAAATGGCGAAAAACTTAACATGGATAGAATTGAATGAAACTTGGCAGAAAGTAAGATCACTATGTGAAGGTGTGCAATCAGTACTTTTTTTTTCAAAATGGCCGCCATTTTCAAGATGGCCGCCATTCATAGATCGGTAATTTAACACGTTTATATCTCAAAAACTGTACCATAGAATTTCATTAAACTTCGTATGTTTGTAAAGTACAATTAGAAGAACAAACTGATGAAAAAAAATGGCGATCGGTTGGAGACGTTTGGCGGCCATTTTGAAAAATGATGTTAAAATGGCGAAAAACTTAACATGGATAGAATTGAATGAAACTTGGCAGAAAGTAAGATCACTATGTGAAGGTGTGCAATCAATACTTTTTTTTTTCGAAATGGCCGCCATTTTCAAGATGGCTGCCAGGGGCGACATCTGCTATTGCTCGCAATTGCAATTCTAGTTATTATTATTATTATTCTTTCTTTCTTTCTTTCTTTCTTTCTTTCCAATGATTTTTGTCCGGCTTAGTTCTCGGAGATGCCTGGATAGAATTGAATGAAACTTGGCAGAAAGTAAGATCACTATGTGAAGATGTGCAATCAATACTTTTTTTTTCGAAATGGCCGCCATTTTCAAGATGGCCGCCATTCAAAGATCGGTACCCTCCGAAAATTTAAAACGTTTATATCTCAAAAACTGTACCATAGAATTTCATTAAACTTCGTAGGTTTGTAAAGTACAATTAGAAGAACAAACTGATGAAAAAAAATGGCGATCGGTTGGAGACGTTTGGCGGCCATTTTGAAAAATGATGTTAAAATGGCGAAAAACTTAACATGGATAGAATTGAATGAAACTTGGCAGAAAGTAAGATCACTATGTGAAGGTGTGCAATCAATACTTTTTTTTCGAAATGGCCGCCATTTTCAAGATGGCTGCCAGGGGCGACATCTGCTATTGCTCGCAATTGCAATTCTAGTTATTATGTCGCCCCGAACGTAGTCACGGGACGACATATTGTTATTCTTCCGTTTCTTTGTTATTATTATTATTCTTTCTTTCTTTCCAATGATTTTTGTCCGGCTTAGTTCTCGGAGATGCCTGGATAGAATTGAATGAAACTTGGCAGAAAGTAAGGTCACTATGTGAAGATGTGCAATCAATACTTTTTTTTTCGAAATGGCCGCCATTTTCAAGATGGCCGCCATTCAAAGATCGGTACCCTCCGAAAATTTAAAACGTTTATATCTCAAAAACTG
Source organism: Mytilisepta virgata (assembly GCA_028015205.1). Classification (NCBI taxonomy): domain Eukaryota; kingdom Metazoa; phylum Mollusca; class Bivalvia; order Mytilida; family Mytilidae; genus Mytilisepta; species Mytilisepta virgata. The sequence goes on along the minus strand of CM051520.1, from coordinate 14,591,722 downwards.
TACCATAGAATTTCATTAAACTTCGTATGTTTGTAAAGTACAATTAGAAGAACAAACTCATGAAAAAAAATGGCGATCGGTTGGAGACGTTTGGCGGCCATTTTGAAAAATGATGTTAAAATGGCGAAAAACTTAACATGGATAGAATTGAATGAAACTTGGCAGAAAGTAAGATCACTATGTGAAGGTGTGCAATCAGTACTTTTTTTTTCAAAATGGCCGCCATTTTCAAGATGGCCGCCATTCATAGATCGGTAATTTAACACGTTTATATCTCAAAAACTGTACCATAGAATTTCATTAAACTTCGTATGTTTGTAAAGTACAATTAGAAGAACAAACTGATGAAAAAAAATGGCGATCGGTTGGAGACGTTTGGCGGCCATTTTGAAAAATGATGTTAAAATGGCGAAAAACTTAACATGGATAGAATTGAATGAAACTTGGCAGAAAGTAAGATCACTATGTGAAGGTGTGCAATCAATACTTTTTTTTTCGAAATGGCCGCCATTTTCTAGATGGCTGCCAGGGGCGACATCTGCTATTGCTCGCAATTGCAATTCTAGTTATTATGTCGCCCCGAACGTAGTCACGGGACGACATATTGTTATTCTTCCGTTTCTTTGTTATTATTATTATGTCGCCCCGAACGTAGTCACGGGACGACATATTGTTATTCTTCCGTTTCTTTGTTATTATTATTATTCTTTCTTTCTTTCCAATGATTTTTGTCCGGCTTAGTTCTCGGAGATGCCTGGATAGAATTGAATGAAACTTGGCAGAAAGTAAGGTCACTATGTGAAGATGTGCAATCAATACTTTTTTTTTCGAAATGGCCGCCATTTTCAAGATGGCCGCCATTCAAAGATCGGTACCCTCCGAAAATTTAAAACGTTTATATCTCAAAAACTGTACCATAGAATTTCATTAAACTTCGTATGTTTGTAAAGTACAATTAGAAGAACAAACTCATGAAAAAAAATGGCGATCGGTTGGAGACGTTTGGCGGCCATTTTGAAAAATGATGTTAAAATGGCGAAAAACTTAACATGGATAGAATTGAATGAAACTTGGCAGAAAGTAAGATCACTATGTGAAGGTGTGCAATCAGTACTTTTTTTTTCAAAATGGCCGCCATTTTCAAGATGGCCGCCATTCATAGATCGGTAATTTAACACGTTTATATCTCAAAAACTGTACCATAGAATTTCATTAAACTTCGTATGTTTGTAAAGTACAATTAGAAGAACAAACTGATGAAAAAAAATGGCGATCGGTTGGAGACGTTTGGCGGCCATTTTGAAAAATGATGTTAAAATGGCGAAAAACTTAACATGGATAGAATTGAATGAAACTTGGCAGAAAGTAAGATCACTATGTGAAGGTGTGCAATCAATACTTTTTTTTTCGAAATGGCCGCCATTTTCTAGATGGCTGCCAGGGGCGACATCTGCTATTGCTCGCAATTGCAATTCTAGTTATTATTATTCTTTCTTTCTTTCTTTCCAATGATTTTTGTCCGGCTTAGTTCTCGGAGATGCCTGGATAGAATTGAATGAAACTTGGCAGAAAGTAAGATCACTATGTGAAGATGTGCAATCAATACTTTTTTTTTCGAAATGGCCGCCATTTTCAAGATGGCCGCCATTCAAAGATCGGTACCCTCCGAAAATTTAAAACGTTTATATCTCAAAAACTGTACCATAGAATTTCATTAAACTTCGTAGGTTTGTAAAGTACAATTAGAAGAACAAACTGATGAAAAAAAATGGCGATCGGTTGGAGACGTTTGACGGCCATTTTGAAAAATGATGTTAAAATGGCGAAAAACTTAACATGGATAGAATTGAATGAAACTTGGCAGAAAGTAAGATCACTATGTGAAGGTGTGCAATCAATACTTTTTTTTTCGAAATGGCCGCCATTTTCAAGATGGCTGCCAGGGGCGACATCTGCTATTGCTCGCAATTGCAATTCTAGTTATTATTATTCTTTCTTTCCAATGATTTTTGTCCGGCTTAGTTCTCGGAGATGCCTGGATAGAATTGAATGAAACTTGGCAGAAAGTAAGATCACTATGTGAAGGTGTGCAATCAATACTTTTTTTTTCGAAATGGCCGCCATTTTCAAGATGGCTGCCAGGGGCGACATCTGCTATTGCTCGCAATTGCAATTCTAGTTATTATTCTTCTTCTTCTTCTTCTTCTTCTTTCCTTTTTCTTTCCGTTCAATGTTGTCCGCGACGTTTCTCAAAGATGCAATGTCCAATCGATATGAAACTTTGGGAATATGTTAAGGGTGACCTGAAGTTTTGCAAACGACTTTTAAAATTTTCAAAATGGCCGCCGTTTCCGTGGAAACAGAAAAAGGTCATTATATAGGAGACATTGCTTTATGTCAGTAACCTAGGTGGGTAGGATTCTGAAATTTTGTAGGTGAATAGAGCAAAAGGTGCTCTTTAATTATACGAAAAAAAAATTTGAAGCGATATTTACGGTTTTCGCGTTATTTACGAAAATGTGATTTTTCGGGCCCAAAATTCGAAATTCTTTCGAAGTGCTTCGATTTCAATGAAAATTGATATTTAGGGGTTTTAAATGATGGCGATTGCAAAGGGCTTAAAAAAAATCAAAATGGCCGCTGTTTCCATGGAAACAGGAAAAGGTCATTATATAGGACATTGCGATATCTCTGTAACCTAGGTGGGTAGGATTCTGAAATTTTGTAGGTGAATAGAGCAAAAGGGAATTTAGGGGGTTACTGATAAGCTCTAGATAGTGGCAATGGGGGTTTGGGAGACATCTTGTGACTCGCTTGCGATCACAATCATACCTAGTTATGTCGCCCCGAACGTAGTCACGGGACGACATATTGTTATTCTTCCGTTTCTTTGTTATTATTATTATTCTTTCTTTCTTTCCAATGATTTTTGTCCGGCTTAGTTCTCGGAGATGCCTGGATAGAATTGAATGAAACTTGGCAGAAAGTAAGGTCACTATGTGAAGATGTGCAATCAATACTTTTTTTTTCGAAATGGCCGCCATTTTCAAGATGGCCGCCATTCAAAGATCGGTACCCTCCGAAAATTTAAAACGTTTATATCTCAAAAACTGTACCATAGAATTTCATTAAACTTCGTATGTTTGTAAAGTACAATTAGAAGAACAAACTCATGAAAAAAAATGGCGATCGGTTGGAGACGTTTGGCGGCCATTTTGAAAAATGATGTTAAAATGGCGAAAAACTTAACATGGATAGAATTGAATGAAACTTGGCAGAAAGTAAGATCACTATGTGAAGGTGTGCAATCAGTACTTTTTTTTTCAAAATGGCCGCCATTTTCAAGATGGCCGCCATTCATAGATCGGTAATTTAACACGTTTATATCTCAAAAACTGTACCATAGAATTTCATTAAACTTCGTATGTTTGTAAAGTACAATTAGAAGAACAAACTGATGAAAAAAAATGGCGATCGGTTGGAGACGTTTGGCGGCCATTTTGAAAAATGATGTTAAAATGGCGAAAAACTTAACATGGATAGAATTGAATGAAACTTGGCAGAAAGTAAGATCACTATGTGAAGGTGTGCAATCAATACTTTTTTTTTCGAAATGGCCGCCATTTTCTAGATGGCTGCCAGGGGCGACATCTGCTATTGCTCGCAATTGCAATTCTAGTTATTCTTTCTTTCTTTCCAATGATTTTTGTCCGGCTTAGTTCTCGGAGATGCCTGGATAGAATTGAATGAAACTTGGCAGAAAGTAAGATCACTATGTGAAGATGTGCAATCAATACTTTTTTTTTCGAAATGGCCGCCATTTTCAAGATGGCCGCCATTCAAAGATCGGTACCCTCCGAAAATTTAAAACGTTTATATCTCAAAAACTGTACCATAGAATTTCATTAAACTTCGTAGGTTTGTAAAGTACAATTAGAAGAACAAACTGATGAAAAAAAATGGCGATCGGTTGGAGACGTTTGACGGCCATTTTGAAAAATGATGTTAAAATGGCGAAAAACTTAACATGGATAGAATTGAATGAAACTTGGCAGAAAGTAAGATCACTATGTGAAGGTGTGCAATCAGTACTTTTTTTTTCGAAATGGCCGCCATTTTCAAGATGGCTGCCAGGGGCGACATCTGCTATTGCTCGCAATTGCAATTCTAGTTATTATTATTCTTTCTTTCTTTCTTTCCAATGATTTTTGTCCGGCTTAGTTCTCGGAGATGCCTGGATAGAATTGAATGAAACTTGGCAGAAAGTAAGATCACTATGTGAAGGTGTGCAATCAATACTTTTTTTTTCAAAATGGCCGCCATTTTCAAGATGGCCGCCATTCAAAGATCGGTACCCTCCGAAAATTTAAAACGTTTATATCTCAAAAACTGTACCATAGAATTTCATTAAACTTCGTAGGTTTGTAAAGTACAATTAGAAGAACAAACTGATGAAAAAAAATGGCGATCGGTTGGAGACGTTTGGCGGCCATTTTGAAAAATGATGTTAAAATGGCGAAAAACTTAACATCGATAGAATTGAATGAAACTTGGCAGAAAGTAAGATCACTATGTGAAGGTGTGCAATCAGTACTTTTTTTTTCAAAATGGCCGCCATTTTCAAGATGGCTGCCAGGGGCGACATCTGCTATTGCTCGCAATTGCAATTCTAGTTATTATTATTCTTTCTTTCCAATGATTTTTGTCCGGCTTAGTTCTCGGAGATGCCGTGATAGAATTGAATGAAACTTGGCAGAAAGTTAGATCACTATGTGAAGGTGTGCAATCAATACTTTTTTTTCGAAATGGCCGCCATTTTCAAGATGGCTGCCAGGGGCGACATCTGCTATTGCTCGCAATTGCAATTCTAGTTATTATGTCGCCCCGAACGTAGTCACGGGACGACATATTGTTATTCTTCCGTTTCTTTGTTATTATTATGTCGCCCCGAACGTAGTCACGGGACGACATATTGTTATTCTTCCGTTTCTTTGTTATTATTATGTCCCCGACCACGAAGTGTCGTCGGGGACATATTGTTTTTACTCCGTTTCTTATTTTTCTTATTATTATGTCCCCGACCACGAAGTGTCGTCGGGGACATATTGTTTTTACTCCGTTTCTTATTTTTCTTATTATTATACTTTTTTCTTTTTCTTCCGTCAACCTGATGCACGAACTTGTCCGGCTATCTCCTCGGAAATGGATGGACCGATCAATATGAAACTTGGAGGGGTGATAGGTCCCAAGGTCCTACAGTGTTTTTTGCGGTTTATAATTTCAAAATGGCCGCCATTTCCAAGATGGCCGCCAAAAATGGCGAAAAATGTAAACATTGTCCAATTTCAACGAAACTTGGTATACAGGGTATAACGGTGATGGCGACTGATGGCGCATTGTCGGAATTTCTGTAATGGCCGCCATTTTCAAGATGGCCGCCGAAAATCGCGAAAAATGTAAACATTGTCCAATTTCAATGAAACTTGGTATACAGGGTATAAGGGTGATGGCAACTGACGGCGCATTGTCGGAAGTTTTGTAATGGCCGCCATTTTCAAGATGGCGGCCGAAAATGGCGAAAAATGTAAACATTGTCCGATTTCAACGAATCTTGGTATACAGGGTATATAGGTGATGGGGACTGACGGCGCATTGTCGGAATTTTTGTAATGGCCGCCATTTTCAAGATGGCCCCCGAAAATGGTGAAAAATGTAAACATTGTCCGATTTCAATGAAACTTGGTATACAGGGTATAAGGGTGATGGCGACTGACGGCGCATTGTCGGAATTTTTGTAATGGCCGCCATTTTCAAGATGGCCGCCAAATGGTGAAAAATGTAAACATTGTCTGATTTCAACGAAACTTGGTATACAGGGTATATGGGTGATGGCGACTCACGGCGCATTTTCGGAATTTCCGTAATGGCCTCCATTTTTAAGATGGCTGCTGAAAATGGCAAAAAATATAAAGTCTGATTTTAACGAAACTTGGTATACAGTGTATATCGGTGATGGCGACTCTTCAACTTGTTGAAGAGAACAGGCATAAAATGGGCACGGGAGGGGACATCTCACGTTTCGCGAAACGTAAATTTTAATTATGTCGCCCCGAACGTAGTCACGGGACGACATATTGTTATTCTTCCGTTTCTTTGTTATTATGTCGCCCCGAACGTAGTCACGGGACGACATATTGTTATTCTTCCGTTTCTTTGTTATTATTATTATTCTTTCTTTCTTTCCAATGATTTTTGTCCGGCTTAGTTCTCGGAGATGCCTGGATAGAATTGAATGAAACTTGGCAGAAAGTAAGGTCACTATGTGAAGATGTGCAATCAATACTTTTTTTTTCGAAATGGCCGCCATTTTCAAGATGGCCGCCATTCAAAGATCGGTACCCTCCGAAAATTTAAAACGTTTATATCTCAAAAACTGTACCATAGAATTTCATTAAACTTCGTATGTTTGTAAAGTACAATTAGAAGAACAAACTCATGAAAAAAAATGGCGATCGGTTGGAGACGTTTGGCGGCCATTTTGAAAAATGATGTTAAAATGGCGAAAAACTTAACATGGATAGAATTGAATGAAACTTGGCAGAAAGTAAGATCACTATGTGAAGGTGTGCAATCAGTACTTTTTTTTTCAAAATGGCCGCCATTTTCAAGATGGCCGCCATTCATAGATCGGTAATTTAACACGTTTATATCTCAAAAACTGTACCATAGAATTTCATTAAACTTCGTATGTTTGTAAAGTACAATTAGAAGAACAAACTGATGAAAAAAAATGGCGATCGGTTGGAGACGTTTGGCGGCCATTTTGAAAAATGATGTTAAAATGGCGAAAAACTTAACATGGATAGAATTGAATGAAACTTGGCAGAAAGTAAGATCACTATGTGAAGGTGTGCAATCAATACTTTTTTTTTCGAAATGGCCGCCATTTTCTAGATGGCTGCCAGGGGCGACATCTGCTATTGCTCGCAATTGCAATTCTAGTTATTATTATTCTTTCTTTCTTTCCAATGATTTTTGTCCGGCTTAGTTCTCGGAGATGCCTGGATAGAATTGAATGAAACTTGGCAGAAAGTAAGGTCACTATGTGAAGATGTGCAATCAATACTTTTTTTTTCGAAATGGCCGCCATTTTCAAGATGGCCGCCATTCAAAGATCGGTACCCTCCGAAAATTTAAAACGTTTATATCTCAAAAACTGTACCATAGAATTTCATTAAACTTCGTATGTTTGTAAAGTACAATTAGAAGAACAAACTCATGAAAAAAAATGGCGATCGGTTGGAGACGTTTGGCGGCCATTTTGAAAAATGATGTTAAAATGGCGAAAAACTTAACATGGATAGAATTGAATGAAACTTGGCAGAAAGTAAGATCACTATGTGAAGGTGTGCAATCAGTACTTTTTTTTTCAAAATGGCCGCCATTTTCAAGATGGCCGCCATTCATAGATCGGTAATTTAACACGTTTATATCTCAAAAACTGTACCATAGAATTTCATTAAACTTCGTATGTTTGTAAAGTACAATTAGAAGAACAAACTGATGAAAAAAAATGGCGATCGGTTGGAGACGTTTGGCGGCCATTTTGAAAAATGATGTTAAAATGGCGAAAAACTTAACATGGATAGAATTGAATGAAACTTGGCAGAAAGTAAGATCACTATGTGAAGGTGTGCAATCAATACTTTTTTTTTCGAAATGGCCGCCATTTTCTAGATGGCTGCCAGGGGCGACATCTGCTATTGCTCGCAATTGCAATTCTAGTTATTATTATTCTTTCTTTCTTTCCAATGATTTTTGTCCGGCTTAGTTCTCGGAGATGCCTGGATAGAATTGAATGAAACTTGGCAGAAAGTAAGGTCACTATGTGAAGATGTGCAATCAATACTTTTTTTTTCGAAATGGCCGCCATTTTCAAGATGGCCGCCATTCAAAGATCGGTACCCTCCGAAAATTTAAAACGTTTATATCTCAAAAACTGTACCATAGAATTTCATTAAACTTCGTATGTTTGTAAAGTACAATTAGAAGAACAAACTCATGAAAAAAAATGGCGATCGGTTGGAGACGTTTGGCGGCCATTTTGAAAAATGATGTTAAAATGGCGAAAAACTTAACATGGATAGAATTGAATGAAACTTGGCAGAAAGTAAGATCACTATGTGAAGGTGTGCAATCAGTACTTTTTTTTTCAAAATGGCCGCCATTTTCAAGATGGCCGCCATTCATAGATCGGTAATTTAACACGTTTATATCTCAAAAACTGTACCATAGAATTTCATTAAACTTCGTATGTTTGTAAAGTACAATTAGAAGAACAAACTGATGAAAAAAAATGGCGATCGGTTGGAGACGTTTGGCGGCCATTTTGAAAAATGATGTTAAAATGGCGAAAAACTTAACATGGATAGAATTGAATGAAACTTGGCAGAAAGTAAGATCACTATGTGAAGGTGTGCAATCAATACTTTTTTTTTCGAAATGGCCGCCATTTTCTAGATGGCTGCCAGGGGCGACATCTGCTATTGCTCGCAATTGCAATTCTAGTTATTATTATTCTTTCTTTCCAATGATTTTTGTCCGGCTTAGTTCTCGGAGATGCCTGGATAGAATTGAATGAAACTTGGCAGAAAGTAAGATCACTATGTGAAGGTGTGCAATCAATACTTTTTTTTTCGAAATGGCCGCCATTTTCAAGATGGCTGCCAGGGGCGACATCTGCTATTGCTCGCAATTGCAATTCTAGTTATTATGTCTCCCAAACAAAGTTTTGGGAGACATATTGTTTTTGTCCGGTTTCTTATTATGTCGCCCCGAACGTAGTCACGGGACGACATATTGTTATTCTTCCGTTTCTTTGTTATTATTATTATTATTATTATTATTATTATTATTATGTCTCCCAAACAAAGTTTTGGGAGACATATTGTTTTTGTCCGGTTTCTTATTATTATTCTTCTTCTTCTTCTTCTTCTTCTTCTTCTTCTTCTTCTTCTTCTTCTTTCCTTTTTCTTTCCGTTCAATGTTGTCCGCGACGTTTCTCAAAGATGCAATGTCCAATCAATATGAAACTTTGGGAATATGTTAAGGGTGACCTGAAGTTTTGCAAACGACTTTTAAAATTTTCAAAATGGCCGCCGTTTCCGTGGAAACAGAAAAAGGTCATTATATAGGAGACATTGCTTTATGTCAGTAACCTAGGTGGGTAGGATTCTGAAATTTTGTAGGTGAATAGAGCAAAAGGTGCTCTTTAATTATACGAAAAAAAAATTTGAAGCGATATTTACGGTTTTCACGTTATTTACGAAAATGTGATTTTTCGGGCCCAAAATTCGAAATTCTTTCGAAGTGCTTCGATTTCAATGAAAATTGATATTTAGGGGTTTTAAATGATGGCGATTGCAAAGGGCTTAAAAAAAATCAAAATGGCCGCTGTTTCCATGGAAACAGGAAAAGGTCATTATATAGGACATTGCGATATCTCTGTAACCTAGGTGGGTAGGATTCTGAAATTTTGTAGGTGAATAGAGCAAAAGGGAATTTAGGGGGTTACTGATAAGCTCTAGATAGTGGCAATGGGGGTTTGGGAGACATCTTGTGACTCGCTTGCGATCACAATCATACCTAGTTATTATGTCGCCCCGAACGTAGTCACGGGACGACATATTGTTATTCTTCCGTTTCTTTGTTATTATTATTATTCTTTCTTTCTTTCCAATGATTTTTGTCCGGCTTAGTTCTCGGAGATGCCTGGATAGAATTGAATGAAACTTGGCAGAAAGTAAGGTCACTATGTGAAGATGTGCAATCAATACTTTTTTTTTCGAAATGGCCGCCATTTTCAAGATGGCCGCCATTCAAAGATCGGTACCCTCCGAAAATTTAAAACGTTTATATCTCAAAAACTGTACCATAGAATTTCATTAAACTTCGTATGTTTGTAAAGTACAATTAGAAGAACAAACTCATGAAAAAAAATGGCGATCGGTTGGAGACGTTTGGCGGCCATTTTGAAAAATGATGTTAAAATGGCGAAAAACTTAACATGGATAGAATTGAATGAAACTTGGCAGAAAGTAAGATCACTATGTGAAGGTGTGCAATCAGTACTTTTTTTTTCAAAATGGCCGCCATTTTCAAGATGGCCGCCATTCATAGATCGGTAATTTAACACGTTTATATCTCAAAAACTGTACCATAGAATTTCATTAAACTTCGTATGTTTGTAAAGTACAATTAGAAGAACAAACTGATGAAAAAAAATGGCGATCGGTTGGAGACGTTTGGCGGCCATTTTGAAAAATGATGTTAAAATGGCGAAAAACTTAACATGGATAGAATTGAATGAAACTTGGCAGAAAGTAAGATCACTATGTGAAGGTGTGCAATCAATACTTTTTTTTTCGAAATGGCCGCCATTTTCTAGATGGCTGCCAGGGGCGACATCTGCTATTGCTCGCAATTGCAATTCTAGTTATTATTATTCTTTCTTTCCAATGATTTTTGTCCGGCTTAGTTCTCGGAGATGCCTGGATAGAATTGAATGAAACTTGGCAGAAAGTAAGATCACTATGTGAAGGTGTGCAATCAATACTTTTTTTTTCGAAATGGCCGCCATTTTCAAGATGGCTGCCAGGGGCGACATCTGCTATTGCTCGCAATTGCAATTCTAGTTATTATTCTTCTTCTTCTTCTTCTTCTTCTTCTTTCCTTTTTCTTTCCGTTCAATGTTGTCCGCGACGTTTCTCAAAGATGCAATGTCCAATCGATATGAAACTTTGGGAATATGTTAAGGGTGACCTGAAGTTTTGCAAACGACTTTTAAAATTTTCAAAATGGCCGCCGTTTCCGTGGAAACAGAAAAAGGTCATTATATAGGAGACATTGCTTTATGTCAGTAACCTAGGTGGGTAGGATTCTGAAATTTTGTAGGTGAATAGAGCAAAAGGTGCTCTTTAATTATACGAAAAAAAAATTTGAAGCGATATTTACGGTTTTCGCGTTATTTACGAAAATGTGATTTTTCGGGCCCAAAATTCGAAATTCTTTCGAAGTGCTTCGATTTCAATGAAAATTGATATTTAGGGGTTTTAAATGATGGCGATTGCAAAGGGCTTAAAAAAAATCAAAATGGCCGCTGTTTCCATGGAAACAGGAAAAGGTCATTATATAGGACATTGCGATATCTCTGTAACCTAGGTGGGTAGGATTCTGAAATTTTGTAGGTGAATAGAGCAAAAGGGAATTTAGGGGGTTACTGGTAAGCTCTAGATAGTGGCAATGGGGGTTTGGGAGACATCTTGTGACTCGCTTGCGATCACAATCATACCTAGTTATTATTCTTTCTTTCCAATGATTTTTGTCCGGCTTAGTTCTCGGAGATGCCTGGATAGAATTGAATGAAACTTGGCAGAAAGTAAGATCACTATGTGAAGGTGTGCAATCAATACTTTTTTTTTCGAAATGGCCGCCATTTTCAAGATGGCTGCCAGGGGCGACATCTGCTATTGCTCGCAATTGCAATTCTAGTTATTATTCTTTCTTTCCAATGATTTTTGTCCGGCTTAGTTCTCGGAGATGCCGTGATAGAATTGAATGAAACTTGGCAGAAAGTTAGATCACTATGTGAAGGTGTGCAATCAATACTTTTTTTTCGAAATGGCCGCCATTTTCAAGATGGCTGCCAGGGGCGACATCTGCTATTGCTCGCAATTGCAATTCTAGTTATTATTCTTTCTTTCCAATGATTTTTGTCCGGCTTAGTTCTCGGAGATGCCGTGATAGAATTGAATGAAACTTGGCAGAAAGTTAGATCACTATGTGAAGGTGTGCAATCAATACTTTTTTTTCGAAATGGCCGCCATTTTCAAGATGGCTGCCAGGGGCGACATCTGCTATTGCTCGCAATTGCAATTCTAGTTATGTCGCCCCGAACGTAGTCACGGGACGACATATTGTTATTCTTCCGTTTCTTTGTTATTATGTCTCCCAAACAAAGTTTTGGGAGACATATTGTTTTTGTCCGGTTTCTTATTATTATTCTTCTTCTTCTTCTTCTTCTTCTTCTTCTTCTTCTTCTTCTTTCCTTTTTCTTTCCGTTCAATGTTGTCCGCGACGTTTCTCAAAGATGCAATGTCCAATCAATATGAAACTTTGGGAATATGTTAAGGGTGACCTGAAGTTTTGCAAACGACTTTTAAAATTTTCAAAATGGCCGCCGTTTCCGTGGAAACAGAAAAAGGTCATTATATATAGGACATTGCTTTATGTCAGTAACCTAGGTGGGTAGGATTCTGAAATTTTGTAGGTGAATAGAGCAAAAGGTGCTCTTTAATTATACGAAAAAAAAATTTGAAGCGATATTTACGGTTTTCGCGTTATTTACGAAAATGCGATTTTTCGGGCCCAAAATTCGAAATTCTTTCGAAGTGCTTCGATTTCAATGAAAATTGATATTTAGGGGTTTTAAATGATGGCGATTGCAAAGGGCTTAAAAAAATCAAAATGGCTGCTGTTTCCGTGGAAACAGGACAAGGTCATTATATAGGACATTGCGATAATTTGAATTTAGGGGTTTCTGATAAGCTCTAGATAGTGGCAATGGGGGTTTGTTTGGGAGACATCTTGTGACTCGCTTGAGATCACAATCATACCTAGTTATTATTATTATGTCGCCCCGAACGTAGTCACGGGACGACATATTGTTATTCTTCCGTTTCTTTGTTATTATTATTATTATTATTATGTCGCCCCGAACGTAGTCACGGGACGACATATTGTTATTCTTCCGTTTCTTTGTTATTATTATTATTCTTTCTTTCTTTCTTTCTTTCTTTCTTTCTTTCTTTCCAATGATTTTTGTCCGGCTTAGTTCTCGGAGATGCCTGGATAGAATTGAATGAAACTTGGCAGAAAGTAAGATCACTATGTGAAGGTGTGCAATCAATACTTTTTTTTCCCAAATGGCCGCCATTTTCAAGATGGCCGCCATTCAAAGATCGGTACCCTCCGAAAATTTAAAACGTTTATATCTCAAAAACTGTACCATAGAATTTCATTAAACTTCGTATGTTTGTAAAGTACAATTAGAAGAACAAACTCATGAAAAAAAATGGCGATCGGTTGGAGACGTTTGGCGGCCATTTTGAAAAATGATGTTAAAATGGCGAAAAACTTAACATGGATAGAATTGAATGAAACTTGGCAGAAAGTAAGATCACTATGTGAAGGTGTGCAATCAGTACTTTTTTTTTCAAAATGGCCGCCATTTTCAAGATGGCCGCCATTCATAGATCGGTAATTTAACACGTTTATATCTCAAAAACTGTACCATAGAATTTCATTAAACTTCGTATGTTTGTAAAGTACAATTAGAAGAACAAACTGATGAAAAAAAATGGCGATCGGTTGGAGACGTTTGGCGGCCATTTTGAAAAATGATGTTAAAATGGCGAAAAACTTAACATGGATAGAATTGAATGAAACTTGGCAGAAAGTAAGATCACTATGTGAAGGTGTGCAATCAATACTTTTTTTTTTCGAAATGGCCGCCATTTTCAAGATGGCTGCCAGGGGCGACATCTGCTATTGCTCGCAATTGCAATTCTAGTTATTATGTCGCCCCGAACGTAGTCACGGGACGACATATTGTTATTCTTCCGTTTCTTTGTTATTATGTCGCCCCGAACGTAGTCACGGGACGACATATTGTTATTCTTCCGTTTCTTTGTTATTATTATTATTCTTTCTTTCTTTCCAATGATTTTTGTCCGGCTTAGTTCTCGGAGATGCCTGGATAGAATTGAATGAAACTTGGCAGAAAGTAAGGTCACTATGTGAAGATGTGCAATCAATACTTTTTTTTTCGAAATGGCCGCCATTTTCAAGATGGCCGCCATTCAAAGATCGGTACCCTCCGAAAATTTAAAACGTTTATATCTCAAAAACTGTACCATAGAATTTCATTAAACTTCGTATGTTTGTAAAGTACAATTAGAAGAACAAACTCATGAAAAAAAATGGCGATCGGTTGGAGACGTTTGGCGGCCATTTTGAAAAATGATGTTAAAATGGCGAAAAACTTAACATGGATAGAATTGAATGAAACTTGGCAGAAAGTAAGATCACTATGTGAAGGTGTGCAATCAGTACTTTTTTTTTCAAAATGGCCGCCATTTTCAAGATGGCCGCCATTCATAGATCGGTAATTTAACACGTTTATATCTCAAAAACTGTACCATAGAATTTCATTAAACTTCGTATGTTTGTAAAGTACAATTAGAAGAACAAACTGATGAAAAAAAATGGCGATCGGTTGGAGACGTTTGGCGGCCATTTTGAAAAATGATGTTAAAATGGCGAAAAACTTAACATGGATAGAATTGAATGAAACTTGGCAGAAAGTAAGATCACTATGTGAAGGTGTGCAATCAATACTTTTTTTTTCGAAATGGCCGCCATTTTCTAGATGGCTGCCAGGGGCGACATCTGCTATTGCTCGCAATTGCAATTCTAGTTATTATTATTCTTTCTTTCTTTCCAATGATTTTTGTCCGGCTTAGTTCTCGGAGATGCCTGGATAGAATTGAATGAAACTTGGCAGAAAGTAAGGTCACTATGTGAAGATGTGCAATCAATACTTTTTTTTTCGAAATGGCCGCCATTTTCAAGATGGCCGCCATTCAAAGATCGGTACCCTCCGAAAATTTAAAACGTTTATATCTCAAAAACTGTACCATAGAATTTCATTAAACTTCGTATGTTTGTAAAGTACAATTAGAAGAACAAACTCATGAAAAAAAATGGCGATCGGTTGGAGACGTTTGGCGGCCATTTTGAAAAATGATGTTAAAATGGCGAAAAACTTAACATGGATAGAATTGAATGAAACTTGGCAGAAAGTAAGATCACTATGTGAAGGTGTGCAATCAGTACTTTTTTTTTCAAAATGGCCGCCATTTTCAAGATGGCCGCCATTCATAGATCGGTAATTTAACACGTTTATATCTCAAAAACTGTACCATAGAATTTCATTAAACTTCGTATGTTTGTAAAGTACAATTAGAAGAACAAACTGATGAAAAAAAATGGCGATCGGTTGGAGACGTTTGGCGGCCATTTTGAAAAATGATGTTAAAATGGCGAAAAACTTAACATGGATAGAATTGAATGAAACTTGGCAGAAAGTAAGATCACTATGTGAAGGTGTGCAATCAATACTTTTTTTTTCGAAATGGCCGCCATTTTCTAGATGGCTGCCAGGGGCGACATCTGCTATTGCTCGCAATTGCAATTCTAGTTATTATTATTATGTCGCCCCGAACGTAGTCACGGGACGACATATTGTTATTCTTCCGTTTCTTTGTTATTATTATGTCGCCCCGAACGTAGTCACGGGACGACATATTGTTATTCTTCCGTTTCTTTGTTATTATTATTATTATTATTATTATTATTATTCTTTCTTTCTTTCTTTCCAATGATTTTTGTCCGGCTTAGTTCTCGGAGATGCCTGGATAGAATTGAATGAAACTTGGCAGAAAGTAAGATCACTATGTGAAGGTGTGCAATCAATACTTTTTTTTTCAAAATGGCCGCCATTTTCAAGATGGCCGCCATTCAAAGATCGGTACCCTCCGAAAATTTAAAACGTTTATATCTCAAAAACTGTACCATAGAATTTCATTAAACTTCGTAGGTTTGTAAAGTACAATTAGAAGAACAAACTGATGAAAAAAAATGGCGATCGGTTGGAGACGTTTGGCGGCCATTTTGAAAAATGATGTTAAAATGGCGAAAAACTTAACATCGATAGAATTGAATGAAACTTGGCAGAAAGTAAGATCACTATGTGAAGGTGTGCAATCAGTACTTTTTTTTTCAAAATGGCCGCCATTTTCAAGATGGCTGCCAGGGGCGACATCTGCTATTGCTCGCAATTGCAATTCTAGTTATTATTATTCTTTCTTTCTTTCTTTCCAATGATTTTTGTCCGGCTTAGTTCTCGGAGATGCCTGGATAGAATTGAATGAAACTTGGCAGAAAGTAAGATCACTATGTGAAGGTGTGCAATCAATACTTTTTTTTCCCAAATGGCCGCCATTTTCAAGATGGCCGCCATTCAAAGATCGGTACCCTCCGAAAATTTAAAACGTTTATATCTCAAAAACTGTACCATAGAATTTCATTAAACTTCGTATGTTTGTAAAGTACAATTAGAAGAACAAACTCATGAAAAAAAATGGCGATCGGTTGGAGACGTTTGGCGGCCATTTTGAAAAATGATGTTAAAATGGCGAAAAACTTAACATCGATAGAATTGAATGAAACTTGGCAGAAAGTAAGATCACTATGTGAAGGTGTGCAATCAGTACTTTTTTTTTCAAAATGGCCGCCATTTTCAAGATGGCTGCCAGGGGCGACATCTGCTATTGCTCGCAATTGCAATTCTAGTTATTATTCTTTCTTTCTTTCCAATGATTTTTGTCCGGCTTAGTTCTCGGAGATGCCTGGATAGAATTGAATGAAACTTGGCAGAAAGTAAGGTCACTATGTGAAGATGTGCAATCAATACTTTTTTTTTCGAAATGGCCGCCATTTTCAAGATGGCCGCCATTCAAAGATCGGTACCCTCCGAAAATTTAAAACGTTTATATCTCAAAAACTGTACCATAGAATTTCATTAAACTTCGTATGTTTGTAAAGTACAATTAGAAGAACAAACTCATGAAAAAAAATGGCGATCGGTTGGAGACGTTTGGCGGCCATTTTGAAAAATGATGTTAAAATGGCGAAAAACTTAACATGGATAGAATTGAATGAAACTTGGCAGAAAGTAAGATCACTATGTGAAGGTGTGCAATCAGTACTTTTTTTTTCAAAATGGCCGCCATTTTCAAGATGGCCGCCATTCATAGATCGGTAATTTAACACGTTTATATCTCAAAAACTGTACCATAGAATTTCATTAAACTTCGTATGTTTGTAAAGTACAATTAGAAGAACAAACTGATGAAAAAAAATGGCGATCGGTTGGAGACGTTTGGCGGCCATTTTGAAAAATGATGTTAAAATGGCGAAAAACTTAACATGGATAGAATTGAATGAAACTTGGCAGAAAGTAAGATCACTATGTGAAGGTGTGCAATCAATACTTTTTTTTTCGAAATGGCCGCCATTTTCTAGATGGCTGCCAGGGGCGACATCTGCTATTGCTCGCAATTGCAATTCTAGTTATTCTTTCTTTCTTTCCAATGATTTTTGTCCGGCTTAGTTCTCGGAGATGCCTGGATAGAATTGAATGAAACTTGGCAGAAAGTAAGATCACTATGTGAAGATGTGCAATCAATACTTTTTTTTTCGAAATGGCCGCCATTTTCAAGATGGCCGCCATTCAAAGATCGGTACCCTCCGAAAATTTAAAACGTTTATATCTCAAAAACTGTACCATAGAATTTCATTAAACTTCGTAGGTTTGTAAAGTACAATTAGAAGAACAAACTGATGAAAAAAAATGGCGATCGGTTGGAGACGTTTGACGGCCATTTTGAAAAATGATGTTAAAATGGCGAAAAACTTAACATGGATAGAATTGAATGAAACTTGGCAGAAAGTAAGATCACTATGTGAAGGTGTGCAATCAGTACTTTTTTTTTCGAAATGGCCGCCATTTTCAAGATGGCTGCCAGGGGCGACATCTGCTATTGCTCGCAATTGCAATTCTAGTTATTATTATTCTTTCTTTCTTTCTTTCCAATGATTTTTGTCCGGCTTAGTTCTCGGAGATGCCTGGATAGAATTGAATGAAACTTGGCAGAAAGTAAGATCACTATGTGAAGGTGTGCAATCAATACTTTTTTTTTCAAAATGGCCGCCATTTTCAAGATGGCCGCCATTCAAAGATCGGTACCCTCCGAAAATTTAA
Source organism: Mytilisepta virgata (assembly GCA_028015205.1). Classification (NCBI taxonomy): domain Eukaryota; kingdom Metazoa; phylum Mollusca; class Bivalvia; order Mytilida; family Mytilidae; genus Mytilisepta; species Mytilisepta virgata. The sequence continues at coordinate 14,573,778 of CM051520.1, read as the reverse complement.
AACGTTTATATCTCAAAAACTGTACCATAGAATTTCATTAAACTTCGTAGGTTTGTAAAGTACAATTAGAAGAACAAACTGATGAAAAAAAATGGCGATCGGTTGGAGACGTTTGGCGGCCATTTTGAAAAATGATGTTAAAATGGCGAAAAACTTAACATCGATAGAATTGAATGAAACTTGGCAGAAAGTAAGATCACTATGTGAAGGTGTGCAATCAGTACTTTTTTTTTCAAAATGGCCGCCATTTTCAAGATGGCTGCCAGGGGCGACATCTGCTATTGCTCGCAATTGCAATTCTAGTTATTATGTCGCCCCGAACGTAGTCACGGGACGACATATTGTTATTCTTCCGTTTCTTTGTTATTATTATTATTCTTTCTTTCTTTCTTTCTTTCTTTCTTTCTTTCTTTCCAATGATTTTTGTCCGGCTTAGTTCTCGGAGATGCCTGGATAGAATTGAATGAAACTTGGCAGAAAGTAAGATCACTATGTGAAGATGTGCAATCAATACTTTTTTTTTCGAAATGGCCGCCATTTTCAAGATGGCCGCCATTCAAAGATCGGTACCCTCCGAAAATTTAAAACGTTTATATCTCAAAAACTGTACCATAGAATTTCATTAAACTTCGTATGTTTGTAAAGTACAATTAGAAGAACAAACTCATGAAAAAAAATGGCGATCGGTTGGAGACGTTTGGCGGCCATTTTGAAAAATGATGTTAAAATGGCGAAAAACTTAACATCGATAGAATTGAATGAAACTTGGCAGAAAGTAAGATCACTATGTGAAGGTGTGCAATCAGTACTTTTTTTTCCAAAATGGCCGCCATTTTGAAGATGGCTGCCAGGGGCGACATCTGCTATTGCTCGCAATTGCAATTCTAGTTATTATTCTTTCTTTCTTTCTTTCCAATGATTTTTGTCCGGCTTAGTTCTCGGAGATGCCTGGATAGAATTGAATGAAACTTGGCAGAAAGTAAGATCACTATGTGAAGGTGTGCAATCAATACTTTTTTTTCCCAAATGGCCGCCATTTTCAAGATGGCCGCCATTCAAAGATCGGTACCCTCCGAAAATTTAAAACGTTTATATCTCAAAAACTGTACCATAGAATTTCATTAAACTTCGTATGTTTGTAAAGTACAATTAGAAGAACAAACTGATGAAAAAAAATGGCGATCGGTTGGAGACGTTTGGCGGCCATTTTGAAAAATGATGTTAAAATGGCGAAAAACTTAACATCGATAGAATTGAATGAAACTTGGCAGAAAGTAAGATCACTATGTGAAGGTGTGCAATCAGTACTTTTTTTTTCAAAATGGCCGCCATTTTCAAGATGGCTGCCAGGGGCGACATCTGCTATTGCTCGCAATTGCAATTCTAGTTATTATTATGTCGCCCCGAACGTAGTCACGGGACGACATATTGTTATTCTTCCGTTTCTTTGTTATTATTATTATTCTTTCTTTCTTTCCAATGATTTTTGTCCGGCTTAGTTCTCGGAGATGCCTGGATAGAATTGAATGAAACTTGGCAGAAAGTAAGATCACTATGTGAAGATGTGCAATCAATACTTTTTTTTTCGAAATGGCCGCCATTTTCAAGATGGCCGCCATTCAAAGATCGGTACCCTCCGAAAATTTAAAACGTTTATATCTCAAAAACTGTACCATAGAATTTCATTAAACTTCGTAGGTTTGTAAAGTACAATTAGAAGAACAAACTGATGAAAAAAAATGGCGATCGGTTGGAGACGTTTGACGGCCATTTTGAAAAATGATGTTAAAATGGCGAAAAACTTAACATGGATAGAATTGAATGAAACTTGGCAGAAAGTAAGATCACTATGTGAAGGTGTGCAATCAATACTTTTTTTTTCAAAATGGCCGCCATTTTCAAGATGGCCGCCATTCATAGATCGGTAATTTAACACGTTTATATCTCAAAAACTGTACCATAGAATTTCATTAAACTTCGTATGTTTGTAAAGTACAATTAGAAGAACAAACTGATGAAAAAAAATGGCGATCGGTTGGAGACGTTTGGCGGCCATTTTGAAAAATGATGTTAAAATGGCGAAAAACTTAACATGGATAGAATTGAATGAAACTTGGCAGAAAGTAAGATCACTATGTGAAGGTGTGCAATCAATACTTTTTTTTTCGAAATGGCCGCCATTTTCAAGATGGCTGCCAGGGGCGACATCTGCTATTGCTCGCAATTGCAATTCTAGTTATTATTCTTTCTTTCTTTCCAATGATTTTTGTCCGGCTTAGTTCTCGGAGATGCCTGGATAGAATTGAATGAAACTTGGCAGAAAGTAAGATCACTATGTGAAGATGTGCAATCAATACTTTTTTTTTCGAAATGGCCGCCATTTTCAAGATGGCCGCCATTCAAAGATCGGTACCCTCCGAAAATTTAAAACGTTTATATCTCAAAAACTGTACCATAGAATTTCATTAAACTTCGTATGTTTGTAAAGTACAATTAGAAGAACAAACTCATGAAAAAAAATGGCGATCGGTTGGAGACGTTTGGCGGCCATTTTGAAAAATGATGTTAAAATGGCGAAAAACTTAACATCGATAGAATTGAATGAAACTTGGCAGAAAGTAAGATCACTATGTGAAGGTGTGCAATCAGTACTTTTTTTTTCAAAATGGCCGCCATTTTCAAGATGGCTGCCAGGGGCGACATCTGCTATTGCTCGCAATTGCAATTCTAGTTATGTCGCCCCGAACGTAGTCACGGGACGACATATTGTTATTCTTCCGTTTCTTTGTTATTATGTCGCCCCGAACGTAGTCACGGGACGACATATTGTTATTCTTCCGTTTCTTTGTTATTATTATTATTCTTTCTTTCTTTCCAATGATTTTTGTCCGGCTTAGTTCTCGGAGATGCCTGGATAGAATTGAATGAAACTTGGCAGAAAGTAAGGTCACTATGTGAAGATGTGCAATCAATACTTTTTTTTTCGAAATGGCCGCCATTTTCAAGATGGCCGCCATTCAAAGATCGGTACCCTCCGAAAATTTAAAACGTTTATATCTCAAAAACTGTACCATAGAATTTCATTAAACTTCGTATGTTTGTAAAGTACAATTAGAAGAACAAACTCATGAAAAAAAATGGCGATCGGTTGGAGACGTTTGGCGGCCATTTTGAAAAATGATGTTAAAATGGCGAAAAACTTAACATGGATAGAATTGAATGAAACTTGGCAGAAAGTAAGATCACTATGTGAAGGTGTGCAATCAGTACTTTTTTTTTCAAAATGGCCGCCATTTTCAAGATGGCCGCCATTCATAGATCGGTAATTTAACACGTTTATATCTCAAAAACTGTACCATAGAATTTCATTAAACTTCGTATGTTTGTAAAGTACAATTAGAAGAACAAACTGATGAAAAAAAATGGCGATCGGTTGGAGACGTTTGGCGGCCATTTTGAAAAATGATGTTAAAATGGCGAAAAACTTAACATGGATAGAATTGAATGAAACTTGGCAGAAAGTAAGATCACTATGTGAAGGTGTGCAATCAATACTTTTTTTTTCGAAATGGCCGCCATTTTCTAGATGGCTGCCAGGGGCGACATCTGCTATTGCTCGCAATTGCAATTCTAGTTATTATTATTCTTTCTTTCTTTCCAATGATTTTTGTCCGGCTTAGTTCTCGGAGATGCCTGGATAGAATTGAATGAAACTTGGCAGAAAGTAAGGTCACTATGTGAAGATGTGCAATCAATACTTTTTTTTTCGAAATGGCCGCCATTTTCAAGATGGCCGCCATTCAAAGATCGGTACCCTCCGAAAATTTAAAACGTTTATATCTCAAAAACTGTACCATAGAATTTCATTAAACTTCGTATGTTTGTAAAGTACAATTAGAAGAACAAACTCATGAAAAAAAATGGCGATCGGTTGGAGACGTTTGGCGGCCATTTTGAAAAATGATGTTAAAATGGCGAAAAACTTAACATGGATAGAATTGAATGAAACTTGGCAGAAAGTAAGATCACTATGTGAAGGTGTGCAATCAGTACTTTTTTTTTCAAAATGGCCGCCATTTTCAAGATGGCCGCCATTCATAGATCGGTAATTTAACACGTTTATATCTCAAAAACTGTACCATAGAATTTCATTAAACTTCGTATGTTTGTAAAGTACAATTAGAAGAACAAACTGATGAAAAAAAATGGCGATCGGTTGGAGACGTTTGGCGGCCATTTTGAAAAATGATGTTAAAATGGCGAAAAACTTAACATGGATAGAATTGAATGAAACTTGGCAGAAAGTAAGATCACTATGTGAAGGTGTGCAATCAATACTTTTTTTTTCGAAATGGCCGCCATTTTCTAGATGGCTGCCAGGGGCGACATCTGCTATTGCTCGCAATTGCAATTCTAGTTATGTCGCCCCGAACGTAGTCACGGGACGACATATTGTTATTCTTCCGTTTCTTTGTTATTATTATTATTCTTTCTTTCTTTCCAATGATTTTTGTCCGGCTTAGTTCTCGGAGATGCCTGGATAGAATTGAATGAAACTTGGCAGAAAGTAAGGTCACTATGTGAAGATGTGCAATCAATACTTTTTTTTTCGAAATGGCCGCCATTTTCAAGATGGCCGCCATTCAAAGATCGGTACCCTCCGAAAATTTAAAACGTTTATATCTCAAAAACTGTACCATAGAATTTCATTAAACTTCGTATGTTTGTAAAGTACAATTAGAAGAACAAACTCATGAAAAAAAATGGCGATCGGTTGGAGACGTTTGGCGGCCATTTTGAAAAATGATGTTAAAATGGCGAAAAACTTAACATGGATAGAATTGAATGAAACTTGGCAGAAAGTAAGATCACTATGTGAAGGTGTGCAATCAGTACTTTTTTTTTCAAAATGGCCGCCATTTTCAAGATGGCCGCCATTCATAGATCGGTAATTTAACACGTTTATATCTCAAAAACTGTACCATAGAATTTCATTAAACTTCGTATGTTTGTAAAGTACAATTAGAAGAACAAACTGATGAAAAAAAATGGCGATCGGTTGGAGACGTTTGGCGGCCATTTTGAAAAATGATGTTAAAATGGCGAAAAACTTAACATGGATAGAATTGAATGAAACTTGGCAGAAAGTAAGATCACTATGTGAAGGTGTGCAATCAATACTTTTTTTTTCGAAATGGCCGCCATTTTCTAGATGGCTGCCAGGGGCGACATCTGCTATTGCTCGCAATTGCAATTCTAGTTATGTCGCCCCGAACGTAGTCACGGGACGACATATTGTTATTCTTCCGTTTCTTTGTTATTATTATTATTCTTTCTTTCTTTCCAATGATTTTTGTCCGGCTTAGTTCTCGGAGATGCCTGGATAGAATTGAATGAAACTTGGCAGAAAGTAAGGTCACTATGTGAAGATGTGCAATCAATACTTTTTTTTTCGAAATGGCCGCCATTTTCAAGATGGCCGCCATTCAAAGATCGGTACCCTCCGAAAATTTAAAACGTTTATATCTCAAAAACTGTACCATAGAATTTCATTAAACTTCGTATGTTTGTAAAGTACAATTAGAAGAACAAACTCATGAAAAAAAATGGCGATCGGTTGGAGACGTTTGGCGGCCATTTTGAAAAATGATGTTAAAATGGCGAAAAACTTAACATGGATAGAATTGAATGAAACTTGGCAGAAAGTAAGATCACTATGTGAAGGTGTGCAATCAGTACTTTTTTTTTCAAAATGGCCGCCATTTTCAAGATGGCCGCCATTCATAGATCGGTAATTTAACACGTTTATATCTCAAAAACTGTACCATAGAATTTCATTAAACTTCGTATGTTTGTAAAGTACAATTAGAAGAACAAACTGATGAAAAAAAATGGCGATCGGTTGGAGACGTTTGGCGGCCATTTTGAAAAATGATGTTAAAATGGCGAAAAACTTAACATGGATAGAATTGAATGAAACTTGGCAGAAAGTAAGATCACTATGTGAAGGTGTGCAATCAATACTTTTTTTTTCGAAATGGCCGCCATTTTCTAGATGGCTGCCAGGGGCGACATCTGCTATTGCTCGCAATTGCAATTCTAGTTATTATTATTATTCTTTCTTTCTTTCCAATGATTTTTGTCCGGCTTAGTTCTCGGAGATGCCTGGATAGAATTGAATGAAACTTGGCAGAAAGTAAGATCACTATGTGAAGATGTGCAATCAATACTTTTTTTTTCGAAATGGCCGCCATTTTCAAGATGGCCGCCATTCAAAGATCGGTACCCTCCGAAAATTTAAAACGTTTATATCTCAAAAACTGTACCATAGAATTTCATTAAACTTCGTAGGTTTGTAAAGTACAATTAGAAGAACAAACTGATGAAAAAAAATGGCGATCGGTTGGAGACGTTTGACGGCCATTTTGAAAAATGATGTTAAAATGGCGAAAAACTTAACATGGATAGAATTGAATGAAACTTGGCAGAAAGTAAGATCACTATGTGAAGGTGTGCAATCAGTACTTTTTTTTTCGAAATGGCCGCCATTTTCAAGATGGCTGCCAGGGGCGACATCTGCTATTGCTCGCAATTGCAATTCTAGTTATTATGTCGCCCCGAACGTAGTCACGGGACGACATATTGTTATTCTTCCGTTTCTTTGTTATTATTATTATTCTTTCTTTCTTTCTTTCTTTCTTTCTTTCTTTCTTTCCAATGATTTTTGTCCGGCTTAGTTCTCGGAGATGCCTGGATAGAATTGAATGAAACTTGGCAGAAAGTAAGATCACTATGTGAAGGTGTGCAATCAATACTTTTTTTTCCCAAATGGCCGCCATTTTCAAGATGGCCGCCATTCAAAGATCGGTACCCTCCGAAAATTTAAAACGTTTATATCTCAAAAACTGTACCATAGAATTTCATTAAACTTCGTATGTTTGTAAAGTACAATTAGAAGAACAAACTCATGAAAAAAAATGGCGATCGGTTGGAGACGTTTGGCGGCCATTTTGAAAAATGATGTTAAAATGGCGAAAAACTTAACATGGATAGAATTGAATGAAACTTGGCAGAAAGTAAGATCACTATGTGAAGGTGTGCAATCAGTACTTTTTTTTTCAAAATGGCCGCCATTTTCAAGATGGCCGCCATTCATAGATCGGTAATTTAACACGTTTATATCTCAAAAACTGTACCATAGAATTTCATTAAACTTCGTATGTTTGTAAAGTACAATTAGAAGAACAAACTGATGAAAAAAAATGGCGATCGGTTGGAGACGTTTGGCGGCCATTTTGAAAAATGATGTTAAAATGGCGAAAAACTTAACATGGATAGAATTGAATGAAACTTGGCAGAAAGTAAGATCACTATGTGAAGGTGTGCAATCAATACTTTTTTTTTTCGAAATGGCCGCCATTTTCAAGATGGCTGCCAGGGGCGACATCTGCTATTGCTCGCAATTGCAATTCTAGTTATTATTCTTTCTTTCCAATGATTTTTGTCCGGCTTAGTTCTCGGAGATGCCTGGATAGAATTGAATGAAACTTGGCAGAAAGTAAGATCACTATGTGACGGTGTGCAATCAGTACTTTTTTTTTCAAAATGGCCGCCATTTTCAAGATGGCCGCCATTCATAGATCGGTAATTTAACACGTTTATATCTCAAAAACTGTACCATAGAATTTCATTAAACTTCGTATGTTTGTAAAGTACAATTAGAAGAACAAACTGATGAAAAAAAATCGCGATCGGTTGGAGACGTTTGGCGGCCATTTTGAAAAATGATGTTAAAATGGCGAAAAACTTAACATGGATAGAATTGAATGAAACTTGGCAGAAAGTAAGATCACTATGTGAAGGTGTGCAATCAATACTTTTTTTTCGAAATGGCCGCCATTTTCTAGATGGCTGCCAGGGGCGACATCTGCTATTGCTCGCAATTGCAATTCTAGTTATGTCTCCCAAACAAAGTTTTGGGAGACATATTGTTTTTGTCCGGTTTCTTATTATTATTCTTCTTCTTCTTCTTCTTCTTCTTCTTCTTCTTCTTCTTCTTCTTCTTTCCTTTTTCTTTCCGTTCAATGTTGTCCGCGACGTTTCTCAAAGATGCAATGTCCAATCAATATGAAACTTTGGGAATATGTTAAGGGTGACCTGAAGTTTTGCAAACGACTTTTAAAATTTTCAAAATGGCCGCCGTTTCCGTGGAAACAGAAAAAGGTCATTATATATAGGACATTGCTTTATGTCAGTAACCTAGGTGGGTAGGATTCTGAAATTTTGTAGGTGAATAGAGCAAAAGGTGCTCTTTAATTATACGAAAAAAAAATTTGAAGCGATATTTACGGTTTTCGCGTTATTTACGAAAATGCGATTTTTCGGGCCCAAAATTCGAAATTCTTTCGAAGTGCTTCGATTTCAATGAAAATTGATATTTAGGGGTTTTAAATGATGGCGATTGCAAAGGGCTTAAAAAAATCAAAATGGCTGCTGTTTCCGTGGAAACAGGACAAGGTCATTATATAGGACATTGCGATAATTTGAATTTAGGGGTTTCTGATAAGCTCTAGATAGTGGCAATGGGGGTTTGTTTGGGAGACATCTTGTGACTCGCTTGAGATCACAATCATACCTAGTTATACTTTTTTCTTTTTCTTCCGTCAACCTGATGCACGAACTTGTCCGGCTATCTCCTCGGAAATGGATGGACCGATCAATATGAAACTTGGAGGGGTGATAGGTCCCAAGGTCCTACAGTGTTTTTTGCGGTTTATAATTTCAAAATGGCCGCCATTTCCAAGATGGCCGCCAAAAATGGCGAAAAATGTAAACATTGTCCAATTTCAACGAAACTTGGTATACAGGGTATAACGGTGATGGCGACTGATGGCGCATTGTCGGAATTTCTGTAATGGCCGCCATTTTCAAGATGGCCGCCGAAAATCGCGAAAAATGTAAACATTGTCCAATTTCAATGAAACTTGGTATACAGGGTATAAGGGTGATGGCAACTGACGGCGCATTGTCGGAAGTTTTGTAATGGCCGCCATTTTCAAGATGGCGGCCGAAAATGGCGAAAAATGTAAACATTGTCCGATTTCAACGAATCTTGGTATACAGGGTATATAGGTGATGGGGACTGACGGCGCATTGTCGGAATTTTTGTAATGGCCGCCATTTTCAAGATGGCCCCCGAAAATGGTGAAAAATGTAAACATTGTCCGATTTCAATGAAACTTGGTATACAGGGTATAAGGGTGATGGCGACTGACGGCGCATTGTCGGAATTTTTGTAATGGCCGCCATTTTCAAGATGGCCGCCAAATGGTGAAAAATGTAAACATTGTCTGATTTCAACGAAACTTGGTATACAGGGTATATGGGTGATGGCGACTCACGGCGCATTTTCGGAATTTCCGTAATGGCCTCCATTTTTAAGATGGCTGCTGAAAATGGCAAAAAATATAAAGTCTGATTTTAACGAAACTTGGTATACAGTGTATATCGGTGATGGCGACTCTTCAACTTGTTGAAGAGAACAGGCATAAAATGGGCACGGGAGGGGACATCTCACGTTTCGCGAAACGTAAATTTTAATTATGTCGCCCCGAACGTAGTCACGGGACGACATATTGTTATTCTTCCGTTTCTTTGTTATTATTATTATTATTATTATGTCCCCGACCACGAAGTGTCGTCGGGGACATATTGTTTTTACTCCGTTTCTTATTATGTCTCCCAAACAAAGTTTTGGGAGACATATTGTTTTTGTCCGGTTTCTTATTATTATTCTTCTTCTTCTTCTTCTTCTTCTTCTTCTTCTTCTTCTTCTTCTTCTTCTTCTTCTTCTTCCGTTCAATGTTGTCCGCGACGTTTCTCAAAGATGCAATGTCCAATCAATATGAAACTTTGGGAATATGTTAAGGGTGACCTGAAGTTTTGCAAACGACTTTTAAAATTTTCAAAATGGCCGCCGTTTCCATGGAAACAGAAAAAGGTCATTATATAGGAGACATTGCTTTATGTCAGTAACCTAGGTGGGTAGGATTCTGAAATTTTGTAGGTGAATAGAGCAAAAGGTGCTCTTTAATTATACGAAAAAAAAATTTGAAGCGATATTTACGGTTTTCGCGTTATTTACGAAAATGTGATTTTTCGGGCCCAAAATTCTAAATTCTTTCGAAGTGCTTCGATTTCAATGAAAATTGATATTTAGGGGTTTTAAATTATGGCGATTGCAAAGGGCTTAAAAAAAAATCAAAATGGCCGCTGTTTCCGTGGAAACAGGAAAAGGTCATTATATAGGACATTGCAATATCTCTGTAACCTAGGTGGGTAGGATTCTGAAATTTTGTACGTGAATAGAGCAAAAGGGAATTTAGGGGGTTTCTGATAAGCTCTAGATAGTGGCAATGGGAGTTTGGGAGACATCTTGTGACTCGCTTGCGATCACAATCATTCCTAGTTTTTCTTATTATTATACTTTTTTCTTTTTCTTCCGTCAACCTGATGCACGAACTTGTCCGGCTATCTCCTCGGAAATGGATGGACCGATCAATATGAAACTTGGAGGGGTGATAGGTCCCAAGGTCCTACAGTGTTTTTTGCGGTTTATAATTTCAAAATGGCCGCCATTTCCAAGATGGCCGCCAAAAATGGCGAAAAATGTAAACATTGTCCAATTTCAACGAAACTTGGTATACAGGGTATAACGGTGATGGCGACTGATGGCGCATTGTCGGAATTTCTGTAATGGCCGCCATTTTCAAGATGGCCGCCGAAAATCGCGAAAAATGTAAACATTGTCCAATTTCAATGAAACTTGGTATACAGGGTATAAGGGTGATGGCAACTGACGGCGCATTGTCGGAAGTTTTGTAATGGCCGCCATTTTCAAGATGGCGGCCGAAAATGGCGAAAAATGTAAACATTGTCCGATTTCAACGAATCTTGGTATACAGGGTATATAGGTGATGGGGACTGACGGCGCATTGTCGGAATTTTTGTAATGGCCGCCATTTTCAAGATGGCCCCCGAAAATGGTGAAAAATGTAAACATTGTCCGATTTCAATGAAACTTGGTATACAGGGTATAAGGGTGATGGCGACTGACGGCGCATTGTCGGAATTTTTGTAATGGCCGCCATTTTCAAGATGGCCGCCAAATGGTGAAAAATGTAAACATTGTCTGATTTCAACGAAACTTGGTATACAGGGTATATGGGTGATGGCGACTCACGGCGCATTTTCGGAATTTCCGTAATGGCCTCCATTTTTAAGATGGCTGCTGAAAATGGCAAAAAATATAAAGTCTGATTTTAACGAAACTTGGTATACAGTGTATATCGGTGATGGCGACTCTTCAACTTGTTGAAGAGAACAGGCATAAAATGGGCACGGGAGGGGACATCTCACGTTTCGCGAAACGTAAATTTTAATTATACTTTTTTCTTTTTCTTCCGTCAACCTGATGCACGAACTTGTCCGGCTATCTCCTCGGAAATGGATGGACCGATCAATATGAAACTTGGAGGGGTGATAGGTCCCAAGGTCCTACAGTGTTTTTTGCGGTTTATAATTTCAAAATGGCCGCCATTTCCAAGATGGCCGCCAAAAATGGCGAAAAATGTAAACATTGTCCAATTTCAACGAAACTTGGTATACAGGGTATAACGGTGATGGCGACTGATGGCGCATTGTCGGAATTTCTGTAATGGCCGCCATTTTCAAGATGGCCGCCGAAAATCGCGAAAAATGTAAACATTGTCCAATTTCAATGAAACTTGGTATACAGGGTATAAGGGTGATGGCAACTGACGGCGCATTGTCGGAAGTTTTGTAATGGCCGCCATTTTCAAGATGGCGGCCGAAAATGGCGAAAAATGTAAACATTGTCCGATTTCAACGAATCTTGGTATACAGGGTATATAGGTGATGGGGACTGACGGCGCATTGTCGGAATTTTTGTAATGGCCGCCATTTTCAAGATGGCCCCCGAAAATGGTGAAAAATGTAAACATTGTCCGATTTCAATGAAACTTGGTATACAGGGTATAAGGGTGATGGCGACTGACGGCGCATTGTCGGAATTTTTGTAATGGCCGCCATTTTCAAGATGGCCGCCAAATGGTGAAAAATGTAAACATTGTCTGATTTCAACGAAACTTGGTATACAGGGTATATGGGTGATGGCGACTCACGGCGCATTTTCGGAATTTCCGTAATGGCCTCCATTTTTAAGATGGCTGCTGAAAATGGCAAAAAATATAAAGTCTGATTTTAACGAAACTTGGTATACAGTGTATATCGGTGATGGCGACTCTTCAACTTGTTGAAGAGAACAGGCATAAAATGGGCACGGGAGGGGACATCTCACGTTTCGCGAAACGTAAATTTTAATTATGTCGCCCCGAACGTAGTCACGGGACGACATATTGTTATTCTTCCGTTTCTTTGTTATTATGTCGCCCCGAACGTAGTCACGGGACGACATATTGTTATTCTTCCGTTTCTTTGTTATTATTATTATTATTATTATTATTATTATTCTTTCTTTCTTTCTTTCCAATGATTTTTGTCCGGCTTAGTTCTCGGAGATGCCTGGATAGAATTGAATGAAACTTGGCAGAAAGTAAGATCACTATGTGAAGGTGTGCAATCAATACTTTTTTTTTCAAAATGGCCGCCATTTTCAAGATGGCCGCCATTCAAAGATCGGTACCCTCCGAAAATTTAAAACGTTTATATCTCAAAAACTGTACCATAGAATTTCATTAAACTTCGTAGGTTTGTAAAGTACAATTAGAAGAACAAACTGATGAAAAAAAATGGCGATCGGTTGGAGACGTTTGGCGGCCATTTTGAAAAATGATGTTAAAATGGCGAAAAACTTAACATCGATAGAATTGAATGAAACTTGGCAGAAAGTAAGATCACTATGTGAAGGTGTGCAATCAGTACTTTTTTTTTCAAAATGGCCGCCATTTTCAAGATGGCTGCCAGGGGCGACATCTGCTATTGCTCGCAATTGCAATTCTAGTTATTATTATTCTTTCTTTCTTTCTTTCCAATGATTTTTGTCCGGCTTAGTTCTCGGAGATGCCTGGATAGAATTGAATGAAACTTGGCAGAAAGTAAGATCACTATGTGAAGGTGTGCAATCAATACTTTTTTTTCCCAAATGGCCGCCATTTTCAAGATGGCCGCCATTCAAAGATCGGTACCCTCCGAAAATTTAAAACGTTTATATCTCAAAAACTGTACCATAGAATTTCATTAAACTTCGTATGTTTGTAAAGTACAATTAGAAGAACAAACTCATGAAAAAAAATGGCGATCGGTTGGAGACGTTTGGCGGCCATTTTGAAAAATGATGTTAAAATGGCGAAAAACTTAACATCGATAGAATTGAATGAAACTTGGCAGAAAGTAAGATCACTATGTGAAGGTGTGCAATCAGTACTTTTTTTTTCAAAATGGCCGCCATTTTCAAGATGGCTGCCAGGGGCGACATCTGCTATTGCTCGCAATTGCAATTCTAGTTATGTCGCCCCGAACGTAGTCACGGGACGACATATTGTTATTCTTCCGTTTCTTTGTTATTATTATTATTCTTTCTTTCTTTCCAATGATTTTTGTCCGGCTTAGTTCTCGGAGATGCCTGGATAGAATTGAATGAAACTTGGCAGAAAGTAAGGTCACTATGTGAAGATGTGCAATCAATACTTTTTTTTTCGAAATGGCCGCCATTTTCAAGATGGCCGCCATTCAAAGATCGGTACCCTCCGAAAATTTAAAACGTTTATATCTCAAAAACTGTACCATAGAATTTCATTAAACTTCGTATGTTTGTAAAGTACAATTAGAAGAACAAACTCATGAAAAAAAATGGCGATCGGTTGGAGACGTTTGGCGGCCATTTTGAAAAATGATGTTAAAATGGCGAAAAACTTAACATGGATAGAATTGAATGAAACTTGGCAGAAAGTAAGATCACTATGTGAAGGTGTGCAATCAGTACTTTTTTTTTCAAAATGGCCGCCATTTTCAAGATGGCCGCCATTCATAGATCGGTAATTTAACACGTTTATATCTCAAAAACTGTACCATAGAATTTCATTAAACTTCGTATGTTTGTAAAGTACAATTAGAAGAACAAACTGATGAAAAAAAATGGCGATCGGTTGGAGACGTTTGGCGGCCATTTTGAAAAATGATGTTAAAATGGCGAAAAACTTAACATGGATAGAATTGAATGAAACTTGGCAGAAAGTAAGATCACTATGTGAAGGTGTGCAATCAATACTTTTTTTTTCGAAATGGCCGCCATTTTCTAGATGGCTGCCAGGGGCGACATCTGCTATTGCTCGCAATTGCAATTCTAGTTATTATTATTCTTTCTTTCCAATGATTTTTGTCCGGCTTAGTTCTCGGAGATGCCTGGATAGAATTGAATGAAACTTGGCAGAAAGTAAGATCACTATGTGAAGGTGTGCAATCAATACTTTTTTTTCCCAAATGGCCGCCATTTTCAAGATGGCCGCCATTCAAAGATCGGTACCCTCCGAAAATTTAAAACGTTTATATCTCAAAAACTGTACCATAGAATTTCATTAAACTTCGTATGTTTGTAAAGTACAATTAGAAGAACAAACTCATGAAAAAAAATGGCGATCGGTTGGAGACGTTTGGCGGCCATTTTGAAAAATGATGTTAAAATGGCGAAAAACTTAACATCGATAGAATTGAATGAAACTTGGCAGAAAGTAAGATCACTATGTGAAGGTGTGCAATCAGTACTTTTTTTTTCAAAATGGCCGCCATTTTCAAGATGGCTGCCAGGGGCGACATCTGCTATTGCTCGCAATTGCAATTCTAGTTATTATTATTCTTTCTTTCTTTCTTTCTTTCTTTCTTTCCAATGATTTTTGTCCGGCTTAGTTCTCGGAGATGCCTGGATAGAATTGAATGAAACTTGGCAGAAAGTAAGATCACTATGTGAAGATGTGCAATCAATACTTTTTTTTTCGAAATGGCCGCCATTTTCAAGATGGCCGCCATTCAAAGATCGGTACCCTCCGAAAATTTAAAACGTTTATATCTCAAAAACTGTACCATAGAATTTCATTAAACTTCGTAGGTTTGTAAAGTACAATTAGAAGAACAAACTGATGAAAAAAAATGGCGATCGGTTGGAGACGTTTGGCGGCCATTTTGAAAAATGATGTTAAAATGGCGAAAAACTTAACATGGATAGAATTGAATGAAACTTGGCAGAAAGTAAGATCACTATGTGAAGGTGTGCAATCAATACTTTTTTTTCGAAATGGCCGCCATTTTCAAGATGGCTGCCAGGGGCGACATCTGCTATTGCTCGCAATTGCAATTCTAGTTATTATGTCGCCCCGAACGTAGTCACGGGACGACATATTGTTATTCTTCCGTTTCTTTGTTATTATTATTATTATTCTTTCTTTCTTTCTTTCTTTCTTTCTTTCTTTCCAATGATTTTTGTCCGGCTTAGTTCTCGGAGATGCCTGGATAGAATTGAATGAAACTTGGCAGAAAGTAAGATCACTATGTGAAGATGTGCAATCAATACTTTTTTTTTCGAAATGGCCGCCATTTTCAAGATGGCCGCCATTCAAAGATCGGTACCCTCCGAAAATTTAAAACGTTTATATCTCAAAAACTGTACCATAGAATTTCATTAAACTTCGTATGTTTGTAAAGTACAATTAGAAGAACAAACTGATGAAAAAAAATGGCGATCGGTTGGAGACGTTTGGCGGCCATTTTGAAAAATGATGTTAAAATGGCGAAAAACTTAACATGGATAGAATTGAATGAAACTTGGCAGAAAGTAAGATCACTATGTGAAGGTGTGCAATCAGTACTTTTTTTTTCAAAATGGCCGCCATTTTCAAGATGGCCGCCATTCATAGATCGGTAATTTAACACGTTTATATCTCAAAAACTGTACCATAGAATTTCATTAAACTTCGTAGGTTTGTAAAGTACAATTAGAAGAACAAACTCATGAAAAAAAATGGCGATCGGTTGGAGACGTTTGGCGGCCATTTTGAAAAATGATGTTAAAATGGCGAAAAACTTAACATGGATAGAATTGAATGAAACTTGGCAGAAAGTAAGATCACTATGTGAAGGTGTGCAATCAATACTTTTTTTTTCGAAATGGCCGCCATTTTCAAGATGGCTGCCAGGGGCGACATCTGCTATTGCTCGCAATTGCAATTCTAGTTATTATTATTATTCTTTCTTTCCAATGATTTTTGTCCGGCTTAGTTCTCGGAGATGCCTGGATAGAATTGAATGAAACTTGGCAGAAAGTAAGATCACTATGTGAAGGTGTGCAATCAATACTTTTTTTTTCGAAATGGCCGCCATTTTCAAGATGGCTGCCAGGGGCGACATCTGCTATTGCTCGCAATTGCAATTCTAGTTATTATTCTTCTTCTTCTTCTTCTTCTTCTTCTTTCCTTTTTCTTTCCGTTCAATGTTGTCCGCGACGTTTCTCAAAGATGCAATGTCCAATCGATATGAAACTTTGGGAATATGTTAAGGGTGACCTGAAGTTTTGCAAACGACTTTTAAAATTTTCAAAATGGCCGCCGTTTCCGTGGAAACAGAAAAAGGTCATTATATAGGAGACATTGCTTTATGTCAGTAACCTAGGTGGGTAGGATTCTGAAATTTTGTAGGTGAATAGAGCAAAAGGTGCTCTTTAATTATACGAAAAAAAAATTTGAAGCGATATTTACGGTTTTCGCGTTATTTACGAAAATGTGATTTTTCGGGCCCAAAATTCGAAATTCTTTCGAAGTGCTTCGATTTCAATGAAAATTGATATTTAGGGGTTTTAAATGATGGCGATTGCAAAGGGCTTAAAAAAAATCAAAATGGCCGCTGTTTCCATGGAAACAGGAAAAGGTCATTATATAGGACATTGCGATATCTCTGTAACCTAGGTGGGTAGGATTCTGAAATTTTGTAGGTGAATAGAGCAAAAGGGAATTTAGGGGGTTACTGATAAGCTCTAGATAGTGGCAATGGGGGTTTGGGAGACATCTTGTGACTCGCTTGCGATCACAATCATACCTAGTTATTATTATTCTTTCTTTCCAATGATTTTTGTCCGGCTTAGTTCTCGGAGATGCCGTGATAGAATTGAATGAAACTTGGCAGAAAGTTAGATCACTATGTGAAGGTGTGCAATCAATACTTTTTTTTCGAAATGGCCGCCATTTTCAAGATGGCTGCCAGGGGCGACATCTGCTATTGCTCGCAATTGCAATTCTAGTTATTCTTCCTCTTCTAATCAAATTTTTTGTCCGGAACATAACTTTTTTGTTTCTTGAGCTAGCCTCATGATATTTGGAAGGTATATGCATCAGGTCATGGCAGAGTGCAGAGTACCACATTTGGGTCCCTGGGGGTCAGTCCCCACCCCCTAGGCTGTAAAATGTAGGCTAAAATAACAAAATACTTAATATTTTGAAAACCATTGTGATCCCCACCCTATAACCATATATATTATTACTCCTTATGATAAGACAAATCATTTGGTACCATAGGGGGTCTGAGGGGGGTCATGCCCCACCCCCTCAAACGATAAAATACTAAATATTCTGAAAACCATTGAGATCCCCACCCTATAACCATATATATTATTACTCCTTATGATAAGACGAATCATTTGGTACCATAGGGGGGTCTGAGGGGGGTCATGCCCCACCCCCTCAAATGATAAAATACTAAATATTCTGAAAACCATTGAGATCCCCACCCTATAACCATATATATTATTACTCCTTATGATAAGACGAATCATTTGGTACCATAGGGGGTCTGAGGGGGGGTCATGCCCCACCCCCTTAAATGATAAAATACTTAATATTTTGAAAACCATTGTGATCCCCACCCTATAACCATATATATTATTACTCCTTATGATAAGACAAATCATTTGGTACCATAGGGGGGTCTGAGGGGGGTCATGCCCCACCCCCTCAAATGATAAAATACTAAATATTCTGAAAACCATTGAGATCCCAACCCAATAGTGTTCTTCCTCTTCTAATCAAATTTTTTGTCCGGAACATAACTTTTTTGTTTCTTGAGCTAGCCTCATGATATTTGGAAGGTATATGCATCAGGTCAAGGCGGAGTGCAGAGTACCACATTTGGGTCCCTGGGGGTCAGTCCCCACCCCCTAGCCTACATTATCTTGGAAAGGGTTGAAATCCCCACCCTTAAACCATATATTTTATTATTCATGATAACAAGACAAGTTGAATGCAATATGTCTTGGCCCCAGGGGGTCATCCCACCCCCTCAAGACCAGAAACCTTAATTTATCTTAAAAATGGTTCAGATCCCTTCCCCAAAACTATATATTACCTTATTCATTCCTTGTTGAAGCACATATCTGTAGGTAACTACATGTATTATGTACCATAGCTCTTAATTTGCCACCTTGATGATCCCTAAAAAATGTTAAAAAAACTATGGGTATGGAAGGGGAGACATCAGTTTTAGCGTGCTAAAACAGTCCAGCATGCTGGACTCCTGTGACAACAGTACCTCTAGTCGTTTATGTTATTTTTTGTCTGGAGTTCTGTCAGTTGGGTTACTTTGCTTGATTGTATGTTATTGTTGATCTTACCTGTTATCCATTTTGTTGTTCATTGATAGTCGCATAAGATTATTTAAAATAAAGGACAATTTGGCTGCAAATATTTTTTTTTAAACAATAAAAAATAAGTAACGAGAATAAGTATTGAAGTTTTGTTCTGAATACATCGGTCAGTAAGTTTGTTCATTTCGGTGCCGTCAAGTAGGTGTGACCTAAATGTTATATACTGTCAATGACTGTATATCACTTGCAAATATATTGTCAATGTATTTTGACTGCTCAAATAGAATGATTGCAGTTATTGCTTAACTGATATTGTCCCTTGTCTCAAGCCAACATTGATAGTACATGTTGTCATAAATATTCACTATTGTTTTTAAGAAATGAAGAAGAAAGAGAGGATGCCATAAAGAAGATAAATGGACATGTCTGGAAAGATAGGACACTTTCTGCCAAGGTAGAAAAATATTTATGAAAATAATTTGAACAACCTTAATTTCTAAGTAAATTTGTTTTACTAACATTCTAAAATAAATTTACCTAGATGTAATTAATTTTATGGTGAAATATTTATTAACAACAGTGTTTTCCTCATTGTGAAGTACTTTTGAGGTGGAAGGTCTTATCAAATTCAGAAAATATTTATTTTCAATATACATGTACATGTACTTTTTTATTTAAACATTTAGCGTTAGTCAAATAAGACATGTATTACAAAACAGTGTCAAAAGACTGGAACAGGTAATCACATTACAGCAATTATCTACAAAAAATATGCCACATTTTTTTTTCACTAAAAGCTTTAATGTTCTTACATATCTTAACCTCATTTTCAAATTCCAATTTCAAAGTGTTTTAGTTTTTGTTATGTCTTTTATTTTATAGATTATATCTTTGTAGTACAGTCAAACCTGCCCTAACGGTCACCTTAATTAAGCAGCCACCTGCCTTCAGCGGTCGTCCTGGAGTCCGCCCAAATAGTTTTACGTGTTAATTTAACTCGAATAAGCGGTCACTTGTGTTACGCGGCCAGCGGTCACAAGAAATGGTACCCAAGCTTGAAATTTACATAAATTAAGCGGTCATTTACCTTTCTATAAGTGTTAAAATCATTGTTAATAGACTTTCAAATCATCTTTAATTAATGGCATAGCTTAATTATCATTCAAATTATCAATCTCATCGTTCATTTATGGTCGATTGTGGAAAAAAAACATCGTTTCATCTCAGTCGAACCGCCATATTTGTATTTTAGACAATGATAATATCTTGATCGTTCCGGACCGGAAAGCAAAATACGGATTTGCCGCTCAGTGTAAAACTTGATTAAACGGTCACCTGTCTTATGCGACCACTTTACTTTTGTCCCAATTGTGGCTGTTAAAAGCAGGTTTGACTGTATATGTTTTCTGTATTACTGTCTTCACAAATTTACCTGATATTTGGATTTGATTTCACAGACTAACATCTGTCTGTTTGCTTTGGCTATCTTGTAGCCTAATGCCAAGATAGACACATTTTATGTACATGTATTCACACTTGTGAGTTTGCAATATATTTTGTCTTTTTATGTTGTAGAATGCAAGTGCTACAGCGGATCCATTGCTTAAGAAAAGGAGACAGGGAAATGATGGTAGGTGGTAAATTATATACTTACATGTATATTATATACAGTAAATGTTTTATTATCTGTCAAATGAAAATGTGGTTTTAAAATTTCTGAAGTGACATAACTACATTAGCCAATCCATTTTGATAAATTTTTAATGGAAAACCTATATATAAGGAAATGATCCTGTTGCAGTTAAATTAAGTGTGTGTAAATTCAGGCTTCTTTTTAGTGGTTGTCAAACAGAATGATAAATAAGACGTTTATGAGATGAATTTAGAATTTTTCCTTCTAGCCATCATGACCAAAATTTAAAAAAAAAAAGCTACATGTTTTTGCAGTAAAATTAGCCCGTTTTCTTACTGCATTATCTACTGCACTGTAACTAATATCATTAGCATGGTTGTAAACTCTCACAATAATCACCAAATTCATTGCATCGATATATCAAATTATTTTATAGGTGACCAACCAGATGAAAAGAAAGCAAAAACTGAAGAGGATAGTTTACCACCTGATGTTAGGTAAATGGACATCTTTAATAGTAGAGTTGTTTACACAGGAAATTTATAGAAACAAATTACCAGATAACAAGCTGACATTAATATATCATATATTCATTTTAAAAATTGTTCTTCTTAGGGCTTTTCGGAGAATAAACAGTCATCACATATCAAATTTGAATAGAAGGTCCTTTCCATCTCCCTATAGAGTCATTTATGGAACACCCCTCAGTGCTAATTGTAAGTGAGACATTAAAGATTCACATACCAGATACTGAACAGCGCTGAGCCAAAAAAAATAGATCGGATTATATACTGGAAAACAAACAAACCAGATAATATTTTCCGTAATTATAAACATTTTGACAGTATCAGAGTTAAAACGTATTTATTGGTGTATTTAATTCCAGGTTAAAGAATTCTGTTATGCCATTGTGGAATGTTCCATATGAAGAACAGCTAAAGGTAAAAAAATTAGAAGAATTTCAATTCATCAGGGAAAAACGTTTGATTTATTTGAGGTATTGCCATCATTTGGTGTATGTCGTCCTCCGTCTGCTGTAAACTTTTAAGTTTTAATCCTCCTCTGAAACCACTGGGCCAATTGGGACTACACCTTTATGCAATGGTCTTTGTGTGTCCCCTTTCAAAATTGTTGCCATGGGGTCCATCCTTGGACAAGGATGGCCACTTTTACTAAAAATTGAAAAATCGGCAAAAATATATTTCAAAATGTCATTTAAAACTACTGTGGCAGTTGAGACCTCACTTTGGTAAAATGGTCTTAGTGTTGTGACCTTTAAAAAATGTCTTGTTATTAAAAATATTAAAACCAGCAACATTTTTAGCTCACTTTTTAGGCTTTTCTCATCACTTGGCGTCCGTCGTCATCTGTCGTCGTCGTTAACTTTTTACATTTTGAACTTCTTCTAGAGAACCACTGAATGGAATGAAACCAAACATGGCATGAATGTTCCTTATGAGGCGCTGACCAAGTGTTGTTACTTTGTAGCCGTTCCATCATCCAAGATGGCCGCCAGCGGGGGACTTAGTTTAACATAGGACCCTATGGGAAATGCATACAAATGACTTCTTTTAGAGAACCACTGAATGGAATGTAACAAAACATAGCATGAATGTTCCTGACAAGGTGCTGACCAAGTGTTGTTACTTTGTAGCGGTTCCATCATCCAAAATGGCCGCCAGTGAGGGACTTAGTTTAACATAGGACCCTATGGGAAATGTATACAAAGGACTTCTTTTAGAGAACCACTTAATGGAATGAAACAAAACATAGCATGAATGTTCATTAGGAGGTGCTGACCAAGTGTTGTTACTTTGTAGCCGATCCATCATCCAAAATGGCCACCAGCGAGGGACTTAGTTTATCATAGGACCCTATGGGAAATACATACAAATGTCTTCTTTTAGAGAACCACTAAATGGAATGAAATAAAACATGGTATGAATGTTCCTTATGAGGTGCTGACCAAGCGTTGTAACTTTGTAGGCGATCAATCATCCAAGATGGCCGCCAGTGGTGGGACTTCATTTAACATAGGACCATATGGACAATACATACAAATGTCTTCTTTTAGAGAACCACTAAATGGAATGAAACCAAACATGGCATGAATGTTCCTTATGAGGTGCTGACCAAGTTTTGTTACTTTGAAGCCGATCCATCATCCAAGATGGCCGCCAGAGAGGGACTTAGTTTAACATAGGACCCTATGGAAAATACATACAAATGTCTTCTTTTAGAGAACCAATAAATGGAATGAAATAAAACATGGCATGAATGTTCCTTATGAGGTACTGACCAAGTGTTGTTACTTTGTAGCAAATCCATCAACCAAGATGGCTGCCAACGGGGGACTTAGTTTAACAAAGGACCCTATGGGAAATATATACAAATGTCTTCTTCTAGAAAACCGCTTAATGGATTGAAACCAAACATGGTATGAATGTTTCTTTTGAGGTGCTGACCAAGTGTTGTTACTTTGTAGCTGATTTGTCATTGTCCTTATAAAGTCATTTTCTACAATTTCAATGAATTTATTGGTAATTTCTGTAAACTTTACAAAAGTCTTCTGCTTTTGATTAAATTACAGGCCAATATTAAAGCAAATTTGGCGTTAATCATTATTAGGATATCTGTTATGATTTTTGTCTATTTTTACATGATTTCCAAAACCAAAGTAGAATCAGGTGACCGACACAGGCTCTTGGGAGCCTGTAGTTTTAAGTATCTTCTACTCTGAAACTGCTGGGCTAATTAAAATATATTTTTTTAGTACAGTGGTTTCATGGGCTTTTAAAATTTTTTGGACCAATTGGATCAATACGGTTGCTATAACTAAAGATAGAAAAATTAGGAAAAATCCTTAAAAATCTTCCCTTCTGAAACTAATTACTAGCCAGTGGAGGCATAAATTTTGTAGAATCGTCCTTAGCTGTTGTCATTTCCAAATTTTGTCCGAGGGTCTAGACCTTGGACCAATATGTCCATAGTTACTAAAAATAGAAAAATCAATCCCATTCCAAAATTATGTCCAGTGGTCTGGACATTGGAACAGATTAGCTGCTGTTATTAAACATTCTAAATAGAAGCAAAAAATTTATTCTATGAAACTATTCAGACAATTTAAACTTTCTTGAAGTAGTACTTAGGTCATCCCTCCTCAAAATTATGACTAAATTTTGGACCAATATGACCCCTGTTACTTAAAAACAAACAGCAAATAGCACTAATGACCTTTTGCCAGGACAGCCATACAGGCTTCTGGGAGCATCTAGCCAAGAAGAATTTCATAAATTTTATGAGAAGGCTGTTCATGTAAACCAAACTTTAAAAAAAAAAGATATATTTCAGTAGAATAAAATGAATTTAATTAAAACATATATTATACTACAGCATAATCTTCATCTTTTGTTAATACCTGTATCAGAAATTATGTATATCACTTTGCCTAAGTGGGACTTTGAAACAGAATGATAAAAATCAGTATTTTTTCTAACATTTAGTGGTAATTTCAGGCTCAAGGGTATGTTCGAATGAAGGTAGTACTAAAGGCTCTCTACATATAGCTCAAAAAGCCAGCAGAGATTGCTAAGCAAGCAAACCCAAAATTAAAAAACAATTGACTGATAATAACAACTAAATATTTCTGTACTGTTTTCAGAGAAAGTATGAGGAACTTGAGGGAGTATTAAGAAACCTGTCAATTCAGATTGAAAGAAACAATTCAGACTTAAAAACATGGATCAGAGATCAAAGGTAAAGACTATATGCAATGAAAATGATATGTAATTAACTTTAATTAAATTAAACAAACTAATGAAATCGTATTATATCGAATTACATTCCTGATTTTTCTAAAATAAAACATAAGAATGTGAATATTTAACTTTATCACTTGTTATGTCTGAGAGAGATATGAAGGTGTGTAATATTATTATATTTGTTGTTGAAATCTTGGACATCTTGTTAAAACATTCTTCCATTCAAATTATAAAATTGAAGAGACCATAATCTTGTATCAGAAGTAATAGTTTTTGCAAATTTGATACGAAACTACAAATACTTTTTCACCATCTTACTGAAAGGATAATTTTGAAGTCAGTTTTTTTGTTTACAATTTAATTTATTAGACACATTTTTATAGGAAGCTTCATAAGGGAATGTGTTGTGAACTTCTACCAATAAAACCATCAGTAAGTAGACTATTATCAGATTAGTTTTACATTTTATGTTTTGTGTATTCTACAATGCTTTTTACTCCTCTTTTCGAAATCACTTTTTAAACGTTTTGACATGATGTTACATGGTGGAGATGAAAGTGATAAATTGTAATTTTATAGAATTACATAGATTTTTAATAAACACATGTGAAATATGCATTAAATGCACTTTAAATTTATATATACATGTATGTAAATGGATTGAACCATGAAAATCTAAATAGATCATTGCACCACAAATGGTAAAGCATTACAATTATTTCCCTTTGGGAGCAAGTCAATGGAATTAATTTCCAGTTGTAAGAATTTTTGTTTCTGTAATAAAGAAGAATTATCTTGAGAAAACACTTTTGTGTTATTTTAGCAGAAGTTTAGACACTGGAAATATATTTTCTTTCGTAATGTGGGTACTATAAAGGTTTCTTTTACTGATAGACACTTATTCTTCTCTATACACCAAACTATTATGCAGCCATTTACCTCTAGTTTTCAGAAGTTTTCTGTATTGAAAATGGGTAAATTTTATGATACATGTATGAAATGATATTAATTTTGGGTAATGTATTTTAAGCCAGTGACAGAGGGATACAGAAACAAATGTGAATTCACTATTGGGAAAGATATTAATGGACAAGGTAAGTACTAGTTTGTTTTACTTTGTTCATTCACAAATATAAAGAAAAAAAGAAAGTCAGAATCAGGACATTTTAAAAAATAAAGTGGTCACAATGATTTTCTGAACTAATTCCAGTTTTGATATCATCCTGAGGCCTTGGATGAGGGCTGATATGGGTCGAGTGGTGATATCAGGACTGAAATGGAAAATGAGGTGTCATATATTTCCACTGTTCTCTTCTAAATCAACAATAAAATGTCCTGAGTGGTACTGGGACTGGTATGGGAAAGAAGGAACACCTCAGTTTATATGGAATATTCCTTCCGATTTAAAATCATTGAGAACTTTACAATTTTTGTTATTTACAGATATTGTAGTACAGAAACAAAACTTCTGCAGGTTACGAATCTGATCCATATTTTATTGCGCGACAATTATGACATCATAATACTGATATGTACTTTTTGTCGAGCCTGCGACTTTAGTCGCAGAAAGCTCTACATAGGGATAGTGATCCGGCGGTGGCGGCGGCGTTAACTCACTTCTTAAAAGCTTTATATTTTAGAAGGTGGAAGACCTGGATGCTTTATACTTTGTATATAGATGCCTTATGTTACGAAGTTTCCGTCTGTCATATGTACATTGTCCTTGACCTCATTTTCATGGTTCAGTGACAACTTGAAAAAAAAATTCAGATTTTTTGTAATGTTAATTTCTCTCTTATTATGAGTAATAGGATAACTATATTTGGTATGTGCGTACCTTACAAGGTCCTCATCCCCATCAGACAGTTTTCAATTGACCTCGACCCAATTTCAAGGATCAGTGAACAAGGTTAAGTTTTGGTGGTCAAGTCCATATCTCAGATACTATAAGCAATAGGTCTAATATATTTGGTGTATGGAAGGATTGTAAGGTGTACATGTCCAACTGGTAGGTGTCATCTGACCTTGACCTCATTTTCATGGTTCAGTGGTTATAGTTAAGTTTTTGTGTTTTGGCCTGTTTTTCGAATACTGTATGCAATAGGTCTACTATATTTGGTGTATGGAAGGATTGTAAGGTGTACATGTCCAACTGGCAGGTGTCATCTGACCTTGACCTCATTTTCATGGTTCAGTGGTTATAGTTAAATTTTTGTGTTTTGACCTATTTTTCGAATACTGTATGGAATAGGTCTACTATATTTGGTGTATGGAAGGATTGTAAGGTGTACATGTCCAACTGGCAGGTCTCATCAGACCTTGACCTCATTTTCAGGTTCAGTGTTTATAGTTAAGTTTTTGTGTTTTGACCTGTTTTTCGAATACTGTATGCAATAGGTCTACTATATTTGGTGTATGGAAGGATTGTAAGGTGTACATGTCCAACTGGCAGGTGTCATCTGACCTTGACCTCATTTTCATGGTTCATTGGTTATAGTTAAGTTTTTGTGTTTTGACCTGTTTTTCGAATACTGTATGCAATAGGTCTACTATATTGGTGTATGAAAGAATTGTAAGGTGTACATGTCCAACTGGCAGGTGTCATCTGACCTGAACCACATTTTCATGGTTCAGTGTTTATAGTTAAGTTTTTGTGTTTTGGCCTGTTTTTCGAATACTGTTTGCAATGTGTCTGATAGCATTTACTTTCATTAGAAATACACGACAGGCGAGACATTTTCGTGTGTCCACTCTTGTTTCCCGCTGGTCTGATATGGGAAGTTCACTTTTATCTGTATCATATTGACAAAACTACCTATATCAACACTAAATATATGATTATGTAAATTTAACCAATATTAATATCATTTGAAAGACTGGCAAGATCTTTTCAAGTTTTGATTGTAAATTCTAAATTAAGAATTGATTTTTCAGATAACACAGTAGGATTTAGGTTTGGTCAGTACAGAGATGGTACAAGTTCTGTAGGAGAACCATATAACATAGACTTTATACCTGATAATATGAAGAATTTGGTAAAGGTAGGGTACCTCCTGTTCAGAAATCATTTTAAATAATGCAAGTACTAGTCTTCTCCGGAAGCACTTCTTTTTATCTCTCAACATTTGGAAAAAAAGAATTTTAGATAGATACTACTGTGTTAAATAAACAGATGATAAAGGGTCAATGAGCTTTCGATTGGGCTAAGGGTAAATAAATCAGACACGAAAATGACTAAAATAAATAAAAACAACAACAGAAAAAAGAAGATAAATGGTCAACATTTTTCTAACTAGCCTCCATAACAAAAACAAAGAAAAAGAGATGTTGTCTGTTCAAAATCTTATCAAAGACAGATATTTTTGTGTGACTTTATATATTTTCAAAGTAGTAAATTTTGTGAATTGAAATAGGAAAAAATGAATTACTTGATTATAATGATATTTTGTACAAATTTTCAGCACTTTCAGGATTTTATTAGAAGTAGTTCATTTTTATCACATGACCCAGAGACACATCTAGGAAACTGGAGATTGTTAACGGTCAGGTCATGTTGTAGTGGTGATTTAATGATTACTGTAGATTTTCATCCACAACAGCTTGATTCAGTAAGTATAGACATTACAATACTCTGAATATGGGAATTGTTGTGATGTTTTGATTATTGGGGGAAAAAGGAGATTAGAAAAGGTGAAACATTTAATTTTTGCAAGCTATATTGTATTACATAAATTATTAGTCTTCAGTATTATATGTTAAACAAAGTTTCTTAATTAACAATTTGTTGTTTCTTTGTGTTCTAAATACTTTGAACTTTACATCATGTTTTGTACTCTGTGAGATGCTGCTTTATATCCTATTCCCATAAATTGAAATGATAATTAATTCATGTAGAGTACACTGCAGTGCAAAATAGCCTTTAACAAAAGGTAGCTATATACCACAATGAAATGTTATTATATAGGAATCAGCCTATCACTCTGTCTGTCTGTCTGTCCAGAATTTTTTTGTATCCGCAGTTTCTCAATCATGCCTTATCAGAGGTTAATTAAACTTTGCATACTGTTAGATCCTAGTATGTAGATGTGCGTGTGCAAAGTATGTCCTGGCCCAATACTTTTTCCCATAACTTTATACCCTTTTGGACTTATAAATTCTGTCTATCCCCCATTTTTGTTTTGCACCCACAGTTTCTCAAACATGCCTTATCAGAGGTTAATTAAACTTTGCATACTGTTAGATCCTAGTACGTAGATGTCAGTCATGATTGGGTTTTAACTGTTAAACTTATTTTAGACAACTATGGAAGATGAAAAGAAAAGACTGAAGGAGTATTTTAGTACAGGGGAGGGTAACAAATGTAAAGTCAGCAGTATATACTGGAGAACCTATAACAGTGTGTAAGGATTCTTGTTTGTGATTAATATTATTTCATATATAGTTTCCTTTGAAGCCACTTTCCTAAATGGACTTAATCTTGGTATGAAACATCTATGTAACAACTTATTTGTCTTTTGTATATACATGTACTAGGTATTGGTGAAATTTCAAAACTTTTGTATCTTTCTATTTAGATGAAGTAAACTTTAAGTTAAGAACATATGCACTGTACAAGGTACATTTTCTAGTATTATGGAAATTGTTTGAACGGTAAATTTTATAATAGAAATTTTTATCAATTTAATGTGCAAAATAATTTTGTAATTACTCTCTTTTATAGACAAACAGGAAGTACAGATGCTGAGTATGAGCATGTAGATGGTGAAAAGGTATATTATTTAATGTTTATATATCGCAATGTTTTAATATTGTTATTAAAGTTAAAATTACTGAATGTTACCACCTGATAACATCGATCATGACACAATTTTGAAAGTGTTGAAAAAAGGGCTATTGAAAAATTTATTTTCCTTGAAATTAGGGCATCAAATAATTGGGGTTATTACGGAATATAATCCGTCCAACATTTCAAAACCATGAATTTCACTTAGACTTCTTAAATGGTTGTGAGGTACTTTTGAACTGACAAACAGAATTTATTAAGTAAATGTGTATTATTGCATATTAAAGCCTGATTTTTAACCGGATTTTCATAGGAAAATATCGTTTATTAATTTGGTGATGTACGGCGGGCAGGCAGCCGGATGGGCAGGCAGGCAGACGGGCGGGCGGCTGCCAAACAGTGTCCGTGCAATAACTTATGAACTGTTCAACCAAAGCTTTTCAAATTTTAATATGTTGTTACTGATGACAAAATGGAGGTCAAGTTCGATATTGACGATTTTCACTTTCACCGTTCAAGAGTTATGGTTCTTGAAAGATTGAAAAATGGCTTTTCCAGTGGTGTCCGTGTGATAACTTATGAACTGTTCAACCAAAGCTTTTCAAATTTTAATATGTTGTTACTGATGACAAAATGTAGGTCAAGTTCGATATTGACGATTTTAATTTTCACCGTTCAGGAGTTATGGTTCTTGTAAGATTGAAAAATGGCTTTCCCAGTGGTGTCCGTGTGATAACTTATGAACTGTTCAACCAAAGCTTTTCAAATTTTAATATGTTGTTACTGATGACAAAATGGAGGTCAAGTTCGATATTGACGATTTCCACTTTCACCGTTCCGATATTGACGATTTTCACTTTCACCGTTCAGGAGTTATGGTTCTTGAAAGATTGAAAAATGGATTTCCCAGTGGTGTCCGTGTGATAACTTATGAACTGTTCAACCAAAGCTTTTCAAATTTTAATATGTTGTTACTGATGACAAAATGGAGGTCAAGTTCGATATTGATGATTTCCACTTTCACCGTTCCGATATTGACGATTTTCACTTTCACCGTTCAGGAGTTATGGTTCTAAAAAATTGAAAAACATTTGTGATACAATACGTTCTGTCGTGACACCCAATTATTCCACAGTTCTTCTTGGAGATATCAATATTGACCAGTTCAAACAAAATGAACAGTTGAAAAAACTTGAAAGTACAATGCATGCACTTGATTTAGACCAAGCTCATTACGATGAAACCACAGACTATCATTTTTCTATCGACCATACATATATTACAAGACAACAACTGTTTGAAAGTGGGAATCTGAAAAGTTATTGGAGTGACCACAAGATTCTTTGGATTCATATAAAATAAGGTTATAATCTCATTGGCGTATTTCTTTCATTATTGACTTCATGATTTCTGCCTACCAACCCCTGCTTAACAAATGTGTGTGTACTTATATACTCTCAAAAATTCCAATATTTGTCACTTACTATAAATAGGAGGTCAAGATTGATTTTTGCCTTTCCATTTCTGAACCCTACAAAACCCTACAAAAATTCATTTATATTTCTTTACTTCATCCTGTGTGGGAATCCAGATTTGCAAACATCATTTCCATGCAGGAAAATCTGGTTTGCTGTCATTCGACAGCCTCTTGTTAATTTGTGTTATATGCACACTGAGTCACAACATGGTTTTCTTGTGTGTCTCTTTACAAATTCAGCAAAAAAACCCTAAAATTAGTATTTTGAATTGAGTAGATATATACAGTTGAATTCTAACAGACCCAAAAATTCTTTTCAGTACATTGTAGAAAAGCTGTTTGAGTTAAAGTTCAGAATTTCACCAGATGCATTCTTTCAAGGTAAATTCAATAACATTGAATAATACACTGTTGGAAAAAATATTGCCGATATTAAAAAAAAAAAATGAGAAGATAAAGGTATAACATGCATGTTGTTTGTATTGAGATCTTCTTCATTTTGGTAGTGGATATACTCTTATGTGTATGTCATGAAAAGTTTCACTTCACGCCGAAAGGCCATCATGAAAATAGATTCAAATATGAAAATCAAAGGACACCTCATATTTGTAAATGGGAAACATCCCATCAAAAATCATTATAATAGATAAAAAATGTCAATAATGAGACAATACATTTTCAGAAATTTATGACTCATGAAAAGAGTAGTGTAAAACATTCAATGAATATTACATGATATTCCATAAATAAACTCAAAATACTAAATAAGAAGAAACAAGCAACAAATTTAAAATTACATCATTTTGGATTTAAAACTGGCACACTTGAAATGTGGTGGAGTAGCTGTAATATTTTATTATCAGTTAAAATAGTTAAATAGTCCATTTTAGAATACTATTTACACAATTTATTTCCAGTTAATACACTAGGAGCAGAAGTTTTATATCACCAGGTTGCAGATTGGTGCAATGTTTCATCAACCACGACTGTGCTTGATATTTGCTGTGGAACTGGAACTATTGGAATTTCAATGGCCAACGTATGTGTAATTCACAATTGTACATGTAGAAAAAAAAAAAAAACTACAGTAAAAATTAAGAATTAAAGTGCATATTGATTTACAGTCTATAAGGCTTCGAGGATTATTCTGTATTGAAATTTGAATTTACTTTACTCAAATTGAAGAAATTTAGATGAAATATTTAGGAATTTAGGACATTTTGGAAAAGTCAACTAAAAGAAATACTATGTTAGAAACTTGTTTGTATTCTGTTGCATATCACCAATTGTAAGAGTTTGATCTGCCTTGTCTAATAAAAAATGGTAATATTATCCAAGAGCTTGTTCTACAATAAACAAACACTTATGCATAATAAATGACAATTGTTTTATTGAATGCAGTACATGTATCACTAAAGGATGACATAATCATGTAAAATTAGGTTTCAGAGATTAGAACAAGTTAAATTTGGAGTATAACATACATGTAGGCAAATGTGTCATGTGACAAGGTTTCAAATAAACTGTTATAAATATAGATAGGAGTATGCCATAAGTGTCTGTGCAGATTGCATGAGGATGAGTGTTGGTTGGATGAGATGGTGAACCAGCAAATTGTTGCCTCCATTTGAAATATAAAAGGTTTTTCATCAACAAAATTTTTTTTAGTGTAAATCTGCATCAAAAATTTTGACAAACTTTAATGTAATAGAACTCTATCCTACGTTATATTGATTGGTGGAAATTTACCAATCAGAGAAATGTTTAAACAGAGTGATGTGTAAAGGAAATGGCATAATTAGATATGATGGGAAGCATTAAATTAACAAGTTCTACAAAACTGAACAAGACTAATATCGTGGTCAATGGTTTGATCTTGCTGAGGAATGAACAGTTATTTTGGAATCTTCTGTATATACTCAGGCAAAAAAATCTGTAAGGATAAGGACATGGGAAAAGAGGTAGTTTATGATAGAAATCATCTCAAAATCAGAGCAAATATACAAGGCAACATACTCCTCTAAGTCAGCTTTTTTTTGCAGTTGCAGCCAATTTTCTGATTATAAATAAATAAACACCTTTGAATGTATATATTATAACCATGGTACTTTACCAAATTTTTCTTCAAAAACTTCGACAAGTTTTTTTTATTAAAACTTTGATCATGTAAATGGGTCTTAACAGATTTAACATGTGGTCATTAATGTCTTGTTGTAGAGAGTTCATCAGGTGATTGGTGTAGAATTGTGTGAACAAGCAGTTGAAGATGCTAAACAGAATGCCAGATTGAATGGTAAGTTTTATTTATCTGGTAATCATACATTGACATATTTGCTTTTGAATTTACATTTATTTGATATGGCAGTGGCATTAATGTAAATGAAAATTGAAATTATAATAAAAAAATATAGTGTAAGGTCACATTTAAGGTAATTTAGGATCAAACCTGTATGTAATCATATTTCAGAAAATTGACCATGTTATATTCAAAGTACTGAAAATTCAGAAATTAATGTTATGTTTTTGTTATTGCAAAAATATGACAGGTTGAAGATTATATATTACAAAAATAAAATTGATTGCATTAATTAATGTCTTAATATTGTAAATGAAGAATTGCAATAAAAATTGCAACCAAAATTTCTGAATTAAATAAATTTTCAGGATTTCAGTATTATATTTTTAGATTACAATACACTGTGCTGAACAACATTTAGCATTATAATTACAATACACTGTGCTGAACAACAGTTAGCATTATAATTACAATACACTGTGCTGAACAACAGTTAGCATTATAATTACAATACACTGTGCTGAACAACAGTTAGCATTATAAATACAATACACTGTGCTGAACAACAGTTAGCATTATGATAAAAAAAAATGTTTTTGTAATTCTAATATACATGTATGTATTGTAGGTATATACAATACAAGGTATTATTGTGGTAAAGCTGAAGATTTAATGACAAATATCCTGAAATCTCTACACACTAAAGAGGTTGTGGCTATATTAGATCCACCTAGGGCAGGAATACGTAAGTAGTCACGGCTAAAGATAAACTTTAAATATTACTGTAATTTTCTGTTATTTCTAAATACTAGTTCTAAACAGTGGTGACAAAATTCATAACTTCTAGATGTTTTTCTTTACAGTCTTTAAAAAGATCAGGAATAAATAGTATACATTAAAAAGCATACTGGTATATTTGACATACATTCTTGTTAAAGTATATGCCTGATTTGCAGATATTGTTATCCGCAGTTGATATTGTGTCTATTACTTGCCTTGAGGACCATCAGAAAGATAAGTTTTATGCTAATGGGGTGATCATCCTTAAAAAAAAAAGATGATTTAGTTAAGTTTCTCTTGACCAAAAGATCAAGCTGAGTGTGACCTAATTACATTGTAGAATAATCAGTTTTTATGATGTAAAAAGTTTCTTTTGTGATGTCAAAACTAAAAATAATGTAATGGCTTTTTTTGCAATGACTGACAAATTGTCAATCTGTGTATTGTATGAAGTAAAGCTTTATAAGCAGCTAATTAAAAATTCTACAAGGACCCCAATTTTTCATTATTTTACAGATCCGAAAGTAATTTATGCCATAAGGAAATGTCCATACCTTACCAAGCTAATATATGTATCTTGTAATCCACGGGCAGCTACCAATAACTTTGTATTGTAAGTATCCTATTATTATTTAGTCAATGATTCAGTTGTCTGCCCTTTACTCCGGGAAGTTAGGAAATAGCTTTTCTTTAAATTACAGACTAATCAATGGACAAAAAGAATTCTCTGGTTGTCATACAGTTGATTTTGAGTTAATTTTTTGGTTTATTTCCTGTTAAAGAGGCAAGGGATTTTCAGTTCCTGTGTTTATTTTGGCGACATACAAATCCCCTTTGAAACCATTCATTCCTATTATGTTTTGCATATTCAAAAGGCCTGTATATCAAAAACTTTTTAATGATCACTTGAAAGCCCAGCCTTGTAACAAATATGTATAAACATAAAAATAGCAAATATTCACTGTCAACTCACAAGTATCCTGTCAGCTATGATCGTTTTGGCTTGATCAATAAAGGCAATTTAAATCTGGGTTGGCAGACCCTAGAAAATTACTTTTGGGTGCCAAATTTAGAAGTTTTTTTTTTAAATAAGGGGATGGTTTGGATTTTTTTTGGAAACCAAATAAACTAGTTCCATCGGCAACTTTTTAAATGAGGCAGTTGTGTCTGAGAACCAGATATTTAAGTTTATTTTGCCTTATCTTACCAAGGTTCAATTGTTCATTGACATAACTCTTGAACAGGTTATAAGTAGAGTTAATGTTACATATTATTGAATCATACAGTAAACTGTAATTGAAACTTTGAATTTTCAGCGGAAAGCTGACATCCACAATTGGCTTATAGTGCATAATTCTTATAGGAAATTCGAAAAATTTCTGCTATAAATCATGTTGAAATCTGTAGATATAATTCACTTGCCCCTGGACAACAAAATTTTTATATCTTTCTGAACCAAATTCCTGGGACAAAGTAGATATTAGGACACCAAACATTACAAAAACATTGTTCCAGGGTATTTTTCCAGTGGTTTTACAGATCAATTAAACTGTGATGGTCGAGCGGTCATAATTCCTAATGACCTGTTACCATTGAGTTTGTGAGACAGAATTGGGGTCAAGTTGTCTGAGTAGTTAATCATAATTCCTAATGACCACTGACCTGTCAACATTGAGTTTGTGAAACAGATATTGTGGTGAAGTGGTCTGAGTAGTTTATCATAATTCCTAAAGACCACTGACCTGCCAACATTAAGTTTGTGAAACAGAATTGTGATTGAGTGGTCTGAGTAATTTACCATAATTCCTAATGACTCCTGACCTGTCAACATTGAGTTTGTGAAACAGAATTCTGTTCGAGTGGTCCGAGTAATTTTTCATAATTCCTCATGACCACTGACCTGTTAACATTGAGTTCGTGAGACATAATTGTGATTCAGTGGTCTAAGTAGTTTACCATAATTCCAAAGGACCACTGTCCTGTTAACATCGAGTTTGTGAGACAGAATTGTGGTCGAGTGGTCTGAGTAGTTAATCAAAATTCCTGAGGACCACTGTCCTGTTAATATTGAGTTTGTGAGACAAAATTGTGGTTAAGTGGTCTGAGTAGTTAATCATAATTCCTAATGACCACTTTCCTGTTAACATTGAGTTTGTTAGACAGAATTGTGGTCGAGTGGTCTGAGTAGTTTGTCGGAATTCCTAATGACCATTGTTCTGTTAACATTGAGTTCCATTCCTGATGAGGTGTCTTCCACTCTTATTTATTGATAATAAGTTCTAGTTTCTTGACAGAGGTGGCATCATTATTGCATCGAGTGGGGAAGGTTGTGGGTTCGATCCCTGACTGGGTCAAACCAAAGAATTTAAAATTGGTATTTGCTGCTTCCTTAAACAATAAAAACTGGCTGAAAGAACTGTTGTGCTGATGATTCTTAAAGTAAAAAATTACCATATAAATAAGTGATAACTGTAGTTACAGGTATAATAAATGTCAATTATATTTTCAGTTTGACTAGGCGGAAATCTAGGAAAACCAAAGGAGACCCTTACAAACCTGTGAGAGCAGTTCCTATAGACCTATTTCCTTATACAGCACATTGTGAGATGATCATAATGTTTGAACGTGAACTTCCAAAAATACCTGAACCAGAATGTGATGACAGTTCATAAGAATCAATAAATATTTTTAGTCTGAAGAATCTTGAATTTATGGACTGGAAATGCCGTAATTGGGATGTAATACTTTTCAAATTAATAAA
This sequence comes from Mytilisepta virgata, assembly GCA_028015205.1. Taxonomy (NCBI): domain Eukaryota; kingdom Metazoa; phylum Mollusca; class Bivalvia; order Mytilida; family Mytilidae; genus Mytilisepta; species Mytilisepta virgata. The sequence continues at coordinate 14,537,626 of CM051520.1, read as the reverse complement.
AAAAAAAAGCCTTAAATTGGGCTATTTTATGCATTATCAGATGTATAAATAAGAAATGACAAATGATCAATATTACAATTTTAATCTAGAACTGTGTTTAATGTCTAACAACATGGCCCTGTCAGCATGGGGGCTGCCCAGGAATATTCAGTTCTACATTAGGTCAAGACAATTTAGCTGTAAAAAGACAAGGATGAATAAAAAGTTGTTTTTAATAAATACTTTATGAAATTTACTTTACACCTTTATTTTTGTATTGACAAAATTTGCTTGTTTTAACTCAGCAGTGGGAAGATATTCAATGTGAGATGTCAGAGAGAACTGTATTTATATAGCCATTTTATTTGAAAATTTAATGTGATCAAATTTAACCTCTAATGATGATATTTGTCCACTTGTGGCAATCAATTTTACAGCCATTTTTTACGAAAAGTCCCATAACTCAGTTATGACTAATCTAAAATCTTAAACATCCTGACAATATGTAAAAGAATTTTTGAGCATCATTCAATTTAGCTATTTTAATACATATGAAAAGTTGCCATATTTTAATGATTAAAGTTCTGTAACATGTAAATGACAAATTTTAAAATCATCAAACATGAAGGGAGACTGTTTGATCAGTCCTATAAAAATTTTGGCAAAACACTGTGAGTGTTAGTTAAAGCAGTCTTGAGTTATGGTACAATATGTGACAAAGTGCCATTTTGAAGTACTTAAAAACAAATAATAAAATTGTGAAAAATGAAATGGAGATTTGTTTGATCAATTCTACCAGTCAAAGCAAACTTATTGTACAATATATGAATATACTGACATTTGGTTTAAGTAGACTTTCATAAGTAAGTGAAGCGAGATCTTTAAGGTAGTGTCGTCAAAACAAAATCTGAAGGACTGTGCCATCAAAGAAAGTTTCAGAAACATGGATGCAGCCATGTGAAATCTCATTCAGCCATTTGCTTCTCGTATTATACATGAATAAACAGTATCTTGAACAAAATGAATTATCTATGGACTTGCATCAACTTTTTAAACTATGAATATGTTAACAAAATAAAAATAAATATGAAAAAAACCACTTAGAATCAAATCTGATAAATAAAAAATATACAGACACAAAGTTTAACGCTTTCCCGCCATTCCGAAGTTTTCACTTAAAAACAAACGTATAAACCTTATGCTTCCCTCACTTTTCAGGACACACCTGTTTTATATTAAACATAAACCTCAAACAGACCATCTGAAATTTATCAAGAGGAAATGCATAGTATTAAGGGGAATAAATGTGAAATGTATTAAAACTAAACTGAGTTTTTGATTAGTGCATTGCAATATTTCTGAATTTCAATTGATTTCATTAAGGCTTAGGGTATTATAAAGAACTTCAACTTGGACACACATGTACATTCTTCAGTTTTAGTAGTAAAGTGCATCAATTGGACAAAATACATAATTTCTCTACCACTAAAAAGCACAAAATTTATTCAGCAAAGTACATGTGGTGTACTACATATTTCTAAACTGTTGTAAATAAGAAAAAAAATACTCTCCAAACTTGTTTATTTCAAAAATTTAAATCTATATTCTATGTAAATGGTTGTATTTAATTTGGATATGTTATATCATTTTTTGTATATTTTCCAAATCATTACTGTAATAAACAACAACATGGATAACAGGAAAGGTCAACAATGACATACCAATCAATCAAAGCAACCCAACTGACAGAACCCCAGACAAAAAATAAAATAAAAGAGTACAAAAAAAACAAACATGAACACAACAGAGAGTCAGGATAGTCTGACTTGGTAGACACTGAATAGTGGTGGGGTTTAACCGGTTTTATGTAAGAACACATACTAAATAGATGACAAATGCACACATCTATATATAAATACTTTATATTTTTATGATTATAAATTTTTGTGGTTTTGTTTCCAGGAAACTGATTTTCATGGTTTGGTATTTATAGTAATAATACAAAATGAAATATGCAAATTGGTATTCATCAGAATTGAGTCACAGTGTACAGTTCTGAAGTATTACATATAAAGAAGTCATTTTCTTATGCCATGTATGCATTTAAGAATCTTTCAACATTCTGTCGACACACCGGACATTTCATTGGCTTAGGTAATGCCTGTACACAGTCGATACATAAACAAATATGTCCACAATTTAATAACACAACCTCTCTAGGATTGGTCAAACAAACTACGCATTCTAATGATTCACTGTTTCCATTATTTCCATTATTTCTTGTTTCGCGTGTTGCAGCTCTGGCTGCCTGACGAGCATGCTGGGCATCCTGAACCATTCTTTCCATATCCTGTTTAATTTTCCATTGTAAGTACAATTTCCTGATAATGTAAACACTAAGTCCAACTCCAATAACACCCGTTATAGAAAGAAAAATTTTGATAACTTTAGACTGAGATGAATAATACTTAATAACCTCTTCTTTGGTTTTTTGTGTGAGTATGAAGCGGGGTCCATTTTCTGGTGGCAGTAGAGTAACCTTATTACTTTCTAGTTTCAGCTGCCCTATACCAAGTAGTGGTGTCCCTAAAACAAGCATATGTTCATATTCATGTAATCCTTTCATCACCTCTCCAAAAATTCTATCAACCCCTCTTTGAAGTAGACCTGATTCATTTGGCTTATAGCTATCATAGGTAACAGAAAGCTCATCCATTAGGAAGTCAGCACTTCTTGGCTCAGTTACATGTACTCTGATATCATTGCTGCCATCCTTGTTAGAAGCATGAAGATAAAAAGGCACAGCATCTAATATGTCACGTATTATGTTCTCTACATCACTCCTGAAAGTATGATTAATGCAACATGTTATAAAAATCCAACTTTTAGTTAGTAGTAGTGTAGTTTTCTGCAAATTATTGACATGGCATTAAATTTACACTTACATCAGAATATATTCATTACTGTATAAGAATACACCATTTCCAATAGTATGATGTTGTTGTGAATAAAAAGTACATGTAATGTGGTCTCACCAGTTTGTTGTATATTTCACAAAATTATCTGTTTTTATTGTACCATACTGGTGAATAAAAATGATTTAATAATGATAGTGCTTTCCCCAGAAATTTGTGAAGGCATGGTAAACTTCATATTTTGAAGGCACTCAGTGGTTAAAATAGGTAATATTGGGGGCAGCCAACCTTGACAGGAGGCCAGTATATTTATCAAAACCAGCAATAAACAGCCTTCACCCTAGTATGATGGTGTAAAAGTGTCATAAAAGTTTGCCAACACAACAGGGGTACATGATTAAATGCAAATCAGTTTCAAAAAGATCAGATTAAACTAAAAATTGAAAGTTAGGTTCGGCTACCTGGGGGCACATAGTAAAACTGGTCTAGGGAAACCTCTAAATGAAATACATTTGTATGTGGTATTATGTTATCTTGAGACCACATATAAGTTTAGGATATGATGGATAAAATTCTTGATTCGTGAAACAAAGTCAACAAATGCAAAGGGCAAAAGCTTTTATTGCTGTTCCCATTGTAAATTTGCAGTGATGACTTCAACATAGAAAATCTCGCACCTCAACGCAAGTTCTAAATGACATCTAGCCCATGTTACCACATTTCAATATGTATGTACCAATGAAATTTGGTTATTGTTACATTTTATAGTGAAAGAAAAGATTTTATTTTACATGTGAATTATTAATAATTTTTCTTTCATAATTGGGAATGAAACTTTTTCAATAGACAATTTTATAAGATTTGATCAACCACTACGTTAGTAGCATGTTTTTTCCTTACCAAATCCCATTGTTCCTCTTTGACTTATGTTCAATCAGTCCTGTTTTTCTGACAACACCCTGGATATCATCTTGATAATGGCTCCTTAATCTTCTGGTTGATGCTACCAAGCCTTCCACACAACCATAAGGGATCGTATTATCAGGTGATTCTTCTAGCTTTTTAATTAAATCTCTGTCTAAATTATATAGTTCTGCATTCTGTAAAAAAACATTAAGAAGTCCATATATTAAATGCCTTTGCCAATTCCCACCCATTTTATCACAAAAAGAAATATATACATTTGTATTTATAAATAAAAAGAAATAGTATGGCAGATTATTCTTGACAAAAATCCCTAACTGTATGGTAAGTTGAAACAATAGGACAGTGCTTTTATTGGTGTTCATCTTAAAGTCAGAGTTGCTTCAACAATGACAGTGTTCCAGCTAGATTGAAATTGAGGGGTGCAGCACCCTGCCCCTTTTCCTATGCACCCCTCTGACCTCTGCAATCAGTATAATATAAATTAAAAACAAATGACTTTTTAAATACACATAAACAATATTGAATTAATTGAAAATGAATTAAAGGGTGCAGAGAAACTTAATAGAACTTTTACAGGGGCATTAGATAAGTAAATAATTGATATTTCTTAAAAAGTTGACTTGATCTTGTTTGTCCTTTTCAGATCTGGAAATGCATTAAAGTGCCTCTTGTCCTCAATAAATGCCTCTCTGCCCTTAAATCCTTGCTGAAACACTGAATGAGAATAAAGGGCTTTGCTAAGCGATGCACCATACAACCGCATCATATCTACGTGTAAACAATTTGAGTAAGTGTAAATACAATATTATGCTTGACCCAATAAAATTTTGGGTATAAAAACACTACAAAGAAATATTAGACCTACCATATAATCAAGATGTAAAACCACAAAAATTTTTAAATCCAGTCACAATGCATTTTTGGCTCTTTTAACCCCTTATATTTCAAAAACCGTAAAAAGATAAAAGAAATCTGTTAACATAAAACAAGCACTCATCAAGATAAATTGAAGGAAAAAATATCCATTAAAATCAGATGATAAATACAAAATTTAGGTGTCCTGCAAAATTGCTCATTTTGGTCCCTTTAATCCCTTTTATCTCTGCAATGACAAAAGTAACACAAAAATGCCAATAATAACTTTTATTACATTTCTTATGATGAACCATATCAAAATCAGATAAGAAATAAAAAAGTTTGGAAAAATAAGGTGTTTCCCTTTGGCCAGGTGAGCTTTTGTCATCACTTGGTGTCAGTCTGTCGTCCGTCCGTTAACTTTTCACATTTTAATCTTCTCCTCTGAAAACACTGGGCCAAATGGAATTAAATTTGGCAGGAAGCATCCATGTAAGGTCCTTTATAAAGATTGCTCATTTTGTCCCGATCAGACAACAAACATGGCCCCATGGGAAAATTGTTGTTCCTGATTGGCGGAGTTTTCAAAAATCTCCTCTGAAACTGCTAGGCCAAATGAAACAAAACTTGACAGAAGCATATATGGGAGGTCCTTTATAAATTTCTTCATTTTGTCCCGATCGGGCAAAAAACATGGCCACTATAGGCAATTCTTGTTTGTCATTGGTTGATTAAAAATTTTTTTTTTCTCTGGAACTGCTTGGCCAAATGGAACGAAACTAGACTGGAAGCATCTATGGGAGGTTCTTTACAAAATTTCTTTATTTCATCTGATCCGAATATATATATATGGTCACCATTGGCAGTTCTTGTTTCTGACTGGCTTATTTAAAAGAATCTTCTTCTCTGAAATTGCTTGCCCAAATGGAACAAAACCTGACAGGAAGCATATATGGGAGGTGCTTTATAATGTTTCCTCGTTTTGTCCGGATAGGGATAGAAATATGGCCGCTTTGAGCACTTCTTGTTTCTGATTGGCTGATATAAAAAAATCTTCTCCTCTGAAGTCACTTGGCCAAACTGAACGAAACTTGACAGAAAGCATCCAATTGGGAGGTTCTATACAATGTTTCTTCATTTCGTCCTGATCAGTCAACAAACATGGCCGTCATGGGCAGTTCTTGTCTTTCATCGGTTGATAATCTTCTTCTTTGAAACCACTTGGCCAAAGGAAATGAGACTTGACAGGAAGCATCTGTTGGAGGTTTTTTACAAAGTTTACTCATTTTGTCAAGATCAGGCGACAAATATGACCGTCATGTGCAATTTTTGTTTCTGATTGGTTGATTTAAAAAAAAAAATTCTCTTAAACTGCTTGGCCAAATAGAGCCAAACTTGACAGAAAGTGTCTATGACATATAACAAAAATCTACAGAACTGCAGAATTGCTTGAAACCAAACATGGTCTGAATGTTCCTCTAAATGTGCTCGCCAAGTGTTGTTACTCTGGTGCCGATCCCTAATTCAAAATGACCTTCAGCAGAGGACTTAGGATAAGACCCTATGAGAAATACATGCAAAAATATTCTGGAGAACCACCAAATTTTAGAATATGCTGACCTGAAAGTAGAAGGACCTTGATGAAGAAAAATTTGGTTCCTACAAGGCTTACCACACTTCATAATGATAGGGAGATGTGACTTCTCTCTGAGGTACATCAATAAAAATGGCATTCATGCCAGTGAGCGATACAGGCTCAGCCCTCTGAGTCTCTAGTTTGGTCCCTTTTATCTGTAAAACGGCAAGAGATAGTGAAAAACGGATCTTGAGAAGTTTTTCCATTTTCATCAAGTAACTTTAAAAAAACAAAATTATCATATCAGATAAAAATTTAAAATTATCAAAAAACACTTAATGACCCCCTGAAAAAAAACTGGGAGGAGCCAGATTCCCCAAAATCAATCCCAATCTGCATTTATTATGTGTTAACAGTATGGTAAAATAGTATATGGATAAGTTGAATAGAATAAAAGTAAAGGAGCAGAAACCTGACTGTCTGTGAATTTTTATGCACAGGAAGAAACCGACAACGACAGGCTCATACCATAATACGTCTGCAAATATTTGAAATCCAGCCACATTGTTTTTTTTACCCCCTTAACCCCTGTATCTCAAAAACTAAAAGAAAGGAAAAATCTGTTGACATGATACTGAATGCACTCATCAAGATGAATTAAAAGAAAAGATCCCCATTAAAATTGGATGAAATATAAATATTTTAGGTGTCCTCAAGTGGCTAATTTTGGTCACTCTCTGCAATGACAAAAGTTACACAAAGATGCCTTTTAATGCATTTCTTAAGATGAACTATTTAAAAAAAAAATCATCAAATCAGATAAGAAATAAAAGTTTCGAAAATAAAGGTGTGTCTCTTTTTCAGCCTCATATATCTCTAAAATGGCAAGATATAGTGAAAAACTGATCTTAAAGAATTTTTTACCATTTTCATCAAGGAACATAAAAGGTCTAAAATCATAAAAATCTGGAAATTTTTTTTAAAAGTTACACCAAAATTATCAAAAAACCCTGAATGACACCCAGAAAAAACAAGACGATCTCAAGATCCTGGATCGCTCACCTGTAATTTTCTGTAAATCTTTCATCAATGATTAATTTTGCTATTTAATGTATATTAATTTTTTACGGCAATAACTCCAATAACGGATCAATTAATGTTTTTGGTCATGCGATTTTTTTGTTAATTTATCTTGTCATTTTGCTTAGTTTTTTCTATTATCTTTAACATCTGACTCGGACATCTTTTGAACTGAGTTTTACTGTGTGTATTGCTATGTTTGTTTATCCCATATTGGCTAGAGGTATAGGGGGAGGGTTGAGGTCTCACAAAACATGTTTAACCCTGCCACATTTTTGCACCTGTCCCAAGTCAGGAACCTCTGGCCTTTGTTAATCTTGTGTGTTTTTTTAAATTTTGGTTCATTTGTATGTTTCGGAGTTAAGTGTGCTGTCAATTTCGCTGAACTAGTATGTATTATTGTTTACGGGCCAGCTGAAGCCCGCCTCCAGGTGCGGGATTTTCTCGCTGCGTTGAAGACCAATTGTTAGCCTTGAGCTGTTTTCTGCTCTTTGGTCAGGTTGTTGTCTCTTTGACACATTCCCCGTTTCAATTTTCTATTCTGTTAGTGGCCACCTTATTCAATAAGTTTCACCTGTATTTCTTTAGCCGCTCGTGTGCTTCTTCTATAAAAATAATTCAGGATTAAAGCCAATCCGAGATCTGCTGCTAATCCTATAACAAGGGCTCTGACATTGTCGGACATTTCGGATGACTTTTTTCTTTAAAAGCGAAAGTAGAAAGTAATTAACGGACCATTGACGGGTTTTACTTATCCGAATTTAGAAGCAATAAATAAGACGGCTCCCGGATGATTTCACTCCCGGATACATGCACATATCAGCTGATCCGCTGCTGATTTGTAAAGACTAAGGTTTTGCAAATAATATATAAAAAGGTAAGGAAAAGACGCATTATATAAGCAAAAAGTTACTTAATTCCACATCTGACATAAATTATTTCAGAAATTATTGAATTTAAAACAAAATATGAGCCACTCTGGTAACATTAGACACTTGACAGTACTGAGTAGCCGGGTGTACTTAATAGAACAATATCTAGAATTTAATTCAGCTAGATATTCAAAACTGATGAACATTTTGACTTATTCATTCAAAACAGGAAAAATTTCATAAAAAAAGCTTGTAATTTATTTTCCCGATGAACATTATTGGTACATGTTTGTGAAATTATCAGATTTCCTGCACGGACATCTACTTTTACCCACAAGGTACTTGTATTTTCCTTTATGAATTCTGAAATCGTAGTGGTATGTATTTATCCATTTAATATCAAAATTAAAATCTGAAACATAAAAGGAATCATAATTATAAGAATTTTGTTCTTTATTAGCCTTTTATTTTGAACAAGTTGTTCCAAATCAAAAGGCAGAAAACTGCTTTTGTACTTATATTTATGGGTACTCATTATATACAAACTTCTTTCATATAAAATTATAACGGTAAAAGAGGTTCTAAATCAAAGGGACCTATATGGTATTGATATTAAATAAAGTTAAAGAAAAGGTACATCTATTTAGTCGTTATTTGTGACATTTGTATCCACTTGCACTATGTATATAGTTCACTTTGGTTTATTTTGTTTATGAAACTATAGATGTCTAAAGACAAGCTACGTTTTATTACCTACCTTTCACCGGGTGTACCAGTGCAGATATTTGAAACAGTGATGCACTATCTAGAGGAGGTGACAGGGAAACAGACTTACCTGATACATGAGTCCAGATGGAGTGGTCCTCCTTCAGACAGAGAGGATCCTTTCACAGCTGATGATGTTGATGTTGGTAAGATTATAGAATTGATGACATCAAAAGAAAAAATCCTAAATGAGAGCCATTCCACAAAAATCCCTACATGTATGCCCAGTTAATAAAGTGAAGTAATCTTGAGAAAAGAAAGTTTCATCAATGACAGGTTCCAGTTGGCCAAGTTTTAAAGGGGAAGATCTAAGAATATATTTTTGCCTTTTTAACTCATAGTGCAAAGATTGATTCAAGTCTAGATTCTAGGAACGATGTGCGAAAAGTTCACCTCACGTTGACAATTCCTTCAAAGTGTAATCCAGTTCGACTCAGTAGCTTCTGAGGAGAATATTTTAAAATATCCTTATTTCTGCTTTTCAGTGTTTTGTTATTACTGGTATTTCACATACCGGTATGTGTCCAAGATCCAGATCCCCCCTTCCAAAACATTCTTGATGGGTAGTGAGTCACCACTAAAGAACCATTTTTTCACAATTATTTGATCCAAACATTTTGCCAAATTACTTTTGAAAGAAAAGATTGTTTATCAATTTTCTTTCTTTTTTTTTTTGTTTTTTGTCGAGCCTGCGACTTAAGTTGCAGAAAGCTCAACATAGGGATAGTGATCCGGTGGCGGCAGCGGCATTAACTAACTTCTTAAAAGCTTTATATTTTAGAAGGTGGAAGACCTGGATGCTTTATACTTTGTCTATAGATGCCTTATGTTACGAAGTTTCCATCTGTCATATGTACATTGTCCTTGACCTCATTTTCATGGTTCAGTGACCACTTGAAAAAAAGTTCAAATTTTTTGTAATGTTAATTTCTCTCTTATTATGAGTAATAGGATAACTATATTGGTATGTGCGTACCTTACAAGGTCCTCATCCCCGTCAGACAGTTTTCAATTGACCTTGACCCCGTTTCAAGGATCAGTGAACAAGGTTAAGTTTTGGTGGTCAAGTCCATATCTCAGATACTATAAGCAATAGGTCTAGTATATTTGGTGTATGGAAGGATTGTAAGGTGTACATGTCCAACTGGCAGGTGTCATCTGACCGTGACCTCATTTTCGTGGTTCAGTGGTTATAGTTAAGTTTTTGTGTTTTGGCCTGTTTTTCGAATACTGACTGCGATAGGTCTACTATATTTGGTGTATGAAAGGATTGTAAGGTGTACATGTCCAGCTGGCAGGTGTCATCTGACCTTGACCTCAATTTCATGGTTCAGTGGTTATAGTTAAGTTTTTGTGTTTTGGCCTGTTTTTCGAATACTGTATGCAATAGGTCTGCTATATTTGGTGTATGGAAGGATTGTAAGGTGTGCATGTCCAACTGGCAGGTGTCATCTGACCTTGACCTCATTTTCATGCTTCACTGGTTATAGTTAAGTTTTTGTGTTTTGGCCTGTTTTTCGAATATTGTATGCAATAGGTCTACTATATTTGGTGTATGGAAGGATTGTAAGGTGTGCATGTCCAACTGACATGTGTCATCTGACCTTGACCTCATTTTCATGGTTCAGTGGTTATAGTTAAGTTTTTGTTTTGCTCTGTTTTTTTTAATACTGTATGCAATAAGTCTGCTATATTTTATCTCATTTTTTACAGCTTAAAATTTATAACGTATGTCTGATAGCATTTACTTTCATTAGAAATACACGGCAGGCAAGACATTTTTAGCTCACCTGGCCTGAAAGGCCATGTGAGCTTTTGTCATCACTTGGCGTCCGTCGTCTGTCCGTCCGTCCGTCCGTCTGTCCGTCCGTCCGTCCGTCCACAATTCACATTTTAATCTTCTCCTCTGAAACCACTGGACCAATTTCAACCAAACTTTGCAGGAATGGTCCTTGGGTGGTCCCCTTCCAGAATTGTATCAGGGGTCGCAATCCACCAACAAACATGGCTGCCGTTACTAAAAATAGAAAAAAGGGGGTGGTTTCTTAAAAAATCTTCTCCTCCAAAACTACTCAACCAATTTATGTCAAACTTAAGTGGAATGGTCCTTAGATGATCCTCTTTCAGAATTGTATCCGATGACTCCACCCGCCAATCAAGATGGCTGCCACAGCCGAACTTAGTTTAACATAGGACCCTATGGGAAATTCATTAAAAAATCTTTTTGTCTGGAACCACATGCTCAATTTGAATCAAACTTTGATGGAATGGTCCTTAGATGATCCTCTTTCAGAATTGTATCCAATGACCCCGCCCACCAACCAAGATGGCTGCTTCAGCCGAACTTAGTTTAACATAGGACCCTATGGGAAATTCATTAAAAAATCTTCTCGTCTGGAACTACTTGCTCAAATGGAACCAAACTTTGGTGGAATGATCATTAGGTAGGTCTCTTTCAGAATTGTATCCGATGACCCCACCCGCCAAACAAGATGAATTTTAATGTCAACTTTGGCAACTGTATGCCAGGTGAGCGATTACAGGCTCCTGGGAGCCTCTGGTTGTGTGTCCACTCATGTTTTTTTTTGTTATTATTTTTAACTGTGTTGGTCCAAAGTGAGCAAACATCTTTGAAACATTTGAATCAATCTGAATCAAATTTTGGTGGAACTAGTGTTATTGGACGGTTACCTCTTTCAAGATTGTTCTTGGGTTCTAGACGTTGGACCAATATGGTGAGCATCACGCACTAAGAATAAAAGATTGACAAAAAAAAATTATTTTATTCTGAAACCACTGGGTAAATTAGCATCAGTCGTTGGGTCAATATGCTCCCCATTAATACTACAAACAAAGAATCATAGAAATAGTAAACGAGCAAAATAAACAGAAATGGTAAGCTGTCAAAATGGGCATACAATATGATTTAAATGTACAAAATACACAAGCCAGACGAAAGCAAATACAAAATCATAAAAAAAACAAGGAAACTAAATAGCTAAAGGTACCTGTTCTTTCAACCAATATGGCCTTGATCACAAGCATGAAAAAATAAAAAAGGTGTTGACTCTTGGAAACTCAGAGCAAGACCCATAGAAATATATTGAAAAAAATATACAGTGGCAATTACTACAGGACATGGTCTTGTGATTTAAATGTAAACCCTACTTTGTACAAGACTGATATGTTAAGCCAGATTTTAATGTGTTTATAGCACTAAAAAAACTTTGAAAGAAAAATACCTCAGTATGATTTCACCAAACTTTGGAATAGATTTGTCCAATTGGTTTCAGAGAATGTTAACAATAATCAATCAATCAATACAATGCATTTAGTCATGTTTTTTTTTTATCATAAAGTGTTACCCCTCTCATATCATTAAATTCTTATGGCAGAACCTTTACTGAAAGATTATAAAGGCCTAGTCTAATAGTATAGTTTAACAAATTTGTAGAGGACTCTAGATGTTTGTTACAGATTATATAATTTTGAATCAATACATTGATTTTATTTTAGGATTTGTATGCTGTGCATCAGTTCTGAAGCTGTTACAAGAAAAGAAACATTTAGAACTTTGTGAAGCAGCACCAATATACAGTCATCCGAAAGGGGAACATCAACCTATTTACTTCTCTGAGCTGATATTAAATAAAGAAAACAGTAAAACGTACGGTCTTAAGATTCCAATAGTGTTAAATTTAACTTATCTACATGCCTTTTTAGCTCACCTGGCCTAAAAGGCCATATGAGCTATTGCCATCACTTTGCGTCCGTAGTCAGTCCATTAACTTTTCACATTTCAATCTTCTTCTCCAAAACCCCATTGCCAATTGAAACCAAACTTGGTGGGGATGTTCATTGGATGGTCCTCTACAAAATTATGTTTTTGGTGCCGATCCAAAATTCAGCATGGCTACCAGGGCCATTTAAGCACTCTGATTGGCTGAAATTTAAAAAATCTTCTTCTCTGAAACTAAAAAAATCAATTGAATTGTTATATTGCAGGAATGATCCTTACATGGTCCTCTATAAATTTTATGTTTTTGTGCCGATCTGAAATCTAAGATGGCCACCACCACACGATACATTTAACTGGATCCTATGGGAAATACAAACATCTTCTTGTCAGAAAATGTTTGACAGACAGTAGTAATATTATGCCTGAATGATCAGATGATGGTCCCTAACAAAATGGATGTTTTTGGTGCTGATCCGAAATTAAAAAACATGGCTGACTGGGCCATTTATGCACTCTGATTCGCTGAAATTAAAAAAATCTTCTTCTCTGAAACTACAAAAGCAATTGAATTGTTATATTGCAGGAATGATCCTTACATGGTCGTCTATAAACTTTATGTTTTTTGTGCCGATCTGAAATCCAAGATGGCTGCCACCACAGGTACATTTAACATAGGATCCTATGGGAAAAACATACAAATATCTTCTTGTCAGAAACCGTTTGACAGATGGAAGTAATATTATGCCTGAATGATCAGATAATGTTCCCTAATAAATTGTTTTAGGTGCCGATCCGAAATTCGGCATGACCCAGAATGTCAACCCAGATGGCCACCACAGCCGAACTTTAGTTAAACAAAGGACCCTATGGAAAAATGCATTAAAAAATCTTCTTTGTTTGAAACCACTTAGCCAATTGGAACCAAACTTGCAGAAATGGTCCTTGGGTGGTCCTCTTTCAGAATTATGTCCTATGACCCAGAATGTCAACAAAGATTGCCATCACAGCTGAAGTTAGTTAAACATAGGACCCTTTGGGAAAATTCATTAAAAATATTCTGATCTAAGACCAATTGGCCAATTGAGACAAGACTTCGCAACAATGGTCATTAGATGTTCCCCTTTCATAAGTGTGTCGGCTGACCTGGCCTGTCAATCAAGATGGCCTCCAAAGCTGAACTTAGTTTAACATAGGACTCTATGGGAAAATTTAATTTGCAGTCACCATACCTTAAACTTGGCCATTTGGACACCAAACTAATACCAGCAATGGTCTCTTTCAGAAATATGTTTGATAACCTTGAATGTCAACTAAGATGGCCAACACACCCAAACTTTGTTTAACATTGAACCTATGGGAAAACTAGCCAAGGTAACTGCTACACTTAAACTATCAGTCCTGCTGAAGGTGGACAAGTTAAATCAAGGTGAGCGATACAGGCTCTTGAGAGCCCCTTAAGTTATTATATTTTTGTTTGACTATAAATGATAACAGAAACATTCATTTTAATTCATCTAGTAATTTTTTTAAAGCTCCTACTAAAATCACAATTCATCTCACATTCAATTTTCAAAGATCTGCTTGAATTACTGTATATAATTTATAATATATTTATTTAATTGAATATACATGTGTACAAAATATTGTTAGATTAAACATAATTGATTCTCCAATCAATAAATGGATAAAACACAATAAATTTTTATGACTTCATTGTAATTTTCTCTTTACATGTGATATCTCAATCTTCAGGAGTGGAACTCACCTTTTTTGGACCCAAAATTTCTAATTTTTGGTAAAATTGTAAAATTTTGATGCGGAAATTCCTCAAATTTTATTTAAAATCCTTTGTTAATTTTCAACCTACGGTGTATATCTTGTGCTTTAATTACTAGGATTTTTTTCATTGAATAATAATACTTATTTTCATAGATTTTGTCAGTAAAGTGGAACGACAAATTCTATTTGATGAAATACCGGTATAGATTTTTATTATATATTGTAGATAGAAAATATTTGTTTCATGTATCTTCAAAACAATTAAGTTTTAGTAAATCACCAAAATGGATATCCACAAAAATAAATGAAACCAAATCTGCAGTCTGAATAACACAAAAAGTTCTTGATTTTTACTGCCATGAAAGATTGATATGTCTTTTGTCCAGAAATAAACTGATTGTATTTCTGGACAGATTTTTTTATAATATTTTGTTTTGCATTTAAAGACAAATGTTTTAAAGAAATCTTCCTTAACATTAAAAGAATTGGTTTTCTTTTTCAGAACTAAGTTGAAAGATTTTAATGACCTGAAGGGGCATTCTTTTGTCTACAACGAACCATTGTCACTGAGTGGAGCGTTAGTAGTTTTAGGAGAACTAAAGAAAAGGGGATATAACTCTTCCTTCTTTGGAAACATTTTACAATCAGGTAAACTGTTTATAAAGTATACTATAAGTATAAAAATAATGGATTCATTTTATTTCCTTTTTGATATGAATTATCCTGATCTTCTTTGGTGCCAAGAAAAGACTTATTGTAATGTAAGTATGTCATTAAAATATATACAACAGATTGGGTTATTATTAGTAAATTCAAAACCAGGAAATTGGGTATCCTTAAAAGAACAAAATTAATGTCATTAAATAAATGAATCCACAGACTATAGAAAGAATTACTTACTCATCACTTACACCCCAAATGCAGGTAAAATGTCTAGTTTGTTAAACACATTTTGTGTTTACTACTTAACTGTCTGTAATAGACCATTCTTACTATGTTTTCTTATGTTTATTATTATCTACTATATTTCATTATTTTCAATAAAAAAATCTTTTCTATCATAGCAAATTATTTGGGTATATGAATTTTTTGGTATTTCTGGCTATAGGAGAATAATTTGCCTTGCTGAGTGCATGTAGTGTAGGTTACTAAGTTTGTTATGTTGATGAAATTTTTGAAGTATTTCAAACAATGACTAGTTTGTATGAAACATGTATACTATTTATTTTTCTTTCCCAGATCACTCACACATCTGAAAGTATGAAAATGTTAGGATATGGGGTAGTCTTGATCAATGAATGATTGAAAACAAGAATATTTTGATTACCATATATCTAGTGTCTGTTCTAAAAATATAAATGTTTTTATCTAGGTTCCCATAGAAACTCAATTAAAATGGTGCTGGATGGTAAAGCTGATACAGCAGCTATTGACTCAACAGCTCTGAAATACTACCTCCTAGAGCACCCCGAATATGAGGACAAAATCAGAATACTTACATCCTTAGGTCCTATGCCTATACAACCAGTAGTCTTCAACTCAAGATTGTCAGGTAGATATATGTTATAATGTAATGGTAATTGATGGTACTAAAATTAGGTAGTTGATTCAACAAATAATGATTATTCATTTCTATGCAGTCATTTCAGATTCAGTTGATTTTATGTTTTCTTGGTAATGTCAAATACACACAATGTTTTGGTTTATACTGTTAAAGTGTTTTCAACAATTACAAGATTCTGAACTGGAGGTACTAATTAAAAAGTGTTTATTCCTATATGGTGATCCCTTTATGACCTAGCACATCTATTGTCATGCCATCTGCACAGTCTGCTATGATTCATCATGAATTCACCTATTTTTCCATTAAAATGCATTTTGTTACTGGCCAATTTCATTATTTGGAACATCTTTAATGTCCAAAAAACATATGTCATTGAAATGCAGCCAGTATTGGAAGGAAAGTTGCCAGATTTATAAATGAGATTGTCAAACATTTATTTTGTTACCAGCACAAATGGAGACCTAGTTGACCAAGTGGTATAGATAACTCTTTGGAGAAAAAATATTCATTTGCCCGTCAAAACTTAGTTGTTAAGTTCCGATCTAAAATTTATAAGGATTGCCACTTTTCTTGCTGAAGGTCTATGGTTTTCTCCACATTCTCTGGCTTCTTCCATCAATAAAAACTGACCTCCAAAATCCCAATAAGATAAGAAACAAGCGTAAATTAAAATTTATGATTGAATTTGAGTAATTTGTATTTTATTCATTATTACAAGCCTTTCTTTAATTTCTGAATATACAAATTCTGTAGGTCATTGGTTACGTAAAATTCATAGGACTTCCCTGTTCTTTTCAGATGAGTTGAAGAAACAGATCTCAGAAGCCCTGTTAGATTTACATAACAAGCCAGAATGGATGTCAAAGTTAAAGGAGTACAGTCTAGAAAAATTTGCTCCGATAGATATGTCTTTTTATGACATGGAAGTCAAATTAATGGAATCAGTTAAAAATCTCAAATTGTCTTCAGCATATTATTAATATAATGACTTAAAATGTATCTATTATAATCTCATATATAGCTCTCCTGTGTCTTTCAATCCTGGGCTTTTTGTGACATCGTATAAACTTCTGAATGGTTATTGGTCAAATCTAGTGAGATTTTAGATTTTTAGATTTGGGGTAATTCATGGAAATTATGTGGGCACATGTTCATTATGTGACAAAGGTACGTTTCTTTATGTTGTTGTTTTAATGTGAAACTCTTGTGCGCAATTTATTATATTTAAATTTTGGTTTTTGTCATGAGTAAAAGTTATTTATTGACATAGGGTGATTTTAGATAATCAAATTTTTTATATAAATATTGTTTTATTTGGGTTTTCCAACGTGCAATTCCAAACTTATTTAGGAAAAACCCATGTTTGCTGTCAAATTGACAGATCAGTTCTTTGTTAATTATGTGCCATTGTTATATTTGTCACATGTAGGAACACCTTTTAAGATAACTGTGTTTTTGGAACTGGAAAGTGTTGATTTATTGAGTTTTTAAAAATATTTAAGCTTTCATTTGGATATCCTAGTATTTTGAAATCATAGAAAAAGAAAAATTTTGTAGTTTTGAAATTGTAACATTTCATGGTCAAATTTATACAAAATAAATCTTCTTGGTTATCTCTCCTTACTTGATATATTTAAATCAAATTACAATATACTTTAGATAAAATTAATTTCAAAATGAAAAAATAATTATGTTGATGAATGGTTGTTTTATTTCTTGATTTTTTAAGATGAAAATTTGACGTTTTCAATTGAGATTTATATCTTTGATATCTTTAAATTTTGTTAAGTTTTCATAGTAGAAAAAATACTGAATTTTTCAGTTGTTAAATTACAGATTTTTAACCAGGTTTTCCATTGGAAAAATCCGGTTATTAATTTGGTGAAGTACGACAGTCAGGCAGGTTCCAACAGTTTCCATGCAATAACTGATTGGAAAATGGAAATTTTTGTTGTTTCAGTGCAATAACAGATGAACCGATCAAGCAATGCTTTTCAAATTATAACATGTTGTTCTGATGGTAAAATGGAGGTCAAGTTCGATATTGACCATTTCCACTTTTACCGCTCCGGGGTAACGGTCCTTGATTAATTGGAAAATAGATTTTTTTGTCATTTCCGTGCAGTAACAGTTGAACCAATCAAGCAATGCTTTTAAAATTATAATACGTTATTCCTGATAAAATGGAGGTCAAGTTCTATATTGCCCATTTTCACTTTTACCGCTCCAGAATTAGGATCCTTGATTAATTTGGAAAATGACACTTTTTGTCGTTTAAACATTTATTGACAAGATTTGCACCTTACAAATGCATATATTTCAACAACAAATATTTGAGAAAACCCAGTTTGCTGTCATTTTGACATCTTTTCCCTTGTTTTTTTTGTATTATCTAGATATGATATGATTATATTGGTTACAGTATTATGGTAATGTGATGATTTCTGATCAAAGATTACAAACAATAAAAACAAATTACCTCAGAACATGAACTAAGTACATGTAATAAATAATCAAATATATTTATGATAAAGGGCATTAATCAAAATACAAATGACAATCTGATATTCATGTGTTCTAAGTCCCTTTAAGCTGATATTTTAAATTCTACAATGTTAATGTATTCAGACCATAAAATAACCATATTCAGCATTTTCCATAGAATGTAAAGGCAATAACCTTGGTCAATATTGACAAATTTCAGAAATGAATTGTACACAACTTATTTTCATGGATACAAACAACGAAGTGTTTTTCAATATGAGAAAGATATATCTATGTTAATTTTTCAACTTCTTTTTTTGTAGAAATAAAATGAAATATATTTTTATGGTCAGGATCTATCATGGTACATTGATACCTTCAGTGCATTAAGGTGATATTTTATAGAATAAGGTATTATAACTTATTACATAAATTTGTGATTTTAAGATGTTTTACCCAGTGATATATACCAGTGCATACATTGTTAGAATTCGGATCGTCAAAATTGAAAAGTTTTATTTTTTTACTTCTTTTTCTATTGTTATGCCATACATGGAATTTAGTATATATTGTTAATCAAGAATTTATTTCAGGCTATATTACATTTATTCACATATTTTCATCCTTGCATACATGTACATCAATGTAATTACTGTATACATGGTAAATTTTCACAGAGTTCCAATTTTTGATAATTTTATCAGTAGATTGAAAACTGTCATATATATATTTTGATTTATAGTCATAATTACACTGCAAAAAAATTTAACTGGAAAAAAGTTGAATGTTGGGTTCTTTATTTGAATTTGCAAAGTTTGAACTTGCCAAAATAACCTGCTAATTCAAAATTAACTGTACACATTAATTTGAAAATTTACATCATTAAGTTTAGATGAAAATCTAAGTATTCTTTTTGTTGGCCTCTATGTTTATAAATAATCCAGAATTCTATTTAGTACATGTGAGTAATCAAGAGAATATAACCTTGTTACAATTTCCATTATTTTTTTTCAATTTTCGAATGTTAAAATTATGATTGAGTAAAAGTTTTAAGTTCTTCAACTATTCATTCATCTTAACAAAAGGGTTATGTCAATCATTTTTTTGTCATGATTCAATTTGCATGGGCCAGTGGGACCAAAGTTTGGTAAATGGTCCTGTCAAGAATTAAACCAGTATGATTGAAATTAAACATTGCATTCCTGCAGATCAACCTGAGTATGACTGAAATTAAACATTGCATTCCTACAGATCAACCTGAGTATGACTGAAATTAAACATTGCATTCCTACAGATCAACCTGAGTATGACTGTGAAATTAAACATTGCATTCCTGCAAATCAACCTGAGTATGACTGAAATTAAACATTGCATTCCTACAGATCAACCTGAGTATGACTGTGAAATTAAACATTGCATTCCTGCAGATCAACCAGTATGACTGTGAAACATTAAATTTTTTTCTCATTTGAAACTTATAATTTGTCAGTTCTTACCAAATATCGATGCAAGTGATTCTTTGAAAACACTCACAACATATCATATTTATATCACATACATATATTTTTTAACCATTATTTTAAATATTCCTTAATCATGTTTTTATAGTATGGTTTTAAATTAATTTGAAATTATTTTCTGTCAATTATGAGAAATTTGATAGAGAACCTCAATGGTGGTTTTCAGTTCACCAATACGTAGCATTTTCTGAAAAGCCAACTGACAAATCAGTTTATTTAAACATATTGTATATCGAGCATACCTTTTAATTTAAACCTTAACACAATTATGTACATTTGATATTATAATCAGTAATCAAGATTTAAACTTTTGAAAACAAAATAAAACATCATATTATATATGCAAAAATCAAAGAATTTCACACTAAAATGGAAAATCTGCTGTAATTGAATTTTAGAAATTATACTATTGTAATAGGCAATAATTAATTTCAAAAGATAGAGTAACTGTTTTTATTCATATTTTAAGGAAATGGAAATATCCTTGGAAAATGAGTTGGAGTATTTTTATGTATTGCATGACATTAAGAAACATTCCTGCAAATGATATATTGCCAGTATTTACCTGCTTCAAGTTCTTTTGACCAGTTGTTAAACAGTATACTTGTTTTCATTGTTTAATAAATAAATATTTAATTCTTATTTGTTTATTACTTTATTACATTTGTACAGGTTACTGCAAAAGTTACATTTTGATAACACAAATGCATCCATTTGTGAAAGAAAACTTAAAAAGTATAAACTGATAGATGACATTTTATAGATGTCAGAAGTATGGGAGAAATAATAGCAATATAAAACTACACCATAAATGATATCTAACTACTGTGAATTCAGATATTTTCATGGAGTGGGGCAAAAAGACAAATTCATGAGTTCTTAATTTCGTGGATTTGAAATTTTGAAAAAAATCGAAAATCAAATGTGGCCAGTTAAATTAATGAAGAGTGTTTAAAATTGAATATTAAATAAATCCAACCATTAGAAGCTTGTTCGAAACAAAATGTTATCAGAACAATATTTGCTGCCAAAACTAAAAACAAAAACCAAATAATTTACTTATTAACTAGATTAATTAATTATTAAAACCTTATAAATAATTTACTAGGTACGACATCGTTTACATCATTTGGAGTATATATTTATTTACAATAATTTATCTAAGTCCAAATCTCTTCCTGTAGCGAACTAAAATCTTTCTCCCTGTCAACATTGTTATTCATACTCATCCGTTTGAGATATATTTACTAAAGATCAAACAATGATATTGCATTCTTGGAAAGGATCTCAATTTTTTTTTGATTTCCTCTTGATAAAACGATTGAAAATATTTATTTTGTTGTGTTTTTAAATTCATGGATTGCATTGTCCACAAAATCCATGAAAATTGGTACCACGAATAATAAGTATTGCTTTGAGCCATCATGGACTTGCAATGAGCTATCAGATTTTTCTCATTTGTTGAAAGCCTCACGGTGATAAATTTTTTTGGTTTGTTGAAAGAATCACAGTGATAGATTGTTCTCGTTTTATGAAAGCCTCACAGTGATAGATTTTTCTCGTATTTTGAAAACCTCACAGTGACAAGATTTGTTTGGTTTGTTGAAAGCTTCACAGTGACAGATTTTTCTCGTTTGTTGAAACCCTCACAGTGACAGAATTTTCTCGTTTGTTGAAAGCCTCACAGTAACTTTAATGTGAAGAGCAGCAATAATTGTGTTGTTCCTTTGATTGAACTTTTGTCATTACCCATAAAGAATTTAACCACCATATCCTTTCTCAGCCATCATAGGGTGGTTGAGCCTTAGATTTCATGGTTATCATAGTTTTGTTTGTTTTGTATGTTGTAAGTCATCAAGGTTAAAGGTCAATTGATGTGTAGCTCATGCGATGAAATAACAATATTTGGGATATCAGTGATTTAAAATAATCTGCAAAATGGCCGTTGTGACTACAGATTCATGGTTAATGTCCTTCTTTTATAGACTCTGAAGAATTCTTCGGGAATATGGTTCTTCCAAGGCCATAATAAATACTTGAAGTGTAGAGAACTTGTATTTTATAATTCTTAATTACAATTGTAATAATTTATAATATAGATATGGTATGTTGATCATGTTTATACATAATACATTGTACATATCTATTCATCTTTGTCTAAATGGAAATTAGAATTATCACACCCTGATGCTGCTGGATGGCTTTGAATTTCAAAAGTGTAAATTGATACATGTATGTAATGGGCACAAGGAATAATAAATATTTGTCTATCTTTTATTTATAATGAACTGTATATCTTAAACAAAACTAGTGACAAATTATATAAGATAAATAATACAAAACATATATTTAAACTGGACAGATACAATGTCTATCACAAAATATTTCATAAAATAACTTATGGCACCATTCAAATAATAATCTTGTATTAAAAATTTCCTTTAGGAATTAATGACATGCTAGAATAACCAGTTCCATAGCTTTAAAAAAATGTTGATAAATCATTTCAATTGGTAATATTATTTATGATATTAGATGAGTCAGGCTTTGCATCAAAAAAGATTCTCTAGTCATTCCTGTAACTTCTGTTCTAAGATAACTGGAACTTACATTTATCTTTCATGATTTAAATCTTGTTTAACCTTTAACTGTGATGCCAAGATTACAGCTGCCATTCAAGTTCACAAAAAGTTCTACCCTTAACATGTAATATCATTCTAATAAAGCATTCATCTGAGCTCTAGGATGTTTGATTTTCATGTATGGATCATTTAACATATAGGATGCAACTGAACTTGGACGACCTTCCCCGACATCCAGTTCAAGGTCATCCACTGTGCCTTGTGCCTTCTCACTGATCAGATGTATATCTCCTGCCAAACTATCTTGTACCATACGCATCATGTGTTTCACCTCTTCCAATCGAAATAATGTCTGAAAATAAGACAAATGTAATACTGTAATTTTCTCTGACACCTAAATAAATGCTGCTTCTTAAGTTTTATTAAAATTAGTTACAAGTAAGTTTAATGTTATAAATATATGGGGTCAGAGTATTGTGTCACTTTATCCTACAACTGGCCTATTTACCTGCTAATAAATGGCATCGAATATATTCTTTTCTATTCTGCTAGTAGAAAATCATCTCCTGGTACCCTTTTCATCACTTGCTATGATATTTTGTATTCCGTTCTGGTCTAAAGTGTTTATGACTTCATGTCCTGTCTAGATTATGACCCTTTAAATAAGCTAGCAATATCTTATTTCCATGGATTCTCCCAATAGCAGATAAAAACTTACCATAGCATTGTACATGATAAAGACAATGTACATACTTTGTCAGTAAATGTACAGTTTATTTGTACTTAACGAGAAACAGGTTATAAATGCTTATTCTAATATGATGGCCTTCAAAGGCTTTGGGACCACAAGCGTGGTAAAACATTAGTTGCCATATGAGCTGCACGTGACTTAGTTGGTTGTTCTACTGCAGTTACTCCCACCGGAAATCGTTTACCAATCAATTTGATTGGTTGTTATTTCTGCAATTCTGAGAACCGTTGATTAAATTTCTATATTTAGCATAGGGGTTTCTGAATGTCGTTGTAGTTATACTAAATAAATTTTCATTCATTCTGACGTAGCGCGAATAAAAGTTAAAAAAATATAACAAAACATAATAAACAGACTTGAACAATGTTTAATCAATAGTTTTTAACTATTGATTAATTAAAATTATGACCCCCCCCCCCCCCCCAAAAAAAAAAAAAATCGCACACAATCACTATCATCAGGCCGCGTCCTAAAGAAATTCAGACACGAATTGTGCCTATTTGAGTTAGATTTCTTGAGGGATTCTCAGTCTGACGAGGAATTGGGCAACATGGAGTTCCTCCCTGAAGACACCACACATACTGATTCAGAAGTATTTTGGAAAAATAATGTACACACACATCATGTGTAAGATTACCGTTGTGTACAAATCCATTCTTACAATATGACAATGAGAATTTAAACAAAATCTTTGATAGGTGTAATGGATAAATAAGCATTCTCCTCTTCATTTCGTGAAAATCTTACATCTAAACAGAAAAAAAGAACCAAAACAGCGCATCGAACAGGTTTGTTGTACTTGTGACGTTGTGTGTCAAATTACGGGAATAGCCAAATACGTCGGAAATCAGAGTTCATCGGCAATATAAAAAAAACACCGTAATTGTCCCATTAGAATCGAAATAATTCACGGAGACTCCAGTTTATCATTGTTTTACCACGGGCTGGTCATTTCTGCCGTTATTTTACCCTTCGCTAGCGCTCAGGATAAAATAAAAGGCATAAATGACTACCCCGTGGTAAAACAATGATAAACTGGAGTCTCCGTGAATTATTTCTTAAATAAACCTCAAATTTCTATCTGTTTCTAAGGCTTGTATAAATGAACTGTATATATACATATTACAACGATGTACAGTTTATTTGTACTCAATCAGAAACAGGTTAGAAATGCTCAATAAACCTCAAATTTCTATCTGTTTCTAAGGCCTGTATAAATGATCTGTATACATATTATGACAATGTAGAGTTTTTAATGGTTTCATATTTGACTTCTGAATTATTGCCCTAGGGTGTAGTTTTCAAAATTTGTTTTCAGTCAACAGCTAAAACTGACAACAGAAACCTAGCTCATTTTTCATATATGAGTCGCAGAGTGGTCTACCTAGTTCTTTTCAATTACTAACAATCAACAGTTTATCAACACTGGGATTCTGAGTTTGAATCCAGCTTGGGGTGAGGTATGTATCAATTATATCAATATTAATTGACAAGGATCACAACTTTTCCTGCTGATGGACACTGGTTTTCTTAAGATAAACTGGCTGCCATAATATATAGCCAGCTGCACTGAAAGTGGAGTAAAACTATAATAAACCAAATCAAATATGGAAAAAATGGATCTGTGATAAATGTCAGTAGACATCTCATGTTTGAAGTGGGTATATATATATATATATATTTATATTACCTGATCTTCATAAGCAAAATAGAAATTATTAAGATGTGGATCTTCTTCTATTGCTGTCTTTAGTTTAGCTTTGACAAAATCAGCTAATGCCGTACTAGCTAGAGTTATCCTCCCCTTGCATATCTCTACCAATCTTCTGTGAAATACCATACACATTTGTCCAAAGATTCCTTCATCAATAGGGCTCTGAAATGTTGATGTTAGACTTAACATTGCATTCATCACCAAATTCTAATACCTTTAATGAAGATCATACAACTGTATTTCAAATGAACATTGAAAATTGAAGTATGCCAAATAATTTTGCATATAATAGTTCTAATAAGTTTTGTTGAATAAAATTTTGTAATTTGTTTCAGATGCAAAATCAACATAAACAATAACCTCAAAAAATAATTCATAATGAAGAACTCAAAAATTTGTTAAATTTGAATGTTATTAAAAATAACACTGCAAAGAGCATTACCTGAAAATCAGGAAGCAATGAGTTAACTCCCCTTTGTTTGTGAGAATCAGCTGTTTTTTGCCCTGTCTGACCTCTACTCCGTGACGGCTTTGTCCGTTGACTTGTTGCAGTTGGGGGTGTTGACTCGTACTTTGTAAGAAATTCTTTATACTCGATAATGAGCTGTACAAGATCCTGTATAGCATCAATCAATGCTATGATATACTCCACTTGACCTGCCATGGAATGAAGCATTTTCCATGTCTCACCAATGTGGATGTCATTCTGTAAAACAAGAAAGTATGAAATATACATATTTGTACCTTAAAACTTGCTGAAATGTCTCTGACAAAATGTATAATTTTGAATATATGATCTGAGAAAATTTAAAGCATAATGACCACCATGTCCATGACTACCTATTACAGAAAATAAACAACAAAATGGATAACAATGACATACCAATCAATCAATGCCACTCAACACACAGAACCCTAGACAAAAAATGTGTGAGTCTTCCAAGGAAGACATGTGTCGCCTGCGTACAGGAAAAGCTACATTTAAACCAATTCCCCCCCTTTTTTTCAAAAATATCAATTTTTACAAAAAAAAATTTAAATTTTCTAAAAATGAAATATATATGCACACCTTTGTATTAAGGTTAATGCACAGATAAAGTTTCATCAAATTCCTTTGACCGGTTTACGAGTAGTTGAGGATAGAATTAAAGTGTGACGAAGCAAGACGCAAGACGACAGATAGTGATCCCTATGTGTCGACCATGCGTTCCGCAGGCAACACAAAAACTAGAAATTGTGTTGGTAATACACGGATGCCCCACTCTAAAAATCCATATTTAAACACAAAGAAATGAACCTAAATGCAAAACTTAACCTGAGTCGCTCAAGCATAAATTATAGGTTATAAGGACCCAACTATTGTATGACTACTCAGTACTACCCAAGGCACATCCACTGGTGAAGTTTCATTGATACACTATGCTTAGTTCCAAAGAAATGAACCTAAACGCAAAACTTAACCAGAGTCATTCAAGCATAAAATGTAGGTCATAATGACCCAATTATTGTATGACTGCTCAGTACTA
Organism: Mytilisepta virgata; assembly: GCA_028015205.1. Lineage (NCBI taxonomy): Eukaryota > Metazoa > Mollusca > Bivalvia > Mytilida > Mytilidae > Mytilisepta > Mytilisepta virgata. The sequence goes on along the minus strand of CM051520.1, from coordinate 14,510,998 downwards.
CCCAAGGCACATCCACTGAAGAAGTTTCATTGATACACTATGCTTAGTTCCAAAGAAATGATCCTAAACGCAAAACTTAACCACATTGTTCAGATGTATGAACAGACAGACAAGGGTAACTCTATATGCCCCATCCACATTCATGGGTGGGGCGTAATAATACAAAAGAGCACAAAAAACAAACTTAAACACAACAGAGTCAGGATAGTCCAACATAGATCAGTGCTATGGTTATCCCTAATATGTCCTGAAACTTAATTGTATTAAACATACTATAAGAGCCAATACAGTATGATTACCTGTTAAGACATGCATATTACCTGTAGAATAAGACTTTTTAGTAGGAGTGCTCTATGAACTGTAAGCCAATCACATCGAGTTTTAGAAGCTGCCATCATGTAATTGAGATGATTGAGGGACATCCTTACATTGGGGCCTGTCATGGGGTTTACTCCTTGTTTAGGTCCACCATTCTGATAATGAAATGCTGCCTAAAACAGATAATACAAGATTAAATAAAAATATACAACACTGATTACATTGTTACTGGTAAGTTGACGTATTTGGGATTGTGTTAATGAATCAACCCCCCTGAAATTGTACAGGGAATAGGCATAATAATGCATTTTAATGCATTCAAACCAATAAATTTGTGCCTAAATGTATCAATTACATTGGTGGCTATCAGTAAAGCCTAACTGTAGTTATTTCAGTTTTAATTTTTAAGCCTTCTTATAATTTTAAATTAACTCACTCTTTCTCTGCTATGGAAAATACTCTGATAAAAGGCAACTGGATTGTCAGGAAAAAACAATTCTCCTCTAAAAAAATAAAGAATAAATTGTAAGAAATCTTAATTCATCAATTAACAGTAAAAAGGAAAGTTTATAATAAATTTCTCGTATTTTTTATGAATGACAAATATATATAAAATACAATGTCCTTGTCATCCATAAAAAAGTAAGCCTTACTAATTATCAGAAGCCAGATTTTAATTAACTTAATACCCCAAACAGAAATTGTCAGCACTATGTATAGTCCAGTCAGACTAAGTTTTAACCTCAAACTAATTGCAACAGAAAATGTTTTAGTTCTAATCTATAGCATTAAGCCCCATATATACATAGAAAAAAGTCTCATAAAATCTTACGTGAGGAAAACTCAAAATCAGCATTTTTAATTTCCTATGGAAATTAACATTGGAAAGGGGAGATAATTCTGCAAAATGAGTCTTTCTTTGGTCAGTTTTTGGTTGATTTTCTTAAAATTCATGTAAAGTATGATACTTTGATAGGGTTATAAGTTCGTATTTGATTATATTATATAATCTTCTGCTCATGAAATGTACAAAACCGAAATGTTATGGGTATTTTTATTTTTTTTTGCACATTTTTCATTAAAGAAATTGCAAATTTGTGGCTTTGTGACCATTTTGAAAAAATAATGTGAAAATTTGGTATTGTTTATATCTGTAAATTATATTTGATCAGCATCTTCCTTGTTTAAAGAAACTTTAAACCACAAAAAGAAGAATATATGCTTAATTATTTTTATTAAATTGAGATTCTTTACCTTGACAAGTTGAAAAATTTAATAAATGGTCAACTAAGGAATTACGAAATCTAGGTTGTAGCTTGATAAAAGATATGAAAAAAACTTTAGAGTTGTTTGTTATACTCTAAAGACGGCTAAAATATCAAGAATCAATACATTCTGCTGAATAGAAGTGGTAAAGTTATAATTTTGTATCAATTTTTATTGATATTTCTGCCTTTTTTGAAGAGTTATCTCCCATTTTCAATGCACATGTCCATAGGAATTTTAAAATCGTGATTTTTTATTCTTCCTCAAGTTAGATGTTGTTGGACTTTTTTCTGTGTATATTTGGGGTGTAATGCTACAGATTAAAACTTAAAAATCTTCTTTTGCAATTACTTGAAGGTTAGAGTCAAATTTATGCTAGATTGACTGGACTAGTACATGTAGACACCATATATGTTGAAATTCAATATTTAATGACATTGTCAAAATCCATGTCAAATTTTAATGACATTTCAGTAACTGTGTAAATTTTTTATGATATTATCAGTAATCGTGTTAATCTTTAATGACTTTGTCAATATCCCAGTGAATAGGTAATGATAGTTTTATATTTGTTTATTTTTTGTCATAAATCTTCAGGATTTATATGACAATAAAGCATGAATTGAATTGATATTTTTAGTAAACAATGTAACCAAAAATGATGCATTATAATAGTCTCCCTCTGATAATGAGTGTATATAGTTTCTGTGTGTCTTTTATGTGTTCTAGTCATATGTTATTTGCCATGCCCTTTATGGGTTTTCTTTATAAATAAAGAATTTGAATTTGAATTTTTAATAAAGTTTAAATGACATTGTTAGTGACAATATGATACAAATATCAATTCAGCATATTCCAACAATTTATGTCTTATCAGTGAACAAGGGCAAATTTTATTGAAAAGGTTTAGATGTCAAAGTGACCAAACCCTGCAATTTTTCATTTTTTTTTTAAGATTTAGGAAAGTTGATAGCATCATGATCTAACTTTCATCCAGTTTCGCAAATGGAAGGTCAAGGCTATTGCTAGATATCCGACCTTTGACTATTTAAAGACTGGAATACAATAGACTTCAAAAAGACAAAGTATAGGTAAATTCACAGGTAAGGACTTTAAATTTAAATGATTCAAACTTACTCTAATTCATCATCTGTCATAAAATGTAATAAGAAATATTTCCTGACTGGTACATATCTCCATTGATCCATTAAAACAAAGGCCTGAAAAGAAAAAAAAATATTTATTTCACTAAAGAATTAGTGGAAGAACTTGATATGATATTAAAAAATAAAACAACCAAAATTTAGTATTTGTCAATAGAATAAAAATAATATTGTTCAGACATTTTAAAGTAATAACAGATGGAATTACAGTACAATTGTATAAACATACAAACCTTCATATAAATTGGCTCTTTCCTACCACAAATCATACTGAATTCTGAGATAAATCCTGCCCTTAATGTGAGAATGTCTTCCCATGTCCAACGGTTCTGATTCTCACCAAAATATACTCCTGACACTGGTATAATATTCCTCTGTATTAAGTCCACAAGGTAATTCTGAACTAAATATAAAAATAAACAACAAAATATTAAATAATCAACATCAAAATTTTCATAAAATAAATATTATTGATTAGGAAACAAACATTATAAGAATCCATTTTTCGACATTGGATTGTTAAGATCACTAAAACTTATGTGGTCATCCTCCAGAACTGGAATTTTAAAAGGCTGTTATTACAACTTTCCAAAGTCCAACACAGTGTGAAACTCAGTGAATATATACACAGATTCTTTGTGTTAGCTGTTCTATTTTGAACACCTGTCTAAAAATTAATAAATCATCAATGCAAGAAATATTTCATTAGTATCATTATATCTGTAATAATAACTCGTTTTCAATTTTTAGAATTATCAGAGTGTCCAATAGCAATTTAGTCCAGACTGTTTTGGGCAACAAAGTAATTACTGTTATAATTATCTTTGCTTCATTTATATGGTTGCATAATTATACAGGGTAAATTCTGATTGCAATTCTATGTATACAGGCACTTGACTTATGTCCAAAATTATGACATAAAATAAACAACGATAGCATTTTTTTAAAAGTTCAAATATAGATTTAGCTATATATTATTTTTACCTATCATAGCAAAGAGTTGTATTGCCTCCCCTTGACAACCTGGTGGTCCCATAATGTAGCAGTGTTCATGTAACTCCACTTCATTTAAATATGGCTGCATTTTACCATATAATATACTCGGTCCACTAAGTGCTAAACAAATGCCAACCTACAAAATATCAATAGTCAACTAATGATAAACAAAAGATGTCTAGTCAGTATTTAAATAGAAAGTCTTCATATTCTGTACAGATGTTAATTAAATGTGTATAGTACAACAAAGATTTTGACAACAAAAAATTTAAGTATCTTGATGTTTTATGAAGATACATCTTATAACATCTATTAATTATTAGTATGGTAACTATTGTCACATTCTTGGTAACAATACTTATCAAATTCAATACTTGTATTCTCAAATGTTCAAAATTTCAAATACTTGGCTTTCCAGCACCACAAATCTTGAAGATTAATGTAAGTAAATGAAAATAAATTAAAATGTTACCCTGTATGGCCCCTTTCTTTGTACATAATTCTGTTGTGTAAACATCTGTACAATCTGACTTATGTTTATGTAGATAGCTGTGTCTAAAACTTTTAAGGCACTGGGAGTACCTGAAAATATACATATAGTTTTTTGAAGTATTGACTGCAGATATGAAAATAAAAGGCTATGGGGTATGCATCAGTGAAACAACATTTCATTAAATTAAACTTGAGAATTCTTTGCAGAAGAAAACAGACAATGTATCAAGCTTTCAAATAAGTCAATTTTGCATATGTTGTGAAAAAAACATATGTGCACAAAAACTTCATGACAGCTTTGGTTTCACATTTTAGGTATTAGGACCAAAACTTACCATATGATTATTTCCAATGCAAAGTACCAACTATGACCTCCATAATTATTGTTAAAGCCAGGAAACACTATCTGCGTAACTTATTATTTTAATACATGCCCCATTCAAACTATTAATTGTGTTTCAACCTAAGAAATATATATCTCTGAAAACTGAAGATGCAGCCTGGGCCCAGTTGTTCAAAAGTTAACCACAATTTTCATTTTCAAATTTTCGCTTCCTTGATTATGCCTGATGACTGAAAATTTTCTGATGGGTTAAATTTATGACTTTGTGTGTCCATGCAAAATTCTGTAAAGGAATATTACTTAACAATCGAAACAATTAAAAGTGAAAAAAATGATTAACTTTTGAACAACTGGGTCCTGGTGTTGTTTGTCAATTATAATCAATAGATACATTTTCTGATCGCATATTCAATTTTTTAAACCCAATTAATGGAATAAGTTAGTAAAAAATGGTTTTGTACCCTATATAAGCCAAAATAATATGGTTACATGTTAAACATAATACAGCAAAATCTCGATTTCTTGAACTAGAAGGAGTCTGTAAAATTAGCTCGAGGCATCGGTAGTTCGAGCCATCGAAATCCGGAAATTTTTCAGTTACGAACCAGCAATACATTTAAAATTTAATTTACATCCTTTTTATCTATCCGATCGGTAAAACAACATCCACTCATCAAATCTTGATGTGGAAATAATAATTTAAGAATAGATCACTCATAAACATCAAGTGGATTATCAATGACTTGTAACTGACAACTAATCACCTTCTTGTCATCAATGATCTGACCTCTGGTTTTTCAGACATATTTGTGAAGCACGCCAATTAAAATTTATGTTCGAGTTACTGAGAGTAAAGTACATTATATTACTGTTGTACGGACCAGTAAATTAGTTCGAGAATTTGAGAAATTGGTTAATTTACATAGACATAATGGAAAAAATGCCCGGACTTTTGTAAAGGATCAAGAAATCCATGGTGTTCGAGGGACCAGAGTTCGAGCCACCGAGATTCTACTGTATATTCATACTGAATGGCCTAATAAGCAGCAGATTCCTACAGAATTGTTTTCTAAAGTAAATTCAATGTTATAGTTTAATAAAAACATACTAACCATAAGCATCGACACCTGGTATTGTGTATACAAAATTTTCTTTATCTTGTAATTTAATGTTTGTATTTATCATGCTTTCTGATCTCACTGAATCTCTTTCATAACACAGGTCCATTCTGTAACAAATTTAAAAATCAATATAAATTCTACTATAATTTTTTTTAAAAGAACATTTATGCAAGCCTTTTAAAAAAAAACATTTAAAATGTTCATTAAAAATTTTAAATATCTACCGGTATATTATTCTTTGCAGTAAGTCATGAATGTCTAATGAATGTCCCACATACTTCTACCATTGATTTCATAATAAAAAAATTCTGTACATTTTAAATAATGTTTTCATTTGTCCTAAAAGTCAAAAAGGTTCAAAATACTGAATACAAAACCTGCCCTTGTCCAACAATGTACCTTTTGTTTGTTTTGAAACCACCTTGATGGTTTCATGGTAGCATGCCGTAGGTTGTGGGTTCAATCCTTTGTTTGGTAAAATGAGAGTTATAAATTGGTATCTGCTGCTTCTCAGCAATGCACATGGATTTTAGCAGTATTAAGTACAAAGACTGATCACACACAAACTTATTATCAAGTGAGATTTTAAATGATATGCCATATGATCAAGACCTAAAGTTCGTTGGTGAAGATAATATGGCAAATCACACTTTAGAAGTACATGTATGTGATACATACAGTCAAACCGGTTTTTAGCAGTCACAACTGGGACAAAGGTAAAGTGGCCGTATAAGACAGGTGACTGTTTAATCCAGTTTTACACCGAGCAGCAAATCCAGACTTTTGTTTCCAGTCCCGAATGGTCAAGATATTATAGTTGTCCAATCTCCACAATCAACCGTATATGAAAGATGCGATTGATAACTTGAATGATACTCAAACTCTACAATTAATCAAAGATGACTTGAAAGTCAATTAATGATGTTTTTAACATGTCTAGAAAGAAAAATGACCATTTAATTCAGGTAAAAGTTCAAGCTAAGATATTATTTTTGTGACCCCTGGCCGCTTAATAGACGTGACCACATATTCAAGTTAACTTAACACATAAAACTCTTTGGGCAGACTCCAGGACGACCACTGAAGGCAGATGGTCGTTTAATTAAGGTGACCGTTAGGTCAGGTTTGACTGTTTATTATAAAATGGTCTTTTCAATACCATCCCAGTCCACCATCCATTGATCTATATAAGCCCAAAGCATAGGATTAGGTCAATATGGAAGTTTCTCCATACAAATTTGCCTATGCGGACAATAATGTGTTTCAATATCTATTACCTCATAGCATTCTGTCTGAAGATGGATGTCAGTCTAGGGTATGGATTTGGAGGAAAGAATTCTGCTGTTACCAGTTCTGTTAGGTATTTATGCCAGGATTCATCCAGGTGTGTGTCTATCATATACTGAAAAGAATGTTCTTAATACATGTATTTTACTTGAAAACTATAATCAATAGATATTCTGATATAATGATTTGGCCATAACAAGCCTTCTATGGATAGAGCTAAATTTTTTGATCTTCAAGAAAACAAATAACATATATTACCAATCTTAAGCTGAAAAACTAAACTTTGTTAATTTTTTAAAGATCAAAATATAACCCACCTCAAACTGATTTTAAAACCTAACTATATAATGGAAATATGGAGAAATTCTTACCAGTAATTTGCATATGAATGAGTGTATTTATATTGAAATGAAAAATTAATTGCCATATATGAATTTATAGTTACTTATTACAGGCAAATATTTCATACAAAATCCTTCTTTTTTAAATTTCCATTAATGAATCAAAGTGCTTAAGCGTTGAAATTTCTAATACATCAGCTATAAGCCCGACCTTCAACAGTATAGATTCCCTGGCAATTATTTTTGGTGCTGACAGGTCTTTTTCCATACATTCTTGGACATTTATAACTAAAACAAAGAAAAACAGAATACATTAATCAAAACATTACTAGAATTTACACTGTATAAACACAACTCATTATAAAACCAGAAATCTACGATTACAAAGTTTGCCTGGTTCCCCCACTAATTTTGGTGTGTGGATGTGTAGCTCCCTGAGATGCACCCTTACAGCAAGTAATGATTGTAGGTCGCTTGGTATCAGAGAACTGAACTCGGACGTAAAACTTAACCTAGGTCAATGAAGTGTGATAAGTACGTCAGGGTGACCTAATTTTTGTGGGAGGCTGTGTTACTCCCTGAGATGCATCCTCACATCAAGTAATATGATTGTAGGTCCCTTGGTATCGAAGAACTGAACTCGGACGTAAAACTTAACCTAGGTCAATGAAGCACGATAAGAAGGTCAGAGTGACCTAATTTTGGTAGGAGGCTGTGTTACTCCCTGAGATGCACTCTCACACCAAGTAATATGATTTTAGGTCACTTTGTACATCAAAACTGATTTTTTACATAAAACTTAAAAGCCAGTCAACCGTGTAATATGGGTCATGTGACCTTCATCTTATGTCAAATGGTCAGTCTCTTTATGATGCACCTGCATACAAAAATATATGACCCTATGTCAACTAGTAACTGAGAACTGGCTGTGGACTCGAACGCGCACGCAGACACAGATGTGGATCCCGTGGTGACTCCAATAGCCCCCCTCAACTTTCTTGAGGCGAACTAATGACAAATTGCTTTATAAACACTTTATTCCTTCGTTAAAAAATCTATTAATTAATGTAAATCTAAGGTATCAGATGTTTTCATGTAACACCTGCTTAAACGTTATAGTGTCACGAAAAAAATTACTCATGAAAAAAATCTTTTGATAATGCTTTGGAGAGAGTATAGATTGTGACAAAGACATATTACTCATGTCTATTTTCTAAAGGGAAAATATAATTCTATGAATATGTTAAAGAATAAACTGCAGGAGAATTTGGTGTTCACAAATGTTATGTAACAGATATACTGAACCGCAAAAGAAACGTCGCTTTTTCAAAATGTTAGCAAAATTCAAAATAAATATTAATTAATGATTTTTATATAATCAGTATTATGATTACATCACCAGGTAAGATTAAATTACCTGTGAATTAAATTTCGGTTGAATAATTTTCAGTTGATATCGTAGAGCGACCGTACCTAAAACCGCTCGTGGGACACACTTGGCGGTAATTTTTCTTAAATCTTAAATGTTCGTGAAATTCATGCTCCTTTATGGGTATAAAAGGCCAGAGAAAATTAAAGAGTGTTAGTATCAGTGTTGACACAGAAGCTATGCCACGTCTGACTCCACAACAGAGAGAACAGGCCATTGGTCGATTGGATGCTGGGCAATCTGCCAGAGTTATTGCCAACGACTTCAACTGTGCTGTTCGAACAATTGAACGTCTACGGACACGGTACAATGCAACAAACAGCACAAATGACCGTCCACGGAGTGGTAGACCCCAAGTCACTACCCCTAGACAGAATAGAGGCATTGTTCGTCACCATTTGATGTATCGGTTCACCCCAGCTGCCGAAACTGCCAGAAACACTGTTGGAACACATGGACGACCCATAAGTGATGATATGGTTCGTCGGCGATTAGCTGCTAGAAACATGAGATGTCGCTGTCCAGCAAGAGGACCTATTCTTACTCCTCGACACCGTCAAGCTCATCTTCAGTGGGCCACTCAGCGACAGAATTGGCGAAATCGACAATGGCGTAACATCATCTTCTCTGACGAAAGCCGTAACAGCATTTCAACAGCCGATGGCAGAACCAGAGTGTGGAGAAGACGCGGGGAACGTTACGAAGACAGCTGCATTCTGGAAACAGACGCGTGGGGAGGACCTAGCATCATGGTATGGGGTGGAATCGGCCTTAACGTTAAACTTGGTCCAGTCATCTTTCAGAACCTTGGCCCAGGCAGAGGAAATGGCGTAACAGCTGCCCGTTACATCGACCAAGTCTTGACACCCCATGTTCAGCCCCATTTCGCACGTCATCAAAACAAGACTTTCCAACAGGACAATGCACGTGCGCATACCGCAAGAGCCACAAGAGACTTCCTACAGCAGAATAACATTAATGTTATGGATTGGCCGGCTTTGAGTCCAGATTTAAACCCTATTGAACATTTATGGGACGAAGTTCAAAGACAGTTGAATAATGAGCAGCCAAGTCCGACAACTGCAGCTGAACTTTCACAAGCGTTTCAGAGAGTATGGGCACGTATTCCGATGGCATTTATTAATCGGCTCATCAACTCCATGTACCGAAGATGTGCCGCAGTAATTGGTGCCGGTGGAGCACATACACGTTATTAATGGACGTGGGAGCACAGCATTGAAAACATGTGACGTTGCGACAATTGTGACGTTTTTGTGAACATTGTAACCAAAAGACTGTAAATCATTCATTAGATTTTGTAAAAATTAATTTAAAATATATAAATGTCACTTTGAAATAAATGTATGTGAACATGTCATTTTGTGCGATGTTTCTTTTGCGGTTCAGTGTAGATTGACTGTTTGATATGAAGAGAAAGCAATATTTCTGACTACTAAAATTATGATATACAGTGAAACCTGTCTATAAAGGGCAGCAAAGAAACCAGAAAAAAGTTCCCTTTATGAGCAGGTGCCCTTTATACAGAGGTTAATTTTGCATACTTTGTTCATGAATGGGACTTTTTCACTGTGCCCTTTATAAACAGTGATTTGCTATATAGTGCCCTTTGGAGCAGATTTGACAGGTTTGACTGTACTGGTATATACAATAAATAATGACAAATCCTTGTTTTCACTAAGATTTTATTTTGTTTGTATGATCTATGGGGTTTTTATACCACTATCACTCCAATTGGATTACACATTGCAGCACCCAGTGTTTATTGGTCCAGGTAGCAGCAATGAGAATCACAGACCTTCTGCAAGACAATTGGCAATCTTTGTCAGTTAAGACTGGACACATCACAATGAGATGGGTTTGAACCCACGAAATTAGTGCTGATAATATTGATCATTACAACTATATTTTGCATACCTAGCCTTTCATGGTTTACAATGTTTTCATCCTCTAGCCCATGTGTCACATCTGTATCTAGGTCAATACCCTAATTAACATATATTATAAAATAATTACAACTGAATCCAGAGAAAAAACAGATAACACTTTCTGATAATCTCTATTCTGGAGTTTTTACATGTAAATTATGTATAAAATGGTATGTGAGAAAATAATTCAGTGTAATTACTGGTATTTGATCTACTTTTGTATAAATGTTATGTTGCTTGTTCTTATTTTAACATCTCATTTGACTAAATATGTGTCATCAATATAGTTTCAAATCTATTTCCCATACAAAACATATACAAAGATCCTATGGCAGGTTGTGTGCATTGGGCAACAGGTATGTTCTTGGGCTCAACAAAACAGCAGTTTCCTTCATATCCAATTCAGTAACTGTATAATGTTGGGCCTTTATAAGAAAAAATAGCAAAAGAAGAATGTTTTTTTCATTTTCATTTCAACTTACTCCTTTCATATATACCAGATAATACATTTTCATCAGAAGAAATAACAACTTACAGCTGGGTCTTTCCTGTCCCTGTGGCGAGTTATTGGGTGAGGAATTACATCTGGAAATGTTGCTTTCATAGTTATCATTATATCCTGAAAAATGTCAAAAACACCACAGTTCAAACAGTTGAAATATGTACATGTACAATGCATTTTTATACTTTAAAATACAATTCAAGCTTTTATATTTAATTTCATCAGTACCAAAATATTAAAATGAGTCAATTAGTACTTCATACTACAATTTACTTCAAAATGATACTTACATGTAAATAAATTTATTTATGCTATGGTATCCAAATTTTAATATGAATTTTACTTTCAAACCGAAATACTACAATTATATCATTTAATGTATATTCAGAAAAAGATTGATGTTTTATTAATGCAAAAATGACAACTGCATATAAATGCAGAACTTTTCATTCAATGCTTCCTTGAGGAACCGAATACTACTTAACATTTTGACAAAAGTATATCAATAATCCTTAAGGAATTGAAGATTAATATCTTTACCTTAAATATAGGGCACCTGTTGAGACAGTCTTCTGATAACTGTAATAACAATGACATACAATACCAGTTCAGATTCTTCAGAGTCTTTAATGCCTGTAAATACAGAAATCAAATTCATGTCATTGTTTATTAGTCTTATGTATTTCAAGCCCAACCTAAGTCACTGAAATCATTGCACTCTTCCATTTTTTATTCTATTTTTTTTTCAGAATAAATAACTATGTCCTGTTCAAGACAGATTTGTCCCTTGGATAACTTGAAAATTAAAGTTTTTTTTAAGTGAAATCATGAAGGAGGATCAAGGAACAAAAATATATATTTTCAAAACAAATGCCCTCTAAAAAAAGGCTTGAGAACTAAACAATTTTATTAATTGCCTTTAGCTTCATCCTTTTTTTTAAATGGAGGTTTTTGCTGAAGAGCTCAAGAGTTCATAATAATATTACTATATATGTAGTAGTCTTTTGTGGCATAATTAAGATAACAATTACACGTATATTTTTCAGACAATTGCAGCTCAAAGCTTAAATAGCTGCTCCAACTTAGTTATTAGACATACCATTTGTACATGATCATATGACCCAAATGAGACCATGTTACTAGGCATAAGGTCATCCAACTGAGCTATGGCTACTCTACCAACTGTCAACTGTTCATTGCTTCTTTCATATCTGTAAATTCAAAACATAAAAATAATGAAAAGTAAATGTATGAAATTGTTATGAGAGTAAAACTGAAAATTCTAACTTTGATCCTTTACATATTCACAATGTAGGCTTTTTACTTGCCGTTTTTCATTAAGTCAAGGGTAAACTTCATTAAATTAAAACACAAAATAGGAATTGAAGATATGTTTACCATTGATTAGCAGTTGACCATTGAAAGATACTTATCTTAACAAAGTATTTTTCAAATTTTAACAACATATATTGAGCCCATCAAACTTGAAAGGTTTTTTAATTTACCCGAAAATTGCTAATTTTGTGATTTTTCGTGCGTATTTGATTTTTTTATGGACAAGGCGACTTAACTCCAGAACAACATCTGACTTTCATAATTAAGGTGACAGTATGGAGAAGCCTAAGAAAATATCAGTCCAGTGACTCTTGTACCAGTCTTTTTAGCAACTTCAAACTATGATCACAGATACATGTACAAAGAACTTGGCAATATTTTGTAACCATTTTTCACCATTTTAGTAACTGTTACTATACAGTAATGATATAAGTTTTTTTAGAATAATTATGAATATTTACCCTGGAAACAATAAGAAAAATGTTTTAATGTACTTATTAATAAAGTTTCATATTTTTAAGTAGAAAGGCTACACAATGGATCAAACTTATAGCATATCCTCTTATATGTACAATAGTTATTTCTGGAATTTGTTTTTTAAATTCTTTATCTGTTCTATATTTGCATGAACTGAATTTTACATCTGAAATCCTCAACTGGAACTTTCTCACAAGTTTAATGTTCAGGTGACATGAAGATGCCAAAAAAAAAAACCCACATCCAATGATAACATAAATTAATTAGCCAAATTTCTTAGAAGTTTGGAACTTTCCTCGTTTCATCTACTACATGTAATGTCAACAAAACATTTCCTATGGTAAGATCAATTCCCGCCATCAAATTTTTTCTATAGTTAAAATATACTGAAAACTATACTGGGCAGTTTGAAGTTATTACAAGAGATACAAATAGTTCCATAAACACAAATGACAAAGAGTAAGTAAATTTACTTGTTTTATATTTGAGTAATCATTATGTCTAAAAAGAACAAAAATTTCTGTACTCACAAATTACTTAAAAACAGATGGACAAATGATTCCCTGTATAAGGCTAGATATTCTCTCATTGGTCCTGTTTCTTGCATCTGAAATAGTTAAAAGTATTAACCATTATCCCAATATAAGCATGTGCAAAGGTTTGTGTTTAGAATACAATGTTTGGGTTTTCGTTCTGATATAAGATCAATATGATGGATGTGTCATTTAAAAGCTTATTTTCATGAGTAAGATATAAAAGTGTCAATCAAAGAACATTTTTAACTTGAGTCAACACCAGTCCTACTTTTGTTCACAAGTTATTTTTTGGTTCACTATTGGTGGCCTTACAGACACTTTCAACACAAAAGACAATGATCTCAAGTATTTACTTTGGATGATTATCAACCCAACATCCATTTTTAATTTAACAGATATTTCTGTCATTTTCTTAAACATTTCCAACTGGGTCTGAGAAAAAAATATTGTAAATTTTTAAATTTACAATTCTTGTTCAAATGACAATATTACAAAAATAATTAATAACACTGATGTATAACATATTATAACAGAATGTTACCAGCAAAAATCAAAATGAAAGGTTACATTATTTTGTTTTTTATCCTATAGCATTTCTCATATACCCGGTACATTTAAAACCAATTCATTGATTTCAAAATTTACAGTATTATCTAAGTCTTAAACAATATGCTGTCTGCTTGAAAACAAGCTATTCATAGTAATGTACTTATTTAATTGGTTGAGACTCTTACACGTGATATTGAACAAAACATCGTGTTTCCCTCTCAGATTCGTCTTTCACCATCACATCCCAGTAATTCAAAATGCTCAGGATTTTAGTGGAATAATTCATTAATTTCCCTTGCATTAGTGAAATATGAAAATTTGTTCACCCTCAAAAAGTCATGTTTCCTCGGCTGAACAAATCTTCATTATATGCAAGGGATATAAATGTATATTATCCTTCATCACTGTATGGTAGAACCATCCTCTCATGTGTCATGCCTCTCCAAACTAAAAAAAACATATTTTTTATGTTCAAACATTTGTTCTATACTACAAAGGAAAACACAAAAGAAAAACTTACATTAACAAAAGCTTTGAATATATATCTGAGAGTTTTATTTTGTTCCATTATTTGGTATAAATGTCCTGCTGTGCTGTGTGTCAACTTGTACAATTCTACAGTCAAATCAACTTTATAGGAATCTCTGTAAAATAAACAGATTTTTTAATATAACAATAATTTTGTGTAGAGATACATAAGACAAGATGCTATCTAATAGACAGTAAATTAGATTTGTCTTCACCATAGTCTAGAACTGCCTGCCTGCCTGTCCATCAACCAATTACATTCCCAAACTAATAACAAGACCTTTTCCATAAAATGTGACAAGTACAAAGAATAGGACATTCAACAACTCATACTGCATTTAATTATTGATTGTGTTGTTTTAATTCCACTGATAAATTAAGATTTGGCTTAAAAATATATTTTGGATGTTTTATTTGATTATTTGAAATTCATATTTTGTAATTGAAAAAAAATCATGGTTTAAAAATTGAAAATATTAGAAATATACTAAACAATAATAATATCTTTAGTTTATTCAGTAAACTGCATAATTCCATAGAAATCAACATTAAAATTATACAAAGAACTCGGTAATTAAACTACCGGTATACTTAACTTGATAAAAAATAAAGTTCTATCTTATTTTTTTAATACCTGTCCAGCAGCCATAAAAGTATCCCACAATGCACTGCTTCAAACAATTCAGCATGCATATGATGACTTGCCATCTTCTTTTGTAGGTATGCTCTATAAGAAATGAATTACATTGTTTCCAGGAAACATAAAATACAATTATTTCAATCAACATGTTAAATAGTTACAGTAAATTACAACTCTGTTATTGGTATCTACTTAATGATCACCAAAGGAAATTAAATGCATTTTAAAAGTACAGTACAATTTTGAACAAGGAAAACTGATTTGTAAAACAACAAAGATTTCAAGGTGATGATTATTAGGTAAGGCCACACCAAACTGTTCTTTGGATTTCGCCATTACGATTTTTGGACTATGCAAACTTTAAGAAAAAATTTTCTTAATGCTTATTTTGCTAAAATGCTGAAAATTTGCCCCCAAATTCTAAAAAATATTTTAAAACGTAAATTTGATCTCTGCATGAAAAATCTAGTCCTCAAGAAAAACAAAAAAATTCACTCGCTAACACCTATTATTGCCATCCAAAAAATCCAAAGAACTACAAATCAATTTTTTTGACAGCCTAAAATGATAATTTCTTTAGTCCAACTAATCTCTAAAACATGAAATGGTTCTATGTTTTTTTTGCTTTAAAGGATGCCTATATATAGGACATCATTGTCTATGAAGAGCACTGTAGAAATGTGTCTATCATGAACTACAATTGTAAAATTAAACAATATAAAGTACAGCTTTTTCTGGTCCCTTAAGGGACCTTTATACATAGGTTTTACTGTATTTATCATAATCCATTAAATATAATTTAGCTCTGTACTCACTTAATAGGTGTAGTTATCTGCCAAGCAAAGGGTCCATATGTTGTTTCATCACCAATACAGAATCCATCTATTCTAACTTTCTGTGGTTTGATATGTTCCATCCTGTCGTATACATGTTGTTGTATACGGGTAAGGTCTAGATCCTGGGCAGAAGAAAATCTACGATTTCTGGTCTGACCTGTCATCTGACTAATCCTACTGTTTGTTCGACTTGGAGCTGGTTGTGGTTTACCCTTTTTCCGTCCTGTCTGTGGCTCTATGTAATAAATACAAAAACTTACTGTAGATTTAAAAGTAATCCACAATCCTCTGTACTCCTTACATTTAAAACCTTGTTCCTTCCCAACAACCAGTCAAATATGAAAGTAAACTATGATGCAGTACCATTGCATAAAATTTATAATACAATGTAAATACAAGTAAATATCAATAACATTCAACACATACATGTATCATTACAGTAATTTATTATCAGAAAATTACATAAAAATTTATAATTGTTAAAATAAGACATAAGTAACTAACTGGGTGACTTTGCTGACTGATCATCATATTGTTCTACAGTTGGTGAGAATACAGACAAGTAGGCTTCTCCATGTGTCTTGTTCAGAAATACTCCTTCATGTAGGGATGCCATAGGGTACTCAGCAAAACTTTGTAATCTGTCAAATTTAACAATAGGATAGAAAATACTTAAATATAGAATATATCTTTGATTTATTAGTATGAGCAATGCCATTAAATTAACATGTAGGTTTGAAATTCAACTAATGATATCACTATGCTACATTTATAATCCCACAAAATGTGTAGTCACCGGATGTAAATTAGTTGCCACTTGAAAATTTTCACTTGTTATTCTAAAAAATTTATTTCGTTTTAATTCTAGATGCCATATGAATTGATATTAATGACAAATCCTTTTTTAGGTCACTTGTGTTACAAATTTTGATGGCAAAGGCTAGCAAGTAAGAATATATAAAATCACATTACCCCTACTCTATTAAATCATCTTTGACCTCTAAGAAATTCAGGTAGAACTGTATAGTCTCCATTGTGAACTGAACACAATACCTACCCCTCCTCTATTAAATCATCTTTGACCTCTAAAAAGTTGAGGGAGAACTGTATAGTCCCCCTTGTGTACTGTATACGATACCTACCCCTCCTCTATTAAATCATCTTTGACCTCTAAGAAGTTGAGGGAGAACTGTATAGTCCCCCTTGTGTACTGTGGATGGTAAGGACTAATCCTGAACACACATTCCATATGAATGTATCTGTTTCTGACCACTGTATCACTAAGTACTTGAAGGAATTCATCCTGAAATCAACAAATAAGCTACTATCATATACAGATGTATTTTTGCCATGGTTACAATATTTGACATTTGTTATTAGTGTTAAAATTTTATAGATTAAAATAAAAATTTATCCAACAAATAAAGATGTAAAATAAATTTAAATATGCCATAAAGACCTCTCCCCATTCCTTCTCCCAATCCATCAGTAACAGAAAGTATTTGTTTCACCAAAGACTGAATGAATAATTTTTTAATGTCCAGTGGCAACCATTAGGTGCATATCAAGACGAGAACATGTTAATACGATATGAATGTGACCCCTACTTTGTACTACAACGACATACCTAGCCGGATTTTTAACGTGCTAGCTCAAAAGGTAACTGTCCCCAGGAAGACATATCATCTCACTTGTACACATTATACTGACTTGGAGCCAACTAGTCCTTTGCTCTTACTCCTATATGCCATGTGCTTGGTGGAGAAGCAGCAAATACCAATTTAAATGTCTGTGGTCTGACCTGGCCGGGGATCAAACCCACAACATCCTGAATTCGAAGTGAGCAAGCTAACAAGAACACCAAGGTGGTTGTTTTACCAAAGATAAAGCTTCCAGTTCTCTTCAGCTTACATATATATAATTTTTTCTTTTACATTCTCACTTCGCATACTGCTTCATAAATCTCACATTTTTAAAGTTTCTTGTAAATTATGGTTGTTTTTATTTTATAGTATAATTATGTTACGACAAGATACTAACCTTTTCACCTTGTATTTTATCAGGATCCCAAAACTCAAACTCTGTTATATCTGGATACTCTTCACTTGTATAGGGTATATTTATACCTACAAATTTGACATGGACATTGAGACAAAAATTAATAGCAAACCAGGTTTTCTGTATTTGCAGCCACTAAACTGCTATACATTGCCTAACTACCTGACTTCTGTACATTGCCTATCTACTTTACTGCTCAGAATTACATAATTACCTGACTTCTGTACATTGCATATCTACCTTGCTGCTGTAAATTACATAACTACCTGGCTTCTGTACATTGTCTATCTACTTTACTGCTGTGAATCACATAACTACCTGACTTCTGTACAATGCCTATCTACTTTACTGCTGTGAATCACATAACTACCTGACTTCTGTACATTGCCTATCTACTTTACTGCTGTGAATCAAATAACTACCTGACTTCTGTACATTGCCTATCAACCTAACTGCTCTGAATCACATAACTACCTGACTTCTGTACATTGTCTATCTACCTTGCTGCTGTAAATCACATAACTACCTGACTTCTGTACATAGTCTATCTACCTTGCTGCTGTAAATCACATAACTACCTGACTTCAGTACATTGCATATCTACCTTGCTGCTGTAAATCACATAACTACCTGACTTCTGTACATTGCCTAACTTATAAACCATTTTTCTAACTTTGGGGTAATTTATTTATCAAGAGTATCAATTCAAGTATTTTAATGAAATTCATTATTTTGAGGATGTCAAATTTTGGAAATCTATAGTTTTCTAGTATATACAATATATATACAATGCATTGCACACTTAAATTATGGTTTCTGTGCACCTATGAAAACCACAAAAATTGATAAACAAAAAGTCATTTTAGTAATGAATCCATAGCACTATTCCATGAAATATAAATATGTCTTGCATTTACTGACAGTGTAATATTACTCAATATCTACTTTTACTGCTAACAGAAATTCATTAAAAGTCACCAAAAAATCAAAAATAAACATGGAATTCTCTATAAAAGCATATCCAGTCAAACATTGTGCTCAATGTGTTGAAAATTTAAATAAATTGAAGTACTCTAGTGACCTCTGCACAATTTCCATTTGATTGATTTGAGCTAGATTTTCTTCTTGTTTCAAATACTCATGTAACCAAATTTTCTATCTGAATAAAAGAATGTTTCCATTCCTGTATTTTATACTAACCTAGTAGAATATGTCTTGGATTTGTGTACATTGCATCTACCTCTGCCATTACTGAGTTCACAAATATTGTTATACCCTAGAAAACATACAGTTTAAATTTCACATCATTTTTATTTTTGTGTATTTTATAAATTCCAAAAAAAGAAGAAATTCACACTATTATGGATAAGTTTTTCCCATTATCAACTGGGGTTAAACAAAGCTGAGAATTACATGTATATTTTCTGTTTCAAAATCATCAGCAGGATTAAAATATATAAACAGAAATTAAATCATACAAAAATTGAATTCCAAGGTATCAAATAAAATTTATGCAGTAAACTGTATAAACAGTTTCAAATATAAGCTTTTACTTTAACTTGTGCTGCAAAGAATATAAAAAAAAATAAAATGAAAAATTAGCAACACTGAATACGGTCATGAATGTAATCTGGCAATTACTGAGTGGATTTATTAAAGAGAATTTTATAAAATAAACAATAATACAAGTAATATTTATGTAATTCTTCCATAATTTGTGATTATTTATAGTTTTGTATAAAAGTCCAATGAAAACACAAATTTAGATATTTAACTTAATGCATAAATCATAACAGTAAATAAGTTAAAGGTTATTTTACCTGTTGGACATCTTCACCTGTAATAAGATATTCCTTTCTAACTGTAACACTGTGGGCATGTGGGTAAAAAGTTCCATCAAAAACACATTGTCCAACCAAAGCTAACATCACTTGATTCTGAAATGTTTCAAAGTTCAAGAAACATTCAAAATTAAAATTGGACCAAAATTTTTTAGAATTAGACAAAAATCCTACAAGTTACATTTTTTTTGTCACATTCCAGCACCTAATTACATGTATCTTTTTAATGTCTTTTTCATCATGAAATATGTCACTGCAAACCGAGGTTTGCTGGAGATTTTTCACTTGTAGCCTTTAACTTCATAAGATTCGATCTACATTGAGCATGTGCAATGGTTTATTGGGATGGTGACAGAATTATCTATTAAAGTTTGTTGAAATGTACATTTTTTAAGACCTTTTACTTCTTTAAATTGATAAAGTATGTTTGAATTTGATACTCACTGTATAGTTCCCAGTTGATAAAACATCTTCAGGATGTGGAGTAAGATCATCAAGCAGCCATCTATATTTAGACAATGCCTGAGGATTGATTACTTTTAGAATACTGGAAAGTCCCCATACTGTGTTATGATTTTTGACAGTAAACAAATAAGGTAGGAATGTCTCCTGTAGGGCATTTCCTGCAAATATAAAGTACAGTTTCTGTGATAAAAAAGAAACCACTACAGAATATGCTACAAATAGTTATTTAAAAAGCAACCCATATCTATTATTGCAGGAAGCCAGAGTAACAAAAGAGGCCCATATTATCCTTCAGCAGAAAAACCATCTCGATTCTTGTCAATTAAGATCACTATACAAGTTGGATTCAAACTCACACCCTCAGTACTGCCATGCTTGTAATAAACAGTAGTTACAATAAACTACATATGATATTGGACCACTGACACAGCAATTTCAGAATTAAAATAAAAAAAATAAAAAATTTTGTTAATTTCATGGAAAACTAGAAAAAGTATTCTTTAAATTATTCTGACATGACATAATCATATTTATAATTAATAATTTATTTTTATATATATGGAAAACAGGATGCATAATGGACTATTCTAACAAACACATGTATATATGCACAAACAATACATTGCTTATTTGTTACTCATTTTCTAGTAAATAAATTATCTTGTTTTCCCCTCTAATACCTTTTTGAAATTTAAATTCAAAGACCCAATTTTGTTGATAAATTCCTAAAATATATAAAAAAAATAAACTGTCCATAAACTGTACTTTGACAGTAACTGTTAAATGTTGCTGCAGTTTATCACTGCACTTAGATCATACAGTTACTTACTTAATCTATGATGAATTTTTTCATTTGACTCTTGTTCCATATGAAACCTGTCAAAAAAATATATTTCTGAGATAAATAACTTTTATATGAAGACAAAAGAAAATATAATAAACTAAAATTTGAGCAAACTACTATAAGTGTAAAGCTTGCTTATCAGCTGATCATTTTTGTCATTTTATCCCATACTCTAATTAGCCTATTTGACAGGGATGATTTTGATGAGCAGAGGAAATAACTGGAAATTGCTAAAAATAACTGAAATAGGGGGCAAAAATATCATTTTCTGGCAGCTTCTGCCCAGTTTGACAACTTTTCAAATAAATTTTGCAATACCAAATAACTGACTAAAAAAATCCCTGTTTTGAGATTAACTAAATGGTTATGGATATAAATATTTGGCCTATATAGTGTTTAAGAATAATTGCAGCTGATACTTTTGCATAACAATTTTCCACTGATTTCATTGACATATACCGGTATTCAAAAAAATATATTTTAAATATCAAACTTTATGAATAAATTTTCATAAATTTTAAAGCTTAAATAAATAATATTGAAGAAAACCAATATGTCCTTAATCACTGAATAACAATAAACAATAAAATGGATAACAAGCGTAGATAAAATTTATATCACAAACCTTTCAGCAAACTGCCTAAACCTGGCAACAAACCCAGGATAAGGATTATATGGGATCTCATTTCTGTCCAAAAGTAATCTGAGTAATTCTTTGAAGTTTATCTCTAATTCTGTATTGTCTAAATATTCCCTAAACTGTCTGATAACGGGTGTGTCATATCCCTCTGGTGCCTTGTAAGTTTCTCTAGGAAGTATTTCTTGCTGAAATTAAAGTAAAATTGATGAAAATATCAACATATTGAATGCAAATACATGTTGTATTAACCTGTTCTCTGTAAAACAAGCTGAATCAGTCAGTTGTATCATCCACACAATAACAGTTTATGAAAGAATTATTTTTCATTTTAAGAAAATTCTCTCAAAAATTACATTGTATTACCTCTGTCTGGGTAATATTTTGCTCTCACACTTTTCTGTTTTCCCTACATTAATTTGAAAAAATTCAAATTCAAATATTTTATTGGTATTGAATCCAACAAGAGGATTATAACCAAAGACAATACATGAAAAAAAAAAACAACATATAATGGGGAATGATCACTAGCCTGTCAACACTTGTGTTGTGAGTTCGAATCTCACCTGTGGCGGGGTGTGTTCGACTCCAATCTAACTTGACAAGGATTGCCAATTTTCCTACCGAAGGTCGTGGTTCTCTCCTAGTACTCCGGCTTACTCTACCAATAAAAACTGGCTGCCGCGAAAAAGCCAAATGTGCTGAAAACGGTGTAAAACCACAACTAAACAAACATATATACCATACATGTTAATCAATACAAGTGAAGTTATTGGTCACTGCTAAGGAGATCACAAACCAGAGTTAACTCCCTTAGCATGCAAAAGTCATTTATGCATCATTTTTTAAGATCATTATTTAACTGGTTCATCTTGTAGACAATAGATACACATTTTCCAAATGTCCATAAAAAAATTTTCTTGGTCACCCATTCAGTAGAAAGCCAGGATAACAGTGGAAAGCTCATTACATAACTCTAATCTAGGGTTTTCTAGTTTTTTACATTTGATAATAAAGTAAAATTCATCTTCAGGCTCCAATTTACAAAGGGGACATAGCCTGTAGTGTACTGATAATTTCTATACATATCGTTCTCAATACTTAGCATACTATTAGAAATATTTATTATTTAGAAACAATGAGATCTGAGTTTGTTACCATCATCAAACAATGAATTTTTAAAAAAAAATGATAAAATTTGTTTCAAGCTTTTCTGATATGGAAAAAGCAAGTCTAATTTTTGACGAAGTCCCCTTTTACATAAAAGAAGATAATTTTGCATTACATGAAGACATATAGTGGAGCTATAATGCACTTATTTAAGTTTATTTTTGTTGGTTTACTGTCTTTGTTTTATGTAACATTAGAGGGGATGTAATCTCAATAACTAGAAACTAGAATTCTGTATACCCGTAACATTAGAGAGGGGATGTAATCTCAATAAACATGGTTCGAAATTTTGAAAATTAAACTTTTCCAATGTCACATTTGTTTGCGGAGACATTTTTTTTACAACAAAAATCAATGACAAGATCTCTCATGATTTGAAATGTATTCAATACTAGTAAAGTCATGACTTGTTTTATACATAAATCTTTTTCTGAAGTATGTGAGACACACAATATTTTTGAAGGTTGGACTCAATGCTTTTTCTAGTTGTGCAGACTTTGACTCATGTTTATATTTTGATGTTTCATTAATGCATATCCTAACCATTACAGTTGCAGATCTCTAGTATTCTTAAAAAACTAACCAAGAAAAAATATCAAATGCACATATACTTTTGAGATAAAGTAAATTGTATGTAGATTAATACCTCTGATCCAAAAGATTCCTGCTCTGATGGAGTAGGTGACTGTCTCCTCCTTGGAAATTTCCTAGCTCCTGGTTTGTATCTTGCTCTTGACTGACAAAATAATACAAAATTCAGATACTGTAAAAGAATCCTATACATGAAATACAACCTTCCAATCTGTATGTTATATATAGAAAAATCCATATTTATTATTATATATATAATAAAAATGGAACGGCCTGGTACTTAAACTGTGTAGGTTGAATGTCAAATAAAATTTATCATTGTTTACTTTTTATGTACAGACTCAGCCTTGCTCTGGGTTTCTAAGAGTCAACATGTTTTTATTTTTTCATGCTCATGATCAAGGCCATATTGATCAAACATTGGGCAATATTTTAGTTGTTTATTTCTGATTTTGTTTTTGGTTTTGTTCGACTTGTGCATCGTGTACATTTAAGTCGATTTATGTCCCTTTTATCAGCTCACCATTTCCATTTATTTTCCTTACATTCTTTTGTAAAATGAGCTGTTTCGCAATAAAAAATGGATATTTTTTTCACTGAGTTCTAAAGAATGGAAATCTCAAAGAAGGAATATATAAATTGACTTATTCCAATTCAAGCAACCAAAATTTCACTGTACTTTGAAAAGAGGTACACACAAATGTATATACTTTAATAATAACCTTACCATAATACACAGCTGATTCTTTGATTGTTACATCAAAAGTCACATTTCTATAACAACAGAAAAAAATCATTTTATCATTTGTAACTCCATCACTTCAAAATTTCAGTAATATTCTTTTAATTATATTTGGGAGCTATTAAAATACATATATCACAGACTTCTGGCAAATATCAGCACAAAAAAAACAAACAGGTGGTATGA
Source organism: Mytilisepta virgata (assembly GCA_028015205.1). Taxonomy (NCBI): domain Eukaryota; kingdom Metazoa; phylum Mollusca; class Bivalvia; order Mytilida; family Mytilidae; genus Mytilisepta; species Mytilisepta virgata. The sequence goes on along the minus strand of CM051520.1, from coordinate 14,486,359 downwards.
TGCACATGTTTTACTTTAATTTGTTCAAAAGAATTTTTGTAATCTTGCAAGTTAATGTATCAGTTGTATCCATCAGTCTTGGATAATTTGATTGAGCTTGAGGAAAAAACTTATTTATTATTGCATCCTCTTTTGATGCTCAATATTGTTCGAGGGGTATCAGGTCAAATTGGCACCTGGTCAATTCGGCACTAGTACCAATGGTCAATTTGTGACCAGTAAATAGGGTATCAAGACAGTTTGGTACCTAGACAGTTCAGTACTTCATTTTGGTACTGGGACAAATTGGTACCTGGACATTTCAGCACATAAATTTGGACAATTCAGTACCTTATATAAAATAACCTTTTAATTAATAAATTTAATCACATGAAAGGTTCATTTAATGAAAACAATTTCAAAATTTTCCTTGATAATTACACTATCATAAATTTATCATTGATCTTCTGTACTATCAAAACAAACGGTGTCTGCCCAGTATTCCGAAGGCCCAATAGTCTGAAGGCTCGATAGTCCGAAAGTTCGAAGACCCATAAGTCCAAAGGCCAGTAAGTCCGAAAATCTTATTTCCGCTCATAAGTTGGGAGATAAACGAAATTAACATTTTAAGCATCACTTGGCGTCCGTCATCCGTCCGTTAACTTTTCACATTTTAATCTTCTCCTCTGAAACCACTGGGCCAAATAGAAGCATCTATGTAAGGTCTATGGGCAATTTTTGTTTCTGATTGGCTGAGTTTTAAAAAATCTCCTCCTCTGAAACTGCTAAGACAAATGATAAATTCTTTAACACTTGACAGGAAGCATTTAATCGGAGCTCCTTTTAAAAAATATTTTGTCATTTAGTCCCAATCAGACTACAGATATGGCCGCCATGGGCAATTCTTTTTTCTGATTGGCTGATATAAAACAATCTTCTCCTCTGAAGTTACTTGGCCAAATTGAAAAAAATTTGACAGGAACCAGCTATTGTTGTACGACAATACCCCACCAAAGCTATTTAAAAAGTGTACTCTACATATAACCATAGTTACACGAACACTTTGTGTGAACTATTTTAACTGTCAAAAATAAACTCAAAGACAAAGAAATCGAAAACTTTTGTTGTTGAGTTTATTTTTAGCATTTACATGTAAAACAGTTCACAAAAAGTGTCTGTGTAACTAAGATTAGAGTACTCACTTTAAAACTTTTTAGATTGGTTAAAAGTTTTAAACACTGAATAACGAAGTAATACCTGTTCAAGTTTGTGGAACATATTTAAAGAAAGGTTTGATTTTCTGATAATTAATTTTTTATTTTGAAAAAATAAAATCGTTTTATTGCCAAATTAATAGAATAACAATTCACATTATAGTGCAAAGGGGCTTAATTCAACTTAAAAAAAAATATACTTTGAAGTACAAAATTTCTGTGTTTTAACAAGAAAACATGATTGGTTTTGATGCAAAAAGTAGTTTCGTAGTACCGAATAATTCAATATCTGGGTCCCGAAACGTTCTAGTACCGAAATGTCCAAGTACCGAACTGTCCAAATCAGTACTGAACTATCTAGAATTCATAAATAGTCATATCGGGACCTATCTATAGTTAAATGACTTGTATTCTGTTCGAGGGCTGTGTCTATAACTGTTATGACTGAAGGTATCTGAAGTGTTGCTGTAAGTTGTAACAACCTATCAATTGCAAACCTTTTTGTAAAAAAAAGGCAACTTGAATGTCACAGGCGGCATTTTCATTGTCATTATGCAGGCGACATGGGGCATTTAAATCATTCAGTTCTTTTATAATTAACCAATGCAAATAGGACAAGCAGTCATATCAAATTGGAACCAGTCAAAAGTTTGAGATTTTTCTATGAGTTTATTGTTTGGAAATGTTGAAATGTTTTGGTGAATATAAGCAGCATTACAATAGTAATATTCTGCTTAGCTTATACTGAACAAATTGTACATGACTAACATTAGCAGAATTTAGTAACAAATGTACCTTTATAGTTTATTGGGTTTAACATATTCTCATCGTGCTGATCTGATCTGCCCCAATAAATAACGTGTATCTTGTATGTTAAAGCGATACCTGTAGTTTATTAAGATATCTGAATACTGTCCAAACAGGCCCAAGCCATTTGTCAGTTTTGGTATCATATGTAAACAATTTTTTAAAGAGTATTCTAAGGGACAGCTTTTAGTACCGACCTCAAACCCTTAATACGTTTTTTTCTAGAATATAGTTTGTATCCATGAAATTTATATTGAATAGTCTTAAATTTTTATTTATTGCTTTATTAAATTTTTTATGGTAATTATAGATTAAAATCGATAAAATTGTCTGTAGTTAAGTTCGGATCCAACTGAACTAATTTGGCAAAAATTGTAAACAAATAAAATGGCTGCGTCCGGCGAACATGTGCAAAAACCAAAAGTGATAAAACATATCAGTAAATCAAACAACGAGAAAAGATTGATAGTTATTTTAGAAAGGGCTTCTCTAGAATCTGTTAAGGTTGATATCGTTTTAGCCAACTTGCCATAAATTAAGGGGAGTCGAAGGAAACGGGCACCTGTCAAATTCTTTCCATGTTTTCACACACAGAGCCAAAGCCAGAAAGGGATTTGCTAAGTTAATTTCTTTATAGAATAGTATATATCCCTTTCTATAAAGAAAAACGTTAGTATATATCCCTTTATTATTAGAAAAGACAAGGCGGTTGACAAGAGATGACACACTTTTGACCCCTATCCTTAATTAAACTCAAATATTTCCATTTATATTTCATGACCATATAATGAATAATTTAGAAAATTGACAAAATTTTCATGTAAGCACTCTAGCAAATTTATTTCTTGACCGATTTGGATAATATTTATACAGTAGCTTTAACTTAATGATACCTCAAGGGAGTTCGAAGATGAGTCATGTCGAAATATTTTTGTAGGAGTTATGCCCCTTAATAACTTTGAAAATTGACAAAATGTTCATCTAAGTGTTCTAGAAAATTTATATTCTCCTTGCATTGGAATAATATTTATACACTTGGACCTAAAGGGAGGTTTTATACATAAACTCCTATCGAAACTTATAAAATTGAAAAATACTGTCTTTAAGAGTTTGTTAGGCGGAATACTTTTGATCAAAGCATTTCTGTTTATTGAAAAGGAGTAAATGTACATTTGTATAAATTCTCAATACACATGGTAAAATAAGATTTCAACACTATACCCATATTGTATAAATGTCTTCATACCACTCATTAACTTGTAAAAAACTTTAGCAATAACCACAAATTGTTTGTCCTTCTATTCTCTCTCTTTGAGAAAATTTTGTTGTGTTTCACTTGTCCAAGGGTTTCTGATGCTCTAGCGGCGGGGGACTTCGGAACGCTGTTCGATTTTTTTACTTATGTTTTGTGCCCATAGATAATATCATATTAATAATTTAGGGCAACTAGGTTGAAAACACTTTTTGATGTCAATTTTGTAGAAACTAAGGTTTATCTCACTGTGTATACATGAAGCTCTGTCCTTGGATTTTTTTAGCTTTACCCTTTTGGTCATTTCAGCATTTCTTAAATATATGCTTTTCAACATTTTGAATTATTGTTTTGGTTTCTAACCCACTTTACTTTAGGTGTGGTGCACAAATGATGAGTTGTAAAAATGTGCACATCTGGCATATCTGGTTTATCATTATTGGAATCACAGAATTTATCCATTTATAGGGGGCCTCGGTGGCCGAGTGGTCTAGGTAGTTCGTCATGACTACTAATGATCACTGGCCTGTCAACGCTGGGGTTGTGAGTTCGAATCTCACCTGTGGCGGGGTGTGTTCGACTCCGATCTTAATTGACAAGGATTGCCAATTTTCCTACCGAAGGTCGGTGGTTCTTTCCGGGTACTCCGGCTTCCTCCACCAATAAAAACTGGCCGCCGCGAAATAGCCAAATGTGCTGAAAACGGCGTTAAACCCCAACTAAACTAAACTAAACTATCAATTTATATCAATTCAAGACAGTGAAACAATGGAAATTGGGAGTTTCATCCAGTTTTCAGTTCACCCCTGCAATTATTTAACTGAATTGATGTTACCTCATGGGACTAAAACGTTGAAGACCAAAACATTTATGTGATTTATACGGCAACTTTCTCAACAGGGCAAGATGGCTGTCCCATACACTTCTAAGACAGGATTATGTTCAGACTCTGTTAATTTCATCACTACAAAAGTTTTACGGTCGTCATCACAAATTGATTGACCGATATAAAGTTTTTGTCTCATGTATGAGACTAGATATCTTCAGTTAGATTTCACATCCTTCTGGAATTGACACCTCACCGGGCTTGACACCGCTCTAGACTCGATTGTTCACTGGCAATGTGAGGGGTGCAGGACATGCTTACCCATCCAGAGCACCTGATGTCACTCCTGGTTTTTAATGAGAGTTCACATTGCTAATGTTTTAGTTTCTGTGTTGTATACAATGTGATGGAATTCCCAGATTATTTTATGTGGATTATAGTGACATTAGGCTTTATTTAATGTTCATATTTGTTTTGTTAATTGTTATTTGAGTAATATCCCAGAAATCATTGAATCTTTAACATGATTTTCCAATAGAAAAATTGACAGTGATGAAGGAAAATCTAGTTTGCTGTCAGACAGCTTTTTTGTCATCTTTGAAGTAGGAATGTGTACCATCTGTTACTATTCTTTTCCAATTTTCATGAGTAGTTAAAATTTGTTGTTTTAAAGATACTAAATTTGGAGATTTGAAAATTCTCTATTAATGTCACAAAATAAAATATGTATTCTTAATAACATGATATTCTTGTTTCCACTACACCTACAATTAATCATGAAATTTGGTATCCAGTTTAATAATAATGAATACTCAGGCCAATTAGATTACAACAACCATATTTTATATATTTAGTGAAGGCATATCAACTTATTTTTTTAATTATTATCAATTTTATTTTATGCCCCATCTACAAATATTGAGTAAAATGTGATCTTTCTTCCAACACTACAAGTAAAATAGGATAGACTGGGATTCAATAGATATGAACATACAGGATTTGCTTTGGTTAAAGAATTTTCTTACAATATTTTTCTCAAAGAACTAGCCCATGTACCAGTTAAACCAAGCAGGAAAATAATATTTTAAAATATACATATCTTTTGCAGGTTGGGAAACAGTTTGAATTGTTGAATTGTGACAAACACAAAGGTCTTGCCAAGAAATTCAAACGAGATATTTCACAATGTCGCCCAGACATCACACATCAGGTAGGTAGGGTGAAATTGGATGATATTTGATACTTTAGTTTAAAGTAAAATACCCTACTCGAAGTATTTTACAGGCACTATGATGTTAAGATATCTCACACTGTCACTAAGACATTAGGTAGGAAGGGTTATATACAGATATCTTGGTGTCACCCACACACATGACAGGTTAGTTGCATCTTATACACTTAGAAATCACACACCTGGTTGGTAGGATGATATAAAGTCCATGAAGTTTTTCACTTTAAAAATATATTTTTCATTTGTAGTGTTTATTGATGTTGATGGACAGTCCACTAAACAGAGCTGGTTTGTTACAAGTTTACATACACACAGAGAAAAACGTTCTGATAGAAATAAATCCACAGACCAGAATACCAAGGACGTTTGACAGATTCTGTGGACTAATGGGTATGTTTATGTGAAGATGCCAAGGCCTTCTGTGGATTAACTAGAATTTTATTAGACACTAGTTTGTTATTTTATTTGGTGCATTGAAATCGGGGATGGAAAGCATGTCTTATACAAATTTGTCTTTTCATAGAAGAAGAAACTTTATTGCATCAGCATATACTGCTATAGCAATACAATATATTCACAGTAAACAACATGACATAAAATATAGTATTAACAAAATAATGTCAGTAAACAGTAATTGCAGAGAGCAAGCCTACTTAGTTCTAATTTCATAATTTGTTATCAACAGCAAATTACAAAACCCCCTTTTAAAGTTGATACTTACATTTATAAATAAATTACAGTATCTGTCAACTACTGGGTAAGCATTGATTATTTTAAATACTACTTTGTACTAAAAAAGTCTATTTCAAAACAGTCAAATGCTGGTACCAAATGTACAACAGTGGTAAATTTAAGTTTAAAAAGAGGTTTAAGAAAATCTAAATTCTAAACTCAAAATTTAAGAAAATATTGTCTGTAAATTCATCATTTGAAAATATATTTTTCAATAAAATGCAGGATCCAGCAATTTGATGCTTATCTGATTTTGATAGTAGAGTTTGGTATCAAATTTGTAACAGATTAATGACAGAAAGTCCAGTATTCTTTATCACAACATAGACTTTGATTATTGTTATCTTGCACATATCTTATTGAAATTCTGGGAGAACTCAAAATACAAATTTTAGAACCTGATCATGATCATAAACAAGTATTGGACACCTGATATGTCAACTTTTCAATAAAGCCAAAATAAAGTGACAGGCCTTCATGCATGATCTACACAATGAACAACATTTGTTCTTTGTAACTGACACAACCTGTTATTCAGTTTCTAGAAATAGATCTATAACTTTACAGTAGTCAAACAACATTATAATTATAAAAATATGTACAAATTTTGCTGTTTCTGTTGTAGTTCAGTTGTTACATAAATTAAGCATTCATGCAGCAGATGGGCCACAGAAATTGTTAAAGGTGTGTTATATAATATTGTATTATAGGGTTAAATGTTGAAATATTGTGTTAAAACTTTAATTAAAATTAGTGAAATCAACAGTGGGAAACACAACAGTTCACAATTACAGTTGATGAATATTCATTTACACAATAGGTATATCTGTTACCAGCAAAATTTGAAGATTTTGGTCCTAACACCACATTAAATGGCAAGGAACCAAAATCCATACAAAACCATGTAGTAATAAAAACATAGATACCAGTAATGCTGACATTGTATCTATCAGAGGAACTCAAAAAGCTAGGGGCAAAAGTATAGCTGTCATCTTAATGCTGTCATCCTGATTCTCCCACTTTTAATCCCTTCTATAAATATACTAATTAGGGAATGTTGTGATAGTACTTATAGTTCATTTCTTATAAAGATTACCTGTAACTTATATGTAGCTGTATATAGAGTAATACCAGATAATTATAAGTCTTCAAGTATTTAATCTCTTCAAACATGTTAAATTAAATGAATATTTTGCTATGTTAGAGATGGATTTTGGCCTGCTTTTTGTGTCATATTTTTAACTATTTGAAATTATAAATATGCATTTTAGATCCCAAATTTATTTGAAAAGAGTAAATAATTACTTGAAAATCTCATTATGAACAAAGTTTGACTTCTGCATCTAGATGTAATTAAAAGACTAAAATATGGCAAACAAGCTCATACATATGTGTAACTTTCATGGACTTATAACATAAAGGAATTGCCTCTCAGAAATTTGAATATGAATATTGATAATATTCATTAAAGGAAGTATAAGTGCATGCAACATTTTTAGCTTATTCGAGCCGAAATTTACTGAATTTGAATTCTCACTCTCTTCCAAAAATATCAATAGGAACTTTCTAACTAACAAAAATTATATCCAAGTATGGCAAAATGGTATTAAGCCAAATGTTCACATTCAGCCACTAGTTATTGTATGGAACAATAATGCAAGGACAGCTTGGTTTCAGGAGGTCATCGTAACTTTGTTTGAATATTAATTCTGATGTTGTGATTTCAAGTAAATGTTATTTGTACAACTTGTTGTAATTTTTATGTTTTTGTCATGTAGTGTCACTTCATGTGTATTGCCATTCATTGTTTTATATTTTTATGATTGACTTGAAAAGTACTTTCTTAACTAAAGAAATGGTTATCAAGTGAAAAAAACCTGAACGACAAAACTTCACAAAACTTCACAAAACTCTAAATTTGTTGAAGAACACAAATTATCATGACTCTCCAATCATAAAGGTAAATAGAACAGACTATAGCATTGCATGGTCACTGATTCCCTTGAAGTTTTTGTTTATGTAACTATTTGTTAATTGGGGTAATTAAAAGTGGGAGAATCGGGATTAAACCATTGGATATTACATTCCCTTGTCTATTATCTAATGGATGTCAGTCCTGCAGATTAGACAAGAGAAAGTTATATACCGGTATACGATTTAAACAATAGTAATGATTCACTGTTTGATAATAAAGTTGATAAAAACTGTGAACACACAGACCAGTTTAGATGGGTTTAATCCTGATTCTCTTTGTAATATCCAATACAATAAGGACAATAATCTATTATATTAGAATCTAGAACTTATGACCAACAGAGACTATTAATGAGAGGCATCTGATTGCTATTTGCTAATACCCAAGTCTGCAGGGGAGATAATAAGCTTATGTTTGCCATAAAAATGAAAAACTAGAATTATTTCCCCTTAGTAAATTTGATATGAACTGGTGTAATGCGCACTCTCATGAATAACTGTTTTTTTTCAAGTTTTTTGCACTAAGAGAATATTTCTGAATTTTAAGTACTGCTGTACTGTCGTATTAAAGGTCTCTACTGAAAAAAAAATTCAAAAAAAAAATTTTAAATTTCAAGATAACAAAAACAATGTCCACAAAATGTGATTATTTACAATTTTAATTTGAAGTTTTACATTTATATTATTTAAAAAACACAGAAAAAAAAATTGCAGCAAATATATCATGCTGTTATCAGTCATATTGTATGGAGATCAAGTACCACAGACAACAATATATAAACATACATATTTATGCCTTCATATATACACACAGACCATGTACAACTATATGTATTGATGTGTATGTATATATGCATACAAATAAAATAAAAAACACATAACTGATAATTATTTGATAATACATAAAATTTCCTATGGATGCACCTAAAACATAACTTTAATGTTTATGTCACTTCCAGGTTATCAAAAATCCCATAACAGATCATTTACCTGTTGGTTGTAAAAAGATTGGTACTTCATTCCATGCAGACATAACAGACGTAAGGGATATCGTCCCAGATAATGAACCCACTGTATTTGTAGTTGGTGCTTTGGCCCATGGCAGTGTAAGTATATGTGGAAGGTAGAAGATATATGCTCATAATCATGTACATTTTATGTAAAGTTACCTGTTTCCTGAAGTATACTTTCAAGCCATTTCTGGTTAGATAGTATGAAATTCAACTGAAATGAGTTTATCTCTAAAATAAAAATTACCATTTAAGGTTTTCTTAAATTGTTTTGATATTCAGAGACCACAATGACCTATTTAAGCATGGGCATCCACCACTTTCAAATTTTCAGTACTACTCTTTCAATTCTAGTACCATGCTTTATTCTTGGCAAACAGTAATTTTTGTTTCAATACAAAATCATAGGAAAAGAATCCTGTAATTCCTATGTTGTTGGAAATGTAGGTAGTAATTAGGGACAGATCATAGTGGCTGTCATAATTATATAAACTCACAATCATTAAAGAGAAGAACAACACAGGATTTTTACAGTTTTCACGAAAGATATAACCAATGTCATTATAAGTCCAATTGTCACACACTATATCAGAAAAGTATTATATTATTCTAGTATTCCTCCACCATTGAATTTTTTTCTGTCGTGATCCCTGATTTTACTTGAACTGTTTCCCCTTTTCATAAAAAGTTAATAACTATGTTAATAAAAAGACTGTAATACCAAATTAATTTGTTTTCCTAGAAATCTATTTGTTCGGAATTAAACTTTTAAGCTTTTCATGAAGGATATTATCTACTTTTCCTTACGTGTTAGTATCTAACATTTAGTTTATACAAGGTAGACACTCACGCACATGAAATATTTTTAGACTGGTTTTTGGAATCCTGACATGAATTAATAAAAACTTTATTATTATATAATTTTAGGTTGATGTAGACTACATAGAAAAGACAGTATCTATCAGTAACTATCCATTATCAGCTGCTCTAACATGTGCCAAATTATGTTCTGGGTTTGAAGAAAAATGGGGGGTTGTATGAATAAACATATATATTAATCAGTTTTCTTTTGATTTCACATTACTGTTTTTGCATGGGTTTTAGTTTATCATTAGAATACAAATGGTAGGTAGATAAATTCTTGAGAGTGGTTTATCAAGGTAATTATTTTTAGTTCCATCTGTAATTGAGTTTTATTTACTTTATGTGCATATTTTGGAAAATTATGTCTCATGAGTACTCAGGGCTCAAATACTAACAACTGTGCTGGTGATACCGACAGGGACTGGAGAGTTCACCAGCAAATAAAAAAAAAAGAGAGAGTTAACCAGCAGTCAGGCATTCGCCCAGTTGAAACCATAAACATTATGATACCAGCCTTGATGAACATTGCATGGTAAATGCCAAAATAATTAAAAATGTAATTCTTACAATTGTATAACAGTTAATTTTTAAGTATTAATTTCACATCGACAAATGACTTGGTCAACATAGGCATCCGCTGACAAGAAGGGATATCCCAAAATGTTAGAGGAAGTTCAGATGCCAAAATGATCAAAACTGCAGCGCCAAAAACCATTTGAGAACAAAACTCATCTTCTCCAGTACCATGCAGACAAATTCCAAAACATATGTAAAAAGTAAAATTGTCTGAAGTAACAGACATATCATTTTTGAGTGACAATATTCCAGAAGCGTCGGTGTATGGAATATATTTTGCATAACTCGTACGTTATTCCAGAGCTTGTGACATACACCTTGACTTCCTGTGCAGAGCCCGACTCCTGACAGAAAAGTTGCTCAGACATAGGTATGTTGCTCCTAAGTGGAGTCATCCTTATTAAAGTTTTATGGACGTCATCATAACTTGGTTGACAGGTATGAAAAAAACCTGTCACAAATACAAATGGACCTGTTCCATTGATGTTATCCCTTCATACAGGATTTGACATGGGCAGCATGGCGGGTGTCCTGCAGGAAGCAGAGACGCTTCCGGAGCACCTGAGTCTACCCAGGTTTTTTTGGTTGGGTCCATGTTCATGTGTTTTTAGTTTTTAATTGTAGTGCATGTATTGTTTTGGTCTTGTCTTTGTTGTTCTACAGACTTTGTCAGTTATTTCGATTTTCCCCTCCTTTGAATATGCATTTGGTATTTCTTGACTTTACTTATCAAGACAACACCCATCTTAATATTTGAGATTAAGAGTAATTTAGAAATTAAACTTCACTCCTAATAGAGCAGTAGAAGAAGAATATTTTACGGGCCCACTAAAGACATGAATTTCATTACATAAGGTCATTACACATTGTTATAAAACAGAAAACTATAACACAGAAAAAAAACCAACAAATGTTGCACTATATGGGAATGCAAGTTTAATGAGCAAGTGTGGTAGATAATACCATTATAACACATATTATTTTACTATAGTGTTGATAATGGGAAGAGACAAAACATAAAATTGTTGTAAATAAACATAAGACAGAAAAATTTATAATCTTTCCATATACAAGAAAAGACACCCATTTTCACTACAAGTAAGGTGGGAGAGAAATAAAAAAAACTTTAGGAAAATCCCTTCTTGTTCAATTAAAAAAAGTTAAAATCAACAAATCACCATGCTTCTGGTCGAATGTGAAAGCCAAAGTAAGGTCTTGCCCAGTGTTGTAAAGGAGATTCAAATGCCAAAATGGTAAAAACACAGGTCAAGGGTCATGTGTCCAGAGATCAGCTCTTACATGTGAGGATGGATGTGTACAAACATTTCCTGTGTCCCAGATCCCTTACTTGAGCGGACATTTCATAAGTTTATAACAGCATTTTTTGTGTATCAGTTTTGTTCTACCATCCAAATGCAAGAAATTAGAATGCTACATAGTACTATATCATCTGACAATGATAACCTGCATCTCTGCTTTTCAGTGCCTGTCCAACAGAAAATCAATCCTATACAATACTTCTAACAATAATAGAAAACTCATCTCCATGTCATAGTACCAGGCAAAAGAAATACCAGTTATATCCACTATCCTTAAATCACAGAAACGGATTAACATAATAATTCTTTTATACAGAAAAGAAAAAAAATAGATCAGATGGTCCAGTGATACAGTGTAAATATATTAAACAAACTAACAAGCCATATATAAGATATTTTTTATGGAATTTATAAAGATAAACAATTGAACAATTAATAAATCTTTAAATATGACTTTTAGTATAATATGAAAAAGATAAGTTAAAAAAAGATAATATTTGTATTTGTAAATATAGTATCTAATGGCCTATCATTATTCATTTTGGTAGTTGAATCAAATCAAATTTATAGGATCTTTTCTGAAGCTAAATATTAACAATATTTGCATTACATAATTTTATAAGTATATCAGTGATCATCAGTACTTCAGTGCTATGGTGAGGTATCACACTGTTTCTATAAATGGAACATCAGTTTACCCAATAGAATTTTATCTTTCTTGCGAATTCATTTCCTTTCGTAGATACAGTGATTTTGATTGGATTTATCTTGAACCGGAAGTGTTTTAGACGTGATTTTACGTCATTAGGAATCCCTCGCTTAGTTCCTAACTTCGTTGTGAATGAAATTAAATCATTGTGAATTTATTGGACATATAGAAGTATATTTATTCCCAAATGTAGAGTAATGGCAGGAGTTTTTGATTTGGAACTCCACGACACCCCTGAAGGGGAGGAAGATATTTCAGATGATGATTATTTTGAGCCTGATGAGCCGGTACGTATGGTGCCATAATTTACACTGATGATCAGATCCAGTGGTGATGCAATATTGTCTGTTTAAGTGGTTTCTGTTTAATCTGTGGTTTACATTTATAGATTTATATTTGTACTGAAAATTATCCTGTATGGAAATATTACATTTTGTCAAATAACTCTACTTTCGAGTGATCAGAACAGTAAAATGAAAATGATAAATTATAGTTTAACTTGATAATTTTCAGTTACCCGGTGACTCATAAAAAAATATTTACCATTTGTCAGAAAACATGTCTCACATTAATGTATTTTCATGTGAAACTTTGACAGTCTTTATTCTCAACAACCATCTATCTTAATGAAAAAAAACTGCCCACTATAGTTTCAATAAGATCCTTTGCACTCATTGGTTTATAACAGCTTAATTTGAGACTCCTGCTGGTAGACTCCAAGTCCCAAAGGGTATACCCAACTCGGTTGCTAACTGTTTTGTATAGCCCCCAAAATGATACATTTATACCTTTAAATTTACTGTTACAAAAATTTTATATTTGTGAAAACAATGGAGTATCTCCCTTGTGGATAGCTCTGTCTTTAGATGGTTTTGGCTCTACCCATTTGGTCATTTCCTAAAGGGTTTTGGCTCTACCCATTTGGTCATTTCCTAAAGGGACATATGAGCTTGGCATCCCTCAAAAACTTTTTCATGGATCTTCTCTTGAAACCACTGAAAAATTACAGACATACTTATTTTTAATGATCCTTAGGGTGTCTAGAAAAAAATGTGTTTTATTTTCTTGTCCGTCAAGAAACATGCCTGCCATGGCTAAAAATAGAACAAAAAAGCATTTAGAGCAAAACTGACAATGGGTAAAAGTGTTCATCAGGTCAAGATCCACCTTCCATGAAATTCTTAGACGAATCGGTCAACCTTTTGTTGGGTTATTGCCCTTGAATTGTTAATTTTAAGGAAATTTTGCAGTTTTACGTTATTATCTTGAATATTATTATAGATAAAGACAAACTGTACACAGCAAAAATGTTCAACAAAGTAAAATCTTTAAATCAGTCATGACCAAAATCTTTTAAATGACCCCTAATAGGAGTTTTTGCCCTTTAAAGACAATTTTTCACATTTTTTTCGTCATCTTCTCTGAAACTACAGAATCAATTTCATCCAAACTTATAATTATAGATAAAGACAAACTGAAAAAAAGCAAAAATGTTCAGCATAACTTGAGATAAATTAAATGGTAGCTGTACAACTAAAATGGAGGATCAAGGTCATTGAAAACGTCCATAGAAACCTATGAAAAAGTCCCTATGATATAGATATACAAGTAATTATGGAGGCTCAAGTATCGAGGTCATTGAAAAAATCCATAGCAACTGATGGAAAGGTCCCTAGCAACCAGACTTATTTGGGTTTGGGACCGTACATTTTACCTTTTCACGTCAAAATGGAAGGGCTAGAGTCAATGCCATTTAAAAAGTCCATAGCAATCGATGAAAAATGTGAAACATGTCAACAACAAGAAAAAAACCTGTATAATTTCATTTAGGCCTAAAATAAAATGTCATTTGTTTGGCATTGCCGCCCGACCCACCAAAAAACTTGCTGCCGAAATTTTATTTGCGTTTGAGATTTTTTTTTTTTTTTTTTGTATTAAAAAAAAATCGAAATCGTGCCAGAATTTTGATGGTATCTGTGGAGCTTGTTCCGGGCCTCACTTATTTCAAATCACAATCGTAAAAGCTGTACACTGGGTTGAGAGCAAACGTGTAATTGTAATAGTGACCTTCGGCCTTACAAAGTCATTGAAACCATTTTTTCTAAATTCCCCTTCCAAAAACAAATAATTGCCCATCTTCGATGGGATAATTCTTTTCAGTGGGGATTATCTCCAAATAGAAAAACTCTTAAAAATTGCAAACCAAGGGCACAAATTATTGAAATTTACTTACATCATCAAACAAAATTTTTAGATACTAAAATATACAAAGGGAATAGATACAAAGAAACAGGTATTCTAGATATTAAATTATTCCACAAAACAATGGAAACCTTTGGATACTTACATTGATCCTCATCCCACAAAGTATGATGACAGAGTATTCAAAGGTATAGTAAAGGGGGAAATAATTATACACATATGAAACAACAGTGACCCAGAACAAAGAAAACAAGAAATCTAACTATCCAACGATTCTTAAAAAGAGGATATAAAGCAAAAGAAATCAATTCCATAATCAAATCAACGAACATTATGTCTTGAATATAAGAATAAATCTAACACTGTCACAAATATTCCACTAGTTCTTACGACAAAATATCATAGCGGTTTACAACATCTACCAAAATTAATCCGAAAACACTGGCATCTCATTATTGAAAATGAACTAGCTAACCAATTGTTTCAAAGACCACCAATGGTTGCATACAAGCGTAACAAAAACTTGGTGCAATATGTAACTTCAGCTAAAATGCATACAAACTAAAAATCTAAAACCTCAAGTTTAAATAATCTTAACAAAAGTATTTATTCTACTAAACACTAAAATGGCAACACCATATACTGTCCTATCAAACCACAATGGTTTTTATCTCCTGGATGGCTGATGAGGATTGGGGAAATCCGAAATATGGTAAATTTCAATTCACATAAACCAAAACTATTATTGATAATAGAAAACTAACATGTCGAATAAAACAATTGATATAACAGTAGCAGCAAGATATAACTTATAATGATCTACAATAACAAACATTACTGTTCCTCAAAATATGAAGAGATTTTATCGATATAAATTTACCTATATTACAAGTAAACATGTGATATTTCATATTTCAACAATCTTTTACCTTCAATAATTTTCCCTAATTATCCAACTGAAACAACTATCATATTTATCCCAGAAACAATAAATAAATCAAAACAGCACAAGGTCAAATAATCTCAAGATGCAAGACAAGTGAACTCCGCTGACCTGCAATTCAATTTTTATCTACAAAACATAATTGGGTTAAAGGGAAATCCTGTAACAGCCATCACACAATGCATAGGACTTAAATAAATTAAATTAATTAAATAAATATTTTGCCACACTTATCTACAATTTAATGCACATATATGCATTAATCGAACTAATCTACACTAAATGATTTAGATCAGTTAATTGAGAAGTAGGTTTTTGGGCCTTGCGTGTAATTGTAATATGTCATATCTTCCTCTTTTTTCCTGTGAAAAACCAGTCTGAAAATATAAAGCTTTTAAATGTAAAAAAAAATAATTTCCCTAGCTACCTACCCACCTGCTGATAGTGTGGGTCAGCAATGCCAAACAATTTTTTAAGGGTGGCCTTATACATGTACATTACAAATTTTTATGTCAATCAAGATGTCCCTGGAGGAGCTTAATAATTAAAAGATAATTTAGATACAATGTATATATAATGATTGAAATCAGTTGTATAAAAACATGATTTGAAAAGTACAAAAAACAAAATTATACCAATTTTTGACCCGCAACTGAAAGTACTTCCTGAAAAGTGCCTTTTACCTAGAATGTATGTGTGTAAGTGCTTCTTTGTATTTTTAGTGCAGTTTATGATTATGTTGATAAGGAAACATACTGTAAACTGAAATTTATCTCACATTGACATACTAACACAAATATATCTTGTCAAAACCATAACATTATCATCAAAAATAAATATTTGTGTGTTTATATGAATTCTTGGTTCATCTCCTCTAACAAACTTAAATAGCCAATATTATTGACACCGTATATCTTTATTTTGAATACTTACGATTTAAACATTCCCGGTACTGTAATTTTACTTGTTGTAACTGCTTTAAATATGTGACTAACAAGTTCAAATTCTGGCCCAGACATTTCCTTTTGTAATTTACCTTCAAACTTGACTTCTACCTCTTCCCTGCAATGGAATCATACTTAACATTAACTGGTAATTAAAATAAAGAGATCCTTGAACTGTGGTTTTTAGGCCTTATTTTTTGTCAATAAGCCAGTGAACAGAACTTTTATTGTTGTTCTTTATCTTGAAAGCTGCTGTAAAATCTTCAACAATCACCCCTTATGGCAAGATCAAGAAAACCTCTAGCATTGAATTCAGTGGTACTTTGCCATTTACTAAATTTATGTATCATTTAAAGTACAGAATATACCAAAATCTGGATATCAGGAAAAATAAATTTTTTGTATAGGAATATATAGGGAAAACATATTGAAGTCATGACCATAATAATTTCATAGATCATGTACAAGTACTCCTAGTGGTCATTTATAAAATTTGGTTCAAGAAAATAAAATACAAAGGGCCATGTTGAGGTAGCATTTCAAAGAGCACTCTCTGCTGTGTATCATTTATACTCCTATCCAGATCTGAAAATTTTCACTCCCAGTGGCCACATGTATCCATATATACCACTTTTACAATTATATGTTTGAAAATATGACCCAATTTTTGAAAATCAAAATTATAAGCCTACATAATAAGACAATACTATATAGAAATAAAATGCATTATGCAAATCTGTTTTATGGATTTTTCAGTAGTTCAATATAACCTAATATCAGTCAGACCCCTTGAACTTTATTTTTAATCGATAAAGTAGGTTATAACCTGTCCCTAAATTTAAATCAATACTTATAATTCAATTATCAAGAATTTTATTGTAGATAAATTAAGGTAGAATCATTTGAATAAAATTTTTGGTTTAAGAATATTTAAATTGCTGAATGCAGAGTAATATATTGGTGAAGTCACAGTACTCAATGTAGATTATATACATCATATACTAATTTCCTGAAAAATCAAATGGCATTTTGCAACTCAAATTAAATTATTTTACAACTAATTAAGGTTGTATCTATTAGCAAAGATTTATACATATACTTGGTTCCAAAACAAAAATAACAATTTCTTTTCACCAGTTTTATTATAAAAGTCAAAGTCAAAGATTTTATTGATATAAAATCCAAAATCTGGATTGTCATCAACATACAAAAAACATGAACAAAGAACAAACATTAATCATTGCAAGCAATTTATGTACATAAAAAGTAGTATATATATAATTTTATATATTTTTTTCATTTTATTTGACTGAGGAGGTACAGTTATAAAGATAGTTTATAATAATTATAATGAATATTTTTCCTTTATATTTTACAGGGAAACAGTTTTGGAAAGGAACAACTGTAAGTTTTTAATCTAATTCCATATTCCTTTGATAAAACTGATTATATTGGATATACTTGGACTTGTTATTTCTCTTTATACTACTTTAAACAAAGTTATTATGAAGCATTTGGAACTAGATTTATAGTTCTACAGAAGGAATGTTGAGACATAGTTATTCAAAATTCAAAAATACATATTTGCTTTTCCTGAAGGACTGAAAATTTGCAAAAGGATTAATCTCAAGGCTAAGTATATCTTACAAAAAAACATGTAAGAAAAACACATGTATTGCTGAACAAATGAAATACTGGAAATTGAAAAAGTGGCTATCCCTTTTGAACAACCAGGCCCAATGTTTATGAGAATGTTAGTCATTGGTATTCAGGGAAAACGAGAAAAAAGGTTTTCTAAAATTAAAAAAACATAGTAAAGATGATTTGATCCTTTGACCCTTTAGGGACGAGATCAAAAGTTCAATGTAGGATAAAAAACTTAATTCAAATTGTTTGGGGGTGGGGGGTAAAAATTGCTGCAAGTTTTGTTATCCGACATCGATTTTCGGATTGAAAAATACGGAATCCATTGATGTCCAAGTCAATATACAGAACAAACATACATTGTTGAGGAAAAACAGGACCCATGATACAAAAAGTATACTCTCAAAGCATATGCCCATATTGGTCAATAATTTTTTCCCAAATTAAGTTAAGAGGGGGGGGGTCAGTGAAGAATCTATGTGCATTAAGTTTTTTATCCTACATTGAACTTTTGATCTTGTCCCTTAGGATATACTATCTTGCTGAAGTAGAAAACATATCTGTATTGGTGATTTAAAATGTAGCATCTAAAATGGATGTGATAATCATGTTATATTTCTTATTGTTATATTGTAACATTTGTAATGTTTTATGCCACCTGAAGGCCCATGATTGGTTAAATAAAATCTTGTATTTTATACAGTGTAATGTATAACCTTTATCACTGGAGTGTAAATTTCTGTACTGTAAAAGTCAGGTTGCCATAGACTAGGTATGCATGTTTTTCTTAGGCATACATGTGAATTTACCAAATAAAATGCCCAGAACATATTCTTTTATCAATCCCCAGTCTTTAAAAACAAGAAAAAAAATTTAAACATAATATAAGTATTTTGATGTCTGTTTTACAGACCAAATTTGAAATTGTATTATTATTACTAAATATTTAATTGTACATGTAACAGTTTTGAGACAGAAGATAGTCACATTTCCTTGATCTTGGCCTGGAACAATAACTGAAAACTTTGAAGAGCTAATTTTAAATCAGAAAAGAGTCTTTATTATACTCTCTCCTCTTATACAATTTTGATTTCTATGATTTTGAGCACAAACCAAATTTAAAAATACTGATTTATAACTGCATGAGAATTGAGATAAATTTTGTATTGTAATCTTGATTTTACTTTCTCATATAAACAATAAATTTAATTTGTAAAGCATAAATAACCTAATTATAATATGGAGACCAAGAGTTATTACAAAGAATTCGGATAAGGAAGTGATAAACTTTTATATTGGTTAATGCTTAATGATTTGTTGATATGTTATGTTTTCCAATTTTATCATAGATATAATGTAAAATTTAATCCATGCTATTATGTGCCAAATGATAGAATACTCACACAAAACTTGACATCAATCCATATATATTTTTACTAATTGTTCAATATTTATCATCATATGTGTATTTAAAATATGTTTCAAAAATCAAAACTTTGATATAAACTGATATATAAAGTGAATTGCTATTATTTTTGGGATATAGCATAAGTATATGCTATGGGGCTTTGGTAATATCTTATTAGTATGAATATATGAAGACTACTGGTAGTTATGAAAAATAAAGCAAAAATAATATTAGTCTTTGAATAATCAGTTGAGAACTGTTTGTAACTAAACATTCATAAATTTTGTGGTTACATTTTTTATTGAAAGAATATGATGACAAATTTTCAGAAAAGAGATTTTCTAGGTACGTGTATTACGGATAATTATAAAATCAATATTGAGGAAGGTTTTAATAGATTATAGTACCACATGATGTTTACAAATTATTTCTTTAATAATAAACAACATACTAATCTAATCAATAATTTAAAGGAATGTGAATTTTCATAAGTTCTTGGTAATGAAAACGACAGACCTTCACATTCATGTCGTTTTTAAAAGACTTTGTAGGTAGAAGAATGATTGATGTGGTTTATTTTTAAATGAATTTAGTAATTATTCTTAGTAACCATAAATTTGTGATGGATTTTAAAGGCACACAACTTTTTTGGGCTATTCATTTTAACAAGTTTTATGTTACATACATGTATAATTATGCAATCACTCACATTTCAGGACAAAATACATTCGGTTTGGTCCAAAAATGGGTTTTGGTAAAAATGTAAAATATAAAGTATAAAAATTAAGATTATTTGTTACTTTTCAAAATCTCACGAAGTACCATAGTTTGTATTATCCAGTTTTAATTATTGTTAAGCAGCATATTGAAATGTACTGTATTTTGATGTAAAAATAAGTTTTTCAAAGAAATGCATATCACTGCAATTTTTTAGCTCACCTGGCCTAAAAGGCTATGTGAACTATTGCCATCACTATGGGGAATTTGATTAAAGATCTTTTTGGCTGAAACCACTTGGCTAATTAGAACAATGGTCCTTAGGTGGTCCTCTTTCAGAAATTCATCTGATGACCCGCCTTGCATCCAAGATGGCCACCATAGCCGAACATAGTTTACTTAAAGAACCACTGGAACAAAGCTTGGTAGCAATGGTCCTTAGTGCTCTTTCAGATTTATATCCAATGATCCAGCCTGTCATCCAAGATGGCCGCCAGAGCCGAACATAGTTTAACATAGGACCCTATGGGGATTTAATTAAAGATTTTTTTGTCTGAAACCACTTGGCCACTTGGATCAAAACTTAGCAGCAATGGTCCTTAGGTGGTCCTGTCTCAGAATTATATCCGAAGACCCTGTCCACCATCCAAAATTGCCGTCAAAGCCGAACATAGTTTAACATAGGACCCCATGGAAAATTTTCTTAAAGATCTTTTTGTCTGAAGCACTTGGCCAATTGGAACAAAACTTAGCAGCAATGGTCTTTAGGTAGTCCTCTTTCAGAAATATGTCTGATGACCCCGTCCACCTTTTAAAATGGCCCCCAGAGCCAAACGTAGTTAAACATAGGACCCTATGGAAAATTTACTTAAAGATGGTCTTGTCTGAAACCACTTGGCCAATTGGAACAAAACTGAGCAGAAATGGTCCTTAGGTGGTCCTCTTTCAGAAATGTGTCTGATGACCCCATCCACCATCCAAGATGGCCGTCAGAGCCAAACATAGTTTAACATAGGACTATATGGGGAATTTACGGAAACCACTTGGCCAATTAGAACAACACCTGACAGTAATTGACCTTACATTTGTAAGTGTCCCTCCTTCAAAATTGTTTCTGATGATCCCACCCACCATTCAAAATGGCCGCCAGAGCCAAACATTGTTAAACATAGTACCCTATGTGAAATTTACTTGAAGATCTTGTTTAAAACCACTGTGTCATTTGGAACAAAAGTTATCAGCAATGCTCCTTAGTTGGTCATTTTTCAGAATTATATCCCATGACCCCACCTGTCATCCAAGATGGCCACCAAAGCCAAAAATCAGTGAAATTCTTCTTGTTGGAAACCAGTGAGCCAGTTGGCATGACAGCAATGTTCCAGCATGGACAGAGTGCAGGTGAACGATACAGGCTCCAGGGAGCCTCTAGTTTTAAAATGTATAGTAAGAATAAAGAATCTGTTTTTAATTTCTTATTTACTTTGTCGAGATACATGTACTTTTACATACCGTAGATAATATAATACATGTACATGTATGACATTAAACAAGGTCATTTAAATAGTATATTTGTACAGTGTACTGGTGACCGAGCTACATGTATTTATCTTAAGCATTAAATTCACTTAGTCATCACAATATGTTGTATAATACGACATGAATATTTAATATGAATATTTTCCCATGAAGATTATTACTTCAATATTATGTCATTCAATACAATACATATCAACTATCAATAACTCTTGAAAATAGTAAAAAAAACAATTAGAAGATCATTTATTGTTAGATATGTCCCAGAGGACATGATCTAAACATGATACTTTGCAAATTGCAGATGACAGTTACTTTAAATTTCAGAAATTTATTTTTTTACAATGATAAATGCAGGATATACAAATGTATCTGGTTACATTATATAGCATCATGGTATTCATATACAACATGTTTCATAAAAAGCTCAGCAGTTGTATAACTGAAAATTTTGAAAAGGTTAAAAATGCTTTTGAATTTTGGTTCATTTGTATGTTTCAGAGTTTAGTGTGGCATCCATTTCGCTGAACTAGTTTGCATTATTTTTAGGGGCCAGCTGAAGCCCGCCTCGGTGCGGGATTTTGCTGTGTTGAATACTTATTGGTAGCTTGAGCTGTATTCTGCTCTTTGGGCAGGTTGTTGTCTCTTTGACACATTCCCCAATTCCATTCTCTATTCTATTATAAAGATAATATAAAACAAATGATTATAAAATACACCAACTACTTGTAACAAATAAAAATCAATTTACTAGTTTGACAGTATACAGCAGGTGGGTGTATGGTGGCACTAAAGACTTATTTGTTGTTTATACATGTAATTATTGAGAGTATACTATTGTGAGTATTATTCTCAATCTATAGAGTTTTTTTAGCTCACCTGACCCAAAGGGTCAATTGAGCTATTCTTATCACTTGGCGTATGTCCTTGTCCATTATTAACTTTTCAAAAATCTTCTCTGAAACTACTGGGCCAAATGGAACCAAACTTAGCCACAAGCATTATTAGGGTATCTAGTTTGTCCAATGACCCCACCTTCCAACCAACATGGCCAACATAGCTAAAAATAGTACATAAGATTTATATATAATTATTATAGATGAAGACAATCTGTAAACAGCAAAAATGTTCAACAAAGTAAGATCTGCAAATATGTAAACATGACCAAAATCATTGATTGACCCCTTATAGGAGTTTTTGCCCTTTAAAGACGGTATCCAGCATAAACTTTCCTTTAAAGATCTTCTTCTCTGACCAAACTTTAGTGGAATGGTCCTTGGGTGGCACCCTTCCAAACCTATGTCTGGCATCTCCGACTTCCAACCCACATGGCTGCCATTACTAAAAATAGAAAAAAGGGTTGGGGGTGAATTTAAAAAATCTTCTTCTATGAAACTACAAAACCAATTTGAACCAAAATTGGCAATAATGGTCCTTAGGAGGTCCTCTTTCAGAAATATGTCCGATTACCCACACTGTCAACCAAGATGGCGGCCACAACCGAACTTAGTTGAACATACCTGTAAGGCCATATGGGAAAATTCATTGAAAAATCTTCTTGTCCAAAACAACTTGACCAATTGGAACCAGACTAGTCAGCAATGTTCCTAAGAAGGTCCTCTTTCAGAAATATGTGCGATTTCGTGGACTGTGAACCAAGCTGGCCACCACGGCCGAACTTAGTTTAACATAGGACCCTATGGGAAATTCACATCAAAAATCTTCTCATCTGAATCTACTGAGCCAATTAGAACTAAATTTGGCAGCATTGGTCCTTAGATGGTCCTCTTTCAGAAATTTGTTCAATCACCCAGATTGTCAACCAAGTTTGCCACCATTGCCGAACTTAGTTAAATATTGGACCCAATAAAAACTTTCATGTCTGAAACCACTTAGCCAGTTGGAACAAGACTAGGTAATTAGTTGTCACATTTAAACGTAGGTAAGCAGTTGTTACATCTACTTGTAGATTATAAGAGACCTAGATTGATTTCTTGAGAGGTTTATCTTAGCAAATGAATATTTCCATTTACCTATCCTCTGTCTTTTTCAGTGAGGATGGAATGGAAATGGTGGAACTAACAGAAAACAATGTCAACCCAGGGAAAAATAAAACTGGACCACACGATTTTGAACTTCTTAAAGTATTGGGCAAAGGTGGTTATGGAAAAGTAAGTGTATATTTAACTTAACATTAAATTTAAATTTCAAAGATTCATCAGACTATTTACAAACAAATTTTTATCTCTCAAGTCTCTCAATCCAAACAAATTTCTGTAATTGCTACTTCTCAGCCAAGCATCGGACATTTAGGATTAAGAGCAAAGACTGGTCAGCTTGGAGTCAGTATATTGTTTCCAGTTGGGGTGATATGTCTTCCTGCTGACAGTTACCTCGTGAACTAGCACATTAAAAATCTGACTTAGCGTGTCGATCTAGTACAAAGCAGCGATCATTTTCATTATCATATCAACATGTTCTCGTCCTGATATGCACCTGGTTGCCACTGGACGTTAAACAATAATTCATCCATCCATCATCTTCCTGCAGACTGTTGTCTAGTGGCTAGTACATTGAAAATCTCAGCGTGTTGGTCTATTACAAAGCAGTGTTCATTTTCATATCACATCATCATGTTCTCATCCTGTTATGGATTTTAAAATTTCTACTGAACATTAAACAATAATACATCCATCGATAAATTTCTCAACTTTTGTCTGAGGAATGATTTAAATATAAAGCATGAGGCTTTGTACTACCGAGTTTTGGTGTATCCCATTTTCAGATATGCTACAAATTAAACCACTTCCAGTTTGCTTATACTTTGAAATTTTATTTTTTTATCCAAAGAACAAGAAAGTTTCATCAAATTAACATAATCAACAGTTATGGATAAATGTCCATACTTTGCTTCCACATCTGATAGCAAGAGATGACATGATTTGTTAATGGAAGATGAACATTTTTGTTTTGTTTTAGGTCTTTCAAGTTAGAAAAATATCAGGTGCTGACAAAGGCAAAATATTTGCAATGAAAGTATTAAAAAAGGTAAGTACTTTTTTTTTGTCCCCCGCCGCAACGCGATGCGGGGGATATGGTAATGCGGGGCGTCCGTCCGTCCGTCCGTCTACCTTGTAAGCGCTCTAGCAAATTTATTTCTTGACCGATTTGGATAATATTTATACAGTAGCTTTAACTCAATGATACCTCAAGGGAGTTCGAAGATGAGTCATGTCGAAATATTTTTGTAGGAGTTATGCCCCTTAATAACTTAGAAAATTGACAAAATTTTCATGTAAGCGCTCTAGCAAATTTATTTCTTGACCGATTTGGATAATATTTATACAGTAGCTTTAACTCAATGATACCTCAAGGGAGTTCGAAGATGAGTCATGTCGAAATATTTTTGTAGGAGTTATGCCCCTTAATAACTTAGAAAATTGACAAAATTTTCATGTAAGCGCTATAGCAAATTTATTTCTTGACCGATTTGGATAATATTTATACAGTAGCTTTAACTCAATGATACCTCAAGGGAGTTCGAAGATGAGTCATGTCGAAATATTTTTGTAGGAGTTATGCCCCTTAATAACTTAGAAAATTGACAAAATTTTCATGTAAGCGCTCTAGCAAATTTATTTCTTGACCGATTTGGATAATATTTATACAGTAGCTTTAACTCAATGAAACCTCAAGGGAGTTCGAAGATGAGTCATGTCGAAATATTTTTGTAGGAGTTATGCCCCTTAATAACTTTGAAAATTGACAAAATGTTCATCTAAGTGTTCTAGAAAATTTATATTCTCCTTGCATTGGAATAATATTTATACACTTGGACCTAAAGGGAGGTTTTATACATAAACTCCTATCGAAACTTATAAAATTGAAAAATACTGTCTTTAAGAGTTTGTTAGGCGGAATACTTTTGATCAAAGCATTTCTGTTTATTGAAAAGGAGTAAATGTACATTTGTATAAATTCTCAATACACATGGTAAAATAAGATTTCAACACTATACCCATATTGTATAAATGTCTTCATACCACTCATTAACTTGTAAAAAACTTTAGCAATAACCACAAATTGTTTGTCCTTCTATTCTCTCTCTTTGAGAAAATTTTGTTATGTTTCACTTGTCCAAGGGTTTCTGATGCTCTAGCGGCGGGGGACTTCGGAACGCTGTTCGATTTTCTGAACATGCAGATGATCATCAGTATGAATGAAAGAGAAGATTTACATACTAAAGATCAAAACATGAGACAGAATGTTAATGGGAGTACCAGAGTACCATTATATTTAAACCACAATGTCACAGGTGCACAGAACACTTAAAATAACATTCAAATAAACAATTACGAACTCTTTTAGAGATATCAGATTTGTTAACCTCAGAGTTTCAGTGAAAATTATTTGGTCATGATGTTGTAAATGAATCATGAATTCAAACAAACAATTTTAGTTATTACAATGTACATGAAGTGCAAAACTTAGTATAGTAATCTTTACAGTGTACCAACATGTATAATTACTTCACAGTGCATAATTCTTACAGCTTTATTCTTCTATAACTATTATCTATTGTAGGCTTCTATTGCCAGAAATGCTAAAGACCAGGCACATACAAAGGCTGAAAGAAATATATTAGAATGTGTTAAGGTAAATGTCAAATTTTACATCAAAAACCCATCTTATCTTAAATTGTTTGTATAGTTGGGGTTTTATGCCGTTTTCAGCACATTTGGTTATTTCGCAGCGGCCAGTTTTTATTGGTGGAGGAAGCCGGAGTACTTGGAGAGAACCACTGACCTTCCGTAGGAAAATTGGCAATCCTTGCAGTATTGACAGGCTAGTGATCAATAGTAGCCATGACGAACTACCTAGACCACTCGGCCACCGAGGCCCCTTAACTTTTAATACTGCATAAATTATCATTATTTTTTTGCAAAAATATAACTTTCAAATAGTTGTACATATACAGTGTTTTCCCTAGGCCCATTTAGCATAGCGGGACCGCCATGCTTAAAAAATCGCCGCTATGCAATACACATCGCCGCCATGCATGCCGCCATGCTTCAAAAATTTCTCAATGGGGTTTTCTATTGAGAAGTAATTTCCATTGTTATTTTGATAACGAAGATAATAATCATTCTATCGCAAATCAACTTAGCAGGAAGCAACACTTTGTGTGTTGTAAAATTATTTCTCCTATTCTTGAAGTGTGGGGATAATTTACTCGTGAGTTATGGAATTTCTTCACCCTCAATAGTTAAATTTTAGGTTTTAACACGCTCGCAAAAGCTCGCATGTTGAAAATCGAAAATTTAGCTATCTCGGGTGGAGAAATTCCATAACCCACTCGTACCTGAAGGAGAATCTATATGTAATACTGCCCCGTGTGATGATAAGTTAATTGGAGAATAAATAAAATTTAATTAAACCAACATCTCGATATAATTTGTCTTTTCATTAAAGATTGTGTATCTAAATATAGAACGTGTATTGACCAATGAAAAATAATCCATAAGAATAGTAATACTTTGTGTATCTAAATATAGAACGTGTATTGACCAATGAAAAAAATCGATCAGAATAGTAATACACACGATGTGATAAAGGACATTTCCCTGACTTTTTATCAAATTTAGTAGTTTCATTTATTTCAAAAACTTGAATGTTGTGTAGAAATGCTTGCTGGTTTACTAGTATAAAAATATGAGTCGAATTTTTACGGAGGAAAGAAATCGCAATTTGAAGATTATTTTTCATGACAATCCGATATCGGGAAAAATGTCGTAAAAAATATGACGAATACCTTTTCCACTACCGAATTTACGAATCTGGCTTGACACGATGTCGTCAACAACACCATATAAGATGTGTTTGCCGAAAGCAAATCACATTCAATGCAGATTTCTCAGCGAATACAATGTCCAAATTCTCATGTCTGAACAGAGTGAAAACTGCACCAAGAAACAGACTCTCACAACATGTACTTAACTATTTGATGACAATCTCCATTGAAGGGCCACATTTAGATGAATTTGACTTTGGTGCATGTGTAAGACAGTTTGGAAAATTGAAAAACAGAAAAATTTGTACTGAGTGAACTCTTAAATGTTGAATAAATTTAGCTGATATTTGAGATTAAATATATAAAATTGTAGTTCTACAAGTTATTGTGTTTTTTTAATAACACCATTTAGTGTAATGCAATGTGAAGCACTTATCACTCGCCGCGCTGCGCCGCACTACGCCATGATGCGCCACGCAGCGCAGCGCACTACAATTGTGATGATCATGCCCCCATGCATGAAAAAATTTCTGGGGAAATCACTGCATATATCTAGAAATGGTGAATCCATTTTCACATTTGGCATTCTTGAGTTATGCCCCTTGATAATGGGTGACAATACCCAACTTTTAGCTTTCCACTCAGTAATTACTTGAATGTGCTTCAATGAAATCATTTGAAATTTTAACACAATGTTGAGAATCACAAAGCACAGGTTGGGTTCAAAGTTCATGTGTTTGACATTTGCTGTTAATGAGTTATGCCCCTTGAAAGAAAATAAAATAGCCAATTTTTAGGTTTCTCTTCGCTACCTTTTGATAAAAATTTCTTCAGCTGATTGAAAATTTCAGTAATCTATATTTTGAACTTTAGTAAGAACTAATTTATATCTTTAGTCTAGTGGGATGCTTTCATATCCATTCATTTTCATATCACTATGAAAATAAAAACTGAGCATTATTTATTTATGAAAAAAACATACTTACACATACTCTGTTTCTTACAATTTGTGCATTGTTCTAACAGATTATATAAAAATAATTTTTCAGCACCCTTTTATAGTAGATTTAATATATGCATTTCAAACTGGTGGAAAATTATATTTAATATTGGAGTACCTCCCTGGTGGAGAGTTGTTTATGCAGTTAGAAAGAGAAGGCATCTTTATGGAGGACACAGCCTGGTAAGACATAATAGGAAATTTTATTTTTGTAAATTCATTATGTCATTGTATTTGAATTTATGTGGATAAATGAAACTATTGAAATTTTTTGCTGAAAATCATTTTTTTAAAGTGCAATTAAAAAAAAATCAAATCCACAAAAATCAGTATCTTGAATAAACCAAAAAATCTAATACCACTCTTATATAAATGTATTAGTTTTTGCAATCTTCAGAAGTTTAAACAGTCTGGACCATTGATTATGTATAAAAAAAATGGGAAGACCATATAATTGATGTTTTCCAGGAACATTATTTAGATTTAATAAATAAATGATTAAAAATATTGATGTGATACAGAAGAAAGTCCTGCTAATAGATATTTTTATTTAAACATTGATATTTTTCAGTTTCTACTTAGCAGAAATATTGGTAGCAATAGAGCATCTACATTCTCAGGGTATTATATACAGAGATCTGAAACCAGAAAACATACTGTTAGATGCTCATGGTAAGTATTTGTCAACAGAACATCTAAATTCTCAGGGTATTATGTACAGAGATCTGAAATATCCTGATTTTACCATGGGTGGGTGGGCCCTCTATGCCAAATATTTTGCCACGAGTAATAGCCAGTAGGCCCTTTATGCCAAATATTTGGGCATGAACGACAGCGAGTGGTAAAATATAGACATAAAGGGTCTACCTGTGATAAAATCATGATATTTTTAAGCCACCCTGAATTATTTCTATTCTAATAGGACAGTTTCTATGAAATTTTGAAATGCAGCAACATAGGTATTCAGACACAAAGATGCTTTTACAAAACACAAGGTATAATAGACCATATGGTATAGAGTTATATGTACTTGATTTGCAGTATCAAGAGTAGAAAATGCACCTGACCATCTGGCATAGATTTTTATCGGCAATTCGTACATATTTCCTTTGATCTTTTTGCCTAATATTTTCGAGTATCGCATAAAAGGCTGTATCACTGAAAATATTAGGCAATACATTGTGTGACGTATTGCGGAAGGATCTACTTATCTGATCATCCAATGAAAATGAATTACTGAAATTAAGGTCAAGGGTCTATGTCAGTTGTTACCAATGTAAACAAATCCAATTCTAAATTAAAGAAACTGCATGTATTTGAGACAAATGCATTTAAGTGACCACCTAAAATCTGACATGGTCAGTCACAGGGTCAAAATCGTATATTTTTCTTGTTTACAAGAGTTCTGAAAATAATTATCTATAAATTTCGCTCACTGATATTCCTTGTCATCATTGTCTGTTGGAACTTATCGATGACAAGTCATCAATTCACGCAAATAACAATGTCTTTCAAAATGATGTCACGTGCCAATGATTGGTCAACCGCATTACAAACTTCTTCCGCTATGAAAAATAGTGCACATTAAAATTAGTTGAAAAGTGATTTTTTTTTCAGAAAAAAATGAATTATAGGTAGTTTCGTTTTTGATACTGACTATATCATGTGGAATATCTAGACTCCCCCTTCGGGCTCCTCTTAATATTCCACCTGATATAGTCAGTATTAAAAACGATAATTCTATTATTCTATATACTTGATTTGCAGTATCAAGAGTAGAAAGTGCACCTGACCATCTGGTATAGAGTTATTTGTTCTTGATCTGCAGTGTCAGTAGAAAGTGCACCTGACCATCTCGTAGAGAGGTACATGTCTTGATCTGCTGTGTCAGTAGAAGGTGCACCTGACCATCTGGTGTAGAGTTATATGTACTTGATCTGCAGTGTCAGTAGAAAGTGCACCTGACCTTCGGTATAGAGTTATATGTACTTGATCTGCAGTGTCAGTAGAAAGTAGAAAGTGCACCTGACCATCTTGTATAGAGTTACATGTACAGGTGAGATTCAAACTCACAACCGCAGTGTTGACAGGCTAGTGATCATTAGTAGACATGACAAACTACCTAGACCACTCGGCCACCGAGGCTCCTACATGTACTTGATCTGCAATGTAAGTAGAAAGTGCCCCTGACCATCTAGTGCAGAGTTATATGTACTTTATCTCCATTGTTGGATTCTTATTAATTGACTTTTGTTACAGGACATGTAAAGTTAACAGATTTTGGTTTATGTAAAGAATCTATAAATGATGGGTCTGTTACACATACATTCTGTGGTACTATAGAATACATGTAAGTATAATGTAATTGATCAACTGAAAAATACTATTTTCTTTACTTTTCTTTAGAAATGTCAAATTATCACACGAAAGAAGAATATTGATTTAAATATAAAATATATCACGAAGGTTACTTTGTGATCATATGTAAATATCTTGCATGTTATATTTTCATTCAGAAACCATAGCTGCTGTGAATGTTAATGAGTAATAGCTCATACAGTGTTTTACTTTGATAAAAAAATGGAAAGTCAAATTAGATTGACAATCTTACCATGTGAATTATTCTTAATTTTGTACTGGTAACTTCCTGTTCAAAATGAGAATATATATTTTTGTCAGTTGTCGAAATAACATCTTGTCTGCTTATATAGGTACACATGTGTATAATTAACAAAAAAAATGAAACTTAACTACAGTAATGAATTTTTTAAACTGATTAATTTTAAAGAAATAATATAGGGCCATTCACTGTCTTACTAAATTCCTGTTGGTTCTTATAGGGCCCCAGAAATATTAACACGGAGTGGTCATGGTAAAGCTGTTGATTGGTGGAGTTTAGGAGCTTTAATGTATGATATGTTAACTGGAGCAGTAAGTATTTAAAATTGTTATTCTATATTATTTTCTAGATCCTAATGGATCTTTGTCAAGATCACATGCTGTGAAAAGTCAGCATTTAACATTGATTACATGATCTATTGTTTACTGTGGAATTGCATATAAAAGGAATTCTGACAGTTTAAATGGTCTTAATGACATAAAACTGAATCTTTGATTGAAATGTTTAATATAGCTTAACCCTGAAAGGAATGTTTATCCTGTATGTTTGTTGTGTATCTTGTGACAATTGAATGTAAGGGCAAATATTTCTGAAATTAAAAAATAATTTTCTCTACTGTGTGTTTCACATAAACTGGAAAATTGTCTCCTGATAATATCTCAGAGATCTCTTTAGAATATTGGTGAAAAATTTTACTGTACTGATAGAAATTTTGGGCTGAAGGGAGGGAATGAAGATCAACCAGCAGTTTATATAACTGAAAGTGTGATCAGTCATGTGCTGATGTTATATTCGTGTCTTTTATCTTTCAGCCACCATTTACAGCTGAAAACAGAAAGAAAACTATAGATAAGGTAAAATATCATATTGATATACAAAGCAAAATTATAATAAAAATGAAACATAAGTCAATACATTGTATTTTTATGTTGACAAGGGAGATAACAAATAGCTTCCAATCACCTTGTTGCATGAAACGGAGAAATTAAAATAGCCTCCCCCTGATAATTTGATTATGGCTTATATTTCTAAACCCCACTACGGATAACAACATTTTGTTCATACTTACCCTTGTTCACTGGATGGATGCAGAATAAAGGAAGATTAATTTTTTAAACGATTGAACAGAAATTGATATATGTAAAAGCATAACATTCTTGTTTTGTTTGTATTGTCTTTGTTTATCAATGTCACATGACATTTACTTCTTAATCATAAGTAGTTTTCAGCTGAGAAACAAATATTTTAATATCATTTGATCAGTTTGTAATATACTTTTATTTTATTTTCCAGATTTTAAAAGCCAAACTTAGTCTACCACCTTATCTGACAAATGAAGCAAGAAATTTGATTAAAAAGGTTCATAATAATTGTCTGCTTGATATCGAGTTTTCTGTATGAAATACTGTGTTGATTTGGGAATTTTCTGAGAATTTTTTTTATTAGTTTGCACACTATTAAATGCTTTTCTTGTGGCATGTACTGTTGTTAATTGTTGTAGGCAATGAAATGATACCTGCAGTAGTTGTTATCTCATTGATGTATTCTCCATATCTATTCATTTTCATATTAATATTTTATTTAGAAATGACTTATAGTACATAATAAATACAGAAACATAATACATGTATTTATAAATTTAAGTAGAAAATATAAATATTTTCTTATGATTTGAGTTAAAAAAAAATTAGTTAAGCGTTAGTCATTGGTTTAGATGCATATGTTGAAATTTTCAAAGTTGACATGAATTAGATTTTGACAAACCCTTTAGGTCTGTTTGGTTTTATTGCTCACAATGTTTTTGATGATTTTTGTGGCTATCCAACGTTTATGTTCGTGAATTTACCTGTTAAAGGCTGGTCTGTAGAAGTGTGGAATTTATAGTTAAATCAGTTTTCTTGTTTATGAAATTATTTAAATTATTTCTCTATTATGTTTTCAGTTATTAAAGAAGAATATAAATGAGAGATTAGGTAGTGGTCCAGATGATTCTAAGCCAATCAGAGTAAGTAAATTATCACTTTACACTCCTAATCTTATAGTAAAGTGATCATTTGAAATTTGAAACAAAGAAAAATATTTTTATTAGAGGTTTCAGTTAGAGACTAGACAACGATACCTTTGTTGAAAAAAAACCAGATTTACAATATACATTGATTGCAGTGTCCTTATTAGGCTTGTGATGGTCCTGTTTAAATTTTGAAGCAAATCTGAATTCATTTTTTGCATGAAGATGTATAATGTTATTAATAGATTCCAACTTTCCATTTTTTATAGACCTCTGTGAAAAAAATGGTGGATAAATTGCCATAGTAATTTTGTTGATGAATGACAATGTTTTAGTAATTTTCTGTCAGTTTTGACCTTTGCTAAATTTACCAGTGATGAGTAGAAGAGAGCCTGAATATTTAACATGTACATATATTATTTACAGGCACATTCTTTCTTTAGACATATAGATTGGAATGAATTATTAGCCAGAAGAGTAGAACCACCATTTAAACCCTCGGTTGTAAGTAAATATAATTTAGTAAAGGAATATGAGTCACTTTATAGTGTAAACATATAATTGTCTTATTTATTAAAGTAATTTTTGCATATTTTGAAAGTCTGTCTTGAGTAAAAATTGATATGGCACTTCTTTTATGACTTTTTATACCCCAGCTCCAATGGAGAAGGGGGTATACTGTTTTACCATTGTGGTTCTGTCCGTCTGTCTGTCCGTAACAAAATTTTTTGTCACACTTTGCTCTGCAACTACTCATCACAGCCACTTGATATTTTGTCACAAGCCTTCTATAGGTATGCCATATCATGGGATACTTTTTTGGACCAAGGTGACATCAACTTCCTATTTGACGACTCTGTTTATTTTGCAACCTTATCAAAAAGCAAGGGTAACACTAGTGAGCAATGGCTCACAGTACATCATATTTTTTATCTATAAGTCAGAGAAAAAGATAAGATGAATTCCTGGCAATACAGAATTTACACCTCAGATTGGTCAAAAAGTGATTTTGGAATTGATGTTGTTAGCAGCATCAGTAGAAGTAATATACCTGATTGTTTTTTTAACAGCATTATGTATAAACCATTTTCTGTTTCAGACAAGTGAGTTAGATGTGAGTCAGTTTGACACTAAGTTTACTAAACAGACACCAGTAGATTCTCCAGATGACACCATTCTTAGTGAAAGTGCCAATCAAGTCTTTGTAGTAAGTATTTAGACATTTCTTAGACAAAAATTTTTTTATCCAGTCTATAACTATATTATGTATAGAAATTGTTTACAATGGATATTTTACCTTTTGTTGGATACTAATTTTTGTGGTATTTGTGATTGCAGCAAAATCACAAATTGAGGTATTTAGTGAAATGCAAAGGAAAAATGAACAAAACCACAAAATTTGATATCCTCAGAATATTACATGTATAAATTTCTTCAAACCATGAAAATTAATGCCCTTGAAAAAAGGTTGGTTATTGGGATTTGACACCATATTCAGCTCGGTTGGCTGTATCATGGCAGCCAGTATTGGTAGAAGCCAGGGTACCTAAGAGAACTAACGACCACCAGCAGTCTTGTCAGTTAGGATCAGAGTCAAACGTACGAGTTGGATTCAATGCTTTCAATGTTGACAGGATAATTATCATTAGTAGTTACAATAAACTACATACACCATTAGGCCAGTGCTTAGACTTTATTATGACCCTTCACCTCGGTTAAAAATGAATTTCTCAAGATACCAGTGTGCTCTATGAGACTTATATATGTCATGTATATAATGCTACAAGAATTTTGTTTTAAGTTGGCAGATTTTAAATCCACAGTATAATATATTTAATTCTTGACTGAAAGAAATTTTGGATTGTCAGAATTAATTACAGATTTAAAATGTACTAAATTTAGAGAAAGGTTGTCATGATCAATATACGTAACTGTCATATGTTTTATAGGGATTTACTTATGTAGCCCCATCAGTATTAGAGGAATTAAATAAGCCATGGATATCAGAAAAAGAACCAAGGTCACCAAGAAAGGTCGGATCAAGTTTCAGAGAAGCCATGAGGTTAGTAGTTTTAATTGATGGCAAAAATACTCCATATCACAGAAAAAAAAGGTAAACGGAGTATGGACCGTACAAAATAAAAAAAAAAATATGTAAAAGGTATTATATAGACAGCATTGTATGACCTTGAAAATGACCTCCAGCCTTTGTAACATGTCTATTCGTAACTTAGTTTTCATGGCTTAATGCATGATTGGTGTTCGAAGGATTGTTATATGCATGTATATTGTGTCTTTATTTTCTTGCAACAGGTACAATGTATATACGTAGGAAGGTAAATAGGATTACCCCATAAAATGTTTTTCTTAATAAACTATTGTCAAAACAAAAAAATGTTTGAATTGGGTTAGTATTAGATTTTAAAAATTGAACTATCTTTCATATAGTAATTTTAGATGTTGAGGTGTTTACTTTTTGTAACTAGTGCAACTATTGCAATATTGATGTCAAAACAAAATACATTTACAAGTGTTGATATTAGAGTGACAACTCCTTGACCACAATGGCCTTGTGACACCATAGAACAATGACTTTTTAATTTTGACATTAAATCCTCAAATTACACTGATTTGTTTATTACTTAGCAATGGCTAACAAATCCAACAGTTTGTACATTGTCACAGTTTCCACACAAGCAGGGAAATGGGGAAAAATCCGGGAATTTTATTTCATGCATTCTATCTTGGAATGTCCTTGAAATTTAAAACACGACAAAAAAACTTTTATAAAACCTTGAAATTTATTCACCGAAAGTCATTAGATAAAATTAATTCTCCCCTTTTCATCCGTTCACACCTTTGGACCGGCAAGTTCTGCAGTGAGTTTATACTATAGTGTTATTAAATTGGACGCATGTTGCTTTGTGACGAATGATGATAGGGCAAAACTATTCATGACTTCTGTGTCACATAAAAATGCTTCTTAGTTTATAGAATAGCTATGAAAGGTAGACAGACACTGCTTTGCAGAGAATCTGAGATGCATAGTCCCTCTCATAAGTACAAATTAGTAAAATTATGTTAATTATCACCCTTGAAAATGGGAAAATATCTTGGAAAAACCCAGGAATTTTTCGTTCAGAAAAGTGTAGGAACCCCAATTTTGTAGTCTTCAGTTGCAGCCGAGAACAAAAACAAATCCAACACATATTCTTTGTTGAATCAGTATGTAACAACTTAATACCTTTAAAGCAAGGGAAAATGTTCTATGTTGCCTGGAATGTTATATTTTCAAATGGCAAAACTATTCAGCATTGTTATGATTTGACAAATAATAATTCTGACACCATTTTTAAATAGTTCAGAGAGGAATTTGATATGAATTTATTATATAATTATGTATGTAGTCAAGCAATTAACACGCAGGAATATTTTATTAGTGTTAATATTTCCTTGTCTGCATGGAAGGTGAATATTTAATCAAGACAAAAAAAAATTTCTATAATACCAACTGCAGTCAATATCGTCATATAATACAGAATGTGGTGATCTTTCGGTTTGTTTATATCCATTTCATGTTTGTCATTAGTCCACAATGACATTAAAAAGTTATTTTATAAAAGTAAATGATTTAAACTGCAACAATGACCCAGTGATCACGTTTTCAGTATTACCAGCTCCAGACAGTTATAAAAAATATTTAAACAAATCGGTTATTAGTTAAGTCAAAGGTCATGGTAATAATTGTATAATTTTCTTAAGCAGGTAATATAACTAATGTTAAAATTAGCTGGTTGAAAATTATACAAAATAGAACCGTAATCAATATCACTATAGAAGCTTACATGAAGCATAACAGTGAATCATATAACATAGCTATGACATTTTCAGCCATACATTTATGATCCATGCATTTTAAAACTGTAATGATCAACAACAATAGAAAAAAATAACAGCAATAAAAACAATGAATTGTCATGTAAACCTTTTGGTCATTGTGAGATTTTTCTCTACATTGAAGTCCTCTACTTAAAAATGGGACTTAAAAATAAAGGACAGAAAAAAATGATGGTTCCTTTGCCACATATGTAGGGAATTTGTGTCGAGAATTAATCTACCATATCCAAATCTTTGATATTTAATTCAGCATTAAATATGTTATAAGTTCTACTAAAAATTAATGTACTAAAATCCTTGACATCTTTTTTCAGTAATCCCATGTATTTCGAGTTCGAGTAAAGTTTGGGTAATAATAAGACTTTGTATGACAAAAGGCTTGTGGCAAACCCTCCAGTAAATTTCATAAATACAACATCAACATTGCTTGAATTTATAATTTTATATGCTTTAAAACTGACTAAATTTGCAAATATATGTATTAGTCAATGTTTCCAAAAATGTATAATCTTATTTTCCCCCTTACCACAAAGTGGTCAGAGATGTATAGTTTTACTCGACCTTACTTAATGCCTGCATATATTTTTGTCCAAGAAATTATATTTTACCGTTCATAGGGGCATTTGTGTCATACCAACACATCTAGTCCTTTTTTATGCCGACTCCCATGCCAAATATATTGCATACAAAGTGCTTGTGTTTTGTAAATCTAGCATACAAGACATAATACATATATTTCTTCTGATACATAGCTGATGTTGTTTTATTCCTATGACCACAAATCCTTCTTTGCTATGAACCACTTATGTTATACCAAGTATACATTTCTCAAATGCATGTACTACAGGGCTCTGTGAAATTTAGTTTATTGTTTATAGTGATAAGCTTAATTATTTCAATGACGCAAGAAATATTTTAAAATTTGTCAAAATATGTTGAATCAGAAGAGCAACATGAACTTTGAACTTTGCAAATCAGCTCTACTATTATTGTGCTTTGGCTATATCTGTTGTTTGCCTATTTCATAATCAGTGACAGTTGCCTACCACATTTTCACATATTCTCTTTAGTTGTACAATTTTTTTGGCATGCATATAACCACCTTTATAAATTGCTGCAATAAAAGAGTTGTTAGCTGCTCGCCAAACTAACACAGGTACCATGATGCTTTGTGAAGTTACTTAATATCTCAATAATACCTTGATTAGGGACAATACACCTGTGTACATGTGAGCAGTTGGAGTTTGTTATCCTTATAAATAAAAATTAACACTCATAGGAAACTGGTGAATAGTAGACTGATAAATTTATATTTAATGAATATATCATTCGAAAATTAATTCAGAAACAGCTTTGTTGTTTTTCTAATTGATAGATATTTATGCCTAATTAATTGTGCATAATATATTGATCAAAACCATTTAATGTGATAAAACAAAATCATAAGAATTTTTAAAAGAAACAAAGTGAATTTAAGAATACATATCTATTGTAATATCCTTTTACATGGGATGAAAAATTGAAAACTATGATTGAAAGAAGTTTTCTTTCACCGTGGATTTGAAATTGAAAATATATTATACCAAAGAATATATAAGGTAAAAAATCAGAAAATAAATTGCAGATTAAATGACAAAATATGTATAATAAATATTAAAACGGTCCTTAGTAAAAAAAATAGAGATATAGATGTGAGAAAATACACAGCCAGAGTTCTTCATTGAAGGAAAATTTATAAATATTTTAGAGTGTATATTTTTTCATTTAGAAATGATATATTTGCTGTTACATAAAACGATCGATTCTCTATATTTTGTTCTTTTATTTTCAGTCCGGAACAGAATGCACTAGTTGAAGGTTTCCGAGTTGCTGGTCAGAATGGATGTGATGGAGCCGAAGCAATGGATGCCACAGTAACTATACCAAAAAGATCGACATCACCTGCCATAGCAACCAAAAATACAGCCTATAAATCGGTAGCATTCCCCGGAAGTCAAAACAGGCCGCCCCATCTACGTATGAATTGACATAGGA
The DNA here is from genome assembly GCA_028015205.1 of Mytilisepta virgata. NCBI lineage: Eukaryota > Metazoa > Mollusca > Bivalvia > Mytilida > Mytilidae > Mytilisepta > Mytilisepta virgata. The sequence continues at coordinate 14,447,125 of CM051520.1, read as the reverse complement.
AATTTTTAGGACATTTTTTCAAATTATTTTAATATGTTGTTTTTTGTTGTCAATGACATTGTTTTTGGTAATTTATTTCATTGTACATATAAATGAGAATTTAGTCCATTTTAAATTATTTTGTTGATTGTTTGACAATTCTGGACAAACTGTAAATTAAATATAATTTTTGTCAGTTGTCTGATATAAGGAAAAATATTTATGTGTATTGTCAGGTGTAATGATATCAGGAAAAATATTTATGTGTATTGTAAGGTGTAACAAATGTTGATAAAAATTGTTACAATCAAATTATTAAAGACAATAAATTTTTTATCCACATAGATAAAATACAAAAATAAGTTAACATTAAATATCTCATGTATAGTTGAAACATTATAATTTTCAGCAGTATATTCTCCTTGGAGAAAAAATTCAACAGACTTTTTTTGTTAAGGTATTAACTCTGATGAAATAAACACATCAGAAATGTTTTTAAAAAAAACAAATATATTTGCTATAGAATATGGCTAAGACATTAAAGTAGACAGTGGATATTGGCTGTCTACAGCCTACTTTTGAAAGTACTGATTTACAGCGTAATTAAAAATCTCAGAAGAATTTTTTTTAGGAGTTCCTAACTGTTGGTTGATGTCCAGAATTGCCTAACACTTAGATTAGAATGTGTTCAGCACACTGTTTTTATGTGTATAAATGTTTTATATCACTTTTATCAAGTCTTTGTTAAAATTTCAGATATCTATATTTTGTAAATGTGCATATTATATTATGTTTTAAAGAATTTAAGAAATGCATAAAAAAGTGAAATGTATTATGAAATTTAATTAATCCTTAAATGTGACTTAAACTGCCTTACATAGTGTATGTTGGTCTCATCATTTTTATTTGAAAATTACATATTAAAATTTTGTCATATTTGATTTTTTCTAATTATGGTAATAATTTTGAACAGAACATTTTACTTATTGTATAAAATAAAAATTTGAGTTAATGATGGACAGTCATGTCTCAGCATTCTTTTGTCCCAACCAATTGTTGCCCCCAATAGGCAATACCCATTGATTGAAACAAAAATAATAAATTTTGCTTTTATACCAAGAAAATGATGGTTACTTAATATGGTATGGTTTGTGGAAAATATACATGTATATGGTGTCTATTAGAATTTTAGTCAACAAAGTTTTATACATCAGTTTGATGTATTTACTTCATATTATATACAACTAATTCCATTCAAGTTTCTCTAACAATATCAACTAAATAAAATGGCTCGTTTATATATTTTTTTGCCCGGTGGTTGAATCATGAATTCAGACCTTCATCAAGTAAGTTCATTTACAGTTTCGAATATCAGTTTTACTTTGGACAAGACTTAAAAATTCATGACTGAAAGTTTTTTGGATTATCATATGAATGTCATGTGATATCATCAGACACTGCATCTTGCACTGTCCATTTCTGTTCAGGTATAAATTCATTGTCCGCGTCAAATATTTTGCAATAAATTTACTATGGTAGATGAAATTATCAAACAGATACATGCACTGTACAGGTTATTGTCAGAGGAAAGAAAGAAGAGTAGTTATACGTATTTTGTAGAATGTTTTTTTTTATTCAACAAATTATAATTCATACTGTTTGTTGACCAATCTGTTACTATGGATTCATTAAATTTTCAAGGTTTTCATGGATGCAGCAAATTTACAAATTTTAAAGTGTTCCAACAAAATATCCATTTCACAATGAAGTAATAGGAGAAAATAACAGTGGTCGGGCTTCATACTTTAGTCTGAAAAAGTTTTTTTCACCAGAAGTAATGAGAGTCCACATGATAATAAAATGTTTAAACCCCTCATATGAGTATAACATCTGTAACAGAAACAGTGACTATGTTTTCAAATTATTGTCATAATTTATTGGCTGCTACAGATATAGAAACTGGATAAGTATATTGCTAAGCCAATTCCATATTAAAAAAGATGAAGAAAAAATTCATCATTTAGTTAATATTAGTGGTGTTTTGTCTAATCAACAAATGTATAATGACCATATTTAATCTAACTTGAAATATATCTGCTTTATTATCGTTGTTAATTCGTCAGTAATCAGCTTGTATCGTTCAGATTTTATTCTGTTATTGTCCAATGCAAGAAAAATATTTTTATGTGTAATATACTAAAATTTTCAAATCAACATTTATTACCCATATGTAAATTTTGCTCAAGCATGTTCACAAGTCCCCATAATGCACTATGTTGCTGTAAATAGGTCATACAGATATATAAACTGTGATAAAGTGTTTGTTGAGGTAGAAAATTTCAATCAAACCTTTCGACTGCAAAAATACAACAGATTGATATTAAGTTTGGGCTTTCTAAATATTTTTGCTACAAATTTCATGAAACATTTGTCTTTTGTGGATTTTAGGTCAGCAAATGATCCACAATATTACTTCTTACCAACTATAAAAATGATACTTGTAAAAAAAAAAATAACCGTTAAAAAGGCTTAAGTTTTTAGTTTGCATTTGATCTTCTTAATTATTTTCTCATTAAGTAAAATTGTTTCTTATAGTGTTTTTTTTCGTTTTCAAAATATTTTTTTGAAAAAAGAACATATGGAACTACTTTATTGATATTCTTGGGAAAAGTTACATATAACTTGTAATTTGATTTTAAGGTTTTTATTTCCTCCGCCATATTCCAAAGTCTGAAAAACATGATCTTTAGTATTATTGATAAATTTCTACAAAAAGTTAGTACCGGTAAATCTAAAATAACAATCCTGAAGACTTGCAACAAAATTTTAGTGTCATCAAATACTGCCAGGTGGGGCTGTCATTTGCATACTGGTTTTCTAATTTATTTTTTTGTCCAAGCTATACCACAGTTCCAGTTCATATAGATTTGTTATTATGTTTTTTTATTCACAAAAAGTCAGGAGTAAATATAATCAGACAAAAGTATAGTTGATTTGTTTACTTATTTTTTTAATTAAAATGAACCACAATGAAGTGTTATATAATTTAACATGAATTTGATCTTGATTCTAGGTCAGTAACTGCTTATTCATTTAGACGTTAGAATTATCTTTTTTGTAAAGAACTATCATGTGTAGTTTTTTTTTGCACTGATTTATAATTTTGCCTTATTTAACAGATATATTTGGTTTATCATTTGCTTTTAATTTCAAAACGATGGCAGAAATGTGATTTACTTCCCTAATAGATCTAGAGTGTATTGTGAAAGATACATTTATATATATTGGTAGGAACTTCAGCTATTTTTATTTTGTCTTTTTAGGAAAAAAATGATATTCATTGTTCTGAAATAATACTTTTGAAAGTGATTAAAAAATGTGAAATTTTTGATAAAATTTGGTGAATTTATCTAACTATATCAGGAATGTAACATTCCTCTCAAACAAATAAAACAGGAAAATTTTACAAACATGTAGTTGGCTCTTTTTTATGACCCATTAAGAAATAAGATAAAAAATTGAACCTTTGACTTACAGAAAAAAGATGCATATACATGTATTGTGTTTGCAGTTCTTTGACCTTATACATTATATATGGCTTTTGAATTGTCTGATTTTGGATTTCAGCAAAAATTGTGCTTAGTTTTGAAGATATTCTACTTCCACCGGAGTGTCATTCTTTGTTAATGACTATCAACTTTTATCCATTGAGATCCAAGACCACAGATTTGATGACACTTTGTAATATTGTTCACAACCACTGGAAGGTGCAAACCACTCGGAGCCATCAAAGTTAAAATAGACAAAGTTGCATACAAGCATATATTTAGTTTTTATACCCTGGCAATCTTTGGAAGGGTGCATGTAAGAGAATCATCATGTATATCTGTCAATGAATCTTGTTCAAGTACAGCTCCTCTGAAACCATCTGATGGAATTCAAGATACTACACAACGTTGTTCACTATAGAATAGAAAACAATTCCCATTCAACATCTTCATATGATTTTGATCTTTAAAGCTCAAATTCTCTTTAAATGTCAAATAGATTTACATTAAACTTCCAACAATGTGCACTGTATAATGATATGCTTGAGGAAACATAATTCTGGACTCATGATGGTATCATTTTATTAGCTGATAGCATCTCTAATTGCCATTGAAGTTTTAAATGGGTAATGTCATTCTGGTGAAATTCCAGGATGTCGGGTTGATTAAGTGATACTATACATGGCATTTGTTTTAGCTAGCAACAACAGAATTCTTCAATTTGGAGGTTGGTTCAAAGCTATACTTTAAATTTATCTTTATAATATTTTAAAGGTATTGCTGAATCTTTGGTTATTTTGAATGACTGTCTTAAGTTAAAGGTATTGCTGTATCTTTGGTTATTTTGAATGACTGTCTAAGTTAAAGGTATTGCTGTATCTTTGGTTATTTTGAATGACTGTCTAAGTTAAAAAAAAAAAAAAAAATAGAAATACTAAGGGTTCATTCCTTGTATTGCACATGGTAGATCTCCTTAGATGAAATTTGGCTTCCTATTTCGGTATTTTTGGTTGAGTACTTCTTGTTTAATATAAGTTTGGTTTTTGGTCTTCCAAATGTTTCGGTTTAATGCTGCTGATGAGAGGTAACTCCTTGAAATGCGTCGTATACAGCATAGTATAAATTTACTATATATAATATTAGTATCTGGATTGTTATTTTTAAAGGTATTGCTGAATCTTTGGTTATTTTGAATGACTGTCTTAAGTTAAAGGTATTGCTGTATCTTTGGTTATTTTAAATGACTGTCTACGTTACAGGTATTGCTGAATCTTTGGTTATTTTGAATGACTGTCTAAGTTAAAGGTATTGGTGTATCTTTGGTTATTTTGAATGACTGTCGAAGTTGAATTTTAGACACCAATACTGGTCATTATAGTACTTACCTTGGTGTTGCCTTCTTATTTTCCAATATAAAATATATAAATTAAAGATGACTACCCTGGTTGGGTACAGCTTTGCGGGTTAACTACAGCCTACAGTAGTAGACCAAGGTTGAAAGTTTGCATCAATTTAGGATGATTTAGTTAGTTACTTCTTTATTTGGCAAATTGAATCCAGATGAGCATTTGTCACTTTATGTTCTAATTCGTAAACTCAAACAAACAAAATATTTATCAGATTACACAAACTCTTATTTAAAATTGCTATAATAAAAACAGAAAGTTTTCCGGCTCATTTTCTCATAATTTAACTTCCAAAAATGTCTATCATAAAAGTCAAGTACACATGGTATCTGTACAATTTATCCCTCTCAATTATTGTAGCTACGAATAAATGCACCCCTACAATTATATTGAATCTTTGATTTGGTAGAATTTGACAGCATGGTAAATATATGACGAATATATTACCCGTAGATAATGAATATCAATTGAAAAGGATAGGTGTTAAAATAATAAAATGCGAAAACATAAACAGAATAAGCTTTGAAAATACAAGTAGGGGTTAATAATTAGGACATGTGTTGTACCGAATAGCTGATGGACTGGTTCAAGTTATTTCAAATAGGAATTCGTCTCTGTTTCAATTTCGGATCCTCCATATACAGTTCGACAAAATTGTATTCTGCCAAGCAAAATTATTTACCACACGAGTACAAAAATTGAACTGTAAACGAAAATAACTTATATTTAAATGAAATATTTGTCTAAAACAGAAAATAAAGTATAGTTCCTCTCTATAAAAACATTTCTAGTTTATTTTATCCTTTTTAATTTAATTTTTTTTCTTCATTTTTTGCCTTCGATTTTTTTTTTATTCCTGTTTAAAAAAAAAAAAAGGAAGAAATTATTGCGTATCCAATACACAATGAGAAGTTGTTTTAAAGAATTTCAGATTAATTCATAATTTCAAAACATGTTTTCTTCCCTTCGTAAAAAAAGATTTAATTTAATTTCCTGATTAGTTCACAATAGATAATGATTAATTAACAAAGACGTTTGGCAATAAACACAAGCTCTCGACAGGGGGTGGTTTTGACAACAGACTCGTGCCTTAAACTCAATTACTCCATTCTGCCATATACCTTGACGTTTCTCAATTTCAGATGTCACACACATAGCTATATAACCAAGGTGCTTCACTTGGATAGTCAGAACTTGTTTCAACTCTTATAGTGCTAACACAATTATACTACTTCTTTAACTATGAAAAGTAAAGTACAACAAAGAAACCTTGATAAAAGCTCCAAACTGATAGAGAGCGAACGACGATTCAAGAAAGCCTGTGAACAGATAGTGCAGTTAAATTAATCCTTAGATGCACTTCAACACAGATACAACAGAGCTAAAAAGGACAACAACAAGTCATTCAGATATTCGCTTCGTCTTCGCATTGCAGTTGTTGATGGAATGCGCAACATGTACTATGACTACGCTCACAAGAAAGCTGAAACTGTAGCAAACCTACGCCAGGAACTGTTTGGAGAAGTCGTCGACATCATTTCCGACGAAGCTTCCGCAGACGTCGAGATGTATGAATAGAGCTGAAGATACAGACAACTTCAAAACGGTTCTTTTCAGAGCCACACAAATTTTTCAAAAAGAATATAAATTTGTTGTTGATCCATCTATTTCCTTAGAAAGCTCAAACTATATCCCCGAAGCATGATATTAAAGTATTTCCCTTTCCAATACTTGGATTAAAAAAAAAATAAGCTTAAACTATATTTTCAGCCACATATTTCACAAAGGGATATGATACAAGATACACAACTAAAAATGAATTGTCGCTATGAAAATGAAAGGATAGACGGTATGCGTCAATGAGCCAACGCATCAATAGATTTATTGTCTACAAATCCCAATTTTATCGATTTTATATTTAAAGCCCTTAAGTTCGCCACGGTAGTGTGAAAACGGAAAACTCCTAAGTGCCTTGAGAGGGATAAATTGTACAGATTCCGGATAGCTTATGGACTGGTTCAAGTTATTTCAAATAGGAATTCGTCTCTGTTTCAATTTCGGATCCTCCATATACAGTTCGACAAAATTGTATTCTGCCAAGCAAAATTATTTACCACACGAGTACAAAAATTGAACTGTAAACGAAAATAACTTATATTTAAATGAAATATTTGTCTAAAACAGAAAATAAAGTATAGTTCCTCTCTATAAAAACATTTCTACTTTATTTTATCCTTTTTAATTTATTTTTTTTTTTTCATTTTTTGCCTTCGATTTTTTTTTTTATTCCTGTTTAAAAAAAAAAAAAAGGAAGAAATTATTGCGTATCCAATACACAATGAGAAGTTGTTTTAAAGAATTTCAGATTAATTCATAATTTCAAAACATGTTTTCTTCCCTTCGTAAAAAAAGATTTAATTTAATTTCCTGATTAGTTCACAATAGATAATGATTAATTAACAAAGACGTTTGGCAATAAACACAAGCTCTCGACAGGGGGTGGTTTTGACAACAGACTCGTGCCTTAAACTCAATTACTCTATTCTGCCATATACCTTGACGTTTCTCAATTTCAGATGTCACACACATAGCTATATAACCAAGGTGCTTCACTTGGATAGTCAGAACTTGTTTCAACTCTTATAGTGCTAACACAATTATACTACTTCTTTAACTATGAAAAGTAAAGTACAACAAAGAAACCTTGATAAAAGCTCCAAACTGATAGAGAGCGAACGACGATTCAAGAAAGCCTGTGAACAGATAGTGCAGTTAAATTATTCCTTAGATGCACTTCAACACAGATACAACAGAGCTAAAAAGGACAACAACAAGTCATTCAGATATTCGCTTCGTCTTCGCATTGCAGTTGTTGATGGAATGCGCAACATGTACTATGACTACGCTCACAAGAAAGCTGAAACTGTAGCAAACCTACGCCAGGAACTGTTTGGAGAAGTCGTCGACATCATTTCCGACGAAGCTTCCGCAGACGTCGAGATGTATGAATAGAGCTGAAGATACAGACAACTTCAAAACGGTTCTTTTCAGAGCCACACAAATTTTTCAAAAAGAATATAAATTTGTTGTTGATCCATCTATTTCCTTAGAAAGCTCAAACTATATCCCCGAAGCATGATATTAAAGTATTTCCCTTTCCAATACTTGGATTAAAAAAAAAAAAAGCTTAAACTATATTTTCAGCCACATATTTCACAAAGGGATATGATACAAGATACACAACTAAAAATGAATTGTCGCTATGAAAATGAAAGGATAGACGGTATGCGTCAATGAGCCAACGCATCAATAGATTTATTGTCTACAAATCCCAATTTTATCGATTTTATATTTAAAGCCCTTAAGTTCGCCACGGTAGTGTGAAAACGGAAAACTCCTAAGTGCCTTGAGAGGGATAAATTGTACAGATTCCGGATAGCTTATGGACTGGTTCAAGTTATTTCAAATAGGAATTCGTCTCTGTTTCAATTTCGGATCCTCCATATACAGTTCGACAAAATTGTATTCTGCCAAGCAAAATTATTTACCACACGAGTACAAAAATTGAACTGTAAACGAAAATAACTTATATTTAAATGAAATATTTGTCTAAAACAGAAAATAAAGTATAGTTCCTCTCTATAAAAAACATTTCTAGTTTATTTTATCCTTTTTTAATTTAAATTTTTTTTTCATTTTTAGCCTTCGATTTTTTTTTTATTCCTGTTTAAAAAAAAAAAAGGAAGAAATTTTTGTGTATCCAATACACAATGAGAAGTTGTTTTAAAGAATTTCAGATTAATTCATAATTTCAAAACATGTTTTCTTCCCTTCGTAAAAAAAGATTTAATTTAATTTCCTGATTAGTTCACAATAGATAATGATTAATTAACAAAGACGTTTGGCAATAAACACAAGCTCTCGACAGGGGGTGGTTTTGACAACAGACTCGTGCCTTAAACTCAATTACTCTATTCTGCCATATACCTTGACGTTTCTCAATTTCAGATGTCACACACATAGCTATATAACCAAGGTGCTTCACTTGGATAGTCAGAACTTGTTTCAACTCTTTTAGTGCTAACACAATTATACTACTTCTTTAACTATGAAAAGTAAAGTACAACAAAGAAACCTTGATAAAAGCTCCAAACTGATAGAGAGCGAACGACGATTCAAGAAAGCCTGTGAACAGATAGTGCAGTTAAATTATTCCTTAGATGCACTTCAACACAGATACAACAGAGCTAAAAAGGACAACAACAAGTCATTCAGATATTCGCTTCGTCTTCGCATTGCAGTTGTTGATGGAATGCGCAACATGTACTATGACTACGCTCACAAGAAAGCTGAAACTGTAGCAAACCTACGCCAGGAACTGTTTGGAGAAGTCGTCGACATCATTTCCGACGAAGCTTCCGCAGACGTCGAGATGTATGAATAGAGCTGAAGATACAGACAACTTCAAAACGGTTCTTTTCAGAGCCACACAAATTTTTCAAAAAGAATATAAATTTGTTGTTGATCCATCTATTTCCTTAGAAAGCTCAAACTATATCCCCGAAGCATGATATTAAAGTATTTCCCTTTCCAATACTTGGATTAAAAAAAAAATAAGCTTAAACTATATTTTCAGCCACATATTTCACAAAGGGATATGATACAAGATACACAACTAAAAATGAATTGTCGCTATGAAAATGAAAGGATAGACGGTATGCGTCAATGAGCCAACGCATCAATAGATTTATTGTCTACAAATCCCAATTTTATCGATTTTATATTTAAAGCCCTTAAGTTCGCCACGGTAGTGTGAAAACGGAAAACTCCTAAGTGCCTTGAGAGGGATAAATTGTACAGATTCCGGATAGCTTATGGACTGGTTCAAGTTATTTCAAATAGGAATTCGTCTCTGTTTCAATTTCGGATCCTCCATATACAGTTCGACAAAATTGTATTCTGCCAAGCAAAATTATTTACCACACGAGTACAAAAATTGAACTGTAAACGAAAATAACTTATATTTAAATGAAATATTTGTCTAAAACAGAAAATAAAGTATAGTTCCTCTCTATAAAAAACATTTCTAGTTTATTTTATCCTTTTTTAATTTAAATTTTTTTTTCATTTTTAGCCTTCGATTTTTTTTTTATTCCTGTTTAAAAAAAAAAAAGGAAGAAATTATTGTGTATCCAATACACAATGAGAAGTTGTTTTAAAGAATTTCAGATTAATTCATAATTTCAAAACATGTTTTCTTCCCTTCGTAAAAAAAGATTTAATTTAATTTCCTGATTAGTTCACAATAGATAATGATTAATTAACAAAGACGTTTGGCAATAAACACAAGCTCTCGACAGGGGGTGGTTTTGACAACAGACTCGTGCCTTAAACTCAATTACTCTATTCTGCCATATACCTTGACGTTTCTCAAATTCAGAGGTCACACACATAGCTATATAACCAAGGTGCTTCACTTGGATAGTCAGAACTTGTTTCAACTCTTATAGTGCTAACACAATTATACTACTTCTTTAACTATGAAAAGTAAAGTACAACAAAGAAACCTTGATAAAAGCTCCAAACTGATAGAGAGCGAACGACGATTCAAGAAAGCCTGTGAACAGATAGTGCAGTTAAATTATTCCTTAGATGCACTTCAACACAGATACAACAGAGCTAAAAAGGACAACAACAAGTCATTCAGATATTCGCTTCGTCTTCGCATTGCAGTTGTTGATGGAATGCGCAACATGTACTATGACTACGCTCACAAGAAAGCTGAAACTGTAGCAAACCTACGCCAGGAACTGTTTGGAGAAGTCGTCGACATCATTTCCGACGAAGCTTCCGCAGACGTCGAGATGTATGAATAGAGCTGAAGATACAGACAACTTCAAAACGGTTCTTTTCAGAGCCACACAAATTTTTCAAAAAGAATATAAATTTGTTGTTGATCCATCTATTTCCTTAGAAAGCTCAAACTATATCCCCGAAGCATGGTATTAAAGTATTTCCCTTTCCAATACTTGGATTAAAAAAAAATAAGCTTAAACTATATTTTCAGCCACATATTTCACAAAGGGATATGATACAAGATACACAACTAAAAATGAATTGTCGCTATGAAAATGAAAGGATAGACGATATGCGTCAATGAGCCAACGCATCAATAGATTTATTGTCTACAAATCCCAATTTTATCGATTTTATATTTAAAGCCCTTAAGTTCGCCACGGTAGTGTGAAAACGGAAAACTCCTAAGTGCCTTGAGAGGGATAAATTGTACAGATTCCGGATAGCTTATGGACTGGTTCAAGTTATTTCAAATAGGAATTCGTCTCTGTTTCAATTTCGGATCCTCCATATACAGTTCGACAAAATTGTATTCTGCCAAGCAAAATTATTTACCACACGAGTACAAAAATTGAACTGTAAACGAAAATAACTTATATTTAAATGAAATATTTGTCTAAAACAGAAAATAAAGTATAGTTCCTCTCTATAAAAAACATTTCTAGTTTATTTTATCCTTTTTTAATTTAAATTTTTTTTTCATTTTTAGCCTTCGATTTTTTTTTTATTCCTGTTTAAAAAAAAAAAAAAGGAAGAAATTATTGTGTATCCAATACACAATGAGAAGTTGTTTTAAAGAACTTCAGATTAATTCATAATTTCAAAACATGTTTTCTTCCCTTCGTAAAAAAAGATTTAATTTAATTTCCTGATTAGTTCACAATAGATAATGATTAATTAACAAAGACGTTTGGCAATAAACACAAGCTCTCGACAGGGGGTGGTTTTGACAACAGACTCGTGCCTTAAACTCAATTACTCTATTCTGCCATATACCTTGACGTTTCTCAATTTCAGATGTCACACACATAGCTATATAACCAAGGTGCTTCACTTGGATAGTCAGAACTTGTTTCAACTCTTATAGTGCTAACACAATTATACTACTTCTTTAACTATGAAAAGTAAAGTACAACAAAGAAACCTTGATAAAAGCTCCAAACTGATAGAGAGCGAACGACGATTCAAGAAAGCCTGTGAACAGATAGTGCAGTTAAATTATTCCTTAGATGCACTTCAACACAGATACAACAGAGCTAAAAAGGACAACAACAAGTCATTCAGATATTCGCTTCGTCTTCGCATTGCAGTTGTTGATGGAATGCGCAACATGTACTATGACTACGCTCACAAGAAAGCTGAAACTGTAGCAAACCTACGCCAGGAACTGTTTGGAGAAGTCGTCGACATCATTTCCGACGAAGCTTCCGCAGACGTCGAGATGTATGAATAGAGCTGAAGATACAGACAACTTCAAAACGGTTCTTTTCAGAGCCACACAAATTTTTCAAAAAGAATATAAATTTGTTGTTGATCCATCTATTTCCTTAGAAAGCTCAAACTATATCCCCGAAGCATGATATTAAAGTATTTCCCTTTCCAATACTTGGATTAAAAAAAATAAGCTTAAACTATATTTTCAGCCACATATTTCACAAAGGGATATGATACAAGATACACAACTAAAAATGAATTGTCGCTATGAAAATGAAAGGATAAACGATATGCGTCAATGAGCCAACGCATCAATAGATTTATTGTCTACAAATCCCAATTTTATCGATTTTATATTTAAAGCCCTTAAGTTCGCCACGGTAGTGTGAAAACGGAAAACTCCTAAGTGCCTTGAGAGGGATAAATTGTACAGATTCCGGATAGCTTATGGACTGGTTCAAGTTATTTCAAATAGGAATTCGTCTCTGTTTCAATTTCGGATCCTCCATATACAGTTCGACAAAATTGTATTCTGCCAAGCAAAATTATTTACCACACGAGTACAAAAATTGAACTGTAAACGAAAATAACTTATATTTAAATGAAATATTTGTCTAAAACAGAAAATAAAGTATAGTTCCTCTCTATAAAAAACATTTCTAGTTTATTTTATCCTTTTTTAATTTAAATTTTTTTTTCATTTTTAGCCTTCGATTTTTTTTTATTCCTGTTTAAAAAAAAAAAAAAAGGAAGAAATTATTGTGTATCCAATACACAATGAGAAGTTGTTTTAAAGAATTTCAGATTAATTCATAATTTCAAAACATGTTTTCTTCCCTTCGTAAAAAAAGATTTAATTTAATTTCCTGATTAGTTCACAATAGATAATGATTAATTAACAAAGACGTTTGGCAATAAACACAAGCTCTCGACAGGGGGTGGTTTTGACAACAGACTCGTGCCTTAAACTCAATTACTCTATTCTGCCATATACCTTGACGTTTCTCAATTTCAGATGTCACACACATAGCTATATAACCAAGGTGCTTCACTTGGATAGTCAGGACTTGTTTCAACTCTTATAGTGCTAACACAATTATACTACTTCTTTAACTATGAAAAGTAAAGTACAACAAAGAAACCTTGATAAAAGCTCCAAACTGATAGAGAGCGAACGACGATTCAAGAAAGCCTGTGAACAGATAGTGCAGTTAAATTATTCCTTAGATGCACTTCAACACAGATACAACAGAGCTAAAAAGGACAACAACAAGTCATTCAGATATTCGCTTCGTCTTCGCATTGCAGTTGTTGATGGAATGCGCAACATGTACTATGACTACGCTCACAAGAAAGCTGAAACTGTAGCAAACCTACGCCAGGAACTGTTTGGAGAAGTCGTCGACATCATTTCCGACGAAGCTTCCGCAGACGTCGAGATGTATGAATAGAGCTGAAGATACAGACAACTTCAAAACGGTTCTTTTCAGAGCCACACAATTTTTTCAAAAAGAATATAAATTTGTTGTTGATCCATCTATTTCCTTAGAAAGCTCAAACTATATCCCCGAAGCATGATATTAAAGTATTTCCCTTTCCAATACTTGGATTAAAAAAAAATAAGCTTAAACTATATTTTCAGCCACATATTTCACAAAGGGATATGATACAAGATACACAACTAAAAATGAATTGTCGCTATGAAAATGAAAGGATAGACGGTATGCGTCAATGAGCCAACGCATCAATAGATTTATTGTCTACAAATCCCAATTTTATCGATTTTATATTTAAAGCCCTTAAGTTCGCCACGGTAGTGTGAAAACGGAAAACTCCTAAGTGCCTTGAGAGGGATAAATTGTACAGATTCCAGATAGCTTATGGACTGGTTCAAGTTATTTCAAATAGGAATTCGTCTCTGTTTCAATTTCGGATCCTCCATATACAGTTCGACAAAATTGTATTCTGCCAAGCAAAATTATTTACCACACGAGTACAAAAATTGAACTGTAAACGAAAATAACTTATATTTAAATGAAATATTTGTCTAAAACAGAAAATAAAGTATAGTTCCTCTCTATAAAAAGCATTTCTAGTTTATTTTATCCTTTTTTAATTTAAATTTTTTTTTTATTTTTAGCCTTCGATTTTTTTTTTTTTATTCCTGTTTAAAAAAAAAAAAGGAAGAAATTATTGTGTATCCAATACACAATGAGAAGTTGTTTTAAAGAATTTCAGATTAATTCATAATTTCAAAACATGTTTTCTTCCCTTCGTAAAAAAAGATTTAATTTAATTTCCTGATTAGTTCACAATAGATAATGATTAATTAACAAAGACGTTTGGCAATAAACACAAGCTCTCGACAGGGGGTGGTTTTGACAACAGACTCGTGCCTTAAACTCAATTACTCTATTCTGCCATATACCTTGACGTTTCTCAATTTCAGATGTCACACACATAGCTATATAACCAAGGTGCTTCACTTGGATAGTCAGAACTTGTTTCAACTCTTATAGTGCTAACACAATTATACTACTTCTTTAACTATGAAAAGTAAAGTACAACAAAGAAACTTTGATAAAAGCTCCAAACTGATAGAGAGCGAACGACGATTCAAGAAAGCCTGTGAACAGATAGTGCAGTTAAATTATTCCTTAGATGCACTTCAACACAGATACAACAGAGCTAAAAAGGACAACAACAAGTCATTCAGATATTCGCTTCGTCTTCGCATTGCAGTTGTTGATGGAATGCGCAACATGTACTATGACTACGCTCACAAGAAAGCTGAAACTGTAGCAAACCTACGCCAGGAACTGTTTGGAGAAGTCGTCGACATCATTTCCGACGAAGCTTCCGCAGACGTCGAGATGTATGAATAGAGCTGAAGATACAGACAACTTCAAAACGGTTCTTTTCAGAGCCACACAAATTTTTCAAAAAGAATATAAATTTGTTGTTGATCCATCTATTTCCTTAGAAAGCTCAAACTATATCCCCGAAGCATGATATTAAAGTATTTCCCTTTCCAATACTTGGATTAAAAAAAAATAAGCTTAAACTATATTTTCAGCCACATATTTCACAAAGGGATATGATACAAGATACACAACTAAAAATGAATTGTCGCTATGAAAATGAAAGGATAGACGGTATGCGTCAATGAGCCAACGCATCAATAGATTTATTGTCTACAAATCCCAATTTTATCGATTTTATATTTAAAGCCCTTAAGTTCGCCACGGTAGTGTGAAAACGGAAAACTCCTAAGTGCCTTGAGAGGGATAAATTGTACAGATTCCGGATAGCTTATGGACTGGTTCAAGTTATTTCAAATAGGAATTCGTCTCTGTTTCAATTTCGGATCCTCCTTATACAGTTCGACAAAATTGTATTCTGCCAAGCAAATTTATTTACCACACGAGTACAAAAATTGAACTGTAAACGAAAATAACTTATATTTAAATGAAATATTTGTCTAAAACAGAAAATAAAGTATAGTTCCTCTCTATAAAAAACATTTCTAGTTTATTTTATCCTTTTTTAATTTAAATTTTTTTTTTATTTTTAGCCTTCGATTTTTTTTTTATTCCTGTTTAAAAAAAAAAAAAAGGAAGAAATTATTGTGTATCCAATACACAATGAGAAGTTGTTTTAAAGAATTTCAGATTAAATCATAATTTCAAAACATGTTTTCTTCCCTTCGTAAAAAAAGATTTAATTTAATTTCCTGATTAGTTCACAATAGATAATGATTAATTAACAAAGACGTTTGGCAATAAACACAAGCTCTCGACAGGGGGTGGTTTTGACAACAGACTCGTGCCTTAAACTCAATTACTCTATTCTGCCATATACCTTGACGTTTCTCAATTTCAGATGTCACACACATAGCTATATAACCAAGGTGCTTCACTTGGATAGTCAGGACTTGTTTCAACTCTTATAGTGCTAACACAATTATACTACTTCTTTAACTATGAAAAGTAAAGTACAACAAAGAAACCTTGATAAAAGCTCCAAACTGATAGAGAGCGAACGACGATTCAAGAAAGCCTGTGAACAGATAGTGCAGTTAAATTATTCCTTAGATGCACTTCAACACAGATACAACAGAGCTAAAAAGGACAACAACAAGTCATTCAGATATTCGCTTCGTCTTCGCATTGCAGTTGTTGATGGAATGCGCAACATGTACTATGACTACGCTCACAAGAAAGCTGAAACTGTAGCAAACCTACGCCAGGAACTGTTTGGAGAAGTCGTCGACATCATTTCCGACGAAGCTTCCGCAGACGTCGAGATGTATGAATAGAGCTGAAGATACAGACAACTTCAAAACGGTTCTTTTCAGAGCCACACAATTTTTTCAAAAAGAATATAAATTTGTTGTTGATCCATCTATTTCCTTAGAAAGCTCAAACTATATCCCCGAAGCATGATATTAAAGTATTTCCCTTTCCAATACTTGGATTAAAAAAAAATAAGCTTAAACTATATTTTCAGCCACATATTTCACAAAGGGATATGATACAAGATACACAACTAAAAATGAATTGTCGCTATGAAAATGAAAGGATAGACGGTATGCGTCAATGAGCCAACGCATCAATAGATTTATTGTCTACAAATCCCAATTTTATCGATTTTATATTTAAAGCCCTTAAGTTCGCCACGGTAGTGTGAAAACGGAAAACTCCTAAGTGCCTTGAGAGGGATAAATTGTACAGATTCCAGATAGCTTATGGACTGGTTCAAGTTATTTCAAATAGGAATTCGTCTCTGTTTCAATTTCGGATCCTCCATATACAGTTCGACAAAATTGTATTCTGCCAAGCAAAATTATTTACCACACGAGTACAAAAATTGAACTGTAAACGAAAATAACTTATATTTAAATGAAATATTTGTCTAAAACAGAAAATAAAGTATAGTTCCTCTCTATAAAAAGCATTTCTAGTTTATTTTATCCTTTTTTAATTTAAATTTTTTTTTTATTTTTAGCCTTCGATTTTTTTTTTTTTATTCCTGTTTAAAAAAAAAAAAGGAAGAAATTATTGTGTATCCAATACACAATGAGAAGTTGTTTTAAAGAATTTCAGATTAATTCATAATTTCAAAACATGTTTTCTTCCCTTCGTAAAAAAAGATTTAATTTAATTTCCTGATTAGTTCACAATAGATAATGATTAATTAACAAAGACGTTTGGCAATAAACACAAGCTCTCGACAGGGGGTGGTTTTGACAACAGACTCGTGCCTTAAACTCAATTACTCTATTCTGCCATATACCTTGACGTTTCTCAATTTCAGATGTCACACACATAGCTATATAACCAAGGTGCTTCACTTGGATAGTCAGAACTTGTTTCAACTCTTATAGTGCTAACACAATTATACTACTTCTTTAACTATGAAAAGTAAAGTACAACAAAGAAACTTTGATAAAAGCTCCAAACTGATAGAGAGCGAACGACGATTCAAGAAAGCCTGTGAACAGATAGTGCAGTTAAATTATTCCTTAGATGCACTTCAACACAGATACAACAGAGCTAAAAAGGACAACAACAAGTCATTCAGATATTCGCTTCGTCTTCGCATTGCAGTTGTTGATGGAATGCGCAACATGTACTATGACTACGCTCACAAGAAAGCTGAAACTGTAGCAAACCTACGCCAGGAACTGTTTGGAGAAGTCGTCGACATCATTTCCGACGAAGCTTCCGCAGACGTCGAGATGTATGAATAGAGCTGAAGATACAGACAACTTCAAAACGGTTCTTTTCAGAGCCACACAAATTTTTCAAAAAGAATATAAATTTGTTGTTGATCCATCTATTTCCTTAGAAAGCTCAAACTATATCCCCGAAGCATGATATTAAAGTATTTCCCTTTCCAATACTTGGATTAAAAAAAAATAAGCTTAAACTATATTTTCAGCCACATATTTCACAAAGGGATATGATACAAGATACACAACTAAAAATGAATTGTCGCTATGAAAATGAAAGGATAGACGGTATGCGTCAATGAGCCAACGCATCAATAGATTTATTGTCTACAAATCCCAATTTTATCGATTTTATATTTAAAGCCCTTAAGTTCGCCACGGTAGTGTGAAAACGGAAAACTCCTAAGTGCCTTGAGAGGGATAAATTGTACAGATTCCAGATAGCTTATGGACTGGTTCAAGTTATTTCAAATAGGAATTCGTCTCTGTTTCAATTTCGGATCCTCCATATACAGTTCGACAAAATTGTATTCTGCCAAGCAAAATTATTTACCACACGAGTACAAAAATTGAACTGTAAACGAAAATAACTTATATTTAAATGAAATATTTGTCTAAAACAGAAAATAAAGTATAGTTCCTCTCTATAAAAAGCATTTCTAGTTTATTTTATCCTTTTTTAATTTAAATTTTTTTTTTATTTTTAGCCTTCGATTTTTTTTTTTTTATTCCTGTTTAAAAAAAAAAAAAAAGGAAGAAATTATTGTGTATCCAATACACAATGAGAAGTTGTTTTAAAGAATTTCAGATTAATTCATAATTTCAAAACATGTTTTCTTCCCTTCGTAAAAAAAGATTTAATTTAATTTCCTGATTAGTTCACAATAGATAATGATTAATTAACAAAGACGTTTGGCAATAAACACAAGCTCTCGACAGGGGGTGGTTTTGACAACAGACTCGTGCCTTAAACTCAATTACTCTATTCTGCCATATACCTTGACGTTTCTCAATTTCAGATGTCACACACATAGCTATATAACCAAGGTGCTTCACTTGGATAGTCAGAACTTGTTTCAACTCTTATAGTGCTAACACAATTATACTACTTCTTTAACTATGAAAAGTAAAGTACAACAAAGAAACTTTGATAAAAGCTCCAAACTGATAGAGAGCGAACGACGATTCAAGAAAGCCTGTGAACAGATAGTGCAGTTAAATTATTCCTTAGATGCACTTCAACACAGATACAACAGAGCTAAAAAGGACAACAACAAGTCATTCAGATATTCGCTTCGTCTTCGCATTGCAGTTGTTGATGGAATGCGCAACATGTACTATGACTACGCTCACAAGAAAGCTGAAACTGTAGCAAACCTACGCCAGGAACTGTTTGGAGAAGTCGTCGACATCATTTCCGACGAAGCTTCCGCAGACGTCGAGATGTATGAATAGAGCTGAAGATACAGACAACTTCAAAACGGTTCTTTTCAGAGCCACACAAATTTTTCAAAAAGAATATAAATTTGTTGTTGATCCATCTATTTCCTTAGAAAGCTCAAACTATATCCCCGAAGCATGATATTAAAGTATTTCCCTTTCCAATACTTGGATTAAAAAAAAATAAGCTTAAACTATATTTTCAGCCACATATTTCACAAAGGGATATGATACAAGATACACAACTAAAAATGAATTGTCGCTATGAAAATGAAAGGATAGACGGTATGCGTCAATGAGCCAACGCATCAATAGATTTATTGTCTACAAATCCCAATTTTATCGATTTTATATTTAAAGCCCTTAAGTTCGCCACGGTAGTGTGAAAACGGAAAACTCCTAAGTGCCTTGAGAGGGATAAATTGTACAGATTCCGGATAGCTTATGGACTGGTTCAAGTTATTTCAAATAGGAATTCGTCTCTGTTTCAATTTCGGATCCTCCTTATACAGTTCGACAAAATTGTATTCTGCCAAGCAAATTTATTTACCACACGAGTACAAAAATTGAACTGTAAACGAAAATAACTTATATTTAAATGAAATATTTGTCTAAAACAGAAAATAAAGTATAGTTCCTCTCTATAAAAAACATTTCTAGTTTATTTTATCCTTTTTTAATTTAAATTTTTTTTTTATTTTTAGCCTTCGATTTTTTTTTTATTCCTGTTTAAAAAAAAAAAAAAAGGAAGAAATTATTGTGTATCCAATACACAATGAGAAGTTGTTTTAAAGAATTTCAGATTAAATCATAATTTCAAAACATGTTTTCTTCCCTTCGTAAAAAAAGATTTAATTTAATTTCCTGATTAGTTCACAATAGATAATGATTAATTAACAAAGACGTTTGGCAATAAACACAAGCTCTCGACAGGGGGTGGTTTTGACAACAGACTCGTGCCTTAAACTCAATTACTCTATTCTGCCATATACCTTGACGTTTCTCAATTTCAGATGTCACACACATAGCTATATAACCAAGGTGCTTCACTTGGATAGTCAGAACTTGTTTCAACTCTTATAGTGCTAACACAATTATACTACTTCTTTAACTATGAAAAGTAAAGTACAACAAAGAAACCTTGATAAAAGCTCCAAACTGATAGAGAGCGAACGACGATTCAAGAAAGCCTGTGAACAGATAGTGCAGTTAAATTATTCCTTAGATGCACTTCAACACAGATACAACAGAGCTAAAAAGGACAACAACAAGTCATTCAGATATTCGCTTCGTCTTCGCATTGCAGTTGTTGATGGAATGCGCAACATGTACTATGACTACGCTCACAAGAAAGCTGAAACTGTAGCAAACCTACGCCAGGAACTGTTTGGAGAAGTCGTCGACATCATTTCCGACGAAGCTTCCGCAGACGTCGAGATGTATGAATAGAGCTGAAGATACAGACAACTTCAAAACGGTTCTTTTCAGAGCCACACAATTTTTTTAAAAAGAATATAAATTTGTTGTTGATCCATCTATTTCCTTAGAAAGCTCAAACTATATCCCCGAAGCATGATATTAAAGTATTTCCCTTTCCAATACTTGGATTAAAAAAAATAAGCTTAAACTATATTTTCAGCCACATATTTCACAAAGGGATATGATACAAGATACACAACTAAAAATGAATTGTCGCTATGAAAATGAAAGGATAGACGATATGCGTCAATGAGCCAACGCATCAATAGATTTATTGTCTACAAATCCCAATTTTATCGATTTTATATTTAAAGCCCTTAAGTTCGCCACGGTAGTGTGAAAACGGAAAACTCCTAAGTGCCTTGAGAGGGATAAATTGTACAGATTCCGGATAGCTTATGGTCTGGTTCAAGTTATTTCAAATAGGAATTCGTCTCTGTTTCAATTTCGGATCCTCCATATACAGTTCGACAAAATTGTATTCTGCCAAGCAAAATTATTTACCACACGAGTACAAAAATTGAACTGTAAACGAAAATAACTTATATTTAAATGAAATATTTGTCTAAAACAGAAAATAAAGTATAGTTCCTCTCTATAAAAAACATTTCTAGTTTATTTTATCCTTTTTCAATTTAAATTTTTTTTTCATTTTTAGCCTTCGATTTTTTTTTTTTATTCCTGTTTAAAAAAAAAAAAAAGGAAGAAATTTTTGTGTATCCAATACACAATGAGAAGTTGTTTTAAAGAATTTCAGATTAATTCATAATTTCAAAACATGTTTTCTTCCCTTCGTAAAAAAAGATTTAATTTAATTTCCTGATTAGTTCACAATAGATAATGATTAATTAACAAAGACGTTTGGCAATAAACACAAGCTCTCGACAGGGGGTGGTTTTGACAACAGACTCGTGCCTTAAACTCAATTACTCTATTCTGCCATATACCTTGACGTTTCTCAATTTCAGATGTCACACACATAGCTATATAACCAAGGTGCTTCACTTGGATAGTCAGAACTTGTTTCAACTCTTTTAGTGCTAACACAATTATACTACTTCTTTAACTATGAAAAGTAAAGTACAACAAAGAAACCTTGATAAAAGCTCCAAACTGATAGAGAGCGAACGACGATTCAAGAAAGCCTGTGAACAGATAGTGCAGTTAAATTATTCCTTAGATGCACTTCAACACAGATACAACAGAGCTAAAAAGGACAACAACAAGTCATTCAGATATTCGCTTCGTCTTCGCATTGCAGTTGTTGATGGAATGCGCAACATGTACTATGACTACGCTCACAAGAAAGCTGAAACTGTAGCAAACCTACGCCAGGAACTGTTTGGAGAAGTCGTCGACATCATTTCCGACGAAGCTTCCGCAGACGTCGAGATGTATGAATAGAGCTGAAGATACAGACAACTTCAAAACGGTTCTTTTCAGAGCCACACAAATTTTTCAAAAAGAATATAAATTTGTTGTTGATCCATCTATTTCCTTAGAAAGCTCAAACTATATCCCCGAAGCATGATATTAAAGTATTTCCCTTTCCAATACTTGGATTAAAAAAAATAAGCTTAAACTATATTTTCAGCCACATATTTCACAAAGGGATATGATACAAGATACACAACTAAAAATGAATTGTCGCTATGAAAATGAAAGGATAGACGATATGCGTCAATGAGCCAACGCATCAATAGATTTATTGTCTACAAATCCCAATTTTATCGATTTTATATTTAAAGCCCTTAAGTTCGCCACGGTAGTGTGAAAACGGAAAACTCCTAAGTGCCTTGAGAGGGATAAATTGTACAGATTCCGGATAGCTTATGGACTGGTTCAAGTTATTTCAAATAGGAATTCGTCTCTGTTTCAATTTCGGATCCTCCATATACAGTTCGACAAAATTGTATTCTGCCAAGCAAAATTATTTACCACACGAGTACAAAAATTGAACTGTAAACGAAAATAACTTATATTTAAATGAAATATTTGTCTAAAACAGAAAATAAAGTATAGTTCCTCTCTATAAAAACATTTCTAGTTTATTTTATCCTTTTTTAATTTAAATTTTTTTTTCATTTTTAGCCTTCGATTTTTTTTTATTCCTGTTTAAAAAAAAAAGGAAGAAATTATTGTGTATCCAATACACAATGAGAAGTTGTTTTAAAGAATTTCAGATTAATTCATAATTTCAAAACATGTTTTCTTCCCTTCGTAAAAAAAGATTTAATTTAATTTCCTGATTAGTTCACAATAGATAATGATTAATTAACAAAGACGTTTGGCAATAAACACAAGCTCTCGACAGGGGGTGGTTTTGACAACAGACTCGTGCCTTAAACTCAATTACTCTATTCTGCCATATACCTTGACGTTTCTCAATTTCAGATGTCACACACATAGCTATATAACCAAGGTGCTTCACTTGGATAGTCAGAACTTGTTTCAACTCTTATAGTGCTAACACAATTATACTACTTCTTTAACTATGAAAAGTAAAGTACAACAAAGAAACCTTGATAAAAGCTCCAAACTGATAGAGAGCGAACGACGATTCAAGAAAGCCTGTGAACAGATAGTGCAGTTAAATTATTCCTTAGATGCACTTCAACACAGATACAACAGAGCTAAAAAGGACAACAACAAGTCATTCAGATATTCGCTTCGTCTTCGCATTGCAGTTGTTGATGGAATGCGCAACATGTACTATGACTACGCTCACAAGAAAGCTGAAACTGTAGCAAACCTACGCCAGGAACTGTTTGGAGAAGTCGTCGACATCATTTCCGACGAAGCTTCCGCAGACGTCGAGATGTATGAATAGAGCTGAAGATACAGACAACTTCAAAACGGTTCTTTTCAGAGCCACACAATTTTTTCAAAAAGAATATAAATTTGTTGTTGATCCATCTATTTCCTTAGAAAGCTCAAACTATATCCCCGAAGCATGATATTAAAGTATTTCCCTTTCCAATACTTGGATTAAAAAAAATAAGCTTAAACTATATTTTCAGCCACATATTTCACAAAGGGATATGATACAAGATACACAACTAAAAATGAATTGTCGCTATGAAAATGAAAGGATAGACGATATGCGTCAATGAGCCAACGCATCAATAGATTTATTGTCTACAAATCCCAATTTTATCGATTTTATATTTAAAGCCCTTAAGTTCGCCACGGTAGTGTGAAAACGGAAAACTCCTAAGTGCCTTGAGAGGGATAAATTGTACAGATTCCGGATAGCTTATGGTCTGGTTCAAGTTATTTCAAATAGGAATTCGTCTCTGTTTCAATTTCGGATCCTCCATATACAGTTCGACAAAATTGTATTCTGCCAAGCAAAATTATTTACCACACGAGTACAAAAATTGAACTGTAAACGAAAATAACTTATATTTAAATGAAATATTTGTCTAAAACAGAAAATAAAGTATAGTTCCTCTCTATAAAAAACATTTCTAGTTTATTTTATCCTTTTTCAATTTAAATTTTTTTTTCATTTTTAGCCTTCGATTTTTTTTTTATTCCTGTTTAAAAAAAAAAAAAGGAAGAAATTTTTGTGTATCCAATACACAATGAGAAGTTGTTTTAAAGAATTTCAGATTAATTCATAATTTCAAAACATGTTTTCTTCCCTTCGTAAAAAAAGATTTAATTTAATTTCCTGATTAGTTCACAATAGATAATGATTAATTAACAAAGACGTTTGGCAATAAACACAAGCTCTCGACAGGGGGTGGTTTTGACAACAGACTCGTGCCTTAAACTCAATTACTCTATTCTGCCATATACCTTGACGTTTCTCAATTTCAGATGTCACACACATAGCTATATAACCAAGGTGCTTCACTTGGATAGTCAGAACTTGTTTCAACTCTTTTAGTGCTAACACAATTATACTACTTCTTTAACTATGAAAAGTAAAGTACAACAAAGAAACCTTGATAAAAGCTCCAAACTGATAGAGAGCGAACGACGATTCAAGAAAGCCTGTGAACAGATAGTGCAGTTAAATTATTCCTTAGATGCACTTAAACACAGATACAACAGAGCTAAAAAGGACAACAACAAGTCATTCAGATATTCGCTTCGTCTTCGCATTGCAGTTGTTGATGGAATGCGCAACATGTACTATGACTACGCTCACAAGAAAGCTGAAACTGTAGCAAACCTACGCCAGGAACTGTTTGGAGAAGTCGTCGACATCATTTCCGACGAAGCTTCCGCAGACGTCGAGATGTATGAATAGAGCTGAAGATACAGACAACTTCAAAACGGTTCTTTTCAGAGCCACACAAATTTTTCAAAAAGAATATAAATTTGTTGTTGATCCATCTATTTCCTTAGAAAGCTCAAACTATATCCCCGAAGCATGATATTAAAGTATTTCCCTTTCCAATACTTGGATTAAAAAAAATAAGCTTAAACTATATTTTCAGCCACATATTTCACAAAGGGATATGATACAAGATACACAACTAAAAATGAATTGTCGCTATGAAAATGAAAGGATAGACGATATGCGTCAATGAGCCAACGCATCAATAGATTTATTGTCTACAAATCCCAATTTTATCGATTTTATATTTAAAGCCCTTAAGTTCGCCACGGTAGTGTGAAAACGGAAAACTCCTAAGTGCCTTGAGAGGGATAAATTGTACAGATTCCGGATAGCTTATGGACTGGTTCAAGTTATTTCAAATAGGAATTCGTCTCTGTTTCAATTTCGGATCCTCCATATACAGTTCGACAAAATTGTATTCTGCCAAGCAAAATTATTTACCACACGAGTACAAAAATTGAACTGTAAACGAAAATAACTTATATTTAAATGAAATATTTGTCTAAAACAGAAAATAAAGTATAGTTCCTCTCTATAAAAACATTTCTAGTTTATTTTATCCTTTTTTAATTTAAATTTTTTTTTCATTTTTAGCCTTCGATTTTTTTTTATTCCTGTTTAAAAAAAAAAAAGGAAGAAATTATTGTGTATCCAATACACAATGAGAAGTTGTTTTAAAGAATTTCAGATTAATTCATAATTTCAAAACATGTTTTCTTCCCTTCGTAAAAAAAGATTTAATTTAATTTCCTGATTAGTTCACAATAGATAATGATTAATTAACAAAGACGTTTGGCAATAAACACAAGCTCTCGACAGGGGGTGGTTTTGACAACAGACTCGTGCCTTAAACTCAATTACTCTATTCTGCCATATACCTTGACGTTTCTCAATTTCAGATGTCACACACATAGCTATATAACCAAGGTGCTTCACTTGGATAGTCAGAACTTGTTTCAACTCTTATAGTGCTAACACAATTATACTACTTCTTTAACTATGAAAAGTAAAGTACAACAAAGAAACCTTGATAAAAGCTCCAAACTGATAGAGAGCGAACGACGATTCAAGAAAGCCTGTGAACAGATAGTGCAGTTAAATTATTCCTTAGATGCACTTCAACACAGATACAACAGAGCTAAAAAGGACAACAACAAGTCATTCAGATATTCGCTTCGTCTTCGCATTGCAGTTGTTGATGGAATGCGCAACATGTACTATGACTACGCTCACAAGAAAGCTGAAACTGTAGCAAACCTACGCCAGGAACTGTTTGGAGAAGTCGTCGACATCATTTCCGACGAAGCTTCCGCAGACGTCGAGATGTATGAATAGAGCTGAAGATACAGACAACTTCAAAACGGTTCTTTTCAGAGCCACACAATTTTTTCAAAAAGAATATAAATTTGTTGTTGATCCATCTATTTCCTTAGAAAGCTCAAACTATATCCCCGAAGCATGATATTAAAGTATTTCCCTTTCCAATACTTGGATTAAAAAAAATAAGCTTAAACTATATTTTCAGCCACATATTTCACAAAGGGATATGATACAAGATACACAACTAAAAATGAATTGTCGCTATGAAAATGAAAGGATAAACGATATGCGTCAATGAGCCAACGCATCAATAGATTTATTGTCTACAAATCCCAATTTTATCGATTTTATATTTAAAGCCCTTAAGTTCGCCACGGTAGTGTGAAAACGGAAAACTCCTAAGTGCCTTGAGAGGGATAAATTGTACAGATTCCGGATAGCTTATGGACTGGTTCAAGTTATTTCAAATAGGAATTCGTCTCTGTTTCAATTTCGGATCCTCCATATACAGTTCGACAAAATTGTATTCTGCCAAGCAAAATTATTTACCACACGAGTACAAAAATTGAACTGTAAACGAAAATAACTTATATTTAAATGAAATATTTGTCTAAAACAGAAAATAAAGTATAGTTCCTCTCTATAAAAAACATTTCTAGTTTATTTTATCCTTTTTTAATTTAAATTTTTTTTTCATTTTTAGCCTTCGATTTTTTTTTATTCCTGTTTAAAAAAAAAGGAAGAAATTATTGTGTATCCAATACACAATGAGAAGTTGTTTTAAAGAATTTCAGATTAATTCATAATTTCAAAACATGTTTTCTTCCCTTCGTAAAAAAAGATTTAATTTAATTTCCTGATTAGTTCACAATAGATAATGATTAATTAACAAAGACGTTTGGCAATAAACACAAGCTCTCGACAGGGGGTGGTTTTGACAACAGACTCGTGCCTTAAACTCAATTACTCTATTCTGCCATATACCTTGACGTTTCTCAATTTCAGATGTCACACACATAGCTATATAACCAAGGTGCTTCACTTGGATAGTCAGAACATGTTTCAACTCTTATAGTGCTAACACAATTATACTACTTCTTTAACTATGAAAAGTAAAGTACAACAAAGAAACCTTGACAAAAGCTCCAAACTGATAGAGAGCGAACGACGATTCAAGAAAGCCTGTGAACAGATAGTGCAGTTAAATTATTCCTTAGATGCACTTCAACACAGATACAACAGAGCTAAAAAGGACAACAACAAGTCATTCAGATATTCGCTTCGTCTTCGCATTGCAGTTGTTGATGGAATGCGCAACATGTACTATGACTACGCTCACAAGAAAGCTGAAACTGTAGCAAACCTACGCCAGGAACTGTTTGGAGAAGTCGTCGACATCATTTCCGACGAAGCTTCCGCAGACGTCGAGATGTATGAATAGAGCTGAAGATACAGACAACTTCAAAACGGTTCTTTTCAGAGCCACACAAATTTTTCAAAAAGAATATAAATTTGTTGTTGATCCATCTATTTCCTTAGAAAGCTCAAACTATATCCCCGAAGCATGATATTAAAGTATTTCCCTTTCCAATACTTGGATTAAAAAAAAATAAGCTTAAACTATATTTTCAGCCACATATTTCACAAAGGGATATGATACAAGATACACAACTAAAAATGAATTGTCGCTATGAAAATGAAAGGATAGACGATATGCGTCAATGAGCCAACGCATCAATAGATTTATTGTCTACAAATCCCAATTTTATCGATTTTATATTTAAAGCCCTTAAGTTTGCCACGGTAGTGTGAAAACGGAAAACTCCTAAGTGCCTTGAGAGGGATAAATTGTACAGATTCCGGATAGCTTATGGACTGGTTCAAGTTATTTCAAATAGGAATTCGTCTCTGTTTCAATTTCGGATCCTCCATATACAGTTCGACAAAATTGTATTCTGCCAAGCAAAATTATTTACCACACGAGTACAAAAATTGAACTGTAAACGAAAATAACTTATATTTAAATGAAATATTTGTCTAAAACAGAAAATAAAGTATAGTTCCTCTCTATAAAAAACATTTCTAGTTTATTTTATCCTTTTTTAATTTAAATTTTTTTTTCATTTTTAGCCTTCGATTTTTTTTTTATTCCTGTTTAAAAAAAAAAAAAAAAAGGAAGAAATTATTGTGTATCCAATACACAATGAGAAGTTGTTTTAAAGAATTTCAGATTAATTCATAATTTCAAAACATGTTTTCTTCCCTTCGTAAAAAAAGATTTAATTTAATTTCCTGATTAGTTCACAATAGATAATGATTAATTAACAAAGACGTTTGGCAATAAACACAAGCTCTCGACAGGGGGTGGTTTTGACAACAGACTCGTGCCTTAAACTCAATTACTCTATTCTGCCATATACCTTGACGTTTCTCAATTTCAGATGTCACACACATAGCTATATAACCAAGGTGCTTCACTTGGATAGTCAGAACTTGTTTCAACTCTTATAGTGCTAACACAATTATACTACTTCTTTAACTATGAAAAGTAAAGTACAACAAAGAAACCTTGATAAAAGCTCCAAACTGATAGAGCGCGAACGACGATTCAAGAAAGCCTGTGAACAGATAGTGCAGTTAAATTATTCCTTAGATGCACTTCAACACAGATACAACAGAGCTAAAAAGGACAACAACAAGTCATTCAGATATTCGCTTCGTCTTCGCATTGCAGTTGTTGATGGAATGCGCAACATGTACTATGACTACGCTCACAAGAAAGCTGAAACTGTAGCAAACCTACGCCAGGAACTGTTTGGAGAAGTCGTCGACATCATTTCCGACGAAGCTTCCGCAGACGTCGAGATGTATGAATAGAGCTGAAGATACAGACAACTTCAAAACGGTTCTTTTCAGAGCCACACAAATTTTTCAAAAAGAATATAAATTTATTGTTGATCCATCTATTTCCTTAGAAAGCTCAAACTATATCCCCGAAGCATGATATTAAAGTATTTCCCTTTCCAATACTTGGATTAAAAAAAATAAGCTTAAACTATATTTTCAGCCACATATTTCACAAAGGGATATGATACAAGATACACAACTAAAAATGAATTGTCGCTATGAAAATGAAAGGATAAACGATATGCGTCAATGAGCCAACGCATCAATAGATTTATTGTCTACAAATCCCAATTTTATCGATTTTATATTTAAAGCCCTTAAGTTCGCCACGGTAGTGTGAAAACGGAAAACTCCTAAGTGCCTTGAGAGGGATAAATTGTACAGATTCCGGATAGCTTATGGACTGGTTCAAGTTATTTCAAATAGGAATTCGTCTCTGTTTCAATTTCGGATCCTCCATATACAGTTCGACAAAATTGTATTCTGCCAAGCAAAATTATTTACCACACGAGTACAAAAATTGAACTGTAAACGAAAATAACTTATATTTAAATGAAATATTTGTCTAAAACAGAAAATAAAGTATAGTTCCTCTCTATAAAAACATTTCTAGTTTATTTTATCCTTTTTAATTTAATTTTTTTTCTTCATTTTTTGCCTTCGATTTTTTTTTTATTCCTGTTTAAAAAAAAAAAAAGGAAGAAATTATTGCGTATCCAATACACAATGAGAAGTTGTTTTAAAGAATTTCAGATTAATTCATAATTTCAAAACATGTTTTCTTCCCTTCGTAAAAAAAGATTTAATTTAATTTCCTGATTAGTTCACAATAGATAATGATTAATTAACAAAGACGTTTGGCAATAAACACAAGCTCTCGACAGGGGGTGGTTTTGACAACAGACTCGTGCCTTAAACTCAATTACTCCATTCTGCCATATACCTTGACGTTTCTCAATTTCAGATGTCACACACATAGCTATATAACCAAGGTGCTTCACTTGGATAGTCAGAACTTGTTTCAACTCTTATAGTGCTAACACAATTATACTACTTCTTTAACTATGAAAAGTAAAGTACAACAAAGAAACCTTGATAAAAGCTCCAAACTGATAGAGAGCAAACGACGATTCAAGAAAGCCTGTGAACAGATAGTGCAGTTAAATTAATCCTTAGATGCACTTCAACACAGATACAACAGAGCTAAAAAGGACAACAACAAGTCATTCAGATATTCGCTTCGTCTTCGCATTGCAGTTGTTGATGGAATGCGCAACATGTACTATGACTACGCTCACAAGAAAGCTGAAACTGTAGCAAACCTACGCCAGGAACTGTTTGGAGAAGTCGTCGACATCATTTCCGACGAAGCTTCCGCAGACGTCGAGATGTATGAATAGAGCTGAAGATACAGACAACTTCAAAACGGTTCTTTTCAGAGCCACACAAATTTTTCAAAAAGAATATAAATTTGTTGTTGATCCATCTATTTCCTTAGAAAGCTCAAACTATATCCCCGAAGCATGATATTAAAGTATTTCCCTTTCCAATACTTGGATTAAAAAAAAAATAAGCTTAAACTATATTTTCAGCCACATATTTCACAAAGGGATATGATACAAGATACACAACTAAAAATGAATTGTCGCTATGAAAATGAAAGGATAGACGGTATGCGTCAATGAGCCAACGCATCAATAGATTTATTGTCTACAAATCCCAATTTTATCGATTTTATATTTAAAGCCCTTAAGTTCGCCACGGTAGTGTGAAAACGGAAAACTCCTAAGTGCCTTGAGAGGGATAAATTGTACAGATTCCGGATAGCTTATGGACTGGTTCAAGTTATTTCAAATAGGAATTCGTCTCTGTTTCAATTTCGGATCCTCCATATACAGTTCGACAAAATTGTATTCTGCCAAGCAAAATTATTTACCACACGAGTACAAAAATTGAACTGTAAACGAAAATAACTTATATTTAAATGAAATATTTGTCTAAAACAGAAAATAAAGTATAGTTCCTCTCTATAAAAAACATTTCTAGTTTATTTTATCCTTTTTTAATTTAAATTTTTTTTTCATTTTTAGCCTTCGATTTTTTTTTTTTATTCCTGTTTAAAAAAAAAAAAAGGAAGAAATTATTGTGTATCCAATACACAATGAGAAGTTGTTTTAAAGAATTTCAGATTAATTCATAATTTCAAAACATGTTTTCTTCCCTTCGTAAAAAAAGATTTAATTTAATTTCCTGATTAGTTCACAATAGATAATGATTAATTAACAAAGACGTTTGGCAATAAACACAAGCTCTCGACAGGGGGTGGTTTTGACAACAGACTCGTGCCTTCAACTCAATTACTCTATTCTGCCATATACCTTGACGTTTCTCAATTTCAGATGTCACACACATAGCTATATAACCAAGGTGCTTCACTTGGATAGTCAGAACTTGTTTCAACTCTTATAGTGCTAACACAATTATACTACTTCTTTAACTATGAAAAGTAAAGTACAACAAAGAAACCTTGATAAAAGCTCCAAACTGATAGAGAGCGAACGACGATTCAAGAAAGCCTGTGAACAGATAGTGCAGTTAAATTATTCCTTAGATGCACTTCAACACAGATACAACAGAGCTAAAAAGGACAACAACAAGTCATTCAGATATTCGCTTCGTCTTCGCATTGCAGTTGTTGATGGAATGCGCAACATGTACTATGACTACGCTCACAAGAAAGCTGAAACTGTAGCAAACCTACGCCAGGAACTGTTTGGAGAAGTCGTCGACATCATTTCCGACGAAGCTTCCGCAGACGTCGAGATGTATGAATAGAGCTGAAGATACAGACAACTTCAAAACGGTTCTATTCAGAGCCACACAAATTTTTCAGAAAGAATATAAATTTGTTGTTGATCCATCTATTTCCTTAGAAAGCTCAAACTATATCCCCGAAGCATGATATTAAAGTATTTCCCTTTCCAATACTTGGATTAAAAAAAATAAGCTTAAACTATATTTTCAGCCACATATTTCACAAAGGGATATGATACAAGATACACAACTAAAAATGAATTGTCGCTATGAAAATGAAAGGATAGACGGTATGCGTCAATGAGCCAACGCATCAATAGATTTATTGTCTACAAATCCCAATTTTATCGATTTTATATTTAAAGCCCTTAAGTTCGCCACGGTAGTGTGAAAACGGAAAACTCCTAAGTGCCTTGAGAGGGATAAATTGTACAGATTCCGAATAGCTTATGGACTGGTTCAAGTTATTTCAAATAGGAATTCGTCTCTGTTTCAATTTCGGATCCTCCATATACAGTTCGACAAAATTGTATTCTGCCAAGCAAAATTATTTACCACACGAGTACAAAAATTGAACTGTAAACGAAAATAACTTATATTTAAATGAAATATTGTCTAAAACAGAAAATAAAGTATAGTTCCTCTCTATAAAAAACATTTCTAGTTTATTTTATCCTTTTTGAATTTAAATTTTTTTTTCATTTTTAGCCTTCGATTTTTTTTTTATTCCTGTTTAAAAAAAAAAGGAAGAAATTATTGTGTATCCAATACACAATGAGAAGTTGTTTTAAAGAATTTCAGATTAATTCATAATTTCAAAACATGTTTTCTTCCCTTCGTAAAAAAAGATTTAATTTAATTTCCTGATTAGTTCACAATAGATAATGATTAATTAACAAAGACGTTTGGCAATAAACACAAGCTCTCGACAGGGGGTGGTTTTGACAACAGACTCGTGCCTTAAACTCAATTACTCTATTCTGCCATATACCTTGACGTTTCTCAATTTCAGAGGTCACACACATAGCTATATAACCAAGGTGCTTCACTTGGATAGTCAGAACTTGTTTCAACTCTTATAGTGCTAACACAATTATACTACTTCTTTAACTATGAAAAGTAAAGTACAACAAAGAAACCTTGATAAAAGCTCCAAACTGATAGAGAGCGAACGACGATTCAAGAAAGCCTGTGAACAGATAGTGCAGTTAAATTATTCCTTAGATGCACTTCAACACAGATACAACAGAGCTAAAAAGGACAACAACAAGTCATTCAGATATTCGCTTCGTCTTCGCATTGCAGTTGTTGATGGAATGCGCAACATGTACTATGACTACGCTCACAAGAAAGCTGAAACTGTAGCAAACCTACGCCAGGAACTGTTTGGAGAAGTCGTCGACATCATTTCCGACGAAGCTTCCGCAGACGTCGAGATGTATGAATAGAGCTGAAGATACAGACAACTTCAAAACGGTTCTTTTCAGAGCCACACAAATTTTTCAAAAAGAATATAAATTTGTTGTTGATCCATCTATTTCCTTAGAAAGCTCAAACTATATCCCCGAAGCATGATATTAAAGTATTTCCCTTTCCAATACTTGGATTAAAAAAAAAATAAGCTTAAACTATATTTTCAGCCACATATTTCACAAAGGGATATGATACAAGATACACAACTAAAAATGAATTGTCGCTATGAAAATGAAAGGATAGACGGTATGCGTCAATGAGCCAACGCATCAATAGATTTATTGTCTACAAATCCCAATTTTATCGATTTTATATTTAAAGCCCTTAAGTTCGCCACGGTAGTGTGAAAACGGAAAACTCCTAAGTGCCTTGAGAGGGATAAATTGTACAGATTCCGGATAGCTTATGGACTGGTTCAAGTTATTTCAAATAGGAATTCGTCTCTGTTTCAATTTCGGATCCTCCATATACAGTTCGACAAAATTGTATTCTGCCAAGCAAAATTATTTACCACACGAGTACAAAAATTGAACTGTAAACGAAAATAACTTATATTTAAATGAAATATTTGTCTAAAACAGAAAATAAAGTATAGTTCCTCTCTATAAAAAACATTTCTAGTTTATTTTATCCTTTTTTAATTTAAATTTTTTTTTCATTTTTAGCCTTCGATTTTTTTTTTATTCCTGTTTAAAAAAAAAAAAGGAAGAAATTATTGTGTATCCAATACACAATGAGAAGTTGTTTTAAAGAATTTCAGATTAATTCATAATTTCAAAACATGTTTTCTTCCCTTCGTAAAAAAAGATTTAATTTAATTTCCTGATTAGTTCACAATAGATAATGATTAATTAACAAAGACGTTTGGCAATAAACACAAGCTCTCGACAGGGGGTGGTTTTGACAACAGACTCGTGCCTTAAACTCAATTACTCTATTCTGCCATATACCTTGACGTTTCTCAAATTCAGAGGTCACACACATAGCTATATAACCAAGGTGCTTCACTTGGATAGTCAGAACTTGTTTCAACTCTTATAGTGCTAACACAATTATACTACTTCTTTAACTATGAAAAGTAAAGTACAACAAAGAAACCTTGATAAAAGCTCCAAACTGATAGAGAGCGAACGACGATTCAAGAAAGCCTGTGAACAGATAGTGCAGTTAAATTATTCCTTAGATGCACTTCAACACAGATACAACAGAGCTAAAAAGGACAACAACAAGTCATTCAGATATTCGCTTCGTCTTCGCATTGCAGTTGTTGATGGAATGCGCAACATGTACTATGACTACGCTCACAAGAAAGCTGAAACTGTAGCAAACCTACGCCAGGAACTGTTTGGAGAAGTCGTCGACATCATTTCCGACGAAGCTTCCGCAGACGTCGAGATGTATGAATAGAGCTGAAGATACAGACAACTTCAAAACGGTTCTTTTCAGAGCCACACAAATTTTTCAAAAAGAATATAAATTTGTTGTTGATCCATCTATTTCCTTAGAAAGCTCAAACTATATCCCCGAAGCATGATATTAAAGTATTTCCCTTTCCAATACTTGGATTAAAAAAAAAATAAGCTTAAACTATATTTTCAGCCACATATTTCACAAAGGGATATGATACAAGATACACAACTAAAAATGAATTGTCGCTATGAAAATGAAAGGATAGACGGTATGCGTCAATGAGCCAACGCATCAATAGATTTATTGTCTACAAATCCCAATTTTATCGATTTTATATTTAAAGCCCTTAAGTTCGCCACGGTAGTGTGAAAACGGAAAACTCCTAAGTGCCTTGAGAGGGATAAATTGTACAGATTCCGGATAGCTTATGGACTGGTTCAAGTTATTTCAAATAGGAATTCGTCTCTGTTTCAATTTCGGATCCTCCATATACAGTTCGACAAAATTGTATTCTGCCAAGCAAAATTATTTACCACACGAGTACAAAAATTGAACTGTAAACGAAAATAACTTATATTTAAATGAAATATTTGTCTAAAACAGAAAATAAAGTATAGTTCCTCTCTATAAAAACATTTCTAGTTTATTTTATCCTTTTTTAATTTAAATTTTTTTTTCATTTTTAGCCTTCGATTTTTTTTTTATTCCTGTTTAAAAAAAAAAAAAAGGAAGAAATTTTTGTGTATCCAATACACAATGAGAAGTTGTTTTAAAGAGTTTCAGATTAATTCATAATTTCAAAACATGTTTTCTTCCCTTCGTAAAAAAAGATTTAATTTAATTTCCTGATTAGTTCACAATAGATAATGATTAATTAACAAAGACGTTTGGCAATAAACACAAGCTCTCGACAGGGGGTGGTTTTGACAACAGACTCGTGCCTTAAACTCAATTACTCTATTCTGCCATATACCTTGACGTTTCTCAATTTCAGATGTCACACACATAGCTATATAACCAAGGTGCTTCACTTGGATAGTCAGAACTTGTTTCAACTCTTTTAGTGCTAACACAATTATACTACTTCTTTAACTATGAAAAGTAAAGTACAACAAAGAAACCTTGATAAAAGCTCCAAACTGATAGAGAGCGAACGACGATTCAAGAAAGCCTGTGAACAGATAGTGCAGTTAAATTATTCCTTAGATGCACTTCAACACAGATACAACAGAGCTAAAAAGGACAACAACAAGTCATTCAGATATTCGCTTCGTCTTCGCATTGCAGTTGTTGATGGAATGCGCAACATGTACTATGACTACGCTCACAAGAAAGCTGAAACTGTAGCAAACCTACGCCAGGAACTGTTTGGAGAAGTCGTCGACATCATTTCCGACGAAGCTTCCGCAGACGTCGAGATGTATGAATAGAGCTGAAGATACAGACAACTTCAAAACGGTTCTTTTCAGAGCCACACAAATTTTTCAAAAAGAATATAAATTTGTTGTTGATCCATCTATTTCCTTAGAAAGCTCAAACTATATCCCCGAAGCATGATATTAAAGTATTTCCCTTTCCAATACTTGGATTAAAAAAAAAATAAGCTTAAACTATATTTTCAGCCACATATTTCACAAAGGGATATGATACAAGATACACAACTAAAAATGAATTGTCGCTATGAAAATGAAAGGATAGACGGTATGCGTCAATGAGCCAACGCATCAATAGATTTATTGTCTACAAATCCCAATTTTATCGATTTTATATTTAAAGCCCTTAAGTTCGCCACGGTAGTGTGAAAACGGAAAACTCCTAAGTGCCTTGAGAGGGATAAATTGTACAGATTCCGGATAGCTTATGGACTGGTTCAAGTTATTTCAAATAGGAATTCGTCTCTGTTTCAATTTCGGATCCTCCATATACAGTTCGACAAAATTGTATTCTGCCAAGCAAAATTATTTACCACACGAGTACAAAAATTGAACTGTAAACGAAAATAACTTATATTTAAATGAAATATTTGTCTAAAACAGAAAATAAAGTATAGTTCCTCTCTATAAAAAACATTTCTAGTTTATTTTATCCTTTTTTAATTTAAATTTTTTTTTCATTTTTAGCCTTCGATTTTTTTTTTATTCCTGTTTAAAAAAAAAAAAGGAAGAAATTATTGTGTATCCAATACACAATGAGAAGTTGTTTTAAAGAATTTCAGATTAATTCATAATTTCAAAACATGTTTTCTTCCCTTCGTAAAAAAAGATTTAATTTAATTTCCTGATTAGTTCACAATAGATAATGATTAATTAACAAAGACGTTTGGCAATAAACACAAGCTCTCGACAGGGGGTGGTTTTGACAACAGACTCGTGCCTTAAACTCAATTACTCTATTCTGCCATATACCTTGACGTTTCTCAAATTCAGAGGTCACACACATAGCTATATAACCAAGGTGCTTCACTTGGATAGTCAGAACTTGTTTCAACTCTTATAGTGCTAACACAATTATACTACTTCTTTAACTATGAAAAGTAAAGTACAACAAAGAAACCTTGATAAAAGCTCCAAACTGATAGAGAGCGAACGACGATTCAAGAAAGCCTGTGAACAG
Source organism: Mytilisepta virgata (assembly GCA_028015205.1). NCBI lineage: Eukaryota > Metazoa > Mollusca > Bivalvia > Mytilida > Mytilidae > Mytilisepta > Mytilisepta virgata. The sequence goes on along the minus strand of CM051520.1, from coordinate 14,409,358 downwards.
ATAGTGCAGTTAAATTATTCCTTAGATGCACTTCAACACAGATACAACAGAGCTAAAAAGGACAACAACAAGTCATTCAGATATTCGCTTCGTCTTCGCATTGCAGTTGTTGATGGAATGCGCAACATGTACTATGACTACGCTCACAAGAAAGCTGAAACTGTAGCAAACCTACGCCAGGAACTGTTTGGAGAAGTCGTCGACATCATTTCCGACGAAGCTTCCGCAGACGTCGAGATGTATGAATAGAGCTGAAGATACAGACAACTTCAAAACGGTTCTTTTCAGAGCCACACAAATTTTTCAAAAAGAATATAAATTTGTTGTTGATCCATCTATTTCCTTAGAAAGCTCAAACTATATCCCCGAAGCATGATATTAAAGTATTTCCCTTTCCAATACTTGGATTAAAAAAAAAATAAGCTTAAACTATATTTTCAGCCACATATTTCACAAAGGGATATGATACAAGATACACAACTAAAAATGAATTGTCGCTATGAAAATGAAAGGATAGACGGTATGCGTCAATGAGCCAACGCATCAATAGATTTATTGTCTACAAATCCCAATTTTATCGATTTTATATTTAAAGCCCTTAAGTTCGCCACGGTAGTGTGAAAACGGAAAACTCCTAAGTGCCTTGAGAGGGATAAATTGTACAGATTCCGGATAGCTTATGGACTGGTTCAAGTTATTTCAAATAGGAATTCGTCTCTGTTTCAATTTCGGATCCTCCATATACAGTTCGACAAAATTGTATTCTGCCAAGCAAAATTATTTACCACACGAGTACAAAAATTGAACTGTAAACGAAAATAACTTATATTTAAATGAAATATTTGTCTAAAACAGAAAATAAAGTATAGTTCCTCTCTATAAAAAACATTTCTAGTTTATTTTATCCTTTTTTAATTTAAATTTTTTTTTCATTTTTAGCCTTCGATTTTTTTTTTATTCCTGTTTAAAAAAAAAAAAAAGGAAGAAATTATTGTGTATCCAATACACAATGAGAAGTTGTTTTAAAGAATTTCAGATTAATTCATAATTTCAAAACATGTTTTCTTCCCTTCGTAAAAAAAGATTTAATTTAATTTCCTGATTAGTTCACAATAGATAATGATTAATTAACAAAGACGTTTGGCAATAAACACAAGCTCTCGACAGGGGGTGGTTTTGACAACAGACTCGTGCCTTAAACTCAATTACTCTATTCTGCCATATACCTTGACGTTTCTCAATTTCAGATGTCACACACATAGCTATATAACCAAGGTGCTTCACTTGGATAGTCAGAACTTGTTTCAACTCTTATAGTGCTAACACAATTATACTACTTCTTTAACTATGAAAAGTAAAGTACAACAAAGAAACCTTGATAAAAGCTCCAAACTGATAGAGAGCGAACGACGATTCAAGAAAGCCTGTGAACAGATAGTGCAGTTAAATTATTCCTTAGATGCACTTCAACACAGATACAACAGAGCTAAAAAGGACAACAACAAGTCATTCAGATATTCGCTTCGTCTTCGCATTGCAGTTGTTGATGGAATGCGCAACATGTACTATGACTACGCTCACAAGAAAGCTGAAACTGTAGCAAACCTACGCCAGGAACTGTTTGGAGAAGTCGTCGACATCATTTCCGACGAAGCTTCCGCAGACGTCGAGATGTATGAATAGAGCTGAAGATACAGACAACTTCAAAACGGTTCTTTTCAGAGCCACACAAATTTTTCAAAAAGAATATAAATTTGTTGTTGATCCATCTATTTCCTTAGAAAGCTCAAACTATATCCCCGAAGCATGGTATTAAAGTATTTCCCTTTCCAATACTTGGATTAAAAAAAAATAAGCTTAAACTATATTTTCAGCCACATATTTCACAAAGGGATATGATACAAGATACACAACTAAAAATGAATTGTCGCTATGAAAATGAAAGGATAGACGATATGCGTCAATGAGCCAACGCATCAATAGATTTATTGTCTACAAATCCCAATTTTATCGATTTTATATTTAAAGCCCTTAAGTTCGCCACGGTAGTGTGAAAACGGAAAACTCCTAAGTGCCTTGAGAGGGATAAATTGTACAGATTCCGGATAGCTTATGGACTGGTTCAAGTTATTTCAAATAGGAATTCGTCTCTGTTTCAATTTCGGATCCTCCATATACAGTTCGACAAAATTGTATTCTGCCAAGCAAAATTATTTACCACACGAGTACAAAAATTGAACTGTAAACGAAAATAACTTATATTTAAATGAAATATTTGTCTAAAACAGAAAATAAAGTATAGTTCCTCTCTATAAAAAACATTTCTAGTTTATTTTATCCTTTTTTAATTTAAATTTTTTTTTCATTTTTAGCCTTCGATTTTTTTTTTATTCCTGTTTAAAAAAAAAAAAAAAGGAAGAAATTATTGTGTATCCAATACACAATGAGAAGTTGTTTTAAAGAACTTCAGATTAATTCATAATTTCAAAACATGTTTTCTTCCCTTCGTAAAAAAAGATTTAATTTAATTTCCTGATTAGTTCACAATAGATAATGATTAATTAACAAAGACGTTTGGCAATAAACACAAGCTCTCGACAGGGGGTGGTTTTGACAACAGACTCGTGCCTTAAACTCAATTACTCTATTCTGCCATATACCTTGACGTTTCTCAATTTCAGATGTCACACACATAGCTATATAACCAAGGTGCTTCACTTGGATAGTCAGAACTTGTTTCAACTCTTATAGTGCTAACACAATTATACTACTTCTTTAACTATGAAAAGTAAAGTACAACAAAGAAACCTTGATAAAAGCTCCAAACTGATAGAGAGCGAACGACGATTCAAGAAAGCCTGTGAACAGATAGTGCAGTTAAATTATTCCTTAGATGCACTTCAACACAGATACAACAGAGCTAAAAAGGACAACAACAAGTCATTCAGATATTCGCTTCGTCTTCGCATTGCAGTTGTTGATGGAATGCGCAACATGTACTATGACTACGCTCACAAGAAAGCTGAAACTGTAGCAAACCTACGCCAGGAACTGTTTGGAGAAGTCGTCGACATCATTTCCGACGAAGCTTCCGCAGACGTCGAGATGTATGAATAGAGCTGAAGATACAGACAACTTCAAAACGGTTCTTTTCAGAGCCACACAAATTTTTCAAAAAGAATATAAATTTGTTGTTGATCCATCTATTTCCTTAGAAAGCTCAAACTATATCCCCGAAGCATGATATTAAAGTATTTCCCTTTCCAATACTTGGATTAAAAAAAATAAGCTTAAACTATATTTTCAGCCACATATTTCACAAAGGGATATGATACAAGATACACAACTAAAAATGAATTGTCGCTATGAAAATGAAAGGATAAACGATATGCGTCAATGAGCCAACGCATCAATAGATTTATTGTCTACAAATCCCAATTTTATCGATTTTATATTTAAAGCCCTTAAGTTCGCCACGGTAGTGTGAAAACGGAAAACTCCTAAGTGCCTTGAGAGGGATAAATTGTACAGATTCCGGATAGCTTATGGACTGGTTCAAGTTATTTCAAATAGGAATTCGTCTCTGTTTCAATTTCGGATCCTCCATATACAGTTCGACAAAATTGTATTCTGCCAAGCAAAATTATTTACCACACGAGTACAAAAATTGAACTGTAAACGAAAATAACTTATATTTAAATGAAATATTTGTCTAAAACAGAAAATAAAGTATAGTTCCTCTCTATAAAAAACATTTCTAGTTTATTTTATCCTTTTTTAATTTAAATTTTTTTTTCATTTTTAGCCTTCGATTTTTTTTTTATTCCTGTTTAAAAAAAAAAAAAAAAAGGAAGAAATTATTGTGTATCCAATACACAATGAGAAGTTGTTTTAAAGAATTTCAGATTAATTCATAATTTCAAAACATGTTTTCTTCCCTTCGTAAAAAAAGATTTAATTTAATTTCCTGATTAGTTCACAATAGATAATGATTAATTAACAAAGACGTTTGGCAATAAACACAAGCTCTCGACAGGGGGTGGTTTTGACAACAGACTCGTGCCTTAAACTCAATTACTCTATTCTGCCATATACCTTGACGTTTCTCAATTTCAGATGTCACACACATAGCTATATAACCAAGGTGCTTCACTTGGATAGTCAGGACTTGTTTCAACTCTTATAGTGCTAACACAATTATACTACTTCTTTAACTATGAAAAGTAAAGTACAACAAAGAAACCTTGATAAAAGCTCCAAACTGATAGAGAGCGAACGACGATTCAAGAAAGCCTGTGAACAGATAGTGCAGTTAAATTATTCCTTAGATGCACTTCGAAACAGATACAACAGAGCTAAAAAGGACAACAACAAGTCATTCAGATATTCGCTTCGTCTTCGCATTGCAGTTGTTGATGGAATGCGCAACATGTACTATGACTACGCTCACAAGAAAGCTGAAACTGTAGCAAACCTACGCCAGGAACTGTTTGGAGAAGTCGTCGACATCATTTCCGACGAAGCTTCCGCAGACGTCGAGATGTATGAATAGAGCTGAAGATACAGACAACTTCAAAACGGTTCTTTTCAGAGCCACACAATTTTTTCAAAAAGAATATAAATTTGTTGTTGATCCATCTATTTCCTTAGAAAGCTCAAACTATATCCCCGAAGCATGATATTAAAGTATTTCCCTTTCCAATACTTGGATTAAAAAAAAATAAGCTTAAACTATATTTTCAGCCACATATTTCACAAAGGGATATGATACAAGATACACAACTAAAAATGAATTGTCGCTATGAAAATGAAAGGATAGACGGTATGCGTCAATGAGCCAACGCATCAATAGATTTATTGTCTACAAATCCCAATTTTATCGATTTTATATTTAAAGCCCTTAAGTTCGCCACGGTAGTGTGAAAACGGAAAACTCCTAAGTGCCTTGAGAGGGATAAATTGTACAGATTCCAGATAGCTTATGGACTGGTTCAAGTTATTTCAAATAGGAATTCGTCTCTGTTTCAATTTCGGATCCTCCATATACAGTTCGACAAAATTGTATTCTGCCAAGCAAAATTATTTACCACACGAGTACAAAAATTGAACTGTAAACGAAAATAACTTATATTTAAATGAAATATTTGTCTAAAACAGAAAATAAAGTATAGTTCCTCTCTATAAAAAGCATTTCTAGTTTATTTTATCCTTTTTTAATTTAAATTTTTTTTTTATTTTTAGCCTTCGATTTTTTTTTTTTATTCCTGTTTAAAAAAAAAAAAGGAAGAAATTATTGTGTATCCAATACACAATGAGAAGTTGTTTTAAAGAATTTCAGATTAATTCATAATTTCAAAACATGTTTTCTTCCCTTCGTAAAAAAAGATTTAATTTAATTTCCTGATTAGTTCACAATAGATAATGATTAATTAACAAAGACGTTTGGCAATAAACACAAGCTCTCGACAGGGGGTGGTTTTGACAACAGACTCGTGCCTTAAACTCAATTACTCTATTCTGCCATATACCTTGACGTTTCTCAATTTCAGATGTCACACACATAGCTATATAACCAAGGTGCTTCACTTGGATAGTCAGAACTTGTTTCAACTCTTATAGTGCTAACACAATTATACTACTTCTTTAACTATGAAAAGTAAAGTACAACAAAGAAACTTTGATAAAAGTTCCAAACTGATAGAGAGCGAACGACGATTCAAGAAAGCCTGTGAACAGATAGTGCAGTTAAATTATTCCTTAGATGCACTTCAACACAGATACAACAGAGCTAAAAAGGACAACAACAAGTCATTCAGATATTCGCTTCGTCTTCGCATTGCAGTTGTTGATGGAATGCGCAACATGTACTATGACTACGCTCACAAGAAAGCTGAAACTGTAGCAAACCTACGCCAGGAACTGTTTGGAGAAGTCGTCGACATCATTTCCGACGAAGCTTCCGCAGACGTCGAGATGTATGAATAGAGCTGAAGATACAGACAACTTCAAAACGGTTCTTTTCAGAGCCACACAAATTTTTCAAAAAGAATATAAATTTGTTGTTGATCCATCTATTTCCTTAGAAAGCTCAAACTATATCCCCGAAGCATGATATTAAAGTATTTCCCTTTCCAATACTTGGATTAAAAAAAAATAAGCTTAAACTATATTTTCAGCCACATATTTCACAAAGGGATATGATACAAGATACACAACTAAAAATGAATTGTCGCTATGAAAATGAAAGGATAGACGGTATGCGTCAATGAGCCAACGCATCAATAGATTTATTGTCTACAAATCCCAATTTTATCGATTTTATATTTAAAGCCCTTAAGTTCGCCACGGTAGTGTGAAAACGGAAAACTCCTAAGTGCCTTGAGAGGGATAAATTGTACAGATTCCAGATAGCTTATGGACTGGTTCAAGTTATTTCAAATAGGAATTCGTCTCTGTTTCAATTTCGGATCCTCCATATACAGTTCGACAAAATTGTATTCTGCCAAGCAAAATTATTTACCACACGAGTACAAAAATTGAACTGTAAACGAAAATAACTTATATTTAAATGAAATATTTGTCTAAAACAGAAAATAAAGTATAGTTCCTCTCTATAAAAAGCATTTCTAGTTTATTTTATCCTTTTTTAATTTAAATTTTTTTTTCATTTTTAGCCTTCGATTTTTTTTTTTTATTCCTGTTTAAAAAAAAAAAAAAGGAAGAAATTATTGTGTATCCAATACACAATGAGAAGTTGTTTTAAAGAATTTCAGATTAATTCATAATTTCAAAACATGTTTTCTTCCCTTCGTAAAAAAAGATTTAATTTAATTTCCTGATTAGTTCACAATAGATAATGATTAATTAACAAAGACGTTTGGCAATAAACACAAGCTCTCGACAGGGGGTGGTTTTGACAACAGACTCGTGCCTTAAACTCAATTACTCTATTCTGCCATATACCTTGACGTTTCTCAAATTCAGAGGTCACACACATAGCTATATAACCAAGGTGCTTCACTTGGATAGTCAGAACTTGTTTCAACTCTTATAGTGCTAACACAATTATACTACTTCTTTAACTATGAAAAGTAAAGTACAACAAAGAAACCTTGATAAAAGCTCCAAACTGATAGAGAGCGAACGACGATTCAAGAAAGCCTGTGAACAGATAGTGCAGTTAAATTATTCCTTAGATGCACTTCAACACAGATACAACAGAGCTAAAAAGGACAACAACAAGTCATTCAGATATTCGCTTCGTCTTCGCATTGCAGTTGTTGATGGAATGCGCAACATGTACTATGACTACGCTCACAAGAAAGCTGAAACTGTAGCAAACCTACGCCAGGAACTGTTTGGAGAAGTCGTCGACATCATTTCCGACGAAGCTTCCGCAGACGTCGAGATGTATGAATAGAGCTGAAGATACAGACAACTTCAAAACGGTTCTTTTCAGAGCCACACAAATTTTTCAAAAAGAATATAAATTTGTTGTTGATCCATCTATTTCCTTAGAAAGCTCAAACTATATCCCCGAAGCATGATATTAAAGTATTTCCCTTTCCAATACTTGGATTAAAAAAAAAATAAGCTTAAACTATATTTTCAGCCACATATTTCACAAAGGGATATGATACAAGATACACAACTAAAAATGAATTGTCGCTATGAAAATGAAAGGATAGACGGTATGCGTCAATGAGCCAACGCATCAATAGATTTATTGTCTACAAATCCCAATTTTATCGATTTTATATTTAAAGCCCTTAAGTTCGCCACGGTAGTGTGAAAACGGAAAACTCCTAAGTGCCTTGAGAGGGATAAATTGTACAGATTCCGGATAGCTTATGGACTGGTTCAAGTTATTTCAAATAGGAATTCGTCTCTGTTTCAATTTCGGATCCTCCATATACAGTTCGACAAAATTGTATTCTGCCAAGCAAAATTATTTACCACACGAGTACAAAAATTGAACTGTAAACGAAAATAACTTATATTTAAATGAAATATTTGTCTAAAACAGAAAATAAAGTATAGTTCCTCTCTATAAAAACATTTCTAGTTTATTTTATCCTTTTTAATTTAAATTTTTTTTTCATTTTTTGCCTTCGATTTTTTTTTTATTCCTGTTTAAAAAAAAAAAAAGGAAGAAATTATTGCGTATCCAATACACAATGAGAAGTTGTTTTAAAGAATTTCAGATTAATTCATAATTTCAAAACATGTTTTCTTCCCTTCGTAAAAAAATATTTAATTTAATTTCCTGATTAGTTCACAATAGATAATGATTAATTAACAAAGACGTTTGGCAATAAACACAAGCTCTCGACAGGGGGTGGTTTTGACAACAGACTCGTGCCTTCAACTCAATTACTCTATTCTGCCATATACCTTGACGTTTCTCAATTTCAGATGTCACACACATAGCTATATAACCAAGGTGCTTCACTTGGATAGTCAGAACTTGTTTCAACTCTTATAGTGCTAACACAATTATACTACTTCTTTAACTATGAAAAGTAAAGTACAACAAAGAAACCTTGATAAAAGCTCCAAACTGATAGAGAGCGAACGACGATTCAAGAAAGCCTGTGAACAGATAGTGCAGTTAAATTATTCCTTAGATGCACTTCAACACAGATACAACAGAGCTAAAAAGGACAACAACAAGTCATTCAGATATTCGCTTCGTCTTCGCATTGCAGTTGTTGATGGAATGCGCAACATGTACTATGACTACGCTCACAAGAAAGCTGAAACTGTAGCAAACCTACGCCAGGAACTGTTTGGAGAAGTCGTCGACATCATTTCCGACGAAGCTTCCGCAGACGTCGAGATGTATGAATAGAGCTGAAGATACAGACAACTTCAAAACGGTTCTTTTCAGAGCCACACAAATTTTTCAAAAAGAATATAAATTTGTTGTTGATCCATCTATTTCCTTAGAAAGCTCAAACTATATCCCCGAAGCATGATATTAAAGTATTTCCCTTTCCAATACTTGGATTAAAAAAAAAATAAGCTTAAACTATATTTTCAGCCACATATTTCACAAAGGGATATGATACAAGATACACAACTAAAAATGAATTGTCGCTATGAAAATGAAAGGATAGACGGTATGCGTCAATGAGCCAACGCATCAATAGATTTATTGTCTACAAATCCCAATTTTATCGATTTTATATTTAAAGCCCTTAAGTTCGCCACGGTAGTGTGAAAACGGAAAACTCCTAAGTGCCTTGAGAGGGATAAATTGTACAGATTCCGGATAGCTTATGGACTGGTTCAAGTTATTTCAAATAGGAATTCGTCTCTGTTTCAATTTCGGATCCTCCATATACAGTTCGACAAAATTGTATTCTGCCAAGCAAAATTATTTACCACACGAGTACAAAAATTGAACTGTAAACGAAAATAACTTATATTTAAATGAAATATTTGTCTAAAACAGAAAATAAAGTATAGTTCCTCTCTATAAAAAAATTTCTAGTTTATTTTATCCTTTTTAATTTAAATTTTTTTTTCATTTTTTGCCTTCGATTTTTTTTTTATTCCTGTTTAAAAAAAAAAAAAAGGAAGAAATTATTGCGTATCCAATACACAATGAGAAGTTGTTTTAAAGAATTTCAGATTAATTCATAATTTCAAAACATGTTTTCTTCCCTTCGTAAAAAAAGATTTAATTTAATTTCCTGATTAGTTCACAATAGATAATGATTAATTAACAAAGACGTTTGGCAATAAACACAAGCTCTCGACAGGGGGTGGTTTTGACAACAGACTCGTGCCTTCAACTCAATTACTCTATTCTGCCATATACCTTGACGTTTCTCAATTTCAGATGTCACACACATAGCTATATAACCAAGGTGCTTCACTTGGATAGTCAGAACTTGTTTCAACTCTTATAGTGCTAACACAATTATACTACTTCTTTAACTATGAAAAGTAAAGTACAACAAAGAAACCTTGATAAAAGCTCCAAACTGATAGAGAGCGAACGACGATTCAAGAAAGCCTGTGAACAGATAGTGCAGTTAAATTATTCCTTAGATGCACTTCAACACAGATACAACAGAGCTAAAAAGGACAACAACAAGTCATTCAGATATTCGCTTCGTCTTCGCATTGCAGTTGTTGATGGAATGCGCAACATGTACTATGACTACGCTCACAAGAAAGCTGAAACTGTAGCAAACCTACGCCAGGAACTGTTTGGAGAAGTCGTCGACATCATTTCCGACGAAGCTTCCGCAGACGTCGAGATGTATGAATAGAGCTGAAGATACAGACAACTTCAAAACGGTTCTTTTCAGAGCCACACAAATTTTTCAAAAAGAATATAAATTTGTTGTTGATCCATCTATTTCCTTAGAAAGCTCAAACTATATCCCCGAAGCATGATATTAAAGTATTTCCCTTTCCAATACTTGGATTAAAAAAAAAAAAGCTTAAACTATATTTTCAGCCACATATTTCACAAAGGGATATGATACAAGATACACAACTAAAAATGAATTGTCGCTATGAAAATGAAAGGATAGACGGTATGCGTCAATGAGCCAACGCATCAATAGATTTATTGTCTACAAATCCCAATTTTATCGATTTTATATTTAAAGCCCTTAAGTTCGCCACGGTAGTGTGAAAACGGAAAACTCCTAAGTGCCTTGAGAGGGATAAATTGTACAGATTCCGGATAGCTTATGGACTGGTTCAAGTTATTTCAAATAGGAATTCGTCTCTGTTTCAATTTCGGATCCTCCATATACAGTTCGACAAAATTGTATTCTGCCAAGCAAAATTATTTACCACACGAGTACAAAAATTGAACTGTAAACGAAAATAACTTATATTTAAATGAAATATTTGTCTAAAACAGAAAATAAAGTATAGTTCCTCTCTATAAAAAACATTTCTAGTTTATTTTATCCTTTTTTAATTTAAATTTTTTTTTCATTTTTAGCCTTCGATTTTTTTTTTATTCCTGTTTAAAAAAAAAAAAAAGGAAGAAATTTTTGTGTATCCAATACACAATGAGAAGTTGTTTTAAAGAGTTTCAGATTAATTCATAATTTCAAAACATGTTTTCTTCCCTTCGTAAAAAAAGATTTAATTTAATTTCCTGATTAGTTCACAATAGATAATGATTAATTAACAAAGACGTTTGGCAATAAACACAAGCTCTCGACAGGGGGTGGTTTTGACAACAGACTCGTGCCTTAAACTCAATTACTCTATTCTGCCATATACCTTGACGTTTCTCAATTTCAGATGTCACACACATAGCTATATAACCAAGGTGCTTCACTTGGATAGTCAGAACTTGTTTCAACTCTTTTAGTGCTAACACAATTATACTACTTCTTTAACTATGAAAAGTAAAGTACAACAAAGAAACCTTGATAAAAGCTCCAAACTGATAGAGAGCGAACGACGATTCAAGAAAGCCTGTGAACAGATAGTGCAGTTAAATTATTCCTTAGATGCACTTCAACACAGATACAACAGAGCTAAAAAGGACAACAACAAGTCATTCAGATATTCGCTTCGTCTTCGCATTGCAGTTGTTGATGGAATGCGCAACATGTACTATGACTACGCTCACAAGAAAGCTGAAACTGTAGCAAACCTACGCCAGGAACTGTTTGGAGAAGTCGTCGACATCATTTCCGACGAAGCTTCCGCAGACGTCGAGATGTATGAATAGAGCTGAAGATACAGACAACTTCAAAACGGTTCTTTTCAGAGCCACACAAATTTTTCAAAAAGAATATAAATTTGTTGTTGATCCATCTATTTCCTTAGAAAGCTCAAACTATATCCCCGAAGCATGATATTAAAGTATTTCCCTTTCCAATACTTGGATTAAAAAAAAAATAAGCTTAAACTATATTTTCAGCCACATATTTCACAAAGGGATATGATACAAGATACACAACTAAAAATGAATTGTCGCTATGAAAATGAAAGGATAGACGGTATGCGTCAATGAGCCAACGCATCAATAGATTTATTGTCTACAAATCCCAATTTTATCGATTTTATATTTAAAGCCCTTAAGTTCGCCACGGTAGTGTGAAAACGGAAAACTCCTAAGTGCCTTGAGAGGGATAAATTGTACAGATTCCGGATAGCTTATGGACTGGTTCAAGTTATTTCAAATAGGAATTCGTCTCTGTTTCAATTTCGGATCCTCCATATACAGTTCGACAAAATTGTATTCTGCCAAGCAAAATTATTTACCACACGAGTACAAAAATTGAACTGTAAACGAAAATAACTTATATTTAAATGAAATATTTGTCTAAAACAGAAAATAAAGTATAGTTCCTCTCTATAAAAAACATTTCTAGTTTATTTTATCCTTTTTTAATTTAAATTTTTTTTTCATTTTTAGCCTTCGATTTTTTTTTTATTCCTGTTTAAAAAAAAAAAAGGAAGAAATTATTGTGTATCCAATACACAATGAGAAGTTGTTTTAAAGAATTTCAGATTAATTCATAATTTCAAAACATGTTTTCTTCCCTTCGTAAAAAAAGATTTAATTTAATTTCCTGATTAGTTCACAATAGATAATGATTAATTAACAAAGACGTTTGGCAATAAACACAAGCTCTCGACAGGGGGTGGTTTTGACAACAGACTCGTGCCTTAAACTCAATTACTCTATTCTGCCATATACCTTGACGTTTCTCAAATTCAGAGGTCACACACATAGCTATATAACCAAGGTGCTTCACTTGGATAGTCAGAACTTGTTTCAACTCTTATAGTGCTAACACAATTATACTACTTCTTTAACTATGAAAAGTAAAGTACAACAAAGAAACCTTGATAAAAGCTCCAAACTGATAGAGAGCGAACGACGATTCAAGAAAGCCTGTGAACAGATAGTGCAGTTAAATTATTCCTTAGATGCACTTCAACACAGATACAACAGAGCTAAAAAGGACAACAACAAGTCATTCAGATATTCGCTTCGTCTTCGCATTGCAGTTGTTGATGGAATGCGCAACATGTACTATGACTACGCTCACAAGAAAGCTGAAACTGTAGCAAACCTACGCCAGGAACTGTTTGGAGAAGTCGTCGACATCATTTCCGACGAAGCTTCCGCAGACGTCGAGATGTATGAATAGAGCTGAAGATACAGACAACTTCAAAACGGTTCTTTTCAGAGCCACACAAATTTTTCAAAAAGAATATAAATTTGTTGTTGATCCATCTATTTCCTTAGAAAGCTCAAACTATATCCCCGAAGCATGATATTAAAGTATTTCCCTTTCCAATACTTGGATTAAAAAAAAAATAAGCTTAAACTATATTTTCAGCCACATATTTCACAAAGGGATATGATACAAGATACACAACTAAAAATGAATTGTCGCTATGAAAATGAAAGGATAGACGGTATGCGTCAATGAGCCAACGCATCAATAGATTTATTGTCTACAAATCCCAATTTTATCGATTTTATATTTAAAGCCCTTAAGTTCGCCACGGTAGTGTGAAAACGGAAAACTCCTAAGTGCCTTGAGAGGGATAAATTGTACAGATTCCGGATAGCTTATGGACTGGTTCAAGTTATTTCAAATAGGAATTCGTCTCTGTTTCAATTTCGGATCCTCCATATACAGTTCGACAAAATTGTATTCTGCCAAGCAAAATTATTTACCACACGAGTACAAAAATTGAACTGTAAACGAAAATAACTTATATTTAAATGAAATATTTGTCTAAAACAGAAAATAAAGTATAGTTCCTCTCTATAAAAACATTTCTAGTTTATTTTATCCTTTTTAATTTAAATTTTTTTTTCATTTTTTGCCTTCGATTTTTTTTTTATTCCTGTTTAAAAAAAAAAAAAAGGAAGAAATTATTGCGTATCCAATACACAATGAGAAGTTGTTTTAAAGAATTTCAGATTAATTCATAATTTCAAAACATGTTTTCTTCCCTTCGTAAAAAAAGATTTAATTTAATTTCCTGATTAGTTCACAATAGATAATGATTAATTAACAAAGACGTTTGGCAATAAACACAAGCTCTCGACAGGGGGTGGTTTTGACAACAGACTCGTGCCTTCAACTCAATTACTCTATTCTGCCATATACCTTGACGTTTCTCAATTTCAGATGTCACACACATAGCTATATAACCAAGGTGCTTCACTTGGATAGTCAGAACTTGTTTCAACTCTTATAGTGCTAACACAATTATACTACTTCTTTAACTATGAAAAGTAAAGTACAACAAAGAAACCTTGATAAAAGCTCCAAACTGATAGAGAGCGAACGACGATTCAAGAAAGCCTGTGAACAGATAGTGCAGTTAAATTATTCCTTAGATGCACTTCAACACAGATACAACAGAGCTAAAAAGGACAACAACAAGTCATTCAGATATTCGCTTCGTCTTCGCATTGCAGTTGTTGATGGAATGCGCAACATGTACTATGACTACGCTCACAAGAAAGCTGAAACTGTAGCAAACCTACGCCAGGAACTGTTTGGAGAAGTCGTCGACATCATTTCCGACGAAGCTTCCGCAGACGTCGAGATGTATGAATAGAGCTGAAGATACAGACAACTTCAAAACGGTTCTTTTCAGAGCCACACAAATTTTTCAAAAAGAATATAAATTTGTTGTTGATCCATCTATTTCCTTAGAAAGCTCAAACTATATCCCCGAAGCATGATATTAAAGTATTTCCCTTTCCAATACTTGGATTAAAAAAAAAAAAGCTTAAACTATATTTTCAGCCACATATTTCACAAAGGGATATGATACAAGATACACAACTAAAAATGAATTGTCGCTATGAAAATGAAAGGATAGACGGTATGCGTCAATGAGCCAACGCATCAATAGATTTATTGTCTACAAATCCCAATTTTATCGATTTTATATTTAAAGCCCTTAAGTTCGCCACGGTAGTGTGAAAACGGAAAACTCCTAAGTGCCTTGAGAGGGATAAATTGTACAGATTCCGGATAGCTTATGGACTGGTTCAAGTTATTTCAAATAGGAATTCGTCTCTGTTTCAATTTCGGATCCTCCATATACAGTTCGACAAAATTGTATTCTGCCAAGCAAAATTATTTACCACACGAGTACAAAAATTGAACTGTAAACGAAAATAACTTATATTTAAATGAAATATTTGTCTAAAACAGAAAATAAAGTATAGTTCCTCTCTATAAAAAACATTTCTAGTTTATTTTATCCTTTTTTAATTTAAATTTTTTTTTCATTTTTAGCCTTCGATTTTTTTTTTATTCCTGTTTAAAAAAAAAAAAAAAGGAAGAAATTTTTGTGTATCCAATACACAATGAGAAGTTGTTTTAAAGAGTTTCAGATTAATTCATAATTTCAAAACATGTTTTCTTCCCTTCGTAAAAAAAGATTTAATTTAATTTCCTGATTAGTTCACAATAGATAATGATTAATTAACAAAGACGTTTGGCAATAAACACAAGCTCTCGACAGGGGGTGGTTTTGACAACAGACTCGTGCCTTAAACTCAATTACTCTATTCTGCCATATACCTTGACGTTTCTCAATTTCAGATGTCACACACATAGCTATATAACCAAGGTGCTTCACTTGGATAGTCAGAACTTGTTTCAACTCTTTTAGTGCTAACACAATTATACTACTTCTTTAACTATGAAAAGTAAAGTACAACAAAGAAACCTTGATAAAAGCTCCAAACTGATAGAGAGCGAACGACGATTCAAGAAAGCCTGTGAACAGATAGTGCAGTTAAATTATTCCTTAGATGCACTTCAACACAGATACAACAGAGCTAAAAAGGACAACAACAAGTCATTCAGATATTCGCTTCGTCTTCGCATTGCAGTTGTTGATGGAATGCGCAACATGTACTATGACTACGCTCACAAGAAAGCTGAAACTGTAGCAAACCTACGCCAGGAACTGTTTGGAGAAGTCGTCGACATCATTTCCGACGAAGCTTCCGCAGACGTCGAGATGTATGAATAGAGCTGAAGATACAGACAACTTCAAAACGGTTCTTTTCAGAGCCACACAAATTTTTCAAAAAGAATATAAATTTGTTGTTGATCCATCTATTTCCTTAGAAAGCTCAAACTATATCCCCGAAGCATGATATTAAAGTATTTCCCTTTCCAATACTTGGATTAAAAAAAAAATAAGCTTAAACTATATTTTCAGCCACATATTTCACAAAGGGATATGATACAAGATACACAACTAAAAATGAATTGTCGCTATGAAAATGAAAGGATAGACGGTATGCGTCAATGAGCCAACGCATCAATAGATTTATTGTCTACAAATCCCAATTTTATCGATTTTATATTTAAAGCCCTTAAGTTCGCCACGGTAGTGTGAAAACGGAAAACTCCTAAGTGCCTTGAGAGGGATAAATTGTACAGATTCCGGATAGCTTATGGACTGGTTCAAGTTATTTCAAATAGGAATTCGTCTCTGTTTCAATTTCGGATCCTCCATATACAGTTCGACAAAATTGTATTCTGCCAAGCAAAATTATTTACCACACGAGTACAAAAATTGAACTGTAAACGAAAATAACTTATATTTAAATGAAATATTTGTCTAAAACAGAAAATAAAGTATAGTTCCTCTCTATAAAAAACATTTCTAGTTTATTTTATCCTTTTTTAATTTAAATTTTTTTTTCATTTTTAGCCTTCGATTTTTTTTTTATTCCTGTTTAAAAAAAAAAAAGGAAGAAATTATTGTGTATCCAATACACAATGAGAAGTTGTTTTAAAGAATTTCAGATTAATTCATAATTTCAAAACATGTTTTCTTCCCTTCGTAAAAAAAGATTTAATTTAATTTCCTGATTAGTTCACAATAGATAATGATTAATTAACAAAGACGTTTGGCAATAAACACAAGCTCTCGACAGGGGGTGGTTTTGACAACAGACTCGTGCCTTAAACTCAATTACTCTATTCTGCCATATACCTTGACGTTTCTCAAATTCAGAGGTCACACACATAGCTATATAACCAAGGTGCTTCACTTGGATAGTCAGAACTTGTTTCAACTCTTATAGTGCTAACACAATTATACTACTTCTTTAACTATGAAAAGTAAAGTACAACAAAGAAACCTTGATAAAAGCTCCAAACTGATAGAGAGCGAACGACGATTCAAGAAAGCCTGTGAACAGATAGTGCAGTTAAATTATTCCTTAGATGCACTTCAACACAGATACAACAGAGCTAAAAAGGACAACAACAAGTCATTCAGATATTCGCTTCGTCTTCGCATTGCAGTTGTTGATGGAATGCGCAACATGTACTATGACTACGCTCACAAGAAAGCTGAAACTGTAGCAAACCTACGCCAGGAACTGTTTGGAGAAGTCGTCGACATCATTTCCGACGAAGCTTCCGCAGACGTCGAGATGTATGAATAGAGCTGAAGATACAGACAACTTCAAAACGGTTCTTTTCAGAGCCACACAAATTTTTCAAAAAGAATATAAATTTGTTGTTGATCCATCTATTTCCTTAGAAAGCTCAAACTATATCCCCGAAGCATGATATTAAAGTATTTCCCTTTCCAATACTTGGATTAAAAAAAAAATAAGCTTAAACTATATTTTCAGCCACATATTTCACAAAGGGATATGATACAAGATACACAACTAAAAATGAATTGTCGCTATGAAAATGAAAGGATAGACGGTATGCGTCAATGAGCCAACGCATCAATAGATTTATTGTCTACAAATCCCAATTTTATCGATTTTATATTTAAAGCCCTTAAGTTCGCCACGGTAGTGTGAAAACGGAAAACTCCTAAGTGCCTTGAGAGGGATAAATTGTACAGATTCCGGATAGCTTATGGACTGGTTCAAGTTATTTCAAATAGGAATTCGTCTCTGTTTCAATTTCGGATCCTCCATATACAGTTCGACAAAATTGTATTCTGCCAAGCAAAATTATTTACCACACGAGTACAAAAATTGAACTGTAAACGAAAATAACTTATATTTAAATGAAATATTTGTCTAAAACAGAAAATAAAGTATAGTTCCTCTCTATAAAAAACATTTCTAGTTTATTTTATCCTTTTTTAATTTAAATTTTTTTTTCATTTTTAGCCTTCGATTTTTTTTTTATTCCTGTTTAAAAAAAAAAAAAAGGAAGAAATTATTGTGTATCCAATACACAATGAGAAGTTGTTTTAAAGAATTTCAGATTAATTCATAATTTCAAAACATGTTTTCTTCCCTTCGTAAAAAAAGATTTAATTTAATTTCCTGATTAGTTCACAATAGATAATGATTAATTAACAAAGACGTTTGGCAATAAACACAAGCTCTCGACAGGGGGTGGTTTTGACAACAGACTCGTGCCTTAAACTCAATTACTCTATTCTGCCATATACCTTGACGTTTCTCAATTTCAGATGTCACACACATAGCTATATAACCAAGGTGCTTCACTTGGATAGTCAGAACTTGTTTCAACTCTTATAGTGCTAACACAATTATACTACTTCTTTAACTATGAAAAGTAAAGTACAACAAAGAAACCTTGATAAAAGCTCCAAACTGATAGAGAGCGAACGACGATTCAAGAAAGCCTGTGAACAGATAGTGCAGTTAAATTATTCCTTAGATGCACTTCAACACAGATACAACAGAGCTAAAAAGGACAACAACAAGTCATTCAGATATTCGCTTCGTCTTCGCATTGCAGTTGTTGATGGAATGCGCAACATGTACTATGACTACGCTCACAAGAAAGCTGAAACTGTAGCAAACCTACGCCAGGAACTGTTTGGAGAAGTCGTCGACATCATTTCCGACGAAGCTTCCGCAGACGTCGAGATGTATGAATAGAGCTGAAGATACAGACAACTTCAAAACGGTTCTTTTCAGAGCCACACAAATTTTTCAAAAAGAATATAAATTTGTTGTTGATCCATCTATTTCCTTAGAAAGCTCAAACTATATCCCCGAAGCATGATATTAAAGTATTTCCCTTTCCAATACTTGGATTAAAAAAAAATAAGCTTAAACTATATTTTCAGCCACATATTTCACAAAGGGATATGATACAAGATACACAACTAAAAATGAATTGTCGCTATGAAAATGAAAGGATAGACGATATGCGTCAATGAGCCAACGCATCAATAGATTTATTGTCTACAAATCCCAATTTTATCGATTTTATATTTAAAGCCCTTAAGTTCGCCACGGTAGTGTGAAAACGGAAAACTCCTAAGTGCCTTGAGAGGGATAAATTGTACAGATTCCGGATAGCTTATGGACTGGTTCAAGTTATTTCAAATAGGAATTCGTCTCTGTTTCAATTTCGGATCCTCCATATACAGTTCGACAAAATTGTATTCTGCCAAGCAAAATTATTTACCACACGAGTACAAAAATTGAACTGTAAACGAAAATAACTTATATTTAAATGAAATATTTGTCTAAAACAGAAAATAAAGTATAGTTCCTCTCTATAAAAAACATTTCTAGTTTATTTTATCCTTTTTTAATTTAAATTTTTTTTTCATTTTTAGCCTTCGATTTTTTTTTTATTCCTGTTTAAAAAAAAAAAAAAAGGAAGAAATTATTGTGTATCCAATACACAATGAGAAGTTGTTTTAAAGAACTTCAGATTAATTCATAATTTCAAAACATGTTTTCTTCCCTTCGTAAAAAAAGATTTAATTTAATTTCCTGATTAGTTCACAATAGATAATGATTAATTAACAAAGACGTTTGGCAATAAACACAAGCTCTCGACAGGGGGTGGTTTTGACAACAGACTCGTGCCTTAAACTCAATTACTCTATTCTGCCATATACCTTGACGTTTCTCAATTTCAGATGTCACACACATAGCTATATAACCAAGGTGCTTCACTTGGATAGTCAGAACTTGTTTCAACTCTTATAGTGCTAACACAATTATACTACTTCTTTAACTATGAAAAGTAAAGTACAACAAAGAAACCTTGATAAAAGCTCCAAACTGATAGAGAGCGAACGACGATTCAAGAAAGCCTGTGAACAGATAGTGCAGTTAAATTATTCCTTAGATGCACTTCAACACAGATACAACAGAGCTAAAAAGGACAACAACAAGTCATTCAGATATTCGCTTCGTCTTCGCATTGCAGTTGTTGATGGAATGCGCAACATGTACTATGACTACGCTCACAAGAAAGCTGAAACTGTAGCAAACCTACGCCAGGAACTGTTTGGAGAAGTCGTCGACATCATTTCCGACGAAGCTTCCGCAGACGTCGAGATGTATGAATAGAGCTGAAGATACAGACAACTTCAAAACGGTTCTTTTCAGAGCCACACAAATTTTTCAAAAAGAATATAAATTTGTTGTTGATCCATCTATTTCCTTAGAAAGCTCAAACTATATCCCCGAAGCATGATATTAAAGTATTTCCCTTTCCAATACTTGGATTAAAAAAAATAAGCTTAAACTATATTTTCAGCCACATATTTCACAAAGGGATATGATACAAGATACACAACTAAAAATGAATTGTCGCTATGAAAATGAAAGGATAAACGATATGCGTCAATGAACCAACGCATCAATAGATTTATTGTCTACAAATCCCAATTTTATCGATTTTATATTTAAAGCCCTTAAGTTCGCCACGGTAGTGTGAAAACGGAAAACTCCTAAGTGCCTTGAGAGGGATAAATTGTACAGATTCCGGATAGCTTATGGACTGGTTCAAGTTATTTCAAATAGGAATTCGTCTCTGTTTCAATTTCGGATCCTCCATATACAGTTCGACAAAATTGTATTCTGCCAAGCAAAATTATTTACCACACGAGTACAAAAATTGAACTGTAAACGAAAATAACTTATATTTAAATGAAATATTTGTCTAAAACAGAAAATAAAGTATAGTTCCTCTCTATAAAAAACATTTCTAGTTTATTTTATCCTTTTTTAATTTAAATTTTTTTTTCATTTTTAGCCTTCGATTTTTTTTTATTCCTGTTTAAAAAAAAAAAAAAAAGGAAGAAATTATTGTGTATCCAATACACAATGAGAAGTTGTTTTAAAGAATTTCAGATTAATTCATAATTTCAAAACATGTTTTCTTCCCTTCGTAAAAAAAGATTTAATTTAATTTCCTGATTAGTTCACAATAGATAATGATTAATTAACAAAGACGTTTGGCAATAAACACAAGCTCTCGACAGGGGGTGGTTTTGACAACAGACTCGTGCCTTAAACTCAATTACTCTATTCTGCCATATACCTTGACGTTTCTCAATTTCAGATGTCACACACATAGCTATATAACCAAGGTGCTTCACTTGGATAGTCAGGACTTGTTTCAACTCTTATAGTGCTAACACAATTATACTACTTCTTTAACTATGAAAAGTAAAGTACAACAAAGAAACCTTGATAAAAGCTCCAAACTGATAGAGAGCGAACGACGATTCAAGAAAGCCTGTGAACAGATAGTGCAGTTAAATTATTCCTTAGATGCACTTCGAAACAGATACAACAGAGCTAAAAAGGACAACAACAAGTCATTCAGATATTCGCTTCGTCTTCGCATTGCAGTTGTTGATGGAATGCGCAACATGTACTATGACTACGCTCACAAGAAAGCTGAAACTGTAGCAAACCTACGCCAGGAACTGTTTGGAGAAGTCGTCGACATCATTTCCGACGAAGCTTCCGCAGACGTCGAGATGTATGAATAGAGCTGAAGATACAGACAACTTCAAAACGGTTCTTTTCAGAGCCACACAATTTTTTCAAAAAGAATATAAATTTGTTGTTGATCCATCTATTTCCTTAGAAAGCTCAAACTATATCCCCGAAGCATGATATTAAAGTATTTCCCTTTCCAATACTTGGATTAAAAAAAAATAAGCTTAAACTATATTTTCAGCCACATATTTCACAAAGGGATATGATACAAGATACACAACTAAAAATGAATTGTCGCTATGAAAATGAAAGGATAGACGGTATGCGTCAATGAGCCAACGCATCAATAGATTTATTGTCTACAAATCCCAATTTTATCGATTTTATATTTAAAGCCCTTAAGTTCGCCACGGTAGTGTGAAAACGGAAAACTCCTAAGTGCCTTGAGAGGGATAAATTGTACAGATTCCAGATAGCTTATGGACTGGTTCAAGTTATTTCAAATAGGAATTCGTCTCTGTTTCAATTTCGGATCCTCCATATACAGTTCGACAAAATTGTATTCTGCCAAGCAAAATTATTTACCACACGAGTACAAAAATTGAACTGTAAACGAAAATAACTTATATTTAAATGAAATATTTGTCTAAAACAGAAAATAAAGTATAGTTCCTCTCTATAAAAAGCATTTCTAGTTTATTTTATCCTTTTTTAATTTAAATTTTTTTTTTATTTTTAGCCTTCGATTTTTTTTTTTTATTCCTGTTTAAAAAAAAAAAAGGAAGAAATTATTGTGTATCCAATACACAATGAGAAGTTGTTTTAAAGAATTTCAGATTAATTCATAATTTCAAAACATGTTTTCTTCCCTTCGTAAAAAAAGATTTAATTTAATTTCCTGATTAGTTCACAATAGATAATGATTAATTAACAAAGACGTTTGGCAATAAACACAAGCTCTCGACAGGGGGTGGTTTTGACAACAGACTCGTGCCTTAAACTCAATTACTCTATTCTGCCATATACCTTGACGTTTCTCAATTTCAGATGTCACACACATAGCTATATAACCAAGGTGCTTCACTTGGATAGTCAGAACTTGTTTCAACTCTTATAGTGCTAACACAATTATACTACTTCTTTAACTATGAAAAGTAAAGTACAACAAAGAAACTTTGATAAAAGCTCCAAACTGATAGAGAGCGAACGACGATTCAAGAAAGCCTGTGAACAGATAGTGCAGTTAAATTATTCCTTAGATGCACTTCAACACAGATACAACAGAGCTAAAAAGGACAACAACAAGTCATTCAGATATTCGCTTCGTCTTCGCATTGCAGTTGTTGATGGAATGCGCAACATGTACTATGACTACGCTCACAAGAAAGCTGAAACTGTAGCAAACCTACGCCAGGAACTGTTTGGAGAAGTCGTCGACATCATTTCCGACGAAGCTTCCGCAGACGTCGAGATGTATGAATAGAGCTGAAGATACAGACAACTTCAAAACGGTTCTTTTCAGAGCCACACAAATTTTTCAAAAAGAATATAAATTTGTTGTTGATCCATCTATTTCCTTAGAAAGCTCAAACTATATCCCCGAAGCATGATATTAAAGTATTTCCCTTTCCAATACTTGGATTAAAAAAAAATAAGCTTAAACTATATTTTCAGCCACATATTTCACAAAGGGATATGATACAAGATACACAACTAAAAATGAATTGTCGCTATGAAAATGAAAGGATAGACGGTATGCGTCAATGAGCCAACGCATCAATAGATTTATTGTCTACAAATCCCAATTTTATCGATTTTATATTTAAAGCCCTTAAGTTCGCCACGGTAGTGTGAAAACGGAAAACTCCTAAGTGCCTTGAGAGGGATAAATTGTACAGATTCCAGATAGCTTATGGACTGGTTCAAGTTATTTCAAATAGGAATTCGTCTCTGTTTCAATTTCGGATCCTCCATATACAGTTCGACAAAATTGTATTCTGCCAAGCAAAATTATTTACCACACGAGTACAAAAATTGAACTGTAAACGAAAATAACTTATATTTAAATGAAATATTTGTCTAAAACAGAAAATAAAGTATAGTTCCTCTCTATAAAAAGCATTTCTAGTTTATTTTATCCTTTTTTAATTTAAATTTTTTTTTTATTTTTAGCCTTCGATTTTTTTTTTTTATTCCTGTTTAAAAAAAAAAAAAAAGGAAGAAATTATTGTGTATCCAATACACAATGAGAAGTTGTTTTAAAGAATTTCAGATTAATTCATAATTTCAAAACATGTTTTCTTCCCTTCGTAAAAAAAGATTTAATTTAATTTCCTGATTAGTTCACAATAGATAATGATTAATTAACAAAGACGTTTGGCAATAAACACAAGCTCTCGACAGGGGGTGGTTTTGACAACAGACTCGTGCCTTAAACTCAATTACTCTATTCTGCCATATACCTTGACGTTTCTCAATTTCAGATGTCACACACATAGCTATATAACCAAGGTGCTTCACTTGGATAGTCAGAACTTGTTTCAACTCTTATAGTGCTAACACAATTATACTACTTCTTTAACTATGAAAAGTAAAGTACAACAAAGAAACTTTGATAAAAGCTCCAAACTGATAGAGAGCGAACGACGATTCAAGAAAGCCTGTGAACAGATAGTGCAGTTAAATTATTCCTTAGATGCACTTCAACACAGATACAACAGAGCTAAAAAGGACAACAACAAGTCATTCAGATATTCGCTTCGTCTTCGCATTGCAGTTGTTGATGGAATGCGCAACATGTACTATGACTACGCTCACAAGAAAGCTGAAACTGTAGCAAACCTACGCCAGGAACTGTTTGGAGAAGTCGTCGACATCATTTCCGACGAAGCTTCCGCAGACGTCGAGATGTATGAATAGAGCTGAAGATACAGACAACTTCAAAACGGTTCTTTTCAGAGCCACACAAATTTTTCAAAAAGAATATAAATTTGTTGTTGATCCATCTATTTCCTTAGAAAGCTCAAACTATATCCCCGAAGCATGATATTAAAGTATTTCCCTTTCCAATACTTGGATTAAAAAAAAATAAGCTTAAACTATATTTTCAGCCACATATTTCACAAAGGGATATGATACAAGATACACAACTAAAAATGAATTGTCGCTATGAAAATGAAAGGATAGACGATATGCGTCAATGAGCCAACGCATCAATAGATTTATTGTCTACAAATCCCAATTTTATCGATTTTATATTTAAAGCCCTTAAGTTTGCCACGGTAGTGTGAAAACGGAAAACTCCTAAGTGCCTTGAGAGGGATAAATTGTACAGATTCCGGATAGCTTATGGACTGGTTCAAGTTATTTCAAATAGGAATTCGTCTCTGTTTCAATTTCGGATCCTCCATATACAGTTCGACAAAATTGTATTCTGCCAAGCAAAATTATTTACCACACGAGTACAAAAATTGAACTGTAAACGAAAATAACTTATATTTAAATGAAATATTTGTCTAAAACAGAAAATAAAGTATAGTTCCTCTCTATAAAAAACATTTCTAGTTTATTTTATCCTTTTTTAATTTAAATTTTTTTTTCATTTTTAGCCTTCGATTTTTTTTTTATTCCTGTTTAAAAAAAAAAAAAAAAGGAAGAAATTATTGTGTATCCAATACACAATGAGAAGTTGTTTTAAAGAATTTCAGATTAATTCATAATTTCAAAACATGTTTTCTTCCCTTCGTAAAAAAAGATTTAATTTAATTTCCTGATTAGTTCACAATAGATAATGATTAATTAACAAAGACGTTTGGCAATAAACACAAGCTCTCGACAGGGGGTGGTTTTGACAACAGACTCGTGCCTTAAACTCAATTACTCTATTCTGCCATATACCTTGACGTTTCTCAATTTCAGATGTCACACACATAGCTATATAACCAAGGTGCTTCACTTGGATAGTCAGAACTTGTTTCAACTCTTATAGTGCTAACACAATTATACTACTTCTTTAACTATGAAAAGTAAAGTACAACAAAGAAACCTTGATAAAAGCTCCAAACTGATAGAGCGCGAACGACGATTCAAGAAAGCCTGTGAACAGATAGTGCAGTTAAATTATTCCTTAGATGCACTTCAACACAGATACAACAGAGCTAAAAAGGACAACAACAAGTCATTCAGATATTCGCTTCGTCTTCGCATTGCAGTTGTTGATGGAATGCGCAACATGTACTATGACTACGCTCACAAGAAAGCTGAAACTGTAGCAAACCTACGCCAGGAACTGTTTGGAGAAGTCGTCGACATCATTTCCGACGAAGCTTCCGCAGACGTCGAGATGTATGAATAGAGCTGAAGATACAGACAACTTCAAAACGGTTCTTTTCAGAGCCACACAATTTTTTCAAAAAGAATATAAATTTGTTGTTGATCCATCTATTTCCTTAGAAAGCTCAAACTATATCCCCGAAGCATGATATTAAAGTATTTCCCTTTCCAATACTTGGATTAAAAAAAAATAAGCTTAAACTATATTTTCAGCCACATATTTCACAAAGGGATATGATACAAGATACACAACTAAAAATGAATTGTCGCTATGAAAATGAAAGGATAGACGGTATGCGTCAATGAGCCAACGCATCAATAGATTTATTGTCTACAAATCCCAATTTTATCGATTTTATATTTAAAGCCCTTAAGTTCGCCACGGTAGTGTGAAAACGGAAAACTCCTAAGTGCCTTGAGAGGGATAAATTGTACAGATTCCAGATAGCTTATGGACTGGTTCAAGTTATTTCAAATAGGAATTCGTCTCTGTTTCAATTTCGGATCCTCCATATACAGTTCGACAAAATTGTATTCTGCCAAGCAAAATTATTTACCACACGAGTACAAAAATTGAACTGTAAACGAAAATAACTTATATTTAAATGAAATATTTGTCTAAAACAGAAAATAAAGTATAGTTCCTCTCTATAAAAAGCATTTCTAGTTTATTTTATCCTTTTTTAATTTAAATTTTTTTTTTATTTTTAGCCTTCGATTTTTTTTTTTTTATTCCTGTTTAAAAAAAAAAAAAAGGAAGAAATTATTGTGTATCCAATACACAATGAGAAGTTGTTTTAAAGAATTTCAGATTAATTCATAATTTCAAAACATGTTTTCTTCCCTTCGTAAAAAAAGATTTAATTTAATTTCCTGATTAGTTCACAATAGATAATGATTAATTAACAAAGACGTTTGGCAATAAACACAAGCTCTCGACAGGGGGTGGTTTTGACAACAGACTCGTGCCTTAAACTCAATTACTCTATTCTGCCATATACCTTGACGTTTCTCAATTTCAGATGTCACACACATAGCTATATAACCAAGGTGCTTCACTTGGATAGTCAGAACTTGTTTCAACTCTTATAGTGCTAACACAATTATACTACTTCTTTAACTATGAAAAGTAAAGTACAACAAAGAAACCTTGATAAAAGCTCCAAACTGATAGAGAGCGAACGACGATTCAAGAAAGCCTGTGAACAGATAGTGCAGTTAAATTATTCCTTAGATGCACTTCAACACAGATACAACAGAGCTAAAAAGGACAACAACAAGTCATTCAGATATTCGCTTCGTCTTCGCATTGCAGTTGTTGATGGAATGCGCAACATGTACTATGACTACGCTCACAAGAAAGCTGAAACTGTAGCAAACCTACGCCAGGAACTGTTTGGAGAAGTCGTCGACATCATTTCCGACGAAGCTTCCGCAGACGTCGAGATGTATGAATAGAGCTGAAGATACAGACAACTTCAAAACGGTTCTTTTCAGGGCCACACAAATTTTTCAAAAAGAATATAAATTTGTTGTTGATCCATCTATTTCCTTAGAAAGCTCAAACTATATCCCCGAAGCATGATATTAAAGTATTTCCCTTTCCAATACTTGGATTAAAAAAAAATAAGCTTAAACTATATTTTCAGCCACATATTTCACAAAGGGATATGATACAAGATACACAACTAAAAATGAATTGTCGCTATGAAAATGAAAGGATAGACGGTATGCGTCAATGAGCCAACGCATCAATAGATTTATTGTCTACAAATCCCAATTTTATCGATTTTATATTTAAAGCCCTTAAGTTCGCCACGGTAGTGTGAAAACGGAAAACTCCTAAGTG
Source organism: Mytilisepta virgata (assembly GCA_028015205.1). Classification (NCBI taxonomy): domain Eukaryota; kingdom Metazoa; phylum Mollusca; class Bivalvia; order Mytilida; family Mytilidae; genus Mytilisepta; species Mytilisepta virgata. The sequence goes on along the minus strand of CM051520.1, from coordinate 14,381,480 downwards.
CCTTGAGAGGGATAAATTGTACAGATTCCGGATAGCTTATGGACTGGTTCAAGTTATTTCAAATAGGAATTCGTCTCTGTTTCAATTTCGGATCCTCCTTATACAGTTCGACAAAATTGTATTCTGCCAAGCAAATTTATTTACCACACGAGTACAAAAATTGAACTGTAAACGAAAATAACTTATATTTAAATGAAATATTTGTCTAAAACAGAAAATAAAGTATAGTTCCTCTCTATAAAAAACATTTCTAGTTTATTTTATCCTTTTTTAATTTAAATTTTTTTTTTATTTTTAGCCTTCGATTTTTTTTTTATTCCTGTTTAAAAAAAAAAAAAAAGGAAGAAATTATTGTGTATCCAATACACAATGAGAAGTTGTTTTAAAGAATTTCAGATTAAATCATAATTTCAAAACATGTTTTCTTCCCTTCGTAAAAAAAGATTTAATTTAATTTCCTGATTAGTTCACAATAGATAATGATTAATTAACAAAGACGTTTGGCAATAAACACAAGCTCTCGACAGGGGGTGGTTTTGACAACAGACTCGTGCCTTAAACTCAATTACTCTATTCTGCCATATACCTTGACGTTTCTCAATTTCAGATGTCACACACATAGCTATATAACCAAGGTGCTTCACTTGGATAGTCAGAACTTGTTTCAACTCTTATAGTGCTAACACAATTATACTACTTCTTTAACTATGAAAAGTAAAGTACAACAAAGAAACCTTGATAAAAGCTCCAAACTGATAGAGAGCGAACGACGATTCAAGAAAGCCTGTGAACAGATAGTGCAGTTAAATTATTCCTTAGATGCACTTCAACACAGATACAACAGAGCTAAAAAGGACAACAACAAGTCATTCAGATATTCGCTTCGTCTTCGCATTGCAGTTGTTGATGGAATGCGCAACATGTACTATGACTACGCTCACAAGAAAGCTGAAACTGTAGCAAACCTACGCCAGGAACTGTTTGGAGAAGTCGTCGACATCATTTCCGACGAAGCTTCCGCAGACGTCGAGATGTATGAATAGAGCTGAAGATACAGACAACTTCAAAACGGTTCTTTTCAGAGCCACACAAATTTTTCAAAAAGAATATAAATTTGTTGTTGATCCATCTATTTCCTTAGAAAGCTCAAACTATATCCCCGAAGCATGATATTAAAGTATTTCCCTTTCCAATACTTGGATTAAAAAAAAATAAGCTTAAACTATATTTTCAGCCACATATTTCACAAAGGGATATGATACAAGATACACAACTAAAAATGAATTGTCGCTATGAAAATGAAAGGATAGACGGTATGCGTCAATGAGCCAACGCATCAATAGATTTATTGTCTACAAATCCCAATTTTATCGATTTTATATTTAAAGCCCTCAAGTTCGCCACGGTAGTGTGAAAACGGAAAACTCCTAAGTGCCTTGAGAGGGATAAATTGTACAGATTCCAGATAGCTTATGGACTGGTTCAAGTTATTTCAAATAGGAATTCGTCTCTGTTTCAATTTCGGATCCTCCATATACAGTTCGACAAAATTGTATTCTGCCAAGCAAAATTATTTACCACACGAGTACAAAAATTGAACTGTAAACGAAAATAACTTATATTTAAATGAAATATTTGTCTAAAACAGAAAATAAAGTATAGTTCCTCTCTATAAAAAACATTTCTAGTTTATTTTATCCTTTTTTAATTTAAATTTTTTTTTTATTTTTAGCCTTCGATTTTTTTTTTATTCCTGTTTAAAAAAAAAAAAAAGGAAGAAATTATTGTGTATCCAATACACAATGAGAAGTTGTTTTAAAGAATTTCAGATTAATTCATAATTTCAAAACATGTTTTCTTCCCTTCGTGAAAAAAGATTTAATTTAATTTCCTGATTAGTTCACAATAGATAATGATTAATTAACAAAGACGTTTGGCAATAAACACAAGCTCTCGACAGGGGGTGGTTTTGACAACAGACTCGTGCCTTAAAATCAATTACTCTATTCTGCCATATACCTTGACGTTTCTCAATTTCAGATGTCACACACATAGCTATATAACCAAGGTGCTTCACTTGGATAGTCAGAACTTGTTTCAACTCTTATAGTGCTAACACAATTATACTACTTCTTTAACTATGAAAAGTAAAGTACAACAAAGAAACCTTGATAAAAGCTCCAAACTGATAGAGAGCGAACGACGATTCAAGAAAGCCTGTGAACAGATAGTGCAGTTAAATTATTCCTTAGATGCACTTTAACACAGATACAACAGAGCTAAAAAGGACAACAACAAGTCATTCAGATATTCGCTTCGTCTTCGCATTGCAGTTGTTGATGGAATGCGCAACATGTACTATGACTACGCTCACAAGAAAGCTGAAACTGTAGCAAACCTACGCCAGGAACTGTTTGGAGAAGTCGTCGACATCATTTCCGACGAAGCTTCCGCAGACGTCGAGATGTATGAATAGAGCTGAAGATACAGACAACTTCAAAACGGTTCTTTTCAGAGCCACACAATTTTTTCAAAAAGAATATAAATTTGTTGTTGATCCATCTATTTCCTTAGAAAGCTCAAACTATATCCCCGAAGCATGATATTAAAGTATTTCCCTTTCCAATACTTGGATTAAAAAAAAATAAGCTTAAACTATATTTTCAGCCACATATTTCACAAAGGGATATGATACAAGATACACAACTAAAAATGAATTGTCGCTATGAAAATGAAAGGATAGACGGTATGCGTCAATGAGCCAACGCATCAATAGATTTATTGTCTACAAATCCCAATTTTATCGATTTTATATTTAAAGCCCTTAAGTTCGCCACGGTAGTGTGAAAACGGAAAACTCCTAAGTGCCTTGAGAGGGATAAATTGTACAGATTCCGGATAGCTTATGGACTGGTTCAAGTTATTTCAAATAGGAATTCGTCTCTGTTTCAATTTCGGATCCTCCATATACAGTTCGACAAAATTGTATTCTGCCAAGCAAAATTATTTACCACACGAGTACAAAAATTGAACTGTAAACGAAAATAACTTATATTTAAATGAAATATTTGTCTAAAACAGAAAATAAAGTATAGTTCCTCTCTATAAAAAACATTTCTAGTTTATTTTATCCTTTTTTAATTTAAATTTTTTTTTCATTTTTAGCCTTCGATTTTTTTTTTTATTCCTGTGTAAAAAAAAAAAAAGGAAGAAATTATTGTGTATCCAATACACAATGAGAAGTTGTTTTAAAGAATTTCAGATTAATTCATAATTTCAAAACCTGTTTTCTTCCCTTCGTAAAAAAAGATTTAATTTAATTTCCTGATTAGTTCACAATAGATAATGATTAATTAACAAAGACGTTTGGCAATAAACACAAGCTCTCGACAGGGGGTGGTTTTGACAACAGACTCGTGCCTTAAACTCAATTACTCTATTCTGCCATATACCTTGACGTTTCTCAATTTCAGATGTCACACACATAGCTATATAACCAAGGTGCTTCACTTGGATAGTCAGAACTTGTTTCAACTCTTATAGTGCTAACACAATTATACTACTTCTTTAACTATGAAAAGTAAAGTACAACAAAGAAACCTTGATAAAAGCTCCAAACTGATAGAGAGCGAACGACGATTCAAGAAAGCCTGTGAACAGATAGTGCAGTTAAATTATTCCTTAGATGCACTTCAACACAGATACAACAGAGCTAAAAAGGACAACAACAAGTCATTCAGATATTCGCTTCGTCTTCGCATTGCAGTTGTTGATGGAATGCGCAACATGTACTATGACTACGCTCACAAGAAAGCTGAAACTGTAGCAAACCTACGCCAGGAACTGTTTGGAGAAGTCGTCGACATCATTTCCGACGAAGCTTCCGCAGACGTCGAGATGTATGAATAGAGCTGAAGATACAGACAACTTCAAAACGGTTCTTTTCAGAGCCACACAATTTTTTCAAAAAGAATATAAATTTGTTGTTGATCCATCTATTTCCTTAGAAAGCTCAAACTATATCCCCGAAGCATGATATTAAAGTATTTCCCTTTCCAATACTTGGATTAAAAAAAAATAAGCTTAAACTATATTTTCAGCCACATATTTCACAAAGGGATATGATACAAGATACACAACTAAAAATGAATTGTCGCTATGAAAATGAAAGGATAGACGATATGCGTCAATGAGCCAACGCATCAATAGATTTATTGTCTACAAATCCCAATTTTATCGATTTTATATTTAAAGCTCTTAAGTTCGCCACGGTAGTGTGAAAACGGAAAACTCCTAAGTGCCTTGAGAGGGATAAATTGTACAGATTCCGGATAGCTTATGGACTGGTTCAAGTTATTTCAAATAGGAATTCGTCTCTGTTTCAATTTCGGATCCTCCATATACAGTTCGACAAAATTGTATTCTGCCAAGCAAAATTATTTACCACACGAGTACAAAAATTGAACTGTAAACGAAAATAACTTATATTTAAATGAAATATTTGTCTAAAACAGAAAATAAAGTATAGTTCCTCTCTATAAAAAACATTTCTAGTTTATTTTATCCTTTTTTAATTTAAATTTTTTTTTCATTTTTAGCCTTCGATTTTTTTTTTATTCCTGTTTAAAAAAAAAAAAAAAGGAAGAAATTATTGTGTATCCAATACACAATGAGAAGTTGTTTTAAAGAATTTCAGATTAATTCATAATTTCAAAACATGTTTTCTTCCCTTCGTAAAAAAAGATTTAATTTAATTTCCTGATTAGTTCACAATAGATAATGATTAATTAACAAAGACGTTTGGCAATAAACACAAGCTCTCGACAGGGGGTGGTTTTGACAACAGACTCGTGCCTTAAACTCAATTACTCTATTCTGCCATATACCTTGACGTTTCTCAATTTCAGATGTCACACACATAGCTATATAACCAAGGTGCTTCACTTGGATAGTCAGAACTTGTTTCAACTCTTATAGTGCTAACACAATTATACTACTTCTTTAACTATGAAAAGTAAAGTACAACAAAGAAACCTTGATAAAAGCTCCAAACTGATAGAGAGCGAACGACGATTCAAGAAAGCCTGTGAACAGATAGTGCAGTTAAATTATTCCTTAGATGCACTTCAACACAGATACAACAGAGCTAAAAAGGACAACAACAAGTCATTCAGATATTCGCTTCGTCTTCGCATTGCAGTTGTTGATGGAATGCGCAACATGTACTATGACTACGCTCACAAGAAAGCTGAAACTGTAGCAAACCTACGCCAGGAACTGTTTGGAGAAGTCGTCGACATCATTTCCGACGAAGCTTCCGCAGACGTCGAGATGTATGAATAGAGCTGAAGATACAGACAACTTCAAAACGGTTCTTTTCAGAGCCACACAAATTTTTTCAAAAAGAATATAAATTTGTTGTTGATCCATCTATTTCCTTAGAAAGCTCAAACTATATCCCCGAAGCATGGTATTAAAGTATTTCCCTTTCCAATACTTGGATTAAAAAAAAATAAGCTTAAACTATATTTTCAGCCACATATTTCACAAAGGGATATGATACAAGATACACAACTAAAAATGAATTGTCGCTATGAAAATGAAAGGATAGACGATATGCGTCAATGAGCCAACGCATCAATAGATTTATTGTCTACAAATCCCAATTTTATCGATTTTATATTTAAAGCCCCTAAGTTCGCCACGGTAGTGTGAAAACGGAAAACTCCTAAGTGCCTTGAGAGGGATAAATTGTACAGATTCCGGATAGCTTATGGACTGGTTCAAGTTATTTCAAATAGGAATTCGTCTCTGTTTCAATTTCGGATCCTCCATATACAGTTCGACAAAATTGTATTCTGCCAAGCAAAATTATTTACCACACGAGTACAAAAATTGAACTGTAAACGAAAATAATTTATATTTAAATGAAATATTTGTCTAAAACAGAAAATAAAGTATAGTTCCTCTCTATAAAAAACATTTCTAGTTTATTTTATCCTTTTTTAATTTAAATTTTTTTTTTCATTTTTAGCCTTCGATTTTTTTTTTATTCCTGTTTAAAAAAAAAAAAAGGAAGAAATTATTGTGTATCCAATACACAATGAGAAGTTGTTTTAAAGAATTTCAGATTAATTCATAATTTCAAAACCTGTTTTCTTCCCTTCGTAAAAAAAGATTTAATTTAATTTCCTGATTAGTTCACAATAGATAATGATTAATTAACAAAGACGTTTGGCAATAAACACAAGCTCTCGACAGGGGGTGGTTTTGACAACAGACTCGTGCCTTAAACTCAATTACTCTATTCTGCCATATACCTTGACGTTTCTCAATTTCAGATGTCACACACATAGCTATATAACCAAGGTGCTTCACTTGGATAGTCAGAACTTGTTTCAACTCTTATAGTGCTAACACAATTATACTACTTCTTTAACTATGAAAAGTAAAGTACAACAAAGAAACCTTGATAAAAGCTCCAAACTGATAGAGAGCGAACGACGATTCAAGAAAGCCTGTGAACAGATAGTGCAGTTAAATTATTCCTTAGATGCACTTTAACACAGATACAACAGAGCTAAAAAGGACAACAACAAGTCATTCAGATATTCGCTTCGTCTTCGCATTGCAGTTGTTGATGGAATGCGCAACATGTACTATGACTACGCTCACAAGAAAGCTGAAACTGTAGCAAACCTACGCCAGGAACTGTTTGGAGAAGTCGTCGACATCATTTCCGACGAAGCTTCCGCAGACGTCGAGATGTATGAATAGAGCTGAAGATACAGACAACTTCAAAACGGTTCTTTTCAGAGCCACACAATTTTTTCAAAAAGAATATAAATTTGTTGTTGATCCATCTATTTCCTTAGAAAGCTCAAACTATATCCCCGAAGCATGATATTAAAGTATTTCCCTTTCCAATACTTGGATTAAAAAAAAATAAGCTTAAACTATATTTTCAGCCACATATTTCACAAAGGGATATGATACAAGATACACAACTAAAAATGAATTGTCGCTATGAAAATGAAAGGATAGACGGTATGCGTCAATGAGCCAACGCATCAATAGATTTATTGTCTACAAATCCCAATTTTATCGATTTTATATTTAAAGCCCTTAAGTTCGCCACGGTAGTGTGAAAACGGAAAACTCCTAAGTGCCTTGAGAGGGATAAATTGTACAGATTCCGGATAGCTTATGGACTGGTTCAAGTTATTTCAAATAGGAATTCGTCTCTGTTTCAATTTCGGATCCTCCATATACAGTTCGACAAAATTGTATTCTGCCAAGCAAAATTATTTACCACACGAGTACAAAAATTGAACTGTAAACGAAAATAACTTATATTTAAATGAAATATTTGTCTAAAACAGAAAATAAAGTATAGTTCCTCTCTATAAAAAACATTTCTAGTTTATTTTATCCTTTTTTAATTTAAATTTTTTTTTCATTTTTAGCCTTCGATTTTTTTTTTTATTCCTGTGTAAAAAAAAAAAAGGAAGAAATTATTGTGTATCCAATACACAATGAGAAGTTGTTTTAAAGAATTTCAGATTAATTCATAATTTCAAAACCTGTTTTCTTCCCTTCGTAAAAAAAGATTTAATTTAATTTCCTGATTAGTTCACAATAGATAATGATTAATTAACAAAGACGTTTGGCAATAAACACAAGCTCTCGACAGGGGGTGGTTTTGACAACAGACTCGTGCCTTAAACTCAATTACTCTATTCTGCCATATACCTTGACGTTTCTCAATTTCAGATGTCACACACATAGCTATATAACCAAGGTGCTTCACTTGGATAGTCAGAACTTGTTTCAACTCTTATAGTGCTAACACAATTATACTACTTCTTTAACTATGAAAAGTAAAGTACAACAAAGAAACCTTGATAAAAGCTCCAAACTGATAGAGAGCGAACGACGATTCAAGAAAGCCTGTGAACAGATAGTGCAGTTAAATTATTCCTTAGATGCACTTCAACACAGATACAACAGAGCTAAAAAGGACAACAACAAGTCATTCAGATATTCGCTTCGTCTTCGCATTGCAGTTGTTGATGGAATGCGCAACATGTACTATGACTACGCTCACAAGAAAGCTGAAACTGTAGCAAACCTACGCCAGGAACTGTTTGGAGAAGTCGTCGACATCATTTCCGACGAAGCTTCCGCAGACGTCGAGATGTATGAATAGAGCTGAAGATACAGACAACTTCAAAACGGTTCTTTTCAGAGCCACACAAATTTTTCAAAAAGAATATAAATTTATTGTTGATCCATCTATTTCCTTAGAAAGCTCAAACTATATCCCCGAAGCATGATATTAAAGTATTTCCCTTTCCAATACTTGGATTAAAAAAAAATAAGCTTAAACTATATTTTCAGCCACATATTTCACAAAGGGATATGATACAAGATACACAACTAAAAATGAATTGTCGCTATGAAAATGAAAGGATAGACGATATGCGTCAATGAGCCAACGCATCAATAGATTTATTGTCTACAAATCCCAATTTTATCGATTTTATATTTAAAGCCCTTAAGTTCGCCACGGTAGTGTGAAAACGGAAAACTCCTAAGTGCCTTGAGAGGGATAAATTGTACAGATTCCGGATAGCTTATGGACTGGTTCAAGTTATTTCAAATAGGAATTCGTCTCTGTTTCAATTTCGGATCCTCCATATACAGTTCGACAAAATTGTATTCTGCCAAGCAAAATTATTTACCACACGAGTACAAAAATTGAACTGTAAACGAAAATAATTTATATTTAAATGAAATATTTGTCTAAAACAGAAAATAAAGTATAGTTCCTCTCTATAAAAAACATTTCTAGTTTATTTTATCCTTTTTTAATTTAAATTTTTTTTTTCATTTTTAGCCTTCGATTTTTTTTTTATTCCTGTTTAAAAAAAAAAAAGGAAGAAATTATTGTGTATCCAATACACAATGAGAAGTTGTTTTAAAGAATTTCAGATTAATTCATAATTTCAAAACCTGTTTTCTTCCCTTCGTAAAAAAAGATTTAATTTAATTTCCTGATTAGTTCACAATAGATAATGATTAATTAACAAAGACGTTTGGCAATAAACACAAGCTCTCGACAGGGGGTGGTTTTGACAACAGACTCGTGCCTTAAACTCAATTACTCTATTCTGCCATATACCTTGACGTTTCTCAATTTCAGATGTCACACACATAGCTATATAACCAAGGTGCTTCACTTGGATAGTCAGAACTTGTTTCAACTCTTATAGTGCTAACACAATTATACTACTTCTTTAACTATGAAAAGTAAAGTACAACAAAGAAACCTTGATAAAAGCTCCAAACTGATAGAGAGCGAACGACGATTCAAGAAAGCCTGTGAACAGATAGTGCAGTTAAATTATTCCTTAGATGCACTTCAACACAGATACAACAGAGCTAAAAAGGACAACAACAAGTCATTCAGATATTCGCTTCGTCTTCGCATTGCAGTTGTTGATGGAATGCGCAACATGTACTATGACTACGCTCACAAGAAAGCTGAAACTGTAGCAAACCTACGCCAGGAACTGTTTGGAGAAGTCGTCGACATCATTTCCGACGAAGCTTCCGCAGACGTCGAGATGTATGAATAGAGCTGAAGATACAGACAACTTCAAAACGGTTCTTTTCAGAGCCACACAAATTTTTTCAAAAAGAATATAAATTTGTTGTTGATCCATCTATTTCCTTAGAAAGCTCAAACTATATCCCCGAAGCATGATATTAAAGTATTTCCCTTTCCAATACTTGGATTAAAAAAAAATAAGCTTAAACTATATTTTCAGCCACATATTTCACAAAGGGATATGATACAAGATACACAACTAAAAATGAATTGTCGCTATGAAAATGAAAGGATAGACGATATGCGTCAATGAGCCAACGCATCAATAGATTTATTGTCTACAAATCCCAATTTTATCGATTTTATATTTAAAGCCCCTAAGTTCGCCACGGTAGTGTGAAAACGGAAAACTCCTAAGTGCCTTGAGAGGGATAAATTGTACAGATTCCGGATAGCTTATGGACTGGTTCAAGTTATTTCAAATAGGAATTCGTCTCTGTTTCAATTTCGGATCCTCCATATACAGTTCGACAAAATTGTATTCTGCCAAGCAAAATTATTTACCACACGAGTACAAAAATTGAACTGTAAACGAAAATAATTTATATTTAAATGAAATATTTGTCTAAAACAGAAAATAAAGTATAGTTCCTCTCTATAAAAAACATTTCTAGTTTATTTTATCCTTTTTTAATTTAAATTTTTTTTTTCATTTTTAGCCTTCGATTTTTTTTTTATTCCTGTTTAAAAAAAAAAAAAGGAAGAAATTATTGTGTATCCAATACACAATGAGAAGTTGTTTTAAAGAATTTCAGATTAATTCATAATTTCAAAACCTGTTTTCTTCCCTTCGTAAAAAAAGATTTAATTTAATTTCCTGATTAGTTCACAATAGATAATGATTAATTAACAAAGACGTTTGGCAATAAACACAAGCTCTCGACAGGGGGTGGTTTTGACAACAGACTCGTGCCTTAAACTCAATTACTCTATTCTGCCATATACCTTGACGTTTCTCAATTTCAGATGTCACACACATAGCTATATAACCAAGGTGCTTCACTTGGATAGTCAGAACTTGTTTCAACTCTTATAGTGCTAACACAATTATACTACTTCTTTAACTATGAAAAGTAAAGTACAACAAAGAAACCTTGATAAAAGCTCCAAACTGATAGAGAGCGAACGACGATTCAAGAAAGCCTGTGAACAGATAGTGCAGTTAAATTATTCCTTAGATGCACTTTAACACAGATACAACAGAGCTAAAAAGGACAACAACAAGTCATTCAGATATTCGCTTCGTCTTCGCATTGCAGTTGTTGATGGAATGCGCAACATGTACTATGACTACGCTCACAAGAAAGCTGAAACTGTAGCAAACCTACGCCAGGAACTGTTTGGAGAAGTCGTCGACATCATTTCCGACGAAGCTTCCGCAGACGTCGAGATGTATGAATAGAGCTGAAGATACAGACAACTTCAAAACGGTTCTTTTCAGAGCCACACAATTTTTTCAAAAAGAATATAAATTTGTTGTTGATCCATCTATTTCCTTAGAAAGCTCAAACTATATCCCCGAAGCATGATATTAAAGTATTTCCCTTTCCAATACTTGGATTAAAAAAAAATAAGCTTAAACTATATTTTCAGCCACATATTTCACAAAGGGATATGATACAAGATACACAACTAAAAATGAATTGTCGCTATGAAAATGAAAGGATAGACGATATGCGTCAATGAGCCAACGCATCAATAGATTTATTGTCTACAAATCCCAATTTTATCGATTTTATATTTAAAGCCCCTAAGTTCGCCACGGTAGTGTGAAAACGGAAAACTCCTAAGTGCCTTGAGAGGGATAAATTGTACAGATTCCGGATAGCTTATGGACTGGTTCAAGTTATTTCAAATAGGAATTCGTCTCTGTTTCAATTTCGGATCCTCCATATACAGTTCGACAAAATTGTATTCTGCCAAGCAAAATTATTTACCACACGAGTACAAAAATTGAACTGTAAACGAAAATAATTTATATTTAAATGAAATATTTGTCTAAAACAGAAAATAAAGTATAGTTCCTCTCTATAAAAAACATTTCTAGTTTATTTTATCCTTTTTTAATTTAAATTTTTTTTTTCATTTTTAGCCTTCGATTTTTTTTTTATTCCTGTTTAAAAAAAAAAAAAGGAAGAAATTATTGTGTATCCAATACACAATGAGAAGTTGTTTTAAAGAATTTCAGATTAATTCATAATTTCAAAACCTGTTTTCTTCCCTTCGTAAAAAAAGATTTAATTTAATTTCCTGATTAGTTCACAATAGATAATGATTAATTAACAAAGACGTTTGGCAATAAACACAAGCTCTCGACAGGGGGTGGTTTTGACAACAGACTCGTGCCTTAAACTCAATTACTCTATTCTGCCATATACCTTGACGTTTCTCAATTTCAGATGTCACACACATAGCTATATAACCAAGGTGCTTCACTTGGATAGTCAGAACTTGTTTCAACTCTTATAGTGCTAACACAATTATACTACTTCTTTAACTATGAAAAGTAAAGTACAACAAAGAAACCTTGATAAAAGCTCCAAACTGATAGAGAGCGAACGACGATTCAAGAAAGCCTGTGAACAGATAGTGCAGTTAAATTATTCCTTAGATGCACTTTAACACAGATACAACAGAGCTAAAAAGGACAACAACAAGTCATTCAGATATTCGCTTCGTCTTCGCATTGCAGTTGTTGATGGAATGCGCAACATGTACTATGACTACGCTCACAAGAAAGCTGAAACTGTAGCAAACCTACGCCAGGAACTGTTTGGAGAAGTCGTCGACATCATTTCCGACGAAGCTTCCGCAGACGTCGAGATGTATGAATAGAGCTGAAGATACAGACAACTTCAAAACGGTTCTTTTCAGAGCCACACAATTTTTTCAAAAAGAATATAAATTTGTTGTTGATCCATCTATTTCCTTAGAAAGCTCAAACTATATCCCCGAAGCATGATATTAAAGTATTTCCCTTTCCAATACTTGGATTAAAAAAAAATAAGCTTAAACTATATTTTCAGCCACATATTTCACAAAGGGATATGATACAAGATACACAACTAAAAATGAATTGTCGCTATGAAAATGAAAGGATAGACGGTATGCGTCAATGAGCCAACGCATCAATAGATTTATTGTCTACAAATCCCAATTTTATCGATTTTATATTTAAAGCCCTTAAGTTCGCCACGGTAGTGTGAAAACGGAAAACTCCTAAGTGCCTTGAGAGGGATAAATTGTACAGATTCCGGATAGCTTATGGACTGGTTCAAGTTATTTCAAATAGGAATTCGTCTCTGTTTCAATTTCGGATCCTCCATATACAGTTCGACAAAATTGTATTCTGCCAAGCAAAATTATTTACCACACGAGTACAAAAATTGAACTGTAAACGAAAATAACTTATATTTAAATGAAATATTTGTCTAAAACAGAAAATAAAGTATAGTTCCTCTCTATAAAAAACATTTCTAGTTTATTTTATCCTTTTTTAATTTAAATTTTTTTTTCATTTTTAGCCTTCGATTTTTTTTTTTATTCCTGTGTAAAAAAAAAAAAAGGAAGAAATTATTGTGTATCCAATACACAATGAGAAGTTGTTTTAAAGAATTTCAGATTAATTCATAATTTCAAAACCTGTTTTCTTCCCTTCGTAAAAAAAGATTTAATTTAATTTCCTGATTAGTTCACAATAGATAATGATTAATTAACAAAGACGTTTGGCAATAAACACAAGCTCTCGACAGGGGGTGGTTTTGACAACAGACTCGTGCCTTAAACTCAATTACTCTATTCTGCCATATACCTTGACGTTTCTCAATTTCAGATGTCACACACATAGCTATATAACCAAGGTGCTTCACTTGGATAGTCAGAACTTGTTTCAACTCTTATAGTGCTAACACAATTATACTACTTCTTTAACTATGAAAAGTAAAGTACAACAAAGAAACCTTGATAAAAGCTCCAAACTGATAGAGAGCGAACGACGATTCAAGAAAGCCTGTGAACAGATAGTGCAGTTAAATTATTCCTTAGATGCACTTCAACACAGATACAACAGAGCTAAAAAGGACAACAACAAGTCATTCAGATATTCGCTTCGTCTTCGCATTGCAGTTGTTGATGGAATGCGCAACATGTACTATGACTACGCTCACAAGAAAGCTGAAACTGTAGCAAACCTACGCCAGGAACTGTTTGGAGAAGTCGTCGACATCATTTCCGACGAAGCTTCCGCAGACGTCGAGATGTATGAATAGAGCTGAAGATACAGACAACTTCAAAACGGTTCTTTTCAGAGCCACACAAATTTTTCAAAAAGAATATAAATTTATTGTTGATCCATCTATTTCCTTAGAAAGCTCAAACTATATCCCCGAAGCATGATATTAAAGTATTTCCCTTTCCAATACTTGGATTAAAAAAAAATAAGCTTAAACTATATTTTCAGCCACATATTTCACAAAGGGATATGATACAAGATACACAACTAAAAATGAATTGTCGCTATGAAAATGAAAGGATAGACGATATGCGTCAATGAGCCAACGCATCAATAGATTTATTGTCTACAAATCCCAATTTTATCGATTTTATATTTAAAGCCCTTAAGTTCGCCACGGTAGTGTGAAAACGGAAAACTCCTAAGTGCCTTGAGAGGGATAAATTGTACAGATTCCGGATAGCTTATGGACTGGTTCAAGTTATTTCAAATAGGAATTCGTCTCTGTTTCAATTTCGGATCCTCCATATACAGTTCGACAAAATTGTATTCTGCCAAGCAAAATTATTTACCACACGAGTACAAAAATTGAACTGTAAACGAAAATAATTTATATTTAAATGAAATATTTGTCTAAAACAGAAAATAAAGTATAGTTCCTCTCTATAAAAAACATTTCTAGTTTATTTTATCCTTTTTTAATTTAAATTTTTTTTTTCATTTTTAGCCTTCGATTTTTTTTTTATTCCTGTTTAAAAAAAAAAAAAGGAAGAAATTATTGTGTATCCAATACACAATGAGAAGTTGTTTTAAAGAATTTCAGATTAATTCATAATTTCAAAACCTGTTTTCTTCCCTTCGTAAAAAAAGATTTAATTTAATTTCCTGATTAGTTCACAATAGATAATGATTAATTAACAAAGACGTTTGGCAATAAACACAAGCTCTCGACAGGGGGTGGTTTTGACAACAGACTCGTGCCTTAAACTCAATTACTCTATTCTGCCATATACCTTGACGTTTCTCAATTTCAGATGTCACACACATAGCTATATAACCAAGGTGCTTCACTTGGATAGTCAGAACTTGTTTCAACTCTTATAGTGCTAACACAATTATACTACTTCTTTAACTATGAAAAGTAAAGTACAACAAAGAAACCTTGATAAAAGCTCCAAACTGATAGAGAGCGAACGACGATTCAAGAAAGCCTGTGAACAGATAGTGCAGTTAAATTATTCCTTAGATGCACTTTAACACAGATACAACAGAGCTAAAAAGGACAACAACAAGTCATTCAGATATTCGCTTCGTCTTCGCATTGCAGTTGTTGATGGAATGCGCAACATGTACTATGACTACGCTCACAAGAAAGCTGAAACTGTAGCAAACCTACGCCAGGAACTGTTTGGAGAAGTCGTCGACATCATTTCCGACGAAGCTTCCGCAGACGTCGAGATGTATGAATAGAGCTGAAGATACAGACAACTTCAAAACGGTTCTTTTCAGAGCCACACAATTTTTTCAAAAAGAATATAAATTTGTTGTTGATCCATCTATTTCCTTAGAAAGCTCAAACTATATCCCCGAAGCATGATATTAAAGTATTTCCCTTTCCAATACTTGGATTAAAAAAAAATAAGCTTAAACTATATTTTCAGCCACATATTTCACAAAGGGATATGATACAAGATACACAACTAAAAATGAATTGTCGCTATGAAAATGAAAGGATAGACGGTATGCGTCAATGAGCCAACGCATCAATAGATTTATTGTCTACAAATCCCAATTTTATCGATTTTATATTTAAAGCCCTTAAGTTCGCCACGGTAGTGTGAAAACGGAAAACTCCTAAGTGCCTTGAGAGGGATAAATTGTACAGATTCCGGATAGCTTATGGACTGGTTCAAGTTATTTCAAATAGGAATTCGTCTCTGTTTCAATTTCGGATCCTCCATATACAGTTCGACAAAATTGTATTCTGCCAAGCAAAATTATTTACCACACGAGTACAAAAACTGAACTGTAAACGAAAATAACTTATATTTAAATGAAATATTTGTCTAAAACAGAAAATAAAGTATAGTTCCTCTCTATAAAAAACATTTCTAGTTTATTTTATCCTTTTTTAATTTAAATTTTTTTTTCATTTTTAGCCTTCGATTTTTTTTTTTATTCCTGTGTAAAAAAAAAAAAAGGAAGAAATTATTGTGTATCCAATACACAATGAGAAGTTGTTTTAAAGAATTTCAGATTAATTCATAATTTCAAAACCTGTTTTCTTCCCTTCGTAAAAAAAGATTTAATTTAATTTCCTGATTAGTTCACAATAGATAATGATTAATTAACAAAGACGTTTGGCAATAAACACAAGCTCTCGACAGGGGGTGGTTTTGACAACAGACTCGTGCCTTAAACTCAATTACTCTATTCTGCCATATACCTTGACGTTTCTCAATTTCAGATGTCACACACATAGCTATATAACCAAGGTGCTTCACTTGGATAGTCAGAACTTGTTTCAACTCTTATAGTGCTAACACAATTATACTACTTCTTTAACTATGAAAAGTAAAGTACAACAAAGAAACCTTGATAAAAGCTCCAAACTGATAGAGAGCGAACGACGATTCAAGAAAGCCTGTGAACAGATAGTGCAGTTAAATTATTCCTTAGATGCACTTCAACACAGATACAACAGAGCTAAAAAGGACAACAACAAGTCATTCAGATATTCGCTTCGTCTTCGCATTGCAGTTGTTGATGGAATGCGCAACATGTACTATGACTACGCTCACAAGAAAGCTGAAACTGTAGCAAACCTACGCCAGGAACTGTTTGGAGAAGTCGTCGACATCATTTCCGACGAAGCTTCCGCAGACGTCGAGATGTATGAATAGAGCTGAAGATACAGACAACTTCAAAACGGTTCTTTTCAGAGCCACACAAATTTTTCAAAAAGAATATAAATTTATTGTTGATCCATCTATTTCCTTAGAAAGCTCAAACTATATCCCCGAAGCATGATATTAAAGTATTTCCCTTTCCAATACTTGGATTAAAAAAAAATAAGCTTAAACTATATTTTCAGCCACATATTTCACAAAGGGATATGATACAAGATACACAACTAAAAATGAATTGTCGCTATGAAAATGAAAGGATAGACGATATGCGTCAATGAGCCAACGCATCAATAGATTTATTGTCTACAAATCCCAATTTTATCGATTTTATATTTAAAGCCCTTAAGTTCGCCACGGTAGTGTGAAAACGGAAAACTCCTAAGTGCCTTGAGAGGGATAAATTGTACAGATTCCGGATAGCTTATGGACTGGTTCAAGTTATTTCAAATAGGAATTCGTCTCTGTTTCAATTTCGGATCCTCCATATACAGTTCGACAAAATTGTATTCTGCCAAGCAAAATTATTTACCACACGAGTACAAAAATTGAACTGTAAACGAAAATAATTTATATTTAAATGAAATATTTGTCTAAAACAGAAAATAAAGTATAGTTCCTCTCTATAAAAAACATTTCTAGTTTATTTTATCCTTTTTTAATTTAAATTTTTTTTTTCATTTTTAGCCTTCGATTTTTTTTTTATTCCTGTTTAAAAAAAAAAAAGGAAGAAATTATTGTGTATCCAATACACAATGAGAAGTTGTTTTAAAGAATTTCAGATTAATTCATAATTTCAAAACCTGTTTTCTTCCCTTCGTAAAAAAAGATTTAATTTAATTTCCTGATTAGTTCACAATAGATAATGATTAATTAACAAAGACGTTTGGCAATAAACACAAGCTCTCGACAGGGGGTGGTTTTGACAACAGACTCGTGCCTTAAACTCAATTACTCTATTCTGCCATATACCTTGACGTTTCTCAATTTCAGATGTCACACACATAGCTATATAACCAAGGTGCTTCACTTGGATAGTCAGAACTTGTTTCAACTCTTATAGTGCTAACACAATTATACTACTTCTTTAACTATGAAAAGTAAAGTACAACAAAGAAACCTTGATAAAAGCTCCAAACTGATAGAGAGCGAACGACGATTCAAGAAAGCCTGTGAACAGATAGTGCAGTTAAATTATTCCTTAGATGCACTTCAACACAGATACAACAGAGCTAAAAAGGACAACAACAAGTCATTCAGATATTCGCTTCGTCTTCGCATTGCAGTTGTTGATGGAATGCGCAACATGTACTATGACTACGCTCACAAGAAAGCTGAAACTGTAGCAAACCTACGCCAGGAACTGTTTGGAGAAGTCGTCGACATCATTTCCGACGAAGCTTCCGCAGACGTCGAGATGTATGAATAGAGCTGAAGATACAGACAACTTCAAAACGGTTCTTTTCAGAGCCACACAAATTTTTCAAAAAGAATATAAATTTATTGTTGATCCATCTATTTCCTTAGAAAGCTCAAACTATATCCCCGAAGCATGATATTAAAGTATTTCCCTTTCCAATACTTGGATTAAAAAAAAATAAGCTTAAACTATATTTTCAGCCACATATTTCACAAAGGGATATGATACAAGATACACAACTAAAAATGAATTGTCGCTATGAAAATGAAAGGATAGACGATATGCGTCAATGAGCCAACGCATCAATAGATTTATTGTCTACAAATCCCAATTTTATCGATTTTATATTTAAAGCCCTTAAGTTCGCCACGGTAGTGTGAAAACGGAAAACTCCTAAGTGCCTTGAGAGGGATAAATTGTACAGATTCCGGATAGCTTATGGACTGGTTCAAGTTATTTCAAATAGGAATTCGTCTCTGTTTCAATTTCGGATCCTCCATATACAGTTCGACAAAATTGTATTCTGCCAAGCAAAATTATTTACCACACGAGTACAAAAATTGAACTGTAAACGAAAATAATTTATATTTAAATGAAATATTTGTCTAAAACAGAAAATAAAGTATAGTTCCTCTCTATAAAAAACATTTCTAGTTTATTTTATCCTTTTTTAATTTAAATTTTTTTTTTCATTTTTAGCCTTCGATTTTTTTTTTATTCCTGTTTAAAAAAAAAAGGAAGAAATTATTGTGTATCCAATACACAATGAGAAGTTGTTTTAAAGAATTTCAGATTAATTCATAATTTCAAAACCTGTTTTCTTCCCTTCGTAAAAAAAGATTTAATTTAATTTCCTGATTAGTTCACAATAGATAATGATTAATTAACAAAGACGTTTGGCAATAAACACAAGCTCTCGACAGGGGGTGGTTTTGACAACAGACTCGTGCCTTAAACTCAATTACTCTATTCTGCCATATACCTTGACGTTTCTCAATTTCAGATGTCACACACATAGCTATATAACCAAGGTGCTTCACTTGGATAGTCAGAACTTGTTTCAACTCTTATAGTGCTAACACAATTATACTACTTCTTTAACTATGAAAAGTAAAGTACAACAAAGAAACCTTGATAAAAGCTCCAAACTGATAGAGAGCGAACGACGATTCAAGAAAGCCTGTGAACAGATAGTGCAGTTAAATTATTCCTTAGATGCACTTCAACACAGATACAACAGAGCTAAAAAGGACAACAACAAGTCATTCAGATATTCGCTTCGTCTTCGCATTGCAGTTGTTGATGGAATGCGCAACATGTACTATGACTACGCTCACAAGAAAGCTGAAACTGTAGCAAACCTACGCCAGGAACTGTTTGGAGAAGTCGTCGACATCATTTCCGACGAAGCTTCCGCAGACGTCGAGATGTATGAATAGAGCTGAAGATACAGACAACTTCAAAACGGTTCTTTTCAGCGCCACACAAATTTTTCAAAAAGAATATAAATTTATTGTTGATCCATCTATTTCCTTAGAAAGCTCAAACTATATCCCCGAAGCATGATATTAAAGTATTTCCCTTTCCAATACTTGGATTAAAAAAAAATAAGCTTAAACTATATTTTCAGCCACATATTTCACAAAGGGATATGATACAAGATACACAACTAAAAATGAATTGTCGCTATGAAAATGAAAGGATAGACGATATGCGTCAATGAGCCAACGCATCAATAGATTTATTGTCTACAAATCCCAATTTTATCGATTTTATATTTAAAGCCCTTAAGTTCGCCACGGTAGTGTGAAAACGGAAAACTCCTAAGTGCCTTGAGAGGGATAAATTGTACAGATTCCGGATAGCTTATGGACTGGTTCAAGTTATTTCAAATAGGAATTCGTCTCTGTTTCAATTTCGGATCCTCCATATACAGTTCGACAAAATTGTATTCTGCCAAGCAAAATTATTTACCACACGAGTACAAAAATTGAACTGTAAACGAAAATAATTTATATTTAAATGAAATATTTGTCTAAAACAGAAAATAAAGTATAGTTCCTCTCTATAAAAAACATTTCTAGTTTATTTTATCCTTTTTTAATTTAAATTTTTTTTTTCATTTTTAGCCTTCGATTTTTTTTTTATTCCTGTTTAAAAAAAAAAAAAGGAAGAAATTATTGTGTATCCAATACACAATGAGAAGTTGTTTTAAAGAATTTCAGATTAATTCATAATTTCAAAACCTGTTTTCTTCCCTTCGTAAAAAAAGATTTAATTTAATTTCCTGATTAGTTCACAATAGATAATGATTAATTAACAAAGACGTTTGGCAATAAACACAAGCTCTCGACAGGGGGTGGTTTTGACAACAGACTCGTGCCTTAAACTCAATTACTCTATTCTGCCATATACCTTGACGTTTCTCAATTTCAGATGTCACACACATAGCTATATAACCAAGGTGCTTCACTTGGATAGTCAGAACTTGTTTCAACTCTTATAGTGCTAACACAATTATACTACTTCTTTAACTATGAAAAGTAAAGTACAACAAAGAAACCTTGATAAAAGCTCCAAACTGATAGAGAGCGAACGACGATTCAAGAAAGCCTGTGAACAGATAGTGCAGTTAAATTATTCCTTAGATGCACTTCAACACAGATACAACAGAGCTAAAAAGGACAACAACAAGTCATTCAGATATTCGCTTCGTCTTCGCATTGCAGTTGTTGATGGAATGCGCAACATGTACTATGACTACGCTCACAAGAAAGCTGAAACTGTAGCAAACCTACGCCAGGAACTGTTTGGAGAAGTCGTCGACATCATTTCCGACGAAGCTTCCGCAGACGTCGAGATGTATGAATAGAGCTGAAGATACAGACAACTTCAAAACGGTTCTTTTCAGAGCCACACAAATTTTTTCAAAAAGAATATAAATTTGTTGTTGATCCATCTATTTCCTTAGAAAGCTCAAACTATATCCCCGAAGCATGATATTAAAGTATTTCCCTTTCCAATACTTGGATTAAAAAAAAATAAGCTTAAACTATATTTTCAGCCACATATTTCACAAAGGGATATGATACAAGATACACAACTAAAAATGAATTGTCGCTATGAAAATGAAAGGATAGACGATATGCGTCAATGAGCCAACGCATCAATAGATTTATTGTCTACAAATCCCAATTTTATCGATTTTATATTTAAAGCCCCTAAGTTCGCCACGGTAGTGTGAAAACGGAAAACTCCTAAGTGCCTTGAGAGGGATAAATTGTACAGATTCCGGATAGCTTATGGACTGGTTCAAGTTATTTCAAATAGGAATTCGTCTCTGTTTCAATTTCGGATCCTCCATATACAGTTCGACAAAATTGTATTCTGCCAAGCAAAATTATTTACCACACGAGTACAAAAATTGAACTGTAAACGAAAATAATTTATATTTAAATGAAATATTTGTCTAAAACAGAAAATAAAGTATAGTTCCTCTCTATAAAAAACATTTCTAGTTTATTTTATCCTTTTTTAATTTAAATTTTTTTTTTCATTTTTAGCCTTCGATTTTTTTTTTATTCCTGTTTAAAAAAAAAAAAAGGAAGAAATTATTGTGTATCCAATACACAATGAGAAGTTGTTTTAAAGAATTTCAGATTAATTCATAATTTCAAAACCTGTTTTCTTCCCTTCGTAAAAAAAGATTTAATTTAATTTCCTGATTAGTTCACAATAGATAATGATTAATTAACAAAGACGTTTGGCAATAAACACAAGCTCTCGACAGGGGGTGGTTTTGACAACAGACTCGTGCCTTAAACTCAATTACTCTATTCTGCCATATACCTTGACGTTTCTCAATTTCAGATGTCACACACATAGCTATATAACCAAGGTGCTTCACTTGGATAGTCAGAACTTGTTTCAACTCTTATAGTGCTAACACAATTATACTACTTCTTTAACTATGAAAAGTAAAGTACAACAAAGAAACCTTGATAAAAGCTCCAAACTGATAGAGAGCGAACGACGATTCAAGAAAGCCTGTGAACAGATAGTGCAGTTAAATTATTCCTTAGATGCACTTTAACACAGATACAACAGAGCTAAAAAGGACAACAACAAGTCATTCAGATATTCGCTTCGTCTTCGCATTGCAGTTGTTGATGGAATGCGCAACATGTACTATGACTACGCTCACAAGAAAGCTGAAACTGTAGCAAACCTACGCCAGGAACTGTTTGGAGAAGTCGTCGACATCATTTCCGACGAAGCTTCCGCAGACGTCGAGATGTATGAATAGAGCTGAAGATACAGACAACTTCAAAACGGTTCTTTTCAGAGCCACACAATTTTTTCAAAAAGAATATAAATTTGTTGTTGATCCATCTATTTCCTTAGAAAGCTCAAACTATATCCCCGAAGCATGATATTAAAGTATTTCCCTTTCCAATACTTGGATTAAAAAAAAATAAGCTTAAACTATATTTTCAGCCACATATTTCACAAAGGGATATGATACAAGATACACAACTAAAAATGAATTGTCGCTATGAAAATGAAAGGATAGACGGTATGCGTCAATGAGCCAACGCATCAATAGATTTATTGTCTACAAATCCCAATTTTATCGATTTTATATTTAAAGCCCTTAAGTTCGCCACGGTAGTGTGAAAACGGAAAACTCCTAAGTGCCTTGAGAGGGATAAATTGTACAGATTCCGGATAGCTTATGGACTGGTTCAAGTTATTTCAAATAGGAATTCGTCTCTGTTTCAATTTCGGATCCTCCATATACAGTTCGACAAAATTGTATTCTGCCAAGCAAAATTATTTACCACACGAGTACAAAAATTGAACTGTAAACGAAAATAACTTATATTTAAATGAAATATTTGTCTAAAACAGAAAATAAAGTATAGTTCCTCTCTATAAAAAACATTTCTAGTTTATTTTATCCTTTTTTAATTTAAATTTTTTTTTCATTTTTAGCCTTCGATTTTTTTTTTAATTCCTGTGTAAAAAAAAAAAAAGGAAGAAATTATTGTGTATCCAACTTCTCATTGTGTATCCAATACACAATGAGAAGTTGTTTTAAAGAATTTCAGATTAATTCATAATTTCAAAACCTGTTTTCTTCCCTTCGTAAAAAAAGATTTAATTTAATTTCCTGATTAGTTCACAATAGATAATGATTAATTAACAAAGACGTTTGGCAATAAACACAAGCTCTCGACAGGGGGTGGTTTTGACAACAGACTCGTGCCTTAAACTCAATTACTCTATTCTGCCATATACCTTGACGTTTCTCAATTTCAGATGTCACACACATAGCTATATAACCAAGGTGCTTCACTTGGATAGTCAGAACTTGTTTCAACTCTTATAGTGCTAACACAATTATACTACTTCTTTAACTATGAAAAGTAAAGTACAACAAAGAAACCTTGATAAAAGCTCCAAACTGATAGAGAGCGAACGACGATTCAAGAAAGCCTGTGAACAGATAGTGCAGTTAAATTATTCCTTAGATGCACTTCAACACAGATACAACAGAGCTAAAAAGGACAACAACAAGTCATTCAGATATTCGCTTCGTCTTCGCATTGCAGTTGTTGATGGAATGCGCAACATGTACTATGACTACGCTCACAAGAAAGCTGAAACTGTAGCAAACCTACGCCAGGAACTGTTTGGAGAAGTCGTCGACATCATTTCCGACGAAGCTTCCGCAGACGTCGAGATGTATGAATAGAGCTGAAGATACAGACAACTTCAAAACGGTTCTTTTCAGAGCCACACAAATTTTTCAAAAAGAATATAAATTTATTGTTGATCCATCTATTTCCTTAGAAAGCTCAAACTATATCCCCGAAGCATGATATTAAAGTATTTCCCTTTCCAATACTTGGATTAAAAAAAAATAAGCTTAAACTATATTTTCAGCCACATATTTCACAAAGGGATATGATACAAGATACACAACTAAAAATGAATTGTCGCTATGAAAATGAAAGGATAGACGATATGCGTCAATGAGCCAACGCATCAATAGATTTATTGTCTACAAATCCCAATTTTATCGATTTTATATTTAAAGCCCTTAAGTTCGCCACGGTAGTGTGAAAACGGAAAACTCCTAAGTGCCTTGAGAGGGATAAATTGTACAGATTCCGGATAGCTTATGGACTGGTTCAAGTTATTTCAAATAGGAATTCGTCTCTGTTTCAATTTCGGATCCTCCATATACAGTTCGACAAAATTGTATTCTGCCAAGCAAAATTATTTACCACACGAGTACAAAAATTGAACTGTAAACGAAAATAATTTATATTTAAATGAAATATTTGTCTAAAACAGAAAATAAAGTATAGTTCCTCTCTATAAAAAACATTTCTAGTTTATTTTATCCTTTTTTAATTTAAATTTTTTTTTTCATTTTTAGCCTTCGATTTTTTTTTTATTCCTGTTTAAAAAAAAAAAAAGGAAGAAATTATTGTGTATCCAATACACAATGAGAAGTTGTTTTAAAGAATTTCAGATTAATTCATAATTTCAAAACCTGTTTTCTTCCCTTCGTAAAAAAAGATTTAATTTAATTTCCTGATTAGTTCACAATAGATAATGATTAATTAACAAAGACGTTTGGCAATAAACACAAGCTCTCGACAGGGGGTGGTTTTGACAACAGACTCGTGCCTTAAACTCAATTACTCTATTCTGCCATATACCTTGACGTTTCTCAATTTCAGATGTCACACACATAGCTATATAACCAAGGTGCTTCACTTGGATAGTCAGAACTTGTTTCAACTCTTATAGTGCTAACACAATTATACTACTTCTTTAACTATGAAAAGTAAAGTACAACAAAGAAACCTTGATAAAAGCTCCAAACTGATAGAGAGCGAACGACGATTCAAGAAAGCCTGTGAACAGATAGTGCAGTTAAATTATTCCTTAGATGCACTTTAACACAGATACAACAGAGCTAAAAAGGACAACAACAAGTCATTCAGATATTCGCTTCGTCTTCGCATTGCAGTTGTTGATGGAATGCGCAACATGTACTATGACTACGCTCACAAGAAAGCTGAAACTGTAGCAAACCTACGCCAGGAACTGTTTGGAGAAGTCGTCGACATCATTTCCGACGAAGCTTCCGCAGACGTCGAGATGTATGAATAGAGCTGAAGATACAGACAACTTCAAAACGGTTCTTTTCAGAGCCACACAATTTTTTCAAAAAGAATATAAATTTGTTGTTGATCCATCTATTTCCTTAGAAAGCTCAAACTATATCCCCGAAGCATGATATTAAAGTATTTCCCTTTCCAATACTTGGATTAAAAAAAAATAAGCTTAAACTATATTTTCAGCCACATATTTCACAAAGGGATATGATACAAGATACACAACTAAAAATGAATTGTCGCTATGAAAATGAAAGGATAGACGGTATGCGTCAATGAGCCAACGCATCAATAGATTTATTGTCTACAAATCCCAATTTTATCGATTTTATATTTAAAGCCCTTAAGTTCGCCACGGTAGTGTGAAAACGGAAAACTCCTAAGTGCCTTGAGAGGGATAAATTGTACAGATTCCGGATAGCTTATGGACTGGTTCAAGTTATTTCAAATAGGAATTCGTCTCTGTTTCAATTTCGGATCCTCCATATACAGTTCGACAAAATTGTATTCTGCCAAGCAAAATTATTTACCACACGAGTACAAAAATTGAACTGTAAACGAAAATAACTTATATTTAAATGAAATATTTGTCTAAAACAGAAAATAAAGTATAGTTCCTCTCTATAAAAAACATTTCTAGTTTATTTTATCCTTTTTTAATTTAAATTTTTTTTTCATTTTTAGCCTTCGATTTTTTTTTTTATTCCTGTGTAAAAAAAAAAAAAGGAAGAAATTATTGTGTATCCAATACACAATGAGAAGTTGTTTTAAAGAATTTCAGATTAATTCATAATTTCAAAACCTGTTTTCTTCCCTTCGTAAAAAAAGATTTAATTTAATTTCCTGATTAGTTCACAATAGATAATGATTAATTAACAAAGACGTTTGGCAATAAACACAAGCTCTCGACAGGGGGTGGTTTTGACAACAGACTCGTGCCTTAAACTCAATTACTCTATTCTGCCATATACCTTGACGTTTCTCAATTTCAGATGTCACACACATAGCTATATAACCAAGGTGCTTCACTTGGATAGTCAGAACTTGTTTCAACTCTTATAGTGCTAACACAATTATACTACTTCTTTAACTATGAAAAGTAAAGTACAACAAAGAAACCTTGATAAAAGCTCCAAACTGATAGAGAGCGAACGACGATTCAAGAAAGCCTGTGAACAGATAGTGCAGTTAAATTATTCCTTAGATGCACTTCAACACAGATACAACAGAGCTAAAAAGGACAACAACAAGTCATTCAGATATTCGCTTCGTCTTCGCATTGCAGTTGTTGATGGAATGCGCAACATGTACTATGACTACGCTCACAAGAAAGCTGAAACTGTAGCAAACCTACGCCAGGAACTGTTTGGAGAAGTCGTCGACATCATTTCCGACGAAGCTTCCGCAGACGTCGAGATGTATGAATAGAGCTGAAGATACAGACAACTTCAAAACGGTTCTTTTCAGAGCCACACAATTTTTTCAAAAAGAATATAAATTTGTTGTTGATCCATCTATTTCCTTAGAAAGCTCAAACTATATCCCCGAAGCATGATATTAAAGTATTTCCCTTTCCAATACTTGGATTAAAAAAAAATAAGCTTAAACTATATTTTCAGCCACATATTTCACAAAGGGATATGATACAAGATACACAACTAAAAATGAATTGTCGCTATGAAAATGAAAGGATAGACGGTATGCGTCAATGAGCCAACGCATCAATAGATTTATTGTCTACAAATCCCAATTTTATCGATTTTATATTTAAAGCCCTTAAGTTCGCCACGGTAGTGTGAAAACGGAAAACTCCTAAGTGCCTTGAGAGGGATAAATTGTACAGATTCCGGATAGCTTATGGACTGGTTCAAGTTATTTCAAATAGGAATTCGTCTCTGTTTCAATTTCGGATCCTCCATATACAGTTCGACAAAATTGTATTCTGCCAAGCAAAATTATTTACCACACGAGTACAAAAATTGAACTGTAAACGAAAATAACTTATATTTAAATGAAATATTTGTCTAAAACAGAAAATAAAGTATAGTTCCTCTCTATAAAAAACATTTCTAGTTTATTTTATCCTTTTTTAATTTAAATTTTTTTTTCATTTTTAGCCTTCGATTTTTTTTTTTATTCCTGTGTAAAAAAAAAAAAAAGGAAGAAATTATTGTGTATCCAATACACAATGAGAAGTTGTTTTAAAGAATTTCAGATTAATTCATAATTTCAAAACCTGTTTTCTTCCCTTCGTAAAAAAAAGATTTAATTTAATTTCCTGATTAGTTCACAATAGATAATGATTAATTAACAAAGACGTTTGGCAATAAACACAAGCTCTCGACAGGGGGTGGTTTTGACAACAGACTCGTGCCTTAAACTCAATTACTCTATTCTGCCATATACCTTGACGTTTCTCAATTTCAGATGTCACACACATAGCTATATAACCAAGGTGCTTCACTTGGATAGTCAGAACTTGTTTCAACTCTTATAGTGCTAACACAATTATACTACTTCTTTAACTATGAAAAGTAAAGTACAACAAAGAAACCTTGATAAAAGCTCCAAACTGATAGAGAGCGAACGACGATTCAAGAAAGCCTGTGAACAGATAGTGCAGTTAAATTATTCCTTAGATGCACTTCAACACAGATACAACAGAGCTAAAAAGGACAACAACAAGTCATTCAGATATTCGCTTCGTCTTCGCATTGCAGTTGTTGATGGAATGCGCAACATGTACTATGACTACGCTCACAAGAAAGCTGAAACTGTAGCAAACCTACGCCAGGAACTGTTTGGAGAAGTCGTCGACATCATTTCCGACGAAGCTTCCGCAGACGTCGAGATGTATGAATAGAGCTGAAGATACAGACAACTTCAAAACGGTTCTTTTCAGAGCCACACAAATTTTTCAAAAAGAATATAAATTTATTGTTGATCCATCTATTTCCTTAGAAAGCTCAAACTATATCCCCGAAGCATGATATTAAAGTATTTCCCTTTCCAATACTTGGATTAAAAAAAATAAGCTTAAACTATATTTTCAGCCACATATTTCACAAAGGGATATGATACAAGATACACAACTAAAAATGAATTGTCGCTATGAAAATGAAAGGATAGACGATATGCGTCAATGAGCCAACGCATCAATAGATTTATTGTCTACAAATCCCAATTTTATCGATTTTATATTTAAAGCCCTTAAGTTCGCCACGGTAGTGTGAAAACGGAAAACTCCTAAGTGCCTTGAGAGGGATAAATTGTACAGATTCCGGATAGCTTATGGACTGGTTCAAGTTATTTCAAATAGGAATTCGTCTCTGTTTCAATTTCGGATCCTCCATATACAGTTCGACAAAATTGTATTCTGCCAAGCAAAATTATTTACCACACGAGTACAAAAATTGAACTGTAAACGAAAATAATTTATATTTAAATGAAATATTTGTCTAAAACAGAAAATAAAGTATAGTTCCTCTCTATAAAAAACATTTCTAGTTGATTTTATCCTTTTTTAATTTAAATTTTTTTTTTCATTTTTAGCCTTCGATTTTTTTTTTATTCCTGTTTAAAAAAAAAAAAGGAAGAAATTATTGTGTATCCAATACACAATGAGAAGTTGTTTTAAAGAATTTCAGATTAATTCATAATTTCAAAACCTGTTTTCTTCCCTTCGTAAAAAAAGATTTAATTTAATTTCCTGATTAGTTCACAATAGATAATGATTAATTAACAAAGACGTTTGGCAATAAACACAAGCTCTCGACAGGGGGTGGTTTTGACAACAGACTCGTGCCTTAAACTCAATTACTCTATTCTGCCATATACCTTGACGTTTCTCAATTTCAGATGTCACACACATAGCTATATAACCAAGGTGCTTCACTTGGATAGTCAGAACTTGTTTCAACTCTTATAGTGCTAACACAATTATACTACTTCTTTAACTATGAAAAGTAAAGTACAACAAAGAAACCTTGATAAAAGCTCCAAACTGATAGAGAGCGAACGACGATTCAAGAAAGCCTGTGAACAGATAGTGCAGTTAAATTATTCCTTAGATGCACTTCAACACAGATACAACAGAGCTAAAAAGGACAACAACAAGTCATTCAGATATTCGCTTCGTCTTCGCATTGCAGTTGTTGATGGAATGCGCAACATGTACTATGACTACGCTCACAAGAAAGCTGAAACTGTAGCAAACCTACGCCAGGAACTGTTTGGAGAAGTCGTCGACATCATTTCCGACGAAGCTTTCGCAGACGTCGAGATGTATGAATAGAGCTGAAGATACAGACAACTTCAAAACGGTTCTTTTCAGAGCCACACAATTTTTTCAAAAAGAATATAAATTTGTTGTTGATCCATCTATTTCCTTAGAAAGCTCAAACTATATCCCCGAAGCATGATATTAAAGTATTTCCCTTTCCAATACTTGGATTAAAAAAAAATAAGCTTAAACTATATTTTCAGCCACATATTTCACAAAGGGATATGATACAAGATACACAACTAAAAATGAATTGTCGCTATGAAAATGAAAGGATAGACGGTATGCGTCAATGAGCCAACGCATCAATAGATTTATTGTCTACAAATCCCAATTTTATCGATTTTTATATTTAAAGCCCTTAAGTTCGCCACGGTAGTGTGAAAACGGAAAACTCCTAAGTGCCTTGAGAGGGATAAATTGTACAGATTCCGGATAGCTTATGGACTGGTTCAAGTTATTTCAAATAGGAATTCGTCTCTGTTTCAATTTCGGATCCTCCATATACAGTTCGACAAAATTGTATTCTGCCAAGCAAAATTATTTACCACACGAGTACAAAAATTGAACTGTAAACGAAAATAACTTATATTTAAATGAAATATTTGTCTAAAACAGAAAATAAAGTATAGTTCCTTTCTATAAAAACATTTCTACTTTATTTTATCCTTTTTTAATTTAAATTTTTTTTCATTTTTAGCCTTCGATTTTTTTTTATTCCTGTTTAAAAAAAAAAAGGAAGAAATTATTGTGTATCCAATACACAATGAGAAGTTGTTTTAAAGAATTTCAGATTAATTCATAATTTCAAAACATGTTTTCTTCCCTTCGTAAAAAAAGATTTAATTTAATTTCCTGATTAGTTCACAATAGATAATGATTAATTAACAAAGACGTTTGGCAATAAACACAAGCTCTCGACAGGGGGTGGTTTTGACAACAGACTCGTGCCTTATACTCAATTACTCTATTCTGCCATATACCTTGACGTTTCTCAATTTCAGATGTCACACACATAGCTATATAACCAAGGTGCTTCACTTGGATAGTCAGAACTTGTTTCAACTCTTATAGTGCTAACACAATTATACTACTTCTTTAACTATAAAAAGTAAACTACAACAAAGAAACCTTGATAAAAGCTCCAAACTGATAGAGAGCGAACGACGATTCAAGAAAGCCTGTGAACAGATAGTGCAGTTAAATTATTCCTTAGATGCACTTCAACACAGATACAACAGAGCTAAAAAGGACAACAACAAGTCATTCAGATATTCGCTTCGTCTTCGCATTGCAGTTGTTGATGGAATGCGCAACATGTACTATGACTACGCTCACAAGAAAGCTGAAACTGTAGCAAACCTACGCCAGGAACTGTTTGGAGAAGTCGTCGACATCATTTCCGACGAAGCTTCCGCAGACGTCGAGATGTATGAATAGAGCTGAAGATACAGACAACTTCAAAACGGTTCTTTTCAGAGCCACACAAATTTTTCAAAAAGAATATAAATTTGTTGTTGATCCATCTATTTCCTTAGAAAGCTCAAACTATATCCCCGAAGCATAATATTAAAGTATTTCCCTTTCCAATACTTGGACTAAAAAAACAATAAGCTTAAACTATATTTTCAGCCACATATTTCACAAAGGGATATGATACAAGATACACAACTAAAAATGAATTGTCACTATGAAAATGAAAGGATAGACGGTATGCGTCAATGAGCCAACGCATCAATAGATTTATTGTCTACAAATCCCAATTTTATCGATGATTTTTATATTTAAAGCCCTTAAGTTCGCCACGGTAGTGTGAAAACGGAAAACTCCTAAGTGCCTTGAGAGGGATAAATTGTACAGATTCCGGATAGCTTATGGACTGGTTCAAGTTATTTCAAATAGGAATTCGTCTCTGTTTCAATTTCGGATCCTCCATATACAGTTCGACAAAATTGTATTCTGCCAAGCAAAATTATTTACCACACGAGTACAAAAATTGAACTGTAAACGAAAATAACTTATATTTAAATGAAATATTTGTCTAAAACAGAAAATAAAGTATAGTTCCTCTCTATAAAAACATTTCTAGTTTATTTTATCCTTTTTTAATTTAAATTTTTTTTTCATTTTTAGCCTTCGATTTTTTTTTATTCCTGTTTAAAAAAAAAGGAAGAAATTATTGTGTATCCAATACACAATGAGAAGTTGTTTTAAAGAATTTCAGATTAATTCATAATTTCAAAACATGTTTTCTTCCCTTCGTAAAAAAAGATTTAATTTAATTTCCTGATTAGTTCACAATAGATAATGATTAATTAACAAAGACGTTTGGCAATAAACACAAGCTCTC
Organism: Mytilisepta virgata; assembly: GCA_028015205.1. Lineage (NCBI taxonomy): Eukaryota > Metazoa > Mollusca > Bivalvia > Mytilida > Mytilidae > Mytilisepta > Mytilisepta virgata. Next base: position 14,349,422 of record CM051520.1, on the reverse strand, counting down.
GACAGGGGGTGGTTTTGACAACAGACTCGTGCCTTATACTCAATTACTCTATTCTGCCATATACCTTGACGTTTCTCAATTTCAGATGTCACACACATAGCTATATAACCAAGGTGCTTCACTTGGATAGTCAGAACTTGTTTCAACTCTTATAGTGCTAACACAATTATACTACTTCTTTAACTATGAAAAGTAAAGTACAACAAAGAAACCTTGATAAAAGCTCCAAACTGATAGAGAGCGAACGACGATTCAAGAAAGCCTGTGAACAGATAGTGCAGTTAAATTATTCCTTAGATGCACTTCAACACAGATACAACAGAGCTAAAAAGGACAACAACAAGTCATTTAGATATTCGCTTCGTCTTCGCATTGCAGTTGTTGATGGAATGCGCAACATGTACTATGACTACGCTCACAAGAAAGCTGAAACTGTAGCAAACCTACTGTTTGGAGAAGTCGTCGACATCATTTCCGACGAAGCTTCCGCAGACGTCGAGATGTATGAATAGAGCTGAAGATACAGACAACTTCAAAACGGTTCTTTTCAGAGCCACACAAATTTTTCAAAAAGAATATAAATTTGTTGTTGATCCATCTATTTCCTTAGAAAGCTCAAACTATATCCCCGAAGCATGATATTAAAGTATTTCCCTTTCCAATACTTGGACTAAAAAAACAATAAGCTTAAACTATATTTTCAGCCACATATTTCACAAAGGGATATGATACAAGATACACAACTAAAAATGAATTGTCACTATGAAAATGAAAGGATAGACGGTATGCGTCAATGAGCCAACGCATCAATAGATTTATTGTCTACAAATCCCAATTTTATCGATTTTATATTTAAAGCCCTTAAGTTCGCCACGGTAGTGTGAAAACGGAAAACTCCTAAGTGCCTTGAGAGGGATAAATTGTACAGATTCCGGATAGCTTATGGACTGGTTCAAGTTATTTCAAATACGAATTCGTCTCTGTTTCAATTTCGGATCCTCCATATACAGTTCGACAAAATTGTATTCTGCCAAGCAAAATTATTTACCACACGAGTACAAAAATTGAACTGTAAACGAAAATAACTTATATTTAAATGAAATATTTGTCTAAAACAGAAAATAAAGTATAGTTCCTCTCTATAAAAACATTTCTAGTTTATTTTATCCTTTTTTAATTTAATTTTTTTTTTCATTTTTAGCCTTCGATTTTTTTTTTATTCCTGTTTAAAAAAAAAAGGAAGAAATTATTGTGTATCCAATACACAATGAGAAGTTGTTTTAAAGAATTTCAGATTAATTCATAATTTCAAAACATGTTTTCTTCCCTTCGTAAAAAAAGATTTAATTTAATTTCCTGATTAGTTCACAATAGATAATGATTAATTAACAAAGACGTTTGGCAATAAACACAAGCTCTCGACAGGGGGTGGTTTTGACAACAGACTCGTGCCTTAAACTCAATTACTCTATTCTGCCATATACCTTGACGTTTCTCAATTTCAGATGTCACACACATAGCTATATAACCAAGGTGCTTCACTTGGATAGTCAGAACTTGTTTCAACTCTTATAGTGCTAACACAATTATACTACTTCTTTAACTATGAAAAGTAAAGTACAACAAAGAAACCTTGATAAAAGCTCCAAACTGATAGAGAGCGAACGACGATTCAAGAAAGCCTGTGAACAGATAGTGCAGTTAAATTATTCCTTAGATGCACTTCAACACAGATACAACAGAGCTAAAAAGGACAACAACAAGTCATTCAGATATTCGCTTCGTCTTCGCATTGCAGTTGTTGATGGAATGCGCAACATGTACTATGACTACGCTCACAAGAAAGCTGAAACTGTAGCAAACCTACGCCAGGAACTGTTTGGAGAAGTCGTCGACATCATTTCCGACGAAGCTTCCGCAGACGTCGAGATGTATGAATAGAGCTGAAGATACAGACAACTTCAAAACGGTTCTTTTCAGAGCCACACAAATTTTTCAAAAAGAATATAAATTTGTTGTTGATCCATCTATTTCCTTTGAAAGCTCAAACTATATCCCCGAAGCATGATATTAAAGTATTTCCCTTTCCAATACTTGGATTAAAAAAAAATAAGCTTAAACTATATTTTCAGCCACATATTTCACAAAGGGATATGATACAAGATACACAACTAAAAATGAATTGTCGCTATGAAAATGAAAGGATAGACGGTATGCGTCAATGAGCCAACGCATCAATAGATTTATTGTCTACAAATCCCAATTTTATCGATTTTATATTTAAAGCCCTTAAGTTCGCCACGGTAGTGTGAAAACGGAAAACTCCTAAGTGCCTTGAGAGGGATAAATTGTACAGATTCCGGATAGCTTATGGACTGGTTCAAGTTATTTCAAATAGGAATTCGTCTCTGTTTCAATTTCGGATCCTCCATATACAGTTCGACAAAATTGTATTCTGCCAAGCAAAATTATTTACCACACGAGTACAAAAATTGAACTGTAAACGAAAATAACTTATATTTAAATGAAATATTTGTCTAAAACAGAAAATAAAGTATAGTTCCTCTCTATAAAAACATTTCTAGTTTATTTTATCCTTTTTTAATTTAATTTTTTTTTTCATTTTTAGCCTTCGATTTTTTTTTTATTCCTGTTTAAAAAAAAAAAGGAAGAAATTATTGTGTATTCAATACACAATGAGAAGTTGTTTTACAGAATTTCAGATTAATTCATAATTTCAAAACATGTTTTCTTCCCTTCGTAAAAAAAGATTTAATTTAATTTCCTGATTAGTTCACAATAGATAATGATTAATTAACAAAGACGTTTGGCAATAAACACAAGCTCTCGACAGGGGGTGCTTTTGACAACAGACTCGTGCCTTAAACTCAATTACTCTATTCTGCCATATACCTTGACGTTTCTCAATTTCAGATGTCACACACATAGCTATATAACCAAGGTGCTTCACTTGGATAGTCAGAACTTGTTTCAACTCTTATAGTGCTAACACAATTATACTACTTCTTTAACTATGAAAAGTAAAGTACAACAAAGAAACCTTGATAAAAGCTCCAAACTGATAGAGAGCGAACGACGATTCAAGAAAGCCTGTGAACAGATAGTGCAGTTAAATTATTCCTTAGATGCACTTCAACACAGATACAACAGAGCTAAAAAGGACAACAACAAGTCATTCAGATATTCGCTTCGTCTTCGCATTGCAGTTGTTGATGGAATGCGCAACATGTACTATGACTACGCTCACAAGAAAGCTGAAACTGTAGCAAACCTACGCCAGGAACTGTTTGGAGAAGTCGTCGACATCATTTCCGACGAAGCTTCCGCAGACGCCGAGATGTATGAATAGAGCTGAAGATACAGACAACTTCAAAACGGTTCTTTTCAGAGCCACACAAATTTTTCAAAAAGAATATAAATTTGTTGTTGATCCATCTATTTCCTTAGAAAGCTAGTAGTGTTATAATGATGATAAGAAAACAGTAGCAAAGGAAGGGGCAGGTGGGGCAACCAGGTGGTGACTGGCGCACTGTATATAATAGAGATAAGCGCACAGTGGAGAAGGTGGTGCACTGAGTTTTTCCGTTGGTTGGTTACAAGGGTATTTTTGAGGGTGGCGTCCATTTTGTCTCCACGTCGCAGAATTTTGGGTTGTTACCCACTTTTGCCTTGCTTGACTAAATTAGTATTTAGCTAAGGTCAGTTAGTACGAGAGAGAGTTGGTTGGTGACAAGGGTTTGAGGGTGACATCCATTTTGTCTCCACGTCACAAATATATTTATAATGAAATTCAGATATACATTAAAATTCAAAATGAAAATTCTAGGGTTACATTATCAGGTTTTGCTTACAACAAAAAGGGGGACAGATATATATCTTATTATTTAAGTATGGATTGAGTAGATTCATAGAATTAAAACAGCTTTATGACATTGTTGAATTAACGGTTGAAGACTGGAAGTACAATTTAATTATACAAATTGTAGGGACTTCAGGTGGTGGTAGTCCCCCTTTTTTTTTTCTCTAATTCATACATAAAAAACAACTAGAAATAACATATATAAACTTCATTTTACACAACATTTTGGCACAACCATGTCAATAAAACTAAATATCAAGCAGTCATACTAAATAGCGATATAAAAAAACAACTAGAAATAACATATATAAACTATTTTACACAACATTTTAGCACCACCATGTCAATAAAACTGAATATCAAGCAGCCATACTAAAGTAGAGATAACATTAGTGAATTACTGAATATTTGTGTTGTATGAAATAACAGTGTAAAATAATATCATGGTTTTCATTAAATACTAGATGTTGGACTAGACACAGAACAACTTGTACAAAATACTTCCTGTGTTTACAATTTTGGGACTGAGAGTTTTTTTGTTTTTGTTTTGTTTTTTGGTTTGTTTTTTGTCTTTTGTTTTGTTTTTAAGATTTATAAATGTGTTCAATAGTTAGGTATTTGCATGGGAGGGACTGACTGACAGATGCCAAGTGAATACAAGGGCTAACAATATTTCTGTTAAAATATTTCTAAACGTCTGCATGTTTGGGTTGGTTTTCACTCTTTTTACAAAATAAAAATGTATGTGTATTTTTATTCCAACACGCATCACTTTTGTTAACACAATAAGATGGTGTACTATACTATAAATAGATAAAGCTTATAGGTGATAATCTATTAGACAGACACCAAGTGATGGGAAATAAGACTAGAAACATTAAAGATTATTGAGTTTTTCCGTTGGTTGGTGACAAGGGTATGTTTGAGGGTGGCGTCCATTTTGTCTCCACATCACAGAATTTGGGGTTGGTACCGACTTTTGCCTTGCTTGACTAAATTGGTATTTGGCTTAGGTCAGTTAGTACGAGAGAGAGTTGGTTGGTGACAAGGGTTTGAGGGTGACGTCCATTTTGTCTCCACGTCACAGAATCTATATTTATTTTTGAAATTCAGATATACATTAAAATTCAAAATGAAAATTCTAGGGTTACATTATCAGGTTTTGATTACAACAAAAAGGGGGACAGATATATATCTTATTATTTAAGTATGGATTGAGTAGATTCATAGAATTAAAACAGCTTTATGACATTGTTGATTTAACGGTTGAAGACTTGAAGTACAATTTAATTATACAAATTGCAGGGACTTCAGGTGGTGGCAATATATAAATGAATTTTTTCAGACATCCTCCGTTTCAAACCAGTCCATTCAAATATGATGTATTTCATAAATAGAATAAAATCATAAGGAAATTGACCAGAACAGATTAAACAAAAGCCAGAAGATCTAGCTCATAATGGTTTCTTTACACTGTGATATAAAAACTGTTTGTTTCAAACTTCTTTTTTTTTGTGTATATCTTTTAATTTGAAAAGTTTTCTCTATTGCTGTCTCATGCACATTTTTCTTCAGATGGAGAACATACCCACAGACAACGAACACCAAGTGATGACTATAGTAAGGTGACATAAAAACTGTTGGTTTCGAACTTCTTTCTTTTTTTGTGTGTGTATCTTTTAATTTGAAAAGTTTTTTCTATAGTTGTCTAATGAACATTTGTCCATATTTTTGCAAGAAACTTCAGAACATTTCCTTTTTGATCGAGTGTCTAGAAGTTAGCTCATACAGAGATGTATCACCCATGTTGAATTAAGACTGTGAGAACCTCTAGATTTTGAAATCTCATACTGCTTTGTAAATGAGTGTTACATTTTTAACCCCTTTTTTTTCTCTAATTCATACATAAAAAAAACAACTAGAAATAACATATATAAACTATTTTACACAACATTTTAGCACACCGATGTCAATAAAACTGAATATCAAGTTATAACAATATATACATCTTAACAATACAAATACCGTCATTTTATACTTTAGGCACAGAAAAATTTAAAATCACTGAACTATTTATTCAAAATTGTATGCATAAAAATAAAATCAATATCAAATCATCAATTTGTTTCAAATTAAAAACTTATCAACTAAGTTTTATTGAAGTTAGAACATTTATCAACATAACAGTCAATATCTTATAAAACATAGTAATCATAAAAAATAATCTATAACACACACAAAAATAGTAATGGTAGAAGCCAAACCTAACAACTTTATTTTTAGCCCTATTTTGATAAGGACAACAATATTAATGTAGTTGTATGTGGATAATCCTGAGTATTTAAAGTAATAACAACTGATAAAAGGAGATTTAACATACATGTATGATAGGTTCTATCCTAATAAATACACAAGGGAATGATAATGCAAACACATATTGCTTAGTGTTTTAAGCTAAAATGGCCATTAGATACCTCTATATAAAGACATAATGGAATGATTGGTGGATATTTGATAGCACCATTAAAAACCAAAATTATGACAGCAAAATATATACTTATAGATTGATATGTAAATAACAATAACAATAACTAAAATATGTCATACATAATATGGAATGTTTAAGCTAACTAAAATCTTAATCAATCAACAGCAATTAAAAAAATAATCAAGTTAAAAAATAATGCAAATACATGTAGGTTTATCATAGGATGTAATTTGAAATTTGAAAGATATCAGATAAATTTGAAGTAGATACACCCAAACAATCATGACTCAAACAGAATGTTCATAACAAAAAGGATGCATGTCCTTCTGATAACCACAGCTTTGAATTAAACACACATTCTACATACTACATAAACTCAGTTCTATAAAAGTGCTATCTATATTTATATACAAACTCCATAATTTTAAGACCCATATCATAACTTAATATGTCTAGCCTTACTAATTTTGTTTATTTTTATTTTGAAACTAAACTTAGCCATCAACTTAAAAGCCAAAGAGAAAATCTATGATAGTGTTCAAGTAATTATTCAGTCTACATTATTAGAGTACTAAGTGTAGCTTTCATATGTCTGAAGAGAGGAGAAAAAAACACACACACACTTTTAAAATTATGAATTTAAAGTAAGTTAGAGAACAGACAATGCAACAGAGCACCAAAAGCTTAAATATATGTCTAAAGTTACATGTATAGTTTTATAATCTTTTGTACATGTATATGATGGTCAAACATGTTTTTCTTGTAATCTTGACATAATGTTAATCCCACGAGACAATGGATGTCTATAATAAGATTTTCAAGATATATATTGGTGCTTAAGATAAAAACTCAACAATTAAACAGTTAGCAACAACACAGCTAAATCTACTATAATGTCTAATTCATTTATTTCAAGTGTTTTGAGAAATTTAAGAGAATTTATGGAGAGAAATATTACTAGTGTTCAGTTCCACCCTTGTTATGAATGTTTAGAAATCGACAGAGGAGGTAAAAAAATATAATTGATTTTTTTATTATGGATTAGAATTTCATCCAGAGATGATTGACCAGCAGAGGCAAATGTCACAAAATGACAGTAATCAAGACCCACCTGTGTTTTAAATGTGTGATCATTAGGGTTAGGAGTACTAGTTGTGTCTGAAGTCCCCTGTCTTGTCTTGTTTCCGTGGTAAATACCATAACTGTTGGTGTTATCTAAAGAAAAGCAATCATAAATAAAAACTTAAATAACATTGGATTTTTCATTTAAACTATCAATGGTCTTAATTATATCACTATAAATTTTGCTTAACAGAGTTGAAATTAAATGTTATATGAGAGAATTGCTGAGTTGTTATTAAGACCAGAATTTTCCCAAAGAAAAGAATTTTTCTGATTCAAGATTAATAAACTGATTTTTTTTTAACATCCATGAAAATAATTATCAGTTAAAAAGTAATGATTAATGTGCAATAAAGGGATTACAAAAAAAGGACAACATAAATTTTGATTGTCACATGAAAAGGGGAGAGTAGTAGATGAATATTGACCTTTCACCAAGGTATATGTACATTTGTAGATTCACTTCCACGCCTCTTTTTTTTTACTCAGATACGAGATACTTATACTTACACATGCTTTGTCTTTAATGACAACCTTTGTTGATCTTGGTGTAGAAATATGGCTACACAGACCTGCTTGCAAAATGGTAACAGACTCTATATTTTCTGATGTCGCCATCAAAAAGCTGTCCTCCGTCAGTCTGTCCATTGTGATTCTCCTGACTGTTGGCTTTCCATTAAATCTATAGAATCCGGCTCCTACAAAGCTATACTCGAGCTCCACAGCAACATACTGGTTGTTTTCTTTTGCTTACATGTTTTCTCATTTAATTCAAAGCCTTCAACGGTGTACAAAATGATGACAACACAACAAAATAAAACCGATGTCATTTTGTTCTTCTTGATCAACACAACAAATGTACGCATGCATAAACAATTAACGCAATTAAAACTGAGGGTTTACATTTATCAATAAAAGGACCCGATCTGTTTTTAATAACAACAATATAACTTTTTTTAAGAAATGTATGAAAATTTATAGAGAGTTGAAATGAAATAAAAAATATATAATATATCATTTCACTAATTGATTACACGATTAATTGGAGTTATTATTTTACTGGATAGGGTTTGACACTGAGACTACTATCAGTTTGATATTAACGTTTTTTTTGTAACAAAATAACAATAATTTAATAATCATACAACCCTTCACAATATTTTCATCGGTTCACCAATCAGAAAAATACCGTACATAGTACTCTAAGAATTTTTACTCTTATCTCAGTTAACCCTGTCCCTATTTGCTAGTGTGGTATTACTATTGGTTCAGAGCTAAATCTTTTACAAACACGAAATAGGAATAATATCCAGAATTTTAAAACTCCATCTTGCATATCAGCAACATCGCAAAGTACGTACTTCAAGATTAAGAATGGCTTCAAATATAATTTTCGAACAAACTTTTTCTAAAACTGGGAGGGTGGAGTTTTGTGCAATATTTGGAAGAAATAAAAGTCTAAGGTTTAAAAAGTCGGTCAGAGGGGGGTACTTCTTTCTGGACCTCGAAAATGAACATAACAACACTAAAATTAACATTGGACTAGACGAATTGGATGAACTTTTCAATATGAGAGGACAACTAGAAGTGTTGACAGCTTGCTTTGAAAAGGTAAGATTTTTTACAAATATGTTCCCACTGCTTATCTTATAATAGCTGAAAGTTGATACTTTTCTAGATTTTTAATTTAGATATAAATGACAATCAGAAAAGAATTTTTATATATAGCAGATATAAAATTTAACATCTTTTAATGGTTGAATATTTGAATAAACTCAAGTAGTATAAGCATAAAGACACACCGGTTCGTGTATGTATTCTTATAATATTTTTCTTATAGGAACATCATCAAGAACTCCGCAAGCAGAAACCACCAACGGAGTTTCAACCTGACGGATATTTTGTGCCATACAAACCACAAACGCCATTCGTAAGTTCTTTTATTTCATTAATTGTTTTATTATTTTTTATGTGTTTCAATTTGTTCCTCATGAATTCTATATATATTTCAATTTATTTAAATTTCTGAGTTTAATATATATCTTTTTCAATAAATATTTCTTATCACTATTTTTTAGAATGAAAGTGTACCACCTCAGCACTCCTATGATCAACAAACATCCAGCCCTCCATTTATAGCAGTAGCAACGATAAGTTCATTTATACTTGTTTTATGTTTAGGATAGTTTTCCAGAGACTTTATTTACAGTCTACGAGTTATAAATATGTCTCATTTTTTGTCTGGATTCCCTTATTTATTTTCTACTTCAAAATTATTCAAGCAATTCCCACCTTTTTAATTAGCTAAACTATGACATTTTCTTAAAAATATATCTTTTTTTCAGACATCTAACGCCAGACCGCAGCCACACCCATTAACACCACAAAAGGAAAATGTGACACCTTGTAGACCACCAACACCTTTTGTAAGTAAACAATTATATTTCGCAGAAGGTATTCACAAATATTTTTATATTAATGTGACTCTGAATTAAGAAGAAAGATAACTGTCTATCTGAAATATTTATTTGAAACATTAAAACCTCCTTTCCCACCATTATTTATATAAATATATTTATTCGAAATAGTAAATTATCACTATAATGATGTACTGTGCTACATGTTTATATAGTATTATGATTTTGTTATTTTCAGAAACCAACTCAAGCAATTTTAAATGCTAATGACATACCAGCAACTTTATTCCAACCGACTAATCAACCTAAACGTCTTGTAAGTATAATCTTATACAGAAGTGTAGCGCTTTATTTGAAAATAAATCATTCTATTGACATTATAGTAGTTTTGTATATACGCACAAAACAAAGTTTGCACACACACACATACATAATGGTTTTAGGTACATTTGTTAGACCTTTTTACATTTGTATTTTCATGTACTGCATCATTTTCAACGGTTTACATTATGTTGTAGTCAACTTCAACCAATTCTACCTTCGAGGACTGGACACCTGCAAGATTCTATCAACCAATACCAACAAGAGTAACCAAAGGACAAGCATCTGAAGACAACAACACAACAAAAAACCCTAGATATGAGGCTTTGCCTCCAGCTCCCACTGAGCTACATGAACTGTCGGAGAGTGAACTGAAGGATTTTTTTCAGGAGTTGTAATGTGAATATTGTGAAACAGTGAATATGATTATGGGCTTTTGGATTAGTATAGACAAAATAAGTAGACTCGGTTAGTTCTTTAACATATTTATTTACAATAAATAGTAACTTTAACACTGTTTATCAATTTTATAATGTCCATAGGCATAACTTTCAACGGCATTCTTCCAGTAGCGTTTATCATCAAAACTACAAAGTCCCTTTTTTACAATATTGTCCACAGAGTTCATGGTTTTTGCTCCTGATGCTAGTCATAGAATTGATTGTTATTGTTTCGTCAGTCAAACATTGGTTATACATTTAATGGCGTAAAGTCCGTTTTTTTCAGTTTTCGAAATTCCCTTTGCAACCTTCTTTTCCTTTTCACGTGTGATGTTTTCTTAGGAATCTGTTTTCATTGACTCATCATATAAAAGACTGTACATTTTAAAAACAAAAAATTTATGAAAAAGTTTGTAGAAAAGGAAAAATTTTGTGAAAAGTTTTAGAAAACTGAAATTTTTTTTTTGAAAAAGTGTGTAGAAAAGGAAAAAAAGTTTAGAAAAACTGAAAAATTTGTGGAAAAGTCTGTAGAAAAGAAAAAAAATTGAAAAAGTTTGTAGAAAAGAAAAATATTTGTGAAAAAGTTTAGAAAATCAGAAAATTTTTGTTAAAAAGTTGTAAAATTTGTAGAAAAACTTAAAAAAATTGTGAAAAAGTTTAGAAAAACAGAAAAATTTTGTGAAAAAGTTTAGAAAAGTTTAGAAAATCAGAAAATATTTGTTAAAAAGTTGTAAAATTTGTAGAAAAACTGGAAAAAATTGTGAAAAAGTTTAGAAAAACTCAAATTTTTGTGAAAAAGTCTGTAGAAAAGAAAAAAAAATTTAAAAAGTTTGTAGAAAAGGAAAAATATTTGTGAAAAGGTTTAGAAAATCAGAAAATTTTTGTTAAAAGGTTGTTAAATTTGTAGAAAAACTGAAAAAATTGTGAAAAAGTTTAGAAAAACAGAAAAATTTTATGAAAAAGTTTAGAAAATCAGAAAATTTTTGTTAAAAACCTGTAAAATTTATAGAAAAACTGAAACACTTTGTGAAAAAGTTGTAAAAAGCTTAGAAAAACAGTAAAAAATTGTGAAAAGGTTTGTAGAAAAGAAAAAAAAATGAAGAAAAGGTTTGTAGAAAAGGAAAAATTTTGTGAAAAAAGTTTAGAAAATCAGAAAATTTTTGTGAAAAAGTTGTAAAATTTCTTAGTAACAGACAAGGAGTTAAAATTTTTTATATAAATTATACTTACCACCAAGTTCGTCTTTGAATTTTCCTGGTACTTTCTTATTTTTGTTAGTAAAAAGGTGTTTTGTTTTGTTGAAGGAGCCGTAATTTGAAGTGTCAATAACGTCTTTCATATTTTCCAAGTCCCCGTAGACATCATCAGTGTGTATTTCATAGCATAAGGAATCTGTGTCTGTAAACAGGAAGTTGATCTTCTCACCATACTTTTGTTTCATCACTTTGTAATGGAACTCATACATCAACCACTTTAATAGATCCAATATGACTTGCCCAGCATAGATAGGTTTGTTGAGGGTGAGATTGATTTGTTGGTTGTGAACACCGACGAGGTCTTCATTAAAAATCTGACATCGGATAAATGATGGTTTTGCCACCAGCTTTTTTAGTTTGTCTTCTGAATTGATTAGCTTTAAATTCATTCGTGCTCGTAAATTTTCCATACATTTACCGAATACACTATTACACATTAACTTAAAGAAATCCTTTTCAAAGTCGTTTTTTGCCATTTTCCGCATATTACTGTTCAATTCTATGTAGGTTTTTAACCAAGGCTCCTGATGAAAGGCTAATATCCTTTGAATTTTTGTGATTTTCATTCCAAATTCTGTGTAAAGTTGCAGATTTCTATAATGCGCCACATAATTTGTCTTTTTCTCTAGAGTTGGAATTAATTTCCGTGTTTTTATTCTTCGTTTGACCTTTTCTTCACCATTTGAATTTATTACTGTATTAAGCTTTTTCCATAACCCAGTACTATATTTGGATAAATTTTCGTCTTCAACCAATAAATTTCAGGTGAGAGAGGGTAGTCATTGTGTTCGTTGTAAAGATGTTTAGGGTACTCCAAATCCACGTATAAAATTTAGCCCACTTTTGCATCTACTTCGACTTTTTGTAAATCAAAATGTTCAATTTCATTCTCATTTAAGAAATGGGAAAAACCCATAGGGTAATGGTTGACATATCGCCCAACCATAGAGATTGTTGGCATCCAAGTACATGATGTGTTTTTTATTGTCGGATCCATCAAAGTCGTTGACATATTGATGATTTGCTTTGCTGTATTCTCTGGGAACTAGAGGGGAGTTAATATGGTTACCAAACAATACAGCAAAGCAAATCATCAATATGTCAACGACTTTGATGGATCCGACAATAAAAAACACATCATGTACTTGGATGCCAACAATCTCTATGGTTGGGCGATATGTCAACCATTACCCTATGGGTTTTTCCCATTTCTTAAATGAGAATGAAATTGAACATTTTGATTTACAAAAAGTCGAAGTAGGTGCAAAAGTGGGCTAAATTTTATACGTGGATTTGGAGTACCTAAACTTTTTTCACAAAATTTTTCCTTTTCTACAAACCTTTTCTTCATTTTTTTTTCTTTTCTACAAACCTTTTCACAATTTTTTACTGTTTTTCTAAGCTTTTTACAACTTTTTCACAAAGTGTTTCAGTTTTTCTATAAATTTTACAGGTTTTTAACAAAAATTTTCTGATTTTCTAAACTTTTTCATAAAATTTTTCTGTTTTTCTAAACTTTTTCACAATTTTTTCAGTTTTTCTACAAATTTTACAACCTTTTAACAAAAATTTTCTGATTTTCTAAACCTTTTCACAAATATTTTTCCTTTTCTACAAACTTTTTAAATTTTTTTTTCTTTTCTACAGACTTTTTCACAAAAATTTGAGTTTTTCTAAACTTTTTCACAATTTTTTCCAGTTTTTCTACAAATTTTACAACTTTTTAACAAATATTTTCTGATTTTCTAAACTTTTCTAAACTTTTTCACAAAATTTTTCTGTTTTTCTAAACTTTTTCACAATTTTTTAAAGTTTTTCTACAAATTTTACAACTTTTTAACAAAAATTTTCTGATTTTCTAAACTTTTTCACAAATATTTTCCTTTTCTACAAACTTTTTCAATTTTTTTCTTTTCTACAGACTTTTCCACAAATTTTTCAGTTTTTCTAAACTTTTTTTCCTTTTCTACACACTTTTTCAAAAAAAAATTTCAGTTTTCTAAAACTTTTCACAAAATTTTTCCTTTTCTACAAACTTTTTCATAAAATTTTTGTTTTTAAAATGTACAGTCTTTTATATGATGAGTCAATGAAAACAGATTCCTAAGAAAACATCACACGTGAAAAGGAAAAGAAGGTTGCAAAGGGAATTTCGAAAACTGAAAAAAACGGACTTTACGCCATTAAATGTATAACCAATGTTTGACTGACGAAACAATAACAATCAATTCTATGACTAGCATCAGGAGCAAAAACCATGAACTCTGTGGACAATATTGTAAAAAAGGGACTTTGTAGTTTTGATGATAAACGCTACTGGAAGAATGCCGTTGAAAGTTATGCCTATGGACATTATAAAATTGATAAACAGTGTTAAAGTTACTATTTATTGTAAATAAATATGTTAAAGAACTAACCGAGTCTACTTATTTTGTCTATACTAATCCAAAAGCCCATAATCATATTCACTGTTTCACAATATTCACATTACAACTCCTGAAAAAAATCCTTCAGTTCACTCTCCGACAGTTCATGTAGCTCAGTGGGAGCTGGAGGCAAAGCCTCATATCTAGGGTTTTTTGTTGTGTTGTTGTCTTCAGATGCTTGTCCTTTGGTTACTCTTGTTGGTATTGGTTGATAGAATCTTGCAGGTGTCCAGTCCTCGAAGGTAGAATTGGTTGAAGTTGACTACAACATAATGTAAACCGTTGAAAATGATGCAGTACATGAAAATACAAATGTAAAAAGGTCTAACAAATGTACCTAAAACCATTATGTATGTGTGTGTGTGCAAACTTTGTTTTGTGCGTATATACAAAACTACTATAATGTCAATAGAATGATTTATTTTCAAATAAAGCGCTACACTTCTGTATAAGATTATACTTACAAGACGTTTAGGTTGATTAGTCGGTTGGAATAAAGTTGCTGGTATGTCATTAGCATTTAAAATTGCTTGAGTTGGTTTCTGAAAATAACAAAATCATAATACTATATAAACATGTAGCACAGTACATCATTATAGTGATAATTTACTATTTCGAATAAATATATTTATATAAATAATGGTGGGAAAGGAGGTTTTAATGTTTCAAATAAATATTTCAGATAGACAGTTATCTTTCTTCTTAATTCAGAGTCACATTAATATAAAAATATTTGTGAATACCTTCTGCGAAATATAATTGTTTACTTACAAAAGGTGTTGGTGGTCTACAAGGTGTCACATTTTCCTTTTGTGGTGTTAATGGGTGTGGCTGCGGTCTGGCGTTAGATGTCTGAAAAAAAGATATATTTTTAAGAAAATGTCATAGTTTAGCTAATTAAAAAGGTGGGAATTGCTTGAATAATTTTGAAGTAGAAAATAAATAAGGGAATCCAGACAAAAAATGAGACATATTTATAACTCGTAGACTGTAAATAAAGTCTCTGGAAAACTATCCTAAACATAAAACAAGTATAAATGAACTTATCGTTGCTACAGCTATAAATGGAGGGCTGGATGTTTGTTGATCATAGGAGTGCTGAGGTGGTACACTTTCATTCTAAAAAATAGTGATAAGAAATATTTATTGAAAAAGATATATATTAAACTCAGAAATTTAAATAAATTGAAATATATATAGAATTCATGAGGAACAAATTGAAACACATAAAAAATAATAAAACAATTAATGAAATAAAAGAACTTACGAATGACGTTTGTGGTTTGTATGGCACAAAATATCCGTCAGGTTGAAACTCCGTTGGTGGTTTCTGCTTGCGGAGTTCTTGATGATGTTCCTATAAGAAAAATATTATAAGAATACATACACGAACCGGTGTGTCTTTATGCTTATACTACTTGAGTTTATTCAAATATTCAACCATTAAAAGATGTTAAATTTTATATCTGCTATATATAAAAATTCTTTTCTGATTGTCATTTATATCTAAATTAAAAATCTAGAAAAGTATCAACTTTCAGCTATTATAAGATAAGCAGTGGGAACATATTTGTAAAAAGTCTTACCTTTTCAAAGCAAGCTGTCAACACCTCTAGTTGTCCTCTCATATTGAAAAGTTCATCCAATTCGTCTAGTCCAATGTTAATTTTAGTGTTGTTATGTTCATTTTCGAGGTCCAGAAAGAAGTACCCCCCTCTGACCGACTTTTTAAACCTTAGACTTTTATTTCTTCCAAATATTGCACAAAACTCCACCCTCCCAGTTTTAGAAAAAGTTTGTTCGAAAATTATATTTGAAGCCATTCTTAATCTTGAAGTACGTACTTTGCGATGTTGCTGATATGCAAGATGGAGTTTTAAAATTCTGGATATTATTCCTATTTCGTGTTTGTAAAAGATTTAGCTCTGAACCAATAGTAATACCACACTAGCAAATAGGGACAGGGTTAACTGAGATAAGAGTAAAAATTCTTAGAGTACTATGTACGGTATTTTTCTGATTGGTGAACCGATGAAAATATTGTGAAGGGTTGTATGATTATTAAATTATTGTTATTTTGTTACAAAAAAAACCGTTAATATCAAACTGATAGTAGTCTCAGTGTCAAACCCTATCCAGTAAAATAATAACTCCAATTAATCGTGTAATCAATTAGTGAAATGATATATTATATATTTTTTATTTCATTTCAACTCTCTATAAATTTTCATACATTTCTTAAAAAAAGTTATATTGTTGTTATTAAAAACAGATCGGGTCCTTTTATTGATAAATGTAAACCCTCAGTTTTAATTGCGTTAATTGTTTATGCATGCGTACATTTGTTGTGTTGATCAAGAAGAACAAAATGACATTGGTTTTATTTTGTTGTGTTGTCATCATTTTGTACACCGTTGAAGGCTTTGAATTAAATGAGAAAACATGTAAGCAAAAGAAAACAACCAGTATGTTGCTGTGGAGCTCGAGTATAGCTTTGTAGGAGCCGGATTCTATAGATTTAATGGAAAGCCAACAGTCAGGAGAATCACAATGGACAGACTGACGGAGGACAGCTTTTTGATGGCGACATCAGAAAATATAGAGTCTGTTACCATTTTGCAAGCAGGTCTGTGTAGCCATATTTCTACACCAAGATCAACAAAGGTTGTCATTAAAGACAAAGCATGTGTAAGTATAAGTATCTCGTATCTGAGTAAAAAAAAAGAGGCGTGGAAGTGAATCTACAAATGTACATATACCTTGGTGAAAGGTCAATATTCATCTACTACTCTCCCCTTTTCATGTGACAATCAAAATTTATGTTGTCCTTTTTTTGTAATCCCTTTATTGCACATTAATCATTACTTTTTAACTGATAATTATTTTCATGGATGTTAAAAAAAAATCAGTTTATTAATCTTGAATCAGAAAAATTCTTTTCTTTGGGAAAATTCTGGTCTTAATAACAACTCAGCAATTCTCTCATATAACATTTAATTTCAACTCTGTTAAGCAAAATTTATAGTGATATAATTAAGACCATTGATAGTTTAAATGAAAAATCCAATGTTATTTAAGTTTTTATTTATGATTGCTTTTCTTTAGATAACACCAACAGTTATGGTATTTACCACGGAAACAAGACAAGACAGGGGACTTCAGACACAACTAGTACTCCTAACCCTAATGATCACACATTTAAAACACAGGTGGGTCTTGATTACTGTCATTTTGTGACATTTGCCTCTGCTGGTCAATCATCTCTGGATGAAATTCTAATCCATAATAAAAAAATCAATTATATTTTTTTACCTCCTCTGTCGATTTCTAAACATTCATAACAAGGGTGGAACTGAACACTAGTAATATTTCTCTCCATAAATTCTCTTAAATTTCTCAAAACACTTGAAATAAATGAATTAGACATTATAGTAGATTTAGCTGTGTTGTTGCTAACTGTTTAATTGTTGAGTTTTTATCTTAAGCACCAATATATATCTTGAAAATCTTATTATAGACATCCATTGTCTCGTGGGATTAACATTATGTCAAGATTACAAGAAAAACATGTTTGACCATCATATACATGTACAAAAGATTATAAAACTATACATGTAACTTTAGACATATATTTAAGCTTTTGGTGCTCTGTTGCATTGTCTGTTCTCTAACTTACTTTAAATTCATAATTTTAAAAGTGTGTGTGTTTTTTTTCTCCTCTCTTCAGATATATGAAAGCTACACTTAGTACTCTAATAATGTAGACTGAATAATTACTTGAACACTATCATAGATTTTCTCTTTGGCTTTTAAGTTGATGGCTAAGTTTAGTTTCAAAATAAAAATAAACAAAATTAGTAAGGCTAGACATATTAAGTTATGATATGGGTCTTAAAATTATGGAGTTTGTATATAAGTATAGATAGCATTTTTATAGAACTGAGTTTATGTAGTATGTAGAATGTGTGTTTAATTCAAAGCTGTGGTTATCAGAAGGACATGCATCCTTTTTGTTATGAACATTCTGTTTGAGTCATGATTGTTTGGGTGTATCTACTTCAAATTTATCTGATATCTTTCAAATTTCAAATTACATCCTATGATAAACCTACATGTATTTGCATTATTTTTTAACTTGATTATTTTTTTAATTGCTGTTGATTGATTAAGATTTTAGTTAGCTTAAACATTCCATATTATGTATGACATATTTTAGTTATTGTTATTGTTATTTACATATCAATCTATAAGTATATATTTTGCTGTCATAATTTTGGTTTTTAATGGTGCTATCAAATATCCACCAATCATTCCATTATGTCTTTATATAGAGGTATCTAGTGGCCATTTTAGCTTAAAACACTAAGCAATATGTGTTTGCATTATCATTCCCTTGTGTATTTATTAGGATAGAACCTATCATACATGTATGTTAAATCTCCTTTTATCAGTTGTTATTACTTTAAATACTCAGGATTATCCACATACAACTACATTAATATTGTTGTCCTTATCAAAATAGGGCTAAAAATAAAGTTGTTAGGTTTGGCTTCTACCATTACTATTTTTGTGTGTGTTATAGATTATTTTTTATGATTACTATGTTTTATAAGATATTGACTGTTATGTTGATAAATGTTCTAACTTCAATAAAACTTAGTTGATAAGTTTTTAATTTGAAACAAATTGATGATTTGATATTGATTTTATTTTTATGCATACAATTTTGAATAAATAGTTCAGTGATTTTAAATTTTTCTGTGCCTAAAGTATAAAATGACGGTATTTGTATTGTTAAGATGTATATATTGTGATAACTTGATATTCAGTTTTATTGACATCGGTGTGCTAAAATGTTGTGTAAAATAGTTTATATATGTTATTTCTAGTTGTTTTTTTATGTATGAATTAGAGAAAAAAAAGGGGTTAAAAATGTAACACTCATTTACAAAGCAGTATGAGATTTCAAAATCTAGAGGTTCTCACAGTCTTAATTCAACATGGGTGATACATCTCTGTATGAGCTAACTTCTAGACACTCGATCAATCAAAGTACTGAAGTACTGAACATCAGAGGACCTCAAGTTATGTTGGATTATTGATAAATGACAGGTGTTTATACAGTACCTGCCAGACAGATGTTCACCTTACAATATAGTACACATAATATAATTTGCTATCATATCTGAGATACCGTCTTATAGTAAGAAACTTATCTTTGTGAATTATCCATGAAATGTTGACGTGGTCAAATGAGAACTGCTAGATTGGCATTATGACCGTATAGTTGCACACTTGCAAAAATCTTTAGCTTATTACTTATGACAGAGAATCAACATAGCAAATATTTTTTTGACTAATCACTGAATTATGAGAAAGACGTCATGACAATCATATTAAAACAGATAAATTGTAATATTTGGGTGAAAGATACCACATGAACAGTAAACTCATATATCGATAATATTATGTCTAAAACTGAAAAAGACAAATAAGAGTACACTAGAAACAACATAGAAAACTAAAGCCTGAGCAACTTAACCCCACCAATAGTTGGGGTGATCTCAAGTGCTCTAGATGGGTAGTAGCAGTGAGATGATTTTGCACCATACATATAGATCACAACTACAATATGAATGCGTCGGTCCTTAGAGGCCTGTAAAACAGGGCTTGTAATTCTTTGGTGTATATCTTTTGATTTTCTGTTTGTACATTGATGTGGCCATTAGTTTTCTGATTTATATTGTTTAATATTTGTCATTTCATGGCTATTTCTAACTGATTTTAGTATAGTTTTTTTCTGATTGTAAAGATGTTGTATGGTTAGCTTTATTTCTTTTTCATCATTTTGTTTCTGTGTCTGATTACCAATCATACCTCCCTTTTCGTTTCTTTTCTTCAATAATGACAACAGTTTGGTTTCAATTTTCATTTATATATGTAACAATATAAAACAGTATATATATAATCTCATATTACATCATTAATATTGGTCATTGTTGGAATGTATTCATCTTTAACAATGTACTGTAAAAGTGATATTTTCTAACAGGTACTTAATATTATGGTTATTGTGATATCACTTATTCAAAGGACAGTTCATTTATAGCCCAAAACGGTCTAAAATATAAATCTTACAATTAAACTCCAAATAGTTCACAATTTGGTTCGTAAATTGGTCGATTTCAAATGTATTAACGCTCAATAAATCAGTTCTTTCATAATAGTACATTCTCCAAATTAGACCCATTTTGTCCAAATATAATGATTTGGTGCAATTTTCAGACATGAAAGCTTTAGGAAAATTTGGCCACCATCTACAATCCAAAATATTTTGTAAACAAAAGACTCAAAATTTGATAAAGAATTCATTAAAAAAAAAAAACATTCGGAATTGTATGGCGGCCATGGTTAATTATGCCAAAACATATAAATTGCAGACAAAATTGACCAAAAATACAAATAATGTATAATTATGGGGTCATAGCTTCAAGATATTTAATAGTAGGTGCCAAAATAGTATATTTTAGTCTTAATAGAATTATCACAAGTATTTCTATTTGAAATTTGTAATCGCTTGACCAATTTAGGGCCATTCTAACCCTTCGTGAACCTCTCTTTTCCTATAATATGTAGTAAATTTCTATTTGATATTCCTTAAAATATTCACATATACCAAAATACATTTTTTTATATAACGAGAAACATTTTACATGATCCCATATATTTGATTTAATCCAGTTATATATATGCTAAGCATACAGTTATAATGACTTTCAAATGTAGGACTATATTATATGAACAGAATTGAGCATTTTATTATTTATTTAGCATATCTGTTATGTTTTCAAATCATTTATCTGTATGCTGAGCTAGCATTTGTATAGTCTCTTAATATTCTAAAATGGATTAAAAGGATCACATGTGTTACAATCAAACTTTGGATTGACCATTAGATAACTTTAAAAAATGTCATAACTGGTATATATAAACATTTGGATTTATTATTGTATTATCCATTGAATTCATGCTATTTCCATTTAATACAGTTCAATAGACTATCTATACCTATTATTAATAGTAAAAAATGCAAAAAACTATAAATATATACATGGACTAACATATATACATTATTCATAAAAATTAATCATTTATCAAACTTCAAAAAGTTCATCACATCGCATAGCATATACATGTATACATGTAGTTGTACATAACTCTAAACTATATATAACAGTAAATAATTTGTGAATGTATCAGTGGTACTTGCTTGCATATTAGTTACTACGGGACACGTCTCTAGAACAGTGAAAGAATCACCATTCAATTTTGCGTTTGATTAATTTTTTTTTGTGGGAATGGGCACTTTAAAATAAATAGTGTTTTGTTTAACATTTGTCTGCGGCAAATAAGAGTTCGAAATATTATTAAGATAGTAAAAATATTTCCACATATAAATGGAAATATAACTATAATGATAAGAGGGACACAATCCAAATTTTAAATTTATCTGGGTTTTTTTTTGGTGATAATAAACATTGTTTATATATTTAATAACATTCAGTTGAGCCATATTAATATTATAAAACGGAAATCACTTTCATGATGAACAGAGATTTACATACAGACAAACAACGGTAACATTGACTGCCCCCATCGGCTTAGCAAAAAGGGCATTAACATTGTAATGACTAGTATAGATGCATTGGGAATGAGAGCATTATTCATGCATTGACAATCTTGTCTACATATATATATCCAAAAAGTAGTTCATAGCACACAGTTTTAGTTCAAAAATCTATATATATATTTATATATATTCATCCGCAACAACAATTTTTCGGTACGTCATTGATATTAAAGATTGTTTGATTAATATACTAATATTTCTAACGACAAAACATTTTCATATTATTAATTTGGATTAAAAAAAAATCTGAGTATTCATTGAAAACATGAATTTAAAAGAAGCGATAAGGAATTTTATTTTGCACTATATAATGTCCGCGGGTCTATAATTTTTATAGGTCGGTTATCATTCCAAAACTAATTTAAATATATGCAAATAAGCGGGAAATTTAGGCGATGGCAATACACCCGAGGCCCTGGCGGTCCTCTGATGTAAAAAGGAAATGTTCTGAAGTTTCTTGCAAAAATATGGACAAATGTTCATTAGACAACTATAGAGAAAACTTTTCAAATTAAAAGATACACACACAAAAAAAGAAAGAAGTTCGAAACCAACAGTTTTTATGTCACCTTACTATAGTCATCACTTGGTGTTCGTTGTCTGTGGGTATGTTCTCCATCTGAAGAAAAATGTGCATGAGACAGCAATAGAGAAAACTTTTCAAATTAAAAGATATACACAAAAAAAAGAAGTTTGAAACAAACAGTTTTTATATCACAGTGTAAAGAAACCATTATGAGCTAGATCTTCTGGCTTTTGTTTAATCTGTTCTGGTCTTGTACTTCAAGTCTTCAACCGTTAAATCAACAATGTCATAAAGCTGTTTTAATTCTATGAATCTACTCAATCCATACTTAAATAATAAGATATATATCTGTCCCCCTTTTTGTTGTAATCAAAACCTGATAATGTAACCCTAGAATTTTCATTTTGAATTTTAACGTATATTTCAAAAATAAATATAGATTCTGTGACGTGGAGACAAAATGGACGTCACCCTCAAACCCTTGTCACCAACCAACTCTCTCTCGTACTAACTGACCTAAGCCAAATACCAATTTAGTCAAGCAAGGCAAAAGTCGGTACCAACCCCAAATTCTGTGATGTGGAGACAAAATGGACGCCACCCTCAAACATACCCTTGTCACCAACCAACGGAAAAACTCAATAATCTTTAATGTTTCTAGTCTTATTTCCCATCACTTGGTGTCTGTCTAATAGATTATCACCTATAAGCTTTATCTATTTATAGTATAGTACACCATCTTATTGTGTTAACAAAAGTGATGCGTGTTGGAATAAAAATACACATACATTTTTATTTTGTAAAAAGAGTGAAAACCAACCCAAACATGCAGACGTTTAGAAATATTTTAACAGAAATATTGTTAGCCCTTGTATTCACTTGGCATCTGTCAGTCAGTCCCTCCCATGCAAATACCTAACTATTGAACACATTTATAAATCTTAAAAACAAAACAAAAGACAAAAAAAAAAAAACAAAAAACAAAACAAAAAACAAAACAAAAACAAAAAAACTCTCAGTCCCAAAATTGTAAACACAGGAAGTATTTTGTACAAGTTGTTCTGTGTCTAGTCCAACATCTAGTATTTAATGAAAACCATGATATTATTTTACACTGTTATTTCATACAACACAAATATTCAGTAATTCACTAATGTTATCTCTACTTTAGTATGGCTGCTTGATATTCAGTTTTATTGACATGGTGGTGCTAAAATGTTATGTAAAATAGTTTATATATGTTATTTCTAGTTGTTTTTTTTATATCGCTATTTAGTATGACTGCTTGATATTTAGTTTTATTGACATGGTGGTGCCAAAATGTTGTGTAAAATAAAGTTTATATATGTTATTTCTAGTTGTTTTTTATGTATGAATTAGAGAAAAAAAAGGGGAACTACCACCACCTGAAGTCCCTACAATTTGTATAATTAAATTGTACTTCAAGTCTTCAACCGTTAATTCAACAATGTCATAAAGCTGTTTTAATTCTATGAATCTACTCAATCCATACTTAAATAATAAGATATATATCTGTCCCCCTTTTTGTTGTAAGCAAAACCTGATAATGTAACCCTAGAATTTTCATTTTGAATTTTAATGTATATCTGAATTTCATTATCAATATATTTGTGACGTGGAGACAAAATGGATGTCACCCTCAAACCCTTGTCACCAACCAACTCTTTCTCGTACTAACTGACCTTAGCTAAATACTAATTTAGTCAAGCAAGGCAAAAGTGGGTAACAACCCAAAATTCTGCTACGTGGAGACAAACTAGACGCCACCCTCAAACATACCCTTGTAACCAACCAACGGAAAAACTCAGTGCACCACCTTCTCCACTGTGCGCTTATCTCTATTATATACAGTGCGCCAGTCACCGCCTGGTTGCCCCACCTGCCCCTTCCTTTGCTACTGTTTTCTTATCATCATTATAACACTACTAAAGCTCAAACTATATCCCCGAAGCATGATATTAAAGTATTTCCCTTTCCAATACTTGGATTAAAAAAACAATAAGCTTAAACTATATTTTCAGCCACATATTTCACAAAGGGATATGATACAAGATACACAACTAAAAATGAATTGTCGCTATGAAAATGAAAGGATAGACGGTATGCGTCAATGAGCCAACGCATCAATAGATTTATTGTCTACAAATCCCAATTTTATCGATTTTATATTTAAAGCCCTTAAGTTCGCCACGGTAGTGTGAAAACGGAAAACTCCTAAGTGCCTTGAGAGGGATAAATTGTACAGATTCCGGATAGCTTATGGACTGGTTCAAGTTATTTCAAATAGGAATTCGTCTCTGTTTCAATTTCGGATCCTCCATATACAGTTCGACAAAATTGTATTCTGCCAAGCAAAATTATTTACCACACGAGTACAAAAATTGAACTGTAAACGAAAATAACTTATATTTAAATGAAATATTTGTCTAAAACAGAAAATAAAGTATAGTTCCTCTCTATAAAAACATTTCTAGTTTATTTTATCCTTTTTTAATTTAAATTTTTTTTTCATTTTTAGCCTTCGATTTTTTTTTATTCCTGTTTAAAAAAAAAAAGGAAGAAATTATTGTGTATTCAATACACAATGAGAAGTTGTTTTAACGAATTTCAGATTAATTCATAATTTCAAAACATGTTTTCTTCCCTTCGTAAAAAAAGATTTAATTTAATTTCCTGATTAGTTCACAATAGATAATGATTAATTAACAAAGACGTTTGGCAATAAACACAAGCTCTCGACAGGGGGTGCTTTTGACAACAGACTCGTGCCTTAAACTCAATTACTCTATTCTGCCATATACCTTGACGTTTCTCAATTTCAGGTGTCACACACATAGCTATATAACCAAGGTGCTTCACTTGGATAGTCAGAACTTGTTTCAACTCTTATAGTGCTAACACAATTATACTACTTCTTTAACTATGAAAAGTAAAGTACAACAAAGAAACCTTGATAAAAGCTCCAAACTGATAGAGAGCGAACGACGATTCAAGAAAGCCTGTGAACAGATAGTGCAGTTAAATTATTCCTTAGATGCACTTCAACACAGATACAACAGAGCTAAAAAGGACAACAACAAGTCATTCAGATATTCGCTTCGTCTTCGCATTGCAGTTGTTGATGGAATGCGCAACATGTACTATGACTACGCTCACAAGAAAGCTGAAACTGTAGCAAACCTACGCCAGGAACTGTTTGGAGAAGTCGTCGACATCATTTCCGACGAAGCTTCCGCAGACGTCGAGATGTATGAATAGAGCTGAAGATACAGACAACTTCAAAACGGTTCTTTTCAGAGCCACACAAATTTTTCAAAAAGAATATAAATTTGTTGTTGATCCATCTATTTCCTTAGAAAGCTCAAACTATATCCCCGAAGCATGATATTAAAGTATTTCCCTTTCCAATACTTGGATTAAAAAAAAAAAAGCTTAAACTATATTTTCAGCCACATATTTCACAAAGGGATATGATACAAGATACACAACTAAAAATGAATTGTCGCTATGAAAATGAAAGGATAGACGGTATGCGTCAATGAGCCAACGCATCAATAGATTTATTGTCTACAAATCCCAATTTTATCGATTTTATATTTAAAGCCCTTAAGTTCGCCAAGGTAGTGTGAAAACGGAAAACTCCTAAGTGCCTTGAGAGGGATAAATTGTACAGCTTATGGACTGGTTCAAGTTATTTCAAATAGGAATTCGTCTCTGTTTCAATTTCGGATCCTCCATATACAGTTCGACAAAATTGTATTCTGCCAAGCAAAATTATTTACCACACGAGTACAAAAATTGAACTGTAAACGAAAATAACTTATATTTAAATGAAATATTTGTCTAAAACAGAAAATAAAGTATAGTTCCTCTCTATAAAAACATTTCTAGTTTATTTTATCCTTTTTTAATTTAAATTTTTTTTTCATTTTTAGCCTTCGATTTTTTTTTATTCCTGTTTAAAAAAAAAAGGAAGAAATTATTGTGTATCCAATACACAATGAGAAGTTGTTTTAAAGAATTTCAGATTAATTCATAATTTCAAAACATGTTTTCTTCCCTTCGTAAAAAAAGATTTAATTTAATTTCCTGATTAGTTCACAATAGATAATGATTAATTAACAAAGACGTTTGGCAATAAACACAAGCTCTCGACAGGGGGTGGTTTTGACAACAGACTCGTGCCTTAAACTCAATTACTCTATTCTGCCATATACCTTGACGTTTCTCAATTTCAGATGTCACACACATAGCTATATAACCAAGGTGCTTCACTTGGATAGTCAGAACTTGTTTCAACTCTTATAGTGCTAACACAATTATACTACTTCTTTAACTATGAAAAGTAAAGTACAACAAAGAAACCTTGATAAAAGCTCCAAACTGATAGAGAGCGAACGACGATTCAAGAAAGCCTGTGAACAGATAGTGCAGTTAAATTATTCCTTAGATGCACTTCAACACAGATACAACAGAGCTAAAAAGGACAACAACAAGTCATTCAGATATTCGCTTCGTCTTCGCATTGCAGTTGTTGATGGAATGCGCAACATGTACTATGACTACGCTCACAAGAAAGCTGAAACTGTAGCAAACCTACGCCAGGAACTGTTTGGAGAAGTCGTCGACATCATTTCCGACGAAGCTTCCGCAGACGTCGAGATGTATGAATAGAGCTGAAGATACAGACAACTTCAAAACGGTTCTTTTCAGAGCCACACAAATTTTTCAAAAAGAATATAAATTTGTTGTTGATCCATCTATTTCCTTAGAAAGCTCAAACTATATCCCCGAAGCATGATATTAAAGTATTTCCCTTTCCAATACTTGGATTAAAAAAAAAATAAGCTTAAACTATATTTTCAGCCACATATTTCACAAAGGGATATGATACAAGATACACAACTAAAGGATAGACGGTATGCGTCAATGAGCCAACGCATCAATAGATTTATTGTCTACAAATCCCAATTTTATCGATTTTATATTTAAAGCCCTCAAGTTCGCCACGGTAGTGTGAAAACGGAAAACTCCTAAGTGCCTTGAGAGGGATAAATTGTACAGATTCCGGATAGCTTATGGACTGGTTCAAGTTATTTCAAATAGGAATTCGTCTCTGTTTCAATTTCGGATCCTCCATATACAGTTCGACAAAATTGTATTCTGCCAAGAAAAATTATTTACCACACGAGTACAAAAATTGAACTGTAAACGAAAATAACTTATATTTAAATGAAATATTTGTCTAAAACAGAAAATAAAGTTTAGTTCCTCTCTATAAAAACATTTCTAGTTTATTTTATCCTTTTTTAATTTAAATTTTTTTTTTCATTTTTAGCCTTCGATTTTTTTTTTTATTCCTGTTTAAAAAAAAAAAGGAAGAAATTATTGTGTATCCAATACACAATGAGAAGTTGTTTTAAAGAATTTCAGATTAATTCATAATTTCAAAACATGTTTTCTTCCCTTCGTAAAAAAAGATTTAATTTAATTTCCTGATTAGTTCACAATAGATAATGATTAATTAACAAAGACGTTTGGCAATAAACACAAGCTCTCGACAGGGGGTGGTTTTGACAACAGACTCGTGCCTTAAACTCAATTACTCTATTCTGCCATATACCTTGACGTTTCTCAATTTCAGATGTCACACACATAGCTATATAACCAAGGTGCTTCACTTGGATAGTCAGAACTTGTTTCAACTCTTATAGTGCTAACACAATTATACTACTTCTTTAACTATGAAAAGTAAAGTACAACAAAGAAACCTTGATAAAAGCTCCAAACTGATAGAGAGCGAACGACGATTCAAGAAAGCCTGTGAACAGATAGTGCAGTTAAATTATTCCTTAGATGCACTTCAACACAGATACAACAGAGCTAAAAAGGACAACAACAAGTCATTCAGATATTCGCTTCGTCTTCGCATTGCAGTTGTTGATGGAATGCGCAACATGTACTATGACTACGCTCACAAGAAAGCTGAAACTGTAGCAAACCTACGCCAGGAACTGTTTGGAGAAGTCGTCGACATCATTTCCGACGAAGCTTCCGCAGACGTCGAGATGTATGAATAGAGCTGAAGATACAGACAACTTCAAAACGGTTCTTTTCAGAGCCACACAAATTTTTCAAAAAGAATATAAATTTGTTGTTGATCCATCTATTTCCTTAGAAAGCTCAAACTATATCCCCGAAGCATGATATTAAAGTATTTCCCTTTCCAATACTTGGATTAAAAAAAAAAAAAAGCTTAAACTATATTTTCAGCCACATATTTCACAAAGGGATATGATACAAGATACACAACTAAAAATGAATTGTCGCTATGAAAATGAAAGGATAGACGGTATGCGTCAATGAGCCAACGCATCAATAAATTTATTGTCTACAAATCCCAATTTTATCGATTTTATATTTAAAGCCCTCAAGTTCGCCACGGTAGTGTGAAAACGGAAAACTCCTAAGTGCCTTGAGAGGGATAAATTGTACAGATTCCGGATAGCTTATGGACTGGTTCAAGTTATTTCAAATAGGAATTCGTCTCTGTTTCAATTTCGGATCCTCCATATACAGTTCGACAAAATTGTATTCTGCCAAGAAAAATTATTTACCACACGAGTACAAAAATTGAACTGTAAACGAAAATAACTTATATTTAAATGAAATATTTGTCTAAAACAGAAAATAAAGTATAGTTCCTCTCTATAAAAACATTTCTAGTTTATTTTATCCTTTTTTAATTTAAATTTTTTTTTCATTTTTAGCCTTCGATTTTTTTTTTATTCCTGTTTAAAAAAAAAAAAAAAAGGAAGAAATTATTGTGTATCCAATACACAATGAGAAGTTGTTTTAAAGAATTTCAGATTAATTCATAATTTCAAAACATGTTTTCTTCCCTTCGTAAAAAAAGATTTAATTTAATTTCCTGATTAGTTCACAATAGATAATGATTAATTAACAAAGACGTTTGGCAATAAACACAAGCTCTCGACAGGGGGTGGTTTTGACAACAGACTCGTGCCTTAAACTCAATTACTCTATTCTGCCATATACCTTGACGTTTCTCAATTTCAGATGTCACACACATAGCTATATAACCAAGGTGCTTCACTTGGATAGTCAGAACTTGTTTCAACTCTTATAGTGCTAACACAATTATACTACTTCTTTAACTATGAAAAGTAAAGTACAACAAAGAAACCTTGATAAAAGCTCCAAACTGATAGAGAGCGAACGACGATTCAAGAAAGCCTATGAACAGATAGTGCAGTTAAATTATTCCTTAGATGCACTTCAACACAGATACAACAGAGCTAAAAAGGACAACAACAAGTCATTCAGATATTCGCTTCGTCTTCGCATTGCAGTTGTTGATGGAATGCGCAACATGTACTATGACTACGCTCACAAGAAAGCTGAAACTGTAGCAAACCTACGCCAGGAACTGTTTGGAGAAGTCGTCGACATCATTTCCGACGAAGCTTCCGCAGACGTCGAGATGTATGAATAGAGCTGAAGATACAGACAACTTCAAAACGGTTCTTTTCAGAGCCACACAAATTTTTCAAAAAGAATATAAATTTGTTGTTGATCCATCTATTTCCTTAGAAAGCTCAAACTATATCCCCGAAGCATGATGTTAAAGTATTTCCCTTTCCAATACTTGGATTAAAAAAAAATAAGCTTAAACTATATTTTCAGCCACATATTTCACAAAGGGATATGATACAAGATACACAACTAAAAATGAATTGTCGCTATGAAAATGAAAGGATAGACGGTATGCGTCAATGAGCCAACGAATCAATAGATTTATTGTCTACAAATCCCAATTTTATCGATTTTATATTTAAAGCCCTCAAGTTCGCCACGGTAGTGTGAAAACGGAAACTTCTAAGTGCCTTGAGAGGGATAAATTGTACAGATTCCGGATAGCTTATGGACTGGTTCAAGTTATTTCAAATAGGAATTCGTCTCTGTTTCAATTTCGGATCCTCCATATACAGTTCGACAAAATTGTATTCTGCCAAGCAAAATTATTTACCACACGAGTACAAAAATTGAACTGTAAACGAAAATAACTTATATTTAAATGAAATATTTGTCTAAAACAGAAAATAAAGTATTGTTCCTCTCTATAAAAACATTTCTAGTTTATTTTATCCTTTTTTAATTTAAATTTTTTTTTCATTTTTAGCCTTCGATTTTTTTTTTATTCCTGTTTAAAAAAAAAAAAAAGGAAGAAATTATTGTGTATCCAATACACAATGAGAAGTTGTTTTAAAGAATTTCAGATTAATTCATAATTTCAAAACATGTTTTCTTCCCTTCGTAAAAAAAGATTTAATTTAATTTCCTGATTAGTTCACAATAGATAATGATTAATTAACAAAGACGTTTAGCAATAAACACAAGCTCTCGACAGGGGGTGGTTTTGACAACAGACTCGTGCCTTAAACTCAATTACTCTATTCTGCCATATACCTTGACGTTTCTCAATTTCAGATGTCACACACATAGCTATATAACCAAGGTGCTTCACTTGGATAGTCAGAACTTGTTTCAACTCTTATAGTGCTAACACAATTATACTACTTCTTTAACTATGAAAAGTAAAGTACAACAAAGAAACCTTGATAAAAGCTCCAAACTGATAGAGAGCGAACGACGATTCAAGAAAGCCTGTGAACAGATAGTGCAGTTAAATTATTCCTTAGATGCACTTCAACACAGATACAACAGAGCTAAAAAGGACAACAACAAGTCATTCAGATATTCGCTTCGTCTTCGCATTGCAGTTGTTGATGGAATGCGCAACATGTACTATGACTACGCTCACAAGAAAGCTGAAACTGTAGCAAACCTACGCCAGGAACTGTTTGGAGAAGTCGTCGACATCATTTCCGACGAAGCTTCCGCAGACGTCGAGATGTATGAATAGAGCTGAAGATACAGACAACTTCAAAACGGTTCTTTTCAGAGCCACACAAATTTTTCAAAAAGAATATAAATTTGTTGTTGATCCATCTATTTCCTTAGAAAGCTCAAACTATATCCCCGAAGCATGATATTAAAGTATTTCCCTTTCCAATACTTGGATTAAAAAAAAAAAAAGCTTAAACTATATTTTCAGCCACATATTTCACAAAGGGATATGATACAAGATACACAACTAAAAATGAATTGTCGCTATGAAAATGAAAGGATAGACGGTATGCGTCAATGAGCCAACGCATCAATAGATTTATTGTCTACAAATCCCAATTTTATCGATTTTATATTTAAAGCCCTCAAGTTCGCCACGGTAGTGTGAAAACGGAAAACTCCTAAGTGCCTTGAGAGGGATAAATTGTACAGATTCCGGATAGCTTATGGACTGGTTCAAGTTATTTCAAATAGGAATTCGTCTCTGTTTCAATTTCGGATCCTCCATATACAGTTCGACAAAATTGTATTCTGCCAAGAAAAATTATTTACCACACGAGTACAAAAATTGAACTGTAAACGAAAATAACTTATATTTAAATGAAATATTTGTCTAAAACAGAAAATAAAGTATAGTTCCTCTCTATAAAAACATTTCTAGTTTATTTTATCCTTTTTTAATTTAAATTTTTTTTTCATTTTTAGCCTTCGATTTTTTTTTTATTCCTGTTTAAAAAAAAAAAAAAAAGGAAGAAATTATTGTGTATCCAATACACAATGAGAAGTTGTTTTAAAGAATTTCAGATTAATTCATAATTTCAAAACATGTTTTCTTCCCTTCGTAAAAAAAGATTTAATTTAATTTCCTGATTAGTTCACAATAGATAATGATTAATTAACAAAGACGTTTGGCAATAAACACAAGCTCTCGACAGGGGGTGGTTTTGACAACAGACTCGTGCCTTAAACTCAATTACTCTATTCTGCCATATACCTTGACGTTTCTCAATTTCAGATGTCACACACATAGCTATATAACCAAGGTGCTTCACTTGGATAGTCAGAACTTGTTTCAACTCTTATAGTGCTAACACAATTATACTACTTCTTTAACTATGAAAAGTAAAGTACAACAAAGAAACCTTGATAAAAGCTCCAAACTGATAGAGAGCGAACGACGATTCAAGAAAGCCTGTGAACAGATAGTGCAGTTAAATTATTCCTTAGATGCACTTCAACACAGATACAACAGAGCTAAAAAGGACAACAACAAGTCATTCAGATATTCGCTTCGTCTTCGCATTGCAGTTGTTGATGGAATGCGCAACATGTACTATGACTACGCTCACAAGAAAGCTGAAACTGTAGCAAACCTACGCCAGGAACTGTTTGGAGAAGTCGTCGACATCATTTCCGACGAAGCTTCCGCAGACGTCGAGATGTATGAATAGAGCTGAAGATACAGACAACTTCAAAACGGTTCTTTTCAGAGCCACACAAATTTTTCAAAAAGAATATAAATTTGTTGTTGATCCATCTATTTCCTTAGAAAGCTCAAACTATATCCCCGAAGCATGATATTAAAGTATTTCCCTTTCCAATACTTGGATTAAAAAAAAAAAAAGCTTAAACTATATTTTCAGCCACATATTTCACAAAGGGATATGATACAAGATACACAACTAAAAATGAATTGTCGCTATGAAAATGAAAGGATAGACGGTATGCGTCAATGAGCCAACGCATCAATAGATTTATTGTCTACAAATCCCAATTTTATCGATTTTATATTTAAAGCCCTCAAGTTCGCCACGGTAGTGTGAAAACGGAAAACTCCTAAGTGCCTTGAGAGGGATAAATTGTACAGATTCCGGATAGCTTATGGACTGGTTCAAGTTATTTCAAATAGGAATTCGTCTCTGTTTCAATTTCGGATCCTCCATATACAGTTCGACAAAATTGTATTCTGCCAAGAAAAATTATTTACCACACGAGTACAAAAATTGAACTGTAAACGAAAATAACTTATATTTAAATGAAATATTTGTCTAAAACAGAAAATAAAGTATAGTTCCTCTCTATAAAAACATTTCTAGTTTATTTTATCCTTTTTTAATTTAAATTTTTTTTTCATTTTTAGCCTTCGATTTTTTTTTTATTCCTGTTTAAAAAAAAAAAAAAAAAGGAAGAAATTATTGTGTATCCAATACACAATGAGAAGTTGTTTTAAAGAATTTCAGATTAATTCATAATTTCAAAACATGTTTTCTTCCCTTCGTAAAAAAAGATTTAATTTAATTTCCTGATTAGTTCACAATAGATAATGATTAATTAACAAAGACGTTTGGCAATAAACACAAGCTCTCGACAGGGGGTGGTTTTGACAACAGACTCGTGCCTTAAACTCAATTACTCTATTCTGCCATATACCTTGACGTTTCTCAATTTCAGATGTCACACACATAGCTATATAACCAAGGTGCTTCACTTGGATAGTCAGAACTTGTTTCAACTCTTATAGTGCTAACACAATTATACTACTTCTTTAACTATGAAAAGTAAAGTACAACAAAGAAACCTTGATAAAAGCTCCAAACTGATAGAGAGCGAACGACGATTCAAGAAAGCCTGTGAACAGATAGTGCAGTTAAATTATTCCTTAGATGCACTTCAACACAGATACAACAGAGCTAAAAAGGACAACAACAAGTCATTCAGATATTCGCTTCGTCTTCGCATTGCAGTTGTTGATGGAATGCGCAACATGTACTATGACTACGCTCACAAGAAAGCTGAAACTGTAGCAAACCTACGCCAGGAACTGTTTGGAGAAGTCGTCGACATCATTTCCGACGAAGCTTCCGCAGACGTCGAGATGTATGAATAGAGCTGAAGATACAGACAACTTCAAAACGGTTCTTTTCAGAGCCACACAAATTTTTCAAAAAGAATATAAATTTGTTGTTGATCCATCTATTTCCTTAGAAAGCTCAAACTATATCCCCGAAGCATGATATTAAAGTATTTCCCTTTCCAATACTTGGATTAAAAAAAAAAAGCTTAAACTATATTTTCAGCCACATATTTCACAAAGGGATATGATACAAGATACACAACTAAAAATGAATTGTCGCAATGAAAATGAAAGGATAGACGGTATGCGTCAATGAGCCAACGCATCAATAGATTTATTGTCTACAAATCCCAATTTTATCGATTTTATATTTAAAGCCCTCAAGTTCGCCACGGTAGTGTGAAAACGGAAAACTCCTAAGTGCCTTGAGAGGGATAAATTGTACAGATTCCGGATAGCTTATGGACTGGTTCAAGTTATTTCAAATAGGAATTCGTCTCTGTTTCAATTTCGGATCCTCCATATACAGTTCGACAAAATTGTATTCTGCCAAGAAAAATTATTTACCACACGAGTACAAAAATTGAACTGTAAACGAAAATAACTTATATTTAAATGAAATATTTGTCTAAAACAGAAAATAAAGTATAGTTCCTCTCTATAAAAACATTTCTAGTTTATTTTATCCTTTTTTAATTTAAATTTTTTTTTCATTTTTAGCCTTCGATTTTTTTTTATTCC
This sequence comes from Mytilisepta virgata, assembly GCA_028015205.1. Lineage (NCBI taxonomy): Eukaryota > Metazoa > Mollusca > Bivalvia > Mytilida > Mytilidae > Mytilisepta > Mytilisepta virgata. The sequence goes on along the minus strand of CM051520.1, from coordinate 14,314,309 downwards.
TGTTTAAAAAAAAAAAAAAAAAAAGGAAGAAATTATTGTGTATCCAATACACAATGAGAAGTTGTTTTAAAGAATTTCAGATTAATTCATAATTTCAAAACATGTTTTCTTCCCTTCGTAAAAAAAGATTTAATTTAATTTCCTGATTAGTTCACAATAGATAATGATTAATTAACAAAGACGTTTGGCAATAAACACAAGCTCTCGACAGGGGGTGGTTTTGACAACAGACTCGTGCCTTAAACTCAATTACTCTATTCTGCCATATACCTTGACGTTTCTCAATTTCAGATGTCACACACATAGCTATATAACCAAGGTGCTTCACTTGGATAGTCAGAACTTGTTTCAACTCTTATAGTGCTAACACAATTATATTACTTCTTTAACTATGAAAAGTAAAGTACAACAAAGAAACCTTGATAAAAGCTCCAAACTGATAGAGAGCGAACGACGATTCAAGAAAGCCTGTGAACAGATAGTGCAGTTAAATTATTCCTTAGATGCACTTCAACACAGATACAACAGAGCTAAAAAGGACAACAACAAGTCATTCAGATATTCGCTTCGTCTTCGCATTGCAGTTGTTGATGGAATGCGCAACATGTACTATGACTACGCTCACAAGAAAGCTGAAACTGTAGCAAACCTACGCCAGGAACTGTTTGGAGAAGTCGTCGACATCATTTTTTATTCCTGTTTAAAAAAAAAAAAGGAAGAAATTATTGTGTATCCAATACACAATGAGAAGTTGTTTTAAAGAATTTCAGATTAATTCATAATTTCAAAACATGTTTTCTTCCCGTCATAAAAAAAGATTTAATTTAATTTCCTGATTAGTTCACAATAGATAATGATTAATTAACAAAGACGTTTGGCAATAAACACAAGCTCTCGACAGGGGGTGGTTTTGACAACAGACTCGTGCCTTAAACTCAATTACTCTATTCTGCCATATACCTTGACGTTTCTCAATTTCAGATGTCACACACATAGCTATATAACCAAGGTGCTTCACTTGGATAGTCAGAACTTGTTTCAACTCTTATAGTGCTAACACAATTATACTACTTCTTTAACTATGAAAAGTAAAGTACAACAAAGAAACCTTGATAAAAGCTCCAAACTGATAGAGAGCGAACGACGATTCAAGAAAGCCTGTGAACAGATAGTGCAGTTAAATTATTCCTTAGATGCACTTCAACACAGATACAACAGAGCTAAAAAGGACAACAACAAGTCATTCAGATATTCGCTTCGTCTTCGCATTGCAGTTGTTGATGGAATGCGCAACATGTACTATGACTACGCTCACAAGAAAGCTGAAACTGTAGCAAACCTACGCCAGGAACTGTTTGGAGAAGTCGTCGACATCATTTCCGACGAAGCTTCCGCAGACGTCGAGATGTATGAATAGAGCTGAAGATACAGACAACTTCAAAACGGTTCTTTTCAGAGCCACACAAATTTTTCAAAAAGAATATAAATTTTTTGTTGATCCATCTATTTCCTTAGAAAGCTCAAACTATATCCCCGAAGCATGATATTAAAGTATTTCCCTTTCCAATACTTGGATTAAAAAAAAAATAAGCTTAAACTATATTTTCAGCCACATATTTCACAAAGGGATATGATACAAGATACACAACTAAAAATGAATTGTCGCTATGAAAATGAAAGGATAGACGGTATGCGTCAATGAGCCAACGCATCAATAGATTTATTGTCTACAAATCCCAATTTTATCGATTTTATATTTAAAGCCCTCAAGTTCGCCACGGTAGTGTGAAAACGGAAAACTCCTAAGTGCCTTGAGAGGGATAAATTGTACAGATTCCGGATAGCTTATGGACTGGTTCAAGTTATTTCAAATAGGAATTCGTCTCTGTTTCAATTTCGGATCCTCCATATACAGTTCGACAAAATTGTATTCTGCCAAGCAAAATTATTTACCACACGAGTACAAAAATTGAACTGTAAACGAAAATAACTTATATTTAAATGAAATATTTGTCTAAAACAGAAAATAAAGTATAGTTCCTCTCTATAAAAACATTTCTAGTTTATTTTATCCTTTTTTAATTTAAATTTTTTTTTCATTTTTAGCCTTCGATTTTTTTTTTATTCCTGTTTAAAAAAAAAAAAAGGAAGAAATTATTGTGTATCCAATACACAATGAGAAGTTGTTTTAAAGAATTTCAGATTAATTCATAATTTCAAAACATGTTTTCTTCCCTTCGTAAAAAAAGATTTAATTTAATTTCCTGATTAGTTCACAATAGATAATGATTAATTAACAAAGACGTTTGGCAAGAAACACAAGCTCTCGACAGGGGGTGGTTTTGACAACAGACTCGTGCCTTAAACTCAATTACTCTATTCTGCCATATACCTTGACGTTTCTCAATTTCAGATGTCACACACATAGCTATATAACCAAGGTGCTTCACTTGGATAGTCAGAACTTGTTTCAACTCTTATAGTGCTAACACAATTATACTACTTCTTTAACTATGAAAAGTAAAGTACAACAAAGAAACCTTGATAAAAGCTCCAAACTGATAGAGAGCGAACGACGATTCAAGAAAGCCTGTGAACAGATAGTGCAGTTAAATTATTCCTTAGATGCACTTCAACACAGATACAACAGAGCTAAAAAGGACAACAACAAGTCATTCAGATATTCGCTTCGTCTTCGCATTGCAGTTGTTGATGGAATGCGCAACATGTACTATGACTACGCTCACAAGAAAGCTGAAACTGTAGCAAACCTACGCCAGGAACTGTTTGGAGAAGTCGTCGACATCATTTCCGACGAAGCTTCCGCAGACGTCGAGATGTATGAATAGAGCTGAAGATACAGACAACTTCAAAACGGTTCTTTTCAGAGCCACACAAATTTTTCAAAAAGAATATAAATTTGTTGTTGATCCATCTATTTCCTTAGAAAGCTCAAACTATATCCCCGAAGCATGATATTAAAGTATTTCCCTTTCCAATACTTGGATTAAAAAAAAAAAGCTTAAACTATATTTTCAGTCACATATTTCACAAAGGGATATGATACAAGATACACAACTAAAAATGAATTGTCGCAATGAAAATGAAAGGATAGACGGTATGCGTCAATGAGCCAACGCATCAATAGATTTATTGTCTACAAATCCCAATTTTATCGATTTTATATTTAAAGCCCTCAAGTTCGCCACGGTAGTGTGAAAACGGAAAACTCCTAAGTGCCTTGAGAGGGATAAATTGTACAGATTCCGGATAGCTTATGGACTGGTTCAAGTTATTTCAAATAGGAATTCGTCTCTGTTTCAATTTCGGATCCTCCATATACAGTTCGACAAAATTGTATTCTGCCAAGCAAAATTATTTACCACACGAGTACAAAAATTGAACTGTAAACGAAAATAACTTATACTTAAATGAAATATTTGTCTAAAACAGAAAATAAAGTATAGTTCCTCTCTATAAAAACATTTCTAGTTTATTTTATCCTTTTTTAATTTAAATTTTTTTTTCATTTTTAGCCTTCGATTTTTTTTTATTCCTGTTTACAAAAAAAAAAAAAAGGAAGAAATTATTGTGTATCCAATACACAATGAGAAGTTGTTTTAAAGAATTTCAGATTAATTCATAATTTCAAAACATGTTTTCTTCCCTTCGTAAAAAAAGATTTAATTTAATTTCCTGATTAGTTCACAATAGATAATGATTAATTAACAAAGACGTTTGGCAATAAACACAAGCTCTCGACAGGGGGTGGTTTTGACAACAGACTCGTGCCTTAAACTCAATTACTCTATTCTGCCATATACCTTGACGTTTCTCAATTTCAGATGTCACACACATAGCTATATAACCAAGGTGCTTCACTTGGATAGTCAGAACTTGTTTCAACTCTTATAGTGCTAACACAATTATACTACTTCTTTAACTATGAAAAGTAAAGTACAACAAAGAAACCTTGATAAAAGCTCCAAACTGATAGAGAGCGAACGACGATTCAAGAAAGCCTGTGAACAGATAGTGCAGTTAAATTATTCCTTAGATGCACTTCAACACAGATACAACAGAGCTAAAAAGGACAACAACAAGTCATTCAGATATTCGCTTCGTCTTCGCATTGCAGTTGTTGATGGAATGCGCAACATGTACTATGACTACGCTCACAAGAAAGCTGAAACTGTAGCAAACCTACGCCAGGAACTGTTTGGAGAAGTCGTCGACATCATTTCCGACGAAGCTTCCGCAGACGTCGAGATGTATGAATAGAGCTGAAGATACAGACAACTTCAAAACGGTTCTTTTCAGAGCCACACAAATTTTTCAAAAAGAATATAAATTTGTTGTTGATCCATCTATTTCCTTAGAAAGCTCAAACTATATCCCCGAAGCATGATATTAAAGTATTTCCCTTTCCAATACTTGGATTAAAAAAAAAAAAGCTTAAACTATATTTTCAGCCACATAATTCACAAAGGGATATGATACAAGATACACAACTAAAAATGAATTGTCGCTATGAAAATGAAAGGATAGACGGTATGCGTCAATGAGCCAACGCATCAATAGATTTATTGTCTAAAAATCCCAATTTTATCGATTTTATATTTAAAGCCCTCAAGTTCGCCACGGTAGTGTGAAAACGGAAAACTCCTAAGTGCCTTGAGAGGGATAAATTGTACAGATTCCGGATAGCTTATGGACTGGTTCAAGTTATTTCAAATAGGAATTCGTCTCTGTTTCAATTTCGGATCCTCCATATACAGTTCGACAAAATTGTATTCTGCCAAGAAAAATTATTTACCACACGAGTACAAAAATTGAACTGTAAACGAAAATAACTTATATTTAAATGAAATATTTGTCTAAAACAGAAAATAAAGTATAGTTCCTCTCTATAAAAACATTTCTAGTTTATTTTATCCTTTTTTAATTTAAATTTTTTTTTCATTTTTAGCCTTCGATTTTTTTTTATTCCTGTTTAAAAAAAAAAAAAAAAGGAAGAAATTATTGTGTATCCAATACACAATGAGAAGTTGTTTTAAAGAATTTCAGATTAATTCATAATTTCAAAACATGTTTTCTTCCCTTCGTAAAAAAAGATTTAATTTAATTTCCTGATTAGTTCACAATAGATAATGATTAATTAACAAAGACGTTTGGCAATAAACACAAGCTCTCGACAGGGGGTGGTTTTGACAACAGACTCGTGCCTTAAACTCAATTACTCTATTCTGCCATATACCTTGACGTTTCTCAATTTCAGATGTCACACACATAGCTATATAACCAAGGTGCTTCACTTGGATAGTCAGAACTTGTTTCAACTCTTATAGTGCTAACACAATTATACTACTTCTTTAACTATGAAAAGTAAAGTACAACAAAGAAACCTTGATAAAAGCTCCAAACTGATAGAGAGCGAACGACGATTCAAGAAAGCCTGTGAACAGATAGTGCAGTTAAATTATTCCTTAGATGCACTTCAACACAGATACAACAGAGCTAAAAAGGACAACAACAAGTCATTCAGATATTCGCTTCGTCTTCGCATTGCAGTTGTTGATGGAATGCGCAACATGTACTATGACTACGCTCACAAGAAAGCTGAAACTGTAGCAAACCTACGCCAGGAACTGTTTGGAGAAGTCGTCGACATCATTTTTTATTCCTGTTTAAAAAAAAAAAAAGGAAGAAATTATTGTGTATCCAATACACAATGAGAAGTTGTTTTAAAGAATTTCAGATTAATTCATAATTTCAAAACATGTTTTCTTCCCTTCGTAAAAAAAGATTTAATTTAATTTCCTGATTAGTTCACAATAGATAATGATTAATTAACAAAGACGTTTGGCAATAAACACAAGCTCTCGACAGGGGGTGCTTTTGACAACAGACTCGTGCCTTAAACTCAATTACTCTATTCTGCCATATACCTTGACGTTTCTCAATTTCAGGTGTCACACACATAGCTATATAACCAAGGTGCTTCACTTGGATAGTCAGAACTTGTTTCAACTCTTATAGTGCTAACACAATTATACTACTTCTTTAACTATGAAAAGTAAAGTACAACAAAGAAACCTTGATAAAAGCTCCAAACTGATAGAGAGCGAACGACGATTCAAGAAAGCCTGTGAACAGATAGTGCAGTTAAATTATTCCTTAGATGCACTTCAACACAGATACAACAGAGCTAAAAAGGACAACAACAAGTCATTCAGATATTCGCTTCGTCTTCGCATTGCAGTTGTTGATGGAATGCGCAACATGTACTATGACTACGCTCACAAGAAAGCTGAAACTGTAGCAAACCTACGCCAGGAACTGTTTGGAGAAGTCGTCGACATCATTTCCGACGAAGCTTCCGCAGACGTCGAGATGTATGAATAGAGCTGAAGATACAGACAACTTCAAAACGGTTCTTTTCAGAGCCACACAAATTTTTCAAAAAGAATATAAATTTGTTGTTGATCCATCTATTTCCTTTGAAAGCTCAAACTATATCCCCGAAGCATGATATTAAAGTATTTCCCTTTCCAATACTTGGATTAAAAAAAAATAAGCTTAAACTATATTTTCAGCCACATATTTCACAAAGGGATATGATACAAGATACACAACTAAAAATGAATTGTCGCTATGAAAATGAAAGGATAGACGGTATGCGTCAATGAGCCAACGCATCAATAGATTTATTGTCTACAAATCCCAATTTTATCGATTTTATATTTAAAGCCCTCAAGTTCGCCACGGTAGTGTGAAAACGGAAAACTCCTAAGTGCCTTGAGAGGGATAAATTGTACAGATTCCGGATAGCTTATGGACTGGTTCAAGTTATTTCAAATAGGAATTCGTCTCTGTTTCAATTTCGGATCCTCCATATACAGTTCGACAAAATTGTATTCTGCCAAGCAAAATTATTTACCACACGAGTACAAAAATTGAACTGTAAACGAAAATAACTTATATTTTAATGAAATATTTGTCTAAAACAGAAAATAAAGTATAGTTCCTCTCTATAAAAACATTTCTAGTTTATTTTATCCTTTTTTAATTTAAATTTTTTTTTTCATTTTTAGCCTTCGATTTTTTTTTTATTCCTGTTTAAAAAAAAAGGAAGAAATTATTGTGTATCCAATACACAATGAGAAGTTGTTTTAAAGAATTTCAGATTAATTCATAATTTCAAAACATGTTTTCTTCCCTTCGTAAAAAAAGATTTAATTTAATTTCCTGATTAGTTCACAATAGATAATGATTAATTAACAAAGACGTTTGGCAATAAACACAAGCTCTCGACAGGGGGTGGTTTTGACAACAGACTCGTGCCTTAAACTCAATTACTCTATTCTGCCATATACCTTGACGTTTCTCAATTTCAGATGTCACACACATAGCTATATAACCAAGGTGCTTCACTTGGATAGTCAGAACTTGTTTCAACTCTTATAGTGCTAACACAATTATACTACTTCTTTAACTATGAAAAGTAAAGTACAACAAAGAAACCTTGATAAAAGCTCCAAACTGATAGAGAGCGAACGACGATTCAAGAAAGCCTGTGAACAGATAGTGCAGTTAAATTATTCCTTAGATGCACTTCAACACAGATACAACAGAGCTAAAAAGGACAACAACAAGTCATTCAGATATTCGCTTCGTCTTCGCATTGCAGTTGTTGATGGAATGCGCAACATGTACTATGACTACGCTCACAAGAAAGCTGAAACTGTAGCAAACCTACGCCAGGAACTGTTTGGAGAAGTCGTCGACATCATTTCCGACGAAGCTTCCGCAGACGTCGAGATGTATGAATAGAGCTGAAGATACAGACAACTTCAAAACGGTTCTTTTCAGAGCCACACAAATTTTTCAAAAAGAATATAAATTTGTTGTTGATCCATCTATTTCCTTAGAAAGCTCAAACTATATCCCCGAAGCATGATATTAAAGTATTTCCCTTTCCAATACTTGGATTAAAAAAAAAATAAGCTTAAACTATATTTTCAGCCACATATTTCACAAAGGGATATGATACAAGATACACAACTAAAAATGAATTGTCGCTATGAAAATGAAAGGATAGACGGTATGCGTCAATGAGCCAACGCATCAATAGATTTATTGTCTACAAATCCCAATTTTATCGATTTTATATTTAAAGCCCTCAAGTTCGCCACGGTCGTGTGAAAACGGAAAACTCCTAAGTGCCTTGAGAGGGATAAATTGTACAGATTCCGGATAGCTTATGGACTGGTTCAAGTTATTTCAAATAGGAATTCGTCTCTGTTTCAATTTCGGATCCTCCATATACAGTTCGACAAAATTGTATTCTGCCAAGCAAAATTATTTACCACACGAGTACAAAAATTGAACTGTAAACGAAAATAACTTATATTTAAATGAAATATTTGTCTAAAACAGAAAATAAAGTATAGTTCCTCTCTATAAAAACATTTCTAGTTTATTTTATCCTTTTTTAATTTAAATTTTTTTTTCATTTTTAGCCTTCGATTTTTTTTTTATTCCTGTTTAAAAAAAAAAAAGGAAGAAATTATTGTGTATCCAATACACAATGAGAAGTTGTTTTAAAGAATTTCAGATTAATTCATAATTTCAAAACATGTTTTCTTCCCTTCGTAAAAAAAGATTTAATTTAATTTCCTGATTAGTTCACAATAGATAATGATTAATTAACAAAGACGTTTGGCAATAAACACAAGCTCTCGACAGGGGGTGGTTTTGACAACAGACTCGTGCCTTAAACTCAATTACTCTATTCTGCCATATACCTTGACGTTTCTCAATTTCAGATGTCACACACATAGCTATATAACCAAGGTGCTTCACTTGGATAGTCAGAACTTGTTTCAACTCTTATAGTGCTAACACAATTATACTACTTCTTTAACTATGAAAAGTAAAGTACAACAAAGAAACCTTGATAAAAGCTCCAAACTGATAGAGAGCGAACGACGATTCAAGAAAGCCTGTGAACAGATAGTGCAGTTAAATTATTCCTTAGATGCACTTCAACACAGATACAACAGAGCTAAAAAGGACAACAACAAGTCATTCAGATATTCGCTTCGTCTTCGCATTGCAGTTGTTGATGGAATGCGCAACATGTACTATGACTACGCTCACAAGAAAGCTGAAACTGTAGCAAACCTACGCCAGGAACTGTTTGGAGAAGTCGTCGACATCATTTCCGACGAAGCTTCCGCAGACGTCGAGATGTATGAATAGAGCTGAAGATACAGACAACTTCAAAACGGTTCTTTTCAGAGCCACACAAATTTTTCAAAAAGAATATAAATTTGTTGTTGATCCATCTATTTCCTTAGAAAGCTCAAACTATATCCCCGAAGCATGATATTAAAGTATTTCCCTTTCCAATACTTGGATTAAAAAAAAAAAGCTTAAACTATATTTTCAGCCACATATTTCACAAAGGGATATGATACAAGATACACAACTAAAAATGAATTGTCGCTATGAAAATGAAAGGATAGACGGTATGCGTCAATGAGCCAACGAATCAATAGATTTATTGTCTACAAATCCCAATTTTATCGATTTTATATTTAAAGCCCTCAAGTTCGCCACGGTAGTGTGAAAACGGAAAACTCCTAAGTGCCTTGAGAGGGATAAATTGTACAGATTCCGGATAGCTTATGGACTGGTTCAAGTTATTTCAAATAGGAATTCGTCTCTGTTTCAATTTCGGATCCTCCATATACAGTTCGACAAAATTGTATTCTGCCAAGCAAAATTATTTACCACACGAGTACAAAAATTGAACTGTAAACGAAAATAACTTATATTTAAATGAAATATTTGTCTAAAACAGAAAATAAAGTATAGTTCCTCTCTATAAAAACATTTCTAGTTTATTTTATCCTTTTTTAATTTAATTTTTTTTTTCATTTTTAGCCTTCGATTTTTTTTTATTCCTGTTTAAAAAAAAAAAAAGGAAGAAATTATTGTGTATCCAATACACAATGAGAAGTTGTTTTAAAGAATTTCAGATTAATTCATAATTTCAAAACATGTTTTCTTCCCTTCGTAAAAAAAGATTTAATTTAATTTCCTGATTAGTTCACAATAGATAATGATTAATTAACAAAGACGTTTGGCAATAAACACAAGCTCTCGACAGGGGGTGGTTTTGACAACAGACTCGTGCCTTAAACTCAATTACTCTATTCTGCCATATACCTTGACGTTTCTCAATTTCAGATGTCACACACATAGCTATATAACCAAGGTGCTTCACTTGGATAGTCAGAACTTGTTTCAACTCTTATAGTGCTAACACAATTATACTACTTCTTTAACTATGAAAAGTAAAGTACAACAAAGAAACCTTGATAAAAGCTCCAAACTGATAGAGAGCGAACGACGATTCAAGAAAGCCTGTGAACAGATAGTGCAGTTAAATTATTCCTTAGATGCACTTCAACACAGATACAACAGAGCTAAAAAGGACAACAACAAGTCATTCAGATATTCGCTTCGTCTTCGCATTGCAGTTGTTGATGGAATGCGCAACATGTACTATGACTACGCTCACAAGAAAGCTGAAACTGTAGCAAACCTACGCCAGGAACTGTTTGGAGAAGTCGTCGACATCATTTCCGACGAAGCTTCCGCAGACGTCGAGATGTATGAATAGAGCTGAAGATACAGACAACTTCAAAACGGTTCTTTTCAGAGCCACACAAATTTTTCAAAAAGAATATAAATTTGTTGTTGATCCATCTATTTCCTTAGAAAGCTCAAACTATATCCCCGAAGCATGATATTAAAGTATTTCCCTTTCCAATACTTGGATTAAAAAAAAAAAGCTTAAACTATATTTTCAGTCACATATTTCACAAAGGGATATGATACAAGATACACAACTAAAAATGAATTGTCGCAATGAAAATGAAAGGATAGACGGTATGCGTCAATGAGCCAACGCATCAATAGATTTATTGTCTACAAATCCCAATTTTATCGATTTTATATTTAAAGCCCTCAAGTTCGCCACGGTAGTGTGAAAACGGAAAACTCCTAAGTGCCTTGAGAGGGATAAATTGTACAGATTCCGGATAGCTTATGGACTGGTTCAAGTTATTTCAAATAGGAATTCGTCTCTGTTTCAATTTCGGATCCTCCATATACAGTTCGACAAAATTGTATTCTGCCAAGCAAAATTATTTACCACACGTGTACAAAAATTGAACTGTAAACGAAAATAACTTATACTTAAATGAAATATTTGTCTAAAACAGAAAATAAAGTATAGTTCCTCTCTATAAAAACATTTCTAGTTTATTTTATCCTTTTTTAATTTAAATTTTTTTTTCATTTTTAGCCTTCGATTTTTTTTTATTCCTGTTTAAAAAAAAAAAAAAAAAGGAAGAAATTATTGTGTATCCAATACACAATGAGAAGTTGTTTTAAAGAATTTCAGATTAATTCATAATTTCAAAACATGTTTTCTTCCCTTCGTAAAAAAAGATTTAATTTAATTTCCTGATTAGTTCACAATAGATAATGATTAATTAACAAAGACGTTTGGCAATAAACACAAGCTCTCCACAGGGGGTGGTTTTGTGCCTTAAACTCAATTACTCTATTCTGCCATATACCTTGACGTTTCTCAATTTCAGATGTCACACACATAGCTATATAACCAAGGTGCTTCACTTGGATAGTCAGAACTTGTTTCAACTCTTATAGTGCTAACACAATTATACTACTTCTTTAACTATGAAAAGTAAAGTACAACAAAGAAACCTTGATAAAAGCTCCAAACTGGTAGAGACCGAACGACGATTCAAGAAAGCCTGTGAACAGATAGTGCAGTTAAATTATTCCTTAGATGCACTTCAACACAGATACAACAGAGCTAAAAAGGACAACAACAAGTCATTCAGATATTCGCTTCGTCTTCGCATTGCAGTTGTTGATGGAATGCGCAACATGTACTATGACTACGCTCACAAGAAAGCTGAAACTGTAGCAAACCTACGCCAGGAACTGTTTGGAGAAGTCGTCGACATCATTTCCGACGAAGCTTCCGCAGACGTCGAGATGTATGAATAGAGCTGAAGATACAGACAACTTCAAAACGGTTCTTTTCAGAGCCACACAAATTTTTCAAAAAGAATATAAATTTGTTGTTGATCCATCTATTTCCTTAGAAAGCTCAAACTATATCCCCGAAGCATGATATTAAAGTATTTCCCTTTCCAATACTTGGATTAAAAAAAAAAAGCTTAAACTATATTTTCAGCCACATATTTCACAAAGGGATATGATACAAGATACACAACTAAAAATGAATTGTCGCTATGAAAATGAAAGGATAGACGGTATGCGTCAATGAGCCAACGCATCAATAGATTTATTGTCTACAAATCCCAATTTTATCGATTTTATATTTAAAGCCCTCAAGTTCGCCACGGTAGTGTGAAAACGGAAAACTCCTAAGTGCCTTGAGAGGGATAAATTGTACAGATTCCGGATAGCTTATGGACTGGTTCAAGTTATTTCAAATAGGAATTCGTCTCTGTTTCAATTTCGGATCCTCCATATACAGTTCGACAAAATTGTATTCTGCCAAGCAAAATTATTTACCACACGAGTACAAAAATTGAACTGTAAACGAAAATAACTTATATTTAAATGAAATATTTGTCTAAAACAGAAAATAAAGTATAGTTCCTCTCTATAAAAACATTTCTAGTTTATTTTATCCTTTTTTAATTTAAATTTTTTTTTCATTTTTAGCCTTCGATTTTTTTTTTATTCCTGTTTAAAAAAAAAAAAAAAGGAAGAAATTATTGTGTATCCAATACACAATGAGAAGTTGTTTTAAAGAATTTCAGATTAATTCATAATTTCAAAACATGTTTTCTTCCCTTCGTAAAAAAAGATTTAATTTAATTTCCTGATTAGTTCACAATAGATAATGATTAATTAACAAAGACGTTTGGCAATAAACACAAGCTCTCGACAGGGGGTGGTTTTGACAACAGACTCGTGCCTTAAACTCAATTACTCTATTCTGCCATATACCTTGACGTTTCTCAATTTCAGATGTCACACACATAGCTATATAACCAAGGTGCTTCACTTGGATAGTCAGAACTTGTTTCAACTCTTATAGTGCTAACACAATTATACTACTTCTTTAACTATGAAAAGTAAAGTACAACAAAGAAACCTTGATAAAAGCTCCAAACTGATAGAGAGCGAACGACGATTCAAGAAAGCCTGTGAACAGATAGTGCAGTTAATTTATTCCTTAGATGCACTTCAACACAGATACAACAGAGCTAAAAAGGACAACAACAATTCATTCAGATATTCGCTTCGTCTTCGCATTGCAGTTGTTGATGGAATGCGCAACATGTACTATGACTACGCTCACAAGAAAGCTGAAACTGTAGCAAACCTACGCCAGGAACTGTTTGGAGAAGTCGTCGACATCATTTTTTATTCCTGTTTTAAAAAAAAAAAAGGAAGAAATTATTGTGTATCCAATACACAATGAGAAGTTGTTTTAAAGAATTTCAGATTAATTCATAATTTCAAAACATGTTTTCTTCCCTTCGTAAAAAAAGATTTAATTTAATTTCCTGATTAGTTCACAATAGATAATGATTAATTAACAAAGACGTTTGGCAATAAACACAAGCTCTCGACAGGGGGTGGTTTTGACAACAGACTCGTGCCTTAAACTCAATTACTCTATTCTGCCATATACCTTGACGTTTCTCAATTTCAGATGTCACACACATAGCTATATAACCAAGGTGCTTCACTTGGATAGTCAGAACTTGTTTCAACTCTTATAGTGCTAACACAATTATACTACTTCTTTAACTATGAAAAGTAAAGTACAACAAAGAAACCTTGATAAAAGCTCCAAACTGATAGAGAGCGAACGACGATTCAAGAAAGCCTGTGAACAGATAGTGCAGTTAAATTATTCCTTAGATGCACTTCAACACAGATACAACAGAGCTAAAAAGGACAACAACAAGTCATTCAGATATTCGCTTCGTCTTCGCATTGCAGTTGTTGATGGAATGCGCAACATGTACTATGACTACGCTCACAAGAAAGCTGAAACTGTAGCAAACCTACGCCAGGAACTGTTTGGAGAAGTCGTCGACATCATTTCCGACGAAGCTTCCGCAGACGTCGAGATGTATGAATAGAGCTGAAGATACAGACAACTTCAAAACGGTTCTTTTCAGAGCCACACAAATTTTTCAAAAAGAATATAAATTTGTTGTTGATCCATCTATTTCCTTAGAAAGCTCAAACTATATCCCCGAAGCATGATATTAAAGTATTTCCCTTTCCAATACTTGGATTAAAAAAAAAATAAGCTTAAACTATATTTTCAGCCACATATTTCACAAAGGGATATGATACAAGATACACAACTAAAAATGAATTGTCGCTATGAAAATGAAAGGATAGACGGTATGCGTCAATGAGCCAACGCATCAATAGATTTATTGTCTACAAATCCCAATTTTATCGATTTTATATTTAAAGCCCTCAAGTTCGCCACGGTAGTGTGAAAACGGAAAACTCCTAAGTGCCTTGAGAGGGATAAATTGAACAGATTCCGGATAGCTTATGGACTGGTTCAAGTTATTTCAAATAGGAATTCGTCTCTGTTTCAATTTCGGATCCTCCATATACAGTTCGACAAAATTGTATTCTGCCAAGCAAAATTATTTACCACACGAGTACAAAAATTGAACTGTAAACGAAAATAACTTATATTTAAATGAAATATTTGTCTAAAACAGAAAATAAAGTATAGTTCCTCTCTATAAAAACATTTCTAGTTTATTTTATCCTTTTTTAATTTAAATTTTTTTTTCATTTTTAGCCTTCGATTTTTTTTTTATTCCTGTTTAAAAAAAAAAAAAAGGAAGAAATTATTGTGTATCCAATACACAATGAGAAGTTGTTTTAAAGAATTTCAGATTAATTCATAATTTCAAAACATGTTTTCTTCCCTTCGTAAAAAAAGATTTAATTTAATTTCCTGATTAGTTCACAATAGATAATGATTAATTACCAAAGACGTTTGGCAAGAAACACAAGCTCTCGACAGGGGGTGGTTTTGACAACAGACTCGTGCCTTAAACTCAATTACTCTATTCTGCCATATACCTTGACGTTTCTCAATTTCAGATGTCACACACATAGCTATATAACCAAGGTGCTTCACTTGGATAGTCAGAACTTGTTTCAACTCTTATAGTGCTAACACAATTATACTACTTCTTTAACTATGAAAAGTAAAGTACAACAAAGAAACCTTGATAAAAGCTCCAAACTGATAGAGAGCGAACGACGATTCAAGAAAGCCTGTGAACAGATAGTGCAGTTAAATTATTCCTTAGATGCACTTCAACACAGATACAACAGAGCTAAAAAGGACAACAACAAGTCATTCAGATATTCGCTTCGTCTTCGCATTGCAGTTGTTGATGGAATGCGCAACATGTACTATGACTACGCTCACAAGAAAGCTGAAACTGTAGCAAACCTACGCCAGGAACTGTTTGGAGAAGTCGTCGACATCATTTCCGACGAAGCTTCCGCAGACGTCGAGATGTATGAATAGAGCTGAAGATACAGACAACTTCAAAACGGTTCTTTTCAGAGCCACACAAATTTTTCAAAAAGAATATAAATTTGTTGTTGATCCATCTATTTCCTTAGAAAGCTCAAACTATATCCCCGAAGCATGATATTAAAGTATTTCCCTTTCCAATACTTGGATTAAAAAAAATAAGCTTAAACTATATTTTCAGCCACATATTTCACAAAGGGATATGATACAAGATACACAACTAAAAATGAATTGTCGCTATGAAAATGAAAGGATAGACGGTATGCGTCAATGAGCCAACGCATCAATAGATTTATTGTCTACAAATCCCAATTTTATCGATTTTATATTTAAAGCCCTCAAGTTCGCCACGGTAGTGTGAAAACGGAAAACTCCTAAGTGCCTTGAGAGGGATAAATTGTACAGATTCCGGATAGCTTATGGACTGGTTCAAGTTATTTCAAATAGGAATTCGTCTCTGTTTCAAGTTCGGATCCTCCATATACAGTTCGACAAAATTGTATTCTGCCAAGAAAAATTATTTACCACACGAGTACAAAAATTGAACTGTAAACGAAAATAACTTATACTTAAATGAAATATTTGTCTAAAACAGAAAATAAAGTATAGTTCCTCTCTATAAAAACATTTCTAGTTTATTTTATCCTTTTTTAATTTAAATTTTTTTTTCATTTTTAGCCTTCGATTTTTTTTTTATTCCTGTTTAAAAAAAAAAAAAAAGGAAGAAATTATTGTGTATCCAATACACAATGAGAAGTTGTTTTAAAGAATTTCAGATTAATTCATAATTTCAAAACATGTTTTCTTCCCTTCGTAAAAAAAGATTTAATGTAATTTCCTGATTAGTTCACAATAGATAATGATTAATTAACAAAGACGTTTGGCAATAAACACAAGCTCTCGACAGGGGGTGGTTTTGACAACAGACTCGTGCCTTAAACTCAATTACTCTATTCTGCCATATACCTTGACGTTTCTCAATTTCAGATGTCACACACATAGCTATATAACCAAGGTGCTTCACTTGGATAGTCAGAACTTGTTTCAACTCTTATAGTGCTAACACAATTATACTACTTCTTTAACTATGAAAAGTAAAGTACAACAAAGAAACCTTGATAAAAGCTCCAAACTGATAGAGAGCGAACGACGATTCAAGAAAGCCTGTGAACAGATAGTGCAGTTAAATTATTCCTTAGATGCACTTCAACACAGATACAACAGAGCTAAAAAGGACAACAACAAGTCATTCAGATATTCGCTTCGTCTTCGCATTGCAGTTGTTGATGGAATGCGCAACATGTACTATGACTACGCTCACAAGAAAGCTGAAACTGTAGCAAACCTACGCCAGGAACTGTTTGGAGAAGTCGTCGACATCATTTCCGACGAAGCTTCCGCAGACGTCGAGATGTATGAATAGAGCTGAAGATACAGACAACTTCAAAACGGTTCTTTTCAGAGCCACACAAATTTTTCAAAAAGAATATAAATTTGTTGTTGATCCATCTATTTCCTTAGAAAGCTCAAACTATATCCCCGAAGCATGATATTAAAGTATTTCCCTTTCCAATACTTGGATTAAAAAAAAAAATAAGCTTAAACTATATTTTCAGCCACATATTTCACAAAGGGATATGATACAAGATACACAACTAAAAATGAATTGTCGCTATGAAAATGAAAGGATAGACGGTATGCGTCAATGAGCCAACGAATCAATAGATTTATTGTCTGCAAATCCCAATTTTATCGATTTTATATTTAAAGCCCTCAAGTTCGCCACGGTAGTGTGAAAACGGAAAACTCCTAAGTGCCTTGAGAGGGATAAATTGTACAGATTCCGGATAGCTTATGGACTGGTTCAAGTTATTTCAAATAGGAATTCGTCTCTGTTTCAATTTCGGATCCTCCATATACAGTTCGACAAAATTGTATTCTGCAAAGCAAAATTATTTACCACACGAGTACAAAAATTGAACTGTAAACGAAAATAACTTATATTTAAATGAAATATTTGTCTAAAACAGAAAATAAAGTATAGTTCCTCTCTATAAAAACATTTCTAGTTTATTTTATCCTTTTTTAATTTAAATTTTTTTTTCATTTTTAGCCTTCGATTTTTTTTTTATTCCTGTTTAAAAAAAAAAAAAAAAGGAAGAAATTATTGTGTATCCAATACACAATGAGAAGTTGTTTTAAAGAATTTCAGATTAATTCATAATTTCAAAACATGTTTTCTTCCCTTCGTAAAAAAAGATTTAATTTAATTTCCTGATTAGTTCACAATAGATAATGATTAATTAACAAAGACGTTTGGCAATAAACACAAGCTCTCGACAGGGGGTGGTTTTGACAACAGACTCGTGCCTTAAACTCAATTACTCTATTCTGCCATATACCTTGACGTTTCTCAATTTCAGATGTCACACACATAGCTATATAACCAAGGTGCTTCACTTGGATAGTCAGAACTTGTTTCAACTCTTATAGTGCTAACACAATTATACTACTTCTTTAACTATGAAAAGTAAAGTACAACAAAGAAACCTTGATAAAAGCTCCAAACTGATAGAGAGCGAACGACGATTCAAGAAAGCCTGTGAACAGATAGTGCAGTTAAATTATTCCTTAGATGCACTTCAACACAGATACAACAGAGCTAAAAAGGACAACAACAAGTCATTCAGATATTCGCTTCGTCTTCGCATTGCAGTTGTTGATGGAATGCGCAACATGTACTATGACTACGCTCACAAGAAAGCTGAAACTGTAGCAAACCTACGCCAGGAACTGTTTGGAGAAGTCGTCGACATCATTTCCGACGAAGCTTCCGCAGACGTCGAGATGTATGAATAGAGCTGAAGATACAGACAACTTCAAAACGGTTCTTTTCAGAGCCACACAAATTTTTCAAAAAGAATATAAATTTGTTGTTGATCCATCTATTTCCTTAGAAAGCTCAAACTATATCCCCGAAGCATGATATTAAAGTATTTCCCTTTCCAATACTTGGATTAAAAAAAAAATAAGCTTAAACTATATTTTCAGCCACATATTTCACAAAGGGATATGATACAAGATACACAACTAAAAATGAATTGTCGCTATGAAAATGAAAGGATAGACGGTATGCGTCAATGAGCCAACGAATCAATAGATTTATTGTCTACAAATCCCAATTTTATCGATTTTATATTTAAAGCCCTCAAGTTCGCCACGGTAGTGTGAAAACGGAAAACTCCTAAGTGCCTTGAGAGGGATAAATTGTACAGATTCCGGATAGCTTATGGACTGGTTCAAGTTATTTCAAATAGGAATTCGTCTCTGTTTCAATTTCGGATCCTCCATATACAGTTCGACAAAATTGTATTCTGCCAAGCAAAATTATTTACCACACGAGTACAAAAATTTAACTGTAAACGAAAATAACTTATATTTAAATGAAATATTTGTCTAAAACAGAAAATAAAGTATAGTTCCTCTCTATAAAAACATTTCTAGTTTATTTTATCCTTTTTTAATTTAAATTTTTTTTTCATTTTTAGCCTTCGATTTTTTTTTTATTCCTGTTTAAATAAAAAAAAAAAAAAAGGAAGAAATTATTGTGTATCCAATACACAATGAGAAGTTGTTTTAAAGAATTTCAGATTAATTCATAATTTCAAAACATGTTTTCTTCCCTTCGTAAAAAAAGATTTAATTTAATTTCCTGATTAGTTCACAATAGATAATGATTAATTAACAAAGACGTTTGGCAATAAACACAAGCTCTCGACAGGGGGTGGTTTTGACAACAGACTCGTGCCTTAAACTCAATTACTCTATTCTGCCATATACCTTGACGTTTCTCAATTTCAGATGTCACACACATAGCTATATAACCAAGGTGCTTCACTTGGATAGTCAGAACTTGTTTCAACTCTTATAGTGCTAACACAATTATACTACTTCTTTAACTATGAAAAGTAAAGTACAACAAAGAAACCTTGATAAAAGCTCCAAACTGATAGAGAGGAACGACGATTCAAGAAAGCCTGTGAACAGATAGTGCAGTTAAATTATTCCTTAGATGCACTTCAACACAGATACAAAAGAGCTAAAAAGGACAACAACAAGTCATTCAGATATTCGCTTCGTCTTCGCATTGCAGTTGTTGATGGAATGCGCAACATGTACTATGACTACGCTCACAAGAAAGCTGAAACTGTAGCAAACCTACGCCAGGAACTGTTTGGAGAAGTCGTCGACATCATTTCCGACGAAGCTTCCGCAGACGTCGAGATGTATGAATAGAGCTGAAGATACAGACAACTTCAAAACGGTTCTTTTCAGAGCCACACAAATTTTTCAAAAAGAATATAAATTTGTTGTTGATCCATCTATTTCCTTAGAAAGCTCAAACTATATCCCCGAAGCATGATATTAAAGTATTTCCCTTTCCAATACTTGGATTAAAAAAAAAATAAGCTTAAACTATATTTTCAGCCACATATTTCACAAAGGGATATGATACAAGATACACAACTAAAAATGAATTGTCGCTATGAAAATGAAAGGATAGACGGTATGCGTCAATGAGCCAACGAATCAATAGATTTATTGTCTACAAATCCCAATTTTATCGATTTTATATTTAAAGCCCTCAAGTTCGCCACGGTAGTGTGAAAACGGAAAACTCCTAAGTGCCTTGAGAGGGATAAATTGTACAGATTCCGGATAGCTTATGGACTGGTTCAAGTTATTTCAAATAGGAATTCGTCTCTGTTTCAATTTCGGATCCTCCATATACAGTTCGACAAAATTGTATTCTGCCAAGCAAAATTATTTACCACACGAGTACAAAAATTGAACTGTAAACGAAAATAACTTATATTTAAATGAAATATTTGTCTAAAACAGAAAATAAAGTATAGTTCCTCTCTATAAAAACATTTCTAGTTTATTTTATCCTTTTTTAATTTAATTTTTTTTTCATTTTTAGCCTTCGATTTTTTTTTTATTCCTGTTTAAAAAAAAAAAAAAAAAAAAGGAAGAAATTATTGTGTATCCAATACACAATGAGAAGTTGTTTTAAAGAATTTCAGATTAATTCATAATTTCAAAACATGTTTTCTTCCCTTCGTAAAAAAAGATTTAATTTAATTTCCTGATTAGTTCACAATAGATAATGATTAATTAACAAAGACGTTTGGCAATAAACACAAGCTCTCGACAGGGGGTGGTTTTGACAACAGACTCGTGCCTTAAACTCAATTACTCTATTCTGCCATATACCTTGACGTTTCTCAATTTCAGATGTCACACACATAGCTATATAACCAAGGTGCTTCACTTGGATAGTCAGAACTTGTTTCAACTCTTATAGTGCTAACACAATTATACTACTTCTTTAACTATCAAAGGAAAGTACAACAAAGAAACCTTGATAAAAGCTCCAAACTGATAGAGAGCGAACGACGATTCAAGAAAGCCTGTGAACAGATAGTGCAGTTAAATTATTCCTTAGATGCACTTCAACACATATACAACAGAGCTAAAAAGGACAACAACAAGTCATTCAGATATTCGCTTCGTCTTCGCATTGCAGTTGTTGATGGAATGCGCAACATGTACTATGACTACGCTCACAAGAAAGCTGAAACTGTAGCAAACCTACGCCAGGAACTGTTTGGAGAAGTCGTCGACATCATTTCCGACGAAGCTTCCGCAGACGTCGAGATGTATGAATAGAGCTGAAGATACAGACAACTTCAAAACGGTTCTTTTCAGAGCCACACAAATTTTTCAAAAAGAATATAAATTTGTTGTTGATCCATCTATTTCCTTAGAAAGCTCAAACTATATCCCCGAAGCATGATATTAAAGTATTTCCCTTTCCAATACTTGGATTAAAAAAAAAAAGCTTAAACTATATTTTCAGCCACATATTTCACAAAGGGATATGATACAAGATACACAACTAAAAATGAATTGTCGCTATGAAAATGAAAGGATAGACGGTATGCGTCAATGAGCCAACGCATCAATAGATTTATTGTCTACAAATCCCAATTTTATCGATTTTATATTTAAAGCCCTCAAGTTCGCCACGGTAGTGTGAAAACGGAAAACTCCTAAGTGCCTTGAGAGGGATAAATTGTACAGATTCCGGATAGCTTATGGACTGGTTCAAGTTATTTCAAATAGGAATTCGTCTCTGTTTCAATTTCGGATCCTCCATATACAGTTCGACAAAATTGTATTCTGCCAAGCAAAATTATTTACCACACGAGTACAAAAATTGAACTGTAAACGAAAATAACTTATACTTAAATGAAATATTTGTCTAAAACAGAAAATAAAGTATAGTTCCTCTCTATAAAAACATTTCTAGTTTATTTTATCCTTTTTTAATTTAAATTTTTTTTTCATTTTTAGCCTTCGATTTTTTTTTATTCCTGTTTAAAAAAAAAAAAAAAGGAAGAAATTATTGTGTAACCAATACACAATGAGAAGTTGTTTTAAAGAATTTCAGATTAATTCATAATTTCAAAACATGTTTTCTTCCCTTCGTAAAAAAAGATTTAATTTAATTTCCTGATTAGTTCACAATAGATAATGATTAATTAACAAAGCCGTTTGGCAAGAAACACAAGCTCTCGACAGGGGGTGGTTTTGACAACAGACTCGTGCCTTAAACTCAATTACTCTATTCTGCCATATACCTTGACGTTTCTCAATTTCAGATGTCACACACATAGCTATATAACCAAGGTGCTTCACTTGGATAGTCAGAACTTGTTTCAACTCTTATAGTGCTAACACAATTATACTACTTCTTTAACTATGAAAAGTAAAGTACAACAAAGAAACCTTGATAAAAGCTCCAAACTGATAGAGAGCGAACGACGATTCAAGAAAGCCTGTAAACAGATAGTGCAGTTAAATTATTCCTTAGATGCACTTCAACACAGATACAACAGAGCTAAAAAGGACAACAACAAGTCATTCAGATATTCGCTTCGTCTTCGCATTGCAGTTGTTGATGGAATGCGCAACATGTACTATGACTACGCTCACAAGAAAGCTGAAACTGTAGCAAACCTACGCCAGGAACTGTTTGGAGAAGTCGTCGACATCATTTCCGACGAAGCTTCCGCAGACGTCGAGATGTATGAATAGAGCTGAAGATACAGACAACTTCAAAACGGTTCTTTTCAGAGCCACACAAATTTTTCAAAAAGAATATAAATTTGTTGTTGATCCATCTATTTCCTTAGAAAGCTCAAACTATATCCCCGAAGCATGATATTAAAGTATTTCCCTTTCTAATACTTGGATTAAAAAAAAAGTAAGCTTAAACTATATTTTCAGCCACATATTTCACAAAGGGATATGATACAAGATACACAACTAAAAATGAATTGTCGCTATGAAAATGAAAGGATAGACGGTATGCGTCAATGAGCCAACGCATCAATAGATTTATTGTCTACAAATCCCAATTTTATCGATTTTATATTTAAAGCCCTCAAGTTCGCCACGGTAGTGTGAAAACGGAAAACTCCTAAGTGCCTTGAGAGGGATAAATTGTACAGATTCCGGATAGCTTATGGACTGGTTCAAGTTATTTCAAATAGGAATTCGTCTCTGTTTCAATTTCGGATCCTCCATATACAGTTCGACAAAATTGTATTCTGCCAAGCAAAATTATTTACCACACGAGTACAAAAATTGAACTGTAAACGAAAATAACTTATATTTAAATGAAATATTTGTCTAAAACAGAAAATAAAGTATAGTTCCTCTCTATAAAAACATTTCTAGTTTATTTTATCCTTTTTTAATTTAAATTTTTTTTTCATTTTTAGCCTTCGATTTTTTTTTTATTCCTGTTTAAAAAAAAAGGAAGAAATTATTGTGTATCCAATACACAATGAGAAGTTGTTTGAAAGAATTTCAGATTAATTCATAATTTCAAAACATGTTTTCTTCCCTTCGTAAAAAAAGATTTAATTTAATTTCCTGATTAGTTCACAATAGATAATGATTAATTAACAAAGACGTTTGGCAATAAACACAAGCTCTCGACAGGGGGTGGTTTTGACAACAGACTCGTGCCTTAAACTCAATTACTCTATTCTGCCATATACCTTGACGTTTCTCAATTTCAGATGTCACACACATAGCTATATAACCAAGGTGCTTCACTTGGATAGTCAGAACTTGTTTCAACTCTTATAGTGCTAACACAATTATACTACTTCTTTAACTATGAAAAGTAAAGTACAACAAAGAAACCTTGATAAAAGCTCCAAACTGATAGAGAGGAACGACGATTCAAGAAAGCCTGTGAACAGATAGTGCAGTTAAATTATTCCTTAGATGCACTTCAACACAGATACAAAAGAGCTAAAAAGGACAACAACAAGTCATTCAGATATTCGCTTCGTCTTCGCATTGCAGTTGTTGATGGAATGCGCAACATGTACTATGACTACGCTCACAAGAAAGCTGAAACTGTAGCAAACCTACGCCAGGAACTGTTTGGAGAAGTCGTCGACATCATTTCCGACGAAGCTTCCGCAGACGTCGAGATGTATGAATAGAGCTGAAGATACAGACAACTTCAAAATGATTCTTTTCAGAGCCACACAAATTTTTCAAAAAGAATATAAATTTGTTGTTGATCCATCTATTTCCTTAGAAAGCTCAAACTATATCCCCGAAGCATGATATTAAAGTATTTCCCTTTCCAATACTTGGATTAAAAAAAAAAATAAGCTTAAACTATATTTTCAGCCACATATTTCACAAAGGGATATGATACAAGATACACAACTAAAAATGAATTGTCGCTATGAAAATGAAAGGATAGACGGTATGCGTCAATGAGCCAACGAATCAATAGATTTATTGTCTACAAATCCCAATTTTATCGATTTTATATTTAAAGCCCTCAAGTTCGCCACGGTAGTGTGAAAACGGAAAACTCCTAAGTGCCTTGAGAGGGATAAATTGTACAGATTCCGGATAGCTTATGGACTGGTTCAAGTTATTTCAAATAGGAATTCGTCTCTGTTTCAATTTCGGATCCTCCATATACAGTTCGACAAAATTGTATTCTGCCAAGCAAAATTATTTACCACACGAGTACAAAAATTGAACTGTAAACGAAAATAACTTATATTTAAATGAAATATTTGTCTAAAACAGAAAATAAAGTATAGTTCCTCTCTATAAAAACATTTCTAGTTTATTTTATCCTTTTTTAATTTAAATTTTTTTTTCATTTTTAGCCTTCGATTTTTTTTTTATTCCTGTTTTAAAAAAAAAAAAAAAAAGGAAGAAATTATTGTGTATCCAATACACAATGAGAAGTTGTTTTAAAGAATTTCAGATTAATTCATAATTTCAAAACATGTTTTCTTCCCTTCGTAAAAAAAGACTTAATTTAATTTCCTGATTAGTTCACAATAGATAATGATTAATTAACAAAGACGTTTGGCAATAAACACAAGCTCTCGACAGGGGGTGGTTTTGACAACAGACTCGTGCCTTAAACTCAATTACTCTATTCTGCCATATACCTTGACGTTTCTCAATTTCAGATGTCACACACATAGCTATATAACCAAGGTGCTTCACTTGGATAGTCAGAACTTGTTTCAACTCTTATAGTGCTAACACAATTATACTACTTCTTTAACTATCAAAGGAAAGTACAACAAAGAAACCTTGATAAAAGCTCCAAACTGATAGAGAGCGAACAACGATTCAAGAAAGCCTGTGAACAGATAGTGCAGTTAAATTATTCCTTAGATGCACTTCAACACAGATACAACAGAGCTAAAAAGGACAACAACAAGTCATTCAGATATTCGCTTCGTCTTCGCATTGCAGTTGTTGATGGAATGCGCAACATGTACTATGACTACGCTCACAAGAAAGCTGAAACTGTAGCAAACCTACGCCAGGAACTGTTTGGAGAAGTCGTCGACATCATTTCCGACGAAGCTTCCGCAGACGTCGAGATGTATGAATAGAGCTGAAGATACAGACAACTTCAAAACGGTTCTTTTCAGAGCCACACAAATTTTTCAAAAAGAATATAAATTTGTTGTTGATCCATCTATTTCCTTAGAAAGCTCAAACTATATCCCCGAAGCATGATATTAAAGTATTTCCCTTTCTAATACTTGGATTAAAAAAAAAGTAAGCTTAAACTATATTTTCAGCCACATATTTCACAAAGGGATATGATACAAGATACACAACTAAAAATGAATTGTCGCTATGAAAATGAAAGGATAGACGGTATGCGTCAATGAGCCAACGAATCAATAGATTTATTGTCTACAAATCCCAATTTTATCGATTTTATATTTAAAGCCCTCAAGTTCGCCACGGTAGTGTGAAAACGGAAAACTCCTAAGTGCCTTGAGAGGGATAAATTGTACAGATTCCGGATAGCTTATGGACTGGTTCAAGTTATTTCAAATAGGAATTCGTCTCTGTTTCAATTTCGGATCCTCCATATACAGTTCGACAAAATTGTATTCTGCCAAGCAAAATTATTTACCACACGAGTACAAAAATTGAACTGTAAACGAAAATAACTTATATTTAAATGAAATATTTGTCTAAAACAGAAAATAAAGTATAGTTCCTCTCTATAAAAACATTTCTAGTTTATTTTATCCTTTTTTAATTTAAATTTTTTTTTCATTTTTAGCCTTCGATTTTTTTTTTATTCCTGTTTTAAAAAAAAAAAAAAAAAAGGAAGAAATTATTGTGTATCCAATACACAATGAGAAGTTGTTTTAAAGAATTTCAGATTAATTCATAATTTCAAAACATGTTTTCTTCCCTTCGTAAAAAAAGATTTAATTTAATTTCCTGATTAGTTCACAATAGATAATGATTAATTAACAAAGACGTTTGGCAATAAACACAAGCTCTCGACAGGGGGTGGTTTTGACAACAGACTCGTGCCTTAAACTCAATTACTCTATTCTGCCATATACCTTGACGTTTCTCAATTTCAGATGTCACACACATAGCTATATAACCAAGGTGCTTCACTTGGATAGTCAGAACTTGTTTCAACTCTTATAGTGCTAACACAATTATACTACTTCTTTAACTATCAAAGGAAAGTACAACAAAGAAACCTTGATAAAAGCTCCAAACTGATAGAGAGCGAACAACGATTCAAGAAAGCCTGTGAACAGATGGTGCAGTTAAATTATTCCTTAGATGCACTTCAACACAGATACAACAGAGCTAAAAAGGACAACAACAAGTCATTCAGATATTCGCTTCGTCTTCGCATTGCAGTTGTTGATGGAATGCGCAACATGTACTATGACTACGCTCACAAGAAAGCTGAAACTGTAGCAAACCTACGCCAGGAACTGTTTGGAGAAGTCGTCGACATCATTTCCGACGAAGCTTCCGCAGACGTCGAGATGTATGAATAGAGCTGAAGATACAGACAACTTCAAAACGGTTCTTTTCAGAGCCACACAAATTTTTCAAAAAGAATATAAATTTGTTGTTGATCCATCTATTTCCTTAGAAAGCTCAAACTATATCCCCGAAGCATGATATTAAAGTATTTCCCTTTCTAATACTTGGATTAAAAAAAAAGTAAGCTTAAACTATATTTTCAGCCACATATTTCACAAAGGGATATGATACAAGATACACAACTAAAAATGAATTGTCGCTATGAAAATGAAAGGATAGACGGTATGCGTCAATGAGCCAACGAATCAATAGATTTATTGTCTACAAATCCCAATTTTATCGATTTTATATTTAAAGCCCTCAAGTTCGCCACGGTAGTGTGAAAACGGAAAACTCCTAAGTGCCTTGAGAGGGATAAATTGTACAGATTCCGGATAGCTTATGGACTGGTTCAAGTTATTTCAAATAGGAATTCGTCTCTGTTTCAATTTCGGATCCTCCATATACAGTTCGACAAAATTGTATTCTGCCAAGCAAAATTATTTACCACACGAGTACAAAAATTGAACTGTAAACGAAAATAACTTATATTTAAATGAAATATTTGTCTAAAACAGAAAATAAAGTATAGTTCCTCTCTATAAAAACATTTCTAGTTTATTTTATCCTTTTTTAATTTAAATTTTTTTTTCATTTTTAGCCTTCGATTTTTTTTTTATTCCTGTTTTAAAAAAAAAAAAAAAAAAGGAAGAAATTATTGTGTATCCAATACACAATGAGAAGTTGTTTTAAAGAATTTCAGATTAATTCATAATTTCAAAACATGTTTTCTTCCCTTCGTAAAAAAAGATTTAATTTAATTTCCTGATTAGTTCACAATAGATAATGATTAATTAACAAAGACGTTTGGCAATAAACACAAGCTCTCGACAGGGGGTGGTTTTGACAACAGACTCGTGCCTTAAACTCAATTACTCTATTCTGCCATATACCTTGACGTTTCTCAATTTCAGATGTCACACACATAGCTATATAACCAAGGTGCTTCACTTGGATAGTCAGAACTTGTTTCAACTCTTATAGTGCTAACACAATTATACTACTTCTTTAACTATCAAAGGAAAGTACAACAAAGAAACCTTGATAAAAGCTCCAAACTGATAGAGAGCGAACAACGATTCAAGAAAGCCTGTGAACAGATGGTGCAGTTAAATTATTCCTTAGATGCACTTCAACACAGATACAACAGAGCTAAAAAGGACAACAACAAGTCATTCAGATATTCGCTTCGTCTTCGCATTGCAGTTGTTGATGGAATGCGCAACATGTACTATGACTACGCTCACAAGAAAGCTGAAACTGTAGCAAACCTACGCCAGGAACTGTTTGGAGAAGTCGTCGACATCATTTCCGACGAAGCTTCCGCAGACGTCGAGATGTATGAATAGAGCTGAAGATACAGACAACTTCAAAACGGTTCTTTTCAGAGCCACACAAATTTTTCAAAAAGAATATAAATTTGTTGTTGATCCATCTATTTCCTTAGAAAGCTCAAACTATATCCCCGAAGCATGATATTAAAGTATTTCCCTTTCCAATACTTGGATTAAAAAAAAAAATAAGCTTAAACTATATTTTCAGCCACATATTTCACAAAGGGATATGATACAAGATACACAACTAAAAATGAATTGTCGCTATGAAAATGAAAGGATAGACGGTATGCGTCAATGAGCCAACGCATCAATAGATTTATTGTCTACAAATCCCAATTTTATCGATTTTATATTTAAAGCCCTCAAGTTCGCCACGGTAGTGTGAAAACGGAAAACTCCTAAGTGCCTTGAGAGGGATAAATTGTACAGATTCCGGATAGCTTATGGACTGGTTCAAGTTATTTCAAATAGGAATTCGTCTCTGTTTCAATTTCGGATCCTCCATATACAGTTCGACAAAATTGTATTCTGCCAAGCAAAATTATTTACCACACGAGTACAAAAATTGAACTGTAAACTTTTATCCTTTTTTAATTTAAATTTTTATTTTATTTTATCCTTTTTTAATTTAAATTTTTTTTTCATTTTTAGCCTTCGATTTTTTTTTATTCCTGTTTAAAAAAAAAAAAAAGGAAGAAATTATTGTGTATCCAATACACAATGAGAAGTTGTTTGAAAGAATTTCAGATTAATTCATAATTTCAAAACATGTTTTCTTCCCTTCGTACAAAAAGATTTAATTTAATTTCCTGATTAGTTCACAATAGATAATGATTAATTAACAAAGACGTTTGGCAATAAACACAAGCTCTCGACAGGGGGTGGTTTTGACAACAGACTCGTGCCTTAAACTCAATTACTCTATTCTGCCATATACCTTGACGTTTCTCAATTTCAGATGTCACACACATAGCTATATAACCAAGGTGCTTCACTTGGATAGTCAGAACTTGTTTCAACTCTTATAGTGCTAACACAATTATACTACTTCTTTAACTATGAAAAGTAAAGTACAACAAAGAAACCTTGATAAAAGCTCCAAACTGATAGAGAGCGAACGACGATTCAAGAAAGCCTGTGAACAGATAGTGCAGTTAAATTATTCCTTAGATGCACTTCAACACAGATACAACAGAGCTAAAAAGGACAACAACAAGTCATTCAGATATTCGCTTCGTCTTCGCATTGCAGTTGTTGATGGAATGCGCAACATGTACTATGACTACGCTCACAAGAAAGCTGAAACTGTAGCAAACCTACGCCAGGAACTGTTTGGAGAAGTCGTCGACATCATTTCCGACGAAGCTTCCGCAGACGTCGAGATGTATGAATAGAGCTGAAGATACAGACAACTTCAAAACGGTTCTTTTCAGAGCCACACAAATTTTTCAAAAAGAATATAAATTTGTTGTTGATCCATCTATTTCCTTAGAAAGCTCAAACTATATCCCCGAAGCATGATATTAAAGTATTTCCCTTTCCAATACTTGGATTAAAAAAAAAAATAAGCTTAAACTATATTTTCAGCCACATATTTCACAAAGGGATATGATACAAGATACACAACTAAAAATGAATTGTCGCTATGAAAATGAAAGGATAGACGGTATGCGTCAATGAGCCAACGCATCAATAGATTTATTGTCTACAAATCCCAATTTTATCGATTTTATATTTAAAGCCCTCAAGTTCGCCACGGTAGTGTGAAAACGGAAAACTCCTAAGTGCCTTGAGAGGGATAAATTGTACAGATTCCGGATAGCTTATGGACTGGTTCAAGTTATTTCAAATAGGAATTCGTCTCTGTTTCAATTTCGGATCCTCCATATACAGTTCGACAAAATTGTATTCTGCCAAGCAAAATTATTTACCACACGAGTACAAAAATTGAACTGTAAACGAAAATAACTTATATTTAAATGAAATATTTGTCTAAAACAGAAAATAAAGTATAGTTCCTCTCTATAAAAACATTTCTAGTTTATTTTATCCTTTTTTAATTTAAATTTTTTTTTCATTTTTAGCCTTCGATTTTTTTTTTATTCCTGTTTAAAAAAAAAAAGGAAGAAATTATTGTGTATCCAATACACAATGAGAAGTTGTTTTAAAGAATTTCAGATTAATTCATAATTTCAAAACATGTTTTCTTCCCTTCGTAAAAAAAGATTTAATTGAATTTCCTGATTAGTTTACAATAGATAATGATTAATTAACAAAGACGTTTGGCAATAAACACAAGCTCTCGACAGGGGGTGGTTTTGACCACAGACTCGTGCCTTAAACTCAATTACTCTATTCTGCCATATACCTTGACGTTTCTCAATTTCAGATGTCACACACATAGCTATATAACCAAGGTGCTTCACTTGGATAGTCAGAACTTGTTTCAACTCTTATAGTGCTAACACAATTATACTACTTCTTTAACTATGAAAAGTAAAGTACAACAAAGAAACCTTGATAAAAGCTCCAAACTGATAGAGAGCGAACGACGATTCAAGAAAGCCTGTGAACAGATAGTGCAGTTAAATTATTCCTTAGATGCACTTCAACACAGATACAACAGAGCTAAAAAGGACAACAACAAGTCATTCAGATATTCGCTTCGTCTTCGCATTGCAGTTGTTGATGGAATGCGCAACATGTACTATGACTACGCTCACAAGAAAGCTGAAACTGTAGCAAACCTACGCCAGGAACTGTTTGGAGAAGTCGTCGACATCATTTCCGACGAAGCTTCCGCAGACGTCGAGATGTATGAATAGAGCTGAAGATACAGACAACTTCAAAACGGTTCTTTTCAGAGCCACACAAATTTTTCAAAAAGAATATAAATTTGTTGTTGATCCATCTATTTCCTTAGAAAGCTCAAACTATATCCCCGAAGCATGATATTAAAGTATTTCCCTTTCCAATACTTGGATTAAAAAAAAAAATAAGCTTAAACTATATTTTCAGCCACATATTTCACAAAGGGATATGATACAAGATACACAACTAAAAATGAATTGTCGCTATGAAAATGAAAGGATAGACGGTATGCGTCAATGAGCCAACGCATCAATAGATTTATTGTCTACAAATCCCAATTTTATCCATTTTATATTTAAAGCCCTCAAGTTCGCCACGGTAGTGTGAAAACGGAAAACTCCTAAGTGCCTTGAGAGGGATAAATTGTACAGATTCCGGATAGCTTATGGACTGGTTCAAGTTATTTCAAATAGGAATTCGTCTCTGTTTCAATTTCGGATCCTCCATATACAGTTCGACAAAATTGTATTCTGCCGAGCAAAATTATTTACCACACGAGTACAAAAATTGAACTGTAAACGAAAATAACTTATATTTAAATGAAATATTTGTCTAAAACAGAAAATAAAGTATAGTTCCTCTCTATAAAAACATTTCTAGTTTATTTTATCCTTTTTTAATTTAAATTTTTTTTTCATTTTTAGCCTTCGATTTTTTTTTATTCCTGTTTAAAAAAAAAGGAAGAAATTATTGTGTATCCAATACACAATGAGAAGTTGTTTGAAAGAATTTCAGATTAATTCATAATTTCAAAACATGTTTTCTTCCCTTCGTAAAAAAAGATTTAATTTAATTTCCTGATTAGTTTACAATAGATAATGATTAATTAACAAAGACGTTTGGCAATAAACACAAGCTCTCGACAGGGGGTGGTTTTGACAACAGACTCGTGCCTTAAACTCAATTACTCTATTCTGCCATATACCTTGACGTTTCTCAATTTCAGATGTCACACACATAGCTATATAACCAAGGTGCTTCACTTGGATAGTCAGAACTTGTTTCAACTCTTATAGTGCTAACACAATTATACTACTTCTTTAACTATGAAAAGTAAAGTACAACAAAGAAACCTTGATAAAAGCTCCAAACTGATAGAGAGCGAACGACGATTCAAGAAAGCCTGTGAACAGATAGTGCAGTTAAATTATTCCTTAGATGCACTTCAACACAGATACAACAGAGCTAAAAAGGACAACAACAAGTCATTCAGATATTCGCTTCGTCTTCGCATTGCAGTTGTTGATGGAATGCGCAACATGTACTATGACTACGCTCACAAGAAAGCTGAAACTGTAGCAAACCTACGCCAGGAACTGTTTGGAGAAGTCGTCGACATCATTTCCGACGAAGCTTCCGCAGACGTCGAGATGTATGAATAGAGCTGAAGATACAGACAACTTCAAAACGGTTCTTTTCAGAGCCACACAAATTTTTCAAAAAGAATATAAATTTGTTGTTGATCCATCTATTTCCTTAGAAAGCTCAAACTATATCCCCGAAGCATGATATTAAAGTATTTCCCTTTCCAATACTTGGATTAAAAAAAAAATAAGCTTAAACTATATTTTCAGCCACATATTTCACAAAGGGATATGATACAAGATACACAACTAAAAATGAATTGTCGCTATTGAAATGAAAGGATAGACGGTATGCGTCAATGAGCCAACGCATCAATAGATTTATTGTCTACAAATCCCAATTTTATCGATTTTATATTTAAAGCCCTCAAGTTCGCCACGGTAGTGTGAAAACGGAAAACTCCTAAGTGCCTTGAGAGGGATAAATTGTACAGATTCCGGATAGCTTATGGACTGGTTCAAGTTATTTCAAATAGGAATTCGTCTCTGTTTCAATTTCGGATCCTCCATATACAGTTCGACAAAATTGTATTCTGCCAAGCAAAATTATTTACCACACGAGTACAAAAATTGAACTGTAAACGAAAATAACTTTTATTTAAATGAAATATTTGTCTAAAACAGAAAATAAAGTATAGTTCCTCTCTATAAAAACATTTCTAGTTTATTTTATCCTTTTTTAATTTAATTTTTTTTTTCATTTTTAGCCTTCGATTTTTTTTTTATTCCTGTTTAAAAAAAAAAAAAGGAAGAAATTATTGTGTATCCAATACACAATGAGAAGTTGTTTTAAAGAATTTCAGATTAATTCATAATTTCAAAACATGTTTTCTTCCCTTCGTAAAAAAAGATTTAATTTAATTTCCTGATTAGTTCACAATAGATAATGATTAATTAACAAAGCCGTTTGGCAAGAAACACAAGCTCTCGACAGGGGGTGGTTTTGACAACAGACTCGTGCCTTAAACTCAATTACTCTATTCTGCCATATACCTTGACGTTTCTCAATTTCAGATGTCACACACATAGCTATATAACCAAGGTGCTTCACTTGGATAGTCAGAACTTGTTTCAACTCTTATAGTGCTAACACAATTATACTACTTCTTTAACTATGAAAAGTAAAGTACAACAAAGAAACCTTGATAAAAGCTCCAAACTGATAGAGAGCGAACGACGATTCAAGAAAGCCTGTGAACAGATAGTGCAGTTAAATTATTCCTTAGATGCACTTCAACACAGATACAACAGAGCTAAAAAGGACAACAACAAGTCATTCAGATATTCGCTTCGTCTTCGCATTGCAGTTGTTGATGGAATGCGCAACATGTACTATGACTACGCTCACAAGAAAGCTGAAACTGTAGCAAACCTACGCCAGGAACTGTTTGGAGAAGTCGTCGACATCATTTCCGACGAAGCTTCCGCAGACGTCGAGATGTATGAATAGAGCTGAAGATACAGACAACTTCAAAACGGTTCTTTTCAGAGCCACACAAATTTTTCAAAAAGAATATAAATTTGTTGTTGATCCATCTATTTCCTTAGAAAGCTCAAACTATATCGCCGAAGCATGATATTAAAGTATTTCCCTTTCCAATACTTGGATTAAAAAAAAAATAAGCTTAAACTATATTTTCAGCCACATATTTCACAAAGGGATATGATACAAGATACACAACTAAAAATGAATTGTCGCTATGAAAATGAAAGGATAGACGGTATGCGTCAATGAGCCAACGAATCAATAGATTTATTGTCTACAAATCCCAATTTTATCGATTTTATATTTAAAGCCCTCAAGTTCGCCACGGTAGTGTGAAAACGGAAAACTCCTAAGTGCCTTGAGAGGGATAAATTGTACAGATTCCGGATAGCTTATGGACTGGTTCAAGTTATTTCAAATAGGAATTCGTCTCTGTTTCAATTTCGGATCCTCCATATACAGTTCGACAAAATTGTATTCTGCCAAGCAAAATTATTTACCACACGAGTACAAAAATTGAACTGTAAACGAAAATAACTTATATTTAAATGAAATATTTGTCTAAAACAGAAAATAAAGTATAGTTCCTCTCTATAAAAACATTTCTAGTTTATTTTATCCTTTTTTAATTTAAATTTTTTTTTTCATTTTTAGCCTTCGATTTTTTTTTATTCCTGTTTAAAAAAAAAGGGAAGAAATTATTGTGTATCCAATACACAATGAGAAGTTGTTTTAAAGAATTTCAGATTAATTCATAATTTCAAAACATGTTTTCTTCCCTTCGTAAAAAAAGATTTAATTTAATTTCCTGATTAGTTCACAATAGATAATGATTAATTAACAAAGACGTTTGGCAATAAACACAAGCTCTCGACAGGGGGTGGTTTTGACAACAGACTCGTGCCTTAAACTCAATTACTCTATTCTGCCATATACCTTGACGTTTCTCAATTTCAGATGTCACACACATAGCTATATAACCAAGGTGCTTCACTTGGATAGTCAGAACTTGTTTCAACTCTTATAGTGCTAACACAATTATACTACTTCTTTAACTATGAAAAGTAAAGTACAACAAAGAAACCTTGATAAAAGCTCCAAACTGATAGAGAGCGAACGACGATTCAAGAAAGCCTGTGAACAGATAGTGCAGTTAAATTATTCCTTAGATGCACTTCAACACAGATACAACAGAGCTAAAAAGGACAACAACAAGTCATTCAGATATTCGCTTCGTCTTCGCATTGTAGTTGTTGATGGAATGCGCAAAATGTACTATGACTACGCTCACAAGAAAGCTGAAACTGTAGCAAACCTACGCCAGGAACTGTTTGGAGAAGTCGTCGACATCATTTCCGACGAAGCTTCCGCAGACGTCGAGATGTATGAATAGAGCTGAAGATACAGGCAACTTCAAAACGGTTCTTTTCAGAGCCACACAAATTTTTCAAAAAGAATATAAATTTGTTGTTGATCCATCTATTTCCTTAGAAAGCTCAAACTATATCCCCGAAGCATGATATTAAAGTATTTCCCTTTCCAATACTTGGATTAAAAAAAAAATAAGCTTAAACTATATTTTCAGCCACATATTTCACAAAGGGATATGATACAAGATACACAACTAAAAATGAATTGTCGCTATGAAAATGAAAGGATAGACGGTATGCGTCAATGAGCCAACGCATCAATAGATTTATTGTCTACAAATCCCAATTTTATCGATTTTATATTTAAAGCCCTCAAGTTCGCCACGGTAGTGTGAAAACGGAAAACTCCTAAGTGCCTTGAGAGGGATAAATTGTACAGATTCCGGATAGCTTATGGACTGGTTCAAGTTATTTCAAATAGGAATTCGTCTCTGTTTCAATTTCGGATCCTCCATATACAGTTCGACAAAATTGTATTCTGCCAAGCAAAATTATTTACCACACGAGTACAAAAATTGAACTGTAAACGAAAATAACTTATATTTAAATGAAATATTTGTCTAAAACAGAAAATAAAGTATAGTTCCTCTCTATAAAAACATTTCTAGTTTATTTTATCCTTTTTTAATTTAAATTTTTTTTTTCATTTTTAGCCTTCGATTTTTTTTTTATTCCTGTTTAAAAAAAAAAAAAAGGGAAGAAATTATTGTGTATCCAATACACAATGAGAAGTTGTTTTAAAGAATTTCAGATTAATTCATAATTTCAAAACATGTTTTCTTCCCTTCGTAAGAAAAGATTTAATTTAATTTCCTGATTAGTTCACAATAGATAATGATTAATTAACAAAGACGTTTGGCAATAAACACAAGCTCTCGACAGGGGGTGGTTTTGACAACAGACTCGTGCCTTAAACTCAATTACTCTATTCTGCCATATACCTTGACGTTTCTCAATTTCAGATGTCACACACATAGCTATATAACCAAGGTGCTTCACTTGGATAGTCAGAACTTGTTTCAACTCTTATAGTGCTAACACAATTATACTACTTCTTTAACTATGAAAAGTAAAGTACAACAAAGAAACCTTGATAAAAGCTCCAAACTGATAGAGAGCGAACGACGATTCAAGAAAGCCTGTGAACAGATAGTGCAGTTAAATTATTCCTTAGATGCACTTCAACACAGATACAACAGAGCTAAAAAGGACAACAACAAGTCATTCAGATATTCGCTTCGTCTTCGCATTGTAGTTGTTGATGGAATGCGCAACATGTACTATGACTACGCTCACAAGAAAGCTGAAACTGTAGCAAACCTACGCCAGGAACTGTTTGGAGAAGTCGTCGACATCATTTCCGACGAAGCTTCCGCAGACGTCGAGATGTATGAATAGAGCTGAAGATACAGACAACTTCAAAACGGTTCTTTTCAGAGCCACACAAATTTTTCAAAAAGAATATAAATTTGTTGTTGATCCATCTATTTCCTTAGAAAGCTCAAACTATATCCCCGAAGCATGATATTAAAGTATTTCCCTTTCCAATACTTGGATTAAAAAAAAATAAGCTTAAACTATATTTTCAGCCACATATTTCACAAAGGGATATGATACAAGATACACAACTAAAAATGAATTGTCGCTATGAAAATGAAAGGATAGACGGTATGCGTCAATGAGCCAACGCATCAATAGATTTATTGTCTACAAATCCCAATTTTATCGATTTTATATTTAAAGCCCTTAAGTTCGCCACGGTAGTGTGAAAACGGAAAACTCCTAAGTGCCTTGAGAGGGATAAATCGTACAGATTCCGGATAGCTTATGGACTGGTTCAAGTTATTTCAAATAGGAATTCGTCTCTGTTTCAATTTCGGATCCTCCATATACAGTTCGACAAAATTGTATTCTGCCAAGCAAAATTATTTACCACACGAGTACAAAAATTGAACTGTAAACGAAAATAACTTATATTTAAATGAAATATTTGTCTAAAACAGAAAATAAAGTATAGTTCCTCTCTATAAAAACATTTCTAGTTTATTTTATCCTTTTTTAATTAAAATTTTTTTTTCATTTTTAGCCTTCGATTTTTTTTTATTCCTGTTTAAAAAAAAAAAAAAAAAAGGAAGAAATTATTGTGTATCCAATACACAATGAGAAGTTGTTTTAAAGAATTTCAGATTAATTCATAATTTCAAAACATGTTTTCTTCCCTTCGTAAAAAAAGATTTAATTTAATTTCCTGATTAGTTCACAATAGATAATGATTAATTAACAAAGACGTTTGGCAATAAACACAAGCTCTCGACAGGGGGTGGTTTTGACAACAGACTCGTGCCTTAAACTCAATTACTCTATTCTGCCATATACCTTGACGTTTCTCAATTTCAGATATCACACACATAGCTATATAACCAAGGTGCTTCACTTGGATAGTCAGAACTTGTTTCAACTCTTATAGTGCTAACACAATTATACTACTTCTTTAACTATGAAAAGTAAAGTACAACAAAGAAACCTTGATAAAAGCTCCAAACTGATAGAGAGCGAACGACGATTCAAGAAAGCCTGTGAACAGATAGTGCAGTTAAATTATTCCTTAGATGCACTTCAACACAGATACAACAGAGCTAAAAAGGACAACAACAAGTCATTCAGATATTCGCTTCGTCTTCGCATTGCAGTTGTTGATGGAATGCGCAACATGTACTATGACTACGCTCACAAGAAAGCTGAAACTGTAGCAAACCTACGCCAGGAACTGTTTGGAGAAGTCGTCGACATCATTTCCGACGAAGCTTCCGCAGACGTCGAGATGTATGAATAGAGCTGAAGATACAGACAACTTCAAAACGGTTCTTTTCAGAGCCACACAAATTTTTCAAAAAGAATATAAATTTGTTGTTGATCCATCTATTTCCTTAGAAAGCTCAAACTATATCCCCGAAGCATGATATTAAAGTATTTCCCTTTCCAATACTTGGATTAAAAAAAAAATAAGCTTAAACTATATTTTCAGCCACATATTTCACAAAGGGATATGATACAAGATACACAACTAAAAATGAATTGTCGCTATGAAAATGAAAGGATAGACGGTATGCGTCAATGAGCCAACGCATCAATAGATTTATTGTCTACAAATCCCAATTTTATCGATTTTATATTTAAAGCCCTCAAGTTCGCCACGGTAGTGTGAAAACGGAAAACTCCTAAGTGCCTTGAGAGGGATAAATTGTACAGATTCCGGATAGCTTATGGACTGGTTCAAGTTATTTCAAATAGGAATTCGTCTCTGTTTCAATTTCGGATCCTCCATATACAGTTCGACAAAATTGTATTCTGCCAAGCAAAATTATTTACCACACGAGTACAAAAATTGAACTGTAAACGAAAATAACTTATATTTAAATGAAATATTTGTCTAAAACAGAAAATAAAGTATAGTTCCTCTCTATAAAAACATTTCTAGTTTATTTTATCCTTTTTTAATTAAAATTTTTTTTTCATTTTTAGCCTTCGATTTTTTTTTATTCCTGTTTAAAAAAAAAAAAAAAAAGGAAGAAATTATTGTGTATCCAATACACAATGAGAAGTTGTTTTAAAGAATTTCAGATTAATTCATAATTTCAAAACATGTTTTCTTCCCTTCGTAAAAAAAGATTTAATTTAATTTCCTGATTAGTTCACAATAGATAATGATTAATTAACAAAGACGTTTGGCAATAAACACAAGCTCTCGACAGGGGGTGGTTTTGACAACAGACTCGTGCCTTAAACTCAATTACTCTATTCTGCCATATACCTTGACGTTTCTCAATTTCAGATATCACACACATAGCTATATAACCAAGGTGCTTCACTTGGATAGTCAGAACTTGTTTCAACTCTTATAGTGCTAACACAATTATACTACTTCTTTAACTATGAAAAGTAAAGTACAACAAAGAAACCTTGATAAAAGCTCCAAACTGATAGAGAGCGAACGACGATTCAAGAAAGCCTGTGAACAGATAGTGCAGTTAAATTATTCCTTAGATGCACTTCAACACAGATACAACAGAGCTAAAAAGGACAACAACAAGTCATTCAGATATTCGCTTCGTCTTCGCATTGCAGTTGTTGATGGAATGCGCAACATGTACTATGACTACGCTCACAAGAAAGCTGAAACTGTAGCAAACCTACGCCAGGAACTGTTTGGAGAAGTCGTCGACATCATTTCCGACGAAGCTTCCGCAGACGTCGAGATGTATGAATAGAGCTGAAGATACAGACAACTTCAAAACGGTTCTTTTCAGAGCCACACAAATTTTTCAAAAAGAATATAAATTTGTTGTTGATCCATCTATTTCCTTAGAAAGCTCAAACTATATCCCCGAAGCATGATATTAAAGTATTTCCCTTTCCAATACTTGGATTAAAAAAAAAATAAGCTTAAACTATATCTTCAGCCACATATTTCACAAAGGGATATGATACAAGATACACAACTAAAAATGAATTGTCGCTATGAAAATGAAAGGATAGACGGTATGCGTCAATGAGCCAACGCATCAATAGATTTATTGTCTACAAATCCCAATTTTATCGATTTTATATTGAAAGCCCTCAAGTTCGCCACGGTAGTGTGAAAACGGAAAACTCCTAA
Organism: Mytilisepta virgata; assembly: GCA_028015205.1. Lineage (NCBI taxonomy): Eukaryota > Metazoa > Mollusca > Bivalvia > Mytilida > Mytilidae > Mytilisepta > Mytilisepta virgata. Next base: position 14,273,932 of record CM051520.1, on the reverse strand, counting down.
GTGCCTTGAGAGGGATAAATCGTACAGATTCCGGATAGCTTATGGACTGGTTCAAGTTATTTCAAATAGGAATTCGTCTCTGTTTCAATTTCGGATCCTCCATATACAGTTCGACAAAATTGTATTCTGCCAAGCAAAATTATTTACCACACGAGTACAAAAATTGAACTGTAAACGAAAATAACTTATATTTAAATGAAATATTTGTCTAAAACAGAAAATAAAGTATAGTTCCTCTCTATAAAAACATTTCTAGTTTATTTTATCCTTTTTTAATTTAATTTTTTTTTTCATTTTTAGCCTTCGATTTTTTTTTTATTCCTGTTTAAAAAAAAAAAAAAGGAAGAAATAATTGTGTATCCAATACACAATGAGAAGTTGTTTTAAAGAATTTCAGATTAATTCATAATTTCAAAACATGTTTTCTTCCCTTCGTAAAAAAAGATTTAATTTAATTTCCTGATTAGTTCACAATAGATAATGATTAATTAACAAAGACGTTTGGCAATAAACACAAGCTCTCGACAGGGGGTGGTTTTGACAACAGACTCGTGCCTTAAACTCAATTACTCTATTCTGCCATATACCTTGACGTTTCTCAATTTCAGATGTCACACACATAGCTATATAACCAAGGTGCTTCACTTGGATAGTCAGAACTTGTTTCAACTCTTATAGTGCTAACACAATTATACTACTTCTTTAACTATGAAAAGTAAAGTACAACAAAGAAACCTTGATAAAAGCTCCAAACTGATAGAGAGCGAACGACGATTCAAGAAAGCCTGTGAACAGATAATGCAGTTAAATTATTCCTTAGATGCACTTCAACACAGATACAACAGAGCTAAAAAGGACAACAACAAGTCATTCAGATATTCGCTTCGTCTTCGCATTGCAGTTGTTGATGGAATGCGCAACATGTACTATGACTACGCTCACAAGAAAGCTGAAACTGTAGCAAACCTACGCCAGGAACTGTTTGGAGAAGTCGTCGACATCATTTCCGACGAAGCTTCCGCAGACGTCGAGATGTATGAATAGAGCTGAAGATACAGACAACTTCAAAACGGTTCTTTTCAGAGCCACACAAATTTTTCAAAAAGAATATAAATTTGTTGTTGATCCATCTATTTCCTTAGAAAGCTCAAACTATATCCCCGAAGCATGATATTAAAGTATTTCCCTTTCCAATACTTGGATTAAAAAAAAAATAAGCTTAAACTATATTTTCAGCCACATATTTCACAAAGGGATATGATACAAGATACACAACTAAAAATGAATTGTCGCTATGACAATGAAAGGATAGACGGTATGCGTCAATGAGCCAACGCATCAATAGATGTATTGTCTACAAATCCCAATTTTATCGATTTTATATTTAAAGCCCTCAAGTTCGCCACGGTAGTGTGAAAACGGAAAACTCCTAAGTGCCTTGAGAGGGATAAATTGTACAGATTCCGGATAGCTTATGGACTGGTTCAAGTTATTTCAAATAGGAATTCGTCTCTGTTTCAATTTCGGATCCTCCATATACAGTTCGACAAAATTGTATTCTGCCAAGCAAAATTATTTACCACACGAGTACAAAAATTGAACTGTAAACGAAAATAACTTATATTTAAATGAAATATTTGTCTAAAACAGAAAATAAAGTATAGTTCCTCTCTATAAAAACATTTCTAGTTTATTTTATCCTTTTTTAATTAAAATTTTTTTTTCATTTTTAGCCTTCGATTTTTTTTTATTCCTGTTTAAAAAAAAAAAAAAAAGGAAGAAATTATTGTGTATCCAATACACAATGAGAAGTTGTTTTAAAGAATTTCAGATTAATTCATAATTTCAAAACATGTTTTCTTCCCTTCGTAAAAAAAGATTTAATTTAATTTCCTGATTAGTTCACAATAGATAATGATTAATTAACAAAGACGTTTGGCAATAAACACAAGCTCTCGACAGGGGGTGGTTTTGACAACAGACTCGTGCCTTAAACTCAATTACTCTATTCTGCCATATACCTTGACGTTTCTCAATTTCAGATATCACACACATAGCTATATAACCAAGGTGCTTCACTTGGATAGTCAGAACTTGTTTCAACTCTTATAGTGCTAACACAATTATACTACTTCTTTAACTATGAAAAGTAAAGTACAACAAAGAAACCTTGATAAAAGCTCCAAACTGATAGAGAGCGAACGACGATTCAAGAAAGCCTGTGAACAGATAGTGCAGTTAAATTATTCCTTAGATGCACTTCAACACAGATACAACAGAGCTAAAAAGGACAACAACAAGTCATTCAGATATTCGCTTCGTCTTCGCATTGCAGTTGTTGATGGAATGCGCAACATGTACTATGACTACGCTCACAAGAAAGCTGAAACTGTAGCAAACCTACGCCAGGAACTGTTTGGAGAAGTCGTCGACATCATTTCCGACGAAGCTTCCGCAGACGTCGAGATGTATGAATAGAGCTGAAGATACAGACAACTTCAAAACGGTTCTTTTCAGAGCCACACAAATTTTTCAAAAAGAATATAAATTTGTTGTTGATCCATCTATTTCCTTAGAAAGCTCAAACTATATCCCCGAAGCATGATATTAAAGTATTTCCCTTTCCAATACTTGGATTAAAAAAAAAATAAGCTTAAACTATATCTTCAGCCACATATTTCACAAAGGGATATGATACAAGATACACAACTAAAAATGAATTGTCGCTATGAAAATGAAAGGATAGACGGTATGCGTCAATGAGCCAACGCATCAATAGATTTATTGTCTACAAATCCCAATTTTATCGATTTTATATTGAAAGCCCTCAAGTTCGCCACGGTAGTGTGAAAACGGAAAACTCCTAAGTGCCTTGAGAGGGATAAATCGTACAGATTCCGGATAGCTTATGGACTGGTTCAAGTTATTTCAAATAGGAATTCGTCTCTGTTTCAATTTCGGATCCTCCATATACAGTTCGACAAAATTGTATTCTGCCAAGCAAAATTATTTACCACACGAGTACAAAAATTGAACTGTAAACGAAAATAACTTATATTTAAATGAAATATTTGTCTAAAACAGAAAATAAAGTATAGTTCCTCTCTATAAAAACATTTCTAGTTTATTTTATCCTTTTTTAATTTAATTTTTTTTTTCATTTTTAGCCTTCGATTTTTTTTTTATTCCTGTTTAAAAAAAAAAGGAAGAAATTATTGTGTATCCAATACACAATGAGAAGTTGTTTTAAAGAATTTCAGATTAATTCATAATTTCAAAACATGTTTTCTTCCCTTCGTAAAAAAAGATTTAATTTAATTTCCTGATTAGTTCACAATAGATAATGATTAATTAACAAAGACGTTTGGCAATAAACACAAGCTCTCGACAGGGGGTGGTTTTGACAACAGACTCGTGCCTTAAACTCAATTACTCTATTCTGCCATATACCTTGACGTTTCTCAATTTCAGATGTCACACACATAGCTATATAACCAAGGTGCTTCACTTGGATAGTCAGAACTTGTTTCAACTCTTATAGTGCTAACACAATTATACTACTTCTTTAACTATGAAAAGTAAAGTACAACAAAGAAACCTTGATAAAAGCTCCAAACTGATAGAGAGCGAACGACGATTCAAGAAAGCCTGTGAACAGATAGTGCAGTTAAATTATTCCTTAGATGCACTTCAACACAGATACAACAGAGCTAAAAAGGACAACAACAAGTCATTCAGATATTCGCTTCGTCTTCGCATTGCAGTTGTTGATGGAATGCGCAACATGTACTATGACTACGCTCACAAGAAAGCTGAAACTGTAGCAAACCTACGCCAGGAACTGTTTGGAGAAGTCGTCGACATCATTTCCGACGAAGCTTCCGCAGACGTCGAGATGTATGAATAGAGCTGAAGATACAGACAACTTCAAAACGGTTCTTTTCAGAGCCACACAAATTTTTCAAAAAGAATATAAATTTGTTGTTGATCCATCTATTTCCTTAGAAAGCTCAAACTATATCCCCGAAGCATGATATTAAAGTATTTCCCTTTCCAATACTTGGACTAAAAAAAAAATAAGCTTAAACGATATTTTCAGTCACATATTTCACAAAGGGATATGATACAAAATACACAACTAAAAATGAATTGTCGCTATAAAAATGAAAGGATAGACGGTATGCGTCAATGAGCCAACGCATCAATAGATTTATTGTCTACAAATCCCAATTTTATCGATTTTATATTTAAAGCCCTCAAGTTCGCCACGGTAGTGTGAAAACGGAAAACTCCTAAGTGCCTTGAGAGGGATAAATTGTACAGATTCCGGATAGCTTATGGACTGGTTCAAGTTATTTCAAATAGGAATTCGTCTCTGTTTCAATTTCGGATCCTCCATATACAGTTCGACAAAATTGTATTCTGCCAAGCAAAATTATTTACCACACGAGTACAAAAATTGAACTGTAAACGAAAATAACTTATATTTAAATGAAATATTTGTCTAAAACAGAAAATAAAGTATAGTTCCTCTCTATAAAAACATTTCTAGTTTATTTTATCCTTTTTTAATTTAATTTTTTTTTTCATTTTTAGCCTTCAATTTTTTTTTTATTCCTGTTTAAAAAAAGGGAAGAAATTATTGTGTATCCAATACACAATGAGAAGTTGTTTTAAAGAATTTCAGATTAATTCATAATTTCAAAACATGTTTTCTTCCCTTCGTAAAAAAGATTTAATTTAATTTCCTGATTAGTTCACAATAGATAATGATTAATTAACAAAGACGTTTGGCAATAAACACAAGCTCTCGACAGGGGGTGGTTTTGACAACAGACTCGTGCCTTAAACTCAATTACTCTATTCTGCCATATACCTTGACGTTTCTCAATTTCAGATGTCACACACATAGCTATATAACCAAGGTGCTTCACTTGGATAGTCAGAACTTGTTTCAACTCTTATAGTGCTAACACAATTATACTACTTCTTTAACTATGAAAAGTAAAGTACAACAAAGAAACCTTGATAAAAGCTCCAAACTGATTGAGAGCGAACGACGATTCAAGAAAGCCTGTGAACAGATAGTGCAGTTAAATTATTCTTTAGATGCACTTCAACACAGATACAACAGAGCTAAAAAGGACAACAACAAGTCATTCAGATATTCGCTTCGTCTTCGCATTGCAGTTGTTGATGGAATGCGCAACATGTACTATGACTACGCTCACAAGAAAGCTGAAACTGTAGCAAACCTACGCCAGGAACTGTTTGGAGAAGTCGTCGACATCATTTCCGACGAAGCTTCCGCAGACGTCGAGATGTATGAATAGAGCTGAAGATACAGACAACTTCAAAACGGTTCTTTTCAGAGCCACACAAATTTTTCAAAAAGAATATAAATTTGTTGTTGATCCATCTATTTCCTTAGAAAGCTCAAACTATATCCCCGAAGCATGATATTAAAGTATTTCCCTTTCCAATACTTGGACTAAAAAAAAAATAAGCTTAAACTACATTTTCAGCCACATATTTCACAAAGGGATATGATACAAGATACACAACTAAAAATGAATTGTCGCTATGAAAATGAAAGGATAGACGGTATGCGTCAATGAGCCAACGCATCAATAGATTTATTGTCTACAAATCCCAATTTTATCGATTTTATATTTAAAGCCCTTAAGTTCGCCACGGTAGTGTGAAAACGGAAAACTCCTAAGTGCCTTGAGAGGGATAAATTGTACAGATTCCGGATAGCTTATGGACTGGTTCAAGTTATTTCAAATAGGAATTCGTCTCTGTTTCAATTTCGGATCCTCCATATACAGTTCGACAAAATTGTATTCTGCCAAGCAAAATTATTTACCACACGAGTACAAAAATTGAACTGTAAACGAAAATAACTTATATTTAAATGAAATATTTGTCTAAAACAGAAAATAAAGTATAGTTCCTCTCTATAAAAACATTTCTAGTTTATTTTATCCTTTTTTAATTTAAATTTTTTTTTCATTTTTAGCCTTCAATTTTTTTTTTATTCCTGTTTAAAAAAAAAGGGAAGAAATTATTGTGTATCCAATACACAATGAGAAGTTGTTTTAAAGAATTTCAGATTAATTCATAATTTCAAAACATATTTTCTTCCCTTCGTAAAAAAGATTTAATTTAATTTCCTGATTAGTTCACAATAGATAATGATTAATTAACAAAGACGTTTGGCAATAAACACAAGCTCTCGACAGGGGGTGGTTTTGACAACAGACTCGTGCCTTAAACTCAATTACTCTATTCTGCCATATACCTTGACGTTTCTCAATTTCAGATGTCACACACATAGCTATATAACCAAGGTGCTTCACTTGGATTGGTGGCATCTGCTATTTCGGTTATTTTGTTACATAGATTCTGATTAAATATATTAACATCTTGATGTTCGATGTCTTTTAATGTCAATCCTTAACACTAAAAGACATCGAACATCAAGATGTTAATATATTTAATCAGAATCTATGTAACAAAATAACCGAAATAGCAGATGCCACCATTCCTAAAACATCAGGTAACACCCACACAAGGAAAAATTGTCCTTGGTGGAATAATCAGTGTACAGAATCAAAAAAAAAATAAACGAAATAAACAAAGACGTTTTCAGAGAACTAAACTTCCAGAAGACCATGAGTCATATAAATTAGCCTTAAAAGAATTTAAAAAAGTAACAGATACTGCCAAACAAGAATATTGGGAAAACTTTTGTTCTAAACTCAATCATAAAAGTGACGTCAGAAAAGTTTGGAATACCGTTAAAAGTATGAAGAGTAATAAAATAAACAATCTCCCTACCCTTCATTCAAATAACCTCGTAGCTGCTACAAACAAAGATAAGGCCAACTTGCTGGCACAAACTTTTTCTAAAGCCAGTAGTGATGACAACTTAGATCCAAGTTTTAAAAATCATAAAGATCAATTTGAGGTCGAAAACCCAGCACAAAAAGATCAAAACCAGGAGCATAATAAAAAGGCCATAAACATCCCATTTACAGCAGACGAACTATATAAAGTCTTAAAAAGCAAAAAAACAACATCCCCAGGAGATGACAGGATAACTTATGAAATGTTTAAACATATGCCAATTAATGCAATAGACATCGTACTAAATCTAATAAATAAAGTATGGGAAACGGGTAATCTACCACCTTCCTGGAAACAAGCCATTGTCATCCCAATAGTAAAACCTAATAAACTTAAATCAGACCCCAAATCTTATAGACCCATCTCATTAACATCCAACCTTTGTAAACTTATGGAAAGTATGGTTAATGAAAGACTTAAATATACTTTGGAAAAACAAAATATAATTAATAATACACAGTCTGGTTTCAGAGAATGTCGCTCAACAATCGACCAGTTACTAAGACTGGAAACCCAAATTAAAAAGGCTAAGGCACGTAAACAGTATTTACTTGCAGTATTCCTGGACATTGAAAAAGCCTTTGATTTGGTCTGGAGTAATGGACTCCTCCATAAAATTAAAAACTACGGTATAAATGGCCGCATGTTTAACTTTATTCAAGACTTTCTAAAAGATCGCAAAATCCAAGTAAGAGTTAATCAAGAAACATCTGACCCCTGTGACCTACAGAACGGCACACCACAGGGCAGCGTTATAAGTCCTACGCTTTTTAATATCATGATTAACGATCTTGCAGATCAAGTTAAAAAACCAGCAGAAATGTCCCAATTTGCCGATGACAGTGCCTTATGGTATAGGGGCAATCAAATAAAACTGTTAACTAATAAAATGCAGGAAACACTAAATTCCATAAGTAAATGGTCCAAAAAGTGGGGATTCAAAATCTCAGACACTAAAACTGTAGGAGTAATCTTTGGCGATAGGTCACCAGGCCCAATTAAACTCATATTAAATAATAAACCAATAACCTTCAAAAATGAGGTTAGATTCCTAGGACTAATTTTCGACCGTAAACTAACTTGGAATAAACACATCCAATATATTCAAGAAAGGTGTAAACCTGTATTAAACCTAATGAAATATGTTAAAGCTAATAATTTTGGAATGGGCACTGAAACACTACTGACACTCTATAGGACATTATTACGTTCAATAATAGATTATGGGTGTCAGGTGTACAATTCAGCCTGTAAAACAACAAAAAATAAATTAAATATAATACAAGCCCAAGGACTAAAAATAGCACTCGGTGCGTTACCATCAACCCCGACTGAATACCTACTAATAGAAGCTGGCGAAAAACCACTCCAACTAAGACGGGATGAACTCTCCCTTAAATATTACGCCAGATGTAAACAAAATCCTAAAAATCCCGCCAACGAATTGCCTACCGATTGCGTTGAATACAGGGCTAAAGCTCATAAATGGAACGAGCACACGGTCCCATATGGTTTCCGAGTAACCAAAGAATTAAAGGATAATAAATTAAATGATATAAATATAGTTAAACATCAAGCTCCACTTTATCCCCCTTGGGTAATCAAAACAGCAAAAGCCTCATGTGAACTAAAAAACCATCTAGACAAAAAAGACGATCCTAATATAATCAAGAATTTAACCTTACAACATCTGGACAATAAATACCAAGATCATTTAAAAATATATACTGATGGCTCAAAAGATCCTAACTCGGGTAAAACTGGAGCAGCCTATATAATACCAAAGGAGAGGGTGAAATTCCATGTGAGATTGACCGATGATGTGTCTGTGTATACAACGGAAATGGTAGCAATTTTTCAGGCACTAAAATGGGTCCACAACAATGACCGCAAATACGATAAAATTATAATCTTGACGGACTCTTTAAGCGCCGTTAAATCTATACAAAATAATAAATCAAGTAGACCAGACATACTGGAATCAATTCAAATTTTAGCTTTCAACCTCAAGCAAAAAAATATAAACATCATAATAGAATGGATACCAGCCCATGTAGGTATCCTAGGAAATGAACTAACTGATAAATTAGCCAAATTAGCACTTAAAAATGATAGAGTCAACATCAATATCGCAGTAAGCTCAGACGAATTTATCGCGCTAGTCAAACAAATATTCAATAACAAATGGCAAAATATGTGGGACAAGTTTAAAGACTCCTGGTTTTATAAACTTAATCCTAATATTATTAAAAAAACTTCCTTTTATAAAGGTGGTAGATATCACACCAAAACTATCACACGATTAAGACTAGGACATACCCTTTTAGCTGGGCAAACAGGGCAATATATACGGCAGGTCTCACCACTATGTACAACATGCGGCGTAACAGAAAACATCGAACACCTTCTGCTGCACTGTACAGCGCACGAGCCAGCCAGAGAAAAACTTAGACAAGCCCTGGATCAAATTAATATAGACAATCTTACCATCCAAACATTACTTAATCCCGAAAAGAATAACCAGCAATATGTCTATACACAGCTGGTAAACTTTATTTCAGAAATAAACTACCACAAATACATATAGGTAACACATTGATCTAAATCCACAGATAGTTTAGTTATAGTTCAGGAACTACGTAAGAAAAGCGAGAACTCCTGTAAAACAACTAACTTTCTGTTTAGTTCGGCTATTTAATATACGCGCTCTCTTATAAACCCCCATAAAATAATACTAATAAAAAAAATAAAAAAAAAAATAATAATAATAATAAAAAAAAAAATAAAAATAAAATAAAAAATTTTGGCTAAAATCTACAGATAGCTTAGTTTTATCTCAGGAACTACGTAAGAAAAGCGAGAACTCCTGTAAGACAACTACCTTTCTGTCTCAATTCAACTATTCAACATACGCGATCCCTTCTAACACCCCCCAAAATAATACTGCTCAAATAATAAAATAAAATAAATAAAATAAATAAAGAATCCCCTGTCATGACAGTAATAACTTTTGTCGCATCCCACATTTTGGCATTAATCCACAGATAGCTAGTTTTATCTCAGGAACTACGTCAGAAAAGCGAGAACTCCTGTAAGACAACTAACTTTCTGTCTCAATTTAACTATTTAACATACGCGATCCCTTTTAACCCCCCCCCCCCCTAAAATAATACTGGTCAAATAATAAAATAAAATAAATAAAATAAATAAAGAATCCCCTGTCAGACTAGTAATAACTTTTGTCGCATCCTACATTTTGGCATTAATCCACAGATAGCTTAGTTTTATCTCAGGAACTACGTAAGAAAAGCGAGAACTCCTGTCAGATAACTAACTTTCTGTTACATTCTCAGTATAAACTAAATTAAAAAATCATATCCAAAAAGCTGCTAGGTTGCTGACTAGTTAGAACTCCAGAGTTACAAACCACACCATCGACAACAGAACCGAAGATGCCGTTGCCTAGCTGTTCATCACAGACATAGCCGCCAACGACATTTAACCCTCCAGAACTTTGGAATACCGTCTATACCGCCGTTCCTAAATTCAAAATTCCGATTCAACTTTCTTGCTTATTCAGCTCCGAAATATCTCAAACTCTAAAATCCGTACACACTTTTGGCTTACAACCCATCAAATTTCGGCTACCATCAGTTTTGAACATATTTAGGCCACTGACACTAAATTCTAAAAACTGTCTCGATTTTTTTTTTTTTTTTTTTTTTTTTTTTTCCGAGAAATTATACTCTTAACTTACGTTACTTAATACAAAATAAATCATATTAAATAAACCGTCCGTGCGAGACCTAAATAGGTAGTCAAGGACGTTAAAAACTCCCCTAGATAGATGGATAGTCAGAACTTGTTTCAACTCTTATAGTGCTAACACAATTATACTACTTCTTTAACTATGAAAAGTAAAGTACAACAAAGAAACCTTGATAAAAGCTCCAAACTGATAGAGAGCGAACGACGATTCAAGAAAGCCTGTGAACAGATAGTGCAGTTAAATTATTCCTTAGATGCACTTCAACACAGATACAACAGAGCTAAAAAGGACAACAACAAGTCATTCAGATATTCGCTTCGTCTTCGCATTGCAGTTGTTGATGGAATGCGCAACATGTACTATGACTACGCTCACAAGAAAGCTGAAACTGTAGCAAACCTACGCCAGGAACTGTTTGGAGAAGTCGTCGACATCATTTCCGACGAAGCTTCCGCAGACGTCGAGATGTATGAATAGAGCTGAAGATACAGACAACTTCAAAACGGTTCTTTTCAGAGCCACACAAATTTTTCAAAAAGAATATAAATTTGTTGTTGATCCATCTATTTCCTTAGAAAGCTCAAACTATATCCCCGAAGCATGATATTAAAGTATTTCCCTTTCCAATACTTGGACTAAAAAAAAAATAAGCTTAAACTATATTTTCAGCCACATATTTCACAAAGGGATATGATACAAAATACACAACTAAAAATGAATTGTCACTATGAAAATGAAAGGATAGACGGTATGCGTCAATGAGCCAACGCATCAATAGATTTATTGTCTACAAATCCCAATTTTATCGATTTTATATTTAAAGCCCTTAAGTTCGCCACGGTAGTGTGAAAACGGAAAACTCCTAAGTGCCTTGAGAGGGATAAATTGTACAGATTCCGGATAGCTTATGGACTGGTTCAAGTTATTTCAAATAGGAATTCGTCTCTGTTTCAATTTCGGATCCTCCATATACAGTTCGACAAAATTGTATTCTGCCAAGCAAAATTATTTACCACACGAGTACAAAAATTGAACTGTAAACGGAAATAACTTATATTTAAATGAAATATTTGTCTAAAACAGAAAATAAAGTATAGTTCCTCTCTATAAAAACATTTCTAGTTTATTTTATCCTTTTTTAATTTAAATTTTTTTTTCATTTTTAGCCTTCAATTTTTTTTTTATTCCTGTTTAAAAAAAAAGGAAGAAATTATTGTGTATCCAAGACACAATGAGAAGTTGTTTTAAAGAATTTCAGATTAATTCGTAATTTCAAAACACATGTTTTCTTCCCTTCGTAAAAAAGATTTAATTTAATTTCCTGATTAGTTCACAATAGATAATGATTAATTAACAAAGACGTTTGGCAATAAACACAAGCTCTCGACAGGGGGTGGTTTTGACAACAGACTCGTGCCTTAAACTCAATTACTCTATTCTGCCAAATACCTTGACGTTTCTCAATTTCAGATGTCACACACATAGCTATATAACCAAGGTGCTTCACTTGGATAGTCAGAACTTGTTTCAACTCTTATAGTGCTAACACAATTATACTACTTCTTTAACTATGAAAAGTAAAGTACAACAAAGAAACCTTGATAAAAGCTCCAAACTGATAGAGAGCGAACGACGATTCAAGAAAGCCTGTGAACAGATAGTGCAGTTAAATTATTCTTTAGATGCACTTCAACACAGATACAACAGAGCTAAAAAGGACAACAACAAGTCATTCAGATATTCGCTTCGTCTTCGCATTGCAGTTGTTGATGGAATGCGCAACATGTACTATGACTACGCTCACAAGAAATCTGAAACTGTAGCAAACCTACGCCAGGAACTGTTTGGAGAAGTCGTCGACATCATTTCCGACGAAGCTTCCGCAGACGTCGAGATGTATGAATAGAGCTGAAGATACAGACAACTTCAAAACGGTTCTTTTCAGAGCCACACAAATTTTTCAAAAAGAATATAAATTTGTTGTTGATCCATCTATTTCCTTAGAAAGCTCAAACTATATCCCCGAAGCATGATATTAAAGTATTTCCCTTTCCAATACTTGAATTAAAAAAAAAATAAGCTTAAACTATATTTTCAGCCACATATTTCACAAAGGTATATGATACAAGATACACAACTAAAAATGAATTGTCACTATGAAAATGAAAGGATAGACGGTATGCGTCAATGAGCCAACGCATCAATAGATTTATTGTCTACAATCCCAATTTTATCGATTTTACATTTAAAGCCCTTAAGTTCGCCACGGTAGTGTGAAAACGGAAAACTCCTAAGTGCCTTGAGAGGGATAAATTGTACAGATTCCGGATAGCTTATGGACTGGTTCAAGTTATTTCAAATAGGAATTCGTCTCTGTTTCAATTTCGGATCCTCCATATACAGTTCGACAAAATTGTATTCTGCCAAGCAAAATTATTTACCACACGAGTACAAAAATTGAACTGTAAACGAAAATAACTTATATTTAAATGAAATATTTGTCTAAAACAGAAAATAAAGTATAGTTCCTCTCTATAAAAACATTTCTAGTTTATTTTATCCTTTTTTAATTTAAAATTTTTTTTTCATTTTTAGCCTTCAATTTTTTTTTTATTCCTGTTTAAAAAAAAAGGAAGAAATTATTGTGTATCCAAGACACAATGAGAAGTTGTTTTAAAGAATTTCAGATTAATTCGTAATTTCAAAACACATGTTTTCTTCCCTTCGTAAAAAAGATTTAATTTAATTTCCTGATTAGTTCACAATAGATAATGATTAATTAACAAAGACGTTTGGCAATAAACACAAGCGCTCGGCAGGGGGTGGTTTTGACAACAGACTCGTGCCTTAAACTCAATTACTCTATTCTGCCATATACCTTGACGTTTCTCAATTTCAGATGTCACACACATAGCTATATAACCAAGGTGCTTCAATTGGATAGTCAGAACTTGTTTCAACTCTTATAGTGCTAACACAATTATACTACTTCTTTAACTATGAAAAGTAAAGTACAACAAAGAAACCTTGATAAAAGCTCCAAACTGATTGAGAGCGAACGACGATTCAAGAAAGCCTGTGAACAGATAGTGCAGTTAAATTATTCTTTAGATGCACTTCAACACAGATACAACAGAGCTAAAAAGGACAACAACAAGTCATTCAGATATTCGCTTCGTCTTCGCATTGCAGTTGTTGATGGAATGCGCAACATGTACTATGACTACGCTCACAAGAAAGCTGAAACTGTAGCAAACCTACGCCAGGAACTGTTTGGAGAAGTCGTCGACATCATTTCCGACGAAGCTTCCGCAGACGTCGAGATGTATGAATAGAGCTGAAGATACAGACAACTTCAAAACGGTTCTTTTCAGAGCCACACAAATTTTTCAAAAAGAATATAAATTTGTTGTTGATCCATCTATTTCCTTAGAAAGCTCAAACTATATCCCCGAAGCATGATATTAAAGTATTTCCCTTTCCAATACTTGGACTAAAAAAAAAATAAGCTTAAACTATATTTTCAGCCACATATTTCACAAAGGGATATGATACAAGATACACAACTAAAAATGAATTGTCACTATGAAAATGAAAGGATAGACGGTATGCGTCAATGAGCCAACGCATCAATAGATTTATTGTCTACAAATCCCAATTTTATCGATTTTATATTTAAAGCCCTCAAGTTCGCCACGGTAGTGTGAAAACGGAAAACTCCTAAGTGCATTGAGAGGGATAAATTGTACAGATTCCGGATAGCTTATGGACTGGTTCAAGTTATTTCAAATAGGAATTCGTCTCTGTTTCAATTTCGGATCCTCCATATACAGTTCGACAAAATTGTATTCTGCCAAGCAAAATTATTTACCACACGAGTACAAAAATTGAACTGTAAACGAAAATAACTTATATTTAAATGAAATATTTGTCTAAAACAGAAAATAAAGTATAGTTCCTCTCTATAAAAACATTTCTAGTTTATTTTATCCTTTTTTAATTTACATTTTTTTTTTCGTTTTTAGCCTTCAATTTTTTTTTATTCCTGTTTAAAAAAAAGGGAAGAAATTATTGTGTATCCAATACACAATGAGAAGTTGTTTTAAAGAATTTCAGATTAATTCATAATTTCAAAACATGTTTTCTTCCCTTCGTAAAAAAGATTTAATTTAATTTCCTGATTAGTTCACAATAGATAATGATTAATTAACAAAGACGTTTGGCAATAAACACAAGCGCTCGACAGGGGGTGGTTTTGACAACAGACTCGTGCCTTAAACTCAATTACTCTATTCTGCCATATACCTTGACGTTTCTCAATTTCAGATGTCACACACATAGCTATATAACCAAGGTGCTTCACTTGGATAGTCAGAACTTGTTTCAACTCTTATAGTGCTAACACAATTATACTACTTCTTTAACTATGAAAAGTAAAGTACAACAAAGAAACCTTGATAAAAGCTCCAAACTGATAGAGAGCGAACGACGATTCAAGAAAGCCTGTGAACAGATAGTGCAGTTAAATTATTCCTTAGATGCACTTCAACACAGATACAACAGAGCTAAAAAGGACAACAACAAGTCATTCAGATATTCGCTTCGTCTTCGCATTGCAGTTGTTGATGGAATGCGCAACATGTACTATGACTACGCTCACAAGAAAGCTGAAACTGTAGCAAACCTACGCCAGGAACTGTTTGGAGAAGTCGTCGACATCATTTCCGACGAAGCTTCCGCAGACGTCGAGATGTATGAATAGAGCTGAAGATACAGACAACTTCAAAACGGTTCTTTTCAGAGCCACACAAATTTTTCAAAAAGAATATAAATTTGTTGTTGATCCATCTATTTCCTTAGAAAGCTCAAACTATATCCCCGAAGCATGATATTAAAGTATTTCCCTTTCCAATACTTGAATTAAAAAAAAAATAAGCTTAAACTATATTTTCAGCCACATATTTCACAAAGGTATATGATACAAGATACACAACTAAAAATGAATTGTCACTATGAAAATGAAAGGATAGACGGTATGCGTCAATGAGCCAACGCATCAATAGATTTATTGTCTACAAATCCCAATTTTATCGATTTTACATTTAAAGCCCTTAAGTTCGCCACGGTAGTGTGAAAACGGAAAACTCCTAAGCGCCTTGAGAGGGATAAATTGTACAGATTCCGGATAGCTTATGGACTGGTTCAAGTTATTTCAAATAGGAATTCGTCTCTGTTTCAATTTCGGATCCTCCATATACAGTTCGACAAAATTGTATTCTGCCAAGCAAAATTATTTACCACACGAGTACAAAAATTGAACTGTAAACGGAAATAACTTATATTTAAATGAAATATTTGTCTAAAACAGAAAATAAAGTATAGTTCCTCTCTATAAAAACATTTCTAGTTTATTTTATCCTTTTTTAATTTAAATTTTTTTTTCATTTTTAGCCTTCAATTTTTTTTTTATTCCTGTTTAAAAAAAAAGGAAGAAATTATTGTGTATCCAAGACACAATGAGAAGTTGTTTTAAAGAATTTCAGATTAATTCGTAATTTCAAAACACATGTTTTCTTCCCTTCGTAAAAAAGATTTAATTTAATTTCCTGATTAGTTCACAATAGATAATGATTAATTAACAAAGACGTTTGGCAATAAACACAAGCTCTCGACAGGGGGTGGTTTTGACAACAGACTCGTGCCTTAAACTCAATTACTCTATTCTGCCAAATACCTTGACGTTTCTCAATTTCAGATGTCACACACATAGCTATATAACCAAGGTGCTTCACTTGGATAGTCAGAACTTGTTTCAACTCTTATAGTGCTAACACAATTATACTACTTCTTTAACTATGAAAAGTAAAGTACAACAAAGAAACCTTGATAAAAGCTCCAAACTGATAGAGAGCGAACGACGATTCAAGAAAGCCTGTGAACAGATAGTGCAGTTAAATTATTCTTTAGATGCACTTCAACACAGATACAACAGAGCTAAAAAGGACAACAACAAGTCATTCAGATATTCGCTTCGTCTTCGCATTGCAGTTGTTGATGGAATGCGCAACATGTACTATGACTACGCTCACAAGAAATCTGAAACTGTAGCAAACCTACGCCAGGAACTGTTTGGAGAAGTCGTCGACATCATTTCCGACGAAGCTTCCGCAGACGTCGAGATGTATGAATAGAGCTGAAGATACAGACAACTTCAAAACGGTTCTTTTCAGAGCCACACAAATTTTTCAAAAAGAATATAAATTTGTTGTTGATCCATCTATTTCCTTAGAAAGCTCAAACTATATCCCCGAAGCATGATATTAAAGTATTTCCCTTTCCAATACTTGAATTAAAAAAAAAATAAGCTTAAACTATATTTTCAGCCACATATTTCACAAAGGTATATGATACAAGATACACAACTAAAAATGAATTGTCACTATGAAAATGAAAGGATAGACGGTATGCGTCAATGAGCCAACGCATCAATAGATTTATTGTCTACAAATCCCAATTTTATCGATTTTACATTTAAAGCCCTTAAGTTCGCCACGGTAGTGTGAAAACGGAAAACTCCTAAGTGCCTTGAGAGGGATAAATTGTACAGATTCCGGATAGCTTATGGACTGGTTCAAGTTATTTCAAATAGGAATTCGTCTCTGTTTCAATTTCGGATCCTCCATATACAGTTCGACAAAATTGTATTCTGCCAAGCAAAATTATTTACCACACGAGTACAAAAATTGAACTGTAAACGAAAATAACTTATATTTAAATGAAATATTTGTCTAAAACAGAAAATAAAGTATAGTTCCTCTCTATAAAAACATTTCTAGTTTATTTTATCCTTTTTTAATTTAAAATTTTTTTTTCATTTTTAGCCTTCAATTTTTTTTTTATTCCTGTTTTAAAAAAAAGGAAGAAATTATTGTGTATCCAAGACACAATGAGAAGTTGTTTTAAAGAATTTCAGATTAATTCGTAATTTCAAAACACATGTTTTCTTCCCTTCGTAAAAAAGATTTAATTTAATTTCCTGATTAGTTCACAATAGATAATGATTAATTAACAAAGACGTTTGGCAATAAACACAAGCGCTCGGCAGGGGGTGGTTTTGACAACAGACTCGTGCCTTAAACTCAATTACTCTATTCTGCCATATACCTTGACGTTTCTCAATTTCAGATGTCACACACATAGCTATATAACCAAGGTGCTTCAATTGGATAGTCAGAACTTGTTTCAACTCTTATAGTGCTAACACAATTATACTACTTCTTTAACTATGAAAAGTAAAGTACAACAAAGAAACCTTGATAAAAGCTCCAAACTGATTGAGAGCGAACGACGATTCAAGAAAGCCTGTGAACAGATAGCGCAGTTAAATTATTCTTTAGATGCACTTCAACACAGATACAACAGAGCTAAAAAGGACAACAACAAGTCATTCAGATATTCGCTTCGTCTTCGCATTGCAGTTGTTGATGGAATGCGCAACATGTACTATGACTACGCTCACAAGAAAGCTGAAACTGTAGCAAACCTACGCCAGGAACTGTTTGGAGAAGTCGTCGACATCATTTCCGACGAAGCTTCCGCAGACGTCGAGATGTATGAATAGAGCTGAAGATACAGACAACTTCAAAACGGTTCTTTTCAGAGCCACACAAATTTTTCAAAAAGAATATAAATTTGTTGTTGATCCATCTATTTCCTTAGAAAGCTCAAACTATATCCCCGAAGCATGATATTAAAGTATTTCCCTTTCCAATACTTGGACTAAAAAAAAAAATAAGTTTAAACTATATTTTCAGCCACATATTTCACAAAGGGATATGATACAAGATACACAACTAAAAATGAATTGTCGCTATGAAAATGAAAGGATAGACGGTATGCGTCAATGAGCCAACGCATCAATAGATTTATTGTCTACAAATCCCAATTTTATCGATTTTATATTTAAAGCCCTTAAGTTCGCCACGGTAGTGTGAAAACGGAAAACTCCTAAGTGCATTGAGAGGGATAAATTGTACAGATTCCGGATAGCTTATGGACTGGTTCAAGTTATTTCAAATAGGAATTCGTCTCTGTTTCAATTTCGGATCCTCCATATACAGTTCGACAAAATTGTATTCTGCCAAGCAAAATTATTTACCACACGAGTACAAAAATTGAACTGTAAACGAAAATAACTTATATTTAAATGAAATATTTGTCTAAAACAGAAAATAAAGTATAGTTCCTCTCTATAAAAACATTTCTAGTTTATTTTATCCTTTTTTAATTTACATTTTTTTTTTCGTTTTTAGCCTTCAATTTTTTTTTATTCCTGTTTAAAAAAAAGGGAAGAAATTATTGTGTATCCAATACACAATGAGAAGTTGTTTTAAAGAATTTCAGATTAATTCATAATTTCAAAACATGTTTTCTTCCCTTCGTAAAAAAGATTTAATTTAATTTCCTGATTAGTTCACAATAGATAATGATTAATTAACAAAGACGTTTGGCAATAAACACAAGCTCTCGACAGGGGGTGGTTTTGACAACAGACTCGTGCCTTAAACTCAATTACTCTATTCTGCCATATACCTTGACGTTTCTCAATTTCAGATGTCACACACATAGCTATATAACCAAGGTGCTTCACTTGGATAGTCAGAACTTGTTTCAACTCTTATAGTGCTAACACAATTATACTACTTCTTTAACTATGAAAAGTAAAGTACAACAAAGAAACCTTGATAAAAGCTCCAAACTGATAGAGAGCGAACGACGATTCAAGAAAGCCTGTGAACAGATAGTGCAGTTAAATTATTCCTTAGATGCACTTCAACACAGATACAACAGAGCTAAAAAGGACAACAACAAGTCATTCAGATATTCGCTTCGTCTTCGCATTGCAGTTGTTGATGGAATGCGCAACATGTACTATGACTACGCTCACAAGAAAGCTGAAACTGTAGCAAACCTACGCCAGGAACTGTTTGGAGAAGTCGTCGACATCATTTCCGACGAAGCTTCCGCAGACGTCGAGATGTATGAATAGAGCTGAAGATACAGACAACTTCAAAACGGTTCTTTTCAGAGCCACACAAATTTTTCAAAAAGAATATAAATTTGTTGTTGATCCATCTATTTCCTTAGAAAGCTCAAACTATATCCCCGAAGCATGATATTAAAGTATTTCCCTTTCCAATACTTGAATTAAAAAAAAAATAAGCTTAAACTATATTTTCAGCCACATATTTCACAAAGGTATATGATACAAGATACACAACTAAAAATGAATTGTCACTATGAAAATGAAAGGATAGACGGTATGCGTCAATGAGCCAACGCATCAATAGATTTATTGTCTACAAATCCCAATTTTATCGATTTTACATTTAAAGCCCTTAAGTTCGCCACGGTAGTGTGAAAACGGAAAACTCCTAAGTGCCTTGAGAGGGATAAATTGTACAGATTCCGGATAGCTTATGGACTGGTTCAAGTTATTTCAAATAGGAATTCGTCTCTGTTTCAATTTCGGATCCTCCATATACAGTTCGACAAAATTGTATTCTGCCAAGCAAAATTATTTACCACACGAGTACAAAAATTGAACTGTAAACGAAAATAACTTATATTTAAATGAAATATTTGTCTAAAACAGAAAATAAAGTATAGTTCCTCTCTATAAAAACATTTCTAGTTTATTTTATCCTTTTTTAATTTAAATTTTTTTTTCATTTTTAGCCTTCAATTTTTTTTTTATTCCTGTTTAAAAAAAAAAGGAAGAAATTATTGTGTATCCAAGACACAATGAGAAGTTGTTTTAAAGAATTTCAGATTAATTCGTAATTTCAAAACACATGTTTTCTTCCCTTCGTAAAAAAGATTTAATTTAATTTCCTGATTAGTTCACAATAGATAATGATTAATTAACAAAGACGTTTGGCAATAAACACAAGCGCTCGGCAGGGGGTGGTTTTGACAACAGACTCGTGCCTTAAACTCAATTACTCTATTCTGCCATATACCTTGACGTTTCTCAATTTCAGATGTCACACACATAGCTATATAACCAAGGTGCTTCAATTGGATAGTCAGACCTTGTTTCAACTCTTATAGTGCTAACACAATTATACTACTTCTTTAACTATGAAAAGTAAAGTACAACAAAGAAACCTTGATAAAAGCTCCAAACTGATTGAGAGCGAACGACGATTCAAGAAAGCCTGTGAACAGATAGTGCAGTTAAATTATTCTTTAGATGCACTTCAACACAGATACAACAGAGCTAAAAAGGACAACAACAAGTCATTCAGATATTCGCTTCGTCTTCGCATTGCAGTTGTTGATGGAATGCGCAACATGTACTATGACTACGCTCACAAGAAAGCTGAAACTGTAGCAAACCTACGCCAGGAACTGTTTGGAGAAGTCGTCGACATCATTTCCGACGAAGCTTCCGCAGACGTCGAGATGTATGAATAGAGCTGAAGATACAGACAACTTCAAAACGGTTCTTTTCAGAGCCACACAAATTTTTCAAAAAGAATATAAATTTGTTGTTGATCCATCTATTTCCTTAGAAAGCTCAAACTATATCCCCGAAGCATGATATTAAAGTATTTCCCTTTCCAATACTTGGACTAAAAAAAAAATAAGCTTAAACTATATTTTCAGCCACATATTTCACAAAGGGATATGATACAAAATACACAACTAAAAATGAATTGTCACTATGAAAATGAAAGGATAGACGGTATGCGTCAATGAGCCAACGCATCAATAGATTTATTGTCTACAAATCCCAATTTTATCGATTTTACATTTAAAGCCCTTAAGTTCGCCACGGTAGTGTGAAAACGGAAAACTCCTAAGTGCCTTGAGAGGGATAAATTGTACAGATTCCGGATAGCTTATGGACTGGTTCAAGTTATTTCAAATAGGAATTCGTCTCTGTTTCAATTTCGGATCCTCCATATACAGTTCGACAAAATTGTATTCTGCCAAGCAAAATTATTTACCACACGAGTACAAAAATTGAACTGTAAACGGAAATAACTTATATTTAAATGAAATATTTGTCTAAAACAGAAAATAAAGTATAGTTCCTCTCTATAAAAACATTTCTAGTTTATTTTATCCTTTTTTAATTTTAATTTTTTTTTCATTTTTAGCCTTCAATTTTTTTTTTTATTCCTGTTTAAAAAAAAAGGAAGAAATTATTGTGTATCCAAGACACAATGAGAAGTTGTTTTAAAGAATTTCAGATTAATTCATAATTTCAAAACACATGTTTTCTTCCCTTCGTAAAAAAGATTTAATTTAATTTCCTGATTAGTTCACAATAGATAATGATTAATTAACAAAGACGTTTGGCAATAAACACAAGCGCTCGGCAGGGGGTGGTTTTGACAACAGACTCGTGCCTTAAACTCAATTACTCTATTCTGCCAAATACCTTGACGTTTCTCAATTTCAGATGTCACACACATAGCTATATAACCAAGGTGCTTCACTTGGATAGTCAGAACTTGTTTCAACTCTTATAGTGCTAACACAATTATACTACTTCTTTAACTATGAAAAGTAAAGTACAACAAAGAAACTTTGATAAAAGCTCCAAACTGATAGAGAGCGAACGACGATTCAAGAAAGCCTGTGAACAGATAGTGCAGTTAAATTATTCCTTAGATGCACTTCAACACAGATACAACAGAGCTAAAAAGGACAACAACAAGTCATTCAGATATTCGCTTCGTCTTCGCATTGCAGTTGTTGATGGAATGCGCAACATGTACTATGACTACGCTCACAAGAAATCTGAAACTGTAGCAAACCTACGCCAGGAACTGTTTGGAGAAGTCGTCGACATCATTTCCGACGAAGCTTCCGCAGACGTCGAGATGTATGAATAGAGCTGAAGATACAGACAACTTCAAAACGGTTCTTTTCAGAGCCACACAAATTTTTCAAAAAGAATATAAATTTGTTGTTGATCCATCTATTTCCTTAGAAAGCTCAAACTATATCCCCGAAGCATGATATTAAAGTATTTCCCTTTCCAATACTTGGATTAAAAAAAAAATAAGCTTAAACTATATTTTCAGCCACATATTTCACAAAGGGATATGATACAAGATACACAACTAAAAATGAATTGTCGCTATGAAAATGAAAGGATAGACGGTATGCGTCAATGAGCCAACGCATCAATAGATTTATTGTCTACAAATCCCAATTTTATCGATTTTATATTTAAAGCCCTCAAGTTCGCCACGGTAGTGTGAAAACGGAAAACTCCTAAGTGCCTTGAGAGGGATAAATTGTACAGATTCCGGATAGCTTATGGACTGGTTCAAGTTATTTCAAATAGGAATTCGTCTCTGTTTCAATTTCGGATCCTCCATATACAGTTCGACAAAATTGTATTCTGCCAAGCAAAATTATTTACCACACGAGTACAAAAATTGAACTGTAAACGAAAATAACTTATATTTAAATGAAATATTTGTCTAAAACAGAAAATAAAGTATAGTTCCTCTCTATAAAAACATTTCTAGTTTATTTTATCCTTTTTTAATTTACATTTTTTTTTTCGTTTTTAGCCTTCAATTTTTTTTTATTCCTGTTTGAAAAAAAAGGGAAGAAATTATTGTGTATCCAATACACAATGAGAAGTTGTTTTAAAGAATTTCAGATTAATTCATAATTTCAAAACATGTTTTCTTCCCTTCGTAAAAAAGATTTAATTTAATTTCCTGATTAGTTCACAATAGATAATGATTAATTAACAAAGACGTTTGGCAATAAACACAAGCTCTCGACAGGGGGTGGTTTTGACAACAGACTCGTGCCTTAAACTCAATTACTCTATTCTGCCATATACCTTGACGTTTCTCAATTTCAGATGTCACACACATAGCTATATAACCAAGGTGCTTCACTTGGATAGTCAGAACTTGTTTCAACTCTTATAGTGCTAACACAATTATACTACTTCTTTAACTATGAAAAGTAAAGTACAACAAAGAAACCTTGATAAAAGCTCCAAACTGATAGAGAGCGAACGACGATTCAAGAAAGCCTGTGAACAGATAGTGCAGTTAAATTATTCCTTAGATGCACTTCAACACAGATACAACAGAGCTAAAAAGGACAACAACAAGTCATTCAGATATTCGCTTCGTTCTTGCAGTTGTTGATGGAATGCGCAACATGTACTATGACTACGCTCACAAGAAAGCTGAAACTGTAGCAAACCTACGCCAGGAACTGTTTGGAGAAGTCGTCGACATCATTTCCGACGAAGCTTCCGCAGACGTCGAGATGTATGAATAGAGCTGAAGATACAGACAACTTCAAAACGGTTCTTTTCAGAGCCACACAAATTTTTCAAAAAGAATATAAATTTGTTGTTGATCCATCTATTTCCTTAGAAAGCTCAAACTATATCCCCGAAGCATGATATTAAAGTATTTCCCTTTCCAATACTTGGACTAAAAAAAAAATAAGCTTAAACTATATTTTCAGCCACATATTTCACAAAGGGATATGATACAAAATACACAACTAAAAATGAATTGTCACTATGAAAATGAAAGGATAGACGGTATGCGTCAATGAGCCAACGCATCAATAGATTTATTGTCTACAAATCCCAATTTTATCGATTTTATATTTAAAGCCCTTAAGTTCGCCACGGTAGTGTGAAAACGGAAAACTCCTAAGTGCCTTGAGAGGGATAAATTGTACAGATTCCGGATAGCTTATGGACTGGTTCAAGTTATTTCAAATAGGAATTCGTCTCTGTTTCAATTTCGGATCCTCCATATACAGTTCGACAAAATTGTATTCTGCCAAGCAAAATTATTTACCACACGAGTACAAAAATTGAACTGTAAACGGAAATAACTTATATTTAAATGAAATATTTGTCTAAAACAGAAAATAAAGTATAGTTCCTCTCTATAAAAACATTTCTAGTTTATTTTATCCTTTTTTAATTTAAATTTTTTTTTCATTTTTAGCCTTCAATTTTTTTTTTATTCCTGTTTAAAAAAAAAGGAAGAAATTATTGTGTATCCAAGACACAATGAGAAGTTGTTTTAAAGAATTTCAGATTAATTCATAATTTCAAAACACATGTTTTCTTCCCTTCGTAAAAAAGATTTAATTTAATTTCCTGATTAGTTCACAATAGATAATGATTAATTAACAAAGACGTTTGGCAATAAACACAAGCGCTCGGCAGGGGGTGGTTTTGACAACAGACTCGTGCCTTAAACTCAATTACTCTATTCTGCCAAATACCTTGACGTTTCTCAATTTCAGATGTCACACACATAGCTATATAACCAAGGTGCTTCACTTGGATAGTCAGAACTTGTTTCAACTCTTATAGTGCTAACACAATTATACTACTTCTTTAACTATGAAAAGTAAAGTACAACAAAGAAACTTTGATAAAAGCTCCAAACTGATAGAGAGCGAACGACGATTCAAGAAAGCCTGTGAACAGATAGTGCAGTTAAATTATTCCTTAGATGCACTTCAACACAGATACAACAGAGCTAAAAAGGACAACAACAAGTCATTCAGATATTCGCTTCGTCTTCGCATTGCAGTTGTTGATGGAATGCGCAACATGTACTATGACTACGCTCACAAGAAATCTGAAACTGTAGCAAACCTACGCCAGGAACTGTTTGGAGAAGTCGTCGACATCATTTCCGACGAAGCTTCCGCAGACGTCGAGATGTATGAATAGAGCTGAAGATACAGACAACTTCAAAACGGTTCTTTTCAGAGCCACACAAATTTTTCAAAAAGAATATAAATTTGTTGTTGATCCATCTATTTCCTTAGAAAGCTCAAACTATATCCCCGAAGCATGATATTAAAGTATTTCCCTTTCCAATACTTGGATTAAAAAAAAAAATAAGCTTAAACTATATTTTCAGCCACATATTTCACAAAGGGATATGATACAAGATACACAACTAAAAATGAATTGTCGCTATGAAAATGAAAGGATAGACGGTATGCGTCAATGAGCCAACGCATCAATAGATTTATTGTCTACAAATCCCAATTTTATCGATTTTATATTTAAAGCCCTCAAGTTCGCCACGGTAGTGTGAAAACGGAAAACTCCTAAGTGCCTTGAGAGGGATAAATTGTACAGATTCCGGATAGCTTATGGACTGGTTCAAGTTATTTCAAATAGGAATTCGTCTCTGTTTCAATTTCGGATCCTCCATATACAGTTCGACAAAATTGTATTCTGCCAAGCAAAATTATTTACCACACGAGTACAAAAATTGAACTGTAAACGAAAATAACTTATATTTAAATGAAATATTTGTCTAAAACAGAAAATAAAGTATAGTTCCTCTCTATAAAAACATTTCTAGTTTATTTTATCCTTTTTTAATTTAATTTTTTTTTTCATTTTTAGCCTTCAATTTTTTTTTTATTCCTGTTTAAAAAAAAGGGAAGAAATTATTGTGTATCCAATACACAATGAGAAGTTGTTTTAAAGAATTTCAGATTAATTCATAATTTCAAAACATGTTTTCTTCCCTTCGTAAAAAAGATTTAATTTAATTTCCTGATTAGTTCACAATAGATAATGATTAATTAACAAAGACGTTTGGCAATAAACACAAGCTCTCGACAGGGGGTGGTTTTGACAACAGACTCGTGCCTTAAACTCAATTACTCTATTCTGCCATATACCTTGACGTTTCTCAATTTCAGATGTCACACACATAACTATATAACCAAGGTGCTTCACTTGGATAGTCAGAACTTGTTTCAACTCTTATAGTGCTAACACAATTATACTACTTCTTTAACTATGAAAAGTAAAGTACAACAAAGAAACCTTGATAAAAGCTCCAAACTGATAGAGAGCGAACGACGATTCAAGAAAGCCTGTGAACAGATAGTGCAGTTAAATTATTCTTTAGATGCACTTCAACACAGATACAACAGAGCTAAAAAGGACAACAACAAGTCATTCAGATATTCGCTTCGTCTTCGCATTGCAGTTGTTGATGGAATGCGCAACATGTACTATGACTACGCTCACAAGAAATCTGAAACTGTAGCAAACCTACGCCAGGAACTGTTTGGAGAAGTCGTCGACATCATTTCCGACGAAGCTTCCGCAGACGTCGAGATGTATGAATAGAGCTGAAGATACAGACAACTTCAAAACGGTTCTTTTCAGAGCCACACAAATTTTTCAAAAAGAATATAAATTTGTTGTTGATCCATCTATTTCCTTAGAAAGCTCAAACTATATCCCCGAAGCATGATATTAAAGTATTTCCCTTTCCAATACTTGGACTAAAAAAAAAATAAGCTTAAACTATATTTTCAGCCACATATTTCACAAAGGGATATGATACAAGATACACAACTAAAAATGAATTGTCGCTATGAAAATGAAAGGATAGACGGTATGCGTCAATGAGCCAACGCATCAATAGATTTATTGTCTACAAATCCCAATTTTATCGATTTTATATTTAAAGCCCTCAAGTTCGCCACGGTAGTGTGAAAACGGAAAACTCCTAAGTGCCTTGAGAGGGATAAATTGTACAGATTCCGGATAGCTTATGGACTGGTTCAAGTTATTTCAAATAGGAATTCGTCTCTGTTTCAATTTCGGATCCTCCATATACAGTTCGACAAAATTGTATTCTGCCAAGCAAAATTATTTACCACACGAGTACAAAAATTGAACTGTAAACGAAAATAACTTATATTTAAATGAAATATTTGTCTAAAACAGAAAATAAAGTATAGTTCCTCTCTATAAAAACATTTCTAGTTTATTTTATCCTTTTTTAATTTAAATTTTTTTTTCATTTTTAGCCTTCAATTTTTTTTTTATTCCTGTTTAAAAAAAAAGGAAGAAATTATTGTGTATCCAAGACACAATGAGAAGTTGTTTTAAAGAATTTCAGATTAATTCGTAATTTCAAAACACATGTTTTCTTCCCTTCGTAAAAAAGATTTAATTTAATTTCCTGATTAGTTCACAATAGATAATGATTAATTAACAAAGACGTTTGGCAATAAACACAAGCGCTCGGCAGGGGGTGGTTTTGACAACAGACTCGTGCCTTAAACTCAATTACTCTATTCTGCCATATACCTTGACGTTTCTCAATTTCAGATGTCACACACATAGCTATATAACCAAGGTGCTTCAATTGGATAGTCAGAACTTGTTTCAACTCTTATAGTGCTAACACAATTATACTACTTCTTTAACTATGAAAAGTAAAGTACAACAAAGAAACCTTGATAAAAGCTCCAAACTGATTGAGAGCGAACGACGATTCAAGAAAGCCTGTGAACAGATAGTGCAGTTAAATTATTCTTTAGATGCACTTCAACACAGATACAACAGAGCTAAAAAGGACAACAACAAGTCATTCAGATATTCGCTTCGTCTTCGCATTGCAGTTGTTGATGGAATGCGCAACATGTACTATGACTACGCTCACAAGAAAGCTGAAACTGTAGCAAACCTACGCCAGGAACTGTTTGGAGAAGTCGTCGACATCATTTCCGACGAAGCTTCCGCAGACGTCGAGATGTATGAATAGAGCTGAAGATACAGACAACTTCAAAACGGTTCTTTTCAGAGCCACACAAATTTTTCAAAAAGAATATAAATTTGTTGTTGATCCATCTATTTCCTTAGAAAGCTCAAACTATATCCCCGAAGCATGATATTAAAGTATTTCCCTTTCCAATACTTGGACTAAAAAAAAAATAAGCTTAAACTATATTTTCAGCCACATATTTCACAAAGGGATATGATACAAGATACACAACTAAAAATGAATTGTCGCTATGAAAATGAAAGGATAGACGGTATGCGTCAATGAGCCAACGCATCAATAGATTTATTGTCTACAAATCCCAATTTTATCGATTTTATATTTAAAGCCCTCAAGTTCGCCACGGTAGTGTGAAAACGGAAAACTCCTAAGTGCCTTGAGAGGGATAAATTGTACAGATTCCGGATAGCTTATGGACTGGTTCAAGTTATTTCAAATAGGAATTCGTCTCTGTTTCAATTTCGGATCCTCCATATACAGTTCGACAAAATTGTATTCTGCCAAGCAAAATTATTTACCACACGAGTACAAAAATTGAACTGTAAACGAAAATAACTTATATTTAAATGAAATATTTGTCTAAAACAGAAAATAAAGTATAGTTCCTCTCTATAAAAACATTTCTAGTTTATTTTATCCTTTTTTAATTTAAATTTTTTTTTCATTTTTAGCCTTCAATTTTTTTTTTATTCCTGTTTAAAAAAAAGGAAGAAATTATTGTGTATCCAAGACACAATGAGAAGTTGTTTTAAAGAATTTCAGATTAATTCGTAATTTCAAAACACATGTTTTCTTCCCTTCGTAAAAAAGATTTAATTTAATTTCCTGATTAGTTCACAATAGATAATGATTAATTAACAAAGACGTTTGGCAATAAACACAAGCGCTCGGCAGGGGGTGGTTTTGACAACAGACTCGTGCCTTAAACTCAATTACTCTATTCTGCCATATACCTTGACGTTTCTCAATTTCAGATGTCACACACATAGCTATATAACCAAGGTGCTTCAATTGGATAGTCAGAACTTGTTTCAACTCTTATAGTGCTAACACAATTATACTACTTCTTTAACTATGAAAAGTAAAGTACAACAAAGAAACCTTGATAAAAGCTCCAAACTGATTGAGAGCGAACGACGATTCAAGAAAGCCTGTGAACAGATAGTGCAGTTAAATTATTCTTTAGATGCACTTCAACACAGATACAACAGAGCTAAAAAGGACAACAACAAGTCATTCAGATATTCGCTTCGTCTTCGCATTGCAGTTGTTGATGGAATGCGCAACATGTACTATGACTACGCTCACAAGAAAGCTGAAACTGTAGCAAACCTACGCCAGGAACTGTTTGGAGAAGTCGTCGACATCATTTCCGACGAAGCTTCCGCAGACGTCGAGATGTATGAATAGAGCTGAAGATACAGACAACTTCAAAACGGTTCTTTTCAGAGCCACACAAATTTTTCAAAAAGAATATAAATTTGTTGTTGATCCATCTATTTCCTTAGAAAGCTCAAACTATATCCCCGAAGCATGATATTAAAGTATTTCCCTTTCCAATACTTGGACTAAAAAAAAAAATAAGCTTAAACTATATTTTCAGCCACATATTTCACAAAGGGATATGATACAAGATACACAACTAAAAATGAATTGTCGCTATGAAAATGAAAGGATAGACGGTATGCGTCAATGAGCCAACGCATCAATAGATTTATTGTCTACAAATCCCAATTTTATCGATTTTATATTTAAAGCCCTTAAGTTCGCCACGGTAGTGTGAAAACGGAAAACTCCTAAGTGCATTGAGAGGGATAAATTGTACAGATTCCGGATAGCTTATGGACTGGTTCAAGTTATTTCAAATAGGAATTCGTCTCTGTTTCAATTTCGGATCCTCCATATACAGTTCGACAAAATTGTATTCTGCCAAGCAAAATTATTTACCACACGAGTACAAAAATTGAACTGTAAACGAAAAAACTTATATTTAAATGAAATATTTGTCTAAAACAGAAAATAAAGTATAGTTCCTCTCTATAAAAACATTTCTAGTTTATTTTATCCTTTTTTAATTTACATTTTTTTTTTCGTTTTTAGCCTTCAATTTTTTTTTAATTCCTGTTTAAAAAAAAAGGGAAGAAATTATTGTGTATCCAATACACAATGAGAAGTTGTTTTAAAGAATTTCAGATTAATTCATAATTTAAAAACATGTTTTCTTCCCTTCGTAAAAAAGATTTAATTTAATTTCCTGATTAGTTCACAATAGATAATGATTAATTAACAAAGACGTTTGGCAATAAACACAAGCTCTCGACAGGGGGTGGTTTTGACAACAGACTCGTGCCTTAAACTCAATTACTCTATTCTGCCATATACCTTGACGTTTCTCAATTTCAGATGTCACACACATAGCTATATAACCAAGGTGCTTCACTTGGATAGTCAGAACTTGTTTCAACTCTTATAGTGCTAACACAATTATACTACTTCTTTAACTATGAAAAGTAAAGTACAACAAAGAAACTTTGATAAAAGCTCCAAACTGATATAGAGCGAACGACGATTCAAGAAAGCCTGTGAACAGATAGTGCAGTTAAATTATTCCTTAGATGTA
The DNA here is from genome assembly GCA_028015205.1 of Mytilisepta virgata. Classification (NCBI taxonomy): domain Eukaryota; kingdom Metazoa; phylum Mollusca; class Bivalvia; order Mytilida; family Mytilidae; genus Mytilisepta; species Mytilisepta virgata. The sequence goes on along the minus strand of CM051520.1, from coordinate 14,242,995 downwards.
CTTCAACACAGATACAACAGAGCTAAAAAGGACAACAACAAGTCATTCAGATATTCGCTTCGTCTTCGCATTGCAGTTGTTGATGGAATGCGCAACATGTACTATGACTACGCTCACAAGAAAGCTGAAACTGTAGCAAACCTACGCCAGGAACTGTTTGGAGAAGTCGTCGACATCATTTCCGACGAAGCTTCCGCAGACGTCGAGATGTATGAATAGAGCTGAAGATACAGACAACTTCAAAACGGTTCTTTTCAGAGCCACACAAATTTTTCAAAAAGAATATAAATTTGTTGTTGATCCATCTATTTCCTTAGAAAGCTCAAACTATATCCCCGAAGCATGATATTAAAGTATTTCCCTTTCCAATACTTGGACTAAAAAAAAAATAAGCTTAAACTATATTTTCAGCCACATATTTCACAAAGGGATATGATACAAGATACACAACTAAAAATGAATTGTCGCTATGAAAATGAAAGGATAGACGGTATGCGTCAATGAGCCAACGCATCAATAGATTTATTGTCTACAAATCCCAATTTTATCGATTTTATATTTAAAGCCCTTAAGTTCGCCACGGTAGTGTGAAAACGGAAAACTCCTAAGTGCCTTGAGAGGGATAAATTGTACAGATTCCGGATAGCTTATGGACTGGTTCAAGTTATTTCAAATAGGAATTCGTCTCTGTTTCAATTTCGGATCCTCCATATACAGTTCGACAAAATTGTATTCTGCCAAGCAAAATTATTTACCACACGAGTACAAAAATTGAACTGTAAACGAAAATAACTTATATTTAAATGAAATATTTGTCTAAAACAGAAAATAAAGTATAGTTCCTCTCTATAAAAACATTTCTAGTTTATTTTATCCTTTTTTAATTTAATTTTTTTTCATTTTTAGCCTTCAATTTTTTTTTTATTCCTGTTTTAAAAAAAAAAGGAAGAAATTATTGTGTATCCAATACACAATGAGAAGTTGTTTTAAAGAATTTCAGATTAATTCATAATTTCAAAACATGTTTTCTTCCCTTCGTAAAAAAGATTTAATTTAATTTCCTGATTAGTTCACAATAGATAATGATTAATTAACAAAGACGTTTGGCAATAAACACAAGCTCTCGACAGGGGGTGGTTTTGACAACAGACTCGTGCCTTAAACTCAATTACTCTATTCTGCCATATACCTTGACGTTTCTCAATTTCAGATGTCACACACATAGCTATATAACCAAGGTGCTTCACTTGGATAGTCAGAACTTGTTTCAACTCTTATAGTGCTAACACAATTATACTACTTCTTTAACTATGAAAAGTAAAGTACAACAAAGAAACCTTGATAAAAGCTCCAAACTGATAGAGAGCGAACGACGATTCAAGAAAGCCTGTGAACAGATAGTGCAGTTAAATTATTCCTTAGATGCACTTCAACACAGATACAACAGAGCTTAAAAGGACAACAACAAGTCATTCAGATATTCGCTTCGTCTTCGCATTGCAGTTGTTGATGGAATGCGCAACATGTACTATGACTACGCTCACAAGAAAGCTGAAACTGTAGCAAACCTACGCCAGGAACTGTTTGGAGAAGTCGTCGACATCATTTCCGACGAAGCTTCCGCAGACGTCGAGATGTATGAATAGAGCTGAAGATACAGACAACTTCAAAACGGTTCTTTTCAGAGCCACACAAATTTTTCAAAAAGAATATAAATTTGTTGTTGATCCATCTATTTCCTTAGAAAGCTCAAACTATATCCCCGAAGCATGATATTAAAGTATTTCCCTTTCCAATACTTGGACTAAAAAAAAAATAAGCTTAAACTATATTTTCAGCCACATATTTCACAAAGGGATATGATACAAGATACACAACTAAAAATGAATTGTCGCTATGAAAATGAAAGGATAGACGGTATGCGTCAATGAGCCAACGCATCAATAGATTTATTGTCTACAAATCCCAATTTTATCGATTTTATATTTAAAGCCCTCAAGTTCGCCACGGTAGTGTGAAAACGGAAAACTCCTAAGTGCCTTGAGAGGGATAAATTGTACAGATTCCGGATAGCTTATGGACTGGTTCAAGTTATTTCAAATAGGAATTCGTCTCTGTTTCAATTTCGGATCCTCCATATACAGTTCGACAAAATTGTATTCTGCCAAGCAAAATTATTTACCACACGAGTACAAAAATTGAACTGTAAACGAAAATAACTTATATTTAAATGAAATATTTGTCTAAAACAGAAAATAAAGTATAGTTCCTCTCTATAAAAACATTTCTAGTTTATTTTATCCTTTTTTAATTTAATTTGTTTTTCATTTTTAGCCTTCAATTTTTTTTTTATTCCTGTTTAAAAAAAAGGCAGAAATTATTGTGTATCCAATACACAATGAGAAGTTGTTTTAAAGAATTTCAGATTAATTCATAATTTCAAAACATGTTTTCTTCCCTTCGTAAAAAAGATTTAATTTAATTTCCTGATTAGTTCACAATAGATAATGATTAATTAATAAAGACGTTTGGCAATAAACACAAGCTCTCGACAGGGGGTGGTTTTGACAACAGACTCGTGCCTTAAACTCAATTACTCTATTCTGCCATATACCTTGACGTTTCTCAATTTCAGATGTCACACACATAGCTATATAACCAAGGTGCTTCACTTGGATAGTCAGAACTTGTTTCAACTCTTATAGTGCTAACACAATTATACTACATCTTTAACTATGAAAAGTAAAGTACAACAAAGAAACCTTGATAAAAGCTCCAAACTGATAGAGAGCGAACGACGATTCAAGAAAGCCTGTGAACAGATAGTGCAGTTAAATTATTCCTTAGATGCACTTCAACACAGATACAACAGAGCTAAAAAGGACAACAACAAGTCATTCAGATATTCGCTTCGTCTTCGCATTGCAGTTGTTGATGGAATGCGCAACATGTACTATGACTACGCTCACAAGAAAGCTGAAACTGTAGCAAACCTACGCCAGGAACTGTTTGGAGAAGTCGTCGACATCATTTCCGACGAAGCTTCCGCAGACGTCGAGATGTATGAATAGAGCTGAAGATACAGACAACTTCAAAACGGTTCTTTTCAGAGCCACACAAATTTTTCAAAAAGAATATAAATTTGTTGTTGATCCATCTATTTCCTTAGAAAGCTCAAACTATATCCCCGAAGCATGATATTAAAGTATTTCCCTTTCCAATACTTGGACTAAAAAAAAAAAAAGCTTAAACTATATTTTCAGCCACATATTTCACAAAGGGATATGATACAAGATACACAACTGAAAATGAATTGTCGCTATGAAAATGAAAGGATAGACGGTATGCGTCAATGAGCCAACGCATCAATAGATTTATTGTCTACAAATCCCAATTTTATCGATTTTATATTTAAAGCCATTAAGTTCGCCACGGTAGTGTGAAAACGGAAAACTCCTACGTGCATTGAGAGGGATAAATTGTACAGATTCCGGATAGCTTATGGACTGGAATTCGTCTCTGTTTCAATTTCGGATCCTCCATATACAGTTCGACAAAATTGTATTCTGCCAAGCAAAATTATTTACCACACGAGTACAAAAATTGAACTGTAAACGAAAATAACTTATATTTAAATGAAATATTTGTCTAAAACAGAAAATAAAGTATAGTTCCTCTCTACAAAAACATTTCTAGTTTATTTTATCCTTTTTTAATTTAAATTTTTTTTTCATTTTTAGCCTTCAATTTTTTTTTTATTCCTGTTTAAAAAAAAAAAGGGAAGAAATTATTGTGTATCCAATACACAATGAGAAGTTGTTTTAAAGAATTTCAGATTAATTCATAATTTCAAAACATGTTTTCTTCCCTTCGTAAAAAAGATTTAATTTAATTTCCTGATTAGTTCACAATAGATAATGATTAATTAACAAAGACGTTTGGCAATAAACACAAGCTCTCGACAGGGGGTGGTTTTGACAACAGACTCGTGCCTTAAACTCAATTACTCTATTCTGCCATATACCTTGACGTTTCTCAATTTCAGATGTCACACACATAGCTATATAACCAAGGTGCTTCACTTGGATAGTCAGAACTTGTTTCAACTCTTATAGTGCTAACACAATTATACTACTTCTTTAACTATGAAAAGTAAAGTACAACAAAGAAACCTTGATAAAAGCTCCAAACTGATAGAGAGCGAACGACGATTCAAGAAAGCCTGTGAACAGATAGTGCAGTTAAATTATTCCTTAGATGCACTTCAACACAGATACAACAGAGCTAAAAAGGACAACAACAAGTCATTCAGATATTCGCTTCGTCTTCGCATTGCAGTTGTTGATGGAATGCGCAACATGTACTATGACTACGCTCACAAGAAAGCTGAAACTGTAGCAAACCTACGCCAGGAACTGTTTGGAGAAGTCGTCGACATCATTTCCGACGAAGCTTCCGCAGACGTCGAGATGTATGAATAGAGCTGAAGATACAGACAACTTCAAAACGGTTCTTTTCAGAGCCACACAAATTTTTCAAAAAGAATATAAATTTGTTGTTGATCCATCTATTTCCTTAGAAAGCTCAAACTATATCCCCGAAGCATGATATTAAAGTATTTCCCTTTCCAATACTTGGACTAAAAAAAAATAAGCTTAAACTATATTTTCAGCCACATATTTCACAAAGGGATATGATACAAGATACACAACTAAAAATGAATTGTCGCTATGAAAATGAAAGGATAGACGGTATGCGTCAATGAGCCAACGCATCAATAGATTTATTGTCTACAAATCCCAATTTTATCGATTTTATATTTAAAGCCCTTAAGTTCGCCACGGTAGTGTGAAAACGGAAAACTCCTAAGTGCCTTGAGAGGGATAAATTGTACAGATTCCGGATAGCTTATGGACTGGTTCAAGTTATTTCAAATAGGAATTCGTCTCTGTTTCAATTTCGGATCCTCCATATACAGTTCGACAAAATTGTATTCTGCCAAGCAAAATTATTTACCACACGAGTACAAAAATTGAACTGTAAACGAAAATAACTTATATTTAAATGAAATATTTGTCTAAAACAGAAAATAAAGTATAGTTCCTCTCTATAAAAACATTTCTAGTTTATTTTATCCTTTTTTAATTTAATTTTTTTTTCATTTTTAGCCTTCAATTTTTTTTTATTCCTGTTTAAAAAAAAAAGGGAAGAAATTATTGTGTATCCAATACACAATGAGAAGTTGTTTTAAAGAATTTCAGATTAATTCATAATTTCAAAACATATTTTCTTCCCTTCGTAAAAAAGATTTAATTTAATTTCCTGATTAGTTCACAATAGATAATGATTAATTAACAAAGACGTTTGGCAATAAACACAAGCTCTCGACAGGGGGTGGTTTTGACAACAGACTCGTGCCTTAAACTCAATTACCCTATTCTGCCATATACCTTGACGTTTCTCAATTTCAGATGTCACACACATAGCTATATAACCAAGGTGCTTCATTTGGATAGTCAGAACTTGTTTCAACTCTTATAGTGCTAACACAATTATACTACTTCTTTAACTATGAAAAGTAAAGTACAACAAAGAAACCTTGATAAAAGCTCCAAACTGATAGAGAGCGAACGACGATTCAAGAAAGCCTGTGAACAGATAGTGCAGTTAAATTATTCCTTAGATGCACTTCAACACAGATACAACAGAGCTAAAAAGGACAACAACAAGTCATTCAGATATTCGCTTCGTCTTCGCATTGCAGTTGTTGATGGAATGCGCAACATGTACTATGACTACGCTCACAAGAAAGCTGAAACTGTAGCAAACCTACGCCAGGAACTGTTTGGAGAAGTCGTCGACATCATTTCCGACGAAGCTTCCGCAGACGTCGAGATGTATGAATAGAGCTGAAGATACAGACAACTTCAAAACGGTTCTTTTCAGAGCCACACAAATTTTTCAAAAAGAATATAAATGTGTTGTTGATCCATCTATTTCCTTAGAAAGCTCAAACTATATCCCCGAAGCATGATATTAAAGTATTTCCCTTTCCAATACTTGGACTAAAAAAAAAATAAGCTTAAACTATATTTTCAGCCACATATTTCACAAAGGGATATGATACAAGATACACAACTAAAAATGAATTGTCACTATGAAAATGAAAGGATAGACGGTATGCGTCAATGAGCCAACGCATCAATAGATTTATTGTCTACAAATCCCAATTTTATCGATTTTATATTTAAAGCCCTTAAGTTCGCCACGGTAGTGTGAAAACGGAAAACTCCTAAGTGCCTTGAGAGGGATAAATTGTACAGATTCCGGATAGCTTATGGACTGGTTCAATTTATTTCAAATAGGAATTCGTCTCTGTTTCAATTTCGGATCCTCCATATACAGTTCGACAAAATTGTATTCTGCCAAGCAAAATTATTTACCACACGAGTACAAAAATTGAACTGTAAACGAAAATAACTGATATTTAAATGAAATATTTGTCTAAAACAGAAAATAAAGTATAGTTCCTCTCTATAAAAACATTTCTAGTTTATTTTATCCTTTTTTAATTTACATTTTTTTTTCATTTTTAGCCTTCAATTTTTTTTTTATTCCTGTTTAAAAAAAAAGGAAGAAATTATTGTGTATCCAAGACACAATGAGAAGTTGTTTTAAAGAATTTCAGATTAATTCGTAATTTCAAAACACATGTTTTCTTCCCTTCGTAAAAAAGATTTAATTTAATTTCCTGATTAGTTCACAATAGATAATGATTAATTAACAAAGACGTTTGGCAATAAACACAAGCGCTCGGCAGGGGGTGGTTTTGACAACAGACTCGTGCCTTAAACTCAATTACTCTATTCTGCCAAATACCTTGACGTTTCTCAATTTCAGATGTCACACACATAGCTATATAACCAAGGTGCTTCACTTGGATAGTCAGAACTTGTTTCAACTCTTATAGTGCTAACACAATTATACTACTACTTTAACTATGAAAAGTAAAGTACAACAATGAAACCTTGATAAAAGCTCCAAACTGATTGAGAGCGAACGACGATTCAAGAAAGCCTGTGAACAGATAGTGAAGTTAAATTATTCTTTAGATGCACTTCAACACAGATACAACAGAGCTAAAAAGGACAACAACAAGTCATTCAGATATTCGCTTCGTCTTCGCATTGCAGTTGTTGATGGAATGCGCAACATGTACTATGACTACGCTCACAAGAAAGCTGAAACTGTAGCAAACCTACGCCAGGAACTGTTTGGAGAAGTCGTCGACATCATTTCCGACGAAGCTTCCGCAGACGTCGAGATGTATGAATAGAGCTGAAGATACAGACAACTTCAAAACGGTTCTTTTCAGAGCCACACAAATTTTTCAAAAAGAATATAAATTTGTTGTTGATCCATCTATTTCCTTAGAAAGCTCAAACTATATCCCCGAAGCATGATATTAAAGTATTTCCCTTTCCAATACTTGGACTAAAAAAAAAATAAGCTTAAACTATATTTTCAGCCACATATTTCACAAAGGGATATGATACAAGATACACAACTAAAAATGAATTGTCACTATGAAAATGAAAGGATAGACGGTATGCGTCAATGAGCCAACGCATCAATAGATTTATTGTCTACAAATCCCAATTTTATCGATTTTATATTTAAAGCCCTTAAGTTCGCCACGGTAGTGTGAAAACGGAAAACTCCTAAGTGCCTTGAGAGGGATAAATTGTACAGATTCCGGATAGCTTATGGACTGGTTCAAGTTATTTCAAATAGGAATTCGTCTCTGTTTCAATTTCGGATCCTCCATATACAGTTCGACAAAACTGTATTCTGCCAAGCAAAATTATTTATTACACGAGTACAAAAATCGAACTGTAAACGAAAATAACTTATATTTAAATGAAATATTTGTCTGAAACAGAAAATAAAGTATAGTTCCTCTCTATAAAAACATTTCTAGTTTATTTTATCCTTTTTTAATTTACATTTTTTTTTCATTTTTAGCCTTCAATTTTTTTTATTCCTGTTTAAAAAAAAGGAAGAAATTATTGTGTATCCAAGACACAATGAGAAGTTGTTTTAAAGAATTTCAGATTAATTCGTAATTTCAAAACACATGTTTTCTTCCCTTCGTATAAAAGATTTAATTTAATTTCCTGATTAGTTCACAATAGATAATGATTAATTAACAAAGACGTTTGGCAATAAACACAAGCGCTCGGCAGGGGGTGGTTTTGACAACAGACTCGTGCCTTAAACTCAATTACTCTATTGTGCCAAATACCTTGACGTTTCTCAATTTCAGATGTCACACACATAGCTATATAACCAAGGTGCTTCACTTGGATAGTCAGAACTTGTTTCAACTCTTATAGTGCTAACACAATTATACTACTTCTTTAACTATGAAAAGTAAAGTACAACAAAGAAACCTTGATAAAAGCTCCAAACTGATTGAGAGCGAACGACGATTCAAGAAAGCCTGTGAACAGATAGTGAAGTTAAATTATTCTTTAGATGCACTTCAACACAGATACAACAGAGCTAAAAAGGACAACAACAAGTCATTCAGATATTCGCTTTGTCTTCGCATTGCAGTTGTTGATGGAATGCGCAACATGTACTATGACTACGCTCACAAGAAAGCTGAAACTGTAGCAAACCTACGCCAGGAACTGTTTGGAGAAGTCGTCGACATCATTTCCGACGAAGCTTCCGCAGACGTCGAGATGTATGAATAGAGCTGAAGATACAGACAACTTCAAAACGGTTCTTTTCAGAGCCACACAAATTTTTCAAAAAGAATATAAATTTGTTGTTGATCCATCTATTTCCTTAGAAAGCTCAAACTATATCCCCGAAGCATGATATTAAAGTATTTCCCTTTCCAATACTTGGACTAAAAAAAAAATAAGCTTAAACTATATTTTCAGCCACATATTTCACAAAGGGATATGATACAAGATACACAACTAAAAATGAATTGTCGCTATGAAAATGAAAGGATAGACGGTATGCGTCAATGAGCCAACGCATCAATAGATTTATTGTCTACAAATCCCAATTTTATCGATTTTATATTTAAAGCCCTTAAGTTCGCCACGGTAGTGTGAAAACGGAAAACTCCTAAGTGCCTTGAGAGGGATAAATTGTACAGATTCCGGATAGCTTATGGACTGGTTCAAGTTATTTCAAATAGGAATTCGTCTCTGTTTCAATTTCGGATCCTCCATATACAGTTCGACAAAATTGTATTCTGCCAAGCAAAATTATTTACCACACGAGTACAAAAATTGAACTGTAAACGAAAATAACTGATATTTAAATGAAATATTTGTCTAAAACAGAAAATAAAGTATAGTTCCTCTCTATAAAAACATTTCTAGTTTATTTTATCCTTTTTTAATTTACATTTTTTTTTCATTTTTAGCCTTCAATTTTTTTTTTATTCCTGTTTAAAAAAAAAGGAAGAAATTATTGTGTATCCAAGACACAATGAGAAGTTGTTTTAAAGAATTTCAGATTAATTCGTAATTTCAAAACACATGTTTTCTTCCCTTCGTAAAAAAGATTTAATTTAATTTCCTGATTAGTTCACAATAGATAATGATTAATTAACAAAGACGTTTGGCAATAAACACAAGCGCTCGGCAGCGGGTGGTTTTGACAACAGACTCGTGCCTTAAACTCAATTACTCTATTCTGCCAAATACCTTGACGTTTCTCAATTTCAGATGTCACACACATAGCTATATAACCAAGGTGCTTCACTTGGATAGTCAGAACTTGTTTCAACTCTTATAGTGCTAACACAATTATACTACTTCTTTAACTATGAAAAGTAAAGTACAACAATGAAACCTTGATAAAAGCTCCAAACTGATTGAGAGCGAACGACGATTCAAGAAAGCCTGTGAACAGATAGTGAAGTTAAATTATTCTTTAGATGCACTTCAACACAGATACAACAGAGCTAAAAAGGACAACAACAAGTCATTCAGATATTCGCTTCGTCTTCGCATTGCAGTTGTTGATGGAATGCGCAACATGTACTATGACTACGCTCACAAGAAAGCTGAAACTGTAGCAAACCTACGCCAGGAACTGTTTGGAGAAGTCGTCGACATCATTTCCGACGAAGCTTCCGCAGACGTCGAGATGTATGAATAGAGCTGAAGATACAGACAACTTCAAAACGGTTCTTTTCAGAGCCACACAAATTTTTCAAAAAGAATATAAATTTGTTGTTGATCCATCTATTTCCTTAGAAAGCTCAAACTATATCCCCGAAGCATGATATTAAAGTATTTCCCTTTCCAATACTTGGACTAAAAAAAAAATAAGCTTAAACTATATTTTCAGCCACATATTTCACAAAGGGATATGATACAAGATACACAACTAAAAATGAATTGTCACTATGAAAATGAAAGGATAGACGGTATGCGTCAATGAGCCAACGCATCAATAGATTTATTGTCTACAAATCCCAATTTTATCGATTTTATATTTAAAGCCCTTAAGTTCGCCACGGTAGTGTGAAAACGGAAAACTCCTAAGTGCCTTGAGAGGGATAAATTGTACAGATTCCGGATAGCTTATGGACTGGTTCAAGTTATTTCAAATAGGAATTCGTCTCTGTTTCAATTTCGGATCCTCCATATACAGTTCGACAAAACTGTATTCTGCCAAGCAAAATTATTTACCACACGAGTACAAAAATTGAACTGTAAACGAAAATAACTGATATTTAAATGAAATATTTGTCTAAAACAGAAAATAAAGTATAGTTCCTCTCTATAAAAACATTTCTAGTTTATTTTATCCTTTTTTAATTTACATTTTTTTTTCATTTTTAGCCTTCAATTTTTTTTTTATTCCTGTTTAAAAAAAAAGGAAGAAATTATTGTGTATCCAAGACACAATGAGAAGTTGTTTTAAAGAATTTCAGATTAATTCGTAATTTCAAAACACATGTTTTCTTCCCTTCGTAAAAAAGATTTAATTTAATTTCCTGATTAGTTCACAATAGATAATGATTAATTAACAAAGACGTTTGGCAATAAACACAAGCGCTCGGCAGGGGATGGTTTTGACAACAGACTCGTGCCTTAAACTCAATTACTCTATTCTGCCAAATACCTTGACGTTTCTCAATTTCAGATGTCACACACATAGCTATATAACCAAGGTGCTTCACTTGGATAGTCAGAACTTGTTTCAACTCTTATAGTGCTAACACAATTATACTACTTCTTTAACTATGAAAAGTAAAGTACAACAATGAAACCTTGATAAAAGCTCCAAACTGATTGAGAGCGAACGACGATTCAAGAAAGCCTGTGAACAGATAGTGAAGTTAAATTATTCTTTAGATGCACTTCAACACAGATACAACAGAGCTAAAAAGGACAACAACAAGTCATTCAGATATTCGCTTCGTCTTCGCATTGCAGTTGTTGATGGAATGCGCAACATGTACTATGACTACGCTCACAAGAAAGCTGAAACTGTAGCAAACCTACGCCAGGAACTGTTTGGAGAAGTCGTCGACATCATTTCCGACGAAGCTTCCGCAGACGTCGAGATGTATGAATAGAGCTGAAGATACAGACAACTTCAAAACGGTTCTTTTCAGAGCCACACAAATTTTTCAAAAAGAATATAAATTTGTTGTTGATCCATCTATTTCCTTAGAAAGCTCAAACTATATCCCCGAAGCATGATATTAAAGTATTTCCCTTTCCAATACTTGGACTAAAAAAAAAAATAAGCTTAAACTATATTTTCAGCCACATATTTCACAAAGGGATATGATACAAGATACACAACTAAAAATGAATTGTCACTATGAAAATGAAAGGATAGACGGTATGCGTCAATGAGCCAACGCATCAATAGATTTATTGTCTACAAATCCCAATTTTATCGATTTTATATTTAAAGCCCTTAAGTTCGCCACGGTAGTGTGAAAACGGAAAACTCCTAAGTGCCTTGAGAGGGATAAATTGTACAGATTCCGGATAGCTTATGGACTGGTTCAAGTTATTTCAAATAGGAATTCGTCTCTGTTTCAATTTCGGATCCTCCATATACAGTTCGACAAAACTGTATTCTGCCAAGCAAAATTATTTATTACACGAGTACAAAAATCGAACTGTAAACGAAAATAACTTATATTTAAATGAAATATTTGTCTGAAACAGAAAATAAAGTATAGTTCCTCTCTATAAAAACATTTCTAGTTTATTTTATCCTTTTTTAATTTACATTTTTTTTTCATTTTTAGCCTTCAATTTTTTTTTATTCCTGTTTAAAAAAAAGGAAGAAATTATTGTGTATCCAAGACACAATGAGAAGTTGTTTTAAAGAATTTCAGATTAATTCGTAATTTCAAAACACATGTTTTCTTCCCTTCGTATAAAAGATTTAATTTAATTTCCTGATTAGTTCACAATAGATAATGATTAATTAACAAAGACGTTTGGCAATAAACACAAGCGCTCGGCAGGGGGTGGTTTTGACAACAGACTCGTGCCTTAAACTCAATTACTCTATTGTGCCAAATACCTTGACGTTTCTCAATTTCAGATGTCACACACATAGCTATATAACCAAGGTGCTTCACTTGGATAGTCAGAACTTGTTTCAACTCTTATAGTGCTAACACAATTATACTACTTCTTTAACTATGAAAAGTAAAGTACAACAAAGAAACCTTGATAAAAGCTCCAAACTGATTGAGAGCGAACGACGATTCAAGAAAGCCTGTGAACAGATAGTGAAGTTAAATTATTCTTTAGATGCACTTCAACACAGATACAACAGAGCTAAAAAGGACAACAACAAGTCATTCAGATATTCGCTTTGTCTTCGCATTGCAGTTGTTGATGGAATGCGCAACATGTACTATGACTACGCTCACAAGAAAGCTGAAACTGTAGCAAACCTACGCCAGGAACTGTTTGGAGAAGTCGTCGACATCATTTCCGACGAAGCTTCCGCAGACGTCGAGATGTATGAATAGAGCTGAAGATACAGACAACTTCAAAACGGTTCTTTTCAGAGCCACACAAATTTTTCAAAAAGAATATAAATTTGTTGTTGATCCATCTATTTCCTTAGAAAGCTCAAACTATATCCCCGAAGCATGATATTAAAGTATTTCCCTTTCCAATACTTGGACTAAAAAAAAAATAAGCTTAAACTATATTTTCAGCCACATATTTCACAAAGGGATATGATACAAGATACACAACTAAAAATGAATTGTCGCTATGAAAATGAAAGGATAGACGGTATGCGTCAATGAGCCAACGCATCAATAGATTTATTGTCTACAAATCCCAATTTTATCGATTTTATATTTAAAGCCCTTAAGTTCGCCACGGTAGTGTGAAAACGGAAAACTCCTAAGTGCCTTGAGAGGGATAAATTGTACAGATTCCGGATAGCTTATGGACTGGTTCAAGTTATTTCAAATAGGAATTCGTCTCTGTTTCAATTTCGGATCCTCCATATACAGTTCGACAAAATTGTATTCTGCCAAGCAAAATTATTTACCACACGAGTACAAAAATTGAACTGTAAACGAAAATAACTGATATTTAAATGAAATATTTGTCTAAAACAGAAAATAAAGTATAGTTCCTCTCTATAAAAACATTTCTAGTTTATTTTATCCTTTTTTAATTTACATTTTTTTTTCATTTTTAGCCTTCAATTTTTTTTTTATTCCTGTTTAAAAAAAAGGAAGAAATTATTGTGTATCCAAGACACAATGAGAAGTTGTTTTAAAGAATTTCAGATTATTCGTAATTTCAAAACACATGTTTTCTTCCCTTCGTAAAAAAGATTTAATTTAATTTCCTGATTAGTTCACAATAGATAATGATTAATTAACAAAGACGTTTGGCAATAAACACAAGCGCTCGGCAGGGGGTGGTTTTGACAACAGACTCGTGCCTTAAACTCAATTACTCTATTCTGCCAAATACCTTGACGTTTCTCAATTTCAGATGTCACACACATAGCTATATAACCAAGGTGCTTCACTTGGATAGTCAGAACTTGTTTCAACTCTTATAGTGCTAACACAATTATACTACTTCTTTAACTATGAAAAGTAAAGTACAACAATGAAACCTTGATAAAAGCTCCAAACTGATTGAGAGCGAACGACGATTCAAGAAAGCCTGTGAACAGATAGTGAAGTTAAATTATTCTTTAGATGCACTTCAACACAGATACAACAGAGCTAAAAAGGACAACAACAAGTCATTCAGATATTCGCTTCGTCTTCGCATTGCAGTTGTTGATGGAATGCGCAACATGTACTATGACTACGCTCACAAGAAAGCTGAAACTGTAGCAAACCTACGCCAGGAACTGTTTGGAGAAGTCGTCGACATCATTTCCGACGAAGCTTCCGCAGACGTCGAGATGTATGAATAGAGCTGAAGATACAGACAACTTCAAAACGGTTCTTTTCAGAGCCACACAAATTTTTCAAAAAGAATATAAATTTGTTGTTGATCCATCTATTTCCTTAGAAAGCTCAAACTATATCCCCGAAGCATGATATTAAAATATTTCCCTTTCCAATACTTGGACTAAAAAAAAAATAAGCTTAAACTATATTTTCAGCCACATATTTCACAAAGGGATATGATACAAGATACACAACTAAAAATGAATTGTCACTATGAAAATGAAAGGATAGACGGTATGCGTCAATGAGCCAACGCATCAATAGATTTATTGTCTACAAATCCCAATTTTATCGATTTTATATTTAAAGCCCTTAAGTTCGCCACGGTAGTGTGAAAACGGAAAACTCCTAAGTGCCTTGAGAGGGATAAATTGTACAGATTCCGGATAGCTTATGGACTGGTTCAAGTTATTTCAAATAGGAATTCGTCTCTGTTTCAATTTCGGATCCTCCATATACAGTTCGACAAAACTGTATTCTGCCAAGCAAAATTATTTATTACACGAGTACAAAAATCGAACTGTAAACGAAAATAACTTATATTTAAATGAAATATTTGTCTGAAACAGAAAATAAAGTATAGTTCCTCTCTATAAAAACATTTCTAGTTTATTTTATCCTTTTTTAATTTACATTTTTTTTTCATTTTTAGCCTTCAATTTTTTTTTATTCCTGTTTAAAAAAAAGGAAGAAATTATTGTGTATCCAAGACACAATGAGAAGTTGTTTTAAAGAATTTCAGATTAATTCGTAATTTCAAAACACATGTTTTCTTCCCTTCGTATAAAAGATTTAATTTAATTTCCTGATTAGTTCACAATAGATAATGATTAATTAACAAAGACGTTTGGCAATAAACACAAGCGCTCGGCAGGGGGTGGTTTTGACAACAGACTCGTGCCTTAAACTCAATTACTCTATTCTGCCATATACCTTGACGTTTCTCAATTTCAGATGTCACACACATAGCTATATAACCAAGGTGCTTCACTTGGATAGTCAGAACTTGTTTCAACTCTTATAGTGCTAACACAATTATACTACTTCTTTAACTATGAAAAGTAAAGTACAACAAAGAAACCTTGATAAAAGCTCCAAACTGATAGAGAGCGAACGACGATTCAAGAAAGCCTGTGAACAGATAGTGCAGTTAAATTATTCCTTAGATGCACTTCAACACAGATACAACAGAGCTTAAAAGGACAACAACAAGTCATTCAGATATTCGCTTCGTCTTCGCATTGCAGTTGTTGATGGAATGCGCAACATGTACTATGACTACGCTCACAAGAAAGCTGAAACTGTAGCAAACCTACGCCAGGAACTGTTTGGAGAAGTCGTCGACATCATTTCCGACGAAGCTTCCGCAGACGTCGAGATGTATGAATAGAGCTGAAGATACAGACAACTTCAAAACGGTTCTTTTCAGAGCCACACAAATTTTTCAAAAAGAATATAAATTTGTTGTTGATCCATCTATTTCCTTAGAAAGCTCAAACTATATCCCCGAAGCATGATATTAAAGTATTTCCCTTTCCAATACTTGGACTAAAAAAAAAATAAGCTTAAACTATATTTTCAGCCACATATTTCACAAAGGGATATGATACAAGATACACAACTAAAAATGAATTGTCGCTATGAAAATGAAAGGATAGACGGTATGCGTCAATGAGCCAACGCATCAATAGATTTATTGTCTACAAATCCCAATTTTATCGATTTTATATTTAAAGCCCTTAAGTTCGCCACGGTAGTGTGAAAACGGAAAACTCCTAAGTGCCTTGAGAGGGATAAATTGTACAGATTCCGGATAGCTTATGGACTGGTTCAAGTTATTTCAAATAGGAATTCGTCTCTGTTTCAATTTCGGATCCTCCATATACAGTTCGACAAAATTGTATTCTGCCAAGCAAAATTATTTATTACACGAGTACAAAAATTGAACTGTAAACGAAAATAACTTATATTTAAATGAAATATTTGTCTAAAACAGAAAATAAAGTATAGTTCCTCTCTATAAAAACATCTCTAGTTTATTTTATCCTTTTTTAATTTAAATTTTTTTTTCATTTTTAGCCTTCAATTTTTTTTTTATTCCTGTTTAAAAGAAGGAAGAAATTATTGTGTATCCAAGACACAATGAGAAGTTGTTTTAAAGAATTTCAGATTAATTCGTAATTTCAAAACACATGTTTTCTTCCCTTCGTAAAAAAGATTTAATTTAATTTCCTGATTAGTTCACAATAGATAATGATTAATTAACAAAGACGTTTGGCAATAAACACAAGCGCTCGGCAGGGGTGGTTTTGACAACAGACTCGTGCCTTAAACTCAATTACTCTATTGTGCCAAATACCTTGACGTTTCTCAATTTCAGATGTCACACACATAGCTATATAACCAAGATGCTTCACTTGGATAGTCAGAACTTGTTTCAACTCTTATAGTGCTAACACAATTATACTACTTCTTTAACTATGAAAAGTAAAGTACAACAAAGAAACCTTGATAAAAGCTCCAAACTGATTGAGAGCGAACGACGATTCAAGAAAGCCTGTGAACAGATAGTGAAGTTAAATTATTCTTTAGATGCACTTCAACACAGATACAACAGAGCTAAAAAGGACAACAACAAGTCATTCAGATATTCGCTTCGTCTTCGCATTGCAGTTGTTGATGGAATGCGCAACATGTACTATGACTACGCTCACAAGAAAGCTGAAACTGTAGCAAACCTACGCCAGGAACTGTTTGGAGAAGTCGTCGACATCATTTCCAACGAAGCTTCCGCAGACGTCGAGATGTATGAATAGAGCTGAAGATACAGACAACTTCAAAACGGTTCTTTTCAGAGCCACACAAATTTTTCAAAAAGAATATAAATTTGTTGTTGATCCATCTATTTCCTTAGAAAGCTCAAACTATATCCCCGAAGCATGATATTAAAGTATTTCCCTTTCCAATACTTGGACTAAAAAAAAAATAAGCTTAAACTATATTTTCAGCCACATATTTCACAAAGGGATATGATACAAGATACACAACTAAAAATGAATTGTCACTATGAAAATGAAAGGATAGACGGTATGCGTCAATGAGCCAACGCATCAATAGATTTATTGTCTACAAATCCCAATTTTATCGATTTTATATTTAAAGCCCTTAAGTTCGCCACGGTAGTGTGAAAACGGAAAACTCCTAAGTGCCTTGAGAGGGACAAATTGTACAGATTCCGGATAGCTTATGGACTGGTTCAAGTTATTTCAAATAGGAATTCGTCTCTGTTTCAATTTCGGATCCTCCATATACAGTTCGACAAAATTGTATTATGCCAAGCAAAATTATTTACCTCACGAGTACAAAAATTAAACTGTAAACGAAAATAACTTATATTTAAATGAAATATTTGTCTAAAACAGAAAATAAAGTATAGTTCCTCTCTATAAAAACATTTCTAGTTTATTTTATCCTTTTTTAATTTACATTTTTTTTTTCATTTTTAGCCTTCAATTTTTTTTTTATTCCTGTTTAAAAAAAATGGAAGAAATTATTGTGTATCCAAGACACAATGAGAAGTTGTTTTAAAGAATTTCAGATTAATTCGTAATTTCAAAACACATGTTTTCTTCTCTTCGTAAAAAAGATTTAATTTAATTTCCTGATTAGTTCACAATAGATAATGATTAATTAACAAAGACGTTTAGCAATAAACACAAGCGCTCGGCAGGGGGTGGTTTTGACAACAGACTCGTGCCTTAAACTCAATTACTCTATTGTGCCAAATACCTTGACGTTTCTCAATTTCAGATGTCACACACATAGCTATATAACCAAGGTGCTTCACTTGGATAGTCAGAACTTGTTTCAACTCTTATAGTGCTAACACAATTATACTACTTCTTTAACTATGAAAAGTAAAGTACAACAAAGAAACCTTGATAAAAGCTCCAAACTGATAGAGAGCGAACGACGATTCAAGAAAGCCTGTAAACAGATAGTGCAGTTAAATTATTCTTTAGATGCACTTCAACACAGATACAACAGAGCTAAAAAGGTCAAAAGGTCATTCAGATATTCGCTTCGTCTTCGCATTGCAGATCGGCGGCAGGAACTGTTAGAAGTCGTCGACATCATTTCCGATAAACCTTCCGCAGACGTCGAGATGTATGAATAGAGCTGAAGATGCAGACAACTTCAAACCAGAGGCTCCCAGGAGCCTGTATCGCTCATCTGATGGTGCATTGCCTATTACATACAGTGACCAGTTCCTACAGGGTTAAAAGTTCGGCTGTAGTAGCCATCTTGGTTGATAGTTTGGGTCAACGGACACAATTCTGAAAGAGTACTATCTAAAAACCATTGTTGCTAAGTTCCAACCTCTCAGTAGTTTTAGACAAGATTTTTAAAATTTTCCATAGGGTCGAATGTTAAATTATCTTCATCTGTAAGACGGTCATCCGACAGAGTTCTGAAAGAGTACCACCTAAGGACCATTGCTGCCAAGTCTTCTTCTAATTGGCTCAGTTGTTTCAGACAAGAAGATTATTTAATGAATTTTGTCATAGGATCCTATGTTAAACTTAGTTCAGCTGTGGCGGTGATCTTTGTTGACATTCTTGGTCAACGGACACAATTCTGAAAGAGGACTACCTATGAACCATTTCTGTCAAGTTTGGTTACAATTGGCCAAGTGGTTTCAGACAAGAAGATTTATTAAGGAATTTTCCCATAGTGTGCAATGTAACTATGTTCGGCTGTGACGGCCATCTTGGCTGATCGTCCGTTTCATCGGACACAATTCTGAAAGAGGGCCATCTAAGGATCATTGCTGCTAACTTTGGTTGCAATTGGCTCAGAGAGTTTCAGACAAGAAGATTTTAAAATGAATTTCCCATACGGTCCTGTGTTTAACCAAGTTCAGCTGTGGCATCCATCGTGGTTGACGTCCGGTTCATCGGACATAATTCTGAAAGAGGACCCTCTAAGGACCATTGCTGCTAAGTTTGGTTGCCATTGGCTCAGTAGTTTCAGACAATAAGATTTTTAAATGAATTTCCCATAGGGTCCTATGTTAAACTAAGTTCGGCTGAGGCGGCCATCTTGGTCGGAGGTCTTGGTCATACACACAATTTTGAAAGAGGACCACCTTATGACCATTCCACCAGTTTGGTTCTAATTGGGTAAGTAGTTTCAGACAAGAAGATTTTTATGTGAATTTCCCATAGGGTGCTATGTTAAACTAAGTTCCGCTGTGGCGGCCATCTTGGTCAGATGTAGGAACCATCGGACACTTTTGGAAGGGGACTACCCAAAGATCATTTGAGCAAAGTTTGGCTGAGAAGATTTTTAAAATTATGACCCCCCTTTATTCTATTTTTAGCTTGGCCGCCATCTTGGTCAAAGGTCGGGGACACCGGACACAATCTAAAAGAGAACCATATAACGAAAATTACTGCTAAGTCTTGTTCCAACTGGCCAAGTGGTTTCAGACAAGATTTTTAAATCAATTTACCCATAGGGTCCTATATGAAACTAAGTTTGGCTGTGGCGCCAATCTTCGTTGACAATCCAGGTGATCGGACAGATTTCTGAAGGAGGAACATCTAAGGACCAATGCTTTCAACTTTAGTTCCAATTGGTTTAGTAGTTTCAGACGAAAGATTTTTAAGTGAATTTCCAATAAGGTACAATGTTAAACTAAGTTCGGCTGTGTCGGCCATCTTGGTTCACAGACCACGAAATCCGACAATTTCTGAAAGCGGACCTCCTAAGGACCATTGTTGCCAAGTCTGGTTCCAATTGGTCAAGTGGTTTCAGACAAGATTTTTCAATGAATTTTCCCATAGGGCCCTATGTTAAACTAAGTTCAGCTGTGGTGGCCATCTTGGTTAACAGTCCGGGTCATCGGACACAATTCTGCAAGAGGAACATCTAAGGACCATTGCTACCAAGTCTAGTTCTAATTGGCTTAGTGGTTTCAGAAAAGAAGATTTTTGAGTGAATTTCACATAGGGTACTATGTTAAATTAAGTTCGGCTGTGGCAGCCATCTTGGTTCACAGTCCACAAAATCGGACACATTTCTGAAAGAGGACTTCCTAAGGACCATTGCTTCCAAGTCTGGTTCCAATTGGTCAAGTGGTTTCAGACAAGATTTTTCAATGAATTTTACCATAGGGCCCTACATCGTTAAACTAAGTTTGGTTGTGGCAGCCATCTTGGTTGACAGTCCGGGTCATGGGACATAATTCTGAAAGAGGACCATCTAAGGACCGTTGCTGCCAAGTCTGGTTCCAATTGTTGAAGTGGTTCAGACAAGATTTTTTAATGAATTTTCCAATAGGGCCCTATGTTAAACTAGGTTTGGCTGTGGCGGCCATCTTGGTTAACAGTCCGGGTCATCAGACATAATCCTAAAAGAGAACCTTCTAAGGACCAATACTGCCAAGTTTGGTTACAACTGGCCTTGTAGTTTCATAGAAGAAGATTTTTTAAATTCATCCCCCCTTTTTTCTATTTTTAGTAACAGCAGCCATGTCAGTTGAAAGTCGGGGATGCCAGTTATAATTTGGGAAGGGGCCACCCAAGGACCATTCCAAGTTTGGTCCCAATAAGCCCAGTGGTTTCAGAGATGATCTTTAAAGGACACCGTCTTTAAAGGGCAAAAACTCCTATAAGTGGGTCAATCAATGATTTTGGTCATGTTGACTTGTTTGTAGATCTTACTTTGTTGAACATTTTTGCTGTTTATAGTTTGTCTTTATCTATAATAATATTCAAGATAACCTAAAACTGCAAAATTTCCTTAAAATTGACAATTCAGGGGCAATAACCCAACAAAGGGTTGACCAATTCGTCTGAAAATTTCATGGCACATTGATCTTGACCTGATGAACATTATTACCCAAAGTCAGTTTTGCTCTAAATGCTTTATTTTTTGAGATATAAGACAACTGCAGTTTACCCCTATGTTCTATTTTTAGCCATGTCGGCCATGATGGTTGGCAGGCAGGGTCATCAGACATGTTTTTTAAACTAGATACTCTAATGATGCTTGCGGCCAAGTTTGATTCCATTTGGCCCAGTAGTTTCAGAGAAGATTTTTGTCAAAGTTAACAGACGACGATGGACGCCAAGTGATGAGAATAGCTCACTTGACCCTTTGGATCAGGTGAGCTAAAAAGAATCTAAATTTGTTGTTGATCCATCTATTATCTTAGAAAGCTCAAACTATATCCCCGAAGCATGATATAAAAGTATTTATTATCTACAAATCCAAATTTTAATGATTTTAAATTTAAAGCCCTTAAGATAACCACAGTAGTGAAAACGGAAAACTCCCAAGTGCTTTGAGAGGGATAAATTGTAAAGATTCTTTACTGTTAAGAACATCTTTGTAGACATTACACCTACTTCAGTATTTTCCTCAATGCTGATGGCCTCACTGTGACTTAATATGAAGAACAGCAATAAATTTTTTGTTACTTGGCTTCAATTTCTGTCATGATTTTGAGTAAAGAATTAATCCACTATATCCTATGTGTTTGTTAATCCCACCAAAAATTTAAACTTACTTATTTTACAACCCACTGATATTAAATTTATATAATGAAAACATATCAAATTTATTTACATATTTTTGATCCCTGCAAATATAACAACAGTTAGTTAATATAAACAATGTTTATACTGCACTATCAGTACTGATAAAAATAGCACTATATAGATTTCTAAATGTTTGTCGTGTATGTCATTTCTGATTTTAACATAGATCCATAGTCAGTAACCTTCAGATTAGCAAGTATTTTTCTCATTCACTATAACTTCTGTGCATCTCTGATAATGATGAAATATTTATCCAGAAAAGAACTATATCACAATATACATCCAATCACAACTCTGTAAAAGATAAATACAAATATACAATATATGTACATTGTCAGAAAATATAAAGTTTATTTGTATGAATCTTAGAAACGGGTAGAAATGTGAGGTTTGCCGAGCATTTCTTGCCCGTTTCGCGGTGAGTACAACTAAAATCTATATTTTCTGACAATGTACCTATATTGTTTTTATCCTGCAACACTAAATTGTTATCTGTTTGAGCGAAAAGGCATGAAAATGGAACACTTATAGCCGATTTGAAGAAGGGCTGTTTTTAGCGCATAATCTAGGGAAACACGACGTCACAATCACTGTGAACCAGAACACAATGCAAAATATCGTTGAATGTGAGGACAAAGGTACCAGGAGACTATATTGGGCTACAGACCCAATATCGAAAAACAATATTGGTCAGCTAAAAGCGTAGTTGCAGGATAAAATACTTTACTGCCAAGCTGTCTGACATTCACCTTGAAGTAACCTGTGAATGTTTCTGTTTGTTATGTTTAGTTGGACACAGATCATGAGATTGTCAGGCAGGATATGACAGTATTTGTTACATTTCTTTCCCTTTCTTGAAATGATGTGCTTGAACTCAAAGCTGTTGCTTAACTGACATTTAGCAAAGAATTTCACTGAAACCTATGTTAAGGGCCATCTCATACTGCGAGATATTTGTCCGCAGTAAAGGCCTCACTGTGACTATTAAGATGAAGATATTTGTCCACATTGAAGGCCTCACTGTGACTGTTAAGATGAAGATATTTGTCCACATTGATGGCCTCACTGTGACTGTTAAGATGAAGATATTTGTCCACATTGAAGGTCTCACTGTCACTGTTAAGATCATGATATTTGTCCACATTAAAGGCCTCAGTGTGACTATTAAGATGAAGATATTTGTCCACATTGAAAGCCTCACTGTGACTATTACAATGAAGATATTTGTCCACACTGAAGGCCTCACTGTGACTGTTAAGATGAAGATATTTGTCCACATTGAAGGCCTCACTGTGACCGTTAAGATGAAGATATTCGTCCACAATGAAGGCCTCACTGTGACTGTTAAGATGAAGATATATTCGTCCACATTGAAGGCCTCACTGTGACTGTTAAGATGAAGATATTCATCCACACTGAAGGCCTCACTGTGACTGTTAAGATGAAGATATTTGTCCACATTGAAGGCCTTACTGTGACTGTTAAGATTAAGATATTCGTCCACAATGAGGCCTCAGTGTGACTGTTAAGATGAAGATGTAATTGTTAAGATGAAGATATTTGTCCACATTGAAGGTCTCACTGTCACTGTTAAGATCATGATATTTGTCCACATTAAAGGCCTCAGTGTGACTATTAAGATGAAGATATTTGTCCACATTGAAAGCCTCACTGTGACTATTACAATGAAGATATTTGTCCACACTGAAGGCCTCACTGTGACTGTTAAGATGAAGATATTTGTCCACATTGAAGGCCTCACTGTGACTGTTAAGATGAAGATATTCGTCCCCAATGAAGGCCTCACTGTGACTGTTAAGATGAAGATATATTCGTCCACATTGAAGGCCTCACTGTGACTGTTAAGATGAAGATATTCATCCACACTGAAGGCCTCACTGTGACTGTTAAGATGAAGATATTTGTCCACACTGACAGCCTCACTGTGACTGTTAAGATGAATATATTTGTCCACACTGACGGCATCACTGTTACTGTTAAGATGAAGATATTTGTCCACATTGAAGGCCTCACTGTGACTGTTAAGATGAAGATATTTGTCCACATTGAAGGCCTCACTGTGACTGTTAAGATGAAGATATTTGTCCACAATGAAGGCCTCACTGTGACTGTTAAGATGAAGATATTTGTCCACAATGAAGGCCTCACTGTGACTGTTAAGATGAAGATATTTGTCCACATTGAAGGCCTCACTGTGACTATTAAGATGAAGATATTTGTCCACATTGAAGGCCTTACTGTGACTGTTAAGATTAAGATATTCGTCCACAATGAGGCCTCAGTGTGACTGTTAAGATGAAGATATTTGTCCACATTGAAGGCCTCATTGTAATTGTTAAGATGAAGATATTTGTCCACATTGAAGACCTCACTGTGACTGTTAAGATGGAAGATATTTGTCCACAATGAAGGCCTCACTGTGACTGTTCAGATGAACAACACCTATAAAATGACTGTTACTCTGCTAAACCTTTTGACATGTTCATATATATGTATTGATAATGTGTCAAAAAGAAATTGACCATTTCCCCTTATCTCCCATTTCTTGTAGCAGTAAAACCGTACCTGTTTTTTTATAATTCATGCTGTAAAATTCATTGACAAAAGAAATTTTGATTTAAAGGAAAATAAGATTTTAATGCAATGACTTTTAAATTTGACCAAATTTTTGCATTCCTTCCTGAAAGAAATCCACATGCAGTGTACTGAATCCACTCACTGGAATGATAATACTAACCTTACACGACATAAGTAGGTTACTGGTACCATAATCTTGAACTGCAGAAAACACTGCTTCCCCTTCACAAGTGTTACTGTGTTGGTTTATGCCCTCCTCTAATGAGGATTTTACATGTGCTAATGTAATGCAGTCTTGCTACCAAAGTAAAATAAGGAAATTTACTTCCCAAGATAAAAACATTCTGCATTAAATAACTTTTCTGCCATCACACATACATGTATTATTACAATCACTTTCTATATCATAATCTTTATATATATAATTACTAAGCAGAGTTTTGAACTGACATAAAAAAACAGATTTTTCATTCTATAAATAAGACCATGAATTTACAGGAATAAAACTACATGGAATATCACTTCATATCTATATCTAAAGAAAAGAATAACACAATGAGACCTAGGTGTTCAATCTGATTTACATACAGAATAAAACTGGCATAAATGTCTGAACAGATTATGGCTGACTGACAATTTGTTGTGTAGGTTTCCAACCTCTCTTATTGGTTTATTTGGGGTTTTTGTCCCAATTTCATATATTTTTCTCTTCAGTTTATCTTAAAAGACTATATTGGATATCTATTGAAAACAACTTATATATATATATTACATATACTGAATTACCTCAGTGTCAACTCTCATTCCACAACAACAAAATATAATACCTTTGTTCTGTAAAAGCTGATTTCTAAAATAAAAATAATAATAAGGGGAAGTATGTTTGTTAAAGCTTAAATTGAACTAATTATTTTTACAATTTTGATAAATAAATTCATTTGTTGAAGAGAACTTGGAACTTGATATGGTTAAAAGTGATTTTTCTATTGGAAGTAAAGTGAAACAATGTTCAAATATAACAGAAGCAGTCTTTCTAATAAATATGCAAATTTTTAAGAGATTTCACAATTTTTCAAAGTTTAAAAAGACAACTTCTACACTCCCTTAAGACATAAACTTACTTTTGGCAGACAGGACATATAACTTCATCTGTACATAAGCTTTCTATTGCTGTACATAAATAATTTTCTTCATGTTTTAAACTGTTTTCATATTCTTCTATTAACCTCTTTTCTGAAATATATATTGTGATTGTTAATTTTTACTATATATATTTAACTATAATTAGTCAATTAATGTGGAAACAGCTGGTTAATTTAAATAATGTCATGTTACTATCAAAACATTTTTGACATAAAAGCATGAAGCAGTGCAACAGCAATTTCAGATTTGCCATAAGATTAATACATGAATTTTCATATAAAATCTATTATCAATTTTGGCAATATTTCAGGATCCACCAAGTCTTATAAACAAGTCCAATAAGTTTCATGTAAATTCCACGATTGTTACATGTTTAAGACAAAAAATAACCTCTGCTACATTAGAAATGTTCTCACTCTATTCTTATGATGGTTCTCATATGAAGATTGTGATGGTCAGATGCCAACAAACAAACCAACTGTGGCATTTATTTAACTTGACAAATTTTGTTTTCTTCGTGTGATGTACCATGCCATCAAAATATTGATTTTCAAAATGCCAAAAATTCACTCTACTCTTTTCAACTGTTTAAAAGCGAAAAAAAAATGAACACTATAGAACCTTCTTTAAGGAGTTCTTCTTGAATGTCATCAAACAATGATACAACATCATCTACATCAAAATCTAACTTGTCTGTTTCCATCTGTAATAAAACAGGAGTCAGAACATTTTATCATAGAGTGAATACAAACAGGATACAACTTCATCTACATCAAAGTCTAACTTGTCCTTATCTACATGTATCTGTAATATCATAAAAAGTATAGACATCCTACAACAAGAATATATGCAAGAATATATGTGTCCAATGGATACTGTCCCCCACTTCCAAACAAATATCTAAATCATGATCAGTCAGCCATGACATTGAGGTCACACCGTCCCCCGACCTAATTTTGAATAGATCCTATCTTCAGGTATTTAGTGACAAACTTTCGTGATGACATGAAATCTACTTCCCATTAAACTACCATCAATCTAAACTTTAACCTTAAGCGGGACATATGTACAGATGGACGGTCACACAGACAGAAACACTATACAGCGGGGCATAAACATGCATATGAATATGTTAATACAAACAGGATACACAATACAAACATGAAAAGTTAAGGATATAAGATAAGACTCAATAAGATAAGACCAAACACAGGAATACGCATTACATTTATAGGTAATTATGTGGCCTTTAACAAAGAACTATTTCTAAATGTCAAAAATTCAAAAACAGTAACCATGAATCCCAAATACATGTTCAGACCTGTTTACCCTGAATGATGCCTGTCAGTAGTTTTGCCCTGTTGTCAATAGTACTGTCCAATGAGTGCAGCGAAGCTGCACGAACCTGCTATGTGCGCAAGCAAAATCACGTTCACATGTAGAGCAATACACAAATGTAGGACCCTTCTTTGAAGGCCCCAAAGAAGAAAGGTTTCCTTGTTACATTCTCTAAACCTTTGGCAAGTTTTCTTTGCTACTGTTGGTCCCGAAACATTATTATTGTCATTAGTTGGTCTGGTCTGATCTGCCTTCTTGGACATGCTTGTCGCCATATTGATTTATTTGACCTTGTCTCAAAGGCACTTTAAAGCATAGATATTCTGCTGCCTTCAAGCATTTAAGTGATCCAGAGGGAATTTTACACATTTTGTAACAAAACGAAAATTTTCCGAACAAGCGAACTGACAACCGTAGATTTTGAAATGAAAATCGTAGTCCGTATTTTTTCACTAAAATCTGTAGAAACTACAGCAAAACACCTCTGCATGTTTATTATCTTATCTAATAGCATGCAATAGACCTGAACTTTGAATAACAAACTAAATCAGGATTCCTGTGAAAACAACCTGATATACATGTAGTTCTTTTGCTACTCTAAATAAGGTTATTGTGTTCATAAGTTTATATTCATTGTAGCAGAGAAATGTTTGAAGAGTAAAAAAAAAAAACAACATTTGGTAAATAAAAAAATATATTTTGAAATATAAATTTTCAAATTACTTAACCAAGGCTCACAACACTTTCAACCCAAAGGAAGAAGTCACTTTTCCCTAAGAAGAAAACAGGGAGAAAAGATGAAATCATAGGACCACTATTTTCATAATACATTTATTTGATTTATAAGGAATTTCTTATCTATGTCTCCAACTGTGGTGACCCCTGACCATAGATGCAAACCCTTTTTTGGTGATATCAGTAAAAACAATCTGAGTTGTCTGTAATTTGCAACTTTTTTCAGTAATCATAAATTTTCATATGCATTCATCAATATATTCGGAATCGTACAAAAACTGAATAGATCGTTTTATAAGGCAAATAATCCCGAGACATCCCGAAAGTATAAAAAAATCCACATCTCTATAGCGCTTTAACTTTCCATGATAATAACCTGTAATGAAAGATTAAAATCTAAGCTAGGAACGCTTTTGGACCGGTAATGAATGGAAATCCATAATAATAGACTATAAACTGTAACATCGTAATTTTGACATGAAATTGGTAACAATTACGGAAAAATCTTATGGTTGGCATCTATGTTTGTTTGTTTAGTTGGGGTTTTATGCCGTTTTCAGCACATTTGGCTATTTCGCGGTGGCCAGTTTTTATTGGTGGAGGAAGCCGGAGTACACGGAGAGAACCACGACCTTCGGTAGGAAAATTGGCAATCCTTGTCAATTATGATCAGAGTCGAACACACCCCGCCACAGGTGAGATTCGAACTCACAACCTCAGCGTTGACAGGCTAGTAATCATTAGTAGTCATGACGAACTACCTAGACCACTCCGCCACCGAGGCCCCTGGCATCTATGCCTGACTTAACTAATTGATAAAGCTCTACCTGTAAAAATTTGATTACCTCATCATCATCAAAGGAGGGTGACCCTTGAAATGATCTTTGAAGTATTTGCAGTTCTTCTCTCATCAATTCATGAATAAAATTGTCATTAGCGTCCTTCTCCACATCTTTACTGTTGATTCCACGGAAACGATCTTGGAATTTTTCTCTACTTTGACGAAGTCTTTCTAAACATCTCTAAAAACATTTAGAAAAACATGAAATGCAGCTTTGTCTGCTAGTACATGTATCTGCTTTAAAAACTAGAAATTGTGTCTGTAAGACACGGATGCCCCACCTAAAATGTAGGTCATCATGTATGAATGCTCAGTACTATCTAAGGCACATCCACTGATGAAGTTTCGTTGATACGCTTTGCCTAGTTCCAAAGAAATGAACCTAAATGCAAAACTTAACCAGAGTCGCTCAAACATAAAATGTAGGTCATAATGACCCTATTATTGTATGACTGCTCATTACTACCCAAGGCGCATGTACTGATAAAGTTTCATTGATACACTATGCTTAGTTCCAAAGAAATGAACCTAAACGCAAAACTAAACCAAATCATTGAAGCATGAAATGTACGTCATAGCAACCTAAGTGTTGCTGAACTGCCTTATACTATACAAGAGGACTGTAGTGGTGAAATATCATTGATATATTACTATAGGGTTCTGAAAAATAAACTAAACACAAAACTTACCCAAAGTCACTAAAGCATGAAATGTAAGTCATAGCGACCCAAGTGTTGCTGAACAGCATTTATACAAGAGGACTGTAGTGGTGACATATCACTATAGGTTTCTGAGAAATGGAGCTAAACACACGTACGTATGGACAGACAAGGGTACATCTATATGCCGCAGCCACAGTAGTGGCGGGGCATAAAAAAAGAACTGGTCTTTCAGTGTAATCATCACAGGTAAACAACAATGTAGCTTATATACGACTTGTTTACTTGGCTTGAACACACATACATTAATTGAAAATATCTTGTCTCATCCATGTGGTATTTTTATTTTGAAATTACATTACTCTGAAAGACTTCTGCTATGATATTATCAGAGAATTACCTTTCTGTAAGTTTCTTTCCATGGAGGTGTTCTTGCTTTATACAATTCTCTATGATTCTTCTTAATCTTTTCACTTCCAGACATGATTAACAAACAGCAGTAAAATTTAATTTTTCTGAAATTAAAATGTTTTCATAAAACCTCAAAACACCACAATAAAATTACATTATTTTTTTTGTTGTTTTTCATGATTTAAAAAATCTCCAAAGAGACTATTTTTTATTTTTAAAGATCCAAAAAAACTTTTTATATTTGTAAATCTATCTAGAAATTATGAAATATGAACTGTTTTTTTTTTTTTAATGTAATTTAATCTGTATTTTTTAGTTAAAAACAGGTAAAAGGTGTAAATATTGATTACTAATTATATAAATTGCTTCGCTGAGTGCAGCTGGATACGACCGCAGAGGTCCAACCCTAAACAGTTGGGGCAAAAATGGACACAATATTCACGCTTGATACAGGTCTGAATTTGGATTGTAATTAAATATTTGACACATAATAGGTTTCTGACACAGAATAACTGTAGTCAAAGAACTTAGAATTGGACATATGATTTGAATTTATATTCAATTTTTTGCTTTTTGTGCAATACAATATGCTGTTGCGAATTGACCCCTCCCAACCCACCCCAAAAATAAAATTTAACCCCTTTTTTGCTTTTTAGCAATACACTATGCTGTTGCGTACTGACCCCCCCCCCCCCCCCAAAAAAAAATAAATCATTGTACCCCCCTCCCCACCCTTTGTTTTGCAAAATAAAAATTTGAAGACATTTTCTTTTTAATTTCTGAAATCTGAAATGAGAAAAAATTGCCCCTCCCCCCACAATTTCTTATTTACCCACCCCCCCCCCCCCCCCCTCTTTCCCTTTTTCCAAAAAAAAAATTCTTTCCCTCAAGATATGGTCATAATCCCTATTCAAATTTCTCATGGAGTTTGCAAACATAATTACCCATTTAAATATATCATAAAAGTCTTAAAATAGAAAATGACTTTTGGACAAAATTAATATTAATTAATAGTAACTTCTAAAAATAAACTGACAGCTATAAATCACCCCAAGACAATCTACATTTCTTTATACATAATTTACAAGCAGTGTGAGGGAGGTAATTGAATCATACACAACATTTTACTTTAAATGTGTTTGGATTACCTCCCTTACACCAAGATAATAACCAAACAAGAAAAATGCTTATTGGGCCCTTTTTTGGAACCTAAAATTTTCTTAAACTGTTGGGACCAAAACTCCCAAAATCAATCCCAACCTTCCTTTTGTGGTCATAAACCCTGTGTTTCATAGATTTCTATTAACTTATACTAAAGTTATAGTGCGAAAACCAAATGTCTTCGGACGACGACGCCGTCATACTAATATACGACCGCAAAAATTTTGCGGTCGTATAAAAACCTGTGATCCTAGCAGATATTTACTTCATGAAAACACTGACCAAAATCAATTTCTCTTATTATTTGAACATCCTTTAATATCTCATTAAAGGAGTTATGACAGGCTTTTAATCACAACAACACATGATCCCCTTTGATTTCATATTAGAAAAAAACAACTATCAATGTTACATTACCTTGGATTGAAGTCTTATTAAGCTAATTATATATTCTGAAAGTTGCCGCAATTGTCAACAGACAAATTTTAATTAGATGAATAGTGACGTGACTATGTGACGTAGTAAGATCAACATGGACATGAAAGCAATATACCTTTTATAGACATTCGATCACAAAGCTTAAAATATGAACATGGAAATGTTTGAAAATGTTTGACAGCGATATCCAGATGTTAAAACATCTCCAAACACCAATGATGACAATAGTAATGTTTATAGGAGTATAATTGACGACTTTCTTTCTCTATCAACACATGCAAAAGGTACTATCATTATGGGTGTAATAAAATGACCCACATTTAAGAAAAATCAGTACCAATTTACCTTAAAGAGAATTTACATGACCACCCGGTGTTAACAGGTCGTTACATGTTCTAATGATATAAGTTGTATATTACAGGTAAATAGTACAAGAAACAAGGATCGACACGTGAAAGGAAGGACTTCTGAGTAGACTTTTGACATCACTGTATGATGGATATCAAATTAATATAAACAAATGTTCAAAATACAAAAATATAGAAAAAGACCATTGTAGAATAATAAATGATGAAATTAAGTTTACTTAAATAATCCATTTGAAGCATTTATTCAATAAAAGACAGCTGTGAAAACCATTAAAACATTTAACAAAATATTTCAGACGCCTTTGAATGTCATTTATTTAAAAACAGTGAAAGCCAAAAATTGTAATTAATTTAACTCTTTTAAATAATGATCTACAATAAAACTAGGCGTAACACTGGGAATACATACACATGTGTATATATTTACAAATTAGTATGTATATAAAATAAATGATTAGGAAATTTGATTACTGTTTAATATATATTGTGTTTTCTTTTAATTATTGATTCATAGTTATCAAAATCAAAGAGATTTTATCTGCAATTAGACTTTTCTCACTTGTAATCACAAGTATTATACTTGCAAATTAGGATTAGGTCCATTTATTTCATAAAAATACTTTGAAGTATAAACATTTACAAATTCTTTTCTGAAGATAAGAGAAAAGAAATAGAATTCACAGTAAGTAGCAATTTTTCTTTCATTTCTAATTCACAGGAGTTCTTTTCACAGAATTTGTAAGGATAAATTCCAGGCATTTGAACCATCCAATATCTTCTATTTTTTACCTTGTTCCCACGGTTGAAACAACTCCCAATATTAACCAAACTCCTTTAAGTTTACATAATTTTATAAATTCATTCAATATTGATATTTTCTAGCTTTTATAAGTACACTGATTTTGTTTGATTCAATATACAAATCTGTTGTCGCTGTCACTATTGGATCATGTTACGTCACAAGTCCAAAAGCCTCGTTTTCGGAATGAAAATATGAATAATTAAGGGACGAGATCAAAAGTTCAATGTCGGATAAAAAACTTAATTCAAACAGTTTGGGGGTGGGGGGGGGGGGGGTAAAAATCACTGGAAGTTTTGTTATCCGACATCGATTTTTGTATACGCCTATACTGGTCAATCAATTTTTCCCAAATTAAGTTAAGAGGGGGGTGGGGGGGTCAGTGAAAAAACTATGTGAATTAAGTTTTTTATCCGACATTGAACTTTTGATCTCGTCCCTAACAGGTGATGAAAACGGAGGTGAAAATAGGTCATATTTACGCATAGATTGTTTACGGTCACTAAAAGTTTCATCACACCTACTGATGCATGAAAGGCATTTAAAATTCAAATAAAGTGAACTTTCGGGGTATTCCTTGTCATAACTCCCATCCTTCAAATTCAACCTCCTCTATGAGTTGGCAAATATTTGCATGAAATTATCATCAAAATCATTACTGCTATTTTTGTCCGCCATCTTAATTTAAATCTGGACTATTCTCGTTATACTGCTTAATTTGTCCAACGAGTTTAACAGCGAAATCCCGACTTTGATCCTTTTTCAACAGGTCTGGAAACCTTCTGAATCAACTTTTACTCTGTCTCAGCCCTTGAAGACAAATTGGATTATAAAAGCAGGTGTGGAAGGGTAGAAACAGACCACGAATGTACCACTGTAATAGATTTTAACTACTGGAACAGCATTACAAACGGAAGAATAGACCTTGGTGAACTGAATGAACACACAGACAGCAGAGACAACTGAACCAGACATGAGTTAGAAACATTTGTTTGTGGTCATGTTTTATACTTGATATGTATATATCTATATAATAAAGATGTATGTAAAGTATTTGTTTTCTTTCTAAGGACACATTTATGCCGAAGGAGGGATGCGAACAAACACAACATATCCTGTGAAAATATCTCCCCCACCCTTGATTTTCATTCTGTGGTGATCCCTGTATGATACAACATACAAACATCTCGTCTTTTTTTTCTATCAGCCAAAGTGGATGATAAATTTTTCAAAGGTGGAAGCATGTTCATGCAAACAAGCAAGGCCAAGTTCAAGGAAACTTTACGCAAAAATGCCAAAATTGTTAATGTTATATAGAAAAAATATAATCTATTTGAAACCTTTTATTTGGCCAGTGTATGAACTAGGATCTTCATATTTAACCCCAAAAGGGATAAATTCACATTATACATTCTTTCTTACTAAATCTTATCTTAACCTTTCAACTAAATTAGTAAATCAATGTCTCACTTTTCCCGCGAAATGTTTCTGGATTCAGGAAATTAATTTACCTCCCTTGAGAGCATATATTGATGACGTAGATCACATCAGGTGTCAAGAAAAAGTCTTAAAAATCATCTTTAAGTTGTTTGCTCAAAGATGCAGGCCTATATATTATTTGAAAAGCTGATATTGTAAAATAAGTTTCATTGTTTAAATGATTCACAATGTCAGCTGTAAAATCAACGCTCAGAACAAAAAATGTCAGGTCTGTTTTCAAAATTAAATTATAGTTTCTCTGGTTCAGTAATTTAAAGTTTCTGGTTTTTATAAATTCATTTGTGTACGAATAATTAAATGACCAGATAATGGCTTGGATTTTGTGTTCATTATCCATTTGATACCTACTTTTTTTTATTAGAAAATGGCAAGGCACGGGTACAGATCAACTCCTACCTTTTCCAACTCGTACCCAACCAACTCGTACTCTACCAACTCATACCCTATTTTTACCAAGTCATACCTTACCTTGTAATAAAATTGTTGTAAACACAATTGTACACTTCTTAGTTATTTGAAAGGAAAATAACAGAAGGTTTTGAAAGTTGTATGAAAAGCAATTTTATATTTCATTACGCAGAGAAAAGTATATGGTGTACATGATTACACAATAAATATTTTTCGATTGGAACTGATTAGTAGTACTTCAATGGCGTTGTTAAAGTTTGAAGTAAATTAATTAAAACAACAATTAAATTGTTTGTGCTTTGTTATTATTGTTTTTAATTATATAATTTTATAAAGTGTGAAATAAAAATTTAAATAAAAGTAGGACTTTGTTATTGGTAGAAGCTAGTAGTGTAATTGAAAAAAGGTACAAGTTGGTAAAAATTAGGGTACGAGTTGGTAAAAATTAGTGAACAAGTTGGTAAAAATTAATGAACGAGTCGGTAAAAATTAGTTTTTACGGTACGAGTTGGTAAAAATTAGGAAACGAGTCGGTAAAAAAGGGTACGAGTTGGTAAAAATGGGGTACGAGTTGGAAAAGGTACGAGTTTACATGGAACTGCAAGGGACAGCTGTATTTTCATGACCATTTACGAAAAAAAACGTACGTCATAATTTCCATTCAAAGTGTATATTGTGATATGTTATTTTACTTTCAATCAATCAATCAAATCATGTATGTTTATTATCATTGTTTAATTATAGGGATCAGTAATGGGTACTCTGTTTAGTAAAATTATCTGTAAATATATGTTTTTTTAATCAAGGAAGTTCTTTAATGAAGGTTGTACAGTACGGATATGAACAGAAGCAAAATAATGTCTTTTACAATGAAAGATTACAATGACGATTACCATAGTTCTCTACCAGGTGACTTATACAGCCTTCTGTGTCCCAACACTTCTTCCATGGGGGATTAACACCACCAGTTAATATCTGTGTCAGTTGGACATGGTGAAATGACTTCTGTCGTTTCAGCTTACCAAGGAAAGTCCTGATGTTTGGATGACAAGAACCAATAAGTTCCAATTTTCTAAGGGGGCAGTTGTCCTAGGGGACAATTTCCATGGGGGAAGTTATCCTAGGGGGCAATTGTCTTGCTTCCAGGACAAATTATTAAGTTGTTGTATAAAGGGCAGAGTGAAATTCAGTTCTTTTAAAGAAGATTTAGAAATTTTCCATTATAGTGTTTGTGAGGAACTTGACAAAACATAAACTCTTGGCACATATATATTATATAGAATTATTTATTCCTTTGACCTAACCCACTCAGTGTCCTGACCTGAACATCACTGTTGAAAAGTCCATGATCATTTTATTGTAGTCCAATCAATGTCTATGCCATCCAGTAATATAAATCTATATCACTGATAGAGATTGTGACATTCCAGTCAAGCTAGTTGGAGGATATGGCTGAAAATAAAAACAATTTCAAAATGCTAAATATTGAAATAGATTTCCTTTGATCTTGCATTATATTTCAAGAATTATATACATTCTTTGTTTTGTTTTTTTTTTGTTATGCAGGTTATATTTAGTGACATGGAATGTTGGGGATAGAAATGCTCCCACAGACTTTACAGAACTTTTAAAATTGAATCAAGATCCTTTACCAGACATTTATGCAGTTGGGTAAATGTTTTTTCTTATCAAGTGTGATGAATAACATTACTGAAATGAAAGAGCCCTTATTCTGTAACTAGAAAAAAATGAAAAATAAAATTTTGTGAACAGCATACTTTTATAAAAAATAATTAACAAATGACACATGGTTAGTGAGCTGTTGAATGGGTTAAAGATGAATAAATCAAAGATAAAAATAACCAATAAAATATTTTGAATCCAATAAAAAATAAATAGTCTTGACCGTGAGTAAAAATTAGAGATGTTTAAAGTTCATAATTTTATTGGTCATTATTAGGAGGCTATGTAACAAATGTCAGTTTAGATTATTTACTTTTTTAAGGTACTATACTTAATAAACAATTAACAAATACAAACTCATACATATATATTTCCTTAATTGTTGATTAATAAGTTTATACATTTGTAACTTACACAAATATGTACAGTCAAATATTAACACAGAAAGCTCAAATACCTTGGTTTTTAACAAATTTCTTCTTTGTAAAAATTGTTGATATTAATAATCCTGCCTGTTGACAAAAGTTTTGACAGTGGGAAAGTATTAAAAAGCTAAAACTTGCCAAAATATCTAGTATATGTTTCACAGTACTAGTATGTAGTTTCTGACATCTTGTTTATTGTGTAAACCCTTTTTTCAACTTGTTCAATATATGAAGTGAGGTGTCGTGAATTTCTTCCTTTGATGCACAAGCATTATATTTTTAGGTTGCAGGAAATGACCAGTGGAGATGATCATGTAAATAATGACTGGACAAGAACTCTGACTGATATTCTCTCAACCAAAGGCTATTTTAGGGTAATATAACATTTTGTACTTAAGAGAAACCCTTGCAATCTTTTTTTTTCAGTGTGAATGAAAAAGGTGTTTTGTTCAAAAATCAAACCATATTCCTCAATTTATATTGTAGGCAGTAAAACTTTGTTTGAACATTTAGGAGCATTTTAATGCTTGCCTTGTATGAGCCTACGCCCAATTTTAATGACAATGTAGGTATACACAGGTATACCTAGGTGTTATCGGTCTTTTTCTTAGGTCAGTTTAACAGAATGTTGTCTCATTGTTACATATCCAATATTTTTAAATTTTCATATGTACATTATTTTCATAATCCATGAAAAATTTGATTTCAAAAGCGCTCTAAAAACATGAGAAACATAGTCATTTATCTCCCTTGACCAAGTTACACAGGAGAGATAATAAAAATACTTTCCTGTAGCCCTTAGGACCAAAGGAAACTTGGTTTAGGCAGATAACTGAGTTATGTTTCTTAAAATTTGTTGAGTAATAGAATCTAAACTTTATCAGAAATATTTTTCTAAAATTTTTCACATACACTGTAAATTTTGAAATTAATGTTTAATAAATGTGAAAAATGTGTTAAGATGAGAATTCCAAAAATTAAAACTCACATTTTAATTTTTGTTGGTAATATTTTTTAAAAAATGCACTTAAATCATATGAATAGCTCTTGCATTATTGTTTATTTCACAAGATTATTGTGTAAAAAAATCGGCTTCTTAACATGTTCAAAAATTTTAATTACAGTTGAAGTCTGTGAGGATGCAAGCCATTTTACTTGTTACTTTTGTGAAAAGATCAGATATCCTAAGTTATACTCATATTGAATCTGAAATATCAAGGGCAGGCATGGGAGGCTGGTGGGTAAGTATATTTACTACAGGTTTTACTGTTTAGTAAAAGTTACATCTTAACATGAACTTTGGCAAATGCATATGTAGATTTTGTATGAAGAATTTATCTACCATTTCTTTTTTAACCTTGGTACTTGCAGGATAATAATGGATTTGCTACAAACAGAACTCATGAAAAGAACGATTTTTTTATTTGACACAAAAGGTTCATACATTCATCAAAACTCAAGTCAGTCATACAAGCACCAAAAAAAAAATAAAGAACAAGTTTTGGAAACTTTGAATAATTTATATTTGAAGAATTGTACAAACTTTGGCAAAGGGATTTAATGTGTAAAGGGTACCAATCTATACTTCAAAGAATTTGATGAATATAAGTGCGTGACCCAAAGAGGGGTTATTTTTCTGAAAGATATCATACATATTTTATTTTTCAGGGAAATAAAGGTGGTGTTAGTATTAGATTTGATATAAATGGTGTTAACCTTATCATAGTTAATGCTCACTTGGCAGCTCATATGGACAATGTCAAAGAGAGAATAGAGGTGAATGTACAAAGATTAACTATATTTAGTTGAACAGCAATATCACAGAATATATTGTCAGAATGTTCCAATCAATCAATTCTAATCAAGTGTATATTGTGATTTAATATTTAATCGTTCAGCTCATTATTGGGCGTCGTAATAGACAATAAAGTATTTGTTCTGCTTTGAAATCAGATAATGTTCCTGAATCATTTCTGACTAAGAACTTATAAAGGATTAAAATGTTACTTGGTGGTATTGTTGAGGGTGTGACATGAAAAACATGCAAGTTCAAAAACTTTGTTTTATTTTAAATACTCTTTATCCAGATAAACAATGTGTGTCTGAGAACTTTAATACATGAAGGAATTATATGACCACCACTAGAGGATGTGTCATGATAAAAATGTTTGATACCAATTTTAATGCACAAGATGTGCACATTTCATCAATTTACGACTTATCAGTTGTGCTCAAGGTTTAAAATGAAAAGGTTTGATCATCTACAATGTACCTGCAAGGACAAGGTCAAAAACTTAGTTTGAATTTAAATACCCCTTATCCAACTAAGCAATGTTTCTCTGGCTCAGAACTTTTTGTCAGCTTTGTACAGTGTCTCTAGTTTATTATGTAAATATCTAATGAATGAATGTTTACAAAGTGAAATTACATGTATATATGGTGTAAATATGTGTCTTACATATCTATAATACTAAATTTACGAATTAGCCGAATAGGCGGCAAAACGCGTGGTTCAAAATAAACGATGAATGGTTCAGATTATAAAGGTTATTATCGGATTTGACAATCTGCATTTATAAATTTAAACTGCAGTTTTGTTTATGTGCAAATGGAATTTGTATGTACTTTTCCGATATGAATTCTCCCAACATATCCCTTAGAAGGTTCTCGAATGCATCATATTAACACATTGATTTAAATAAACAAGTATGCACATATTTTAAATGTATTTCTGTTTGAAATTACGGAAGAAGAATAAAACAAATTAAAATCTTTCTCCTTCCAAGTGTGATGTTTCCGCTTCATGTATTCAGGATTGTTTTTCTACAATAACCCAATTTCTTCTAACTGTAAAGGTTATGAACTTTGAA
Source organism: Mytilisepta virgata (assembly GCA_028015205.1). Classification (NCBI taxonomy): domain Eukaryota; kingdom Metazoa; phylum Mollusca; class Bivalvia; order Mytilida; family Mytilidae; genus Mytilisepta; species Mytilisepta virgata. The sequence goes on along the minus strand of CM051520.1, from coordinate 14,203,499 downwards.
GATTATGAAGAAGTAAGGTAAAGTTCAGAGGAATTCCTAACTTAGTTGTTTTTTGGATTGCTCGGATGTTTACCTTGCACAAAGTGATAAATCCAACCATTATCTATTTGTACATTATTTGTCATGTGACCTGTCTAAATACAATTCCCTGTAAGCCCTAGATAAAAATATTTTTAATAAATGGTTATCTTTATCATTAATGACGAAATTTATCTCGAACATCTTTGATAAATATAAACGTGGACAGCACACGCAGCCACACACTAAAAATGCTGTTATCGTCTGATTATTAAATATATTTGTGAAATTAAGCCTCGCTTACCCTGCCCATGATGACAATTGAACAATTGGAACAATTACTTTCCAAAAATATGCTCTACCTAACTCACAGCATCTTTTGAAAAATTCATCCGTCACTAAGGAAATGTTTACCATTTCTACAATTTCATTTTCATATTTATTCTGAAGGAAAAAGGTAATGCATTATGAAATGTGTATTTAATGAAAGCTTTCATCAAGCTCCAGTTCAGAATTAATTGTAACAATAAAAATATTGACAATTTATGTGGTTGTGTTTTCGTCATAGATTTTGACTTTGATGGAACCTTAAGGTCCATTTTGGTAATTCTACGTGGCATACAGTCTACTTCATCAGGTGATACATCTTCGGTAATGACAATTGGGTCACGTTGACCTACATTTCACGCTTCATTGACTTTGGTTAAAGTTTGCATTAGCATCCATTTCTGGAATACTACAGCATATATTGTAACGTTTGAGACTTGGTTTTATTTTTTTCAACAGATTTATTTTTTTTACCATTCAATTATTTTTATTTGTTTATTAGTTTTGTTATTTTTGTATTATTTTAAGTTTTGCCGATCTGTTTATAAAAATTTATTTCACAAATATTACATTTCCCGTTCTCCTCCGTTTTTCAGCCCCGTTTTATTAATTTGGTCCAATAAAAGTATTTTTGATGTTTTGACCAATCAGAAGGCTTAAATTGTTTCCCGCGGTTGAAAAGTCCGTGCAGGCGGTTGTCTGCTAGCATGGCATTCTGGACCAGGATTTAGAACTGAAAGGAGGTACAGTCGTGATTTTCTTGAAAATTTAGGGGGTGGCTCCCTCCAACGCGTAGTTTTGCTACCTTTAAATTTATTTGACGGCTGTGGAACCGTTGTCTGGTAAGAAAATGTCCCCTGGTAAAATATTTGGCTCGTAATTTAAGTTTCAGGCTTGCTCCAATGTGATTTACGAAAGGTAATGGCCGCGTTGTCTTAATATTTATATGCATCGAGGCATGTAGAGAATTTAGGCATTTGTCGGTGAATTTTTCAAGTGTTACAGCGCGTATTTAATCCGAATATTTAGGATGAAGCTTTTTGGGTAGTTCGCATCAGATTGAATAAGGTTACTTTTCGTCTGTTTGGCACACTACCTGTATTTGACGGTTAATAAATAATTTACTACAGGTTGAAAACTTTTGGGACAAATTCGTTTTTTGTGAGATAAAGATATTTTACAGAATTGCGATTGGGCCTGATTTGTTATAACGAGTTTAAAAGGAGCAAGCCGGAAACTTTGACTGGTATCCTGTTCTATTTATAAATTAAGTTTACACTGAAATTGACACAGGTCAGACACTATGTTAACATAAACAAAACTGAAGAACTTGTAAAGATTCAGATTATTAAAACACAGTATTGATTGTAATAAATATTTGTTGGTCTTGTTAATAAATTGTATCATGTAAACATCTTGATTACTTATGCCAGTTATCTCCCCAGTTTGAAGGTCATCTGGTGTTGAATTTTCCCTGATTTGATTCTATCAAATCCATTAGTCAGAAGTGTCAAAATTAGATATTTATTTATAGAAATTGGCGAGTGGAATCTTGAGTACGAATTGAACTAGTTTAGGTTAAAATTTACTTGAATAAAAGGCAGATTATATTGATAGGAAATTCATGGTATATTTTGGTCTTGTTCCTGAACTTTGATGAAAAGAATTCAAAAGATGTTATCAAATTTATTTAGGTTTTAGCTTGAAGTGCCCCTTTGAGCTGTACGTTTACATTGTTTGTTGACACACTTCTTAGGGTCTGTCTGTCTGTCGACTCAAGTTAACATAGGAACTGTTTATTTTCAGATTGCATTGTACCCGGGCAGGCACATGCGCTCGTGTGAGCTACTTTTGCTCATATTCTGTAAATCTGTCTGTGAATATTTTACACGGTGTTATATATGAAATATAGAGTTGAGTATTGTAAATTACATCTGGTTAGCCCTTCGAGCTTGTTGTTGCTCATGTTTTTTTGAAGTCTGTCCGTCTGTGTACATGAGAGAGTATAGTATATGTGAGGTGTTTCATATCACATAAAGTGTAGAACTTCATTGACTTTTCACGAGTTCACATAGTGCTTTATTAACTCTTCTCCTAAAATATACAGTTTCATTGACTACATACATTTAGAAATGCAACATCATTGACTTAACTTGTATGCTTCATGCTTATTGACTAGTATGATATAAATTACAGAGCGGGTTAGAAAATAAATATCTTAGGTTATAATTTATATTGAAACTTAGTTGCGGGCATATTTAAATATTTTGGTGAACTTCGGTTTGAATTTACATTAATACTTGATGGATATTTAACTAGTTACAACTTTGTTGTCTGAAGTCCTGGAGCGAAAGCGCAGGCCGGACCCAGATCAGGGTAAACCCCGCTTTCGTTACATTGGCGCCCACGTAGGGACCCCCTCTTTTAATTTATAAATGTGAATTGGGTTTATTGAGGTTGATAAATATTGGTTCATTTTTTAAGGATATTATTGTTTTTATTTTTGTGTTGAATTGGAATTATCAGAGATGGAGGAGTTAAAGAGGAGAATAGATAGATATGAAAAGTCGATGGCGGCTAGTAGAGTAGGGTTAGGAAGAGGGGAAGTTGATAAAACCCCAGTTCATGATAGGAAAACTGGTTTTGGTAGGGGTGCTATCCCTAAACAGAATGTGACTCCTGATATGCCCAAGTTAACACCTCAAGGTGCAAGACGCATTACATTTTCGCCAAGTCGTATAGTTGAAAATAAGCATGATGAGGATAAAGTCCAAAGATATGAGAGTACATATCTTGGTGATCAGTTTGAAACACCTGATGTTCCCCGTGAGTGGGACGCGTTCGTGACTAAACGTGAACCTCGTGTTAGTACACCATTGATATCGGAGCGAGGGAGCCACCCTCATCCGCGTGATCAAATACCTCATAGGACGGACAATGTTAAGCTCGCGGACAACTCTGCAACTTTAAGACGTCCAAACAAGCCGATAACAACCCCCATGTGTTATGATGGTAAACAATTAGACATCAGGGATTGGTTGAGTAATTTTGAGGGTTGTAAAATAATAAACCAGTGGAGTGATGAAGAATCCACTTGTATTTTACCTACATATTTAAGAGCACAAGCTCTACAACTATATAATGACATGACCTCTGAAGAAAAGAGAGATTATAAAACTCTCAAAGAAACTTTAATTCAAAAATTCGACCCAGTTCAAGACCCTGGGGTATATTTAAGTCAACTTCATGGTATGTCTCAGGGATCGTACAAAAGTTTACAGCAATTGTCATCTGCTGTCTTTCGTCTGGTTGCTAAGGCATACCCAACTATTGACGCAGATTCGAAACAAAAGATGTCGATTCAGTATTTTATTGATGCACTTAGTGATTCTGAAGTTCAAAAACAGGTTCGACGACTTAGTCCTAAAACTTTAGCCACTGCTGTTGACTTGGCACTTAGAGAGGAATCATATGTTGCTTTAGAAAAGAAGCGACCTAGGATTCAATCTGTAACTGAAACTGATGTTTATTCCGATTTGTCAAAACAGTTAACTGAATTAAAAGAACAAGTTGCCCGGTTGTCCGTGAGTAAATCTTCCGGAACAAAACGCGAGGCGAAAGGCGAAACTAAGGTTAAAAATAATAATAATAGATCAAATTTTCTGGGGAATAGGAATCAAAACCAAACAAGGGGACGCAGTTATGATCAAAATTGGGGAAGAGTTAGTCAGTTCACAGGAAATGTGAATCCAAACATGTATGACCCCACCTTCCTATATAATCAAACTCAGAATTGGGATCAGGGATGCTGGTACTGCGGTGATCCAGGGCATTTTAAAAGGGATTGTCCATATCGTCCTTTAAACCATTAAAGGCAGGTGAGGGGGCCAATCATCTGCCTAATGAACACACCCGGGCCCTGAAAAATAGCACTATTTCTGCATTGTATTTGGATGCAAAAATTGGGGATGATAAAATTAGATTTCTTTTGGACACAGGATCTTCTATATCTTTGATAAATACTGAGATGTTTCATTGTATTTCACAAGGGAAATCTTGTCAATATCCATTACAGAACAATGGTTTACAATTTGAAACTGTTAGTGGTGAAGTTGTTACATCCCTGGGTACAGTTCCCTTAGATTTGAAATTAGGTACTCATATTTTTACTCAACAAGTTGTGGTAGCTGATATACCTCAAGCTGGAATTTTAGGGGTTGATTTTTTGGAAAAATTTGGTGCCCGGATTGATTTTAAGAAAAAGATTTTGAGAGTTGAAGGGAAAATTTATACGTTGGTTTCTGAGCCTAGGAAATTATGTTGCAAGGTTTCATTAGTACAAGATACATATATACCTCCCAGTTCTGAAATTATAGTTTGGGGAAAAATTAAACCTCGTCGGGATTGGTATCCGGAAGGGCAAATAGAACCAATGAGTTCATTATTATCACAAAATTATTCTGTTTTGGTCGGTCGAACATTAGTTAATACTAAGGGTAACCGAGTTCCTATTAGAATGATGAATGTTTCTGAAGAGCCCTGTATAATTCCAGCAAACATGGGGGTTGGACTTTTACATCCAGTAGAAATTTGTACTCAAATAAGTGAAAAGGGGGAGAAACCTAGGGATTCTTTATTACAAAAACTTATTGATGAAACTAATCAGAATCTAGAAGAGGGTCAAAAGTCTCAGGTAGAGAAGCTATTAGACAATTATTCGGAAATATTTGTAGGGGAGGATGGAAAGTTAGGACATACTGATATTTTACAACATGTTATTGATACAGGTGATAACCCCCCTTTTAAAATTCGTCCTTACCGATTACCAGTGCATATGAGGGAAGAAGTTGAAAAACAGATCAATGATATGTTAAAACAGGGAGTTATAAGTCCTTCATCGAGCCCATATTGCTCTCCAGTGCTTCTCACAAAGAAAAGTGATGGTTCATTCAGATTTTGTATCGACTTTAGACGTTTAAATGAACAAATTCCCAAAAAAGAGGCCTATCCTATTCCTAGGGTAGATTCTAGCCTAGATGCCCTCCAAAATTCTGTTTATTATAGTACGGTCGATATGGCTAGTGGTTACTGGCAGGCGGCAGTTCATCCCGACAGTAGAGAGAAGACTGCCTTTAGCACAGGAAGGGGTCTTTATGAATTTAATACCTTACCTTTTGGATTGGCAAATGCCCCTAGTTTTTTTGAGCGTTTAATGGAGAAAATTTTGTCTGGTTTACATTGGGAAATATGTCTCATATATTTAGATGACGTCATAATTTTTTCCAAGTCTTTTGAAGAACATGTTCAAAATTTGGAAACTGTCTTTAAAAGGTTTAAATCTGCTGGATTGAAATTAAAAACCAAGAAATGTCACTTGTTTAAAAGAGAAGTGAAATATCTGGGCCATATTGTATCAGAGAAGGGGATTCAGTGTGACCCAGATAAAGTAGCAAAAATTAAAAACTGGCCTGTTCCAAAAACATTAAAAGAGGTTAGATCATTTCTAGGTTTGGCTTCCTATTATAGACGATTTATTCGTGATTTTTCAAAAATTGCAACCCCTTTATTTGATTTAACCAAAAAGAATAATAAATTCTCTTGGGATGAAAATTGTCAGAGGGCATTTGACTCATTGAAGACGTTTTTGACTGAAACAGTAGTTTTACAATACCCGGATTTTACAAAACCTTTCATTTTAGACTGTGATGCAAGTGACAAAGCTATAGGTTCTGTACTTTCACAAATTGGATCAGATGGGTTAGAAAGGGTTGTTGCTTATTATAGCACAACTCATTCTCCCCAAGAAATGAGTTATAGTACTACAAGAAAAGAACTTTTGGCAATTATAAAGTCTGTGAAACATTTCAAACATTATCTTTATGGTAGAAAATTTACAGTCAGAACTGATCATGGATCTATCACTTGGCTGAGAAATTTTAAGGAACCTCACGGCCAAGTGGCTAGATGGATTGAATTTTTGGCTTCATATGATATTGAATTTGAATATCGTGCGGGGCCTCGTCATAAAAATGCCGATGCCTTGTCCCGATATCCTGAGGTTGCTGCAATAAAAGCTACAAGCCTCAATTCAGGGGAGATAATTAAAGCTCAACAAGAGGACCCTGATATTCATTTAATTATGGGATTTCTAAAAAATAATACAGAAAAACCCCCCTTTTCAGAAGTTTCGGCTCATAGTAGTGTGGTGAAAACATATTGGAATATGTGGGATCAGTTAGAGATAAAAGATGGGATTTTATACCGGAAATGGTTTAGATTAGAGGGGGATGATTCCTTATTAATTCTTACCCCAGGCAGTTTAAAACCAAAAATTCTCTCAATGGCTCATGATAGTCCTACTGGGGGTCATTTGGGTGTTAGAAAAACAGTTCTTAAGGTTCGACAACAATTTTATTGGGTTAATTTACAGAGTGATGTCTTGGATTGGATTAAAAGTTGTCCTACTTGTTGTGCTAGGAAAAATCCCCCCCGAATGAATAGGGCAGAATTGGAAAATATTAGGGTAGGAGAACCTTTAGAAAGGGTAGGAATGGATATAACTGGGCCATTTCCTGTTACTAAATACGGCAATAAATACATTTTGGTGGTCATGGATTATTTTACAAAGTGGGTGGAGGCGTATCCCATTCCTGATCAAGAGAGTGCTACTGTGGCAAGGTGTTTGGTCAACAATTTTATTTCACGTTTTGGAGTTCCAAAAATTTTGCTTACAGATAGGGGGGCCAACTTTGAGTCCAAACTTTTTCAGCATTTATGTCAGTTGTTGGGAATTTATAAGACTCGAACAACAGCATATCATCCTATGACTGATGGGTTAGTTGAGAAAATGAATAATACCCTCAAAAATGTTATTGCCTCTTATATTGATGAAGGCCAGACAGATTGGGATGAATGTTTACCCCTTGCATTAATGGCTATCCGATCCAGTGTGCAGGAAACTACAGGCATGACTCCAAATAAATTGATGTTTGGTCGGGAAATAAATATTCCACTAACTCTCTTGTATGAAGAGTTGCCTTCCGAGTCGCCCTCCCCTTTACAATTTATTACTAGTTTACAGAAGAAACTTGGCAGTATTTTTAGACATGTTAGGGAAAATATGAAAACACAACAGAGGAGACAGAAAGTCAATTATGACTTGCGTCAGTCTGGGAAACCATATAAAGAGAATGATTTAGTATGGTTATTTACTCCCCGCAGAAAAAAAAGGATTATCTCCTAAATTGCAAAAATTGTGGGATGGCCCTTTCCGAATTGTTAAGAAATTGTCAGATGCGAACTATGTAGTACAGAGGGAGGGGTCACTGGTTAAGCAAGTAGTTCATTTTAACAGGTTAAAGTTTTATCATATACCACATCCCTCTAGGATTATTGGGAATTCTGTAAATACTCCCCAACCTAGTTTAGATGAGGAAAGGGAGGGGGATTCTGATTCATTGGGAGAAGAAGATGAGGGGGGTGTGTTCGATCAATCGGTAAGGTCCCCTTTACCTAGCCAGGGAAGACGAAGACGACGATTGCCTCGCCGTTTTCAAGATTATTTAGTTTATTGATTCAAAATATAGTATAAAGTTTTAGCTTTTCAGACTTTCAAATTAACATTTATGAACACTGAATTTTTTTAAAAGCCATATTGTAGAATATTTTTAAAGAATTTTAAAAACATTTAAAAAGAGTACGACTCCGAGTCAGTGGTCCAGAATCATGTCTCGTTGGTCTTGTTTTTGTATTGTTTTAAATATTTGTGTATAATAGTTATTGTTGCCACCACCACTCCATTATACAAATGTAAACTCCACATTTTGAAGGATTTTTTTTTTGTGTATATATGAAGTATGCAATATTTGAAGTAACATGACAGTGGTTTGCCTGGGATGTGATTATTTGAATGTTTTTACTATTTTGGGTTCCCCATGTGGAATTCACATGCAAGTTTCTGAATATTTTGGTGTCAGAAATGAATGTTTGGAATTGTAAATATTTGATTATACGAGACATACTTGGTCTTGTAGTATTTTTTCTTTTTAAAATTGTCCCTAGATGATTGGGTCTTGTGTTCGCATTGTGTGGCCAAAATTGCCCGGTGTTCAACACAAGTTCCCGATTAACTATCATTGAAGTTTTTTAGTGATAAATTTAAATGCCTTTGTTGGTGATTTAAGTTAATGTTTTTAAAAGTTGGTACATCCCAGGTCAGACTTTAAATTTTATTTAAAAAAAAAAAAAAAAAAAAAAAAAAACTTGTGTATAGAATACAACATAAAAATAAAATCTTGGGTAGAGAAAATAATATACATATTGTGTATTGAACCTGAAAAATGCATATATTTTAATTAAGATCTGTAATGTAAAGAGTGAGGGTTTCTTATTTGAAAATTAAGAAAAGTTAAAATTTTATATTAAAAGATTTGAAGTTTGATTTTTGCTATTAAAAAAAAAAAAAAAAAAATAAAAAAAAAAAAAAAAAAAATTGTGTACTGAATTTGAAGTAAATATATAATGGTAATTTATTTTAATTTTTTGGCTAAACCCTCATTCTATTTATAATGTGTTTAAAAAAAAAAATAATTAAGGGTGATAGGGATTTGGCACTCATTCGTGGTTTACAACGTTGGAGTAGAGCTTGGTGGATCGTGGTTGTCTCCCCTTATCCGTCTACGCCCGTTGATGAACCATGGAACTATTGTTGCCATTTTCCGTATCTTCAGGGTAACATAGAATTTGTGCGATTGCCTAAAGTATCTGGATGATCAAGATTACATGTTGAGGATTATTTTCATTATTACTGTATGGAACTTTATCTCTGGATTACTGAGTGAAGATTAAGATGACGGAAAATCGGATTCTTTATGAACTTTTCAAACTTCTACTAATCAACAGTGATAGTTATGTCCAATGTAGTAAATAGTTACTAAAGCTGGAGTACTGACATTTTTTACATGTTATAATACTTGTTTGAGCTCAACTTAAATGAGTATTGTCAGAGAGACTTGAGATTTGTGTGTCCATTTTATGAATGGAAATGCATTATACCAGGTGCAACTAAAGTACATTTACGTCTTAATATGTGCTGATTAAATTGAACTTTATACATAGTTTCGAGTTCAAGATGAAGGGAATTTCCTGATGATTTACACAACTTTATAGAGTCTTATATGGCTTAATTATACGAGTAAAACCTGTCATTTGCAGTTTACTAAAGTCCGTTTTCCTGTGCCTGAATGAAAATAATTCTGTTAGATGTCATCCGAAGATGAACCGCCTAGAATTTTAAACAAGTTTAGCTTTCAACGATGGTAATGCTGGAATTCCTATTCGTTTGGCCGTATACTTATTTTGGGAGAAAGAACTTTTGTTTGGATTGAGTGCTAAATCAAAAAGGACATTTTTATTTTTGTAAATTTATTGATATTATGTATAAAAATTTAATCATCAGAAATGGTTATAGAAACAGGCATAAATATACCTAATTTTTTTTTCATATAACAAAATTTACATATTAGGTAACAAAAATACTTATAATTTTTTTAATTTATTTTTCAGGGTTGCTGAATTTTAGATACAGCTCTTTAACAAATTAGATTAAATTAACTTAGTACAATAAGTTAGAGGTTAATATAAAATATTGAAATGAATCCAATGGTTGTAACAATTGGTCATAGTTATATAAGAAGGTTAGGAGAATATTGTAGAACAAATAATTTGCCAGTTAATTATAATATTTCCTGGGTTAATGGATTTTTGTATGGAAAAGGTGGTTTTAATGTTATAAAATTGACAGATAAATTATTGTCAGAAGGGTTATTGGACGTTATTCACCCTGATGTTGTGATTTTACAAGTGGGTGGCAATGATATTGATAGTAAAGATTTCAATTTGAATACTTTTATGATTAATTTTGAACATCTTCTAAGAGTTTTATTAGATAGAGGGGTTCAGCAGATTATAGTTGTGAAATTATTTCATAGATTGGTATGTAGGACTTCTCCTGCTTTATACACTGCTCGAAGGTCTCAGGTTAACTTTGCAATCAGTAGATTAGTTGCTAACACTTTTGCGTCGTCAGTTAAATTTTGGAACCCAAAAAGAACTTGTCAGATACATTGTCTTTCAGGAGATGGAATTCATCTTCAAAAATCAAAACAAAAGTCTTATTATTATGACCTGAAGAGAGCTGCTTTATATGCGTTAAGACGACTGTCAAACTAATTACACTTTGAAAATAAGACTGAGATTGGCATAACTTGAAATTGTTTTTAAACTGATTTTTTTTATGGAGTGGTTGGTTGGTACCAATATAAATGTGGAGTAATTTTTTTTTTTTCTTCCGACTGCAGTATTTTTTTATATTTATGTAATTGTAGTTGGAATTGTATTATAAGATATTGAATGACTGTTTTGCTGCATTGAATAACACGACGTTTCCACAGTTGTCAAGCAAGGAGGGATATAACTAATAATAATATGCCGATGGAACACTATGATATGAGGACATATCTTGCGGATAGGGAGGGGGGTAATGTAACGTTTGAGACTTGGTTTTATTTTTTTCAACAGATTTATTTTTTTTACCATTCAATTATTTTTATTTGTTTATTAGTTTTGTTATTTTTGTATTATTTTAAGTTTTGCCGATCTGTTTATAAAAATTTATTTCACAAATATTACATTTCCCGTTCTCCTCCGTTTTTCAGCCCCGTTTTATTAATTTGGTCCAATAAAAGTATTTTTGATGTTTTGACCAATCAGAAGGCTTAAATTGTTTCCCGCGGTTGAAAAGTCCGTGCAGGCGGTTGTCTGCTAGCATGGCATTCTGGACCAGGATTTAGAACTGAAAGGAGGTACAGTCGTGATTTTCTTGAAAATTTAGGGGGTGGCTCCCTCCAACGCGTAGTTTTGCTACCTTTAAATTTATTTGACGGCTGTGGAACCGTTGTCTGGTAAGAAAATGTCCCCTGGTAAAATATTTGGCTCGTAATTTAAGTTTCAGGCTTGCTCCAATGTGATTTACGAAAGGTAATGGCCGCGTTGTCTTAATATTTATATGCATCGAGGCATGTAGAGAATTTAGGCATTTGTCGGTGAATTTTTCAAGTGTTACAGCGCGTATTTAATCCGAATATTTAGGATGAAGCTTTTTGGGTAGTTCGCATCAGATTGAATAAGGTTACTTTTCGTCTGTTTGGCACACTACCTGTATTTGACGGTTAATAAATAATTTACTACAGGTTGAAAACTTTTGGGACAAATTCGTTTTTTGTGAGATAAAGATATTTTACAGAATTGCGATTGGGCCTGATTTGTTATAACGAGTTTAAAAGGAGCAAGCCGGAAACTTTGACTGGTATCCTGTTCTATTTATAAATTAAGTTTACACTGAAATTGACACAGGTCAGACACTATGTTAACATAAACAAAACTGAAGAACTTGTAAAGATTCAGATTATTAAAACACAGTATTGATTGTAATAAATATTTGTTGGTCTTGTTAATAAATTGTATCATGTAAACATCTTGATTACTTATGCCAGTTATCTCCCCAGTTTGAAGGTCATCTGGTGTTGAATTTTCCCTGATTTGATTCTATCAAATCCATTAGTCAGAAGTGTCAAAATTAGATATTTATTTATAGAAATTGGCGAGTGGAATCTTGAGTACGAATTGAACTAGTTTAGGTTAAAATTTACTTGAATAAAAGGCAGATTATATTGATAGGAAATTCATGGTATATTTTGGTCTTGTTCCTGAACTTTGATGAAAAGAATTCAAAAGATGTTATCAAATTTATTTAGGTTTTAGCTTGAAGTGCCCCTTTGAGCTGTACGTTTACATTGTTTGTTGACACACTTCTTAGGGTCTGTCTGTCTGTCGACTCAAGTTAACATAGGAACTGTTTATTTTCAGATTGCATTGTACCCGGGCAGGCACATGCGCTCGTGTGAGCTACTTTTGCTCATATTCTGTAAATCTGTCTGTGAATATTTTACACGGTGTTATATATGAAATATAGAGTTGAGTATTGTAAATTACATCTGGTTAGCCCTTCGAGCTTGTTGTTGCTCATGTTTTTTTGAAGTCTGTCCGTCTGTGTACATGAGAGAGTATAGTATATGTGAGGTGTTTCATATCACATAAAGTGTAGAACTTCATTGACTTTTCACGAGTTCACATAGTGCTTTATTAACTCTTCTCCTAAAATATACAGTTTCATTGACTACATACATTTAGAAATGCAACATCATTGACTTAACTTGTATGCTTCATGCTTATTGACTAGTATGATATAAATTACAGAGCGGGTTAGAAAATAAATATCTTAGGTTATAATTTATATTGAAACTTAGTTGCGGGCATATTTAAATATTTTGGTGAACTTCGGTTTGAATTTACATTAATACTTGATGGATATTTAACTAGTTACAACTTTGTTGTCTGAAGTCCTGGAGCGAAAGCGCAGGCCGGACCCAGATCAGGGTAAACCCCGCTTTCGTTACAATATAGACATGAAACTATCAGTTGATACCACCTACTTGACAGGAAAGTTTATGGGAAGCCTGCCACAACATCCATATTGAGTTCCTGTTCCATGAATGACATGGCCGCAACAACTTTTTATAGTCAATATGGCCACCGCAAAAAAAAATGCTTATTTTCCCGCGCTCGCGCGAGTTCAATGTCTAGTTCTTACTTATAAAGACTATAAGTCATATTGTATTGATAGATAAAGTTGACCCTAGTTATCAAGTTATTGAGTAATATATAAATTCCTAATAACTCAAATCTATTTAAAATGTAACACATATTGTACATGTTTGTTATAAGTGGTTTATATTTTCATTTGTCTTATTTAAATATTGTAGGATTTTCATACAATACTTAGAACACAGAAATTTAGAGATAAAGATGTTGATCACATACTGGATCATGAGTAAGATTTTGTATCATTATGATGTTAAAGGTATTTAAAATGAGATATTGTACTCTTGCTGTTATGCCTATAAACAGCCAAACAATTCACTATTACTTTAATAGAGGGAGGAGGATCAAGATATGGAAAATTTACATGGATTTTTGTTTTATAATATACTAGAAGACGAAAAGTAAACAAACATGTCAATAATTTAAATGAATAATTTAATTTTGAAAATATTATTAAGCAGAGATTTAGATGGATTGATTATTGTTGAACGTTCAATGGCAATTTTTACAAGCATATCAGGATAAGAACTGAATATGAGCCTTGCTTTGTACCAGACTGACATGTCGTGCCAGATTTTTAACAGTCCACAGGAAGACATGTCACCTCACCCGGTCACATTATTCTGACTCTGAGCCAACCAGTTTTTGCTCTTATCCCTAAATTCCACGTGCTTGGTGGAGAAGGAGCAAATACCAGTTTTAAAGTCTTTGGTTTAACCCAGCAAGTGATCAAACCCGTGACATTCTGCACTCGAGGTGAGCATGGCGCCAAAAGACCAGGGTTGTAGGAATATGATTTTTGCCATCTATGTGTAACGAAAGCGGGGTTTACCCTGATCTGGGTCCGGCCTGCGCTTTCGCTCCAGGACTTCAGACAACAAAGTTGTAACTAGTTAAATATCCATCAAGTATTAACGTAAATTCAAACCGAAGTTCACCAAAATATTTAAATATGCCCGCCACTAAATTTCAATATAAATTATAACCTAAGATATTTATTTTCTAACCCGCTCTGTAATTTATATCATACTAGTCAATAAGCATGAAGCATACAAGTTAAGTCAATGATGTTGCATTTCTAAATGTATGTAGTCAATGAAACTGTATATTTTAGGAGAAGAGTTAATAAAGCACTATGTGAACTCGTGAAAAGTCAATGAAGTTCTACACTTTATGTGATATGAAACACCTCACATATACTATACTCTCTCATGTACACAGACGGACAGACTTCAAATAAGCATGAGCAACAACAAGCTCGAAGGGCTAACCAGATGTAATTTACAATACTCAACTCTATATTTCATATATAACACCGTGGAAAATATTCACAGACAGATTTACAGAATATGAGCAAAAGTAGCTCACTCGAGCGCATGTGCCTGCCCGGGTACAATGCAATCTGAAAATAAACAGTTCCTATGTTAACCTGAGTCGACAGACAGACAGACCCTAAGAAGTGTGTCAACAAACAATGTAAACGTACAGCTCAAAGGGGGCACTTCAAGCTAAAACCTAAATAAATTTGATAACATCTTTTGAATTCTTTTCATCAAAGTTCAGGAACAAGACCAAAATATACCATGAATTTCCTATCAATATAATCTGCCTTTTATTCAAGTAAATTTTAACCTAAACTAGTTCAATTCGAACTCAAGATTCCACTCGCCAATTTCTATAAATAAATATCTAATTTTGACACTTCTGACTAATGGATTTGATAGAATCAAATCAGGGAAAATTCAACACCAGATGACCTTCAAACTGGGGAGATAACTGGCATAAGTAATCAAGATGTTTACATGATACAATTTATTAACAAGACCAACAAATATTTATTACAATCAATACTGTGTTTTAATAATCTGAATCTTTACAAGTTCTTCAGTTTTGTTTATGTTAACATAGTGTCTGACCTGTGTCAATTTCAGTGTAAACTTAATTTATAAATAGAACAGGATACCAGTCAAAGTTTCCGGCTTGCTCCTTTTAAACTCGTTATAACAAATCAGGCCCAATCGCAATTCTGTAAAATATCTTTATCTCACAAAAAACGAATTTGTCCCAAAAGTTTTCAACCTGTAGTAAATTATTTATTAACCGTCAAATACAGGTAGTGTGCCAAACAGACGAAAACTAACCTTATTCAATCTGATGCGAACTACCCAAAAAGCTTCATCCTAAATATTCGGATTAAATACGCGCTATAACACTTGAAAAATTCACCGACAAATGCCTAAATTCTCTACATGCCTCGATGCATATAAATATTAAGACAACGCGGCCATTACCTTTCGTAAATCACATTGGAGCAAGCCTGAAACTTTAAATTACGAGCCAAATATTTTACCAGGGGACATTTTCTTACCAGACAACGGTTCCACAGCCGTCAAATAAATTTAAAGGTAGCAAAACTACGCGTTGGAGGGAGCCACCCCCTAAATTTTCAAGAAAATCACGACTGTACCTCCTTTCAGTTCTAAATCCTGGTCCAGAATGCCATGCTAGCAGACAACCGCCTGCACGGACTTTTCAACCGCGGGAAACAATTTAAGCCTTCTGATTGGTCAAAACATCAAAAATACTTTTATTGGACCAAATTAATAAAACGGGGCTGAAAAACGGAGGAGAACGGGAAATGTAATATTTGTGAAATAAATTTTTATAAACAGATCGGCAAAACTTAAAATAATACAAAAATAACAAAACTAATAAACAAATAAAAATAATTGAATGGTAAAAAAAATAAATCTGTTGAAAAAAATAAAACCAAGTCTCAAACGTTACATTACCCCCCTCCCTATCCGCAAGATATGTCCTCATATCATAGTGTTCCATCGGCATATTATTATTAGTTATATCCCTCCTTGCTTGACAACTGTGGAAACGTCGTGTTATTCAATGCAGCAAAACAGTCATTCAATATCTTATAATACAATTCCAACTACAATTACATAAATATAAAAAAATACTGCAGTCGGAAGAAAAAAAAAAAATTACTCCACATTTATATTGGTACCAACCAACCACTCCATAAAAAAAATCAGTTTAAAAACAATTTCAAGTTATGCCAATCTCAGTCTTATTTTCAAAGTGTAATTAGTTTGACAGTCGTCTTAACGCATATAAAGCAGCTCTCTTCAGGTCATAATAATAAGACTTTTGTTTTGATTTTTGAAGATGAATTCCATCTCCTGAAAGACAATGTATCTGACAAGTTCTTTTTGGGTTCCAAAATTTAACTGACGACGCAAAAGTGTTAGCAACTAATCTACTGATTGCAAAGTTAACCTGAGACCTTCGAGCAGTGTATAAAGCAGGAGAAGTCCTACATACCAATCTATGAAATAATTTCACAACTATAATCTGCTGAACCCCTCTATCTAATAAAACTCTTAGAAGATGTTCAAAATTAATCATAAAAGTATTCAAATTGAAATCTTTACTATCAATATCATTGCCACCCACTTGTAAAATCACAACATCAGGGTGAATAACGTCCAATAACCCTTCTGACAATAATTTATCTGTCAATTTTATAACATTAAAACCACCTTTTCCATACAAAAATCCATTAACCCAGGAAATATTATAATTAACTGGCAAATTATTTGTTCTACAATATTCTCCTAACCTTCTTATATAACTATGACCAATTGTTACAACCATTGGATTCATTTCAATATTTTATATTAACCTCTAACTTATTGTACTAAGTTAATTTAATCTAATTTGTTAAAGAGCTGTATCTAAAATTCAGCAACCCTGAAAAATAAATTAAAAAAATTATAAGTATTTTTGTTACCTAATATGTAAATTTTGTTATATGAAAAAAAAATTAGGTATATTTATGCCTGTTTCTATAACCATTTCTGATGATTAAATTTTTATACATAATATCAATAAATTTACAAAAATAAAAATGTCCTTTTTGATTTAGCACTCAATCCAAACAAAAGTTCTTTCTCCCAAAATAAGTATACGGCCAAACGAATAGGAATTCCAGCATTACCATCGTTGAAAGCTAAACTTGTTTAAAATTCTAGGCGGTTCATCTTCGGATGACATCTAACAGAATTATTTTCATTCAGGCACAGGAAAACGGACTTTAGTAAACTGCAAATGACAGGTTTTACTCGTATAATTAAGCCATATAAGACTCTATAAAGTTGTGTAAATCATCAGGAAATTCCCTTCATCTTGAACTCGAAACTATGTATAAAGTTCAATTTAATCAGCACATATTAAGACCTAAATGTACTTTAGTTGCACCTGGTATAATGCATTTCCATTCATAAAATGGACACACAAATCTCAAGTCTCTCTGACAATACTCATTTAAGTTGAGCTCAAACAAGTATTATAACATGTAAAAAATGTCAGTACTCCAGCTTTAGTAACTGTTTACTACATTGGACATAACTATCACTGTTGATTAGTAGAAGTTTGAAAAGTTCATAAAGAATCCGATTTTCCGTCATCTTAATCTTCACTCAGTAATCCAGAGATAAAGTTCCATACAGTAATAATGAAAATAATCCTCAACATGTAATCTTGATCATCCAGATACTTTAGGCAATCGCACAAATTCTATGTTACCCTGAAGATACGGAAAATGGCAACAATAGTTCCATGGTTCATCAACGGGCGTAGACGGATAAGGGGAGACAACCACGATCCACCAAGCTCTACTCCAACGTTGTAAACCACGAATGAGTGCCAAATCCCTATCACCCTTAATTATTTTTTTTTTAAACACATTATAAATAGAATGAGGGTTTAGCCAAAAAATTAAAATAAATTACCATTATATATTTACTTCAAATTCAGTACACAATTTTTTTTTTTTTTTTTTATTTTTTTTTTTTTTTTTTTAATAGCAAAAATCAAACTTCAAATCTTTTAATATAAAATTTTAACTTTTCTTAATTTTCAAATAAGAAACCCTCTCTCTTTACATTACAGATCTTAATTAAAATATATGCATTTTTCAGGTTCAATACACTATATGTATATTATTTTCTCTACCCAAGATTTTATTTTTATGTTGTATTCTATACACAAGTTTTTTTTTTTTTTTTTTTTTTTTTTTTTAAATAAAATTTAAAGTCTGACCTGGGATGTACCAACTTTTAAAAACATTAACTTAAATCACCAACAAAGGCATTTAAATTTATCACTAAAAAACTTCAATTTTTACATAGTTAATCGGGAACTTGTGTTGAACACCGGGCAATTTTGGCCACACAATGCAAACACAAGACCCAATCATCTAGGGACAATTTTAAAAAGAAAAAATACTACAAGACCAAGTATGTCTCGTATAATCAAATATTTACAATTCCAAACATTCATTTCTGACACCAAAATATTCAGAAACTTGCATGTGAATTCCACATGGGGAACCCAAAATAGTAAAAACATTCAAATAATCACATCCCAGGCAAACCACTGTCATGTTACTTCAAATATTGCATACTTCATATATACACAAAAAAAAAATCCTTCAAAATGTGGAGTTTACATTTGTATAATGGAGTGGTGGTGGCAACAATAACTATTATACACAAATATTTAAAACAATACAAAAACAAGACCAACGAGACATGATTCTGGACCACTGACTCGGAGTCGTACTCTTTTTAAATGTTTTTAAAATTCTTTAAAAATATTCTACAATATGGCTTTTAAAAAAATTCAGTTTTCATAAATGTTAATTTGAAAGTCTGAAAAGCTAAAACTTTATACTATATTTTGAATCAATAAACTAAATAATCTTGAAAACGGCGAGGCAATCGTCGTCTTCGTCTTCCCTGGCTAGGTAAAGGGGACCTTACCGATTGATCGAACACACCCCCCTCATCTTCTTCTCCCAATGAATCAGAATCCCCCTCCCTTTCCTCATCTAAACTAGGTTGGGGAGTATTTACAGAATTCCCAATAATCCTAGAGGGATGTGGTATATGATAAAACTTTAACCTGTTAAAATGAACTACTTGCTTAACCAGTGACCCCTCCCTCTGTACTACATAGTTCGCATCTGACAATTTCTTAACAATTCGGAAAGGGCCAACCCACAATTTTTGCAATTTAGGAGATAATCCTTTTTTTCTGCGGGGAGTAAATAACCATACTAAATCATTCTCTTTATATGGTTTCCCAGACTGACGCAAGTCATAATTGACTTTTTGTCTCCTCTGTTGTGTTTTCATATTTTCCCTAACATGTCTAAAAATACTGCCAAGTTTCTTCTGTAAACTAGTAATAAATTGTAAAGGGGAGGGCGACTCGGAAGGCAACTCTTCATACAAGAGAGTTAGTGGAATATTTATTTCCCGACCAAACATCAATTTATTTGGAGTCATGCCTGTAGTTTCCTGCACACTGGATCGGATAGCCATTAATGCAAGGGGTAAACATTCATCCCAATCTGTCTGGCCTTCATCAATATAAGAGGCAATAACATTTTTGAGGGTATTATTCATTTTCTCAACTAACCCATCAGTCATAGGATGATATGCTGTTGTTCGAGTCTTATAAATTCCCAACAACTGACATAAATGCTGAAAAAGTTTGGACTCAAAGTTGGCCCCCCTATCTGTAAGCAAAATTTTTGGAACTCCAAAACGTGAAATAAAATTGTTGACCAAACACCTTGCCACAGTAGCACTCTCTTGATCAGGAATGGGATACGCCTCCACCCACTTTGTAAAATAATCCATGACCACCAAAATGTATTTATTGCCGTATTTAGTAACAGGAAATGGCCCAGTTATATCCATTCCTACCCTTTCTAAAGGTTCTCCTACCCTAATATTTTCCAATTCTGCCCTATTCATTCGGGGGGGATTTTTCCTAGCACAACAAGTAGGACAACTTTTAATCCAATCCAAGACATCACTCTGTAAATTAACCCAATAAAATTGTTGTCGAACCTTAAGAACTGTTTTTCTAACACCCAAATGACCCCCAGTAGGACTATCATGAGCCATTGAGAGAATTTTTGGTTTTAAACTGCCTGGGGTAAGAATTAATAAGGAATCATCCCCCTCTAATCTAAACCATTTCCGGTATAAAATCCCATCTTTTATCTCTAACTGATCCCACATATTCCAATATGTTTTCACCACACTACTATGAGCCGAAACTTCTGAAAAGGGGGGTTTTTCTGTATTATTTTTTAGAAATCCCATAATTAAATGAATATCAGGGTCCTCTTGTTGAGCTTTAATTATCTCCCCTGAATTGAGGCTTGTAGCTTTTATTGCAGCAACCTCAGGATATCGGGACAAGGCATCGGCATTTTTATGACGAGGCCCCGCACGATATTCAAATTCAATATCATATGAAGCCAAAAATTCAATCCATCTAGCCACTTGGCCGTGAGGTTCCTTAAAATTTCTCAGCCAAGTGATAGATCCATGATCAGTTCTGACTGTAAATTTTCTACCATAAAGATAATGTTTGAAATGTTTCACAGACTTTATAATTGCCAAAAGTTCTTTTCTTGTAGTACTATAATTCATTTCTTGGGGAGAATGAGTTGTGCTATAATAAGCAACAACCCTTTCTAACCCATCTGATCCAATTTGTGAAAGTACAGAACCTATAGCTTTGTCACTTGCATCACAGTCTAAAATGAAAGGTTTTGTAAAATCCGGGTATTGTAAAACTACTGTTTCAGTCAAAAACGTCTTCAATGAGTCAAATGCCCTCTGACAATTTTCATCCCAAGAGAATTTATTATTCTTTTTGGTTAAATCAAATAAAGGGGTTGCAATTTTTGAAAAATCACGAATAAATCGTCTATAATAGGAAGCCAAACCTAGAAATGATCTAACCTCTTTTAATGTTTTTGGAACAGGCCAGTTTTTAATTTTTGCTACTTTATCTGGGTCACACTGAATCCCCTTCTCTGATACAATATGGCCCAGATATTTCACTTCTCTTTTAAACAAGTGACATTTCTTGGTTTTTAATTTCAATCCAGCAGATTTAAACCTTTTAAAGACAGTTTCCAAATTTTGAACATGTTCTTCAAAAGACTTGGAAAAAATTATGACGTCATCTAAATATATGAGACATATTTCCCAATGTAAACCAGACAAAATTTTCTCCATTAAACGCTCAAAAAAACTAGGGGCATTTGCCAATCCAAAAGGTAAGGTATTAAATTCATAAAGACCCCTTCCTGTGCTAAAGGCAGTCTTCTCTCTACTGTCGGGATGAACTGCCGCCTGCCAGTAACCACTAGCCATATCGACCGTACTATAATAAACAGAATTTTGGAGGGCATCTAGGCTAGAATCTACCCTAGGAATAGGATAGGCCTCTTTTTTGGGAATTTGTTCATTTAAACGTCTAAAGTCGATACAAAATCTGAATGAACCATCACTTTTCTTTGTGAGAAGCACTGGAGAGCAATATGGGCTCGATGAAGGACTTATAACTCCCTGTTTTAACATATCATTGATCTGTTTTTCAACTTCTTCCCTCATATGCACTGGTAATCGGTAAGGACGAATTTTAAAAGGGGGGTTATCACCTGTATCAATAACATGTTGTAAAATATCAGTATGTCCTAACTTCCCATCCTCCCCTACAAATATTTCCGAATAATTGTCTAATAGCTTCTCTACCTGAGACTTTTGACCCTCTTCTAGATTCTGATTAGTTTCATCAATAAGTTTTTGTAATAAAGAATCCCTAGGTTTCTCCCCCTTTTCACTTATTTGAGTACAAATTTCTACTGGATGTAAAAGTCCAACCCCCATGTTTGCTGGAATTATACAGGGCTCTTCAGAAACATTCATCATTCTAATAGGAACTCGGTTACCCTTAGTATTAACTAATGTTCGACCGACCAAAACAGAATAATTTTGTGATAATAATGAACTCATTGGTTCTATTTGACCTTCCGGATACCAATCCCGACGAGGTTTAATTTTTCCCCAAACTATAATTTCAGAACTGGGAGGTATATATGTATCTTGTACTAATGAAACCTTGCAACATAATTTCCTAGGCTCAGAAACCAACGTATAAATTTTCCCTTCAACTCTCAAAATCTTTTTCTTAAAATCAATCCGGGCACCAAATTTTTCCAAAAAATCAACCCCCAAAATTCCAGCTTGAGGTATATCAGCTACCACAACTTGTTGAGTAAAAATATGAGTACCTAATTTCAAATCTAAGGGAACTGTACCCAGGGATGTAACAACTTCACCACTAACAGTTTCAAATTGTAAACCATTGTTCTGTAATGGATATTGACAAGATTTCCCTTGTGAAATACAATGAAACATCTCAGTATTTATCAAAGATATAGAAGATCCTGTGTCCAAAAGAAATCTAATTTTATCATCCCCAATTTTTGCATCCAAATACAATGCAGAAATAGTGCTATTTTTCAGGGCCCGGGTGTGTTCATTAGGCAGATGATTGGCCCCCTCACCTGCCTTTAATGGTTTAAAGGACGATATGGACAATCCCTTTTAAAATGCCCTGGATCACCGCAGTACCAGCATCCCTGATCCCAATTCTGAGTTTGATTATATAGGAAGGTGGGGTCATACATGTTTGGATTCACATTTCCTGTGAACTGACTAACTCTTCCCCAATTTTGATCATAACCGCGTCCCCTTGTTTGGTTTTGATTCCTATTCCCCAGAAAATTTGATCTATTATTATTATTTTTAACCTTAGTTTCGCCTTTCGCCTCGCGTTTTGTTCCGGAAGATTTACTCACGGACAACCGGGCAACTTGTTCTTTTAATTCAGTTAACTGTTTTGACAAATCGGAATAAACATCAGTTTCAGTTACAGATTGAATCCTAGGTCGCTTCTTTTCTAAAGCAACATATGATTCCTCTCTAAGTGCCAAGTCAACAGCAGTGGCTAAAGTTTTAGGACTAAGTCGTCGAACCTGTTTTTGAACTTCAGAATCACTAAGTGCATCAATAAAATACTGAATCGACATCTTTTGTTTCGAATCTGCGTCAATAGTTGGGTATGCCTTAGCAACCAGACGAAAGACAGCAGATGACAATTGCTGTAAACTTTTGTACGATCCCTGAGACATACCATGAAGTTGACTTAAATATACCCCAGGGTCTTGAACTGGGTCGAATTTTTGAATTAAAGTTTCTTTGAGAGTTTTATAATCTCTCTTTTCTTCAGAGGTCATGTCATTATATAGTTGTAGAGCTTGTGCTCTTAAATATGTAGGTAAAATACAAGTGGATTCTTCATCACTCCACTGGTTTATTATTTTACAACCCTCAAAATTACTCAACCAATCCCTGATGTCTAATTGTTTACCATCATAACACATGGGGGTTGTTATCGGCTTGTTTGGACGTCTTAAAGTTGCAGAGTTGTCCGCGAGCTTAACATTGTCCGTCCTATGAGGTATTTGATCACGCGGATGAGGGTGGCTCCCTCGCTCCGATATCAATGGTGTACTAACACGAGGTTCACGTTTAGTCACGAACGCGTCCCACTCACGGGGAACATCAGGTGTTTCAAACTGATCACCAAGATATGTACTCTCATATCTTTGGACTTTATCCTCACCATGCTTATTTTCAACTATACGACTTGGCGAAAATGTAATGCGTCTTGCACCTTGAGGTGTTAACTCGGGCATATCAGGAGTCACATTCTGTTTAGGGATAGCACCCCTACCAAAACCAGTTTTCCTATCATGAACTGGGGTTTTATCAACTTCCCCTCTTCCTAACCCTACTCTACTAGCCGCCATCGACTTTTCATATCTATCTATTCTCCTCTTTAACTCCTCCATCTCTGATAATTCCAATTCAACACAAAAATAAAAACAATAATATCCTTAAAAAATGAACCAATATTTATCAACCTCAATAAACCCAATTCACATTTATAAATTAAAAGAGGGGGGTCCCTACGTGGGCGCCAATGGAACGAAAGCGGGGTTTACCCTGATCTGGGTCCGGCCTGCGCTTTCGCTCCAGGACTTCAGACAACAAAGTTGTAACTAGTTAAATATCCATCAAGTATTAACGTAAATTCAAACCGAAGTTCACCAAAATATTTAAATATGCCCGCCACTAAATTTCAATATAAATTATAACCTAAGATATTTATTTTCTAACCCGCTCTGTAATTTATATCATACTAGTCAATAAGCATGAAGCATACAAGTTAAGTCAATGATGTTGCATTTCTAAATGTATGTAGTCAATGAAACTGTATATTTTAGGAGAAGAGTTAATAAAGCACTATGTGAACTCGTGAAAAGTCAATGAAGTTCTACACTTTATGTGATATGAAACACCTCACATATACTATACTCTCTCATGTACACAGACGGACAGACTTCAAATAAGCATGAGCAACAACAAGCTCGAAGGGCTAACCAGATGTAATTTACAATACTCAACTCTATATTTCATATATAACACCGTGGAAAATATTCACAGACAGATTTACAGAATATGAGCAAAAGTAGCTCACTCGAGCGCATGTGCCTGCCCGGGTACAATGCAATCTGAAAATAAACAGTTCCTATGTTAACCTGAGTCGACAGACAGACAGACCCTAAGAAGTGTGTCAACAAACAATGTAAACGTACAGCTCAAAGGGGGCACTTCAAGCTAAAACCTAAATAAATTTGATAACATCTTTTGAATTCTTTTCATCAAAGTTCAGGAACAAGACCAAAATATACCATGAATTTCCTATCAATATAATCTGCCTTTTATTCAAGTAAATTTTAACCTAAACTAGTTCAATTCGAACTCAAGATTCCACTCGCCAATTTCTATAAATAAATATCTAATTTTGACACTTCTGACTAATGGATTTGATAGAATCAAATCAGGGAAAATTCAACACCAGATGACCTTCAAACTGGGGAGATAACTGGCATAAGTAATCAAGATGTTTACATGATACAATTTATTAACAAGACCAACAAATATTTATTACAATCAATACTGTGTTTTAATAATCTGAATCTTTACAAGTTCTTCAGTTTTGTTTATGTTAACATAGTGTCTGACCTGTGTCAATTTCAGTGTAAACTTAATTTATAAATAGAACAGGATACCAGTCAAAGTTTCCGGCTTGCTCCTTTTAAACTCGTTATAACAAATCAGGCCCAATCGCAATTCTGTAAAATATCTTTATCTCACAAAAAACGAATTTGTCCCAAAAGTTTTCAACCTGTAGTAAATTATTTATTAACCGTCAAATACAGGTAGTGTGCCAAACAGACGAAAACTAACCTTATTCAATCTGATGCGAACTACCCAAAAAGCTTCATCCTAAATATTCGGATTAAATACGCGCTATAACACTTGAAAAATTCACCGACAAATGCCTAAATTCTCTACATGCCTCGATGCATATAAATATTAAGACAACGCGGCCATTACCTTTCGTAAATCACATTGGAGCAAGCCTGAAACTTTAAATTACGAGCCAAATATTTTACCAGGGGACATTTTCTTACCAGACAACGGTTCCACAGCCGTCAAATAAATTTAAAGGTAGCAAAACTACGCGTTGGAGGGAGCCACCCCCTAAATTTTCAAGAAAATCACGACTGTACCTCCTTTCAGTTCTAAATCCTGGTCCAGAATGCCATGCTAGCAGACAACCGCCTGCACGGACTTTTCAACCGCGGGAAACAATTTAAGCCTTCTGATTGGTCAAAACATCAAAAATACTTTTATTGGACCAAATTAATAAAACGGGGCTGAAAAACGGAGGAGAACGGGAAATGTAATATTTGTGAAATAAATTTTTATAAACAGATCGGCAAAACTTAAAATAATACAAAAATAACAAAACTAATAAACAAATAAAAATAATTGAATGGTAAAAAAAATAAATCTGTTGAAAAAAATAAAACCAAGTCTCAAACGTTACATATGTTTTATTTTTCAGTTATATATTTTTTATGGGAGATTTGAACTTCAGATTAGACCGAGTTACAAGAAGTTTTGTAGATAGGGCCATTAGACATGAAGACTATATACCATTGATGGAGTATGACCAGGTTGGTATGATTTAACATCTTTAATTGATACACTTGAAAAAAATGTTATAAAAATTAATTTTAAGTAGTGATTCAGAAATTTCCTTAGCTACATTTATCTGTTGAAAAAAAATCAATAATGCTGTAAATTCAGAAACTAATTTGATGTTTTTGTTAATTAAAAATGTGATTGAATGAGCATGACAATAATTAAGTACCAATCCATCTAAAATCATGATGAAGGTGATTTAGGATGGGAAAGTCTACATATTTTTATTTTTTATGTATTTTGTCTTCTTACAAAGACTGCAACTTAAAACTTAAAATTCAAAAAATTTTACTAGTACGTAATATTATTAGTTTCCATATTTACAGTAGCTTATCCCTTTCATGTACCTCATCCTATATTGTAATGTAAAACTGTGTAAAATTACAACACACTGTATGATATGATAATTACAGATTTATTTAATGTTACTAGTTACATCAGTGCATGGAGGAAGACCTTATATTTGTTGACTTTGAAGAAGGGAAAATTACATTTCCTCCCACGTACAAGTTTGATCCTGGAACAGACCACTATGATACAAGGTAAATATTTATAGTTATTACATTGAGTGAGGTGAAATATCGGGATTTCCGAGTGAAATCAAATTCGATAATTCACCCAGTGAAATCGAAAGTCATATTTCACTCTAGGAAGTGACTTAACAATAGCCGTCGCCAACAACGTAGCTATACAATGGTCGATGCGTAATCATATAAAAACATAATCCCTTGATTTTCTCGTTAAATTTCTGAATACATGGAATATTTCAATGTAATAAACAGAATATCTAATCTTGAAATTCGAATACCAAAGATCTACAGCTCGTGACCGAAAAAAACTAATAATTCACTCGTGCGCTACAAGCACTCGTGAATTGAGATGTTGTTCGATAACTCCTCGTAGATTGTTAGGTTTTTGCATTTCAAGATTAGTTATACTATAATTACTGTAAATGCAGATATTAATGGGGAAAAATGCTATAGTATGAACAATAAAATTAATAGTTAAATGGCATTTTAATTTATCTTTATATTATTCAAGAAAATCGGTTAGTCTTGTTCACAAGAGGGTATTTTTAAAATGTTTTTCTTTCATTTTCGTTAATTCATGTTGAGGAAAATAGCCAGTTCTCCGTTACTAGTTGACATAGGGTCATATATTTATGGATGCAGGGGCATGTTGAGGAGATTGACCATGTGACATAAGATGAAGATCATATGACCCATATTACACAGTTGACTGGCTTTTTAAGTTTTATGTCAAAAATCAGTTTTAACATAAAAAGTGACCTACAATTATATTTACTTTGTTTGAGGGTGGATCTCAAAGAGTAACACATCCTCCCACCAAAATTACGTTACCGGGTAGGTCACTGTGACCTACTTATTGCATTTCATTGACTTAGGTTAAGTTTTAAATTAGTGGAGGAATGAGACGAACCTTGTAATCATAGATTTCTGGTTATTTTTTTTTAAAAACTTTAGGGTTGGTTCTGAAAGAGTTAGGATTGGTTAGGATATGGAAACACAGATATTTTTTTCTGGCCTAATTTTGTAATCTAACTTGTAGTTCTAAACAGAGGATACCTGCATATTGTGACAGAGTCCTATGGCATGTTCACGAAGACTCGTTTGAGAATATTTCACTCTCTGTAAAACAGCTGTCCTATGAATCTCATATGACTTATAAACTCAGTGACCATAAACCAGTATCATCATTGTTTGAAATTACGGTAAGTCATTTGTAGTAAAGTGAGAATTATATGTGACATTGAACCTCTCGCTATTTCTCATGCTTTATAACAGTCCTCTAGTGGATATTGTAATCAGTTCTATAGAAGTATATATTCCATTAATTTTAGAAATAAGATATTTGTTTAGCGATCATCTTAGTTATGTTAATTCAATGATAAATGTATACATAAAATTTAGACCTTTTTTTAAGATGATGAAGATTTTTTAAGAATTCAATCTGCAAAACATTACCATAAAGTTACTATAGATTTGCTACAAAAATACATTAAAATATTGAGTTTAGTCTATTAAGTTTTTCCATCTGTATTAAGTGCATATTGTCAGGGATTAAATTTTTGTTAATTTTTACCTTTTTGGAGGTTAGTTTGGGGCAAATTTTAGCATTGAGGGAATATGACTTGTCCACTTAACTCCTCCTACAGATTTAATGTTAGGAACTTCTCACTTTGCAGGGTGTTTTTACACAAATTGAAGAGGTGCATATTGTCAATTTTTACCTTTTTGGAGGGTAGATGAACATAGTCATTTTTGTGGCAAATTTTAACATTTAGGGAATATGACTTGTCCGCTTAACTCCTCATACAGATTTCATGCTAGGAACTTCTCACTTTGCAGATGTTTTTACACATATTGATGAAGTGCGTATTATCAGGGATTAAAGTTTTGTCAATTTTTACCTTTTTGGAGGGTAGTTGAACATAGTCATTTTTTGGGCAAATTTTAGCATTGAGAATGCCTATCACATCAAGACGTTTGCAACTTACTTCTCCAATCATAAAATAGTTAACATTGTCAACTATTAAAACTTGTGAGTATCAGTATTTGTAGTTGGCAGTATATCTTAAAAGTACATGTTTTATGATACAATACTGGTCATCTGACAAGTGCTCAATTATTTTAAATGTCATCATTGAACTTTTAGATTTTATTATTCACTTTCCACCTTGTATTTAAAAAAAAATAGATAGGGAGGGGAATCATTTGTATTTGTGTCTCCCAGACACAACAACATGAATTTCAAATGTTATTCTACAACACTTTGAAAGCTGTCCTTAATTGAGGTTAATTCAACTGTGGTTGGATCACATTGTCTAATTTGTATAGTTTAAGATGAATCTTTCAAACTAAAAGCCAACATTATGCATATATATTTAATTTCAAAATACATGTAGATAAACCTAAATTACAATTTCCAACTCAAAACCTGATATCTTTTATTTTACATTAAAGAAATGTTACATTAGAATTTACAATCCTGTTGAAGATTGGAAATACAACATTAAGTAGACTTTAAACTAAGTACCAATACTTCTTCAAAAAATATTTTACAATTGCAATCCATAATCCAATGAAAATGTTCTATAATAACTAATAATAATTTCCTGATACACGGTATATTTTCAGGTATATCCATCACCTCCTATTCCACTTCCTGTAACATTCCTACATATATCATCATCAACAGAGTGGTGCTGTGACACAGAAGTAGATTTCCATTACAAATTCCACATCAGTCCAAATCTAGAATACCAGCCAAATAAATGGGACTGGATAGGATTGTATAAGGTAAAGTTCATATGTAAATTCTATGGCCAGTTCAAATATAGAATACCAGCCAAATAAATGGGACTGGATAGGATTGTATAAGGTAAAGTTCATATGTAAATTCTATGGCCAGTTCAAATCTAGAATACCAGCCAAATAAATGGGACTGGATAGGATTGTATAAGGTAAAGTTCATATGTAAATTCTATGACCAGTCCAAATCTAGAATACCAGCCAAATAAATGGGACTGGATAGGATTGTATAAGGTAAAGTTCATATGTAAATTCTATGGCCAGTTCAAATCTAGAATACCAGCCAAATAAATGGGACTGGATAGGATTGTACAATGTATAAGGTAAAGTTCATATCTAAATTCTACGGCCAGTTCAAATCAACAATAACCAACCAACTAAATAGGACTGGCTAAGATTGTATAAGGAAATGTCAACTTAGTCCAAGTGTGGAATACCAGCTTAATAAATTTCAACTGTATAAAATTAAAAATATAGTACATACACTTGTATTTATGGCCATCAGGCTTCAATTCTTTTTGGTTAGTCTTTATTTATATTCCCAGGAAATAAATGCAAAAAAACATAAATGAAAATTTTATTTAGATTGATAAGTACATTACTCATTCCAAAATATATTTTATTGGTAGAAATTTGCATTTTTTCCAACCAGATGTCTACTTTTGATAAAGTGTATTAATTCTTTAAAATATGTTCATTTTGAACATATTAAAATGGCAATTTGTAGAAAAAACATTTTGTGATATAAACATTTTTTCGAAATAGAAATGGTTATCAAACATTTTTGAAATGACTATTTTAGTAGTTAAAATGATTTAACCATTACTATTTTTCTATTTTCAGGAAAATTTTAGAAGTATACGAGACCAAGTTGCTTATGTGTACATTTTTCAGGGAGCCAAGATGAACAAAGATGGCTGCTCATTTGTAACATTCCATAATATGTCATTAGATTCAGGAAAATATAGACTGTTTTATATTAGTGAATATAAAGATACTTTGTTAGGCATGAGTGAAGTGTTTCAGGTAAATATTATTGATGCCCCCTGCAATTCTTCAAACTATGCAGACTGGTGAACTTCCACTTCTGGCACTACTTACTTACCCTGGTTTTTGTGTCCCCTGCAATGAAAAGTCACAAAGGCAAGATATAGGTGTTACTTTCCGGCGGCGGCGGGGGCGTAAACTTTTTTAAAACTTTAAAAACTTTGCACATATAATACCTACAATTAAGATTTATGGTCAACGAATAGCTTATCGTATAAGGGTTCCCGCAGTATACTTGTACTTATGATCCTGACCTCATTTTCATGGTTCACTGACTTATTAAATATAAGAAAAATCTGCGTCCAAGTTTCGTTAAATCCATTTCTGAGCAACTGTAATACCTAGGCCAACCATATTTGGTCTATAGATAGTTCTTAGTGGGTACATGCCAGTCTGACATATTGGGACCTTGACCTCAATTTCATGCTTGAGTGACTTTGTCACATTTTCGTGGTTAAGTCAATTTCTCAGCAACTAGAATACCTAGATCCACCATATTTGGTCAATAGATAGTTCTTGATGGGTATATGTCAGTCTGAAACATGCCTTTTGACTCATGGTTGAGTGACTTTGATCCAAGTTTCTTGATTAAGTCGATTTTTCAGCAACTGTAATACCTAGACCTACCGTGTTTGGTCTGTAGATAGTTACATGCAAGTCTGACACCTGTCTTTGGACTTTGACCTCAATTGCATGCCTCAGTGACTTTGTAACATTTTCGAGATTAGGTCCATTTCTCAGCAACTTAATACCTAGCTAGACCCACCATATTTGGTCAATAGATAGTTCTTAGTGGACACATGCCAGTCTGACACCTTTCTCTGGACTCTGACCTCGATTTCATGCTTGAGTGACTTGTGTTACATTTTTGAGATTAAGTCCATTTCTCAGCAACTGTATTACCTAGGCCCATCATATTTAGTCTGCCAGTCTAACACCTGTCAGCTGAACTTGACCTGAATTTCATGCTTGAGTGACTTAATATACATTTTCATGATTTAATCTATTTTTCTGCAACTTTACTATATTTGTAACAAGATTCACAGTATTTGGTTGATAGAAGTTCTTAGTACTATGTATATACCACTTTAACGTCTTACCTCTCTTTCATGCTTTGACTGACTTGTTTCATTGTTTTAAGATAATATCCATTTCTCAGCAACTGCAATACATAGATCAACCATATTTGGTCAATAGATAGTGCTTGGTGGATACATGGCTGTCTGAGACCTGTCAGCTTGTCTTGGGCACAGTTATAGGCTTGAATGACATGCATGAGATTTTTCAGACAAATTATCACCTGACCATTACTATTTCTTTGACTTGCAATGTCAGGTATCAGATAATCATTATTTTGTATCAATGTGCATACTCTGGAGAGATATGTAGTGTGTCCATTCCTGTTTTTTTTTACACTACTTCAACAAACCTTATCCTATTGAAGAGAGTTATTTCAAGAATCTGGAAAAGAATTCTCACACGTTATAAATTCTCAAAATTCTATGTTCAAACAAATTAATGTTGTTTAATTTTAATATTTTGTCTTTTAACCATCTTTAAGATAAAAATATAAGCTCAATCTCAGGTCATAGCTACTGAGTACTGTTGCCAAATATTGGATGTTACGATGAAAATTTGACATCAATGAAGGATTTTATTAAATTACTTAAAACATCATTTGCATTTGTATATGTGCTAAATCTCTCGCATACAAGAATTAGCTCAGACTGCATGTGGCAGTTATTGTAAAAGAAGTGCATTGCATGTTTATTGCTGTGTGAGTTTCCTGGTCTTGAAAATGAAAAAGAATATTGTAGGTTATCTGATCTTTCTCAAGGTCTTGTTATATAGTTTTGATGTTGTAATATATTCCTTTGTAAACATTAAAGTTTTGAACAATTTTCAAATAATCAGCTTGAACTTATAGGTGTAAAGATGTGCAAAGTCATACAACACTGTAAACACGAGATCAGCCAATTTTAGAACTACTGGGTAATGATTGTTGACTTTTTACACAAAATGTATCTAAAATACATTGTAAATATTTCTCTGGTCACCATCTGTTTACCTTTAGATTCAAAGTGGGAGAATTTAAGGATACAAGTCATGTTGGAAAATGACATTTCTATAAGTTACTTATTCTCAGCTTTCATTTAAGCTCTTAAATGCTATTTTGGGAACTATAGTACTCAATGACTATTTTACCCTTGAATTGTACAATAAGTCATAAGTTACCAAGGGGAGATAATAAATTGTCTCCCTCTAGCCATTTATTTTATTTTTTTTTTTTTTTAGAAAACTGAGCATTTGATATAATGCTTAAGTATTTGTACAGTGTATATCTGAAAGATATATTCATCCCAGCATATTAATTTAAATTTTTTTCTTTTGCCAAATAAAACAATTATTTCAGTGTATTTCAAAATCTCTAGCCTCTTCAAACTGTAATGAAACACCTACTGTTCTCTTATAAATGATTTAAATATGTTTGCTAAATACCTTTGTGACTTTGGAACCAGAGCCTTTAGTTTGAAGTGAAATTACAAAATTTTCACCTGTATTAATATTATTGTAATTATCTTATAAATGACCTAGATGGCCTTATAAATTAAAGTTAAAATCTCTTACAGATTCTGAAAATTTTATCTTTCAGGCATGTATTAACTACATGTAGATTAAATAATCTGAATAAAAGCTTTTCTAAAAATAAATCTGTTGTGGATGATCCAATTATTTTACTTGACAAACTTTATATCACCAGGTCATATATATGTTTCCCTGTTTACAACATGCTCAACAGGGAAACATTCAAAATTGCTGAGTCCAAATTGTCAATTCCCACATTACCGACTTTTTCTGATTTCGTTTCTTCAACCTAAATCCCAGTTTTCCAAACCCATATTGCTGATTCCCAAATTTCTGATTCTTCTGATTTATCTATTTAAATCAACTTATTACTTACAGGACATTTAAATCAATTTATTACTTGCAGGATATTTACCAGGAAAAGATCGACAATACATCATGTTATCAATACTTATAATGTATCAATGTAAGAATGTTTTGATTCAATATATAGTGCTAAAAATGATTAAAGAGATTGAATTGTAATTAATTTATTCCGAACAGAAAGTGTGCCAATATTGGAGGGATGTAAAATAGCATTGTCTCCCTTTTATTCTGTCAATAATGTGTTGTTACAATGGTTTACTTGTTGTCCCAATTTTAACATATAAAATAAGTGCTTTAAATAATCGTTCTTATAATTAGAAATGCCCTCTTTATTTGACAAATTCAATAGTATTGTTTTATATAACTGAAATCAGTAAGAGTCATCAATTTGGGAATTGGCAAACTGTTAAAATATCAGAAATCAGAAAATTTGGCAATGTGGGAATCAGCCATTTGGACTCAACAATTCAAGATTTGGCAATCTGGTACTAATTCCTCAACAATACTAGCAACTACCAGTTAGATTCTCAAATCCATATACCTATGTTACTTACAGGTGGTGAAATAAAGTTAAACAGTGAATAGGAATTCTGTAACATTTGATCTCTGGAAAAAAATTCTGAATGGATGAACACTCAAAAGATTTACAACTGTATGCAGTTGATGGATAAATAAACATTATTACTAAAATAGATATATTATACCAAGGTGAATGAACAATTATACTAATATGCTGTTGGCGTGGCCAATGATGTGAGGACAGCCAGGAACTCATTTCCGGTATCACGATTCTGATTCTAAAATTTTAATTTGAAGCAAGTTATTTCCCATACTTCAGTTTCCATCAAACAAAACTTTTTGTAGCCTTAGTTTGTAGCACAATATGGCTGCCCCATTAAACAGAGACTTTTCTAAATGACCCATATGTAGAAAATGCATATGCTCCTGTAGAACTCGCTATAATTCTGAAATATATGTAAATACAAAATCTGTAATTGTATGCTAGTAATACTATGTTATATCACAAAAAATTCTAAAAAACTTTAACGTAATTCTGTTTTACTTTCATTAGTCAAATATTCCCTACAACAATTGCATGCATGAATTTCTAGTATGGTATATTTATTTTTAATAATTATTTTTAAGTTGATAAATTTTGTTCTGCATATACTGTTATTTATATTTTGTTGAAAATATTGTTGAATGGTGCCATCTTAATATTTTGATATCTTATTGATATTGTTTACATTAATCAGATTTTATATATTGATATACCATATGGCATTATAAAAATGTCTGTCCATATACAAATGTGACATGATTTATAGCAAATAGTTCTGCTCAAACCATTGCTGTGTCTGTTTCTTAAGTGATCTACTTGCAATGCATCTGTGAATTTTGACTTGAATCCACCCATATCCTTTCTTAAAAGTTGAATACAAAATATCAACAAAGATAACATTTCCCAGTTATCTCCCTTTACTGAGTTACCGAAAAAAAAAGATAACACTTATTTTTCACCTTTAAATGTTAGTTTTTTGTCATACTTTTGTGATTTCTTTATGCATTCCTATATAAATTTCAAAGTTTTGCCAATTTTTTTAAAATACCAGATCGAACATATACATGTAGGTGTAAATTTGTTCATAAGCCATATGTCCCTGCGAAATGAAAGAATAGCCAATTTTAGAACTAATGCAAATATTGTATGATGATTTTTCACTTTTTTTTCACAAATTTTTTAAAAGTAAAAGTTTCTCTGATCAACATGTGTTTACTTTTTGAGACAAGGTGGAAGAAGGGAAGAATATTAATTATATTATTAGTAAATTCATCCTCATATATAGTTGGAAAATGATATTTATTTCTATAAAATACATACAGGTATTCTCAGTTCTCAGTTTAAAACCTTTCACCATTATGTTATTATGTGTACAATGCCTACAAATATTTTTGACATTGCAGATTTTTTTGTATTCGTGGCCAATTGATCTTTGAACTGTATAATGAGACTTGGGCTACTTATTATCTCCCCTTGATAACTTGATTGTTGGATGATTCTAATTTAATACTGTGGATTCATTTATTTCCATGGATATCAAATCATATTGCTCAGTTTTGCGGGTTTGAGATATACACCATGGCGGCCTTTATTATTAGAAAATGGTAGTGATAAATCTGTTATATATTGTATTTTTTTTGTCAATTGTTTTGTCTTCAGTTTGTTTTGCAAATTTAGGTTATCAACTTATTCTAGATAATATTATGGCCTAAAAAATATTTGTTTTTGGTAACATCTTAAAACGTAACAGATAAGGTTAGTAGGAAATTTTTTAGAATAGGAATATACATATACAGTCAAACCTGTCTTTAAAGGACATCCAAGGGACCAGAAAAAAAGTGCCCTTGATGAAAAGGTGTACCCTATACAGAGCTTAATTTTACATGCTTTGCTCCTAAATGGAACTTTTCACAGTGCTTTTTATAGACAGTGATTTGCCATATAGAGGTGTCTTTTAAATCAGGTTTGACTGTATATGCAGAAATGAACACTTTCGTTCAATATTCCAGTAAAAAATATTACGGGGAAATTTTTTTTAGGTCAGGTTTCTCTAACCAAACAACTTTTTGGGGCATTTTTGTGACATTAGAAATATAAAATAGTCCAATTATCAGCAATGATTTGTTTGTTTCAATGACAAATTTGAAGGTTTGTTATCCAATACCAAAGTTTTTTTTTATCTAGTCTTATTTAAATTGATAAATACAATGTAATAAGAATATAGGCAGTTTATAGTATTCTAGGATATGTATCAACACAGTATCAATTGCATTATTAAATAATAAAAAAAAATTATATTTTTTTTTAAGGAAAGTTTTGGTACATGTAAAATGGAAAAAACATTGAATTTTTTTTCTTTAAAGTAAAAACAGATGACTTATTCCACACCATATATATATATAGAGATCATAAAATTATTTACAGTAACAGGGTAACACACTACCGAGGTAAATGTGCTTGCTTGTAGATAAATCCATCAGGGGCAGTCATTTTTTTCATTACCCTGTATGATTTTGCTTCCATTACATGATCAGCATTTGAATTTGGTTCAAACTATTGTGCCACTGTATCACACTAATCTATTTTAATCACGTGTGAAAAACTTATTGTGACAACTTTAATCACATGACTGTGCCACCATAGATATGTATTAAACTAATCATGTATTAAACTAATCAACTAATCATTTGTACGTGTCACTATAGCTATGTCCATTATTGTTGATCAAAACATCATCATTTTATCTATACCTAAAATATGAATAATTTTAACCCATAAAAGGAAAAAGACTAACAGTTTCCTGATTTGTTTATTGACATTACTATAAAAAATGAGTTTCAATATTTTTAGGCACCTCTATGTAACCAAAAGTTGAAAATTTGCTATTTTAAAATTTTACTTTTGAAACAAATAATAAATTTGAATTTAAAACTTTTTTATTTATTACTTCTTTTAAATATATACATATGCTATTTTCATATTATTCATTTCCAGCTGACAGATATTCTATAAACAGTGCTCTTCACATTAAATTGTAGCTTTGTCCCAATGATGTTGAAATTTTTAAGTTACTGTTAGTAAATCTCAGTTCATGGAACATATTTTTCAGAAGTTAAGTCCATTAGTCACTTTTAAATGTTTTATAGCTTGCCTGACAGTTGCATTTAGCAAAGTTTTTAACTAAAATAATTTAACTTACATATTGTTCAGTTATATTCTCTAGAGAAACAAAAAAAAATCACTTATTGAATTCTCAGTGTAAAGGGAGATAACTCTCCTTACGAGATTTTATCAAAGTAAGTATTATGTCCCTTTGTTGCATTTAATATGCTCAGAGTGCATGAAAATGATTAAGATAATAGTTTTACAAATTTTAGGATAGGTTTGAGTTAGTCATTTCAAATTTGTAATATTTTTCAACTTTTCAAGTGCACTAATTTTTCTACTGGAAATTCCGTATTCAGAATCATACTTGCAATGTAACCTTTACAACCAATGGTAGGCAGTTTATTTTTTCTCAGAAGATTCAACAACGTTGATTAATGAAATAAAACCCATTTATTATAATTCTAATATTCGAACTTTCAAAATGCCAAAAATCCTTTCCATGAAGTGAGGTTTCCATACAGTAGGCATTTTCTACCTCTTTTGACTTAAAATTTGTTTAAGTCAATCCCTGGAGTTATCAAGATAGAACTACTAATTGTAATGACAATCTTAACTTTGGCTTCCTAACAATATTTATGCTGATATCATTTGGGGAAATCATAAACTTCTGTGAAGGTTTCGTAATAAATTGTTTTGCACCTGCTTTAAATTTGGATGAAAAATATATCTTGAATATGATTTAATTCATTAAAGTTCATTTCTGAAACAGAAGACAAATATTTTTTTCCCTCTTTGAAGTACAAAATATATGTACTCTTTTTAATTGAATATGTCAAGCACAAATGCTGACCAAAACATCTTGGTCTATTTAATTTGTCAGTGATTTGAGTTCGAATACAATTATTATTAATGGTGTGATGTACTAGATTGGCAGTTTTCTTGTAAAAGGCCAGTACATGTAGTTCTTTCTTGGTACTATGGCTTCCTCCACCATACTAGTATTACTCATAGACGAAAAGACCAAAGGTACTTTGTAACATCAAAATAATACCTTATTGTCTCACTCAAAAAGAACTAATGACTTAGCCAGATTAAATAACAATCATAGTTTCTTTCTTTGTAATTATTTGGAAATGTGTTTTTTTTTAATATTTTTATTATTTTGAACATTCATCTTTTTTAAGATATTATTCATATTTATTTATACATGTAACATTTATGAAGAAATGTACATAATTAATTATATTGTTGCCCACTGAAAATGCGGATTTGTTTATTTAGAAATTATTTATTAAAGTCCTATTGCAAAACATTAAACAAAACACACGTAATGTTAAATAATTTTTATCTATAAAGATTTTTTATTAAGAGGCATTTGGTTGTTTGCTGTTTTTTTTTTTCAGAAAAGAGTATTATTATCAAATGTATGTATCAAATGAAACAGTACTTTCATGTGAATATTTTGAAAATGTTACCATGGATAAATCTGTACCACCTGTTATAGAAAATATGTATTAAATACAGAAACATATCAGTGTTTGTTGTTAATGCTAGGAGGTTTCAAGTTTAATATTTAAGTCTTAAGAGTAAATTACCTACATATGTCTACAATTTGTTGCATTACACCATATCTGATATTGAATAATAGTTTGTCAGTTTGCAAATTTTCATGCTGAACAATTTATTGGAGGACTCCATATTTTCTTTTGTTTTAACATTTGGTGCTTTTTGTCCATAATCATAATAATAATCATATAATTGATTACTTCATATAACAGATAAGGCAATATTACCAATCCAGGTATCTGCAAGGAACAGAAAGATTGCACTAATTAGAGAAACATGATTATATATAGATAATAAGTAACAATTATATTATTACGAATCATGTGAAAAACATTATAGATATGTCATATGGCAAAGAAAACTGGTGCTGTGAACCATCTTGAACTTGCAGGGAAGTGCTACATTTCTCTCCTCACTGCCACTCAGTGAAAAAAAACAACAATAAAAGCACTGTATCTTTGTTTGAACATTTGTCACACAAATGTGTGGATTTTATGTTGTGAAAATATCCCTTCCATGAGCAAGGCTTCTAAAATAAACATCTGATTAAGGGACACTTTCTCATAAATAATTAATGATTATATAGCTCAATAAGACATCTTCGTTGGCAATCAAATGGTTTCTACAGTCAAACCTGTCTTTAGTGACCACCTTGCATTAAGCAATAACCTGTCTTAAAAGACCATAATTTCTTTGGTAGTGCATTCTATATAAATTAACCTGTATATAAATTAGTGACCATAATTGTACTCTCCTTGGAAGGTCACATAAGACAGGTTTGTCTGTATATGTTTGATTATCCTGATTCTACCTGTTAATATGATAACAGTATTAATTCTTATAAATTTTCTATTCAGTTTTCATTTCTGTTTGCACATCAGTTCATTTTTCTCCAGTTTTAAAATCAAGATCCATCATATGAGAAGTATTGTGACCATCTGACAAGGATAAAAAAAAAGGTAATTATGTCAGGCTTTGTGTCCTGAAAAAGTGGGAAATTTTATTTTTCGGGGAAAATTGCAAACATTTCAACTGGCACTATAAGTGTACAATTGGTTTCTTTCACTCGTGGTTTTTAATTACCCTCACCAAAGCTGAGATGCATACATTTTTCTAGGGAGTAGATTTTCAATATTTGGTTCATAATTAGTCACTTTGTCTGTTATGACATCAGCAAAAAATATACCACAAATCAGCAACCTTAAATTCATATAGCCATATTTCAACAGTGACCTTTTGAGATGACAGTTTTATTTCTCAGCTCTATTCAGATTTTAATAAGGAAATATTAATGATTTATATTTCGGGTTTTAGGGAAGTAAATATACAATACACAATACATAGTCATTGTTGGAAAATATAAAATTTATTTGGGCGAGCTTTAGAAACATGAGAAAAGGCGAGCTTTAGTGAGCCCAAATAAATTTTATATTTTCCGACAATGAGTTTGTATTGTCTTTGTCCTGCAATCCCCTTTAGATGCGTAAAATGAGTTAAAATTACGTTTGAAGTTGGAATTCAACTGCAGTGAAAACGCGGAAACGCCACGACGTCATCTGGTACATTCGCTACGCTCCTGGCGCTCTTCATGTAAACAAGTATCAGTAGACTTTATTAGGTCGTTGACCTAATACGACTAAAGTTTATTCTACCCCTTTTATTATACCGGAAATTGCATGATTGCAGGATAAATGTTTTTCCCTACGTGGGTAAGAAAGAGTATGATTGCTATATTTTTCACATAGCATGATTTTAAGTATGGAACAGCGTTTTATTGTAGTTCTTCAATTAAAGTTGCAGAAAGCTTTACATGTGAACAAATCTCGCAAATCATTTTGAGTTCAAGACTGAACTTCCAAAATAGATATGTGGATAGTTTGATGATTTCTATGATAATTAAAGCCGGATTATCTGT
This sequence comes from Mytilisepta virgata, assembly GCA_028015205.1. NCBI lineage: Eukaryota > Metazoa > Mollusca > Bivalvia > Mytilida > Mytilidae > Mytilisepta > Mytilisepta virgata. The sequence goes on along the minus strand of CM051520.1, from coordinate 14,162,882 downwards.
GTATTTAGCTCATACATTTGGCCCAGAGGCCATGTACACTATACAGTCGTTACTTTATCCCCATGGTTGGTCACTGGTATGGCATCCAGTGTGGTTCCGACTTACAGACAACGTAACCCCCTGAAACCATCAGACTTATTAGCTCAGGTTCAGGTGGCCTATTGTCATCACTTTCGTCAATCGTCCGTCTTAATAAACTTTCCTTTAAGATCATCTCCTCTAAAACCGCAGAGCCAATTGCATGAATTGGGGCCACAATTTCGTGGAATGGTGCTCCCCTTCAAATTTGTTGTCCAGGATGCCAGTTTTCCAACCAGTATGGCTTCTATTACTTAACGAGAAAAAAGGGGGTATGAATTTTAAAATCTGTGGAACTACATATGTACATGGTAAAATGGTCTTTAGATGTTCCTCTTTCAGAATTTTATCTGATGACCTGGACTGTCAACCAAGTCGAACTTAGTTTAAAATAGGACCCTATGGGGATTTATTTAAAAATCTTCTTGTCTAAAAGCATTTGACAAATTGGAACAGACTTGGCAGCATTGGTCCTTAGATATCCACTTTTAGAAATAAATCCGATGACTTGGACTTTCAACCAAGATGGCTACTACAGCCGAACGTAGTTTGGCATAGGACGCTATGGGAAAATTCATTTAAAATCTTGTCTGGGCCAATTGGAACCAGATTTGGCAGCAATGTTCCTTAGATGGTCCTCTCTCAGAAGTATGTCGAATAATCAGGACTGTCGAAACTAAAGCATTTAGAGCAAAACTGACGGAGTGAAAATATTCATCAGGTCAAGATCTACCTGCCATGAAATTTTCAGACGAATTGTTAATTTCAAGGAAATTTTGTAGTTTAAGGTCTTCTTGGATATTATTATAGATTAAGACAAACTGTAAACATCAAAAATGTTCAACACAGTAAGATCTACGAAAAAGTTAACATGTCCAAAATTGTTAAGTTATTAACTTAAATATTATTATAGATAAAGACAAACTGTAAACAGTAAAAATGTTCATCAAAGTAAGATCTACAAATAAGTCGACATGACAAAAATCGTCAATCGACCCCTTATAGGCTTTTTTGTTTATGAAAAAATATTTACATGTTAACAGCTATTATCAGTAAAAATAATGGTCTGACATATTGTCACAGATGTTTAGAGCATAACTTGAAATAAACTGAATGGTAGCTTTACAAGTTAAATGGAGGGTTAATGGTCAAGGTCATTGGAAAAGTCCATAGCAACCGATGAAAAAGCCCCTAGCAACCATTTTTATTTAGATTCAGGACCCAATGATACAGCTGTACAAGTCAATATGGAAGCTCAAGAGTCAAGGTCATTGAAAAAATCCATAGCAACCGACGGAAAAGTTCCTAGCAACCGTATATATTTGGTGCAGGGTTCTATATTTTAGCTGTACAAGTCAATATGAAGGCTAAAAATGCTACGGTATACATTAAATAGCAAAATTGATTGCAAGATCTATACAAAAAGAAACTGGTGAGCTATTCAGGCTCTTTGGAGCCTCTTGTTTCTATCTCAGCTCATTTAAACTCTTCAAAAAATCATTGTACGTATTGCATAGATACCGTGTATATATTAAGACAATTTTATTTGTTAACTCGAAAATGAGGTTTTTTTTTCTCGAACCATTTATAACGTTCATAAACTGCATATGATGCGGATGTTATTTGGTTACAGTGACCTAGATTTCAACATGTAATTTAATTCTAATATTACATCTTATTTCCACATGTAAAGTATAAGACAATATTTGGGTTGGGGAGTTGCTTTTAAATTTTATTGTTTTTGTTGCAGAATCGAAAATATGAAGACGTAGGTTTATAATAAAAAGCACGATAAACACATGAGAGTGACTCATCAATCATTGATTTTTTTTAAATTATTACTTTGTTTTAGGAATAACTTAATTGAAGTATAAGTTGAATTGAATTTCCCTGAGATATATATAATTTGATCGTTTTATGTGACAAGAATTTATTGTTTTATATAGGCGAATATTGCAAGCTAATATTTGGTTACAGGGAATATTACTTTGCTATACAATAAAAAAAACTTTTATTGCATTTGAAAAACGAAAAGGCCGCTACAATTTGATTTCCAGTATAAATTATTTGTCTGCACCATGTTTTTTTAACATTCTTAGCTGTTATAATTCAACTTCATGGCTTAATGTGCGGTTATAAAGGTTTTAAGTTGAATACTTTTGTGTATTTCATAGATTTTAGTAAAGCTCGTGATAAAGTAAATAGAAATATTTTGTTTACAAAATTAGAAATACATGGTATTAGCAATAAGATGATTCAAATTTTTAAAGGCTTTCTATAATAATGTACAATGATGTGCACACTGATTGGTTCAATACAGGTTAAAAACAAGGTGCAAATTACATCCCTTACTTTTTAATATTTTCATTAATGACCTGGTTGAAGGAATTAAGTAGATAATGCAAAAACTTTTTTTTGCTATATGCTAATGATGGTTTTTAGCTGGAAATGAATATGATTTACGAAGATTACTTAATATTTTGAATAGTTGGTGTGGTTTAAATGATATGATTGAGAAGTTAATTATGAAAAATCTTAGACTGTGCATTTAGAAACAAATCCAAAGGTAACACTTTGACATATTTTATGTTGAAGAGAATTAGTTAGGAGTAGTTTCAAAATATTGTTATAGTGGACTTCTTATTGCAGAACATCTTGACTACAAGATGACGGCTTAAGCTGTTGAAATGTCAGCAAATACAGCTCTTAGTTTATTGATTGCTAATTGCAACCTTGATAGAGATTTTCATTTTAATAATTTTATAGTCTTGTATGATAACTTAGTATGGTCTGTTATGTTAAGATGAGCCACTATTTTATAACATTTAAATACTACTGTCCGTCGTAAACATGTCGCGCCGTAACTTGAGAACAACTTATCCAAATTTCATGAAACTTATATAGTTGTTTCTTATGATAGTCAAACGATCTGTATACTTTTTGGTGGAAATAAGATAAAAAATTTTGAGTTACGGAACTTTGTAACTAAAACAGGGGTGTGTTTTTTTTCACATGTTGCGCCGTATCTCAAAAACGATTTATAATTATTGTTTAAAACTTTACACACTTCTTAGTTATATTAATCTAAAGATCTTATACTTTTTGGTGATGATTCAAAATTTTATTTTAGAGTTATTAAGTTTTTTTGTAAAAAAAGGGTTTTTTTCACATGTCGCACCGTATCTCAAAAACGATTAATGATTATTGCATAAAATTTTACACACTTCTTAGTTATATTAATCTAAAGATCTGTATACTTTTTGGTGATGATTAAAAATTTTATTTTAGAGTTATTGAGTTTTTTGTAAAAGGTCAACGATGACATACCAATCAATCAAAGTAACCAAACTGATTGAACGCCGGAAAAAAGAACACACAAGAATACAAAACACAAATATGAACACAACAGAGAGTCATGATAGTCTGACTTGGTTCAGAAACTGAATAGTGGTGGGGTTAAACCAGTTTTATGGGTACCCAAACACCCCCCTTATCTATCCCGACAATCTGGTATATATATAACACACTATAAAAACAACACAGTTTGATTACCAACAAGGTGACCGCTAGCTAGAATTGAAAATTAGAGTGGACGGTACATAATTTAGATAGCAGGGTCCGAATGTGTTCGTTTTAACTGTAAAACTAGCTATGGCTCTCATAGATGGAGGTCGTATACTGTCGCTCTACTAAATAAAAAAATCTGAAATAACACTTCCATAAAGGGTTTAATGCTATCTCGTCATAGAGTTCAATAGAAATCGGCAGTATTTGTGAGAGGCCAGTATGAATTTAAAGTCTTCAGGCCAATGAGAGAAAGAGCAATTTTTACAGATTTCCACATAATTTCATATTCATGTATCTCCTTTTATTCCATGTATCTCCTTTCATTGCTGTTAAATTACGAATAATAACCTGAAAGAAGAGAAAGGTGATAAACTCTTATACGCTTAAGAATTCTTTAGGAAAAATTCAGTCACAAAAAAAATAAAGGTTTCCATAATAAATATGAAAAAATAATTTCAAAGCGCACCAACTCCAGAAACACGTTAAAGTGCCGAAAATGCTAAAAATTATTTCGTGTGCCCTCAGTTTGTACCAATACTGGATTTTGATTTACTGCTGTAGTCTACTTAACATTTAAATAAATATTATATTCCGTGACTACCCAGTTATTGTTACATGTTACCTGGTAGAAATTTTTGTTCGCTTTGAAATTTTCATCATGGCAGACAAATTAACAGCTTGCTGTCCAAATTGCCTGACTTCTTTAATTGAGTGGAAATGTGTAAAGTGTGATGTGCTATTCTGCGACAAGTGTAAAAACGAACATCTTCAGTCTTTTAGTTTTAAAAAACACACAATTTCAAGAAGCCTTTCAGCTGGCACTGGTCTCAATGTTGGCACATGCACACAACATGCCAACGAACGGTGCGGTTTGTTCTGCAAGACATGTGATAGTCTGATTTGCCAGGTATGCTTGTCTGAACATATAAATCACGAGTTTTCGACAGTAAAAACAATTTTTGAAGAAAAGTTAGCTGAACTTAAACACATGAAATCAAGGTTTAAGGATACTTTGGAGATGTTAAACACACAAGAGGAAAATCTTGATAACACACTTGACTACAACAAAGCTAAATTTGAACAACAGAATGACAGAATAAAATGTAAAAGTGACAGGCTAATGGAAGATCTAACTACACAGACAAAGTCACTACAGACGTCATTAATGCAAAGATGGGGAAATGTCCGCACAGAAATCTCTGATCATAAACAAGCTATTGAAAAGAGAAGAGAATTGTTTGAAAACATGCAGGTTGTAGAAGAAACATTAAAAAGTAATGATGTTGAGGAAGTTTGTCAAGTGTTAACTTCTATGACAGCACCAGTCGCTGATGAAAACAGTTCCATAAAGGGCTTTGTACCAGAATTTAGAGAGAGTAGAAACACTACCGTCCCTGTTGGCGAGTTATGTAAAGCAGGCGAGGATATTATATATGCTAGGCAACAATCAAATGTGGCAGAACATCAGGAACCACTGGAAATGACAGATATCATCATGTCACCTCTAAACTCTATAACAACAGTTTTATGTTCGAGAGAAGAAACACCCAGTTGTATTTATGCAGTAAGCCGGGAGGAGAGAACTGTCATGAAATTATACTCTGATGGTCAAATAGCTAAGAAAATTAAAGAAATTAACAAGAAACCAGTGTTATCTTTAGCTTCTCTCGGTCCAGAACGTTTTGTTTTCGTAATACAAGGAGATTCTGTTGTACATCGGATTAATTTCAAGAAGCAAACAATTAAAGGATCACTGAAAATAAAGCAATATTACAGCTTTCCTATCCCCCAAGAGCCTATGTCAGTCTGTACCTCAGAGCATGGCAACGTTACAGTAGCAACCACTGAAATGGTGGCCAATGACACCAGGATCAATAAGATAATTACATTAACTGGACAGCCGGTCCAATTGGGAAACGAATTCGAAATTCTCATTCAAAAATCATTTTTGCCGGTGAAAATATCACAAAGTGTAAGTAGCGAAATTTTAGTCATTATGAAAAAAGAAATAGATGAACAATCAGACGGAATCGTTTGTAGCTTTGTATCTGGGAAACTTAGGTGGCATTATGAAGGGACTTCCGGGGAAGAATTTCAAACAGAAGGATTTTATCCTACAGACATTACGGCCACGTCCCTTGGCAATGTCGTTGTTTCCGACCTACGCAATGATTGTCTCCATTTTATTAATACCAAGGGAGATCTGGTTAAATACGTCAATACCAAACTTTTAAAATTAGAGAATCCTCTCAGTTTAGATAGAATCGGCACAAGTTTGTTGGTTGGAACTAAAGCCATTGATGACTCAAATCCATCAACTATCTGTACTCTCCGCTTAAACGTCTTGTAACATTTTAAAAACAACATACTAGTATTTATTATTTCGCTATTCAGTATTTTCAACAATATTAACTGTAGGTATACAAGTGTTAATTTTTCAATTAAAAAATCATTTTCACTGAATTTGAATGAAAATATTTAAAAGGAAAACGTTGCCTATTTTTATTGGTTGATTATTGGCAATTATTCTATGAATATCAGGACAGCAATGTTGATACTGTTATGCACAAAAAAAAGCAAACAAATACAAGGAAATAAAACAAAATTATAGCCTTCTCCTCCTTAAGAACCCCAAAAAGTGTGTAAGTGCGATTTGAATATGACCCTGGTTCACTCAGTGTACATAACTGACACGCTGATCCGCAGGTTTCAGATGCTAGCTCGCGAAGTAACAGTCTACATGAAGACATCATTACCCACCTCGAAACATTATTCCGACTCTGATCCCACCAGTCTTTGTTGTCACCCATAAATACCGAGTGCTTAGCAGAAGAGACACCGAATATCAGCTTTAGATATAAAAATTCTCTGTCAATAAAGCTGTGATCCCAAACTTTTGTATGTATTTTAGACAGTCCTATCAATTTCCTAACCAATGCGTTGCAAGTCATTAGAAATTCTACTACACAGAAACATCAATTACGACGACATGTACCCCCCCCCCCCCCTTCAGATTGTACGGAATTAGAGATGATCAATGTATTTGATTGGTTTTGACAAATAGTTAGTATTTCTTCCATTTTGTCACTTCTGTCACATAGATAGTTGTATTGCATGTACACACCTGTATATAATTTATAAAAAGGAACATATACAGGCTTATCTGTGACTGTAGTAACACTTAGGGTAAGAATGGATACGATAGATGAATTTGTGATACAAAGTAAAATCCACATATGCTATTGAAATGGACAGCGCTTTTATTGTTGTTCTTTATCTTAAATTCACAATAAACCATTCAATACAGAGTAAAATCTCATACCTCACTGAAAGCTTAAGATATGGGCATGTTCGACTTTTAAGATTAAGAACAATAAGCGTACTGTTCATTTCATCTAACATTTATGTTAATTGTAACGTTACATGCCACGGTTAATTTCTTTTACAATTACCTCCACAAGGGCTCGAAGTTTTTTTATGTACATTCGATCCCCTAAAATCAATGTTTCTCCATTAATGCACATCGAAGAGCGTCTTCCACAATAGCATGTACTCGATAAACTGTTTTATCGTGTTTGAGGTGTATATTCCTTATTTACATGATTTACTTTCAATGCCCATACTGTTCAAACTTTATTGTAAATACAATTATACACCAATTTCTCTTCCCTATTCTTCCTGTATAACACTGATTTATATGATGTTTGTGTTATTTTTCAGTTTCGGCAACCGATAAAAGTTTGTGCTATCATTGTTGATCTACTCGAATGGTCATCTTGATCTTCATGTAAAATGTGAGCTTTTTACCCATCGCACTTCTAGTGGCAAAATGTTAGTTTCTCATGCACGTTTGCCCGATGTTAAATAGGTTTTTCTCATGCACGTTTGTTCCATGTTTGTATTCCAATGTTAAAAAGGTTATTTTCACATCCACGTTTTCTCCATGTTTGTATTCCAATGTTACAAAGGTTATTTTCACATCCACGTTTTCTCCATGTTTGTATTCCAATGTTACAAAGCAGTTTGCTCCATGTTTGTTTTCCAATGTTATAAAGGTTAGTTTCACATGCAGTTTGCCCCATGTTTGTATTCCAATGTTACAAAGCAGTTTGTTCCATGTGTGTATTCCAATGTTATAAAGGTTAGTTTTTCATGCAGTTTGCCCCATATGTTTGTATTCCAATGTTGCATATGTTTGTTTCTGGTGTATATTTTCCTCTATATTTTCATCATATTATATTACATGGATATTTGTAATCAAACCCTGTTGATACCGATCTTGTGACTGATAAGGAAAATAAAAACTGATTATATAACCTCGTGGTAATAGGGCAGACCTCTGGTAACTTGATAACGAAAAAACAAAACTGATTGTATATAGCACTTTAATAAAACAATCGCTGTAGGAGGAATTTTGTAGAAGTATAAACTTTAACATACATATACAAACACTATGCAAATTTCTGTACAAGTATACATTTTAACATATAGATACACACACACTATTATAATGTTATGGTAAAAATTATACGGCAAGCTCTCAATATACCTTTTGTACTGCTCACTAAAACATTGAGACATTTTTATTGAAAACGGTACACATTGCTAATATAAAAAACTATACATCATACGATTTAACAAAGTTTTAAATGCTAATTACACTTGGCTCTCATTATTTCAAAATTTCTGATTCAACTTATATTTTGCACAAAATATTACATGAATTAAAAGATTGACGGTCCTTTCCACCTTGATAAAACGAAATTTACATATAATAATAATGGTCCTTTAAATGAATGGACATTACAGTATTGTGATTATCATGCAACTTCTAGCTTGTAACAAACTTTAACTGACACCCCACCATAGTTGTAATCACAGAGGGTTTGAACACACATCACATAAATAGCATATACGTATCTACTCATGTCTGCAGACTGACTGCAATTGCTTTTAACGGGTCTTGGTACAAGTTAAAATTATGAAACGAAAACTAAATAAGATTCAAAATCATAAAAGAGCGGCTACCCAATAATTAAGTTCCACAACCTATTCTACTGTACTCTTCTGAAAAAAATAAATGCCTGATTTAGTCAGACAAAGGAACATAGAGTTCACATCCATTAACTATACTACCTCTTAAAAATGTTCGATAGAACAATTTTGATTTTCGTATTTTAAATGTAAGATTACACCCATCCTTATGAAAAATTACCTTTCGTACATTCTCGTTTCGTTTTTTCGTAATAATACTTTGTACACAGTAACATCTTCCCCAAGAAGGAAATATATATTACTTGACTGTACATGTTATTCATTTAACAAGAAAAAAGCAAAAACAAGACTGTAGGGAATCTCAGAATGTGAATTTTGTCTGTTAGTTTCATTTCTACAAAACTTGTGTTAACAAAATCATCGTGAATATGTCTTAACAAAACAATATTAAATATCACGTTACATGTATAGCATCTGCCACCTATAAATGGTGAATTTTTAGAGAGATACGACTATCACTGTTTATTTAGACAACCAAAAACATGCGTTTTGATAATATCACACTGTTATATCTGTTTAACCGAAGATTGCATCTGGAGATGATTGGCTACAAATATCACATGATTACTGGTTCTCGACCTCATAAAGCACCAAGATCAGTTTGTGAACGACTCTCTGAAAGAAAAGAATTTTTAGTATTGAAAAGAAATACATTGATGAGAGACTTATCCCAAGAGCATCTGTCCGTATGATATGACTTAAGCTTACCCTCTGACATACTGAATTTTCCACTATTTTTGTAGAGGTTAATGTCCGATCATTTCTTTTCATCTTGTTAAAATGTATTTATATGTAAAAAATATGTACTCTTGCAGTATTTAAGGTTTATTGGATTTTTTCTATGTATGGATACTACATATAACTTGCGTTAAAGTTGATAGGAAGAGTTTATCACAAAATTAGGCCATTTCACTGTATGTTCAATATACTAATTTACAAAATTATTGGGGTTGTGAAGAAAGTATTTGGCATATTTACGAAAATACCATGCTTATTTGGATCCCATTATGATTAATGCAGACTGGACAGTTTTGGGAGGAAATTTTTAAACAAAAGTAACACAACCAACGACTGGTTGGCTTTTTGTTTAGAAAACAAATGCGTAAAATTTGTGACATATTTCTATAGCGTACCATTTCGGTAAACACCTTTGGAATCCATAAAAAAAATGTTGGTATGGTTGCGATGGCAGGATTTCATCACCTCAAAATCACCCTTTTCTCCATAGCTAAAATCTCTTGGGATTAAACAACACATATTCAACCTTCTATCTTATGTAACCTTTACATAGCCAAGTAAGTATGGCTTATTTTTTTTAATCCATGCCCCAATAATCATTCTAATGAATACTGGATAACCCCGGAAACATTCATAAAGTTTACTCATTATGTAGCTTTTCTAGGGGAATACGAACGATTCTTAAAACTTGCATGTTTACAACCTTAGGCCTATACTTTTTCCAACGGTATACCGTGTAGTAGTATTCGGTAAATTGTCTCTCAAATTTTAGTAAGTCTTAATCGATTCACAATTCACGATTTGGTCACCACTACATAAAACCAGAAATCTACGATTACAAATTTCGCCTCGTTCCCCCACTAATTTTGGTGTGTGGTTGTGTAGCTCCCCGAGATGCACCCTTACAGCAAGTAATGATTGTAGGTCGCTTGGTATCGGAGAACTGAACTCAGATGTAAAACTTACCATAAGTAAATGAAGTGCAGTAAGTAGGTCAGAGTGACCTAATGTTGGTCAGAGGTTGTATTACTCCACAACATGAACCCTGACACCAAGTAATATGATTGTAGGTCGCTTGGTATGAGAAAACTGAACTCAGACATAAAACTTACCATAAGTAAGATCAGCGCGATAAGTAGATCAGAGTGACCTAATTTTGGTCGGAGGCTGTGTTACTCCCAAGGTGCACAATGATACCAAGTAATATGATTATAGGTCCCTTGGTACTGGAGAACTGAACTCGGACTTAAAACAAAACCTAAGTCAATGAAGTGCAATAAGTAGGTCAGAGTGACCTAAGTTTGGTGGGAGGCTGTGTTACTCCCATAGATGCATCCACGTACCAAGTTATATGACTGTAGGTCCCTTGGTATTGGAGAACTGAACTCGTAAAATTTAACATCAAGTAATGAAGCACGATAAGTAGGTCAAAGTGACCTAATTTTGGTGAGAGGCTGTGTAAATCCCCGAGATGCACCCTCACATCAAGTAATATGACTGTAGGTCCCTTGGTATCGGAGACCTGAACTCGGACGTAAAACTTAACCTATGTCAATATAGAGCTATCAATAGGTCAGAGAGACCTAATCTTGGTGGGAGGCTGTGTTACATTCTGAGATGCACCCTCACACCATGTAATATGATTGTAGGTCCCTTGGTATCGAAGATCTGAAGTATAACGTAAAACTTTACATAAGTCAATGAAGCACGATAAGTAGGTCAGAGTGCCCTTATTTAAGTGGGAGGCTGTGTTACTCCCCGAGATGCACCCTCACACCAAGTAATATGATTGTAGGAGAACTGAACTGAACTTTGTTGAGGCGAATTAATTACTAACACAACATTGTTTATACATCTCTCATAACCCAACGGGACTTTTGAACAGTTCAGTGATTTTCATTGGTCTAGGTCTGTATAATTAAATGAAATTTTGAAGGGAGTTCGTGTTCGTGGAATGATGCACATCGTAAAACAGCCAGAGGATAAATTCATTTCTATAGGTTTGGAGGCATTATCAGTTTGCCCACGGGTCGAATTGATGTAAAACTTTACAAAGCCGAAAATGTCAATTTTCAAATTCCAGTGGAGCTAACCAATGCACAGACCCAATCCAGCCCCACTGAATGAATTTGTGATACAAAGTAAAATCCACATATGCTATTGAAATGGACAGCGCTTTGTACTTACTTCTTAATGTTCCACCGCTCTCAGACCTTGGTTTTTTATAAATATACGCTACTTCTGATTGAGGCCGACGTCTTTCTTGTGTATGAATTTTTCCTGACAGATCATTTGTTAATTTTAGACTTTTACTATCTGGTCTTTTAGTATATACTGGCGCACTATGGCCACTATACATACTCCCTGGATGTTTTAAATGATCTGAAAATTAAAAAATATACATATATGTATTCGTTTATTAAAAAAGATAATTTAGTTAGACTTATCCTATTTTTAGGATCGGAGCAGATGAAAATGAATCTAGAAGATCGATTGGTTTCTGATTTTCAAGTTTTTATTGGAGCAGCAAATCACCGACAGCAAATAACGTTTGACAAAATTCTTCCGGTATGCAAGGCTGACAAAATGTAAACGGCAAACTGTCCTAGATGCTGACCATTATAGGTCTCGATATTATTCATACAATAAATTATACAGGAAAACAAATAAGCTTGTGAGAATTCTTTGAAATAAATTACTTGAAACCCAATCTTGATGCAAAAATGTGCAAATTTCGTCGATTTACAACACATCAGTTGTGCTCAAGACCTAAAATGTTGAAAATCGAACAATAATAAAAACAAGAGGCTACAAAAGTCTGAATCGCTCACCTGTTATATTTTGTGCAGATCTTGCATCAATGATTATTTTTGCAATCACAATTTTCTCCTTAAAATTGACCTGTGCGGCTAAAATATAGAATCCTGAACCCAAATAGATACGGTTGCTAGAGACTTTTTCATTGGTTGCTATGGACTTTTTCAATGAGATTGACTCTTGACCTTTCTTTTTGACTTGTACGGGTAAATTATAAGGTGCTAAACCCAAATATATATGGTTGCTAGGGGCTTTTTCATCCGTTGCTATGGACTTTTACAATGACCTTGACCCTTGACCCCCCATTTTACTTGTAAAGCTACCATTTAATTTATATCAAGTTATGTTTTAACATCTGTGACAATATGTTCGACCATTATTTTCTGTTTACATGTAACTAATATTTCAATGGCAAAAACTCCTATAAAGGGTCAATTGACGATTTTGATCATATTGACTTATTTGTAGAACTTACTTTGCTGAACATTTTTGCTGTTTATAGTTTGTCTTTATCTATAATAATATTCAAGTTAATAACCTACAACTGCAAAATTTCCTTAAAATTAACAATTCAGGGGCATTAACCCAAAACTGGGTTGACCAATTCGTCTGAAAATTTCATGGCAGGTAGATCTTGACCTCATAAACATTTTTACTACTTGTCATATTTGCTCTAACTGCTTTAGTTTTTGAGATATGAGCCAAAAAGTGAATTTTCACCTACGTTCTATTTTTAGCCACTGCAGCCATGTTTCTCGACGGACAGGAAAATAAAAAATAAATTTTATTCTTGATACCCTAAGGATCATTCAGACTAAGTATGGCTGTAATTGGTTCAGTTGTTTCAGAGGAGATCTTTGCAAAACTTTACGACGGACGTATTGACGACGAACGCCAAGTGATGGCAAAAGCTCACGTCCTTTTAGGACAAGTGAGCTAAAAATTGAAGAGCAATTTTAAAATGTCAAAATGATCAAAAGCGTAAAGTCGGTCTTAACAGTTTCGTCTCCGAAGCATTGAGATCACTCATTCTTTGATATTATTGACAGCGATTTAATTAAAAATACTTACTTGGGTCTCCGTTACTAAGGACAACAGGATCCGAATGATTCACGTAAATCACAGAACTTGGTCGACTCTTGTAGCTAGGTGGTGCCATAATGACAGATTGTGCATAGTAGGATTCTCGGTCATCTTCTAGGTAAATACCTTCCACGCCCATATTAACGAGTTGTCGGACCTTAGGAAGGAACATTGAAAATAAAATTAAGGTGGCTGTGATAAACAGACCAAATGCCATACAAGCGTCTGTAAATTCCTGTGATTGGTCATGGTCTCTATTCAATCCGGCTGTAAGGCCCCACGCTATCCATATTGGTATGGAGAAACCGGAAGCAATGCCGATGAAAATGCTTTCTCTATGATTGGTGATAATGCCATGAGCTTTCATGGCTACCACAGTGTTCATCAAAATGAGGAACATAATGTATGCAAGAGAAATTAAATGATTTTCAAAGCCGGTTCTTACAAAGTTTTTCATATCAGTCCAGCCATTTCTAGCTTCCCACGTAAAATGATTGCAGATCCAAGCCTCGTTTCCATTATTTGTCACGACTCTAACCGCTCTTGGTGGTACAAGGATGAGCCACTGGACATCGATGACAACCTGGACACCAACAACAAAAACAAACATTAAAAACTGGTAGATACCTTTCAGATAATTTGGTGAAGCAACGTCGTCTGCCAGTATTGAAGCCTCCGATGACTTCGATGTAAGAATAACCATAAGTTTGACTAAAAGTACAGCAAAAATTATGGAATACGACAGTCCGACACCAAACCTTGTTATTCCACAAGTAGCATCTGTGGGGATTGGCAAATATGCGAACAAAACTAAATATGACAAAAATATTCCGAACAACAGTAACTGTCCCAACCAAAGTGTCCTCCACTGACGTCCTGTTTTCGTACCCAAAAGTTTATATAAAATGTAAATTTCAAAAACTATAACCGCTAACAACCCAACTCCAGCCAGGACACCCAAGGCTATTATCCATTTTTGCCCAATTTCAAATCTTAGTTCGAACATTTCTCTCGGCTGGTCGGCATATACTCCAGAAAATTCCTGAGACGCCAACATAAGAACCTGAGTATATTTCCCACCTTCAGTAATGTCGACTGTCGTCGTGGCCATCGAAGAGGAAGGTACAGGTGTGGTCGTTGATGTAGTAGTCGTTTGTTCGTCGCATTCCAAACAGGGACTGTTAGGACATTCAGAGTTGATAGCTGTAATTACACCAGATACCACAAAGTTCGAACCGTCGTACGTTGCAAACTGAAAGGAAACAGATTATTTTTGCAATTTCAGTGGAAATTTTAAATACGTTTTTTAAAGAATTAGTTCAACATTTTTATAAAAGAAACATAAATGTCCAAATTACTTTCTTAAACACATCTAATCTATGATTACAAATTTCGCCTCGTCCCCCCCAAAACTAATATAAAACTTAACCTACGTCAATGAAGCGCGATAAGTAGGTCAGAATGACATTATATTTGTAGGAGACTGTGTTACTATCCGAAATGCACTCACCCTCTCACCAAGTGATATGATTGTAGGTCGCTTGGTATCGGAACACTGAACTCGGGCGTAGAACGTAACCTAAGTCAATGAAGCATCATAAGTAAGTCAGAATGACCTTATTTTTGTGGGAGACTGTTTTACTCCCCGAGATACACCATGACACAAAGTAATATGACTGTAAGACCCTTGGTATCGAAGAACTGAACTCGGACTTAAAACTTAACCTAAGTCAATGAAGAGTGATAAATCGGTCAGAGTGACCTAATTTTGTGAGAGGCTGTGTTACTCCCAGAGATGCACTCTAACACCAAGTTATATGATTATAGGTCCTTTGGTATCAGAGAAGACGTAAAACTTGAACTAAGTCAAGAACCGCGATAAGTAGGTCAGAGTGACGTAATTTTGGAGGAAGGCTGTGTTATTCCCTGAAATGCATCCTGATACCAAGTAATATAATTGTAGGTTGCTTGGTATCGCAGAACTGACATGGACGTAAAACTTAACCTAAGTAAATGAAGCGCAATAAGTAGGTCAGAGTGACCTAATTTTGTGGGAGGCTGTGTTACTCCCTAAGCTGTAATATGAGTGTAGGTCGCTTGGTATTAGAGAACTGAACTCGGACGTAAAACTTAACCCAAGTCCATGAAGCGTGATAAATCGGTCAGAGTCCAGACTTAATTTTGGTGGGAGTCTGTGTTACTCCCCGAAATGCAGCCTAAAAAACAATACGTAGGCCAGTTTGTATGTTAAAACTGATTTTTGACGTAACACGTAAAAGCCAGTCAACCGTGTAATATGGGTCACGTGACCTTCATCTTATGTCACATGTCCAGTCCATTCGACATGCACCTACATACAAAAATATGACCCTTTGTCAACTAGTAACTGAGAAATGACTGTGGGCGCCTGGAATATTCTATTAGAACCCTCAACTTCGTTGAGACGAACTAAAAAGCTATAATTTATGTTTTGATTCTTATCCTGCTGTATGTAGCAATATAGAGTTATGTGGTATCTTTGTTTTACTGTTTACTTTCGCATATGATTGATAGTTGCTTTAATCTCTTAAATGTATTTTGCATAATAATTATCTGGGACAATTCATAATAACTATCCAACTTCGATATAAGATTCCATTGTCTTACCTGTGTGTAGCTACCATCACTCTCAATCTTGTATACCCTAAAGTTTACATTGTCGTCTGCCAGTTCACCGTTGTCTTGGAAGTACCTGCGAACATTACCATTGTATGTGTATGTTGCTTGTAGTATTGCATCTCTTATCAACTGCCCTCGGTTTATTTGGTTTAGGAGTTTGGAACATAAAACGACACCAGTCCCAACACATTCAGTCTGAGAAACTGTTTCTATTCCTTTCATTATTGCCTTGATGGCAATTAGTGTAAATGGTGTATAGATATCTCTAACGGGGTTGGTTGCCAAGGAATTGCCTGACTCACAATCTGAAAGTTCACCGGTATTACACCCGACCTTTGATCGCCACCACTGATCATACCATGGGTCCCAATTATTTTGACTCGGTTTAAGACTGTCAAGGTAACTATAGAAGCTATTGACATCGTTTTGTATTACTGCTGGTGGTGATATCTGAACAGTATAGCCACTTATTCCACCACCGCTCGTTATATCCCTGATGGTTCCCCAGGAAGATGTTCCAATAAATGAGTACTGTCCAATAGGAAATTGTAAACTATTGGAACGCAGATAATCGAGAAATATTTTGACGTTTTCAGCTGTCATTAGTAAGGCTACAAATCTGGTAACAGTTCTACTTCTAAGTGCTGCCGCTATTTCAGCCATGTTTGATGATGTCATTTTGACGCTGTATACAATACATACTCCACTTTCATTCATCGTTGTTTTAAATGAATCAAACATACCCATTCCATACTCATCTTCCTGGTATATAGCCATCACATATTTGGTATTTATTTTACTGAATAGTTCTTTCATCATTTGAACATCTTTATAATCAGTTGGTACTGTTCGGAGAAAAAATGATTCCTTTTCGGTACCTCCGAGACGTGGAGAAGTAGCAGCGTGACTTATATGAGTCTTGTTCATTTCATACAGCAATGATGATACTGCTGGAACCTGCGAACTCCGGTCTGGGCCAACATAGGCAAGCAAGTTTCTTGGAGAGACAGGGTTCGTTTCACCCAGTCTAACTTTGCAAGTTTCAAAACTTAGGATATTTTCTATGTTATTATCTGAAGATGAACACGAATCGAAAGCAACACCACCTGCAGAAATGCTTGTAGTGAAAGTTTTGACTCCCCAAAGAAATGCTTCTAAATTAATTATTCCCCGATCTCGAAGTGCTGCGGTAGCGCATGAATACGCATCAGATGGCATTTCATGGACACCAAACAAACCACCAATATAGTAATGTTCATTGGCTTGATTATTTGAAGATGCTATATAGCCTACATTGGTGTACGGACATGTCGTTGAAACGGCCGGACAGTCTTCTTGTCCAAAAACAATGCAAACCATTGAGATAAGAAATAAGGACTTCATCTTTCTCATCTGAAATAAAATAATGCAGATTATAACTGGTGAGTTACTTAAATAAATCCTATGGCAGATCTGTGGGCTTGAAAACCTTTTCCCAGACTAAAAAGGTGTGTGTGTGTGTGCGTTTTTGTTTATTTTGAAAATCCCCCATTTTTCTTCACCTTTACTGGTAGAACTCCCTTTTCAAACTTTCTCGATCCGCAATTGCTCACTTTTGTTTCTTCATTCGATTATTTCTCTAACAAGTTAAAAATTATTAAGATGTCAAAACGTTTTCTGTACTGTCTGTGGTCGTGGGACGTCATTCTCCGTGCTAAACTCGATAAAAATGGCGAGGTGTATTTTCTGGCCACTTCTTTATTATTTTTTCTGAAAATATACTTTTACACATATTGTGTTCTGTTCTCATTTATTGTGAGATGCTTTTGGTCAGACTAACTACACTCAATACAAAATAAAACCTGCTGTTGACGATCCGATTTTGAAATAAAGTTCGGATGCTTTACAGCAACGCTGCTATGAGGGTTTATTTCAAGGAATTGCTGTAATGACATATCACTGGAGTCGACACTTAGCTGATTTTACTCACTTGCAATTGCGACTAGTAACATTAACGGAATAGGACATGCTTAACCTCGCGAAGGACAGGTTATACTCCTCTTTTTATATTCTTTTTGTGGGAGTTCACATTGCTAGTTATTTAGTTTTTGTGCTTTCCCTTTTTTAATAATCTTCGTTTCCATTTTTAGGGAGGGGGTTCAATCTTATGAACTTTTCCTTTGCCTTGGTATTCTTTTGCCGATATTTATAACATTTCCAATTCTGAAAGTTTTACTTTCTCTGTTGATAGACAAAAAGACAGACGAAGAATGTGATGCCCAAAAGGTTTTGAAATCCTTTACAAATTGAACAAGTCAGAGAAAAAAGATAAAACAGTTACTGTTAACTGTGAAAATCAAGAAAATCCTGACTGAAACAGCACATGACATGAAGGGCAGCCCGAATTTTGGAGGTTTTGTAATTTTAAAAATGAGAAGAGGTTGGAGTTTGAATAGTACTGTTTATAATAAAGAAACACTTTAAATGTTATTAGCTCATCTTTTGAAAAATTTAATTTGCCACATAATTTTAAATTGACAGGAAGTGATCCAATATATTCAAGCATAATGACCTCCTGTTGGCCCTGGAAAAAAATATTCTATTATTTCATTTTGATTTTGTTTTTATTTATTCGTGCATACAAAAATATTTTTAATGTATATTTCATTAGTTTTAAAATGAAATTTTATTAGAAAACCATACGTTATGTTTAAATTTACTATATACAATCTAGTACAAAAAGTCAATAATTTTTATTTATATTGTCCCTTTTCTGGTTGGGGTATGTAATAAAAAAAAAATAGTATGTTTAATTATTCAGGGTGATAAATACATGAAATATTTTAACTGTTTAAAAAAATACTAAAATGTATGTATTATTTCTGCATACTAGTATAAATATAAAACAGTTTGAATTAATATTTTAGTTCACACAAAATTTTTACGGCCTTTAACGGGTTTTGTTTTGTCTCATCCTGGTAAATGTGACTTGCCATTACGTAAAAAAAAACTCTTTTAATGATAATTTAAAAAATTAAAACATTTTTGTGCGAACCCCTATGAAATCAATTGATACTGAAACCATTTACTGTAGCATTTGTGTACACTATGTTGTTTCGTTTCCCCATGTGTTTTCTTTGTGTAGACATGCATAGGTTTTTTGTTAAGTTTGGGAGGTGTCCTAAGTTTTCAAAATGGATATGAAAAAAAATAATATTCTAAATTTGCCTTGTCTTTCGGATCTTTTTATAAATTTTGAAGGCAATTTATAGCAATAATTTAATAAAGTGGAAATACATTCGGTTACTTTTGTTGACATTTTATTTTTATCAAAACATGCGATTTCCTAATGAATACAATAATAAAATTATTCAGTGTGATAATAATTATGTCGATTTCTACAGGTATGGCGAGGTATATGACATGAACATCTACTTACCTGGTGGTGTAAAGCTCCTCCCAACCAGAAATGGTTCCACAAAATTCAAACCCCCTTTTCCTCCTTCCAGAAATCCCCAGTTCAAGTTGTCAACGAACCCAAAATTAAACCAAGCCCTCTATACTATAAATATATTTCCATTCGCAAACTATCTGACCTATACACAAAGTTGTCATTTAAATTAATTGAAGTGTGAATGCTGAAAAACCTGTCTGACAACTTATTAGGTATAAAAATAGAAAACCGATATTTCATTTACATATTCAATGGACGACACCAACAGCGTTGTATTTTCGATTACGTCCGAGTCTTGTTATTATATAGCGGCGTAAATGTGCACTGGAAAGTTATGAATACGTACAGATTATTATATAAATATTAATTTTTCCTGAGATGCCGATTAATTACATGTGTAACTCAATTTGAATGTGGGCTCTTACTTCTTTCACTATTTATTTTGGTGCCATTTTATTGGTATCTGATTTTTCAATACAATTAAATTTCAACCACTTAATGAAAGAGATAAGTGATAACTTTTATTTAAGCGTTTGAATTTTATATTTAATTTATTGAGTTATCTCCCTTGATTGTGCTGGCATATCATTGCTGAAATAAGTACTGGCATAAGAACCATTGTTTCTTGATATTATATTGAATTGAAATTCCATACTCAATCCATATATAATAAAAATTTCTGTAAGGTTTACATTTCGCAAAATCATCAACGGATATCTTTTTTCAACACATGTAGCCAAGTGCTTATATCCTAAATCAGGAAATCTATTTAGCCATTGGAAAAATAAAAGGAAAATAACTATTTGACATGTGCGTTAATTATTAACTTTAAAAGCAATTCCACATAAGGTAGCAGGTGTATAAAAAATCAAGGTACTTTAAGTAGGAATGTCCAGTATGAGTAGGGACAAAGAAATTAGATGCTTCTTGTGTTAGGTTACCACGCTTTCTGACAACAACTGTTTGAAAGGGTCAATAAAACTTATACTATTAAAGCTGTCTTTTTTATGAGTAAGACCTACTTTATTGCCCCTACACACCTGTTTTACTGAATTTGTTCTAGTCCTAGCTGAAAAAGCTTGCAATATTTGCAAAGTGCTGGACATGAAGCAAGTAATCAAGAGTCAAAATCAAGCTTGAAGAGAATCGTTGTAATTTGTTGCATTAAATGGACTTTATTTATATATAAATTTGATGTTAAAAGCGTTTAAAGACTTTTTCAAATAAAATTTGAATTACATTGGTTGGTGAAGGCGATGTAATCTAATAAGAGGTTATGATATACGAACACCCCATGTTCATTTATATTTTCTTATATATCATTTTTTTTATGGAAGGGATTCAGACTGAAATCAAAGATTATTTAATTATATTTTCCATAATTATCAAAGGAGAGGTGAGAAAATTTGAGATAGATCGGGGTATTTACAAGTTTTAGCTTTCTAAAAAGCTGTGGACTGCTTCGCTGTATCTTAATTATGGTAATATTTGAGCATGTGGTTGTTGATTTAGTATTGGAATTGTGGTATTCTTAGATATTGATTGATATGAAATGTGTCTTAGACTTGCAATATCAATTTTTGTATATCTGCATACCCAGTATATCTTAAAGCGTTCTGTTGACCAGTAAACTTTTCCGCTCGAAAACAACAAATAGACATGACTCTGGCGGTGTGCCTAGATTGGCAGAAGTTATAAAGTAGAGATCATGCATTTTTGTTGTTGTAAAATACAGGATTATAGTGTATACGATTAAGCAAACCAAACCGTGTATTGCAGATTAACAAAGCAAATATACACGTATTAATAATTAATTTCAATAATGAATTTCAGAATATATGAATATTACAAAAACATGTAATGACTGTTGATCGGAACTGATATACACATAGTTAATTTCCCGGCTTTTCATGACTTATCCTGAACGAGTAAAGTCTGTAATTCTTTATCTCATTTAAACCAATGGCTGTTGCTGTATCTCAGCCGCATCATAAAGTAACCAATCAGCGATCAATGGCGTGTGTGTCCACTGAAACTAATAGCCCGCACCGTGATGCGAAGCAATTACTGAGATTCGTTCGGACGGAGAATTAAGTTAACGTTTTCATACACCGGATCAAATAAGATGTGTCGTTATGCGGATATGAAATAAATTGGTGACACACAAAAGCATGCTTCGTCCACAAATCCTGTACAAAGTGTTTAAATATTATTGTGTAAAATCAATGAACTTTAGATTTTATGTGTATTAATGATAAACCCGCATTTCCTAATTTACTTCCGTCACTTATAAAAATGGATGAAAAGGACAAACTTATTTTAAGAAAACTACATCGGAAGTTTGTGGAAAATTTGGATCCTAACTATATAATTGACTTTCTTTATGAAGCTGGTGCTTTTAGTTCCGAGGATTGTATAAAGATTCAGAAAATTGCTTTTCGCGGAGACCGAGCACGTACCTTCATGCTGCTTATTGCAGATATGGAGACAATGAATATTGATATATTATTTGATGCACTGAAGGAAAACAAGTATGAATTTTTAGCTGAAATGCTTCGTTACAAGAACAATAATTCTA
This sequence comes from Mytilisepta virgata, assembly GCA_028015205.1. Lineage (NCBI taxonomy): Eukaryota > Metazoa > Mollusca > Bivalvia > Mytilida > Mytilidae > Mytilisepta > Mytilisepta virgata. The sequence goes on along the minus strand of CM051520.1, from coordinate 14,140,875 downwards.
TTCCCGTACAACGAAAGGCTGAATTTTTTAGCAGATTTCGGAAAGAACTGGTTTTGTATAGACATTATTTGAAACGACTTAGCCATTCCGGAAATCACCAAACATTTGAGAGAGAATTCTATAAAGCCAAATCGAATTGGCAAGCTGTACTTCGTTCGGGTCTTGCAAACAAACGTTATAAAGAAGCAGATTTGTATTTTTTCGCGCTGGACGCCTGGTGTGAATACAGGAGAGTAATTTATGATAAAAACCTCATGTATAGTGATATATTTGATGATTTAGAATCTTTGAGACCTTACACGTCCGAGGAAAACTTACCAGAAATGATGAGACTTGTGAGGTATGGATCTGCAGTCCTTATGACGGACAAAAATGAATTAAATACCGCACTACAATATGTACAAGACGCAAAAACAAAATTTGACCTGATCAATGCCTGTAGGGAGACAGGAACAGTTTTATACATTGAGTATAATATGTTATGTCAAAAATATGCATTCACTTTAGATCCTAGATTGAAGAAATTAATGGCAAACATTGCCAGTCAGGCAATAGAACATTTTTCGCGGGAAATAGAATCGGACGAACTGGTGTATCTCGACTTTAAACGAATGGTACTTCTCAAACTATCACATCTCCATCTGGGCATAGGAATGTTTGGAGTAAATCTTGACGTCCCCGTTTCAGATGAAGACAAACGAAAGGCGACGTCATTATTAAGATGTGTTCGGGAAAACAAAGAGAGCTGGGAAAGAATGGAAACACGCTGGAAATGGTCGTATTATACAGCCAGAGCCAAACTGTTTGGACTTCTTGGCGATTTTGATAGAGCTATAAAACACACAAAGAAAGCTTTAAGATATGCCAAATATGGACAATACTCAAAAGAAATACTCGGATCAGAGAATGCATTACAGTTGTTTAAAATTAAGGTAGTACACGTTAAAGCATGTGGCATAAAAGATACACCAGTACATTCAAAGTTCATTCAGGATGGCACTAATCTACATGATATAAAAAACGAAGTAGATTCGTCCCTAACCAAAGTAAGGATGATAGAACAAGATATTGGCAGGTTAATTAGATATCATCTTCAACAATTAAATCTTTTACAAAATATGCAAAACGAAGTGCATAACTATAAAGAAAGGATTTATCAATTAAAAATAAATTTAATGCAAATTTAAAAATATGTTGACGTTTAAAACTCGTTAAAGTTGGCTTCTTTGATATTCATTTCTTTTTGGTATAAAAATTTATCAATTTTCATTATGGTATTTTCATACGCGTTTTCGCGGAATACTTTTGCAGTTATTTGTCACTTAACTATTTAAGGAACTTTCCCGCTTTTTCATTCGTCGAAGCTTCCACACCAGTAAATCTATCTCGACGGGTTAATATTAGTTGCTGTTTATGCATGCACATTGTATTCTTATAGTAATAATTATATTTAGTATAATAATTTTCATGATTATTTACATGTATTTTTTCTATTTGTAGATAGCTGTTCCATTGTTCATCTGATACATTTGACATTTATTTAATGTACATCATTCATATAGATATATATATTGTGGTTTAATAAAGCTTACTGGTGTGGATCTCATCCCCACTTATGTGTTGTTTTTTCTTAACAAAGAAAATTTTTATGTTCGGATGAACACAGTTCAGGAGAACATAAAGTGTAGTTTTTATCTCAGGAATGTTGTGGTTTGATCGTTTGAATTTCTTCACATGGTTTTAATAGGAGGACAATAGGAGCCTAATCCGTGGTATGGACAAGGTCCACGTATTAAAGGCTGCATGGCAACCTCTTTTAGTAATTTTCGAATTGTGTTTACAGGGTTGTTTGCTCATTGATATTTACTTCTTTCCCTTTTCCTATCTATACAACAGAAAATAATATAAAAGAGGATAGAAGGAGCATTATGCACGTTTCGTAGTGATAACAATTAAGCTCACAATTGGACCTTTACAGCCATCTTGGTTGGTGATCTTAGTTATTTGATATAATTTTGAAAGTTGACCCCAAAAAGCCATTGTTGCCAAGTTTGGTCTTGATTGATCCAGTTGTTTCAGTGAGAAGACTGAAAGGTCAAAAGTGTCCAAAAGGCCATCTGTGTTGGTGTTCTGGGTCATCGCACAACCGAAGAACCATAGCTGCAAAAACTGATCCTTATTGGTTTGATGGTTTCAGTGTTGGAGATTACAACTTTATTTACAACTTGATAACAGTGATGGAATTGACAGGGTGAATTTAGGAACTTGAGTATCAAATTATTGTTCATGGGTACAGTAAAACCTGCCTAAATTAAATATCTCTGTTACAAACCACCTTTAATGATGAAATAGGTGTTAAGATTACACAGGTTAATGTACTAAATAGTCATTCTAAAACAGATGTTTGTATTAGACAGGTTCCTGATTACGTTTACACAGGTTCAACAGTACATGAAATCCATTTAATGGTATGTGTAGCTTTAAGTTGAAAAACTACAGAGAGAATGGAAAACAAGATCTACCACTTAGATATATTTTATTTTTAAAAATACTTTGGAATGTTCACACATATTTCTTTGTACATAATGGTATATAAACATTTACACTGTATAAATACACATCAACATAGCACTGATATATGTATAATATATCTCATTATCACAAACAAAGGCAAATATTATGCATTAACAAAATATAACAAATGTATTTTTATTTTCATGAGACAATTTCTTTAATTTAAAAGTATGGAACAAAACATTTTTTGTGCAGTTCTCTCCTTTTTTTAATCACAATTGTCCCAAAACCTTACAAAGAGCTAACTTTATCCAACAGAAACTCAACAGATGTATTGTGGCTAAGAATTACACTCTGGAAAAACCTTTCTGTAATAGCTTTTACCAGATAATTTTTTAGATCAGAAAGCAGTCAGCAGAAAAAAATTCCAAGCCCATTCTATTGCCTTGAAATCTAGGTTCATGTTACTTTTTTTTCCAAGTCAAAAATGGCAAGACTTATTGTGTAGAAATATGTAATTTCAAATGTAACAGGCAAGATGAATAACCAAAATTCCCAATAATTATTGATACTACTTAATGTCAACAAATCTATTGTATGAAATAATCATATTTTAAAAAAAAGGAACGCTACATCCTACACAATCATCCACCTTGGTAAATTTGCAATTATCAGTAAATGACCAATGATTCCATCTACTTTTTTAATATGATGAGTTATCTCGCATATTACAGAAACAATGTAAAAATATAAAAACTGAGTTATCTCCCTTACCTATTACAGGAGAATGTAAATCTGAACAATATGAAAATTAAACATCTGAATTAAATTTTTTAAAATGCTTATCTGATATACTAATGTAAACTTTAAGAAAAACTGAACAGAGATGTACAGGTTGATTGAATTATCATAGTCTACAATAGCTGGACTTTGATGAAAGACATCTTTGTCTATTATATTTAACCAATCTCTTCCTAGTATTTCTGGAACACTGTTAGGCATGCTCAATATTGCATAGCTGATAAAACTGAAAAAGAATATACTTTAAAGATTAAATAATTTTTTGATAAGATCCAATTCTTCTAAATTCTACAGTACATAACATAATACAACATACTTTTTTCTAAACTTCGACATTAGAACTTCACTGGGTTTATCATTTAATATATGATTTAGAACCACAACAAGTTCATTCTAAATAATTTTTTGCCTTTTAAATACTTTAAATAAATAAAATAATATATACATACATGTATATATAATGAAAAGTTCTTATCAGTTGAAAAATTATAATTTACAAAATATCGAATTAGGCAAAAAACGTATATGCCAGTTTCTGGTCTGCTAGTAAAAAAAAAAAATTGAGGTAGGTAGGAAAATTTTTTGTTTGCCTTTATTTAATTTTTTAGGAAGAATGCAAATTTCAGGAAAGCAATTAGTGCTCTATACCACTACCAGAATACTAGCTATATTGCCCATTCTAATATGACCTTCTTCAAATGCTTGCGATGTGTGATGGAGTCTTTGTGTCTAAATACCTATGTTTGCAGGGTATCAAAATGTCATAGAAACTGTCCTATTAGAATAGAAATATTTCATGGTGGGTTGAAAATATCATGCTTTTACCATGGGTAGGCCCTTTAGGACAATATTTTACCACTTGCTTTCGCTAGTCGCAAAATATTTAGCATAAAGCCACCATACATTATTTCTCAATTATTTTCTTGTTTTGTGATAGTATCAAAATTTAACCCAAATTTAAAATCAAGTACTCCAGAAGTCAGTACTGACATGGTCACTATCATATTATCTTGTGTATGTATTACTGGAACCAGTGACAGATTTGCATGAAATTTCAAGAAAGTAAGAGAAAAAAACATTTCTTTTATTTTTTCCATGATACCATAAAATCTAGACTCGGTCGGTAGGCAGGAAACATTCTTGGCCTTACTTTACATAACTTTCTGAACTACTGGTGGTTATCTCCAAATTTTTGAAAGGTTGCATGATTGAAAATCTGGCTTATAGTATGGTGCATGTTGTACATACTAGCTATTAGAAGAATTTTGGTAAAAGGTTTCGATGTGATGGAACTTTTTCACAAAAATGTAAATGCAAAGTACATATTTTTTCACTCAACTCTTCATAAACTTTTCAACCAAGATCTAGCGTGTCTAGTAAAGTTTACATACTATAAATAGACATACTAAATAAGTGCTAAACTAGTTTTAAATCAATAAAATTAATATCTGTGCTTCCTATGACATTATGAATTCTCACCAAAGACTGGATCATAAATTCAGACATTCTGTCCTCTTATATAGCAGAGTAAGCAGAAATAAGAAAGGAAATTCCATGCAGGGTACTTCAGGAAATAATATAATAAAGATTCCCAAGACATTTTCACTCTTATAAACTGGTACTCAAGCCGAAAGTGAAATGCATTCTCTCACCAATGCCCTTGTAGCTTTTAACATGTTGATAGATTTTCATTGTAGACAAAAAATTTGGCAAGCTGAATCCTTGCATGATTCTTTTTAGAATCACTGCTTAGTTTTTAAAGAAAGCAGTAAAAGGCCATAAACTAGCCTTGTAATGTGAAAATGATCTATTTTTTCAATTAACTGCAAAATACATTTTGTACTGTCCAAAAAAAATATTCTTCTGCTCATTTGAAATAAACACCTTCACTGTAACGGTATCAATCTTTAAAACAATTTTAAAACATGTTTTACCTGACACATCTTTATTTTTACTTTTTCATCAAAATGAATATGGCAATTAATTAAAAACAAGAAGTTGTCTTTGTGACATTAAACCAGATTTTTCTTCAGTGCCCGCCAAACCAGAGTGATTTACTAAGATCATTTTCACAATTTAGCAACATGCAAGTATACCTTTTATCACCTCACCATGGCAACATGCTGATGAAAGTCTACATACTAGTCCTTTGTTCACTATCATAACCTGAATGCTCATCATAAGCTTCGTGCACGTAACCTGTTGTCATTTTAGGCTCGTATCTATAACTTTGACCTCCCTGCATGCTTGGTTCATATCCAAAGCCTTGACCTTGAAAGCCAGATTCATACCCATAACCTTGACCTTCACCTGCAAGTCTTGGTGTGTTATCGTACTGTCTGCTGTACATGGAAGCATAATCAACTGCAAAAAAATTCAGGTCAAAATATTATGTGGTATTTTTATTGTGGTAAAAAATATTTGGGGTTGAATTTCAGAAGAAAATGTTTTACACTGGTGATACATTGATTTTAAGATACAAGATTTATATAATTATCATCACAAAAATATAAGGTATTTTCTGGTCATGAAAACTTTAAGTATCTTTTGGGGAGAGGGTAAGAATTTTCCCAGGTATTTATTTTTGGAGAGACAGGGAGTTACTTACTTGCATAGATATTTTTGTCAAAAAAATCTATTTTATTAGGAGGGGAGGATGTAAAATTTATTGTCAATGAAGAATATATGTACTGATTATTATAGCAAGTAACCAATGGGGGTAGTTTCTTCAATTCCTTTTTTTCTAAACTTACTTCCTCCCTTTTGACTTCCAGCAGCACCATTCATATTTGCTTTCAAATCTTCCTCCTCCATCTTCTCCTGGTATTTATTGAGGAGGTAAAGCTTTCTCAGTGGTCCCAGGAATAACATAATGGTGGCATTTAACAATAAACCTATAGCAATGGCTGCATCCTGCATTCTGATTGGTCCAAGTGCTGCTACTACTGAAAATATCACCCACACTGGAACGCTAAGAACTGCAATTCCACAAATCCATCTAGCCTCATAATGATTTTTAGGATTTTGTAATGAGGCAATGCCAAATAATATTGTTAGAAGTATTAGGAACATTACATATACAAGAGACAAAATAAGACCCTCATCGTAAAAATCTTTAGGTGTACAATGAGGCCATATGAAATTATTATATAAAATTTTCTCAATGTCTGGTTTCTCTAAAATCATCCATTCAGCATTTATCATGACCTGAACCAAAACTAATAAAACGGTGCACACAAAGAGCCCAAAGGGATGCCCAAGTTTTTCATAACGGATTATTTTGTCTTCACTATAATCTTTGCATCTCCAACAATCAACAACCTTTACAAACAAAGAAGCATAACAAATGCAGTAACATACTCCAAGTAAGAACTTTCTCATGGCACACACTTCTCGTGTAGCATGGATAATAAAAACAAATATTAATGCATAAAGAATAACAATACCAAATGCCAACATGTAACCAAGAACAGATGTTCCACTCTTGTTTGGATAAACAACCAATAAATAAATAAACATGCAGAGTGATGTAAAGACACCGATTCCAGCCAAAGTGGCTACAATAATTCCCCAGATGTCACGGAATCTTTGATCAGGGTCTGGTTCTCCTTCAACTTCAACAATCTGTCCTGTCTGAGCATCAACGTATTGTCCATTTTCCAACTGATAATAAGATATTCCTGATACACCAGTTCGTGTTATTTCGGCATTTGAACCATCACTGTTAAGACATCTACATGTTAATCCAGCGGGACAACTAGATGTGGGTGTTGTACGAGAATCAACAAAGCCAAAACCATAGTACTTGCTTCTATCAATAGTCAGGGACCTCTGATAAGTACCAATCTGAAATATAAAGTTATAAATAACCTCAGCTGGGTCTGCATTATGAGCTCAGAAATATATTGTCAATTTCTTGCGTTAAAATCAAATTTTATCAAATAAAACATTTTTGCAGGGGCTAAAGTCACATTCACTTTGCTAATTTCCCTGTTAAACAGAAATAAAAGGTATTGCTGGATAGAAACAAGACATATTGGTCAAGTGAAACTTAAGTGTTGTCAAAATGTTTTCCTCGTCTTCATTATGTCTATGACCATACATGTAATACAATAAAGTTACGTTAAACAAAATAGTGTAGCTACACTTACTACTTACGAGTTGATATAGTTATGGTTTGAAGTATAGAAATATAATTATTTTTCAGTCGTTATATTAATATTAAATTTTCGACTTTTCGTTTTGGCCTTGAGGACTACTTAGAAATAAATAGTTGAAAAGTGTACATTAATCTCTTCCTGTCGTCAATAATTTAGCATTTTATCTCATTGAGGCATACTCCATATACTGAAATACATTGCATAAAAATTTGCATCACAGAATTTTTATTTATTACCTTCTCATATCCAAACTGTGCAGTAGCCTGAGACCTTCTGTAATTTAAAATGTTGTATCCCACATCGCCATAACCACCATCAGTAAACTGGAATGTAAATGGCTGGCTTATCTTATCTGGTAGTACTCTGTAATCAGCATCCTTAATACTGTTGTAGATCAAACTGTTCTTGTTGGTCTGTAGAGACAGGCAGGCAGAGAGACTGAGAGACGATGACGTACATTCTTCAATTTGACTGAGACCTTGAGCCACAATGAAGACAGATATAATTGTATGAAGTACGTAAGGATCTTGTGGAATCATGTCATCAGTAATTTGTTCATCACCCGTACATATACGAGAGTAAGACTGACTAACAACACTATTGAGAATTCTGCACTGATGAAGCTTTTGATAAATTTCTTCGAACCAGTCATCAGGGATTCTTTTATGATCTTGAAGGGTCAATGATTTTAAGTATGTCTTAAAGTTCTCTATTTCTTGTGAATTAATTTGAATGGTTATTGCCCCTGCTGCTGTGTATTCATAATCTTTCACAATGGTTTCACTATTTGCCCATGTGTCACTACCAAGCCATATAAATCTATTGGTTAACTGTTTTTCGGTGGCTGCTTGCAAAAGTAACCTTGCATGTTCTCCAGTAACAAATAGGACAACTACTCTGGCACCAACCCTCTGATTCAAGTCATCTATAATTGTTTTAGCATTTTCTAGAGTAGCGTCAACTGGCATTGCTATGGCTTGGGAAACGCATGTTCTCGGAGATGTTGTTTCTGCTGATTCTAAAAGTGTCTGTCTAGCTGCTCTGCCATATGCATTGTCTGTGTATACAGCCGATATATAATCCCATCCAAAGCTCTGAATGACCTTTACCATGGCAACAGCCTGGATATTGTCTGGAGGAACTGTTCTTAAGAAATAATCATGTAAATCAGAACTAAGTTCTACAGATGTGGCACTCTGGCTCATAGATGTCATTTTTAGTGGTGACAAAATGCTGCTTGTTGTTATTGCATTAGCACTATTTTTAGCTAAATGAACCATGATGGTTGACGGTGATAATACCTGTCCTTCATTTCCTGTACCACATATGCCCTCACCACTCAATAAACTATACAAATCTTGTCCAATTCTACTTGATGAAGAACAGGTGTCTAAGGCAATACCTCCTAACTGTAAAGAAGATGGATATCGTGAATCTGGATTTTGGTTGACCAAATCAATAGCATAATAAAATGCCATCAAGTTCTGGAAATTTGAGTAAGTGTCTATTGGTCCACAAGCAAATTTATTGTATGGATCTGCAGCATGGATATCAGAAATATATACAAGATTTAGATCATTGGGTGACTCTTTCAACATGTATCTTGATGGCTGGTAATCAGGGAATACACATTTACATGAGCCTGATGTACCACAGACTGATGTCCAAGTAAGATCATGTCTAGCATCTACCTTCAGGAAATGGGTATCATTATAACTACCAACCTGGAAAGGAAAATTTTATCAAGTAATAATTCATCTGCTTAAGATAATCCTTATTATACTAATGACAAATTTTTCTATGTGTTAAATGCTTCTTCAAGCAATATTTCATAGCAACCACAAACATTCAGAAAGAAAAGATCCACTTTTTTCTGTTTAAGACTTTAAGATGAAGAACAGCAATAAAAGAGCCATCCCTTTTCTTTAACTTCTGCAATACCCTTGTGTGGGTTTTGCCAAAAAATTATCAACCATATCCTTTCTTACCTACTGCAATCATAATCAATTAAGATCAAAGTCATAAATATTATGATGACAATTTTTTCCAGCTGCAACCTAGAGTATTAATTAACATGCCAGGTATTAGCAGAAATTAAGACAAACTTCCTATAATAAACTTTTCTTTGGATACCTTAAGAATTCTTTCTCACTACATGGATTATTTCTCCTGAGATAAACAAATCATCAAACATCATTACAAAAATCGAACAGCGTTCAGAAGTCCCCTGCCGCTAGAGCATCAGAAACCCTTGGACAAGTGAAACATAACAAAATTTTCTCAAAGAGAGAGAATAGAAGGACAAACAATTTGTGGTTATTGCTAAAGTTTTTTACAAGTTAATGAGTGGTATGAAGACATTTATACAAATGTACATTTACTCCTTTTCAATAAACAGAAATGCTTTGATAAAAAGTATTCCACCTAACAAACTCTTAAAGACAGTATTTTTCAATTTTATAAGTTTCGATAGGAGTTTATGTATAAAACCTCCCTTTAGGTCCAAGTGTATAAATATTATTCCAATGCAAGGAGAATATAAATTTTCTAGAACACTTAGATGAACATTTTGTCAATTTTCAAAGTTATTAAGGGGCATAACTCCTACAAAAATATTTCGACATGACTCATCTTCGAACTCCCTTGAGGTATCATTGAGTTAAAGCTACTGTATAAATATTATCCAAATCGGTCAAGAAATAAATTTGCTAGAGCGCTTACAAGAAAATTTTGTCAATTTTCTAAGTTATTGAGGGGCATAACTCCTACAAAAATATTTCGACATGACTCATCTTCGAACTCCCTTGAGGTATCATTGAGTTTAAGCTACTGTATAAATATTATCCAAATCGGTCAAGAAATAAATTTGCTAGAGCGCTTACAAGGTGGACGGACGGACGGAAGCACGGCACGACGGACGGACGGACGCCCAGCATTACCATATCCCCCGCATCGCGTTGCGGCGGGGGACAATAAGCTTTTACTTACATCCTCTAAAACGTATGTCTGACCCTGAGATACTGGTTCCCAGATATGGTATCCTCTATCACTTTCTCCTCCTGACGTGAAGTAAAATGGCTGCTTTGTGGCATCATCAAATCTTGCTTTTTTGGCACCATCTAAAATAAGCTGTCGTTTCTGACCACTAGTTTTAAAGATATTACAAACACCTGGGCGATCAGCTGGACAAGATCGGGATATGGCATCATGGGCCCCTAAAGCAGCAGAGAAGACAGCATTGACAACATACAGTGCATATGGATCCTGGATGTATTTTGGTGCTCTTGGTATACCATTTAACTTTGTAGGGCATGGGTTTGTGGCTGTAGTCCTGTCTAGAGAACATTCGTATATTTGCTCATAATAGTCTTTAAACCATGGGTTTTTAGTGTAAGTTTCTGGTGTTTTGTATTCTAAGTACTGATCCAGAAGTGGCATATCGGCAGTTTCCACATCAAAAGTTAATGCTCGTCTTTCCCTCATGATATTATCCAGACCTTCCCATATTTCAGGATCCTGTCCCCATTTGTCAGTGCCAATGAAAGCAAAACTATTTCTTATAACTTGAGAATTTTCTATGATCTTCAATAAGGGCACTGGATCATCAACAAACAGAATTACAATTTTAGCATCAGTAAAATTGAACAACTGATTTAAAGCAGAGCTAGCTTCTGCATCTGAAACTTCTCCGTCATGACCAATCGTAATATTCTGTGAAATGCATATTCTGTTGAGAAAAGCAAGACGACTGAACTCTTCACGTCCATAATCACCAACGCTATTAAATGTATGAATGACTTGAACATTATGTAATTCAAACATTTTTAAATATGAGATTATAGCCCTTGCTTGTTTGTCATCTGCTGGAACAGTTCTTAAGAAGTAACGATACTTAAGTGAATCTCTCAGTTCAAGAGAAGTTGCACCATAACTGATCTGTGGAATTCCTAACGGATTTAGAACATCAGCTACTCTTACTGATGTAGCACTATCCATTGGACCAACATACAGGTCAAATCTTGTTGGGGTGATCACAATATTTCCATTCTTTAGATCAATATTCCTGCTGTGAATGTTGGCCACCAAATTACCTGCCCTTGTTGGACTCTGACATACATCCAATGTTACATAACCAATAGTAACACCATCCAAAAGATCTTTAAAAATTCCTTTTTTACTGTTGACATAATCCACAGCATAATGAAAAGCTTCTTGAAGTTGCACACCATGTTTGTTGTTGATTTCACCACAAGTGTAAGGGGTCTTACCAGCTTTGTGGATATCAAACAGCCCTGAAAATATATAGCCTTATTGTAAAACAGAATAGAGATCACTTTAGTTTCAAAATAACTTAATAATACATTTTGTACAGGAAAAAACAGTTTTGGTATTATAAAAAATGAGCATTAACTCATCTATTACTCAAATAATATAAAAGATCAGTGAACAAACCTTTTATTACATTTCTTTTATATATCTGATGCAAAATTTTATTTTAAAAATTTTGCTTGAAGATTTACCTCCCTTTAAAATTGAAAAATATAAAAAAAAATATTCTGTTTTCTATGGAAATTCGATACAATATGTGATAAAAAGGTTCATAATCAATTAGTAACAGATTATGACAAAACCACAAAATTTTTGCCTCATTTAATTCCTTTTTTTTTTATAAAATTAATATATAAATAAATGAACAAAATTTTAATAAATTAGTATTCCAAAAAAATTGAATTCATGTGATCTTTTATAGTTAATTAAAAACTTTGAGATTTTCAAAAAGTATATGATTTATCTCTTTTAAGTGACCTTAAAAAGGAAATACTGGGTACTAAAACTAATACACTAACCAACAAGCATAACATCTCCTGTTAAATATGTCAGCTGTTCACTACCATCCCCAAGGATAAAACATGATGTACAGTCCCCAGTACAAGTGGCCGGGATGTTCTTATATTCATTTACTAAGTTGTCTTTATCACGGAGACTGATGGAGTTCTGTTTTACGATTCCCTCCTACAAAAATATATGGTATTGATTATGTAAATAACAATAAATGTGAACCATAATAGAATATTTGGGAATTTGTTCCTTTAAAGAGGGTTTTAAAGATTGTATTTCCAGATGCAATGCCAACGATGTAAAGAAATCAAATAATTTTTTTCAAATGTTTTAAAATTTTATTTAAATATTTAAAGACTACTGTTTGTTGATTAATAAAAAATAAAAAAATTGGCCATCGTATTGAATTTTTACCAATATGCACAAAACTTCCTCAGAGGTCTCATGGTAGCGTGCTCGCCTCAAGTGAGGAAGGTCCCGGGTTCAATCCCCGGCTGGGTCAAACCAAAGACATTAAATTTGGTATTTGCTGCTTCTCCGCCAAGCACGTGGCATCTAGGAGTAAGACCAAAGATCTACTGGTCGCCTCGGATGTATAATGTGTCCAAGTGGGCTGATATGTCTTCCTGCGGACAGTTACCTCGTGAGATAGCACATTAAAAATCCGGCTCAGCATGTCGGTCTAGTACAAAGCAGGGATCATATTCATTATCATATCAACATGTTCTCGTCCTGATATGCCACTGGACATTTAAAAATAACAATTCATCCATCCATCAATATGCACAAAACATGATGAATAACCTTCCAGATTGAAAACACATATAAAAAAATAAAAAACGTTTTGTATAAACATAATCATTTACTACTGACTTTAAAAAGAACAAACTTTTTTTTTAAAATCAGACCACATCATAGCTGAATAATTATATTGCTTATTCGATAGGATAGATGCTGCTTTTTTTACAAAGTATTTTTGAGGCATTGAAATATAACAGTGATATGGTTATAAACATGACTCTATTTTATCGAACAACCACCTTATACTATTGGCTTTCCTTATTTCTGTGAATAATTATCAGTTACTACTTACATTGTAGAAATTTGACACTGATTGTGAAACCGAATCAAGTCTATAAATAGTCAAATTCTGGTTGGACTCTCGGTTAATAAAATAAAACATCTGGTTGATGATGTCATGAAAACTGAGTGTATCAAGGTGAGCCATAAGTCGAAGTAAAGTATCATCATCACTGTAATATCTGTAAAGCACATTAAGAAAGGGGTGTTAAAAAATTTCTGGATCAATTGTTACAAACTGTACATTGGTATCACTAGAACTGATTCTGTCAGTATACCCGTAAATGTCTTTAAATTTTTGTAGATCAAGGTTTTATGTATCATTAGTAAATTTTCCTCATTTTCATGGATAAAGTAGAATTACAGATGAAACGTTAATTTCATGACACATGTTATTAGGTTGATATAACAAAACCATGAAATTAAGAATCTTCAAAACATTAAATTTTCACTGAACAATGTAACTGATTTCAACCAATATATGGTAAAACTTAGTAAGTTACCACTTATGTTGTCCAATAGTGTGTCACACTATACTGGTAGTTACAATTTGTACATTTCACTGTATGTACATATTAAGAGAGTATAGGATTGTGGCAATATACCTATCATTCACAGCATATATATATGGATTTAAACAGATGACCCATCAAAACAGGTATGGATCAACTGATAAATGAAAACTATAACATCATACATGTGGTATCTCAAATTGTGATTGTTGGAAGTGTGGGGTAGAAAATGCCCTGTTTTGTAAAATTGTAAACTTCCACTGACAATTCCTGAAATTCTTTAATAATCTCTGTTTTAAAAATCTCCCCTTAATGAGAAAAATCTCATCCTTGATCATTGTAGATTCACATATATGCAATGAAACTATATATATATATATAAACCCATTTCTCAAACATAAGGGTAAACACTTTGTTTTATGAAATACCCCATATCTGTGGGTTAAACAACACATAAAATAAAAGTAAAAAAAATTATCTTAATGGATTTTCCAGTACATAAAGTTCACTGAATGACAGTTCTTACTTTGGACATATTCCTGTGTAATTCTGTCCACATTTCTCCTGTAACACACGGTTGATTGCTTCAGCATAGGCCATAACAGCCGTGATTGTTGGAAGTGTGGTTATATCTTCTTTAAACCTATCTGTAAAGTAAAAACATCATAGCATACATATATAGAGATCAGAAATACAACAGGCATATAAACAATACTGTTTTTCAACTTTGCAAGGTCCAATAAAATTAGTGTCATGGGAATACTCTCATTTATTATGATCTATCACATATATTTATAGTCCTGAGATCTGATGTATGTTTTAAAAAAATGGAGCTGATTTTATAGATTTACAAAGGAAACAAAACTATATATTTCATAAATAAATCAGCTTCTGAACTTATTTATAATTTGTTGTCAGGTCAAGTTTTGTTATAATATATTTGTGCATTTAAAACTGAAATTGAAAGGTTCTTTTGAATAATACATCATACGGGTATTATCTTATTTCATTAGACAAGATAACTCGTGGACTTTTCAAACAAGTTATATTCAAATTTGTGCAGTGTTTGTCTAAGCCTTGTGTGTATTTTTGAATTTTTGTTCATTTGTATGTTTCGGAGTTTAGTGTGCCGTCAATTTCACTGAACTAGCATGCATTATTGTTTAGGGGTCAGCTGAAGCTCACCTCTGGGTGCAGGATTTTCTCACTGCATTGAAGATCCATTGGTAGCTTTGAGCTGTTTTCTGCTCTTTGGTCGGGTTGTTGTCTCTTTGACACATTCCCCGTTTCCATTCTCTATTCTGTTTAACGAAATTATATATATCTTATTGTTAGAGTTACATACCACTAATAATTGATTTGATCGGGAAACAACTAGACTGGTACTGCCACGCTGTGCCCATACTACACTCATAATATGCTTGGTAAAATTCATTATACCATGGATTTTCTGGATAGGCTTGCTTCCCAGATAAATAATTCCTAAAGCTGGTAATTTCTGTTGTGAATGCTGAGGAACCAAACATTAATGATCTGTCGGCAAATCTCAAAGCATCATGTTTTATAATTGGAGTTGACCATGGATGGTTTGCCATAAATATTAAATTTTGTACCTCACCCTTTTGACTTTTAGCTATAAGAAGTTCCTCAACGTACTGGTCTGGATAGGTAAAAACTGCTACAATTCTGGTGGATGAGTCAGCAATATAGTCTATAAGGGTTTCCATCGGACCATCTGTGACAAATTCATATGATGATGCAATACAAATTCCAAGAGCTTCTGCATATTTTCTAAACTGTTCGGCTGCATCTCGTCCTTCTTTATTTGGTGCATTTAATGTGATTATATACTCAAAATTCAACTCGCTGGCCAGCTGTGCCATTGCTCTGGTGACATTTCCATCTGATGGAATTGTTCTGAAAAATGTTTTAAACATCGTTTTATCATCCAGAACGTGAGATGTAGCAGCTGGAGTAATAACTGGAATGTCAAAGCTACCTAAACTTTGGCTGACATCAATGGTTGTTTCACTATCATATAACATCCAACCGACTGACTTTTCAAGGTCAAATTTTGTGCTGCCATCATCTTTTTTAAACCACTGGGAATGAAATGCACTAACAATTGCATTAGCACGGAATGGATTCATACATCCATCAAACCCAACTCCACCTAATTTTACACCATTTAACAGTATAGCAGAATTTCCACTGTTAATATAATCAAGTGCATATACAAAAGCTTCAGAGTTTAGGAAACCATTTCTTATTCTGATATCCCCACATCCAAAGGGTCCTGTGCCTGAGTTGTGAATATCGAATATAGCAGGGATAATCAGGTCACCATTCATGAAGATATACTGCTGTTCTTGAAATGTGTACAGACACTGCGTACACACCAGTGGACAGGATGAGGTCACCTGACTCATTGATCTATTACCGTACAACTGGATCACATTCTCTGTCAATGAAAAAGTATGTGCTGCTGGGTCATAATCACCAACCTACAATAAATGACAATGCATTTAACTGAAATTTTACAACTAAACATGGTGGTCAGGAATTCTTTCAAGATGTTTAAAGTTTTAATGAAAGTACCTTAACAGTAACTTTTGTTAATCAAAGTGTTTCTAGCAAACTTAAAGTCTTTTCTTTTCTTGCTAATTCTAAAATGACATTTTTCTGTTACAATTGTAGTATAAATAGCCATCCGAGATTAATAAACTCCTTTTAATAAAAATATTGGAACATGTACGTAGTTAAGTGGGAGAGTTACTACCTGTAATATAACCCATCTGATTGGCTGATTTCTCTCCAGTAAATTAAAAAGAGAGACTGATCATGTCAATAAATTTAAAACAAAAATACTGCAATACCAAATGTTTTAGAATGTGGAATATGAAGTGATTTTAATAACACAACATTTTTTTTTAATATTTAACTATTTTCTATTACTGTATCAATATCCTCAAAAACTTAATTAAACCTATTATCCTAATCTCTATTTATACAATTTTTACTGACCTTTACCCAACCAGAAGTTGCATTCCAAAAATAATATTCTAAAGGAAAATTAATTTCCCCATCCTTGAACTGTATGGCTGTCTTTCCATCCACATTAAAGGAAACTCCTTTGATGTTATCTACCAGTTTTATTCCCCTGTGCGCCCAGTGTCTATAGTCGGCACATATACCATTGTAAGTATCCCCACACAATTCAAGTAAAGTCTCGTGTACACCAAAGGCAAATGCATATATTCCATATATTGCCGACGTTACACTGCTGTGATAGGTAAAGCCAGGGGCAGAATTTATGTTCCTGGTTCTATCACATACAGCTGTGTATGTCCTCATGTTGGTTGCATTTAAGGAACAATTAAACAGTGTCTCGTACCATGGTGTAAACCATGGGTTCTTGTTGTCAGCAGTATTTGCATTTAAAGTTGACAAATACTGTTTGAATTCTGCAATATCTGGCAATCGATAACCAATGTTTATCGTTCCCTGGGCAACGTCCTGATATCCCATGAAGCTATCTGATGAAGCACCAGGAAGGAGAGTAAAAATATTAAACTGTTTACTTGCATTTTCTGATTTTAAACTGTCAAATATTCTGTTTATTCTCATTTCAGTACTTATTACCAAGACTGGTTGTACTGTTGAATGTTTACGTAATTTCTCTACAATGTCGTCTCCATGAGCATCAGATGGAATTTCATATGATGCAACTACACAGATTCCATGTTTTCCTGCCATTTCTGTAAACTCTTTAACAAATGACTTTGAAAAATCATCAGGGTCATGAACAGCCTGAACATAGTGCCATCCTACCTTCTGTAACATAAAGATATAAGCCTGCATTATTTTGTCCATACCATAAAGCATGGTAATAAGGTATGGGTATTCTTTCCCATTAGTGCTGGTTGGATTTATTGCAATTTGAGGACGTTCTATATCATTCATCAGCTCTGCTAATGGAAGGACATATGTCGACAGATACCCTCCATGGTAACCATCAATGGTCACTGGATCTAGGGTGTTTCCATTCGTATCCATTATTGACATCTCATGGTGACGAATTGCAGTGACTTCATGGACACTTTTCATTGCATTAAAGCAATCATCCAATGCCAATCCTCCTAGGGTAACACCATTCAAGATTCTTTTATTGTTTGCCTGATTGATCGTCCATTTCATGGCTTCTACCAATAAAGCACCATTTCTGAAGAGTTCACCGCAAGTCATAGGTTCTGTACCCATCATATGGACTGGGTATACACCATTCATAACAATGTCACCAGGTATATACATGTATGTACCTAGAAAAAAATAAAGTATCATTTCTCACTGCAACATTACCAAAGAGTCCTGTGAATTCATTATCTTTCATTGGATATTAATATTGTGATTTTTATGGATGCAGAAGAACCATGAATATAAATGTACATATAGATTCTACAACGATGACCAGTTGATTATGAAATTTATCAACTCGAGATAATTACATTTTCATTTTTAAACTGTGAGGCTAATGTCCAAGCAGTAAATTAAGTAAGTAAAATAAAATTTAATTATCAAGAGTGGATAAATTTCATAATTAATGCATTAAGAGTTTTAGAATCTTTTTCCTCTTATGACAATGTAAAACTCCGAGGGGTCTTCCAAACATTTTTTGGAAGGAAATTTCACAATCATTTATAAGACAATGTGTGGTCATATCAGAATTTATCAAATGGGTCAAGAGATGTATAAATGCACACAGAATTAGAGAAAGATAAAATGAAATATGTTATCAAAAGAAATTTACAAAACCATGCAATTTTGCATTTTTTAAATACAATGTACATTATCTATAAAATGAAAAACATTTAGTGCTTATATAAGCCTCTAAAAATTGACTGAATTCTCTGATTTATACTTACTATCATGAGGAACTCCAAGACAGGGTGCACATGGACTTGCAAGACATGGTGAGGCTGGAGGGGAAGTTAAGGCTGTGTCTCTAGATTCATCATACATAATGATCTTTGTACTGACAACTTCTAATCTGCCATTGTAATAAGTTCCAACCTTAAATATAGATATCTTATTATTGAGCAATGTTATACAGTCAACATGTAATTAGACTATGACAGAGCTTTCCTTGCCTGAACACAATATGGATAGAACAAATACACTTACATTTATATTGGAGTTTTATATTTACACTAATTAAGACGGAGAAATTTAAAAGAGGTTAAACAGCCATGCATATACATTGTGCTTGAGAAATTTTAGATCAACCAAAGTTTTACCGTACTACAGTCACATTTGATGCTGCTTTCAATAGTGAGCATGACAGTGATCATAATTAATTTATGGCTGTTGCCAGACAATTTCTACTGCATTCTCATTTAGAAAGGTAAACAAAAAAGTTATTGTTTTCATTTAACGTTGGATATGAATATACCTCACCACAAGTAAGCTTCAAACTTGCAATTTCAGATTTTGCAGACAAGTGAACCCTCCTTTAAACAGCATTCATTTTGACAGCAAATGTAATTATACTCTTTAAAATGGAATATATTTGGTATCCAACTTAAACAGCAAAATTGGATAACAAATGTGTAGGACTGTTGTAAAGAGGATTGACTAATTATGTTTTTAATACACGCTATACTGCTATCTAGTTACTATCACATTTACTTTGTAGGAAAAATTAAATTATGAAAAAGAGCAACATTTAAATAATTTACAAACCTTTTCAAATTTGTATTTGCCTGCTGTACTGTAGTCATTAAAGCTATATATTTCATAGCTGTAGTCAATGATGTCACCATTGTTGTCAAACTTCACTTTCGCTGGGGCATTGTATGGCTCTAATTGTGCTGATGCCAAACTTTCTACTCTCTCTTCTCTAGAATAGGTAAAATCTGTATTTTCCAAATAATTCTGATAAAAATCTTGTGTTGTCATAGACCTCAGCTGTGTGCACATGCCTGCCACACCTCCACATTTGTCAGCATGGGCACGTTTCAGGGCATTGGCATATGTGTATACAGCATGGACTGCTGGTTCTACATATGGGTCTTGCACAAAAGCAAAACGTCTGTCATTTTCTGATGGTATCTGACAAGCTGTTTTGGAATTGTGGGGAGGATTTAGAGCACCCGGAAGAGAGCAGTCAAATTCTGTCATATACCATTCTCTTAACCAAGGATTTTCTGTGGAAGGATTAGTCGGATCAATTCTTATCCAATGATCTTCGAATTCAGTGATCTTTCTAGATCCTGGTATTACTGAGATAACACCTCGTGGATACTTCTTTCCTGTGAATGAGCTAGATAAGGGTAGGGTATCAGTAAAAATCCACTGCAACTTTCCAGCACCATTATATGTTTCAGCCCTGTTCAATATACTTTCTGCAATTTTTGCTGCACCGAGGTAGATATTTCCGACAGCACCTGATCCTGTCACTTTCCGTAATACATTGTCCATTGCTGTATCAGATGTATCAGTGGAAGAAACTTCAATACCCTGAGTCAAACAAATACCGGCTGCCAGAAGGCGAGTACGTATCTCACTGTAAGAACTTCTACCAAAACTGTCGTCAGTGTAGACTACATTGACAAAACTCCATTTAAGTTCTTGTAGTACTCTGATCAATGCCTGTAAATAGAACATGCTTATGCTTAAATGTTATTTTGGCAATAAAGTTAGTAAAAGTAAATTTTTACAGCAACAATACAAATTAATAATGTTTTATAATAGTTTATTTATGTATAATGAAACATGACAATCTACAGTAAAACATATATACAAGTATATATGTCCTGTCACTGAAGTAATAATTAAAGTAGAACAATAATTTGTTTACTAATGATGAATTTAAAGTTCATTTATTCTTTTGTAAGGGGAGATAATACATGAAAATTTAATGTTTTAATAAATCCCATTTGTATGGAGATATGTTTCCTAAAATTATCAATTCCTAAAATAATCAATGTTCGAAATGAAAAAAAATATATATATAAGGGGAGATAATTTCTGAAAATTGGATAATTCAATATTTTTTACATATTTAGTGGTGATATTGAATCTTTCCAATTCACCTCCTTAAGTAAAATCTTACTATTTCATGCTTTGATTTTTAATCCAATAATCATCAGATTATGAAATTGTATAAGCCAAACCTGTTGTCCAATACACTAGACAGATGAGACATGTATTAATAAAAAAAATCAATGAAAAAGTTTCTTTATATTCATTTTTCATTATGTCTTTTCAAGGATTGCCAATTTTCCTACCGAAGGTCGGTGGTTCTCTCCGGGTACTCCAGCTTCCTCCGCCAATAAAAATTGGCAGCCGTGAAATGGCAAAATGTGCTGAAAGCGGCGTTAAACCCAAACTAAACAAACAAACAAACATTATGTCTTTTTTAAAGAGCTGATACTATAATGTGAAAAAACAATTTCTAATTTACCGGTACTCAACTATTCAAAATTTATTCTAATTTAAACTGATTACTATCTACCAGTAAATAGAATGCCACCTAATGAAACTTTGTAATCAAATATTACTAGCAAAACTTAAATGCAATTTTTAATTATCATGATGCTCATTATTTTATATATTTCAAATTAGTAAGAATATTGCTTTCTTTCTAAATTTACAGTATTTTAAAGCTCATAATATTGTTTTGCTGATCAATGTTCTGGGTCCATGGCCAGAAGAATTAAAATCTATGTATAAATATATACATGTTAAAGTACAAAGGGTGACACTGCTGTATTTTTATCAATTTATATATTCCGTTTCCTACCTCCATCAGTGGTCCATCTGGTGAGATGGTTCTCATAAAATATGGGTGTGTTGTATGATCACTGAGACCCATGGCTGTAGAGGAGTATGATACTAGGGGTACTTTGAACTTAGCAGAAAACTTAGTACTGACTTCCTCTGTTACTGAACTTGTAGTAGCCCCAATAAGACCTATAGAAGAAGAAGATTTTATTGTTAACCAATTAATGGGCCCATGGAGGGCATAGTTACAGTACAAAACAAATATGATTGAGTTACATATATAAAACAAACATGTATGACAAATATATGGTATATAAAATAACCATGTCAATGTTGCTTAATTTAACATACATAATATTGTAACATATTGATTCCATGGGTTCAGATGCTGTAATTTGTGTTTATTTTTGTAAACTGGTTCAATTCTGTTTTGGTTTTTAAAATTCAAACACAAGAATATGATAAAAAACTCAAAAATAGTCTAAATAATTAACAATCTAATTTCTAGGTAAATTTTCAACAATGCAGAGACATTTACTGAAATATGAATGTTAGTTTTGAGAGTACATGTATTGATTTTATAGTATCTGTATTACTTACCAAGCATTATTTCATTGTCTGCTGTGCAATCGTTTGACCCAGTCAAAAATGGCGGGAAGAACTTTTGAGCATCACTGACTGCCTGATATTTCCTATCACAATAATCACGGGACAACATTCCTGTAATAAATATATCATAGTTTTAATAAAATTTAATTCTAAGGACATGATATTGTGTTTTTAATACAAATGTTCCATGCAGCATGATATCAAAGCAATGATAATATTACAAATGAAAATTTCACCCTTTCAAAAGTTCATGCACATGCAGTTCAATTTTTTTTATTAAAATGAAAAGTCATGTGAAAAAATATAATTCAGTGTAAAAGATTTTCAATAATATAGCATTACATATGTTCATTATATTATATGCTAAGGCAAGCAAAAATTAATATCTTGTTCTAATGGCTATGTGATAAAAGAGTGGTCACTCTGACATGAAAATATCTTACCTAATGATATTCCAGGAACATAACTATCTGTTAGAAACTCTCCATTCAAATCTTCATTCTTCTTATTCAATCTGTCGATCGCCCAACGGATAGCTTCATATGCCTGCATATCTGTAATAAAGTTTACTTCAATTTTATATTGAGTAAAGAAATACCAAAGGGATATTCAAAGGAGAGAAAAATCGTAACAACTGACAAAATCCGCTGAACAACGAAGACCAAAACAATACATTCACTACAATTAAAAACTAAAAACATATGAACAACATCTACCCGACCAAAAAACCAGGGGTAGACTCAGGTGCTCTGGAAAGTTACTGAGGTTCAAAAATATTCAAGAAGGACAGAATGAAATTGTCAGATAACACATTCTGTCAAACAAAAAATGATTCCATAAGTCCAGATAAAATCAAATTATTGTCATCTCTGCCCATCCCTGTATTATAGCCTTATGTATTTTTTTCTTCATGTTCTGTTATGTAACAGAAACAAATTTTCTTTTCTGGATAATGCTCAAAAACCTTAAAAATAAAATAAAACCCACATACCCACTATCCTCCTAATAATCTGGATGAAACTCGGGGTAAAAAATTTGTTTCAGGTTCTAAACAGATTTAGTTTATGCAAAATGGTTGTCTCGCTTTTTTATTGATAACTTAGCAAATCAAATATTAAGGGTTGTCATAGAAAACAACTGACCTCATGATTTTGTAAAAAATATACACCTTACCACAGCAGAACTGAGAGATGAGACTACTTTATATGATGACCAAACTTACTGTTGAGGGTAGAAGTACCACACCCATATCCACCAGTTCCCTCATAATGCATACTAAATAGTCCTCCAATCAAAGCTTCAGCTCCAGGCTTTATAGTGGCTGTTTGTGATGAGTTTGTACAGCTTTGTTCCTCTAGGGTAACTTGAGAACTACCTTGTTCCCATAGGAATCCCAACATTAGCAGAAGTTTAAACATCTTCAAGCTGTTTTAAGAATATAGTTATATAGTCATAAGTATTGTAAAATGTGGATCATGATTCATTTATATATGAGAACTTAATGGATCTGTTCATTCTCTTCCATTTATTTATCACAAAATATAACAAAAAAGAGCTAGAGAAAGGTGGTAAATTTCATATATGTTGGAGCAGTGAAAATGTAAAAAAAAAACAAAAAACAGATTCTTTTCACACTGTTTGCAAACATATTTTAATAAGAAATTTGGGAATCCATTTTAAATGTTGATTTTAACCACCAATTTGTTTTAAACTTTAAAAAAAATATATGCATTCTAATCTTTAACATTTTTTTTTCCACAAAAATATTTAGCATTAAAATAATCACAATAAATTGTGAAATTTCCAGTTACTGTTTTGTAAAAAAAAAAAAAACCAGATCCCACCATCATACAAATTACAGACACAATCATAAACAAGAAAAAAACAAATAATTTTACAGGCCAATATATAGCAAGAGTTAGAATAAAAATTTCCCAAAAGAGCAACAATTTTTCAAATTCATGCAACATACTAATGCCAATTTATATTATTTTTTTTAGAAAAATGCTCTCTTCCTGTTGTTTTATTTTTCTTCAAACATGCCAAATGTTACATTAGGACAGATTATTTTGCTAAATAACTTTTACTATGTAATTTGGTTGTCTTGGAAATTCACATTTTGACTTTTATAAGTATCATATGTTAAGCTATAATGCAACAATCTCAGCCTAATAAAGTATATAGATAACCTCAAAATATAAAAGATAAGTAAAATGCCCTGTTTATTAGAATTTTAGGAGAATATTATATATTAATCCTGAAAAATAAACTAGACAATGTGTCACATTTTAATTCAACAAAAACAACTGAATCCACCCGGTTTCCAAATTAACTATCATACTAAACTTACCTGTAATATAATCTGCTATACCCATATGCACGTGTCGCCCCCGAACAAGAATGAAAAGAGATTTTGGGACAGATTCCTGGCCCTTATTTTGGGGTGGTGTAAAAATTTCAATGCTGACAACTATAAATAGACCACCCTGTGTATTGATAGAAATCAACCATGACAAAATCGGTAGCAATAATAGAAACCTGTCTGACAAGTTTTCCATGTTTATTTTTACCAGAGGGCGGAGTTTCGCTTGCAAATTACTTTTTACACATGATGAAAAACACGCCCCTTTCACCTGGCAACTCTGCATGGGAGATAACTCCGTCGCACTTGTGCACAGTCTTATTGTAACGCATAGTTATGTCAATTTTCAATATAAAATGATTATGTCAATAGCGTTCTTAAAATTGTTAATATTCTATATTATGTATTACCTTCCCTATCATTATTTGTAATACCATAATGTGTTTCTATATTCTGTATAAGTATATGTTATTGTGTTCATGTATTCATATTTGAATTTATTTGTTGTTTTATTATGTACTTTTGTAGTTTCATGTCTCATGTGAGGCCTTAAGTGAAATAAAAAGTCTCCAAGTCTATAAGCACATTTCGACAAGAAATCTAATCTTTAATAGAGAACAGCACGATCTTTAAAGAATCAAAAATAGCATGTGCATGAGGGTTTGGATGTATGGGAATTATAGAACAAAAAAACAAAGAAAAATAAGAGAATAATTTCAAGACATGCATCAAGTCACTTTCATCTTACACGACTCGCCCCTTAAATGTTAATAAATCCATGTTCATCTCAATTTAACTGTTAAATTTGAACTTTAAAGTATTTTTTTAAATAATCATATGTCTTACTAAATAAAGAAAACAATTGGTAAAGAATTAACAAAATACAAAAATTCACACGCACACGCACACACACACACACACACACACACACACACACACACACACACACACACACACACACACACACACACACACACACACACACACACACACACACACACACACACACACACACACACACACACACACACACACACACACACACACACACACACACACACACACACAAAATCTTCGGTTGTTTATCTTAATTTTCAATAACAACTTTTGACCATGGACGTTACCATTTATTAAAAATAAAGTAGGAATTTTTTTTCGTTGAAGGTATTAATTCCCGTCTCTATAAACCATACATATGACTTTTTATTCTGTTTAACTAATTCATTTAATTTGTTGTTCCAGCTTTGTAAAAAGAATAATGTAATATGCAGATGCTTCTGCGAGAAAAGTCCTATGATTCTTATGTTATTTCGATATGTATTAGTCTATACTGTTAGCAAAAATCACAGGTGTCTTCCCATTTATCCAACTGTTGAAAATTTGGTATTCCCACTTATCCAAAGAGGATAAATATACCTAAGGAGCAAATCAAAAAACGTAATCCATTGGAAAGACAAACCCGGGAAGACAAATGAACAACCACAACAACTTTAAAATTTCTTACCTGGTTGGTTGTTTATATAGCACTATATATTAAATGCACCTTGATTTGGATTCAATTCTATATTGTACCGAACACCCAATTTTTTCGTATATTTCATATTTTTATTCTGCAAGTACACATTTACTTTATGATATGAACTTTCTAAAACATACGCCGTTTTAAGGTTTGGTCCTAGATTTCACGGTTCATTGAACATGGGAAATGAGACGGTGATTCATCAGGTTAAGGTTTTTGTTGAAGTTTTTTCTATGAAGATGGGGTCACATCATAATGAAACTTGGTACAGTTGTAAGTCATAGCATGAACTTTCTTAAATGTGACATTTTAAGGTCTTTACCTAAATTTCACGGTTAAGTGAAGATGGGAAATGTGATGGTGTATCCTCGGTAAAGGTTTGCGTTGAACGTTTTTTCTTTGAAGATTGGGTCACATCATCATTAAACTTGGTACACATATAAGTCATGATATGAACCTTCCAAAATATTTACCGTTTTAAAGTTTTGACCTAAATTTCACGTTTCAGTGAAAATGGGAAATATGACAATGAATCCTCGAGGTTAAGGTTTGCGTTGAAGCGTTTTTTTTTTGTGTGAAGATTATGTCAGGTCTTCATGAAACTTGGTACACATGTAAGTCATGGTATGAACTTTCTTGTAATAAACCATCGCCGTTTCCCTACATTAAAGGTCCACAAGGTTTCCCACTTACTTTCCTGGATCCATTCTTGATGTTTTACTGGTTTCTGGTTACTTACTCTACTCAATCATTGCTTTATTTGTTATGTGGTCTTATTTACATTCGGTCATGATTTTGTCAGCAATTGGGGTTTGGAGAGTTTGGAATACTACTTATCTAATTCGTGTTAAGATTATATTTCAGTCCTAGGCTTTATAATGAAATGGCAATCATTCAAATGAGCAGCTGTGTACTCACGTTTTTTGTTAATCATGACAAAATTTTGCTTTTATTCTATAGTAGTTATATGCCTTTCTAGGTTCTGTTCATGGAGTTCAAAACTCACAGGAAAGACATAGGTCTGGTCTGAATATGTTTGTTAATGTTCATTATTTTTGCAATTTAGCTATTCCTTTCTTTTGATAAAAGTTTTCAAATCTATCAACTCCCTCTTGCTGCCAATACTTAGGCCTGTCCTGAATTAAAACTATTCATAATTTTCGGTTTCCATTTTTTTTATTTGTTACCAGCAAACATCACAAGTGCTTCTAAGCTGACTAAATTGTTTAGTACTGCTTCATTTGAATGCGTGCATTCCATTGGTAAACTGAAGTCCAATATTATATAATATTCTCATTACTGAATTTTGCAATATTTGGAGCGAGGCATCAACTTCCTTAAACAAATTAACATTACGAAACTGTTGATTTCCTTTGAACGCTACTTGTCACATGTTGATAGTTTCGTGTTTTCAGAGTTTTGGCCATGAACTTACATAAAAAGTACTTTGTATGGTTATTTCAATTAGGGGGAACTTGAAACCCATTTAGACTTCAATCATATTAAAATAACAATCCAAAGATACTAATATTAGATAAAATAAATTTATACTATGCTGTATACGACGCAATTCAAGGAGTTACCTCTTATCAGCAGCATTAAAACCGAACCATTTGGAAGACCAAAAACCAAATTTATTCTAAACAAGAAGTACACATATGAATGATGACATAAAAGGAAATAGGACATAGTCAGTGAAACAACCTCACATACGATTATACTAAGAAATAGTAAATTTCTTTTACGAAATTCCAAAATGACTTTCCTTAAAAACGTCAGGAGATATTCAGTAAATATCGATGAGACAACCCTGCAACAGAATTCAGAGTCGTACGGCCTACAACAGCGTTCTGGGCTATTGTTTCGTGTTCTCACATTTTTATTGTCATAAACACTGCTGATAATTTATCAAAACTGGTGTCTCAAAATGTTACGGTCGTCAATAAACCGTATGAATCAAAGTCGCATCATACCACAGCATTTCATAGTACTGTCTTCTTTCTTTAATCTTTGCCTTGGTATTATTTGAGACAAAAAGTGAAATTTGAACACATGACTGCAGGTGCAAGTTCAATGTAAAATTTTAATAAAAAGTTGAAACTGTAATTGTAGTTTTTCTAAAACTGTTTTTTGTACACAAGTCTAAAAACATTTAATCTAACTTGCATAAGACGTCCAATTTATCTCCCTTGTGCATACCTCTGTCCTTGGATGGTTTTGGTTGTACCCTTTTTGGTCATTTTGCCATTTCTAAAGCTCTTCAACGTTTTAGATTAATGTTTTGGTTTTCAACATTTTAGGCCAGGTGCACAACTGATGAGTTGCAACTAGACGATATGTGCACGTCTTGTGCATTAAAATTGGCGCCAAAGATATTATTTAACTGCAATTTCAACCATAAAAGAAAAAAAAAACACACACAAATGTTCACCAATCTATTTAAATGGAGTGGTACAAAAATATTAAGCCAAAAGCGATATGAACTCATAAATACGATTTATCAGGGCTTTTTGCTTTAGTGTTTAGTTATAACCACAGTACGTATGAAAATTTTATTTTTAATTTAATTTATTTGTCAGCTTCGAATTCGTTAGAACCCATCATCCGCAGCAGATTTGACTTCTAACGGCTTGAAAAAATCTTCATATGCAACATTAGAGTAGATCATCTCATCACCTACAAAAAAGCACATCATGGTTCAGTTTGGCTTTATCAAATTCAAAACAAACGTGTTTTTTTTCATGTATTTTACTTTTAACCCTTTGATCTGAATACTTTTGCAAGCTAGTTGTCATGACCTTACTGGTAGGTACCTCAAAAGTAGCACATCACCGCTAACATTCTGAAGTTCAGGTTTTAAAATGCTTGACTCACATGAAATACGGAAGAGGTAGATACGAGTACAAATTCTTACAAATCAAAACCGTAATAGTTCGTTAATGGTGCATGACATCCTTACCTCTACCGGGTACTTGACGTAATGTTTTTTCGTGAGTGCAAGCGCCTCGTCTTTGTCGCCTATTTCTGTTTCCTTTGTTATTCGTCTCGATTCCTTTGTATCTTTCTCTAAATGTTATTTGTTCGGGGTTTTAATTCACGTTGTGCATCATCGGTTTTTTGAAGTCCACCCTTGTACCTACAAGTTGCTTTGGAATTTGTTTTTACTCAGTACTGTGTTTTGTTTTTTCCAAGAATATTATAACTTGTATGAGATTTATGTTTAATTTGGTAGTTGTTAAGACTAGTAAGTTTTTTTTTTAATCATTATTTTTAGGGGTAGGTTTGTGTCATTTTTCTACTATGCTTAATAGTATGACTTGTGTGAGATTTCTGTTGGTTCAATACATGTATATATTTTATCAAGGCCTTATGTGACCCAGCACGAAGAGGATTAAGTAAGTAAGTATATATTTTATCTT
The DNA here is from genome assembly GCA_028015205.1 of Mytilisepta virgata. Taxonomy (NCBI): domain Eukaryota; kingdom Metazoa; phylum Mollusca; class Bivalvia; order Mytilida; family Mytilidae; genus Mytilisepta; species Mytilisepta virgata. Next base: position 14,111,278 of record CM051520.1, on the reverse strand, counting down.
CCTGTAATTCAGAATTATGAAATTAAGGTTTTCCGTGTGTAATTTGATCTGTGGTGAGGTTTTGGTACTCGCAAAAACCTTTTTTCTCTCGTTAGTAACTATTGTAAAAACCAACAGACAATCCCGACTCACCGTCGTGTGCGTGTTACATGCATGCATTTTGTTTGACCTTTTTGGGGTCACTTGTTTTAAAATTTTAATGAAAAATTGTATTGATTTTTATAACCCATACCCTGGTCCATGTTAGCATATGTATAGTCATCCACCATCTCATTTTTGTCATCCTTCTTTTTAAAATGGAACAAAAGCACTACTTTTCTAATGGGAAGACAGATCAGCAAAGCCGTGGCATTGACCAAATTCCCAAATGCAACGGCAGGATCTCTATACGTCGGTCCAGCGTTGGTTGAAACAATCATCCAAACCAGAAAACAACCAGCTGTGCTAATACAACCAACACAAATCCAACGAGATTCGTAATAGTTACTGAGGCTGTCCCAAGCCATACCGGAAAATACAATCGTCAGAATTAATAAAAATATTACAAAAAGCATAGACAAAGCCAGAGAATAGTCATAGGTGTCGACTGGATCACACCACCACCAATCGTGTAGAATATTTGTGGATAACAGGCTTGCTGTAGGGTGGATTATTATCAACCATTCTATTGGAATAATAACCTGCACTAATACAATTCCAAGTGCAATAAAAAATAAAGAGCAAGCACTAGTAAGTCCCGAGTACTTCCGTACACTGTATTCAACGTTTTTAAAGCGCCAGTTATCAATAGACTTAACAAGCATGGCTGAAAAAACAATAGCATAAACAATCCCCATCAAAAGTCTTCTCAGCGTACAGGTCACTTCTGATGCACCCAAAAAGAAAGCAAAGTTAACTGCATATATACACAGTATTCCAAAGATTGTCATGAATCCCAGAACAGTGGTTCCGCCGCGAATTGGATAGGCACACATTAAGAAGAAAAATAGAAATAAGCCAACAAACAGACCGACACAGGTTGGAACACATATAGCAATGGCCCATATAGGCCAGGTGTACTGCTTTGTGTGAATGATATTTCCATTCGGAAGTTTAACAGTTTTGTAGAAAAAATAATTTCTCGGTTCATTTGGTACCGTTCGAAGATTAGTGTGGGCCTGAGAGAAGGAGGTATGTTTGGTTACAATGCCATGACAGTTACAGTTTTGTCCTGCTGGACACTGGGACATAAAGTTGTCCGATTTGTAAGTATCCAAAGATGTCAACATTCCTGAGGAACCATCTACAGTTGGACCAACCTAAAAGATATAAAAAAATTATATTAATGCGATGAAAGGCATGAATCCTTTATAACTGAACTCCGTTATAATTAGTAAACTTTATGGGAACACAAAGCAACTTTGCCGTCATACTTTCGAGGAGGTGTTAAATAAAGGATTGATATTCTCTGCCACAGGTGAAATTTAAGATTTAACTAGTTGACAAATCGGATCTTTCTACAGAAACTGATAAGATATACACCAGGGCATGCTCATTTTTTTTTTTTTTTGGCGAAATTAAACAACAGATGCATACAGAAAAGTAAATTCAGAACGACTGATTACATGTAAATCACACATAGATCCTATTAGTGTTGAATATTGTCCTGAATTAATGACCGGTTCCATGAAACTTTTACTGGATACGAGTTTTGACTTGCCTGTAAAACCATATGCTGCAGTAGATGACACTGTGCACACATGGTTTCGCTCCGTGTAGACTTTCACCCCATTTAGATATTTCTGATCCCATTGTTTGTCTTATCATATAAAGTTGTGTTGTTTTCCTTACGTTATACAATGGTTTGTGTTCCAGTTTTCTATTCAATTTGTTTTCAGATTACACACACAACTGGAAAAATATTTTTTCGACTTAAGATCGCGGTTGAGTAGATTTACTATTGTCAAATATTACCAATTAAAGCTTTTCTTTAATTTTTTTTCTATGTATAAAGTTTTTAGTATACAATGTTTTTAAAAATGAAGATTTTTTACCTTTTTGTAAGTAGGGATTTCGTTCTGCAGAATTAAGTTGTAGATATCATACCCAACATCCCAGTATCTATCTTTATTAAAATTCAAATCAAATCCTGACTCATCCGTCCACCCAGACCATTTTGTTTCCAGCAACATTTGGAACAAATAGTCTTTATTCTTGTCATCCTTGAAACAATCTTGAAACGTTGTTAATGTCGGACATTTGCTATTTTTAGCCCTTTCAATTGCTGATGCAATAGCATATGTTGCTGCCATTGTTGTATAGATCACATAATTGTTCATTTGTAGTTTGCCACTAGTGATTGTTTCTGTAAGGTTACAGTGGGGGTAGTTTGAGTATACCACATCCGCTTTCTTAAGTTGGCATTTATGAACCTGTTGGTAGAAATCGTCAAACCAATCGTCTGGGATGTTATTATGCGACCTGTATGTTAATGACTTCAGGTAATTATTGAATCCTCTGATCAACGTATTTCTCATCGCAATTGTAATAGACCCCACAATATTGTTTTCTAATCTATCGTTGCCCAGTTTCATATTTCCCCAAGTTTCTGTTCCAATCCACAAAAAAATTCTGATGATTCCCAAATCAAGTGCCGCTTCGAGAACAAGTTTTGGGTACAAAGCAATCAGAACTACAACATTTGCCCCATTTTGATTGTTTAATTGTGATAGAGCACTTTTTATATCTTTGCTTGGTCCCTGACTTGGCACTGACACAGCAGTAGCTATGCAAATTCCATTTGCCCCAGCCTGCTTTTGAAAGTTAGCAAAACTAGAAATTCCATACACTTCTTGTGAATATACAACAGATACATACGTCCAGTTTCTGTTTTTAAGAATATCGGCTATGACATTTGTTTCTTGATAATCGGGTGAGATCGTTCGTGCAACATACGGGTATTTAAAATCGTCATTCAGGACACTAGACGTTGCAAATGCGCCTACGAGAGGAATTTTATGAGGAGCAAGAATACGATTGGCTGATATCACGTTGGCAGTTGACATTGTAACAACACCACCTATAGTGGAATTATTGATAGTTCCATCAAAACTAGTCTTAATATTACAAAATGTACCACTTGAAAGAATGCTGTACAAATCCTTGTCAATTCGAAGTGAGTTAGAACATGTATCTAAAATTAGACTTCGTAAATTAAACGGCCTCACTGCCAGATTTCGTAGGGTATACATTACGGCAAGGGCTCGATAAAAACTACCAAGGTACAATTTTCCACACTTGTACGGATCCGAGTCGGACAGTGATACTGGAATGAGCGCAACTAATGTGGCAGAGTCGGTGTTGGTTGTAGATTGCAACATATACTTTGATTTAGCAGTAATATAACTTGGGCATTCTGTACAGGAATCTGGGCGACTACAACTCCCATTCCAAGTTGGGCTGAAACTTGTTGTGACTAGTTGCTTGTCAACAGAAAAAGAGCCAATCTGTAATAATAATTAAACGCCGAAATAAACATACTTATCAGCTTAGATGGAACAAATTTGTAGTCTATTTCTTAAATGTGTAAATTATGTATAAGCGAGAATTTCATTTTCAGTGTTATATAACATTTTTCTGAATTCTGGTTTGACCAATCTGCATACATTGTCTTCCTATGCCATCTTCAATTGCTTTGAACACCTTAATATCTATATACATGTACATGTATATGTTTGTTTGTTTTCTCAGATGTTAAAGGATACAATTTTAAAGCATTTAATTAAGTTTCATATTTATAAAAAAAAAATTCATTTATAGTAATATGCACAGAAATAACAGCACTAGATGGAAATACTAGTAAATATTAATAACGTCACCCTGAAAATTCCGTAAATTGTATTTTTCTTAGACAAAGGTAGTCACCTATGTAATGAAAATCTTGTTAATGAGCTTGAATATGTTAACTTTTGTGGGTATAAGCGATCGGGAAATCTAGTGCAATTGGGTTGTGATAAGCAAAATAAAGTCATGCATGTTTTTCCCTCACCAATATTTTTATTAACAATTACACATACCTTTATTAACAATTACATACCTTTATTTATTACATACCTTTATTAAGATGTTTACCTCTCCTTATCATTGATGCTTTACCACTTCATCTTCACAGTTGTATAAATCAGAATTTCACTTTGTAGTTTCGTAAACAATGGTTTTACAAGAAATGGTATTTTTTGTTTTGTGCGTTCTTACAAGAACACACTATGACTAATGATACTGTCTAACAACAAAAGTCCTGTTAAATGTCTGTACATTCTTATTTTAACTTTAATATTTTCTGATAGGATGCGATATTGTAAATTGTTGGTATGTGTTAACCGATATTTTCTTATCAACTTTGGTCATGATAAATTCTAGTGTTAAAAAATCTTTTGTAAAAAAAATAATCCAGTAGTTTAGTCTATTGCAACTCATTTTCATAGCTTTTGAAAGTGGGATGAACTAAGTGTCGATTCGGATGTTTAAATATATGATAGGTGCATTGGAGAAAATGTCCACCCTGTCCACGAAGATGCATGGTTTCATTCTATTTTGAGTTCATAGCAGTTTCAATATTTGTACAAGCTTTTTTCCTCGCGAAATCTGGATTTGTGTACTGTCTGATTTTATTGCACTGTATTTCAACCGATGCAACTCGAAACACTCGAAAAAGGTATCATCAAAAGAGATTAAACAAAATTGAATTCAGAAGTGATAAAACAGCTTCTCCTAAAGAGACTCCGATGTAAGTTATAATATAGATTTTCTACTATGTACATTTTATATAATAAACATGGCATGCAAGAATAAAACATACAGTCTGAGTATTGGGATGATAGCCCTCTATACTAAGCTTTTACTACAGAAGAAATTCATTGAATATAGTGTGAAAAAAACTTCCAAAATACTAAAATCTAAATCCTGGAACTCGAGTTACTCATACAGGATGCGTAAATAAATATTGTTTAAAGGGTGTGGTAAAGAGTTCATTTGTTTGAACATGTTTGTAGTCTTTATTTTACACATATCCTAAAACTGATTAAAAAGTCCAAATTATTTCCCGAAAAAATTTATTTTAATTTTTCATTCAACCAGGTCATGCATGGTATTTTAACGAATAATTATTGTCTAAAGGTACTTGTTTTTTTCAAATATAGATGTGTATTTAAGTGCATCTGGTCTTTGGTGTAAGATCTGATTGCATATGGATCAATCATTTTGTTTTGTTCTAATTCTCCAAAGTTTGCATGTATGTATAAATTTTATTATAAAAGATGTACACAAAATATGTTTGATAGATACATTTAACAAATAAAAAATGGTCTTATTAAAGCATTACTGACAGAAAAAAAGATTTATGTTCATTTGGATGCTTGTCTGAATCTTAGCGATGGCGTGGTTGATATCTATGATATATCACCTTCAACAACAAGACAAACATACTGAAAAAAGGAAAACCTTTACTATCCTTGTCCAAATCAAAAGCAAACAAAAGGTTTCAATATCACAATCCATAATAAATCTCACTCACTAATTTTGTATCATCATTCATCAATGATACACACTTTAATAAAATACCAATTGTATGAAAATATATCACAATTTGATTATCTTAATTTTCAAACATAAAATATACAATTTATATAAAATACACCTGTAAAATCTATAACATTTAAAATCAGACAATATGTATCCGCAATGTCTACAAATATTCTAGTGATAATTATTCTGAAAAGAACAAACTAACTTTCCCATTTATTCACTGTTTCGTCTCCTATGCAACATACCTATCCAATATAAAACAAAGTACCGTGGTACTAGTTTACGGCAATAAGTATTAAAAGACAAAATAAAGTTGGATTTCATTTCTTTGGAGTACCACTTACATATGGATTTCAAATACCTAGGTCTAAATTGTAATGGATTAAAAATATCATTTAAATTCAATCTGCTGAAAGTTTGACATTCTTGAATACGATCTTGAGACAGTTAAAAAAAAACAGCTGTCAAAATAATCCCTTCCGTTACATCTAAAAAATTTGATGTCAGCAAATGTTCAAATTTGAGATTCTTCTGGAGATATACTAAGCAATTTTCATTGGTTTCACTCTGTATAAACTGATTAATCTGAAAATAAAAACATTGGGAAGTCAATTTTCAATTTTGTCCTATCATTATTCAGATAAAGGAAATAAATTGCTTTTCGTTTCAACTAACTACTTTCAAATTATTTTCTGCAAAATTTTGATCTCACAGAACAGAAATTTATAAACGTCACAAATAAACTTACGGTAATCACATTCTGGTACCTACTTACAAAAAGACAACATGCCAAAACATAAATATTAACAAACTAATAAAATTTAAAATGCTTACTTATATGACCCTAGAAACCAATGTCTGATCCAGGTTTTTGTTCCTGAAATTGATACATGTCATCTGTTTCAAAGCCAGGATTTGAATACATCTGTGAGTATACGTCACCTATAAAACAGATAAGTTAGTTACCAACACAACGAAACATGAAATATGTAGTTTTCTGGCTTTGATTAAAGAGCAGACGGGTATGTTTTTTAATAAGATACATTTCATGTGGTTTCATATCTAAAAAAACAAGAGGCACAAGAGAATTGAGCCTGTATAGCTCACCCGACAGTCCCACAATCAATCCATTTTATTTCAAGAGAAAATTGTAATGGAGCTTCCATAGATGCTTCATACCAAGTATCAGTTAATTTGGCTATATGGTTTCAGCGGAGATTTTTGAAATTGACACCAATCAGAAATACGAATTCATCATGGCGGCCAAATAATTTTTCAACCGGAACAAAATATGCAAAAAAACGTCCTTCCATAGATGCTTCATTCCAAGTTTCAGTTCATTCGGCGTAGGGGTCTCAAAGGAGAATATTTTTAAATTTTTCCAATCACAAATAAGAATTCATCATGGCGGCCATATTAGTTGTCCGACCGGTACAAAATATGCAACCTGTATTAAGGTCCTTCCACAGATGCTTCATACCATGTTACAGTTCCGTTGGCTATGCTGTTTCAGAGGAAAAGATTTTTGAAATTTTGACTAAGAAATAAGAATTCATCATAGCGGCCATATTAGTTGTCCGACCGGGACGAAATATGCAAACTTTATAAAGGTTCTTCCACAGATGCTTCATACTAAGTTTCAGTTCATTTGGCCAAAGGGTTTCAGAGGAGAAGATCATAATGTAAAAGTTTTCAGACGGACGGACGACTGACGCAAAGTGATGACAAACGTTCATCTGGCAAAAAGGAAGAGGGGGAGTCAACAAGAAAATGTACGCTTTTCAGAAATATCAATTCAGAAATTAAACTTTTAAAAATTCTTCTTTGTTTCTTAATTTCATTGAATTTTCAATTCATTCTGTCTTGTATATTTGTATTGAAAGGTGTTTTTATTGTATTTTAAATCTATTATATGCAGAGGGCAGATGATACCCTAGAGGGGGATACAGTGCTACAAAATAGCACATATTGCTGTCAAAATACAAGGACTAAATAGACAAGTGGCCTTATTCACTAAGTTGAGTAATAATGAAATGTTAATTAACGAAGTTACGTATAAGAATTTTTTAATAGTGCTGCAGCTTTTCTTATGAATGAATGCTGACCGGTATACAAGTAACTGATGTGTATAAATTTTTCCAATGATTATTCAAAGATTGTTATCTATTTTATATTGTACATAGGAGGAATGTTCCGATTTAAATTACCAAAAAAAAATATAACTAATTGCAAATTTGTTTTGGAAATACATCTTTATACAAATATTTACTGAAAACATTCATATTTTAATTTATTTTTTAGTTCAAATTGACCCAAATGTTGAAAAATGTGGTGATTAATCAATGCCTGTGGTTAAAAATAATGAGTTCAGGAGAAAAAAAATAAATATGTCAAGTTATAGGGACTTCTTTTAACTTCTTGTATAACATAAAGGGTATCTAATGATTAAATTTTGCAATATTACCAATGGCTTCAGAGAAATCAACTAAACCGCAACATTCATCATAGCCAACAAAGCGAGAAATGTAGTCAAAGATAACGTTTCTGATCAATCTGGTACTACAAAATACACGCAGCTTTGAAACAACACTGGTGTATCAATAATTTCTATGATTAAGCCATCAATGTCATAACTAAACTCATTCATGTAGGTGTGACATGATTCAATAATGAATTTGGTTTTACAATATTAGATGTAAATCACTGATATACCACCTAGAGTTCCTCAGATAACGCAAGTTGACATTTTCGGAGTCATGCATGCGTGAAATGTGGGTCAATGTTCAGATTCACTAAAGTTATCTTACCTCTATCATCCACATCTTCCAATTTCATGCTATCCTTTTCTTCTAGTCTTTGAAAATGGAATAACAGCACTAACTTTCGTATTGGCAAGCATATTAACAGAGCGGTGGCATTAAAGAAATTGGCCAGTGCTACAGCTGGATCCCTGTACGGTGGTCCTGCATTTGTTGAGACAACCATCCAAACCAGGAAACAACCAGCTGTACAAATGCATGAAACAAAAATCCATCTAGATTCAAAATAGTTACTTTCACTGTCCCATGCCATGGCGGCAAATATTGCTGTCAGAATAATGAGAAATATTACCAAAATCATAGAGAGAACTAATGCATAGTCATATCGGTCTACTGGGTCACACCACCACCAATCATGCAACGGGTTGTCAGACTGCAATGATGCCGATGGGTGCTCAAGAATAAGCCATTCAATTGGAATAATTAATTGAACACAGACAATTCCCAAAGCGCACGTAAATAGAGAACATGCGCTGGTGAGACCAGAGTATTTCCGAGTGCTGTATTCAGCGTCACTAAAACGCCAGTTATCAATGGCTTTAACTAAAAGCGCAGCAAATACAATTGCGTATACGACACCCATCATGAAACGACGAGCACCACAAGTAGAGGTCGATGCTGGTATGAAAAATGCAAAGTTAATTGCATATATTCCTAACACTCCAACAATCATCATAAACCCTAGGACTGTTGTGCCACCTCTGACTGGGTATGCAAACAAGAAAAAACAGAATATGAAAATACCAATAAATAGACCAACACATGTTGGAACTGCTGTCGCTATAGCCCAAATAGGCCAAGTGTAATGGAGACTGTATTCTGTGCTTCCTGCAACAGTTTTTAACTCGTCGTAGTAAAGATAATTACGAGGTTCCGTTTCTTTCGTTTGATTGGATGGCTGCACCTGTCGTTGCCCTAGAGAGAATATCGACGACTCACAATTACAAAAACCTCCCGACGGGCATCGTGAGGTAAAACTATCTCCTTTGAAGCTATCATATGATGACATTGATACAGCTCCGTCACCAATCACCGTTCCAACCTGAAAGTTAATGAAATACATATATAATTTGTAAAACATTCAACTGTAGTGCATTCAACCATATCAAATTTTTCAATTACGACTTTAACAGATTGACAGAAATCTACCAAGTTCAATGTTAATATCATTTAATACCGAAGACTAGGACTGTTGAATATTTGCACATCTTGTCCTTCAAATTTTGTATCAGAAAATGATAAATTTTTACCATTCAGTGAATATCTCTGCTTGTCTCCGAAGAGAATCACCGAATTGGTGGCGAGTATGCCATGATAAAAATTTTTAATGTAACATAATCACGAAAATGTTTAAACTTAGGGAGTCTTCTTGACGACATACTAGAAGTTGAGTTTGCTCTAAAACGTTTTGGATTAGTACTTCGGATTTCCACACTTGTACATGCCTCGAATCAGGACTAGTGCCAGAATGTTCCACTGGGAAAGTATTTCAATATTTTATGACGCAACTTTAATATTATCACCTATCTGTTTGGAATTTATTTTTGAGATAAAAACAGGTGTGGGTTAGAATGAACGAGAAACTAAGTTACTATTATTGAACGAAATTTTAAAAAATGTTATAATTCCCTTTAAAGTCTTCAAAAATGAGCTTGCACCAAGATCAAGATTTTGTTTATTGTGATGCACTACATGGGGACTTTATCGTTTCTATTGTAATCGAAACCAAATAAAAGTTTTGCTAACTGAACATGGCTTCAACATTAAATGTAAGCCAGGCAAATAATGGATGTCAATCACAAGGAAACTGGCATATATCCAATGGTATTATGCAAATTAACAAATATAAAACACACTATGAGGTAAATACAGGATTAAAATAATTACTGAAATCTGAAGACATATATAATTATTTTGAATGCAATTCTTTTTAATTTGATTTCAATCTAATATTAATTTTATGATTTAATGGGGGACTGCTTTTTATTTAGTATTTTGATTTGTTTAATGTTTTGACAGAATAAATAAGTAATGTTTACTTACTTGTCTATAGAAGTGATTTCCAGGCGAATCCATTACGTAATTATTTATTGTGTAACCAACGTCCCAATATCTGTCTGAATTAAATTTTAAGTTAAAACCATCAGCTATTTCATATTCTGTCTCCAACAGCTTTTGAAATAGTGTATCCCAATTTTCTGAGGTCTCAAAACACTCACGGAAGGTCGACAACCCCGAACAACCACTGTTCCTTGTTTGTTCAATGGCTGAGGCTGCAGCATACGTTGCTGCCACAGTCGTGTAGACAAAATGGTCATCAATATTCAGCATGCTTTTCGTTAACTGTTCTGTTTTAGTGCAGTCCTTACTATATCTCCTAGGCGTCGTTACTATTTTCGCATCCGACAGATGGCACTGGTGAATAGTCTGATAAAACTCTTCAAACCAGTCATCAGGAATATTTTTACGATTATTGTAATCTAATTCAGTAATGTATGTATCAAATCCAGTCACTGGCGTCTGACGTAATCCTATTGTAATTGCTCCCATAACATGATGCTCAAATCCTTCAACAACAGAGGACGATGTCCCCCATATATCCGTACCGATCCAGATAAATTTGTTAAGAACTCCAAGTTCTTTAGCGGCCAGAAGTATCGGTCTAGGTTCAAGAGTAACAAGAACCACAGCGTTTGCTCCTTGTCGTGCGATCAGCTGGTTTACAACGGTTTTTGCTTCCTCAATGTCAGTAGGATAAGAAATAGGAACAGACAAACCAACACATACACCATCTTGATTTGCTTGTTTTTCTAGAACATTTGCACCAGATATGCCATATGTTTCTCGAGAGTAAACCACTGAAACATATGTCCAGTTTCTTTGTTGAAGAATTTCTGATATGACTTTCATCTGTTTGTCATCGGGAGGAACTGTCCGAGCAAAGTATGGATAGTTTTCCTTGTTGCTCAATGCAACAGACGATGACATGGACCCAACCAGTGGTATTTTTAAGGGGGACAATACTCGATTCGCTGCCACAACATAAGACGAAATGGTCGTAATGACACCGCCAATGGTTGAGTTGTTAATTACATAATTGCCGAAGTCGGAGTTTGTATTACACAATGAACCGGAAGACAGTAAGTTATAAAGATCCTGATCTATACGCAAACTGTTCGTACATGTATCAATCAGTAAGCCGTGAAGTCCAAAGGGTGTGTTTGACAATCGTTGTATGGCAAAGAAAAATGATAAACCTCTATAAAAATCCTCCATATTTAAACTTCCGCATCGATATGGATCGCTCCCTTGAAAATGGATCGGCAGTAGCGCAACTAACGTTGCTGCATTTGTACCAGTAGACTCGTCATACATATATCGGTTAGTGGTATAACGAAGCGTTGGGCATTCGGAGCATGCATCTGCGCGATTACAACTTCCGTCCCACATTGGAGAATATGTGTCTATTGCCAGGTTTTTATCATTAGAATAAGTTCCAATCTGTGCAAAAAACAAAAGATATGGATGCTAATCTAAAGGTAAATCTACAATTAAATAACCTACATAAGATGGTACCTTAGCATTACTGTTTTAGTTATTAGTTCCAAATAAGCTCCACAATTAAACGACATGCAAACATCATGCAGGAAAATTCTTTGTGAGAAAAAAATTCAAAATAGTGGTTTTAATTTAATTAACAGGTGTAAAATTGTAATCATTTGACAGCGTTGTTTACATAAATTTGAATTCTTAACCAGCAAACATGTTGAAAGTACAGATTTTTTACAGTATTTACTTAACAATATATTCCATTAAACTGTATACAAATGTACCACTTGAACATTCTGAATAATATGTTTAAATCTAATCCTTTTAAGCCATGCATCAAGAATGCCATCTACAGCACTAGAACAGGTGTACTTACCTTCTTATAGTAGTATGCTAACTTGTTCCCTTCCATTCGTGTAGACACAGAAAACATCTGATATCCTTTATTTCCGTCTCGTTTTTCTGTGAATGTAAATTCTGATCCTGTGGGGTCGTTGAATTTTGCTTTTAAGATGTTTTCCATAAGAATGTCACGTCTGTTTGCATCATTTCGGAACTTCTCGCATACTGTTGAATAGTCTGGTCCACACACGCTTTTCAATGCTGAGTCAATACCGATCGCCGCTGCGTACACAGAATTAATAACATGTAATATACCAGGGTCCTGGATGTAATTTCTTTGTGATATGACCACTTCTGATAGAGAGGCACATTGAATAGGATGTCTGCCATCGGGAACTGTTAAATAGCAGTCCACAATGTCCTCATAAAATTCTGGAAACCACGGGTTCTGAGGATAATTACCAGGAGATTTTGTGCTTAAATAAGTGTCAAAGTCACCTATGTCTGTCGATTCCAAAGCCCAGGTAATTGAATCCTTAGCTAAATCTTCCACTCCAGATATAACTTCCAAGTTATTGCCCCAGGTTTCAGTACCTAAGAAATGATATTTACCAATAGCTGATGGATTACGCCTAATAGCTTGAAGCAAGGCATTGATATATCCAGTATCAGCAAAAACAACAACAGTATTAGCTGTAGGTCTCTCCAGCATTGCTGATACAACTTCATTTGAACTTTCACGTGTTGCAGTGCCATTGTCTGGGAACTGAATCATTTGTCCAATACAAATTTTGCTGTCTTTAGCTAGATTTTGAAATGCCATGGATCCAAGTCTTCCATAATTGTTTGGTGAATATATAACCTGAACATAACGAATGTCAAATTCATCAAGAAACTTAATCATTGATTCTGCCAGATTGCCATCGGCTGGAACAGAACGCATGAAATAGGGGTATCTATCCTGGTCGGAGAGTGCAATACTTGTAGACGCATAGCTTATTTGAGATATCTTTAGAGATTTTAAAATCCTTGCCAAATATAACGAACTGTCGCTAGAATAACTTGCAATGTATGCACTTATATCATCTGGGTCTATAATGGCACCATTTTTATGAAGAGAAATGATTCCATTGTGTATATCAGATACAGTATATCCGGTTTTTATTGCACTCTCACATGAATCAAGCCCAATTCCCCCAAGTTTTATATTTTTAAGAATGCCTGCGAAAGGTCCTGTTTTGTCATTGACTTGGTTGATAGCATAATGGAATGCTTCTAAGAGCTGGAATCCATGAAGTGTTTTCAAGTTTCCACAGGAAAAGTAACTTACATCTTTATGGTGTACATCAAAAACACCTGTAAATATAAAGTATACAATTTGTAAAGGTATATGTATTTATAATTTATACAAAATAAAATTCATCTTAGTCCCTTAACAAACCTGAATAAAAACAGTAGCTCTGTCTCGTTTTAAAAGAGTTTTACAATGAGTTTTTACTTTCATAATGCAAGTAAAATTGTGCAATAGCTGAAGCATTCTAAGAGTATTGCTGAGCAATACAATGTCCCCGGCTGGCTAGAGCTGTGAGAAAACACCAAATACTCCTTGACTATGTGAATCCGATGCAGATGTATCGACAGGAAGATTCCTAAAAATCCTGAACTATTTTTGCAAGGGGTACAATAATTCAAACTTGATATGTAGCTCACCATTACAAGCTAACATACCAAAATCAAGATCAGTTGGTAAAGGTTTTTTAATACAAGTATGGAAAACTAATATTTTAGCACAAATCTCTATTTCCAAGTGCAATCACTCTCACAAAAATACTATCCAGTCAGCGTAAAAATCAAACTTGATCTGTAGCTCATCATTATAAGCTTACATACTACAAATATGATCAGTTAGTTAAACATTTGGCGAAAAAAATAAGGAAAACTAATATTTTGACAATAATTCCTATTTCTAAGGGAATGGACACAGAATAATGATTATCTGATACCCGACATTGCAAGTCAAAGGAAAATGCATTAAAAGAAATAGTAATGGTCGGGCAATAATTTGTCTGAAAAATTTCATGCATGTGATTTGTCATGGGCTTAATCAATAAACTTTGGATGAAAGTCACTCAACCATGAAATTGAGGTCAAAGTCCAGAAACAAGTGTCAGACTGGCATGTACCCACCAAGAACTATCATTTGACAAAATATAGTGGGTCTAGGTATTACAGTTTCTGAGAAATGGACTTAAATCACGAAAATGTGATGCAGGTCATTCAAGCATCAAATTGAGGTCAAGGTCCCAAGACAGGTATCAGATTGGTATGTACCCACTAAGAACTATCTACAGACCAAATACGGTTGGCCTATGTATAACAGTTGCTGATAAATGGATTTAACCGCGAAACTTGGAAGCAGCTTTTACATTTATGTTTATGAAGTCAGTGAACCATGAAAATGAGGCCAGTGTCACAAGACAAGTATACTGTGGGAAACCTTATACGATAAGCTATCTGTGGACCATAAATCTTAGATGTAGGTATATAATGTGCAATGTTATTAAAGTTTTAAAAAATTTTACGCCTCCGCCGCCGCCACCGGCGGCGTAAAGTAATACCTATATCTCGCCTTCGCGACTTTTCGTCGCAGGCAAGACAATAACTGTCACAATAATTATCTGATCAGCGTGAAACGCAAACTTTGTCTGTAGCTCATCACTATAAGCTCTCATACCAAAAAAGATCTGTTGGTAAAACAGATGGCAAGAAAAGTCCGGAAAACTAATATTTTGGCAATAACTCTTACAATAATTATCCGATCAGCGTGAAATTCAAACTTGATCTAGAGATCATCATTATAAGCTCACACACCAAAAATAAAAATCATTTCTTTATAAAAAGTCCGAAAAACTGACGACAGGACGGACTGACGGACCATTAGTCTCCTTCGGCGTTGGCGGTAGGGGACTAAAAATTGGATACGTGGTAATTTGGCTAAGAAAAGTCATCGACGTAACATAAGATATGCAGAATGGCAATACTTCTTTCTTTCCAAAAATATAACAACATTATAAATGTTATACTATACTGACCTCCAATTAATATATCTCCTGGTAAATAAGAAAAGTCTATTTTGGTTTCGACACACTCTGTGCATGGTGAAACACAATATGACTGCGTTCCAGGAAACAGGTTTGACAGTCCGTTGTCTGATATCTGTAGAGATGCTCCAGCAAATTCACCGACCTGGAATTGATTGATTATTGGTTAAGGTCTACTGGTAATTATTACATGTATACCAGGACACTGAAGAACATGTTGATGAGATCGAATATGAACCTATTTTGCACTAGAACTGAATGGTATTTCTAATATGCCAGCTCACGAGGTAAAAGTCCGCGGAAAGACATGTCCCAAACGTGCATCCGGATGCAATATTCTAATTCCGAACCAACCAGTTCTTGCTATTATTCCCACATGCGGCGTGCTTAGTGGAGAAGCAGCTAATACCAATTTAAAAGTCTTTGGTTCAACCGGGGATCAAAATGAGCATACTACCACGTGATCACCGAAGTGAATAACTGAATTGAACACAAAATCGTGTTAAGTAAAAAAGCTCTTTATTCTGCGGTTTTACTCCTTTAAACTGTTTGGCTATATTAAGATGACCTGTTTTAGCTGATGAAGCTGTAGTGCCCATCCACGAGTCAAAATCACTCATAACCTCAGTTTAAAGAGACAAGAGATCATTAGCAGCTCAGTCCAACTACCTAAAGAAACCGCCACCGAAGATTCTATAAACATACAAATAATACATTACTTACTGTCCTCAGTGATGACCCATCATAGTAGATAAGATCCATTCCAATATTCCCTTCCCTATCTATGAACCGGAAATTAAAATCAGATGGGTCTTTAAAGGTCAGCGTCTCCATCTTTTCCATGACAACATTATTTATATTATCTGTGGTTAAAAAGTTACTACAAACTTCTGTGTAATCGTTGCCACATTTTTCTTTTAAGGTCACATCAAGTGCAGCGGCAAATGAATATACAGCATTAATTGTGGGGATGACGTAGTTGTCCTGTGTTATGGCTGCCGACCATGCTGCAAAACTTTGAATGTCACTACATTGTACACCATACCTGTAATCAAGTAAAAAGATGAATAAGATGTTAGTGGCATTCACCAGTCATTATGAAATGCTGTCCGACCAAAGAAATGTCAGACAAAACATTTTGAGATTCTTTAGTTGAACATATAGAAGCAAAATGTCAAAGTTGGGTTTTGGTCAGACAAACCCTAAAAAGAAATTTCATAAAGACTGATACATGTGTATTGAAATTATGATTTTTTGGGGCAAAATTCCTTTGGAGACCCAATGCAGCATATGCATACCCTTACTGAACACATGGGTTCCCTTGGACTTTCTGACTGTTTTTAGCTCACCTGGCCAAAGGCCATGTGAGCTATTGCCATCACTTGGCGTCCGTCGTCGTCGTCGTCCGTCGTCGTTAAATTTTTTTCTCCTCTGAAACTACTTGACCAATTGGAACCACACTTGGTATGAATGTTCTTTGGGGTATCCTGCATAGAACTGATGTGGGGATTTTTGATCCGTCGAAAAACATGCCCGCTGTTACTAAAAATAGAACATAGGGGTCAGACAACAGTTTTTCGCAAATATCTCAAAAATCATTAGGTTACTGCAAATTCTGGCAGGATGAAAGTGTTCAGCATGATGAGAGCTACCTGTGTGCTGATTTTTGTGAAAATCTGTCAACTGATGTTAGAGTTATTGCCCTTTTTTGACATTTTTGGCTTTTTTTTTTATGTTATTTCAAAAATCTCCTCTGAAACTACTTGACTAATTAGAAGTAAACTTGGTATGAATGTTCCTTGGGGTACCCTGCATAGAACTGATGTGGGGATTTTTGATTCGTCGAAAAACATGGCCGCTGTTACTAAAAATGGAACATAGGGGTAAATTGCAGTTTTTTGCTAATAACTCAAAAACCGTTACAGATATCGATTTTTCTGACGGGGTAAAATTGATCAGCATGACAAGATCTACCTACCCTGAAATTTTTAAGGGAAATTTCAAAACCCGTTTAGGAGTTTATTTTCAAAATTTTAACATTGTTCGTCATTTATCTCCAAAACTATTTGAGATAGAAGTAAAATGTAAATTTGAAAAATGTTTGCCATTTTGAGATCTACCTACCCTGAAATTTTAAAGGAAATCCCAAAACCCATTTAGGAGTTGTTGCCCTTTTTATGTCAAATTTTCAAAATTTTAACATTTTTGCATTTATCTCCAAAACTATTTGAGATAGAAGTGAAATAGAAATTGAAAAATGTTTGCCATGTTGAGATCTACCTACCCTGAAATTTTGAAGGGAATCCCAAATTCTATTTAGGAGTTATTGGTTTGTGTAATTTGAGGTCGGGTTCTGTTACATTTATTTAAGGTTCACCCTTATTCCAGGTCAATTTTGTCAACTTCCTGCCAGGACTACCACCATCAGAGAACATATTTTAACATTAAACCTTATGAAAAATAAATCCTCAACATATTTTCCCTGAACAATTGAACCAATTGCAACAAACTTGGTCAAATTGTTAATTGTCCAATGAAAACCAGACTCCAGGCGAGCGATACAGGCTCTAGTGAGCCTCTTGTTTTATTTCATATTTATTTATTTTTTTTTTTTTTTTATTTAATTTAATTTTATTATTATTATTGTTGATGAAGACTACTTTTTTGTCAAAAATGATATCTTGAAATGTCAAATACAATTGTTTTTACTTCAGATAGATTATAATGGGCATTGTTACTGATTGCCCGAAAATACTGGAATGTTCTTGGATTCAAATAAATTGAAAAATATGATTAAAAATAACGTCACGTTATCTTACTTGTAATAGTTTGGTAAATCACATCCAAGGATTTTCATGTAGTAATCCATGACGAACTGGTTTGACATTATATTGGATGTTTCTGGGAGATTTCTTACAAAATCCATATAACTTGTGATTTCCTTTGTTTTGATGTTCAGGAAGAACGATTTCCCACCACTACCTCCAAAACTCTGAGCAACAGACATGTAAGGCATGGGAGCAATGATGACAAAATTTGAGGCTCCAGCATGTTTAGATTTTTCCTGGTAAAACTTCAGAGTATCAGCCCCGTTTGTCCATAGAATCACGACATCTACCGTAGATCCTATGACTGAACTTACAATTTCTGTCATGTTTGTGCTTGAATCAATTTTGTATGATGAAGTTACGCAGACACCTTCCTGACTGGCGATTGGCTTGAAAGTTTCAATGGAATCCATGCCATATTCATCATTACTATATAAGGCTACAACATAACGGAAACTCAAGGCTTTAGCGAGTTTAGCCGTGACTGTGGACAAGGTCACTTGACCTTGAATAGTCCTGAAAAACGTTGGAAAATTTTCTTTGTCTATCAAATTATTACTTGTAGCCACGGGACTGATTAATGGAATATTCAATGGCTTTACAATTTCGTTAGCCTCAATCACTGATCGTGTGTTGTCTGTGACCCATGCGCGTACTTTACCAACCTCCACGTTCTCTCCATGTTTAATAGGCAAAAGTCCTGAGTACAATGAAGCCATGACATCAAATCTTCTGCTTTCAACGTTGCAATGATCTAAAATCAGCCCTCCAAGTTTAATGTCATTTAAACCAACTGGTGCTTTCTTTGAATTAATCTGTTCAATGGCATACATCATGGCCGATGCAAACTGAAAGCCATTTACAGTTCTCAATTCTCCGCAGACGTATGGGTCAGTAGCACTAACATCATGAATTGCGAATATGCCACCAATTTCGATATCACCTGGTAGATGCTCATAGCTTCCTGGGTTATATACGTACGAACACTGAGCACAACGTCCTTGACATACTGACTTAAATGTTCCACTGTTAAGCCCTTGAGGAAGTTGTACAGGAACGTTGATTTGGTCATTTAGATGTCCTTTCTCTGTACTAAACTGTCCTACCTGAAATGAATGCAGTGCAAGGATATGACTTTTAAATAAGCGGGGTGGGCAAGGAAAAATCTGAAGAAACGCTCATATGCCATGTTCGAGCAAAATGTGTTGAAAAAAAAATCAGGTATTGAATATCAACAGCGAATTTTGAAAAAATACTTGAAAGTGTGCAAAAAATATAAACTCTTGAATGCAGAGAAAGTTTCTAGGATCAAAACAGACTTCTTTGCAACTTTCTTCCCTAAAAATCAAATATTCGCCACTTGCATCTAGCCATGTACAAATATATTTTGCTAAAGTTAATGATTTTAACACTATACATACATGTACACACGTTCATTAAGATCTGTAGCTTTTTGGGGGGTTTTTCCAGGGCAATGAGTTGTCTTCACGGAAAAAGCTATCAATTGTGTTAACATTCCGTTCATTCTACTTTATTTGCTAGAATTTAGAAAATAGCATTATTATACAATTGGCATTTTCATGCCGATCTGTTTTTCTACTAATATGAAACGGATTTCTTCCAAAGTCTATTAGTAACAAGAAATGCTACCAGTGGTAATCATTGTCAGTTTCCGCACATTATTAAAATCAAGTTTCAGCACTTTATTTCTACGAAAAAAAGTCTACTTCAATTTAACTAAGGTAAAAACTTGTAAAATCGCTTACCTGAACAAAGCTACCTCCTTGGTGGTTTAAGATATCGTATCCCTGTAATGCTTCCATACCTTCAACCTTGAACGTTCTTCCGAATTCTGTGACTAATGAAATATTATTGAAGACATTCTTTAGAGTATCTGCAATATGTGTACTAGCCCGGAAGTCAGAACAAACGCCATTGTAATTATTGCCACAGATCGACCTTAATGATTTATCCAATGCTAATGCTGCCAGATATACTGCATTGATGGTAAGTCCCAGCTTTCTGTCAGAAACATATCTTGGAGAGTCAGTGAGACGGGCAGTACCACATGCTGATGCATATTTCCCACGATTTTCGGCATTGATATAACACTGATAAACATCTTCGTACCATTCGGTGAAACCTGGTATTGACTGAGCTTGTCGTGGATTTATGCTATTTATCCAGGTTTCGAATGAAGCTAAGGAATAAAACGGAGGCTGAAATAACACAAAACCAGGTGCGAATTCTTCATATCCCGAGAACATCCGGTCATTCCAATCATCCGTTCCGACAAATACGTAGTCCTTGGGCCACGATGAATCCTTTAAAGCTTGAAGAAATGTAGCTTTGTCAGCATGAGACAGATATAGAACCACTGTTCGAGCTTGGTTTTGCTCTCGTATTGAAGATAAAATTTCTGATATTGTTCCATCCGTGTCCAATTCATAGGATGCTCCAATACATACATGTCCAGCCGCAGCTTCCCGTCGCAAATCCTGTATTGCATGACGACCAAACTCATTTGGAGAGTTTATCGTTTGGATAAATGTCCATCCCTGTTTGCTGAAAAACTGTGTCATAGCAATGGCTTGTTTGGCGTCTGACGGAATTACTCGTGCATACTTGAAATATGTTGTTTTATCACTAAGTGTAGATGTTGTGGCACTTGTGCCAACTTCCTGAATGTCGAATGATTTGATTCCATCATAAAGCTGTAATGTTTGAGGGCTAGAAAGTCTGTCAAGTACTATATTAATACTATTTGCATCTACAATTCTGCCTCTCCTATCTCGTACGACTTGTAGCTCAGCCAAAATGTTATTGAACAGCATAATTCCTGTTTGCGGACTTTCACAAATATCTACAGCAAGACCTCCTAAGTTCACACCATTAAGGATTCCTTGAACTTTGGTCTTTGCCGTTTGAATAGCATAATAGAAAGCTACGGCCCATGACATTCCTCTAACCGACACGTCGCCGCATGACAGTGGTTCACTTCCTGCAGAATGTGCGCTTGTAACGCCACCTAATACAAGATCACCGGGCATGTACAGGAATTCTACCATATTCCGTGGAATAACACATTGGCCACATCCGACCATTGGACATGTTGATGGAGGAAGAGAAGACAACTGATTTGTTCTGGCGGTGTCATACATACGTATCTCACTTTGGGAAAGAGCCATGACGCCATTTTCGTATCTTCCAACCTGTAACATGGATATAGGAATTTTACCTGAATGAAAAAGGGTTCGTTTTTTTGTTGTTTTTTGTTTGTTTTGTTTTGTTTTTTGTTTTTGGTTTTTTTGTTTGTTTTTTTTCGGTTTTTTTGTTTGGGAGGGGGGTTATACCTTATCTGAACTCCTAAGCTTTGATAATTCTACAATTCAATCAACATAACATGTCTGGCATTTCCTTTTAACAGTCCTGTCAACTTTAGTATAAAGAAAATAAAGTCTGGTGTGAAGTGAAATTTCAAAATTACCGTATGGTAAGTATATATCTAAAGTATAATACACAATCTAAACAGATGGTTTAAGATATCAAATTTATATGCCATGAATGAATACTTGTCCTGTGAATCCATATTCCTTTTAGGGAACCATAATTCTGATAATGTGCTATTACCGTAAAATTATTAGGAGTCTCAGTGTTAATCTGATGTCTTGTAATAATTTCGCTGTGCTTTATGGAATATTTAAATTATTTGGTTCAAACTAATACATACTTTCGCTCAATAAAAAACACCTTAAAAAACTTACCATAAAGTCAATTATATTTGCAGTCCGTTCTCCTCTTTGATGATTTTATTCTATGTATTTACGATAAGTTGTAATATTAATTATTAATTTACTCTGTGGTATAACAATGAAGTTGCTTACCTCATGGAAGTCATAACTGATTGATTTATCATTATAATTCCAAACAGTAAAATCTTCTGTAATAAAATCTCCGTTGTCATCAAAGGCTACACGTTTTCCATTCAAGCTTGCAACGTTATCTGAAGGTTCAAACTG
Organism: Mytilisepta virgata; assembly: GCA_028015205.1. Lineage (NCBI taxonomy): Eukaryota > Metazoa > Mollusca > Bivalvia > Mytilida > Mytilidae > Mytilisepta > Mytilisepta virgata. The sequence goes on along the minus strand of CM051520.1, from coordinate 14,089,058 downwards.
AAAAAGAAGAAACTAATTTTCATCTCAAACATTGATATGTTTGGAGCAGATTCCGTTTGTAGACTAAAACCTTTCAAAAAAACATACAAAATTCTGCTCACTTTGGCAAAATAAGTAAAAAATACACAATTTATATTACAATTTCTTACTTTTGACATGAATATATTCTTAAAGTTGCACCGAATTTTTGTTCAGAAGGTCTGCCATTGAAAGTGATCCGAATGAATCACTATCAAATTACAAAAAATAAACAGAATGAAACTGATAATACATACCTGAAAGTCTACATCCTTTAGATATTGATGAAATTGTGAGGTAGTCATAAGCTGGAGAGATGGACACACTCCTGTTGTGGACCCACATCGAGCTTGTTGTGCATTACGTAGGGCTTTAGCATAAGCAAACATTGCCATGATAGTTCTGTCAACATACGAATTTTGGCGAAAATCGATTCGCCTCTGGTTCTGCGTTTGGGTCACACAGTCTGGGTAACTTGCATATGGCGCATAGGCGACGCCGGGTAATTTACATCCATACTGCGTCATGTACCAATCTGCTAGCCAAGGATTTTCAGCAGGCACTGAGCGTTCATTAAGACTAATGAAATGATCCCGGAATTCTGTTACCAAGGTTGACCTAGGAAGAACTGCTAAAACTCCTCTGGCCAGAACTGAGTATGTCTCGTGCATTAGATTTATATCGGTAACAATCCACTGTATTTCTCGAATACCAGCCGTTCCACCAATACTTTCTAAAGCACTGAAGAGAGTCTTTGCTTCCAGATACGAACCAAAGAACACAGCGACTTCTGCGTCAAACTTTGGAAGTGATGCCAGTTTTGTAGCGTACTCCGATATTGTTCCACCGCTTGGGACTGGTATTGAACCAGTAATACATATATCATGGTCCATAGCTTGCTTTACCATGGTTTCGTAACCACTATTACCATAGACACTATCACTGTAAACAGCAATGACTCGTTCCCAGTCCAATTCCTTCAGGAGGGTGATAATGGCCTGTAATGGACATTTATTCCTTGATCAACAAATGGGCAAACGTGCATTAAGCGAGAGGCTGAAAAATCTTCAGCATGCAGGTTATGCAGGAATTTTTCTTAGCTCCTTACTGTAACTAAAGTGTTGACTCTTCGACAAATGTTGAATTTTACAGGGATCTATAGAAGGTTATAAAAAATCTTCACACCCAACACAAGTCTCATATTTTGAATTTCGTTCATGCTTATTTTCCAGCTTTTACATGCAATTTTTCAGAAAAATAAGATTGTAATTGTGAACCAAATAAAATCTATTTGTAGAATTAGGTTTAAAGTAATTAAAGACTCTGGCCATTTTGGTACAGGGCTACAATTCAGAAAAAGGCCTGCTTTAGATGTCAAAGAAATCCTGGGAAAGTATACATTTTAATGTCACAAATAACTAGCATTATTATTCTTGTGATCTATGACGACTGTAATGTTTTTATGATAATGTCAAATACTGATATTGGATTATTACATACCTTAGCTTGGGCCCTTGAGGATGGAGATGTTCTTAAGAAATATGGATATGTTGCACTGTCACTAAGTTTTGTTGACATTGCTCGTGGTGATAATACTGATGCTGGTAACTTTCCTGACATCTCAGCTACATGTGTAGTTGTCCAGCTAGACAATGGTCCAAGGAAACCTATAAAATACCATGTAACCCAGTATTTTGGTCAGTAGTGCAAAAAATGAACTAAATGTGAAAATCTAGAAAAATTAACAAAAATGTGTCGCCTATTTAAAATGTAAAGCCAAGACCCAACTATGGATTCCGTTTTGCTTGAATGAGGCAGAAAAAGTTTTTCCTGAAACCGATGTAAGCAATTTACTTATTTGTGTGGGATCTTTTTACACGTTAAAATTTGTAGACTGCCAAGTTTTAGCTATTAAAACCCTTTCTATCAACTGTTCAATATCCTCATACTAGCTCAATTAAAGATACTTCTATACTTTGTCGTTATTTTATATAAGAGAAAAAATTAAAAATCTAACTTACCTAGATACAGAAGATTCGGGTTTGTTGTACATGAATACTCTCCAGATGCCAAGCGTGTATAAAAATCCTGAGCATATTTCAAGGCCAACACTTCAGATGAACAAGTATCATATGCCTTCATGCCTATATTTAAAAAGAAAATGATAAAGTAACACTGTGCAAGACAAAATCTTCAAATATTCGAATTAAAAACTTAGTTATATTTGTACGTACCCTCTCCCATTCTATTTTAATACATCAAACGTCGGTACATAACACCATAAAGTTAGTGAAGGTGAAAATTATATATATCCGCTAAGATAAAAAGTACACTTAATGGATACCAGAGAAGTGACAAAATGGTGTTCTTTTTTATTTGTTACATATCCTGCTTATGATGTAAAGCATTGATAATTTTTTCATTTATTGATCCGATTGATAAATGGACCGGTTGATTTATTTGATTTTCTAAACTGATAGAATGACAGACAAAACACCACAGATAAACAAAACGTCGTGTATAATATACTTACCTAATTTGATTCCGTTTAACATGTTGTTGTTGTTTACCCTCTGTAAAGCCCATCTGGCTGCTTCGTAAATTTGCATCAGTTCTAGAAAATAACAGAAAAATACATGTCTGATCACTGAGTAATTATTGCTCAATATTATACTTCATCTAATTAGAAAAATATTCCTGTAACAGAAAGGATTTCCAATCTATGCAATTCATTTCTAGAAAATTCCGAGAAGGCTATCTATGATATAAAATAAATATTTATAAAAATGAAAGGATACTGTATATATCGATGAGACAACACCTCACTAGGCCAAACAAAGCAAATAAACAATTAATTAACTAATTAATGGTGCTTAACGCCACCCGTCTATTTAAAATACCTTTGTGTGGTTCTCCACATGCATATCCGCCCATCATAGCTGTTCTGATCTCAAACAATCCGCCAATAACAGCATTTGCCCCGGTCATCTCTATATCCACAGAGGACCGTGTTTGGGAACAGGTCTGTCTCTCCAGAGTCTGGGCAGTACAACATGTTATTATTACCAGGACAATAAACGAGGCAAACCTGCAAATATATAGTAAAAAAAACAAACTACTTACAAGGAACTTGTGCTAGGGCGATATTTGTTTTCCAATAAATTGGTAGTACACTTTTTTGTTAGCAAAAGAAGTATTTATTAGACAGGACACAATGTTCCAACGTCGTGGTAAAGTATCGTTACAACATCAACCCGGTAATATATTCAAAAGCCTCTTTGTAACCGGGCTTCCCCCGTGCATGACAGAAGTTGTAGAAAAGTAACAGGTTTATAATTCCTTTGCAGCAAAATAAAAAAAAACACAGTTGTCAAAAGGGTCAATGTTGGTATATCTTCATCGTAGGAAGTGTAACAGGCTTCCCTCGTATACGATAAAAGTTAAAAAATCGTATCAGTTTATAACCACCCTGTTGGTATAGCTGTGGATCTGTTCCAAAGGTAACAGTACGGTATAAGGTTCATGGCTCAAGTGCGTTTGAAGTCATACAACTAGTAGGCCAATTTCGTCAAACATTTCTTCTAAATATCGGAATTAAAGGATATATGCATGCGTCAGTAAGATTTAACATGGAATTGAGATGTTATTGTCTTTGCGGGTCGTCATATGTCCTGTTATTATCTTCCCCAATAATAATGGTGTTAAAAAATCAGCAATATGGTAATCAAAATAAAAATCATAATTCCATATGAAACTAGAGATTGTGTCTATAAGACACGGATGTCCCATCCTCCTGAACATCATGGATTTCTAGGATATGAAATTATATGCAACTTTATGCGTTAAATGTAGGTCATAGTGACCCAAATTTATTAAAATGTGTTCAATGTTATAAGGGGATTGTAGTAATATATCATTGATGTATCTTAATGGGTTTCTGAGAAATGGTCAGGACGTAAACGCAAAAACATGGAACCAGACGGACGTATGAACGGACATGCGTAAATTCGCGGATGAGACATAAATAACCATGAATTATTACACAGAATCTAGTGAATCGATTCCAATTATCTCGATTATTGTAAAGTATCAAATGCTGAAGCAATAACTCTGACATCTGAGAACAAAATTTGATGGTATTATTTTTGGTTAATTTTTTCGATTGTCTAAATTTTTTGGCTTTGAGTCGACTGCTGATGAAACACAAATCCATCCAATGTGTAATGCATCGAACAGCACATCAAATAATTTTTTTTTAATTTTAAGTATCAATTTCTTTGCTGATATCGGGATACTGGTGAAATAAACTAGGGAACTTAGGTCAACCAGCGGTGACATCAATAAGTGATTGAAACTATAAACAGTGATAATGAGATACCAGTTCTAATATAATACATGTACACATTACAACGAGTCTTGTGTCAACAGCAGTGCTCAAGACAAAAGATATATGGAACCAGAAAGAATCGTTATCCCCGGTTTTGAATAAATGTCGGCTTTTGATTAGTTAACGTGGCGTCTGTTAAAAACCCATACCCCGTCTCGTCGTTAAGTACCCTAGTTACCGTATTAAAATGTCATATTTGTATTCTATATGCTTTAGGTAAAACATATTTATACATTATTTTGCTTTAGAGTCTATTTTAAAGCTATTGTAACATAAAAACGTATCGTTTCGCGGAAAAATTTTGGGGCCTCCCTCTTCCCCCGACCTACATCCAACTGGAAGACACCATTGAAGACAGTAACACAGTCTCTAGTTTCATATAGAATTATGTGTTATTTTGGTTAACATATTGCTGAATTTTTAACAACATTATTATTGGAGAACATAATTGCACATGACGACCCTATAAGACAATAACATTTCAATTCCATGTTAAATCTTACTGACGCATCCATATATCCTTTCAATCTGATATTTAGTAGAAAAGTTTGACGAATTTGGCCTACTAGTTCGAAATGCATGACATGTATCATATATTTTTGTTTTTAGAAAATTATTATGCTTAACGTACCTCTTTGTTATTCCTAGTATAATTTGTTTTTAGTGTTCATGAATCTTGTATGTATTTTTCAACTTTTTATATGTATGAATGATCAAAATTCCAAAAAATTAAGTTTTGCCTTATAAATATATGATTGTCGAACGAAAAGAAAAGAAAAAGGCGACGTCAATTTCATTATCCATTTAAACAGATATGAAACTTATGCAGAAAATGCCCTCCTTTCCATGTCGAGGATGGTACCTATGGTACCTACCTCAGAGTTTTGTGTTTTTCTTTAATTTTTATAATGAAATTGTGCTCAAGACCAAAGATATATGGAACCAGAAACAATCAATCTAGACCTCGTAGTGAAGATTCAAATTATTGAAAAATACCACCATGCAGAAGGGGGTTTGTTAAAATACAGTTCCATTTGAGAAATTTTCCTAATGACATTTCAAATCAAGTTTTACGGGATTTATCAGTTTTATAATTTCACTTTAGTATATTTTCGTCATTATATTATTCTCTTAAGGTCAGATTTGTGCTGTGTATATGTAACAAAGTAAAATTACAAATGTAAATACCAATAAAATATCCTCCTCTATTTTTCGTTTAGGGATATTTTCTTTGTTTTTACGACAACGACAACATGTGAACTACATCACACATGTGGTTAAATAAATCTCCACAGTAAAACCATTCTAGTATTGCTGTTAACAGCCTGTATAGAAAACACCAGTTCTCTGTCTACACCCGACATAAACACTCGACATGCATGACATGTAAAATCATATTTTTGTATTTAGAAAGTTACTATAATCTGATTAACTTACCTCATCTTTGTTATTCTGTGCCTATATCGGCACCCTGGCCTTTCGAATGCTAATTTATCCCCCTAACAGATATCCCTGTCCTCAAGAATCAAAGAATATTGGGGTCGCCCTACCCCGTTAGGAATTAAGCAGAGTATTTCTATTTTACGCTATGTTGATTTTCACATTTTTAAATATAGAGTAGGATCAATAACTGTAATGGGACGTCTTTCATTGATTAAAAACTGGTTTTACAACTTTTTACCTAGGGTGGGCGTGGCCTACAGGTAAATTTAATTGAATGTGTAAAGCGCGATAACTCAGTTTTATTTCTGTTGTCAAAATGAATTAAGTTATGAAAAATTATAAATTTGGTAGTGTTCATGAATCTTGTATGTATTTTTCAACTTTTTATATGTATGAATGATAAAAATTCCAACAATTGAAATCCGAGGGACACATTGTATTACGGGACGAAATTTACTGTTACAAAAACAATATTACTTTATTGGAGTGAAATCTGGGGTTTAATGTATTTTGTAATTATTATTTATGAAAACTATGGAACAATATTTTTGTTTTCTTCAAATTAAACTTAACGTTTATTGTTCAAATGTATTATTATGCATTAGTACGCTGAACTACAAATGCATCTTTTTGTCATCCTCCCAAGTGTTTTGTATCCACGTTCGTTTACTAACTTAAAGTGTTCGTCTTTAGATACGAAATGTAACCAATATGAGAGCAAATATCATCCAATATAATTATTTTGACCTTGACATAAACTTTATATGAATCATATGTCAGTTTACGACGAAATGTGTTTCATTGTCTATATAAGTTGCTTAATCCCCAAAGTCGATAATTTTGCAATTAAAATCCATAGCTTTAAATCATATACTTAATTATTCTCCGTAACAAGATGCAATAAATGACATGTAGCTCATTCTTTCAGTAGGATCATCCTCATTCCCGTAAATAAATAATGTCCAATTATCTCATAAATCCCCACCTCTATACCATATATTTTCTTATTCCCATTGTAAGACGCACCAAATCACACATACATCGCTTCCCTAGGGGGTTATCACCACTCCCATCAAATCAATAATGTTCAATTATCTCATAAAACGTTAAAATCCCCACCCCTAAACCATATATTTTCTTATCCTGATTTAGAGTAATTTCTCGCAATTTGATTGGCTGATATTGTCCTAATAAATTTCAGTGCAATTTTTTATTAAGTCAATGCGAATTATCTCCCTTATACCATTGACTTAATAAAAAAAAAAATTTATGAGTTGCTTCCCTTTGTTTATTACATCCTGATATTCACCATCCTGATATGGAAAAAAAACAATAAATAAGTGGTGTCATAAAAAAAATCAGGATAAATTCGTTACACAGTGTGCAATTGTCCTAATACGGAATTTATCATGAAAAAAAAACAATAAATAAGTGGTCTGATAACAAAATCAGGATAAATTCGTTACACAGTGTGAAATTGTCCTAATACGGAATTTATCGGGTCAATAAAATTCATATCGGGTTCGGCTTCGCCTCACCCGATATGAATTTTATTGACCCGATAAATTCCCGTATTAGGACAATTGCACACTGTGTAACTAATATTATTCCCCATGGTCATACGCACCAAATGACACATACTTCGATTCCCAAAGGGGGTTATCACCACTCCCAACAAATTAATAATGTTCAGTTATCTGATAAATCGTTAAACTATATATTTTCTTCTTCCCCTTGGTAAGACGCACCAAATGACATATACCTCGCTCCCATAGGGGTTATCACCACTCCCATCAAACTAATAATGTTCAATTATCTTATAAATCGTTAAAATCCCCACCCTTTAACCATATATTTTCTTATTCCCCATGGTAAGACGCACCAAATGCCTAGGCATAAATAAATATTTATGACGCACATACCGCGTCATATATATCTGTTATCGTTTTTTATATATAAGGTGACGCGGTAATTTTGGAAACTTTTTAATTCTTTATCGATCATGATTTTTTTAAATGATTCCTCACGTAAAACCCCATAAAAATTACTGCAGATTTCACCGTTTCAATAATAAAAGGGTCAAAGTGGCCATGATCAGTTCATTGATGCTTACCAATGTATCACATATCCTTACATTTTTAAATATAAATTGAATTTTACAAATTAATGAAAATGAAAGAAAAAAAATTCTGTTGTTATTGACCCTAGTGGGCAAAAGGTCGACAAGGTCAGTTTCTAAGAGAAGAAATTTTGTTTCAGGATGATTTTTTTCGCGGGTGTGTTATCTAGCGTAACTTTTAAAACTGTAAACTGTAAACTCTCCCATCTCAAATTTAAATGTAAATACATGTATATTTTTGTTAACCAGTTAAATTCATTTTGGCTATTGCTCCCGGCCGGAAATCATGACTGTCCAGTTGTTTTTTTTCTTCTTCTTTTTTGTAGTTGTTCTTGTTTTAAAAAGAAATTAAGAGTTGTATTTCTTTGTAGATAGATTTAATTTTATTGGAGAAATATGCAACACAGATATTTTTTATTATCACATGTTTTGTACTAATATGTACGTTTTTGCATGTCCAATAATAGCCGGAAGTCGGAGTCGGTTATTTGTCATCGGGTCCAATATCGATATTGGCCCTCGAAAATCCTCAGGCCGATATGGGAGTCTTGGGATTATACCACGGCCGATATGGAAAATGCCATGTAATAATCTATAATTATGTGGTGTTTTATCTTTTAATTATTTTATTTTCTGTCCTTACATCATTTTGAAGATTTAATATAATATTGATACAAGGAAGACATCAATGTATCTTACATAATATGTAATAATAGATATTATTTCATTTGCTTGGTCATAAATTAAAAACAAATTCTTGTTGTGTTGCAATTGATCATTTTATATAAATATGATTCAAACTACACTGACTTGGTGTTGGGAGTAGTATGGTACGTGCTGTTTTATGAAACCTAAAAACCTATGGTTCTAAGGTTCCAAGATGGCGGCCATCCAACTTCCGGTTTCCAAAGATCCAAGATGGCGAACGGATTAAGTTGTTGTCGGAAAGAATTAAGTTGATCGGTATGATTTCGTTCATAACTGGATAGACCCCCCTAAGGCTAAATGTAGTTTAATTTGAACATATTTTATTGTCAAAAAGAACAATTGGATTGGATACAAGTTATTACAACTTATAAAATCCTCTCCATACAATAATATTATACATACTTCAAGATGACAACAAAGATATATTACATATAGATATGTAGATAAACAATTTTTATAAACATAAAAAAAATAAGTACATATACAACTAGAGGTAGGGGCTGTCGGAACGACAGCTATACCCGCACCCCACATTTACTGGTAAACAAACATTCTTAACATTTTCAGTTTCCATTGCATTATAGTTTGCATCTGTAACAAATAACCTTTGCAGAGATATACCACAACCCACTTTTACTGTAATATAACTTTTTGGCCTCTTTTCCCTTTCAAGTTGGTCCTTTATATCCTCAGAATGCAAAATAAAAGCATGCTTAGGATTAAAGTTTGCATCTGTAGCAAATAACCTTTTCACAAATTTTACTATAATTTAACCATTGTAAGCAAGCAACAATATGACAGTTATTTTAGTAATTTGTTTTTCTGTTTCGGCCCTTTTTGGTCCCTCCCACCACCTTTTAAAAAAATTGGAATTCCAAAAACTCATTGCGCATCTACAGTTGGTAAGCAACAATATGGCAACAATAAAAATGGTTTAAATTCAAAAATGAAAGAGGAGTTCTCGTCACAAGGCTCTTTATATAATTTTGCCCTTTTTGGTCCCTCCCAGGCCCTCTTTTAAACATTTGGAATTCAAAAACCTTATTGCGCTTCTACAGTTAGTAAGCAACAATATGGCACAAAAAATTGGTAAAAATTGAAAAGTGAAGGAGGAGTTTAAGTCACAAGAAAGTGTGACGGATGGACAGACAGACGGACACGACTACTAATGATCACTAGCCTGTCAACACTGGGGTTGTGAGTTCGAATCTCACCTGTAGCGAGGTGTGTTCGACTCCGATCTAAATTGACAAGGATTGCCAATTTCCCTACCGAAGGTCGGTGGTTCTCTCCGGGTACTCCGGCTTCCCCAACCAATAAAAACTGGCCGCCGCGAAATAGCCAAATGTGCTGAAAACGGCGTAAAACCCCAACTAAACAAACAAACAAACATTTACTAGAAAATACAAATAAAAGGGGTAGGAAAGGGGTCGAGTACATTGGGTTAGAGTCTAAATAGAGAATCTTTTTGAAGGTGTATATAAATAGAATGCTATTTTGTTCGTCAGTAATATTGTCCGCTCCAGATAAAAGGTTTTCAATGGAAATTTGGACGAAAGGTCTGATATTTTCAAATAGCTGATTTCTGAGATTTACATATATCGGACATTCTAGAAAAAATTGTATTGAATTTCCTAACGGGGACCCGCATGTGAGGATAATTTGTAGTCTAGGGAGATAACTCTTTTCCGAAACCTTTATGTTTGAATCGTTAAAGTCAATAGTTCTGTCTAAATATAGATGATATAATCCGATTAAGAACGCATGATGTATGTTAAGAGATACCTTACTTCCGCTTCCGGTCCATAGCGGAATGTGGTTTTAGACACCCCAAAAACACAAGGAGCCAAGAATCCAAGATGGCGGCCGGATTAAGTTGTCGGATGCCAGCGCAACATACAGTCACCGGGAAGTCTTTCAAATACTCTTCCAACTCGAACCCGTACATTCCATCGTCGGAGTCTTCATCTTTTTCTGGCGTTTGGCAATAGGTAACTCCTCCTCTGCGATGCATCCCCGTTTGATGTGGTCTCTCAGTCCGGCATAATGAACAAAGACGAGTCTGCAATCGCGGCAAGCTACGAGATCCTCTCTATCGTCCTCGGAGCCGTCCGGTGTATCGGTGAATTCTTCCGATTTGTGGTCTGCTTCCATGTCTTCTTCTCGGTTCCCGTTAACGATTCCTCTTCCCGTAAACCATCGGTCCGTAGTTTAGCCTACTCCGGATGTCAGGTTTCAGGTCCACCAATAGGTATCCGTAGGGTTTCTTTGTAGCCTCCTCGAACTTACGTACGAAGATGTCCGATCTGAACGGATACATCTGTGGTCCAAAAGTCACGATCGGCTGTCGGTCTACGGGATTGTTGAAGAGTACAAAATAGTGACAGTTTCTCCTCCGAGTCAGGTCCTTACCGTAGTACAGGTTCTGATTGAGCGCCACCACTGACAAGTTTCTGTGGTGAAATCCTTCGGTGAACAAGTCGTTGATCCGAGAGTCTTTGGCTGACGTCGACATCAGGTCGTCTAACACGCATGTTCCGTACGCCAGGATCGAAGAAGTCGTCGCTCTCCAGTTCTGGCGGGATGCCACGGATAAATTCGACCCGCGGTACCACCGTCCTCTGTATTTCCACGTAAAGAGGTTGCCTTCTCTTGTATAACCAGACTATCCTCTGAGGGGTCGGTACGCATACCGTTTTCGTCTGTTGTAGCACGTCTTTCAGGAAATAAGTCTTTCCACACGAAATCGGCCCCGAGACGATCATGACAAAGGGATGACGAAAGACGAAGGGGAGATCGTTCCCTCCTCCTCCAGCCGGCGGCGGCGGCGGTGAGTGTGCATTGATCTTAACATCTTTTTCCGCGTGAAAGTCTCTTCTACGTCGCAACATATTATCTCTCCTGGTGAACGTAATGTTACAATCTGAACAAAACATGACACTGTTTTATTTGTCCCCTCGATAACTGTTCTTATAATTTTTCTCCTTTCCTCACCCCCTCTACCTCATCTATGCGATCCTTATCCTTCGCTTCCTCCTCCTCCTCCTCCTCCTCCTCCTTCTCCTCCTCCTCCTCCTCGGCGCGGTGTCTGTGGAAGGAAGAGGAGGGGTGCAGGAAGGGACGAGGGAAGTAGGAGGAGGAATACTTATAAGAGGATATAAGACCAGTTACGGTCATAATCATGGACGAGTTTCATATATTTGTCACATTTCATCAATAATACATGAGGTCGGTTTCAGATACACTTCCCCCGTTCATACCTAATGGAAGGGACATGGGAATGTATACTGATAGAATTTTCGTTTGTACCGCAAATAGAATCCACAACGAGACGAATCCATGTCTGTTGCAACTTTGTCGAAAATCCGTTCCTAAAGGACTCGTATGTTCCACTTCTCCAATTCCTAAGTGTACTGAAGGAAGAAATCACCGACATTGCATTTGATAAACCGACGTACCATCGAGTGATACAAAACATTCTTCAGGGTATAGAAATAACGCTGAGAGACGACAATCTTCAACTTTGTCGTCTAAAATACGATCACTTCCTTTGTCTGTTGCACTTTAAACAGAAGTAACGGAAGAATGGAGGAAGAGGAGAAGGAGTATGAGGGAAGGAGGAGGAAAGGCTCCTAGAAAACCAGATATATTTGGGTTCAGGTCCCTACAATTGACCTGTTCAAGTCAAAATGTAAGTTCAAGGGTCAAGACCATCGAAAAAGTCCCTAGCAACCATATATATTTGAATTCAGGATTCTATATTTTCGCTGTACAAGTCAATAGGCAAAAAATGCAACGTTATATATAAAATAGCAAAAATAATCATTGATGCAAGATCTACACAAAAAATTAGAGGCGAGCGATTTAGGCTCTTGGGAGCCTCTTTTTTCTTTTCTAATTATGTTACTAATCACAATTGTATTAAATTTATTGTAAATTCTCGGCTGTCTAATCATCTTCTCATGCGAATTCTCTACAAAAAAATATTTTGCATATAAACACTCACAAAAAATAGTGTTAATATATATAATTCAAATATAGATAGGTTGAATATTACAATTATAATTTAATATTGGATGTAACGCGTCATTTGACTGGTAAAATTTTTTTCGTCTATATCATAGACTAAATTTTCTTTTCTACTATGACGTCATTTCAGGGAATCCCGACGTTTGACTGGTACCCGACCGTTATTTTACAAGATTGACATTTGTATATGACGGAGCTCATACTGAATATTACGGCGGGGACCAACCTATCCCGACGTTTTAGACGTTAAAACAAACGTTGGAATTAAATTATAAGGATTTCGCGGGTTATTTAGTGTGCACCACGTGATTGAGGTTATTTCTCCATAGAATGAAAAAAAAATTTCAGTCAATTCTTAAATCTTTTAAATTTTTGGTTGTGACACTATGTATTCGTCCGTCATATTTTTCGGTCTACTTTTTTATTTACTTGTCATGTGCACATGTGGTGTTTTGGACACTCTTATAGATAATTTATTTTTCCAAATTTTCCAAATTAGGGCCCCAGGAGTGCATATTACAGAACACATATAATTTTACACATTCACAATCATTGACAAATGGGAGACAACTCCCTCCTACAACACACAACTCTTATATAATTGTCAACACAATTAAATATATACCAGTATGTATGCACAGGGGCCCGACTTATGGAAATTTCTTCCTTTTTTATTTTATTTTTTTTGTTATCTTATTTCACGAATACTTTTTAATAAATATTCACTGTAACAACGCAAATTATGCTTATTCAAATTCCAAGATATCTTATTAAGTATTAAGATATTTAATTTTTATAAGATATCTTATTTAATTTGAAAGTAACTGATAAGATATCTCTATAAGTTAATAAGATATCTCTATAAGTTAATAAGAGATCTCTATTAGTTAATAAGATATCTTACTTCTTTATAAAGATATCTTTTAAACACATACTTTATTAGATATCTTTTATAAACTAATAGAGATATCTTATTAACTTATAGAGATATCTTATATATTTAATAAGATATATTTATAACCAGTTAAATAAGATATCTCTATAAGTTTAAAAGATATCTCTATTAATAAGATATCTCATTTAGTTTATAAGATATCTTATTAAGTAAATAAGATATCTCTATTATTAACTATATAAAAGATATCTTATATAGTTAATAAGATATCTTATAAATTAATAGAGATATCTTATATTTTAAATAAGATATCTTATATATTTAATAAGATATCTTTATAAACATTTTAATAAGATATCTTATTTAATAAATCAGATAACTTATTTACTATATAAGATATCTCATTTTATTATTAAGATATCTCAATTAGTTTATAAGATATGTTATTTAACTAAATAAGATATCTCGAAATTGAATAAATATAACAACGGCGTGCCATACGTGGATAGTGTATAGCATATTGATAATAAACGCAGAATATTCGTTGTTACAGTGAATATTTATTAAAAGTACTCATGAAATAAGATAACAAAAAAATAAAATAAAATAAAAAAGAAATAAATTTCCAGAAGTCGGGCCCCTGTGTATGTATGTACATCACTTATAAAAGCAAATAAAATTATTTACAGAACCTGTTCACGGTACACATACAAGGCGAGGAGTATTACCAGTAAACACATACATTTTGCAGTATACATATATATAAATATATATATATATATTGCCAATGGTAAAACAGTGACAAAACTGCATGAAGCACCAAGAGTCAATGCTATAGATAATGACCAGGTCATACTTGTACTTCATGCAGTAATGGCATATGTCATATCAATGGACAAAGTTTCTTATATACTACAATTTGAGGGTTTAGCAAAGGATTACAAGGTTTTAATCTGCACACATATCGAAACATTCCAAAATTGCAAAAAACACCAAGAGACTATGCTTAAAGGATAAAATCCTACCTGTATTTTATGCAAAATTGGAAAGCCACCTCAGACATGTATACAGATACAATCCAAACCAAGTACGACTATCACCCAGTATCATGTATAAATGTACAAATATATTTGAATAATGAGGGATCTTCAGTATTCATGATCCAAATAAACTTATCTTTATTATTCAATGTGTGAAAATTTTTACAGGACTTTGTAATATGGTTTACTAACTCTTCCCTCTCAAGTAAGTATTTACTACATTTCAACATATAATGAATTTCATCCTCAACCTCACCTAATGTGCACCGAGAACAAATTCTGTCTTGTCTGAGCGAACCCTGATACCTACCACATTCAATTCCCAGCTTATGTGCAGATATACGTAGCTGGGTAAGTTTCTTCCTCTGATCAAAATTGTGTATTATTGTAAGATAGTTTTCAAACCCAAAATTTCCTTTACAAAAAGAATAAGTAAGCAGTTTTCCCTCTTTAAAATTTTTAAATTGTTCAACCCACATAGTAATAAAATAATCTTTAACAGATTTGTTGAAATTCTGCTTAAAACTATATACTGAGTTATTTATACATTTTTTCATATCAGATATCCTTCCTAATAGTGCATTTAAACATCCATACCATGATGGCTTGTTTGATTCCCATAGTGATTTTGGACAGTTAAAGGCAGCTTTCATTAATGGAAAGGCTGTGTCCAAATTTTCAAGCCGATGCCAAAATTTAAACATGGATTTTACTATTTCATAGTAGAGAGGGAAACGACCCAATTCTGACAGTACTGCAAAGTTGGTACTTTTTTTGTGAACACCCAAAACAAATTTACAAAATTTGGAGTGTAATTTTTCACATAATAATTTAGAAAAGATTTTGTCAATATCAATATTTCCTTTCTTAAATCTTGCACCAAAGGATTAAAGTATCCCCATATTTCAGAACAGTATACAAGAATTGGTCGTAAGGTATGGTCAAATACATTCAATGCTGTCTTGATATTAGGATTATGTGATAAAAAAATCTTTCCTTAGCTTGAAGTATGCCTTCCGTGCCTTTTGATAAATTTCATTTTAGGCAGAGGAGAAAGATCCAGATGCACAAAACTGCAAACCCAGATACTTGTATTTGTCTACACATTCCAATGCATAGGAATCAAACATGAATTAATTTTTAATTATTCTGCCTGACTTGTTGAAAATCAAAATCTTTGTTTTATTAGTATTTATTTCAAGACACCAATCATTACAGAATCTATAGAGCTGATCTAGCTTTTGTTGTAGTCCCAGGGAAGACTTAGATAATAAAACTATGTCATCTGCATACATTAAGCAGTGAATAGGGGTGCTATCTAAAATTACAGGATCTGAAGTATGTTTAAGGTATCCCGGCAGTGAGTTTATGAAGATTTTAAAAAAGATTTGGATTTAAGTTATCCCCCTGTTTTACGCCAAGTTTAACAGGGAAGAATTCTGTAATATGATCTCCTATTCTAATACAGGACTAACTAAAACTATACGTATTTTTAATTACATTATAAAATTTACAACCAACCCCAATTTCTAATAATTTTATTTTATATAATTAGCCGTAGCGAATTATTTAGGACGAAAACACATGACGCTCTTTTACAGACCTTTAAAAATACCACATCTAATTTCGCAAATAGAAAAAACGCGCATTATTTATCAAATTGCACTAAAATTCAGGCAACTCAATGATATTTAGACACGGGACGTGCGGAGATTTTGGGTCAGGATTTTTTGACACTCTGGAGAATTCCTATCAGGATTTTAAACCTTTCTGCATATTTTTATAAAGCACTGAGAAGGATTCAGGTATTTCTATTATTATTTTATTTTATTTTATTTTATTTTATTTTTTTTGATATCATAACAAAATTAATGTTATTATTTTGGGATAGCTTCGGGTATGTAATTTTAGCTTTCCTGGATATTTTCCGGTCAAAAATTCGATATAACTTGGATAATTTCGGGTCGGGGTTTCAAGGTCACAGACGCACCCCCGTAATAACATGGTCAAGTTACACCCCTCCCCCGATCCCATACCACAAGGATATCACGAATGGAAGACCATCGGTAGGTACGGATAGACTTGGGCCGAACTGACTTAGGACGGATCGGCATTAGCTTTGTCACTTCTCCTTTCTTCAGGGATCATATACAGTTCCTGTTTTCTGGAGCATCCAAATCGATAAAAACTTGGGGTTTTGAAAAAAATTTAATGCATTGATTATGTAAGAAAAAGTATTGTGTGATAAAGACAATATCGTGCTATTTCTGCCGATGCGTCAGTGGGTCATTTTCTGGAACGCCCCTGATCAGCAAATAAATTGTAGGGCCTACAGATTTCCAAGGCGCCACTGATACAGGTAAGAGCAAATTCAGTTTTCATTTTACAATGTATATTGGGTGTAGACATAGACAGTGTCTGGGTGAATGATTGATTTGTTTCATTTTTTATTAAATTTTAAATAGGAACTTTCTTCAGTGGTTTAGTAGATCTATTTTCATATAAAAACCTGGTAAAAAAAAAAGAAGAATAAAAACTTCTTTGAATTCTGATCTGAGACTACTATGTTAAATAATTGATCATGTTACCCACCCATTCATGGTATGGATCGTATCACTGACCTGACATTGCGTATATCATTTCTTCAATGTTTCGGGTTTCTTTTGGATACTTTCCCGGGAGAACCCATCATCAGAGGCCATCCCTTTTTTTTATTTTTTTATTTTTATTTTTATTTTTTTTTATTATTATTATTATTTTTTAATTTAATTATTATTTTAGTTATTTTTATTATTCTATATATATATTTCAATTCTTTTCAGATTCAGGTCTTTTCTTCGATCTTAAATTTGTATATTGTAAAGTTTTGAGACAATTATGTGCTAGGATACACGGGTCATTTCAATATTTCTGTTATCCCGCCGATTATGTTCATATAGAAACTTGTTGTTTAAAAATTTCACATTTTCTTTGTGTTTTTATGAGTTTCCTGTTGTATTGTTATTAGTAGGATCGCTACTATTTATGGATATGGACATCCTGCAGATAACAGATGTTAAGAATGTATGATATACATATATTACATAACTATATATTCATTTATGTCTCAGACAACTAACTTTATGTCTCATTTTCAGTTCAGCTATTTAGCATACGCGATCCCTTTTAACCCCCCTAAAATAATACTGGTCAAATAATAAAATAAAATATAATAAAAAAAAAAAATAAATAAAATAAAAAAATAAAATAAATAAAGAATCTCCTGTCAGACTAGTAATAACTTTTTTTCGCATTCTACATTTTGGCAATAATCCGCAGATAGCTTAGTTTTATCCCAGGAACTACGTAAGAAAAGCGAGAACTCCTGTCAGACAACTAACTTTCTGTTACTTTCTCAGTCTAAACTAAATTAGTATTAAAAATAACAAAACCATATCCAAAAAGCTGCTAGGTTGCTGACTAGTTAGAACTCCAGGGTTGCAGATCACACCATCGACAACAGAACCAAAGATGCCGTTGCTTAGCTGTTCATCATAGACATAGCCGCCAACGACATATATCCCTCCAGAACTTTGGAATACCGTCTACACCGCCGTTCCTAAATTCAAAATTCCGTTCCACATCAACTCTCTTGCTTATTCAGCTCCGAAATATCTCAAACCCTAAAATCCGTACACACATTTGGCTTACAACCCATCAAATTTCAGCTGTCACCAGTTTCGAATATATTTAGGCCACCGACACTAAATTCTAAAAGTTGTCTCAAATTTTTTTTTTTTTTTTTTTTTTTTTCGATCGAAATTATACTCATAACTCATGTTACTTAATATAAAATAAATCATATTAAATAAACCGTCCGTGCGAGACCTAAATAGGTAGTCAAGGACGTTAAAAACTCCCTCGATCGATTTATGTCTCATTCTGCATGGACAGATAACGTCTTTGTATCATTAGTATAGACATGTTAATGTTTAATGTTTAGTAATTGTGTTGCCAATATTTCTGCTTTTTCTAAATCCAACTTGTGGTTTAGATTTAAATATTTCTCTACTAATTGGATTATTGCGTATGATATACCAGAATTTTGTTATTATTTTTTGCAGTCTTTTCGCATTTGGATGATATGAAGTAATAAACATATTTTGATGTTTATTCTTAGTTTTATTTTGTCTTTTTAATTTTATTTGTCTTTCTTCGTGACGTATTTTATTTAATATTTTCCATACTTGAGTTTCTTCATAGCCTCTTTTGCATAGTTTGTTTACAAATAATTGAATTCTTTTCTCGAATTCAGTTTTGTCACTTGTATTCCTCAGTATCCTGATACCTTCTCCTTTAATGAATGAGTGAAAGCAATTATTTGCATGGTTGGAATTTTTATGTAGGTACTGGAAGCTTTCAGTTTTCTTTGTAAAGCATTTCATATCTAGTACACCTGTTTTCGGGAATTTCGTTCCTTTATATACTTCGACATCAATCGATCGAGGGAGTTTTTAACGTCCTTGACTACCTATTTAGGTCTCGCACGGACGGTTCGACATCAAGAAATTTCATACTTTCTTTATTTATTTCTTAAGTAAATTTCAGGAGGTCATGTGTTTCATTTGCCATTTCAAATAAGTATTCTATCTTTTCAATACTACCATTAAATATTATGAATCCATCGTCTCTCATTCTTTTGTAAAACTTTATCCTGTTTTTATATGGATATTTTTCAATAATTGTATTAATGTGATCAAATATAGCGATATCACAAATTTCAGGGGAGCTTACACCACCCATTGAAAAGGTCAGGGATACGATCCATTATATTTGTTGTTAAATTTATTGTACTATTATGCCTCATGTGAGGCCTTTAGTGAAATAAAAAGTTTCAAAGTTTCAAAGTTTCCATACCATGAATGGGTGGGTAACATGATCAATTATTTAACATTGACAATATCGTGCTATTTCTGTCGATGCGTAAGTGGGTCATTTTCTGGAACGCCACTGATCAGCAAATAAATTGTAGGGTCTACAGATTTCCAAGGCTCCACTGATACAGGTAAGTCAAGAGCAAATTCAGTTTTCATTTTACAATGTATATTGGGTGTAGACATAGACAGTGTCTGGGTGAATGATTGATTTGTTTCATTTTTTATTAAATTTTAAATAGGAACTTTCGTCAGTAGTTTAGTAGATCTATTTTCATATAAAAACCTGGTAAAAAAGAAAAAAGAAGAATAAAAACTTCTTTGATTCTGATCTGAGACTACTATAACACAAATAACGTAGCTAACTATACCGGAGACTCAGATAATTTGATAAATCGATAGTGACCAATCGCTGTGTTATAGTAGTCTAGGCCGGGGATCTAGGTAAGCAAGTAAGAAAAGGGAGGCTCTTATTTCAAAGGGAAAACTTCTTACAAAATTTCCCCATGACCCTATTGTTCAATGTTGTTAGAGGCTCGTATTTTAAATGTTATGGTGAATATAATAAACTAGGTAAATATGAAAAACGACAGTTCAAACAAAAACTCTTGGACAGTCTAGACGAAGTAAGGGAAGACAACCCAAAAGAATATTGGAAGTTGATTAATTCACATAAGGAGAAAGAAAAGGAAGGTCCAGAGAGTACAATTGAATTAGACCAATGGTATACCTACTTTGGATCTTTAAATAAGATACCAGAGAAATATAAAACTAGAATAGAAGAAATTAATGAAACTGTTAAAAACATGGAAAATAGGTCCACCTTTTGTGAATTAGACTACAAGATAACACCAAATGAAATAATGAAAGCTATATGTAAATTAAAATCAGGTAAGGCTGTAGGTTTGGACAGCCTACCAAATGAGGTATTAAAAAGTGGTGGTACTATTCTTGTACCAATATTACAGAAACTATTTAATCTTGTATTTACATCAGGGACTATCCTAGTAAATGGTCTTCAGGATTTATATGTCCTATATTTAAGTCATGTGATACATCAAAATATGAAAACCAGTGAGGTATTGCAATTAACTCCTGTATTGGGAAATTATTCAATACTGTTTTAAATAAAAAGTTAGATAAATATTTAGAAGAAAACAATATTATAAATCCTTGTAAAAAGAGGACATCATATCATATGTTCGTATTGAAAACTCTGATAGATAAATATAACAGCATGAAAGGAGGTAAACTTTATGCATGCTTTATTGATTTTAAAAAAGCTTTCGATAGGCATATTCACTCGGGTGTAAAATATAAACTGTTAAAATATAACATTTCAGGACAATTTTATAAAATACTTAGTGATATGTATAATAAAAGTCAATTGTGTTTGAAAATAGGAAATTATCTTACACCAAATTTTGGCTCACTTGTTAGGGTTAGGCAAGGGGATGTTTAAAGACCAAACCTGTTTAAGATATTTATTAATGACTTGCCAAATATTTTCAAAGAGTGTCCGGCATCGATTCAGATGCTGTTAACCTAAATGGTTGAGTAATTGATTGTCTTATATATGCTGATGATATTATTATTTTTTCCAATACTAACAAAAGAAACTTGACTATACACATATTGTTAAGAGTGGTGCTTGGAGGTCAAAAATTGATTTTTAATAAGCCTGGTAAACACCTTCATGACAATTTTAGTTTCAATAATGATATTATAGAGTGTGTAAATCAATATAAATATCTGGAATGAAATTTACATCAAGTGGACTTTTTAAACAAGGAAAAGAAGATATGTATAAGAAATCTGTGAAGGCTGTATTCAAATTGCAAAGAGCCTTATCTTCATCCAATCCAAGTATCTCCACTCTTCTTCATTTATATGATCATACAATTAAACCAATTCTGATGTATAGTTGTGAAATTACAGGAATGTTTAAAACAAATTCTGCAGCATGCAAAACAGAAAATGAGTGCTTGTTTCAACAGATTTATATAAATGATTTTTTAGACAAATCTCATTTTAAATACCTAAAATACATTTTGGGTGTAAATAAAAGATCCACAAATTTAGCTGTACAGTCTGAACTTGGCATATACCCATTGTATTTCTCTGTTGTTTTGTCAATGTTAAAATACTAGTTAAGAGTAGATCAAATAGAAAGTGGTATACTATTTGATGCATACATTGCTAATCAAAATATGGTTTCAGACAACACAGAATGTTGGTTGTCATCCATTACATTTATCTTAGTACAAATGTTTAATATTCAACATTCAAACATAAAGATGAATGAGTTAATAAAGTCAGTAAGAGATAAATTATGTCATAGTTTTGGAACAAAAAGTCAGAAGAACAAGAGGGAAAACTTAATACCTACTTTAAAATTAAAAAATGTTTTTCTTGAGAAACATATTTATCTATTAGCAACTTTCAATTGAGAAGGGCTTTATGTCAAATAAGAATAAGTGCCCTTAAACTGAAAATAGAAAGGGATTGATATAAGAAACCATATATAGAACGTTCGCAAAGAATATGTGAAAAATGTTCTTCAAATCAAATAGAAGATGAATTTCATTTTATAATTAATTGCCCATTATATAATAACAACAGAGAAATCATGTTTAATAATATAGATGAGCTTTGTACAAAATTTAAAGATCTTCCAAAGGTGGCAAAGTTTATATGGCTTTTTACAAATGAAGATATATCAGTACTCAAAATTCTGGGGAAATATATAATTGATTGTCTAAATATCAGACAAGGTTAATAACTCTGGTCCTGTCCAGCATATTTTTTATTCTATTTTCATTGTAATTTATGCTAATGAATCAATGTTTGTATATGTTGTGAGGGCTCATGATTGGAACAATAAATATTTTTATTCTTCTTATTATTATTATTAAATCATAATTAAAACACAAGGAACTGTGTACCTTAGAACAGCTTTGGATTTGGCAGAGTTTTAATTAAAACTAGGATGTGGTATTTATCTAGGAATGTCATTAGAAGGGAGAACAATTTGATTATTTGATTTGGGGGGGGGGAGGAATTTGATTTTAAGTTATTGCCCCTGAATTGTTAATTTTATGGAAATTTTTCAGATTTTGAGTTTTGAATTTCATGTATTTATTTTTATGGTCAGTAGTAGACTCGTTCAAAATTAGAAAGATGTATGTTTAGGCAAAATGATCTTATCAGGAAACCATGCATTTATTATGGACAGACAGACAAATGAGTGCCCATATACAATTATGGCCCTCATTTGAGGTAGATGTTCAAATTTGGCAACCTGAGAAAGGTTGTCCTCATTCAGATTTGCCAAATCTAAATGTCTACCTTGAATGAGGGCCGAAATTGTTTTATTATTTTTCCCACAGGGGCAAGACATATTTTGACTCTCATGACTTTTAATGCAGACGAATTGGGCAGTCGTCTCCCTTGCATGGGAAAATTGAGATGTTTGGAGGTGAAGAATAGGGTTATTTCTCAGGGTGAACAATTTTTGTAAAAACATTCTATCTATTTTTGAATCACATGACAGTTTTCATCCAATTAGAGTATTTCAAAATATTTAAAAAATAATGATATAATATGCTCCCCTGAATTGTGCATGGCAGATATTTTAGAGAGAGAAGGACCAACATGTGTATAGAGCAAAAGGATGTGATACCCTCATAAAACATACAAGTATGTTATTGCATGGGCAATTATATTTTTCATTCACGACATGTACCTCAATTGTTTTTTAAATTTCAGTTGAAAACATGTCCAAGTTAAATGGAGATGTCCCTGGAGAAAGTGATGAGACTGTACCTATAAATGAGGACAGTAAACCAAGACTTAAGAAGAGTTACGAACTACCAACTCTACGATATAGCAACATTTTCATGCTTATTATTACCATAGATACAATCGTCTCTATTGCATTATGGATAACAGGTAAAATAACTCAACCCGTAAATTTTACAAAGTTAAAAAGATATGAAGCCTTGTTCACAGATTGTTTTACACAAAAGTTAAACTTTAAGGGGAAGGGTACATTTCAGTTAAGATCATTGTTATAAATAAGTTTCTTTGATTCAAAACATTTAGATTTAATATCACTTTCAAGTCAATTTGTTCCTGATAGACTCACAAAAACTTAAATTACTGGTATGTTCCAGAATTCCCATATATTCATAATGGCTGTTATTATAAAGAAAAGAAGGAAACAACCTTTTAAAGTGCAAAATTACTGTTTGCACCCAGACTGCAAAGAAGATGCACTAAAGATACATTGACATGAGATTCATCCCAAATTTCTTTAGAAAAATGAAGTCACCATTTAAAGTTAAAATGTATGACTGTTTTTATTTTTGTACTGATAAATGTATGTTTTCACATTTATATTTAATGTTTTTTTATTTAATACTTTTTTTTCAGGAGGGAACACAGAGTATTTTGTAGACAACATCAAGGATTTTCACTTCACAGAGTCTGTATTTGATCTGGCTTTACTTGCAACAGCAAAAATCATTTTTTACGTTGGATTCTTGTCGCTGTTAGAAACATTAACATATCGACAAATAGACAAACCCTATGATTCCATTCTAAATAAAAAAACAAAATTTTTACATATTATGTTAGTTATTGTCAGTTTTTTAGCATTTGGATTCACAGTAACAAAAGGAGCACTAGTTTTGAACAAATTTTTAAATGATTCCTCCTACTCCAAAATGCATGCAGAGTATAATGGATTGGTGATATCAGCTGTGTGTTTTAGTTTTATCGAATTTATTGCATCACTATTCAGTTTTGGTGCTATGAGAAGATTGAAAGTGATACGGATTTTACATAGATACAATGACATAGGAGTTGAAGTTGATGAGGAGGGAAAGGCCATACCAAAGAAAGTGAACATAAGAAGGCTTGTAGTTTTAGCAAAACCTGTACGTACATGTCATTAGATTAGATATCTTGTAGGACCATCTTTGGCCGAATGGTCTTAAGTAGTTCATCGTAGTTAACGACTATGATCACTAGCCTGTCAATACTGAGGGTGTGAGTTTGAATCAAACTTGTGACAAGGTGTATTTGACTCTAATCTTAATTTATATGGTTATTATATTTCCTTCCTAAGTATTGCTATGTCTCATATATTTAGGCAAGGATTGCCAATTTTCCTACCGAAGGTGGGTGGTTCTCTCCGGGTACTCCGGCTTCCTCCACCAATAAAAACTGGCTGCGGCGAAACAGCCAAATGTGCTGAAAATGGCGTTAAATCCCAATTAAACAAACAAACAAACAAACATATATTTAGGGATCATATTATACAAATTACAGAAAACAATTAGTGGGCCATAAACAATTTTTAAAAATGAATTTTTCCTTGTCAGAGAAACCTATGACTGTTATATTGATAGCCTCCATACATAAAAAGGGAATGATATTAAAAGATATTTAAAATAAAAATATAAGAATATAATATCATAAGGAAGAATGAAAGAGTTTGTAAAGACATCAAAATGAGCCAAGGACTGCATGTTACCTCAGAATGTAAAATATATAAATTTTTCAGTTCAAGTCGTATAGCAACAAACAAATTCTTTTATTAAGAATTATGACAACCATGCAACAAACTAATTCTTTTTATAAAGAATTATGACATTGAGAATGATGATTTCCAAGTGAAAGAAATCCAGAAAATTCACCAATGAAAACAATATTTGGAATTGTGATGTTATTCACGTGTAGGTTTATAGTCATTCCATAATTCTTATTTTCAGTTATATTTGTCTTATCATTAATCTTTTAATGAGTAATTACTTAGTTTCAAACACACATGTAGTGAATGTATGACATTTTATCATATAAAATTATTTTCAGGAATGGGGAATAATATTATGGGGAACTTTAGCTTTATTGGTATCCAGTGGCAGTCAGATGGCAGCACC
Source organism: Mytilisepta virgata (assembly GCA_028015205.1). NCBI lineage: Eukaryota > Metazoa > Mollusca > Bivalvia > Mytilida > Mytilidae > Mytilisepta > Mytilisepta virgata. The sequence goes on along the minus strand of CM051520.1, from coordinate 14,063,561 downwards.
ATTATTTTTTGGTATGGTGGTTGATGCAGCACAGAAGAACATGGGTATGCATTTGGTAGTATCTAGACTAGTCCAACAAAGGAATAAGGCTTTTATTACTATTGTTTGTCATCAAGTCACAATAAGGCCTTTAGAAATGAGAAAAAACCCACTGAAATATTAAGATATCATTTTGTATAGATTTATTTGTTAAATGTTGATTACATCACTTTGGAGTTAATGAGGGATACAGCTGCACATTTGAACAAATATAAACCAACAACTTTGGGCAATCTTCATTGCTTATCATAGCTGGTTTGATCCTATCTAGTTAAAAATGGTTGATTTGATGCAGATAGAAGTAATAAAACCAGGTTGGAAATAGGAAAATGTGGGTGTTCCTAACACAAATGGTTGAATACACAGCACAGCATCTAAACTTATGTTCAATATTTTAGTCTTGAGTACAATGTTAACTGATTAGTTCTTACCTGATGAAATATTTATATCTTGTGCATGTAAATTGGTGTCATAGAATATGTATTATCATTGCAAAAAATGTGACATGACAAAAATTGTAATAATTAATCGCCTTTTAATTTCTGCCAGTTTTATTCTATTACAAAAATTGTATCAGTCTCAAATATTGTCTAGCAAAATTACATACAGGTAAATATTTCTGAATTAACTTCATTTTAGAACATTGCAGTTGAAGAAAATTAAAAGTCAATTGTGTATTTTTTAGCTGAATTGACAAGGCTGGTCGTTATTTTGTTGATAATATACATGGTTGGAGCAGTGTTTTCATTCTTGAGAGCCTGGATGTTTACATTGGCCGGACAAAGATTTGTTGCTAGGTTACGGAGGAAATTGTTTGCACAAATCATAGAACAGGAGGTGGCTTTCTTTGATCAAAACAGGTAAGTATTGCCTTAGTTTTATGTTGTATGCTATTTCAGATATAGAAATCACTTTTTATGTCTCATGTCAATTTTTTTTTTATCAAAATTCAGTTTTTAGCCCTTAACAGAATAGAGAATGGAAATTGGGAATATGTCAAGAGACAACAACCTGACCAAAGAGCAGAAAACAGCTCAATGCTACCAATGGGTCTTCAATGCAGTGAGAAAATCCTGCACCCGGTGGCGGGCTTCAGCTTGCCCCTAAACAATAAAGTATACTTTCAATAGTTTTGTCCCAATAAATCAATAGAAAAATAGATTTTATTGTATCCGTGAATATCAGTGTGGCACTGTATGGTTACCATAGCAACAAAATCATCAGTTGTCAAGTTAAAATTAATTGGAAACAATGAAAAGTATTTATAAATAGAAATAAGACTAAAATGAATATTTTACTTTATCTTCTTTTTAAAATAATTGTAAGTATTTACAACAACTAATTTATGTCAGAAATGTAAGGAGATATGTGGTGAATGTCTATGAGGCAACAACATTGAAACAGAGCAAAATACAAGAGAGGCCTACACTATATAACAAGCTGGAAAGAGATTCAGCTGAAGTAAAAACCATACTCCAAATAATTATATACATAGAAACTCAAAACTACTGTGAAAGGTCTGTCATTAGATCAAAAATTAAAAATGTAAAATTATTTCTAGGCTATGGACCTGCCATTCTATGTAATATTATATCAAGCAGAATTCAGAAGTATCACCATCCCAGGAACATCATCTTTATACATAATTTCATGGTAAAATTTGCCCAAGAAATCTTTTCATTTTGAAACTATGATCAGTTTAACTACCCTTAAAACTTGAATAAACGAACACCCCCCCTCCACCCTCCCATTAGAAAAAGGAAAGAGAACAAATCCAACTCTAGCAATAGCTCTGAAGATTGAGATTTAATGTAACAAACTTCATCATTTAAAGCTGATTCACACTTGATTTTACAGGACTGGAGAATTATGTAATAGATTAGCTTCAGACACACAAGTCTTGCAGAATGCTGCCACAGTAAGTAGCCTGAAATTTAAATTTTAACATTCTATTAAAAGTCAGGTTTCTACTTTTTCTGCCAAAGCTGACTTTATCTAGACTTTGACTACTCTGTTTAGGCCAGTTTTATTCATGCTCACAATGCTGTAAAGATTATTTTTACTTTCCAAAGTTTTGTACATGATAATACCTCATTCAAATTAAGCCAGAAATGTGCACTGTATACATATACAATACAAAGTCATTGTCGGAAAATATAAAATTTATTTGGGCGAGCTTTAGAAACATGAGAAAAGGCGAGCTTTGATGATACTTTGTATTGTCTTTACCCTGCAATCCCCTTGCGTAAAATGCCTTAAAATTACGTTTGAAGTTGAAATTCAATGACAGTCAAAACACAGGAAATGCCATGACGTCATCTGGTACATTTGCTACGGTCCTCGCACTCTTCATGTAAACAAGTACCAGTAGACTTTATTAGGTCATTGACCTAATACGACTAAAGTTTATTCTATCCCTTTTATTAGACCGGAAATGGCTTGATTGCAGGATAAAAGATATTAGGTATTTGAGTTTGGATTTTGTGCTCTGACTTCTTATAAAGAGAATATCTGGTGGGCTTAAATGGGCCAAACTGTTGCTGTAAACTGAAACATAGATAAAAAAAAATAAATACAGAAAATCTTTGTACTTTTGTTTAGTGACAGCTGAGTTTTACATTAACTGAAAAATAAGCCAACAAATAAAGAGAAAAATGTGAATGAAAATATATATAAATCAGCAAAAAATTGTCAATATTAGTCTATATGGCCTAATAAACAACAAATTCTCCTGCTTTCACTACTTTTCTATATGTAATATTTTCTGATATTGACCCATATGTCTTTTGATTTAAAATTAATATACCATATACTCAGTACTAAATAAAGGAAAATTGCATATACGATACTGAAAAAACATTGTCATCTGTATTTTCTACCATGATTGTATCGATATCATCACCCCTTATCATACCCTTAAAATGATATTGGTAACCTGACCAGAAAGATCTGTTAAAATGTATGATAAAGGGTATAAAACATGTCAAAATCTGTATCACATGCCGTATCACCCCTCGATCAATACCAGAGGCCCTTGGAGTGATACGGCATGTGATGCAGATTTTGCCATGTATTATTCTCTATTTTATACTTGATTTATCACTTTACAATATTTAATGACCTAAAATTTTCTACAGTCTTTAAAAGAATTGATATTTAAATTTCTCATTTTTTGCACATATTTTTTCAGGTAAATATTTCAATGTTGGTGAGATATATCTTACAGCTGATTGGTTCATTAGTTTTCATGTTTGTTTTAAATGCAGCATTAACTGGTGTATTACTAGCAGTTGTCCCCCTTGTTTCTATAATAGCAGTACAATATGGTAAGTATCAAACAAGTAAGCAGTTCAGCAATTTGATATATTACTTGAATTTCCAGTTTAATTTTTTTTAAAACAGAGATCTGTTAACCAAAGTGAACAAAAGCAATTATTCAAAATGATCGAATTGCAATGTAGTTTTCAAAATTGTGAAGTAAATCATAGGTTTAATTCTGAGTTGTTTTCATTGATGAATGAAATGTTGAGTAATATGTATTATAATGAAATGTTGAGTAATATGTGTTAAAATGATTATGTTGTGTAACCTATTTCTCAAAAAACAATTACTACAGTAAGTATTAAAAATGATATAAATGCCTCAGATTTATCAATTATTGTCTTAGAATATATTTTGTCAAATGAGAACTTGCATTCTAACTTTTGTATTACAGGAAAATTTGTACAGAAAATACAGAAGAAATTCCAGGACAAACTAGGAGATGCTGGAACAGTAGCTGAAGAGAGTTTGTCTAGTGTGAGAACAGTCAGATCATTCTCTGCAGAGCCTAAAACTGTACAGAATTATCGCAAAGAAATCAATGAAAGTTACAAAATGGGCAAAAAATTAGCTCTGGCCTCAGGTAAATATTTGTAGTTTTCACAAAAAAGATGTGTAGGATTCTTATTTTAAAATCCTAATGGTATAAAGCATAGGTCCCTGAATTCCAAAATAAGTTAAACTTTCCAGGGTCCTGATGTTTCACTGTGCTTAATTTCTATCATTTTGAAAAATTCTAAATTCCTGTGAAATAATGACAGTCCTTGTTTATTAGAAAAAAAAATTATTTCATTATCACTTTACAGCAATTTTCTCTGTAGCATTTCTTTTCAGTCAAACCAACATATAGACTATATAGGAGTTCAATATCTAGAAGAACAGTACACTACAAAAATATTCATTATTATTTAATTAGTAGTCAATACCAGTATGATATATAAAAAAATTCTATTTCTATTTCGAAATTTACAAAATCATTGATATTTGATCCCCAACATCCTGGAATGCACAAGTGTGGAATTACATGAAAATTAAAACGCTTTTTACATACAACTAAACACATGTGATTTTGGATATTTTAAATATTATTCATATTGTATTGAAATAAATAGAATTAAAACCATTTTATTGATTAAATATTTTTGTCTGTGTAATGTTGTACAATTTAAAAAAATATATATATTTATTTACAGGTGGATTTCAGGGAATAATAGGTGTTTTGGCTCAGGGTGCCATTGCTTTGGTTCTGTGGTATGGAGGTAAACTGGTGTATGATGAAGCTCATGGAAAACATACTGGGCTTACACCTGGGGTACTCACATGTAAGTTTACAACATCAAAGCAAGGGTAATTACATGTGTTTCAGTTTTACATTGTACAGGAGGTCTGAAAAGCCATATTATTTTGTCACCCATGAAAGGATATGAATCCAATGGTAATGTCACTTAGTCTACATATATGTTTATATCTTTCCAGTAGAAATTACATTATTTAGGTTATAGAGTTGATATTGAATATATCTTCACAAATTTATCTTAAATACTTTTTGAGGGAAGGGGGAAAAAATCTGCATTTTGAATTCCATGAATGTTGCAGATATTCATACTAGAAATAAAAGTCTGAATTTCATTACAGTCTGACAAATGTAAAATTATATTATTTCAATAAAAAATTATGGATATTGATATGTATATATAGCCATGGAAATTTCAAAAACTTACATGAAATAGCAATGTGATTTTGTCATTTATGTATTGATCAAGTTTGTCCTTCAATTGTCAGCAATGTTATTCATGATTTTAAAACTAGCATTTATAAATTTCAGCCTTCCTGCTGTACACTCTACAGGTTGCCATGGCATTTGCACTGATGTCATCACTATATGGAGATTTTATGTCTGTATGTATTTATAATTCTGTGAAAAATTATTAAATCAACTTTTTTTTATCAACAAAGATAGTATAATTTGAATAATTTTTTTTTAAAATGAATTTTTGTATTAGATCACATTGTCAGTAATAATGTCAGTATACAGATACTGTGAATAAATTAAGAAATGAAAGGAGGCATAGTAAGAAAATGTCAATGATGCAGGAACACTAAAAGTCTGAAGCAGAATCATACAGCCTTTAGTAGGACTGTTTATGTTTACAAAATAATGTAAAACATAGAAGAAATTTTGTATGTATAATTATTTTTGTGGTTATATTAGGAAAATTTGTATGGAATTAGAATGTAGATTATTGATTGGTTTATACATGTATGGTTTGATTTATTATTGAACTATTTTTTCATAGGCTGTGGGAGCATCAGTTAGAATATTTGGATTATTGGAGAGAATACCAGAAGTACCCAATGAAAATGGACTAGTACCAGTAGAATTGTCAGGGAGTAAGTTGTTACTTAGTAAAACATTGTAATTTGACAGTGTAATTAGTTGTAATAATTCATGCAACAATGTAACAAGCATTTTTACAATGTTATAAGTGTAGAAGGTATTGTGACTATGTCATAAGTGTAGAAGGTATTGTGACATTGTTATAAGTGTAGAAGGTATTGTGACAATGTTATAAGTGTAGAAGGTTTTGTGACAATGTCATAAGTGTAGAAGGTATTGTGACAATGTCATAAGTGTAGAAGGTGATACATGTAAGTCTTTGATACCAATTTTGATGCACTAAGATGTGCACATTTCCTGGATTCATCATTTAAAGACAAAACCAACTAAGTGCAGAGCTATGCACTAGGGAGGTGATTCTTAATTTGTGTTATGTGATATGATGATATCACCTTTTACATCTAGTGTAACACAAGTTTTTATTTCATAGTAAAAGCTACTTAGGATCCATTTAGATCAAGTTTACCTGTGTTGAAATAAAAAATTGTATCATCTTGCTGGCATTAATGGATGCAGAGGTGTTTACATCTACAATTTTGCCGTAGTTTCTACGGATTTTAGTGAAAAAATATGGACTACGATTTTCATTTCAAAATCTACAGTTGTCAATACGTTGTTTGGAAAATTTTTGTTTTGTTACAAAATGTGTAAAATTGCCTCTGGATCACTTAAATGCTTGAAAGCAGCAGAATATCTAAGCTTTAAAGCGCCTTTGAGACAAGATCAAATAAATCAATGAGGCAACAAGCATGTCCAAGAAGACAGATCAGACTAGACCAACTAATGACAATAATAATGTTTCTGGACCAACAGCAGCAAAGAAATCTTGCTAAAGGTTTAGAGAATGTTACAAGGAAACCTTCCTTCTTTGGGGTCTTCAAAGGAGGGTCCTACATTTGTGTATTGCTCTACATGTGAACATTATTTTTCTTGTGCACAAAGCAGGTTCGTGCCGCTTCGCTGCACTCATTGGACAGTACTACTGACAACAGGGGAAAACTACTGACAATTCTACTGACAGGCATCATTCAGGGTAAACAGATCTGTGGTTGTAGTGTCATGTAGAAGGTAAACAGAAACCACAAAGATTCAAATGTTAGATGATCAAAAAGGGTAGATATAAAAACCCAACAAGAACAGAGCATCTGGGACATACCTCACAATTTCATCCTTCTTTCATTGTTACAATAACTCAATTTCATGGACATTAGCAGATACTAGCAATGGAACTGTTGATACAATCTGTTACTAATTGGCAAAATATTCTCTTATTTCAGTTTTGATACACCACATGTGTGAAGAAAAAAAGTATACACATGAATAATAAATAACTTGAAAATCACATTAATAGATGGTTGCATTATACATGAAAGGAGGCATAGTAAGAAAATGTATTTTGTAGAAAATAATTGTACTATGTGACTTGCTGAAATTTGTGATTGATATTTTTTTTTGTTTACATTTCAGGAGTAGAATTTAAGAATGTTACGTTTACATATCCATCCAGACCTGAGACAGAAGTTTTAAAGGTATAAAGAACTCAGTTCAATATTTATGTTAATTGGATTTAAGTTGATAAAAATCCACAGTGTTTGGACCAAAAAAACACCAGACAATATAAACAATTAAATAGTCCTATTCTAAATAACAGACATTCCTGTACACAGTAGAATGACATAAAAATCAGTCCAAGATCTGATATCCATTTAGTTTAAGTAATCAAGGTTCTAGTGTAATTCATATTCTTTTTTCATTCAACTCTGTTACAGCATCTCAGAAACAACTCGGTCAATTTGTATGAAACTTTGCAGACTTAAATATTTTGGTCTGTAGATGCTCACAATTAAAACAAATTGCCATTTTCAAGATGGCCACTGTCAAAGTTTAGGTCTTTTGTGGCAATGGAGGAGTTTTGGAAACATCTTTTTTGGTGTCCAAAACAATCAGTACCTAGTTATAGTTTTTTGTAGGGTATAACATTTGTGGTGGAACCAGGAGAAATGGTAGCATTAGTGGGGCCATCTGGTGGTGGTAAATCTACAATTGTCAACTTAATAGAAAGGTTTTATGATCCTAATGGTGGAACTATTTACTTAGGTGAGTAGTTGGGGTAAATAACTTTGTGGCAGTCAATGGAAGCATTGTAAGTGTATAGTTGTCCAAGATGAGTAATGAAAAATTTTAATTCAATGGAAATCTGCTGCTGCCTTATTTTGTGAATACATGTAGGTATGTCTTATTGTGTTTTTATTTTTAATCATTTGAGATAAATTTGCAATAATTATACCTCAACTCTACAACTGGTGGCAATATTTCATTTCTATTGATCATGTTGTAAATTTAAACCACAAATAACACAGCTTCTGCTAAAAGTAATGATTTTATATTCGGGTGTGGCTTCATTAACTATATTTAGTGAATTTGAAATTTTAGCCAAAGTTGAGTTGGCTGTTATCCATAGAAATAAATCCATCAATTTGTTGTTTTTTTTCATAACATTGACACATACTATATTTTCTATTTTCAGACACAACCAGAACTGTGATAAGTTCACACCTAAAAAAATCCTCTATGTCTATTTAATCAACAAAAAGTTAGGAATAATAAAAGGCTCAGAATTATTTATTCCAAGTTGGATGCTTTAGAAAGCCTGTGTGTTTTTAATCAGTTAAATCATTTGCTTTACATTGTAGATGACTATGAACTTAAAGAACTAGATCCCCAGTGGTTTAGAAAGAAGATCTCTATGGTCAGTCAAGAACCAACATTGTTTGCTTGTTCTATTAAAGAAAATATTTCCTTTGGAATAAATGCTGATTTACCTGAGGTAAAAATTTCTTTGTTACAAATAATACAATTCTTTGGATTTCTAAAACCAATATTTGTTTAATTTTTGCATACTTCATCCTGGCACATTTTTCTTCATAAAATATCATATTAATTTCTTAATTTATAATAACCTTGTGTTATTTTCTATTAGCAGAAATTTGTAACAGAAAGTCCATACGATAGTTCCTGAATGTACTGTACATCTGGGTATTATGTAAATAAAGACATTTAAGACATAAATTTTTGAAAGGTAGAAACTGTGCATAGAGAATACTCTTATTATTTACAGATAGAAGAAGTATGTAAACAGGCTAATGCCCATGAATTTATACAGACATTTGAACAGGGATATGATACTCTAGTTGGAGAGAGAGGAGTCAGATTGTCTGGGGGACAGAAACAAAGAATTGCTATAGCAAGAGCTCTTATAATGAATCCTAAACTTTTACTTTTAGATGAGGTAGTTACATTTAGTTGCAGTAAACATTTTTTGATAACAATTGTAATGCTCTATATATGCACTTTTTAACAAGCAAGTAGATTACATGTTTCATTGAGCAGTCCTTAAGGCCAAAAATTTGTGGAAGTCCAGAACAACATCTCAGAGTGTTGTAGAGCTGTTTCAGATGTAAAATGTTAGCATGAAGAAAAGGAGAGCTTTAGACATTTATCTACTTTTATCAGTCACCATCATTCAAGTTAAAATATGATAATCAACCCCAAATTAAATATGTGTATTACCATATATTTTAGGCAACCAGTGCACTTGATGCTGAGAGTGAACATTTGGTTCAAGAAGCCATAGATAGGGCCATGAAAAGTAGAACAGTAATTGTTATAGCACACAGGTTGTCAACAGTTAGGAATGCTTCAAAGGTATCAACATATTACTGTAGATCAGTGGATTAAATGATTTTTTGGTCAATTGAATCAATATGTACTTTTTAATTGGCTTGTTTGTTTTTCCATCCATTGTTTGATTACTAAAAAAACTCCTTTAACTCATTATTGTAAATATCTCAAATGATTTTTTTTTTGGGGTGGGGGTTGGTTTGTATATCACATTTTTATATCCTGCAAAAAGACAGCAGTTTCTTTAAATATAATTGTCCCCCGCCACAACGCGACGGAGGGACCTACTAATGGTCTGCGTCCATGTGTCCATCCCTCACAGTTATTTGTGGACACAACTCCTCTGACACCGTTGATCGGATTTTGTTTAAATTTTATAGGATTGTTAGTCACCTTTTGTACTTGATCCTTTCACACCCCCATTTTGATTTGACAAATTTATGGGAGGTATGGGACTTTCTTCTGCATTCGACACTTTAGGAACACTTTGTGAACGTAACTCCTCTGAGACCGCTGATTAGATTTCGTTCAAATTTTGTAGGATTGTTAGTAACCACATGTACTTGATCCTATTGCACTGCGATTTTGATTCACAAATTTTACGGGAGTTATGGGACTTTAAAGTTTTTGTGCATGTGACACTACATGAACACTTTGTGGACACAAATTTTTATTTGTATTGTACTGCAATTTTTTATTATGTGTTGACATCCATGCTGTGCCGCCATTTCAATAATACAAATTTTGTGTATCTTGTGGGGCTTCAACTTTTCTTTACGGCAGGGGACATAGGCTACGTGTAGCAATCTTGTTTGTGTATAATTTTTCAATGCTCCTTGAACTTTAATTCACGCTCCAGATAAAAAAGCAATATCTTTTTCATGTAGTTTTTAGCTCACCTCTCCTAAAAGGACATGTGAGTTTTTGCCATTACTTGGCGTCCATCGTCCATCCATGGGTTTTAAACTTTTTCAAAGATCTTCTCTGAAACCACTGAACCAATTACAGCCATACTTTTTCTGAATGATCCTTAGGCTATCTAGAATAAATTTCATGTTTTATTTTCTTGTCCATTGAGAAACATGGCTGGCATGGCTAAAAATAGAAAATAGGTGAAAATGCACTTCTTGGCTGATATCTCGAATACTAAAGCAGTTACGACAAAACTGACAAGTAGTAAAAATGTTTATGAGGTCAAGATCTACCTGTCATGGAATTTTCAGACGAATTGGTTAACCCATTTTTGGGTTATTGCCCCTGAATTGTTAATTTTAAGGCAGTTTTGCAGTTTTAAGTTAATAGCTTGAATATTATATAGATAAAGACAAACTGTATACAGCAAAAATGTTCAGCAAAGTAAGATCTACAAATAAGTCAACATGACCAAAATCGCCAATTGACCCCTTATAGGAGTTTTTCCCCTTGAAAGATTATTTACATGTAAACAGAAAATAATGGTCTGATATTGTCACAAATGTTTTGGGCATTAGTTGAAATAAATTAAATGGTAGCTGTAGAAGTAAAATGGAGTGTCAAGGGTCAAGGTCTTTGAAAAATTTCATAGCAACCAATGAAAAAGTCCCTAGCAACCATATATATTTGGGTTAAGGACCTTATAATTTACCTGTACAAGTCAAAAAGAAAGGTCGAGGGTCAAGGTCATTGAAAAAGTCCATAACAACCTATGAAAAAGTCCCTAGCAACCATATAAATTTTGGTTCATGATCCTAAAATTTCCCTGTTCAAGTCAAAATGGAAGGTCAAGCGTCAGTGCCATTGAAAACGTCCATAACAACCAATGGAAAAGTCTCTAGCAACCGTATCTATTTGGGTTCAGGATTCTATATTTTAGCTGTACAGGTCAATATTAAGGAGAAAATTGCAACGGTATATATTAAATAGCAAAAATAATCATTAATGCAAGATCTACTGGTACCCAAAAGATAACAGGTGAGCGATTCAGGCTCATTGGAAGCCTCTTGTTATTATTCTTTATTAACAGGTGATAGTAATAGACAAGGGCACTATAGCAGAGAGTGGAACACATGATGAACTTATAGCTAAAGATGGTGTATATAAGAAATTAGTATTACGACAGATGAAGGCCGGGGAACAGTCTGATCTCAATGTTCAGTCCAGTATAAACAGTGATAACAGTCAATGATCTGTGTCTGTATTTATCGTTAAACAAGTTTTTGGATAATTTGTATTTAAATATATTTTTTAGTTGAGATTTATATAGAGCATGACATATTTTCCATGACATGTTACAGTCTGAATTCTGAGTGGTAGCCATTTGTGCTTTTGATATCTAACCACCACACGACGTCTTGTGTATGATCACGGATATCTTCTAGGAGTAGAGAAATTCAGTCTTTCCCTGAGTGCTGCCCAGTGCAACAAGGACAAAAGAAAGGGAAATTCTCAAAGAAGTGGAAGACACCTCAATCATTCATAATTTTCAGTATTTTGATTAATCAATATGACTTGAATAAATTCTTTGAAAATAACAATCCAAAGATTGAACGTACACACTGAGGGAATAAAAATGCATGTTTGATATGTTAAATATGGTTTGTCTTTAACATATGTGTACATAACGTTTTCTGCCTAAGCTGCAAAATATTGGAGCATTTATTAAAAGGTAAATGTGTACGTACAGGGGATTAATATGGTAATATCAGCCAAGAGTTACTATTTTGAAGCCAAAAGGGTTCATATTGTGACAAGTGGCTGATATTTTTCTCGAATAGGATTTTGGAAATTAAAAAATGTTAAATATCCTAAGGAATTTTAGTGTGAGTCAGTCTTGGGGAACATGTGCATTCACAGTAAATGGTGAATTAATTGCAGAAAACAAAGGTATTATTGTTATTATAATTTCTTTGGTTGTAGTATTGAGAGATATTTAATAGATACTGGTTATATTAATCTTTTAGTGATGAAATAAATTTAATTGTCATACTTGCATATTCCAGTTGAGATCAGATACAAGTTCTTTTTCTTGAAACCTTTCACATTGATTATGATTTTCATTTGGAATAGAAAAATACAGGAATGTTTATACTCTGATTTAATAAACATTATCGATCTCCAGCTTTGCCTCATCCCCTACTACCAATAAAATTAATACAGGACCAGTATGAAAATACCCACCATATCAATTATAGAACAAGTTAATGATTAATAGAAATAAAATATTTAATGTGATTATTTACCTCTACCATGTCAATCAATCATGTATATATACACACTGTAGTAGTTGTTTTAAGTGTTTTTAGATTAAATAAAAATAATAAATTATTATTGTTCTAATTAATGAATGATAGATGTTTCAATAGATACAAGTCCACCAATGGTATTATCAGAAAAGTTGATCTGGGGTCAGTTAGGGCAAATTAGTAATGATTCTGGAATGAAAATGACTGTATTGCGACATTAAAATTTTGGTGGAGATTGCATTAACCGAAAGTCTGTTGGTGCCAAATCACTGGTTACAAAAACATAATTTTGTGTCTGTTATATACCAGGTATTGGTGTTTTGCCACATGTAGAAGAGCAAAAGTATGAAAGCAGGTTTGTTTTTCAGTCTCTGAAAAATGTCAGTCATTTGTTTGAGAATTACACTCTCCCATGTTTAAATAGTTTACTTTTCCTAATTAGAAGATAAATGTTTGGTACTTTAATATTTGACAGCATCAGTTTTGGATTTTATGGCTGATGAAGGCATGTGTAAGCATATAACTGGAACGTCAGTTGAAATGTGTACAATTTCCACAGTGAGGGAAAAACAGAAATATTTAGAGCAGTCCATAATTGATGTAGGAGATATCAGAATATTGGGATATTGGTTGATGATATGACAAGAAATGCTCTGAATCAAAAACTTTTTTCTTTCATTTACTGACAAGCTCAAGATATTTAAATCACAAACCAACAGTCAAGGTAGCATGAGTTCCATGTAAATGCAAATCCTTCACTTTTTGCCCCTTTCTTGAATTCAAACAAAAAAAAAGAAAATTTTACGATTTCTTATTGGACAATAATACACAGCAATAACACACCAAAAATTGTATAAAGTCTAAAAATATTAAGATCGAATAAGTGTCATAAGAATGCAATGTGGAAAAACAGCCAGGCAGCCAGATAATAGACATAATGACAATTTTGACAACAGGCAGAATTTATAACATAGTTTGCATAAACTAGATTATTGGTGAAGGTTTAAGGTAGGTGTATGATCAGTGTATGACAAAGCTGACTGTTCTATGATATGAAAAAATAAAATTGTAAAAACAATGCATAATGTCACTTTACATTTTCTTTCTGTGATTAAGAAAACTGCCAACACAAACATGGCTCCAGTGTTTTATTCACGACAAGTCATTTTTAGTTACACTTGAAAAGAACAGATAACAAGAGGCTCTCAAGAGCCTGAATCGCTCACCTGGCAAACAATGCACTATAAACTAAATTAATATATTAATGTTTGTTGTAAATTAAACTGAGTATTAAAGGTCACGTAAAATGCTGAAAATACCTTTAAAAGCCTTTCAAGAACCTCCGGAAAGAAATGGGCATGAGTTCTCCCTACGCTTGATTAAGATACAGTCATGGTCAATCTGATGATTCACAATACAAAATACAAGCTTTAATTCATCTTCAAATACAAGTATAAATCTTTTGGTCTATATGTTGTCTTCGTTTTTTAAATGTTTGTTATGTAAAAATTGTGGGTTAAGGCTTTTTATTGTATTTGAAATTGCAGGAACAATCATGCTAAGTTTCATCCAAATCCCTCTAGTAGTTTCAGAGGAGAAGATGTTTGAAAATTTGTTAACAATGATGATGACAGACACCAAGTGATGGCATATTAAAAGCTCACATATTATGAAGTTTAATCATTGTTATACAACATTCTCATCATCACCATACACTAAGGATACCATGTTTACTTTAAAAACCAAATATTGTTGAAATCCGAGCAATTGTAAAAAATGGCGGGAAAATGGCCATCCAAAACAAACTTTCATCATCACCATTCAACTTGGGATACCATGTTTGCCTTGAAAGTAGCTTTCATCTTCATTTTATTTCTATAATTCAGGAAAAAATAGCAAAAAACAGCATTTTGACCCCTATGTTCTATTTTTAGTTAAGGGCGGACATGTTTTTCGACCAATCAAAAATCCAAGCATTCACTTTTTGCAGGATACCCTAAGGAACAATCTTACCAAGTTTCATTTGATTTTGAATAGTAGTTTCAGAGAAGAAGATTTTTGAAATAATAACATAAAAAAAAGCCAAAAATGTCAAAAAAGGGCAATAACTCTAACATCAGTTCACAGATTTTCACGAAAATAAGCACACAGGTAGCTCTCATCATGCTGAACACTTTCAACCTGCCAGAATTTGCCATAACTTAATGGTTTTTGAGATATTTGCGATAAACTGTTGTTTGACCCCTATGTTCTATTTTTAGTAACAGTTGCCATGTTTTTCGACAGATCAAAAATCGAAGCATAAGCTTTGTGCAGGATACCCTAAGGAACAATCACGCTAAGTTTTATCCAAATCCATTCTGTAGTTTCAGAGGAGAAGATTTTTGAAATAACATAAAAAAAAGCCAAAAATGTCAAAAAAGGGCAATAACTCTAACATCAGTTGACAGATTTTCACGAAAATAAGCACACAGGTAGATCTCATTATGCTGATCACTTTCAACCTGCCAGAATTTGCCATAACCTAATGATTTTTGAGATATTTGTGAAAAACTGTTGTTTGACCCCTATGTTCTATTTTTAGTAACAGTCATGACAGTGGCCATGTTTTTCAATGGATCAAAAATCGAAGCATAAACTTTGTGCAGGATACCCTAAGGAACAATCATGCTAAGTTTTATACAAATCCATTCAGTAGTTTCAGAGGAAAAGATTTTTGAAATAATAACATAAAAAAAAAGCAAAAAATGTCAAACAAGAGGCTCTGAAGAGCCTGAATCGCTCACCTGGCAAACAATGACTATAAACTAAATTAATATATTAATGTTTTTTTGTAAATTAAACTGAGTATTTAAGGTCACATATAATGCTGAAAATACCTTTAAAAGCCTTTCAAGAACCTCTGGAAAGAAATGGGCATGAGTTCTCCCTATGCTTGATTAAGATACAGTCATGGTCAATCTGATGATTCACAATACAAAATACAAGCTTTAATTCATCTTCAAATACAAGTATAAATCTTTTGGTCTATATGTTGTCTTTGTTTTTAAAATGTTTGAAAGAAGTTATGTAAAAATTGTGGGTTAAGGCTTTTTATTGTACTTGAAAAGGAAATATTGCGGGAACAATCATGCTAAGTTTCATCCAAATCCCCCCAGTAGTTTCAGAGGAGAAGATGTTTGAAAATTTGTTAACAACGATGATGACAGACACCAAGTGATGGCAATTAAAAGCTCACATATTATGAAGTTTAATCATTGTTATACAACATTCTCATCATCACCATTCATTACTTTAAAAACCAAATATTGTTGAAATCCGAGCAAGTGTAAAAAATGGCGGGAAAATGGCAGCCATTTTAAAAATGGCCGTCCAAAACAAACTTTCATCATCACCATTCAACTCGGGATACCATGTTTGCCATCAAAGTAGCTTTCATCTTCATTTTATTTCTATAATTCAGGAAAAAATAGCAAAAAACAGCATTTTGACCCCTATGTTCTATTTTTAGTAAGGGCGGACATGTTTTTCGACCAATCCAAAATTCATGCATTAACTTTTTGCAGGATACCCTAAGGAACAATCTTACCAAGTTTCATTTGATTTTGAATAGTAGTTTCAGAGAAGAAGATTTTTGAAATAATAACATAAAAAAAGCCAAAAATGTCAAAAAGGGCAATAACTCTAACATCAGTTGACAGATTTTCACGAAAATCAGCACACAGGTAGCTCTCATCATGCTGAACACTTTCAACCTGCCAGAATTTGCCGTTACCTGATGATTTTTGAGATATTTGCGAAAAACTGTTGTTTGACCCCTATGTTCTACTTTTAGTAACAGTGGCCATGTTTTTCGACGGATCAAAAATCGAAGCATAAACTTTGTGCAGGATACCCTAAGGAACAATCATGCTAAGTTTTGTCCAAATCCATTCAGTAGTTTCAGAGGAGAAGATTTTTGAAATAATAACATAAAAACAAATTTACACGCAATCAAAAGCTTTTTTTCATTTTCTACAGTTTGCCATCTATAAGGCATCAACAGTTATTTTGACATTTAAGGGACAAAACGTTAACTCCTAAAGGGCTCATTTAAACATTTTGCAAACTAAGGGAAATGCTGTGAAAATGGTCAATTTTGATGTTCTAAGGGGAATAACTCCTAAAAGGAATGATCATACAACTTAAGTACAAATTTAAAAAAAAAAATCAAGAAAAAGGGCAATAACTCCTACATGGGTGGTTACATCTTCTTCAAAATTTCACAGCAGGTAGATCTTGAGGTGTTGAACACTTTAGCTTCCCATCAGAATTTTGATATCTGTCTATTTGCAAAAAACTGCAATTTACCCCTATGTTCTATTTTTAGCCATGGCAGCCATGTTTTTTTACAAATCAAAAATCCAAACGATAGTTTAGTAGCACTCATGCCAAGGAACAACTACATTAAGTTTGGTTGCAATTAAACTTATGGTGTAAGAGGAGTTAACGATTTTATTACAATGAATAAAGACTGCAAAAATGGTCAATTTTGACGATCTAAGGGGAATAACTCCTAAAAGGAACGAACCTACAACTTCGATCCTGTTACAAATTTTGTAGATCTTTGTGTGCCTAACAATATGAAATTTAAATTTTTCAAATTTCCTTTATAGTATCCAAGATATTGAGCTTAATAAGTGCAAAATTTGGAAAAAATGCAGAAAAAGGGCAATAACTCCTACATGGGTCGTTGGATCTTCTTCAAAATTTCAGGGCAGGTAGATCTTGAGGTGCTGAACACTTTTACCCT
Organism: Mytilisepta virgata; assembly: GCA_028015205.1. Taxonomy (NCBI): domain Eukaryota; kingdom Metazoa; phylum Mollusca; class Bivalvia; order Mytilida; family Mytilidae; genus Mytilisepta; species Mytilisepta virgata. Next base: position 14,046,109 of record CM051520.1, on the reverse strand, counting down.
ATGCCAGAATTTTGATATCTGTTATGGTTTTTGTGTTATTTGCAAAAAACTGCAATTTACCCCTATGTTCTATTTTTAGCCATGGTGGCCATGTTTTTTCACGAATCAAAAATCCAAACGATAGTTTTGTAGCACATATACCAATAAACAACTGTACGAAGTTTGGTTGCAATTGGTCTTATGGTGTCAGAGGAGTTAACGTTTGAAAAAGTTTATGGACGGACAACGGACGACGGACGGACGGACGAGGGACGGATGGACGACGGACGGACGACGGACGCCAAGTGATGGCAATAGCTCACATGACCCTTCGGGTCTGGTGAGCTAAAAAGGGCAATAACTCTAACATCAGTTGACAGATTTTCATGAAAATAAGCACATAGGTAGCTCTCATCATGCTGAACACTTTCAACCTGCCAGAATTTGCCGTAACCTAATGATTTTTGAGATACTTGCGAAAAACTGTTGTTTGACCCCTATGTTCTATTTTTAGTAACAGTGGCCATGTTTTTCGACGGATCAAAAATCGAAGCATAAACTTTGTGCAGGATACCCTAAGGAACAATCATGCTAAGTTTTATCCAAATCCATTCAGTAGTTGCAGAGGAGAAGATGTTTGAAAAATTGTTAACGACGACAGACGACGACGGATGCCAAGTGATGAGAAAAGCTCACATGGCCTTTTAGGCCAGGTGAGCTAAAAAGGTAGTGGTTTACTCCTGTTTTTTTTTTCTATATTGTCGTGTTCTGATGACCATTAATTAATACAGAAATAGATCATTTCTTTATTAACAAATTACCATAATTTTATAATGAATAACAACAGTTGATTGTATAAAAATAATATATATAAAATAACATTAAGTAAAAGATTATCACATCAAATGATCATCATATAAAGAGGTATTATTTCATAGAAAATGATATTATGTAGTAGCCTGGTCATTCAAGATATGAAAATTCATGTGACTAGGCAATTTTACCTTCCATGCTAGAAATAAAACTTATTAACTTCATCTTTTTTTAAGATGGAATTCCTTGCTGAAACTTCATAAGCTTCATAAAAAATACATGTATCTATACATTTTTCCAGGGGGCCTCAGTGGCCGAGTGGTCTAGGTAGTTTGTTATGACTACTAATGATCACTAGCCTGTCAACACTGAGGTTGTGAGTTTGAATCTCACCTGACTCCGATCTAAACTGACAAGGATTGCCAATTTTCCTACCGAAGGTCGATGGTTCTCTCCGGGTACTCTGGCTTCCTCCACCAATAAAAACTGGCCGCCGCGAAATAGCCAAATGTGCTGAAAACGTCGTAAAACCCCACCAAACAAACAAGTTTCCTGAATTCTTTGATTTACATCTTTTATGCATGATTCAGTCTTGTTTCAAAGACTGCTGCTGGGGATTTTCCCTGGTTAACCTACTATACCCTGCAAGCATTCAACAATCTTTTTAAGGTATCCGGACCATAATAGATCATGATCGAAAATTGTATCTCTTTTTGACCGTGAATGACTGAACCAAACAATTTAAAGCTGGAATTTTGTATATATATTTTTCTCAAGTTGAAACACACTTTGTTGCTTATATGCAGAGTCCGTAAAAATAAGTTAGTTATATTGGCATTTCCGAACTTTGCCGATAATTACCGAGGTCAATTCAATTGCGTTGTATGGAACATCCGGGAACTTTTGAATAATCACGTGGTCATTTATGGTCGGGATACCTTAACATCTTCCAGTATTAACCAATGATTTTGCCTTACAACTTAAGGCAGATGATATCAAGGTAACAGTCTTTTTCATACCATAGTGTGATTTAAATCTATCAAAAAAAATGGTACCCAAAATTGGCAGTGGGGACAAAATTTTGAAAAGGGAAAGGCATTGTCCTCCAAAAGTGCATTTATTCCATGAAGAAAATCTACTCCAAAATATTTTAAATTTTGTCAAATAATATGTTTCAAGGTTCTTAATTTTTTCAATATACTAAACTGGAACAAAAATAATCTTGAAAAATAAATTTAATTTTATTGTCTTTTTGTTTTGGCTTTTTAAATGTTAATATACTATAAAATAGTATATGAAAAATACAAAAAAAAAGAAGAAAATTCATTTACATAAATCATTGAACCTGTATATAATGAAAAAAATCATGTCATATATAATAAGTTCCATAATTAATCTTCTATCAAAAATATTATAATAAAGCTTGTATAATGAATATTCATAAAAATTACAGATTATTACTTTGTTAAAGCTAAATATGTATAATTCTTTTTACACAATGGAAATAAAGAACTTTGCTTAGCCTAGCATGATATGACTGCAACTTTGACCCTTTGTATATTGGAAATATTAAAGATAGAAACACATTGCATGAAAGTATCCCCCTTTTTAATGCCTTAAATTATTAATGAACTTTTAAAATAAAATCCTTCCTGAGGGAGTTATATTTTGTCTAACATTAGTTTATATACATATTAAAAGTTACACAATATATAATATAATGATATAATTTTCTATAATATTGTAATACAACTTGTGTATTACTGTTTTGAGTAAAATAAATTGATGGAGCAGATTCTAAAAAGTACAATTATAAACACTCTTATTATATTTCCCCTTAATGAAAATAATTTGTAAATTTACATCATGCAAATTAATCTTTAATTTCCAAACATATCTAATAATTTCTAGCAATGGGCTCGATGTCTAGATGAAACAGCACAGATACAAAATTTAATTTCTTGTTTCTAACATTTGGCACAGTATTTTCTTTTAAAAATAATTATTAATTAAAATAAATTCATTCAGATGCCCCATAATTTTTATTAACAAGTTGAAAATCTAGACATTTAAATTAGATTGACCTGATGTGTAATGTGATTTACATATTAAACTATTCTGACAAACATTGAATATTTAAGTCCATACTAAGGAAATTTAAAAGACAATTACACATATGTAAACAACAGACCAATACACAATTATACATAATGACAAACAGCTTTACCAAACTAATACTTATAAATTTACAAAGTATCTACCATTATAAAGATGCATTAGACTGTGGATTCATCTGTCTTGTGGTTTTAATGTAAACCCCTTCTCTGGAGTACACCAAAATTTTCTTGTCATAACATATGATACTACATGTGTACTTTTGAATACTTTAATTCATGGTTCCTTTATACCAACAAAAACATGAAAATTAGAATCTAATAAATATGATGAAATATACCAAATCCACAGTATTTCTAATTTTCTAGTAAATTATTTCTCAGTTGTTCTTGTTCGTCTTCACTAAATCCAATAGACACTAAATAATCCTTAACAGATCCATATCTGAAAACATGACAAACAATTGTTATGGGTAAAGAAGTAGTACTTGCCAGGTAATATGTCTTATCATCAAATTGTTATGACAGAAAAAAGCAATACGATAAACAGCTTTATATATAAAATAAAATAAACACATGGAATTTTTATGCACATATGGTATGTTGTATTCTAAAAACCTTTGGAGTTTTGCAGAAAATAGTTTGCATACATAATGAAATAAAAAATATTAAATCTCTTAACAGATAAAGTCTTTGAATGTCTTATTATGTTATTGGTTTTAAAATTGAATGGGAAATAAAAATTTCTCATGTTTTTTTATTCTGATGTTTGAGACATGCCAGAAATAAAATGTGTCCCTACACACATGCAATTTAACACTGGAATGTGAACACTGTATCATGGTAAGAAATGTACTTACGTCTTATTTAAGTACTGCAGTAAATTCCTCATGTTCTCAGGATTGGCATCACAAAATGATTTATCCCAGTAATACGTTTCTACCACCTCTTTAAATACTCTGTCTCTAATAGGCAATAGTCCTTCCTAGAAAAAATACAAATTCTCTTAGTTGAAATTAAATATCACAGCTTATAACAGTGAACTTAAAAAAGGGAGTTGAGTTTTATTCTCCTAATGCAAGGTCAAACATACAAAAAATGTATGATCTTTCAATCTTTATGAGTGAAGCTTGCTCTTTTTTTCATCAAATATCAAACATTGATTTTACATCTAACTTTGATCCGAATGCCAAATTTGAAAAAGATCTACCAATTTGATTCATTATTGGGTCTTCATTAAGACAGTAATATTTTTTGTTTTTTGTCCTTAGTATGATTTTAAGGCTCGGATTAAATATAGGTTAATCTAGTCTGATGTTTTTATACTTAGTTCGATAAAATACAGCATCAAAGACAATTTTTCTTCCTACTGGTAAATTTTAATATCTATACGTTTGCCAGACCAAAAAAAATGTTATCTTCCAAACAAAGCCTCCTAGAGAAAATATTAAAATGATAACTATCATCAGATAGATCATGCATTATGTAAATCAAGATTGATTATAATGGCATATATACAGTATTTTCTATTTTTAAGCAATTCCATTTGGATGTAAAGTTTCTTCCAAATCTGGAGAAAGTCAATGGTTTCTTGACATTTTGTAAATACAACAAAAGCCTACAAACTGACTATAAGTTGACATTTGTATCATATGATCAATAACGTAATACAAGGATTTTTCAATTATTTATTTTTTGTGAAGATTTTATCACATTTCATCACCAGAACTTTTAATTTAAATGTATCTGAAATTCTAGAATTTTATTTAATGAGTGCGTTTTGCAAAATTGGTACATTTTGGTAATATAATATAACAGAGGGATATGGTTGATCAATTAATTAAGCAAACAGGCAATACTTTTATTGCTGTGACAATGAGGCGGCATTCAACAACGAGAACAATTTTACACCCCAAGGCAGATTCAACCATTTTATTGCTGGGACAATGAGGCCTTCAGCAACGAGAACAATTTTAAACCCCACTGCCGATTCAACCGTTTTTATTAGTTTCAACAGATTTCTTTGGAAAACTCTGCAACATATGCATCAATGGGAGATAACTGTAATGAAACACGGTAGCCATGCTGCATATTCCCGCGTCACTGTTGTGTTAATTACAAAATTAATTGCTACAAGTTCAATCAAAGGAAATTTCACAAAAGAACAATACCATTTTTTCACTGTTTCACTACCATTTTTTCTTTTTTAAATAATTCAGCCAGTGCTCAAAATGGCAAAACACAAACGACCAAAGAAATAATATTCAGAACTTTAGAAAGAATTGGACAGTTGAAATAGTAGTCATAATGTTAAATGAAGTGTGACTGATTAGGATATCATACATTGATAATGTAAATACATGTATTGAACTGTTTTTATGATGACATGTTCTATTAAGTGTAAATTTACCAAAGTTGGAATATCAGTTTTGGAAATTAAATGGTTAGCCTAAGTCTTGTGACATTAATAGTTATTAATATTGCTAGATACATTTCCAAAAAAAAAAATGAAGATCTTAAGAGTCTTTCAGGAAATTTACCAGAGTTATTATTATTTTTTTTTAATCCAAATATTCCATTTAATTTTGGAAATCTAATAATTCCCTATACAGCTGTTGCTTTTTTGTAAACAAATATGTATGGTTGCTAGGTACTTTTCCCAAAAATTCAGATCTTAGAATCTTTCAGGAAATTAACCAAATTTGGAATTCCATTTTTGGAAATTGAATGGTAACCTTAACTCTAATGATATTAATAGTTATTAATATACATGGTTGCTAGATACATTTCCAAAAAATGAAGGTCTTAGAGTCCTTCAGGAAATTTACCAAAGTTGGAATTATTTTTTTTTGAAATCAAAATATTCCATTTAACAGCTATTATTCTGAAAGTGTCTGATAGTATGGCTGATTGGTAATTTTCAAAAATTAATAAGTCTGAGACTATTCCAGAAAATTTTTCTGCCACAAGGGCAAATTTCAAAATTCCAAAACCTATGTCACAGACAACTTTTAAAGTGCTAGTGAGGCACCAATGTTTATGTTTCTACTGCTTAGGATGTAAGAGTTCTGTGACAATCGATTTTGGGATTTTTCAACTCTCTTGTTGCTATGCCCAGGGGTTTCAGAAAAATTCTCATGCCACTTTTAAATTTGCCATACGTAATACAAGTCATGGTTTCAGTTTCAGCATTTTAGTCCAAATAGTTTACAAGATTTCACTATTTACTGGATATCTCTAAATCCGTTTTTTGCTCATAATTATGCCCTAAGGGCAAATTCCAAAATTCTGAGACCATCGGCACAATCTACATCAACAATGCTAACAATGATCAAAGTTTCAGTACGTAAGTACAGCGAACAGCAAAACAATATCTCCACCGCTTCGCTAGCGCGGGGATAATAATAGAACCCAAAATGATGGAAATGATGACTGACACACAGTTTTTTAAAAATTACTAATAAAAGATCACTAACATTACCAATATCTGAGATATAATGATGAAGGCCAGGAAAAAATACCAAGGTTTCTGTCAACGTCCTTTTAACATTTATGGCTAATGGTTAATTAAAAATGTTTACAATTTTTTCTCAGAAACTTTAAATTGTTTCTAAAGTGTAGAAATGCTGGCATCAGTAGTGCTTACTAAAAATTTAATGGTAGGTACAAAATTTGTCAGAACTCAGGAAATCAGGAACACTGGTTTTATTCTTTTGACAAATTCGATATTTCTCATATCAAATTCAGTCCATGGTACTGTATTACCTGAGATAAAGCATAATCTTTTATGATATTGTCATCCGTTTCACCTAGTACAGAGAGTACTAAAGCTGACAATATGCCTGTTCTATCCTTCCCATGTGCACAGTTTATCATAGCAGGGATGTTATTCTTGTCTGTCAAAAGCTTTAACCCTGAAAAATGTGAAAAAATATTTATAATTAATTATCTCTAAATATCACAGGCTCTTTAATAATATTCAACCATTATTAAAAAAGCTGGAACAAGACTTACCAAGCTATTACAATGTTGTATTATGAGGAACACCAAAATTTCCTTTTATTTTTATATTATTTATGTTGTGAATGAAGAATACGAAAGAACATATTGAATCTTTGTATTTAAAAAAGGTTAGAGAGTAGAGAGGATGTGGGTTTAATGTATACGAGAAAGTAACAAACGCTTTGTGTAACAATGAACTTTTTTAATATTAATTTTGCTGTTCACGTAGGATAACTAAGATAACAGATTTATTATGAAAATCTACAATAATGTCTATTGTCCATGTAGCCATTGCCATTATCACTAAATTAATTTCATTCAATATGAACTCAAATAATTAACACAAAATTTTTTACCCCCCCCCCCCCCCCCCCGTAAAAAAAAATGCTGTGATATTATGCCCACCAAATAGTGAATTTGGAAAGGATGACATACTGGCCTCCCCAACAATGGTAGAGGGCCTATGTAATTGATAAAACTTCAAAATACCTGCCAATTTCTGACAGTTCCCAGGCTTATTAGCTAATAAACTTTTAAGTCAATGACAGTAGAGATCTATTGCAATGATATAAATTACCTGCACACAGTCCAGATTTGCTCATTTCTACAATATCCAAGTACTGTGCTGCTAGGCCTTCTTTGTTTATTACCGTGACTGCAAAAAGCCTGACAAAATTTTTAAATGCTGTTTTGAATATAAAATCATAAATAGCAATAAATAAGGAAATAATCTGAATATACCAAGGTGCTCTCCTAAATATAGTCCTAATGTAATGTGGATTAAAGAAATTTATTAGGAAATGCTTTTTGTCCACAATGTCAGCTGCAGTCACAGCAACTCTTTTAACTTTCTTTGTCTGGATAGCTTCACAGAAAACTGGTTCATTTGGCTTGTACTGGTTTGATTTTGGAAGTACAACTTTATATAATTTATAGTAATTGTCCAGGACTTTGGATCCTGTAGCTATTTCATAATCCTTTGCTGATCTCAAATCAAGAATGCATTTAATGTTATGCTTTTTGAATTCTTCCAGGTCGACTGGGTCCATAAGATCTGGTCTTGAGGACCTGTATATTGACCCTTGATTGTCAGTCCCATCTTTATTTTTACCATGACATTAGGGACGGAAAACCATTTTTTTTTAAATAAAGCATTGGGAAAAAAATTATGCCATGTTGAAGGCACTGATAAAACATTTTCAAAACAATTTATTTTTTGCAAATATCTTTAGAAATAAGCAAATAACAGGCATTTTTAAAAATTGCTATATGACGAACGTTTCCTGTTAACTGTTTCCAAGTTGAAATAATGTATAATAATCTATCAGATTGACAAACAGTCTTAATTTCACATTGTATTCACTACTGTCTGCTTTGTAAACCATTTCCAGGCAAAAAAAGTCATTCTAAATGGAATCAATTAAGAAATCTTCACAAAATATTAAGCAAAATCCAACGATTTTCCACACTTACTTCTTGAATATCCAGCTCAGCTCTGGCAACTTCCACTGGAAGACTGTTTACACCCTTACTTATTTCTAAAGTAAGTTCATGAGTTATGTGTAAAAAAATATATGAAATTAAAGGAAACTTTAACCTGTAGGAAAAAGGAAATCAGAACTTTTCTATGCAAACTTAAAACCAGGCCTTTAAAATCTCAGTAACTCAGTGTGATTAGAGTCTAATTAGACCTGTTTTGCAGTATTCAAGTTTAAATCATATTATTTCATTTGCTAAAGTAACTTTAAAAGTTTCACAATCAATAGCAGCAAATCATTTGCTGCTATTGATTGTGAAACTTTTTCAAGTTACTTTATCATGTAAAGGCCAGTTTAAAAATGTGCCATGTAGCACTTTCATGTAGTGTAGGTGCATGTGGCTTAGGAAGCTGGGTTATCATCATTATCATATGCCGTGGATAATCATGGAATGACAGAATCATCATCATGAAAAGTGTACACCCCCCTTTTTGTTATTTTTCCTCTACTGACGACTGCAACATTTGAATTTGCTACTAGATTTGTTTTCCTTTTGCTGGGACTAAGTATAAATGGATTATCACCTAATCAATGAAACAGTCACTGAATAATATTGAATAAATTGAGTTTGAAGTAGCGAACTTCGCTGCGAAGACCAACATTTCAATGGATTGAAGAGTTCTACAAAGGGCAAATAACTCTTACCGAAAAAAAGGGTGTGTGGTTTTAAAAATTAAATTTGATATGAATACAAACATTTTCCCCCAATTTTATTGTTATATTTTCTAGTAAATACATAAATCTGTGTAAAATATACCAACGGATGCGTGTATATGTCTTATTTCATGTTTTAAAATCAAATTTTCATTTTCAAATCCCCTTTCTGAACCCCAAAACTATGATGATTTTCTGGAAACGTAGATATACATTCGTAGAAATGTCTAATGAATATTCATATCGAACATTCGGAAAAACTTCTTTTACCGTTTGCATGTATAAGCCCGTAACATGATCCCACCCGAGGCAGATTTTTTGCCGCTAAAAATAGAACAAAGATTTGTTACATTTTGGAGTTATCTCCCATTGGTTTACCGTCGCTACATTAGCTTTGTCACTTCTTTCTTCAGGGATCATATACAGTTCCTGTTTTCTGGAGCATCCAAATCGATAAAAACTTGGGGTTTTGAAAAAAATTTAATGCATTGATTATGTAAGAAAAAGTATTGCGTGATAAAGACAATATCGTGCTATTTCTGCCGATGCGTCAGTGGGTCATTTTCTGGAACGCCCCTGATCAGCAAATAAATTGTAGGACCTACAGATTTCCAAGGCGCCACTGATACAGGTAAGAGCAAATTCAGTTTTCATTTTACAATGTATATTGGGTGTAGACATAGACAGTGTCTGGGTGAATGATTGATTTGTTTCATTTTTTATTAAATTTTAAATAGGAACTTTCTTCAGTGGTTTAGTAGATCTATTTTCGTATAAAAACCTGGTAAAAAAAAAAAAAGAAGAATAAAAACTTCTTTGAATTCTGATCTGAGACTACTATGTTAAATAATTGATCATGTTACCCACCCATTCATGGTATGGATCGTATCACTGACCTGACATTGCGTATATCATTTCTTCAATGTTTCGGGTTTCTTTTGGATACTTTCCCGGGAGAACCCATCATCAGAGGCCATCCCTTTTTTTTAATTTTTTTATTTTTATTTTTATTTTTTTTTTTTTATTATTATTATTATTTTTTAATTTAATTATTATTTTAGTTATTTTTATTATTCTATATATATATTTCAATTCTTTTCAGATTCAGGTCTTTTCTTCAATCTTAAATTTGTATATTGTAAACGTTTTGAGACAATTATGTGCTAGGATACACGGGTCATTTCAATATTTCTGTTATCCCGCCGATTATGTTCATATAGAAACTTATTGTTTAAAAATTTCACATTTTCTTTGTGTTTTTATGAGTTTCCTGTTGTATTGTTATTAGTAGGATCGCTACTATTTATGGATATGGACATCCTGCAGATAACAGATGTTAAGAATGTATGATATACATATATTACATAACTATATATTCATTTATGTCTCAGACAACTAACTTTCTGTCTCATTTTCAGTTCAGCTATTTAGCATACGCGATCCCTTTTAACCCCCCTAAAATAATACTGGTCAAATAATAAAATAAAATATAATAAAAAAAAAAAATAAATAAAATAAAAAAATAAAATAAATAAAGAATCTCCTGTCAGACTAGTAATAACTTTTTTTCGCATTCTACATTTTGGCAATAATCCGCAGATAGCTTAGTTTTATCCCAGGAACTACGTAAGAAAAGCGAGAACTCCTGTCAGACAACTAACTTTCTGTTACTTTCTCAGTCTAAACTAAATTAGTATTAAAAATAACAAAACCATATCCAAAAAGCTGCTAGGTTGCTGACTAGTTAGAACTCCAGGGTTGCAGATCACACCATCGACAACAGAACCAAAGATGCCGTTGCTTAGCTGTTCATCATAGACATAGCTGCCAACGACATATATCCCTCCAGAACTTTGGAATACCGTCTACACCGCCGTTCCTAAATTCAAAATTCCGTTCCACATCAACTCTCTTGCTTATTCAGCTCCGAAATATCTCAAACCCTAAAATCCGTACACACATTTGGCTTACAACCCATCAAATTTCGGCTGTCACCAGTTTCGAATATATTTAGGCCACCGACACTAAATTCTAAAAGTTGTCTCAAAATTTTTTTTTTTTTTTCTCTCGAAATTATACTCATAACTCATGTTACTTAATATAAAATAAATCATATTAAATAAACCGTCCGTGCGAGACCTAAATAGGTAGTCAAGGACGTTAAAAACTCCCTCGATCGATTTATGTCTCATTCTGCATGGACAGATAACGTCTTTGTATCATTAGTATAGACATGTTAATGTTTAATGTTTAGTAATTGTGTTGCCAATATTTCTGCTTTTTCTAAATCCAACTTGTGGTTTAGATTTAAATATTTCTCTACTAATTGGATTATTGCGTATGATATACCAGAATTTTGTTATTATTTTTTGCAGTCTTTTCGCATTTGGATGATATGAAGTAATAAACATATTTTGATGTTTATTCTTAGTTTTATTTTGTCTTTTTAATTTTATTTGTCTTTCTTCGTGACGTATTTTATTTAATATTTTCCATACTTGAGTTTCTTCATAGCCTCTTTTGCATAGTTTGTTTACAAATAATTGAATTCTTTTCTCGAATTCAGTTTTGTCACTTGTATTCCTCAGTATCCTGATACCTTCTACTTTAATGAATGAGTGAAAGCAATTATTTGCATGGTTGGAATTTTTATGTAGGTACTGGAAGCTTTCAGTTTTCTTTGTAATGCATTTTATATCTAGTACACCTGTTTTCGAGAATTTAATTCCTTTATATACTTCGACATTAAGAAATTTCATACTTTCTTTATTTATTTCGTCAGTAAATTTCAGGAGGTCATGTGTTTCATTTGCCATTTCAAATAAGTATTCTATCTTTTCAATACTACCATTAAATATTATGAATCCATCGTCTCTCATTCTTTTGTAAAACTTTATCCTGTTTTTATATGGATATTTTTTAATAATTGTATTAATGTGATCAAATATAGCGATATCACAAATTTCAGGGGAGCTTACACCACCCATTGAAAAGGTCAGGGATACGATCCATTATATTTGTTGTTAAATTTATTGTACTATTATGCCTCATGTGAGGCCTTTAGTGAAATAAAAAGTTTCAAAGTTTCCATACCATGAATGGGTGGGTAACATGATCAATTATTTAACATTGACAATATCGTGCTATTTCTGTCGATGCGTAAGTGGGTCATTTTCTGGAACGCCACTGATCAGCAAATAAATTGTAGGGCCTACAGATTTCCAAGGCTCCACTGATACAGGTAAGAGCAAATTCAGTTTTCATTTTACAGTGTATATTGGGTGTAGACATAGACAGTGTCTGGGTGAATGATTGATTTGTTTCATTTTTTATTAAATTTTAAATAGGAACTTTCGTCAGTAGTTTAGTAGATCTATTTTCATATAAAAACCTGGTAAAAAAGAAAAAAGAAGAATAAAAACTTCTTTGATTCTGATCTGAGACTACTATAACACAAATAACGTAGCTAACTATACCGGAGACTCAGATAATCCGATAAATCGATAGTGACCAATCGCTGTGTTATAGTAGTCTAGGCCGGGGATCTAGGTAAGCAGGTAAGAAAAGGGAGGCTCTTATTTCAAAGGGAAAACTTCTTCCAAAATTTCCCCATGACCCTATTGTTCAATGTTGTTAGAGGCTCGTATTTTAAATGTTGTGGTGAATATAATAAACTAGGTAAATATAAAAAACAATAGTTCAAACAAAAACTCTTGGACAGTCTAGACGAAGTAAGGGAAGACAACCCAAAAGAATACTGGAAGTTGATTAATTCACTTAAGGAGGAAGAAAAGGAAGGTCCAAAGAGTACAATTGAATTAGACCAATGGTATACCTACTTTAGATCTTTAAATAAGATACCAGAGAAATATAAAACTAGAATAGAAGAAATTAATGAAATTGTTAAAAACATGGAAAATAGGCCCACATTTTGTGAATTAGACTACAAATTAACTCCAAATGAAATAATGAAAGCTATATGTAAATTAAAATCAGGTAAGGCTGTAGGTTTGGACAGACTACCAAATGAGGTATTAAAAAGTGGTGGTACCATTCTTGTACCAATATTACAGAAACCATTTAATCTTGTATTTACATCAGGGACTATCCTAGTAAATGGTCTTCAGGATATATATGTCCTATATTTAAGTCAAGTGATACATCAAAATATGAAAACCAGTGAGGTATTGCAATTAACTCCTGTATTGGGAAATTATTCAATACTGTTCTAAATAAAAAGTTAGATAAATATTTAGAAGAAAACAATATTATAAATCCTTGTAAAAAGAGGACATCATATCATATGTTCGTATTGAAAACTCTGATAGATAAATATAACAGCATGAAAGGAGGTAAACTTTATGCATGCTTTATTGATTTTAAAAAAGCTTTCGATAGGCATATTCACTCGGGTGTAAAATATAAACTGTTAAAATATAACATTTCAGGACAATTTTATAAAATACTTAGTGATATTGTGAAAGTGTCTCTTTAATTGATCATATCTATACGACAAGGCCCGAAGACATAATACATGTACATGTTCCAACATATTGTCCGGGTGATCATTATCCTGTGAGCTGCATTGTAAAAAGTGTGAATTTTAACATTGATTCTTGTTCTAATAAACACACTGTCATTAAGTATAGGAATTTCAAGAAATTCAATGAAAGTTCATTTATGGATGATCTTAAAAAACAAAACTTCCATGAAATTTTATTTATTTTAGATCCAGATGAGGCACTTGAATTATGGTACAACAAATTGCTTAAAACTCTAGACAAACATGCTCCCATATGTTTAAAACGTGTAAAACGGAATGTACAGCCAAAGTGGCATAAAAAGGAATTTGTTGATTTAAGAAGACAAAGAGACTTTTATCATAAAATAAGAGATTTTGATAATTTTAGAACAATCAGAAACAAGTTAACATCTGAAATGCGAAATAGCAAAGCTAGTTACTTTGATGAAGCTATAAAATCTGGTAAAAATGTTAATGAATTATGGAAACATTTAAAAGATATAAATGCAACTTCAAAAAGTAAAATAATAAGTTTATTAGTAGGGGATGAAGAAATAAATGACATGATGGAAATTTGTGAAAGATTTAACACTCATTTTACTTCCATTTCTAAAACTATTATCTCTAATTCAAAACTTTACGGATCCTCAGAAAAATTAAATCAATGGATCAATTCAAAGCTAAGTAAAGAAGAAAATTTTTCTTATACATGTATTTTACCAGAGGAGGTTTTAACACAAATGTTAACAGTCAATATAAACAAATCAAGTGGATTAGATGGTCTCAGTCCAAACATAGTAAAGATGTCAGCTCTAGTTACATATCAATCTCTTACACATATATTCAATCTTAGTTTATTTACAGGTATATTTCCCGCAAAAATGAAAGAAGCTCGGATTACTCCTTTGTATAAAAACGGAAATAATGCAGATATGAATAATTATAGACCCATTTCAATACTTCCAGTTATATCTAAATTATTTGAAAAAATTGTTTGTTCTCAAATATTTGAATATCTAACAAAACATAATTTGATACATCGAAATCAATCAGGTTTTAGATCAAAACATTCATGTTTAACAGCACTTACTAAAATTGTAGATGAAATTCTTATGGAAATGGACAAAGGCAATTATACTGGTATTCTATTTCTTGATTTTAAGAAAGCATTTGATTTAGTCAATCATAATATCTTACTTTCGAAATTAAGAGAATATAAATTTTATGAGCTGTCTATGAAATGGTTTAACTCTTATCTATCAGAAAGACCACAAAAAGTTGTCATCAATAATTTTGAATCAAATGGCCAGAATATGTATTGTGATGTTCCACAAGGTAGTATTCTTGGGCCTTTGCTTTTTCTTTTATATATAAATGACTTACCATTATATTTACAATACACTAGTCCTGATTTATATGCAGATGATACTACCATTCACTGTTCATCTTCTAATATATATGACATCAATAGCAAATTGAATTTTGATATACAAAATGTGCAAGAATGGTGTAATGAAAATGATATGATGATCAATGTAACAAAATCCAAATCAATGCTTGTATCATCCAGTAAAAGAATTAGAAACAATACTATCAATGTGTTCTTTAATAATACATTGCTGGATAATGTTAAATGTGAAAAATTATTAGGTGTTATGATTGACAACTGTTTATCTTGGGCTGAACATATTAACAAACTAGTTTCAAAAATTTCTTCTCGGCTTGGGCTGATGTGCAGATTAAAATCTTATCTTCCATCAGAAGGTTTAATTTTGTACTATAATGCTTATATCTTACCATTGTTTGATTATTGTTGTACAATATGGGGCCAAGCCAGTTTAGCAAATTTAGAAAAGTTGTATAAGTTACAAAAAAGGGCTGCAAGAATTATACTTAATGCAAAAAGAGACATACCTACCAATATACTATTAAAAAAACTTGGATGGCTAACTATTTTTAAAAGAATTGATTATCACAAAGGTGTTTTAATGTTTAAATGTGTCAATAATCTTGCTCCAGAATATTTATGTGATGTTTTTAATACTGCTAATAATGCTTCAACTTATTCTTTACGATCAACAAAAAGAAGAAACTTGTTTGTACCTCGTCCAAATACAAATTTTATGAAGAAAAGTTTTTACTATTCTGGAATCATTTTATGGAATGCTTTACCAGCAGACCTAAAATTAAATAAAAATATAGAAACCTTCAAAAGAAAGTATACAGATTACTTAAAGCTCCGTGAAGCCTTCTAAATTTGTTAAATCATAGTCACAGTATTGAAGGCGAGATGTTCTATTCTTTCAATGTTTATATTAAATGTAACAATTTTATTGATTATATATATGTATATATGTATATAGATGGTCCTCATGGTGTGGATCTTTGTTTGTAGAATTTGGATCAATATTAGATTAATTTATTGTGTGTGTTTTATTAATTTATATTTTAATTGAGGGCCTCAGGGAAGATTAGTATTTTAATACTAACTGTGTTACCCTCTTTAAATAAAGACATTACTTACTTACTTACTTATATGTATAATAAAAGTCAATTGTGTTTGAAAATAGGAAATTATCTTACGCCAAATTTTGGCTCACTTGTTAGGGTTAGGCAAGGGGATGTTTAAAGACCAAACCTGTTTAAGATATTTATTAATGACTTGCCAAATACTTTCAAAGAGTGTCCGGCATCGATTCAGATGCTGTTAATCTAAATGGTCGAGTAATTGATTGTCTTATATATGCTGATGATATTATTATTTTTTCCAATACTAACAAAAGAAACTTGACTATACACATATTGTTAAGAGTGGTGCTTGGAGGTCAAAAATTGATTTTTAATAAGCCTGGTAAACACCTTCATGACAATTTTAGTTTCAATAATGATATTATAGAGTGTGTATATCAATATAAATATCTGGAATGAAATTTACATCAAGTGGACTTTTTAAACAAGGAAAAGAAGATATGTATAAGAAATCTGTGAAGGCTGTATTCAAATTGCAAAGAGCCTTATCTTCATCCAATCCAAGTATCTCCACTCTTCTTCATTTATATGATCATACAATTAAACCAATTCTGATGTATAGTTGTGAAATTACAGGAATGTTTAAAACAAATTCTGCAGCATGCAAAAAAGAAAATGAGTGCTTGTTTCAACAGATTTATATAAATGATTTTTTAGACAAATCTCATTTTAAATACCTAAAATACATTTTGGGTGTAAATAAAAGATCCACAAATTTAGCTGTACAGTCTGAACTTGGCATATACCCATTGTATTTCTCTGTTGTTTTGTCAATGTTAAAATACTAGTTAAGAGTAGATCAAATAGAAAGTGGTATACTATTTGATGCATACATTGCTAATCAGAGTATGGTTTCAGACAACACAGAATGTTGGTTGTCATCCATTACATTTATCTTAGTACAAATGTTTAATATTCAACATTCAAACATAAAGATGAATGAGTTAATAAAGTCAGTAAGAGATAAATTATGTCATAGTTTTGGAACAAAAAGTCAGAAGAACAAGAGGGAAAACTTAATACCTACTTTAAAATTAAAAAATGTTTTTCTCGAGAAACATATTTATCTATTAACAACTTTCAATTGAGAAGGGCTTTATGTCAAATAAGAATAAGTGCCCTTAAACTGAAAATAGAAAGGGATTGATATAAGAAACCATATATAGAACGTTCGCAAAGAATATGTGAAAAATGTTCTTCAAATCAAATAGAAGATGAATTTCATTTTATAATTAATTGCCCATTATATAATAACAACAGAGAAATCATGTTTAATAATATAGATGAGCTTTGTACAAAATTTAAAGATCTTCCAAAGGAGGCAAAGTTTATATGGCTTTTTACAAATGAAGATATATCAGTACTCAAAATTCTGGGGAAATATATAATTGATTGTCTAAATATCAGACAAGGTTAATAACTCTGGTCCTGTCCAGCATATTTTTTATTCTATTTTCATTGTAATTTATGCTAATGAATCAATGTTTGTATATGTTGTTATATGTTGCCCCTGTGAGGACTCATGATTGGAACAATAAATATTCTTATTCTTCTTATTATTATTATTAAATCATAATTAAAACACAAGGAACTGTGTACCTTAGAACAGCTTTGGATTTGGCAGAGTTTTAATTAAAACTAGGATGTGGTATTTATCTAGGAATGTCATTAGAAGGGAGAACAATTTGATTATTTGATTTGGGGGGGGGGGGAGGGGGGGGGGAAGGAATTTGATTTTAAGTTATTGCCCCTGAATTGTTAATTTTATGGAAATTTTTCAGATTTTGAGTTTTGAATTTCATGTATTTATTTTTATGGTCAGTAGTAGACTCGTTCAAAATTAGAAAGATGTATGTTTAGGCAAAATGATCTTATCAGGAAACCATGCATTTATTATGGACAGACAGACAAATGGGTGCCCATATACAATTATGGCCCTCATTTGAGGTAGATGTTCAGATTTGGCAACCTGAGAAAGGTTGTCCTCATTCAGATTTGCCAAATCTAAATGTCTACCTTGAATGAGGGCCGAAATTGTTTTATTATTTTTCCCAAAGGAGCAAGACATATTTTGACTCTCATGACTTTTAATGCAGACGAATTGTTCAGTCGTCTCCCTTGCATGGGAAAATTAAGATGTTTGGAGGTGAAGAATAGGGTTATTTCTCAGGGTGAACAATTTTTGTAAAAACATTGTATCTATTTTTGAATCACATGACAGTTTTCATCCAATTAGAGTATTTTAAAATATTTAAAAAATAATGATATAATATGCTCCCCTGAATTGTGCATGGCAGATATTTTAGAGAGAGAAGGACGAACATGTGTATAGAGCAAAAGGATGTGATACCCTCATAAAACATACAAGTATGTTATTGCATGGGCAATTATATTTTTCATTCACGACATGTACCTCAATTTTTTTTTTTAAATTTCAGTTGAAAACATGTCCAAGTTAAATGGAGATGTCCCTGGAGAAAGTGATGAGACTGTACCTATAAATGAGGACAGTAAACCAAGACTTAAGAAGAGTTACGAACTACCAACTGTACGATATAGCAACATTTTCATGCTTATTATTACCATAGATACAATCGTCTCTATTGCATTATGGATAACAGGTAAAATAACTCAACTGTAAATTTTACAAAGTTAAAAAGATATGAAGCCTCGTTCACAGATTGTTTTACACAAAAGTTAAACTTTAAGGGGAAGGGTACATTTCAGTTAAGATCATTGTTTCTTTGATTCAAAACATTTAGATTTAATATCACTTTCAAGTCAATTTGTTCCTGATAGACTCACAAAAACTTAAATTACTGGTATGTTCCAGAATTCCCATATATTCATAATGGCTGTTATTATAAAGAAAAGAAGGAAACAACCTTTTAAAGTGAAAAATTACTGTTTGCACCCAGACTGCAAAGAAGATGCACTAAAGATACATTGACATGAGATTCATCCCAAATTTCTTTAGAAAAATGAAGTCACCATTTAAAGTTAAAATGTATGACTGTTTTTATTTTTGTACTGATAAATGTATGTTTTCACATTTATATTTAATGTTTTTTTATTTAATACTTTTTTTTCAGGGGGGAACACAGAGTATTTTGTAGACAACATCAAGGATTTTCACTTCACAGAGTCTGTATTTGATCTTGCTTTACTTGCAACAGCAAAAATCATTTTTTACGTTGGATTCTTGTCGCTGTTAGAAACATTAACATATCGACAAATAGACAAACCCTATGATTCCATTCTAAATAAAAAAACAAAATTTTTACATATTATGTTAGTTATTGTCAGTTTTTTAGCATTTGGATTCACAGTAACAAAAGGAGCACTAGTTTTGAACAAATTTTTAAATGATTCCTCCTACTCCAAAATGCATGCAGAGTATAATGGATTGGTGATATCAGCTGTGTGTTTTAGTTTTATCGAATTTATTGCATCACTATTCAGTTTTGGTGCTATGAGAAGATTGAAAGTGATACGGATTTTACATAGATACAATGACATAGGAGTTGAAGTTGATGAGGAGGGAAAGGCCATACCAAAGAAAGTGAACATAAGAAGGCTTGTAGTTTTAGCAAAACCTGTACGTACATGTCATTAGATTAGATATCTTGTAGGACCATCTTTGGCCGAATGGTCTTAAGTAGTTCATCGTAGTTAACGACTATGATCACTAGCCTGTCAATACTGAGGGTGTGAGTTTGAATCAAACTTGTGACAAGGTGTATTTGACTCTAATCTTAATTTATATGGTTATTATATTTCCTTCCTAAGTATTGCTATATCTCATATATTTAGGCAAGGATTGCCAATTTTCCTACCGAAGGTGGGTGGTTCTCTCCGGGTACTCCGGCTTCCTCCACCAATAAAAACTGGCTGCGGCGAAACAGCCAAATGTGCTGAAAATGGCGTTAAATCCCAATTAAACAAACAAACAAACAAACATATATTTAGGGATCATATTATACAAATTACAGAAAACAATTAGTGGGCCATAAACAATTTTTAAAAATGAATTTTTCCTTGTCAGAGAAACCTATGACTGTTATATTGATAGCCTCCATACATAAAAAGGGAATGATATTAAAAGATATTTAAAATAAAAATATAAGAATATAATATCATAAGGAAGAATGAAAGAGTTTGTAAAGACATCAAAATGAGCCAAGGACTGCATGTTACCTCAGAATGTAAATTATATAAATTTTTCAGTTCAAGTCGTATAGCAACAAACAAATTCTTTTATTAAGAATTATGACAACCATGCAACAAACTGATTCTTTTTATAAAGAATTATGACATTGAGAATGATGGTTTCCAAGTGAAAGAAATCCAGAAAATTCACCAATGAAAACAATATTTGGAATTGTGATGTTATTCACGTGTAGGTTTATAGTCATTCCATAATTCTTATTTTCAGTTATATTTGTCTTATCATTACTCTTTTAATGAGTAATTACTTAGTTTCAAACATACATGTAGTGAATGTATGACATTTTATCATATAAAATTATTTTCAGGAATGGGGAATAATATTATGGGGAACTTTAGCTTTATTGGTATCCAGTGGCAGTCAGATGGCAGCACCATTATTTTTTGGTATGGTGGTTGATGCAGCACAGAAGAACATGGGTATGCATTTTGTAGTATCTGGACTAGTCCAACAAAGGAACAAGGCTTTTATTACTATTGTTTGTCATCAAGTCACAATAAGGCCTTAAGAAATGAGAAAAATCTGCCAACCCACTGAAGTTTTAAGATATCATTTTGTATAGATTTCTTTGTTAAATGTTGATTACATCACTTTGGAGTTAATGAGGGATACAGCTGCAAATTTGAACAAATATAAACCAACAACTTTGGGCAATCTTCATAGCTTATCATAGCTGGTTTGATCCTATCTAGTTAAAAATGGTTGATTTGATGCAGATAGAAGTAATAAAACCAGGTTGGAAATAGGAAAATGTGGGTGTTCCTAACACAAATGGTTGAATACACAGCACAGCATCTAAACTTATGTTCAATATTTTGGTCTTGAGTACAGTGTTAACTGATTAGTTCTTACCTGTTGAAATATTTATATCTTGTGCATCTAAATTGGTGTCATAGAATATCTATTATCATTGCAAAAAATGTGACATGACAAAAATTGTAATAATTAAAACTCGCCTTTTAATTTCTGCCAGTTTTATTTTATTACAAAAATTGCATCAGTCTCAAAATATTGTCTAGCAAAATTACATACAGGTAAATATTTCTGAATTAACTTCATTTTAGAACATTGCAGTTGAAGAAAATTAAAAGTCAATTGTGTATTTTTTAGCTGAATTGACAAGGCTGGTCGTTATTTTGTTGATAATATACATGGTTGGAGCAGTGTTTTCATTCTTGAGAGCCTGGATGTTTACATTGGCCGGACAAAGATTTGTTGCTAGGTTACGGAGGAAATTGTTTGCACAAATCATAGAACAGGAGGTGGCTTTCTTTGATCAAAACAGGTAAGTATTGCCTTAGTTTTATGTTGTATGCTATTTCAGATATAGAAATCACTTTTTATGTCTCATGTCAATTTTTTTTTATCAAAATTCAGTTTTTAGCCCTTAACAGAATAGAGAATGGAAATGGGGAATATGTCAAAGAGACAACAACCTGACCAAAGAGCAGAAAACAGCTCAATGCTACCAATGGGTCTTCAATGCAGTGAGAAAATCCCGCACCCGGTGGCGGGCTTCAGCTTGCCCCTAAACAATAAAGTATACTTTCAATAGTTTTGTCCCAATAAATCAATAGAAAAATAGATTTTATTGTATCCATGAATATCAGTGTGGCACTGTATGGTTACCATAGCAACAAAATCATCAGTTGTCAAGTTAAAATTAATTTGAAACAATGAAAAGTATTTATAAATAGAAATAAGACTAAAATGAATATTTTACTTTATCTTCTTTTTAAAATAATTGTAAGTATTTACAACAACTAATTTATGTCAGAAATGTAAGGAGATATGTGGTGAATGTCTATGAGGCAACAACATTGAAACAGAGCAAAATACAAGAGAGGCCTACACTATATAACAAGCTGGAAAGAGATTCAGCTGAAGTAAAAACCATACTCCAAATAATTATATACATAGAAACTCACAACTACTGTGAAAGGTCTGTCATTAGATCAAAAATTAAAAATGTAAAATTATTTCTAGGCTATGGACCTGCCATTCTATGTAATATTATATCAAGCAGAATTCAGAAGTATCACCATCCCAGGAACATCATCTTTATACATAATTTCATGGTAAAATTTGCCCAAGAAATCTTTTCATTTTGAAACTATGATCAGTTTAACTACCCTTAAAACTTGAATAAACTAACACCCCCCCCCCCCTCCACCCTCCCATTAGAAAAAGGAAAGAGAACAAATCCAACTCTAGCAATAGCTCTGAAGATTGAGATTTAATGTAACAAACTTCATCATTTAAAGCTGATTCACACTTGATTTTACAGGACTGGAGAATTATGTAATAGATTAGCTTCAGACACACAAGTCTTGCAGAATGCTGCCACAGTAAGTAGCCTGAAATTTAAATTTTAACATTCTATTAAAAGTCAGGTTTCTACTTTTTCTGCCAAAGCTGACTTTATCTAGACTTTGACTACTCTGTTTAGGCCAGTTTTATTCATGCTCACAATGCTGTAAAGATTATTTTTACTTTCCAAAGTTTTGTACATGATGATACCTCATTCAAATTAAGCCAGAAATGTGCACTGTATACATATACAATACAAAGTCATTGTCGGAAAATATAAAATTTATTTGGGCGAGCTTTAGAAACATGAGAAAAGGCGAGCTTTAATGATACTTTGTATTGTCTTTACCCTGCAATCCCCTTGCGTAAAATGCCTTAAAATTACGTTTGAAGTTGAAATTCAATGACAGTCAAAACACGGGAAATGCCATGACGTCATCTGGTACATTTGCTACGGTCCTCGCACTCTTCATGTAAACAAGTACCAGTAGACTTTATTAGGTCATTGACCTAATACGACTAAAGTTTATTCTACCCCTTTTATTAGACCGGAAATGGCTTGATTGCAGGATAAAAGATATTACGTATTTGAGTTTGGATTTTGTGCTCTGACTTCTTATAAAGAGAATATCTGGTGGGCTTAATTGGGCCAAACTGTTGCTGTAAACTGAAACATAGATAAAAAAAAATAAATACAGAAAATCTTTGTACTTTTGTTTAGTGACAGCTGAGTTTTACATTAACTGAAAAATAAGCCAACAAATAAAGAGAAAAATGTGAATGAAAATATATATAAATCAGCAAGAAATTGACAATATTAGTCTATATGGCCTAATAAACAACATAAATTCTCCTGCTTTCACTATTTTTCTATATGTAATATTTTCTGATATTGACCCATATGTCTTTTGATTTAAAATTAATATATCATATACTCAGTACTAAATAAAGGAAAATTGCATATACGATACTGAAAGAACATTGTCATCTGTATTTTCTACCGTGATTGTATCGATATCATAACCGCTTATTATACCCCTAAAAATGATATTGGTAACCTGACCAGAAAGATCTGTTAAAATGTATGATAAAGGGTATAAAACATGTCAAAATCTGTATCACATGCCGTATCACCCCTCGATCAATATCAGAGGCCCTTGGAGTGATACGGCATGTGATGCAGATTTTGCCATGTATTATTCTCTATTTTATACTTGATTTATCACTTTACAATATTTAATGACCTAAAATTTTCTACAGTCTTTAAAAGAATTGATATTTAAATTCCTCATTTTTTGCACATATTTTTTCAGGTAAATATTTCAATGTTGGTGAGATATATCTTACAGCTGATTGGTTCATTAGTTTTCATGTTTGTTTTAAATGCAGCATTAACTGGTGTATTACTAGCAGTTGTCCCCCTTGTTTCTATAATAGCAGTACAATATGGTAAGTATCAAACAAGTAAGCAATTTGATATATTACTTGAATTTCCAGTTTAATTTTTTTTAAAACAGAGATCTGTTAACTGAAGTGAACAAAAGCAATTATTCAAAATGATCGAATTGCAATGTAGTTTTCAAAATTGTGAAGTAAATCATAGGTTTAATTCTGAGTTGTTTTCATTGATGAATGAAATGTTGAGTAATATGTATTATAATGAAATGTTGAGTAATATGTGTTAAAATGATTATGTTGTGTAACCTATTTCTAAAAAAACAATTACTACAGTAAGTATTAAAAATGATATAAATGCCTCAGATTTATCAATTATAGTCTTAGAATATATTTTGTCAAATGAGAACTTGCATTCTGCGTTTTGTATTACAGGAAAATTTGTACAGAAAATACAGAAGAAATTCCAGGACAAACTAGGAGATGCTGGAACAGTAGCTGAAGAGAGTTTGTCTAGTGTGAGAACAGTCAGATCATTCTCTGCAGAGCCTAAAACTGTACAGAATTATCGCAAAGAAATCAATGAAAGTTACAAAATGGGCAAAAAATTAGCTCTGGCCTCAGGTAAATATTTGTAGTTTTCACAAAAAAGATGTGTAGGATTCTTATTTTAAAATCCTAGTGGTATAAAGCATAGGTCCTTGAATTCCAAAATAAGTTAAACTTTCCAGGGTCCTGATGTTTCATTGTGCTTAATTTCTATCATTGTGAAAAATTCTAAATTCCTGTGAAATAATGACAGTCCTTGTTTATTAGGAAAAAAATTATTTCATTATCAGTTTACATCAATTTTCTCTGTAGCGTTTCTTTTCAGTCGAACCAACAAATAGACTATAGGAGTTCAATATCTAGAAGAACAGTACACTACAAAAATATTCATTATTATTTAATTAGTAGTCAGTACCAGTATGATATATAAAAAAATTCTATTTCTACTTCGAAATTTACAAAATCATTGATATTTGATCCCCAACATCCTGGAATGCACAAGTGTGGAATTACATGAAAATTAAAACGCTTTTTGCAAACAACTAAACACATGTGATTTTGGATATTTTAAATATTATTCATATTGTATTGAAATAAATAGAATTAAAACTATTTTATTGATCAAATGTTTTTGTCTGTGTAATGTTGTACAATTTATAAAAATATATATATTTATTTACAGGTGGATTTCAGGGAATAATAGGTGTTTTGGCTCAGGGTGCCATTGCTTTGGTTCTGTGGTATGGAGGTAAACTGGTGTATGATGAAGCTCATGGAAAACATACTGGGCTTACACCTGGGGTACTCACATGTAAGTTTACAACATCAAAGCAAGGATAATTACATGTGGTTCAGTTTTACATTGTACAGGAGGTCTGAATTAAAAGCCATATAATTTTGTCACCCATGAAAGGATATGAATCCAATGGTAATGTCACTTAGTCTACATATATGTTTATATCTTTCCAGTAGAAATTACATTATTTAGGTTATAGAGTTGATATTGAATATATCTTCACAAATTTATCTTAAAATACTTTTTGAGGGAAGGGGGGAAAAATCTGCATTTTGAATTCCATGAATGATGCAGTTATTCATACTAGAAATAAAAGTTTGAATTTCATTACAGTCTGACAAATGTAAAATTCTATTATTTCAATAAAAAATTATGGATATTGATATGTATATATAGCCATTGAAATTTCAAAAAATTACATGAAATAGCAATGTGATTTTGTCATTTATGTATTGATCAAGTTTGTCCTTCAATTGTCAGCAATGCTATTCATGATTTTAAAACTAGCATTTATAAATTTCAGCCTTCCTGCTGTACACTCTACAGGTTGCCATGGCATTTGCACTGATGTCATCACTATATGGAGATTTTATGTCTGTAAGTATTTATAATTCTGTGAAAAATTATTATATCAACTTTTTTTTATCAACAAAGATAGTAGAATATGAATAATTTTTTTTTAAATGAATTTTTGTATTAGATCACATTGTCAGTATACAGATACTGTGAATACATTAAGAAATGAAAGGGGGCATAGTAAGAAAATGTCAATGATGCAGGAACACTAAAAGTCTAAAACAGAATCATACAGTCTTCAGTAAGACTGTTTATGTTTACAGAATAATGTAAAACATAGAAGAAATTTTGTTTGTATAATTATTTTTTTGATTATATTAGGAAAATTTGTATGGAATTAGAATGTACAATGTAGATTATTGATTGGTTTATACATGTATGGTGTGTAAACCTTTCCTGTTATATTTTGATTTATTATTGAACTATATTTTCATAGGCTGTGGGAGCATCAGTTAGAATATTTGGATTATTGGAGAGAATACCAGAAGTACCCAATGAAAATGGACTAGTACCAGTAGAACTGTCAGGGAGTAAGTTGTTACTTAGTAAAACATTGTAATTTGACAGTGTAATTAGTTGTAATAATTCATGCAACAATGTATCAAGTATTGTTACAATGTTATAAGTGTAGGAGGTATTGTGACAATGTTATAAGTGTAGAAGGTATTGTGACAATGTTATAAGTGTAGAAGGTATTGTGACAATGTTATAAGTGTAGGAGGTATTGTGACAATGTTATAAGTGTAGGAGGTATTGTGACAATGTTATAAGTGTAGAAGGTATTGTGACAATGTTATAAGTGTAGAAGGTATTGTGACAATGTTATAAGTGTAGGAGGTATTGTGACAATGTTATAAGTGTAGAAGGTATTGTGACAATGTTATAAGTGTAGGAGGTATTGTGACAATGTTATAAGTGTAGAAGGTATTGTGACAATGTCATAAGTGTAGAAGGTATTATCTGTATCTGTGATACATGTAAGTCTTTGATACCAATTTTGATGCAGGAAGATGTGTACATTTCCTGGACTCATCAGTAAAGCCAAAACCAACTAAGTGCAGAGCTATGCACTAGGGAGATACACCTTAATTTGTGTTATGTGATATGATGATATCACCTTTTACATCTGGTGTAACACAAGTTTTTATTTCATAGTAAAAGCTACTTAGGATCCATTTGGATCAAGTTTACCTGTGTTGAAATAAAAAAAATGTATCATCTTGCTGGCATTAATGGTTGTAGTGTCATGTAGAAGGTAAACAGAAACCAAAAAGATTCAAATGTTAGATGAACAAAAGGGTAGATATAAAAACCCAACAAGAACAGAGCATCTGGGAAATACCTCACAGTTTCATCCTTCTTTCATTGTTACAATAACTCAGTTTCATGGCCATTAGCAGATACTAGCAATGGAACTGTTGATACAATCTGTGACTCATTGGCAAAATATTCTCTTATTTCAGTTTTGATACACCACATGTGTGAAGAAAAAAAGTATACACATGAATAATAAATAACTTGAAAATCACATTAATAGATGGTTGCAGTATACATGTATGTATTTTGTAGAAAATAATTGTACTATGTGACTTGCTGAACATTGTGATTGATATAGACATGATTTTTTTTTTTGTTTACATTTTAGGAGTAGAATTTAAGAATGTTACGTTTACATATCCATCCAGACCTGAGACAGAAGTTTTAAAGGTATAAAGAACTCAGTTCAATATTTATGTTAATTGGATTTAAGTTTATAAAAATCCACAGTGTTTGGACCAAAAAAAAAAAACAGACAATATAAACAATTACATAGTCCTATTCTAAATAACAGACATTCCTGTACACAGTAGAATGACATAAAAATCAGTTCAAGATCTGATATCCATTTAGTTTAAGTAATCAAGGTGTAATTCATATTCTTCTTTCATTCAACTCTGTTACAGCATCTCAGAAACAGCTCGGTCAATTTGTATGAAACTTTGCAGACTTAAATATTTTGGTCGGTAGATGCTTACAATTAAAACAAATTGCCATTTTCAAGATGGCCACTGTCAAAGTTTAGGTCTTTTGTGGCAATGGAGGAGTTTTGGAAACATCTTTTTTGTTGTCCAAAACAATCAGTACCTAGTTATAGTTTTTTGTAGGGTATAACATTTGTGGTGGAACCAGGAGAAATGGTAGCATTAGTGGGGCCATCTGGTGGTGGTAAATCTACAATTGTCAACTTAATAGAAAGGTTCTATGATCCTAATGGTGGAACTATTTACTTAGGTGAGTAGTCGGGGTAAATAAATTTGTGGCAGTCAATGGAAGCATTGTAAGTGTATAGTTGTCCGAGATGAGTAATGAAAAATTTTAATTCAATGGAAATCTTTTGCTGCCTTATTTTGTGAATAGGTATGTCTTATTGTGTTTTTATTTTTAATCATTTGAGATAAATCTGCAATAGTTATACCTCAAGTCTACAGCTGGTGGCAATATTTCATTTCTATTGATCATTGTTGTAAATTTAAACCACAAATAACACAGCTCCTGCTAAAAGTAATGATTTTATATTCGGGTGTGGCTTCATTAACTATATTTAGTGAATTTGACATTTTAGCCAAAGTTGAGTTGGCTGCTATCCATAGAAATAAATCCATCAATTTGTTGTGTTTTTTTTCATAACATTGACACATACTATATTTTCTATTTTCAGACCCAACCACGACTGTGATAAGTTTACTCCTAAAAAAATCCTCTATGCCTATTAAATCAACAAAAAGTTTGGAATAATAAATGGCTCAGAATCAATTATTCCAAGTTGGATGCTTTAGAAAGCCTGTGTGTTTTTAATCAATTACATCATTTGCTTTACATTATAGATGACTATGAACTTAAAGAATTAGATCCCCAGTGGTTTAGAAAGAAGATCTCTATGGTCAGTCAAGAACCAACATTGTTTGCTTGTTCTATTAAAGAAAATATCTCCTTTGGAATAAATGCTGATTTACCTGAGGTAAAAATGTCTTTGTTACAAATAATACAATTCTTTGGAATTCTAAAACCAATATTTGTTTAATTTTTGCATACTTCATCTTGGCACATTTTTCTTCATAAAACATCATATTAATTTCTAAATTTATAATAATCTTGTGTTATTTTCTATTAGCAGAGATTCATAACAGAAAGTCAATACAATAATTCCTGAATGTACTGAACATCTGGGTATTATGTAAATAAAGACATTAAGACATAAATTTTTGATAGGTACTCTTATTATTTACAGATAGAAGAAGTATGTAAACAGGCTAATGCCCATGAATTTATACAGACATTTGAACAGGGATATGATACTCTAGTTGGAGAGAGAGGAGTCAGATTGTCTGGGGGACAGAAACAAAGAATTGCTATAGCGAGAGCTCTTATAATGAATCCTAAACTTTTACTTTTAGATGAGGTAGTTACATTTAGTTGCAGTAAACATTTTTTGATAAAAATTGTAATGTTCTATATATGCACTTTTTAACAAGCAAGTAGATTACATGTTTCATTGAGCAGTCCTTAAGGCCCAAATTTTGTGGAAGTCCAGAACAACATCTCAGACTGATGTAGAGCTGTTTCAGATGTCAAATGTTAGCATGAAGAAAAGGAGAGCGTTAGACATTTATCTACTTTTATCAGTCACCATCATTCAAGTTAAAATATGATAATCAACCCCGAATTAAATACAGGGATTACCATATATTTTAGGCAACCAGTGCACTTGATGCTGAGAGTGAACATTTGGTTCAAGAAGCCATAGATAGGGCCATGAAAAGTAGAACAGTAATTGTTATAGCACACAGGTTGTCAACAGTTAGGAATGCTTCAAAGGTATCAACATATTACTGTAGATTAGTGGATTAAATGATTTTTTGGTCAATTGAATCAATATGTACTTTTTAATTGGCTTGTTTTTCCATCCATTGTTTGATTACTAAAAAAACTCCTCCTTTAACTCATTATTGTAAATATCTCAAATGATTTTTTTTTGGGGTGGGGAGGGGGGGGGGGGTTGGTTTGTATATCACATTTTTATACGACCGCAAAATTTTTGCGGTCGTATATTGGTATGACGTTGGCGTCGTCGTCGTCGTCGTCGTCGTCGTCCGTCGGAGTCTGTAGACATTTGGTTTTCGCACTATAACTTTAGTATAAGTTAATAGAAATCTATGAAATTTAAACACAAGGTTTATGACCACAAAAGGAAGGTTGGGATTGATTTTGGGAGTTTTGGTCCCAACAGTTTAAGAATTAGGGCCCAATAAGCATTTTTCTTGGTTTTCGCACAATAACTCTAGTATAAGTAAATAGAAATCTATGAAATTTTAACACAAGGTTTATGACCATTTTTTGGAGTTTTGATCCCAACAGTTTAGGAATTAGGGGCTAAAAAAGGGCCCAAATAAGCATTTTTCTTGGTTTTTGCACAATAACTTTAGTATAAGTAAATAGAAATGTATGATATTATCTTGGTGGGCTAAGGGAGGTAATCCAAACACATTTAATTTTTTTCTCATTTCATATTTCATAAATTAAAAAGGAAATTTCAAATTTCTTTTAGCAAAAAAAGGGGGGTTACAATAAATTTTATTGTTTTTTGGTTTTTTTTTTGGGAGGGGGGGGGGGTCAATGTGCAACTTCATAGTGTATTGCACAAAAGCTAAAAAAGGGGTAAATTATTTATTTTTTTTTGGGGGGGGGGGAATTTTCAATTGCACAGTATTGCACAATAGCAAGAAATCTTCAATTGCACAGTATTGCGCAATAGCAAGAAATTGATATGTGTGCCCAATTTTAAATTTTAAATTGGTTATTTCTGATTTATATATAAAAACAAATAATACTGATATTGTTTGAATAGGTAAATTAAAAAATTTTAAGTTCTTAGACCACATTAATTCTGTGTCAGAAACCTATGCTGTGTCAAATATTTATTCACAATCCAAATTCAGTCTCGTTGGGGGGGTTGTCAGGTCATAATACGGAAAGCCTGACCGCGGACCATAGTGGGTAACGTGTTTGGAGAATGCCACACTCCCTGCCCGCTAAAGACCCCTTCTGTAGTTTTCGAAAAAGAGTAGGCTGATGGCCGCTACAGGAGGCTAAATTATCCGACCCTACCCAACCATCCTCCTTTTACAGTGGCAGTCAAAATTGGTTCCCCTTTGTGTCCCATCCCACCCCTAATTGAATTGTTTGATAAATTGAACTGGTTCTCGTCATGAAGATGCATGAAATATTTGCCACTGGACGTTAAGCAACAATCAATCAATCAACCAAATTCAGTGCTGTATCAAGCTTGAATGTTGTGTCCATACTTGCCCCAACTGTTCAGGGTTCGACCTCTGCGGTCGTATCAAGCTGCGCCCAGCGGAGCATTTTATTATATCCTGCAAAGACAGCAGTTTCTTTAAATATAATTGTCCCCTGCCACAACACGACGGAGGAACCTACTAATGGTCAGCGCCCATGTGTCCATCCCTCACAGTTATTTGTGGACACAACTCCTCTGACACCATTGATCGGATTTTGTTTAAATTTTATAGGATTGTTAGTCACC
Organism: Mytilisepta virgata; assembly: GCA_028015205.1. Lineage (NCBI taxonomy): Eukaryota > Metazoa > Mollusca > Bivalvia > Mytilida > Mytilidae > Mytilisepta > Mytilisepta virgata. The sequence continues at coordinate 14,014,520 of CM051520.1, read as the reverse complement.
TTTTGTACTTGATCCTTTCACACCCCCATTTTGATTTGACAAATTTATGGGAGGTATGGGACTTTCTTCTGCGTTCGACACTTTAGGAACACTTTGTGAACGTAACTCCTCTGAGACCACTGATTAGATTTCGTTCAAATTTTGTAGGATTGTTAGTAACCACATGTACTTGATCCTATTGCACTGCGATTTTGATTCGCAAATTTTACGGGAGTTATGGGACTTTAAAGTTTTTGTGCATATGACACTACATGAACACTTTGTGGACACAAATTTTTATTTGTATTGTACTGCAATTTTTTATTATGTGTTGACATCCATGCTGTGCCGCCATTTCAATAATACAAATTTTGTGTATCTTGTGGGGCTTCAACTTTTCTCTGCGGCAGGGGACATATGGCTATGTGTAGCAATCTTGTTTGTGTATAATTTTTCAATGCTCCTTGAACTTTAATTCACTCTCCAGATAAAAAATCAATATCTTTTTCATGTAGTTTTTAGCTCACCTCTCCTAAAAGGACATGGGAGTTTTTGCTATCACTTGGCGTCCATTGTCCGTCCGTCCGTTTTAAACTTTTTCAAAGATCTTCTCCTCTGAAACCACTGAACCAATTACAGCCATACTTTTTCTGAATGATCCTTAGGCTATCTAGAATAAATTTCGTGTTTTATTTTCTTGTCCATTGAGAAACATGGCTGGCATGGCTAAAAATAGAAAATAGGTGAAAATGTACTTCTTGGCTGATATCTCGAATACTAAAGCAGTTACAACAAAACTGACAAGTAGTAAAAATGTTTATGAGGTCAAGATCTACCTGTCATGGAATTTTCAGACGAATTGGTTAACCCATTTTTGGGTTATTGCCCCTGAATTGTTAATTTTAAGGCAGTTTTGCAGTTTTAAGTTAATAGCTTGAATATTATATAGATAAAGACAAACTGTATACAGCAAAAATGTTTAGCAAAGTAAGATCTACAAATAAGTCAACATGACCAAAATTGCCAATTGACCCCTTATAGGAGTTTTTCCCCTTGAAAGATTATTTAGATGTAAACAGAAAATAATGATCTGATAATAAATTAAATGGTAGCTGTAGAAGTAAAATGGAGCGTCAAGGGTCAAGGTCATTGAAAAATTTCATAGCAACCAATGAAAAAGTCCCTAGCAACCATATATATTTGGGTTAAGGACCTTATAATTTACCTGTACAAGTCAAAAAGAAAGGTCAAGGGTCAAGGTCATTGAAAAAGTCCATAACAACCGATGAAAAAGTCCCTAGCAACCATATATATTTTGGTTCATGATCCTAAAATTTCTCTGTCCAAGTCAAAATGGAAGGTCAAGAGTCAGTGCCATTGAAAATGTCCATAGCAACCAATGGAAAAGTCCCTAGCAACCGTATCTATTTGGGTTCAGGATTCTACATTTTAGCTGTACAGGTCAATATTAAGGAGAAAATTTCGACGGTATACATTAAATAGCAAAAATAATCATTAATGCAAGATCTACCGGTACCCAAAAGATAACAGGTGAGCGATTCAGGCTCATTGGGTGCCTCTTGTTATTATTCTTTATTAACAGGTGATAGTAATTGACAAGGGCACTATAGCAGAGAGTGGAACACATGATGAACTTATAGCTAAAGATGGTGTATATAAGAAATTAGTATTACGACAGATGAAGGCCGGGGAACAGTCTGATCTCAATGTTCAGTCCAGTATAAACAGTGATAACAGTCAATGATCTGTATCTGTATTTATCGTTAAACAAGTTTTTGGATAATTTGTATTTAAATATATTTTTTAGTTGCGATTTATATAGAGCATGACATATTTTCCATGACATGTTACAGTCTGAATTCTGAGTGGTAGCCATTTGTGCTTTTGATATCTACCCACCACACAACTTCTTGTGTATGATCACGGATATCTTCTAGGAGTAGAGAAATTCAGTCTTTCCCTGAGTGCTGCCCAGTGCAACAAGGACAAAAGAAAGGGAAATTCTCAAAGAAGTGGAAGACACTTCAATCATTCATATTTTTCAGTATTGTGATTAATCAATATGACTTGAATAAATTCTTTGAAAATAACAATCCAAAGATTGAACATACACAATGAGGGAATAAAAATGCATGTTTGATATGTTAAATATGGTTTGTCTTTAACATATGTGTACAGAACGTTTTCTGCCTAAGCTGCAAAATATTGGAGCATTTATTAAAAGGTAAATGTGTACGTACAGAGGATTAATATGGTAATATCAGCCAAGAGTTACTATTTTGAAGCCAAAAGGGTTCATATTGTGACAAGTGGCTGATATTTTTCTCGAATAGGATTTTGGAAATTAAAAAATGTTAAATATCCTAAGGAATTTTAGTGTGAGTCAGCCTTGGGGAACATGTGCATTCACAGTAAATGGTGAATTAATTGCAGAAAACAAAGGTATTATTGTTATTATAATTTCTTTGCTTGTAGTATTGAGAGGTATTTAATACATACTGGTTATATTAATCTTTTAGTGATGAAATAAATTTAATTGTCATACTTGCATATTTCAGTTGAGATCAGATACAAGTTCTTTTTCTTGAAACCTTTCACATCGATTATGATTTTCATTTGGAATAGAAAAATACAGGAATGTTTATACTCTGATTTAATAAACATTATCGATCTCCAGCTTCGCCTCATCCCCTACTACCAATAAAATTACTACAGGACCAGTATGAAAATACCCACCATATCAATTATAGAACAAGTTAATGATTAATAGAAATAAAATATTTAATGTGATTATTTACCTCTGCCATGTCAATCAATCATGTATATATACACACTGTAGTAGTTGTTTTAAGTGTTTTTAGATTAAATAAAAATAATAAATTATTGTTCTAATTAATGAATGATAGATGTTTCAATAGATATAAGTCCACCAATGGTATTATCAGAAAAGTTGATCTGGGGTCAGTTAGGGCAAATTAGTAATGATTCTGGAATGAAAATGACTGTATTGCGACATTAAAATTTTGGTGGAGATCTCATTAACCGGAAGTCTGTTGGTGCCAAATCATTGGTTACAAAAACATAATTTTGTGTCTGTTATATACCAGGTATTGGTGTTTTGCCACATGTAGAAGAGCAAAAGTATGAAAGCAGGTTTTTTTTTCAGTCTCTGAAAAATGTCAGTCATTTGTTTGAGAATTACACTCTCCCATGTTTAAATAGTTTAATTTTCCTAATTAGAAGATAAATGTTTGGTACTTTAATATTTGACAGCATCAGTTTTGGATTTTATGGCTGATGAAAGCATGTGTAAGCATATAACTGGAACGTCAGTTGAAATGTGTACAATTTCCACAGTGAGGGAAAAACTGAAATATTTAGAGCAGTCCATAATTGATGTAGGAGATATCAGGCTATTGAGATATTGGTTGATGATATGACAAGAAATGCTCTGAATCAAAAACTTTTTTCTTTCATTTACTGACAAGCTCAAGATATTTAAATCACAAACAAACAGTCAAGGTAGCATGAGTTCCATGTAAATGCAAATCCTTCACTTTTTGCCCCTTTCTTGAATTCAAACAAAAAAAAAGAAAATTTTACTGTTTCTTATTGGACAGTAATACACAGCAATAACACACCAAAAATTGTATAAAGTCTAAAAATATTAAGATCGAATAAGTGTCATAAGAATGCAATGTGGAAAAACAGCCAGGCAGCCAGATAATAGACATAATGACAATTTGGACAACAGGCAGAATTTAAAAAACAGTTTCCATAAACTAGATTATTGGTGAAGGTTTAAGGTAGGTGTATGATCAGTGTATGACAAAGCTGACTGTTCTATGATATGAAAAAATAAAATTGTAAAAACAATGCATAATGTCACTTAACATTTTCTTTCTGTGATTAAGATGCATCAAAACTGCCAACACAAACATGGCTCCAGTGTTTTATTCACGACAAGTCATTTTTAGTTACACTTGAAAAGAACACATAAAAAGGTAGTGGTTTACTCCTGTTTTTTGTCGAGCCTGCGACTTTAGTCGCAGAAAGCTCGACATAGGGATGGTGATCCGGCGGCGGCGGCGGCGTTAACTCACTTCTTAAAAGCTTTATATTTTAGAAGGTGGAAGACCTGGATTCTTTATACTTTGTATATAGATGCCTTATGTTACGAAGTTTCCGTCTGTCATATGTACATTGTCCTTGACCTCATTTTCATGGTGCAGTGACTACTTAAAAAAAAAGTTAAGATTTTTTTGTAATGTTAATTTCTCTCTTATTATGAGTAATAGGATAACTATATTTGGTATGTGTGTACCTTACAAGGTCCTCATCCCCGTCAGACAGTTTTCAATTGACCTCGACCCAATTTCAAGGATCAGTGAACAAGGTTAAGTTTTGGTGGTCAAGTCCATATCTCAGATACTATAAGCAATAGGTCTAGTATATTTGGTGTATGGAAGGATTGTAAGGTGTACATGTCCAACTGGCAGGTGTCATCTGACCTTGACCTAATTTTCATAGTTCAGTGGTTATAGTTAAGTTTTTGTGTTTTGGCTTGTTTTTCGAATACTGTATGCAATAGGTCTACTATATTTGGTGTATGGAAGGATTGTAAGGTGTACATGTCCAACTGGCAGGTGTCATCTGACCTTGACCTAATTTTCATGATTCAGTGGTTATAGTTAAGTTTTTGTGTTTTGGCTTGTTTTTCAAATACTGTATGCAATAGGTCTACTATATTTGGTGTATGGAAGGATTGTAAGGTGTACATGTCCAATTGGCAGTTGTCATCTGACCTTGACCTAATTTTCATGGTTCAGTGGTTACAGTTCAGTTTTTGTGTTTTGGCCTGTTTTTTCGAATACTGTATGCAATAGGTCTACTATATTTGGTGTATGGAAGGATTGTAAGGCATACATGTCCAACTGGCAGGTGTCATCGGACCTTGACCTAATTTTCATGGTTCAGTGGTTATAGTTGAGTTTTTGTGTTTTGACCTGTTTTTCGAATACTGTATGTAATATGTCTGACAGCATTTACTTTCATTAGAAATACATGACAGGCGAGACATTTTTATGTGTCAACTCTTGTTTTTTTTTCTATTTTGTCGTGTTCTGATGACCATTAATTAGTACAGAAATAGATCATTTCTTTATTAACATAAATTATCATAATTTTAAAATGAATAACAACAGTTGATTGTATAAAAATAATATATATAAAATAACATTAAGTAAAAGATTATCACATCAAATGATTATAATATAAAGAGGTATTATTTCATAGAAAATGATATTATGTAGTAGCCTGGTCATTCAAGATATGAAAATTCAAGTGACTAGGCAATTTTACCTTCAATGCTTGAAATAAAACTTATTAACTTCATCTTTTTTTACAATGGAATTTCTTGCTGAAACTTCGTAAGCTTCATAAAAAATCCATGTACCTATACGTGTTTCCTGAATTCTTTGATTTACATCTTTTATGTATGATTCAGTCTTGTTTCAAAGACTGCTGCTGGGGATTTTCCCTGGTTAACCTACTATACCCTGCAAGCATTCAATAATCTTTTTAACATCTTCCAGTATTAACCAATGATTTTGCCTTACAACTTAAGGCAGATGACATCAAGGTAACAGTCTTTTTCATACCATAGTGTAATTTAAATCTATCACAAAAAATGATACCCAAAATTGGCAGTGGGGACAAAATTTTGAAAAGAGAGGGAAAGGCTATGTCCTCCAAAAGTGCATTAATTCCATGAAAAAATTTACTCCAAAACATTTTAAATTTTGTCAAATAATATGTTTCAAAGTTTTAAACTGGAATAAAAATAACCTTGAAAAATGAATTTAAATTTTTTTCTTTTTGTTTTGGCTTTTTAAATGTTAATAAACTATAAAATAGCATATGAAAAATTAAAAAAAAAAAGAAAATTCATTTACATGAATCATTGAACCTGTATATAATGAAAAAAAATCATGTCATATATAATAAGTTCCATAATTACTCTTCTATCAAAAATATTATAATAAAGCTTGTATAATGAATATTCATAAAATTACAGATTATTACTTTGTTAAAGCTAAATATGTATAATTCTTTTCACACAATGGAAATAAAGAACTTTGCTTAGCCTAGCATGATATGACTGCAACTTTGACCCTTTGTATATTGGAAAAGATAGAAAAACATTGCACGAAAGTAGCCCCCTTTTTAATGCCTTAAATTATTAATGAACTTTTAAAATAAAATCCTTCCTGAGGAAGTTATATTTTGTCTAACATTAGTTTATATACATATTAAAAGTTACACAATATATAATATAATGATATAATTTTCTATAATATTGTAATACAACTTGTGTATTACTGTTTTGAGTAAAATAAATTGATGGAGCAGATTCTAAAAAGTACAATTATAAACACTCTTATTATATTTCCCCTTAATGAAAATAATTTGTAAATTTACATCATGCAAATTAATCTTTAATTTCCAAACATATCTAATAATTTCTAGCAATGGACTCGATGTCTAGATGAAACAGCACAGATACAAAATTTAATTTCTTGTTTCTAACATTTGGCACAGTATTTTCTTTTAAAAATAATTATTAATTAAAATAAATTCATTCAGATGCCCCATAATTTTTATTAACAAGTTGAAAATCTAGACATTTAAATTAGATTGACCTGATGTGTAATGTGATTTACGTATTAAACTATTCTGACAAACATTGAATATTTAAGTCCATACTAAGGAAATTTAAAAGACAATTACACATACTAGTATGTAAACAACAGACCAATACACAATTATACATAATGACAAACAGCTTTACCAAACTAATACTTATAAATTTACAAAGTATCTACCATTATAAAGATGCATTAGACTGTGGATTCATCTGTCTTGTGGTTTTAATGTAAACCCCTTCTCTGGAGTACACCAAAATTTTCTTGTCATAACATATGATACTACATGTGTACTTTTGAATACTTTAATTCATGGTTCCTTTATACCAACAAAAACATGAAAATTAGAATCTAATAAATATGATGAAATATACCAAATCCACAGTATTTCTAATTTTCTAGTAAATTATTTCTCAGTTGTTCTTGTTCGTCTTCACTAAATCCAATAGACACTAAATAATCCTTAACAGATCCATATCTGAAAACATGACAAACAATTGTTATGGGTAAAGAAGTAGTACTTGCCAGGTAATATGTCTTATCATCAAATTGTTATGACAGAAAAAAGCAATACGATAAACAGCTTTATATATAAAATAAAATAAACACATGGAATTTTTATGCACATATGGTATGTTGTATTCTAAAAACCTTTGGAGTTTTGCAGAAAATAGTTTGCATACATAATGAAATAAAAAATATTAAATCTCTTAACAGATAAAGTCTTTGAATGTCTTATTATGTTATTGGTTTTAAAATTGAATGGGAAATAAAAATTTCTCATGTTTTTTTATTCTGATGTTTGAGACATGCCAGAAATAAAATGTGTCCCTACACACATGCAATTTAACACTGGAATGTGAACACTGTATCATGGTAAGAAATGTACTTACGTCTTATTTAAGTACTGCAGTAAATTCCTCATGTTCTCAGGATTGGCATCACAAAATGATTTATCCCAGTAATACGTTTCTACCACCTCTTTAAATACTCTGTCTCTAATAGGCAATAGTCCTTCCTAGAAAAAATACAAATTCTCTTAGTTGAAATTAAATATCACAGCTTATAACAGTGAACTTAAAAAAGGGAGTTGAGTTTTATTCTCCTAATGCAAGGTCAAACATACAAAAAATGTATGATCTTTCAATCTTTATGAGTGAAGCTTGCTCTTTTTTTCATCAAATATCAAACATTGATTTTACATCTAACTTTGATCCGAATGCCAAATTTGAAAAAGATCTACCAATTTGATTCATTATTGGGTCTTCATTAAGACAGTAATATTTTTTGTTTTTTGTCCTTAGTATGATTTTAAGGCTCGGATTAAATATAGGTTAATCTAGTCTGATGTTTTTATACTTAGTTCGATAAAATACAGCATCAAAGACAATTTTTCTTCCTACTGGTAAATTTTAATATCTATACGTTTGCCAGACCAAAAAAAATGTTATCTTCCAAACAAAGCCTCCTAGAGAAAATATTAAAATGATAACTATCATCAGATAGATCATGCATTATGTAAATCAAGATTGATTATAATGGCATATATACAGTATTTTCTATTTTTAAGCAATTCCATTTGGATGTAAAGTTTCTTCCAAATCTGGAGAAAGTCAATGGTTTCTTGACATTTTGTAAATACAACAAAAGCCTACAAACTGACTATAAGTTGACATTTGTATCATATGATCAATAACGTAATACAAGGATTTTTCAATTATTTATTTTTTGTGAAGATTTTATCACATTTCATCACCAGAACTTTTAATTTAAATGTATCTGAAATTCTAGAATTTTATTTAATGAGTGCGTTTTGCAAAATTGGTACATTTTGGTAATATAATATAACAGAGGGATATGGTTGATCAATTAATTAAGCAAACAGGCAATACTTTTATTGCTGTGACAATGAGGCGGCATTCAACAACGAGAACAATTTTACACCCCAAGGCAGATTCAACCATTTTATTGCTGGGACAATGAGGCCTTCAGCAACGAGAACAATTTTAAACCCCACTGCCGATTCAACCGTTTTTATTAGTTTCAACAGATTTCTTTGGAAAACTCTGCAACATATGCATCAATGGGAGATAACTGTAATGAAACACGGTAGCCATGCTGCATATTCCCGCGTCACTGTTGTGTTAATTACAAAATTAATTGCTACAAGTTCAATCAAAGGAAATTTCACAAAAGAACAATACCATTTTTTCACTGTTTCACTACCATTTTTTCTTTTTTAAATAATTCAGCCAGTGCTCAAAATGGCAAAACACAAACGACCAAAGAAATAATATTCAGAACTTTAGAAAGAATTGGACAGTTGAAATAGTAGTCATAATGTTAAATGAAGTGTGACTGATTAGGATATCATACATTGATAATGTAAATACATGTATTGAACTGTTTTTATGATGACATGTTCTATTAAGTGTAAATTTACCAAAGTTGGAATATCAGTTTTGGAAATTAAATGGTTAGCCTAAGTCTTGTGACATTAATAGTTATTAATATTGCTAGATACATTTCCAAAAAAAAAAATGAAGATCTTAAGAGTCTTTCAGGAAATTTACCAGAGTTATTATTATTTTTTTTTAATCCAAATATTCCATTTAATTTTGGAAATCTAATAATTCCCTATACAGCTGTTGCTTTTTTGTAAACAAATATGTATGGTTGCTAGGTACTTTTCCCAAAAATTCAGATCTTAGAATCTTTCAGGAAATTAACCAAATTTGGAATTCCATTTTTGGAAATTGAATGGTAACCTTAACTCTAATGATATTAATAGTTATTAATATACATGGTTGCTAGATACATTTCCAAAAAATGAAGGTCTTAGAGTCCTTCAGGAAATTTACCAAAGTTGGAATTATTTTTTTTTGAAATCAAAATATTCCATTTAACAGCTATTATTCTGAAAGTGTCTGATAGTATGGCTGATTGGTAATTTTCAAAAATTAATAAGTCTGAGACTATTCCAGAAAATTTTTCTGCCACAAGGGCAAATTTCAAAATTCCAAAACCTATGTCACAGACAACTTTTAAAGTGCTAGTGAGGCACCAATGTTTATGTTTCTACTGCTTAGGATGTAAGAGTTCTGTGACAATCGATTTTGGGATTTTTCAACTCTCTTGTTGCTATGCCCAGGGGTTTCAGAAAAATTCTCATGCCACTTTTAAATTTGCCATACGTAATACAAGTCATGGTTTCAGTTTCAGCATTTTAGTCCAAATAGTTTACAAGATTTCACTATTTACTGGATATCTCTAAATCCGTTTTTTGCTCATAATTATGCCCTAAGGGCAAATTCCAAAATTCTGAGACCATCGGCACAATCTACATCAACAATGCTAACAATGATCAAAGTTTCAGTACGTAAGTACAGCGAACAGCAAAACAATATCTCCACCGCTTCGCTAGCGCGGGGATAATAATAGAACCCAAAATGATGGAAATGATGACTGACACACAGTTTTTTAAAAATTACTAATAAAAGATCACTAACATTACCAATATCTGAGATATAATGATGAAGGCCAGGAAAAAATACCAAGGTTTCTGTCAACGTCCTTTTAACATTTATGGCTAATGGTTAATTAAAAATGTTTACAATTTTTTCTCAGAAACTTTAAATTGTTTCTAAAGTGTAGAAATGCTGGCATCAGTAGTGCTTACTAAAAATTTAATGGTAGGTACAAAATTTGTCAGAACTCAGGAAATCAGGAACACTGGTTTTATTCTTTTGACAAATTCGATATTTCTCATATCAAATTCAGTCCATGGTACTGTATTACCTGAGATAAAGCATAATCTTTTATGATATTGTCATCCGTTTCACCTAGTACAGAGAGTACTAAAGCTGACAATATGCCTGTTCTATCCTTCCCATGTGCACAGTTTATCATAGCAGGGATGTTATTCTTGTCTGTCAAAAGCTTTAACCCTGAAAAATGTGAAAAAATATTTATAATTAATTATCTCTAAATATCACAGGCTCTTTAATAATATTCAACCATTATTAAAAAAGCTGGAACAAGACTTACCAAGCTATTACAATGTTGTATTATGAGGAACACCAAAATTTCCTTTTATTTTTATATTATTTATGTTGTGAATGAAGAATACGAAAGAACATATTGAATCTTTGTATTTAAAAAAGGTTAGAGAGTAGAGAGGATGTGGGTTTAATGTATACGAGAAAGTAACAAACGCTTTGTGTAACAATGAACTTTTTTAATATTAATTTTGCTGTTCACGTAGGATAACTAAGATAACAGATTTATTATGAAAATCTACAATAATGTCTATTGTCCATGTAGCCATTGCCATTATCACTAAATTAATTTCATTCAATATGAACTCAAATAATTAACACAAAATTTTTTACCCCCCCCCCCCCCCCCCCGTAAAAAAAAATGCTGTGATATTATGCCCACCAAATAGTGAATTTGGAAAGGATGACATACTGGCCTCCCCAACAATGGTAGAGGGCCTATGTAATTGATAAAACTTCAAAATACCTGCCAATTTCTGACAGTTCCCAGGCTTATTAGCTAATAAACTTTTAAGTCAATGACAGTAGAGATCTATTGCAATGATATAAATTACCTGCACACAGTCCAGATTTGCTCATTTCTACAATATCCAAGTACTGTGCTGCTAGGCCTTCTTTGTTTATTACCGTGACTGCAAAAAGCCTGACAAAATTTTTAAATGCTGTTTTGAATATAAAATCATAAATAGCAATAAATAAGGAAATAATCTGAATATACCAAGGTGCTCTCCTAAATATAGTCCTAATGTAATGTGGATTAAAGAAATTTATTAGGAAATGCTTTTTGTCCACAATGTCAGCTGCAGTCACAGCAACTCTTTTAACTTTCTTTGTCTGGATAGCTTCACAGAAAACTGGTTCATTTGGCTTGTACTGGTTTGATTTTGGAAGTACAACTTTATATAATTTATAGTAATTGTCCAGGACTTTGGATCCTGTAGCTATTTCATAATCCTTTGCTGATCTCAAATCAAGAATGCATTTAATGTTATGCTTTTTGAATTCTTCCAGGTCGACTGGGTCCATAAGATCTGGTCTTGAGGACCTGTATATTGACCCTTGATTGTCAGTCCCATCTTTATTTTTACCATGACATTAGGGACGGAAAACCATTTTTTTTTAAATAAAGCATTGGGAAAAAAATTATGCCATGTTGAAGGCACTGATAAAACATTTTCAAAACAATTTATTTTTTGCAAATATCTTTAGAAATAAGCAAATAACAGGCATTTTTAAAAATTGCTATATGACGAACGTTTCCTGTTAACTGTTTCCAAGTTGAAATAATGTATAATAATCTATCAGATTGACAAACAGTCTTAATTTCACATTGTATTCACTACTGTCTGCTTTGTAAACCATTTCCAGGCAAAAAAAGTCATTCTAAATGGAATCAATTAAGAAATCTTCACAAAATATTAAGCAAAATCCAACGATTTTCCACACTTACTTCTTGAATATCCAGCTCAGCTCTGGCAACTTCCACTGGAAGACTGTTTACACCCTTACTTATTTCTAAAGTAAGTTCATGAGTTATGTGTAAAAAAATATATGAAATTAAAGGAAACTTTAACCTGTAGGAAAAAGGAAATCAGAACTTTTCTATGCAAACTTAAAACCAGGCCTTTAAAATCTCAGTAACTCAGTGTGATTAGAGTCTAATTAGACCTGTTTTGCAGTATTCAAGTTTAAATCATATTATTTCATTTGCTAAAGTAACTTTAAAAGTTTCACAATCAATAGCAGCAAATCATTTGCTGCTATTGATTGTGAAACTTTTTCAAGTTACTTTATCATGTAAAGGCCAGTTTAAAAATGTGCCATGTAGCACTTTCATGTAGTGTAGGTGCATGTGGCTTAGGAAGCTGGGTTATCATCATTATCATATGCCGTGGATAATCATGGAATGACAGAATCATCATCATGAAAAGTGTACACCCCCCTTTTTGTTATTTTTCCTCTACTGACGACTGCAACATTTGAATTTGCTACTAGATTTGTTTTCCTTTTGCTGGGACTAAGTATAAATGGATTATCACCTAATCAATGAAACAGTCACTGAATAATATTGAATAAATTGAGTTTGAAGTAGCGAACTTCGCTGCGAAGACCAACATTTCAATGGATTGAAGAGTTCTACAAAGGGCAAATAACTCTTACCGAAAAAAAGGGTGTGTGGTTTTAAAAATTAAATTTGATATGAATACAAACATTTTCCCCCAATTTTATTGTTATATTTTCTAGTAAATACATAAATCTATGTAAAATATACCAACGGATGCGTGTATATGTCTTATTTCATGTTTTAAAATCAAATTTTCATTTTCAAATCCCCTTTCTGAACCCCAAAACTATGATGATTTTCTGGAAACGTAGATATACATTCGTAGAAATGTCTAATGAATATTCATATCGAACATTCGGAAAAACTTCTTTTACCGTTTGCATGTATAAGCCCGTAACATGATCCCACCCGAGGCAGATTTTTTGCCGCTAAAAATAGAACAAAGATTTGTTACATTTTGGAGTTATCTCCCATTGGTTTACCGTCGCTACATGACATAAAACTCTCCAGTTATAAATACACGCCCGGTTAGGTGCAGACGCCATAGCAATGATTGAAGGTAAAATCACGAGAAACTTCGAATGTTAATCAATAAGGACACCTTTCGACCCGAGACGTATGATCGTCATACTCGTAAAATACCATAAAAACTGGTAAAAGTATTATGAGAGCTAGGAGCATAAGAGCCGGAATAAAATTGGGAACCAGCCATCCAGCAGGTGCTCGCCAGTTCGGAGTTCCTGCAATAATTGAATACCATTCTTTTAATTATTTGTTGTCATGTTGAATTGAAACGGATAACATGTCAGATAGCAGTGATACAGAAGCATCAGACTCAATGGAAGAAGTTGAATTAAAGCCAATCCAGCCAAAGCCATTTCAAAGAAGTACTAATATTGTTGACCATTCTGAAGTTCAAAGAACTGTCTTTTCTCCATCTAATCACGTTGAAGATATCCCAAGGCAGATATCCGACCTAAAATTGAAAAAGAATAGTTTTTTCCAAGAACGAAATACGGTATGTCTTTTAAAAACAATTTGGAAATAAACAGATATATCAATCTGCTCAGAATTTCAATGCAATTATGTCATTATGTAGCGACGGTAAACCAATGGGAGATAACTCCAAAATGTAACAAATCTTTGTTCTATTTTTAGCGGCAAAAAATCTGCCTCGGGTGGGATCATGTTACGGGCTTATACATGCAAACGGTAAAAGAAGTTTTTCCGAATGTTCGATATGAATATTCATTAGACATTTCTACGAATGTATATCTACGTTTCCAGAAAATCATCATAGTTTTGGGGTTCAGAAAGGGGATTTGAAAATGAAAATTTGATTTTAAAACATGAAATAAGACATATACACGCATCCGTTGGTATATTTTACACAGATTTATGTATTTACTAGAAAATATAACAATAAAATTGGGGGAAAATGTTTGTATTCATATCAAATTTAATTTTTAAAACCACACACCCTTTTTTTCGGTAAGAGTTATTTGCCCTTTGTAGAACTCTTCAATCCATTGAAATGTTGGTCTTCGCAGCGAAGTTCGCTACTTCAAACTCAATTTATTCAATATTATTCAGTGACTGTTTCATTGATTAGGTGATAATCCATTTATACTTAGTCCCAGCAAAAGGAAAACAAATCTAGTAGCAAATTCAAATGTTGCAGTCGTCAGTAGAGGAAAAATAACAAAAAGGGGGGTGTACACTTTTCATGATGATGATTCTGTCATTCCATGATTATCCACGGCATATGATAATGATGATAACCCAGCTTCCTAAGCCACATGCACCTACACTACATGAAAGTGCTACATGGCACATTTTTAAACTGGCCTTTACATGATAAAGTAACTTGAAAAAGTTTCACAATCAATAGCAGCAAATGATTTGCTGCTATTGATTGTGAAACTTTTAAAGTTACTTTAGCAAATGAAATAATATGATTTAAACTTGAATACTGCAAAACAGGTCTAATTAGACTCTAATCACACTGAGTTACTGAGATTTTAAAGGCCTGGTTTTAAGTTTGCATAGAAAAGTTCTGATTTCCTTTTTCCTACAGGTTAAAGTTTCCTTTAATTTCATATATTTTTTTACACATAACTCATGAACTTACTTTAGAAATAAGTAAGGGTGTAAACAGTCTTCCAGTGGAAGTTGCCAGAGCTGAGCTGGATATTCAAGAAGTAAGTGTGGAAAATCGTTGGATTTTGCTTAATATTTTGTGAAGATTTCTTAATTGATTCCATTTAGAATGACTTTTTTTGCCTGGAAATGGTTTACAAAGCAGACAGTAGTGAATACAATGTGAAATTAAGACTGTTTGTCAATCTGATAGATTATTATACATTATTTCAACTTGGAAACAGTTAACAGGAAACGTTCGTCATATAGCAATTTTTAAAAATGCCTGTTATTTGCTTATTTCTAAAGATATTTGCAAAAAATAAATTGTTTTGAAAATGTTTTATCAGTGCCTTCAACATGGCATAATTTTTTTCCCAATGCTTTATTTAAAAAAAAATGGTTTTCCGTCCCTACATTATGTGTGAGAGTTAAATTAAAAATACCTTTTCAATCAAAATATCAATATCCAAATAAAAAAAGCAGGGTTTCAGGGTTAGAATAAATTCGGTCTAGTTAAATTCATTTTGGCATTTATTGTTAGATTATTAATTATTAGAAAGTGTATGAGACTGTATAGGGTCTCTGAACTGAATGCAATTTATAGTAGTCCAAGATTGCTCTGGTGTCTGATCATCAGATGGTCTTTTTTTGATATGCTGGGATACAAGTAGTTAAATGTTTTGTTTTCAATTGTTTCAGAGTACTGTATGTGAAAACTCCAACCACGAAGAAAAGTTTCCACCTGTAATCCCATTAAATGTAGGTGGTGTTAAATATATGACACGACTCTCAACATTACGGAAATATGAAGATTCAATGTTAGCTGCTATGTTTAGTGGCAGACACGTTGTAGATAAGGATGAGTATGGGAACTATTTTCTTGACAGTAATGGGCATGTTTTTACTCACATTATTGATTTTTTAAGAAACGGAACTGTTCCACCAAATGAAGTATCTGTTGATGTTTTCAAGGAGGCCAACTACTTTGGTTTACATGCTTTGGTTGAACAGTTGCAGTTCAAGCCAAATATTGCTGCTATGCATGTAAAAGAGGGGCATAGACAGTTATTTCCAAATTATTTTGAAGTGAAACAAAATATAATAAAACTAGCAATGGAACATGCCATTACAACCCGAACTGGAGAGGTCATTATTAATATGTTCAAAAATGAATTCATTCCAAGAGCACCTAATTTTAACCCTAAGCATGGCTGTGTGGCAGAGCATGCTCACATGAAAGTAGGACCATGGGAAGGGGAAACAGATGAAGAAATGTTTATCAGATGTCTAGAAAATGACTATTTAGAGGAAGGTTTCAATATAAAACCTCATGATACAAAAAGGAAATGTCGCTACTACCATGGACAAACGTGTCCAAAATTTACTTACAAACTAACATTTATATTTTAACTCTATTAGATTATTAGTTTAGGCAATTTTTCATTTACAGCTTAAAAATGCATGTTCATTACTTTTTCTCTTATTTAGGGGAATGGGTTTTCCATTAATAAGAATTTCTAGCTGGATAGAAACAATTTCGTTTTTATACCCCACCATGAATGTGGCTGGGGCATATAGATTAACCCTTGTCTGTTTGTCCGTACGTACATCCTGATTCGGTTAAGTTTTGGGTTTAGCTCCATTTCTCAGAAACCTATAGTAATATATCAATGATATTTCACCACTACAGTCCCCTTATTATACTACAACACATATCAGCAACACTTGGGTCGCTATGACCTACATTCCATGCTTCAGCGACTTTGGTTAAGTTTTGCATTTAGGTTCATTTCTTTGCAGCTAAGCTTAATGTAGCAACAAAACTTCGTCAGTGGATGGGCCTTGGATAGTTCTGAAAATTAATATATGATGACCGACATTTTAGGCGGGCTTCTGTGTCTTACAGACGCAATTTCTAGTTTTACATTTGACATCAGCTGACTTTTTCCCATTTTATTCATTGGACAGTTTATCTAAGGCCATTTAAAGTTAATTGGTGGATTATCATCCCTTCCCAACCCATATTTTTTATTTTAACATTTTCAATCCAAAAATCTCGTCTGTTCCCCTATAAAATCTTAAATTTCATATATGCAATGACTTTGTGAGTAGACAAATCAACCGAAGGTCCTTAATTATGATGGAGACAGCAAGAATTTTTGTGCACATTGGCTTTGACAAACATAAGTTGACAACAGAATTTGATCCATGTAATATAAAATAAACATTAAATCTCCACACCAACCTCATATTCTTAAAAAGGATGGATGATAATCTAAGCATTAAGGTCTAAATAATCTTTAAATTCAAATGTAAGCACCCAATGCATGCTGAACAAATTTCTAATGTGTTTATAATTTATATGCAATTATATATATGTTACGGAGGTTAGTTTGTTATGACAAAGTACAAAAATATAAAATACCATATAATTTTTATATACAATTATACTGCAAGTACTGATTTTTGATAAGCTGAATGATAGTAATATAAATCAAAATATTTTATTTTTTTTTTGGCGGAAATTTAGAAACGTTTTTTTTTTTAAATATTTCTTTTTTAATGATTCTTTTTGTTTTCAATAATTATCTCCCTTTATAAGAAATGTTTATTGACCTTTGGGATTGACTTTTTTTATGAGGTATCTCAGTACATGTACATTAAGTCTTTTTTTAGTTCACTCTTGTTAAAGCACATGTATGATTTTTATAATTTTTATACTCCCGTCAAAGATGGGGCGTATTATGGTATACCGATGTCAGTCCATCTGTCTCAACACTTCATACCATAACTCAAAATTGCTTCAATCAATTCTCATGAAATTTTAACACAACATTAGAATTGAAAGAAGAAAGCTACCTCTTGATTCTGACGATTTTCAATTTTGTCATTCTGGAGTTATGGGACTTACATTTAGATTGTCCAAATATAAGCAATTTTTCACATGTCACGCTCGAATTGGAGTATACCTTGACTGATTTTCTTCAAACTTTAACAGATTATTACAAATGGTGGTCTGAGTGTCTGTATACTTCTTGATGAATTTCACTTTTGTCGTTTCAGAGTTATGGGACTTATAATATAAGCAATTTTTTATAAGTATAAAATTTTCTGCTTACACAAAGATATTTAAATTGTTGTTACCATGTTATAATTTAGATGTGTTAAGCCGTTGAAAAAGTAACATGACACTTAATTTGTTAGGTACCTGTCTGAAAAGTTATAATTTTGCATAATGTTTATTCTTTCTGGGTCCCTATAGCTAGCTATGAATTATAGACTTAAGTAATCTATTTGACCCTATTAACTTGTATTATTATGTCACTTCTCATGTAATTTATTGTATTTAAATTTTTGAACTTTCTGATAGTATCTTTAATTAAAATTGATATAAAATGTTATTGTGGCTTTGTGGAAGGATGGACTATTTAACCCTTTTAAATGGACTGAACACTGAGACAGAAAAAAAATAGATGCTTCTGGACTAACAAAGAAATATAAAACTTATGTAATTTGTTTTAAATATACTAGTCTTTATTTCAGTTTAATTACTTTACAACCATATAAATAATTTATTTTAAATCCAAAGGTTTTGAATTGATTTGGAATATAAATAAGAGTTATAGATTTCCTAATCAACAAGGGTCCTTTATGTTGAATCATGGTAATTGATTAACAATTTTATCCACATCATGCATATAAATGTAAAATTAAGTTAATTCAGCACAATATGTCTATTGTATCAAATCTCTCTTTAGAGACACATAAATATCCTGTAGTTGTACAATTCTCCTCAGCCTTTTAGTGTGAATATACACCCATATAATCAATACATTGGTCATTTTTACCTCAGTTTGGCAAAGATTCAGTTTAATGTATAAAGTTACAAAATATTATTGCTTTATGTTATGTAATGTGTTATATATTATATCAAATAATATATTTATGTTAATGTGATATTTTTGTTGAAATTTTACTTTTTTGTATTATTAGACCATTCCTGTTGATTTTAAATGAGGTAATCTGTTTGAAGTATGGTGGTAGGGATTTTCCATTTTAAACGGTAAATAAGACTTTTTTGCATATTATTACTTAAAATGGTTCACTGTTTAACATGTTTAATCCCTTAAAATTTAAATTACTTTTTTGTACTGTTGTGTTCCTTTAGTGCAGAGTGTCGAAAATATATGACAAAATGATCACAATACATTGTATACATACAATTTAAATTTTACTCAGCAAACAAATTGTTTTTGTACACGTTAAATGTCTCAAATTTTTTTTTCAAAGGAAATTTTTAAGAAATCTATTTGATGTTATACATTGTATTTCTACTGAAGCAGAAATCCTTATTTTATAGATTTTGTTGCATACATGTTTTGATTTTGTCTCCAGAATGTATAATAAGGAGCAAAAATAATAATTCAAGTTTAAAAAAATTCTCCCAATTATGTGAAAGTTTCTAGATTAACAAAAAAACTGCCAAAAAATGGTATACGTTTATTATTAGTGTGACATATGAATTCCATTTTATATTGAATATCAGTAGTGTTCAACATTGTCATATGAACATTGTTTCATATTATCCATTTCATGGCTTATAGTTAGCTTATTAATTACACCTTATGTAAGAATCCTGGGTTTTGATTGGTTGATAGCCAGTGTATTTTTCACCAATTTACTTTTATCAAATGAATATCGTTTCATTTTTAAACAGCACCGGGGTATATGCAAAAAGGATATGCCTTTTTTACCCCCTCTGCCGTGGTATTTGCCAAAAAATACTCTATCCGACTGGACGCTTGTAATGTCATGATCATCAATGCGTTTTGTACGTTAACATTCGGTGTAATTAAACAGATATAGCATGTTCTTGAGGGGTATTTGCGAAAAATACCAGTCTTGAGAATGAATTTCCCTCGCCTTACGGCTTGCGAAATTTAACATTCTCTCGACTTGTATTTTTCGCAAATACCCCTCCTTAACATGATATATCTGTTCAAAATTTCATGTGTGATTTTTCTTCTTGCATTTACATTTAATGCTTGAAAAAACACCTTGTTAGTTACAACATGTGCCTTTTTATCTTGCAATTTAAGACATATTCAATTATATTCAATGTAGAATTTAATGTGTTTTGTTTAAATTCAGGAATGTGTTGTTTTTTGTTATCAAAATAAATGTTCGTTTTTCAGAATTGTTTTGAATATTGAATGTTTTGACAAATCTTTTGCTTCTCATATACAGAACGTCTGATGATGACTTGCAGCAATAGTTCTTTTGTAAAGAAAAAATCAAATGTTGAGATCTTCTTAACAATCAATACATGTATCGTGTTTGTATGGTAATAATTTCCTGTCAGTGATTTGGAAAAAAATTTTAAAAAAAATTATTGAAATATTAGTGGTATATTTTTTGTATAGACCAAAGTTTTGTGAAACAAAAGATTCACTTTGTATAACCTGAAGTGTGATAATCCTGTGATCAGATCACAATACATTGTGTTTTATGTGAAACTGACTTTTTCAGCATGTTTAGTTTTGTTATTTATACATACTGGAAATAAAATTTAAAACATCATTTTTGTTTAAATTATATTCTTATTGAGGGATTGTTGACATAAAATAATACAAAAAATATAAATGAAAGTGTATTGGGTTTTATATCAATGACAAATCATGTAACATCTTATCAAGTGAAGTAAAACTTAGAGATCATATAGCAGTAATTATATTGCCTTCATTAGTGAACTTTTGCCCACAAAGGCACAGAATGGCCATTAAAATTTGGTATAAAAAAGATAAAACCACATGTTTTTCAAATGTATACACTTAATAACTAGTTAGAAACAACAACCAAAATACAGTTTCATGGAATGTTCAAGGTAGCTGATAAGCATGAACAATTGACTTATGATTCTATTTTTAGACAAATTGGAATATAATCTTTTATGAAATTTTGATGCAAAAAGGATTTTAGTTTATTTTTATTTTTGGGATGGCTGATTTCAGAGGGTCAGCGGTAATAAAAAACCAAAATTTTCAATTTTATTTTTTTTCTTCAAATCGGCAAAATCGGGTCAGCAGATCCGTAAACCAACTAATAAAAAATAAATGGCCTTGAAACCATTGGACCAATTTTAACCAAACTTTGTAGGAATATTGCATGTAATTTCCTCAATTGATGAAAACACACCTGCCAGAGGATATTCACAATTTCTTCATCCCTCCTGATACTACAAGGCCAGTAATAATGGAGGGTCCTTTATAAAACGTCTTCATTTTATCTGGATTGGACGAAAAACATTATCACCAGAGGACATTCTTGACTGGTTTGTCAAATTTTCAAAGTATTCTCTTCTAAAAATACAATGCCAAATATTCTTAAATTTTGTAGAAATGATGATTGCCAGACCCTATACAAAGATTCCTTATTTAGTATTGATCGAGTGGCACCAAAGTTTGCACTGAAGCCTTTGGAAAATCAGCTTCTCTGAAACTGCAAAGCCAATATTAAGGTAGGAGGTACCTAAATCCGCTAAATTATGGATTTTCATCAAATTTTACGTGCAGCTGGAATTTTTGAAACTGCATCTAAATATCAAAAAGATTTTATATTTAGCTTTTACATTTATTCAACAAGGTTGATTTGAAATCCTTAAAATAAAGGTCTAACTGTACATTTCATATAAAAACAACCGAAAATGATTAATTATTTCACTTTAAATCGTCGTTTCTCAAAAACTAATCCCTTGAATTTTCTATCAAAACGATATGTTATTGCTGTCAACTTTTTCGTTCCAATGATACGAAAAAAACGTAGGGTCACAATCTTCGTTTTTTTTTTTGTTGAAATCATTTATCTATACGTCCTGTGTAAAAACACTAAAAATCTTTTACTCTTCATACAGTAATAAATCTAATATACTAGAAAAACGAATCTGGTGACCCCTAATAAATTTTATATAAAAAAAAGAATTTAAATGGCAATAATATATATATTTTTTCAATTCTAGGGAATGGATTTATAGAAATCATAACTTAGTCTAAATATGTGACTTTTTGCAGCGATATCTACATGCATTCTATGTATTTACACATCTGTTTGCGAAAACTTGAAACACCATATTTCAGGAAGTATAAAAGGGACATACATTAGTTTTTTGACATTCAGATGCAGTTCAACGTATCCTAGTTGCATGCCAAATTTTATAAAAATCTGAAACATAGCCCAATTAAGTACCTCCTACCTTAACCAAATTACCGAAAGTTCTGATGGAGTAAGCTTTGATATACAAACAATATTTAATATGCAGGATGTTGTCTGTTGCATTATCCAGGTGAGTGACTCAGGCTCACTTGAGCTTATAGTTCTTTCTATAGCTTTTCCGTTACCACTTTCAGAAACCTAGGACTGATCATGCAACACCTTCCTCAGTGGCCAGTTCGTTTTCATTACCGTCTCTCATGAGATTTTGGTCCATCAGTGCTTTGAACACATTATCTAATAATCTTTAAATTCATTGCATCTATAATAGCAGTGTTACATTATTACCTCCAAATGCAAGAGTTGTAATATGATTGGCCAATATAATTAATTATATATTCATGAAAATGGAGTATCTGATTGGTGAAGGAAGTAGCATAATCAACTGTGGGGTTTCCAAAATTGTTCCTATGCATGTACCTCATTTCTGCTTCCAGTAAACTTGTCATGATAGCAGTTATAGTTATATAGTAATACAGTAGCATTTAGTCCAGTTACTGGGTAGTTAAAGTACACTACATTTTAAACAACATAAAGATCTATGGAGGGACTAAAACTAGAGGGTGTATTGCTCACCTGGACTTCATCTTCAGACTTAAAGCTGAATAAACTGTTTTACTAGGTTACTGTTCTAAAAGAAAACCACTTAATGACATTTGCTAACAAGCTGGACTGTAACCGGCTGTCAGAGTGGTTTCATACAAAGATATCTTTAAGTAGGCTCCTACGTTGAACAAAGTTGACCTTTTGCTTTCATCTTGGTCTCCCGTTACAATTCTGAAATAGGACAACCTTGGGACTATTGCTGCCAATTTTTGTTTCAATTGGCTCAGTGGTTCAGTCAAGAAGATCTCTAGTAAATTTTCTCACAGGGCCTATTTTTTAAACTACATGTAAGTAAAGTAAGAAATACCAAAGGGATATTCAAAGGAGGGGGAAATCGAAAATAACTGTCAAACCCCAGAGATCAATGAAGACAAGACCAAAACAATACAAACACTACACTTACAAACTAAAAACATATGAGCAACACGGACCCCACCAAAAAACAGTGCTCCGGAAGAGTAAGCAGTCTCTGCTTCCTGCAGGACACCAACCATGCTGCCCATGTCAAATCCTGTATAAGGAAGGGACAACATCTATGGAACATGTCCATTTTCATTTGGGAAACAGTTTTTCTTCATATCTGTCAACCAAGTCATGATGACATCCATAAAACTTTAATAAGGACAATCAATGACTGCAACTTAGGAGCAACATACTAGTACCCGTGTTTGAGCAACTTTTCTGTCAGGAGCCAGGTTATGTCCAGGAAGTCAATGTATATGTCCCAAGCTGTAGAATAACGTATTAGTTGTGAAATATACACCCCATACGCTGGCACTTCTGGAATGTTGCAGCTCAAAAATGGGAAGTTGACGATTGGAAAGTCAAGTCATCCAGTTTGTCATAACGTTTTGTATTCAGCCTTCCTCTGGTGTCAATTTTGAGGTGAAGGTCAAGATAAGATGCAAACTTGGCAGTGGATGCTATTCTTAATATCGAGCTCATTGGGATAGATGAGATGTAAGAAATTCCCAAAATATGAATTGTTGAGTGATAAAACATTATCTATATAGCAGAAGCTGAAATTAAAGGTACAGGCTATCCTTCAAGTCTTTTGAGTTCTTTAATATCCACATTTGATTGATACCACTTCTTGAATAGCTTGTCTCACAATAACTTTGGAGGCCCTGTGGCAGACCTCAGATATAATTCTGAAAATGGACCACCTCTTTACTGCCTTTGGTTCCAATTGGCTGAGTCCTTTCAGAGAAGAAGATTAAAATATATTTTATGAAGTTTATGGATGAATAGATGTACAGATGCCAACCTTCCATCCAAGTGAGCTAAAAAACTATTTATATATAAAGGCTAGATGTAAACAGATGGACAGTAAACAGTCTAAATTTTTTTATTTACACAATTTTTCATGATAAATTATAAAAACTCAACAATTATATATTTCCTTCAAATACATGTATCACTCTTTTATGCTCATCATATTTTAATACATCCTTCAACATAATTTCATTGTATGATCTGCACACAGGAATACCCTAACTTCATAATAAGTTTAAATTAGTTCTGTATAAGCACCTGTTTTAAAAATAACTTTATTTTTCATTGTATGATCTGAAAACAGGAATACCCTAAATTCATAATAAGTTTAAATTAGTTCTGTATAAGCACCTGTTTTAAAAATAACTTTATTTTTCATTGTATGATCTGGACAAAGGAATACCCTAAATTCATAATAAGTTTAAATTAGTTCTGTATAAGCACATGTTTTAAAAATAACTTTATTTTTCATTGTATGATCTGGACACAGGAATACCCTAACTTCATAATAAGTTTAAATTAGTTCTGTATAAGCACCTGTTTTAAAAATAACTTTATTTTTCATTGTATGATCTGGACAAAGGAATACCCTAAATTCATAATAAGTTTAAATTAGTTCTGTATAAGCACATGTTTTAAAAATAACTTTATTTTTCATTGTATGATCTGAAAACAGGAATACCCTAAATTCATAATAAGTTTAAATTAGTTCTGTATAAGCACATGTTTTAAAAATAACTTTACTTTTATCTTAGTATAATTTGTTTGGCCCATAAAAACAATACTTTGCACTACATTTCCTCTGATAAGTCCTGTAAATTAAAAATTATTTTAGTAATCCATTCAACTTTGAGATATTGAAAGTCAACTGTATACTGTAAATTAAGAAATTGATGCAAAGTTTTTAATTAATGTTTAGTTATATTCTATTTATACTCTTAGAATACTGTCTTCTGTAAAACATGTATAAGGTTTGCAAAAATAAATGTATGACATAATTTCTGGATTTAATACTGTAGTATACAAATAAGGGGAGACAAATGACTCAAATTTATATGACTGACCATAAACAAAACAGAACTAAGAAAACAGACATTAAATTCTCACTTGTTTGATTTTCAGAACTGTGTAGAATTTCACAACACTAAGCAATACAAAAATTTTGCTGTCAAATTGACAACAAACTAGATTTTCCTCCATCACTGTTGGAGCTACCAAAAAAATAACTTTTTGGCCGGAAAACCTGCTTAAAAATCAGGAAACAAAAAAGTCCAAACCTTCTGATTTTTGACATTCAAACTCCTCCTCTAAATATGCTATACTACCTACATATGTAAGTAGTTTTAATCTGAATCATAAATAAATATTATGATTTATCACCATATAACACTGCCAGTCAAAACCAAACATATAATATTTACTTTAAAAAGGATGTACAAAAGATAATACATAAAATTAACAAATATAAATATGAAAGAATTGTATAATATAAAAATAATAAACAGACTGTCATGTATATGCCTATAACTGATAACTAATTCTGTAAAGACAAAATACAAAGAATTCTGCATTTAAACAAGCACAACTTACAGGGTAGTTCAAGTCAAAAAAAAGTTATAAATTTTTCACATACACAAACCTGAAGGGCTCTAAAGGCAATCTAGCAACCACCTTTGCTTAAGCCTGAAGGGTTTTAAACGTTGAATGAGTTGACTTTGAGATTTTCATGAATTTTAGTACAGTTAGATTAAATGAAAAATTTCAATATTTCAACATGTAGAAAAGATTTAAGCAAATGAATTGGTATAAATATTATTAAAATGTGATACTATAAATCTTCAGAGAGTGTTTGTTTGTTTATTTAGTTGGGGTTTTAGCCAATTTCAGCACATTTAGCTATTTCACGGCGGCCAGTTTTTATCGGTGGAGGAAGCCAGAGTACCCCGAGAGAACCACTGACCTTCGGTAGGAAAATTGGCAATCCTTGTCAATTAAGATTGGAGTCGAACACACCCTGCCACAGGTGAGATTCGAACTCACAACCTCAGCGTTGACAGGCTTTTCAGATAGTGATAATAATACACATTTAAAATGTTCTATTGCAATTGATCAATTGTCTCCTTTACTTTTATAAATCATATGCTTTTTTGTATGGAAAATAAAAAATCTAGAGGTTTACTTGTACATTTCACAGCATAATCTCAAATTAATTTGATGTAAATTACATGTGATAAAATTTTTATGAATTCTTTGTTCTTTTCATTCTTTATATTTAAAATGATCTATAATTTTCAGTATTCTGATAAAATTTGTCCTTTAATATACAACTAACTTTACATTACAAGTATCTGACAATCTATTGCAGGTACAAAGCACTAATATATTTATGTTGACTTGACATAATATTACAGAATCATACATAAATTCATATATTTTTAATTCAAACTGGTCAATTTCATCTAAATTACTTAATATATAACATGAACTGCCATTGACTTTCATTAGGACAAGAAATCTAAATTCAGATTTTGGTTATATTAACAATAATTTTACAGGACTTTAACATTCAAATTTCTAAAGATATTTGGCTAATCTTCCTGATAAAAATACACATTCTGAATTTCACGAAAATTTGTTTCAGTTATTCTGCTTTTCTTGTTGACCAATGGCTAATCTTATTGGCCTATCATAACCTGTCTTTCATGCCTTCTTAGTATTTTTTGTTTTTCTGATTTCTGACACCAATTTTTCCAAGTCTTTGTGTAGAGATCTGTTTAAAATTTCACCAGCACAGAACAATCCACCAAACATAGCTCCAGTCAATCCACAAGTGGATATATCCTGGCCTGTAAACAGAACAAATATGTAAACAAGATATTTCAAAGAGAATCTTTGATCTTAATTATAGCCAAACTATGGTTAAGATTTAGTACACTTTTCAAGATCAATAATTTCCTTTTTTCAAAATCAATTTTCTATAAGCTTTCATTGACATTATTCTGTAAAATATAAAATTTCATCTGAACATTTGCTGCATAATTCATTGAAAAACAATTTACACATTTTAAATTTTTTAAATTTCTGTAGACTCATTTGTTTATATGGTTTAGTAGAAACATATTTTTTGAGCTTCTGAATATTTACATGTAACAAATAAAAGATATATTTCATTGAATACAAAACTACAGATAAAATAAATTTTTAAGCGGCTCTACTTTTCTCCCTCAAAACCATCCTATTTACCTGTTAGATACAACCCTGGAATATCTGTTTTTGGTCGTAATTCAAGAGCTATTTCGGGTGAAAATCTCTGCATAGCATGGTCAAGACCATACATTTCACCTTTATCAAATCCAAGGTAGAATTTGTTACTAACAGGTGTTCCTACATCTGTGTAAACCACCTGTCAAATAAAATGATAAGAACTGTTTTAATACATTCCATATGAAATTCTTTTTGAGCCTTTGTCTGTACACATATAAATTACTATTACCTATACTCATTGCAATGTTACAGGCATGATTTTGGTCATGGCAGAAAAAATTGGAACTGGAAAGTTGTTAATTCTCCCAAAACTATCTAATTATACCATTATATATATTGTTTTGTACAACTCCTTACAAAATTCGATTCAAAATATTTAACCCCCCCCCCCCCCATTAGCCTCTTGGTTTGTTCATGAAACCATCATATTTACAAGACATCAATGTCAGTTCTAGTTGTCTCCCTTTGACTTTAAACTTTATCCTCTTAACTGTTCATCCAAAAAAACGTTTAATCTGTCTAGTGACAGCAACCAACAACTGTCATATTTCCCCTGCTTTCAATTCACTGTTTACTAACCTTATCCTCTATCTGAGGATACATCTGAATAACCTGGTTTAACATCTGTCTGCCAATAGCATTCTTCAGACCCTCATAATCACCTCCCCTATGTTTGACTTTTTCCTGTTCCCATCTATCAAACCATCTGAATGGACAAATTGTGATGATCAGGAGATTGGACTTTCCTAAAAAAAAATATTATTAATAATAATTACAAATTGTGTCTGTAAGACACGGATGCCCCGCCTAACATGTAGGTCTTCATGTATGAAGGCTAAGTACTATCCAAGGCACATCCACTGATGAAGTTTCGTTGAAACACTATGCTTAGTTACAAAGAAATTAACCTAAACGCAAAACTTAACCAGAGTCACTCAAGCATAAAATGTAGGTCATAATGACCCAATTATTGTTTGACTGCTCAGTACTACCCAAGGCACATCCACTGATGAAGTTTCATTGATACACTATGCTTTGTTCCAAAGAAATGAACCTAAATGCAAAACTTAACCAACGTCACTGAAGCGTAACGACCCAAGTGTTGCTCAACTGTGTTGTAATATACAAGGGGACTTTAGTGGTGAAATATCATTGATATATCATTGATATATTACTATAGGTTTCTGAGAAATGGAGCTAAATGCAAAACTACCAAATCGGGATGTATGTACGGATGGACGGACAAGGGTATATCTATATGCCCCAGCCATATTCAAGGCAGGGCATAAAAATAACCAGAGGCTCCCAGGAGCTACTATTTCTCACTGGATAACATAATGTTAAACATTGGAAGACTTATAGCAGAATAAATTGTTTAACTACATGTATGTCCATCTTGGTTGCCAATGATCTCAGTCATGGATACAATTCTAAAAGATAACCCAAGGTCCATAGCTAGCAAGTTTGGTTGCAATTTGAAGTGGTGTGAAACAAGAATTTTAAGAATTTTCCCATAGGTCATCTTTATGGGTGATCTGGGTCATCTAATACAATTCTCAGAGACAACTTCCTGCCAAATTTTGTTCCAATTGGCTTGTTGGTTTCAGATAAGAGTATCTTAAAGTGAACTTTCCTGTAGGGTACTTATGTTAAAGTTAGTGTGTCTGAGGCTGCCATCTTGAATGACAGAAGTGGACCGTCTAAAGATCACTGTTACCAAGTCTGGTTCCATTTGGCTTGGTCCTTTCAAACAAAAAGATCTGTCAGTGAAATGTCCTATTTTAAACATGTCTGGTTCTGGTTGCCATCCTAGATGGTACACAGGGTCATCATATATAATTCTGTAAGAGGACGATTGCTGTTAAGTTAGGTTCAATATTTTACAAATGGTGTCAGAGAAGAAGCTCTTCAAGTAAATTGTGGATGCTAGGTGTTCATAAATCAAACATTATCTGTTCCCCACAGATTCTGCATAAAAATTTTACTTTAATTTGGGATTCAAATTTGTTGAAAAGGTTATTCCAAGCAAAAATTAATTATCAATTCAGGAAACTCCAATTCTAAAAGTATTATAACACATTTTATTCAACTCAGAAATAGGTCAATACTACCTCTACAAAATCAGTCAAAGAAATGTCAAGTAAAAGTTAAATATTCTATATCTAAACACATGTTGCTAACCAGAGGAAAACTATAACAGTACCTGGGTATCTCTCTGACCAAGATGGATCTTTAGCAGAAGGAAATGATATGAACATAAGGGGACATTCAGCTTGAGCAGCATCTTCTATAGACAAATCAGTGTATTTTTCTGTTATTGCCTCTACATCTGCCCTGTTAAAATAGAGAATATTTTCTCAGAAATTAGATAAAATCAGAATTGTTTAAGAAAAGGACAACAGACATATTTACATATATATAGCAACTATTGATATGTTGAGTAAAGCATTAATACACATAACATCTGAAACAAGTCACATATTGTCTTACTATGAATTCAGTTATTTTTGTTGATATCAATTTTTGTTGATTTGGGGGAAAAGGCATATTTGTGGGTTCTTGATTTTGTGGATTTGGAATTTCAAATAAAAAAAAAACATGAATGGAAAATTCCTTAAAATTGGCAAAAAATATTTAAATTCAGTAAATAATTTAACAATTGTTGATCCGATAGATTATATTGAAGTGTAATCAATGATCTCATTATATTTTATTGATTTGAACATAGTAATTTACTGCTTAATTAAAACAGAACACAGTAAAAACATTGAAAAATGATGTTTAATGCCCAAGCTAAAAACACAGCCATAGAAATTACACGAATTAATTTAAAAGTCAAAATGACCCTTGTATAATTTAATCAAATGAACACTTTACTACAAATAATTTCTCACCGAAAGTGACAAAATTAATAAAATAAATACATGTAAATAAAATGTAATTAACACGTAAACTTTTGAAATATTTCTATATTTTCAGTGAGTGACATAGTCTTATACTCCATTCTTCACAAAGTGATAATTGTTCTGATAATGCTTTGCACAACACCTGCACCAATTGATTTCATAAACACTTAATGTTAAACATGCATATTGCATACTTGATAAACTCAAACTTTCATACCAGTTGATTTCATAAACACTTAATGTTAAACATGCATATTGCATACTTGATAAACTCAAACTTTCATACCAGTTAAGCGATTTGAAGATTAATACATGTATTTCATTGGCTTCTTAAATTCATGTATTTATCTGTCCATGAAATCCAAGAAAATTGATGAACCTTGAATAATAAGTTTGTCATAGAGGATTACAAAAGTATGCATTGCAACTCATTTTTGTAGAAAACAAGATTATCAAAGAGTACTTATATATTGTTATTACTTTAAACAGGCCCCAAATGCATTTCATACAATGTTTTTAAACATTTTTTAGTTCACATTGGAACATGAGAAACCCAAACAAAAAGAGAATGTGAGAGACATATAAACAAAATAATATTAAAAATATTTGTCCCTTAAGAGGTCCATCGTGTTCCATGCAGTAGATAGCAGTAAAAACATTTGATTCTGTACTTTGTAGTTACTATATCTCCTGCCCTTCAAAACCAATTTAACTAACAAAAATCTTACCCTGTAAATGCCCATATATTTTGTGCCTTAAGTCCTAGCTCTTCTGCTGATCCCTCCAAACCAACAAACACTGTTAAAAATGAAGAACTCTCTCCAACTTTCTTTATCATCGGATATATTTCTGCAAAATCATTGTGACACTCAATATCATTTTCAGATAGTACAAGAGAAGGGTCTTCAAAATATGTCACATTTCACAACTTTTCTTGGACTTGGTTAATTTGTTGCAAAGAAACTATAACACTGGTATGCAAGATCTTTTTGTTGACAGTTGGATAGTGGATATAAAGTGTTCATAATTTTTGAAATATGGTATCATTTATATTCTTAACAATAAATAAAAATATAGGTATACATAGATGACAAAACAGTAACAAATAACATTATAGTAGTTTTAGTATATATACCATGTATTTATGTACTGAGTATAAAACCTACTTGATTTTACAGCAATCTCTTTTGGTAAAAGTCTGTGGAAAGTATTGGACACGCCTGCATCCGAGATAATGTGATTAGCAAACAGTTCACAAGAGTTACTTCCCTTTCCAACAACAACACCTGAAAATGAAATTATATCAATGACACTTACTGTGAATTCACAGTGGTTAGTTTTCTATCAAAATGATATCATACTACATGTATACTACACTATGCTTCTAATGTCATTGAAAAATGAAATCTCATTGATAAAAACACTTATTTTTCTGAATTTGGTAGAAATCTCAAAACCTGTATAAATAAGGGTCAGGAAGGAAGGATATGTGCTAATCAGGAATTAAACTCGGAAAAAGAACAATTTGGCCTGGATGTTGCATTCTTTTCAATTTCCATGAAACTTTTAATTCCAAAATTTTCAATTAATAACATATACATAGCCATTGTTAAACAATCTCCATCTTTATACTTTATATACATGTAAATTGGGTTCCAATTTACATGTATATAATTACCAATTTACTCATGGTAAAATAATAATGGCTTGACTTTTACAAAATAATTAAAATTGATGAACAGATATGATCAATTAATTGGAAAATAAACATTTCATTTGTAATATTTTTTATTCTTTTGCAATGTGTCTGATAAAAATGTAATAATGTAAATGATCTGGCACATTCCATCTCCACAAAAAATGTTATTTCATTTCTGTGAATAGAAATTTTCATTTCTGCGAAACAGTGTATTTAAATTCCACAACATTTTGATTATACCTCTTGGGTTAGGCAGGTAATGCCTGTTGCCCCATGCTCACCACAGGTTGGGGGTGGAAGTATGACTTTCAGCAGGATAAGTCTTAAATATATACTGACATTGTTGAAACTCATAAAATCCACCAGTAAGCACTAACATTATAGTCACTTAAACTGTTAAAGTGAAAATAGTAAGACTGTTTATTAAAGATTCTGACAATGCTGCATCAATGAACAACACCACCAATTTTTAAATGTTAACTTTTCTGTAAAAATATCAATCATAGATAATATATTTGTTAATATCAGTTAATATTTCCTGTCAACTGATTTCATGGTATTGTACAGGGACCGTGTGGGCTTTGCCAATGTCGCTAAATGTGACTTTTTATTCAATGTGGCAACAGAATTTTAAAGTTGGCGATATTTTCTGGTGACAGAATTTTTCAATATTTTTTTTTAAAATCTGACACTAATGCGAAAACATTTTAAAATGGTGACTAAGAAACTTCATTTGTCAGTTTTATATAATTTTCTATGATATTTGAACAGTTTACATCAGGCTAATAAACACAGAAGGTGTTTTAACAGGAAACAAGCATATAATCAATAAATCGCACGTGCTGAGATTGTTTACACTTGACTGCTCACTTGATTGACCACCCTCTGAGGACAATTCAATAATATTTCCAATCAGCAAAGATTGTGACGTCACTTCCGGTTTAACATCAACAAACACATGTGGAACAATCAATGTTTTATTAGGCTTGCCATCAAAATAAAGGTCATTTCAGATGAAAGATGAAAGTTTACTGTCATTAAAACTTTATTTCATCAAAAATACTTTTCAGGTTATGTTATTTCAAATAGTAATCAATAAAAGAACAATCATGTATGTTTCAAAAAAGGGGAGGGTGACTTGGCGAACAAATTTTGAAACTGGCAACAAAAATGATGCTTTGGCGATTTCTTTGGCGACAAGTTTTTGAATGCCAGCATGATCCCTGTATTGTACCTTGTATATACGGGGAATGTAAATGAAAACTTACTCGAATTGATCTAATTAGTGTGTATGTATGTATGTATTTATTTATTTATTTTTGCCTTAGTGATTCGTGGAATTAATATGCAACTAAGAGAAAAACAATTTGTGGAAATGAAATACAATTATTCACAGAGATGAAACATTACACTTTTTTTTTAAATTTGCAGAGATAAAATGTACCCAAATGATCACATTCTTTCTTTCATACATGAACAATATTTCATAGTGTAACTCCTCATTGCAAGCAAATCTATATCAAAATATGTCTGTCAGTAGCAATATGTCAAAGTTGAAACACTACATCTGATTCATTAAGTTCCAAAAAATATCAGGCAATATGGCAATGAAAATTCAACTTATATACATGCAGCTGTACCCATATAGCATTGTACAGGATGGTGCATAATACGTGTAAAGAATGAAAATGTGTTAATTTGTTTAATGCTGCTTAGGACATGAATTGAAAATAATAAAAATACATTTTCTAATCAATTTTCTTTTCTGAATGAAAAGAACCTTCCTGAAAATTATAAAGCATCAGTCAAAATTGATGTACAGTCTGATTAAACATCCCAATTATTATTGAAAAAGAAATACAAGCAAAAAGTCCATCAACTTGCTGGAGGCAAATTTATTGGTGGAGACTGGCGAAATACAGGTGAGTAACCCAAATCTGGACAAAATTATGGATAACAAACAGCGTGTGCTACATGTACATACAAGCCTTTTCTGGTAACATCGACTGCCCACCTAATAAATTTGTTACATAACTCAGGTGACATTTTGCAGGAATTATTTTCATGCCCATAACTTGTTTCAAAACATTGATGAAAACAGCCTACCACAAGAATCATTTTACATTTACAAAAACGGTGCCAAAAATTAAGAATAACAAACTGAACAATATCATAACAGGAAAAGGTATGGATGTTCACTGGTCAGTTTCTGAACAATATTATAATCTGGAAAAGATGTGGATGTTCAGTTTCAAAATCACTGGGTTTTCTGTTTTTTAAGGCCTGTTCATACAAGAATTTAATCAAGATAAATAAACATTAAAGTGCATACGGACAAACATACAAAAGCCAAATATGGCAGAAAATCTGTTCTGCTTCCAAAATTTCTAATTAACCACATATATATGACTTTCCTTAAAAAAATAGTGATAACAGATAAAACAATCTCACAACTTTTAATACGATCAAAAAGCAATCTATGGGAACTAGCGAAAACAGCATGGATAAGGACAGGAATAGACTTACCGACAGCTGCACCTTGTGGATTTGTTAGTATTTTCTGTACAGGTGCTTTAACCAGGACTTTGCCTCCATACTTTTCAATTTCCTGAACAGTGTGGTAAACAATTTCACTTGTTCCCCCATTAATGTAGTATGCCCCTTCTGAGTAGTGGTTAAATAATGCTGAATGCAGTATGGGAGATGACTTTGAAGGCATTACTCCTGGAAAGCAGAGATAATATAAATAAAACTACGGTGCATTACAACTTACCATAGGCTTGTCCAGATTTATTAACTAAAATTTTCTGGATAGGTGCTTTCATAAAGACACGTCCACCAAATTTTTCTAATGTGAGGATTGTTTGAAAGACGATCTCACTAGGTCCTCCACGGATGTAATGGCCGCCAGAGATAAAAAGATTAAGGAGTGCAGAATGCATGATAGAGGAAGTTTTTGAAGGCATCGTACCTGAAAGAAATCATACAAATGATATAAAAATTCAAAATAATTTTTTTTTTTGTAAAACACATGCAGAGGCACCCTTTCGTTTAAGTTTTACAGAGTTCAAATCAACTCTACAGAATACGTTAACTGAAAGTAAAAATATAAAATGATCAATTATTTATCAATCTGGTATTGTATGATTGTCCCTGAGTATCAGTACCAGCTATTGTCAGGGTAAAAGTTGATACATGTACCAAAGCAAATATAATTTATATTTATTGACTGGGTATGAGGGAAATAGCTTAATTATCGTCTCTGAGGTACCAACTATTGCCTTGAATCAAGCTGAGGAGAATAGTTGGTATCAAGGCAATAATACTAAAAATAATAAATTCCAAAAATCTGTATGCATTGTTAACATAATAATATCTTTAACAACCGTTAAAACATTAATATAATTTGTGAACTTCCCACAGTTCAACAAATACATTTATCAAATTAGAAATAGTTAAAAATCTAAGAAATATGAATGCAAAACTAACAAATAATAGTTAACTGCTAGAAGAGTCTTTTAAACTTTGAATCCTGCCACAGGAAGAAAAGGATGTTTGGATTGCAATATCATCAATATAAATACTGCAGTTCAATATTATACAGTTATTTTATAGTATTGAGGGGTATATTCATTTTATTTGTCCCAAGACACTATTTTCAAGATGTGTAGCAGGGGGAAATAGTCAATGTGTCGAGGGGACAAATAAAATGGCTATATCCCAAAATGACTGTTACAAAACTGTTTTATTATACCAAAAATTACCAGAAATAAGCCAAAAAAATATCAAAAATGTTTATTCTTTAAGATCACTCATTTGCACTATTCACCAGTGAATAATACTTTTCAGGCACTTTGAATAAAATAGTATTTTTATGACAATGAATTTTACATAGCCAAAAAGGAGAAAGGTATAATATAACAACATAATGTACTTTTATCAAATGCTTTTCTCACCATAATCTCCCCAACAGTATGACAGAACTGCCTTTAATTCTTCATCGTCTGTAAAATCATCAAGTGTAGCCTTCAACGATTTTGCGTTGTACTTAGCATATGATTTAAACATTAGTTTATAGATGCCTGTAGCAATCAATAATTTCACTATATATTTTGGTAATATCTTCATAGCAAAGTATCCAAGAAAACTGCTCTTACTCTCCTGCAAGAAAAGAACATTTTAACTTCATCGAAGAAAGCATCAGATACTTTTGACACTGTTGACATATCAAGGGTATACTACAGTATGCTGTAAGTCATCATAACAGAAACTTTTGTTTTTTCACTAATGAAGTATTAACATTTCATAATTTCTGAGCTAAAAAAAAGTTTGATAATATGCTGTTGGCGTGGCCAATGATGCGAGCACAGCAATAATCATTTCCGGTATCACGATTCTCATTCTAAAATTATAATTTGAAGCAAGTTATTTCTCTTACTTTACTTACTTCCGGCAAACGAAACCTTTTCTAGCCTTAGTATGTAGCACAATATGGCTGCCCCCATTAAACAAAGACTTTTGTAAATGACCCATATGTAGAAAATGCATATGGTCCTATAGCCCTCGCTGCGCTAACTATAATGAAAAACACTTCTAAGATTTAATTTCAAACAGAACTATTTCTCTTGTACAATATATGAAATAAAATACAGAAAATTAGTTCTTTTTTCAATCTGTAAAGTTTTTGCAGTAGAATTAAGGCTTGCATACAGTATATTGTACACTTTACGACCAATCATATTTATTGCGTATTTCTATCACAGTAAATGCATAAATTAAGGTTACATATTACATAACATGACAAAGAATTAATTAGAAAATAAGTTGGTTATGCAACTTGCTAAAGTAAAATTAACTTTACTTCCAAATAAATTTGGAAATTATGATACAGTGTAATAAATCTATATAATGATATCACCTCTAGAAACTTCATGAATTTTCTGATAGCATCCTTTTCCTTGGGAAAATAAGCAATCAATTTTTCCTCTAATTTGTCTTTTCCTGCTTTTATTTCAAAGTCTTTGAAATTTCCTGCATCTCCCAACCTGACCTAAAATTATAAATTAACATATTTTTCAAAGGAAACCATTGATTTTCCTGGGAAAAAATGTACAAGAAAAGTATTACACATTAAAAGAGTATTGGAAGAAATTACTCTACACCTAAAAAAGTCTCAAAACATCAACAAAAATTACAGCTGCAAAACATGATAAACTAGTTACTACATTGTACACATCATGACCTATCACCATAATATTTTATTTCTACACTAAAGAGTATTACTAAAGGTACATATTACAAAATGGGAACCTGTACAGAATTCTGGATATGTTAATCATTGCTTTTAAATTGTTTAGCCAGCAGATAAATTTTTTAGAGAGCAGATTAATAACCTTTCAATGAAGTTCTTATTTAAGATAATAATAGATCATTAAATATCATTTTCCATATCGGCCCGTGTATCATACTGAGACTAGCCCTGAGATCTGATATGAGTCCAGGGTTGATACAGAGGCCAATGTAGAATAATATGGAGTTTGGATACATTGTTAATTATGGTTCCTTGCCATTCTTCCAATTTTGTAATAGCATTAAGGTTTCTGTGACTTTCAACTATATCATACATCTAGAAGGCAACAAATTCAAAATATTGGACGTCATTTTGGTGAATCCAAAATGATGAACTCTGTAATTTTTTATCAATTTTTGTCATACTGGCAACCAAAAAAATAGCATGTCACAATAAAATATACATGTATGATATTCATTTGTTGAACATAACAATCCTACCAATATGAAAGCTATAAAACCAACAGCCTGAGAGAAGTTTTGTTATATAACTAGAGACTGTATTACTATCAATTGCAAACTTCAAACAGAATAAATTGTTTGACTATATCCACAGTGGTTGGCAGTCTGGAATATTGCTGTTAAGCTGAGTTCCAATTGCTCACTGATTTTGCCAAATTAGGTTCAAATTTGCTGACTGGTTCCAGACAAGAAGATTTTTTAGATGAACATTCCATGTTAAACTTTGTTTGGCTCTGGTGGCCATCTTTTGGATGGTGGGTGAGTGCATCGAATATATAAATTACTTTTTATAAAGAACCATTGCATCTTGGATAATGATACATGTCATCAGATATAATTCTGAAAGAGTACCAACTAAGGATCACTGCTGCAAAGTATGGGTCTGATTGGATTAGTAGCTTCAGATAAGAAGTGAATTTCTTACTCAGTCCAGGTCATCAAATTTAATTCTTAAAGAAGACCACTTATGAACTATTTCTGGTAAGCTTGGTTCCAATTGGCTAAGTGGTTCAGACAAGAAGATCTTTAAGTGAATTTTCCTACAGGGTCCTATGTTCAACTTAAATCGCCTGTGGCAGTCCAGGTCATTGGATTCAACTCTGAACTAGAGACTCAAGTGGTGAGCCTGTATTGCTCACCTGGCATCCTTTTCAACTTGTCATATTTGTTAATTTTAATAACTATTCAGTTTCAGAGATTTTTTTTTAATCTGACCAATCTAAAATAAGGAATTGTTCATGGAGCTTCAAACCAAGTTTCAGTTTATCTGGCTATAAATTTCAAAGCACAAGATTTTTTTAAATTTGACAAATGAGAAATATGATTTGTTCATGGCAGCCGTGTTAGTAGTCCAATCGGGAATAAACATGCAATCTTTATAAAAGTCCATCCGCAGATGCTTCATACCATCTAAGGACCATTGCTGCCAACTTTTGTTTTAATTGGCAGAGTGGTTTCAGGAGAAGATCTTTACAGGAAAGTTTACAATTACAATGGACGACACAACGACAGATGATTACGAACACCAAATTATGGCAATAGCTCATGGATGATATGATGGTCAAATACACATCATAACCAATCATTTACCAAATATGAAAGCTGTCAGACCAACAGCCTAAGAGGAATGACATTCACAAACAATATATACATGCCTCCCTACTTTGTTGGTGGGGCATACAAATACACATTTTAATATGGGTCTCCTTAATATGGATTACCAAAGTGGAAATCTTAACCCCATTGGGAATTTTTCCAGCAGACTTTTGCCGCACCACAACAACTTCAATACAACTTCCACTAAATATGTCCTGTCAGTTTCAAGTCATCAGATCATCGTTATGAAAGCATGTGCATATTCAGGGTCAATCTAACCAGTTGTTAATACTAAAAATTACAATACTGATCATAGTGACTAATGCTATAGTGACTACAGTCTTACATTACAATTCTAAGAATTGATTAAGTTCTCATTTCCAAAATGTAACATGCGGTGAAATATTGGTTTTGTTTCTTTGGGAATTTTTCATCCAAATTTTTGGAGCCGCTGTAAAATTTCTGGGCTGTTCACAGCCCTACTTGGTATAGTAGAATCGTCACTGAATTACTTACTATATCGTAGGTTTCTTCTAGTTTAGGATAATCTACTGCACCACCTGTCAGCTGATCTGTCAGGACTCTGTCTGGATGTCCTTCGTACATCTTACCAATATAATGGATACCTACAATATTTTATATGTTCATCTGACCTACACTTAATGAAGTTCAAAACTGACTCCTGTTAGGGCTTTACTTTTAAAAAGTATGACTTTGGATAGCAGCTGTGAAAATGATAAGAATTATGATTTTCATGATGCCGAAGTACCTTGTATACCTTCACACATAGGTATAGGGAAAACAGTGCAAATTAGGAACAAAAAATATTTTCAGATTTTCCTTGGGGTTAGAAATTGAGTTTCACTAAATATTAAAATTTTAAAAGTTATCATAATGCTTCATAAC
Source organism: Mytilisepta virgata (assembly GCA_028015205.1). Taxonomy (NCBI): domain Eukaryota; kingdom Metazoa; phylum Mollusca; class Bivalvia; order Mytilida; family Mytilidae; genus Mytilisepta; species Mytilisepta virgata. Next base: position 13,974,723 of record CM051520.1, on the reverse strand, counting down.
TAGCTAATAACTGTCCATGATACCCATATTTACCTATTAAACTAATATCAAGGTATATGATCTTGGATGTCATATACTTAACAAAGCCATTCAGGCATGAAATCTAGGTCAAAGAAATCAAATAGCAACCTTGTGTTGTAGTGAATACATGAACGCTAAATGTGTTGGAAATTAACTACATGTACATTGTAATCTATCCAGTGATGGTAATAAAAACTATCAAATAACTTTATTCTCTTTATAACCTACCAGTAATTAAATCTTGGGAGTTTTCCATTGATTTAAAAGATTTCTATTCATACATGTATGTAATAATTTTTCTTTCCTTTTGCTTTAGTTTATATGTCATTTCAAGTGGGTTTTCATTGCTTTAACAGTTACATAATAAAGATAATATATGGTTATTGAGAAAAGGATAGATACATGTATACTGGTGTAGAAGCACACCAGAGAATTTGTAAATTATGTTCTTCTGAAGTAGAAGACGAAGCCCATTTTTTACTAAAATGCAATGCATTGAATACAACAAGATCTTCCTTTATTGAAAATATAAAAAAATCATAATAAAAATTTTGAATCCTTATCTGAAAAGGATAATCTGGCTTCTGTCGTCTGAATATAACATAATTTTATAAAATTTGTGTAAACCTTTAAATAGTCTTTTTGATGAAAGAAAAAGAAACTTGTAGATTAAGGTAATTTACTATTTATTTAGTCAAGTGCCTTATATTTAAGTATAGCTATTTCTTCTCTTTATTATTATTATTATAATTATTTTATTCAGTGTAAATTGGAATTATTTGATATATATTTTGGCCCATACATGTATTTATAATTGTGGCTCTCTATGCCTTTGCTGTTGTAGTGTGTGGCATAATTAACTGTTTATATATACTATATTAAAGGTGATCTGATTATTGTTTGTATTTTATTCTCTTGTGTTGTATATTATCTTCTCCTTTGGGACACAAATCTTTTTTTTTTTTGCAATAAATCATCTTGAGGGCTTTATTGGCTTAAATCAAAAACATGCACAAACCTTATAACTGTCAGATTACTTTTCACTGCTTTCTAACCCTTACCAATATATCCTTTACTTTTGTCAATGACAATGTAATAATTTCAGTATATAAAACTTAAAAAATTTATATATATATCTGACTAACTTGCTTTCTGACAATTTACCTGTATCAAATTCAAATCCTTTGTCAATAAAGGTATGACAACACCCTCCAGCTTGGTCATGCTGCTCTAATACTAAGACTGTTTTTCCAGCTTTAGCTAACAAAACAGCTGTAGTTAGGCCTCCTATTCCACTGCCTATTACAATAGCATCAAGTTTCTCTGATGGAACTTTGTATGGTTTAAATTCTGAAGATAAATTAATGGAGAAATAATTTTAGATATTTTCAGTAATATAAGTAACACTAGTCTGATAAAATGTTGATTAAAGTTTTCAAAACACTTAATATAAAACAACTACTAAGAGGCTCCCAAGAGCCTGTATCACTCCCCTTGATATAATTTGCCATTCACAATACATAAATGAGAATTAAACATCATTAAAAACTACCAGAAGCACAATTTGTTTGTGAAGATTCCAGCGAGTTTTTACACTTAAGTTTAAGAAGTCACATTTGGATACTTCTTATGTTTTCAAAATATTTTCTAACAAATCCTTATTTTTAATTATAATAACAGAGGTACCTGCAATAGAATATAAATTTAACGTTTTTAATTATTTTCCTTTTTTCTATTTTAATTATGTATGATAAGTTGGTTTTAAAAGATCTTCAGAACTTATCTTTTTAATATTTTGTATTGTTTTATTTTCTTTTAGTTTACAAACTTTAAATAATTTAAGTATTATTATCAGAAAAATTTTATAAAATGTACTAATAATTTATATGGAACAAGAAAAAAAAATTAATGTTGATACATTCAAAAATAAATTTATTTATTTATAAGCTAGCAAAGCTCTCTCTTTAAGGTAGAGATGTCAATCGAATTATTCCTTATAGTATATTGGCTAAAAAGTTTCAACAACATTGTGGCATCCATACGAAATCTCGTTCCGCCACTGTTTCCGACATAATTACGTGAATAGAGATTATCTTGAAAAAAAGTTATTTATGAACTTACCTCAACTTTTTTAACATTCAGTGTCATGAAATTAAAAATAAATTTGAAAGTCCACCTGGAATCAAATTTCACAAGAAAAAAAAAGATGCAGATGCAAGTGTCACACAATTTTTCCCGGTACGATAACCGGACAAATCGGCCCGCGACCACTTCATTGGACAACTTGGACCGTGTGAGTAACAACATTGATAATGATGAACTTAATACTATGACATGAGGTTGTTACTCCATTACGACGTTTTCACTAAATACCGACATAGCAAATGTAAATTAAAACCTTAAAAGCTTCGCTCGCTTTCATACCCGTTTCATATTATTTTCCGTGTGTTTTGAAACACACAAACTGACATATCCACGACATTGAAAGATAAACTTCAGTACACTATAAACCTACTCTGTTTCAAGACTTTATCCCTGAGATTTTGATCTGTAACTAAAGGTTGGACCGGACGAACGTGTTTGATGTTGAAGGGGTTCTTTCCAGGCTTCGGACCAGAAAATAACACAGACAACCCAAATATGAAGCAATACAAAAGGAGTAATCCTATTATAATGGAAGGATTGTGTATGAAATACTCAAAGATATTTGACATTCCAATGTCTATCCCCATCTTTGAACGGTCTAAAGGTTAAATCAGTCAACCCGATAGCAACACCTGACAAAAGGGAGGTAATGATCTGTCTAAAGTACCGACATTAAATTGAGATTCATTGCGATAGTCGAAAAATAACAACCCAAATAATATTTAATTGCCATTTCTTATGATGGTATGTTAAGATTTTATGGTATTTTTGACTACAACTTATAATACATAGTTGGGTATAGCTCAAATTTAAACATTGGCTATCGGCCGTTTGTGATAGTTATTATTTTTCTGGTCAGAGGCTAGAGTGAACGAATCGTTCGACACCGAGGAACCAAGAGGGCTTCCGAAAAGAACAGAGCAAACGTTGGAAGTAGGTTTTGAAGTCATAGTAAGTTGTATGCATTATGTCATTTTCCAGGAAAATTGTTTTCTGACATTTCATTAAGTGTTGTTTGATTATGACATCCCAGGATCTTGAAAAATTTAGGAATGAGTGGAAAAGGGAACTTGGACAAAAGTCTGACCGACAAGCAGCTGAATCTGCCTCTGCCTCTGGTCCAAGTTCCTTATTGGTTGCCAACTCTCCTTTAGAATTTGAAATTATTGTGAATAAAAAAGATGAAAAACCAGATAATTGTTCACAATGCAATTTCCACCCAGCCTTTAGGGAGAATCCAAAATGTCATACATGTCTTTACGTTAATCACCAGAATAAAGAACACAAAGCGAGCACAAAATTCTATCCGTTTAGAATAGTTGACGATCTTTTAAGTTCACAAAGTTTCCAAAAGGAGTATGATGGGAGTGGTCTCTCAAGTTTGGCACAAAAGAGTACATACTCAAGAGGCAAGAAGAGAAAGTTCTGCAAACTTCAAACAGAAAACATGAAAAATATTTTTTCATGTAAGAATTCACATCATCAACAAGAGAAAGAGGAGAGATATCTTGATTTGTTTATAGCTGATCTGGTGAGTTGATTTTAATGCAAGGTACAAGCTACAATCAGAGTTTAAGCATGTATTTTGAAGATAATTTTTAAATAATTAATATATATAATAATATAAAAAAATCCTTTTAACTAATGGTGTTGGCATGTTGGCTTCTTATATATGTTATTAAGATAAGAATAGAAAACATGTTTAAAATCATTAAGTTAAGTATTATCCAAATGTAGAATGATTGAAAACTATTGAATGTGTTTCCAATGTTCTTATTTATATATAGAATTTTATGCCCTTTTTTAATTATAATTCATTCGAACTACAAATGTATATATTTATAAATTTTAGAATGAAATCAATGAAATTCCTTTCTTTGATATGACAGTACCAAGAGAAGTAGCAGTAAAAATATTTCAACACCTTGACATGAAAGACTTATGCAGATGTTCACAGGTAAAATAGGTATAAATTCATTCTACAAGTGACATGACATACATGTAAAACAGATAATAATAATATCTACACAGGATGAATGTAGGACGTTTCGGACAACAGACGTTTCGTCCAAATGTTATATTTTCAAATAAATAATCCAAGTATCTATAAACAAAATTAGTAATTTTAATGTATTTCAATTATATCTTGGGCCTTGGTGGCCGAGTGTTCTAGGTAGTTCGTCATGACTACTAATGATCACTAGCCTCTGAACTGTGGCAGGGTGTGTTCAACTCCGATCTTAATTGACAAGGATTGCTATTTTCCTGCCGAAGGTCGGTGGTTCTCTCCGGGTACTCCGGCTTCCTCCACCAATAAAAACTGGCCACCGCGAAATAGCCAAAAGTGCTGAAAACGGCGTAAAACCCCAACTAAACAAACAAACATCAATTATATTTTATTTTTTATTATTTTTTTTATTCTAATTTCTATACATGTATGTATATATTCTAATTTTGCTTGCTTTTTTAATTGAAAACTTACACGATTGACTTTGATTTTCCTTTCTATTAATGCTTTATTATTATTTTTTTATTTATAATATTGATAGTGCATTCATTGAAATGAGTGTAGTGCTTTATTAAAAACAATCATTAAATATGAAGAATGAATAATAAACTACAAGTCCTAGAATAGTTGACAGAAACATCATAGGTAACACAATATAACTTCATAAAAAAAATTGGCCGAAATGTCCTGGCCGAAACGTCCTTGCAGTGATCAGCTTTGTGATGAATATAGAATGAAAACACTAACAATTTCTATTCAGTTATTTTATGACCTACAATAATTACCTTTTAAAATTTTATGGGAATCGAAACATTCAAAAGAGAAGATACAAATCTAGGCATTGTAGTATAATTGAATAAAAATAACATGAATATTTCCTTTACTGTTTTTTAACAAATCTTTAATTTGTTGTATTGTATTGTATGTATTTATTATAATTTGTATCAAAATATCTGAACATGAAAAACAAATACAGTTGTTTTAAAAAGCAACCAAAGCAAGATGATTAACATTATTTACAAGTACCCTTTATACACATGTACAATGGTTCAAATACAAGGCTTTGGTTATGAATGGAATAGTTTCTCAGTGTCCCTTATTGACAGTCATTTGTTATATTGATGAAGCCTCTTCAGTTATCTATATGACCTTACTGTTTCAGGTTTCAAAAAGTTGGAAAAGCTTAGCAGATGATGAATTATTGTGGTGTAAAATTTGTCATAAACTTGGATATGATCAAGACATTAAAACAGTTGGAAAAACCAAGTGGAAGTTTGTTGTTACAGATCATATTGAACAAGAAAGAAAACTCATTTATAATTGGAAGGTATGATTTTATTTTATAATATGAAAACATGCAGTTAAGGAATGTGGAAATTGCCACTAATATGCTACTTCTAGAAAAGGTCTACTTGGAAAGCCAAATGTTTTTCAGTGAACAGCAGTTTTATTGACACGAATGCAAGCATTAGCCTTTTACAGTGAAACTTCTGAAAACCGTCCAGTCATGGGACCACTGAAAAGGATGATTTGAAGGGGTGGCCAGTTTATTGAAAATCCAAAAGTCAAAGAAGAGTTATTTCCCTTTAATATGTATTTTATTGGATTTGAATGTAATCAGTACAAAGAATATATATATAAATGACTATTTTAAATTCTGTTATTAATATATTCATTATAAATTAAAAGAATACAACATAAGATTTTTATTTATTTATAATTATTTTGCAAGGATAAATAATAAACTTCATTCTTTCTTGAAATGAAACATTGTGAATATAATGATGTATCTGTTTACACTGCATGAGAAGTCATGCTAGTACTGATACCTTGAGGTGAAGGTCATTAGCGGTTGGTAATAAACACAAATGGCCTCATACTTGAGTAGAAAGAGACATCAAACTTTGTCCATGTGTCCATTGACAGGATTATCTGGATGATCAGATTTTTATTATTTTATTTATTTTTTATTTTTTTATCGTATTACCAGTACTGTTGTGCGGATTTAATTGGTGTGACCAGTTCATTGAGGGAAAATGGGTTTGATTCTAACTAAAGAAATACAGAAATATTGGGCCATGTTCGGTTTGAAGGGGTGGCCAGGCCAGTTTCTTAAGGTTTTATTTATGTCCATTTTAATACAAATTGACAGGCACAAGAATTTTCCGATATTCAGGGAGAACCTAATTTTAGAGGGACTGGTTTTCAGAAGTTTCACTGTATACTGAATTTATCAGAGAAAGTTCTGTTCGTATCAGTTTTTGTGGTAAAGCAAAAACTTTTTCTTTTAGGAGACTCGATGTTGTGTATTGTAATTTCTAACATGTGATCATTTATATAATTGCTGCAATAACTGATGAGCATATCTAAGTGACAGTATGTTATTTTTAGATTTGGTACACTAGTATTATTTGTTTTATTGTCACATGTTTAATTTTACTGTTTATACAACAATATATTTTGAAGTAAAATTTTAATCTTTGTTGTAGAATCGATTAGGAAGATTTTCACAATTACAGTATGTCCATGGTGGTATTATCTGCTCAGTGAATTCATCTGATGACAGAATTGTAGCTGGGTAAGTCTTAGTGTGGTGTTGAGGCTTTTGGCATAATACACGTTAAAAAAAATCTCATTTCCTGTACATATTCAGTCATGCCCATATACATGTACTATGAATGTTTGCCAGACTGCCATCACCGAAGTTGTGAGTTATAATTCAACTCATGGTGAGGTATGATCAACTCCAGTCTTAATTGACAAGAATTGTGAGTTTTCCTGTTGTGGGTTGTGATTCTTTCCGGGTACCCTGGCTGTCTAAACAATAAAATTGGCCTCTGCAACATACCAAGTAATGCTTAAAGTAGCTTAAAACCTAAATACAGTTATACGAAACCATAAACAAATAACATACCAATTATTATATAGATCCCTCATTTACACACCTTGCTATATTTGTTTTAAACCAGTAGGTCAACTGTTTATTCCTGTTTTATAGATATACCAATGGAGAAGTTAAATTATGGAATGCAGAGGATCATTATGAATGTCTTTTCCATCCTTCTAATACCTCACTTCTTATTGATGAGTCTATAGAAGACGGAACTATATAATGTCACACATGTAGCTGTATCATCAGATTTTGTAGTGGCTGGATACAGACAAGGTATAAATACATGTATTAATATATTCACTTTTTTTAATGTGTATATTTGACAAATCTTATTATACCCCCCGCAAACAAAGTTTGGGGGGGTATATAGGAATCACCTTGTCCGTCTGTCCGTCTGTCTGTCCGTCCGTCCGTCCGTCCATCCGTCCGTCGTGCCGTCTGTCTGTCCGTCCGTCTGTTGCGCCGTCCATCTGTCCGTCCGTCTGTCTGTCTATCTGTCTCTCTGTCCATATATCTTGTAAGCACAACTCCTCCTAGACAGCTCGATGGATTTCAACGAAAATTTACAGAAAGGAAGTACATCATCCAAAGATGTGCATGAAGAAAAATCTTTGCTTTCCAATATCACACAAGGGAGATAATTGGACTTCTATTTTTTTTGGCTTATACATTATATATGAACCTCGAAAGCGCAACTCCTCCTAGACCGCTCAATGGATTTCAACGAAACTTTACAGAAAGAAAGTACATCATCCAGAGATGTGCATGAAGAAAAATCTTTGCTTTCCGATATCACACAAGGGAGATAATTGGACTTCTATTTTTTTTGGCTTATACATTATATATGAACCTTGTAAGCGCAACTCCTCCTAGACCGCTCAATGGATTTCAACGAAACTTTACAGAAAGGAAGTACATCATCCAAAGATGTGCATGAAGAAAAATCTTTGCTTTCCGATATCACACAAGGGAGATAATTGGACTTCAAAGCAGGGGGTATCCTTTGTGAGCTTTGCTCACAGTACATCTAGTTTAGGTTTTGATATTACTTGTATTACTAAAGCAGTATAGAGTGATTGTAATTTCACTTGTTTCAGTACTGAATATTCAGCTGTTTTTCATTGGTCATTTCACCTGGAAAAATTTATGTTAACTAACTTTAAGATAAAATGTTTCGTTTATTGAAATAATAAAAAAGTTATCCTTTAGTAATATAAGAAGCAGAAAATTATGTACACTTACATCAACTAGTTCATTAAAGAAATGTGAAAAGAATGAACTTATCTTTACGAATTGTGTTTTGTTAAGGTAATGTTGATATTTGGAGAACTGAAAGAAAGGACTGCACAACACCTGTCCATGTTATAGACTGTAGAGATAGGCGAGGTGTGATCAAAGTGGGTGTTGCACAACACTCAGATTTGGTATTTGCTCTGAGTGGTCCACTGGACATCAGTTTTGTACATATTTGTCAAACATATTCTGAAGATGGATTTACCAAGATGAAAAAGATTGGTTTTACTGAACATGTAAGTTAAATACATGTACTTCAATAATATAAATTTGTGAAATTTGTTTTTTTTTGAGTTCATTGAACTGCATGCGAACCTCTACCAATATATACAGTTCAGATATTTTAGAGTTGCCTGAAAACAAAATTGACCTTTGGAGTGAGTTCTAAGTATAGGATTGCTAGTTGCCTTCTCTTTAGATACCAGCCATTCATGTTAAATGTATTATTATTTGTTTTTTCTTATCAATAGGTTGTCAACACAAAAATACTGGAAGAGCCAAATTCATACAGTAACCCTTTTCTCTTAATTGCTACACCATTCCAAGTTAACTTGTATAAAACAGATACCAGTCATCGTAATAACGACATTTTCAGTGACATGACCAATATTCATCATGTGATTGGCTCACCTGTGACATACATGGATGTCAGGTCATCACCATCACTACTAGCTGTAGGGTTAGGATCATATGGAGGAGCTTTAGATCCATATAGGGTATGATATTTAATGGATTTTCTATTTGAAAAAAATCTGGTTATTTGTTTTGCAATGTATGATGGGTAGTTCCTAACAGTGACGAAGGAGAATCCGATTTACTGTAACACAGACAGCATTACAGAAAAATTGTTTGGATTTTTGTATAATTTGAATCCTTTGTCACTTTCTGTTAAGATAAAGAAATATAACGGAGCCACACTTTAAGTGTTTATCAAATAATTTTGTACCATACTTTTGTTTTGTATTGTAACATTGATTGGCTATTTATAAGATGGTATAGTGTATACTACAAACTTTTTTCAGTTTAATGACAATGCAGAGCAACAATTGGAATTCTACTTTATCTCTTGAATATTTTTATTGATTATTGATATTTTTAACTTTATATACAAGGATGTTAAGAAGTACGTATATTAAAAGCCAAAATTTGAATTAAATAAAAAATTCTTTAAACCAAATACATTTGCTATATTGTATGTATAAAGCAAAAGGATTTTACATTTGCTTATCAACATTAACCTGTAATCATTCAATAAAGTAATTGAAGTACATATGAAAAAGAACTAGACACATTATCAATGATACTTTTCAAAGTTTGCATGTCTTCTACAAAACATACTGTATAGTAACTGTAAATGCATTATTATAGGAAAATAATTCTGTCTGTAGGTAAAAGTTTATGATGTAAATAGTGGAAAGCTACTGTCGACACTATACAATCACACATGGACAGTCACCAGCATTAATATATCAGAAAGTCCAGAGAATCTTCTTGTTACAGGCAGTGGTGACAGAAGGTATGGTATTATAAAGATTCTTATTTCAGTAAAAACATTTACATATACTATAAATATGTAATAGATAGAGAATAATACATGGCAAAATCTGTATCACCCCTAGATTTCAATATCAGCCCGAGGGGTGATATGGCATGTGATACAGATTTTGACATTTTAAACGCTTTATCATATATTTCAACAGTGGTGAAGAATTTTTTTCTGGTCACATGGCCAATATCATTTTAAGGGGTATGATAAAGGGTTGATGATATCGAAATCATCACGGTAGAAAATACAGCTGACAATGTTCTTTCAGTATCGTATATGCAATTTTCCTTTATTTAGTACTAAGTATATGATAAATTTTAATAAAGACAATAGACAAACATCCTTTATCAGGAATGACTGTTGCTGCTGTCCTGCATTCAATTAGTGTAAATTACAGGTAAAACATATAACATATAAATAGAAAGTTCAATACAACAGACATATTTCCTTTATTTATTTCAATTAAATGTTGTTGTCCTGGGGTCAGACAGTGTAAATAATATCTCTCAGTAATAACAATATACAGGTAATATGTAAGTAGAAAGGTCAACACAACTGTCATGGTAAAATGTAATATGCAGAACTTGAAATTAATCTTTATAAAATATTTTAATGGAGTTTTATTAAAAAAATAAGTCCAAATTTCACTGTCATTAGGCATGAAAGCGTTAATGGCAGCACGGTTGTTAGAAGTGCATGAACCTGTATCACAGGAGAAAAGGCCAAGCCTGCAAGAGATGTTTGCGTACCATTGGATTATAACTACTCTAAAAAAATAATAATCATGAAATTCTATTTTATGTAGAATTTATTTAAATTCCCATAACTAGAGATTGGAGCTGATTAGTGGATTGTTTTGTAAATACATGTCTATAAAGTATCATATTCAGATGTGTTGCAAGTCGAGCTTTTTATTGTTGTCCTTTTTCTTGGAGTCATTGACTAACCCATTTAGCAATTTGCTAGAAAAAACAAACAGCATAAATAATATACATGTATAAGCATATACTATATTTCAGGGTGAGAGTTTTTGACATGAGAAATGAGAGTATGACCCATCTGTTTTCTGGTCACTCTAGCCAGGTTAATACTGTACAGATGGATGATGTCAAGGTTATCTCTGGTGGGGATGATGGATTTGTTAGAGTTTGGGATCTCAGAATGACAAAGAAATTGTGGGAAATCCACAATAGGTATAAAAAGTAATTTAATACAATGTTAACTGTAAATATATTTATTTGCATTAAAAACAAAATTACAACAGGAGTTGAAAGTATATTGCCACGGTTTAGTGAGCAGCCTACCAATAATTATTTTATAGCATTAAAGCATGTGGATTTTTTCAGTGCCCTTGTATCTTTCAAAATTTATTAATATTCTGAGTAATTTTTAAATCTGCATTTTTATTTACCATATAATGGACACTTGATTTTATTTTTTTATTCATTTTTTGCCTCCCCTCTCCCCCCAGAAATATCAAAATGGTTTATTTGATATTGAAAGAAACTCAGACCCACGTGTGTAAATTATATCTATTCACATTATGTTGAATATTTAATCAACGAAGTACACATTCTTTGAAACTTCTGTAAATTAACTTTCACATGCCATAAACATTCTAAGATTATGATTTTTATATGTATTATTATGAAAAAAAAATTATACAGATGTACATTTTATTTTATTTATTCATGGAAGATTTTAAAACATGTTTGATGATATTTACATCCAATTAAATTGACAAGCTATAGTTGATCGACCTTTAACACGATTGGTTTTGAATAAGATTTAATCAGTCAATAAACTCCACAGTTTTGATAGATTTTTATTGTTTATTTTAAGCAGTCCAGACCTGTACCAATGATTTATTAAGTGATAATTTGTTAATTACAATTATATGTAATTATATAATTATATATACATGTAAACCAGTGTAAAATAAGATTATATGTTTAAAAATGTCTTGTGTAAACATTGATAAGTATTTTATTGATGTTTTATTATCTATTTTTATAATGAAATAAATATTATCAAAAGTGAAAAGTGTTCACAAAACCAATGAACTGTGAAATTGACATATTACACATATTTTATTTATATCTGTTTAAAAGACTCTAGCAAAACTGTCGACCACTGTTACAATGGAATAAACGACCGCTTATTTGAATGGAATTTACGCTTCAGATTGCGAAAAATTCATATCCGCAAACCAGTCAACAGATGGGAAAATGCAGAAATTAATAGCTGTGAAAGTTAATTGGTTTACAGTAACAGTCAAATTATAAATCATTTTTAAAAGTTTCATTTAAATAGTATATTTATATGAAAGAAAAGGCATTTCAATTAAAAATTCTAATGTTTCTGATTAATTTTTTAAAATTTCAGACATCCAGTGAAGCATTGTCACTTTACTAGAAACAAATTAATTGTTGGTAATGTTCCTTCCAGCTGTATGCCAGTTGTTGATGAATTTGAAAGTGTAACTCATAGAAGGTATGATTATAATATTTATTTGATCAAAAATTAGTACCGAGTACTACCCATTGATGGTATAAGTTTTAGTCAATTAAAAAATTGCACACCAGTGAAAATTCAAATGATATCCCCAACAGTGGAAAACTAATGTTTGGAAGAAAGATATAGTGGATTAATTCTCAACACAAAATTTTTTCATGCACATAACGAAAATGCTAGCAAAGGAAAATCACTTATTGCTGTTTTCAATCTTAAAGTCACTGGAAGATGAATTAGTTTTACTTAAAAATTAAGTAGAAATTTTTAACATTTAAGGATAAGGTAAGAGGTCTCTTTAGTTATTTTTACTGTTATTTTAGATTTTGATCATATTTTTGCTTATAGTAATTTAGTTATAAAAGAATAATACATATAATTCCACATAATCAAACATGTAGAATACTTAATTATCATATTAAAAAAGTTAAAGATTTTCCTCACCATACACATATCTTCCAAATCTGCAAAATTTTGCACTCATTAAAAAAAATGAACAAAATATGGGCTTCAAGGACCTTTTACAAAGAGGAAAAGCATATTTTATTTCATCTTTTGACTTTACCTTCCTACTATCCCCTGATGGGGTAGTTGTTATGCTTTGTAATTTTATAAATTCTAAATAGAAATATTGATTTGTGTTGAGGTTCTTTTAATTGTCTCTCAACTATTTGGTCTGACAGATTTTTGCTTTGCAAGTTTCACTTTGTATTCACCTATATGGACTAGTGTTGTCTCCCTTAGATTACTATCAGAATAATTTAATAATGATCTTTTATTTATTTTTGGATTTATGTATCATGTATATAAATGTACTTCTCTCCTACAAATGTATGTTACACTCACACTATATCAATACGTTCATTTTACGATGGGTTTCTTAAATAAATTAGAGTTAATTTGTTCTATTACAGAGATGCAGGTATTTCACATATATACACTGTATACATATATTTAATAGCTTATTTAATTAATTTTGTTTAATTATAGGTACAGAGGTTCAGTCCAGTTATATGATTTCTCTGTAGATCAGTCAACACAAGGAGTACCAGACATTTGTCTGTCGACTTACGATGAACCAGAGGCTTCCAATTACAACATTGGTTTGGCTGTTCCTTATGATAAACTCTGAAGTGGAGGCTATGTTTACAGTATTAGTTAAAATGTGATCACTTTGAATTGGTGAAAGACTTTGAAGTAAAAATATGCAGTGTTATCTGTGATATCATCTGTTACAGTAAATGAAGAAATAATGTTTATGAAAAAATTGCTCCATCCAGCGTGAGATTAATCAGTCTAAATCACATCACAGTGTGACATAGAAAAAATCATTTCATGTCATCAAATTTGAGGGAATATCTTCTATTTTTGGTTAAAATGTCCGAAGTTTCATAACAAGGATCACTTAATGTTTCACAAAAGACCAATAACTTGTGTTTCTCATTTGAATAATTGCATACTTCTGAGGTAAAAGTAGAACTGTTTCTATAGTGATCATGTATTAAATATTCATTATCAATCTCTGATAAAATCCATTAGTTTGCAGCACATTGATAGCTTTACATAGTACATGTAGTAAGAATGAAGAAGAGACAATACCATTGAGTAGTACATTTCTTTTCTTTCAAACTGAAGATTTTACTGTTAAGAATTGATTCACCAGTACATACAAAAACATGTAAATGGAAGGTGCAAAATAAAGAAAATAAAAATCACATAAATAACATCAAGTTGTAAGCTGTTAGAAAAATAGTAAGTTCTGAATTAACAAGGAGAGAAATGGAAAGTGGAATTCATGAACATTGTGAAGTTAATGTAAATGTACTCATTACATCAAAGAATTTTTCAAGGATAAATAGTTGTTATCTAAAAATTACTTTATAACAGATTTGATTTCATGACGAAATGAAATTAGTTACAGCTAATGAAGATTACATCATGTCTGATGATGATGTCGGCTTTGAATCAAAATATCACACTAAAAAATGTGACAACCTAGATGATTTCAAAGAGTTATTGTTAAAATTGTTAATCATTATTTATGATTTTAGTGATAAATTCTGTTATTTTTATAATTTATGAAATGTACAATATTGTCACTCTTACAACATAATGTTTTACTATATAAGACAATAGTTAGAAATAACCAGTGAAATAAAGAATTATTTTTATTTTGTACTTTGTGATTTATCATAACAATAGTCTAATTCATGATCATTGGATCGGGGAATTAGGTGGTAAAAAATTAGCATGATATTAATCTCTAAAAAAACCAAACACTTATGTATTGATATTGATATAAGAATTTTGGGGGAATTTCTCTTTATACTCTGGAATAGTTTGAATTAGAAAAGGACAACTCTTTCACTTGCTATATTCTCTTTTATATATCTTATTCTAATATGACGTCCTATATATCGTCAAAAGATATATTACCTGATATATCCACTTCTGGCACATGTGTATAGAGGCTTTTATGTAAACACGAATTGTGCGAACTTTAACAAGAAAAATTCTTTTTCATATGAAATTGTTTATCTTAACAAAGAAATCACGCAAATACAACAACAATTATGACAATGTTGTACACTGGAATACACATTTACGTAGGCAGCGCCATCTTGATTTTTGATTGACGTGACGGTTACCCCGGTAAGTCTGTGAAACATGTTTTATCAATTTTACTTGTGTAAATGATGAATTACATAATTTTACTGTACAAATGGTTATCTTGCGAAAGTTTTATTCAAAATATGCTCTTAAAAGGACAGAATGCAACATATTAATTGCAAGAGAAATGGATGCCCAAACAAATGTCAGATACATATGTAGGAGATAAAAATTAACATATTTGTCCTATTAGAATAGAAATAATTGATGGTGGTTATAGATTTGAAGTAATTTACACATGGACTTGGCTTATACAATGTATATTCGTATTTTATACCTACCCAAATATAAAGGCCCAGCCCATGTGTAAATGACCAACTCTATAATCCCCATGAATTATTTCTAAATTCTCATATGACGTGCTGCTTTCGCTATAGGAACACAACCATGTTCTAAATGGAACAAATATTATTGACACAAGTGCACAATGAGTTGTTGGCGTGAAGCACACATGAAATCACTAAACTGTTTTATTTTGTTGATAAAATAAAGTTTCAAAGTTATATTCTTCCATCTCACTGAATGTATCTTACATTTATCGCTTTATGAACATGTACCAAAGCTAGAAATACAAAAACAATAAATGTCACGCAAAATGATGCGACAGTCGAAAGTGTGACGTCACAATCCAAGGTATAACGTCATACATTCAATGATGCCAGATAGACAGTCAAAAACGGAAAATCATACGTTTTACAGGGTCTGGAACGCTGGTATTTGCTTTAAAATTTCACAAAATTTAAGTCTGATTTGATTTTGTTTGTTTAAAGACATTACATTTTTCTGTGAAAGTGATTGCATTGTTAATATCGACATGGCTGCCTGTATATGATGCCTGATAGGGTGCACTTTGATTACAGAAATGATGCATATTATCCTTTTAGAATCGAAATAGTTCCTTGTTGCCATGCCCTATGGTTATTTTTACATGGGTTGGCATTATATTTGTTTACATTTTACACCGAGCATTAGTGAGGTGCCATACCCATGATAAAATAACCATAGGGCATAGCACCAATGAATTATTTCTTAAACAACAAATGTTGAAGCTCCTGCTTAATGCAATGATTATCATGGGTATTCGTTTTTTGTGTGATTTCATGTGTTGAATGGAATGTAAAAACAATGTATTATGTTTTGGGTGTTTATAATTGCATCTTTTTATGACATCAGTAATTATTTGAACATATCTCATGGCTTCGGATTAATTTTAGATTGTGGTAACAAATTATTTTGGTTATTTGCAGTTGTTAGCTTTATTTTCCAAATAAAAAAAAATGGTTATTAGTTTTTTGAAAAGTGACATTTGGGTGGGTTGGTGACTACACACGTGTGTGAAGGAAAACTCAGTCAATTTGACCACTCATTTCTTGTTATCATAGTGTATGGTCATTATCTACTGTGTTCTTAGCAAATATTGATATAAATACAACAGATAGGTAAAAAATGGGTTTTTTTCAGACAGCTGTTATTTTGTTTTAGGTTTCCAACTTTGGGAATGATTATAAACACATTCAAATTTCTTATCTTTATTGACTCAATTAAATAAATCACCAAGCACCTACATGTATATAGAATTTACATTTTAGCAAATAATATGCATTTGTTCTTAGTTGGATGTTGTAGCAGATATATTTAAGAAGAAACATTGCATATTACACTGGTATTTGAAAATTTTTCGCTTCTAAACAAATATATCAGCACAATACATCAGCACCTTTCAAATAAAAATTGCTACTTTGCAGGATTCACTATTAATTTGTGATAAAATTAAAAGAGTCATGATTCAGGATGATTTGGGTATATATAGCTAAAAAGAATTGGTGATACTTATTTAAGAATTATGTAAATTAAGAAATATTGCAAGGTTCACAATTAAGTAACATTAAAATAAAAAATAGCGTGTCAAAATTATTGATATATGTAAAAATATATTTTTTAATATAAATTTAAAGTGCAATAAAGAAAAAGATAAATGCAATAATAGATTTTGCAATGATTGTTAAAAAAAGCAAACAAAAAAGTTTGACAAAAGGGAACAAGGCTGAATGGAAATAACAAGGAATAATCTATTTTACACTACTGTCATGCAAGCTTCAATTCTGAACAATAAGTACAAGGTACATAAAGTAAATAAAAAAATAAAATACAAAATCAATCTGTATTCATAATGAGTATGGACTTACCCAGACCCAGATAAGTCAAACCTTTGTGAATAACGGGCACCCACGGGACCAAAGAAATATACCCATAATGGGGATATTTTTACAATGCCTTTTATAGACACTGATTTACTATACACAGGTGAATCAAAAGAAAAGTTTTTTTTTAAACTATGTAACATTTATCATTTGTTATGTATAATAATTAAATCACCAAATCCATTGTAAAAAAAGTTTTTAAAAAAACAGCTATTAATTTGATTAAAATGAGACATAATTCCATACAAAATTTGGCTACAATTTATCATAAGATTGTCACAAGGTATACAATAAACTGTAGTCAAAATGATGTTTAATGTGTATTGGCCCTTATCCAACAAAGTTGAAACAAATGGCTAGTTATAATCATATTATTACTTTTTAAGGATCCTACTAAGTAGAAATATTATGCAAAAATTTTAATAAATATATTATTTAGTTATAACATAAATACTTTTATATTACTCTTTTGTAAAATGAATAAATAAATAAAGGATAAATAAAATTGAATATATATTATTAATATTTTTTTTGTAAAATAAAGTCATAAATAAAATTTAATACTGATAAAGAAAGGTACTTTGTTGAGATTTAAAATAAACAACATACCTAGTAAAACTTATTTTGCTAAAATTCCTAAAAAAATGACCTTATGTCTGCTCAATACTGTAAAAACATGCAACCCTTTAAATATAACATGCATGTAATATTGTCATGTGTGATATTTTCTTCAATTTCAAAATTGTAAAAGAATTGGAGGTTTTTTTGGAGTGAGGTTTGAAATTTCATGAAAATTTTTTTGCCAACTGTAGTAGTTTGGGGACAAAAATATGTACCTACAACATACACGAATGACACAAATTATACAGTAAATTCCACACATTGGAAATCTTAGAAACTGTCAAAACTTGGAGATTCAAATCTCATTCAGTGTACAGTCACTGAGTATGTTTGTTTACAGTAGAATGATGACCTTGAGGTCACAGATGACACATATGTATACTCCATTGCATTCATTGGCAAAGATGACTAGATAACTACATGTGAGAAATCAGTGTGAGAAAATGCATACATTACACTGCATTAAGCAGACAAAAGTTACTTTGACATCATAAAATAAACAAAATGTTTAAAGCACTACATGTGAAAGTAAAAATTTTATGAATAAAAACAGTTGATTTTGTCCAAAGAACAACCAAAATTTGCAATTATTTTTTTCGGGTCATATACAAAGAGAGCATTATTTTGAATGGAAACTGAAAAAAGTATTTAAAGATTAACAAATTTCATGTGGTATTTCTTTGAAATCTAAATATGCATTAAGTTTATATCTGCTATGAAAAGTTTTGCTATTAAGAATTCAAAACAGCAAGTTTTGATGTCATGTTATAAAATATTATACACAGTTTAGAGACATATAAAAATAAACTTCACAACCTTTGTTAAGTATAGTATATTTATACATATATATGAATGCATACAATTTATTATTAATGTCAGTTTAGATTTGTAATTGTTTGAAAAAATGGATATACAGTTCAAAGGTATCTGTCAGTCCCAAGGTAATGCGTTGCCCTATATTCTACTCCTTATATCTCAAAGTAATGTGTCAGTGCCAAGATGATACTTTGCACTATATTTACTCTTGATGTCTCCAAATTCCTGTTAACCAATGTATAATATAATACTTTTTGAATTTCAAAGTCAACTGTATAGTGTAAATTCTGAAATAACGTGAAGTTTTTTTTTTATTTATGTCACAAATGTGACAGTATGAACATCACAATAATCAAAACATTTTTAGTGTTTCTTGGTTATATTATATTTCATCTTGTACATGAAGTGAATTAATTATTATCACTTTTTTTTATCCGTTTTCTTAGATTCCCGATACATTCTGAAATGATTTCCAAACTTGCAGTATATATTCATGAATTGATATCTAATAAATTCTATAGTTATCAGATCTCTAAAATACTGGTTTTCTAATTTCTACATAATCATATACATCAGGGTTTTCAACGTTCTCCAGGTTTTCCTCTTTCTCAGGTTTCTCTTGGTAACTCTCTGAGTCGACATTTTCATATAATTCATTACTAAAGGATGGTAAGGAATTAATACCAGAATTTTTTTCTTCTGTATTCACTTGTTGGTTTTCACACATGACTTCTTCCGTATTTTCAGGTTGATTTTGGCTAGAGTCAAAATTTTCATTATTTTGAGAATGCTCTGTATTTTTATTGCCATTCTCCATTTCACCAGAGTGATCTTTCTCAGATGTTTGTTTTTGGAAGTTAAAAGTCACATTTTCATAAGGACTCTGTACAACATCGTCCTTTTCACTTTTATCAAGGTCTAAATTTTCGCCATTGTTTCTTTGTCCTTCCTTAGAATTGGCATTTTCCATATTTTCATATACATCTGTATGTTCAGGTAGCTCCTCGCTATCTGAATGGCATTTTTCTTTAGCATTCAAGTGGGCAAAAGTATCACCTTCACTATATGACTGACTTTCTGGATCTTCCATTTCATTCTGTGTGTCTGAGAAAGATTGTTCTTGCTCACTTTTGGAATTATTTTCATTTTTTACCTCCTGACTTTCATCTTGTGCTGTAGATTTGTTAATATTTTCTGAAACAGCTTCATTGTCTAATCCCTGCTTTGTCTTGTCATCCATTATGGATTCCTTAGTTTGGTTTTCATCATTTTCTGTCAAGTCAGTTTTATCTTCTAAGATATGATCCACTGGTGAAACTTTAGCAACTCTAGGGGCTGCTTTAGGAGGTGACTTTAGCTTGACCTCCCCTTCTTTAGAAATATTATTGTCTTTCTCAGATTCATTTTCTGATGTAGAAATTGTATCACCTGTAGGAGGTACTTTAGAAAGAGGTGATTTCAGCCTGATTGCATCCTCTTCATCAGAGGCCACATCTTCTACATGTTCTCCATATTTTTCATCCAGTTGTTCCTTGGTCATTCCACGTTTCCTGTCCTGAAGTCGAGATTTCTGTAAAAAGTCAGATGCACAGAATGCACCTTCCCCTCTATGTGTAACTAGTTTTGTGTTAGTTGGTTGTATTGGTCTAGCTAATCCAACATTTGGTTTTTTCCACAATTTAACCTTTTCTTCCATTTTGTGTCTCTCAATCTCTGCTTGCTGAAGTCTTTCAGCAGCTTTCTATAATTAAAGCATAATAATTAATGAAAATTCGGGAAAAACGTTTGTTTATAGATTCATTGCATGAACATTGCCAAAGACATCAATGGACAAGTTGGCAGTGTATTAATAACTGCCAATGACATCACTTGGCAAGTTGGCAGTGTATTAATAACTCCCAAAGACATCAATGGGCAATTTGGCAGTGTATTAATAATGGTTAATTATCTAACCAGCAGCTATGAGAGCATTTGCTAGTTTTGCAGTAAGCACATTTTGACCCTGCAGTCTCCTTGTTAGTCATATTTTTATACACCAGAGTGCCATGATAAGTACGAGGGAAGGGGGAGGGGGACTGATTAAGGCAAACCACTGTTCAGCATCTGTACCAAGACAGACTTCCCTAATTCTCTGTTGTTTTGATGTTTGTTTTTTTTTGTGCTCTTTTATCTTATTTTTATCTGAAGTTCAGTCGTTTGGATGCTGTAAATTGATTGGTATGTCATTATGAACTTTTCTGTTATCGGGTTTGTTAATTATTTAGAACAGTAAAACTAAGAAGTATCTATGTTATACATAGCTATATCTTTGAAATGACATTTTTGTTCAATTAAGATTGTTTTTTGCTCCAAATTTTGGGGGTTTGAGCAATGTATAAGAAACAATTTCGGATCTGCAAATCAATTTGTCAAAATTTCCACAATGTACACTACCTCTAGTTTTTCAGAAGCCTCAAGCCTTTCTGCTTCTAGTTGTGATAATTTATTCTGCGCCTCTGCAAGAATTTTATCTTTTTCTTCCCATTGCCCCTCCAATCCTTCTCTCATCTCTCGTTCATGTTGTAATAACTGTTCTTGTTCTTTCTTCAGTCTTTCCATTTCTTCTCTTTTCTCACTTTCTTCTTCAAGTAACCTGTGTAATCAATCATCCTCTTTATATGATATATGCAACCAGTTACTTTAATATATACTTGATAGAATAAAAAGCTTGTGTTATCACCAATTGTTTAAAGATTTTGTTGTCTGGAACCACTGTGACATTTGGAACAATACCTTCAGAGGTCAATGAAATAAACTGCCCTATGCAAGATGTGACTGATGTCACTTGCACAATAGTGCAAGATAGTAACTGATACAAGTTTTTTGTCCTAATCAAAAGGCATAGTTATGTGTTTTGTTCCTATCTTTGGTTTCTTGCCATCTTGTCCAGTAATACAACAACTAACTGATCAGTTGTCTATGTTGTTATGATTGCACATTCACTGTAGGATTTGATAATTAACACCTATACTTTAATAGTCAGTAAATCAATTAAGTTTATCATGCTTTATCTGACTATGAGTAACATTTTGTCAACTTTGTGACATCACAATGATACAAGATACAAGCTTTTAATTGCCAATCAAGACGCCCATTAATGAGCTGTACAATCATGTGGAATTAAAGACAATTGATTACATTAATTAGTTTAACAAACAAATAAAGAAGCATATAAAAAAATGAAGAACATCAATTAATCTATTGCTTCCTTAGTGTTGACTTATGACAAGTGCATATACTATGTTGACGTATAATTCGGCGTATCGTTTAATCAGGTGCATTCAAATCATTTTCATGTTAATGCGCCCTAATAGCACGATGCGCAGAATTACCCGTAATGACTATTTATGTTTGCTGATCAGCTTGACAAGTATTTTTGTTTTTTCCTATACTGATTTTTGTCTGTGATTTTATTTCTTACATCTTTTAATTACCATATTTGATGGAAAATGACCCAATTAGCTAATATTGTGTTCAATAATATGTATGTCATTATGTAAAAGCTAAATATGATTTTGATATTGGTGAACATAGCTCTAGTACCTCAACAACCAAACAGCTCAAATAAATGAAACAAGCTTTACCAAGGAATCGTTCATTTTTGCATGTGTTAGTGTGTGTTGTTTGGTTAGAATTTATGGTTTCAGAAATACATGTACCAAATTTCATTATTTTGTTACTAAAATGTAATAGAGTAGGACTACTTTCCCGTTTATTTCGGTCATTCATAAATGTTAATTTAAAGAAAGAAATTATTTACCTATTCTATCGAAAACAATGCTCTATTATATTGTATTTGATTGTTTAAAAGCAATGTTGAACAATGGCTTGAAATATCCAAGAATCACAAATCAGATATACAGTAGAGGATATTTTTTAGTAAATTATTTTGTACATGTAGTTATTAATAGTAGATCTCAAAACGAGACAAATAAGGAAGTACATGAGAACTGAAAAAAATTAAGGGGAAAATGGCCCTAATCCTTTCCATTTTGTTTACTTAAATGTATAGCTTTTGTAAAACCATAAAACTCACAAAAGTTTGTATCAAGGACAATTTAATCATTTTTCAGTGTTTTAAATTTATTTCATACTTTGCTTGAAGCTTTCTAACAGTCTCCTCATCTCTTTTTGCTTGTCTTTCTAATTCCAAGAGTCTCTCAAGTTCTGCTTTACTGGCTTCTAAATCGAGCAGTCTTTGTCGCTCGGCCTCTCTAAGTTCACTTTGTTCTTTTAATAATGCCTCTAATTCTGCTCTAGCCTAAATAACATGTAACTATTTACAACAAAATACATGCAAAACAATTACCAAATATTTGCAAATATTTACAGGGAGAAGACTAATTTTGATTTTTTATATTACAATAAATGAATTATACTAGGTGGATCCCCCCCCCAAAAAAAAACCAAAAAAAAACATAATTTAGTAGCAACCAATATATTATTGATAAATGCATGACATCATAATAACAATAAATTACCTTCTTTTCATCCTCAAGTTCTCTCAGTTTCTGTTTCAACATTTCGTCATTCACCTGCTCTCTCTATAATAAAAAGATAAATTTTCCGAAGTCCAGTTTTCAGGCCTTGAAGTAAAATTTATTGAATTTATATTGAGATGAAAAAAATAATTTAAAACACCTAGAGCTGACATGATTGATTGTACATGTGGAGAAATTCAGTATTGGGACAAAATAGAAGTTGTCAGTAAATTGATTTTTTTCTGACTTCATGCTTTAATTCTTATTGTGTATTACATACTTTGTATGTACATCATTGAAATTAAATTGATAAAACTGGATGGAAAGATGAATAACAAATGTTTAGCAATCTTTCTTTTTTCAAATATTCTATGAAATTTGCAGATATATTTGTGACATTTTCAAATTAGGTGGCTATAATTTTATTATCACAAATAAAATAGAATTTCTTCTTACATGTGTTTACTTTTAGAAATACTGCATACTTCTTAAAACAAGCAGGAAGATTTTCTCTCATTTTTTTTTAATGTTTGATCAAAAACATTCAGAGGGGACGATTTTTGTTAAATAAAGCAATAATCTTCATAACCAGGTAACATAAAACTTTTTCTGGTACAAAAATATTCATTGGTAGTACGAGGGACTGACACTCTCATCAATAAAGTTCAGTTTTGAAAAAAAAAGAAAAAAACATAAAGTTATAATGTTTTTTTTTTACCTGTCTGTATTCATCTTCTAATTTTCTTTGATTTTCTTCTTCCTCTTTTCTCTTTCTTTCTTCCTCCTCTTTTTGTTTTCGTAATAGATTTCGATTTTGTCTCCTAACTTTGGACTGCTCTTTTTGATGATGGTAGTTAGAATCATCACAATGGTCTATTCCAATCTGAATTCCTATCAGATGAGGAAAAAAATATTAAGCTGAAGTCGTAATTTCAAAAGATCAGAATCCAATGAAATAGGTAAATAATACTACAGCCAAAATTAAGACGACCCAATGGCTTAACAGGAATCAAAGTGCATAGCACTGGTAGGGTTAGGTTGCTAGCATTTGACTTTTATTTGTACAAACATTGCTGATGATTATTTCAATGTTTTTTGTTTGTACAATGTATTGCAAAATAGGTTTTGGTATTGAATTCTTTTTATTAACAGTATTATTTACAAGGAAATATATCAATTATGAAAGTTAACGAGCTCTGCGGAAAAAGTGTCTATTATATAATAATGTTCCTGTGGGTAGGTGACTGATTTTTTTTTAAATTGACAGCATATGTATTGCTTTGGTTTCAAAATATACAGTGATTTTTTAAAACGTATATTTTCGCAACACAGGGTATCTGAGCTGAAGGTTCTACTACTCAACTTTACTGCGCATGTCTGTACATAAATATGCACTAATCAATCAAAGAAAGCACGAGTCGGCTAACGCTTCTTGAATTATCACTCTAAATTGAATTTTTTTAAAAAGTCAAACGCATAATAATGATTTGATGAATTAAAATAAACAGAAATCAAAGGTCTTCAAGTTATTAAGGTTATATAAAAAGACAAAGTTTGGACAATTGTAGAAGGGGGTCATTTCTATTTACACTACATTGCGCATGTGCAGGTAGATCAGAACGTAAACATTCAAGCTTTCAATTAAAATAAACCCATTATACCTTCGATAATACAGTTTTCTAAATTAATGATAAACACAGTGTTTTTCAATCTTAATGTGCAAGTTGTCGGAATTTCAAATAACCTGTATGCAATTCTATCACTGACCAACAGCTTTGACAAAATGAAGTCACGATGATCAGGTCAAAAGGTTAATCAAATACACAAAAAGAACGTAAACATTCAAGCTTTCAATTAAAATAAACCCATTATACCTTCGATAATACCGTTTTCTAAATTAATGATAAACACAGTGTTTTTCAATCTTAATGTGCAAGTTGTCGGCATTTCAAATAACCTGTATGCAATTCTATCACTGACCAACAGGTTTGACAAAATGAAGTCACGATGATCAGGTCAAAAGGTTAATCAAATACACAAAATACCATCAGAATTACAAGAAGAATAAGCAAATAATGTGCAAAATATGTTCTGTATAAGTTAACAATCACGTTCACAACAAAAATGGAACTTACCTTTGAAATCTTTTGAAAATAAACCTGATTGTAATCCTTCCCAAAATATCCGTGCAAATGTAAACATTCAAAATCCTTACGCCGATAGCATTGTACACTTTAAAAGGTGCGAATACTTTACACGGCTTTCAAAACAAAAAGGAAATCGTCAATAAAACACACATCTTTTATTAAATAACTGGACAATTACACTTCTCGGTGTGTTTCAGTTACATTTCTATTAAAAAACAACTGCACCAGCAACAACAAATATTAGGACTATTTTACCGCGGAATGTTTATTTTCTTATATGATATTCCAATATAAACATAGTCGTAATTCGAAAAATATGGAGCTTTCTTTGCGCATGTGTCATCTCAAAATCGAGATAAAAAGCTGCTTAACTAGCCTTGCTTAAGCTTCAATCCTAGATAAGCTTGCATATTTACTCATAAAAACATAGTTTCAAAAACTTCTGGTCCAACTTTTTCCACAAAACACCAGATTTCCAAAGTTTCCTTCATTGTCTAACCAAACGACCGACGGCATAAGGGTTTTGGTTGCTTAGCAACCTAACCCTAAAAATGAACTGCCATAAACACCCACAGCTGTGTCAGAAAAATGTGTAACGTATTTCACCCATTTAATATTTCTTTAGTTATAGCTGAAAAGTTCCATCACAAATAACTGTCCAAAATTCTATTGGTTCTAAAGTAGATAGATTGATATCTGCCTTTTCTGGCATAGTTACAAAACACTGGATTTTAAATACAACTGTTACAAAAAACATAGCTCCAACCATTTTATAAAAAGTTTGACATCAGAGGAATCTCGGACTACACTGTATATTTTTGATTTCAGATTTCTTCCGATATTCTATGTCAATATAGGTACAAATTCTTTATATTTTCTTTAATTAGTTTCTTGATTCTGTCCTTGTTTTCATTTTACAAAGCATTGGAAATCTCATTTATCGTTTTGGTCTTGGGTCTAAAAATCCGATATTATTAAACTTTTTACATAAATTATATAACCTGCAATAAACTGAAATGTATAACGCGCAATATATTAGGTTTACCAGCCATCCATTCATTTCTTGTTTTCATGTCCATGGCACACATTTCATAAGGTTTCTGTGGTGTATTCAGAACAAACAAGTTCCGTTTCCCACCTTTGTCTGGAAGTAGCTATAAATAAATACGTCTATTAATAAATATTGAAATCGTTTGTATCTACGCAGGTTTATTTTCCTACAAGCATATCTTACCTCAAAATTGGATAAAAAATTTTAGTCGATTTTTTGGAAACTAAGGAATATCTATCCCCATGCAAGGAATAGCTTTTCCTGAGATGGCTCTTAGCTTTACCATGTTTACCTCCTTTTCCGATCATTCGATTTGTATTTTCTTTTCAACACAACTTTGGGCTCATATTTCACTTGCATTGCTGGGCACTGCAGGATGAAATATGCCTAAACAGCCTGCTGGGATTGATCATGATGTGATAGAATGTTTACTGCACTGAAATATTTAAAGAAAATGTATGTTTCTATTTCTGATTTATTACGGTTATCTTGACTTTTTATTATTTATCGTACTTGTGTACCGTGATATGTGAAACTGATTTTCATTCAGTCAAGAACTTCTTTGAAATTATAAATGTAACATGTATCGGTAGCTTACCTCAACACTGTGGGTTTTTTCAAAGACTATGGTACCCTTCATGTGTTTTTGATGAGATGACACGTAATATTTCAGATCTATAGGTGTTAGCACCATATATCTTTCCTTCCAATTTTTTACTTGGTGACCACGTTTTGACAAGTATCCCTGTAAATTGAATATAGTGCTCAAAATTAGATTGTATATGTTACATGCAGAAATCCAATCAATCTGAAACCTATAGTATAGTCGGTATTCTTTGACAAAGGTTTTGGTTGTTGTTTCGGCTTTAGTCCTTTTGGTCTTGATAACATGTTATCTTTGTATCATTAAGAATATACTATTCGTTTAATGCACACAGAGAGCTACGAGATTTCGGTCTTGAACAATCTTTCAACCTAATTTTGTGTTGGCTTTAAAGAACATCCTCTAAAACTGAATAGTCAATTAACCAAATCTTGATATAAGGAGTATCTACCGATATATATATTTCGACCAGATCAGAGAAAATTTTAAATGACAATGATTGGTAGTATATACAGCAAAAACTCTTAAACGTATTGCTGAATTAACTTAAAATCGATATTTTGCTAATTTGCTAGTACATTTGTACTTAGGATTCTGTGCTGTTTAGTTTATTTTATGTGTATTTTTATTCGTTTAGTTATGCATGTATCCACGTGACATTTTTATTCTGCCTTTGGATATCGATTTACGGACTTTTTCCACTGTTTTTGTCGCCTCGGTATTCTTTTGCCGATGTAATATATCGAAGGATTGCCTCATTTTTAAGAGGGCCGGAATGAGGGATCTTTGATCCAGATTTTATGGGGATTCTTTCGTTTTTTATAAAGCTTTGCACGAGGATTTTTGGAAAATATTTAATTTCAGGTAATTTTTTATCCTGCTTTTGTACAATATTTTGAGCATTAAAAATGTTATAAATATAATTATCCTAGATATTTTTTTTTAATTTTCCACAAATGTTTGTTCCTAACAGTGTATAAATAATTTTTATCTTTTACTCGAATTTGCACTATTGCATAGGTTGGATTTTTTCTGCCGGACTGGTTTTACTGCACTATAGTAATTTGAGCTGAACTGAGTGTTGGGATATATTAGTCCCAAATGATGACACACGGGGGGGGGGGAAACAAGGGTCCGGAAAAGTTTGATTTATATATGATTAGGCTGTACTTTCCTGGTATCTCAAATATATAAATAGGTTGGGATTCGAAAATGAAAGGACTAGTTACCCCCCCCCCCCCCCCCACCCCACCCCTGTGGGCTAACATCGCAATTGGTGTTCAGGTCTACTGACAAACACCATCATTAACTTGTGTTTTATGTGATTTTTATCATTTGTTATTTCCTTGATACCGATAAAGTAAACATGCATTTACTGGCCTCTATAGTAATGTTTACTTGTGGGGTTTAAAAGGCAGATATGAAAGGTTATATATATCTTCCTGATTTGTATTCAAAATCTTAGCATACTTTATCATTTTTTTTACCTCAAATAAAGTCATTTCTATATTTTATAATTGCGCAGTTTGTTGTGGTTTTATAAAATAAAACACGAGTTTTTTCATTTCTAATCAGTGACGACATTTGTCGCTATTAGCGAGACCATTAGAGTTCATTTCGTCTGACATACATCACTTTTAACATGTTTATGTGACTAATTTCCTTGATAACGAAAGTAAATATGCATTTACTGGCATTTAAAGTAGTGTTTACTTATATGGTTTAAAAAGACAGATACTGTAGATATATTTAACTTCCTGAATCTTTAAAAAGCTTAGCTTGTTTCATATTTCAAACTATATCGAGGCATTCTGAAACGACAGCTATCCCTGCACTCGCCACATGTTATATCTCTGTGCATCTTTTTCACAATCATATCTAAAACCTTTCTGCGTATCTGCATACAGTGTTTGACAATACTGTATAGAATTACAATGCATAAAATGAAAATTGAAAATATTTTTGGTCACCATTTTATAATTCCCAATTTTCGAAATTCGACCCCAACATACCCAAATTTTTGAAAATCAAAATTCTAAACCTTATTATCTACACACAGTGTATGATAACACACTAAAGAATTTAATGCATAAAATGAAATATGAAAGAGGAGTTTAGAATAGAAGCTTAAATTCCAAATTTTCGAAATTCGACCCCTAGAAGCCCCAAGCTGTGAAAATCAAAATTTAAAAAAAAAATTATTGCGCATCTGCATGAAGTTTGTGACAATACCCTATCGAAATTAAATGCATAAAATGAAAAACTGAAAGAGGAGTTTAGGTCAGATTAAATTCCAGATATCGAAATTCTCCCCCCGGTCGCCCCATTTTTGAAAATCAAACTTATAAAAACCTTTAAGTGCATCTAAATACAGTATGTGAAAATACTGTAAAGAAATTAAATGCATGAAGATTAAATTCACAATTATCGAAATTCGACCCCTGCCCCATTTTCAAAATTCTGAAACCTTATCGCGCATCTACATACAGTATGTGGGATGAATTTTTTTATCCTGCCTATTTTTTCGCCGAAATTTGGGTCCTGGATTTTTTTTCGGTCTAAACTTTTATTTCCTTTTAAACTAAAAAATTTCCTGAAAGAAACAGGTGCTGCATTTTTTTTCACATCTAAAGTGACAAGAACCCTGAGATGCAAACTGGATTTTTTAGTCCCCTACCGGCAACACCGGATGAGACTATATGTTTGCACACTGTCTGCCCGTCGGTCTGTCGTACCGTCCGTCCGTCCATCAGTCACAATGTAGTTTTCCGGCCCGTTTAACCAACTGATCTTATTTTTTGCATGTGAGTTTATAATTATGGGATACATATAAAGTTTGAGTTTCACGCTGATCTGATAATTATTATGAGAGTTATTGCCCTTGCAGATAGGAATTATTGTCAAAATATTTATAGTTTTCCGGACTTTTTTCGCAAATCATTTAATAAATGATCTTATTTTTGGTATGTGGGGTTCTAATAATGAGATACAGGTCAAGTTTGAGGTTCACGCTGATCGGATAATTATTGTGAGAATTTTTGCCCTTGGAAATAGAAATTATTGCCAAAATAATAGTTTTCCGGACTTTTTTGCAAACCCTTTGACCAAATAAAGTTATTTTTGGATAATCAAGTTTGAGTTTCATGCTGATCGGATCATTATTGTGATAGTTATTGACCTTGGAAATAGGAATCATTGTCAAAATATTAGTTTTCTGGACTTTTTTGCAAACCCTTTTACCAAGTGATCTTATTTTTGGTATATGAGCTTATAATAATGAGCTACCGATATAGTTTCGTGCTGATCGTATAATTATTGTGTAACCCTTGCAAACATATTTTCAGGATTTTTAGGAATCACTATACCCATGCGTCTGCATCCGATTCACATAGTCAAGGAGCATTTGGTGTGTTTCTCAAGAATGCTTGTTTTTATCAGAACAAAACGAGTATAACTCTCTTCAAGGTTTCATATTTTGGTAAATATACTAATCAAAAAGAATTTATTTTCTTTTTTGACTGAGTGACTGTCCTGCTGAATTACATGCAGAGCAGGGACTAAGGTGTTTAATAATTTAACTAAGCTTTATGAATATCATATCACGATCGAGTCTTCTTATGATATTAAACCCTCGTTAACAAAAAAAAAGAAACGAAGAAATATATACAGACCTTTTTGAGAATATCCAAGACAAACTGCTCATAGACTGTATCAACGGAAGACTTTAACACGGCATCTTTTACATGGTTATAAATATGTACATAAAAATCTCCCAAATATTTCTGATATGACACTGGTTCGTTTCCTAAAGCTTCCAAGGCCTTCGACAGTAAATTTTTGTTCCCAACTTGTGAAATTATAGATTCATATATTATCCTTGCTTCTTCTGGATCTAACTTAAGTGGTAGAATGGGTTCATTCGAATCGTCCTCCTCCGCAAAAAGATTAAACATTATCCACATTTTGAATGCTATGTTTTCACTGATTTCCTCTGCAATGGATTTTCCTTTCTCGTGATTATAGAATAATACCCAACAAACATTATGTACCTCTTGTGAGTCCACGCTGGACAGGTCCATTGTTTCATTGGAAACTCTTGATAAAGGATCAAACATGACTGATTCTAACAGTTTGAAATATGCATTGAAATCTAATTCTGTAACATCAGTTTTGTCATGTAGTTCTTCTGATTTCTCTATTCCTAATGAATTTCCTATGCTGGCAGTTAAAACCTGTTAAAAATAACAGTAAAAATGATAATCTACTTGTTTTGTCATACCTTCAATTTGGTTGTACAGGTAATCTTTCTGGTGTTTTTCTTCATTTCTATTCAGTGTATTATTGTTAAAAAGAAAATTTCTATAGATTTCAGTATATTTTTCGTTTACTAGTGAAACACTCTTGTATAGATTTGTGACATATACTAATGTCAATATTTTTTTTATAATAAATTTTATTGATTGTGTGATATTTATAATATACGTTACCTTCAAGGTATGTGTTTGGACCATTTCACTTTTAGGGTCTATTAAGGTCTGAAAGGCAAACCATATGCTTTTCCTGGCTTCGGTCTTTAGATTTTCAATCGAATGTGACCACCGCCCTTGTGAAGTCTTTGTATTCCGCCGAGATTCCCTCATAGAACCGAATCCCTTCATCTTTTTATTTTTTATCCTACAACGTAAAAGAGAAATGCCATCAAAAGAAAATCTTGTCGGAAGTAAACATGTTATTGAGTGTAGTATTTATCAGATTAAATGTTTTAATCTATTTGTATAATATTTTTCCTAGATGTATACAAGGAAATTATTATTTTTAAAGAAACATTGATTGGATATTTAGAAGGTATATGTTGTAATAAAAAAATGGAGATTCTTCCTCTTGCGATAAAAGCATGTAATACTATGTGTGCGCTACTTGTGTGAACGAGTGTTGATTCCTTACTATCTCAGTCTGTACTAAGTTAAACTGCTTTTTAGATAATTTTCCTCCTTTAATGGATTATTATCTACGGGGCCTAGTCCTATATTTCTTTCCCTGATTGACTCTGGCCTTGATGCACTCCATGTACAAAACCTGGAATCTTTTTCGAAAAAAAAACCTTCTACACTGTATAACTATCTGAATAATTATCTCCAAACAGTTGTTCAAAAGTTAACCACAATTATCAGTTTCAAATTTTCACTTCCTTGATTATGCCGGAGATCTGAAAATCTTCTGATGGGTAGATCCTATGACTTTGTGTGTCCAAGCAAAAAGTGTACAGAAATATAACAATCAAAATAATGGAAAGTGAAAAAAGCTAGTGATTAACTTTTGAACAACTGGGCCCTTGTTTGCCATTTGAGACTGTCGTTTTTAATCAGGTGATATGAAAAAAATATAATACAAATTTCTCATTTTCTTAAAAGGTTGAATATTTCTTAAAAGTATAAACGTTTTTGAAGAAAAAATAAACATGTAAGTCATAAAGCACCTTTGAGTGTCAATTCCATGGACAAGTTCGACAATTTTCCAGTATATATGGAGTGTGCTCTTACGCCGATTTGCCCAAGCCAATACGACAAAAAAACCTTTGACGTCTGACGGACTCGTACAGTTAAATATAGATTCTCCTTCAGGTACCAGTGCGTTATGGAATTTCTCCACCAGAGATAGTTAAATTTTCGATTTTCAACACGCGAGCTTTTGCGAGCGTGGTAAAATCTAAAACTTTAACTATTGAGGGTGGAGAAATTCCATAACTCACGCGTAAATTGAAGGAGGATCTGTTTCTCCTATGATTTTCGACAAAAACCTCAAGTAAATGTCGTTGCTATGTAGTTTGTTTACGTAGACGTCATTTCGTGACTTCTCTAATTTATCGTTCCAATAACTTTAGAAAAAACGGCGGTAATTCCCACGTAGAAATTTAATCACCGGCAAGTGGTTAAAAACATTATGTATTTTTATCCCATCGATTAAACACGTCAAGAATAGGAGAAAGAGGTTTTCAAGTCTGGATTAATATTGGAGTATAGCGGGTTGCTATCGGAAGTCTACCATGAAAATATTATGTCCATGCTCAGAATTTAAAGTCAAGTGCTAAAGATGTTCTATATTAAAGTTTATTGCTGCCATCTGCTTTACTGTTTGCACGTGAAGCGTGTTACATCTACAGCACCAGAATTTTTTACCGCTATTCTTTTACATCTTCAAAACTCAGGCCATTACATCTACAGAGTTGTATCTTACATCGCTACAAATTTTGCAATCTACTGCCCTGGGCTGATTAAAACAAATAGGTATATTGGCATGTTTTAATGAGACAGAACAACAAATACCCGTTCGCTTTAACATATTAAAAAAGTTGATCCATTAAATGTGTGAAAAATATTCTAGTCGTCAACACAGTTTATTAAAACACTACGGATGGTGTTTCATTTGGAAATATTGATAAAATATTTGGTTTTATTAAAAACCAAATTCTAAAATATATGTATTTACCTTTTTTCCTGGATATTAGTAGTCATATAGTGAGTGATACACACGAGATGTTTAACCTCTAATTTTAATGTACATGGATCTCATTTTCTTGTATAATATTTTTCAATATTAAAAGCAGGTTTTTCTGATTTCAGATATCTTTCAGGTTCTGCTGAGAAAATCTCAGGTTCATGACAATGAAATTTATATTCACTACGCAATAGTTGAAAAGGTTATTCAGCTTGAATGGGATATATCCTGTTGAAATGACAAACGGAAGGTGTTTTTGTTTACCATCCCCACTTTCTGTTGTTATAATGTTAAAGAAACTTTTTCGCATGGGATGATCAAATTTTGTTTAGACATTAATATTTTGTTTTCTTCGAAAATTTACCGTTTGTTTCCTCCAATAAATCACCATAAATTGAAATAATGACATCTTTATGGTTTTATTAAATTTATATGTAGTATAAATTGTGTATTTATATTTAAAGAACTCAAAAGATTTCTCAGTACCTTCTTATTTTTTTGATAATATTAGCAATATATCTATGCTATCTATGGTGTAATTAATGCATTTTCAGGCTCAATTTTTCTACTTCAAAAGTTATATTTACGTAAAACTGAAGATCCTCAAAATAAGTTTTCGTTATGTTATAATTATGATTTGCCCTTAAAATTAAAATTTTGATCGTACGTCAGTACACAAAGTGTACAGGTCTAGGTTGAATTATTAAATATACCGTCAATTTTACAAGGGGTTCAGTGAAAAATTGGATTTCCAACTGAACAATTGAAAGAACAAACGATTGTTTTACCTGCTAGATAACCGAATTTTGCCTAATTTTCCGACGAAAGCGGATTCCAAAACTCGCCGTCTGGATACGAAAATGCGTACTATTATCGTTTTCCAGATTAGCTGTAAATCTGTTCACATATAACCCGTTACGTGAAAATAAAATAAAGCCATTAAAGTTTTATTTTATTTTACCAATTAACCAAATCAGGATGAAAAGTGAATGAATGGTTATGAATGAGAGTGATGTATGAGAGTTTAAACAGTTATATTTTGTATACACTGTGTTGATTTATGTCCCCACGGGCTCGTGATTGATTAATAAAATTTACTTTACTTTACTTTATAAAACCAGAAACCTTTTTTATAAATAAAGATCTTACCTTTTACGAAATCCTTGTGTATAATATGGCCATCTAGTTTTATTAGGTAATGTTCAAGCTTTTAATAACAGAGTTTCCTGATTTGACTGGATAAATTTTCCCCCGACTTCCTGTTTGTGTATTGGGATTGATAAATGTGTAGCCTTACCTGTTGGGTTAATCATTGTTAACTTTTTCAAAACTGTATTTAAATTTTTGACAAACTGTCTATTGATACGCGACGTCCATCACTTCTGAACACAAAAGTATATATAACGTATGGACTAAATAGTTCGTATATATCTACCTAAAAATGCAGAAATGTCCAAATTTGTTGTAAAAAAGGGTTTTATAATTTTCAGAAATGAAACGATTTTGATGAGCCCAATTATTAGTAAGAAGTAAAGCAAAGCCTCTTTACGATTACCCAGCTTCACTGCTGTCTGAATTGGTCTTACTCGTGTAACACACAAATATTTTAGAAACATATACATGTATTATAAAATAACAAATATGTATCAAAGGTAGGTCATTATCAGTTAAATAGTAAAATTTGGCTAAAAAGTCTTAAATGCGTGTATTCTTAAAATACTTATTTTATATATGTTTTATAAATTACTAATTAGGCTAAATGCTGTCAGCTTTTAAAGTATTGAAATACAGGAGTAAAATTCAGTTTTGTTAAGAATAGAATCTTTTGAAAAATGGAAAATCAAGGCATTTTAGGTCAAACATAGATCTTTAATGTAATTCATGAATAGATTAATCTTCTACTCATCAGATCTGTAGTTTGATACAGATTAGCAAGGCCCAATTTCATCGTCACTTTTGGCACAGATTAGCAAGGCCCAGTCTCATCGTCACTTTTGGCACAGATTAGCAAGGCCCAATTTCATCGTCACTTTGGGCACAGATTAGCAAAGCCCCATTTCATCATCACTTTTGGCACCTAATGCAAGACCAGAAAACATTAACTTTACATGTACTTCTAATCTGCGAATACGTAAATACTTCAGATGTTTTTGTCATCTGAATATCCCCACATTGCGGCTGAATAAAGCGGATTACAAGAGTCAAATATTTTCTCGATCTGCAGTCGGGTAGTATTGATCTTCGAATATATATACTTTTATTACCAAAATGAACGTACATGTAAATACTACAAATCAGAAAAAGTAAAAATACATTCATAAGCAAACACTGCATGTGTGGTTTTGTATAACATAATATAAGGCGAGATAAAATGATGGAAATCGAAACTTTAAATCATCCTTTGAGCAAAGATTGAAGAAATAAATGTAACCTGACCGGGACATTTGAGAAATCTACTGACAATCAAGTCGTAATTTAAACAGGAAATTAAAGCGAAAATTGAAATCGGCATTGTTGTATTTTAATTCATTGGCAATATCCATGGTGTTTTTCTTGTCTGTTTTTATGCTATTTTGAATGTTTAAAACTTTTTAAAATTCTACCCCTGTCTCCCCATGAGAGACAAAGGGCGCACTTGTTTCTAGTAAGCCGGTGATGCGCCGGTTATGTGACCGGCGTACGCCTATTCGTGCGTGAAACAAGTGGAACGGCGTATTGTTACGGCCGAAATCACCTTTAAATTGTAGCCAACAAAAGACACAAATCAATAATAAAATTTAACAAGATTTATTATATACAAAGTTTACAAAAAATATTACAAAAAACTAAAATGTCAACTTAACTGTTCAAAATCCTGTTTTTTCTTGATCCGGAATTCTGGTCACTGTTGCCTGAATCCAAACGGAATATTATATCCAATCAGTCACAATCTAGTATGATGTAACGAAAATAAAAGTATGTCACGGATGATGTGTGAAACGTAAATAAATCCAACAGCTGAGAACACAAGAATGTCTATCTGTGGTCCGATAAATGATGTTCTGAAAGTCTAACTTTCTTGTCCGTATATATACTGTAGAGCGGAAACTTCTGGAATACGGTAGAAGTTCGAATCACACCATAATTATTACGTAAGTCAAATAGAAAGTTCTAGTCATTCCACCAGTATCCATTATTGTTCCAGTGATTTCTAAACTGCGCAGTTATAACATTATTTGGTAAACAACTATAAGTATTATGTAAACATAGTATACATGTTATAAGGCTACGCAAAACAAATTAGGCCAAGATAAATAAATATAATAATTACAATATCATAACAAAATAAATATAATAATACAATATCATAACACCTCCCCCCTTAAAAGAAGTTGGAGGGTAACGAGAACTTCGCATGAACAATATATACAATAATATATAGTATGTATACAGTGTTTTAATAAAATCTAGATAAAGCATATATCTAATTTCTTGTCTCATAAAATCATGTTTAAGTGGATTGAGCCGGTAAGGATGTTGCTTAATTGGAGAAGCATCGCCTACATCAACATCATGACAAACAGCAGTGGTTTTGTTTGGCACATCTGGAAAAAGATTTTTAAAAGAAAATACCAAAGTTTTCAATTTTTCTCTGCGATCGAAAGTCAGATGTGCAAGTTTTGAGTCTAAATCTGATAAAATTTCAGAATTTTTCAATCTAACAGTTTGTTCTATAGTCTTGGAATCAAAAGATGGTTCAATTATATCTGGTTTGTCATGATCGCTCTCCAATTTAACCATGGCTAAAGTGGCAACTGGTTTACTCTCATCTTCATTAGTACGCTCAAAATATGGTTTTAACATATTAATGTGACACACTCTATTTTGTTTACGCCGACCTGGAGTTTTTACAATATAATTCAAATCATTGATTTTACTGTCAATGGTATAAGGACCACAGTATTTAGCCTGTAAAGGATGCCCAGGGACTGGCAAAAATACAAGTACCTTATCACCAGGCTCAAAAACTCTGTCCCTGGCATCTTTATCATACCATATTTTCATCTTATTCTGTACAGTTTTTAAGTTTTTCTGAGCAATTTGACAAGCAGTATACAATTTTTCTTTAAATCTAGATACATAGTCTAGAAGATTCAAGTCAGTGTGTTCAGTAAGCCATTTTTCCTTAATCAATTTCAAAGGTCCCCTTACAGTATGACCAAACACTAACTCAAAGGGGCTAAAACCAAGGGATTCTTGAACAGCCTCTCGGACCGCAAAAAGTAGAAAGTGAACACCATCATCCCAGTCCCTGTCAAATTGAAGACAAAAAGTTCTAATCATGTTCTTCAATGTTTGATGAAAACGTTCTAAGGCACCTTGAGATTCTGGATGATAAGCACTTGATCTATACTGAGCAATCCCTAACTGATAAACGACCTGCTGAAATAAACCTGACATGAAATTTGAACCCTGGTCGGACTGTATAGACTTAGGAAGTCCTACTAATGTGAAAAATTTGATAAGAGCTTTGACAATAGTTGGTGTCTTGATATTCCTTAAGGGAATCGCCTCAGGAAAGCGAGTGGATGTACACATGATCGTTAATAAATAAGCATTTCCAGTCTTGGTCTTTGGTAAAGGTCCAACACAATCAATAAGTACTCGGCTGAAAGGTTCTTCAAAGGCTGGAATTGGCAGAAGTGGTGCTGGTGGTATTTTCTGGTTAGGCTTGCCAACAACCTGGCATATATGGCATGATTTGCAGTATTCTGTGACATCATTTCTAAGTCTGGGCCAGTAGAAATGTTGTAAGATCTTCAGGCAAGTCTTCCTTATACCTAAATGTCCAGCCAAGGGGGTGTCATGGGCAAGACCAATAATTTCTTGCCTATAGACTTTAGGCACCACCACTTGGTATACCACTCTCCATTCCTCCTCTGGGATAGCATCAGGGGGCCTCCACTTCCTCATTAAAATGCCGTCTTGATGGTAGTAACATTCGGCCACTTTGTCTGCTTCTTCTTGGGGTAGAGCCCTCTTGCAGAGCTGAAGAACCTCAGGGTCTTTATTCTGTTCTTCCCTAAATGTCCTTTTGTCTAATGAATGGCTATTCACGTCTGGCCATGGCATAATTACACGTTTGTTAGTACCAGGTGGTCTGATTATGGCCTTTTCTGAGCTACCGGGACCTTCATTGTCGGCAAAGAAAGTGTCAGAAAGGTCCATATAATCATACTGGCCTTCTTGTAAATCCTCATCTTGTTGTTTTCTTGCCATTGCCCTAGTAACAACACAAGCTGGATACAGTTCAGCATCTTCTTCAGGTGATTTAACATCCACCACCGGTTCACTTGTAACAATTGGTTCAGCAACCACTTTGTTCCTAGCTAGATCATTTCCTAGCAATAATGAAACACCCTCAACAGGGAGAGTAGGACGAACACCCACAACAACTGGTCCAGTAATTAAATCTGACTTCAAATAAATACGATGGAGGGGAACATCTATACAACCTAACTCCACACCTCGTAACAAAACGGAGGCACCAAAGGAAGTCTCCTCGGACAAAGGCAACACACCTTCTAACAACAAAGACTGAGAAGCTCCAGTGTCCCGTAAAATCTTAATAGGCTGAGGAGTAGTATTATTAACAATAGAAACAAACCCATCAGACATAAAGGGCTTATAATCCTCCATGTAATCACAAAAACTGGACTTAAAAGCCTGACTCGCAGGACATTCCAACTTATTGGTAACAACGGGTGTCGTACAAGCACTGGACTTGGGCTTATGATCTCTTTCATTCTTCTTCTGGAGTCTAAAACAATCAGCCATCAGGTGACCATTTTTCTTACAATAAGCACAAGTTAGTGACTTCTTCTCAAAAGTATCAAACTTTGGACCAGACATATTATAACTAGACGGACTCTTATTCTGTGCAACAGGCTTAATATCAGTACGCTCAATGCTTTGATTTTTGTAATTTCCGCATGAAGTATTAAAATTTTGACCTTTGAAACTTCTTTTATGTGAAATGGTATAATTATCGGAAACAACAGCTGCATCTTGCAATGTCTCAACAGTTTTGTCATCTAAATGTGTTTTTAAGTCTAAATTAACACACTGCTTGAACTCTTCTAATAACATTAATTGTCTTAATTTATCAAAATTTTTATCTATTTTCTTTGACGTAAGCCATTTATCAAATAAATCTTCTTTTTCCCTAGCAAATTCAACATAGGTTTGTGTTTCAAACTTTTTATAAGACCTAAATTTCTGTCTATATGCTTCTGGCACTAGCTCATAAGCTTTCAAAACTTCCTGTTTAACAGTGTCATAATCAGAACTTTTTTCTGAAGAAAGTGCTGAGTAAATTTCAGCGGCCTTGCCCACAAAAACACTTTGCAACATTGTAGTCCAATAAGGCTTTGGCCATTTCAAATTTTGAGCAATTTTCTCAAATTGGGGAAAAAATTTATCCACCGTTTTTTCACAAAATTTCGGAACCAAACGTATATTTTTTGCTGCCTCAAAATGTTCTGATTTTGACTTAGTGTTGCTTTCTACTTTAGCCATTTCTATTTTTATTTTCTCCATCTCTAACCTTTCCCTCATTTCAAGTTCTGCCTGTAATTGTTTTAATTTAAATTCATCTTCTTTTTCTAATTGTTTTAATTTAAGTTCATGTTCTAATTCAAGCTGTTTTAATTTGAAAGCATCAACTTTTTCGACCTTGAGGTCAAGAGCCTCTTCACCAAAAATTTCTAAATCAACTAAATTGTCTATTACCAAATTTTTTATAATTTGTTTTCTCATAGATGTTCTAAAATCTATTTTTAGATGTTTAGCAAGCAACACTAATTCTTCTTTCTTTAATTTATCAAACCCTTCCAGGTCTGGCGTTTTCAAAAATTTACCAGCATCAAATTCCATTTTGTAGAATTTTGTTGGCTAATTCTAATAAAAATACTGAAAAAATTTATTAAGATATTAACGTTCTCCCGAGACGAGCCCCCAATTTCTGTTACGGCCGAAATCACCTTTAAATTGTAGCCAACAAAAGACACAAATCAATAATAAAATTTAACAAGATTTATTATATACAAAGTTTACAAAAAATATTACAAAAAACTAAAATGTCAACTTAACTGTTCAAAATCCTGTTTTTTCTTGATCCGGAATTCTGGTCACTGTTGCCTGAATCCAAACGGAATATTATATCCAATCAGTCACAATCTAGTATGATGTAACGAAAATAAAAGTATGTCACGGATGATGTGTGAAACGTAAATAAATCCAACAGCTGAGAACACAAGAATGTCTATCTGTGGTCCGATAAATGATGTTCTGAAAGTCTAACTTTCTTGTCCGTATATATACTGTAGAGCGGAAACTTCTGGAATACGGTAGAAGTTCGAATCACACCATAATTATTACGTAAGTCAAATAGAAAGTTCTAGTCATTCCACCAGTATCCATTATTGTTCCAGTGATTTCTAAACTGCGCAGTTATAACATTATTTGGTAAACAACTATAAGTATTATGTAAACATAGTATACATGTTATAAGGCTACGCAAAACAAATTAGGCCAAGATAAATAAATATAATAATTACAATATCATAACAAAATAAATATAATAATACAATATCATAACAGTATATACCGGCAAATCTAACATGGCTGCCCAAGGACCATTACTACCAGCTATAATAGGTTATGGCCTATTCCAGCTGTTTGAGGACGACGAAGAAGAAAAATTGGGATTATATCTTTTACAGACTGAATTGTGAGATTTCTATTAAACGTTCAAAACTGTAACAAAAACGTTCTTAAGAGCGACAAAGTATTTGCATTGCTCAATTATTAAAAATTAACAACAGGATAATAATAATAATAACAATAAATACTTTATTTATAAAGGGTGACTACAATTAGTTACAAATACTAATCTTCCGTGAGGCCCTCTGCAATTCTAGTACAGTATATAAATACAAATGTTAGTTTGTTTAGTTAGGTTTTATGTCGTTTTCAACGCATTTTGGCTATTTCGCGGCGGCCAGTTTTTATTGGTGGATGAAGCCGGTATACCCGGAAAGAACCACCGACCTTCGGTAGGAAAATTGGCAATCCTTGTCAATTAAGATCGGAGTCGAACACACCCCGCCACAGGTGAGATGACACCTCAGTTGTATACAAATACAAATGTATCTTGCAATCAAAAGATAAAAAACTTAAAATCAAATTAGAAAGCATATGCATTTTGTACACCAACACAAGATCATTATTGAACACTAATTGTTGTTTTGTTGCTGAAATAAGAATAAGCAGAATATTTTCTCTTATGAATGCATCTATGTTCTGGGCATATTTTATTTCATGTAGAATATTATTCCATAAAACGGCAACCGAGTACTGAAATCTGTTTTCGGGCGTCGAAATTTGCAAGTTTTAGCTGATCTTGAAGAGTAATCCGTTGATTCCGAACATTTTATAAACTGTTTACGTAAATAATTTGTTAAATCAATTAATTGTACATTTATACCAGTGATTTATACATCAATACTCCCTTATGGTATATGTTATGCTTTAACCAACAAGTTTTTAAATAAAAGATTTGATGAGATAGGAGACCATTTAAAACTGTAGCAATAATATATGTCACCGTAATGTGTCGAATCAGTTATTGATTATAAGGTTTGTATAATTTCAATGTAAATAGACCTTAATATAGTATTGTTTTAATTTCAGGGAGAGTGCTCGAAAGGAGAGAGTGAAAACTCAAGGTTATTTTGAAGTAACCATACCCTGCTATCTACCAGACACTTTCCAGAGGTTTTTTAGAGTATCTCGAAATACTTTTGAAATTTTATGCCAACAACTAGGTGCATGTCCGGAAATGCGTACACGTGTATACAGAGGTGGTAGAGAAGAACTCCCACTCCATAAAAAAGTCTTGCTGGTTCTGCGTTACCTTGCGTCTCAAGAGACTATCTTGGAAATAAGTGACAAGTTTAATGTGACTGAGTATACCCTTTTGAAATATAGAAGACAAGTTTTAGATGCAGTTTATAACAACATGATGGGAAGGATTATAACTTGGCCGACGCAAAATGAATTACCCAATGTCGCTCAACGGTTTAACGATATGGGTCAAAATCAATTTCCAGGGGTAATTGGTGCTATAGATGGCACACATATACCGATAGAGGCCCCAAGAGAAAACCCACAAGCCTACTTCAACAGAAAAAAATTTCACTCGGTGATTCTACAAGCAGTTTGCAAAGACAATATGGAAATCATAGACATCAATGTTGGATGGCCGGGTCGTGTCCATGATGCGAAGGTTTTAAGAAATTCAACTGTATGGGAAGATGGAGATAGAATTTCAGGGTATGGACGCTTCCATCTAATTGGAGACGGAGCCTATCCATTGAAGAGATGGCTACTTACTCCATTTCGAGATAATGGGCATTTGACCGCCGAACAGACAAAATTCAACAAAAGTCTATCTTCAAAGAGACAAGTGATTGAAAGAAGTTTTGGACTTTTAAAGGGCCGTTTCAGGAGACTTAAACACATCAATATGATTGACATTAAAGAAATATGCAATGTTGTATGTACAGCAGTTGTTTTCCATAATATTTGTATATCAAATGGTGAGAATTTGGAAGAGTTTATGGAAGAGGACGATGATTTAATGCCACCTATTAATCCCCTATTTGAGCAACAGGAGCGAAATGCAGAAGGGGCTTTGAAGAGATTTAATATGGCCAACAGGTTAAGATTTCTTTGAAGTAATGTAGACATGAACATTTGTAATGTGTAGGCCAAGTTTACCGAATATCAATCTTGCTAAAATAAAGATATCTACAAATCCTCTATCTCTTTTTAGATATACAAATGCATTTATTATCTGTGACCGCTTGACTATATAGCTCATGTTATGCAAGTTAGGATGAGGGTAAATTGCCAGCAAGTCATTGTGTCCTTCGTCCTTTGTTTTTTTTCAAGCTGTGGAAACCTACACATTCAAGTTTGGAAATAAGAAAGGCATTGATTGTTTGTTTTGTATGCCCCTCAGCTAAAAGTTGGGTGGTGGCATATTGGTTACCCTTGTCCGTCCGTCCCTTAGGTTTTCGCACAAGAAGTCGTGAACTTTTCGACCGGAGTTCATGAGTTCACTCCGATTTTTAGTGGGATTCGTGTCACTCAATCTCTAGTTTTCTGTGTTGTTTTGTGAACGTTCGTTTGTGTTGTCTTTTTTATTTTGGCCACGGTTTTGTCTACCAGGCAAGCTGCGGAACAAAATATAGCGCGAAAAAAGTAAAAACTAGACGGAGGTTATCTGAGCTACAAGCTGCAGCTTGCCTGGTAGTACGGCCATCAGTTGTGATCGGGAAATCTTGTTCTTTCTAGTTGTTATTTTATTTTACTTGGGTGCTTATCTGTCAATAAAAAAAGATGGTGACCAGCGGGGGACTTAATTTAACATAGGACTCTGTGGGAAATACATTAAAATATCTTCTTTTTTTGAACCAATGATTGGATGGAAACCGATCGTAGCAGAAACATTACTTGCAAGATGCTGACCAAGTGTTCAGTCTTACTTTGGTGCTGATCTGTCCTTCAAAATGGCTGCCAGTGGGGTACTTAGTTTAACATAGGACCCAATGGAAAATACTTTAAAAAACCTTCTTCTTCAGAACTGCTGAATGGATTGAAATCAAATATAACACAGATGTTACTCAGGTCCT
Source organism: Mytilisepta virgata (assembly GCA_028015205.1). NCBI lineage: Eukaryota > Metazoa > Mollusca > Bivalvia > Mytilida > Mytilidae > Mytilisepta > Mytilisepta virgata. Next base: position 13,930,442 of record CM051520.1, on the reverse strand, counting down.
TATTGAATATTGTTAGTGCCAATCCAAAATGGCCAACAGCGGGACTTAGCCTAACATTGATCCTACTAGCTCTTGTCTAAGGATACTGTAGGTGTGGGGACTTCTACGCTTGCCTGCAATTTGGTTTGGAGAGTAGGTCAGCAGCCAGGCCATTTGGTCACTTTGACCCATATTTTATGTTTCAGTGACAAGGTTAAGATTTACGTCCAAGCTTCAATTTGAGGGTACTATAGGATATAGGGACTTTTACACTTGACAAAGTAGATTCCTTGTAATGAAAATTCTCTATCTGCTATTGCCTCTGAAATGATTATTCGGTCAAGCACTGCAGACATTTATATGAAAATGTTTTCATGATATAAATTGGTGGTAATGTCCTTGAGATAACTATTTGAATTCTTTCTTATGGGTTGTCATGATTATCTTTTAATTGTTTCAAAAGAAATGTCCAAAGATACCGTTTTTTTTGGACGGGCAGACTTGTATTGACATAAACCAGATCCTTTCGAAACACCAACTTCACTTGAACATGTTGAATGATCACTAGTATGTTCTTGAATGTTTAGTTTACATCATAGCCAGATGCAGGCTACCCTTGGGTGTGAGGATTCCTCATTGCTCATTGAAGACACAAGAGTCATCCTGTGCTGTATTTGCATTTTAACTCACATGTTGGGTTGTTGTCTCTTTGGCACATTCCCCATTTCCATTCATTTTTCTATACAAGGATATGATACTTTTGAACGCTTCAAGAATAAATAAATTATATGGGTGTCTACCGTGTCAAAAACCTTGAGGTGACAAGTCCTAAATGTTCTGACATAGATATCAGTTGACGGTTCTTTTTCACGAATGCTTGCAGTTTGAATTAGTATAAAAGACGTGAAATAATATAACAAATAACTTTTATTCATAACAAATGTAAACAAGTTCCTCTTGGAAATAAATTTTTAAAAAAAATAAATAAACCTGTCAAGGAAAAAGAAAGATTTTATACTGTTTATGACATTAAAAAATCATTGTAAATTATATATACAATACATTTCAATACCTCTGAATATCCTCTTTGCTAAGGCTACATTTAGGAAAAAAATCTTGTTAGCCCTGACCTGTGTCCACATTATTCGTCTTGGGTAGAAAGGTATGTGATTTTTTTCTCTATATATTTTTATATACAAGTTGCAACATTTGTGCTTTAAAAGTCATTTAAATGTTGTTGTTTTTTTCAGAGAAACTATGCACAGTCCACACATTTTTAAAACTGTTTTCTTTTTTTGTAAAAAAAATTTAAGAGAAAATTCTCAATAATTTATTTTGGGGTATGCATCTTTTTTCAGGGTTGGTAGGATAAGGGGAAACAAACTTGTTTTTCAATTCTATTAGTCCATGTAAATTATTCAACCAGTACAACTGCTTTCTCTGTTGGATCAATAAACAAAATACATATTTTCATGGCTAGTGTACATCAGAATTTTACCAAAGACAAGCTACAACAGCAAAACTGATTATGTTCTGAACTACCCTGGGGAAAACATGCACACTTATATAACAAATCAATTTCAACACAATCACTGCCACACACTTTTCTGTCTACCTAAACAGACTGTATAAAAACATATAATAAAAATAAAAACAAAAGTTACAATTGCCTATTAACAAGTTACTCTTATTCAACACTATAAAATATAATAAAAACAGGCTGTTACTGCTACCCCTTATAAGAGGTTTTGATACATTCATTGGCTTTTAAACTTTTGTTAATCTTCCCCTACCTGAAATTTATGATTTGATACTTGTACAAATCCTCATAGGGCTAGCAGTAAATAATATCAACATGTTAGAGCATACCATTGCAAATACTTTTAACATAATATTGTAAAAAAAAACTAAAAGCTAAAAATGACAATCAAATGCATTAAATGTAAAAACAGTTAACAGAAAAATCATGTCATTTTTTTGGAACAAGATCTCGCAGAATGCTTGTGAATTCTTTCAACACTTCCATCTTTTCCTTGTGATGCCTTTCTGTGGTCTTTTGGAGATTGTCAAATCTTTCATCAACTTCTCCTTTTTCCATCCTTTTCTTTTTCTTTCCCTTTGAGCCAGCTGTAAATTAATAGTATCTTAATAAGAAATTGTCAGATTTCAGTCCACCAAATTAGTGGTAGACTATGATAATTCATTCAGGTTTACAATAAATACCAATAATTCATAAGCACAATACAGAAACACTGAGGAAAATTTACCAACGATCACTCAAGTGGGTAATATTTTAACAATATAACAAAATGAAGACTGTCCACGGGTCGTGAAGTTTACCAGGAAAAATTATATTGCCTAAGCAACAGGCGAGAAGAAATATCAATTTTCCAGTACATATCACAACCCGAAGGGTCTCCAAATTTTGCGAAATCGTTAAAGATTGTGTTTATTTCATTGAAGAGCCATTAGAATCAATGATTAATTCATCATTTTACTTTAACCTATGCAATTAACTCTATTCAGGAGTTCACATTGCATAAATAGCTGCACTGAATTAAAAAGATTCAAACTCAAATCCCAATGGATAAATCATAACACTTCTTATAATGCCATTATGAAGCAGCAGAGATAATGGTTTCTTTGGCATCTTGTGATGTCACTTACAAACCAAAAATTTGGACAAAATACTACTACTTTGGATTTCTACATGTCAGCTGACTGACATTTAGCCAACAGAATATTAGAATCTAATAAACACACAACTACAGTACCTTCTTCACTATCTCCACCATCTTCATTTTTTTTTCTTTTTTCTCCTTCAACTTTGTCTTTTCTGTTTTCTTCTGAAGCACCTAAAAACCAAAAAACATGAAAAGGTTTTGTTGGTAGAGCATTGATATAATTTCAAGATAACTGTTGTAGAAGTTGATTAGGCACTTGAAAATACCAGCAAAATCTAATTTGACACAGAGAAATTCAGTCAAATTCTGTGGTATGACCTCAATATTGTGACACAGTAGATACAGGTATACTGTAATCAATATGAATTGATTCCATAAATTTTGATTCTAATCAAGTTCTTAATATTTAAGGGCCAGTGGAGTGCTTTGTTAGGCAATTGGAGCTAGGGAGTAATACATAATGGTTATGCTAATTCTTTTATCTTATATTTAGAAGAAAGAATATGAAATATATGCCAAAAAGACACGATCCACATCTTACATACCTTTTATAATAAATATTCAAAAGCCAAATTTAACTGCGAGTAAAGCGCTTTTCTGGATTTATCTTCATCAGACACGTTAGAGGCCAAAAATATGTTGTTTTAAAATCCTCGTAACTACATGTGTTGTTTTGTCGAAAGGTAAGAGTTGTTAATTTACTTTGTATGTATTTCAATCACTAAATTCTGTCTCATTAAGTACTTTAAGAGGGCTGAAAATCAGGTGATAACATTCTGTTTTCCAGTTTATATGGCCAAATATTATTTTCTTTTTCTTTAATATGTTTATGGTATTGAATAATTAAAAGCAATTTTACCAGGTTTCTCTTTACTTTGGAGAACATGTACAGGATTTACATCAGGCTGGTTTGAAAATACCTCATCCAGCTTTTCATCAATGGTGTCTTCTTCGGGATTGCCTTCCCCACTTTTGTTGCTGAGTTTTTGGTTTCTCAGCTGTTTTTCTTTTAATGACTTGATTTTGAGTCTACACTGCTCCGATGAAAAGTCATAATTAAAGCTCTTCATCTTGTCACTCATAAGTTGCCACTTGTTTTTCACTGGCTTTTTAGAATCTTCCATCTCTCTGTAATGCTCTAAGAGCAGTTTCATACTTTTATCATCCCATGTGGTATTACAGATAGAGGTCACAGAGGTGGAAGTAGATGTTGAAGCAACATCTGCAAGACTTGACACACGTTTCAACTTATTATCTTCTAATACATAAACCACATATTCAGTACCACTGCAATAAAACATAATAGATACATTATTGTACATCATATATTAATTTATTGCAGGATTTTGTTTTACCATGTTTATAAACAAAAATGGTGAGTTATTTTCTATCATACACCTGTCTTAAATGAAAATGATATCAAGAATACAGGAGTCTCTTTTTATATTTCTTTGTTTTTCTATATCTTTTTTTATTTTAACAAAATTGACCTCAAAGGGCTTAAATATATTACAATGAAACCTGTCAAAGCCATCATTCCTACATGTCATGCTATCATTAGTTTTTTTTCTCCATACACACTGGTCATAAACTATACATGAAACATTAATAAAATTTACATACCTCTGTCCTGATTTTTCGACTACACTTTCTCCGCACACACTGTGCATAGCACTTCTTTCCATTCCTGTGTTATTGAGAATTCTATTTCAATTTGTTCACAACTGGCATGAAAGCACAAATTGCAACTGTGACACCTCTGATAGACACTATTAAAAAAAACCATATGCATGCATTCAATTATTCTCATAAAAATAATTTTCTGAAAATGAAGCAAGTCATTTTTTTTCCCAGAGAACAATGTAGAGTAAAATTTTACTCTACATTGTTCTCTGGTAAAAAAAAAATGACTGGCCCTAAATATAACAGGACTAATACCCAACTGGCAGCCCGTTAAACCCTGTACATTGGGGACATAAGTTTCATTAAGATTTTAAACTTGACTTTCAAGATCATGAACCAAACCAATATACAGCAAGCAGTCTAATACTAAACAACAGCACTGTCAAAGTTATGAACAGGACATGAATCTGCACAGACAGAGGGACAAATAGAAAGTGTCATTCCTACGTACCTGACCCCCTTTTTGAACTTCGTTCTCTGAAAGCTACAAAACAGGACTTAGAACCTTGTTCCTTGATAATTTGATTTTAAATGTATTGAGTGTGATATTGTCCCATGTAAATTTACTTCATATCCCTATTTTCTATGTACACGATGTAGGAGCATATTTCATATGAAACAACTATACAAAATGTACATGTACTGATTTATATTAGTACAATGTATTTTTATAAGATTTCAGGTTGCATTTAAAAGTATACAGATTGTCTACTTGTAAAGCATGGCTATAATATTCACCAGCATGCATTATATGTGTATAAAACCATTGAAACTTACATGTGTGTATTAGCTGGAAACAGAAATACTGATTATGTTTGGCCCAAACAAACTTTCATTTTATGTGTCAACACATCCTGTTGTTGCCTGTGAGGCTCAACACAGGACTTCAATAAGTTCATGTGTATTTTGTTTCTGTAGGAACTTGTAAACATGTTAATGTTTTGGTAAATAAATGATTAACATTTACAAGACGAGTCAAAGGGTTAATTAGATATGAACATCAGGTAAATATAATTTTAAAAAATACAATGTACCAATAATCTCCGTCAACAAAGACTAAAGATTTCTTCGCTTTTTCCTGGGCATCCAGTGAATCCAAGGAATGATTTGGGGCAGGATTATGACAAATATAGCAGGTCCACCTTAATTTCTTGGCATCAACATGTTCAACATCCATCTACAAAAGAAATCATAATTCATATCCACTATTGATCAGCTTTTTATTAAAGCAAGGAGGATGGATGGGATAATTATAAAAGGAATGTCGTACTTACATCTGAATAAATTATTTAGTATCAATGACTTTGGTTCTATATACGCTTCATAAACCAAGAGAGAGTTTATGTCCCACGGACACGAGTGGACACATGACCCCTGACATTGTAAGGATGTTGATAGATTGCGGGTGTGGGTTCTGGATCTGGTGCGAGGTCAATTCTATGTTCTTTGTTGTTCAATTTATATGTCAACATAGGAAATGATGATGGATATGGATAGGCAGACCATGAAATGGGTGATAAATTAATGCAAAGCACTCATACCAAAAATCCAATTCCTTTGGTCAGTGAAAAAACAATTATGCAATGTTTGGGGGATTTTAATTGTTTAGTGTGAAAAACTACGTGTTAAATAACAGGTGTTAACTCATTATATCATTCAATGTATTCATAACAAATGTAATTGTGACAGAAAGATAATTAACAACAAAGTTTTAAATGCACAAGTTTGGTTCTTACAACAGTCAGCCATGTTTTTCGCCGCTTAGCCGGTCAAATCAAACCGGCTCGAGCGGTGTAAGCCGGGCATGCGCAGTGCGGAATTGTTTTACAAACAAGTGCCATGCCGGTTTGCCGACGGCTAACGGCGTAAGCCGTTTGCTAGAAACAAGTCCCGCCAAACAGTTCTTGCTAACGAAACAGGTAAAACTATGCTGCATATATTTACAAATTGACCATTCACAGAAAACCTCTACAAAGGGCTAAATTCTTCTTTGAAAAGAACTGTATCTTATCGGTAAAATTCGCGTGTTTTTTTTTTTTTTTTTGCTCGATCTTTTGAGTTTTGACGACCATCATAAAATGCTTGTAGTGAGTTCTACAAATTACAACAACTACAACAAACATTTTATTTCCAATCAAAACGCCCTAAAGGGCTAAAGGTATAAAAGATACATGACGAAAAGGAGGGAAAGAGATTTAATTGGTAGAATTCACAATAAACAAACAGATTAAGTGAACACAACACGTAGCATATGTGACACAAGAATGTTTCAAAATAAATTTGATATTGATATGATGGAATTATTTTTTTTTCAGATGTAATATGAATCAATGAAATTGATTACTATCTTAAAATACTATCACCAAGCATCAAAGTCTTGTCATACAAGTACCAGTACAAAGAAACTTATTCTTAGTACTACTGAACTGACCAGGAATCACTTGACACCAGAAATAGCTCTTCATTTAATAACGCCCGGATGTAAACTTTGGTATAGTAGAGGAGATGATCTGCCATATCCAGACCCTTATTGGGCATTTTATTGGCCCGGAGGACAAGCATTAACAAGGTATATGTTACACAAAACAAAAACAGTTTCTTTACACAAGCATTCATATGTTCTAGGAAATATAACCGATGTCTAAATAACGTAACTGCGTATAAACATTTTCATTTGAATAAGTTTGTCATATGTCTACCCCCGTGAATAATAAATGCCTGCACCACATAAAATCATTTGAAATTACCTGTAGGATTTGATTTATAAAGTTAAAGTCATAACTATACATTTGAAGTCTTATTGCAGGTACATATTGGATAACCAGTGTAGTTTCCGAGAGAAGAGCATAGTTGATATTGGTTGTGGTTGTGGAGCGTCGAGTATTGCATGTAAAATAGCAGGTGCCCGGAACATAGTGGCCAATGATATTGACCAAGGTACTGTTACATTGGTAGTATTATGTGACGAGTCTGTGAAGTCTATCTTTATGCAGGCGTCACACTGTCCCGAAATTGACACCGGATGGCCATACGAATATATTCAATTTTGAATTTCGCGCGAAGATGACCATGAACTTGGTCCACAGCCAATCAACAGCCGAAGCAAGTACGATGCCTACATAAGGTCACACGATGGTACCCGAACCACACACGAAGACAACAAAAAGATGTGAATTTTTATTAAGAAGTGTACACGAAGGCCACACGATGGCTACACGACGTCGTATTGAGAGTACGATGCGTTCGAACTAGGTCACGAAGGCGTCACGTTACCCATGTAGAGTTACTCAGGACTGACTGAGGAAGATGCTCTGAGGCTGGCTTTTATATGTCCTCATTACCATTACATGTGAAACGCTTGAGCTACTCAAATTCGGCTGTCTTCGATGACACCGTGGTCCCATCTCGATGTCATCGTACCATAATAAGATGGTTACACGACGGCATTGCGAGGGTTTCACGTAGTCGTGTTGCGTTCCTAAGACAATAAGACAATAAGACAATCGAACAGCTTCTTGTTTCCTTCGTATTGTCTTCATGAGGCGAAAAATGCCCGATAGCACCGATGATCACACGAAGTAAAGACGAAGATGACACGACTGGACAAGATGCCCTGACGATGACCTTACAAAGATTTTGCCACCGCTCACGAAGTTGCTACCGGAGCCTGAGAAACTCAACCGGCGGTCATACGATGGCATTTAGATGCCCTCTCGAATGGCCCGATGTTTTTACGATCAGATCCGAATTTGAACATTTCCTTCATCGTGTGTCCATCTGGTGTCAATTTCGGGACAGTATGACACCTGCATTAGGGAACAACCATTTGATGTTCAGTAAGATACTTGGTATCAACCACCTATGATACACAACATACGGCAAAATTCAAAAAATAATATTTGAAATCGGCGGTTCACTTTAATATAGCACTGTTACAACTTAAGAATGAATTAAGATTTATAGGTTTTAGATCGTTTTATGGGAAGATTATAGGATCTATTCATAATTTAGTTTAAAGTGGTGGTATGACACCAATGCCGAAGTTGATCAATAACTATGGAACACCGTAGCTGTGTTTTTACCATTAGATTTAAGATTTTTCAGTGTTAAGAAGATATCACGTCGACACGAAATTTCATTTAATTGTACTGCAAGGATGGGGTCTGATCAAAATTAACAGGTAAGGGATGCTTAATTTCATGGTGATTTGTCACGAGTTTGCCTTTGAGTAAGGTTTGGATTGGAAGTAGTTCAGTTGGGAGAGTTGTGTTGACGTGAAACTTCATTGTTCAAAATCTACATCAAAAGGATGCTGTGGCCTCAATTTCATGATTGATAGATCTTGATATGACGTCCGACATTATTTGATAAGTGTTAAGGTCTAAGTTAGTAAAATGATATTTGCGCGGGATATTTCATCAGACTATCTATTCAGAGGAATGTGGTCATCTCGATTTCATGGTTGGTTGATCATGGTATTAAGATTTGAATGGTGGACAGTCTGCGTAATAAATGCTATCTTCTACCTGATTGGAAGATGATGCCGACTGAAGATGAATCAAGTACGTTGATTGGTTTAGAAAATTGAAACCTAGTAAATGTCTTCTAATCCCGTAAGGTATCGGATTTGAACTCTTTATTTTAGTACTTTCTTCATTTCCACAAAACTTGACTCAATTAACACGATTTCATTATTTCTAGACCAATAAAGTATGTAGTGTTAAAATGGTTGGAAGTACGTCGCTATATTTGTCTTTTATCTGCCGGAAACAGCCGAGTCCTCACGATAAATCAGTGATATCTAGTATGAAGACATATAAACTTTCATATATTCTATATCCACATATGCTTTTTACTAACAAATGACATACACATATAACATGAACAAAGAATTTCATTCATCAAGAGCACCAAGAATTTTCCATGAAGATATACAATATTAATATATGCTATATAAATACTTTAAATAATGTAAATACACACTTATCATTTAATCTGCAAAGAGACGGCTAGCTTTTTGGAAAAGCTAATACTTGTTTTGGTGTTTGTCATCACCATTGAGGTTAAGTTCTAGGATGAAGGTGGTAAAACGATAATACTTTAAGACATAATCTTATCAAATTTTATTTGATGGTGAGTTACATTGTCCATTGTATAGATATACTATGGTTATTTGGTTTTTTTTCAGTGGCAGTTGAAGCAGTCAAATTAAATGCGTCAGTGAATCATATTAAAGTATGCGTGTCATCCAAAAATTTGATTGGCCATGTTAATTCATACTGGGACGTTGTTTTACTTGGAGATATGTTTTACAACAGCGAGTTCGTTAACAGCATCAGTGACTGGGTTCCGAGGCTTTCGCGGAATGGGACCGAGATTTATATTGGAGATCCCGGAAGACTTCCGTTAATGGAACACCCACTGAAGTGTAAACTTGAGATGTTATGTAAATATACATTACCTGAAAACTGTCTGAAAGAGAATAATGGAATGGATACAGGATTTGTGTGGAAGTATGTGGAGTCGTAATGAAATAATTATATCCATAGCTGTGACCTCAAGAAGAATAAATTCAATGTATATGGACTGTGATAATTGGCCAATAGAGTGTTAAGAGAAAAAGCAAGCTAATAAATACTGAAAAAAGACCTAGAAAAAATAATGCCGGAAAGAGCTTTTTATAAAAAATGATGTATTGCAATTAAAGAGCACAGGTGCTTTGATAATTATACCCCCACTCTACGGAGTGGGTGGTATACTGGATTCACCTTGTGCATCTGTCCGTGCGTCCGTCTGCCCGTCCGTTCAAACTGAAATTTCTTACTGACACTCGGCTTCTGTGCAACGGAATGTTTTGATATTTGGCCTGTAGCTTTATGGCCATGAGTTGTATTGTGTCTCTTATTTTCAGGTCTATCAAGGAACCGCTTCCTGTTTGCCGATACTTGCAAATTTTACAATACCTTATGCTTACATGAAATTTTTCGTCAAACCTTTCTCGGCTTCTGTGCAACGGAATGTTTTGATATTTGGCCTGTAGCTTTATGACCATGAGTTGTATCGTCTCTCTTATTTTCAGGCCTGTCAAGGAACCACTTCCTGTTTGCCGATACTTGCAAATTTTACAATACTTAATGTTTACATGAAGTTTTTCGTCAAACTTTTCAAGTCTGTTTTCCCAATTTTCAAAATTAAAAAAGAGTGGGGGTATATTTTGCACGATAATACGTGCACCCCCATGTTCTATTTCGATTCCAGTTAAACTGCTGATACATAAAAATAATTAAAAAAAAAGAAACCAGGAAAGGTTTTGAATGAAATGTCAAACCATGGAAACATCATACTTAACAAAAATTGAGTAGTGGATTGGAATTTAATTTGTTGTGACATATATAACAATGTAATTATATGGAGTGCGTTCACATGATAGATAACATCAGGAACTGTATATGAAGTATTATATGATCCCTGATAACATTCAATATATGCACATTTTAAAGACTGGTGGGACGTGTTATCTCAATACATAGTATTTTTATTTGTTAATATATCCTGCTTTGTCTTTAAGTATTAGATAGAAACTATTAAACTTGCCTAAAAATCTAGATTTGTTTTCATCAGTACAGTTTCTATGTGCGTGTTTTTGTACCAATGAAATTGCCATTCTTAAACAAGGTGGTATTAATGTGCCAGTGTTACATTTGGAGATACATGAAAATTATTTAAAATGTACAAGTTTTAGTGAAGTAAGGAATTTAACACCAGGACATCAGTAGCTTGTATGTTGAATACACAACAAACATGGGTTTGTTTTTGTTGTTTAATAGATTTCAAATTCCTTGTTTTGGAATTTAGTGATAAAAATATTTTAAAATGTTTAATAATGTCTGCCTTTCGAAGTTTCTGTCATTGCCGTAATTGATGAGGATTAATCAGTCAGTAAAAGTGCTCCTCGAAAAATATTTGGTCTCAGATCGAATTAATGTAACAACCATGGAGGAAATGGCGTTGCTAGTGGACTACCAGCCTTGGGGGAGGGGTAGTTTTTCCGCAGTAATTACATGTACTACCTTGGGATTTTCATGCATTCAAGATAAACGTGTATTTGAAACCATTAGTGCACATCCTACAAAAATAATAAAAATAGCTGCCTATTTTCCCAAAAGGGTTGACCTTACCTCAATTTTTGCTGCGTTTGCATTTAATTGATGAAAAGATGTTTATAAATTTTGGCTTCCCGAAGTTTTATTCATCAGCGCATCAGATAGAGGTTAAACAAAAAGAAAGTGTGACTTATGCATAAAATGTGACACTCTGTGACTCAGGCATCCAAGTTTACAATTTTCCGAAATTAAACAACAAAATGGATAATAGGAAAGGTCAACAATGACATGCCAATCAATCAACGCTACCGATAGACAGAACCGCTGACAAAAAAAAATAACATAAAAGAGAAAAAAACACAAACATAAACAAAACAAAGAGTACTGGTAGTCTGACTTGGTACAAACACTGAACAGTGGTGGGGTTAGACCAGTTGTGTGGGTACCCAAACCTTCCCTTATCTATCCTGACACACCGGTGCATAAAACATACTGTAAAAGCCAATACTGTACTAGAAGTGAAACATTCGGTTGGGCGGTACATAACTTAAGACACCAGGATCAGAATGTGTCGTTATCCTTGATGTTTCTTCGATATTGCGATTGTCGCAATAAGGTTTTAGAATTTTTATTTTCTGAACTTGGGGCCCAGAGGGGTTGAATTTCCAAAATTCTGAATTTAAGCTTGTGACAAACTCTTCTTTCATTTTTAACTTCATGCATTTAATTTCTATACAGTATTGTCACATACTGTATGTAGATACGCAGTAATGTTTTAGAATTTTGATTTTCTGAAATTGGGACCCGCAGGGCTTTTGCGGTAACCTCCTTTTCTCTTTTAGATGACCTGACCTATAGGCCATGTGAGCTTTTGTCATCACTTTGCGTCCGTCGTCCGTAAACTTTTCACGCATTGTAACCAAACTTGGTAGGAATGATGTATGGAAGGACCTCTACAAATGATCCACCATTGGTTCCGGTTGGATAAACAACATGGCCGCCAGAGACCATCTTTGATTTTGATTGGCCAATTTTCATAAATCTTCTCCCATATGGGAAAAAACTTTTTTGTCATTTGCTTCGGAATTAATGGGCAGATTGTAACTAAAGTTGGCAGGATTGATGTATGGAAGGACCTCTATTTAATTTCCACCTTTGGTTCTGGATGGATGAACAACGATGGCCGCCAGAGGCCATCTTTGATTTTTATTTGCCAATTTTCAAAACCTTCTCCTCTGAAACTACATTATGAAATGTTTTGAAACCTTGCAGGATTGATGATGAATATCCCTCTACAATCAATCAACGTTTGGTTGAGATTCATCCTTGGGGGGGGGGGGGGGGTAACCCTCAGGATTTTTGACGGGGTGTGTGAAAATGGCTTAAGAAAAGGTACCCGAGCAAATACTAGAATATCTGTCAATAATATACCGGAAAAAAATTTTATTAAAATACCTACCCGAAAAACATCCATATAGAAAAGGCACACCCAAATTAATACTGATGTTTGTATACCAGTATCTGAGGAATTTTTGACGGGGGTGTGAAGAAATGGCCTAAGAAAAGGTAACCGAGCAAATTATCGACAGGGTGTGGATCAGAGGCTTCCTATTAAACCTTGAACGCTATGGAATTCAGGGCGATGTGCTTGAGTGGTTCAGAAGTTACTTAACAAGTAGACAACAAAGGGTATTGCTAATGGACAAAACTTCGTCTGTAGGGAATCTTAAAGCGGGTGTTCCCCAAGGGTCTATAATTGGTCCTCTTCTTTTCCTCATTTTTATAAATGACATTGCAGATGAGATGTTAGGGATCTGTAGATTGTTTGCAGATGACACTTCGATAGCAGAGAGGTCTTACGAAATCGATAGTCTTCAATACATGGTCAATATCGACCTGAAAAACATCTCTTCTTGGTCGAAACAATGGCTTGTTAAGTTGAATCCCAACAAAACTGAAATTGTTTTTTTCAGTACCTGAGTTACTCCTGAAGGGTTAGCATTTTTTCTTGATGGTACAGAAATTACTCCTGTAGGCTGTCACAAACATCTTGGCGTAACTCTAAGTTCTAATTGCAAATGGACTTTGCATATTGATACTGTCGTTGAGAAAGTCTCGAAACAAATTGCAGTTCTACGGAAACTGAAATACATACTTTCTCGGCACTTTTTAGACAAGATTTACTTAACTTTTATCAGGCCTCTTCTAGAATATTCCTGCGAATTGTGGGATACTGTTCGATAACAGACTCGGATAGGTTGGAAAAATTACAATTAGAGGCTGCACGCATAGTAACTGGTTTAACTCTATATGCAAGTACTTTGTCACTGTATGATGAATGTGGCTGGGAAAAATTATCTGTTCGGCGTGAACGAAGAAAACTATCATTATTTTATAGAATAGTTAATGGAGATGCACCTGATTATCTATCTGACATGTTGCCTAACACTGTAAACCAAACAAATAATTATAATCTAAGAAACTATAGAAATTTTACTGCCAGATGCTAGACTCTCTCTTTATCAGAATTCGTATTTTCCATCAACTATTAGATTATGGAATAGCTTAGATTCTAATATAAGAGAATCTCCAAATCCAAATATTTTCAAATATAGACTGAAATCAAAGTATCCTCATTTTTTTTTCTGGTATTTGATAAAAAAAAAATTAATGAAAATACCTACCCGAAAAACAGCCATATAGAAAAAGCACACCCGACTGATCTTTATATACAAATAAATAAAATATCTGAGGAATTGATTCTTTGTTTGTTTAGTTGGAGTTTTACGCCGTTTTCAGCACATTTGTGTACTTTGCGGTGGTCAGTTTTTATCGGTGGAGGAAGCCGGAGTACCCGGAGAGAACCACCGACCTTCGCCATGAAAATTGGCAATTCTTGTCAAATAAGATTGGAGTCGAACACACCCCGCCACAGCTGAGATTCGAACTCACAACCTCAGCGTTGACAGGCTAGTGATCGTTAGTAGTCATGTCGAACAACCTAGACCACTCGGCCACCGAGGCCCCCTGAATAAGTTTGTCTGAGGAATTGAATAACACTCAAAGTTTCAAAGTTTGTGTAAAAACAACCCGAATAAATATTAGTTTTTCAAAACATACCCCGAATTAATACCAAGAATCATGAAAAACCCACCCAAATTTTCCTCACACCCCAGTATAGGTTTATATAGGAAGTTACCTCCCCCTAGTTCAATTTATGCATTTTATTTAAGCACACTATTGTTATGCAATATGTGTAGGTGAGCAATAAGGTTTTGATTTTCCACAAATTGGGGCCAACAGGGGTCCAATTTCGAAAATTGTGAATTTAAACTTGACCTGAGCTCCTCTTTCATTCTTCAGTTTTCTGTTTCTTAATTGTCATACATCAGATGTAGATGTGCAATAAAGTTTTAGGATTTTGATTTTCGAAACTTGGAGCCAACAGGGATGAATTTACAAAATGATGAATTTGAAGTAGTGTCCTAAATTTAAAATGTAAAAGGGTAAGGTGTTCTGTATAAATTTGCCTCTAGGACCAGACTCATCCATTCTCAAAGACAGCATGCCAACTCTAAAGACAATCATTGCAATAAAAAGAAAAGAAAATTCCCTCATACAAAATTGAAGAAAACAGTTTTTGCCACTAAACTGATAACTTTTTGTCTATTTCAGTAAAAATATTTTATTATTAAAATAAGATATGCAAGTATTCCAGAATAAAACATGATTATGTATATAAGATATGTAAAACAATTTGATATGATACAGTTTGTATATTAAAATAAGACAAACATAATATTACCCTAAAACAAATTGTCAAAGAAATAAGTTACCATCCCTAAAACCAAATGAAATACACTTAACAACATAGATGTGACTTGATTAACATAATATTATAGTAAACCAGTGTTAGGCGTCATTTTCAACTGCAGTGGATGCAAGAATTTTCTTGAAGTCTTATTGTGACTTTAAGATGAAGGACAACAATAAAACCAAATACCAGTACTGAGAATCCAGAAATAAAGTATTATTAATGTATAAAAGGATGTCTTATTAAACATTGTCATGATTTGACCATATGATATGAAAAAGTTTGCTATTATAAGAAAAGATTAAGATGCACTTTGGTGTTTTATTTGAGAATGATGGGATACTGTGGTGGTCAAATTAGTGAGAGGTCAAGATCATAGTATACAATTTTTAACTACTGAAGGACCAATGTTGCCAACTTTGGTTCTTGTTGACAAGTTTTAGACAAGAAGATCATGAATTTTTCCCAAAGGATTTTATGCTAAACTGTTTTGCTGTGGTGATAATCTTGTTTGGTAATTTGGCTCATTGTATCTAAATCTGAAAGGGGGTGATCTATTTGCTTCCAACTGGTTCAGAGGTTTCAAGCAAAATTATCTTTTCACCGAGTTTTATCTGCAGGCTAAAATGTTCAACTAAGTTCGGATGTTATGTCCATCTTGGTTATATGTCAAAACAAGTTCAGCTATGGTTGCCATCTGATTTGGCAAGTGGATTCATTATAATAGGACCATCTAAGAACAAATGCCACCATTTTAGCTTCCAGTAATTTCAGATCAAAAGATTTTTAAGCAAATTTTCCCATTAGGTCACACATGCATGTTATCTTAATTTGGTTTTGATGACTGTCTAGGTTGGTTTGTTTAGTTGGGGTTTTATGCCGTTTCCAGCACATTTGGTTATTTCGCGGTGACCAGTTTTTATTGGTGGAGGAAGCTGGAGTACCCAGACAGAACCACGACCTTCAGTAGGTAAATTGGGAATTCTTGTCGATTAAGATCTGAGTCGAACACACCCTGCCACAGTTGAGATTATCATATTAAAGCACCATCCATTTATTACACTCGATGAATGAATAAATATTTCAAATAATTGTTAAATACATAGATATAGTTAATCTGAAAAATAGAAAAGAAGAAAGGCAGAAATCATTTGATCCTAATATGAAGGGCAAGGAAATGACCACATAGTCTTGTTTTTTTTTTACTTACGAAATATGCAATAGCCTGAAATTCTATATCTAAATCCACAACTATTCAATTCTAGATAATCCTGGATTTATTTTCACAAAATTTGATTTTTTTTTCAATTCCTTCATCTCCCCCTTCCTCCTTCCAAAATCAAATGTTAGTTCCCTAAATGAAGATCTCAAGAAAACATAATCATAAAAATCAGTTTACTCTAAACTAAAATAATACCAAAAATGTATACAGAAAAAACATTACTTAAAATAGTCCCCAACATATTTTAATCTTTCTTCTTCTGTAAATTATAGAAGTTAAAATCTTATCTTTGAAATACTTGTATTAGCTAATTTTACTTTAAATCTAGCTAACCAAATTAATTTCTAAGTGACAAATTAAAAATATATTACATGTACATTGCACTTAAAAATAAAATAACCAAAATTGAAATTTAAAGCCCTTAGTATTTTTAAAATTAATGACCCAACATCCCTCCTCTCTTAAAAGCAGAATTTCAATTATATATCAACAATTTAAGATAAAAATATGATAGAAATGTATACATTTATATAAAAATATAACAAAGTATACCCAAAAACAATCTGTTTCTTGTTTTAACATATATAATTATTAAAACCCTGTGTAATATGATTTACTTGTATACAATATATGCAATGTAAAATGTTAACAGATTCAATACTTCTTAATCTTTGGATCATGGCCTCTTTCAATACATAGGAATATTAAAGCCTCCATTTTTCAGTGTTTTCAAACAACAGATTCCAGCCTCTCTGTGTAAGAAACTTGTATCCAGCCCTCATTAAATACTGAACAGTTTCAGGCGGTGTTTCATCATGCCGTTCATGGAGATCTTCATATATAATATATCCAGGTCTAAAACCCAAATCTATAAATTGGTGTAATATCTGTGGAGAAAAGATCAAATAAATTTGATAAGTTCTATTGTAACCAAAATATGACAGATGTACATGTACTAATATTTCATGTTAGTTTGCTTGTTATTGGAACTCATTTTACTATTTAGCATGTCAATATAGCTATAATTTAGAAATTATGGAATACTTTTTCCTATGCTTAGTTTCTGTCATCATTCTTTTTGTTATTCTGTGACTCCTATCAGCTTAAATTTTCACTATGAGTAATTTACTTGTAATAGTTGCACTGCCCAAAGGGGAGACAACTCCTAAAATACATAGAAATTACAAAAGCTTTTCACATATTTAGTAAATTGTAGTTCAGATCTGCAATTAAAAGTTAAACATCAAATTTCAGTCACGTTCCTGTTAAAGGGGCTGGCAATTTATTTCAGACATTAGTATGTCCTATATTAATTTATAATTCTAAAATATGTTTTATGGACTCTTACTTGAAAGTTTATAGAGCAAATATGAGAGCTAGCAACTGTAATACTTATATGTTAAGTTTTGCTGACAAAACTTCAATTGAAAAAATACAACTTAATTTCATTAAAAATACTCTGGGCACAAAAAGATGCTCAACAAATTTAGTTGTCAGAGAAGAATTAAACATTCTTCCTGTTGAGTCCTTTATAAAAACTCAAACTATAATGTATCTATCAAGACCAAATAATGATTAAATTAACTCTATCCTTTTCTCCTTACAAAAAAATTAGATAACGAGGGAACTTTTCGTGGTACACTTATGCAGTTACTGTAGTAAAGGAAACTGAAAATGATTTAAATCAAATTTCAAATTATAAAACACTAATAGAAACATAAATTAAAAGATAGAATTAACCTACTTGTTAAAGACCATTATCAAAAACTTGCAAAAAATAAAATATCTACTCTAAATATTAGTAATAAGAATTATTTATATAAATACTTAAAAAGTGAAACTAAAGAAAATTTGTACTATTTATGTCACCCAAGTAAAGAGAAACATAAAATAATAACAAAATTCAGAATTTCTGATCATGAGTTGTTGATTGAAACAGGGAGGTACTGAAAAACATTTTAAGGGAACAGAGACTTTGTAAGGAATGTAATATTTTAGATAATGAATCACACATTTTTTCTTCAATTGTAAGATTAATACAAAATTGAGAGAAACTTTTTTAAATAGTTATATAGGAAGTTATCCTAATTTCACTTCCCATAATTATATAGAACAACTAAAAGCAATTTTAAATCCATCAACACCTGATGATATTAAGACAGCAGCATCTTTTATACAACAGTCATTAGAACTGAAGAAATGAGACACTTAAACTGTATTAATATACATATTTTCCCTTTTTGTGTTATAATTTATGTATATCTGTCTGTATGTTTATGTGATATGTCTGTATTGCTATGGACCAAATGGTCTTTTTGTGTGCAATAAAGTTGAATTATGAGATAATAGAATTTACCATTTGTGTAGTCTGATAGAAGACAGACAATATCCTGTAAAGTGGCCCAGTAAAGAAAAGAATTATGTTTTTTTTACATATTTTTTTTTCTAGGATACCACAATTATAGTATAATCCAAACATTATCTAAGATGTAAACTTATATTAAGTGATATTCTGGGTGAAATGTCATCAATTCACTATCATCAAAAGTTTTGAAATCCAAAAATGACCAAACCCTTATGAATAAAATAAAAAAATAAATATGTCTTTTCCTTTATATATTTAATATACTTTACTTTATATATATTCTTTGTTTTGAATTACATTAACCCAATTGTGTTGTAGTATACATTGTTACCATACCATCAACATAAGACATGAACACAAATATCATACATATAAGAAACAAGGCAGTTACGGATCTCCTTTCCTCAGTTCTAAAGACTGATTAATATAAGAAATCACTGCTTTAATTTTATCAGGTGTTGATGGATTTAATAGGATAGATAATTTTTTTAATGACCTATGGTTATTGAAATCAAGATAATTTTCTTCAAAATATAACAAGAATTGCTTTCTGAAATTTAAATTAATTTTACAACGAATCAGAAAAATGAAGTGTTGTTCATCATCAAGTTCATTACAAAATTTAAATTTACACTAGTACCTTATTTCCTAAACCTTCAGCATCAATAGATAAAACGGCAAAATTTTTAGGCACATCATAATCCTTTATAAATGTCTCAACAGACATTCCCTGGACTAGTCTTGTATGTTTCCTGTTTTCACCATAGTCATCTTCAGCCAGAATATGAGATTCCATTGAAGCTAAATCAGGGGAGACAACCAGTTTGACAGCACCACTTTGTGTTCCAAGCACAGCTTCCACATACTGAACAAACTGTTTCTTTTCATTATACTCATTAACATATCTAATAAAGAAAAGAGTATGGGAAATTTACATACAGGTACTTCAGCCACCTAGCAACAAGAGTTGTGAAAATATTAAACAGGAGAAGTTCTGTGTAACATAGGATGATGATAAAATGTTTCGTGTTTAAGCAATACATTGTGAAGCAAGGGGTATTGTGGAAAGTTAATTGACATAAAATCCATGCATGATAAAAGTTTTAACAAAGGAAAAGGGCTTTATTGCTGTCTCCTCAGCTTTTTCCTGATGAATAACCTACAGCTTAATATAAGTTGTATGTTAATAACAATTTGCCTATAATTTCAATTCATGTCTAAATAAATGAATGTTTAAACTAGTAAGGCAATAAAAACAGTTCTGTTCAATCCAGATAAACGATTTTTTTTTGTTTTTTTTTTTGGTTACACCTAGCTTAGTACATGTACAATATATACCTTGATAAATGGTATCTGGCAAGTTGGAGTTGTTCTGCCAGTGGTTCAACAAGAATTGCACTCCATCCATGTTGAATAAAGTTAAAGGAATTGCTGGATAAAAGTCCATCATTAGCACCTATATCAATCACAAGTTTTTTATAGGGAAAGTTTCTTCTTAAAAGTATTTTACGATAAAGATACAAAAATTCCCCGGAATGTGAAGTGTCTATTCTAAATGTGGCAATGGAATCATTATATAATCCTTTTGGATATGTTATATATATTCGTTCTACTGTATCTTGCAAAACAGATGACAATCCTCCATATTTGGCAGAAAAAATTATATTCCTTGCAAACTTGTTTGATCCAATTTTTTCTATGAATGTTGTCTTGCTTGGATCATATAATGGAGTAAATTTGTCTTTGAATTGGAGATATGCATAAATAAAAACTGCATGAAAAACAATGAATTCAATAAAAATGACTGATGCAACTAAAATGAAAATAAATCTATACGAACGGAATGCTTGACATTGCAAAAATCTAAAATTTCGCATTGTATCACTGCTTTCTCTTATTTCATTCTATAATTCTTGTTTGACAAATTGGTTAATGTTTCCACCGCTCAGTTAACTGCTTAAGAGTAACAGATGGACCGTTGTGGTTAATAATTAAACACCAGTACACTACAGGGTATTTTTAATTTATTCTTCTTACTAATGATTAATGATTTAAATTAAAGTATATGTACATATGTCTAAATCAGGTGAATTAGAATTACATTTCAAATGAATGTTTCAATAACTTTTAGGATGTAGTTTCACTACTTTGCATAAATACAGTGAAAATAGTTTTTTGTCTTTTCGGTATTCGACAAGTCCTTAAAAATATTTTTGACGGTAAGTAGCTTTTAAGCATATCTTTTCTGTTAACACAAACATAGAAACAGTTGCATTTAATTTATAAATATAGCATTTTTTAAATTTTAAATTGATGATAAATAATTTATGGCTCCAGAACATTGTATATAAAATGTACAGATTAAATTTTTTAAAAGTTTATTAGTGTACCTAAGCTATCAATTATGTTTTGTACGTTCTAATTAATAACCAAATTATAAGTTCGAAGTTCATCAACAAGATTTTGAACCTTGCATTAGCATCTGGGTAACCTTTATCATAACTTTATCTGATATATATTTCATCCTAATAATTACTTTATGCCCCCCCCAAATTTGCAATATTGCATGAATTTAAGCGACCAATACTGGCAATAGACAGACTAGTTCACTCAGTTGAAAAGTTGAAAGTAAGTACTTGATTCAAGATTTTTCCTTCACATTGTGCATCCAGCCACAAAGCAGCACAAGTACAGCCATTTCGGGTAATTCTACGCATCCCCTATTCGGCGCATGAACATAAAAATAATTTGAATGCGCCTAATTAAACGCTGCGCTGAATATACCCGACAACATAGTACAATGAAAGCTTTTTGTCGAGCCTGCAACTTTTGTCACAGAAGCGAGACTATAACTATCTTTCATACGGGAGGGATTCCACCCGAGGGTTCACATTTTTCTGTCAGACATGAGGCCTGCCGGGTGTCTGACAAACAAAAATGTGATCCCAAGGGTGGAATTCCCTTATCCTAAATCTTTCTGAATGAATGATAAATTTTCTCTCATATTACAGACCGTAAAAATTTAAAGAAATAGATTGAAAGTAAGAATGGTTACCATGATGAAAAAAATCGTGCTACTAAACAAGGGATTGTAGAGAAAAAACTAACATCATAATCGGAAAGATCATACACAATTTGGTTTTATACTAAAAGTATAAAACTTGAACGTTTTGTGTCAGACAAGTATATTTCATATGGGTGTCCTGCACCGGCAGGCGTTGTCTTCAACTGCTTGTAATGAGAGAAAAAGCAATCTTGCAACACATTTTAAAATCACTTAATATAACAGGTTAGGAAAAAATCAAGGGAGAAAAATATTTTTGATAAATATAAATAGAAAAACTTTGATTGCATACTTCATTCATTTTTTTGAGCAACACTTTTTTCATACATTGCATAACTTTTATCCAATTAATTGTAAATGTAATTAATTATTATCCTTAACACAATCCCTAAAAAATTCCACTATTACACATAGACAACAGGGAAAGTAGTCGCGACACTGGGTTCCGTGGAACCCTTACAAATTTTATTCTTTTAGCAATACAATGTCTTAAATTCTCCTTGTCATATTTTATATTTTTTCAATTTTCAAATGCTGCATTATTTTTCTATTGGAAACTCTCCATTCAGAATCATATTTGAGATATATACTACAGGTATAATCTTTACAAATGTTTTCCCTGATGGCTTAACAAGCTTATATCAAACAAACATGCTTTGCAAACATATTGATATTTTTTTAACAGTTCAGATGCATATTCAAATTCAGCACTGTAGAATGTTCTAAAATCAGCCAGTGTATAGTTGTCTAGGGGTTATCTGATACATAATAATTGTGTAGGGTTAAATGATGTAAGAAACCTGTCAGCTGTCAGCTAGCTGAAAAAAAACATCCATTCTTGACATCATGTGGAAAGCTGTATATTATGAGTTGTTGAAAATTTAAGGAAAATACACTTAAATTCTATGAACCTATTGGAAACTCTCATATTGTAAATGAAAACATTTTAATTTAATTTTTTTTTACTAAATAGCAAAGTAAAGTGATGCCACACCTTTGGATCGGTCTTTGTAATCTATGATCATTTATTGTTGTCATAAACTTTCCTTGAAAATTTCCCAGTATTAATGTATTGGTGGAATCATTACGATGATCCCTTTTTATGGTGATCAGACCCTCAGCAGAATGTTTCTGCTACTATCAACATAAAATTGAACAAAGTTTTATCTCCTGTAAACAACCCCAAATTAAAACCTAGATCAGTAGAATATTCTATAAATGGTCACATTTCAAAATTATTTTGGCCAATCAGTCTACCTTGGACCTATACGGTTACCGTATCTGGTACCAAAAATAGACAAATTCAGCAAAAAAAGTTAAAAATCATCACTTTTGAAAGTACAAAGATAATTGGGATTAAACGTTATTCTTGAGTAGAAGGACACAAATTTTATGTGCTGTTTGACAATAAATCATACATGTACCCTTGACAATTTTATAAGAGAATGAGAATATACCAGTAATATGATTATAAGTTCATAATGTTAATAGTTTCATCTTTGTAGTCATGTATATATATTACATACTATATTCTTTTTTTCAGATGGCAGGATGTTGAAATCTTTTTCTGCCTTGTCTAGAGTCCATCATTGTAGAATAGTGGTATCAAAAAGGATTATCCCCTCTTTATTCTATTGTTCTGATAGTAAAAACATGCCAGTGACGAAAGCTGTTATATTTGATCTAGGTGGTGTTATTGTACCCCCACCTATGGTATCATTTAGAGGTTTGTTTGTTGTAGACTAATTCTTCAAATCGTATTTTTTATGATAATGTGTAGAACAATAGTTCATGATAAGGAACTATGCTTGTGTTGCAGTTCTTCACATTACAGACGCTGGTAGCTTCACTAGAAAACCTTGCACCTCATTCAAAGCTCAAGATGGCCCCCTATCACTCATTTGATGTATTTTTCAAAAACAAAAGCCTTGAAAAAAATGACTTTTTGATATATCAAACCATTGGAAACTAGAAATACAAAATAAAATGAAAAAGGGACTCAATTACCTATATTCAAGGTTACAATTGATGCATTAAAAAAAACCCTAATGACCTAAAAAATTTCATTTTGTAGCAAAGACAGATAATCCCCAAATCCAAAACAGTATATTTTTACCTTACTGTTAGTTGACTCAGTAAGAACCAAAATCAAAATCTAATTCATTCAAGTGTACAATGTACAATCTAGGTCACTGTTGCCAAACTATTTCATGAACCTTTGTTACTATCCATGCACGATTGAAAAACATTCTAAATTTAGTTGATTATTAATAGATGTTTAAACCTGAGTAAAGAGCCTTTATAAAAATATTTATTAACTATTACATGTGGTTAAGTATTTATTTTTTTGCTTGGACCTTTGTTACTCATTACCATTTATGGTGTGCACATGGAAAATGTCATTGTTTCTTGTTTTCACTTTATACATTTAGTTCTAGGCTAGGGTTGTTGTCTTGTATTGACATTAGCCTACATCTGTCTTGTATTGACATTAGCCTACATCTGTCTTGTATTGACATTAGCCTACATCTGTCATGTATTGACATTAGCCTACATCAGTCTTATATTGAAATTAGCCTACATCTGTCTTGTATTGACATTAGCCTCATCTGTCTTGTATTGAAATTAGTCTTCATCTGTCTTGTATTGACATAAGCCTACATCTGTCTTGTATTGACATTAGCCTACATCTGTCTTGTATTGACATTAGCCTACATCTGTCTTGTATTGACATTAGCCTACATCTGTCTTGTATTGACATTAGCCTACATCAGTCTTATATTGAAATTAGCTTACATCTGTCTTGTATTGACATTAGCCTCATCTGTCTTGTATTGAAATTAGTCTTCATCTGTCTTGTATTGACATAAGCCTACATCTGTCTTGTATTGACATTAGCCTACATCTGTCTTGTATTGACATTAGCCTACATCTGTCTTGTATTGACATTAGCCTATATTTGTCTTGTATTGACATTAGCCTACATATGTCTTGTATTGACATTAGCCTACATCTGTCTTGTATTGACATTTGCCTACATCTGTCTTGTATTGACATTGGCCTACATATGTATTGTATAGACATTAGCCTACATCATCTTGTATTGACATTAGCCTACATCTGTCTTGTATTGACAATAGCCTACATCTGTAGGTTTTTAAATCAGATTTTTTTTTTTTAAATGTAAAACAAAATTACTACCCCTTCCTGAAGAAGAAAACTAGTGACATGCAGATAATTGGCCTCTACTGCTTTTGTAAGAGCAAGTTTACAGTGTGAATTGTTAAAAGGATACATTAAATTTGCTAAAAATCGAACTGCTCCTTTGTTAATGTTGAAACGTTTACATACTATTTGAATGCTACAATCTTTTTTCTTTTTTTACTAATATATTTTAAATTTTTACCTGTGTCACAAATAGCAAAAGCAGGTCTGGGAACAGTTCCACCCCGCCCAATCGTCTCAACACTTAAGATGTAGCTAGTTTGTTTAATCTGTACTGACTCCAAAGTTTTCATTCCTCATTATTCAAACTTTCAGTTTGCACATTGATTGCACACACATTGGAAATGTGCACATCCTATTTTGAAAAGAGTCGAGTCATTATGTCGGCGACGCAAGTCTTTTATTCATTCAAATTAAAATCTTCCTAGAGTTCCTTTAAAATGTCTGAGCTTCAAGGAGCACCCCATCCCCTTAACCAGCTTGGGGTCCATCCTGGATCCACTGGGGCCTTAGGCGGCCAATACTTCTAAACCTCTTTTGTTAAGCCTAGTGCATATATTTTGAAAGTTTTTAACGGCATCCTTGTCTATGTTGTATTGACATTAGCCTACATGTATCTGTCTTGTCTTGACATTAGCCAGCATCTGCTTTCATTTCTATTATAGATTTGCATTGCAACCATAGGTAAGGACATTTACCTCAAAATTAGAACTATTCATTAGTAAATGAGTATATTTCAGAATATGAAAAAAAGAAAGGACTTCCCCCAGATATGATTACAAAAATGATTGTGAGAAATGGTGACCAAGCAGCCTGGCATAGACTGGAAAGAGGAGAATTAACATTTGATCAATTCATGCAGGCTTTTAACAAAGAATGTTCAAATGAGGTAAATCTGTTATATGCTGTGTGTTTTTTATGTCCCAGAAATCTTTATTCTGTACATTTTTATAATTATTTGGGCTGACTGGTTCCACTTATATCTTATTGGAAAGAAAAAAAAAATCTTTTGACAAAATATTTGAATTGGAAAATCTGCTCTATTAAAGAATTTAGGAATTTAAGCATTAAAAAGAAGCAGTAAGTACCTATGAGTATACTTAAAAGACATAAAGTCATAGTATCAGTTTTAACTGATTTATTAAAGATATTTTTAAGAAATTATTTACAATTTCTGAGGTGTATGTAGAATATCAGTTCTTAATTTTAACAAACATTTTTACAACAAAACATTTTATTTTATAATCTTTATAGTTACTTCCATACTTACTTTCACTTAATTTCACTTTTCACTTTCACTTTTTATTTGTAACAAGGCTCACCATAGTAACATTGTGATGTTTAAATTATCACTACCGGATTTTGTATTTAAGCAAAATTTTATGTATTATATTTATCTTGATGACGGTGCCCTAGGCACCGCAACATGTCAATCTCAATAAATTACTGCAGTATTCCTTAAAATGTTTTGCTATAAGACTCTCAACATTTTATGTATTTTATCAGAACAAAAACCCTGCATAACTGAAGTATCCACTTTGTGGAATCTATCGTATCGAAGATTAACCAGGCATTGGTTTACTTCCATATATAATTTTTAAATAAGTCTAACATGCATATATGTAATACTGTGTTAGGATGTTGTTTTTTAAGAAATTTACAAGGCCATTAGATAATCAAACCTCCAGAGGACAGAATTTTTTTAAGAGACTGTAGTTTACTTTATATTGGGGTTTGTGAATTTCAGGTTTTAATATACCTTTTTATGTAAGAAATAACAATTTGCTGACAGATTACTTCTACTTTCAATTTATGAGTATTCTTTTGACTGTATTTATAGATAGGTACAGAAGTGGACATGTCAGAAATGTTTATAGATCTACACCAAGCCTTACAGACACCTTACCCACAGCTTGTTGATGCTGTTAAATGTGTAAGAGAAGAAGGCATGAAGACTGCTATGATTACAAATAATTGGAAGCGACCAGGACATGATTCTGGAATATTGCCTCTAGATAAATGTCTTTTTGATGTGGTAAATCTAATCATTTTTATCATTGTAAGGTGTATTGTTGTAAATTGGAGGTCCAGTAGATTTTTACAAGGAAGGTTAACAATGACATACCAATCAATCAAAGCCATCCAAACAACAGAACTCTGGACTTCATTATGAATTAGGTCATGTATTAATATGTTTACCATATTCTGCCTAAATACATATGTCTGAATGCACCCAGTATGTTATGCCATATCAGCCTGACTGCATTACATACCTGGTCTGATATGGCATATAGATTTGAATAGAACTTGAATGATGGGGTGGGTAAATATGGGTTGTTTACTTCCAGTTGTTACATATCTACAAAAACGATCATATTTAGTAGATAAGTAGACTGGTAAATAAAATGGTATAAAAATTTCCATTTGTTGACTCAAAATGGTGTCATTAATAATTATGGACTTAAGAGGATGTCTTGATTTGAATTAATATTTATTTTATAAAAATTTTTTTCTTACACTGATCTAAAAGTATTTTAAAATGTAGATAATTGAATCCTGTGTACTTGGAATTAGAAAGCCAGATCCCAGAATTTATCAGGCATGTCTACAAGAACTGGACTGTAAGCCAGAAGAAACTGTGTTCTTAGATGACCTTGGTGTGAATCTTAAGCCTGCAAGAGAAATTGGAATAAGGACAATAAAGGTGTGATTTTGTACTGTAAATATGTAAATTTTTATTCTGGAGATAAGGTTATTTTAACCAGCTTCTTTAGCAGAAAGAAATTCTTAAATGACTTTTCAGATTTTCATCTACCCAATCAAATATATATTTTGGACACCTAACAAAACAACTTATATGTCAAGTAATTATTATGGTGGGCACTTGGTATTGAGGATTGATAGTAATAAAGAAAAATCCATTTTGGTTTCAACAGCATATTTCTTGTTGATTGTATTAATTTGAATATTTGTGGATATCAGTTTGCATTATTTCATAGTGCTACATGTAACATGAGAATTCATTCCGTGGAGATATAAACAGTATTGGATTTAAATCATATATTTTCTATTATTGACTATTAAACAATAGAATATCAGCCTAAATATGATAAAACCTGTCAATACAATACAAAATGTCAAAATACGACACATACCTGTCCAATATGCCGTATTGACTAGTCAATATGACATATTGGACTGGTTAGGCATTAAAGGATCATATTGGACTAGTCAATATGACATATTGGACTGGTTAGTCAATAAAGGTATAATTGCGCAAGGTTTTCCATATTGGCTTAGTTATTGGTCCTTTGCTAGCCATATTGGACTGAGGCGAAGCCTTGGACCAATAACTAAGCCAATATGGAAAACCTTATGCAATAATACTATAGTATCAATTTGTAATATGATAGGTACACTTTCACTGCAAGTTATTGTGCATTTATTATATTTTTATACCAATTTTATGATTCTTTGGGATATGGTGTACCCAAAGGTTCTGGTATTTAACAAAAACCATTTCATATGGTAGTATTAACAGAAAAGCCTGATTTAAAAATCTTTGTATTTTGATATCCTAAAAACAACAAATTTTACTAAACCGTGAAAATTTACTTTCTTGAAGATAAATGAATCTACAGCATGCAGTTTTCAACATAATGTCTAGGATTGATGTCAACAAAAGCAAAAGTACAAGATGTTTAGTTGTTTAGAAGAAAAATCCATTAAAAATTGTAAAATTTGCCTCTGTTATTAAAAGGTACCCTCTTTCTGTAGTACCTTTAAATTGCACACACATTTCAAATTGTATTGAGATACTAATGTTTTTTAACTGGATTTTCCAATTAGTTTGTCCATGTACAGTGTATGACGGGTCAACAGCTCCAAACATTTATATAGGTAAATTTGGTTTGTTGTCAGTTAAACGGCTTCTTGTTGGTCATTTAAGTTGATTTTTATCTCATTAAAGGTAACAGACCCCGACCAAGCTGTCAGAGATTTAGAAAGAGAATTAGGTGGCCTTTGTATGAGATGTCATAAAGATGATACAATTACAGTACCAAAACATCTAGCAGTTAACATGGATAAAATTAAAAGTTATCTTAACTGGGCATTAAAATTACATTCCAAAGGTATAATGTGTTTTTTTCCATTGTTAGTTAAACTATGAATTTAAAACAGTTGAATAAAATAGTTAATATTTTATATTCATGCATTAGTTGATTTTATCTTACCTTGAAAAAAATAATATTTTTTAAATTTCTTAGTTATGGCATTAAATTTCAGTTTAAGAAAGAAGCAAGAAATCTTCTGTGAACTTGGTGTTAAAACTCATGACTAAAAAGCTACAAAGTTTGGTCCACAACTTGCACATTTTACGATTTTTTTCTCAAGTTGTTTTCCGTCTAGCTTCATACGTTTTTTGTAGATGATGTATTAAGATTGAATTCCATTGTTTATATTTAACTGCTAGTAGTTATAAAAGTGCCTGAAATTTAGGGTGGCCATGTCCTATGTGATCAGTCATGCACTGACCTGATTAAAATTGTATCAGAAAATTTTAAAATACAAATGTATCTTGAATATCCTTGTAATTCTTTTTCAAGTTCAGTACAAAATTTACACATCATTTTTCCTAAGTCAGTATTCTGTTTAAATAATGTAGTTTTAAAGAAATTGAACCTTTAGAAATTAAAGGTTGGTCATACTTTTGATGTGTAGTAAAAATCATGGATTTACAAACAGAAGATAAAAAGAAAACAATGTTTATTTTCAATATAAATTTGAGACAATTGTTAATGATTATACATTGTAGATCCTCCTGTGATTAGATGTTTTAGACATGGTCAGTCAAATCCTACATACTATATATATTATGGAGGGAAACATTTGGTACTGAGAAAGAAACCAGTATGTTCTATTTCATATGTTTTGTTTACATTAATAGAAAAAAATAGAAATGAAGTTTGTATCATTAAGACAGCATTAAATCCTTATATCCATATATATCATAGGTTATGTATAGTAACATTTAATAGGCATGCAATGAATTACAAATTCTCATTTTTAAAAGTCTATTAGTATATTAGTGTATCTTGCAATAAGAAAAAAGGGAGGGGTGCGTGTGGCTAATGTACACAAGAGACTAACCCATTAATTCTTGAACATATTACAAAGAACAGATCTGTGATATCCAGTGATGTATTGGTAATATAATTACTTTATTAGATTGTATAAGGATCCTATTTGGGATACTTAGTTAATGTATTGTATTCATTATGAAATTATTGTGGAAGCTAAACATTATTAACTTATTTAGAACAGTTGATATTTATTTTTTAATTATTTAGCCTGGTAAATTGCTACCATCAGCACATGCTGTAGAAAGAGAATTCACTGTGATGAAAGCTGTAGGTCAGCATGGTGTACCTATACCTAAAATGTATGGTCTTTGTGAAGATAGTAGGTAAGTAACAGAGTTATCTCCCCTTCCTGTTACTTAAGGTAAATGTGATGTTTCAGGTATCCTCAACATAACAGATAATGGCAATAAATAATATTTCTTTTTGACAGGTAAAAATTTAACCTAAGGTTTAAAGCCAAAATTGCTTAGGTACAGTCGAATCTCAGTGTGTCGAACTCGGTTGAATCGAAATCTCGGATGAGTCAGAGTAATTTTGCGGGTCCTGCAAATTTCCCATTTGTCCTATGCAATTTTACCTTTGATGACTCGAACTTCGAGGTTTAACTGTATATCATTCCCAAGTTAAAACATACTTGGCTTCTAGAAAGATAAGTTTGATGTGTAGTATTTCTGAATTTAACTGACAATTACCAAAGTTACTGACTTTACTTTGCAAAGAGCATCCAGGACATTCAATATAATCTTGTTGCCAATTATGGTCCAGATACCTTAAAAAGGAATCACTTGTGTACATTTATATTCATATTTTATTGCTTCTAGGGTTAATATAATATATTCTGATTTTTTTTTATGAATATTCATTTTCTTTTTTAAATAATATTTTTTTTTTTCCCCTTCAGAATGTTTTGGTTCAGTAAATTTCTTGTTTTAACAATCCAAAATACACATTTTGCAAGATACTTAATTCATGATACCAGTTATTCCACAAAAACAACAAAAATGTGTACCTGACAAATATGTGAACTTGTAGAGTGGAGTAAGTAGAAGTACTAAGATAGCTGTCTCCCATTCTGGACAATTTATCTTCATGTATCTATATTTAAAGATATAGTCTTTTTAAAGTTATTTGGTAAACAGTTATCTCCCCTCATGCCCAGTATGTTGACATGTTTCATGCATCCGAATTTCTTTCTTTGCTCTAAACAAAAGTCAGTCTTATTCTAGAAAGAATGGCAAATTGCCAGCAATGGCAGGTATTGGGTATGAAACAAAAATAGGAAGTATATTGGGTTTTACTTATTATTTATGTGCAGGTTGTTTCTTTCCAGAAAAAAATGGGCAGATATAAAAAAAAAAAGGTTATAAAGAACATTTAAATACTTATAGAGTTAATTTATAATTTATAATTGTAGTTGACGGTTGTTTTGCTTTATGATTTTTTGAAAAAACTCCACTCTATCATAAGTAAAATGTCTTCTTTCTATTCAGTTTGATAGGAACACCATTTTATATAATGGAATATTTGGATGGTAGAATATTAAAGGACAGAACTCTTCCTAATATGACCAGACAGGAACGTAGAGAGATTTACTCAGAAATGATTAATGTCCTTGTCAAAATACATTCTGTAGATATATCAGCTGCTGGGCTTGATAATTATGGCAAAAAGGGTATGTATATGAATATATATAGTAAATTTTTCATTACATATTTTGAGATACTACAATACCACAGGAACAACAGAAACAGTTTGGATTATAAAGTAATTCAAGTAATGTAAGTTAAAAAAGTCAGAATTTTGAGTTAGATGATATAAACAACAGTTTGAGATTACTGTTGTGTTCAAGATACATTTAAAATTCACTGAAGCAAGACATCAAAATTAGCCCTAGATCTGAGTTAGTATTAGTTTAATTCAGCCATGAGTTTTACATTTTTGGTATTTGAATTATAAAATTAGTAAGTTTTTTCCATAGTCCAAATGAAAATATTTGATAAGAAAATATATGGCATTATGTATGAAAACAATGTTGATGACATTTATTGTTACTTCACTTCCTTGTGTGAAAAAATTACTTTTTTATCTCACATGTGAAATGCCAATATTTTATGTCTTTTAAAAATCATATTTCTCCACACTCAACATTTTATAAGCATTTGTGATTCCGTACATGAAAACATTTTCCAGGATGTTAATGTAATGCACAATTACAATATTTGACTAAAAGTACATGTATTTATAATTTCCTATTACATTAACCTTGTAAATGAAGTAAAGTCAAGAAATACCAAAGGGATATTCGAAGGA
Organism: Mytilisepta virgata; assembly: GCA_028015205.1. Classification (NCBI taxonomy): domain Eukaryota; kingdom Metazoa; phylum Mollusca; class Bivalvia; order Mytilida; family Mytilidae; genus Mytilisepta; species Mytilisepta virgata. The sequence continues at coordinate 13,897,849 of CM051520.1, read as the reverse complement.
GAGAAAAATCGTTACAACTGACAAACTCCGGAGAACAACAAAGACAAGACCAAAACAATACATGCACTACAATTAAAAACTAAAAATGTATGAACAACATGGACCCCACCAAAAAACCGGGGGTAGACTCAGGTGCTCCGGAAGAGTAAGCAGTCTCTGCTTCCTGCAGGACACCCGCCATGCTGCTCATGTCAAATCCTGTATGAGGAAGGGAGAAATGACCAATCAGTGTTTATATCAATGTTATTTACATACAATGCTCACAAAACAGAAGTTGGAGGCTTATAGAGCTTTGTAAAGTTGTTACAGAGCTTTATAAATGTCAAACAATAACTTGGATATTTCATTGATTTAGAACTAATCAAATGGACCACAGGAATATGGTGCTGGTAAATGTATTTGACATTCAGTTGAATAGCATGCAAAAATACAAGGTGCTTTTTAAAATGATTGCATGGAATGAATTTATGTAGGTACAAAAAAACAATGTAGGTCACACATTGCTCTTGTTTTAGGTGGATATTTACAAAGGAATTTTTCAAGATGGTCCAGACAATATGAAGCCAGTAAAACACATGAGATAAAGGCTATGGATAAATTAATGGAATGGCTGCCTAAACATATGCCACAGGATGAAAGAGTTACTGTTGTTCATGGGGATTTTAGGTTGGTCTTAAATATCGTTTTATGAATATTAAGAAATATAACAATGAATATCTATGTGTAATTTGGATAGATATTTTCACTAGCAAAACACTGACTTTGTATCTTTCAATTTGATTATAATTTGTGTCAGATTATGCAAAACTGATGTTGGAAGCTACTTGGACTTATTGTGTACTCCAGAATCTGATTCCATGAAAAAAAAATTGTAGCCTTACTGAAATTCTGCAAGTGCCCAATATGTTAGATACGTCCTAAAAGACAATGGTTCATCGTTTTGGAAACACAACTTAATTAAGCATATCCAACAGTGTCACATTTACCTTTGGTTTGGTCATATTATAGTTATTATTGATAACTCAGTCAAAGAACTTTCAGAAACTGATTTCTACCTTATTTAAATCAGGTGAAGGTCACCTTACCATTAGTGAAAAGATATGAAAAATCTTGGCTTTCTGACATTAATACATTTTTAGAATTGATATTTTTCAGATTAGATAATATGGTATTTCACCTTACAAGGCCAGTAGCAGTTGGTGTATTAGACTGGGAACTCTCAACCATTGGAGATCCAATATCTGACTTAGTCACTTGTTGTTTGGGATATTACACACCAGCAGCTTTAAATGTACTGCCGTGTAAGTTATGTTTATAGATAGGGAGCTCTCTGTCTGAACTAATCACTTCTTGTTTCAGATACTATACTCAAACAGCTTTATTTGTAGTTTGTTTAATCTTTTCATTGTTGTTTTTATTATCCCCGCAATTCAACAAAGCCCGAGGATATTTTGTTTTGCTGTTCATTAGTAATGTCCAGGATAATCTCAGTAACCACTGGATTTAGAAAGATGAAACTTGGGTCATTGATTGCACTGTATGTGGGGACTGTGCCAAAGGTTTTGGAATTTGAATAGCACCCCTTAGGGCCTGATACCAAGGGAGCCTAAGGGTATATTATTCCTTTTTCAGGTAACTCCTCTCAGGTTAGTTGGAATACGGAACTGAAAGTTGGGTCAGTAATTGCCTTGTCAATGTAGATTGTGCCAAAGGTTTCATAATTTGAGTAGCGACCCTGGTGGCCGTGCTACACAGGTAGCCTAAGGGTACATTAGTCCTTTATTAGCTTCAAAACTTCAGGATCATTTGGATTTCAAAAATATGTGATTCCAATTTTCCTGAAAGACTCAAAGACTACTTTTTAGCTCACCTGACCCGAAGGGTCATGTGAGCTATTGCTATCACTTGGCGTCCGTCGTCCGTCCGTCTGTCGTCCGTAAACTTTTTCAAACGTTAACTCCTCTGACACCATAAGTCCAACTGCAACCAAACTTGGTACAGTTATTAATTGGTATGGGTGCTACAAATCTATCGTTTGGATTTTTGATTCGTATAAAAACATGGCCGCCATGGCTAAAAATAGAACATAGGGGTAAATTGCAGTTTTTTGCAAATAAGTCAGAAACGGTCACAGATATCAAAATTCTGGCATAGGGTAAAAGTGTTCAGCACCTCAAGATCTACCTGCCCTGAAATTTTGAAGAAGATCCAACGACCCATGTAGGAGTTATTGCCCTTTTTCTGCATTTTTTCCAAATTTTGCACTTATTAAGCTCAATATCTTGGATACTATAAAGGAAATTTGAAAAATTTAAATTTCATATTGTTAGGCACACAAAGATCTACAAAATTTGTAACAGGATCGAAGTTGTAGGTTCGTTCCTTTTAGGAGTTATTCCCCTTAGATCGTCAAAATTGACCATTTTTGCAGTCTTTATTCATTGTAATAAAATCGTTAACTCCTCTTACACCATAAGTTTAATTGCAACCAAACTTAGTGTAGTTGTTCCTTGGCATGAGTGCTACTAAACTATCGTTTGGATTTTTGATTTGTAAAAAAACATGGCTGCCATGGCTAAAAATAGAACATAGGGGTAAATTGCAGTTTTTTGCAAATAACTCAAAAATGGTAACAGATATCAAAATTCTGATGGGAAGCTAAAGTGTTCAACACCTCAAGATCTACCTGCTTTGAAATTTTGAAGAAGATGTAACCACCCATGTAGGAGTTATTGCCCTTTTTCTTGATTTTTTTTTGAAATTTGTACTTACTAAGTTGTATGATCATTCCTTTTAGGAGTTATTCCCCTTAGAACATCAAAATTGACCATTTTCACAGCATTTCCCTTAGTTTGCAAAATGTTTAAATGAGCCCTTTAGGAGTTAAAGTTTTGTCCCTTAAATGTCAAAATAACTGTTGATGCCTTATAGATGGCAAACTGTAGAAATGAAAAAAAGCTTTTGATTGCGTGTAAATTTGTTTTTATGTTATTATTTCAAAAATCTTCTCCTCTGAAACTACTGAATGGATTTGGACAAAACTTAGCATGATTGTTCCTTAGGGTATCCTGCACAAAGTTTATGCTTCGATTTTTGATCCGTCGAAAAACATGGCCACTGTTACTAAAAATAGAACATAGGGGTCAAACAACAGTTTTTCGCAAATGTCTCAAAAATCATTAGGTTATGGCAAATTCTGGCAGGTTGAAAGTGTTCAGCATGATGAGAGCTACCTGCGTGCTGATTTTCGTGAAAATCTGTCAACTGATGTTAGAGTTATTGCCCTTTTTTGACATTTTTGGCTTTTTTTTATGTTATTATTTCAAAAATCTTCTCCTCTGAAACTACTGAATGGATTTGGATAAAACTTAGCATGATTGTTTCTTAGGGTATCCTGCACAAAGTTTATGCTTCGATTTTTGATCCGTCGAAAAACATGGCCACTGTTACTAAAAATAGAACATAGGGGTCAAACAACAGTTTTTCGCAAGTATCTCAAAAATCATTAGGTTAAGGCAAGCTCTGGCAGGTTGAAAGTGTTCAGCATGATGAGCGCTACCTGTGTGCTGATTTTTGTGAAAATCTGTCAACTGATGTTAGAGTTATTGCCCTTTTTTGACATTTTTGGCTTTTTTTTATGTTATTATTTCAAAAATCTTCTTCTCTGAAACTACTATTCAAAATCAAATGAAACTTGGTAAGATTGTTCCTTAGGGTATCCTGCAAAAAGTTAATGCTTGGATTTTGGATTGGTCGAAAAAAATGTCCGCCCTTACTAAAAATAGAACATAGGAGTCAGAATGCTGTTTTTTGCTATTTTTTCCTGAATTATAGAAATAAAATAAAGATGAAAGCTACTTTGATGGCAAACATGGTATGCCGAGTTGAATGGTGATGATGAAAGTTTGTTTTGGACGGCCATTTTTAAAATGGCTGCCATTTTCCCGCCATTTTTTACACTTGCTCGGATTTCAACAATATTTGGTTTTTAAAGTAAACATGGTATCCTTAGTGAATGGTGATGATGAGAATGTTGTATAACAATGATTAAATTTCATAATATGTGAGCTTTTAATTGCCATCACTTGGTGTCTGTCATCATCGTTGTTAACAAATTTTCAAACATCTTCTCCTCTGAAACTACTAGGGGGATTTGGATGAAACTTAGCATGATTGTTCCTGCAATATTTCCTTTTCAAGTACAATAAAAAGCCTTAACCCACAATTTTTACATAACTTCTTTCAAACATTTTAAAAACGAAGACAACATATAGACCAAAAGATTTATACTTGTATTCGAAGATGAATTAAAACTTGTATTTTGTATTGTGAATCAACAGATTGACCATGACTGTATCTTAATCAAGCATAGGGAGAACTCATGCCCATTTCTTTCCAGAGGTTCTTGAAAGGCTTTTAAAGGTATTTTCAGCATTTTATGTGACCTTAAATACTCAGTTTAATTTACAAAAAAACATTAATATATTAATTTAGTTTATAGTCATTGTTTGCCAGGTGAGCGATTCAGGCTCTTGAGAGCCTCTTGTTTGTGATTCTACTTAGCAACCATATATATTTGGAAACACTATAGCAACAACACTAGTTTGGATTAAATGCATTTCAAAAATATGTGATTCCAATTTGGGTAAATTTCCTGAAAGTGTCTAAGACTATCATTTTAGGAATTTTACTTAGTAACTATAGATTTTTTTGGATCATATTAGCTTTATCATTTTTGTTGACAGTTTTTGTGTCCCCTGCAGAATGCATGGTCGACACATAGGGATCACTATCTGTCGTCTTGCGTCGTCACACTTTTTAGCTCACCTGACCCGAAGGGTCATGTGAGCTATTGCCATCACTTGGCGTCCGTCGTCCGTCCGTCGTCCGTCGTCCGTTAACTTTTTCAAACGTTAACTCCTCCAACACCATAAGTCCAACTGCAACCAAACTTGGTACAGTTATTAATTGGTATGGGTGCTACAAATCTATTGTTTGGATTTTTGATTCGTATAAAAACATGGCCGTCATTGCTAAAAATAGAACATAGGGGTAAATCACAGTTTTTTGCAAATAAGTCAGAAACGGTCACAGATATCAAAATTCTGGCACGTCTAAAAGTGATCAGCACCTCAAGATCTACCTGCCCTGAAATTTTGAAGAAGATCCAACGACCCATGTAGGAGTTATTGCCCTTTTTCTGCATTTTTTCCAAATTTTGCACTTATTAAGCTCAATATCTTGGATACTATAAAGGAAATTTGAAAAATTTAAATTTCATATTGTTAGGCACACAAAGATCTACAAAATTTGTAACAGGATCGAAGTTGTAGGTTCGTTCCTTTTAGGAGTTATTCCCCTTAGATCGTCAAAATTGTTTGACATTTTTGGCTTTTTTTTATGTTATTATTTCAAAAATCTTCTCCTCTGAAACTACTGAATGGATTTGGATAAAACTTAGCATGATTGTTCCTTAGGGTATCCTGCACAAAGTTTATGCTTCGATTTTTGATCCGTCGAAAAACATGACCAATGTTACTAAAAATAGAACATAGGGGTCAAACAACAGTTTTTTCGCAAATATCTCAAAAATTATTAGTTATAGCAAATTCTGGCAGGTTGAAAGTGTTCAGCATGATGAGAGCTACGTGTGTGCTGATTTTTCATGAAAATGTGTCAACTGATGTTAGAGTTATTGCCCTTTTTTGACATTTTTGGTTTTTTTTATGTTATTATTTCAAAAATCTTCTACTCTGAAACTACTATTCAAAATCAAATGAAACTTGGTAAGATTGTTCCTTAGGGTATCCTGCAAAAAGTTAATGCTTAGATTTTTGATTGGTTGAAAAACATGCCCTCCCTTACTAAAAATAGAACATAGGAGTCAAAATGCTGTTTTTTGCTATTTTTTCCTGAATTATAGAAAGAAAATGAAGATGAAAGCTACTTTCAAGGTAAACATGGTATGATGAAAGTTGAATGGTGATGATGAAAGTTTGTTTTGGACGGCCAATTTTAAAATAGCTGCCATTTTCCCACTTGCTCGGATTTCAACAATATTTGGTTTTTAAAGTAAACATGGTATCCTTAGTGAATGGTGATGATAACAATGATTAAACTTCATAATATGTGAGCTTTTAATTGCCATCACTTGGTGTCCGTCATCATCGTTGTTAACAAATTTTCAAACATCTTCTCCTCTGAAACTACTAGGGGGATTTGGATGAAACTTGGCATGATTGTTGAAGATGAATTAAAGCTTGTATTTTGTATTGTGAATCATCAGATTGACCATGACTGTATCTTAATCAAGCGTAGGGAGAACTCATGCCCATTTCTTTCCAGAGGTTCTTGAAAGACTTTTAAAGGTATTTTCAGCGTTTTACATGACCTTTAATACTCAGTTTAATTTACAACAAACATTAATATATTAATTTAGTTTATAGTGCATTGTTTGCCAGGTGAGCGATTCAGGCTCTTGAGAGCCTCTTGTCTTCTGTCCTCAACTACTCGTAAACCGCTCAAAGGGATTTGATGAAACTTTCTCTGTGCATTAACCTTAATGCACTGGTGTGCATATATATTTCATTTTTAGAAAATTTTAAATTTTTCTTTGTAAAAATTGACATTTTTGAAAAAAAGGGGGGGGGGGGTCAAAACTTCTATCCTCAACTACTCTATAACCGCTCAAAGCAATTTGATGAAACTTTCTCTGTGCATTAACCTTAATGCAAAGGTGTGCATATATATTTCATTTTAGAAAATTTTAATATCTTTTGTAAAAATTGACGTCCGATTTTAATAGAATGGAAGAACAAATTGATTTCAGATACACAGTTTGGGGTGAAATTGTCATGATGTATCAAAATTTGCAAAAAACAGAGTACACCTAAAATCTTGGAATAATTTTCTGTTATGGAACTTGTACAAGAACATTGCTCTGTAAACCAAAACCAACCAATGTATTTAGCCAATTGAACCTCCTTGGCTTTTGATAACAGAAAATTGTTTTTAGCCCACCTGGCCTATAAGGCCATGTGAGCTATTGCCATCACTTGGTGTCTGTCGTCTGTCATCGTCGTCGTAGTGGTCCTTAGTAAGTGCTCATTCAGAATTATGTCCAATGACATGGCCGTCATCCAAGATGGCCGCCACAGCTGAACATACATGTAGTCCTTGATAACCACAAGACCGTTCTTCATTCCTTTGGCATTTCTACAAAGGATGAAGAAATGGACCTTCCTGCTCTTTATTGGATTCCTAAACTACATAAGAATCCGTATAAACAAAGGTACATTGCTGGGTCAGCTAATTGCTCTACAAAACCTCTTTCAAAGATTTTAACATCCATATTGACATGTATTAAAGAGGGCCTTCAGAATTACTGTGAAACATCATATTCCACCAGTGAGTTACCCTGACTTTCGACAAAGAGGATTACTGCTGTCACAAAAGCTTCTTAACAAGGGTTTTATCAGGGATAAGTTGATGTCATCACTTAAGAAATTTTACGGTCGTCATCATGAATTGATTGACCATTACAGTGTTCCAATATCTAAGATGATGTTGGACCTGTTCCCACTGTCGTAACTTTCATGTACCTCCACCAATTTGTGACTTCCACCGGATTGACTTTGTTGAACTTCACAACGGGTGCCGTATACGGAGCAGGAACTGCTTACCCTTCCGGAGCACCTGGTTTCACTCCTGGTTTTTATAGGAGTTCATGTTGTTCATTGTTTTTTAGTTTTCTGTGTTTATTTGTTGTGCTTGTGGTTGTTCATTTGTCTTCCCGGGTTTGTCTGTCCAATGGATTATGTTTTTTTTATTGCTCTTTAGGTATATTTGTCCTTTTTTTTTAACATAGGACCCTACAGGGAATTTAATTAAAGTTCTTCTTTGCTGAAATCACTTGGCCCATTGGAACAAAACTTTGCAGCAATGGTCCTTAGGTGGTCCTCTTTATGAATTTTATCCAATAACCCGACCCATCATCCAAGATGGCAGCCAGAGCCGAACATAGTTTAACATAGGACCCTATGGAAAATTTACTTAAAGATCTTCTTGTCTGAAACTACTTGGCCAATTGGAACAAAACTTGGTAGCAATGGTCCTTAGTTAGTGCTCTTTCAGAATTATATCCAATGATATAGCCCGTCATCCAAGATGGCCGCCAGAGCCGAACATAGTTTAACATAGGACCATATGGGATGTTTACTTAAAGATCTTCTCCTCTGAAACCACTGGGCCAATTGTAACAAAACCTGGCAGCAATGGTCCTTACGTGGTCCTGTTTCAGAATTGTGTCCGATGACCTGGCCTGTCATCCAAGATGGCCACCAGAGCCAAACATAGTTCAACATAGGACCCAATGGGAAATTTACTTAAAGATCTTGTCTGAAACTACTTGGCCAATTGGAACAAAACTTGGTAGCAATGGTCCTTAGTTAGTGCTCTTTCAGAATTATTTCCAATGACATGTTCTGTCATCCAAGATAGCCACCAGAGCTGAACATAGTTTAACATAGGACCCTATGGGGAATTTAATTAAAGATCTTCTTGTCTGTAACCACTTGGCCAATTGGAACAAAACTTAGCAGCAATGGTCCTTAGGTGGTCCTAAGTATATCCAATGACCTCAGCCATCACCCAAGATGGCAGCCAGAGCCGAACATAGTTTAATATAGGACCGTATGGAAAATTTACTTAAAGATCTTCTTGTCTGAAACCACTTGGCCAATTGGAACAAAACTGAGCAGCAATGGTCATTAAGTGGCTCTTTTCAAAAGGGTTTCTAATGATCCTACCCACCATTCAAATTGGCCGCCAGAGCCAAACATTGTTAAACATAGTACCCTATGTGAAATTTACTTAAAGATCTTTTGGTTTAAAACCACTGTGCCATTTGGAACAAAAGTTAGCAGCAATGGTCCTTAGTTGGTCCTTTTTGCAGATTTATATCCCATGACCCCACCCGTCATCCAAGATGGCTGCGAAAGCCGAACATATTTTAACATAGGACCTAATGGGAAAAAACAGGGAAATTTTTCTTGTTGGAAACCAGTGAGCCAGTTGGCTTGACAGCAATGTTCCAGACTGCCAGTCAGGATGAACATTGTCCAGGTGAAGGATACAGGCCCCTGGGAGCCTCTAGTTAAAATTATTCCTGATAGGAAAATGTTTCTGGTTATCAATATTACTATGTTTTCACATTTTGTTTGTTATTGTTCTCAGCACTGTCAGACCTTAACTTACATGAGCTTGGTATACCTGCTGTAGAAGAGGTAGTTACCATGTATTGTCAGAGAATGGGTATTCCTCCCATACATGACTGGGATTGGTATGTGGCTTTTGCACTGTTCAGAATGGCTGCCATTATACAGGGTGTATACAAGAGATCATTACAAGGTAAGTAAACAGATCAATTGATTGTGAGCTGAAAATGTAATAATTTTCAATGTGCAGCATCTTAGAACCAAAATCACAAATGAAACACAAAGGCCCCACCTTCTAATTTTCAATGTCACAGGAAACATTAGGGTAACCTTTCTGTTTTTGAGGTTCTTGGTTTATTTAATGTGGTTAGTTTTATATAACCAGAGAGATTTCAGGTTCCAAAGGTATGCCTAAAAAGACATCAGTAATCTACTTGATATGTTGTAATCATGAAAAAAAATTCGCCTGTTTTTTCTGTTGTTTTCAAACTTTCAATGCGACATGTGTCAACGGGGCTGGCTGGACATGCTTTCCCTTCCGAGAAACCTGATGTCACTCATGGTTTTTAATGGGATTTCACATTGCAAGTGCTTTAGTTTCTGTGCTGTCTTGTTTATCATATTATACGTTCTTTTAGTTATACATGTATCCTTGTGGTGTTTGTTCTCCTGACTTTGTTTTTTCCTTGGACTTCGAATTTGTGGATTTTTCCAATTGTTTTGTCGCTTAGGTCTCGTTATACACTTCCAGGTCAAGTGGCCACTGAACACCATAGTTCTTTAAAAAGTTGAACTTTGAAGTAAATTTGTTTGAGTAAATTAATACAATACCGTTATGGTAAAAGTAACATTTAAGGGCTTAAAATGAAAGCTGAGAATATTTGTTTTAAAGAAATAACTGCCAGTTTCCACCCATGAGTAGGAATTTATGGTACAGGAAGTAATAACATGACTAATGTCCATCCCTTTTCTCAGTTTGTCTCCAAAATTAAACACATGGTGATTAGAGAAACTTTGCCTTCAGACTCATTTTGCTAAAAAAGTAAACAATGATCGTACCATATTTGTAGCAGTTTTAAAATCTGCTATTCTTTTGCTTTGCAATGAGGTATGTCTCATTCAGAACTTTACACCTATACATTCAGGCTAACAGTTTGAAATTTGGCCAAAACTTGCAGGAATATGTTAATGATGTCATTGGGTATACGATACCTTATGTATTCTTTTGCAGTCATACCAACTTTTTGAATTCCTTCAAATGTGAAAACTGAATATTGAATCAGATAAAATAATCTTTTGTCTGAATGCATTAAAACAGAGAAAGTTAATCCAGTAGTTTTGTTTCATTGAAACTTGACATGAATTGTACTAATGCAAAACAATATTTTATTAAGAAAAATCCTTAGAATTAACTAGCTCAGCAATAATCCTTCTTACAATTAATACAATTAACTCAGTTAAAGAAGTGAAAAATAAATCCATACCTACCAACTCCATTATTTTTAATAAACAAATTATAAAGAAACATATATTCTTGGTATTGTATTTTGAATAAGCCTACATTTTAATTCTACTAATTGATATTGTAAGAAATGACTCTTTGATTATATGACAAATATTGAAAAATATTTGTAAACTATTTCATTGCTTGTTGCTTTAATTCATGGCATAAAACTGATGAATTTCTTTGTTTCCTCATATTTTGTATAAAATATATTTCATAAATCTAAATTTTTTAAATGATGAAGAATTAAAATATATATTTGAATGTCAGCAGCAAACAATGAATTCAAATTAATTGTGTTCCCATGGACAACAAAGCAATGGAAAAGGAAAAAAAAAATATTTAGATTTTATGAAGATATTTAAATATTAAAAAAAAAATTTTTTAGTTTTAATATATGGCTCACCATGGTTTTATATTTAATCAATGAATAATCTTAAACAAACAGTAATAAAATGTACAAACTATATAATATAATAACATAATGATAACATTATCAAATAATTGAAAAGAAACCCCATACATCATTATGAGCATATGTAAAATTCATATAGATTATGTTGTCCTGATGACGCCTATCAAATAGGCGAAACATGTAGACCCAATAAAAAGATACTTTGCGGTAAAAACTTGAGTGTTGTTGTCTTTATTGTCAACATATTCATTTTTTCAAGATGACTGTGAATACCTAGCGGTATCCACTCGTTTTTACCCTACCGCACTATCACCACTTCAGGTGTTGGTTCACTTATATTATCTCTTCATATAGATTAGTTAAACATGTTTAATCATGCCTTAGATGTGCCTTATTTGCTTAATAAAATATACCAGAAATTTTAACAATAACATATCAAAATGTATCTCTTCTGCAAATTCAGAAATTACTGTGATATTTTTATTAGGGTCCGTGGAGGCCTAGTAGATTTCAGTGGTTCTTAGTAACTGTTAATGATCACTTGCTAGTCAGTACTAGCATTATGAGATCAAATCCAGCTTGTGATAAGGTATTTTCAACTCAGATCTCAATTGACAAGGATTGTCATTTTCCCCCCATAGGTTGGTGTTACTTGATCTTCCCCCACCAAAAAAAACGTTTACCACTACAATATAGTGGTGTGCTGAATATGATATAAGACCCCAAGAAACCAACCAAACCAAACCTATAAGGGTGAAAGGAATTAGGGATAAGATTAGGGATTTTTTTTATAAATGCTAAAAATGAGGCTGATGCCACTGGATAAATCTAACAATAATTGAAACTTGCATTTTGTTCTAAATGGACTTTCTATGAAAATGAAACAAAAATGGATTCAACTAAATGAGTCAACTGTTGAATATTACATCTAAACAAATTTTTTGTATAAAATGTAATATTTATTCTGTTGCCTTTCCTGCCAGACACGGAAAAGGGCTATATGTGTAGTACAAAAGCTTACTAAAATTGACATTGTTTGAAGAAACACTGCTAATGATTGTCATATAAACTATAAATTAAAGCAAAACAGTTTGTGACAAATAAATAAAAAGAAAAAATATTTACAGGTCAGTACTAAAAGTCTAGTCATCCATCCTCAGTTCTAAAGAATGTTTTAAAAAGAAAACAGTTATTTTAACAAGACCATATATGAAAATAAAAGATTGAATTGGATTGCTAATGATAAAAGGAACAACCATGAATTTTTCCCTACGAAAATAATTTATAGTGATAATGCATGTATTTCTACAAAAGAAAAATAATGCTGTAAAATATATTAACACTGATGATAATAATAATTGATGATCAATGAAGACAAAATTAATATAAAAATACAAACAAAAATATACATATGATATTTATAACAACATGATTGTTAAAATCATAGGTCCATGTCATCTATGAGTTTGTTGTTATTAGCACCAGACTGGAACCATTCCTCAACATAACATTTAACAGTATCATCGGGGAGTCCATTTTCACAATGATCAAGCAAACTCTCCTCTAATTCAACAATTTCCATCTGAAAATTAGTTATAAGTGATATGAAATAACTTAAATATTTCTTTTATGATTGTTTCTTTTTTACAAAACCTTCAAGATTTATATTGACAGAAAAAGGGTGTATATATTTAACCTTTATGTGACAAAAATTGACTGTAAAGGACCCTTGGTGGATGAATGAAGTAAGTTGTTCAGTGATCAAGAGCCTTTCAATGCTGATGTTCCAAGTTCAGATCCAACTCAGCACATTGTCTGTTTGATCTTAATTGACAAGGATTGCACATTGTCTGTTTGATCTTAATTGATAAGGATTGCACATTGTCTGTTTGATCTTAATTGACAAGGATTGCACATTGCCTGTTTGATCTTAATTGACAAGGATTGCATAAAGTACTCTGGATTCTTCTACCAATAAAAACTGGTCATTAAAATATAGAATTTGACACTGAAGTGTCATTATTTTGATTACCAGTAATAGGTTAAAAGGATAATATACTCATGAGGACTGTAAAATTAGACTGCACCTAAACTAGCTATGGTTTAATATCAGAAATGTTTGGTATATAATAATCAATATTCACTAACCTCTCCATCACAGTTTTCATCTTCTGATTTTATAGATGAATAATCCAAAGTTTCACCATTCAAATTTGGTGTAGATTGGTTCATACATACAGGAAAACTACATGCAGATTTATTGAGATGAAAATTTTCATTTCCATAGCATGTTTCCTCTAATGATGACCCTTGAGAGTCAGTGTTATATTTTGTACTTGTTTCATTTTCTAATGTACCTTCACTTCCATAGACTGATTCTGTTGATGTGGAGGGGCTATTTGTACAAAATTCAATAGAAGCATGTTTGGGACTTGTACTTCTTAAATCAAAAGATGATACAGATTTAGTTTCATGACTTGGTTCTGTTGATGTGGAAAAGCTGTCTGTTCTGTTTTTATTAGGATCATGGTTGGGAATTTCACTTTCAGAAGCTAGTAGGCATTCGGTTCTGTCTGATTCTGTTAAAGCTGAAAGACTGCCTAAAACAAACCCATTATAAGCATATTTAGGACTGCCACTCCTTGATTCAGAAATGGATGATGTTGATGGAGAAAGACTGTCAGTCTCAGATCCACAAGAAGTAAAGGTTGGTCTTTCACCCCTAAATTCAGAATCATTTTCATATCCTGATTCATTGGATGTAGATCGACTAACAATCCTTTGATTCAAAGACACTGTGACATAATTATTGCTTTCTATTTTGGAATCTGATGCCTTAGAGTCATAGCCGGATTTTGTTGTGTTAATTCTATTGGACTGTGCCCCATTTAACTCCTCTGACAAATCCAGTCCCATGTTAATGATTTCATCTGGAATTTCACTGCTTGCTGATTCATCAGTTCTTGATGAAGGTGACACTGATGGCTGAGGCTCATTTGATAAGATTTCTAAAAACTGAAGCAAAATAAAGATATTTTAATTCAATTCAATTAAAATATTCCAATCAATACAAATTCTATATGATAAAGACATAATCTTAATTGAGGTCTGGAGCTGGGATGTCAGTAACTGCTAGTAGTCCTTTGTTGTATCGCCTGCGGAACGCATGGTCGACACATAGGGATCACTATCTGTCGTCTTGCGTCGTCACACTTTTCTTCTATCCTCAACTACTCATAAACCGCTCAAAGGAATTTGATGAAACTTTAACCTTAATGCACAGCTGTTTATATATATTTCATTTTTAGAAAATTTTAAATTTTTTTTGTAAAAATTGACATTTTTGAAAAAAAAAGGGGGGGGGGTCAAAACATCTATCCTCAACTACTCCATAACCACTCAAAGGAATTTGATGAAAAGTTCTCTGTGCATTAACCTTAAAGCACAGTTGTGCATATATATTTCATTTTTAGAAAAATTTAATTTTTGTGTTTGTAAAAATTGACAGTTTTGTAAAAAAGGGGAGAGGTAAACTTCTATCCTTAACTTCTCCATAACCGCTCGAAGGAATTTGATTTAACTTTCTCTGTGCATTAATCAACATTTTTGAAAAAAAAAGAGGGGGGGGGGGCAAAACTTCTATCCTAAACTACTCCATAAGTGCTCAAAGGAATTTGATGAAACTTTCTCTGGGCATTAACCTTAATGCACAGATGTGCATATATATTTCATTTTTAGAAAATTTCACATTTCTTTTTGTAAAAATTGACATTTTTTCCAAAAAAAGTGGGGTTCAAAACTTCTATCCTCAACTACTCCATAGCCGCTCAAAGCAATTTGATGAAACTTTCTCTGGGCATTAACCTTAATGCACAGATGTGCATATATATTTCATTTTTAGAAAATTTCACATTTCTTTTTGTAAAAATTGACATTTTTTCCAAAAAAAGTGGGGTTCAAAACTTCTATCCTCAACTACTCCATAACCACTCAAAGCAATTTGATGAAATTTTCTCTGTGCATTAACCTTAATGCAAAGGTGTGCATATATATATTTCATTTTGAGAAAATTTTAATATCTTTTGTAAAAAGTCACAGACACCATTCTGAGTTCTAAGTTTTCAATTATTAGTTCTAAGTTCTAAATTTTATATTCCAAATCCCATATTCTATATTCTAATTTCGTTATTCTTAATTCTGTATTCTTAAACTTGTTAATTCTAATGCCCGTTTTGCAATTTGAATTATGCTTACTAGTAAATTACAACTTCTATAATTCATAATGTTGCATTTTTATACGACCGCAAAATTTTTGCGGTCGTATATTGGTATGACGTTGGCGGCGTCATCGCCGTCGTCGTCGTCGTCGTCGTCTGCGTCGTTGTCCGTCGTCAGCGTCGTCGTCCGAAGACATTTGGTTTTCGCACTATAACTTTAGTATAAGTAAATAGAAATCTATGAAATTTTAACACAAGGTTTATGACCACAAAAGGAAGGCTGGGATTGTTTTTGGGAGTTTTGGTCCCAACAGTTTAGGAATTAGGGGCTAAAAAAGGGCCAAAATAAGCATTTTTCTTGGTTTTTGCACAATAACTTTAGTATAAGTAAATAGAAATCTATGAAGTTTAAGCACAAGGTTTATGACCACAAAAGGAAGGTTGGGATTGATTTTTGGAGTTTTGGTCCCAACAGTTTAGGAATTAGGGGCCAAAAGGGTCCAAAATTAAACTTTGTTTGATTTCATTGAAAATTTAACTATTGGGGTTCTTTGATATGCCGAATCTAACCGTGCATTTAGATTCTTAATTTTTGGTCCCGTTTTCAAATTGGTCTACATTAAGGTCCAAAGGGTCCAAAATTAAACTTAGTTTGATTTTAACAAAAATTGAATTCTTTGGGTTCTTTGATATGCTGAATCTAAACATGTACTTAGTTTTTTTATTATGGTCCCAGTTTTCAAGTTGGTCCAAATCGGGGTCCAAAATTAAACTTTGTTTGATTTCATCGAAAATTGAACTATTGGGGTTCTTTGATATGCCGAATCTAACCGTGCATTTAGATTCTTAATTTTTGGTCCTGTTTTCAAATTGGTCTACATTAAGGTCCAAAGGGTCCAAAATTAAACTTAGTTTGATTTTAACAAAAATGGAATTCTTGGGGTTCTTTGATATGCTGAATCTAAACATGTACTTAGTTTTTTTTATAATGGGCCCAGTTTTCAAGTTGGTCCAAATCGGGGTCCAAAATTAAAGCTAAAAAGGGGGTAAATTTTTTTTTTTTGGGGGGGGGGGCAATTCTCCACAGCATATTGTATTACACAAAAGCAAAAAATTGAATATAAATTCAAATCATATGACCAATTCTAAGTTCTTTATTTCAGTTATTCTGTGTCAGAAACCTATTATGTGTCAAATATTTGAAGAAATTTTCAATTGCACAGTATTGCGCAATAGCAAGAAATTGATATGTGTGCCCTGTTATCAAAACTTTATTATTAACAAATTCCATTGGAAATTTGCCAATATAAAATGTGCTGATGAAGCTTTATTGTTTATCTTATCTAAACTGCTTTTAAATTATGTATATTTAAAATTTGCCATCCATGACTATGATGTCATTTTCTATTTTAATATGTTATGGTGTATTTAAATGGGCTGTTATGGTTGCAAAGTATAAAGAAATGGGGGGGGGGGGGGGTTGAAAACAAAATTTGGGGGGGGGGGGGGGGTGTAAATGAGAAATTGGGGAGGGGGTAATTTTTTCTCATTTCATATTTCATAAATTAAAAAGAAAATTTCAAATTTTTTTTAGCAAAAAAAGGGGGAGGTTACAATAAATTTTATTGTTTTTTGTTTTTTTTTTTGGGAGGGGGGGTCAATGTGGAACTTCATAGTGTATTGCACAAAAGCTAAAAAAAGGGGTAAATTATTATTTTTTTCGGGGGGGGGGGGGGGGGCAATTCTCCACAGCATATTGTATTGCACAAGAAGCAAAAATTTGAATATAAAGTCAAATCATATGACCAATTTTAAGTTCTTTGATTTCAGTTATTCTGTGTCAGAAACCTATTATGTGTCAAATATTTGAAGAAATTTTCAATTACACAGTATTGCGCAATAGCAAGAAATTGTTATGTGTGCCCAATTTTAAATTTTAAATTGGTTATTTCTGATTTATATATAAAAACAAATAATACTGATATGGTTTGAATAGGTAAATTAAAAATTTTTAAGTTCTTAGACAACATTCATTCTGTGTCAGTAACCTATGCTGTGTCAAATATTTATTCACAATCCAAATTCAGTATTGTATCAAGCTTGAATGTTGTGTTCATAATTGCCCCAACTATTCAGGGTTCAACATCTGCGGTCGTATCTAGCTGCGCCCAGCGGAGCATTTTATTAAAATTATATTTTTATAACTTCCTAATACTAAATGTCCAAATTAGTTAATTTTTATTTTGGTCTTTCTGAATTCCAACTTTTATTTTCTTATTTCAAACTTTCAACTTCTAACTTCTGCTTTAATATTTGAAACTAAGTAATATTACAAATTACAAATCTAGCTTGGTGGCGGACACACAGCGTATACAATTATGATGACAGATGACGCTGTGTATCTCTGTCGGTATCAGAATATGCTGAAAAGGATTGGACATGGAATAGTGATGTTCCCACCGTCCCATGATGCATAAATGATAAATCATGGAAAAGAATCCCTTCATCGTATATGACAGGTTGGGAACAGCCCCACAAATGAGGGATATGTCACCAAGTGACTTTTGAACAAAATTTTATCTGACATCTTTTTGGACATTTTTACATAAATCATTAATTTCACATTTAGTTAATTATCTGCTTCTCATGTAGGGTATTTATTTGTTTCATCTCAGTGCTATTAATTAGTGACACATGTTACCTGTAATTATATTAATTCAATTTACATCAATTATGTTAATTAGCTTTGTATGTTTTATCATGTAATTTCATGTATCAACTCAATTTGAGCATTGTTTGACTTAGGGTATAAATATTGAATTTCATTTTTGGATCTGCAGTTGGAGTCAGACTGTTATGCTGACATTACCCATCTGTTGTTAAAATAGTTATTACATGCTGGATTATTAAATTATTTAACGTGACTGGGTTTGGTATTAGTTCAGTGCCAGAGCTAAGTTTACACCTGCTGCGTCTTCAACTGACTGCAGCATTTTTATAACAGTTTTACTCATAAAACTGTGACTCTGTGGCAAGGAGCAGCCAGCCTCCTTGTTACAGATAACCCCTGAATGTAGTGACTACCCCTTTTATGAGGGATTGAATTCAAGTGATAAAAAATAATTTTTTTTTAAAAACCACTTCTTAGTACATACTTCTTAGTACAAAAGGGCACATGTTTATATTATTTGTAGAAACTTGTCCAAAGAACAATACATCTATGTTGTATTATATTGACAAAACATGTCCAATAGTTTTGAAAATAAGAGGACCCCTCTTTTAGAAAAGTTGTTCCAAATATAATGAATTTTCCCCCTTTTCGGGTTAAAAGGTTAAGTTATTCTACAACAGCAAAATAACCGCTTGTCTGAGGGACAGTCCCTCATATAAGGGATATCCCTCATTTGGGGGGTTGTTCCCAACCTGTATGAGGGGGGTCAGACCTTTATCGGAACTCTGGGATTGGGTGTTTTTAAGCTTGGGATTTTGGGATTGATCATCTCAGAATCCAGGAATTCCCATTCGGGATTGAAATATCTTTAAATTCTGGACATTGGGATTTCATGTTTTTAAGCCTGGGATTTTGGGATTAAGACCCCTATGACCCTCCCTTGTATATCAACCCCTTAAGGAATATTAACTTCCCACCATGGTATATGATTCCTATCATGGTATAACACCCCAGCCCTTTTATCATGGATTTATGATTTTTTTTTAATTCCGGAATTCGGGATTTCATGTTTTTAACTCATACCAGTACACCTAATTTCACCCCCAGTTTTTGGTGGGGTCTATGTTGGTCATACTTTTTTAGTTTTTTGTGTTGTGTATGTGTAACTTGTTTGTTAGTGTCTTTGTCATCCCTATTTTGTTTTGTCTCTGGATTTATGGGCTTTGATCACCCCTTCGGTTTTTCTCAATTTGACTTTATGCCCGAGATTTTGGGATCAGAGCCCCTCCAAACCCTCTTGTAGATGGAACCCCATGACTCCGACCATGGTTTATCAATGCGGGGGGCCATACTATGATGGGGAGGTCATTGGTATAACCACCCCCTATCATGGAATAGTAGCCTCCTATCATGGAATATTATGTTACCTAGAATTTAGCTTTCGAGTCGATCCGGCCTTATATGATCCTGCCCACTTTATTTTAATAGTTATCATCTTGCAACGATTTTTTAAGTCACCTCAAATGGTGATACGTAGTCTGGTTTATCTTATATAGTTTATAAGATATCTGATATATATAGAATAACGGCAGTTTTGAAAGTCTTGACAGAAAGTATCACGAGTATCTCATCTCATCCTGCGGACTCACTGTGATACTCAGGATATTTTCTGTCTCGACTTTCAAAACATCTGCCACCAAGCTAGATTTGTAATTTGTAATATTACTTAGTTTCAAATATTAATACAGAAGTTAGAAGTTGAAAGTTTGAAATAAGAAAATAAAAGTTGGAATTCAAAATCAAAATTAACTAATTTGGAAACATAGAAGTAGGAAGTTATAAAAATATGATTTTAACATTATTGTGTCGCCTGCAGAACGCATGGTTGACACATAGGGATCACTATCTGTCGTCTTGCGTCGTCTTGCATCTTGTGTCTTCACACTTTTCTTCTATCCTCAACTACTCCATAACCGCTCAAAGGAATTTGATTAAACTTTCTCTGTGCATTAATCTTAATGCACAGGTGTGCATTTATATTTCATTTTTAGAAAATTTAAATTTTTTTTTGTAAAAATTGACATTTTAAAAAAAAAAAGGGGGGGGGGGGTCAAAACATCTATCCTCAACTACTCCATAACCACTCAAAGGAATTTGATGAAATTTTCTCTGTGCATTAACCTTAATGCACAGTTGTGCATATATATATTTCATTTTTAGAAAAATTTAATTTTTTGTTTGTAAAAAAAGAACTTTTTGTAAAAAAGGGTAGGGGGAAACTTCTATCCTCCATTAACCGCTCAAAGAATTTGATTAAACTTTCTGTGCATATATATTTCATTTTTAGAAAATTTTAATTTTTTTTGGTAAAAATTAACATTTATAAAGAAAGGGGTGGGGGTTCAAACTTATATTCTCAACTTCTCCATAACTGCTCAAAGGAATTCGATGATTCTTTCTCTGTGCATTAACAGCTGTGCATATATATTTCATTTTTAGATAATTTAAAAAAATTTTTTGTAAAAATTGACATTTTTGCAAAAAAAAGGGGGGTTCAAAACTTCTATCCTCAACTACTCCATAACCGCTCAAAGCAATTGTGGATGAAACTTTGTCTGTGCATTAACCTTAATGCAAAGGTGTGCATATATCTTTCATTTTTAGAAAATTTTAATATCTTTTGTAAAAAGTGATGTCCGCAGGCGACACATGTCTTCCTTGGAAGACTCACACATTTTGAATTATAGAAGTTGTAATTTACTGGTAAGCATAATTGAATTAACAAGTTTAAGAATACAGAATTAAGAATCACGAAATTAGAATATAGAATATGGGATTTGGAATATAAAATTTAGAACTTAGAACTTATAATTTAAAACTTAGAACTTAGAATGGTGGAGCTGATCCCCTTCCATACTTTGTTAAAATATATTGATCTTTGTCACTTTGCTTAGTTTCTTCTGTTACCATTTTTAACATCGGACTCTGACATCTTTTGAACTGAGTTTTACTATGTGTATCGCTGTGTGTTTTTTTATTCAACATTGGCTAGAGGTATAGGGGGAGGGTTGAGATGTCACAAAACATGTTTAACCCTGCCACATCTTTGCACCTGTCCACATCAGGAACCCCTAGCCTGTGTTAGTCTTGTGTGTTTTTTTAATTTTGGTTCATTTGAACTTTTTCAGAGTTTAGTGTGCTGTCCATTTCGCTGAACTAGTATGCATTATTGTTTAGGGGCCAGTTGAAGCCCGCCTCCGAGTGCGGGATTTTCTCACTGTGTTGAAGACCCATTGGTAGCCTTGCTGTTTTCTGCTCTTTGGTCGGGTTGTTGTCTCTTTGACACATTCCCCGTTTCCATTCTCTATTCTTAGTTGATTATTTAAAGTCCTTAAATTAACAAAGGACGAAAATAATATTAATGTGTTTATACTCTGTAAATTAAAAAAAAAATTTTCATGGTATTTCTAAGAGTAAACAACTAGTAAACAACTAGGTTTTAAAATATACCTATATGTGCCTATGTTATTTACAATGCAAATGCAGTATGATTAAAAATGTTTGACTGAGATAGATGGAATGTTTATCTTAGTAGCCATACCAAAGAGGTTTCATCATCTGACAGGACCAATCTTTTGTTGTCTCTGCTTTCCTCCTCTTTGTGAAAGGAAAATTTCCTCTTCTGAAAAATTAAAAACTCCCTTTATTAATAAAAAATTTCAACCCTTCTGTGCTTTTAGCCCAAACTAAGTAAAAAAACAACTAAATTCAGTTGCTAGTCCCAAAATTTGATTTGAATGACCTTTTTGCTTAAAACTTTGTATCCTGAATGTATAATATTCAGAAATTATGTGTTTCCAAAACTATATAAAAATTTTGCCAGTCATATGCAAATGAGGCAGAGTCTGTGAATGAAAGTCGGTAATAGCTCGAGATAGGAATTACGGGGTGGTGAAGGTTGTGTTTCTTAGTAACAAGAGGTAAAACATACTGAAATAGTGTTGTAGGGTTGATGTATTGGAATCCCTTGGAGGCTAAAAATTTGATTTTGGACATTTTTGTACTGTTAATGAAACTCAAAGTGTCAAAAAAAAAATTCAAATATTTAACACCACTGAGGTATTAAATGACTCTTAATTTTCTGTAAAGGTCATCAGTAACTTTTTCTTACTACAAAATTTTCACTTGGGGGTCCAACAGGTAGCCCATCCCTTGCTCTTAGTTCACTCTTTGTGACAGATTGATGGGCTAAAGGCTATTGAATATGGTACTGTAAACTCATACATGTGTATTTGGGTCCCAAAAGTCACTTATTGTGTAGGCATAATGTTTCTCTTGTAATCAAGACAAAACAATGCACCAAAATATCAGTGGGGAGGATAAGAAGCATAAAAATGACACCATACCCTGGAAAGAGCTAGAGGTCATTAAGTATGTTGACAATGTTGAACTTCATGACAGGTGCTGTATATGGAGCAGGCACTGCTTACCCTTCCGGAGCACCTGCATTGACTCCTGGTTTTTATAGGAGTTTGTGTTGTTCATTGTTTTTTAGTTTTTAGTGTATATTTGTTGTTCTTGTGGTTGTTCATCAGTCTTGTGTGTATATATTGATTGAATATTGTTTTACGCCGTGTGGGCGACATTTAAGCCATATCACGGCGAGTCTGTGTATATAAAATAAATGTTGTAGTATAAACTTACTTGTGACCTTTTGTTCTGTGAAGTTGAAATTACATCAGAAATATCTTGTATAGAGGCAGACATTTTTACTTTCCTGGATACTTTCTGCTTTCTCGGTTCTTGTGATTTTTTTTTTTTTGGTATGGTTGCTCTTCATAAGAACTCTCTACATCTGAGGTTTTATCAGAATAAAACCTTTTGACTTTCCTAGATTTATGTTTTCTTGAAACCGTGCACAATAATGTATTTGTTATTTCTGATTGCATTGTATTGGAACTTTCTAAAGTTTCATCAGATATAGAGGCACATTGTTTATCTTTCTCAGAAGATTTCTTTTGCCTTGATTTCTCTTTTGGGTTTGGTTGCACTGTGCAAGAAGAAATATTTTCTGATTTATTTTTTGAACTGATGTTTTTTCGACTTGATTTTTGTTTTTTCTTTTTTGGAGTCTGCTTACATCTTTCAAAATCCAAATTGATTGTCAGGCCTATTTCTTCTAATTCTTCTTTAAGAACAGCATTATCTAATAGTCCTTCTATTTCAAGATAGCTTAACGCATGTTGTATTATTACAGTATTTGACCAGACATAATGTAATTTACATGCTTCTTCTATCTTCTTTCCTTTCCATGCAGTCATCATTGGTTGACACTCAACTGGGATTTTGTTTTTTTCAATGTAGCTTATTAAGACATCTATTAATTCTTTATCTTGCTCAACTCCTGGTCGTTCTTTTGCTTTGGTGTAAAGTTGAATGTTGGTATGTTCCCAGCCTTCAGGGGGATGTTTCCATAGACCATCATGTTTTTCCAAGGGGTTTAATCCATTACTTATCCTACCAAGGGTCACTTTAATATCTCGTATCAGCTCTGCTATACATATAGGTTTTAATTCTTTGCTGCTTTGAATAGAGTCAAAGTCAATGATAATATTTACTTCAGTTTATCTCTGTTTGACTGCAGCATTGTCCTTGTAAAGGCATAAATTTTCTACAGCTTCTTTAATCACATCTTTCTCTTTTCTGCAAATGTACATTGAAAAAAGCTGTTCATTTTTGCCTTTTCTCCATGCATTAATTTCTTCTGTTAAGTATTGTTCCATGTTAATGTGTTTGTCTATACAGCAACTATACAAACAATTGAGAAGTCTTTTGTCAGAATCAGCATTGTGCTTGCAGCCTTTTGGATTTCTTGGATCATAGAGTGGTTCAGTTGAAGGCCAGTTGTCTGGTTTTTTATTCCATAAATCTTTATTTTGATTGTTATTGACTTGCATTCCATTAAGTAATTTCAGGACAGATGCACATGTATCGTGAATCCAATTCCTCTTTTTAATAGAAGGAGGCACTTTCTTTAATTGCTTCAGTGTAGGCCCAGGGTTAACTTCCACATCACCTGAACACCAGAGGAGATATAAAATGGCATCATCATATGCATATTTCAGTGCCAGATACTTCTTTAGTTCTGCAGATTTGTGATGTCTACCATTTGCAATGCAGGAAGTCAGTAACATCAACATGATTAGAAATTCTAATCCGTTAGTCAATTTTTCCATTTCTTCTTCCTTTCCTAAAGTAGATATAAATTTGAAATGTTCCCTATATACATCTATGTTACTTTCCTTTCTTCCTTTACCTTCTTGTCTGAGAATGCAGTAGCACTGATAAATGATTTTTTCTGTTGAATTAATTTTTTTAACATCTTTGTTTAGCATTTCTGCTAATTCTAACAGATGATAATCCCCTTTAGTCATCTCTACATCTAAAATAAGCCTTGAAAGGTTTACATAGTCTTTATTGTACTTGATTGACAAAATAGTGATTAGGTTTTCTCTAGTAAGAATTCCCATTAAATCATGTACATTATATGGTGAGTGATGGTAATTTAATTTCTGTAAATACCGAAATACCTCATTTACCACATCTTTATATTCAGATTTATATCCAATATTTAAAAATATATCTTCCCTTTCTAAACACAAATCATCAACATGCATGTTAAAATAGTTTGAAGGTGGAAGTGAAATAGTATTTCTCCATGACCTTTCTTCTACTTTAACTTCTGTACATTTTTCATTGCCACCAAAGCAGTAACACAAGTCTTCATAACTAACTTCCAGTAGTCTGATCTGTAAAGATACTTGTAATTGTTTGATTGCTGATCCTGCCTTTGTTATATTTATATCATACTTTGACAAATCATAATAATGAAGTAATTGTAACAGACAGATAGAGTACTGTCGTCTGAACTGACAGTGAAGTTCTGGGTCATCCAGTTTAGTTGCCATAGAAAATAATAACTCTTTCTGCTGTGTAATAAATTGAATACTTCTATGATAATTATTCTTCCTGAGGTTCTTATAACAGATCAAAATAATTCTGATCCTCAATATCGCATCTTCCTCTCTGGAAGAAGGAAATAAATCAAGAAACTTCTTTGAACATGTAAACATGAGGTGGGTTTCAGATTGTTGCATGATTTCATAACATGCTGTAAACAGTTCTTCATGTAAACCATTCTTTAGTAAGGCCGATATAACATGCTCTAAACTATCTATAAATGAGATACAGTTATAGATTGTGTACATAACAGTTTCACAGTAGTCTTCCGGTATTACTGATTTGTCAAATTTTGACAAAATAATCTGGCTATTCATTCTTAATAATTGTTGATTTTCTTTTTCATAATTTCTTTTCATTAATTTATTTGAGCATTGAAAAGTTAAAGCTAATATAAATCTCTTATCATTTAATTCAGTGCACTGTACTAAGTCTATTAGGGTTGAAGCAGTAAATATTAAATGTTTGTCAGACTTTGACATGAAATGGCCAATGGATTGAAACAATTCATTATGTAGTTCATTTTTCATTAATGTAGACATTGCTTTCCTTGGCACATCTAATGGTAAGTCACATTTGTGAATTACATCTATCAACATTTCACAGTATTGTAGCTTTGTTTCTTCTTCGATACTAGATATGATTATATTAGCTGCAAACAGAATAAACTGACAGTGGTGTTTAATGAACCTGTTATACAGATGTTTACTTCTAAGTTTTTTACCGAGAAGTAGCACCAATTGGAGTTGTAATCCTGTATATTCTTTCCTTTCACCAGCAAATAGTACACACAACTTTGATGAGGATAGTGTGTGTTCGGCATTTTCTACTAGGCAACATTTCCGAACTTCTTGATACAAATAGCTATCTGTGTCTAAAGTGCATGTCATTTTGTTCAACACTACTTTTTGAAGTTGAGATGTTAGTGATGCTGTTATAAATGTATCATTTGTTGTATGTTCATTTTTAGATGTAAGGTAAAACAGTACTGTTAAAATATTCATTTTCAACTCATCACATGGTAGCAAATTAAATATAATGTGATCAGATAGAAAATATTGTTTGTTGTTATATAATATCATTTTGAACTCCTCCATCTTGTTTTTCATCAGTAGTTTTTCACAATATAACAGTTTTAGAGTCATCTCTATGCATGGATATGGAAACCAGATATTTTCTATATAATTAAAAACTTCAGATTCTGGCATGTTATCATAGTATACATCTAAATATTTGTTTAGATCTTCAGTTATGTTACGTATTCTTAAAATTAAGAATTCTTGGATAAGTTCACTGAAATCAGTCTCAAATCTCTCAGGGTGATTTGTAACAGAGAGTTCATGATAGATTATGATGCATGATAACACTCTCTCACTCAATCCTGTTACAATATAACTTTTAATGACTGATTTTAATGCTCTTATTAATTGAATTCCGTTACAAGACAAAATCAATTCTTTCATATCTGATGTATAGGCTTTTAATTTGTCATCAGAAGAACAGTTTTGAAATGCTTTAAATTTATCACAAACATTTTTATAGACTGTATCAACTTTTCTTATTGTATAATGCTGTTTCACTGTATTACACATTGGATGAGCTGTTGTAGAGTGGGTATTTATGATGGTATTACTGTAAGGCATACAACTGTATGCTTTGGATGATGTTGCTCCCATTTTAAAAAAAAAACAGTTTTCTTTTCTTTTTCCTTCTGCTTTCTCTTGTTTATAAGTATTGTAGTATATTCCCTGATTATGGTGGATGAAATTGAAATCTTGAGAATTCCATCATGAGCTGGAAAAGGTAAAAATGATATACCATTCAATCAACTACAATAACTCTACAGTTCAATAATTAGCACAAAACACACATAAAATCAACAGGATAATTTGTCTTGGTACATACACTTACAAAATGTGAGTGTTAAATTGGTTTTACGGGTAAACTAAATTCTATTCTGATTTATACTATGGGAGAAAGGATGTGGTGGATTAATTCTTGATAAAAAATCTCCACAATAATATGTGACAAAAGTCCAAGCAAAGGAACAGTGATTTTTTTCAGTTCTTCATCTTAAAAGTTAGATTCAAACCTTCAATATGGATGGAGGCAGTCCGAAATGATACCAGTATCACAGCACCCCCCACATGTTGCATCTATGCATTTCAATTGATTACTGCAATATTTTCACAATCATACATTTGCATAAAATGTATCACAAAATACCCAAATAAATTTGATACACTGTATGGCCATTTCATTGACTGACAACTTATCAGCAGTGCTCGAGATCAAAATGTTGGAAATCTGCTTAAAGATATAATGATGAATTACACACAACCATCAAAATCCAAAACAATTAAAACAAACAGTTATTCAAACTCAGCTAAATAAAAATTTTACTCAAATAAATTTTAATTCAATTTGCTTTTATCCACTATTTCTGCTAAGAAAAGGCCTTGGTATTGACAGTTCTGCTATAGATAACTGTTGGCACAATTTTTTGAAAATAAAAATTCTAATTGTATATATACATACATTTAACAATACTGTAATGAAATACAATGGATGAAGTGAAAAATGAAAGGGGAGTTTAGTGAAGCTTAAATTTACTGTTTTGGAATTTGACAACAATGAATCCAAACTTTTGAAAATCAAAATACAAAAACCTTATTCAACATTGCTCATCTACAAACAGTGTATGACAATAGTATATAGAAATAAAATGAAGGGGGGCGAGTTTTAATGAAACTTGACAAGAATGGTCCTTAGATGGTCCTATTTCAGAATTGTGTGCCACGACTGGGACTGTCAACCAAGATGGCTACCACAGCATAACTTCTTTTAAGGTGAGAGGTACGTGAATCAGCGCCTCTATCGGATTACGGGAAAATCTGCGCTCGTTGTTATGAGAGTTATCTCCCTTACACCAGCAAAAATATTTTCAAGATGACGGGAGAGGATCAGCCTCGTAGAAAAAAATGGGCAGTACGGTGGAAAATTAGTCAATGCAATTCTAAATTTATCAACAAGTGAAGTACTTGTCAATGAGATTTCATAACTCAACATCGTCATATGACGGGATGGTCGGAGTGTGGTTGAGTTACTGTCTAAAGACCTCAGTTCGTAAAATTAATTTTTCTAAATTCGAAAGAAAGAAAGTCGTCTCCCAATGCGACCTAGAACACAAACAGACACACTGACGATAAAAAAGTGAGAAATCATTTTTATATACTTGTTACAGATATTTTAGGTTTATTTTCGAGCTAGATTGTCACTTTCAAACTTAGTATAAACATTCAAAGTTTGTAAAGACAAAGAAAATCCGTTGTTTATGGTGCTTTCTATCACGTCCGCAATATTTTCTATGAATAGAAGTGGAATGCAAACTTTTGCTAGTCATATAAATACATTTTTATTTCCGGATGAGTTTGATAATAATAGTGAAGTTTTGGTGATAGATTTGGGGTGATTTTTCTAAGTAATAAAGAGGCAAAGATTTTTCAAAAGGGAAGAATAAATATTAAAGAAAGTACATTTCTGAAATATAGAAATTATTTTTATGAAACAAGAAATAAGACACTTCATTATTCATGTAATTCACATTATCAACTTTTTCGTATTTAAGTATACAAAGGTTGTGAACGTGTATAGAGAATGGATATTGGTTTGTTCTAGACCAACACGTTGCGCTGGATTTTTAACGTGCTATTCCACAAGGTATTAGTCCGCAGGAAGACTTATAATCCACCAGGACACATTATTCTGACTCCAAACTGACCAGTCTTTGCTCTTACTCCTAAACGCCACGTGTTTAGCGAAGGAGCAGCAATTCCTAATTTAGAAATCTTGTTTGACCCAGTCGGAGATCTATATATCAATAAACCCTAAATGACACAGGTGTGAACAATTTAGGCTTTCCATATTTTATAAGGTTTTTATGGCATATTATTTATTCACAATTTTAATGATTTCAATACAATTTTAAACTTAAAATATTTTATAGATTCATGTCTAGTGTTGAAGACTGTATGTTACCCTTAGCTCTTTTTTAGTTACTTTTGTCGTTAAATTGATGTCGAATCTTTCTCGTGTCTTGCCTAAAACATTCAACATTGTTATAGTCATTTTGGATGGATTTAGAAGATTTATTGTATGACCGAACTTCCGAAACAAAAATGAGAAAAAAATATTAATAATTTTTACAATAGAATGAATAAAAAATAAATCGAAATGCTGCATCGGCAGGCTTTTCTGTTATCTGTAGAATGTAATAAATGTATTACTAATTTCTTTTCAGACAATATTTTAATTTCATATTTCTATAAAGTGCATTTGTGTCCAAGTATGCATGATAAAAAGATACCTATATAAGGTTAGTTTTGCTTCGACTGATTAATCATGTATGAGACATAAACTTGTAAGACGATAACTCTGCAAAGAAAGATGCGACGTCGTGAAATCCATTCCACTGACGTTATGCGATTTCGACGTTTTTGTAGTAGGCAACTCCTTTTCAACGGCTGATGTATAAAAGGAAATTTTCATGATGACAACATTCGATTTTTTAAGAAAAATCGTAGGATTGGTTTTTACTAAAGAAGAGTTTAAAAAGAAAATTTTTAAGATAAATTTTGTGTAATTTCTATTACTTTTATAGTGTTTTCCTGAAATTTTCAAATGGCTGTAACTCTAAAAGTAGATCGGTTACCCACCTTTTTTTCGATTTTCCTTTATATTTCCTGAAGTTGTAAGTGTATACAATTTCTTTAAAAAGTCGTTGGACAAGCCATTTACGTACCTGTTACCTTAATATAGGACCCTATGGGAAAATTCATTTAATTATACTTCTTGTTTGAAAACTTGGCAAATTGTAACTATACCAAACCTAACTTAGTTTAACATACTGGTAGGACCTCTTGAAAATATTCATTTAAAAATGTTCATGTCTGAAGCCTCTTGGCCAATTAGGACCTGACCAGGACTGTCCTCAATATATGGTCCTCTTTCAGAATTGTGACTGATAATATGAAATGTTACTCTGAAACTAAATTTTGAATGACATATATTGCTAATTATAGAAATGTATTTTACTCCTGATTTTAATTTGTTGCATTAACCATTTGTGTTGATTTAAAAAGCAAAAGGGAGCCAGACTTAACAGCAATGATATTCATCCTATGACCAAGCCAGCAATGCCTAACTAGGTTTGGATGAGAAAATTCACTTCATAAACCTTTATCTTTGACACTGGATTCAGTTTAAACAAAGCTTGGCAGCAGTGGTATTGATCTAATATAAAAATGATCTAGGTATCTAAAATAAAAAAATGTTCAACGATCCAAATCATTCATTCATAACATATGTAAATGGGCAATAAGGTTTAAATTTTTACATTTGTAAATATTCTAACTAATTGCAGGGGTTGCGGGGATCACTGTTGATTCAGACAGTAGCTGTCTAGTTCTAATTAAAATAGTATAAAAGTAAACAGCTTCAAAACTAAATATTTTCTAGGTACAGGTTCTAGTTTTCAATTAAGGATGTTGCAGTGGCACTTAAATCCTTTCCTGTTACCAATTTTGTTGTTTATTTGAACCAGAATATGACGTCAAATAAAGTGTAGAAAAATACATGTAATGTTCATATCAATAGTCAATACAGATAGGACATTTAAATTACAGGTTTTGTATTAATTTCTTTTTTAATTGCTTGACCAGGTATGACAAAATATGGAGTTATTACTATACATACAGTTGTCATGACCTATCATTTTTTTTGTAAATATGACCATGTAACAGGCTTTTGTTCCTATTATCACATCTCATTGCTTCCAGCTCATTTACAAAAAAGAGACAGTGCATTAACCCAACCTTACTTCTCAAATAAATTTTAAAATGGCTGCAGTTTTGTCAGCTAAAATCTCTTGGTGATAAATTTACCATAAATATCCATAACATTACTGAACTCTGTTATAATCTAAATCAGATCTCCATGGGCCTGATTGATTCACTTAGTATTAACTAAATTATAGATAGCCCGTACAATATCACATTAAATTTACCCATTTTGAATTGTTTTTATATATAAATATATATTCTATGAATTTTAAAATATGAAAGATTTTTATATCCTGAGTACATGTACTCACTAAGTAAATGACAGTCAGTGACAGTTTAAATACTTGTCTGGAGTCTCCAGCAATATCAAAATTAGTTTGATAAATAAAGAACCTATAAACTAAACATTGTTAGACATTTTTTTGGTTTGATAGTCAGTTTATGGTCAATGGAACTTATCTGCATTGAAAACATAAAAAAACATAATTAATATGACCTTAAAGAAAAGATAATTTACATTCCAATACATTAAGAATGTCTAAAAATGTCTACAGAAACAACAACTTTCTCAAAAATGATGTCATCAAAAACAGTTAATCAATTTTACACTTAAAATAGCTGAAATAGCTTTTAAAAGTGATAAAACCCTTGAAAATTGTGAAAAATGCAAAATAATTCCTAACCTAGGTCATGACCTTGACCTTTGACCTTGTGACCTATCTCAAGGTCATTGGTCACTGAGGTACAAATGAAATTGCAGAAAAACCCATGCCTTTATCATGTACCATGGTCAAGTTGTTAGCAAACAACTGTAAATTTGAACCTTCTAGGGGCAATTACTGCCATAAGATGACTTTGGTGTCTTCCCAGTTCGCATACATGCATAAATAAACAGTTCTGTTCTTTAATGGATACACAATTTTAACTTCACCTGAATTTTACATGTAAACTATATAAGTTTATCATATATCATATGGACTTAATTTCGACAAATTACCCTTTTTATTGATAAAATAGACTAAAATTATATAAAAAAAAAAATAGAAATTAAAAATAATTATGATAATAAAATGAGGTAAAATAATTATTAAAAAAGACCAACCTACAGAGGGATAGACACAAGCCCCGGGGACACAAGGCTTCATCAACTGAAAGACAGATACTTCCAGTGATTACTCACTGTACACCGATGAGCATCGGATGTAAGAACTTTTTTACAGTCTGTTTTTCAGAGCCTTTGAATTGAGACATTTCTCAAAAGCCAGACCTGTATAATTTATAGCAATTTGTCAAAAACAAAATACTGATCAATATTAAAGGATAATTTCTCTTACCAGTATCAATAAAAAATAATTTACAGAAATACTCACGAATTTACTGAAATATCACCAATACTGGCAGTAGACAATCCCTATATGTTCAGATTTTACAATTGTACAGACATTTAATATTTTGCATGACATCTAGTTTGTCTTAACCATAGGTTCAGTAAAGGGCCTTTATTAACTGCCTTTATCATGTAACTGATCAGCATAAAAAAAATATAGTTAAAACATTCTATAATTTTAAGCTTAATATATAAGAGAAGTTAAATATAAATATATGTGTATAAATAATTAATTCCTCAGTTATAACTAACCCTTTGGAGCACCCCATAATTTGCATTAACCATAAACCAGGAACTAAATTATAGTGGCAAAAATAACAGGTATGACATAGTGCTAATTATAGAAATGTATTTACTTAGCTTGCATTAACCATTTGTGTTGATTTAAAAGATAATTATATTCCCTACTAATATTTGAGTTTTCTCCCATATATACAGAAGAAGAAGTAGATTTTATTAGCCAATTAATGGGCCCATGGAGGGCATAGTTACAGTACAAAACAAATATGATTGAGTTACATATATAAAACAAATATGATTGAGTTACATATATAAAACAAACATGTATGACAAATATATGGTATATAATATAACAATGATAACCATGTAAATATTGCTTAAGTTAACAACTACAAACAAGTGAATTGTATAAGTATAATAACACTACCAGTTTGGAACAGTGTCTCAGGCACACATCATTAAGAGTTACAGAAAACAACAACAGTTGTAGCAAAAGCTATATGGAAAATCAGACCCCACTTGCTGTTATTAAATCATAAATTGGGACCAGTATACTAAAATTTTCATTATTAAGTAACCATATAAATTTTTCATTGATGCTCAGATATTTAAAATTATCACATGAGGTATTTATTAATTCTATCCTTGATTTTCTTAAATGATTGTTGTTATTACACATAAACAAAAAGTGTTTCTCATCATCTATTTCCCCTGATGTGCACCTGACACATGTTCTGTTGTGTCGTAGAATACCCTGATATCTCCCACGTTAAATTTGTAACCTATGTGCAGATATTCTGAGTTTGGTTATATTTCTCCGATGCTCAACGTTTTTCAGGATAAGCAAATATTTTTCAATTCCAAAATTATTTTTAAGTTGGCAATAGTTCTCAAGTTTCCCATTGGTTTGTTTTGTTTTTTGAGCTTGCCACATTGTCTAGGTAGTGCTGAAATATCAACTTCTTACTCATTTCTTTAAACTTTGTAAATTTGGTTTCTTTCAATGATTCATTCATTCCCTTTATATTATTAAGCATATATCTTACTGAACTAAACCATGAAGGAATTTTTTTATCAAATAATAATTTACTCTCAATAAATGCATGATTTAATAATGAGAAAGAAGTGTTAAGATTTTCCAATCTATGCCAATATTTGACCATAGCTTTGATAATATCAAAATAAATTGGAAATCTTCCAAGTTCAGATAGAACACCATAGTTAGTTGATTTTTTATGCACCCCAAGAATAAATTTACAAATTTTAATATGCATTTTCTCACAAGGTAAGTTTGTATAAATACTATCTAAATTGCAAGTTTGAGATCTGAATTTTGGTGTGAATGGATTGAATAACGCCCATACTTCAGCACAATAAAGAAGGATTGGCTTTATAGTATGATCAAAGACATGCATAGATATTTTAAAACTAGGGTCCAGTGACAGAAAATCACTTCTTAATTTATAGAAAGCTTTGAGTGCTTTTTTAAATAGTTATGAATACATGAATTATCTTTCTTGACAGAAGGTGTCTAATGTTTTTGAAATAAATATCACTAATTTTCCGAAGAAAACTGAATTGGGGAAGGCCTTCACCTGAATAGGAAGACATCTTCAAGAGCAGATAACTGTGTAAATGGGAGACAACTCACATTTATAAAAAATGGAGAGTATATAAAGTTATAATTTCAAAGAGTATACCAGAAATTTCAGAAAATTATTATCTCGAAGACATTTTTAAGTGCAAAATAAAAATACTGCATAAGACACAGTGGCTGTTTAAGAGAGCAAAACATAAGAGTGGATTTACTCCCATCTAAACAAAAATCTCTTATTACAAAAAGATTTGGCACTTCATTCTGCATATTTCATGTAAAGCGAGCGGAAAAGTAGCTTTTAAACATACTTTTCATAGAAGAGATTGGTTATTTGTTTGGAAAATTTGGTACCATTCTCCTGTCAAGCATGACCAAAAGGCCCAAAAATGCAATTTAAAATTCTTTTTACAATTAAGGGAGCAACCATTTAATTTTTATGCTTAGCGAGGATGATATTTGAAATAAAAATGCAGAACCTTGGCACAATTTAAAGCCATGATCACTTTAGGTGTGAAAAAAATCCAGGACCTGTGTCAATCAGGAAATTTCTTGGTTTAAATGAAAATAAAAAAAAATCCAGGACCAAAATTTTAGATTCATTTGTTTGAAACTAAGCATAGTGTATCTATGATAATTCATCAGTGGATGTGCCTTGGGTAGTGCTGAACAGTCATGCAATAATTGGGTCATTATGATCTACATTTTATGCTTGAGCGACTCTGATAAAGTTTTGTGTTTAGGTTCATTACTTTGGAACCAAACATAGTGAATGTGTATCAATGTAACTTCATAAGTGGATGTGCATTGGTAGTATGAGCAGTCATACAATAATAGGGTCATTATGACATAAATTTTACGCTTGAACGACTCTGGTGAAGTTTTGCATTTAGGTTCATTTCTTTGGAACTAAAGCATAGTGTATCAATGAAACTTCATTAGTGGATGTGACCTGGGTAGTACTGAGCAGTCATACAATAATTGGGTCATTATGATCTACATTTTACACTTGAACGACTCTGGTTAAGTTTTGCGTTTAGGTTCATTTCTTTGGAACTAAGCATATTCTATCAACGAAACTTCATCAGTGGATATGCCTTTTATAGTACTGAGCATTCGTATATGATGACCTACTTTTTAGGAAGGGCATCCATGTATTACGGACACAATTTCTAGGTCCTACTGGAGTACCATTCTGCTAGCAAACATGGCTGCCAGGTCCCAAAGTGGACTTTTCTTATTGGTTAAATTTCGTGGATCTTCTTCTCCGAATAAACTTAGTATTGAAATTTGCCATGAATGATCATTGCAAAGTACCATCCAAGAGATTAATTTGTTATATTCATTGGAAATCCAAGATGACTGACATTGTAATTGGACTTACTTAACATTGGCATAGGTGTTACTCTTTTATACACCAGATTTTGACTTAAATGGCAAGTATCCATGTGAGCAATACAGGCTCCTGTAGTTTTCATACGACCAGAAATATTTGCGGTCATATTATGATATGAGTCTGTCGTGGTCGGCATCGTCATCTGTAGACAGTTAGGTTTCTGCTCATTTATGTTTGTTCTGTTGATAGTATCCTTAATTTTACCACAATGGTCCCCTATAAGAAATACAGGTTGCAGGACGGCTAAAGTTTTTATTTTTCATCCAATTTTAATGGGGATTTTTTCTTTTAATTCATCTTGATGAGTCTTTCCAGTATTTTGCCCACATATTTCTTCTATCTTGTATCTTTTTTTCAATCTTTTTTTAAGTATGTGTTTTTGAAATTTTCCATCTAATTTCAATTGGATTTTTTCTTTTAATTCACTTTGATGAATGATTTCATTCGTATATCAACATTTTTTTCTATCTTTTATTGTTTCTGAGATACAAAGGGTCAAAGTTAGCAATTTTGGAGGAAACATGAAAAAAAAATTTCATCTGATATTTTTTCTTTTAAATTATCTTGATGAGTACTTTCAGTAGTATATGTCAACAAACCTTTTACAGTTCTTGAGATACAGGGTGTTAAAGGTGCCAAAAAGCATGTTGGAGTCAAATATCATGCTGCACTTAGCGAAGCCCTTTATTATGCTTTCATAAATTCTATATGAGTATACATTTGTACATTTTTTTTATCTTTAAGAGGGGTGCTTAAAGCACCCCCTTGCTGCCTTAAATATCAAATGGTTGGTCACTTAGTAAAATGTATTTACAGTAGTGCTCTGCTAGTAAAAAATTCATCTCCTGATACCCTTATCTTCACTTGCAATAAAAGTTTGAATGGATTCCCTAGATCACATCCTTAATATTGGCTAGAAATTTGATTTCATGACTTTTCCCCAATAAAAGATAATTGAGTTTATTTATTACAGGATAAATACAATGTATGTACATTAATGTGAGAAAATAAACAATTTATTTGTACTTGGGAAATTGTTGAAAACCTTGTACATGTGTATATTCTACCTGTTTCTAAGGCTTGTACAAATAAGTTTTGCTTTTGCAAACAATGTATGTACAATGTACATGTACATGATAGCTAAAAGCTTTCATATTTAATTTACAAAAAACTAAGTATGTTGCAAAACAACTCATACAACAATAGAAAAAAAGGAAAATAATAGAAATGGTGAGCTGTCGAAAGGGGCATAAAACAACTTTTAAAAATGCACAAAATACACAAGCCAAACAAAACCAAATACAAAATCATAAAAAAACAACAACCAAACTAAAAAGTTGCATTACCCAATGTTTCGACCAATATGGCCTTAATCACAAGCATGAAAAAAAATGAAAAAATAAAAAAAGTTGACTCTTGGAAACCCAGAGCAGGACTCAGTCCATACATAAAATGTAAAAAGAACTTTCAATTGATGTGACGGCGAACAGTAAATGTACTTCATACAAAATAGATAGAAGGCAAGATAGATAGTAAAAATAAGTCAAATAAATTGTTTGACGTTCAGTTGTATAGAAAACATACTACGTATAAGATAGATGTACTGCAAAATTTTAGCAGTGTGCATACTTAGTAAAAACATTTATGTTTTTTACTGCTCGATAAATAAACATCGTATAACTTAGAAGCCATGATCTTGGTTATTTTGTGCATGTATGTGTATGCAGAAATTGTTATTTGATTTGATAACCAATAATATTGAATGCCAGATGTTTTTCACCAAATATATGTGCCTTCATTTTAAAAAAAAAATGCTTCTGTACCTCCCATTAAAGATCAAATAATTGCATGTTTACTAAATAAATGTGCATCTAGAAATTCTAGATTCATTTTTAGTTTGGACATTACATAAATAAATCACATACATTGAATTAACTTTCTGTGTAAAATAATAAATAGATAAATATGTGTAATCATGATCTTAGATTTTGACCTTTGTTATAACCCGGTTATCAGAATTTTTTAAAGTCCATATATTGACATTTTTACATAAGACATTGATATCGGTAAGAGCTTTAATGTTTCTAACTTAATTGAATCTTGTAGATTTCAAAAGTTTTATACAATTGGAAAAATTTATACATATTAAGGTTAATATGGTGAAAGCCATTGCAGGTGTTATCTAGAACCTATGAACTTGTAGTCATATGATATTGTCATGAAAAAGTATATACATTAAATTCATTTACTAGTAGTCTTGTTCTAATTTTTTTTCTCAAGAATATGGCAAATCAGTATCACATACTGTATCAATCAATTAGCTGCCAATATCTGTCTGAAGGGTGATATTGGTTGAGGGTTGATATTGCATACAATAAGGATTTCAATATAACATTAGCTATGCCCCCTTGTAGTAGGATGCCCATTATTTACAGGTTTGACTGTAAAGAGTTGTATCCTATTATATTTGTTGATTTGAATACTATACTTCGTATTTGACTTGAATTGATTTGACTATCATATATAGTTACACTTTATTATGATATATGATGAACCTGACTACCACTTGTTATCCACTACCTGATGTGGGAACTGATGCAGAATTATAAAAAAAAAGGCAGGACTGAAAATAAAGTTTGATGCTCTTGGAGTTTGAGAAAATGGATTAGAGAAAAATTTAAAAAAACATTTTCATTCCAATTCAGTGGTCACTAATCAATATGCTTAGCTAAAATGTGTATTTTGATAAAATCTTTAATGTTGAATTATTTTTATTATGAATGACTACCTTCACATGTTTTTGCCCAAAATCCCACATTTCAAATATATCCAATTTGAAGGACATTTGACCTTTAATTAATAGCAACTTACATTAAAGTATATAGTAGATATAAACATATATATAATACTGGACCATAGTACAGAAAGTAAGTGAAAAGTGATTTTATTGTTGTAAGGTCTATTTTTGTAAGCCAAATGCTCACAAAGATCAGGATACAACCAAGCAAAAATATTTTAGATTTGAAAATTGTAAGTTTTGAACTTATCAATTAATGAAAAATACTCTCTCGGAAGAGAAATCTGGGACCAAAACAGGAGCAAGTTGTATTTTAATTTGTATGAAATATTATACAGAACTGTTACTTGATGTATTTTTATTATTATAGGTCAAGGTAGTTCACCAACTGGAAATTTATTAGGATCCTTTACAGACCATATAGCTGAGATTGCTTTAGATATTGCTTTGAAAAGTAACATACAACCAACCACAAACAGAACAGGAAATATGTCACAGATCTCAGAAAAGAGACAACATTCCTCTTCAACACAAGGAATTACAGGTCAGTTTTACAGAGATTTGCTATTACTAATTACAATATCAAATTATTATTAAATTAGATATAATTTAATGGACATATCTGTAAAAAACAATTTCTCTCAGTCTTATGTTTAATTGTTGGTGATATGCTGTCATGTTGGTATCAAATAGCAAACTGTAATGAAATGTAACAAGAGGTGAGATGTCAAATTGACAGCAAACTGGGTTTTCTTTCATTACTGTTTGGAGTTGCCCAACTTTCCTGCCTGCCTGCCATACTTTGTCAAACTAATAATCAGAATTTTATCTTTTGGAAAATCCAGTTAGAAATACTCACCTGAATGGAAAATTAGACGTGTAAGTTATGTTAATGAAGTAATACAAGTACAACTTAAAAATTAGCCATTTTTATACATAATTGTTTTGTCAACCTCAGTAAATAACCCCCTTTAATTATTCTTAAGATTATTGCTGTAGATATTTACACATTATTTTCTTATGGAAAATTTGTCTTTAGGATATAAATCTAAATGAAATAAAGATTACTTAATTTTTTTTAATACAGTTTGTAAAAAGTTGTCTTCCCCTGCTTTTAGACATTTTATATATTGATCTTTGAGGGTGGTACAGAGTTATTTTCAAGTAATGTTTTTGCAGTTTTCATTTCAATTTTTTTCATGTTGGAAGGTCAATATTCACTGTGTTTCATTTAAATTGATAATTAAGTGTGAAATGTAGGTCAAATTTTTTGTTCATACTAAATGAAATTTTTCTTTCCCATTTGCCTGTGTTGTATCTCCCTGTGTAACTGTTATAGTTATCCCTGATAAGTTACACACTCAATTTATTGGAGAATTACCTCTGTTAATATTCCATGTATTGTATATTATCTGATTTATTGGCCTGTTTATAATACATGAATGTTGTGTGGTAGGTGCTCTTCTCTTTTGTTCAAAGCCAGGTACTTCTATGGCTTATACTGTATATCATTTATTGTTGAATGGCAATTACCCTCACGATTATCTCCCCTAGTTTTATTTGTTATTATTACTGTTGTTTTAACCCTCTAGTTTATGGTCACAAAATATTAATGTACGTCGTGTTAGTTACTCCTGAAGACTATCCCCCTGAAATCAATTTCTGTATGGAAAGTCCTGATCTATCCCTCTAAGTTTGTGGTGTTTTATCTCCCTTGTTTACATTATATATATATATTTGTTCTATTGCCAGTTATTCTATTCACATAGTTTCTGTGATAGTTACTCTTGATTATTCCCCTGTTGTTTTATGACCACGATAAGTGCACACTTTTCGTTGTCCAGAATTATAATCCCTGTTATAAATTTACTGTATTTCTTCCCTATTTATTTTCTGCCAATTATACAAGCATTATTAAATGGTTTTTGTTGTAAATATATGGTAGAGTGTTCAAAATTTATGTTTTAAAAACTTTGAATGAGCTGTCATTAGTAAAAGTGGTGATTTGGTCAGAGGGAAAAGGTTCAATATGTAGGTTGTCGTCTGCTGACTTCAAGAATTCTGCTACCGTAGGAGATATTTTTGCCAATATTTTGAGTTACCCCTGAGGAATTCTTTTTTTAAATTTTGATATTATGGTTTTAAGTAAGTATACTTTGCCCAGGACAAACATTTTCGAATTTGTGCAGGTACGATTTTTAGCTCACCTGACATAAAAGGCCATGTGAGCTTTTGCTAACACTTTGCATTCATCGTCTGTCGTCCGTCCGTCTACATTTCACATTTTCATCTTCTTTACTGAAACAACTTGTCCAAATTGAACCAAACTTGGCAGGAATGTTAATTGGATGATTCTGTATAAAATGTATGTTTTTTGTGCCGATTGGATATTCAACATGGCTATCAGGGGCAGATAATTCATTCTGATTGGACTTATCTTCAAAGCTCTTCTTCAGAAACTACTGAGCTAATTGAATTGATTTGTTGCATGAATGATCCTTGAATGAACCTCTACAAAAGGTATGTTTTTATGCCAATCGGAAATTCAAGATGGCCGTCACATCTGGACTTAGTTTAACATTAGAGCCTATTGGGAATTTTGTACAAAGGTCTTCTTGTCAGAAACTGCCAAGCCAATTGAAATATTTTTGATGTGTGAATGATCATTTGATAGACCACTACAAAATGTATGTTTTATGTGCTGATCGGAAAATAAATATGGCCGCCACGGCCAGACTTGGTTTAACATTGAACCCTATGGGAAATTTGTACAAAGTGCCTCTTGTCAGAAACTACCGAGCCAATTGAAATATTTTTATGTATGTAAGCATTGGATGAACCTCTACAAAATTTATGGTTTTTGTGCCGATTGGAAATTCAAGATGGTTGCCACAACTGGACTTAGTTTAACATTGAACTCTATAGAAAATTTGTACAAAAGTCTTCTTGTCAGAAACTACCAAGCCAATTGAAATATTATTATGTATGAACAAGCATTGGATGAACCTCCACAATAGTTATGTTTTCTTATGGCGATCTGAAATTCAAGATGGTCACCACAGCTGGATTACTTTTACATTGGACCCTGTGGGGAAATTTGTAGAAAGGTCTTCTTGTCATAAAATACTAAGCCAATTAAAATGTTTTTGTTGCATGAAGATCCTTGGATAAATATCTGCTACAAACGTTTTTTTTTTGTGCCGATTGGAATCCAAGCTAGCTGCCACAATAGGACTTAGTTTAACATTGGACACCGGAAAAATTCTTTACATATCTTATCTTGAAGTGCTGGGCACTGTAGAACAATTCCTTACAGATCTTATCTAGAAGTGCTTTGTCAGTTGTGGTCACCTAAAATTGATGTGAGCGATTCAGGCTCCATGGAGCCTCTGGTTTTAAATTCATTTTTATTTTAATATAAAATGCACTACATAAATTAATTGTGGTCTCGGACCTTGTATAGGTTCTATGATAATTACTCCTGATTATTATATGACCTGTTTATATTTTATTTAGGTTCTATGCTAGTTACCCCCGATGCATTATCTTCTAGAGCAAAAACTACTTATGACAAAGTTAAAAAATTTATCAAGGAAGAATTAATACCTTTAGAGAACAAATTTCGGGACCATGAAAGATCTCCTGAAGACATGTGGAAAGTGCCACCATTAGTGGAAGAAATGAAGGTATAAATGAAAATTATTCAAAAGGAATGCCTAAAATACGGTTCATTCTTAGCCACAATACTCACACAAATTGATTATGGAATTTTCTCTAATTCTTTGTCAATTTAACCCCATCCGAATCCATTGTTTATCAAAAATTCAATCCACATGTGGTTTCCAATGA
Source organism: Mytilisepta virgata (assembly GCA_028015205.1). Lineage (NCBI taxonomy): Eukaryota > Metazoa > Mollusca > Bivalvia > Mytilida > Mytilidae > Mytilisepta > Mytilisepta virgata. The sequence goes on along the minus strand of CM051520.1, from coordinate 13,855,704 downwards.
TCTCAGTTGATGATTGGTTAAAACAAAAGGTCAAAACCCATCAGAACAACTTTTATGTTCAGATTTCTGGGAATCGATCAATAGCACCATAGCAACAAATAAACAAATAAACATTGAGGCTAGTATATGACATAACAATAAAAACTGTGGAAGCACCTGAAGTGAATTTTGGTTTAATATCTGAAAATTTACTTAAATATCATTACAGAAAATAAAAATTTAAAATTCTCGTCAATGCTCAGACTTATGAAATGTAATACTTAAGACAGCTAGCTTTCAATATTCCACATAGACAACTAACAAACCCTGTGGTTTTTATTAGGGTTAGGTTGCTAAGCAACCAAAACCCTTATGCCGTCAGTCGTTTGGTTAGACAATGAAGGAAACTTTGGAAATCTGGTGTTTTGTGGAAAAAGTTGGACCAAAAGTTTTTGAAACTATGTTTTTATGAGTAAATATGCAAGCTTATCTAGGATTGAAGCTTAAGCAAGGCTAGTTAAGCAGCTTTTTATCTCGATTTTGAGATGACACATGCGCAAAGAAACCTCCATATTTTTCGAATTACGTCTATGTTTATATTGGAATATCATATAAGAAAATAAACATTCCGCGGTAAAATAGTCCTAATATTTGTTGTTGCTGGTGCAGTTGTTTTTTAATAGAAATGTAACTGAAACACACCGAGAAGTGTAATTGTCCAGTTATTTAATAAAAGATGTGTGTTTTATTGACGATTTCCTTTTTGTTTTGAAAGCCGTGTAAAGTGTTCGCACCTTTTAAAGTGTACAGTGCTATCGGCGTAAGGATTTTGAATGTTTACATTTGCACGGATATTTTGGGAAGGATTACAATCAGGTTTATTTTCAAAAGATTTCAAAGGTAAGTTCCATTTTTGTTGTGAACGTGATTGTTAACTTATACAGAACATATTTTGCACATTATTTGCTTATTCTTCTTGTAATTCTGATGGTATTTTGTGTATTTGATTAACCTTTTGACCTGATCATCGTGACTTCATTTTGTCAAACCTGTTGGTCAGTGATAGAATTGCATACATGTTATTTGAAATGCCGACAACTTGCACATTAAGATTGAAAAACACTGTGTTTATCATTAATTTAGAAAACGGTATTATCGAAGGTATAATGGGTTTATTTTAATTGAAAGCTTGAATGTTTACGTTCTTTTTGTGTATTTGATTAACCTTTTGACCTGATCATCGTGACTTCATTTTGTCAAACCTGTTGGTCAGTGATAGAATTGCATACAGGTTATTTGAAATGCCGACAACTTGCACATTAAGATTGAAAAACACTGTGTTTATCATTAATTTAGAAAACTGTATTATCGAAGGTATAATGGGTTTATTTTAATTGAAAGCTTGAATGTTTACGTTCTGATCTACCTGCACATGCGCAATGTAGTGTAAATAGAAATGACCCCCTTCTACAATTGTCCAAACTTTGTCTTTTTATATAACCTTAATAACTTGAAGACCTTTGATTTCTGTTTATTTTAATTCATCAAATCATTATTATGCGTTTGACTTTTTAAAAAAAATCAATTTAGAGTGATAATTCAAGAAGCGTTAGACGACTCCTGCTTTCTTTGATTGATTAGTGCATATTTATGTACAGACATGCGCAGTAAAGTTGAGTAGTAGAACCTTCAGCTCAGATACACTGTGTTGCGAAAATATACGTTTTAAAAAATCACTGTATATTTTGAAACCAAAGCAATACATATGCTGTCAATTTAAAAAAAATTCAGTCACCTACCCACAGGAACATTATTATATAATAGACACTTTTTCCGCAGAGCTCGTTAACTTTCATAATTGATATATTTCCTTGTAAATAATACTGTTAATAAAAAGAATTCAATACCAAAACCTATTTTGCAATACATTGTACAAACAAAAAGCATTGAAATAATCATCAGCAATGTTTGTACAAATAAAAGTCAAATGCTAGCAACCTAACCCTACCAGTGCTATGCACTTTGATTACTTTCTTAGATTGCATGGTTAAATAAATAGAAAATTTGTCATAACCAAGCAGCCTTAGTGGTAATGGCTGATGGACCTTCATGGTTTTTCAACCTTCAGAATTCTAATAAAACTTAACATCTCAATAAAATTTCCATGTTTTGCATACAGTTGGACAACTTACATAACTAATGTAATTATTACTTATATCAGTAATCGAGAGAAAAAAGTTAGTCACAAAGTTTTACAAAAAAATAAGATTTGTGATAACTTCATTGTCTTACTATGGAAATCCTTAGGTCATATTAAAATAAGGCTTTGAAACTTGAATGTTTTAGAAGAACATTCTTCCTTGTGAAAACCTGTCTACTCATATTAAATCAAAAGTAATGATAAGTGTTTTTCTGAGAATCAAGGTGAAACATAAAATTTATAGGCTTAATCCAAATATACATATACCTGTATGAAATGTACCAGTACAACACATAGGAAAATTAAATATTATTTGAGTTCAGAAATAAATCATGTAGTTGACCTTGACCTGTTACCTTAGGGCCAAATCTGGGCCATACTTTCAGTATCTTTTTTGACCCAGATATTGGATGTACTGGTATATTAAAAATACATTTATAAATTTGGTTGCTATCCTAAGAATATGTTACTGAGTGGATAATTCTTTATATTAATCCAGACATTTTGAAAAGAGAGGGATGACAATACTGTACTGTAGTCATAGAATTATTGAAATGTAACAAAAACCCTACAATTTTTCGAATTGATGCTCTCTTAAAGGGAGGAGGAAAAGTAAACAACTAGCATTATGCAAAAATTTAACCATAACCAATTGCAATGAATAAGTGAGATAAGTGGGCATGACTTTCATATATATATATATACTGAACCGCAAAAGAAACATCGCTTTTTCAAAATGTTAGCAAAATTCAAAATAAATATTAATTAATGATTTTTATATAATCAGTATTACGATTACATCACCAGGTAAGATTAAATTACCTGTGAATTAAATTTTCGGTTGAATAATTTTCAGTTGATATCGTAGAGCGACTGTACCTAAAACCGCTCGTGGGACACACTTGGCGGTAATTTTTCTTAAATCTTAAATGTTCGTGAAATTCATGCTCCTTTATGGGTATAAAAGGCCGGAGAAAATTAAAGAGTGTTAGTATCAGTGTTGACACAGAAGCTATGCCACGTCTGACTCCACAACAGAGAGAACAGGCCATTGGTCGATTGGATGCTGGGCAATCTGCCAGAGTTATTGCCAACGACTTCAACTGTGCTGTTCGAACAATTGAACGTCTACGGACATGGTACAATGCAACAAACAGCACAAATGACCGTCCACGGAGTGGTAGACCCCAAGTCACTACCCCTAGACAGAATAGAGGCATTGTTCGTCACCATTTGATGAATCGGTTCACCCCAGCTGCCGAAACTGCCAGAAACACTGTTGGAACACATGGACGACCCATAAGTGATGATACGGTTTGTCGGCGATTAGCTGCTAGAAACATGAGATGTCGCCGTCCAGCAAGAGGACCTATTCTTACTCCTCGACACCGTCAAGCTCGTCTTCAGTGGGCCACTCAGCGACAGAATTGGCGAAATCGACAACTGCATTTCAACAGCCGATGGCAGAACCAGAGTGTGGAGAAGACGCGGGGAACGTTACAAAGACAGCTGCATTCTGGAAACAGACGCGTGGGGAGGACCTAGCATCATGGTATGGGGTGGAATCGGCCTTAACGTTAAACTTGGTGCAGTCATCTTTCAGAACCTTGGCCCAGGCAGAGGAAATGGCGTAACAGCTGCCCGTTACATCGACCAAGTCTTGACACCCCATGTTCAGCCCCATTTCGCACGTCATCAAAACAAGACTTTCCAACAGGACAATGCACGTGCGCATACCGCAAGAGCCACAAGAGACTTCTACAGCAGAATAACATTAATGTTATGGATTGGCCGGCTTTGAGTCCAGATTTAAACCCTATTGAACATTTATGGGACGAAGTTCAAAGACGGTTGAATAATGAGCAGCCAAGTCCGACAACTGCAGCTGAACTTTCACAAGCGTTTCAGAGAGTATGGGCACGTATTCCGATGGCGTTTATTAATCGGCTCATCAACTCCATGTACCGAAGATGTGCCGCAGTAATTGGTGCCGGTGGAGGACATACACGTTATTAACGGACGTGGGAGCACAGCATTGAAAACATGTGACGTTGCGACAATTGTGACGTTTTTGTGAACATTGTAACCAAAAGACTGTAAATCATTCATTAAATTTTGTAAAAATTAATTTAAAATATATAAATGTCACTTTGAAATAAATGTATGTGAACATGTCATTTTGTGCGACGTTTCTTTTGCGGTTCAGTGTATATATATTTTTTTAATTCTTTTATTGACCATTTCACATTAAAACTTTTAGGCAAAAGCAAGATCCCAGGGGCTATGGAATTTATTTTTACCCAAAGAATCCGACCCAGATTTAAAGTACGGAGCTGGGTTTACAAATGTAGAATATGCATTTATGTGTGAAGAAATGGGAAAGTGTATGACAGCACCACTGGTAATTATAATACAATATATACAGTCAGTTAATTAATATTAGAAATTTATATAAATGTAAAATAATTGCAGTTTGTTTTCTGATACAGACCTTTTTGAGTTTGTCTTTGGATTAGCCTGTATGGCTTTGATTTTGGTATCCATCCAAAGATTTAAAATATTGTCACTTTAGTTCATATGGTTAGTTTTGATTTTGAATGCAATGGACACTAGGTAAACCTCCCTGTTGATATTCTGTTGGTAAAAGTGACCAACTAATAACATACATATCTGGTCAGACTATCATTTTTCTGTCCCTGTCATAACACAATTAGACCCAAGTTATTTTCTTTTTATCTGTATTTATAGGTATTTAACTGTAGTGCTCCTGACACGGGTAATATGGAAGTGTTGGTAAAGTATGGTACGGAAGATCAGAAGAAACAATGGCTGACACCACTCCTGGAGGGAAAAATAAGGTCATGTTTTGGTATGACAGAACCTCAGGCATGTTATACTTTACTTAACAAAGGCAATGACAAGTATTAACTTGAGCTATTTACAATGTCTGATGGTGTAGGCAGTTCCTCATCAGTAACCTCTTTATGTCTTTAATCTATAACCATGTTAACTCTCATTGAATGATGTTTCACTAGTACATACCACATTTCATACATAAACAATACTTGTTTTTACAGTCAAGTTTTTTCAACATATATTAACTTCTATAATCTTTCAAGGCTAAAGAAACTAATAAAAAACAGAAGTAAAGGAAAACAATACGTTATTGTTTAGGGGCCAGCTGAAGCCTGCCTCCAGTTGGGGGATTTTCTTACTACGTTGAACACCAATTGGTAGCCTTGAGCTGTTTTTTGCTCTTTGGTTGGGTTGTTGTCTCTTTGATGCATTCCCTGTTTCCATTCTCTGTTCTAGAAATAGAGGGGAAAAAAATATCAAACAAATGAAGTAAAATTACTTGCAATACATTCATTTGAAATATTGTTCAGACTTTGATTGATTCAAATCATTCTAAAAAAGTGAAATTTTGAAAATGAAATAAAGTTTTCTACATCATTTCAGGTAGCTTCTTCAGATGCCACAAATATTGAATCATCCATAGTTAGGGATGGTAATGAATATGTTATCAATGGCAGAAAATGGTGGACATCAGGTATGTCTTCATAAGAAATACAACGTTATCTTTGAGATATCATTTACAGAAAAGAATCATATGGTTTACATAAAAGTCATTCATAACTCTATGAAAGTCTCAGTACTGAACACGGATTGCAGTTGTCTGCAGAAATCTTGGTTGTTTTCTCTGAGTATTTGCCATTTTCCACCAAAATATGGTTGCAATAATATAACAAATTATGCTAAAAGTAGCTAACCCACAGTAAATTAAACCAATTATATTCTCTATTGATATCTTTACGCAATTGTTTTTATTACATCCCCTGCTTAACGAGTGATTGGGGATTCCGTTCTTCCATCTGTCATCACCTATTTACTGCAACTACTCACACACCAGGGAATGGATTTCTGTGAAACTTTAACTGTACATTGCCATTGTGCACCTTCTATTTTGTTTTTTTTTTAATCAAAATTGACTTGTACGTTTCTATATATTATTGTAGCCATAGCGGGAGATATACATTTGTGAGCTTTGCTCACAGTACTTCTAGTTACTCATATTTCTTACCCGAGCTAAAACCATGACTGGATACTTACTGATCAGTTTATGGCATTTTATTTACCTGTCAAAATTTGAAAGTTTGATCTTGAAAAAAAACTACAGAAATCTTCTTTTGTTGCTGTAGTTTTAGTGGAAGGCTTAATAATATTTGTAGATTATTAATTAATGATAATAGAATATTTTGTGTTGTGAAAATGTTTTTTCAATTATGTTAAAAGTTAGCTTGGGATATAAATCATGATATTCATTATTGTATATTTATTTTATAGGAGCTTATCATCCTGATTGTAAACTCTGTATATTTATGGGGAAGACAAACCCTGATGCACCAAAACATAAACAACAGAGTATGATATTGGTTCCCATGGATGCACCAGGAATTACCCTTGTACGACCTCTATCTGTATTTGGTTACCTTGATGCTCCAGGTAGGGATTTAAATCAGGTGGCTTGATGATGATACAATTTTAATTTGAAAAAAAAAATTCATTGACATTTATTTTCTTACTTTATGTGTTTCATGAACATCTGAATTTGAATTTATAAAATTATGATGTTATTTCTGTATAAAATGTTTTACAAGCACTAAAATTATGTGTCAATTGTAATGTTATATTATGTATTATAATGTTAGGCCATTTCCACACTTCTCATCCAATTAGTTAAAAATAATTTAATCCCAACAGGAGATTAAATTGTCTCATGCAAAGTCTAAAACGTAACCTAAGGATTCAGAATAATTTTTGGTCCATAATTGATTTGTGATGTAATGTTGTTACCAAAATCCTTTGTAATAATACAAATGGCTGTTGTACATAAAAATATTTTTTCTACTTGCAAAATTTTAAATTGTAAATTTACTTGTGTTCACTTGTTGACAACAATAAAGCTTGTATGTTGAAATTAAAATTGTAAATATCTCGAGTATCAAAATATCGTAACTTACTACAACACGAGAATCTATTTTTATACCATGATGTCATAAATTGTAACAAGGTATCCTGCTTTTATTGTAAGATTACTGTAACCATTTTACATTGAGCATACCAGTAATTTAATAATGTAAATAAGATGTATATAGATTCTACAACAATGACCAGTTGATTATGAAATTTATCAACTCGAGGTAATTAAATTTACATTTATTAACCGTGAGGCTTGTAGTAAGAGCAGTTTAAAATATGAAAATTTAATTGTTGAGAGTGGATAAATTCATAATTAACGGATCAAGAGTTTTAGAATCTTTCTCTCTAGTGACAGTGTAAAACTCCAAGGTATTCCAAACGTTTTTTATGTGCAGGAAACTTCACGAGAATTTAACTAATGTTTGGTGAGATCAAAATTTATCAAACAGGTCAAGAGATATATAAATGTGCACAGAATTAGAGAAACCCCATTTAGCTAACATAAACAGTTTATATTATTTAAACAATGTAAATTTAATTTTTTATAGCTGGTCATGCTGAGGTTACCTTCAAGAATGTAAGAGTTCCTATTTCTAACATGTTACTGGGAGAAGGACGTGGTTTTGAAATAGCACAAGGGAGACTTGGACCAGGCAGAATTCATCATTGTATGAGGTTGATAGGACATGCTGAGAGAGCATTAGAACTCATGTTAGAGAGGGTTTGTTTCTATTTAAATATGCTTTTCACTGTACGTATAAATATTACATATATTATAAACAATCCAGATTAAATTCCTATTGATATACCTCTTCCTTTTTTGTTTCAGATATATAAAATAATCAACAATTTAAAATCATCTTTTGTGTTTTAGACCCAGGACAGAGTAGCATTTGGTAAGCCTCTAGCAGCACAGGGAACTATACAAGCAGATATTGCCCAGTCTAGGATAGAGATAGAACAGACCAGACTATTGGTGTTGAAGGCAGCTTATATGATGGATGTGTATGGTAACAAGGTGAGATCAATTTATGGGGTACTACTATGACATTTAACATATACATGTCTTCAGATATTGCAACAGATTTTATATTTAAGGCATTCATGGGAGGAGAGGTTACAACTCTTTGTGATGATGAAAAATCTTAATTTATACTTAAATATTAATTGCAGTATTACAGCAAAAGGGGGATAACTCATAATTCACTAAAACTTGGAAGCGTGGATTCATTTTTGATGACCTTACAGCAAGGTGAAGAAAAGCAATAAAATCACTGTTCATTTGTTCTGGTCTTTCATGGGTAGACGACTCATGTATATTAACCCTGCATCTGTATTTCATCTTGATTTATAATGAGTTGTCTGAATAATGGAATATGACAGAAATTTACTTTGGGGGGGATTTAAAACTAAAAATATAATCAAATTCTTCATGTTTTTTAGGTGGCAGCACCTGAAATAGCAATGATTAAAGTTTCAGCCCCTAACATGGCTCTGAGGGTGATAGACAGAGCTATACAGGTAGGTTCAGTAGATAGCTATGGTGCAGCATAATTAGACACTTTATGTATACCAGGGTACATTGGCCTATATAGCTTTCAGATACATATATAAACTGAAAATGGGAGGGGAAAAGAAAACTCAAGAAAGCTAAAACCTGTAATTGAAAACAAGCAAGATATCAAGAAACATTATATTTTGTAAATAGTATCAGCTGGTAAAATGTATAGATGTATAATTTAATTTCAGAAATTACTGCAAATTTTCAAAAATTGAGAATGAAACTAAGAGTATATAATGTGATACAAACTATATTACTAGCAAAATTTGGCAATTTAGAGTTTTAATTTTTGCCTTTTTAGCTTACCTGGCCAAAGGCCATGTGAGCTTTTGTCATCACTTGGCGTCCGTCCGTTATCTTTTCACATTTTAATTTTCTCCTCTGAAACCACATGCCCAAATGGAATTAAATTTGGCAGGAAGCATCTGTGTAAGGTTCTTTATAAAGATTGCTCATTTCATCCCGATCGGACAACAAACATGGCCGCCATGGGCAATTGTTGTTTCTGATTGGCCGATTTTTCAAAAATCTTCTCCCCTGAAACTGCTAGGCCAAATGGAACAAAACGTGACAGGAAGCATATATGGGAGGTTCTTTATAAAGTTTCCTCATTTCGTCCCGATCGGACTACAGATATGGCAGCCATGGGCAGTTCTTGTTTCTGACTGGTTGGTATAAAAAAATCTTCTCTGAAATCGTTTGGCCAAATGGAACATAACTTGACAGAAAGCATCTATGGGAGGTTCTTTACAAAGTTTCCTCATTTCGTCCCGATCGGTAAAAAAACATGGCCGCCATAGGCAATTCTTGTTTCTTGTTGGAGGTCCTTTTTATTTTTTATTTCGTCCGATTGGAATACAAATATGGATGCCATGGGCAGTTCTTTTTTTTGATTGGCTGATATAAAACAATCTTCTGCTCTGAAGTCGCTTGGCCAAATAGAAAGACACTTGACAGGAAACATGTATGGGAGGTTCTTCACAAATTTTCCTCATTTCGTCCCGATCAGGCAACAAACATGGCTGTCATGGACAATTCTTGTTTCTCTTTGGTTGATTTAAAAAAAAAAAATTTCTGGAACTACTTGGCCAAAACTGTCATCCAAACTTGACATGAAGCATCTATGGAAAGTCCTTTATGAAATCAATTTTTTTCATCCTGATTGGAAGACAAGCATGGTTGCCATGAGCAATTCTTGTTTCTGATAGGCTGATATAAAGAAATCTTCTTCTCTGAAATGAAACGATACTTGACAAGAAGCATCTACGGGAGGTTTTTTACAAAGTTTTCTCATTTTGTCCAGATCATGCTACAAACATGGCTGTTATTGGCAATTCTTGTTTCTGCCAGGTTAGTGATACAGGCTCAGCCCTCTGAGCCTCTAGTTTATAATCATATGTTATGTTATGGTGATTTCTGAATTTACAGCATTACAATGTTCAGTGTTAAACTAATTAGTCAGAATTATAAGATATATTGAATTATTCTTTGAAATTTATGAAATGTATTAATTTTCAGTCATTTGGAGGTGCAGGTGTGAGTGATGACTATCCCCTAGCCCTGTTTTACACCTGGGGTAGAATTTTAAGAATAGCAGATGGACCAGATGAAGTCCATAGTCGTGCTATTGCCAGATATGAATTTATGAAATATAACAGTTCTAAACTTTAAACAGGTGTGTTTTATTGTTGTTTGCTTGGCTTGGTTTCTTGGGATATGACTTCCATTTGAATCCTTAGATTATTATTCAATCTCTTGTGCTTTTTGAATATTTTTACCTTTCTGGTTCAAGAGGAAGTCTTTGCTACAGTTGCATGTTAACTTTAGTGTTTTTGTTGTTTGTATAGTTTTATGCATGTTTTTTGAGTGGGTATTTAGATGTGTAAGAATTATAATACACAGCTGATGTAAAAGTTATATTATTGGAATTAACCATACTTAACTTGTAAGCAACATTTTATACACCAACTAAAACTGTTTATACTAACATCCGTCTCTCTTGATTATGGTAAAAGGGGGATAACTCATAAAGACATTTCAAATGGTAGTACAGAAATAAAAATCTATAATATAATGTGATTGAACTTCTATAACATTTATTTGCCAAATTCTATAGGCTCTATTTGCTTGCAAAATGTCATCAAAATCTGAAATACAGCTTATTTATGTACTAGTACCTAATTTAAAAATTTTCAATTTTCTTCAAAACTAATTCCATTGTAGTTTTGTTATACATACGTTATTTTGTTAAGTTGAGATAAGAAGGGACATGGGGTAGATGTACTGCATGAAAAAAGAAAGAAACTAGCAAAGGAACTTTAATGCAGATTTTTTAGCTCACTTAGCATCTTTCTGATCTTCTCCTCTGAAACCACTGGGCAAATTGGGACCAAACTTTGGTGGTATGGTCCTTGGATGGTCCCCTTCTAATAGTATGTCTGTCATCCACGACTTCCAACCAGCACAGTGCTGTTACTAAAAATAGAAAAAAACCGGGGATGGACTTAAAAAATCTATGAAACTGCAACTTGGCACAAATGGTCCTTAGGTGGTCTTCTTTCAGAATTGTGTCAGATGTCCTGGACTGTCAACCAAGATGGCTGCAACAGCCGAAATTAGTTCGGCATAGGATCTTGTCTGAAACCACTTGGCCAATTGGAACCAGAATTGGCAGCAATGGTCCTCTTTCAGAACTATTTCGATGACCCACCACAGCCAAACTTAGTTTAACATAGGCCCCAATGGGAAATTTCATTTAAAAATCTTATCTGTGTTGGAATTGGAAATGACGTAGTTTAACATAGTACACTATGGGAAAACCAAGATATATTGCTAAACTTAAATTTTCAGTCCTGCTGGTTTCTTCTAGCCTTACCTATAACAATGCTAGTTTCAATTTGGAATTAGTATTTTCTCTTCTTTTGCCTCTGAGTTTACAGCTTTTAAATATCTTATCATTTAAATGTTGGTACATAGATTGAAATCTTCTGCAAGTGATTTATATCTTTACACTCTAAAGAGTTTAATATTTCAACCTGGAGCTTTAGATATTGAGAGAGAAAATATATCATTGCAAACTACGTAAAAATTATTTCATTGTATAAGCAGAAGAAATGTGGATGTCAACAAATTATGCACTAGAAAGAGAATTAGTAACTGTCACAACTCAGTTTCTGACCAGTCAGAGTTTCAAACAGAATTAGCTGGAATTCTCCAGAAATTTAATCAGTGTCAGATATACATTAAATAATTAATGCAAAAAATGAATGGTCATCACAATAAGTTCTTGGGATGGATTTTTGGCATTTTAAAATTATAAATTCTAGATTACAAATTTTTATCATAATTAAGGACCAAAAAGATTATTATTTGTATATATATCTACAAATAACACTTATTAATATAAATTTTGGAAAGAATCACCAAAAAGAATAAATGTTTCTATGGAATTTTTTTCATTTTATTTAGCTAATGTACATTTCAACAATAATAATCCAATGAATAAAAATATACAAATTTTCATAGAAACCATGTTGAAGATCAATTTAACACAGCACTATTGTAAGCTTTTGGAATATTTTGCCAAGACTTTTCTTTTCAAATTCCATTTCTAACAACATACTTAGCACCAACTTAACAAAATGGTATGTGTATCTATATGTACTCTGTGGTGCTTAATTCTACTTTAAACTAACATTCTTATTGTAGGTCACTCTTCTTTTATGTGCTTGCATCTGTGTAAATTTTAAATTTGAGTAAGATAGAAAAAAATTACTCCATCAGATGTGCTGAAAAGAATTTTAATAAAGATATCATAAAATGGTTAAAGGTTTCTTACTAAATACATACATGTATATACATGTATTCTGATTGGATGAATAAAATTTACTGTTTTAGAAAAAAAAAACTCCCTGGACAGTTCGTATCATTACACACATTTATAGCTATTTCAAATGTGTTTTAATATAGAGAAAAACTTTAAAATGTAGGTACCGGGGTATTTTAATGAAATTTTTATTTGAACTTCAATGCCATAATTAATGTGAATATTACACTGAAAATAACAATGAATGTTATTATGACATAGATTTGAGTACTTTTTTTTATTTACAGGCTCATGGTGGAGCTGGTGTATGCAGTGATTTTCCTTTAGCAGCACATTATGCAGCTACTAGAACGATTCGATTAGCTGATGGCCCAGATGAGGTGCATCGTCGATCGATAGCTAGAATGGAATATATGCGATACAACAGATCAAAACTGTGATTTATTGAAATTTTACTTGCCTTTTTTTTATATGGGAGACTTTAAAAAATGTGATGTGACGATTCAATTAAAATCAATGCATTAGTTGTTATGGAATATAATTTTTTTTAGGTATGTTTTATTAGTGATTGTTAATATTGTTATATTGTTATATTGAACATTTAGGGATCAGTTACTGTATTTCTACTTGAACCAAACTTCCAAGAGTAAATTTGTTAACCAATGACGTACATTAAAGCCTAATGCAGTTTGGAGAAAAATCAGCTGAAATCTGTTCCAGACATTTAGATTGGGGTGATATTTTTATTGTTTACAAATATTTATATTTTTGTATTTATCAAAGCAAAAAAAATATGTTGTTCTAAAATTAATGTCCTAATCACCACTGAAAACTAAAAAAATAAACTACCTCCTTCATAACCCATTAGTGCTATGTTAGTCATTTAATTATTTGTAACTCTCAATTTATTATTATTGCCAGTATTCTGCAACTGACAATAATACAAGGTTATTGTATTTGTATACGCAAAATGGAACATTGTTAAGGAAATAAGTCTCTTATTCTTAGCTTATGGTATCCTCACCATAAATTGACCATTGATAGCCCCAGGGGTTTCTTGATGTAAGCCTCATCAGCTTCACCACCAACTTTGGGATCAATAATTTTGGGTTGCAGTCGGTATTTTTTTTATGAAAATAAATGTATAACAGTAAACTACAGAGAAACATTGTCTCAGTTTAGTTTGGATTCTGTAATTTCTTCTGTATACTGTTTGTAATTAAAACACTAACTTTAAATGCTTAGAAGCCTTAGAAGTTTTGGATGTAGATCAAAAGTTCAAATTATTTGTTTGGGTCAAATTTTCATGTCATATGCTTTTTTTCCTAACTAAATTTTAATTTGGCTTAACCTTTAATTATTTGGTCCAGAGTAAAACATATATAATAGTAATTATTGATTTTGTAGAAGTTAATTTATACTGGTTTGTTTTCAGCAAAATTAAGAAAATCAAGAAAATGCCCATTGAAACTGCTTAAATAATTCATGTACGTGTTAAAAATGTCAAACATGCATTTAATTCAGAAAGTACAGTAGAATCTTGGTGGCTTGAACTCGGGTCGCTCGAACACCATGGATTTCTCGACTCTTTACGAAAGTCTGGTTATTGTATCCATTATGTCTATGTAAATTAACTCTCGGTTTTTCGAAAGCCGATTTCTACAATTCTCTAATATTCTGGTAAGTAATATAATGTAATTTACTCTCAGTAACTCTAACCCCATTTTTTATTGGCCTACGTGACAAATATCAATAAGTGTGAAAAAACAGAGGTCAGATCATTGATTGACCAACAAGATGATTAATGTTCAATTACAGGTCATTGATAATCCACTTGATGTTTATCGGTTATTTATTCTTATTATTTCCACATCAAGATTTGATGAGTGGATGTTGTTTTGATGATTGGATAGATAAATGGATGCAATTCAATTTTAAATTTATTGCTGGTTCGTAACCGATAATTTTCAGGACTTCAATAGCTCAAACTACTGATGCCTCAAACTGATTTCACAGACCCCTTCGAGTTCAAGAAATCGAGATTCTACTGTATATCAAAACCAATCTTTGAGAAGTGCAATGGTTAGATGGACAAAATAGTGAAAGTCATGAGTGAATGAATTAGGTTTTTAATGTGGTGTTAAGGTGTGATAATGATGTCAACTGCTTCAGTTTGTTTACATATTCAAGAACATGCATATAAATGTTTGAGCATCATGTGCATATTGAAACTTTGAAAATGTTTCATGTAGAAAATTATGAATGATACATTTTATATAATTAGTTTACTATAAACAGTTGTTGAATTTGATTTTATATTTTACAATAAAGGTGAAAATTTCTATTTTATATATAATATTTGTTAGTTATGTACTTGTATGTAATCTGATGCCCTTTCTATGAAATAGGGGTCTCAAAAGATTCTTTTAAAACATGATTTCCCCTTAATAAACTTCAGATTAGGACAATTCCAGTCAATTGTTCAATATCATTCAGACATTGGTTGGATGGAAGGATTTTTATATTCAGTCAAGATTTTTTTGTTTGTTTGGCCAACAACACATATGTGATAGTGAAAAATGTTTTTCATGGACTGGAAATAAATGCAATGACAAAATCAAATATTTTACTGGACACGGAAATGGAAAGAATTTTTATTTACGTTAGTTTATTGATGTAGGAATCAGGAGAACCACTGACATTTGGCTGGCAAACTAGTTGTAAATTAAGATCAGAATCCAACAAACCTTACCACTGGCTGGATTTAAAACTCGGTGTTGAGAACTTGTGATCATTAGTAATTTTGAAGAAATACCTGCCACTTGTTACACCCAGAACACCCTCAAATATAATCTAGGGTTGATTTTAAATTACATATATATATTGGCACTAGTACCCTGATTGTAATTGTATTGTTATAACCCTGTATGTGTATATAGCTTAAATTGTACAGATGTGATATGTGCAATGAATTCCACATAAAATCAGTGGTGGGGGTGTAGTAATTTGCAAGATTCTTCTGTATCTTGAAGGTCCCCTCAGTGAATTTACATTGAACAACAACAATAAAAGTGCTGTTCAATTTGCTTAACTTGGATGCAAATGTGTGAGAATATCTGGCAAGAAATGATAAAATAAAACACAGATCAGAATATAAATATATCTGATTATAATAAATAAAAATATATACATGTGTATATATAACTGTACAATTTTTCTTTTTAATTTATATAACATAATATAACAAATCCATACTTGATCTAACTGTAACAATTAGTACAATCAAAAACATTATTATCTTAATATTTAAAAAACAAAATTACCAGGATTCTTTTTGTTAAATTAGTAGGCAAGATATTTTTTACAAAATATTTCTTTAATCGAAAAAAAAAAATCTTTTTAGAACTGTCAATAACTAATCTACGAATAATATGACTGATGGGAGATAAGGCAATAAATGTCAATAAAACCACATTTAATGGAACTGGAGAAAGTAAAGAGCTTTGCCTTCAACAAGCAGTTTGTGCCCAACAATCTGTAACAAGTTTTATTTTTCAAATTAAATAGTTTTTTTTAACAATCTATGACTGACTTTTTGCTAAATCGATACATTATTCTTATAAATAAGCAGTTTAACAACAAATTAACATGAGGTTATAATCAAGACTTTGGCTTACTCATCTCCACCAATGAGCAAACTATCCATGCCTGAAAACAGAAATTGAAATCATTTAATTATATATTTCCTACAGTGTCCTTATTGTATATTTGTTATGACTTTTCTTTGCCTTTTTATTATTGATCAATCTTTCAGCTATTTCCTTCAACAACAAAGTTGTTAATTAACTGACATTTAACAAAGAAATCCACACTAGCATGTGCTGCATTGAGGTACAAGATTTTTCTACACATCAAAATTCTCTCTGTTTATTTCTTACATCTGATATTAATAAAAGTAAAAAATTTAAACAAAATTATTAAATTTTTGTGCATCATAAACTAATTTTTTTACCTGATGGTCTTCAACATCTTTAGAGTTGTCTCCCTTTTTAACAACATGTATTCCTACCACATCTTTGGTACAAGATTGGCAAGAAAGATACTGTATTACAGAACCAGTAGAAGAATCAACAAAACTATTCAAAGTAATGTCAGAATCTGTTAAAATAAGGGATATATATTAAATTTCAATCAAAAACAAGGTTTTCTTAGCACACAAGTCAAATGTTAAATATTCATTTATATGGCAAGCTGAAGTGGACAAAAATAGGTATTTTCTAATATTAGAAAATGAATTTGTAATATTAGAAATTCAATTTCTAATATTACTTAGGGCTATTCCAGAAATAAAATGCTCCGCTGGGCGCAGCTTGATACGACCGCAGAGGTCGAACCCTGAACAGTTGGGGCAAGTATGGACACAACATTCAAGCTTGATACAGCACTGAATTTGGTTGATTGATTGTTGCTTAACGTCCAGTGGCAAATATTTCATGCATCTTCATGATGAGAACCAGTTCAATTTATCAAACAATTCAATTAGGGGTGGGATGGGACACAAAGGGGAACCAATTTTGACTGCCACTGTAAAAGGAGGATGGTTGGGTAGGGTTGGATAATTTAGCCTCCTGTAGCGGCCATCAGCCTACTCTTTTTCGAAAACTACAGAAGGGGTCTTTAGCGTGCAGGGAGTGTGGCATTCTCCAAACACGTTACCCACTATGGTCCGCGGTCAGGCTTTCCGTATTATGACCTGACAACCCCCCCAACGAGACTGAATTTGGATTGTGAATAAATATTTGACACAGCATAGGTTTCTGACACAGAATTAATGTGGTCTAAGAACTTAAAATTTTTTAATTTACCTATTCAAACAATATCAGTATTATTTGTTTTTATATATAAATCAGAAATAACCAATTTAAAATTTAAAATTGGGCACACATATCAATTTCTTGCTATTGCGCAATACTGTGCAATTGAAGATTTCTTGCTATTGTGCAATACTGTGCAATTGAAAATTCCCCCCCCAAAAAAAAAATAAATAATTTACCCCTTTTTTAGCTTTTGTGCAATACACTATGAAGTTGCACATTGACCCCCCCCCCCCCCCCTCCCAAAAAAAAAACCAAAAAACAATAAAATTTATTGTAACCCCCCTTTTTTTGCTAAAAGAAATTTGAAATTTCCTTTTTAATTTATGAAATATGAAATGAGAAAAAAATTAAATGTGTTTGGATTACCTCCCTTAGCCCACCAAGATAATATCATACATTTCTATTTACTTATTCTAAAGTTATTGTGCAAAAACCAAGAAAAATGCTTATTTGGGCCCTTTTTTAGCCCCTAATTCCTAAACTGTTGGGATCAAAACTCCAAAAAATGGTCATAAACCTTGTGTTAAAATTTCATAGATTTCTATTTACTTATACTAGAGCTATTGTGCGAAAACCAAGAAAAATGCTTATTGGGCCCTTTTTTGGCCCCTAATTCTTAAACTGTTGGGACCAAAACTCCCAAAATCAATCCCAACCTTCCTTTTGTGGTCATAAACCTTGTGTTTAAATTTCATAGATTTCTATTAACTTATACTAAAGTTATAGTGCGAAAACCAAATGTCTACAGACTCCGACGGACGACGACGACGACGACGCCAACGTCATACCAATATACGACCGCAAAAATTTTGCGGTCGTATAAAAATGGTATGGGGGGGTTGGAAGGCATTTTTTTCAGCACCCACTACCCATACAATTTAAAATAAAATTTCCTTATGCTTCCTTTAGAATTTTTTTCCAGACCCCCGACCACCCATACAATTTTATATAAAGTGCCTTCCAACCCCCCCATACATTTTTTTCCGGAATAGCCCTTATTCAATTTCTAATATTACTAATTTAATTTCTAATATTACTAATTCAATTTCTAATATTACTAATTCATTTTATAATATTACATATTTGGTGGATTTTGTAATATTATGAAATGATTTTGTAATATCAGAAATTCATTTTCTAATATTACTTATTCAATTTCTAATATTACAAATTCAATTTCTTATATTAGAAATTCAATTTCTAATATTACTAATTCAATTTCAAATATTACTAATTCATTTTCTAATATTAGAAATTCCTCGATAATTTCTAATATTAGAAAATGAATTCATAATATTACAAAATCTTCTTTCTATAATTTAAGATAATTTGTAATATTAGAAAAGATGGCAACTGTTTTAAGAATTACTCATAAATGATTTCTCCGTAAACATTTTTGTTAAAAATGTCAGCACAGTGCAAAAGTGACCTCAATCAAATACTCTTAAGAATTGAGGCTGCTGCTATTGCCGAAAATCACCAAGACTTGGAAAGATGTCTAGCTGAAGGGGAAAGAAAACTTTAAGCTTTGTTTTATAATATAAGAATTTCTTTTTGTAATATTAGAAATTGAATTTCTAATATTCGTAAATGCCTTTAATTTGTAATATTAGAAATTGAATTTTATAGAGTGAATTAGCACGATATCAACAGACAAGAGGCTGTCGAATGACAGCAAACCGGATTTTCCTGCATGGAAATGATGTTTGCAAATCTGGATTCCCAAACAGGATGAAGTAAAGAAATATAAATGAATTTTTGTAGGGTTTTGTAGGGTTCAGAAATGGAAAGGCAAAAATCAATCTTGACCTCCTACACATGTATTTATAGTAAGTGACAAATATTGGAATTTTTGAGATGGAACTGCTGAATATCTCATTTTCTGCTGTATGAAGGGCCACGAATATGCCACAAGAAAAGTAATAACTTGACAACAACAAATGACCTTTGCATGGAAACAACGACTTGAACTGCCTTTTTTCAATTTTTTAGAACCATAACTCCTGAACGGTGAAAGTGAAAATCGTCAATATCGAACTTGACCTCCATTTTGTCATCAGTAACAACATATTAAAATTTGAAAAGCTTTGGTTGAACAGTTCATAAGTTATCACACGGACACCACTGGGAAAGCCATTTTTCAATCTTTCAAGAACCATAACTCCTGAACGGTGAAAGTGAAAATCGTCAATATCGAACTTGACCTCCATTTTGTCATCAGTAACAACATATTAAAATTTGAAAAGCTTTGGTTGAACAGTTCATAAAAACACCACTGGAAAAGCCATTTTTCAATCTTTCAAGAACCATAACTCTTGAACGGTGAAAGTGACAATCGTCAATATCGAACTTGACCTCCATTTTGTCATCAGTAACAACATATTAAAATTTGAAAAGCTTTGGTTGAACAGTTCATAAGTTATCACACGGACACCACTGGGAAAGCCATTTTTCAATCTTTCAAGAACCATAACTCCTGAACGGTGAAAGTGAAAATCGTCAATATCGAACATGACCTCCATTTTGTCATCAGTAACAAAATATTAAAATTTGAAAAGCTTTGGTTGAACAGTTCATAAGTTATCGCATGGACACCACTGGAAAAGCCATTTTTTAATCTTTCAAGAACCATAACTCTTGAACGGTGAAAGTGAAAATCGTCAATATCGAACTTGACCTCCATTTTGTCATCAGTAACAACATATTAAAATTTGAAAAGCTTTGGTTGAACAGTTCATAAGTTATTGCACGGACACTGTTTGGCAGCCGCCCGCCCGCCGTACATCACCAAATTAATAACCGATATTTTCCTATGAAAATCCGGTTAACAAGAGGCTCTCAAAGAGCCTGTAATCGCTCACCTGGGTTACTGCTTTTATAGTCAAACATAGGTAATCAACAATTACAGAGTCCGCTTCGTTATGTCATTTAATTTGAAATTAATGGTTTACTGGTAAGATTGCAATATCCCTAGCATCAGAGATGCATGCATGTGCAAGATAAATTGTTCCTACCATGTACAGTGACTGAGATTTGAACTCGGATGTAAACTTGAATGCAAGTCACTGATGGCGAAAATATAGGTCAAAGTGACCTAATTTTGCCTGGATGCTGACCTGCCTTTTGAGATGGATGTACAATAAGTTGATCCTATTATGTATAGTAACTGAGATATAAACTAAGACTTGTACATTTGGTGCACCATTATTATTTTTCTTTATGCGCATGCACATGTGTTTATTGTATATATATCTTAGGGATGGGTGTTCCAGGGAACACGTGTGTTGCCTGCTCAACAACACTTGAGCTCAACAAATCGAAAAAGTGTGGGCGAGTAAATGAACACAAAAATTCTGGAAGGAGTTGCGAATAAACCAATGTAAATCTAGATCTTTAAAAACCAAGACTCCCAAAACTTGAAAAAAATTTGGGCAGCACTTCCCCTTGTAAACACATCTTTACATTGACCCCCTTCCCAATTATACCAGGCCACAAAGATTGGACAAAAGAAAGAAAAGAATTGTGCGGGGCAGGCCCATTTATTTATGAGATGAGCCATACACAATTCTGACTTATCAACAGTTAAAATTAAAAAAGTTTACATACCTGAGAGAGAGACTATATTATTCCCCTGAATATTCTGTATATTTATATTGCATCAATATTTCTTTGTGGTTATATAAAGGGTATTAATTTTTGGTTTCTAGTAGTAGTATCTGAACCAAAAGACGTGGGAAGTGGGTTTGTTTTCTATCATAGTGGAAATTCCTGGTCATCCTTTCTTTTATGTACTTAATATTTAAGAATTCCAGCGCATGTTGAACACATTCTTTCTACGGAGCCATCCGTGGACCTGTTGAGTCATCAATCAGTAATATACTAGGTGGACGCAGGGGCACAATCGATACTTTAGTGAATGTTTACCATTGTCCACCCCTCAATTTCTGTAATACATGTGTATTTTCTTGATCTTGGCCTTAGGACACAGATCATATATATGATTGAAAACATGAAAAGGGCTTAATTATGTTTTTTTTCCTACATTTTGTGTTTGTAAATTTCAGAAACATCCATGCTTACCAGTCACAGGAAGTCGTATAAAATCGGGTCACGCTAAAGACCTGAACGCGGACTTAGACCTGAATGGACCTAAAAATCACCATATAGCTTTCTCACTTTTGCAAGGATTTACATCATTTTTTGATTTTTGACAGATCTTAACGTTACAAACATTTCATCAATTTTCACAACCTCTGTATATATAGTTTTCAAAATAAAACACCAAAAATGCAAAATTGAAAAAAACTCCAACAGGGGTCCTAAGATTTTCTTCAAAATTGCCAGGTAAGTAGATCTCATCATGATAAACATTTTTGTTTTTTACACTTAACCTCTATCTTCAATAGTTATTGAAATAACAGACAAACAATATAAAAATTTGGAAGTTTACCTAAAAAGGGCAATAACTCCAATAGGGGTCCTAAGATTTTCTTCAAAATTGCAGGGTTAGTAGATCTCATCATGCTAAACATTTTTGTTATTTACACTTAACCTCTAACTTCAATAGTTATTGAAATAACAGACAAACAATGTAAAATTCGCAAAATTTGACCTAAAAAGGGCAATAACTCCAATAGGGGTCCTAAGATTTTCTTCAGAATTATAGGGTAGGTAGATCTCATCATGATTAACATATTTGTAATTTACACTTAACTTCTATCTTCAATACTTTTTGAAATAACAGACAAACAATATTAAGATTCGGAAAATTTCACCTAAAAAGGGCAATAACTCCTACAAGGGTTTTTGGTTTTTCTTCAAAAAATCACGATGGGTAGATCTCAATATGCTGAACATTTTTGCTATTTACACTTGACCTCTATCTGTTACACTTTTTGAAATAAAAAATAAAAAATGCAAAAATTTTGAAAATTTTATGAAAAAAGGGCAATAACTCCAACACGGGTAGTCAGATTTTCTTCAAAATTGGACAGTAGGTAGATCTCTTCATGATGATCATTTTTACCCCATGTCAGATTTTTCATATTTGCATCGGTTTTCGAGTTATTAGCCAAAAACTGCAATTTACCCCTATGTTCTATTTTTAGCACCGGTGGCCATGTTTTTCATCGGATCATAATAAAATGAGGATCGTTTGTACAGGATATGTCATAGATGATTACTATAAAGTTTCAAACCAATCCCTCCAGTAGTTTCAGAGGAGAAGATTTTTTAAAGTGAGCTAACGACGGACGGACGGACGGACGACGGACGGACGACGGACGCAAAGTGATGGCAAAAGCTCACCCTGGCATAGCCAGGTGAGCTAAAAAGTGACATCCAATTTTACATGAAAATGTATAATAACTCCAAAATGATTATAACATGGTATGTGTCTTTCAAAATAACGATTTCCTGATTGCCAATAAATATATCACCATTAAATTCTGTACAGATAGTAAAAGAATAATTAATAAGTTATACTTTACCATCATTTAGTTTTGTAGTTACTACAGTCAAGTTAGATGAACTGACTTCCAGATTCTGAAGAAATATAACTTCAGCAACTCTTTGTGTAGTGAGAAGCTTTACAAAGTTAGGGTATCTTTTCCTCTTCTCAAAGTCTGCTAAAACATGGATATAGATTGACAAATGAACTTTCCATGTTTTTTTATGCATTCAGTATACTTAAAATATAAATCAATTTAGCATGTCATCTAATTATTCCTAGAATGCAAACCTGCTAAATAAACATTACTGAAATTTTCTATTGAAATTTATATAAAAACAAAATGGATAGCAGGATAGGTCAACAATGACATACCAATCAATCAAACAACCAAACAGACAGAACTCTGGACAAAAATACAAAGAGCACAAAACACAACAGAGTATAAAGGATAGTCTGACTTGGTACAAAACTGAACAGTGGTTGGGTTTAACCAGTTTTATACATGTACATGCCTGAAACTTATCTGGAATTAGCCGGATTTCCATATTTTGGCAATTTTCGTCCTGATATATTCTTATAGAAATACTAATTATTTATCCATTTTACCCGATTTCCAGATTTTGCACCTCCTGTACTTTAACCCATGCATGTATGACAATGAGATGCTTCAACACAGAGGCACAAATTGTCTATTAAGAAAATGTTCTAACAAAAGCAGTTAAAGATATTAACATAAAACATTTTAAGAAATTTCTTTAAACAACAATTACACAAGTCATACCCTGTTTTAAGTCAGTTCCAATCTGTCAATTCATTTTTGCCCTGTTTGGACATTGTCATTGATAACCATTGAATATATCAGTACTATTTATAGATCATCTGGCCATTCAAATCAGGTAATAAGAATTATTTAAATGTAGTTGGACACTAGCTTTTGTACTCTTGTGGTTTAAGCAGACACTAATATTTAAATATATACTGAAATGGGTGAAAGTACAGGAGGTGCAAAATTCGGAAATCATGTAAAATTGATAAAAAATTAGTATTTTCTATAGGAATATATATATCAGGATAAAAATTGCCAAAATCCAGACAATTCTGGACAACTTTCAGGCATGCATTGATATGGATATTTCATAATTCATTATGATAATTTCTAGAACACTACAAATACATGAAATTTACATTCTTAAAAATAATTTTTTTTACCCAAGCAAGAATAATTCATATCCATAAAAATAAACGAAGCTACAGAAACTTAAATATTGTTTATTTCATCTTTTGTTAAACTATTTACCATTTGACTGTGCCAATAGGATCACTCCACAACATTTACATTTGATCAGTCTCTCACTTGACTCTGTTTTCTTATCCTCGATATTATCAAGAAAGTCAACTCCCTTTGGTTTCTTCAATAAAGATTTCAAACCAGAGCTACTTTTTCTTTTAGCTCCTCTATTTTTCCTTCTCGTTTTCAAAATTTCTTCACTTTCATTTTCTTCATCTTCGTCATTTTTTGATTCATCCAATTTATTTTCTTTGTCATTTTGTTGAATTTCTGTTAATATTTTCTTGTCACATGATTTTCTTCCTGTCTTTGATTGGTCTTTGAAGTCATCAGGAGAATCATCATCTAATGTTATAGAAATAGGTGGAGCTACAGAATGTCTTCTAAATATTGACCTTCTATTGAGTTGAGTGTCAATGTTTTTATCAGTTGATTGTTCACTGTTAATTTTTGTATCAGTATTCTGTTTATATGTACTGTCCAATGTACTCAGATTCACAGTATTTTTTTTATCTTCTTTAAACTCTTGTTCACTGTCCTGAGTATCAAATAATGTGGGAGTTCGTGGACAATTTGTTTCACCTTTACTTCTGTCTTCTGACACAAAAACTGTATTATCTCCCTTCTCATTTGTTTGATTTTCTGGTATTTTACAATACTTGAAAATTTTATTCAGTTTTATGCTTTGTTTATTTACAGAAGGTTTATTAGAAATATGTTGAACTGATAGAGAATCACTTTTACTGGCTGAAAAATAAATATATCTCAAGAAAAAAGTTTGTTAAATTACAACAAATCTATATAATTCATTCAATTCACAATTTCTAAGGTTCAAGATTTAGAAAGATAGTTAGATTTGATTAATTATACATGTTTTGACAAAACATCAATTAACTTAAGGAATATGTTATTTTGATGATAACTTTCAGCAAAATGTTGTTCAATATTTGACACATGTTTCTTTGGTATTGGAATTGTTGATTTATTCAAATATCATTGCAGCATACATGTATTTAGTGTTTTCACAAAACAAATTCACATACATGTATCAGAGGTTTGTATATATACAGTAGCAGTGACATATCAGGAAAAGTTGAAAATCTGGCCAGGTGTAACACTATCAAAACAAAATCCCCATAATTCACAACTATGCTTCAATGGAAAGGGATGCCCGAATAGCAACAATAATTTTGCCTACAACTGAAAGTGATGCAAAATAATACAAGAAGACATCGATACTAACCATTCCTAATGGATGCATCTGTTACATCTGACTGTATGACTGATTGCAATGGCAGGTTATTATTCAGTAATGAAACTAGTCCATTTGTCTGACTTTGATGATTTGATGTCGATACTGTAGTTTTACATATCCTCTCAGACTCCAACAATTTATCAGATTCTAATACAACATTTTGTTCTACATCACTGGTTTCCTGTTTAACTGTACTTGCATTCATACTTTGTCCAGTCATATTAGTTCCATGATTTGGTTGAATCAGAAACATCTGTTGTTGTGGTGTCCCCTCATCAACAATTATATAATATGGTTTATCTTTGGGTACCAAGGGAGAATTCATTACAGACAATATATACTGGTATGTTGACACTGACAAATTGTTAGTTATTTGACCTTGACCTTGACTGGTCATTTGCTGAGGATTCTTCAATAATATCTGTGTTTGTTGACCTGGCTGTGTATGAATTATCCCTCTGAAAAGATTAAATTTTGAATTCTAAAATAATAATAAGCTTTCAAACAAATGTTCAAATGCTGGTAAACTTGTTAATATAATTTTTGACTTATTAACAAGGTTTACTTTGAATACATGTATATTTATAATGAAATATGTTTCAATGTTTGTTTGGATGAGTAAATGTATGAAAAAATCTAAGACAATTTGATCTTTCTATGATAAAATCTGCTTTGTTTTAGCTTTGTTTTACAACATGTGCTGAATTTTATTTATATTTTAGATTTTGTTTGTTGTCTTTTTTTGAAAAATGTACCTGGATTTAAAATTTTGTTTACCATTTTATTGTGAAAAAAATAGGAATTTAATTCTTAGACAAAAGAAACAACTTCTTAATGGCAGAACTTGTGTTCTCTTTATTTTGTTCCTAATTTGTACATTAAGAGATTGTAATGCAATGAGTAAACCCACCCACTGTAGGAGGTTCTACAGAAGCCCCTTTCTGTAAATTATTTTTGATTATGTTTTATGTCTGTTATCTGATCACTATTTTATTGTTCTTTCCTATTGCTCTATATAAATATTTGAAAATTTCTCACATATTTCCATCTCTAATAAATCATTTATTTCCAATTACTGAACTTTCAATTTATTAAAGATGTAAGAAGTAAACTTATATATGTGTTTATGTATACCCAGATTTAGCAGCAGCAGTTAATGCAGCATTTTTTCTCACTTCAGTAGGAGAAAGTAATCTGTGGGCATCTAATTTTGGAGTCAAAGCTGGAACAGCTTTGTTTGGTTCTGGAGTAGAAAACTGTGGTTGTGGTATTCTTGATGTCTGGTGAACACCTTTAGGTGTCTGGGTGAAAGTCTCTGGAAACAATGGTGTTCCTGGGGAGAACATGGAAGTGGACTGAACAGGTGTGGCTGGTGTCATTGGTGTTGCCAAGTTTGACGCTCCAAACATACTCTTCCCCAAGTTCTGTCCTGGAGTAACAGGGGTGCCTGGTATAAATGATGTGTCTGGACTGAAATATTCAAAATATATGAAATACTCATTTGTAAATGTTTTTTTATACCTTTAAACAATGTCTGAGAGATCAACTATAGAAAATCAAGGTAGCTTTAGTCTATTTAATATATTATATACAGTCCAGCCCCTCTGAAAACTGGATTCCTCTTCAAACTGAACGATATCTTGTGGTCTGGAATTTACACCTATCTTTTCAAGTAAATAAATCCTCCAAAAACTGGCCCCTCTGAATTTAGAATACCGAAGATAATTTCTGGTCCAAAACATATACATTCCTGTGAAATACACCTCTAAATACTGGCCAAACTCTAATTCTCTTCATTGTGTAGTGTATTTTAAACAAAGCCTCATAGATGTGTACAGGAAAAACTTTGTTCTTATAAAAGATTTTAACTTGCTGTTCTACCAAAAACTAATGACGAAGCTTTAAGACTAAGACTTAGTAACAGTTAAAGAAACAATGCAAATGTAGTAAATATTTTATTTTCATGCCTTTTGATATTTCAATTAATTTACTTCAGGTCAAATTTCAGTACAGTCCAGAACCTCTCATAACCGACACCTCCGAAAACTGGCCAATCTCTTCAGTTTACAGAGGTTTCACTGTACATTAAAAAAAATATTTTCATCTGAAGAAAGGAATTAAAAACTGACAGAAAAATTAAATAAATAATTTTATGAAATAGCAATAAATACCCATGAATTGTCTCAGAATATAAAATTTATTTGGGCAAGGCTTGGAATAAGGTTGAAATTCCAGGCTCACTGAGGATTTCTATCATTTTTATACAGAGCAAAATTTAATTTTATATTCCAAGACAATATACAGTTATCACCTTTATACCACAACTCTTAAAATTATTGAAAGAAAAATCAAAAGAAAATCAAGATGACAAGAATTTAAAGCACACCAATACCCATTTGCATATTCATAAACAAAATATCAATACCCACATAAACGTATGAAACAAGGATTTATATGAGGACTGTATATAACAAAAATTTACACTATTCATAAAGTTTGAGTGGTCAAATAACACTTACTTGACTACAGGCATATCTTTCATTCTCTGTTTAGCAAATGTAGATATGGACCCCATGGCCTGTTTACAACTAGTGAATGTTTGAACTTTGTTTCTTATCCATTTGGATAGTCCTATAAATAAGTGTAAAAAAAAACATTTTGAGACAATTGGATATTTAGTTAACCAAAGGTTTTCTCTGGTAATTCTAGCATATAAACACCAAGTCTGACAAACTGAACCTGAAGTAGTGTCATGTTCAATATTCTTATCTATCCTGCTATTAAAATTACTTTATTTAAACCTGAATGTAAAGAAATATCTCAACCTATCATAAATCCATGTACCTTTGCTGTATTTTTCTCTATTTTTCACAAATCTTTCATCAGCTAGAATAAGCAACCCCCAATCTTTTCTGAAAGTATAAAGGACAAAAGTAAAACTTCAAATTTTTAATCTTAGATAACAGATAAAACTGTTGATCAATAATTCATATATAATTATGATATACAGTCAAACCTGTCTTGTGTGACCCTCCAAGGGAAAGGCCTAAAAAGGTCACATAAGATAGTGGGTCACTTAATACAGGGCAATAATCCTGATTTTAATTTGCTGTCAATGTAAATGCAAATGTATGGTAAAGTGCTATTCTGTTCTCACATTAGTCTGTAACTTGTGTATGTTTAGGTTAATATATCTCTGTGTGTTCTTTAATGAGAGCATTTAAATGATATTATACATTATTAAATACTTATTTTATGTTATTTAGCACTAAAACTATTAAAAAATGGGTCAAAGAATCAAATGGCCAGGTTACATTACTTAACAATGACCAAGGAGTAGAAATTTGTAAATGTTGTTGTAATTGATGAAAGAAGACTATAAGAATATGTAATGTTACAGCAACTGGGAATTCTGCAAGTGTTCCTAATGTATCCAGAATATGAGGTGCTTATGTCCAATATATATAACAAGATAGCCATATGTTCCCTGCTACAGAGAAAAGTCAAAGACCCACAAGATATACAAAATGTGTATTATTGAAATGGCGGCATAGTAGATGTGGTGACTAACAATCCTACAAAATTTGAACAAATTTGATCAGCGGTCTCAGAGGAGTTGCGTACACAAAGCCTGCCTATAGTGTTGAATGCAGAAAAAAGCCCCATAACTCCCATAAAGATGAGACCATTGGGAAATTGCCGAACATTAAAAATTGTACTTTTGGAACAAATACTTGACATCGGAAAGTCATTTAATAAAAAATACTGACCAACAAGAGGATCAAGAGAATTGAGCCTGTATAGGTCACCATACAGTCCCACGATCAATCCATTTTATTTCAAGTGAAAATTGTAATGGACCTTCCATAGATGCTTCATACCAAGTATCTGTTAATTTGGCTATATGGTTCCAGAGGAGAGGAGTTTTGAAATTTTGACCAATTAAAAATAAGAATTCATCATGGCCGCCATATTAGCTGTCCGACAGGGACAAAATATGCATACTTAATAAAGGTTCTTCAACAGATGCTTCATACCAAGTTACAGCTCATTTGGCTTTGCAGTTTCAGAAATTTTTTTGTTGTTGAAATTTTGACCAATCAGAAATCATGGCATCCATATAAGTTCTTTGACCAAAACAAAATATGCAAACTTTATAAAGGTCCTTCCATAGATACTTAAGACCAAGTTTCAGTTCATTTGGCTTTGGGGTTTCAGAGGAGATGATTTTAAAAATTTGTCCAATCAGAAATAAGAATTCATCATGGTGGCCATATTAGTTGTCCGACAGGAACGAAATATGCAAATTTTATAAAGGTCCTTCCACAGATGCTTCATACCAAGTTACACTTCAATTGGCTTTGCAGTTTCAGGTGAGCTAAAACAAACACAGTCGTTAGTCACATAACACAGGAATTCGCTTAAAACAGTTAATAAAACATAGCGGAAATCATCAGGATGACTTGAAATTAGTTGGATAAGACAGGAAGTTGCTGTATAGAGTAGGTTGTTAAGGCAGGTTTGACTGTAATCTATTGAAAAAGGAGATGAGCTGTCAAATTGACAGCATACCAAATTTTTCTTCATCACTTTTGGAACCAAATCTGTCCACAATTCATCACTAAACTACAGTATTATACACTTGACTTTATCTGTTACATTTTATACATCTTCCTAGAGCTAGGTTTAGAGTTCTGAAGGCTAGTATCTAGTACATACCTATATCAGATACATGTTCACAGATTTTGCTTAAGAACACTGAATGCCTAGATTTCATACAATCTGTCATAAATTTTCCAATAGCTTGGTCTAAAGCCCTGACAACCTGTATTTCATACATACATGTACAAATACCTATATGTGATACATCTTCCCTGAACTTGGTCTAAAGCCCTAAGAACCTGTATTTCATATAAACCGTATTTTCCTACCTATAGGTCGAGACTTTTTTACTTTAAAATGACCATTTTACCATTATAAGTCTATGGAGAAAGTATCAATTAGACCTATAGTCCACATAGACTTCTAGTCCAGAAAATACAGTACATGTACATACACCTATGTGTGATACATCTTCCCTGAGCTTGGTCTAAAGCCCTGAGAACCTGTATTTCATAAATACAATGCCTGACACATGTTCTCTGAGCTGGATAAGAGCTCTTGACATACTGTTTTTGATACTCACCTATGTCTGATACATCTTCCCAGAGCTTGATTTAGAGCTCTGAAAGCCTGTATTTCATACCATTCACTTCCAGATAGGAGTCCTCTTGAATGTCTATGTTGGTCATTATACATCCTCTTCTGCCCAACCTTTGAATATAAAATAGTACCATGAAAAATAATTCAATTTAGTGCTGTCAATCATGTAGCCACAAAATGTTTCTAAATGTATCTTATTTACATAGTTTTATTGGTTTTTAAAATAGCAAAGAAGGATTCTATACATAAAGCAATAATTATATGTTCCATCCATGTTAATACTAAGCAAATTAACACATGCTTACCCTATCCATCTGAAAGTTACAGTTAAAATGTTGATGAAAGTTTAAAATAAACAGCTGCGCCACAAGCACATGATACGCCCGTCGTCTTGTAAAAAAAAAAAAAATAAATGTTTTTGGAATCCTCCTTTATTTAGTGGAGCAGCTGGTGGGTTTCTGTATATGTAAACCCGGCAAAACATAACCGTGTAAACTTTTAAGTAAACTTTTAAGCAATAGAGATACGGCGTGAAATGTGACCAAAAAGAACTACCTTTTTTACCAAAAAGCTCAATAAAAATTCAATAACTCAAAAATAAAATAAAGAATCATCACAAAAAAGTATACAGATCTTCAGATTAATATACATGTAACTAAGAAGTGTGTAAAGTTTTATGCAATAATCATAAATCGTTTTTGAGATACGGCGCTACATGTGAAACCCCCCCACTTTTTTTTTTACAAAAAACTCAATAACTCTAAAATAAAATTTTGAATCATCACCAAAAAGTATACAGATCTTTAGATTAATATAACTAAGAAGTGTGTAAAGTTTTAAGCAATAATCATAAATTGTTTTTGAGATACGGCACGACATGTGAAAAAAAACACACTTCTGTTTTAGTTACAAAGTCCCGTAACTCAAAAAATGTTAATCTTCTTTTCACCAAAAAGTATACAGATCGTTTGACCATCATAAGAAACAACTATGTTAAGTTTTGTGAAATTTGGACAAGTCCTTCCCAAGTTACGGCAAGACATGTTTACGACGGACAGACGGACGAACAGACAGACGGGCGCCAGACATTTGTATACCATAATACGTCCCATCAAAATTTTGACGGGCGTATAAAAAAAATGTTTACAGATCTTTCATATCTATATTTCGAGAAAGTTTCAAATATAAACAGTATGTGTGATTTCATATAGTATACTCTTACCTGGATATCTTTCCAATTTGGATATGGGATTCCTACCTAATAAATATTTCAATTCTATAAATGATTGCAGAAATGAAAAATAAATTGAAATCATGAAAAGATAAAAGAAAAAATCTCTAATAAACATAAATGTATATGTTTTCAATGTATTAACTGCAACATTTTGAATCACATGGCCATAAAATCACTATAACACATAACCCTTTCATTGTCTGAATTTCCTTTTTTATCAAAAAACCAAAATACTAACTTATAAAGCCTATTAATTACAAATTCTTTTTTAGGTGCTCATTTTGTTGACCTACTCTGCTAAATATATTAAGAGTACAGAAATGTTTAAACATTAGAGTTTATTTGTTCAACAGTGTTGTTAACTTTAACCTAATGATACTTTTGAATGTATGAGCTCAGATTGTTTTTAGGTCATCTAAATAGTTTACGTAGACTTTAAATATAATTATTCAGAACTTACTGTTATAACTGCTCTAGCAAAATTATCAGCAAAGTCTAGACCCTCACTGACTTTACCTCGACACACAGCTAGAAACAGGGCACCAGTTGTTTCTTCTGTAATTTAAAGACATTATACCATTCTAGTGATATTTATTATTATACTAGGTATGCTTGGTATCAGTCAATATTGTTTATTTGACAGGACATCTTGCTTGTTGCCATGGTCAGTAAACAAGTAATATAAAACAAATTGGCAGGAAACTGGACATTCCTTCATAAGTGTTTGGAGCCACTTCCCACCTCATATTGCTTAAATAATACTTTTTTGTGATTAAGGGACGACATCAAAAGTTCAATGTAGGATAAAAAAACTTAATTCACATAGTTTTTTCACTAACCCCCCCCCCCTCTTAATTTGGGAAAAATTGATTAACCAATATGGGCATATGCTTTGAGAGTATACTTTTTGTATCATGGGTCCTGTTTTCCCTCAACAATGTATGCTTGTTCTGTATATTGACTTGGACATCACTTTTAAAAAATACTGGAAAAAAGTGATGTGTATTTTGAGTATGCATTAAAAAAGGCACTGTTAAATTATAATTTTATACATATCATTCAAAATTCACGATGGATAAAGCATTTGAACGACATAGATACTATGATTAATTTCGCCCCAATACTCTTGGCCCAAAAATTTGCTTTCTGGTACGATTTGATGGCTTTTATTTGCTTTAAAAGTCCAAACATATGTTAGGGCCGAACTTGAACAGACCTGATTTTGACAACAGGGAAAACAGAGCGGAAATCACACTTCGGCACCCATTTTACTATGTATAATAAAGGAACCGTAATGGAAAAATCCGGACTTCTAAAAGCGGAATTCTGCTTTAAAGCGGAAGAAAATCAGGTCTGCTTGAATCCAAATTTTTCAATCTATATAAAATCGATGTCGGATAACAAAACTTTCAGCGATTTTACCCCCCCCCCCCCCCCCCCCCACCAAACTATTTGAATTAAGTTTTCTATCCGACATTGATCTTTTGATGTCGTCTCTAACAGTCTGGGTAATTTATAAAAGCAACACTATGATCATTTGCATCAAATTTGATTTTCGCTGGTCTTATGTTTTAGACAAAAATGATGGCAGTTATTCAGTATGTTTCTGTCTTGGAATTCAGTAGTGTAAAAATGTTAATCTGTATAAAAGACAAAACAAAAATCTGATCAAACATCTTGATTGATTGATTGATTGATTGTTGCTTAACGTTTAGTTGCAAATTATTCATGCTTCTTGAGGATTGATTGTTGCTTAACTACCAGTGGCAAATATTTCATGCTTCTTCAGGACGAGAACCAGTTCAATTTATCAAACATTTCAAATAGGGAAGGGATAGGACACAAAGGGGAACCAATTTTGACTGCCACTGTAAAAGGAGGATGGTTGGGCAGGGTCGAATAATTTAGCCTTCTGTAGCGACATTAGCCTACTCTTTTTCGAAAACTATAGAAGGGGTCTTTAGCGTACAGGGATTGTGGCATTATCCAAACATGTTACCCACTATGGTCCACGGTCCAACGAGAGGGTCTCCCCTATCAGCCACTTGGAAACGCGCCAGGCAGCTCTGTGTGTTTAGCTCCAGTGATCCATCACAGGTGCCTAGCCAACATCATGAATA
Organism: Mytilisepta virgata; assembly: GCA_028015205.1. NCBI lineage: Eukaryota > Metazoa > Mollusca > Bivalvia > Mytilida > Mytilidae > Mytilisepta > Mytilisepta virgata. Next base: position 13,821,730 of record CM051520.1, on the reverse strand, counting down.
TAAGGCTTTCCTCAACTAAGATACTGACCAATAAAGTTTCGTGGAACTGTACCACTAAAAACTTTCTACCAATGTTTGTTAATATAAGTATAAATATCAAGAGTGATTTACAGGAACATAAATAACAAATGACTTTTTATATATAAAGTATCAATAATGAACATACCATTATCTTCCTCATCATATACACCATGTATTGTATCATAGAAAGACTTCATCAACTCATCAAAGTCTACATTATCTGATCGTTTGGGCTCCTGTATTATTTTCTTCTTCTTGGAGATTTCTGCATATATCCCTGATAACTGAAATAGTTATATTTAACCTTTTTTTTGCTAGTGTATTACATAGTCAGATTAAGTAATAAACTGTCACATCACAAGCACACCCTCCTTCATTTTGACATGTGACAGTTTTTCAATACAAAGTTATCATTATGTGAAATTTTTTCTTGTAAATTATTAATGTGTACATTATAATTAAATAATGAACATAGTCTTTCTGAGGATGACAACGGTTTTTATTGATTTACACTTTTTAAGAATTTTGGAAAATTAACATGAAAAATAAAAATAATGAAATGGAATGGTTAAACAGGAAGTACATGTACTCAGGAAAAAAAACCAAAAACATTGGTATCTCACTTTGCTATCCATAATGATCATGCTTCACACCAACTTTGAATTGGTTGTGTCCTGTAGTTGCTGAGAATTTTGAGACCGAACATTATGTGATGAAAAGATGGATAGAGGTAAACCACTATACCCTCCACTCCTTCACTGGGTAATATTTAAAAAATCAGTTAAACAGCTGGCTTTTAATATGTTTCATAGTTTACTTGTATGATACCTTCCATCTGTCTGTGAATTTTTCCAGAGATCTGTATGATGGCAAGAAACATAGAACTCCATGTGGTACCTCCTGCAAAGTATCAAGATTGACAATTCAAACATTATCAACATCTTAAAAAAATCTGCTGAAGATTACACTGAAACAATACACAAAAGGCTTTTAAATAATGTTTCAAGTAGGCTAAATTATGCATAATAACAAAAATATATACACATACATTTGAAAAAATGTATTGACAAATTTCACATATACATGTACTTTCATTTAAATATATGTATTTCTTTTACAGTAGCAGAACAAAAATTCTGTATCCTGAGGATTTGAAAGGAATACTTTTACACACTATGTATATATATCTATACTAAACTTCACAACATTATCCAATAGAAATATATAACACTTATATTTTAATATTCGGGCCTCGGTGGCCGAGTGGTCTAGGTAGTTCGTCATGACTACTAATGAACACTAGCCTGTCAACACTGAGGTTGCAAGTTCCAATCTCACCTGTGGTGGGGTGTGTTTGACTCCGATCTTAATTGACAAGGATTGCCAATTTTCCAACCGAAGGTCGGTGTTTCTCTCCGGGTACTCCGGCTTCCTCCACCAATAAAAACTGGCCACCGCGAAATAGCCAAATGTGCTGAAAATGGCATAAAACCCCAACTAAATAATTAAATAAATATTTTAATATTCAAACTGTACACACCTGACACACTTGTAAAACAGTTTTACCAAGTTCATCTTGAAAGTCCAAAGTTTCCATGGTTTTATAGACAGCATGTAAAGGTTTTCCTGTAGGTCCCTGGCTCATAGCTCCTACCCATACCTATCAACAAAATAATGTCTTGATGATTACATATATTTTATGTAGATGAAAAATAAAAACCTGTCTTAGTAAATTTAATATCTTTGACTGAATTATCACATTAATTCAACCTAGCAGAATAAAGTTCTACAAAATAATGACATTCAGATGAAGAACAACAATATTGTTGTCCCTTTGTCTGAACTTTAGTCATATTCAGGTAAAAATTTTTGTTTCAAGGATATACCCACCATATACCGCTTCGTACATATTACACATGCTTTACATAAAAAAATGTACACCTAATTCATCTTTAGCAAATTTGGTTTGTCATTTAAGTTTTTCAGATACTATTCTAAAAAAATATAATGTACAAGTCTATAAAAGATTTGGGCAGCTGAGCTAATAAATTACACATTTGTTGTCAAATGGTTCATAAGTAATTATTAAAAGATTTAAAACAATAAAAGAAATTACCTGTTTGTCTTCAATAACATGATTAGCTTCGAGCTTTATTGGAAAAGGAGTTCCTAACTCAGACTCAAATGAGTTCATAGGAGACAAAGTTCCACTGGTTAATACTATACATCGTGTATTCTCTAAGTCTGAAAATGCCTGAAAATGAAAAACAAATAAATACCATATTAGGTTATAGATTATATGCACTTTTTAACCTCTAGAAAAAAATCTGAGAAAGGGGTGTGTATTATGCAGTACAACAGCCTAGGATACATTTTTTCTGGCAACTTTTTCATCCTCAGTTCAATTGTACAACCAAGTTCCTACATACGACTGGTTGCCACCATTGTCGACGTTTTACACCCTTACTGTATAAATAGAGACTGAAACCAACAATCGAAATGAAAATAATTTCCGCCCGCCTTTTTTGTTTGCATCGTGTGGGGTTGAATGATTGCCAGGATAATATATGTAGTTTTTATTCAAATCTTTACTGGTATCAGATCAAGGTTAATCGAACTGCTTATTCAACTGTGAAAAGTATGTAGATAAATGATTGACACTTTTAATGGTAATAAATATAAAATCAATGTTGTAATTTATGACAATTTATTAGACAGCATTAGTTTTCATAACAATAAATAATAACATAACAAACAAAGCATCAAACTGAAATAATTAATATTGTTTGTAACTGACACTTCTTATTAATATTTTAAAAAGTCTATTCAAGTCGTTGAATTCTTCATCTTCTTTTCTGAAAATTTGGTAAATGTCTTAAAGCGGAAAGAGGTGTATCATCATCATCTTCTTCGTTGGTCTTCCATTTCAGCATCGTCGTCTTCTTGTGCAGTGGAGGACTTGATAACGTTGTCTTCCCAGATTATGTCGTCTTCGCTACCATCTAACTCATTAGAAATGCAACACTTCTTGAAAGAGCGGACAATAATCTTTGGTTCTAGTTCTGCCCAAGCTTCATTTATCCAGCTACAGATAGTGGGTAGTTCTGGTTTTCTCATACAACCACCACTGGTAAATGAATGGTTATCACCGGCAATCCAATTGTTCCACTTCTGGCGTAGCATGACCTTCATTGGCTTGTTGACACCAACGTCTAACAGTTGCAACATGCTGGTCATGCCTCAGGAATGATCACCAGTCTGTCTTCTGGTTGTCCTTTAGGACTGTCTTGACCTGGTCAGAACGGTGCATCTACATGTAGAACTTGTAAGCAATCACTTTTGATTGCCTGGTCACAGCTCTTCAGACGTCCGTGTAACCGTTTTAAGGACATTTAACGGAGGAAGACAATAATTTTTACCCTGGGGACACTCCGACCCCGTGGAATTAATGTAAAAAATTCTTAATTTCAATTCATTTTCTAAGTATGCACACTAACTTTTTGCGGTACAGTTATCTTATACATGGTACGTTTTCTATGCATCATAACTTCAAAGATATTATTTTACTTATTTTTACTATATATATTGTAGTTTTACTATCTATCTTGCCATTTATGTATTTTCTATGAAGTACGTTTACTGATCGACACCCACGTCAAATAAATTTTCTTTTTGTTTACACTTTATGTACAGACTCAGTCTTGCTCTGGGTTTCAAAGAGTCAACACCTTTTTATTTTTATTTTTTATATGCTCGTGATCAAGATCATATTGGTCGAAACGTTGAGTATTTTTAACTTATTAGTTTGATTGTTGTTGTTTTTTTACGATTTTATATGTGGTTTTGTTCGACTTGTGTATTTCATACATTTTAGTCGTTTTATGCCCCTTTTGACAGCTCACTATTTCCATTTATTTTTCGTGTTATCTAGAACTAGTAAGCCTGCTTATAGGTTGAACCAGGACATCTTCCCCATATACGCTCTAACCAATCTCTCATGATCTTGTCATCAAACCAACCATTGGGGTGAACTTTCACCACAATACCTTTCGGGAACTGTAATTTTGGCATGGTCTTCCGTTTAAAGACTACATAAGGAGGAAGTTTTCCTCCATCAGCATGAACCTATTCGTTTTATTGCCAGTGGTCTTGATAGAAACTGATTTGGCCCCCTTGGCTGCGATGGTTGTCGCTGCTGGCAGATCAAATGTTAGTGGCGTTTGGTCTGCATTACCAATTTGAGAAAGATCGTAACTTTTTCTTTTTCTGACGTTAATTATGAATGTCTGGAAATTTGTCAATTTGTCATCATAATCAGTAGGAAGTCTCTGAGAAATGTGTGTTTTACGACAAATTGATAGGTGATGTCTCCTCAAAAAACTGTAGCACCAGTCAACTGAACCACGGAACTCTTGGCAGTTTGCTTTTTGCTTAGCCATGTGAATAGCTTTCAGTCTAAGCTCTGTAGTTGACACTGTGACCCCTTGTTGGCAGCATTCAGTAACCCACTGCAGTTATTTCTCTACAGCACGATAGTGGGCTACTGTTTTCCTGTCTGCCATTTTTGTTCTTGACATAGCTTGAAGACGATCTTTCTGTTTATGCCAGAGTCTGGTGTTAGCTTCATTTGCGGAGTATTCTCTGCCTGCAGCTCTGTCCCCATGGGCATCTTCATACACGATAATTTTTAGTTTTCCCCAGCAGTATATGACTTTCTTATTTTACCCATCTTCTGGAAGCAAAATTCGAAGGTTAAGATTGAAAACTTGTCGTTTATATATCATTTCTTAAATTTGTTTTGATAAATGAGTACACATCAAAGATTGTAAAATTCGACTGATCTATGCTTGGTTGTAGATCCCAAGAACCCAAGAACATCCATAAGCTATCCAGAAATCACAATACACACATAACTCATAGAAAATAATTATTGTTTGATTAAAGTGATTAAGATTCTTTGAAGTGTTTGATTAATTAATTAAGAAAGTTACTATGAAGTGATCTAAAAATATTATTAAATTGCCGACATAGTAGTGACCTTTCCAAATTTGTTGAACAAATAACAAATTTATATGATTTCAAATTATTGCGAAAACAACAAAGTCGTTCTGAATTGGATTTTGAAATTAGACCTCGTTTTTTTCCAATGGATTCAAGTTTTTCCCCAGAAAATGACTTAAAATACCTATTTCATGATGATAACAATAACGATTTTGTTTCCGAAATATCCATGCGTATTGTATAGTTACACAACGATCTCCTGATGATCACAGCTTTGACTTTGTTGCCAAAAAGTCCCTGCATATTATCTAGTAGAACTAAGTTTTTTCCCTCAATTTTAGAGCCTGAAAAGGGGTGCGTATTATCTATGACTGCATATTTTCTACAACCAACTACTTTATCAAGACCTTATCTGTGATTTTATATCCTAAATTCAAAAGCAAATATCCTAAATTCAAAAACAGATGCATTTTTTTTCTTATCACAGTGTAAATATGTGCAGGATGAGTATGAAAATAATCAGAATCTGCATCATATAATTTTTCCCACTGAACTTGTGTATAAATCTCGTTAATTATTCTGATTTTATTGTCAGTGTTCTAAGATTTGAAAAATAAATGCCAGAATAATTTCTGAATTTACAGTAAATGGATTTTATCTGTAAAACTGTAGAAATCTTGAGCGTTCATTCTATTCATTAGTCAGATAACAACATTGTATAACTTATCATAAGTTAACAATAGATAGCACAAGTATATACATCTACATGTACCAGTCATACATTTACCCCTTAAACAGATAAATGCTGAACTTCTGAAAAGACTATACTGTGCATGTTTTTGGCACAAACTGAGTATATTTTGTACGGCCTTATAAGGGAGTCAAATCAGACTACAGTACCCTAATATATTGTAAATTTGTACTAACCACTCCTGGATTCATACACCAGAAATGTAATGTGATGATATATTTGGCTGTCTTCTTCCCTACAATATAATAAAGACATGTATAACTTATAAAACGATAGCATTTTGATTTAGAAAACTTATCTAGTAGTTGCAGAGAAAAGTGAGACGAAAAATTGTTAGGGACAGATGGACGGAAGCACAGATGAAACAGGGGTTTATCCAGGGTTATTGGGAAGGACCATTTTTGGCCTATTTTGGGAAAAATTTTGGTCAATTGGGAACCAAAATTAGAGGGGTAAGTTAACATTTTTGGGAATTCTCCATGATTTTGAAATAATTTCCATTGGGAATGGGTCCTTTTACCGGACCCTGCTGAATGGTAGAAAAATCCATAGATGAAACCACAAGAGTAAAATAGTATACTCCCCTCTCCTTTGGAGCGAGGATATAATAAACCATGCCTACTTCCAGTGAATTGCTGAAACATATTTGGTTGATATTTCATTTTGTTTCATGTTCTCTGTAATCTTGGCCAATAAGTACAATTCAAAATAAATTGGCTGATCTTGATGGGTTCAAAATAACAAGATCCTCTGTAATCTTGGCCAATAAGTACAAGTCAAAATAAATCGGCTGATCTTTGTGAGTTCAAAATAACAAGATCCTACTGTATATAATTCATTTACATCTACCAACCTCCTCTTCTGTGTCTTGCACTGATCCATTCATCATCCTACAACAAAAATAAATTTAGGTGGAAAACACAACTATTTCAACAACCATATCAAAGTTATAAAGGATCATTACTAATAAAAAATCTCACAGGGAATAAAGTTCTTACATTAAAATGTTTTTTTTTTTATTTTGTGCCCTTTAAAAATATTTATATATACATTATATATAAATGATTTTGATTTTGTGCAAAAATTCAGTTTTATAAGAAATACAAATCTCATTAACAAATCTTAGCACCAAGACAACACAAACTAAGTAACATTATTTAAATTGAGACAAATACATGCTCCAACATGGTTTCCATCAGCACAACTTTAAATATGGGATATAACTAAGGATAAATCATGCCGTAAATCTATACATGTAGTACAAGTATATTATATCTTGTCTTTTCTTCATTTTGAAACTGAAAAGCCATAATTCGATCAACAAATCACTTATTAATCAAATTTGAATATTCACAAAGAATGTTTCATTCAAAACTCTTCAATAATTACTGGTACATGTATTTTAGATGTTACTTCTATTATCATGCAGTGACAATACTTACTGTGTTGTGGTCTGATACATACGACGTAGATCTCAAAATGGCAACTCTGAAATAAATGTAATACAATACATTCAGAAGTACAATATTATCATTTACATTATAATTTCCATATTTAGTTCTTTTAAAATATGATCCTGAATAACATTTAAAAATAATAATAGGTTGCCAAAGATTTATGATAATAAATGTACAAATCAATGTATAGAACTATGAAAAGATACACAGCTAAAACACGTAGAATTCTTGAATTCCCCACCAATATAATAAATGGATGGATGGATGAATTACATAGAGAATAATACATGGCAAAATCCGTATCACATGCCACATCACCCCGAGATTTCAATATCAGCCTGAGGGATGATATTGATTGAGGGGTGATACGGCAGGCGATACAGATTTTGACATGTTTTATACGCTTTATCATATATTTCAACAGTGGTGAAGAATTTTTTCTGGTCATGTGACCAATATCATTTTAATGGGTATGATAAAGGGGTGATGATATCGATATCATCACGATAGAAAATACAGCTGACAATGTTCTTTCAGAATCGTACATGCAATTTTCCTTTATTTTATCTAAATATATGATAAAATTATTATTTAATGTCCAGTGGTAATTATTTAATGCATATCAGGACGAAAACATGCTAATATTAATGTGAATATGAACCCTGCTTTGTACTAGACCGACACGCTGAGATTAGTTTTAATGTGCTAGCTCACAAGGTAACAGCCTGCAGGAAGACATATCACACCACCTGGTCATATTATACTGACTCCAAGCTGATCAGTCCTTTGCTGTTACTCTTAGATGCTGGGTGCTTGGCGGAGAAGCAACAAATACCAATTTCAATGTCTTTGGTTTGCCCCAGTCGAGGATCAAACCCATGATTGTCCGCATTTGAGGCTTGCACTCTACCACAAGACCACTGAGGCAGTTCCAATATAACTAGAATACTGACAATGTCAGAAAGGGCCCCGGCGGCTTGTGTGATTGAACTCATGGGAATCAAAAACGCTTCAAAATCTATATATTCCCCAAACAGTGTTTTCTGATTTTCCTAAAAATCAAAAGGGACCTTCCTCTGATCATGTCCAACACTGTGTATAAAATTTATGAAAATCTGTGAAGGCAATCTGAAGTTATCATACGACATAGTGTTAATTCTCAAAATATGCATTTTTTCATATAAAAACTAAGTTTTTCCCAAAAATTGATTTTCCTAAAAACCGAAATGGACCTTCCTTTTGTCAAGTCCAATATTGTGCATAAAAATCATAAAAATATGTGAAGGCAATCTTTAGTTATCGTATGACAAAGGAAATGCTGATGGAGAGACAGACGGACAGACTGATTACGATAGGGCACCACCACCATTTCATGGCGGGGCCCTAATAAAATAGAAATGAATTCCAATATCCAACACAACCCAGCATATACATTTAACCATATTAAGACTTGTACAAGAATCTGTCATTATTTTAAGATTGTTTCTTTCATCTTTATTTTCTCTCAGTTATTTACCTTAATATTCACTGCAGTATTTCAATTTAAGGAATTAGAACCATAATATGTAATGATCATAAATTTTATTTCTTTCTGATGGAAAATAAATTGAATGAAAAGGTTAAAGTAGAAATTGTGTTGAAATAACATTCCCAAGTCGAAACACAGTTAGTAATGTCTCTATGGCGTCTATGAAAACTAGAACTGTGAGTGACCTCACAGTTCTAGTGATACCCTCCCCCCCCCACCCCATTTGCAATACTAGGAGTTGCACAACAAGCTTTAAACATGTAAAACCCTTAAGTTGGATTAGGTCCCTTTGCAAGCATCTGGCAATAATCATCTTGCTTCATGCACATCTACATATGATGCCCAACCTTCAAATAAAGTTTCATCAAATCTGTTGATCAGTTTAGGAGTTGTGCTTACAAGGTACACAGACGGACAAGGTGTTTCCTCTATACACCTCCATAGGGTATAATAACTTTGTTGTATAGTGTTCTAGAAGTTTACTGATGATTAACGAGGGCACTGACCATACTTTGTATAGAAAAATCCATTGCCTTTAGAGTAATCATGTGATCAACTGTGGTCCAGACACCTTAACCATTTCTTTTAGAAATCTTCCAGTGACAAGGTCATATGATTCAGAATATTGTATTTAATCTCATAAGGCAAAATTCTCTCAATTGAAATGGACACGACCTTCATAAATTATTAAATGAACTAGATGTACTGTGAGCAAAGCTCACAAAGGATACCCCCCGCTTTGAAGTCCAATTATCTCCCTTGTGTGATATCGGAAAGCAAAGATTTTTCTTCATGCACATCTTTGGATGATGTACTTCCTTTCTGTAAAGTTTCGTTGAAATCCATTGAGCGGTCTAGGAGGAGTTGCGCTTACAAGATATATGGACAGACGGACAGACAGACGGACAAGGTGATTCCTATATACCCCCCAAACAAGTTTGCGGGGGTTATAATAATGTGTCAGTACATTTTTCCTGTGTGTACCTTACTTTACCTGTAATCCTGCAGATATTTTAAATCATTTCTGTACAGAAAGTCCATAATTTTAAACATCCTTTCTAGAGTACTAAGTGTGGCAGAGCTCAGCTTGACTGTCTGTCCACGGATATTCTTAACAGTTTTCTCCATCATATCCTCACAAACTGTCATAAAACATTTCTACAATAACGAAACATTGAAATCTTTATGCTATTCTCTCTGCAATCTACATGTATTAAGTGTAATAGTTCTAACAGCAACAGGAAATATAAACATTTTAATAGTGTGTAAAGAAGATTATTATTCCATTGATTAAATCACAACAATCTTATTTGTTCAGTATTTGAATATGTTTTATATGTAAATCTAATTAACCTATACTAATATTAATGGTAGCCAAATAACTTATTCTAGAATATATCACTTTTACTAATTGAATTGACAAAATTCATACCAAGCATTTCTGCAATTATATTCCTGGTGTTCATATTTTATCCAACAGCTGATTGTTTTTGCATTAACATTTGTCAATAGGTCTATTCTATGATTTATTGATAAAACTATGCATGTGTAAAAAAAAAAAGACTTCAGAGCCACTTCCAAGATGAAAAACCACAATCAAAGCACTTTTAATTTGTTTAATTACTGGTAATATTTAAGATTTGCTTATGTCTGGACCATGTCATTTTTGTTATGATATTGTGAACTGATATGGCCAGATAGTGATATCATATTATTATGCTGCATAATATTTATAGATTAAAACATGGCCTTGTACATATTAGAAGCCCTCAGTCCAATATACTGATACCCAGTTAGTCCAAACATTCCTGGGCTATTCATTTTATTTTATTGTGTAAATAGTAGGTTGATACGGCCAATGAGAATGGATTATTAGCCTTGAGTGTGAATTACTGATTTTACTTTTGCTTGCTCATTACACATATGAATTTAATGCTCAGTATACAATCTATGTTATTTAACTACTGTACTGGTATTGCTTAAAAGTAATGATGCCACTGATGACAAAAATTTAATTTCATTAGTTTTCAAACCTTTGCAAAACAATGAAGGTTTACTGCATAGATAATGGTAAACATCATCCCTCATATCAATTACACTAAAAAGCTTGTGAAAAATTATTTCACTCAGGAATATGAGCACCTATGAGGGTCTAAAATTGGTTTATACAGTTTACTGAACTTTACTTTATTTACAAATAATAATTACATTTCTTGTTTGTTTCATTGAAATCCAAAATTTTTATTGGTAGACTAGTCGCGTGGTTCTAAAAAGTGGTTTTTTATAAACCAATAAAAGTAAAAATCTTGTTTCACATGTGCTCCCATGACAACGTCGACGATGCTGCGATGCAGCGGAATAATATTTTGAATTAATATGGAGAATATTTTAAAATTGCAGTTAATGTTAAAAAAATTTAAATATTAAACGTAATTATAGAATCGAATGCATCATTTCAGTAGTTTTATAGGGTTGTAAAAGCCCTAACCGGGCACAGATTTTGTTAAATGATGTGCTTCTGCTAAAACTACAAAAATGATGCATTAAATTCTTAAATGATACATTAGACTTATACCATATATTTTTATACTGTGACTACTAACTAAACAATTACCTACCACTAGGTGGTCAACTTGATCTGGACCAATACCATATTCCTTCATACGGACTACAATATCATATCCAGACCAGACTTTAGCAGCCTGATCATAGTCCTTCTGTTCTAGCTGGTTCATGTTGTCCTGTATTAACTTTATGAAGCCTTCAACCTGAAATTGTATCAACAATCAGGGAATAAATTCATATTTAAATGATTATGAAAACAAAACTTGAAAAATACAAATTTATGTACAGTCGACTCTCGTTATCTCGAACACATTTAAGTTGAAATTCTGGGTAACTCAATTTATCTGTTTGGACCCTCAACAGCAGTAACTACACAGATTTACTCCTGACATCTCGAATTTTTGCTTAAGTTAAACTAGATTTTCAGGTCCCAATGGAACCGACATAACGAGTGTTGACTGTATATGATTATTTTCTGAACATACATTTTCAATATATGATTATTTTCTGAACATACATTTTCAATATATGATTATTTTCTGAACATACATTTTCAATGTAATTTCAAAACATCTTGCAATGTATATGTTGCATTGACAAACTGGTTTATAGAAAATGTAACAATATGGGTTAATCCTCGATGAGACAACATTCCAGAAGATTGAAATCAGGGTTGTTTTGTGGTCTTCAACAGAGCAACAGCCGACACAAGATTAGCTGATGCTAAATTAGGTAAAACATAAAATAGTTAAAATAATGGTCAAAGAAACATGATCAGACAGTTTAATGGAATTTTATTTACTATTCTGCAGCATGTTGGATGCCTGTAGAAATCAAATCCTGAATACAGTGTCAATTTAGTTTGTGGGATTAGAATTAAATATAATTTTGTCTGTCTAAACTGGACAACATTCACAATCACGACATGGTTTAACTGGATTTTAAAATTACAATTGTACATTACATACCATTTGTTGTAGTCTCAAATGTTCTGCTGGTTTTATTTCATGTCTAACTGAAATATTCATGACGTGGAAATCATTATACAAACTGGGAAAATCTTTATTACTTACTCAGAAGATAAACATACAATTCTAAGCAGTACATAAATTAGACATCACATCTGAGTGTACTGGGAATATTTATGATTCAAACAATATAATATATATACATGAGCACAGTGCATCCATCCTCATGAACTAGCAAGCATTCCATGAACAGTACTCACTTTTCTCACCCTTTTTCATTACTACATAAAACAAAGTTACGATATCTATCATACAACCTTAACTAAAGAGCATGATTTTTACCTCCGAATACCCTTTGTACATTAACTGAGATAAACAAGTATCCTAATAGTAGAAGTGCACCTAACTTATGGTGATTACAAACCTGTAACCGTTCTATGTCTTCTATCATCTCAAAGGACGACTCAGACCATTATAACAATGGCATCTGGTGTATAAACCTTACCCAATTTTTAAATGTTGTTACAACAAATTATCAAACACTAATATTATGAAAGATCTACATTTACTGTATAAGGGAGAACAAACATATATACCCATCTCATGAATTTCAGTATAAGCCTTGTCTAACTGTTCATCGGTAAATTTTTCACTGGCACCTTCTCTAGCTGAATCTTCAATGTTATGGGCCTCATCTAATATAATTATCTCATTTTTAAGGTTTATCTCCATCTGAAACATACAATTATTTTACATATAAATTTACTTAACCCAGAATTCTGAGTGCATAAAGAATATAATTTGTTGTTGGGATTGAATATAATTTGGTCGGAGAGGGTAAGGTATGATATGGCGAGTTTTTTCATCAAAAACTAGTGAATATGTGAAAGTCAAGACTTGGACTAATACTACTCAAAAGTATTTTTATAGATATCAAATCACTATGTCTTTTTAGCATATTTGTTTTTGACAAGGTGTTGACTGTGTATCCTGAACCAAAAGTCCACCATTTTCAATGAAATGCCCAGATTCACACAAGGCAAAAATAAAAAGATTGTATGTTTGCCCAAACGCGACCGACCCAAAAAAACCCACCGACTCAAATTCTTTTTTTGCCGTTTTTTTTGAAGAATTTTTTTTCGGATTTTTTTCGTGTCCGCTCTGTCATCATATAAAACTTAATGTTCGTCGTCTTTGTGTTTGAAAGTAACTGTGAATAAGATTAAAAGAAAGTGTGTAAGAGACGCAGTTAATCGATATTCGATGTTCTCGGTTTTTATCTACTGATTTAACGAACGTAAAGAAGTAAAACATGTGAAAATGGCAGACACTTTTGTACGCTGTCGTCGTCTGTACTTCTTAAAATAAACCAAAAAATAAAGCCTATTGTGTCTAATAGGCTTTATCGCTTTAATAATAAGAAAACCTGGAATGATGTGTTTGATGAGGTTGCCGATCCTGATGAGATGGACATGCGGAAAACCGATGAAGTCGTTGTAACTGTATCAGACAAGACTGGGCTACAAACTTTCGAGCCTGACATGAGTGAATCTATTGAGGTTGTACAGGAATTTGACAATAAACTTAAGTTTGCTACTTTTACTGTGAAAAGATACCATTCTGAATCGGGCAAAGAGGAAAATAACAATGTCAACAAAGAAAAAGGAAAATCATACTTAGATGTATTGATGTCTAACGCCAGGCATTTGACATGCACAAAAAACCTAATTCGTATAAATGAAGAAAATCCCCGCTTTACAGGTATGTGAAATTTATATATTATATTTAATATAAAGTTAATTATAGGGTAAACTCTGCAAGGTGACATGTTTAATGTTATAAATGTCAGTTTTCCCCTTCAGAGTTTTATAATTTGCCATTGGCCTGGGTGTAGGGTAGGGGGGATGTAGAAAAGAATGTGTTTACTAAGGGAAGTGCTGCCCAAATTTTTTTTAATACACTTACCGTGATGTAGATTTTTTTATTTTTTGGGGGGGGGGGGGGGGGGGGTACCTATCTGACAGATTCATAAACCCCCATTCCAACGAGTGAAGGAGTATATTGTCTTTCCACATTTTCGTAACAATTTTCCTGGCTCACACACACTTAGCCAAATAATATCAATTTCTATGTGTATCGAATTTAGGGAACGAGGGGGGTGGGGGATTCTGAATGGTATATATATATATTTGTTCACATTAAAAGTAGCAAACTTAAGTTTATTGTGAAAATACATGTTTTGATTATGATATAAATGCTCAGATCATATGGCTAAAGGATTCAATGAAACTTTGAGAAGATTTGTTGAATGTGATATGTTTTATATACATTTTAGATGTTAAAGATTGTTTTAGATTCTGATTTGATCAAATTACTCTTCAATATTTATTTCAACCAAAGATGCCTTATTCAATAAAGTATGTGGTATGTTTGAAGAGTGCCAGGCTAAATTTCCAACAACATTTTTGAATGATGAGGTGAAGCGGTACACCATGATACTAGCTGATGCTTTGTGGTATCTGAATGGACACTTTGGTGCCCTAAAGTCTACACATTATAAATAAAGTTCAGTTTATTGTTGAGTGATTTAATTCTATAATGTATAGACTAATTTATACAGGTCTTAAATTCATGGCTTTTGATTGTCTCTGCAAAGGTTTGACGGAAAAAAAAGATATACTCAGTGTTTTAATATCTTCATGCAAATTCTGATAAAAAAAAGAATTTGCCTACCTACCTACCCACACCCAGTCATCATGGGTCGGGTTTGGGCAAACTGAAATATTTTTAATTGTGGCCCAATTTTGTGACAGTTTTGGGTATAACTAACTATGGCCCAGGCCAAGTACCAAAAAATATTTTACAGGTATCTTACTGATATACAATTTCATGAAATATTTTTTGTGTACTCCCTCCAGCTCACATTTACTTTTTAAAAAAACTGTTGTATTAATTATACTGATTTTTTCAGTATTTAGTTGAAAACTGAAGAACAAATATTCTAATGCATTTAGTATATAACATGACAATTCGATAATTCTTGCTATCAATTCCACAACTAACATGTCCTTACCATGCATTCATCTCTGTTGCTATACTGATTTTTGGAAATCAAATATGTCCAATAATAATAATTATGCAAAATATTAAAACACACCCTACATAAAACCAAATTTTAGTTAGAAAATGTTTAAATCTGAAGCATGAAACTGGACCTGTGACTGTCAGATCCCTAACAACTCTTCAAATAAAATATATGTACTACGGTTTAATTCTTCGTGTAAAATACATTACAAAATTTAAATACCTACCATTCGTCTGATAATTGGGTCAATGAGGTAGTTGTATGGACAGAAAACAATGTCAACCTCCTTTCTAAAACTTCTCACACTGAAGTATGGACAGACCTACAATATATAACATGTAAAATATTTAATTTTATTTCCAATTTATTAGAAAACAGAATGAAATTTGAAGAATTTATTAACAATTATTAAATATAATTATTGTTCAACCTTGTAAATTTCACAATACATCAGGAAATTTTTTCCGGTACAAAATAATTAACCCTTTTTTCATATTTGCATTCAAATAGAACAATGCAGTTACTAGGCATTTAATTTTGAATGGTTAATCTTCATAAGTCTAAAACTATTGACATAATTCATTGTTTCATGACTTTCAGATCCCAAGACTTTTTTTTTAGATCAGTCTTTATATACTACATGTATCAATACCAGTGGTCGCCCATTTTTATTTTCTCATTTGGACCACTGATTTTTTCAACTAAACTGCTTTTATTGGTCCAAACAATTTTCGGTTGGGTGAGTTCTATCAGCGGTGTTTTCCGTCCAGTTAAAAATAGCCTCAATAGTTAACTACAAAAATCGAAATATTAACCAATCAAATATGCTGTTATTGATGACATTTGAATCGGCCTTCCTCTGGTAAACTTTACGGGTCAACAATCATTGACGGAAACTTATGAGACTCATTGCTTATTCTCTACTAGTCTCGTTATGCCACTGATTACCTCTAAAGAAGAATTGACACCACCATACGGGGAATTATTCTAAAAAATAATTTCAAGGATACACAGGCCATTTATCATTTGAATACAGGAAGTGTACAATATTTTGGACTTTTAACTTTTGTTGTTTTTTTATGAATATGGTTTTGTTCGACTCGTGTATTTTGTATATTTAAGTTGTTTTATCCCCCCCCCCCTTTAACAGCTCACCATTTCCATTTATTTTCCTGGTATTATTATATTGTGTACATTATTCTTTTATTGATAATTCTGTTAGTGTAGTGTATATATATAACAACCAATTGTTTACTCTATGGATAGTTACCCAACTTTTTCGTGGGGCAAGCAATGCCTAATTTGCACATTGATTGAAGTGAATTTATCAGCTGTTTCTGACCTAAATTTAGGTACCGTACTTACTCTATTTATTCGACAATAAAATACACCTATATTTTAGGAAAATTGGAAAATCGTCAAAAAAATAGAGTTTTCGTATTTGTGTCCACATCGTTGTCATTTTTTTTTTACTCCATATGACCGACCTGGTCAATGTACTTGAAGAATAGGCAATTGAAATAATGGATCATACTTGCAGTATTGTTCTTTCATTTTGCTTTCATGATTAATCTTTTTTTGTACCTTCAAATTAATAGTTGTTTTAATGTTGAAGACGAAAACATTAGCAAACTTCAAACGACCTGCCATGTTGTTGACTAATATGCAACATGTGAACATCTCACAAATGATTTTTACGATCTGGATTTGGAGCACTCGATAAGGACAGAAAGTAATTAATTTACCTAAGAAGTTAAAATTACTGACTGTCACCACCTGAGAACAATGATCGTAACTTTGACAATTTTGAAATCGTCGAAAAAAACAGAGCTATCAAAAAATTAAATCTTCCTTGGATTTTTAAAGTGTCGAATAATTAGGCAGTCCAATAATTAGGGTTATTACGCTATTCAAAATCGAAAGTACTTTCTTCTGTTTACCCAACTTAAATGCAATTTATAAAAGAGAATACTGTATTTTGGTTTGCTCTATACCATTGCAGTCTCTTTTCATGGAGTTGTCTGTCTCTTGAAGTTGATTTGTGACTTATTTTCCTGTCCCATCTTTGCCATACAGACAATAAACTTATTATATTTCACATATATCTGAAGATTAAACATTTCAAATAACCCAAAACCAATGCCCTGTAATGAAATTCCTATCACCCCCAGTCCATCTTAATGAAATTGCTCGTATCTTAAAAGTTTGCTGATGCTAGCCATTGATTTCTACAGATCTATCATCTAGAGCACATTTTGTTTGGGCCACCAAGATAAATAAATGAGTTTCGAGCACTGAATACTAATCAATACCTTTTTGTGCATTCTAAGTACTGAGTAGAAGGGTCCTACCTTTTTTGGTTTACAAAGACTAACAAGATCTTCTAGGTCCCATGCCTCACTCAGACCATATTCTTGTAAATTTGAATAATGTGGGAAAATTTTCTTAACTCTGTCATTGAACTTACATCCTGGACCCTAAAAATACAACAGATAATTTCTATCAAACACATACAATCCTGACATGACTTTAAGCAATATACAACCTATTCTTAAAAATTCATACACTAAAATACATTTTTTTAACATTTAACTCTGCATTAATTGTTATGAATAATCTTCTGAAGTCAACTGTAAGCATAGTATACAGATAAAAACAACCATTAAAAGATCGTGACATTAGCACCTGATTTACATAATTTAAAGTGTACTACTAATAATAGAGCAAAATAAGTTTACTTACATCCATTAATTCTTTACAACCTTCATTTTTATTTTTACTACGTGATACTTCTGGATGTATACATGTGTGTTCTTTACTAGCTAAAATCGTCATCCTACAAACAAGAGTTATGTTGTCAGTTTACGGTTTTATTTCTCATGGAAATATTTGCTCAAAAATATTATTGCTATAAAAATAGCAAATGAATTACAAGTAAACCATATTTATAAAATATCTACTTGCTTATTTAAAAAATAATAACAATCATACACTGTAATTATTCAAACAGATTTTGTTTAAAAAGATTTCGATGTACTACTGTAATTTTAGGAATGTTTTCACCTTTATAGCAGATCTTTGACTCGATTTTTTATCCTTCATGGCAAATATTTTATTTCTGAATTCCATGCTACTAAATCATACTTATCCTTATAAACTGTTTTCACATGAAGAATATAAAATATCTGGACTTAAAAGTACACAAAAGAGTTATCTTTCTTTGAATACAGTAAACAGTATATTACCTAGTTTCCCTATAAGCAGTTTTCTTCAATTCCCTGATAATCTGTGAAATTTGTTTGTGAGTTCTTGTTCCAAAGTAGATCTTGGGTACTCTATAAAAAAAACAAATTCTTACTCAGTACCAGGGATTAACCTGGGGGTCAACTAATGTATTGATGGTATCCTACAAATCTGATAACTGTATTTATTATTTGGGTGGAGGGACATTTTTGTAATTCAAATGAAAATGTGTTTAAGGAAACTGAGGTCAAGGTCAAAAGGCAGGTGTCATACCAACATGTATCCACTAAGAACTATCTATTGACCAAACATGGATAGGTCTAGGTATTACAGTTGCTGAAAAAAGGACTTCATCAAGAAATTTGGATGAAAGTCACTCAACCATGAAATTGAGGTCAAGGTCCAGAGAAAAGTGTAGACTGGCATGTACCCACCAAGAACTATCAATAGACCAAATACAGTGGGTCTAGGTATTACAGTTTCTCAGAAATGGACTTAACCACGAAAAAGTGACAAAGTCACTCAAGCATGAAATTGAGGTCAAGGTCCCAAACCAAGTGTCAGACTGACATGTACCCACCAAGAACTATCTATTGACCAAATATGGTGGGTCTAGGTATTGTAGTTTCTGGGTATCGGACTTAACCATGAAAATGTGATGTAGGTCACTCAAGCATGAAATTGAGGTAAAGTCAACAGGTAGGTGTCAGACTGACATGTACCCACCAAGAACTATCTATTGACCAAATACGGTGGGTCTAGGTACATGTATTACAGTTTCTGAGAAATGGACTTAACCACGAAAAAGTGACAAAGTCACTCGAGCATGAAATTGAGGTCAAGGTCCCAAGCCAGGTGTCAGACAGGCATGTACCCACTAAGAATTACCTATAGACCAAATATGGTTGGCCTAGGTATTACAGTTGCTGAGAAATGAATTTAACCACGAAACTTTGATGCAGATTTTAAATTCATGTTTATGAAGTCAGTGAACCATGAAAATGAAGTCAGGGTCACAAGTCAAGTATACTGTGGCAAACCTTATACGATAAGCTACCTTGTGGACCATGAATCTTAATTGTAGGTATTACATGTGCAAAGTTATTTAAGTTTTAAAAAAGTTTATGCCGCTGTCGACGTCAGAAAGTAATACCTGTATCTCACCTTTGCGACTTTTCGTCGTAGGCGAGACAAAAAACCTTGTTCTCATATCAACTTTCATTATATTTTGGTCAAACAGTTATCGGAAAAGATTTCTGATCTGAACAACTGTTGACAGCTGCCATGTGATTTTTTTAACCATAATGAACTTTATAAATGTCCTAAATGTCCTCCTTCCATTTATGCTTCATACCAAGTTTCAGTTAATTTGGTTAAGATGTTTCAGAGGAAATATTATTTTGTTCATGGTGGCCATGTTTTTTGTCCAATTGTAACTAAATATGCAAATATTAGAAAGGTAATACCATATATTCCATATGAATCTAAAACAGAAAATTTATCTTTAAAATATTTACCAGTGGAAAAATGACATCAATCAACAACAAAACCATGCATGGGGCTAGTTCAAAAATTGAAAAGTTCTTTTCCTCATAACAATTTGGGCCTTTACTCCAAAAATTTGTTCCTGATAAAACATTAAAATCAAATTTTTACCTACAAATTAAATTAGAATGGCCTATTCTATCATTACATAAGAATTTCATAGATTTTCAAAAATTTGTAGTGTTTTATTCCTGACAAATGACTACTCATTCATTAAGTGATACTTCATTACAACAGACAAACTTTGCCTTAAGAAACACTTGATTTATATCGAAAGTTCGGAAACAACCTGCATTATATTATCTATCATTATTTTTGCAACCATAGAATTTTCTACAGAAGGTGTATTTCAGCAAAAATATAAAAATTCCCCATCTGGTTTAATGTAAACTTTTGACAGTCACACCTCCAGGAGTTTCATGGTTATAAAAAAATCTTTCAGTGTGACAAATTCCATATGTTTCTTGATTATATTTTACTAAGAAAGAGAATAATTATTTAGAATTTGCATAAAATAAATGTTGATCTTTACTCTGAAGCTGTAAAACATGCTATTGTGAAGTAAATTCTGTTCAAGTCTGAAATTAATGTAGAGAGATAACAGCTTTTTTCATTTTAGGTAAAAAGTTATATATCAGTTAATGTATGCCAGGCCAATGATATATATTATATAAAATATTTTGGAGTTCATTAAAATGTATAATCACAGTTTTCTCATGGCAAAAATTGTTTTACGTAATTCAATGTGGTTGTCACCGAGTGGTTTTAATTCAAAAGGCAAAATTAGTCTGAAGTAATTTATTTTTCAATTTTACATTGCAATTTTTCTAAAGCTTGTTAATATAATTTTTACAATCACGATTTGAATAAATTGATGTATATTTAATTAAAATGATTTAACACTAGTATAATAGTTACTTTATGAATACTGCTTCAATATAAAGAAACAAAACACAACATTTCAACTGTTGTAGATTACATCACAATTTTTATCAAAACAGAAATCTTGAAATGTTTGAATACAAATTTCATAACAAAATCAAAATTGATCCAAAGCAATGAGACAGCTAAAGTAAAGTCTTTATTTCAATCTCCAATCATTCATTATCAACAGTGTTACAATATATCAATTTTATGTCGTGCAGACCTCCTGTTTATTGATACAAGATGACTGAAAGCAAATTTATTATTTATTATGACACGCATCACTCCCCACTTATATTTTATTTCTGATAAGATATGTGACTGTTTTTTTACCTATTATGGCCTAAAATTAAGTTTATTACACCCATACCCCACTCTGTCTTCCCCTAATAAGACTCCCTTGTCATTACAAATTGATGATTGTAACGATATACCAAGAAATATAATTATTTCATAAGACGATTTTCCTCTGTATCAATACCAAATGTTTCTACAAAGAGATACAAAACATGTGGGACTCGTCATATTAATAATGTTATTCATAAATTTGTGATAAAGAAAAGATTGTATAAAATTCGGTACTTATAATCATATTTATTTGTCATCAATGGTTCCTAATGATACAACATCGTTACTTTTATTGGAGACAACTTTCATGTTTTATTGACCAAATCAATGTAAAAATTTCTCAGAACAAAAATCACAACAGATGTAATTGTATTATTGGTGAGATGGTATGTTCACTGTTGACTTTTAACTGAGGTTAATTCAATTTTCTGTTTTTGTCGTTACCCCTTATTATCCGATAATAAGGAACGATTGGAAAATGACATTACCCAAGGACTGAACTATCGGTAATTACGGTTAAATGATGCCGATTGCATGATGCTAAACATAAAGTTATCCCCAATATGGCAGTTACTGATCAACACATTGTGTTAGTCAGACAGGAAAAAATTTCTAAATCACTGAATCAGGAAATGTAATTTACAATCCGTCACAAACATTTCACTTCTTGTGTTAGTATGTCTGGCATGTACCAGTTCCGGAAATCAGGACTTTGATGAATTCTAAAACTGTCGGCTTGCTCTATACACGTCAGGTTAAAAAGGGTTGATGATATTTTCACAAACTGTGTAAACCATTTACACTTTGATTGACACAGGAAATAGATATTAACCCTTTGAATGAATTTTTCTACTCAAACATCTTTTCCAGTAATTCATTTAAGTAAAGTATGAAAATTCAATTTATTCCTATATTTGTAAAATGTCAGCAAAAAGAAAATAAGAGAAATTTTACCGATGGGGTAAAAATTTCATAATTATTTTGTTTAAGTCAAATATACTCAACAAAAATGTTAGGGATAACTTTTGAAAATCTAAAATATTTTACTACATGACACATCTGAACATCTGAAGTCCTTTAAGCATACTCTATCACTGATCATAATTACAATATAAGTATACATTATCTGGTCTTTTGCCTACCTATAGCCAAAATATGTAAATAAAAATATGTATAAATATGGTTGGTGTTGTGATTTGCTTAATTTATAATGTTGCAATTTTGCCAAATGTTTAATGGGTTTTTTTTTCACAAAAGAGTGAGTCTCCCCCCTTATAGTAAGAGATAACAAAACCAAAATATAACAATAAAACATTTGACTGAAAACTAACTCATAATTGTAATCTATCATTTTTTTATTTAAGCATAAATATGTACAGAAATACAGTTTGTATAGATATTATGGGGCTTGTTTTAAGGTATCCGGACCATAAATGACCACGTGATTATTCAAAAGTTCCCAGATGTTCCATACAGCGCAATTGAAATGACCTCGGTAATTACCGGCAAACTTCGGAAATGCCAATATAACTAACTTATTTTTACAGACTCTGCATACAAGCAACAAAGTGTGTTTCAACTTGAGTAAATTCATATACGAAATTCCTGCTTTAATTTTTTTGGTTCAGCCATTCACGGCCAAAAAGCGATACAATTTTCGATCATGATCTATTATGGTCCGGATACCTTAATAACAAAAACAATTACAAATTCTTTTTTAATTATTATTTGTCCTATATTTAAAGCCATCATTAGTTTTTGAATTTGTTCAGCATAAATGTTAAAATACTGGTAGAAAATATATACAGTAACTTGAATGGCAATGAACTGAACAAACTCTTGTTATTTTTTCCCCTGTTACAGTAAAAGTGCAAGGCACTTCATAATAATTATTCAGTTCTTATCAGAAATCAAAATCTATTGTACAATGTGTGAAAAAATGTCATAACCAAACACTTAACCTATCAAAGATCTCACCTTTCCGACAGGTTTATGATGACGAGTGTCTGCCACACAAGAATAACGGGAGACGGTGATATGATGCCACCCTCCACGATTTAAATTTATCAAAGACTTTTTAAAACTTTCACTTTCTCCCTACGGCCAAAACAAATTATTTTAGATATTCATATCTTGTAAATTCAGTGTTTGTAATTGTCAGCTATGTGATGTAACAGACAGATTAAAGTGATGGAAAAGTCGTTAAAACAAATTTCTCTCCCTGTGAGGTCTGTCAACTTGATGCTAGTTCAACAAGTAATTTACTATGAAATGAAAAATATTATTTAATTTAAAATGATAACTTTATAATGATGTAAACTTTACTCCTACTTCATTATTAAAATTAAAATCTTTTCAAAATAATTATAAAATTTTACACCATATCATTTTGTATGAAATAGTCATTACTTTTAAATATTTTAACCTTTCAATCAAAACCATTTAATGCAGTTTAATCTTATAACTGAATAAATTCTATCAAATTTCTTAGATTATATTTTGATACCATCATATTTTTTTATATTCATCTTCAGTAAATAAAATCTAGTGAGTGACACCAGTTTTGGATATTAGATAGAATTTTGAAAAGTGAAATTGCAAAATTCTATAAAAAGTAGTCAGTTGTACAACTCTATGAGGAAAAGCTGATCGTGGATATAAGATTTAAGGTTAATTTGTGGTTGCTATCTGAATGGTGGTTGTATATGAAAAAAGTTTTGTAAGCTTGAAACACCATAAAAGAGGAGCCCAAATAAAATATAATCCTGTTTTCTGCCACATATCCATTCCTATTTTTACCCTTGACCCTTAACATTTTATGGCATTCCCCCCAAAAAACTTAAATGAATTCTGACTCCATCGACTCCAACATTACTGTCAAATAAGAATAACTATTAACACCCACTCTCCTGGTGTGAGAACAGCCTTTGCTACAACATTTTAACTTACTATTTTTCAACAGATAAGGAAGGGGGTCTTTAATGTGCTTGGAACAAGAGACAACAATTTTTCATCCAATGGACTAACATTATTTATAGAGGCCATCCCCACATATGATGTCAATGGGGCATTCCAAAATTGTCCCCTGATATTTTGATCCCAGATGAGGATCATACAAGAGACGTTTGGCTTCATAGTCGTTTATTTCAGAATATTTACACTTTTGGTTGTATTTCTATACACATTTATATTGGGCCATTAAGAATTTAGAGTGAGGACACATATCCCCAGGTTTCAGATCTATTTCAGAGTTTATGTCTCATCAACAATTTCTCCATTTATATCTATTATCTATATATGTACAATGAAACCCGTGAACAAACATGATAAAGAAAAACTAAGAGACAAGAAAAAGTGCTTTGTTATGATTACTTTAACATGCTTTTGACAGGGATATTTTTCACAGTTCCCTTTATAGGCAGTGATTTGCTATTTAGAGGTGTCCTTTATAACAGGTCTGACTGTACATGAGGTATCTGTTTATAATGATTCAGAAGATAACTGATTTTTGCAAAATATATCAAATTCTTAACATAATAATGTAACAATAAATCTATGATTACAAAGTTGGCCTTGTTCCCCCACTACTTTTGGTGCGTGGCTGTGTAGCTCCCCTAGATGCACCCTTACAGCAATGAGGGGACCTCACTAACTATACCACCCGCTGCTGTTAGTTTCTTTTTGCAATGGAAAACTCATCTGAATCAAAATATCAAATAAGAACTACACATTGCCATTATGTAATGAAGATTTTAGGGTATCCCTATCATGGTGAATTGTCTCACAATTTCTAAGTCCAACTGGGTATAACTGAGGGAAAATAAATAGACCAGGATATCCTTCACATGAGCACATCTACATATTAGGATCTTGCAGTATATAAAGTTTCATGAGCTTCTGATGAAGCTTATTGAAGAAGTCGCGATGACAAAATGCATGGTGAATTGTTTCATAATTTCTATGTCGAACTAAGTATAACTCAGGGAAAAATAAAAGGAACATGATATCCTTCGCATGCGCACATCTACATATTAGGACCTTGCAGTATACAAAGTTTCATGAGCTTCTGATGAAGCATGTTGGAGAAGTCGCGATGACAAAATGCATGATTAATTGTATCATAATTTCTAAGTTCAACTGGGCAGAACTCCATGGAAAATTGATGGACAACAAAATCCTTTATACAGCAGAGTTTACTTGTCATTATCTTAAGTTATACCAAGTTTAGTTGAAATATGACAAAAGATGTGGAAGTTTGTTCGGACAGACAGACGGATGGACGGACGGACAGACAGAGACAGACAGGCTGATTCCTATATACCCCCCAAACTTTGTTTGCGGGGGGTATAATGATTGTAGGTCGCTTGGTATCGGAGAACTGAACTCAGATGTAAAACTTAACCCAATTCAATGAATCGCATTAAGTAGGTCAGAGTGACCTAATGTTGGTCGGAGGTTGTGTTACATCCCGAAATGCACCCTGACACAAATTAATGATTGTAGGTCGCTTGGTATGAGAAAACTGAACTCAGACATAAAACTTACCCTAAGTAAATGAAGCACAAGAAGTAGGTGTCAGAGTGACCCTATTTTGGTCGGAGGCTGTTACTCTCTGAGATGCACCATGATACCAAGTAATATGCTTGTAGTTCCCTTGGTATTGGAGAACTGAACTCAGACGTAAAACAAAACCTAAGTCAATGAAGCGCGATAAGTAAGTCAGAGTGACCTAAGTTTGGTGGGAGGCTGTGTTACTCCCCGAGATGCATCTTCACACCAAGTAATATGATTGTAGGTCCCTTGGTATCGGAGAACTGAATTCAGACGTAAAACTTAACCTATGTCAATATAGAGTGATAAGTAGGTCACAGTGACTTCCCAAGATGCATCCTCCTACCAAGATGCATCCTCCCACCAAGAAATAAAACTAGGTCCTTTGGTATCACAGAACTGAACTCGGACGTAAAACTTAACCTAAGTCAATGAAGCGCGATAAGTAGGTCAGAGTGCCCTAATTTTAGTGGGAGGCTGTTTTACTCCCCGAGATGCACCATCACACCAAGTAATATGATTATAGGTCCCTTGGTATCAGAGAACTGAACTCGGACGTAAAACTTAACCTAAGTCAATGAAGTGTGATAAGTAGTTCAGAGTGAAATAATTTTGGTGGGAGGCTGTGTAACTCCCTGAGATGCATCCTCACACCCAGTGATATGATTGTAGGTCTCTTGGTATCGGAGAACTGAACTCATATGTAAAATTTTACCTAAGTCAATGAAGTGTAATAAGTAGGTCAGAGTGACCTAATTTTGGTGGGAGGGTGTGTTACTCCCCAAGATGTATCCTCACACCAAGTAATATGTCTGTAGGTCCCTTGGTATTGGAGAACTGAACTCGGATGTAAAACTTTACCTAAGTCAATGAAGTGTTTATGAAAACTGATTTTTGACATAAAACTTAAAAGCCAGTCAACTGTGTGTCATGTGACCTTTATCTTAATTCACTTGGTCAGTCTCTTCATCAAGCACCTGCACACAAAATATAAAATGACCCTATGTCAACTAGTAACTGAGAACTGGCTGCGGATGCAGACATACACGCAGTGACTCCAATAGTCCCCCTCAACTTTGTTGAGGTGAACTAACAAATGAAATTGTCAGATTTTAGGTGATATTATATTACTATTTTTACTAAAGACCACTGTTTTGAAAAACTCTACTGGATAATCAACAAGTCTTTTTTCCCAATATGATACTTATATAATTGGAAAGCTACTGAATGGAATCACACTAGTCGCAATACAAAAAGTCTTTTATTATGGGCACTGTGACATAGAAACTACCAAAACATTTTCTAAAATATGCATTCTAAAAAGATTTTAAAATCCACAAATTATTTTTGTTACTATTTCAATTACCCTAAACCTTTTAGCAACTTGCATATATTTGAATCACAAATTATTTTAATAGGCAAAATTATATCTGAAAACTGTAATAGTTGAATTTATCAAAATTAAAAATTCACCACCATAAGTTGGTTTTAACTGACCGAGATGTTTTAAAGAATTTTTAATCTAAGTAGCAGAAACTAGTGGATCAAAATTATGACAACAGTTTATTGATTGGGGTACAGCCAACTTAAAAACATAAGTAATCTATGATTACTAAGTTCACAACGCTCCCATAATTTTGGTGAGAGGCTGTTGCTCCCGGAGATGCACCCTGTCACCAAGTAATATGATTGTAGGTCCCTTGGTATCAGAAAACTGAACTGGGATGTAAAACTTAACCTACCAGTAGGTCAATGAAGCGTGATAAGGTTAGAATGACATCATTTTGGTGGGAGGATGGGTTACTCCCTGAGATGCACCCTCACACCAAGTAGTATGATTGTAGGTCACTTACTTAGATTGATTTTAAATTGATTTTTGACATAAAACTTAAAAGCCAGTCAACGGTGTAATATGGGTCATGTGACCTTCATCTTATGTCACATGGTCTGTCTCTTTAACGTGCACCTGCACACAAAAATATATGACCCTATGTCAACTGGTAACAGAGAACTGGCTGTGGACGCGTACGTGGAAGTAGACGTTGATGCCAGGAGTACTCCATTAGTCCCCCTCAACTTCATTGAGATGAACTAACTGTGAATTTCCTTTCAATATATATATACAGTCGTCTCTCGTTGTCTCGAACTCGCTTGAGTCGAATTTTCCGATGAGTCGAATTTTTTCTCTGGTCCCAAAAATCGTCCCATATAAATGTATGTATTTTTACTCCTGTTTAGTCGAATTCTTGTTAAGTCGAATTTTTTTCTATCTCGAACTAATTTCATAGTCCCAAATTAACAAAACAACACAAATTCTGTTCATTATCTCGAAGTAATTATCACCTGTCAAAACATCGCTTTCGGCAAATTCGGGGATTAAATGGCTTCGCCGGTGATCAGCCTGAATTGCTTGTCATCTTACCTTGATTGCCAATTAACAGGTCATCACCTTACATAAGGTATTAATTAGTGACACATGATCTATAAAGAGCTTTTAATGACATTAATCAACACTTTTTTTGTTTACCGCCAAGCGCTTGTTAGGTATAAATTATGGATTATGTAAACCGACCGGGTCGTTTCATCTATTGTATCGATGTTCTATAAATAACTTCGAATGAATAAAAAAATTATTTTGAGAAATTTGAAAAATTTAAAGCATTTTGTTATAAATATCAATCTTCATTGATCACTTGTATGCCTTTCAAAATGTCTTCTGACGAACCTGTTGCACATGGATCTGGTGAAGGACCCGGGCCTGGTCCCGGGGGATAGCCAGATTCATAACCGCTGAACAAGCCAGTGAAGGACCCAGCCTTAAAACTGGGGGGATAGCTGGCTCAGTTGCATCAGGGAAGGGCATAAAAAGAAAGTTAGATTCCAAATCGTATGAGACGAAATATGACGCAGTGATGGCAGAAGAGAAGGATGGGAAATCAAAAAACAAATTGCTTTAGATTTTGGCATTCCAACTTCAACTCTTTCAACATGGATAAAAAATAGTGAAGAAATTAAAAAAAAATATCTTTCGGGTGAAATTGGCTCACAGAGAAAAAATTGAACAGCGTTCCGAAGTCCCCCGCCGCTAGAGCATCAGAAACCCTTGGACAAGTGAAACATAACAAAATTTTCTCAAAGAGAGAGAATAGAAGGACAAACAATTTGTGGTTATTGCTACAGTTTTTTACAAGTTAATGAGTGGTATGAAGACATTTATACAATATGGATATAGTGTTGAAATCTTATTTTACCATGTGTATTGAGAATTTATACAAATGTACATTTACTCCTTTTCAATAAACAGAAATGCTTTGATCAAAAGTATTCCGCCTAACAAACTCTTAAAGACAGTATTTTTCAATTTTATAAGTTTCGATAGGAGTTTATGTATAAAACCTCCCTTCAGATCCAAGTGTATAAATATTATTCCAATGCAAGGAGAATATAAATTTTCTAGAACACTTAGATGAACATTTTGTCAATTTTCAAAGTTATTAAGGGGCATAACTCCTACAAAAATATTTCGACATGACTCATCTCCGAACTCCCTTGAGGTATCATTGAGTTAAAGCTACTGTATAAATATTATCCAAATCGGTCAAGAAATAAATTTGCTAGAGCGCTTACATGAAAATTTTGTCAATTTTCTAAGTTATTAAGGGGCATAACTCCTACAAAAATATTTCGACATGACTCATCTTTGAACTCCTTTGAGGTATCACTGAGTTAAAGCTACTGTATAAATATTATCCAAATCGGTCAAGAAATAAATTTGCTAGAGCGCTTACATGAAAATTTTGTCAATTTTCTAAGTTATTAAGGGGCATAACTCCTACAAAAATATTTTGACATGACTCATCTTCGAACTCCTTTGAGGTATCACTGAGTTAAAGCTACTGTATAAATATTATCCAAATCGGTCAAGAAATAAATTTGCTAGAGCCCTTACATGAAAATTTTGTCAATTTTCTAAGTTATTAAGGGGCATAACTCCTACAAAAATATTTCGACATGACTCATCTTAGAACTCCCTTAAAGTATCATTGAGTTAAAGCTACTGTATAAATATTATCCAAATCGGTCAAGAAATAAATTTGCTAGAGCGCTTACAAGGTGGACGGACGGACAGACGGACGGAAGCACGGACGCCCGGCATTACCATGTCCCCCACATCGCGGCGGGGGACAAAAAATTTAGGACAGCTAAATTTCCTGAGGTTGAGGAAGCTTTATTAAAGTGGTTCAAAAATGCTAGGGATCAAAACATTTCTGTTTCTGGCGATTTAATGAGAGAAAAGGCAAAATTCTTTGCATCAAGATTTGACATTTCTGAAACTGAATTTGACTGTTCTTCTGGCTGGTTAGAAAGATTTAAATCACGTCACAATATAACATTTAAAAAAGTTTGTGGTGAATCGAACGCAGTTGATAAAAATTCAAATGAAATTCAAGAATGGCAAACAAAGTTGTCAAACATTCTGCAGAATTACTCTCCAGATCAAATTTACAATGCTGATGAAACTGGTATTTTTTACCGATTATTACCAGACAAAACTTTAGAATTTAAAAATGTACGCTGCCACGGGGGCAAGCAGAGTAAAGATAGGTTAACTGCAATGGTTTGTGCTAATATGTCCGGTACTGAACAAGTTACCATTATTAGTTATTGGCAAGTCACAAAATCCAAGGTGCTTTAAAAATGTTAATTCTTTACTTACTGAATATGTAGCTAATAAAAAAGCCTGGATGACTTCAGAAATTTTTATCAACTGGTTGCATAAGTTAGATAAAATAAAATGCTCCGCTGGGCGAAGCTAGATACGACCGCAGATGTCGAACCCTGAATAGTTGGGGCAATTATGAACACAACATTCAAGCTTGATACAATACTAAATTTGGATTGTGAATAAATATTTGACACAGCATAGGTTTCTGACACAGAATGAATGTTGTCTAAGAACTTAAAAATTTTTAATTTACCTATTCAAACCATATCAGTATTATTTGTTTTTATATATAAATCAGAAATAACCAATTTAAAATTTAAAATTGGGCACACATATCAATTTCTTGCTACAATGTATTGCGCAATACTGTGCAATTGAAAATTTCTTCAAATATTTGACACATAATAGGTTTCTGACACAGAATAACTGAAATCAAAGAACTTAGAATTGGTCATATGATTTGAATTTATATTCAATTTTTTGCTTCTTGTGCAATACAATATGCTGTGGAGAATTGCCCCCCCCCCCAAAAAAAAATAATAATTTACCCCTTTTTTAGCTTTTGTACAATACACTATGAAGTTGCACATTGACCCCCCCCCCCCCCTCCCAAAAAAAACAACAAAAAACAATAAAATTTATTGTAACCCCCCCTTTTTTTGCTAAAAAAAAATTTGAAATTTTCTTTTTAATTTATGAAATATGAAATGAGAAAAAAATTACCCCCTCCCCAATTTCTCATTTAACCCCCCCCCCTCCCCTAAATTTTGTTTTCAACCCCCCCCCCCCCCCCCCCCCCCCCCATTTATTTATACTTTGCAACCATAACAGCCCATTCAAATACACCATAACATATTAAAATAGAAAATGACATCATAGTCATGGATGGCAAATTTTAAATATACATAATTTAAAAGCAGTTTAGATAAGATAAACAAAAAAGCTTCATCAGCACATTTTATATTGTCAAATTTACAATGAAGTTCATTAGGGTTATTGGCAAATTTCCAATGGAATTTGTTAATAATAAAGTTTTGATAACAGGGCACACATATCAATTTCTTGCTATTGCGCAATACTGTGCAATTGAAAATTTCTTCAAATATTTGACACATAATAGGTTTCTGACACAGAATAACTGAAATAAAGAACTTAGTATTGGTCATATGATTTGAATTTATATTCAATTTTTTGCTTCTTGTGCAATACAATATGCTGTGGAAAATTGCCCCCCCCCCCAAAAAAAAATTTACCCCCTTTTTAGCTTTAATTTTGGACCCCGATTTGGACCAACTTGAAAACTGGGCCCATAATAAAAAAACTAAGTACATGTTTAGATTCAGCATATCAAAGAATCCCAAGAATTCAATTTTTGTTAAAATCAAATTAAGTTTAATTTTGGACCCTTTGGATCTTAATGTAGACCAATTTGAAAACGGGACCAAAAATTAAGAATCTAAATGCACAGTTAGATTCGGCATATCAAAGAACCCCAATAATTCAATTTTTGATGAAATCAAACAAAGTTTAATTTTGGACCCCGATTTGGAACAACTTGAAAACTGGGCCCATAATAAAAAAACTAAGTACATGTTTAGATTCAGCATATCAAAGAACCCCAAGAATTCAATTTTTGTTAAAATCAAACTAAGTTTAATTTTGGACCCTTTGGACCTTAATGTAGACCAATTTGAAAACAGGACCAAAAATTAAGAATCTAAATGCACGGTTAGATTCGGCATATCAAAGAACCCCAATAGTTCAATTTTCGATGAAATCAAACAAAGTTTAATTTTGGACCCCAATTTGGACCAACTTGAAAACTGGGCCCATAATAAAAAAACTAAGTACATGTTTAGATTCAGCATATCAAAGAACCCCAAGAATTCAATTTTTGTTAAAATCAAACTAAGTTTAATTTTGGACCCTTTGGACCTTAATGTAGACCAATTTGAAAACGGGACCAAAAATTAAAAATCTAAATGCACGGTTAGATTCGGCATATCAAAGAACCACAATCGTTAAATTTTCAATGAAATCAAACAAAGTTTAATTTTGGACCCTTTTGGCCCCTAATTCCTAAACTGTTGGGACCAAAACTCCAAAAATCAATCCCAACCTTCCTTTTGTGGTCATAAACTTTGTGTTTAAATTTCATAGATTTCTATTTACTTATACTAAAGTAATTGTGCAAAAACCAAGAAAAATGCTTATTTGGGCCCTTTTTTAGTCCCTAATTCCTAAACTGTTGGGACAAAAACTCCCAAAAACAATCCCAACCTTCCTTTTGTGGTCATAAACCTTGTGTTAAAATTTCATAGATTTCTATTTACTTATACTAGAGTTATTGTGCGAAAACCAGGAAAAATGCTTATTGGGCCCTTTTTTGGCCCCTGATTCTTAAACTGTTGGGACCAAAACTCCCAAAATCAATCCCAACCTTCCTTTTGTGGTCATAAACCTTGTGTTTAAATTTCATAGATTTCTATTACAAATGTAACTTATACTAAAGTTATAGTGCGAAAACCAAATGTCTTCGGACGACGACGACGCCAACGTCATACCAATATACGACCGCAAAAATTTTGCGGTCGTATAAAAATGACTAAAAAAAAAAAAAAAATTGTAATGATAGTCGATAATTGTCCGGCTCATCCAAACATTCCAGGGCTAAAATCTATCAAACTGGTTTTTCTGCCACCAAATTCTACAAGTGTAACGCAATCTATGGATCAAGGTGTCATTAGAAATTTAAAACTCCACTATCGTAAATTAGTGATCCAAAAAAAGATTCGAGCTGTTGATAATAAAACTGATCTAGTCATAAGTGTGCTTGATGCACTTCGCATGTTAAATCAAGCTTGGTGTAATGTTGCCTCATCAACAATTTCAAACTGTTATCGCCACGCCGGGTTCCAGTCACCAACTACTGAGGAGACCAACGACGATGAAGACGATGAAGCAGACGACAACGTTCCCTTGTCTCAGATCTTCAAGATTGGTTTAGCTTCTGGTGCTACTGTAGAAGATTACACTGCCGTCGATGACAATCTGGTTACATCGACTCCTTTAACAGACGACAACATCGTAGATGACATCTTGGCAGCAAGACAGCAGTCCACTAACGACGACCAAAGTGACCAAGAGGAAGAAGAAACACCAGCTCCAAGACCAACTATGGAAGCAGTTTTCAGCGCTCTTGACACCATCAGCACACATCTAGAATTTCTACAGAATTCGCAGACAGCCGTAACCCAGATGAACTCAGTCAACAACTTCATAATGAAAGAAGATTTGTTTAAACTGTGTACGGTTCAGAGTGACATTACTTCCTTTTGTAAAAGTGACAGTAATTGAAAGAAAAATAATATTTGTGATAAATTGAAAATGTGCTTGTCTTTTGTTTAATTGTTATGTTTTAATGTCATTGTATTTTAGTGCTTATAAATAGTGCTGCTTGTGAAAATAAAATGTTGAAAAATATTAGTCTCTTTTACTTTACCGTATGCAACATTTGATATAAAAATAGGTCAAGAAACACATGTATATACGGAAGTACCGGAACACAATACTCTCTTTAGGTTTACCGGAAGTCGCTAAATTATCTCCCCTGTTCTTTCTCGAAAAAATGTCAACTCCTTTTGAGTCGAACTTCCCCTATCTCGATTTTTTCTTGTGGTCCCGTGGAGTTCGAGATAACGAGAGTCGACTGTATATATATATATACCAGTGTCAATGTCATTCCCTTTCTTAAAAACCATAGGGATTGTTTTTTCATGGGTCCACACTTCCAAAATTGTTCTGTTTGGGTAAATTTGGTCCTTTTAAATAGGCCTGGGCTTAAACTATAAAGAGTCGCCCTAGGTCATATCTGTAAGTAGTATTGAGAGATCAAAGCGACTTTTTGGCCTGTATATCCACTTCAGGGTCATATTAAGGAAACTCACTGCTGTCGAAATTGACATTTTTACGATGCTTTATGCAAACTAGAGGCTCTCAAGAGCCTGTGTCGCTCACCTGTATCTAATGTGATTTTGGAAATTATGTAAAATTATATAATGATTGAGACCAAGATTGGTTTAATTTGACACAGTATTTAAAATTAAAAACAGGTCATCTTAGTGTAGTCTTACAATAGCTACTGAAGACATCTTATCATTATTTTTTTTGAATATGTGGTCAAGTTGTGACCATTCAGAATTTTTTTTACAATTTTCTGATAGACTTCTAAACATCTTGGATGATGGATCGGCAACAAGTAACAACACTTGGTCAGCACCTCATAAGGAACATTCATGCTATGTTTTGTTACATTCCATTCAGTGGTTCTCTAAAAGAAGTCATTTGTATGCATTTCCCATAGGGTCCAATGTTAAACTTAGTCCCCCGCTGGCGGCCATCTTGGATAATGGATCGGCTACAAAGTAACAACGCTTTGTCAGCACCTCATAAGGAACATTCATGCCAGATTTAGTTTCATTCCATTAAGTGGTTCTCTAAAAGAAGTCATTTTTATGCATTTTCCATAGGGTCCTATGTTAAACTAAGTTCCCCGCTGGCGGCCATCTTGGATGATGGATCAGCTACAAAGTAACAACACTTGGTCAGCACTTCATAAGGAATATTCATGCCATGTTTGGTTTCATTCCATTAAGTTGGTCACTAAAAGAAGTCATTTGTATGCATTTCCCATAGGGTTCTATGTTAAACTAAGTCCCCCGCTGGCGGCCATCTTGGATTATGAATCGGCTACAAAGTAACAACACTTAGTCAGCACCTCATAAGGAACATTCATGCCATGTTTGGTTTCATTCCATTCAACGGTTCTCTAAAAGAAGTCATTTGTATGCATTTCCCATAGGGTCCTATGTTAAACTAAGTCCCCCTCTGGTGGCCATCTTGGATGATGGATCGGCTACAAAGTAACAACACTTGGTCAGCACCTTATAAGGGTTCATTCATGCTAGATTTAGTTTCATTCCATTCAGTGGTTCTCTAAAAGAAGTCATTTGTATGCATTTCCCATAGGGTCCTATGTTAAACTAAGTTCCCCGCTGGCGGCCATCTTGGATGATGGATCGGCTACAAAGTAACAACACTTGGTCAGCACCTCATAAGGAACATTCATGCCATGTTTGGTTCATTACATTCAGTGGTTCTCTAGAAGAAGTTCAAAATGTAAAATGTTAATGACAACGACGGACGACGCCGGACGACGACGGACGCCAAGTGATGAGAAAAGCTCACTTGGCCCTTTGGGCCAGGTGAGCTAAAAAGGTATAGCTGCCACAGAAATAGGACTTCAGCCATCACATTTATCCATGTTATTCTTTGTCAATTGCAAGTACAAGTTTGTCCAAAATGGTACCTGAACAAAGGAAACAGTGGTGAACCAGCACATCTTGGGAGAAAGCCCAATGGAGCATGTATCGGTCATCTCTTTTGTGCATAATTCGTAAGAACAAATGTTCATATAGATGGGTCTACCAGCAACAAAGAAACCGAAATTCTGGATGGCCAATCGCCAAAAAAGTAAAACTCTCAGTCAGTACCCCACAAGTACATTCAAGCCATATTTGATTTCAATTGGTTTGGGTGGTTCTCAAGAAGAATTTTCTATATATTTTTCCAATGTAAAACCAAGTCCCCCATTGGGGGCCATATTGTTTGGCCAATCGCCAACAAAGTAGCAACTCTTGGTCAGTACCTCACAAGGAACAATATTTGATTTCAATTGGTTCAACAGTTCTCAAGAATATCTATATATTTCCTGAAGGGTCTAATTTAAAACTTAGTACCCCACTAGCAGCCATGTTGGTTGGCCGATCACTGACAAAGTAACAACTCTCAGTCAGTACCTCAGAAGGAGCCTTCAAGGTATATTTGGTTTCAATCAGTTCAGCAGTGCTTGAGAAAATGATTCTTCAATACATTTCACATAGGGTCCAATGTTAAAATAATTACCTGCTGGTGGCCATATTGGAATGCCGATAGGTAACAAGGTACCAACATTTAGTCAGTACCTCACAAGGAAACTTCCCGTCATATTTGGTTCACATGAAAATTATTTAGAATTTTTTTATTGATTTTTCTCAAATTATCTTTTTTTGTAGGAGTTGCGGGTCATCAACCATAATTCTGAAAGGGAACGAAGGACGCCAAGTAGTGTTGGATAATTGTTTGAAATTACCAACCGATTACCTATTATTATCGCATTATTATAACTTGCTCTTTTTTATACGAAATCAAGCATTCAGCCACATTGTACATGTCTTATGTATATATATATCCCATACCATTGCAGAGCTTTATTCGCTCATCGGAACACCACTAACGCCAAGTGATTGTAACATGTCATTCATCCAGATGAAAAAAAGAAACCAGTTGAAAAATAACAATCTTTATTTTTCCTCTAAATTGCTGATTTTGTCCACTTTGAGACCTTTGTATCTCAGAAACAATAAAATTTTATTTGATACTATTAAAAGCACTCATCAAGATGAAAGTTTCAAATGAGTCCATTTCCCAACGAATGCCTTAAATTTTTGTCCATGGTCAGCTGACAGCTCTCAGACTGGTATGTACCCACCCCCAAGTAGCTATAGACCAAAAATGTTGGTTTACATACATTTGTTGGGAAATGGACTCATTTATAACATTTCATAACAATAAATCCTACCAAATATGGCAGTATAGTATGCACATCTACACTTCATAACAATAAATCACAAGCATTTCTATTTTTGAGAAATATTGAAAATAGTCTAGGTCCAATTACTCCTATAAAATTTGTTGAATGAAAATGGCGGTATATTATGCACATCTACACTTCATAACAATAAATACTACCAAATATGGAAGCAATCCACCACGCGGTTTCACAAGAGGAGATGCATCCACAAGGTGTTGCGGACGGAGGGACGGATACCATTAGGCCAAAAAAAAATATGTGTGGTTTTTATTTCACTGACCATAATCATACGTACATGCATCTTGGACGCGTCATCCTTTAATCTCATGCGTCCCTGGGACGCCTGTAGATTTAATCAGCTGCATCAGAAGACTATTATTTTAATCGAAAAGTTTGTGCCGCCATTTTTGTTTTCATGGAGATCAAAGGGGATGGGGAAGGAAACGACAAAAGGTCAGCTTGAAAATGGTGGCAAATGGAAATTTTGACAATATTGATTATTAATGTGTTAAAACAAGGTCAATGGGAGAAATTAAGAGTATTTTTGGGAAAAAATAAGATCATAGATAAGTAAATATTAAAAAATCAGCTGGGAGCCTGCACCATTCTGAAAAATGATGAGTCCCAGAATGCATCATGAAAAATCAGTAGTGAGAACCCTGAATGCCAGCACACTTTAGGTACAAAGTGAAAAAAGATAAAAGGAAACCATTTGAATAAGCATACAACAAATTGTGTGCTTTAAATCATGATCATTTCTCTATTGAGAAGCTTCTGTCTAACACAGACTGACCAATTTCAGAAGCAACTACGATTTCTTTCCGGTTTGCAGGAAATCCATAGGTTTTTATCATAAATCAGTAGTGCATGTTTTCAATTGAAAATCTGTGGAAAATACAGACAATCCATGCAAGTAAACAGTTCTGAGGTAATCATTCTTCCACAACCAATAAAAGCTTGCACCCCGATATATATATCCAACTGTGCTGAATGTGATGTAAAATTATAAACCAAACCAAATCTCTTCTCAAACATAACATGTACATACTTTCTACTTTCGGGTTTCTTGTCACTTCCACAGTTACAACATACATCTTCTTCATCTCCCATTTCTGATGGACTTTGGCCATCCATAGAAGTATCATATGATATTGACTGATGTTTTCTCACTTTTGTAACAGACTGAAATTAACATAATGAACCAATTTAAATTTTTAAAATGTAAATTTTTTTATTAATCCATTAGGTTTATTAGCTTGAACATAATATCAAAGAATAATTACACCAATTATGATGAAGTTATTTCACTCAAGCATACCATTTCATTAAAACAATGGTGGACTTAAAAGCACAAAAATGTTTCTGGTTTTTAATAAGTGTGAATTACACTGAATTTAAGTTCCTTAAAAAATATATAATTTACCACTGATCTCACATGAAAGAAAACATTACTAATTTCTTCCAAGAATCATTAATAAAGTTCAAGGTTTTTAAATATACTTGTTGAACACGATTCACACAAACTGACAAATGGAAACTATTCAGAGCTATATTGATGATGATCATGACAATTTGTATTTTCCTAGTAACCCAATGTATTTATTCTAAATTAGATACTGCTGCATTTTTCAGGGATGAAAATTGACAACCTGGAAAAAATAGTTTAATTTTTAGACAGTCCTTTGTTTTTAGTTACTACAATCAGACTCTGACAA
Organism: Mytilisepta virgata; assembly: GCA_028015205.1. Lineage (NCBI taxonomy): Eukaryota > Metazoa > Mollusca > Bivalvia > Mytilida > Mytilidae > Mytilisepta > Mytilisepta virgata. Next base: position 13,782,611 of record CM051520.1, on the reverse strand, counting down.
TATAAGGTAAAGTCTATGCAGAAATAGATCTAATACCTCAGTAGCACTCCCTGGTGTCCAGAATTTTGATGACGGTTTAAAATTATCATCTTCATCATCACTTTCTGGAATCACAATAGTTGACATATTTTTGGCAGCAGGAGTAACTAAAATGACAAATACCAAATAATAGATTTACTAAAAAATTCTACTCTCTGCTACTCTTGGACAAATGTTTACAAAATAACATGTAACTTAAATTATATTAAGTAAATTGCAATCAATTTGACAATTCCTTTTTTCAAAAAAAAAAGATATCACAAGTTGTAAAAGTCAGTTATCAGGCTAAGTCTTAAAAAAAAAATTTAATACAGAACTTTTACTTTCTGAATACCAAACGACCAACAAATACAGGCTGAAGTAGAGAGCAAATTTGAGGAATCATAATCCTAAGAATAAAGATTTCGATAAAATGAATGAAATTAGGTCAAAGATACCCAAAGTGTTAGAGTTTTACATTAGACCTTGTCTGTACAATATAAAGAGTAACCACATATCTTTAATATAACCTATTTTGAGTTAGCTTTTGCCTTACTGAGCATAAAACAGTTTATGAAAAAAACAAACTGACCAAACAAGCTTATAGAAATTTAACTTGTTCAAAAATTTTAAAACAATCCTTATAGTTTCCAAAACATTTCATAAACAAGTTATTGGCTTTCTTCTTTAAATAACTAAATTTAGCTCAGGAACATTTGAATTTTGGACTGTACAGTAATACATTGGCAACGCCACAATACCCAATCCAGTTTATACAATATAAATGAAATACCCGGCCAATCAAATTGATTGACTCATCTCTCATTAATTTTTTCAGAAATAAATATTTTTATATTTCAAATTCTTTTTAAAGTTTTCTTTAGTTCTGTGTTTATTTCCAAGTATTTATTTGAGCTTTTGAATTGATACCTGTATTTGAGTTGTCCATAATACCATTTGGTACGTTTAAATTCCCTCCTAGTCTTCTAGCTTGACTTTCTTCAAATATCTAAAATAACAAAAATTATATTTTAGCATTTATTGATCAGCTGTTGGAATGTAATATTCAAACAGGAAAATTAATCTGTCAATATTTCCATTGAGAAATTAAAAGTTCATGCTAATATTTGTACAACCATAACTAACAATCAGAGTTTTCTTGCAGGATATAACCTTTCCTTGAGGTCGTCTAGCTATCCCAAACATTTAAAACTGATAACATAACACATCATTAATACATGTATAGCTGAATGGCATAAAACACCAACAAAAAACACAAATTTCCCTGCAGATATAAACCAAAGAGATGATTCTGGTTATTTAAAAAAAACAAACACTTCCATTAGATATCTCAAACCAGCTGTCCCTTTGAAAATATTACCTTGACTGTACTCTGATCTCCACCATAAACAACAAATCTAACATCCCTCAGTGACGATGTAGAATTTTCTTTACCGAAATCATCCACACATCCAAACATTTCTCTGGCTACAACATCACGTGGATATCCAAGACTACCAGTCCCTAGAGCAGGAAAGGCAATCGAAACATAACCGTTACTATTGGCTGATGTCAGGCAATTCTTCATAAATGTCTTTATTACCTATGGGAATAAAATAATTTTGGATAAATAGCTAAAATGTCTATTCATTTTTCACAAAACATGCTTATATTTCCAATGATTATCTAGTGTCATATCAATCAAATAAAATTATTGTATTTTCTGATCTATAAGTCTATGTGGACTATAGGTCTAATTGATACTTTCTCCATACACTTATAATGGTAAAATGGTCATTTTAAAGTAAAAAAGTGTCAACCTACAGACAGGAAAATGTGGTATATGGGCCCATGTTAAACTACATACTGCTAATGAATCTGCCTCCTTCCACTGTGGGAGTGCCCCATGGTAGATAACATCACACTTCAGATTACCACCAGATGTCACAGCAATCTGTCCAGGTTGTACCCCATGAGGATACTTCTGGTTACATTCTTTTTGTAGCTGAGGTCCCCCTACACACAAGAGAGACTGAGAAACAGCACCATAGTTCAGTTGCAGGTTTGTAGATGTTGTATTGACTATCACATTTACCTGGACAAACAGTACATTATAAAGTACATAAATAATAACGCTATTTTTTTCTATAGTGTATTACTTGAGGACACAAATTTTTTTCTCTCAATACCATGGATATGTTAAGGTAGATGGCCATTACTGATCTAGTCCCTGTTTTCACCTTCAAATCTAACTTATCTGCTTTTGTCACACATTTCCATGGAAACAGAATAGAAAGTGCTAAAAACTGTAAAGTAGGAAATCATCTATGCTTTTTCTCTGTTTTACTCAGTAATATATCGATTCAGAATGTACCCAAATCCAGAAATCTGGCATACTTTCATCCATGCATTCTCCCCAATAATAGAACATCTTGTGTTGTTTCAAGTCTGATGAGTTACTATTAATAAGGATTTCAATTTCTATTTACTCTTAATTATTGATATATTTATCTAATATATCTGAAACGTTCTTTTTGTACCCCAGAGGAGAGCTACTAGTGGCCTTATGGCTGTTAGCAATCCTCTATAAATAAATAAAGCATTAAATTAAATTAAATTAAATTAAACATTCTTTTGAATTAATAATTGAAATATACAGAACTAGTGATATTGTAACCATGCTTGCTCACAAAGTTATACTATCCTCACCTCATATTCATTTTATCGTACAAAGTATTACAATATAAACCATTTATGTGCTAACCAGCTTTCTTGCAAGCTGCAATTCTTTTTATTTCAAATAATAATAAATGGAAAACATGCTTGTGTCAGAGCAGCTAGACATTTCACCTTATCTGCTGGAAATAAAATTTTTGTTTATTTGGTTATGGAGTATGGAAAGGTATAACAAACATGCATCTTCTAGTGGTAGGCAGTCTGCTGGGCTTTGACACAAACAATTGTTTTTGCTTTTGATAATAAACTATACCTGTTGATGAGCAATTTGTCCTTTTATCACATTTACAGAAATATGAGAGGCTGGTGTAACTTTACTGCTGCCAAGATCTTCTGAACCATAAAAAAGACACACATATTTTTGAATTTTTTCTGCTTGTGTAAATCAACACAAGAGTTGACACACAAAAATGTCTCGCCTGTCGTGCATTTCTAATGAAAGTAAATGCTATCAGACATATTGCATACAGTATTCGAAAAACAGGCCAAAACACAAAAACTTAACTATAACCACTGAACCATGAAAATGAGGTCAAGGTCAGATGACACCTGCCAGTTGGACATGTACACCTTACAATCCTTCCATAAACCAATTATAGTAGACCTATTGCATACAGTATTCGAAAAACAGGCCAAAACACAAAAACTTAACTATAACCACTGAACCATGAAAATGAGGTCAAGGTCAGATGACACCTGCCAATTGGACATGTACACCTTACAATCCTTCCATACACCAAATATAGTAGACCTATTGCATACAGTATTCGAAAAACAGGCCAAAACACAAAAACTGAACTATAACCACTGAACCATGAAAATGAAGTCAAGGTCAGATGACACCTGCCAGTTGGACATGTACACCTTACAATCCTTCCATACACCAAATATAGTAGACCTATTGCATACAGTATTCGAAAAACAGGCCAAAACACAAAAACTTAACTATAACCACTGAACCATTAAAATGAGGTCAAGGTCAGATGACACCTGCCAGTTGGACATGTACACCTTACAATCCTTCCATACACCAAATATAGTAGACCTATTGCTTATAGTATCTGAGATATGGACTTGACCACCAAAACTTAACCTTGTTCACTGATCCTTGAAATGGGGTCGAGGTCAATTGAAAACTGTCTGACAGGGATGAGGACCTTGTAAGGTACGCACATACCAAATATAGTTATCCTATTACTCATAATAAGAGAGAAATTAACATTACAAAAAATCTTAACTTTTTTTTCAAGTAGTCACTGAACCATGAAAATGAGGTCAAGGACAATGTACATATGACAGACGGAAACTTCGTAACATAAGGCATCTATACACAAAGTATAAAGCATCTAGGTCTTCCACCTTCTAAAATATAAAGCTTTTAAGAAGTTAGTTAACGCCGCCGCCGGATCACCATCCCTATATCGAGCTTCTGCGACTAAAGTCGCAGGCTCGACAAAAACTGTTCTGCAAATCATATTTTATATCTAATGGGCATATACATGTATATACAATTAATAATTTTCTATAGATGAATTTAGAAAATATTTGTATGAGGCTTAGTAACTGGGGAAAAGGTGAGGCGCTTCTCTATATTCTTCTATAGTACACTAATATTTTTTGATCCTGCAATATCATGAATACCATGACTATTTCTTAAAATTTAAAAAAAAAATTTGATATCTGAATACCCTTAAGAAGGCCTCTTGCAAGTCATTATCATAAAAAGGTGTGTTTATAGCTGCACTTGCAATGTCCAATTGAGAAGATTATGACGATTTGTCAAATTGAATAGATGTGGTGGAAATGTGTTAAAAATGATTTGAACAATAATTTGTTGAAAAGATAATTTTAAAGAATTTCATGCAATTGACCCAATTATTATTAATTGTTAGTTGTTATATATGTATAGTATACAAATACAGCTTTGCTCTATTCCACACCTGTTATTTATCTGTTGTAACACTGATTTCAGAATAAAATTAATGATAACCATTAACATTTCTCCATAAATAAATAATCTGTCTCTATTCTCTGGAGAATTTTGGATGAAAATATTAAAAATGACTTTATATTAAAGTCAGGGACCAAACTGGGCTTCGCCAATGTCGCAAAATGCGATTTTTTATTCAATCTGGTGACAGAATTTTATAGTTGGCGATATTTCTGGCGACAGAATTTTTTCAGTATTTTTTTTTTTAAATCTAACACGAAGAAGAAACATTTTAAAATGGTGACAAAGAAACATCAATTGTCAGTTTTATATAATTATCTATGATATCTGAACAGTTTACATCAGGCTAATAAACACAGCAGGTGTTTAAACAGTAAACAAAAACAAAATCAATAACTCGCACGTGCTTAGATCGTTTACACTTGACTGCTCACTTGATTGACCACCCTCTGAGGACAATTCAATTTATACACTATAAAGGTAATATTTATATTATTAGGTAATTTTATTAGTCATGAAAATAACTTTTTAAAAGGTGTTAAAAAGCATTATTTCATAAAATTTCCAATCAGCAAAGATTGTGATGTCACTTGCAGTTTAACATCAACAAACACATGTGGAACAATCAATGTTTTATTAGGCTTGCCATCAAAATGAAGGTTATTTCAGATGAAAGATGAAAGTTAACTGTCATTAAAACTTTATTTCATCAAAAATACTTGTCAGGTCATGTTATTTCAAATAGTAATGAATAAAAGAACAATGGTGTATGTTTTAAAAAGGGGGAGGGTGACTTGGCAAACAAATTTCGAAACTGGCTACAAAAATGATGATTGGCGATTTTTTTTGGCAACAAGTTTTTTGAATGCCAGTGCGACCCCTGAAAGTCACAGTGAAAAATATCATGGAGAAAATTTTTGAATCTCAGTATATGCTTACCATGAATGTTGTCAACCTTGCTGTCTTGAAGCTTTGATTTTGGCTTCTGTTTACAACAACATCCAGAACCTCCTGAGAAAAAAAGAAACCTTTCAATTTCAACCTATACAATGTACTTGGACAGGATAAATAATTAAGAAGTCATGTAATTAGACCACCAACATGGATGTTGCCCCAATAAATCAATAGATATCAAACTACAGACAATAAAATATGAAAGGAGGGAAGTAGTGGATTAATTCCTGACACAAATATATATATGACAAAGTATAACTAAAGGAACTGTTCTTTTATTGCTGTTCTTCATCTTAAAGTCAAAGAAAGCCCTTCAACACAGAGTAATTCATGCATCCATGTGCAAGTCAAGACAACCATATCACCTGGTAGCCGGAAAGAAATTCTTGTTAAGTGTAGATTACATCACATTTATGTTACTGACAGACATATCTGTAAGGTTAATCAACAAACAAGACACAACAGAAAATAATATATATATATATAGTCTTACTTGAATTTTCTGTATTCTCTTCCTCTTGCCTTTTCTTATCTATTACATAGAATAAAAAATCTGGTCAAAATGCAATGCTAGTAAATAGATAATTATGTACTTACACATTCTACCTAGAAATTTTCAGTAATAGAGATTTATGTATATTTCAAAATCTGAGGTACTAAGAGCATTTTAAAATGGGTGAAGTATTATATTCTGAACAATTTTTCAAGGAATGATAATGATAATATTTACTTCTTTGGCTGATTTTATGGACTCATAGGTGAAGTACAGAGGTGCAAAACCCGGAAATTGGGTAAAATGGATAAAAAATTAGTATTTTCTATAGAAACATATCAGGATGAAAATTGCCAAAATCTGGAAATCTGGCTAATTCCAGACAACTTTCAGGCATGTGGACTACACTCAGTGACAGTGATACGGATTTGGAAAGTCAATAACAATATTTTTACTGTTTCAAGGGACATCACTACATGAAAATTAATCATACTGTGCTGATTTTCAAACTTGTTTGAGATATTACTGATATAAATCTTAGCTATACCTACTGTATTCAGCTGTTTGCCAGGCTAATGCAGAGCAAAGCAAGGCAAGACTTTTACCACTTCCTGTTGGACTCTCTAATAAACAATTTTGTCTTTTTTCTATTCCTTGAATCACCTAAAATTCATACTGATGATATTATAATACTAGAAAGTCCTCAAACGAAACAATAATTGGACAAAAAGAAAGTACATGTACATACCTCAGTTAAGATAATGCTGTAATTCAACTTCTTATTTTCAGTAGTATAATCTTTTTATAATATTAGGAGGGAAAGAACTGGTAACGTTAGGACAATGAGCTAATTCTTTTCTTATTTTTAGTCATATAATCTTTTCACGAGAAGGTCATATATACATGTACATGTAGCTCACACATCACAATTTCTTTCTCAGTTTTGCTATTTAATTTCCCTTATTTTTGGTATTACTGTTTTTATTTTGAGTATTACTCTCTGAATTAAAATTATGACTTTAGTATTATTATATTAGCTGCCATACAGATATAGTAAGGATTGTTGTAAAAATTCACTTATATACCCAATTATCCAAGATATCAAACCAACATCCATACTTCTAATACAATAAAATGTTAGGTATAATATTTGTCTATTCTAGTTTGTCATTTGTTTATGGCAATATTTTGGCAGCCAGCTATTATTAATAAGACAAGCCAGATCCCAGGATACAGAATACCCAGAGTTAACCACTGAGGTCTGCTAACTAGACGAAAACTGGAATCCTACCAATTAAAATCAAAGTTGAACTCACCATGAACTGAGTTCTTGACATGATCAAAGACCCAATATTATAACCATATCTTACCTTATCCATAAAACTAAACTGAGTTGGGTATGGTTTACACGGAAACATCACTTCCACACCTCTAATAGTACGTCTTCCATCAGACATGATGCTTGTCTATTTGTAACTATCTACAATTTCATTAGTATTTACATATGAACAATCAAGACTGTTTGCACTACAGTGTAACATTTGTTACGAAGAAGACATATTACAGTCTCCTCAAGCTGTGGTTTCAAATGAGCCAAGAAAGTTGCCTATTTTCACTTCAAATGGAATTGATCATCAGATGGGTGATGATTAACCATTTTGGCCACATTATACATAGTGGGTAACTTCCGGACAGTGAAGTTCTGATTTCATCAGAAATGGGACTAGAATGAGCCAATACAACCGATTGGTGGGAAATTAGACCTAAAAGGTAGGCATTTTGTTAAAATATATTATATTAATCATTTTACTGCAGAAACTGAGACTACTATAACACAGAGATTGGTCACTATCGATTTATCGGATTATCTGAGTCTCCGGTATAGTACGTACGTTATTTTAACGTAGTTTCATATTTAACCGGTTTCATATTCGACCGTAGCAGACGACATAAATCACCACCTAATCACTGAGACTGCTATAACAGTATCGGATATTATTATTTTTCTTTTAAAAATAAATTAACAAAATTGAATTAATCAAAAAAAGGAAAATAGTTTTTATCTTTCAAATGTAGTTATCTCTATTCATATTACAATTTTGTTTTTAATCATAAATAATTTGTTAATAGTTTCATGTTGTTATTAGCGGCCACTCTTGAAAATGTGAATGTGATTAATCTTATCAATCTTACAGTTACATTGTTTTGCTACACGTCCGTTAATTGTATCTAATATACAAATATTTTACCTGTAAAGACAGGTAGTCTCAAAAGCATGGGAGATGCATTTTGTTTCACAGCTGGGTGCCCAAGATACACGAGGCTCCGTTTATTGCAGTAAACTTTAAAGTTTTATTCTATACTTGTAAAGGTATGTTTCACTGCTGAGTGCCAAATATACATGTTTATTGTAGTAAACCTTGTCAAATATCGTCGGTGCACTTGTGGTAGGATTCAGGAGGGTGTGGATGGGGTTTTATAGAATAGAGAATAAGGGGCAAAAAAAGTATAGAATGGAGAAAAATGGACCGACAAATAAAGAATAGAGAATAGAAAATAATTAGGTGATAAAATTTAAAGAATAAAGAAAAATGGCATAGAAATTATAGGAAATAAAGAACCACCATCCAGACCCTCATTCAAATCATTCAACGTAAATTTGATTTTTCAAACCATTTTTTTGGGGGTTTCAACCCCCCCCCCTTTTTTTTTAAAATTTCAGTCTGATAATTATGTGGTTTTTTTTTTTTTATCACATTCCTTTCTAAAGAATCAAGTTTAATCAGGATGCCTTTCTTAGTATACATGATAATTAAAAGGTTTAATTATTCAATCAATTTAGATCAAGTTTTTGCAAACAATGTAATTAGCGGCGATCACAGAAGAGAAAAAATATCATTAAAGGTAAATGAGTAATTTCCTTATGTAAGAGATCAGCAAAGAGGTTATAACTTCAATGGGTACATAAAGCAAACATAAGCCCTACAAATTATATATATGTTCCCAAAATATCGCCGGCGTTTTCATTTATCAATTCACAATGTCCAGTAACATTGATTTTTTATCTTGGGATGATAGTGATCTCAATTTTGATCTTTTACTTGGTGAATATACTGCATCAGACGTTGAATCTGATGACTACGTCCCTGCTGCAAAGACTGCAAAAACTACAAAAACTCCAAAATAAGCATCAACCGCAAGTGCATGTAAAACCGAACGTCAAGCTATATATCAGTGCCCCGAGTGTGACAATACATATTCTTCCGTTTCTGGTTTCCGTGGCCATTTAAGAACAAAGCACAGCCTAAGCAAGATAAAAGGTATGTACTCTAAATAATCTTATTTCTCATTCCCTTCTCTATATGTCTATAACTCTTTATGTAGACATGGCTACAAACTTTCATTGCATACAATTATTATTCTCACATGTATAGACTGCATATATATTATCAACGGAACAAAATATAAGTCTGAATTTCTTAAATTAACAATACAAATTGACCTATCACTCAGTATCAGACCTAATGTTGTGTGTATGCACCTTGTCACGTGTGATTCTCAGTTCTACATCGGAATTGTGACACTGATACAGAAAAAATGATATTTCATATAATTACAAATTTTACATCATTACACAGGTTTATTATTAAGGCTTGCAAATGAAATATCCGGAAAACAGATTGTTCATCTGAATGTAAATTATGGGTGAGTTGCTCATTGACCTGATCCCACGGCGGATGTGTCCTTCTTGTCAAACACTTCGGGTCACGTGCCGACTTACAATTAATTACTATTTGACTGGTCAGTACGAGAAGTGACCAATCTCTGTGTTATAGTAGTCTGGATGGAGAACAGAAAAAAAAATGCTGACGATTTGAAATTTGGCGTTCTCGGAATTGATTCATCCCTTTTGTTATGGTATTATAGACCGGATCAGTCACAGATGACATACTGTGTCAATTGTAACGAGCCCCTGTGGTCATGGGATAAAATTTGACAAGTGTCAAGTGAAAATTACTTTTTTACAAACGTTATGTAGACGCATTTATTTTTAAATGATTAAAATATTATTTGGATATAATAAATCTTTGTCTTACTGAGAATTTATATTATATGATGAAAGAAAATAGCTAAAATGATAACAAATTACAAATTTTGCTGAAATCAGTAAGTTTTGTGCGCCATTTTCTCAAAGTTTGTTCCGGTAAGCTTTTCATTGGCCAAAAGAAAGTTTTATCTATATACCAAAAACTTACAAACTTAAGTACGTTCTTGTCTCGATAAATTTATATGGGAAAAACTATTAACTTCAAGGAGGGGGGTTATGGTTTTTTTCAATAATGGTTTGAAATTTTTTTTAAGGTATTGGACACAATTTCATTTATTTTTTTGACTACAATCAAACCAATTTTTTTTCTTACCAAGTCGAATCAGATTTTTTTTTTAGCAATGCTCAGAAACTAAAAGGTGTATTTATTCCTATGAAATCACTAGCAGTAAATAAAACTGTAATATACTATGAATTTGTTTTTATAATAAAACATCTGCATATACTTTTCATTTGTAAATTTAAAACAAGATTAGTTCTGATATGTTAATGACCTTTATTTTGTTTTTGTATATTAATTCCTTAAGGAATTGAATATAACATAATTTTCTCTGTACTTTGTATTTTATTATAATAATAATTCCACACAGTATTGTACGTGTAGACACACATTGGGTATATGTACATGTATGCATATTTAAAAAAGGAACAATGCTTTGATTGTCATCATTGTTGCTCTTCATCTTGATGGTTAATCACTGAAAGGTCAAGTATGGCTGAAAAACTAAGGAAAATCTTTTATTATGTTCAAAATAAATCAAGTCATGTTTGTATTAAATAATGGTATAAAGCTTTTCTTGTAATGCTTGTGATTTTTTAAATCAACTCTCGGATTCAATTATTTTTTTTAAATATATCTAAACCAGAAAAATGTTTTCCTTTATTTATTTATTTATTTTATTTTATTTTTGGCCCTTGCTGCAACAGATTATTTTTTTCCTTCCCTTTGGAATCAAAATATTTTTTTCACCAAAAACCATACCCCCCCCCCTAAAGTTAAATGGTTATTCCCTAAAAAGAATTATTTGGTTTTCATGCAAAGGATATTTCCAGCAAATCAAACAAACTTTATGTTCTTTATTACTTAATTGTTGCGTATTTAATAGGCAAACCGTTTTTGCAAAATCTCAGCTACCAACTGACCAAAGGTCTCCGCGGAAAAAATAACGAATTTCGTGAAATCCAATAAAATCTTTTATACTAGCTAGAGGATAGACACTTGAAACATGAATCACAATTTACGTTTATTTAATTTATATGCTAACTTGACGAGAGACGTCCGAGATTTCATACGACCCCTGGGTGAATATTCCTTAGGCGAAACATCGATTGTTACTAACACCCCTTTTCTCATGGACCATGAAAATAAGACTGAAAATAAGCATTAATATTAATGAGGGTCTCTGTCCCGGGATTTCTGTGCTGTAGGTTTCGGAATTTTGATAATTGCCTTGAGGCCAGAATTATAAGCGAAAATGTATATTAAGTTATCCAGTGACTAGTAAAACCTTCTGATCAACTACTTAGCACTGAAAACTGATTACATGATTGAAAATGATAGATTACGTGTTTTAAATAAATTTTCTAAGTTCATTTTGATATTAAAATATTACAGAAATGATATAATGTGTTATTATAGTATTAATAAATGGGTGTTTTCATAATGGCCCTGTTATATGTCCAAGGTCTGTAATAATGGCCTGAGGATTGCTGTAATGGCCCGAGGCAACGCCGAGGGCCATTACAGCATCCGAAGGCCATTATTACAGACCGAGGACATATAATAGGGCCATTATGAAAACACCCATTTCTTAATACTTTTATTAACCAATTTGTATATAGCATTTGCATTAATGCGAATAGCACAAATATAATGGTAAGTTAGCAAACTTGTGAGAACAGTTTTAAAGATTAACGACAGTTTTTTTTTTCAAAAATATGTTTTAAAATGTTCTAGTTTGCTCTTCCTGAAATTTCCAAGTGGAGTATTGAAAAAAGCAGCCATTTTGAAAAAGCCGTAATAACCGGTTATTATGAACAAAATTCTGTAATGGCCCGGTTATTATGAACAAAATGCTGTAATGGCCCTGCTGTAATGCATTCATTTTGCTCATAAAGATAAGGCATTTTTAACGTATTTTACCCTACTGGTTAATAAATTGTTATAAATTCGTATTAAAATACAATAGTATGTTATGCCGAAATGACTATATGGATAAGTATGACGCGGTATGTGCGTCATACATATTTATGCCTAAGCATAAATCGATTTATGCCTAAGCATAAATCCTTTTAAGGCTATGCATAAATGATTTATGCCTAGGCATAAATACTTATGGTTAGCTTTAAATCGATTTATGCCTGGGCATAAATACTTATGCCTAGCCATAATTCGATTTATGCCTAGGCATAAATATTTATGGCTAACCATAAATAGATTTATTGCTAGGCATAAATCGAATTATGGATAGCCATAAGTATTTTTGCCTAGGCATAAGTATTTACGCCTAGACATAAATCGATTTAAGGCTAACCATAAGTATTTATGCCTAGGCATAAATCGATTTATGCTTAGGCATAAATATTTATGCCTAACCTTAATTTGATTTATGCTTAGGCATAAATATTGTGACGCAAATAACGCGCCATAGATAAATCCCGAAATGACTATTTATCGCTCCCGAATTGACCACTTAACGGTTCCGAAGACTAAACTACATGTTATGATACAAGAAATTCGAAAAGCCTTAACTGAAAAGAAAAAAAGCATATTATGATTGGAAACAGAACGGTCAGCCGAGCGACCCTAACGATCAGTGATTACAAAAGAAAAAAGTAATAGCAATTATTTTAAGAAAGGAATGCAGGATAACACTAGCGAAACATCAATTTGAGAGAAATATTTAATTAATTAATGCCAAAAGAAATAACTCAAACTTATTTTTCAAACTTATTCGACGTCAAAGGGGGGAATTAGGTGTGTATATTGATGAGCTAAATGTAAATGGTCAAAAATACAACTCTGACGGTGGAATCTTGCGCGGTTTCAGAGAGCATTTTGCAACTCTTGCTGAACAAAGTGATAATAAGCAATATTACCAAGCACATATTGAACAAGTAAAGACAATGAATATTTTGAAATTATAAATATATGCAAACATGACAAAATTGAATTAATAGCTCCTTTGAATTTTGTTTTATACCGGATATTATTAAATTTGACACGTTAACACCAGTCTTCAAAACCCAAGGCAACAAGAATGAGGGAAAGAATTATAGGGGCGTCACAATAACTCCAACATTGTCAAAAATTATAGAAACAGTACTTAAATGCCGTATAAATTCAAATATTATCTGCTTATAAAATCCACTTCAAAGAGGCTTTACCAAAAATGCATCTCCACTATTTTGCTCATTAATTATGGAAGAATTTCAAAGAGAAAATAAAGATCTGAAACGACAAATAATTTTTGTTATGCTAGAAGCTAAATCAGCCTTCGATGTATTAAAACATTCAAGCCTTATACGGAAATTATTTCATAAGGAGCTCTCCTCGCAAGAAATATTAATGATTGATGATCTATATAAAATGCCAAATCTTGTGTCAAATGGAACGGAGAACAATCTGACTCATTCAAAATGGAACAAGGAGTCCGTCATTGCGGTACCTTAAGCGCCGACATATATAAAGTCTATGTGAATGATCTGCTCAATGAAATATGTAATACTGGTATTGGAATCAACTGTAGTGCACCCACATGTGATGATGATTTAACCATTTTACAAGTAACACCCAGTTTGAAGCACAAATATTAGTCAACATAGCAACATAACAAATGACTACAGTAAATGAGAAGTATATATTATCTGCATTCTGACAGCTAAATATCGTAAAATATCATCCCGTGAGCCAGAATATGAAACTTGGGACGAGTGAGCGTAGCGAACGAGTCCCAAAACTTCATATTCTGTCGAGCGGGGTGATATTTTACGATATCTAGCTGTCAAAATGCAGATAATATTTTTATCATCTTAATTACTTATCTGAAACGTAAATATTCGTAAACGTTCAGAATTCTCCCAAATTTTCGCGGGAAAAGTATGGATTCTTCATCGCAGCGACAAGTTTTCCGTTACGATGTTTACCATACCAATAAATATATATTTCCTAAATGTTTATGTAAAATATCTTTTAAACGATATAAAATCCGACATTAAAGTGTATTTTCATGTTTTAAAAAACAAAATCAGTCTGGAAATCTTTGTTCATGATTTTCCGGAAAACTAAAGCACCCGCTTTCAAACTTGCAACCTCGTTGACGTCATAGTCCGTCTCCATTCTCGAAACAACTTCTGACTAAAATATGCGCAACGTAAAATAATCACTTAAATTTCCCAAGGAGACGACATATTTAAACAACATTTTGTCGTTTTTGTACTTATTCAGGCGAAAATATGGACATATAAAAATAAAGCGTACGTTTAAAATTTAATTTAATCGCAAATAATGAAATGCAATGGAAAGAGCGGAAAGAAGTCCCAGCAGACATTATCAGCATCGAGGAAAGACACATTTTGTTGATGTCACTTTTAGAAATTTCTTCATCATTCATTTAAATAAAACGTCATAATATAAAAAAGGAACACCAAATCTAGATATATTTATTAATATTTTGCAATTTTGAAAGCTATTTAATAAGTTCTAATAGATTGCTGCCAAACGTTGGGAGAATTTGTTGATAAGTCCTGCTGACTGTTGATAACTCATGCTCAGCGCACGCGCTCCTTGATACGAATTTTTCGGAGCTGCTCAACAAGCTGATAAAATCACAGGGAAGGATGATAAGCATATATATTACAACCTACGAAAAGTGTTGCCTATTCAAACCAACAGCACTGATGTGACACTTCTTTTGGAAGGAAAGGAAATGCCAACAGTTGAAAAAACCACCCATAAAGACATACACAGATGATCCAACAACACACGAGTTATAACAACAGAGGAAAATGTTAAAAAAGCTAGAAGAGCTCTGTATAGTTTAATGGCAAGTGGCCTACTTGGGGAAAATGGGCTAGATCCACTACTGCAATATCTACATTCAGAACTTACGTTATGCCTATCTTACTTTATGGGCTTGATGTAGTAATGACCAGTAGGAAGTCACTAAAAATATTGAAATCTTTCTACAAGGACACGATTAAACAAATTCTATCATTGCCAATTACAACTGCTGATATCAAAATTATAACACTACTTGGAAATATCTTATGTGCTGATAAAACTACCGTTGAATTGAAAATAGCTAACCGTCAATTGAAAATAAAGTCAAGCAATAGTAATAGCCGGTTCATAGATGCAAAAAAAATTGTTTTAAATACCAATTACCTGATCCTACGATTTTTTTTTATACCGTACCAATTTGCCACCGGTGGATATATTTTACAATCAAACAGATGTAACTCAAATGGAATGGAACCAATTTGTCAGCTGTGCAAAAAAGGAGACGAAACATTATCTCACTTTTTGCTCACATGCGAGGTACTGGAAGCAGTTAGAAAACCGATGTTAGAGAAAATTATTATAACATCTGTTAGAATCTTTTCTGAAGGCTATAGAATCAACAATAACATTGAATTGATAAGACTTATATGTGATCCATTTAACTACAACATGAACTACAACAATCAGAATATATTGGACAACATATCCAAAAATACTGGAACCTCAATGCAGAAAGTTGATTTATATACTCCATACAACCCGTTATAGACTACTGAGTAATAATGATGGAAAATAACATAAAAAGAGAAGAAAACGATATTAATAGGTGTGGGCGTGACTTAGCATAAGACATTCTCAATTTCATATAGTTAATTAAGTTAATTCTAGATTTTAAACAACCCTATATTGACAATTTATGCATGATATGAACGATATTCTGGTGAATAGACCTCTTAGTAGTGTGGAGGTCATTTTAACCATTTGTATTCGCGTGTGGTGGTGGAGGTGTGCCTTCATTGAAAGCATTTATTATACAGATTACAGATTACATTGGTACTTGTGCCGAATTGACCAGGTGCCGATTTGACTGGATACCACACCCTTAATCATAGAATATAAAAATAAGAATAAGAATATTTATTTTACAATCAAGGGTCCTGCTAGGGGCAAAATATTACAATGATTAAATAGAATGAGCATACAATAATCATTAGATTAATCATAAACATTTAGCATATATAGCAACATATATATATATGAAACAATCAGTTGCAAGTCAGTGGATTCTGTAGTAGGATAACTAGATACAGCAAGCGCTATATCAGACCACTCGGATTTGAAAAAAAAAAACTTTCTCATATATTCAATATAAATATAGAAATGCACTACGTATTCACGTTTCCCAAAAATGTGCTCAAGTTTTTTTAAATTTTTTTTATTACCAATTAAGGGCTCCATTTAAGAGGCATATATAATGACAACACAATACAACATATTGATTAGATACATAAATACAGTTAATACTTCTTTTAAACAATAATACTGATTAATAACTGTATATATATGTGTGATACTCCCCAACACTGGCGTGTTTAAAAAGAAAAGTAAAGAAAATATGAATTACATGTCCACCTCGTTCATTATCCAGATAAGCAAGCTTTACATGTTGTTCAGCAGGATAAGAGACCAAGGGCCGATGCAAAAGGACCGTCTGTTTTCACATATATTACATATAAATTGTCTGTGCACGTCTATAATTCTATAAAATATAAACACCATAGTGGACCTCCTCGTGACTAAAGCACAGTGGAAAGTCAATTGTCTGTTCTGTGCAGAAGTCACAAAGGATACATACTAAAAGTTCCAGTGTTTGAGTTGTCTTTGCCAATACATGTATTTCAGAATTTTGATATTTGTAGAGTAGCTGGGGGATATGCAGCGTACGGCTACCTTTTGTTTAGCAAATAATCTGAATTTTGAAGTTGAAAAAACTATCATAGTCTTGCAAGATCTCTAACACTGACCAATCATATTAGATTCCTCGGTCAAAGGGGATTTGTTACAAATGACAGTTAATAGCTGGTTAAATACAACTGAGAAAAATCCATCCGTGACACATCTTTAACTCTCATTGATAAAAATTAATACACTACATATATTAACATGATCTGCATAGAGACAACTGATTTTTGGGAAATGAACAATGTGACCACAAAGATAGCTAAAGGAAAAAATCTAACAATTAAAACACATTATTGAGTGTCAGTAATCCTGGCTTTCCTGTTCATTCGAAAACTTAATGAGTGGAAAATCTCCACCCAAAGACCAACAAAATGACTTTACCTCGAACACGTTGCTGAAGATATACCCAGTCTACAATTTTTTTCTCGAATTTGTTTATAGTTTAATTACATTTGCACCCTCACTTTCAGAGGAGTATTATTTTTTTTCAAATACCCGAAGTATATAAAGAGTATATATAAAACATTCCGAATGATTTTGATAACAGATGGAATCCGAGTTTTCATGTGGTAAAAGGACAGATTTTTATCTTTAAATTTTGACTATTTTTTCTGTGCAAATGTAACTTATGTATATTACAATGTCAACGGGTACGCAACATAAAAAAATATTACAAGTACCATATTTAGCAATAAAGATAAGAAAACCCAAAAACTTTCTATAGGATTTAAAAAAGAGAAAAAGTCCCATAAAACAGACAGGGTCTTATATGTCTCTCTTCTCAATAAACAATGATGGGAAAAGTTAACTTCAATTACAAATAAATCTATAATAGTTTGGCAGTTAAGTAGAAGTTAACCGAGGCACGAGCCATAACTGTTTGTTTAGTCCTTAACATGTCTGAAGTCTGTCTCGTCAAGCACTCATTTCTCCTTTTGCTTCCATTTCAAGGATTATTTTGAAGGGCATTGTAGCGAGAAAAGGTCGAAATGTGTACATATTTTGTCAGTTAAAGTCTCATTAAGTTTAAAGTGAAAGAAATGTAAATTTATTGCGAGCACTCAGACTTTCCTATCGATTAACTAATAAAATCAAGTGTGCATTCCGTGCATTTTTTATGATGCATTCGTTGCATTTTTAAATGTATGTGTTCTTAGGTAAACATTATTATAATTAATTTTATTAAGCTTTTTTTCTATCACAAGTTATCCCTCCTTTCACGTATTTTATCAATGTATATAACTGTAATTTTTCATAAGAGCGGATAGGGTCAATCTAATTTAAATGAGATCTACTAATTGCTCCTTTCAGTCACTGCATGTAGATCTCTAATTTATATTAGATTGGGATAGGGTGTAAAATGTCGAGAAGACAATATGATCCATGCAATGACCAAAGTAAACAGACCAAAAATAGATATCTAGTGGTCACCACAAGATCTTCAACGAGTCGTCACAAATATATAAATAAGTGGAAACAACACTACATCCAATCACCAAATTAGATTAAGGAGTGACTATAATATTCCTGATGGTGGTATAGAACGACGAATAACCTAACAACTTCAGTTTAAAAAAATATATATATCACTTTATCATATACTTATTGAAAATAAAGGTAAAATTTTACCCTACGATAAAATTGGAAATTCTCCATATTTCTGCCCAAATCTTATAAGAATTGGCTTAGCGGGCTGACATGACTTTGATATCAACCGTTTCCGGTTTATATGAACTGCTTCCGTTTTATATCACACTCCTAATCCGTAATCGCTTTATAAATCAGTCGTTTCCATAATCGATTCTAAACTTATTAGCACATAGAAACACGGCAGACGATGGCGGGACGAAACTGTGGATTATATTAATTCGCTCAAAAATGTTAATACAAACAGAAAACAAAAGTGACAAAACATTTTGACTAAATGGATGAGAGACAATTTGCAGTGCCTTGAGGGTATTCGGTAATACGGCAATGAATCAAAAATCATTGGGATAAGAATTTTCATGGAGACCTATAAAACACCAATGTTGAAGTATATGATAAAAATATCATAACATGTCATTATTCATATCAGACCCATTATCAGCCCATGGTCAAAATCATCCCTCGAGCCTGGCGGCCCTCGGGCTGATAATAGGTGTGATATGAAAAATGCCATGTTATAATCTATATATTTCACTAATGAAGTGCAGTAACTACAAACAAAAAGAAAAGAAAAATAATCGTTCTGTCATTACAAATCCAGAGTATAGATACGAGGCTTCTTATGCGATTTTTAGAGTTTTCTTAATACGTCTGAAGAAAAATAATTCTGAAGGAAAGTTAAATTTGGCAATGATCATTTACTGCCAAATATAAATATTTATTTATTTTCAACTTTTTAAAAGAAATATTATATAAGAGTTGTTTTTGGTGTGTAGTTAATATTAATCTTATAATGGTCGGGTTTATAGAATAGAGAATAACGGCCTTAACATCACCGAGATGCATGAAACTAAGGAGTACCTCCCTCGTGCATAGCTCTGTCCTTAGATGGTTTTGGCATAACACTATTTGGTAATTTGGGTAATTTTCAATTGCTCTTCTACCTTTTGGATTATTGTTTTTGGTTTTCAACATTTTAGGCCTTGAGCACAACTGATGAGTCGTGAATCGACGAAATATGCACATCTTGTGCATCAAAATTGATATCAAAGAATTGTATCGATAGAAAAAAAATATGTTGAAATATATAGAATAATGGAACATTGTTTATAGAAAATGACAGCTGTACAGTATAAAGAAATATTGGTCCAAGAATCTTATATTTCATGAACAAGCCTATGGATTTATTGTTCAAACAATCACTTCACTGTAAGAAATATAAATATAATCTATAATTTTTTTCCAGTCTTTAATTTCTGGTCTTAATATTTCATTCTGGTAGAATTACAGGAGAAGCATTTTGACAGGAAAATTGGACAAAAATGTAATAAACACAAAATCTGTGGATTCCCATCTACGCCCTCATAATAGACAATAAGGAAGAATTAAGGGTGTGCAAAACAAATTCATAACACACAAACCCGACATATTCTACAGTATCTTATTTAGCTCCAAAATCTCCGACCGGCACACTTCCTGACACCGGTTTGAGGGCGGCTGCACAAAAAACTGCTTGATAACAGCTGCAGGTAAGAAAATCTAACAGTTTACAATTTCATAATGAAAAAAAAACCACATTTACTTCAATTAATTTATATCTGCATGTGTGATTGGAAAATATATAACCAGCTCAGTTGAGTTTCGATGGGTGTGACTAAACATCGAACTCTAACTCGAACTCGAACTCGAACTCGATGTTTAGTCACACCCGATTTGGATACTGACGTGAAATTGATACGCGTGTATTTTAAATTTACCGTTTTAAAATGTTATTTTTAAAAAAAAAATAAGGAAATTGTACTCGAAATATGGGATGACTTGCCTTGTATTGAAATTTTTGGAGCAAAACATGTTTTAGTATGAAGTTCAAGAGTTAACCATTAGAAACGGACACCAAATAAACAATGGTAGGAATTTGTACAATCAACAAATTATCATTACGACCGATGCGTTAGAATGCAGTTATGAAGTAATGTTATTTTTTGTATTTAAAAAAATGCAGAGAAAAAAACAAAGTAGAAATCAGACAGTGAAGATGTTATATTTTTTTCATTTCCGGTGTCGCATGCACACATGTTTGCTTAAAAACTTCATAAGAACGAATGCACTTTTGTTGGAATAAAATTTTGCATTTTCCATGTTACCTGTCAAGTGTAAGTGACGCTTACAATAATTTCTCACGACAAAAAGATAGTATACTATACTAGTTAAAAGAACCAACGTTAAAAGTTACCGCGTACAAATCACGAAAACTTGTATTTTCTGTCAGATTCATTCATAAAATTTTTGTATCTTCAAAGATCTTTCGACCTTGTCACGTGTCAAACAAAATTATGAAGAAAGTAACATTTTATCTAAAATTTTTATTCACCATTACTCTTTGTATATTCTTTTTTGATTATTTTAATATTTAATCATCCAATTTCATGGACACTGAATTTTAAAAGATTGAATAAATTTCCGTCTGTATGACACGACAAGATTGCTATCTATTTTTCATTCACATAATACGAGTTAAACACAATTTTTGCTCTCAATTTAACAAAGTGAAACAGTTCTATTGAATTTATTCCTAAATATAAAAACAATAGATAGAGAAAACCGCAAGGTAATGCCACTAATATTTATTGTTTCTTTAATATCTGGTTTTAGTATCTACAGAATTGTAACAGTTTCAGTTTTTTAAAGGCGACTACTCAAACCATTTTTATTTGTTTTGCTGTATCTTTTACTAAAATATATTTTTTCCCAGGACCATCATAATATTGTTTATTTTTACATAAAAAATGTTGTATAACACAAAACAAAAGTGACTAGAATCAAGTTAACAACAACCCTTTTTCGTTTTTAACGAAAAATAATTTTGTCATAATTTTAAAAAGTTAGAGGCGTAGAATGTTCTTTCCAATTTAATTGTGTAATATATCATCAACAGAAAAACGTATTTATAACGACTTCATGAGAATAAGCCCAAATTCTCCATGTAATCATCTTCGCTATCCAAGATGCAGAGAGAGAAGCGAATCGTAACCCTTGGCTAGCGAAGATGACATGTAATATTGTGTTTTGTTTTGTTTTATATATAACAAATCAAATTCATAAATGCATTGAATAGTAATAAAATATGCAATGGAAACACATCCATGAATAAATTTTCAAAGACTGCAAAATTCAAACATTTTATACGTCACTATCAAAAACAGTTACGCACATGCATTTAAGTTATATTAATAAGAATAAATTTTATAAGCATCTATCTAACTACTCTATTTCATGTATGTGTAACAGAACAGAGAGTATTCTAACAACGGTAGCACCAGATCTAGATTGTTATTTTACACTTTCTGTCATTTTCTTCTGTGACTAGCTATGCAACTTTTTAAAAATATTTTATTGTAGTTTGATAAACCAAACCAGTGACTTATAATTAATTTAAACTTATTTATTTATATTGGATTGGGAAACAAGTTATATTAACTTATACTAATCCCTCTCCACTTGGCGGGTGTGAGAGCGGCCCGATAGCCGCATTTTAGCCTACTCTTTTTCGACTTCTAAGACATCTTAAGAACTACAGATAAACAGCTTTTTTTTATATCTGTCACAAAAGTAGTGATGCATTATTTGAAATTTTGAAAGATTATGTTGAAATAAATAATTTACTTTGACCAATACCACGATGGTATTGTTCTCTTCAATCTTATGATGTTTGACTTCTGTCTCTCACAATACACAATAACTCCATTATCACGCGAGAGAAATATTCAACTGTCCTGTCTATTCCATCCTAACCCGCCATTAATGGCAGACGATACCGATCTGCTGTAGCTTTCGCCTGTAAGCTGTGTCAGAAGATAGAAATGGCAAGAACCTCTCACACATTGAAAATCAAGTAAATTCTAAAGAAACTGTCATTTACAGTCAGAACGTGTCGTTTGCGTCTTATAACAGCAAGTCATAAATGTCCGTTGCAGCGTGCGACGTCTGCAACCAGACATCACGGCGGAAATCTCGACACTTACACCAGAAAACCCCTCTCAATATCTAGTTTACTCTTCCAAGTATGCTAAAATCATTGGATGATGCATTTGATGTCGATTTTTCCTGCTATTAATTGGTCTGCTTAATAATAAAAATTGTGGAATCAATAAAATAGATTTATTGATGTTTTAAAATTGTCTGGGTTACTATATATCCGAATTTGCATATATATATTTTGTACTATTATCCTATGGTATTAAGCCTGTTAAAAAAGGTAGTAGAAATATACAATGTACACTTTGGCAATAATCTGCTGGTTATTTCGTAGTCTCAAAAATATTTTTTTTTATATTATGTTACTGCTTGACTGTTGTATATTCAGTTCTTTAAAACTTGCGGATGACTATGGTGGTTGACTTCAGTTTCCATGCGTACCATCAGTTCAGTAACTATAGTAATTTTGACGCTGTTGAGAAACTGTTTTTGATAATAAAAATGTCTAATTATGTACATTTTAGTATTTGCTGAAACTATAAGGAATATCTCCACAAGGCATAACTCTGCACTTAGATTGATTTCGGCTCAATTATTGTGGTTATTTTTAAATTTGAATTTGTTGTTAAAAATTAGATTACATATGGCAATAGATAAACAAGAGAAAACCAGTGAAAATACAGTCATTGTTTGGGTCAGGCACGTGTATAAGATTAAACATAGTTATGAGTACATTAAACCGTCCTCCTTAATCCTTTTTAATATAGTTATTATTTCAGATATTTTTGGTATAAGCTGAATTTCGCCAGAACGCTTTTTTTTAAAGAGCTTGTTGCGTAGAGTTGGCACATGTCCTGCGTTAAAGGCTTATACTGGCGAAATTAAAAAGTTTGTTTTAGTCTTATTATTTTCTCATACCTCTTTTCATTTCTAAACGATCAGGGAATGGAACACAATCGAAACACAAGAACCACATAGAAAGAGGCATAACACGAAACGAACTTTAAGATATTTTTTATACAGAAAGTAATGAAAAAAAACAGAAAACAAAACAAAACAACATTAATATAGGTCAACGGTATAAATTCTACTTAAATTGGGTGGACACAAACCAAACGACTTCCCATAAAATGACTTAATATAGTATAATTGTTGTGGGAGTCGGTGACAATGGTCATATAGGATGGCGTCTGCCTGTTATAATTTTGACCGTTTAAGAGAGTTTCTGACGTGTTTAGGTGATCACAATTTACACCATAATTACTAATGTGGTACAGATATTTGGTCATTTATTTGAAAATTAACAAATACAGGCGTCCATGGTGGTATAAATGTCGTTATATAATAAATAACCAAACACGTTACTTATGACATAGTTTTAATGGTAAAATAGTAAAAAAAGAAGAGTTAGAAGCTTAGATAATTCATCTCATTTTAAAGATTTGTACTTCACTGTTTTATTTCATATATAGCCCCATATACCTTCAATCAACTTGGCCTGTGGTCTGTTATGCTGAAAATATACCAATGTATCTTTGGTTTTGGGTGAGGTTTTTGCAAATGTTAAGTGGTTGTCAGTGTGGTTTAGGCTTTTTGTAATTTTGAATGCACACAGATGTTTTGTTTTATTTAAAAAAAAAGATGAATAAAAATTTTAAGAAAAATTAAATAAGAAATTGCTTGTCACGATGACGCTGATCATTTCATCATATTATATTCAATACAAAAGCGAAGTGATGTAATTGTTATCGTATGGTGATGTCTGAACGGTTTTCCTTTAAAAATATCAGCAACAATGTCGTAAAATTGGAATAGACGTTTCAAACTCAATGCAAAGCTTTTTTGTTTTTTTGTTTTTTTTATTATGCCCAAGTCATAAATATCTCGTCGATTTACAATTTGTAAATTCTGCTTTACACTGGAATTGTTGAAAGTCAATTCAATAACTCAAAATGTTTTAGAACAGATTCAAAATTATAAATTAAAATACGACATGGCTATTCACTAGAGAAATTCTCCTGACAAACATTCTATATTTACAATTTTGATCCACAAGATATGCAGTTTTGCAGCCAAATTTACAAGCACATTCTCATTTGTATGTGGATTATATTGTAGGTGACTGAATACCACAAAGTAATAAAAGAAACATGTTTGACTTTTTCTAACGTAAAACTTCGGACAACTAGTACATGTATTAAGATTAACAAAAGTCTTGTTCAGAAATACGGCTGAACAATATTCGCTCTTGTTCTAGAATACAAACAATTATAAAACAACCAAAGACTTCACTAAAATAAACTTAACTTAGTGACTTCATTTTTAACACACTGTCTGCTAGTGCATATGTAGAAAAAAATAATAAGTTGTATTAAATACATGAAATTCCTTGAAAGTAATAAATAAAATATAATGTTAACTGTGAGGCAAAATGTTCCATATATTATAAGTGTTGGATCCAAAATGTCTGTTGGCCGTGGGCATGTCTGTTTCTAACACTGAGACACCATGACGAATTTTCTACGAAGTTAAAGGGTCATCCAGTACTATATTGTAAGGAAGAAGGAAAAATGACAAAAAACAGCATAATACTAGTGGCAAACGTCTCTACATGTCATATAAACGTATATGACACTTGACACTTCGTATCCCATCAAGGCGTTAAACTACACGTATTCCTTACTATAAAACACCTTATAACATACAAGGCAGAGAGTTATCATTTCGGAGGTCACTGTTCGAGGCGTTGTTTTTCCATGTTCCACGATGTTTAATGTCCACGACAAAGTAAAGAGATGTTTTAGGACATAGATTTCAGAAATATTTCTATGTTTTACAAACATATACACCTATTTTACAAGAATATGTTTTTACCCAATTTGTTCTTAAAGTACAGGTTCCCATGCATGTCATTGTTTTTACCATACAGACTATTGTAATGTATTGGATAGGAACCGTTCGCACTATTTACTGCGTATATGTCACTTTTAATTCCAGGAATAATCATCAGAGTCCATGATACCAATTGTGATGTACTAGATGCATACTTTGTCAAGTTCATTCTCACCATCAATGTCCAAAGTCAAAACATGGGATAACCGAAAAAACAATCTAAAATGTTAACTTTAGTGTAGATTCAAATGCCAAAATGAGGCTAGAACACTGTGGAGACAGCTATGTACCAGGAAGATATGATTCTTAGTTTCTAAAACAACAATCTTTTATGTATCTATTTGCCGGTATCGGAATGCTAACAGCCGGGCTTGTATTACATTGGGTATGCTGAGTACAGCAGCACAGACATCCACTTGAAGTGATATGACCCCGGTTTTCGACAACCTATGTATGTCTTCTTTAAGCTTGGAAATCTGCAGACACTGATATAAATATGGTCCAAAGTTTGAATTAACAGTACATATAATATACTCATTTCGTTTAATAGGCCAGCAGCTCTGAGAACCTTACCTAGTTTTACAGTTCAACGAATTATTTACTTTCCAACCTATTATTGAAGTTTCAGCAAGCGGTCTAATGTCCTTGGTAATCCTAATTTATTGTCCTTTAATAGTATGTTCTGTTTACCAGAGTGTCAGGATAGATCAAGGGAGGTTTGGGTACCTATAAAACCTATTTAACCCCACCATTGTTTAGCTGTACCAAGTCAGACTATCCTGACTCTCTGTTGTGTTTATGTTTGTTTTTTGTGCTCTTTTATGTTAATTTTTGTCCGGAGTTCTGACTCTTGGTTGGTTTTGATTGATTGGTATGTTATTGTTGAGCTTTCCTGTTATCCATTTGTTTTTTATCAAAGAAGGCAGAAGCCGAGAAACCCTATGTCCTTAGAGGGTTTTGGCCTTTTTAATTTGCTGTTCACCTTTTTGATTGTTTTGAACATGTTCGGCCTTGAGTACAATTAACGCGTCGTAAATGGCCGAAATATGCATATCTCTGCATCAAAATTGGTTTAAAAGAATTTATCATATTTAATAAATTATTATCAAACTTAATCAATGCAATGCAATATAAAAGCAGACAGACCAGGAAAGCAAGGAGCAAATAAAGATCAACATGGGATCACATTCAGCCTTACAGAGAAGGAAGCCCTAAACGACTTTTTTCACTGACTTGAGACTCAGAACTGGGTATTAAAATCTAAACCAACATCTCAATACTACATAAAAAATTGAATGCAGTACCATCGTCGCTATGGCCATGTGTGTGAATCAGAACATGTTCTATAGTTTTGCAGAAACCCCCATGAACTGAGAGCAAGGATTTGGTAAACACCAACAATTATAAAAGAGAGGATGTATGGATTTATAGATGCACTGCAGAAGACAAACAGATTTATATCGGATGCTGACATTCAAGGGTAAAGGCGAACGACAAAAACTGCATCGTTTATAATTTTTACAGATATCCGAAGAACATCACACATCTTTTAATTCTCATAAAAACTACAACAATTAACTTCTTTATGAATGATTTGGGATGTTGTTACATAAATGAGAGAGATAGAGTGTGTGTGCTTGTAGTCGTTATAAAGTTTTTCATAAGTCAAGATATTCTAATTTCTTGTTTTAAGCCATTGGTTAGGCGCAAATCTTGATTTACGCTGATGCCTATTATAAGTGCAGTTGTAAACCTAAATCAATATTGAGACAGACAACCAGCAAGAATTTAAGGCACGATTTCATGTTACAAGAAATTCTCACTGTGAAACAGGCGTCCAAAAAAGGCCAAGATAAATATTGAAGTGGCCTGGTTACACATATAAGTTGTTATACCCGACAACTTTTTGACTGTCCAAACTATCTGCATGTGGTTTTATGTTTTTGTTCTGTTCCTTTTTCTGGATTGGGTGTTTATTTGTAAGTAATCCAGTGTTCACCATTCGTGTGATGTATTTATTAAAAAAATTAAAGTTAAATTTGTCTGTTACTGGTTGCTATAAAGGTTACAAATATACAATATCTCTATACCAAAATGACTAAAAAGTTTGAAGCTTGTTGTAAAACTGCTAAATCAGTTGAACCATGGATGCTCTTTCGATGACGCCGTTTATTATCTTCGGTTCATAGGTAATAAGAATATGACGAAATAAAGGTCATGCAACTGCCCTCATTTCCTTACGTCAATTGTGTCTTTAAGACCAATGCATATACACAACGTACGCATTGGTACATGTATTTTGCACTGTTATATGTGGTAAAATAATTTTCATACATTATTAAGTGGATTAACCTAGTCCACAATTAATGAAAGTAAGAAAGTTTAGGGTATGTTTGTGATCCGTCTATACAGATAATGTCTAGATAGTTATCTTCCCTTGTGGTTTACTATCCTGACATTTGTCAGATATAGATGACGTTTATGAGAAATGGCGACGAGTGAGCCGACTTTAATAATAATATGGGCGAGATATATTCACTGATATTAAATATTAATTGTCCATCTAAAACAAAAAATAATTAATAATCACAAAGAACTGCTATTACTGCAAGCACAACAAATATCAGACTAGAGGTATCTCGTTCTGGTTTTAACAACTGAACTTACATGAAATATACATACTGTTGAAAATCTGTCCTGAATTTAAAAATTAAGCATACAAGTTTAAACCAAACTTGTATTGTGTAAAAGAACAAAATTACGGCATAAACATGTACTTTGATAATCGAAAAACAACAACAAACATGGTCGAAAGTGTTATCTGAATGAATAAAAAAATTCTATGATACCAATTTTGGTGCACAGTATGTGCACATTTCGTCGATTTACGACTCATCAGTTGTGCTCAAGACCTAAAATGTTGAAAACCAAAACAACCTAAAACGTTGAAAATGCAAATTCAAAATATGCCAAAACAACCAAAAAAACATCTGAAGAGAAGAGTTTTCAACAAAATTTAACATTTTTCTAACATTAAATTAAAAATTATCAATTTAGGGCTAGTATTGCAATAAAAACATGTCAAAAATATACCAGTCTTGGTGAATCTTAAACGTATATTTAGTCAAATCATGATCCATCAATAGTGATCGTGGCAGAAACAAGAGCCCAAAACGTCCTAGATCTGATTCAAATGTCTGAAATGATTTAAAAGTTAAAAAACCAACAAAAGATAAAGCTACGTGTTAGGGATATATTCCTTACTGTCCAAATATGTATCAATCGTAATACTGTTAAGGATCAAAGGATGAAACCAAACAGACAGATCTATTTCAGGGTAGTTGGTTTAAGCGAATTCATTTCAATATTAATTTAGTTTCGAAAAGGTTTTTTTTTTATATAATTTTATTATGACCAACTTTAAAGTGCCGCTTTGACGAGTACCAATATATTAGCATATGAACTGGAGACAGACGTAAAAATTTACATTCTAAACTAAAGTAAATTTCTGAAAATTATATCAATAAATCTAAACGCAGGATCAAAACTATGAAATGCGAAAAAATATGATAAAATGTTACTTAAACAAATTTAAAACTAAAATTTCCAAAGGACGGACATGCTTCAATGAATTTCAATAATTACTGATATCGATTTTTGCATTTTTCGTCAGTGTAGTTCAAAGCCAAACAGCAAAAAGTTGATATTATACTTTGATTTTATTGGCAATAAACTTAAAAAAAAATAACTGAAGGGGATGTTATAATGGTATATTTTCTGTAATTAATTCAAAACGGTTCAAATTATAAAATTAACTATAGAAAATAAAAGTTCGGGACAAAATGTTAGTTCCAAAAATAAATATCATTTAAATAATATCATATGATATGCTTAACTTTAATTTTGTTGCAGGGGAATTCGCCATTATTAAAGCATTATTGTTACAGTACACAAAGTTGAGAAAACACGCACTTTTTAAGATAAAAAAAAGTTCAGTTGTATTAAATACTATCAAAACATTAATTCCGCCAATGAAAGCTAAGGTCTATGGCACTTTCCTATACAGTTTTATGACAGTACCTCGGAGGCCATTTTAACTTCATCTCTGTAATTGTCCTTCTCAGACAAAAAACGTTTTAGGGAAATAATTAAAATTACCATAGTAGTAATACTTAGCAGCCAACAGAAATTGTACTGGAAAGCCATTCTCTCATTGGATAAAACTATTTTATCTCACTGAAGGTGACGTTAATACTCTGCCCGAGGCTTTCCGAAAAGGCGCCAAAAGACCCATAAACTGGGAAATATTGAATTATTTCCACCTAAAATTACAGGTCAAACAAGTCCGCACGTAAACTGTCAACCATATATATTTAGCATTACATTTGACATGATCTTTTGTTTCAAATGATTATTGTCTTAAAAAAGTGGTCTTTTAAAATATCGGAGGACAAGATGTCTACATTTAATTCATCACGTCAGTTTTTAACGGATTCGAAGTGCAAGAATAGTTTTTAAGCATACGGGGTCGTCATCAATTTCCAAAAGCTGGTATGAAAAGTCAAGCCATGTTTAGAATTCGTGTTATGTTAGGATGTCACGTATAATGAAAACAATTTACAACTTCTTTTAAGTATTAATCACAAAGGATAAAATTATACGTTTTCGTGGATATTTACAAGGAAAATGTATGAAAATGAAGGTTTTCTCGGTGCTTAATTTGAAGTAAAACACGGTTCATTCGGTGCATCCTTTTTATAAAACGATTTAATACATTTATTATTTTTCATATCATAATTAAATTTTTATGTTTTGTCATTTTATATATTGTAAAACATATCTGTACAAATTTGTAAGCACTAAACGAACGCACATAAAAAGTAAATAACATTACAAAAAATGAAACACAAATTAATAATCTATTTCAATGATTTTTATATGGAAATTCCTAATTTTACACGTCAAAGGAATTAAATATACAGAACACATATATCTGTTCCCTTCCACTATTAATCAGACTTACAAACTATATAGCAAAAACAGGAACAAAATATACAACTAATCATCGCTTATCATAAAAATATTTGTTTTATTCGATTTGCATTTCTGTTGATAATGTACAGAATATGGTTACATAAAACCACTTCATGAATATGACTGATGAATAATAAAATAAAACGGAATAAAATAAAATACATGTAAAATCATATATTCCTTAATCAAGGAGTGAACTTAATAATATAAAAGATCTGGGTACTGTTTCACTAAAAGTCGTAAGAATTATGACTGATCGCCAAGCCTTTGAATATATGGAGGTTACTACTGATCGAAACTCTTACGACCTAAAGTGAAACAGTACCCAGTTTACAACAATATATAACTTTATCGGTACTATTAAACCAAATAACAGTAAATAAATAAATAAATAAATAAATACTAAACAATAAATAAATACTAAACATAAATAAATAAATAAATAAATACCATTCTAAACAAGTTTTAATTTAAGGGAATACTGTTGAGTATTTATTTATTTTTTTTGCATGAAGTATTGACACAAATTCAGTCTTGAAATCTAACATCACTTTACCATAATAAAAATACGCCAGACTTTGTATATTAAAAAAATATATATAAAATTAAAAAAAGTATATTCCCAAATTTCAGAGAAAAAAACATGCAGTGCCACTGTACCATTGTCGTTATGATCAACAGTACAATAATTAAAATGGGTTGGTGCTAGTCGAATTTTAGAAAAATTTTCATCCAAATAATTTGTAAATAAAAATCAAATCAAATCCCTTTTTACAAGTGAATTATACAAAACGAAAAAAATAGCTAATTAAATAAAATGTAACTTTTTTTATGTTTTTATTTTATTTATTTTATTTTCTATTTCATGTTTGTCAGAAGCGACTTCTTCTTATCTTCCAAAAATCCAAAATTTACCAAATAATTAAATGCAACAATATTTCAAAGATATTTATGCTTTTTTTTCAGTATATACCTGTTCTTTGGATTGTTTATCGAAATTTTATCATACTTGTTCTTCTTCCAGAAATATTTTATTTCGCTAATCTTTATCTTTCTGTTGATATAATCGTCACATTGTCATATATATTTATTATCACTATCAGAAGCATGCAGGTTGTATCAATTGAATCTGATGTGCAATTTGTGCATCTCTGAAATTTATTTTCAGTAAATGGCGATGAAGCCGAACGACTAAAATAATAAAATATAATATTAGTTGTTTTAGAGCCCAGAATGCAAAATATACTCCCAAGAAAAGGTATATCATCAATTCATAAACTTTATCAAGGAGGTAAAAATAGATTAAAACAAATACCAAAGATGTACTTTGAATTGAAAATTGTTTGAATCATCATAATCACGGCAAATTATAAATACATGTGATGTGTTATTGAATCCAATTTAAAGCAGACACAATATTTTTCAAACAGGAGCTGTGTGATCTTATGCACAATATACAAAATCCACAGAGTGTGCTTACACTGGGGGATATCTTGGTTATTCCGAAAAAATGATCATAATTTTAAAATCGAATCTGATATCGTCTATTATTGTATGAGAACCATTTAGATAAAGAATTTTTTAATAAATTACATGTATATGAGAAGCATTGTGATATACAAATTTTGATAATTACCATTTATATAGTTTACAGTAACAGGTTGAAACTATTTCAATGAATTGCATGTGAACAGTAGAACAGCACATTTCTCATAGCAGTGCCCCAGGACTAAAATGTGGAAAGAAACAATGACCGAACACGCAAAAGAGCACAATGACAAATAACAGGAACAACGGAAATAAAATACAAGTGAATAATATAATCCTGAGTTTCCAAAATTTTCACATTTATTAACTGAAAAAATAAAAAGTACCAATTTCAAAAGACGTCAACATACAGACGAAATTCTTCGATCAAACACATAACTAGTTTAGAAATAATTTAATTATTTGGAAAAAATTCAATGGTTTATCTAGGATGCTTTGACATGATATATAATTGTGTTTTTTCTTTCTTTTTTTTTCCAAATTTTAATTTTAATCTACCTAATTATTATCTCTATATTTTAAACTTTCACCAACACCAACAGCATACTGGTATTTACATTAGTGTTAGCAAATAAAGCAATTTTTCATCTGAGTGAGTATATTAGAAAGACAGCACTTGGTTACCTGGGCAATTTTCCGCAATCATGACCATACCTAAATTGTCCAAATTATGACATATTTACGGCAGATTAACACTTGTTAGTAATAACGTGGAACATTCCCGCTTATTTATGACCACATAAATTTTATTCTTTCCGCTTGATATGGCGACAAATTCTTTAACATGGCTGTTGACTTTTCTCGTGAAGGAAACTATTCCTTAGCTCTACCGAACAACTCTCCATTATTTGGCTTATGCACATACGATTTATAAGGGACTACTAAAAGTAAAAACAGAACGTTAATAAAATATATAAAAAAAATACCGAAATCATTTGATGCACTGTATGGCCATTTCTTTGACTGACAACTCGTCAACAGTGCTCGAGATCAAAATGTTG
Organism: Mytilisepta virgata; assembly: GCA_028015205.1. NCBI lineage: Eukaryota > Metazoa > Mollusca > Bivalvia > Mytilida > Mytilidae > Mytilisepta > Mytilisepta virgata. The sequence continues at coordinate 13,749,290 of CM051520.1, read as the reverse complement.
GAAATTCGGTTAAAGATATAATGATGAATTAATAAGCACAACCAAAAACCAAAAGAATTAAAACAAACAGGAATCCAGACATTATTAAAAAGTCTTCAAAGAATTAGTTTGTAGTTAAGCAATGTACTTCAGATGAAAAAATTGAAAACTTTTGAAAAAATCTATAGTTTTCTTGTAAGCTGTCTTTTGTTTTCCTTTCAAACAATTTAAATAAATCATATTGTGGTGATCGTGAACTAATATGTTTTTGACAGTAAAAATATATGTATGACGAAGTACCGTTCTAAGGTATATGTTATTTGTTACGTATACCTATGGTATAACTGCGCTATACATATTAAAATTGTCGGGATTATCACAGTACTTTGAGATAACAGGAATTTGGAGTTATCAAGAGACAATCTAGTGTAAAATATCATTTGGGAACCAACAAATTATTTTGAAATGTCAATTTTGATAGAAAAGAGTCTTGAGGTATACTGTACAAATTAGATTTCAAGTTCCACTGTCTGCCATAATAGAACGCTGATGACAATTTTTCCAGAATTTTTATCTTGTGTATTCTGAATCGTGTAATTTTGTATTTGATTACAATAAGGAATAAGGTATTCATTTGAGAATTTATTTTTACAATAAGTGGCCAGTTACCCTTCTTTTGGTACATGCTGCCGAATACAAATTTTGTGAACACACCAGTGCAAATGTTCAGTAATTCTATGGTACACTGTACACTTTTTTCGGTGTCTGTGGTTTATATTAATACAATCATAAACCAATTAGATGATGGAAACACTACACTGCTATGAATCAACTGAAATCTGCCACTGATAAGCCTATAAGGTGTTATAAAAAGGTTTTGAAGCACACATAGTGCTTGTACATGTATTTTTGAATTTTCCACTAATAGTACAACTTCAGATTATTGTGACAACACTTTCCCATGGATTTTCTCGTGTTTATCCTTTACCAATGACTTTTCGGATTATATATTTTATTGAGAATAAAGATATCTATCTACCATCTAGGCAAGATGCTAACGGTTTTATATTTGCAGGTGTTTCATTTAATTCTGTATATATTTTCCGGCTAATAAAACCTTTGAAATTTGCTACTTCCAAGGTAACCTCCCTCTTGTACAAAATCTTAAGGTTAACAGCTCTTTTACTAATACTATTTTAGAAAATTACCTTCATGATTGCCAGAGCTTATGTCACTAAGATTAGAAGAAATATAAAAAAATACTGTTTTTGCATTTCTTTTTTCTCTCTCGGAAACTAATGAGTATAGCTTGCTATCTTTAATGACTTGACAACAGTATCGTAACTATATACCTTGTGGATATGTCTTTTTGTCACAAACAGTTTTTGGCTGTGTTGCTTCTGTTGGATGTGGATTATTGTTTCTATGAAGCTTTAAATTGTTGTTTCGTCTTCCACAGACCTGATGAAACAGGATCTCGTCTATAGAAGCATGCATGTTGAAAAAAATCCAAAATTTGTGCCATTCCAGGGAAACCTCCTTTTAACTGTATTTACTTTCTCTTGCTACGTCTATAGTTTGTTCGCTGTAAAACTAGTTTACTTTCAAGTAGTGTTAATTATTACAGATTAAAATAAGCCTGCGTAAAAGTATGGTACTTTTTGACATCTTAAAAAACCTATTTTCCCCACCGCATGAATTTGATAAATTAATACATTTAGCAATAAAAGTAATTTTTCATTAATATTAAAAATATATATAGTGGCACCTATGTCTACCTCACTTTCCTGTTTTCTGCCTACGGCCGATCAAGATGTCGCACTTGTCAATCATTTTCATACCTCCATAATTGAAGAGTTTGTTCTGCTTGAGAAGTCTACCTACATCAACGAAAAGCCATAACTTTATGATAAATTATTAGGCGACAGTTATCACACATGCAGTTTTATGGGGTTATATTAATTCCATAACACGTAAATGACAAATATATAATTGATTAAATCATTTTGTTATATGATGATATACGAGGAAATATGATAAATTTAAAATTCATTTTTGGAAAGTAAAATGATATAAAAATACAATTACACCAATAATTAAACAGGATAACAAAAGTACAAGTGCATTTTCTATAAACAGAAGATGTCTCGCTGGCTAACAGAAGCGTGTATGGAAGCTGGAACATGGTACTGCACCTTTGGATGAAAAAGGAATTAAAGACTATAAATGCAGCCGGATTAATCAGACAACCAAATAATAGTGAATTTTAAACTATCTACTTTTTGTAATTTCACTTTCCATCATAACACACACTGGAAAAGTTAACTTAAGCCTACATAATTTTGAACCAATGTCAGTGAAAACAAAAACTACACAGAATAAAGGTTTCGCGAAAGCTTAAGCTGACAGAAATTCACTTTTCATTCTTTTGATTGATTATGTGATAACACATTGCTGTATTCCTATTTTAGAGGACAGTATGTTTATATTCTGTCTTATACACACTTTTTGAAAGGTCAAAGGATGTGCTTATCTTTTACAGGACGTTGATGCACGTAAATTCAAATCTATATAAATATGATTTTTAAGTTACGAACATCATCGCACAATTCTAAAAATGCATATAATTCGGCAATAGAAGCTAGATGTTTCCTAAGATAGAAAATCCACCGATCTTCATTTATCAAAACGTAAAAAATTCAATAACCGTCATTAAAAGCCCACGCGAAAGTTCTATTCTGTGCATTTTTAGTTTTCGCCGACGTTAGTTCAAAATTATGTGGGTTGTGCCTAACTTGAGTTACGAACCACAGCAACAGACAAATCCAATTTCAATCGTTTACAACTTATCGTTATTAGTATCAATAGAATAGAGAATGGAAACGAGGAATGTATCAAAGAGACAATAACCCGACCAAAGAGCAGAAAACATCTCAAGGCTACCAATGGGTCTTCAACGCAGCGAGAAAATCCCGCACCCGGAGGCGCGCTTCAGCTAGCCCCTAAACAATAATGTATACTAGTTCAGCAAAGTGGACGGCACACTAAACTCCGAAACATAAAAATGAATAAAAATTTAAAAAAAAAACACACAAGACTAACAAAGACCTCAATTAAACTGATCGAAAGATTATGTCTATATCATATAGAAAATCAGCCACAATCCCTCCCGTTAGGGGTTTAGTATCATGCCATCATAAATTATACGAGAAGAACATAACCCGTATCATGCCAAGAACTGGTTTTAGAATAGATGTGTTTATTTCCGATGCAAAGACCTATGAGTGAATCAATATTAATTCCAAAAATGCCATCGTAAATGACTTGACAACAGTATCGTAACTATATCCCTTGTGGATAAGTCTATTTAAAGGTTTGGTTAGCTTTTCAGGTGAATGACAACATTTTTGTGCTTTGTATAGAATATTACCACAAAAGATGGGATGTAAAATACCTGAACATATAAGATGTTTGCACGTTGATTTATATTTACGAATGAGGTCCTTGTACCGATGATAAAATTAAGTAAAAGTTTTGACAAGTTTAAAATATAGAAATCCCGGAAGTAATAGTTTTTCAGTAATACAGAGATTTATTTCGTTAAAATCAAATACGTTGTTACATACACGAGCGAATCGAACAAGTTGAGATATACAAACACCATACGATGGTGCTAAGGGAATGTCTACATCTAAAAACGGATAATGAACAATAGGAAATGAGAAATCATCGCTCTTATCGTAAATTTTAGTATTAAGCATTATTGTACATACTGAAGTCGTCATTATTGACAGCTAAAATATCATCCAAATATCTATAAGTGTATCAAATGTTGTTTCGTTGGGTCTTTGCGGATTTTAGATATAAATTGTGATTCGTAACAATACAGAAACATGTCCGCAAACGTGGTGCACAGCATACACAAATACGGGGTCTAAGAGGATAAATTAAATATACGCCCGGCTACATAGGGTAAGCGAGTATACTTAGTTAAGTTTAAAATTTAATATTTATTTATATCTGATTGGGAAACAAGTTATACCAACGTATACCAATCCCTCTCCACTTGGCGCTGCGAGAGTGGCCCCTGTGGAGGCATTTTAGGCTACTCTTTTTCGACATCTACAGAGGAGTCTTTAACGTGCTCAGGGTGTTGGTGTTGCTCTCCCTTAACACGGGACAGCCATTTTTCGTGCCCATCTGACGAACTAGCATCTTTTAGCAAGCCATCTACGCAAATGGTGTCGATAGGGCGTCGCAAATTTAATCCCTGAAATTTTCATTCCTAACGGGAATCGAACTAAAGATCTCTGGCTTCGTATTCCGATGCACTAACCATTACACTAAGGCGCCCTTTTTATACTTACAACCACACATAGTTTTTAATTTGTGAAATAAACGGAAGCTAAATTTTGAAGCCTAGGTATGTGAGATGAGGAGCAGCAATAAAGATACTTATCTGTTTCTTATTGTATTGTTCCACTGTTACACGAGATGTTATCTAGTGCACATTAACAAATATCTAATTGGTTTTTATTGTATAACACTTCATAATAATTCACATTTACAAATTGAAAAATATATAAGCTTAAAATTTTCTAAGAAGTACAAATTAAAAGTCAGTTGTGTAGAATGTAAAGGCAACCGAGGCTGCATCATAGAATATGATATAAGAATATCACAAATTAACTTAATACAATTAAAGTACTTAAATTTAGGAGACATATTTACATAAGTTTGTTTCTGAATCCCTTTGATGTCTTATAACTTATGTCTTTATGTATTGTATTGGTCTATGTTTTTCTTGAAATAAACAATGTTTACACTAAGTACTAAAATTTAATCAATCAAACATTAGAACAGTTTTTAATTTTAGTGCCGTATGTAAATCGTGCATTGCACTACCCTTAATTCCTACCTTTTTGCCAACACTGAATTTATTATCTTATTGAAAATTTTTTGGATTAATCCCTTTTTGTACTTTTATGCATTTAATATTGCAAACGAACGTTTATATATAGTGACCACGGTATCTCGGGATCGGTACCTACACCTTAAAGGTTACTGAGACTATAAAACCGTTTCCAGCCAATCGATGTTGTGTTCTTCTGTCAGATGACTTATTCTTTAAAGTGAAATATTTTCTTTTAACTGAAAATATCTCTATCATACAAGTATGTGTTCTTAGAACGTTTACATATAGCTTTACTATAATGGTCATTTACAGTATGTAGTTCTGTTTTCTCACAGTTTTGCTTATTGTTTCTTTTGTCTTTCTATTCCTGTATTAAAAAGATAATATTCATCATATATATATATATATCAAATAAGTGCCAGAGAAGTAATGAAATTTCATCGCCACACGTATATACACATATACCTCGGTCACTGAAGCTATATTTTATAGCAGATTTGGCCGAGTGGTCTAGGGCGCTGGACATGGTGTTAGGCGAATAGGTGGCATAGTGTCTCAATGGTGTGAGTTCGAGATCCGGACAAAAATTTGGCAGTATTGAAATATGATTTTAACAGGAATAATGTTATAGTATTATACTTACATGAAATTGGTATCATATCATATCATATCAGTCACCAGCTTAGCTCAAAGTATTTCGTACTAACATGAAATTGATACTTAATATTTAACCAGATAAAATTTCTGAATTTTGGGATCAAAAAGTACCTCGCATAGAAATAATGAAACTTTAGATGGTTTTAGACTAAACCTTCTTGGACTTGAAACTGTTGTATAACATTTTTGGTTATTGTCTCGACCTTCTAAATTATGTTCGACTTTGTTCATGATTCGCTCATAAAATCATATACATTGCATCATAATTGGAATAATAGAATGTTTATCATTCTACAATAAAAAAAGTGAATTGATCGCTATTTTTTGTTTGATGTTAGTATATAATAGACAGCTTACAAAATGACGACAGATTACAATATTCCACAGAAATAGCATGAATTTGAATTGTACATCAGAAATAAATCCCATTTAGTGGATAAATATACGGAAATTATGTATCATTTTGACAGTGTCAGATTCATTTAAGATTTGTCAGAAAATTTGCAAAATTTGCGAGACAGATCGAGATCACCGTGAATCTTCAATTTAAATTAAATGTCAGCATCTGAGCAAATATCAATGTGATGTGAAGATAGACAATCTGTCAATCAGAAAACATAAATGACACACTTGTTGTTATATTGGTCAGCATGATGACGTCAAAATGATGTTAAAATAGCACAACAAGCAGTGTTCACTCGAATTTTGTATTTTTCCATTGTTAAATACTGTAGTTTTTCTTTTACATCTATTTTTCATTTCATTATACAATACATGTATATACAACATATTATGAAAACAGAAAAAAGTAAATAAAAACATTAATAGTATGAAAAATACGTAATAAACAAAAATACTACATGCAAAAATAATCCTATAATTTAAAGTGGAGAAACTTAATGGTTTTGTCCTTAAACCGCTATTATGTTCTTCTAAATTTCCTGGTTATCTATCTTAACATTGGTTTATTAAAAACACAAAAAGCCAAATTGTATTATAACCATCAAGACGGTCACTTTTGAGAATAAGACTGATACTTCACACATGGTCAAATATCTGTCAGATAATACAAGAGCAAAAATAAAGTGGAATTTACTGAAGGTCAAAATCCAAAAACGAAGGAAAATTGAAAATAAACAAAAAGACAGGCGACGTAGTATCCCTGATTTATTTCTCCATTCTTATATATCATACAATAATGTGTAGGTCAGCTATTCTTAGTTGAAATTGCATTTCAAGGATTGTTTTGCAGTACATGTATATATCATACAATGCGGAATTCTTATACATAAAATTTGAAAAACATTATTTCAACATTAAAACTCCCGCCACCAGCATCCGCCGACGGGTGTGTCCATGACGAACGACAACATTGGAGATGCCATGAAAGTAGGCCATTTAAAATATTTAATTTTAAACATAAATTTTCATGGTATAGGATTACGTTGTTGTCTTTTCCAAGGTAAATGCCAGTAAATTTCTCGTCACACCTAAGAGTGTTTGTCCGGTATAAAGTTATGTATTATAGATTTAACGAGGATGTAAGTTTTCCGAGAAGTTTTCAACATTAAATAAAAATGTATTCAGTGGCATAAGACCCATATCTTTGAAAATGAAATGCCGAATCTTTAAATCACAGCAGTATTTACTAACTAATTAGAATTGTTGACCTTTTGAACGCCATTTTTATTTCAAGTTTAAAAAAAATGAATAAAGTTAAATTGTGAAAAGCGATAGCTTTCAAAAGCAGAGGTTCGGGCACATTTGGCCGATATTAGAACATTCGCGTCAAATGAAGAATGATATTCGAACATCACCATTTTCCTCAATGTTATCCAATCACACGCCTGCAAATTTATCACATGCGGTCTGTTGTCATGGGAAAGCGTCTCTTAGTTAAATACGTCGAAAAACAGAAAAGGTATAAAATTAACAAAATGAAAATAGAGAACGAGACCAAACAAATTAACATAGTCATAACAAAACTGTGAGTAAGAACAGGAGCTCCAGAAAGATAAATATGTTCTACTCCGTTAATGACGCTATTCATTTTGCAAATAGAAAATTTATCACATGCGGTCTATTGTCATGGGAAAGCGTCTCTTAGTTAAATAGGTCAAAAGCGAGCTTATACGACTACGTCGAAAAACAGAAAAGGTATAAAATACACAAAATGAAAATAGAGAAAGAGACCAAAAAAAAATTAAAGTATATACAATATTAACAGTCATAACAAAACCGCGAGTAAGAACAGGAGCTCCAGAAAGACAGATATGTTCTGTTCCGTTAATGACGCTCGTCAACATTGTTCCACTTCTGCTTTAAAACCTGATATCTTGCCCTTTCGGTTGTGACCGATATTTTCTGGCTGTTTGAAGAATGTTTCTTGGTACAGGACCTTTTTACTTTTTTCCAAGCTTCAAGAAACTTCCAATGACTGATTTTAAACTTCTAGTTTATTGATAAATAAACAATGAAATACAGAACAAATAACTATGAACCTAATAAAACTAATCCTCCATGGATAGGAAAAACGAAACCAAACAAAACACCCTAAAATAAACCATTGGAGATCTTTAAACAAATCAGGTATTAATTAGAAAGTGATGTTACCCCATAAATAAAACTTGACTTATGCCAATACCAGGCTTGGCGTAACTGACACCAATTAAATCATGTCAATAAAGCAACGGAGTGCTTTACACACAATGTCAACAGATATATTTCAGAAAAACGATACTAGTACTGTTTCCAATACTGGTGACAATGTGTAAAATTCATCTATCATCCTCTAGCATTTGAACAAATATGAAAATAGCTTTTAGGCTCCACAACGACTAATTTATCAATTGGGTTCTAATGATCAGGTAACATACCGAATGATAAATCTAAGCGCAATGTAAATCAATTCCTCTCATAAAAAAATTGTAGTGCTGTCCTCTTGATTTTTAGCTTTTTCGTTACGTCTGGTGGAGAAATGCTATAGTAATTTATATGAAACTTTATTTCTGATTCGATACGAATATAGGTAGAACTTTTGATGATATTTTCATTGATGATTTCGCAAAGTGAAATCAAAATATGATGCAATATTTTTTTTTCAAGCATATATCTGAATAAAACATCATGTGCTCTTCAAAATCCCTTGACCTCTAACCTTTGAAATGTTAATACTGACCTTTTAATTAACCTAAAATATCAGAATATTAACTGTTTTAATAACTTAGGATATTGAACAGGATATTTATGTAGAAATATCATTCACTGTATCAAGTTTAACTTTTTCAAAATTTTTGGGCCTTAATGACTCTTTTCCTTTGTCGAATGTAACCTGTTTATATTGTAGTCCAACATATAATTCTAATTATGAAGTTCGTTTTGTTTATTTCATGGAAGAACACGTTATAGTTCTCTTTACCGACTGTTGCAATTAATGCTCCAAATATCAAAAATTACAATTGACCCCTCGTCGTAAAACTCTGAAATCATCGCTACTTTCGATTTTAGTTGGACAACAAGACGGGTATTGTATGCGGAGCAGGAACATTTAACGATCATTCGAGTTCAATTCTGTATTTTAAGGAGTTCTTCATATTCCTTTAAAGTCTTGGATTTTGCTCCTAGAAATTTTGCCCATTTCCACCGGTGACCAACCACAAATTAGCAACAAAAATAAAATCTAATAATTAATTCTATGAACAAGAAGCGGTTTACATTATTAATTTTGATTTTTTAATTGTTTTAAACATTATGTTATACTAATTTTAATGCAATGTATGTTAAAATTTTAACAATATAAATGTCATCAACGGTGCTCAAGGAAGAAATATTTCCAGAACCTTCCTACTTTCATATAAACATAAAACATTGAGTATTAATTTTCACGGAAACATTTTTGTATTTAGTATATGTGACCATTGGTGGTCTATCAGTTCCGAGATAATCATTACCTAAGAGCTAATGCTGGTATACTTCGTCACACATCTAGAACTGGTATGATGATTTTCTTTTGATACTGTCGTAACTTTGTGCCTGACTTTCTGAGAAATAAAAAATATTGGATCAGGGCGTCATTGCTCCATCACATCTTAGAAATAGCAAAATACTTTATGTACTATTGATTGGCATTTGCTCTGCGTATCATGGTGGTCCGATAATTTTCTTGTCAATATTTACAGAAAGACTGTTGGGATGATGAACGATAACTCTACCCTCAGTAACACCTTCAGTGGCGACTTATTGAAGAGAAATCGACATCATAATCGATGATACTGACATTTGACACATTACTTCCTAAAATGTGTATTTGCACAGGTATTTACAGGTAAATTAAGTGTAAATATTGATCTAAAACATCAATATTGGTAAACCATTCTCCATCATATGTTTGAAGTAGAACCCGATGTCGCCAGGATCATCGTTAATTTTATTACTTGGTGATTTATCTAGCATTGGCTTTTGTTTGTAAACAATAAATCTTTTGTTATCCAATCACTTATTTAAAAACTTGTATATTTTTTTGGAATTTTTCTCTACAACTTCTTTTGGATTTCAACATTTGAGCACAACTGATGTGTCGTCAACTGAGATAATGTGCACATATTCGGCATTAAAATTGTTATCATAGACTATACTAAAACTAAACATCAGTTTTCTTATACTTAGAACTCGTGAAGAGATGTGGGAAGCATGAATGTAGAAATGGCTTTAACCGAAACTATCTAATACAAATGTATATGACTTAAGTTATGATATAAAACACCTTGTTCTATTGTCCCATTGTTTTAAATATTTCTTTATAGATGGCTTATCTTTTTTCTCTAACAACGTTTTTATATTGCTGAATAATCTTTTCTTTACGTTGAACTTCACGATGGGTGTCGTATACTGAACAGGAACTGCTTACCGTTCCGGTCACTCCTGCTTTTTTTTTATTGGAGTTCCTGTTTTTCATTGTTTTTTTCAGTTTTCGGTGTTTATTTGTTGTTCATGTGGTTGTTCATTTGTCTCCCGGGATTGTTTGTCTAATGGATTGCGTTTTTTGGTCCATTTTCTTCAACTTCCATGTCACTTTATACAATCGTATAATCACTCGCCTGTTTTAAATTCATTTTCTCACTAATTTAAGCTGTTACAGTATATTCTTAGAAACTAAATTTTATACATAAAACTAGCTTCTACAATTAGTATGAAATACTTCTATTAAAATATACTGATAAACGAATTCATGTTAATATATTAATATCCAGTCGCAATGTTTCATCTCGGTTGCTTTATGGACATTATCTGATTTCCTGAAAATACTTGAATTGGAAGTTTTTATAAACCATTGATGCAATAGAAAAAATATTTTCATATAATACATATTACCTGCTTACATGAAATTTGATAATTAGGATATACTAATATACTTCAAAGAATACCTTTAGAATAACTTGGAAATGAGAGGATGTGATGTATGCTTTATTAAGACAATATCAAATGAAAACAGTCTATTTGTGACCAAGGTTGCTTTCTTATTGGGAGAATGATTATCTATGACTGTATATCATTTTATCAAAATGTGCTGATATGATCATGCACTAAGAATAATCATCAGATGACTTCTCAATATTTCATCAACCATTGGGTTACTACAGCACAAGTAGTAAACAATTATTGGTGGTTTATAACAACACTTAAATTTAATGTCTTCTTATCAATCTTTACAATGAGCAATAATGACGACAAATCAACCACAAACCGCACAAAATAAATAATTTTGTTACTTTACATGTCGCAATGTGTTGTGAGGTCGTCGCCAGATTTACCACAAAAGTCGCGATTTCGTTTCCTTTCTGTTTACCCCTACAGCAAAGAACAAGCATCTTAATCACTATGATTATTCATTATACGTTGGATGTTTAGATTTCAAAAGATACCAATCAACGAGACTTGTCTGCATAAAAGTGGTTATAAAAACAAGAGATTACTTCAAACAAATTTTGTTTATAATTTCAAACTTGTGTATAAAATGAAAATATTTAAAAAATAATGTTAGTTGTTCGTAAAACAAATAATTCTTAAGATAAAGAAAAAAGATGATTTTTGACATACCCAATATTAACGATGTAAGTAAAAGCACAGCAATTGAACTTTTTTAGTTGCATTGTACAAATTAAACTGAAAATGCAACCGCATTTTTCTTTCGCCTCAAATAACAAAATTCTCTGGTGAAATAACTGACGCCAAGTGTATTAAGTGGACAAAATTAATATGTATTTTATCAATGTTCAATTTTTCAGGTTTAACCTAAACTTTAAAGTTAATCATAGATAAATTTACCAGTGTTTAACTATTCTCCTTGATTGATTATTAATCGATATATTTTGTGTAAACGCTCGACAACATTTTTGTGTGTTAAAACAGATGATCAATTCTATGTCTTAAACTATAGGCCTTCAGATTAAGATATAGCAATTCAGGAGCCACGAGGATTAACAAGATTGCTTTGAAAACGGAAATATGCTAAAACTGTTGGTCTCCTTTCTGCTGAGGTGGCCATTTTATTGTTCATGTTTATATCCACGATTTTTTGGAATTTAAGGATTATCCAAGAATAAATTAGTAATACATTATGTGCATACTTTAAATTCTGCTATAAAACTAAGATCAAATATATTTTTGACATAAATTCATTTAGATTTATAATAGACGCCTATCATGCACATCTCTGTTGTTTAATAGTTGTGATTTATCATAACTGGTATAGCTTACACCGAAGAGTAATAATAAGAAAAAAATTATCAATATTAAATAAAATTTTCAGTTTCAAACTTTGTGTTCATTTCCAACTTGACCAAAACATCTTGAGCTCCATTTTTTTTCCCAAAGAACGTTGCTACGGCTACAGGTCACTGATCGGATGCCTCTGCTTATGGATCCTCAAGAATATCAAGAACGTTTATATTGATACCATCCTCGTATCAATGCAGTGTTTCATATTGGAGTACGATTTTTTTATATCCCGGGCAGTAATCGAACACAGACCACTACCGTGGAGCGGTCTATATTTTCATTTTATTATGGTATAAATATATAAAGTACCACGTTATCACACAATAATTATTGCGTCTAACAAATTAAATGCAAGGATAACTATGAAGTACCTGGCCAACAACTGGACAAACAGCTATATACATTTTTCTATATAACACCATAGATTGATAATTATTTGCCTTTCTTCCTACTTTGTTCCTGCAGTAAAGATTCCACCAAAGACATGTAGACTTAAAATAAGAGAGAGAGAGAGAGAGAGAGAGAGAGAGAGAGAGAGAGAGAGAGAGAGAGAGAGAGTAACATAACAACTAAAAAGAATTAAATTTATACTAACTTTCCAAATTTTCAATTACCTTAGCTACAAATGTACACCACCTTAAACTGTGCATTTTGTAGATTTATTATGAAAGATAAAACAGTTTATTAATTTTTCATCAAAGTGAAGACACTAAGTTTATGTGACAGTCAAAACACTATTTATTACAATGTAAACAAAATAAAATAGATAAAAGGTGATAATTTACAACAAAATACATAATATGGTGAGAAAAATAACACTTTCTAATTGTTTAAGTAAGACTTTTATTCTGTCGACAAACACATGAAGAAACTTAGATAAAAATCATGGTGAAGATCTTGAACTTTTGGCCTTTCCGTTTTGTCAAGGAAAATTTTGAAGTTTTTTGCAATGGAAATTGATTTGGGATTTTATACATATAAAGAAAACATAAAGTGGTCTCTTCAGAGAGTGCATATTATAAATTTTTTAGTAAAATTGCTTAAATAAAATAAATTACCAGATGCAGACAAAAAATTAGAATATAGTTTTTTGTTATTTCTTTTAATTGAAGGTCACATATCATCTTCAAAGAATTTTATTAACGGCATATTGAAGATTCCATTACATTGGTTTTATCTCCATGCGTATGCCATCCCAACACCTATTTACTGATTGAATTAATAAAATCTCTTTGAGTTGTCTGTCATCTTGATAAAAATAAAATATTTCTCATTGTCAAATTCTATATCAAACGTAAAAGTTGTGGATAACGACGCCAAGCACTTTAGGCTTGCGTAGTAATCGGAAGTCCGCCATCTTGTTTTTGGCTGATGAATGTTTACCTTGTCACAACTAACGAGGGTATAATTGCTCCCGTAATATATTACCAGTTGCTAATTTAGACCCTAAGTAAATATCACTGATTATGATATGATTTTTCAGTTCACGAAGATACGTTTACTTTTGTTGATAAAAATAGCCGTAGGCGCCAAATTCACAATGATTTTGAATAATGTTTTAATAATCAGAAATTCATCATACCTAAAAAAATTACACATTATCGTGTCACACCCACCCATTTTCAGCATCTGTTCGTAATTCTTACGTTGACATTCCGGATTTGGACATGTTTTAGTAAGCGTGCTAGAGAGCACTCAGTTTAAACAAATTTTGCTATGATGAGCACGAATCTAAATAGTCTTAACGATTTGATAGACAGATGTACCTGTTCTGAGTATTTATTGGTAATTAAAAGATAATATTTAATCTATTTGTGTTATATTTATTTTATAAAATAATTCTAAATACTTTTCAAAGCAATTTTGACACGTGAATGTATCTTATAGTGTTTGAACAGTGCAAAACGGATATCTTCAGATACTGGTGCTTTAATATAGGAATTACGATAAATGTAACAAGGTCGTTTGAAAATTTTAAAACAAAAACAGATCTAATAAAAAAAGTAAATTGGTCGGCATAGTCAATATATATTCAGATCAAGAGAATTTCCATTTTAAATAAAAAAGGTTAAAAAATTTTTTTCATTAAACTGCAACAAGGATTATCAGAGCTTCACCTTATCCTTTTGACAATTACCTACTCACATCTTCACCTTATCCTCCTGACAATTACCTACTCACAGCTTCACCTTATTTTCCAGTCGAGTACACATTCGAAGTCTCATCTTTTCCTCCCGTCGAATACAAATAATCAACCTCATCGTATAATTCTGTCAAATACATATTCACAGCGCTTCCTCGGACCTTCCTGTCGAATAACCTTTTTCGGTTCGGTAATATTGAAATACATATAATTTTGAAGCCTATGAAAATTGCCAAAGGAATACCATAACAATGTAATGAGACAAAGGAAAAGTCTATAAGACAAAACTCAAAAGAGATGCAAGTCTAATTTTTGTGTGTCTCGCATACTTTTGCAGCTGATTTCTCGATGAAAAACTCTGGAAACATCATACTTTACGCAAAAACCAATGAATTGCACACGCAAACACACACTCATAAAAATAATAAAAAGCCGTACCAGTAAATATTTGAGGCATTTCAGAAGTGGAATACAATAATTAATTAAGGTACCTATCACAGTCAAAGAATTTAATTCATTTGTTTTATACTCCTAACATTAGTTGTTCATATTAGTCATGCAGTTTTTCTTACTTGAAACGCCTCTGTTTACAATTAATTTATATTTATAGTTGATTTTTATAAGTTTGTCTCAGCTTATATGCAATCGCATTGTCACACGTATAAGGAAGGTTTGCTCATGGTCTAGGTGTAATCTACGTGATTATCTATCACGTGTGGGGTTCTTGAGAAAATCTGATGAAATACCTCCAATCACCATTTCAGCAACTCTATTTAAATCATTTGTACAGTTTACCAGTTTCTAACTGTTTATATACACAGTGTCTGGTCTTTGTCTGATTTTGTCGCGCATTATTTGCAAGAATCATTTTTATGATATGATTTATTGATAATGCCTCGGATATGAGCTTTTGGATAAGATAGACAGCCTTATAGCAACAATAGATAGGATAGTTTTTGGTGAAACCTACATCAACCGTTTACGTTTTATTGTTTTATGATCCACATGTACCCGGAAATATAAATCGGATAACAGAATCTAAATCTTTAAAGATTTCATATGCAATAGATTTAAGTTTTCATGATACAAATATCGATACACCCAATAGCGTACATTTCAATAAATTAAATCAGAGCTCATGGTACAATATATAGAAGGCGAAACTAAAAACGGATTTTAAGAACAGATTCATATGCAAAAATGACAATATCTAATCTGTGGGACCAATAAGTGTTGCATATTAAACCTTATTTTCTGGAGACTATAAGTTGTGAAATATCTCTGTGTAGAGGCGTTTTGTTTAGGTAGAATAATCATATGTAGATTCATCGTGTCCAGGGTTTTAGTGTATCGCCAATTAGGTTTATTAAGGGATTACTAAGATTTACATTCGGTGTTTCATACATTTAAAATAAAATTATACACCTATTGAGAAGTTTGACAGTCTGCCATTTTATAAAGGTGCGATAAGATTGGAACATCAAAGGAATCACCCCACCAACATTAAGAGTTGGAAATCCTGTCGCCTGATAAGGTCGTGTTGTCTATTACGGCCACGAGAGTAAATAAAACAGAAAAGTGAAAAGCAGTGAAAACTGGCGCAGTGTGATTACAAATCCTTTACATTCAAATAGATAAAAGACTTAAAGGTGTCACGGAGAGATTACTTTGGTGACTCGTACTATACTAATTAGTAAATAAAAAGGTACAAACATAAAAATCAAACACTTATATTATGTACATTCAAAGAACTTAATTGAAGTCTGAAGCTTAATGTACTAGTGTTAATGAAAAATCTGACTTTTTATGATAAGGATTAAACAAATATGTTTAAGTAGGTAGGCAGTTTGTATTACAGTAGCTGAAAGTGTTTCTTGGGTGAATTTGTTACCTGTCCTTAGTTTGTTAAATAGTATGGATAGCAAATTGTCTCCCTTTAGTCTTGAGGACCAGTCGGAGAAAACTCAAATTGTCTTCCCTTTCCTTACAAAGTTAAGGGAGGCTTTTTACCTATTCTTCTTTATAATATTGAAAGATCTTCAACAGATTCAGAAGCATAAACCACATATTTAACTTTACTTTATTGTAACAACAAATAACAAAATAGACTCCAGTAATGTTCAGATTTTTTATTCGCAACATATTCTTATGTTTGACTAAAATAGTTTCTGTGAGTGTCATTTTTGTCTTTCCTGTCCAATGCTCATTTGAAGACTGTCAGTATCTGTGCAACTTAATGAAGGAATTCATAGATCCTTTCGATTGTCTGGATTTTATTTATTAAAGCTTTTTGTTTTCGTTCTGACTTACTTACTAAACAGTTTATGTTTCTGTGTCAACCGTATATAACATCTTCTCAGCAGTCGGTGCCTTAGAAATGACATAATTTTAGACACATGTTTAAACTTTGCAGTAAATATACTTTTTAGCTCACCTGGCCAAAGGCCATGTGAGCTTTTGTCATCACTTGGCGTCTGTCGTCCGACCGTCTGTTACATTTTCACATCTTAATCTTCCCCTCTGAAACCAAATGGAATTAAATTTGGCAGGAAGCATCTATGTAAGATCCTTTTTAAAATTGGCTAATTTCGTCCCGATCGGACAACAAACATGGCCGCCATGTGCAACTGTTGTTTCTGATTGGTTGAGTTTAAAAAAATCTTCTCCTCTGAAACTGCTTTGCCAAATAGAACAAAAACTTGACAGGAAGCATATACGCGGTGTCCTTTATATAGTTTTCTCATTTCGTTTAGATCGGACTACAAATATGGCCACAATGGGCAGTTCTTGTTTCTGATTGGCTGTTATGGAAAAAAATTTCCTCCTCTGAATTCGCTTGGCCAAATGGAACGAAACTTGACTGGAAGCATCTCTGGGACGTTTTTTACAAACTTTCCTCATTTCGTCCAGATCGGGCAACAAACATGGCCGCCATGGGAAATTCTTGTTTCTCATTGGTTGATTAAAACATTTTTATTTCTCTTTAACTACTGGGCCAAATGAAACGAAACTTGACAGGAAGCATCTATGGGGGTTCTTTACAAAACCTCATTTTGTCCCGATCGGAGTACAAAAAATGGCCACCATGGGCAGTTCTTATTTCTGAATGGCTGATATAAAAAAATCTTCTTTTCTGAAATCCCTTGGCCAAATAGAACCAAAAATGATAGGAACTATTTACTGGAGCTTCTTTACAAACTTTCCTCATTTCGTCCCGATCAGGCAACAAAGATGGCCGTCATGGGCAATTCTTGTTTCTCATTGGTTGATTAAAAAAACATGTTTTTCTCTGGAACTGTTTTGCCAAAACTGTCAGACAAACTTGACAGGAAGCATCTATGGAAATTCTGTTATGAAATTAATTTTTGTCATATTGATTGGACGACAAGGATGGCTGTCATGGGAAATTCCTGTTTCTGATTTGCTGATTTAAAGAAATCTTCTTCTCTGAAACCGTTTGGCCAAATGGAACAAAACTTGACAGGAAGCATCTGTGGGAGGTTTTTTACAAAGTTTTCTCATTTTGTCCAGATCAGGCGACAAACATGGCCGCCATGGGCAATTATTGTTTCTGATTGGTTGATTTAAAAAACATTTTTTCTCTGAAACTGCTTTGCCAAATAGAGTTGGCCAAATAGAGCCAAACTTGACAAAGTGTCTATGGCATATAACAAAAATCTACAGAACTGCAGTATTGTAACGTGGCCTGAATGTTCCTCAAAGGTGCTGACCAAGAGTTGCTACTTTGGTGCCAATCCCTCATTCAAGATGGCCACCAGCAGAGGACTTATGTTAATATAAGAACCTATGAGAAATACATGCAAAAATCTTCTGGAGAACCGCCAAATTTTAGAATATGTTGACCTGTAAATAGAAGGACCTTGATGAAGAAAAGGATAAATTTGGTTCCTACAATGCATACCACATTTTGTAATGATAGGGAGAAGTGACTTCTCTCTTTGAGGTACATCAATAAGAATGACTTTTATGCCAGGTGAGCGATACAGGCTCAGCCCTATGAGCCTCTAGTTTCAGTTTGATAATAAGCAAGGTTAAAACTTCATCGTACATAGTTGATATTACCTTGCTATCCTTTGATATGTATTTTGATCTAACCTTGCTATCCTTTGATATGTATTTTGATCTAACCTTGCTATCCTTTGATATGTATTTTGATCTAACCTTGCTATCCTTTGATATGTATTTTGATCTTACCTTGCTATCCTTTGATATGTATTTTGATCTAACCTTGCTATCCTTTGATATGTATTTTGATCTTACCTTGCTATCCTTTGATATGTATTTTGATCTTGCCTTGCTATCCTTTGATATAAGTTTTGTCGAAAGTGTAGATCTTCTGCACATAATTGTGATATTTGACATTATATATTTGTGTATCAACGAATGTTCCTTAAACCAATGCTGCAGTTGATTTTATCAGGAATATTATGGTAGTATTTTACATGTATATAATTCTCGTTTCACTAAATTGATTCGTTTTCCTGTTATATTCTGGTATTTTCTTCTATTCTGAAGTTGCTGGAGTTATTTATACATGTTTTGGTATTCTGCTCTATCAAGAGTACTTTCTGAAATCTCGCACTTTTACTTTTCTCCAAATTCAATGAGATTTGAGACCCCAGGATTTTCGTTACAAAGCCTTATTTTTTATGTTATTAAATATAAATGCATCTGTTCCTATATTCATGTAATTTCTGGTTTTTTAAATTATTTCATCCTTTTTATCAATTACATGTAAAATAATTGCGTCTTTTGTTTTCTTTGAATCTTTGGGTCTGCACATTGTTTATGCCCATATAGATTTTATGTTTGTATGGCTCTAAAGTCCATCGTAGTAGGTCATATGCGACCTCCAGAGAGATTCATTATTTCAACTAAATATGTACATAGCATAACAGCAATATACAATATACCATTTTTAAATCTATAAACCCATATTTGATTCACTGGCATATTCTAAGATTTAATTTTTACAAATACCAATTCATATATATGTATATGAGAACAATTGATGAGTCTTAAATCGACGAAATATGCACATATTGTGCATCGAAATAGGTATCAAAAAATTTATATATATATACTGAAATATATCTTCGCAACGTACTCTCACCTGGAAGACGTCATTGCTTATATACATTGTAGTTTACACAGAATGAAGTATGACATCGCAAATTTTTTCCTCAAAATAAAATTAAAATTAATCTTTACAAATGAAAAAAAAATTAAAAAAAATACACACACACTGATATCTACTTTCAGATTATAACTAACATTTCTTTTTATGGAATAAAGTGTCAAAACTTCAATGGAGATGTCAGGGAAAATTCAGATTATAATCAAAGACAGCAACTTTCGATTAAGAGTGATTTAGTCCGAAAAAAACTTTTTAAAAGTACATCGATGTTAATGAGATTTGACATGAAGTATACCTGTCGCATTACTCGACCCCTCGTGGGATATAGAAGGTCTTTGATACAGGATCAAAGTACAGTGGATTACACATATTCACCTCGGGCCAAGACCTTAATAATTTGTGAACGTATTAGGTGAGGAGAAGTGTAATCCTTTCATAGCTTTAAAATAGACACATTTTTCTCAACTTGGGTGTTATTTTTGTCGCCATATACTGACAGAAAACTGCCTAGAAGCCAATACTCATTTTTAATTATCATAAACTGATGAAACGTTAAATCGTTGTCTAAGGGGCTTTCCGTTTGTGAACTAGACAAATGCATTTTAATATAATTTATTATGATACCTACATCACACGAGGCATTTTGACGCCTGCCTAAATGGTGAAATAAAATAATTCAATATAAGTTCACAAATGAATGAGTTTTTCTTTGGTTAAATTTACTAGCAGTACAAACATAGACAGTCTTAAGACATAACAAATGATGAAAACTTAAAATATTTATGAGATTTATAATTTTATATAAACAATAAAGAAAACACATGTCCGGTTACAGATTAATGACACTGAAGAGAACTTCAGGCAAATTCTTGTCTTAGCATCAAATACTAATACTTCTTAACTTGGATTTTAATGGTGAGTAACCTTTAAATATAATTTCTTATCCAAGTTAAAGTAATAGGAAAAATAGGCAAAGGATCGTCACTTGAAAAAAAAATCTATGTAATACCGGTATTAACATTTCAATATTGGTTTTGTTTTGTTTCTACAGTTACCGTTAATTTGCCTTTTAGAAGTTTGATGCGAAACCAAACCCGCCGCTAATTAATTGACATTAATACCAAAGTGCCCCCAGATCAGTTAGTAGCATTTTGATATTGGAGTCACCTTAATACTTTAAACAAAAGTTCTATCAAATAGGAACTAAAGAGTATCTACTTCGCACATAGCCCTGTCATTGGTTGTTTTTTTCTTTGCTTTTCGTTTGCTTTTTGGTATCTTTTAAGCTCGTTTTGGGTAATTTTGACATTGAAACCGCTCTACAACAATTTTGTTTATTGTATCGAATTTTAACATGTTCGGCAGTATGCACAACTTACATAACAAAGTGAAGATCACGATACTGGTATAACAGTCAGACATAGTGACCACCTGTATTAAGCAATCACCTGTATTATGTGACCTTGTTTTTTATTTCCTTATGCTGTGCAATTTATATAATTAAACCTGTATTAAGTGACGACCTGTCTAATGTGACAAATTTCAGAGTTTCTTTGCAGGTTCAGATAAGGCTGTATATGCATATCTAGTGCATCAACATTGATGTCAGATTTTCAATAACTAGCTTTTCTGCATTAAACAAAGATCTTGTTTTACTTTAGTAAACAAATTGTGTCGTGAATGCTGCATTTCAATTGAAAACGCACCATTTTAAAAATGCAAGACAGACTTTCTTTTGGTATGACCTGACTTTACTTTTCACTCAACAGAGCAATCTAAGTGTGTGCACTGAATAGAATAATATTTACTGTTCACTGAAAAATACGGATTTTGCCTTTTTCACCGCTTCACCGAATTTTTAGGCTTATAAGATAATCAAAGTCAAAAGCAAGGTCAAATCCTGAAACAAAGAACAAATACTATACAGGTATAACGAAAAGAATAAAAATACACAACAAACCAAACAATTTCAATGTGGAGTCCTAAAGATATCTTGGAGTGACATTATGTGTTCCGGAAAGGATGTCTTGCTCTCTTAATGACACACTTCAAATTGAACAGGTTAACCAGCTTTCTTCTTTTAAAAAACATTTGATTTGTGTATAATGTTCATATGTTGGCCATGTATTTTCTTTGCCTTCTTTCATTTGGTATTTTGAATTGTTTAAAATAATCTGAATGTCATGTGGTAAAACTGCTTTCAACTTAACTGAACAAAAATATGCAAAATACGCAAAAATACGCAATGTGTCGTTAAGAACAGCTACGTTAACTTGTTGTTGCAGAAATTATGGATACACAAGCAAAACCAATGTAATTATAAAAATGTTGTGAAGTAGAATCAGAAATTAAGGCCACTTGTTTAACACTCGCCAATAAGAAATAGTTTCTCTTTATCTTAGAAGTCACA
This sequence comes from Mytilisepta virgata, assembly GCA_028015205.1. Taxonomy (NCBI): domain Eukaryota; kingdom Metazoa; phylum Mollusca; class Bivalvia; order Mytilida; family Mytilidae; genus Mytilisepta; species Mytilisepta virgata. The sequence continues at coordinate 13,727,251 of CM051520.1, read as the reverse complement.
ATGAAATAGAAAAAAAAATCAGGTTTTAGACATATACCTATATTATACTTGATATATTCTAGCTTAATTCTAACTTAACTAGAAAATATAAAAATCCGTGCCAAATATTACAATTAACTGTGTAATATACAAGGTTGACTTTTCACCTTGGGTTTCTGTCTCACGACTCTGGAGTAATTAATAAAAACAGTATCTCCACAAACTGTTATCTACTGATCGATCTTAATATGATAAAATTTATGTTCCCACAAGAATTGATCTTTATTACCTCAAGGATTTGTTTTACTTCAGGTATAAGAGATATCAGAAATGATATGACGTGAATGAGACAAAGTGCTGAAACATATAAGCATGTTACCGTATTTTGACAGATGACACTTCTCCGCTTTTTGCGTTGGTGTGAAACTGTACGATATGACATGAAAACTAAAGTAGCCAATTTTTTATTTTCAATGTTTCTTATTTAGAAAAAGGCGCCAGTATGTTTGTGAAGTATGAAAAAGATTAATTTTACATGAAACAAAAACTTATGTAGCTTGAATAATGAACAGATTTTTGTACTAAAATAGCCATAAAGCTTTGCTTAGCAATCAAACAAAACAAGGAATAAGATATGGAAAGGTTCAGTCATTTTTATAAAACGTATAAAAATTTGTTTTTGAATCCCCAAGAAATGATCTATTTTTACAGATTTATCCTTTGTCTGACTCCTTTGAACTTCTTACATAGGATTTAGTGGAGGGTTGAGGAATCAAGGAACATGTTTAACCCCGCCACGTCTATGTGTGCCTGTCCTAAGCCAAGACCCGTGTTTATTTTCAGTGATTGCCTCTACTCTAGTTATTGTAGATCTATTTGACTTTATTGTTTGAGATTTATAGTAAGTTGTGTTCATATTTTTGACATCAGTGTTTTCTGGGGGCATTTTGTGTTGGTCTTATTGTACTATTTGTTTCTATTTTGTGAAGAACAGTCGGTGATCTCTGTGTGTTATCAATTCTTTTCCCTTTCCTTGGTCAGTAAGACTGGGTGTTGCGTAATTGACGGGTATAATTCGTTAAGCATATTGCAAATTAATTATATTCTTGCCCTGCTTCCTTTTTATCTATTTTTCATTGAACAAAAGTATAACATGTCAAAATGGCAATAAACGTTGCTTTAATGACTTCTGAACCAACAATTGCTTTGATGAGTCTTTTGTTTTTGGTCATGACGTAATTAAAACATACAAAAAACTCTTTTAAATTGAAAATTTTAGCATCCCATTATTTTGTATTTAAAAGCCAAAACAAAATGCTAAAATTACCAAAAGAGTAAAGCAAGAATCATCTCAGAACAGAGCTGTGCACAAGGGAGATAACCGTCAGTTTTCATCAGCAGAGGTATCTTCTCGGTAAAATATTTGTAATAATGATAATAATAAAAATCTCATTTTTTTCCGTCAAACTGGTTTGACATCTAACTTGGCTAACTCGTCACTTGGTATTCGGGAAACGGTAACACAGCTAGCCTTTCTAGTGTACCTGATGTCACTACCACTTTTTCATTATACTTTTATAGTGATCGATCCTATTTTAGCAGTTCGCACGTATTCAGGCGATATTTATAAAAACCGAGGTCGTATAAAATATTAGGGATTTTTTTTACTGTTCGATTTGTTTTCAATTTCTCATTCTAAAGTCTTCTTTTTCTATTCTAATACTTTACAGATTTACGACTTTCTTTAAGAACCTATATGTACGGAGGTGTAGCAGATTGTGTATTTGGTCATTCATAAAAAAATATTCTAGAGTTATCAAGGTTAATAAATGAAAGCCGGAGGTGTACAGGAACAGATATAAATCAAATCCGGAGTCATACGTATGTTCAGCCTTGTCTTTCACGACTGACAGATCTATCATAGATAAACCCAACCTGGCGTTCACTTCAACACCTTTTCGTAACCCCAATACTTTACATACAAAAAGTTTATCTGATAAACCCGATATATTTCCTGATACTAAAAATTAAATTCAATACTCAGACATTCAAAACTCTGATATCATCTACACTGTATAATGCATTTATCATCAATATCTTTATACGGACGATTTGTATAAATTTGCTCAAATGAAAACATAAAAACCAACAGTGCCTTACTTAAACGTAAGGGGCCTACGCGAAGCTACAAACAAGGGCAAAAAAGTTACGTGTCAAAATTTAAAAACTGGCATTTATTATCTTTTTATAATTATATTTCGACTGTTACTTTCGTTGTTAATTGATGACACGATATGAGATTAATATCATCGTCTTTATCCAGTCATTAAGTCCGAAATAAGGGTATCACTTACAATCTTTTTACATTATGAAAAATAAGTATTAGAAGCTGATCACAACTTCGGACGGTCGATATATATATATACCTATATTTAAATACTTGTTTCCGAGACCATAAGGTTGCAGTTTTTCATTTTTTATTTCATTTTTTACTATATGTTTCTGTATGATGATGTAAAGTATTTATGGAGTAAAACCATTTGAAATGAGGAGTGGGGGATTTAATAAGGTGCAGAATCCAAAATTCGGTGAGAAATGCAGGATAACAATGGGGTGAAAAAAAACTCAACAGATTTTATTATTACTTGGAAGTAAAAAGTAGTCTATGTAAAAAAGAGGAAGAAAAAAATCACACACAAGAGAAGATTTGTTAAGATTCCTACTAAATGCAAAAATGACTTATTTCCGTCTGTTTTACTTGGGCTGGTCCAGTTTACTTTTAAGTACTACTAATAAGAAGTGCATTTTTTGAAATGCATATTAAACTCTGTGAAGTGTTATGTAATTTTGTATTTAAGTGTTCACCATAAGTGTTCTTTTTTACACGATGAACTACATTTTGCTCTTCTTATGAAAAAATGAAGATATGAGGTTTACGCCAATCCATAGAATTGACCCTGGGGAAAAGTTGATGACAAATGATGGTCATCAAAAAGAAACTAGAGGCTCCTAGGAGGCTGTATCGCTCACCTGGATTTACTTTGGCCAACTTCAACTGAAGTTCGGTTACGGCATCTCGGTTGACAATCTGGGTTATTGAAAAAAATTGAAAGAGGGCCATCTAAGGACCACTGCTACCAAAGTGGTTTCAGACAAGAAGAATTTTAGATAATTTTTTCCATAGAGTCTTATATTAAACAAAGGTCAGCTGTGGTGGCCATCTTTCTTGACCGTCCAAGTCATTTTACATAAGTCTGAAAAGGGACGATCTAATGATCAATGCTTCCAAATCTAGCTCTAATTTGCCATAAGGTCCAATGTTTAACTAAGTTCGGCCTTGGTGGCCATCGGACATAATTCTAAAGACAATTTCTGCCAACTTTAGTTCCATTTGGTCAAGTGGTTTTAGACAAAAAATTTAAATGAATTTTCCCATTGGGTCCCATGTTAAACTAAGCTCGGCTGTGGCGGCCATTTTTGATTTCCAATCGGCACCAAAGTAACAAAATTTGTTGATGACCTTTATAGTTTCTCAAAATTCAGCCAACCAGAAACTTGAATATAGGTTCTGGCAGCCATGTTTCTTTACCAATCGGCACTAAGGTAACAATTCTTGGAAAGGAAAACTTCTGCCACGTTTGGTCAAATTCCGTTCAATGGTTCTTAAGAAAAAGATAAAAATGTGAAAAGTTAACGGACGGACGGACATACGCCGGACGCCAAGTGATGGTACCCTACCACACATCCAAAATACTAATTCTATATAATAATAAATAATTGACAGCTACTGAAAATACAGGGCATGAAGTCAACCATAAACAGAATGTTGTGGGGTCAATCCTGTTTACGAACCCCCAATCATACTCCTCAACATTGGTTCGTGAATAAAAAGACAGAAAAATAATACCTAACAATCCTAATATAGATACTTAATACAATACGTTAATTTGGTATACTAGAACAAAATACTTCACATAAAAGCGACAAAGCAGTGCCATGTTTAAAATAATCTTTGTTTACAAGTTCCTTCTGGTTAAGAGTATCAGAAATGTCTGTTCAGGCTGTTATCGGTAAATAAAAGTAATGTAGTACCACAAAGATCAACGTTAGGGATCCTCTTAATCTTGCTGTAAAGTGTGAGCTGTTGGTGCATAGTTAAAGAGGACAAATATACCTAAGGAACAATCCAAAAAACGCAATTCATTAGACAGACAAAACCCTGGAAGACAAATGAACAACAACAAGCACAACAAATAAACACTGAAAACTAAAAAACAATGAACAACACGAACTCATATAAAAACCAGGAGTGAACTCAGGTTCTCCGTAAGAGTAAGCAGTTCCTGCTCCGTATACGGCACCCGTCGTGAAGTTCAACAAAGTCAATCCGGTGGTAGTCACAAATCGGTGGAGGTACATGAAATGTGACGACAGTGGGAGCAAGTCCAACATCATCTTAGATATTGGAACACTGAAACGGTCAATCAATTCGTGATGACGACCGTAAAATTTCCTAAGTGATGACATCAACTTATCCCTGATAAAACCCTGGTTAAGACACTTTTGTGACAGCAGTAATCCTCTTTGTCGAAAGACATGGTAACTCACGAATGCCCTTGAATGTCGAATAAGCTGAGAAACGTACATAGTATCAGCAAGAAAAGATCTGTCCACTTATATATATAGCCTTATGTTCCAGTATTGTATAGATTAGTTTATCGCGTCCATCAATCTCAAAATCGTTCGTTATTTTTACTTTAGTTCAGTCTGACATTTGGATTTGGTAGTTTATAAGCCCTTTGGGTCATGAAAACGTTTGTTCATAGTAGGTAAAATCAAGTATTCATGATTGTAGAACACAATGTATTTTCAAATTTTATTTTCGTTGTGTACTGTTTACAAGGTGTAAGTACAATTCCTTATAAGAGAGTCATTAATTAATGTATTATACAGGAAGTCTTATCGTATTTGCTGCAGTCATTAACTAAAGTAGATGTCAATATAAGCATCGTGGTTATCATCAAGTGTCATAACTAGCTGTAGAGACATCATGCCACCGCCGTGATACTCCGGTGGGTTAGATCTCCAGATTTCCAGACTGTTGTAAACTCAAACACACCGGACATAGCCATACTGTACCGTTAAGGGTTATAGCGCGGAAATACCCGTCACAAAACGTTTCTAACAATTGTCCTAACACCAACAAAATAGATCAGACTAATGATAGATCGAGTACTCCTTTTTGATGGCCTCATAATTTACAAGTATGACGAAGAGGTTTGAATGAAGTGTCGAGTTTTTGAAGAGCTGTAACACTTATAAGTCGTTATTCTTTGAAGTAGCTTCTCAATATTAAATTGGTTTTGCACTACCCATTGCAATTTTAACTCTTTTATTGCATAGTCTTTTGAACAATAGTAATTTTACTGCTGTGTTATAAGTTGTTGTGCGAAAAGGTTAAAAGCATATTTAATTAATAGCCCTTTAACAAAGATTCGTTTGTGTTATACAGAATACATACTTATAATATCGCTTTTTTCAATTTGGTTGTGCTTTGAAATGGTATTCAGAAATTGTTTTACTGTCTGTGGTAAAACTGGTATATCTACAACACAAACTGGAGACAGCTGGATTTATTGCGTGTCTTATTAGAGAAATAAATACTAAGTAAAATGACAGTATATCAGCACATTACAATAAGTGATGATATTGTCTATATGAAAACAGTCTAATTTCGCAGTCAATTAACTGTCCGACACTGAAACAGCACTTCTTATAAAAGCAAAAGGCTAGAAATGTTTTAGGTACCTTTCAAAACTCATGTATTATGGACTCAATATTTTTTTTTTGTTTTAGAATTTTACCGACATTGTTTAGGTGTCTTGAAAAAAATCTGAATCAGGGTTAAATTCAAAGGGACACTAGGAATCTCAAGAAACAAGTACCAATCTGATTTGTCAAGAAATTGTCCTAGGTAAAAATCTTTTTTTATTCGTTTATTCAATCTGGTGAAACTTTGCACTAAACTGAACTGGTCAAAACATATAAACTATTGGACTGACCATGAACACTACTGGTAATTACGTTTTCTTAGGTAACAAAAACATGGAATAAGGGTATGAAACCATCAATCAAAGTATCACATCAAAAGAAGATAACTTTAAAACTTATATCACAAAGTGAGACCTCGAGCCTCAAGATATTTACAATACCGTCAACTTTTCACATAAAAAAAATCAGTAAATTGCACTCTGTACAATGTATATGTATGCGATGAATAAAAAAACTGATAATAAGAAAAGACAATCAATTAACACAATCCATTCGACAGACCTTCAGACGAAAAGCAAAACAAAAACATGGAATCAAAAGAGGGTCTGGGTAGTCTATTTGTTATAGATACATTGAAATGGTTGGGTTAAACCAGTTTTATGAGTACCTTACACCTCCTTATCTATTGTGACCCTCCAGTGCATACAACGCAATATAAAATAATTTTGAAATGAAATAAAAATACCACCAAGGTGATCGGTATCTAGATACCTCATGTTTCACATGTAGGGCTAAATGCATCACCTTAACCACCTCAGATAACTGATACAACCCGCGGAATATTGTAAGTCAATAATTGAAATAAAACAAAATAAAACAACAACAACAAAAATCCGTATACACGAACAAAATAAATTTCTGATAACTTTCACTGTCAATATATTATAATAATCTTTTCCCCCAATAAGCATAGTATTCAAATCAAATGACATTAAAATAAATTTTTCGTGAATCAAGTTATCACAAAAACAATATTGCAATAGAACTCACGATTTGTTAAAATTTGTATAAACTAAAATCGCCTTAAAATGTGTATCAAAAAAATATAGCTATACTGTACGATGATTTTTATAGTTGTATCCTTTTAGGTCCTTTTGAATCACATTAAAAATGTGTGTCAGAAAAATATAGCTATACTGTACGATGATTTTTATAGTTGTATCCTTTTAGGTGCTTTTGAATCACATTAAAAATGTGTGTCAGAAAAATATAGCTATACTGTAAGATGATTTTTATAGTTGTATCCTTTTAGGTCCTTTAGAATCGCATTGAAATGTGAATCAGAAAAAAAAACATAGCTATACTATAACATGGTTTTTATAGCTGTATCCTTTTATGTCTTTTGGGGCTCGAATCTGCTCGCCAACATTTTGGGTTATTGTGTCGTCGATAAACATTGTATTCTACTAAATGAGATTTGATTTGTTAAATGTATACATGTGCAATACATCTATAAACTGTTATCAATGGATTCTATATGTTGTATGGTATGTGATAATTCTGTATTACTATCACTGTATTATACTGGTCAAGTCCCTGAGATTATTCACAAGCCAATATGTTAGTAAATGCTTTTTGTATTGGTCATGATTTTGTACAGATTCTTTAAAAAAATTCAATAAAGTTTGAGAAGTTTTTAAGCAAGCATAAGTGACTTTAGATTGGATCCGTCTTCCTATCTGATGTTACTTGGTTTTGTTGTGATTCAAGATTCACAAAGCCTATTTTTTTATAATTCAAGATCAAGCTAAAACAAGCCAAATTGAAACTGGTTAAAATCAATTGCTCTTAATTTCCTCTTGAGTTTTGATTCGAAATAACAAAAAGTATTTAAATATCAAAAGTGTAAAGCTAGACCCCCTTTAAAAAATGTTTTATCGCAAATAAAACATTATATTTTTCACTAAAATGTTGAAATTTATTTACATTCTGATTTTTGTGCTGGACTTAAATTAATTCCTAATTTGAAAAAAGCTTCAGCTTTCAATTTCAGAAACTTTCCAAAATAAAGAAACGTTCCGAATTCGAAGATTTCCCTTCTGTTAATGAATGTGTTTTTACCATTATTAAGATTATGTCTGTATCTTCTTTAGCTGCATTTAACAGACCAATACAAGTACTCATGATTTAGGATGTTTGACTTGCATCGCTCTGAAGAAATAAATTTTTGAAATGTCAATTTTTTTAAATGAAAAAAAAACACAGTTTTACTCTCTTTGTCTCAAACTCATTTATCTCAAAATTCATGATGTCTCAAAATAATTTATTGTCCCAAGATGATATTATACCTCCTGATATCTTTAAGTATTTCTGACGGTCCCTCCAACTTACAACGAGAATATACTGTATATGTTTTGGGCGTTATGATTACTCGGGACTAGAAAGCATCTCTCTTGGGATGCTATAAATTGAACTATTAAATAAAATTTTCAAATGTTTTAGATCTATCGTGGGTTCTTCGTCTTAACGTTGTAGTGGTGATTACATCCATCCAACGATCTGTCTGTTCTGTTTATCATACAAAACCAATTCATTCTCGTCCACACCGTTTTTAATTAAGGGATTCGTCATATTTTTAACACCTTTTTTATTTAATAATAAATAGTGCGAAAAGAAACTGGCGATAAACCTTTCACAGAATCAAATATCAGTTATGTTATCACAGGATATATTCAATAAAGGTGTAAAATGAATACACATTCTCTCATGGAAAAAGTATAAATGGTCACTATTTTCACACCCTTGGAAACAAAGCTGTGTCATAACGTAGAAATATAATATAGAATTATTTGTTGTGTTTGTAATACCTGTTAATTTGAATTAGCTATTACTAGTAATAATATTCTGATGCGTTATGATTAACGTATATTGCTGAAATATTATTCAACTTATTGGCAAGTACTTATTAACGTATATACACATGTATATACATGACTTTGCTGATTTCAAATAGACATATGTGGACACCATTCTTATGAACAAAAGCACAAAACATATAACATAACGATTCATTGAACAAAAACCAGGGCTACTTCCATTAAAACTGGGAGTGATATCAGATGCTCCGGACGGGTAAGCATATCCTGTTCCGCATGCAGCACATGTTGAAATACCTAATAGTAGGATCCAGTAGTACTGAGTGATAGTGCATAGAAAGGCCAATAAGATTTTTTTTTATTATATATCCTATAACAAGTAAATACTGATGAAACGAGCTGATTTAGGTCAGCTATATATATTTCACAATTGCGAATGGCTAAATTAAGGTCAGCCTCGAGCTCGGTATCACTGACTTCGGTATCACGCTGCAATACACTTAATGCACTCGTGAGACGAGCTGATTTAGGTCAGCTATATATATTTCACAATTGCGATTGGCTAAATTAAGGTCAGCCTCGATCTCGGTAACACCCTTTAATACACTTAATGCGCTTCAGCTTAGCGAAAGGATGTTCGACACAAATGACAAAACTGTTTGCAATGAAGAAGAAATGGAACTGTCATTTTCATTGGTTGATTCAACCATTCGACCTCAAATAAACTATCAAGCCCCGTCCAATAACACTGTGTATTATAATGGCATTTTGAACACGTGTACTTTGTTCTATATGTCTGTGTCTAAGCAATTACCCCAAATAACGTATTAGAACTTTTTAAATAATTAAATAATAATAAATAAAAAAAAAATTAAAAACAAAGCAAGATAAGCCAGAACAAACAATGGTATACTATTTCTTTTACAGATGGCCTGCTATTCCAGAGGATGTTTTAATTATTCTGACTTACTGGAATGAGCTTTATCATTGTCCTAGAAGCTACTCATTCATTGATACCTTAGACCATTAGACCAATGCTTACATCCTATACTGAGGAGTTACTGATTGTGGTGCATAAATTGTTACATATATATTTGTTTTTCATAACCATACCTGGATATTAAATATAAAAATGACAAATATACCTAAGGAGCAATAAAAAAAACGTAATCCATTGGACAGACAAACCCGGGAAGACAAATGAACAACTACAAGCACAACAAATAAACACAGAAAACAACACGAACTCCTATAAAAACCAGGAGTGAACCCAGGTGCTCCGGAAGGGTAAGCAGTTCCTGCTCCGTATACGGCATTCGTCGTGAAGTTCAACAAAGTCAATCCGACAGTGGGAACAGGTCCAACATCATATAAATAAGTCCTTTGCATTCAATTTCTTTTCTTTCTACATATTTCCCAATACAGAGAAAATCTCAGACTCCACTGCAAGTTCTAAACGTTCCCTGGCTTCTGTTCAAGCGAATACATATCGACTACGTCAAATCTGTGTTAATTAAGTTCACATCTCCATAGTTAATCCACAAATTATAAACAATATAGTAGGCAAATCTAACAAACACTATATCATGACACATTTGAGGATCTCACAAAAGCATAACAGACATACAAACATTCACAGTCACACAAATATGAATGTTAGATAACTTGGTATTAAAGTACTATAAATGGGGCTAACAATAGTTCCTAGATTTTATTTAAACAACCAGTCCAAAAATGGACAAATGATGATGTATACATATGAGAAGTTATAGTCAGAATAAATTCCCTGAAAAAAAAACAGAAGAGAATATTCCTCATATTGCTTATGTACTTTAAGCAGGGGAAATTATCTAAAATCATACCAAAGGGTTTTATTATGCCATTTTTCAGTCTCATTCGGATTAGTTTCTAGATCAAGAAATGAAAACGAAATCACAAATAAAAAAGAATCCAATACAGTTATAATGAATCGAGCATGACAACTAGAAAGAAAACATGATCGTATACCGACATTGCTTCCAATAACAATTGTTTACATTGGTGCTAATAATGCATGATCAACTATTGTTGAAATACTAGTAAACTTTAACATCGTATTTAAAAACGGATCAAACTGACCTGAAGCCAACTGCAACTAAACATCAGTGACAAAATTATCAAAATTAATAAACCAGGAAGCTTAGGCTAAAGGTAAGACAATGATGCATATTCTATGCACTTACCGACAAGAACCTTATCTGCAGAAATGTATTGTAGTATCACCATGTAAATTAGCTACCCCAAACAACAAATGGCTAAAACTTCAAATTTTGTATTTGATAGAATAAATACTGTCCCCCCCCCTTATGAATCAGCAACCTGAGGACACATACGGCACATTACCAACAGGTTGGTCGCATTGTAAATTATATATCGAAAAACAACTTATACGAACTGATGACAAGCCTTGACAATAAGAAAGTATGGTTGTCAGAAAGAATGACTCATTAAAATGTTGTTATATGTAAATTATCCAAACAAACTACCAATTGGAAGACGTCAAAATAAATGGTTTTCAATATTTGATCTCTAATGTACTTATTCGCAAATACAACTAGATGAAGTTAATCGTCCTAGGAGAGTTTTATATGCAGATATTCTACATAGTCTTCTAGGTGTCTGGAATTGACCGACCGTAACATGCTTATATTTGACCGATATCACTGAGGCCAAAACAAAGAAATTTTGAGTCATGTAGAGTAACTACATGATTAATTTTCAAGTCTATATGTAATTGAGGATATAGTACTGAAATAAAACCAAAAAAAGGTTCTTTTGTAGAAAAATCAGTATGTTTTAGAACATAATATTAGGAACGATAGAGTCGCAAAAGTTTTAGAATAGCGGCCTTAAATGGTAAGCGAACTTAGCTGGTGTTTACGTTGCACGAGATACACTTGATAATACGAAACATATGTTTCCTATGTGGGGGTATATCAGACATTATACAGATGTACATATCTATTTACTAAACACAATACAAACCTTTATGGACAAATCACTGTATTTATTTATGAATACCGATAAACATGTAAAAATAAGCGTACTGGTATCACACAAAATTAACTGTAATTCTAAGTCCCATTATATAGAAGAGGATTGTTTGTCAACTATATTGAATATGACCATATGATACAAAAGATATAATTCTATGCTCCCCTACATCATATCAGCAGTTAAAAATTTGAGCTCTTTGGGATATTAATTGGGCGTTATATTCACTTTTATTACGCATGTCACATAATTTATAACGTTGCACAGCAGATGTCCTTTTCAAGTATTGATAATATGCAACTTATTGTAACGATTGTGTGAAAATTAATAACATCACATGAAGGCCGTTTTTTCAAAGTGGCATCTTTCAGATTTTGTTCTAACACATACTGAAACAAAACCCATAATTGACAAACATTCATCAAAAAATCAATTAAATGGGATAATGTTTCCAAATTGTTTTTGATGATTGAAACAAAATATATTTAATTTGAATACACTTTTTGATACTGAGATTTCCCCAGCTGATAAGAGTTGAGTTAATATAATAATAAACGTTTTTCAGAAGTAAGATCGTATCATCTCCCCGGACTATAGTAAAGTCGTGCATTCGTTCATGTATTTAACTCTACTTTGACACGTAACTGTAGCATAACTTGTGGAAAATATAAAATGATAATTTGGAAATATGAGAGGCTCTAATTGGGCCATCAATAAAAATATCAACGGAAGTTATCGGCGTCGTTTAAATCAACGTCAAGTTGTGAAATTCGTCAATTTATGACAACATATCTGTTATCAGAAGCTACCAGTTGTGTTAAAACAGGAACTATCTAAAGATGTGTTTAATTGGTTTAATATCTTTAAGTGCTTTAATAAATACAAACTTATATAACTGACGACTTCGAATATACCGGTATTACTATAGAATAAAATAAAATTGAATCGGAGGGAAGTAATTTTGCTAATACAATTGGTAGATCTTCATATTTTAAACGGCTAAAAACTTAATTTTCAGGTGTTTTTTTTTAACTTTAATTTGCCTTTTACTGCCTTTAACCGCACAGGAATCATTCTAATCGATGGTCAGTATTCCATTCAATTTAGGTTTCCCGTACTTATCCCCTCGGTAACAAAACTGCTAGACGAAAATCATGCCTTTCATCATCTTTGAGGAAAAGGAAGATTGAACAGTTGTCGGTTGGCTTAAATTAAAATCCGGAAACAGTTAGTGAAATTATCAACAGGCGAATTGCTTTAAACAGTCTTTGATGACTAAAGTGTGTAGGAAATCAGTTTGTCACCATTCATAATTGCATCAGACTGACATATTTCTGTTTTTTGGGAAAAAGGCTAAACTCAATTGTAAATTCAAAGTACCCAAAATTTAATGTTGTAGTCTATACTTCTCATTGATAATCAGAAATTTAACGGCATTACAACCTTTGACTCCTTAGATTTCTGTTTGATTCTAGTTTTACGTGGGGATCTCTACTCATAATACTTGTTACAAATATATGGCTTGGACTATGAAAACAAGCACCATTCATACATTTACCCACAAAGAAAATAATGTCCGTTCTTATAATTTGGGCATACAAATGATGAAATAAGTATATATTTATAGTCAAGATTATACATAACTGTAAAGGATCCAGCGAAAACGTGTATAATATCCTTCTATGTATCACCCAGTCACATGTGTAAATACTGAAAATAAAACCTACTTTCATGTTGACATCTTTCTAAGTGTACACTCTCCATCACCCCTCCCGCTTGTTTTTCACAATTCATGTATTTATATTATTTTATGTTATTTTTTTTCCTCAAATATTTCTAGGTAAGTTTCCTTCGTGAGTGATCCTGTGTCCGCTTTTTGAAGGGGAGAATATCTTTGAAAAACCAGATATGAAATACCAAAGTCAGCTTAACAAACAAGAAAAACAAACAAAAACAAACAAACAAAACAAAAATCTTTGATTTTATTCCTTGAATTACGAACATTGAGATATCACCATTGTTGAAAGTCGGAAAGATGTAAAAAGACATCCGTATTATTTTATATTATAAAAAGACATTAAACTATGATAGTTCATAACGGTCCGCCTTTTTCTTTATGTTAAATCTTAAACAAATGTTTATATTGAAATGAATCTTATTTACCTTATACTCGAACGATATTCAAAACAAACTGTATGTGTGAGGAAGGGAGAGTACAAAATATACTTTAGGTGTTAAAATTTATAATCCCAACATAAGTATGTGGCGTTTTGAGGCTCAGTCTGCCGCCTTTGGTATTATATTTACATTCGTTAGTAAATTAAGTTAAGAGGGCGTCTAAGTATTCTAGTTTAGGCGTCTTTAGAATCTGTTTGTCCTCAGGCTGGTCAGTATTTTGATAATTTTCACTTTAAGTACCATCTTAGTAATAAACAGACTTATATATGGATTTTAAATATGAATTTGAGTGTTTAAAGAGGGGTGTAAGAGGAGTTTTATAGACACAGCTCAATTGCTAAGTGTAGTTAGTTTTAGTGTGTACATTTGTTATAACAGATATTTAGTAGAATGCAGTTAAAATAATCATTAAAAATTATTATTTTGTCTTTATTTTAGTTCATTAATTTTTTTAAATTCCTTTGTTCTAATCATTTATCTTTAAGTAATATCGAAAAATAATTTTTAACTTTCATAATCGAAAATCATATGAATTTAAATTGATCAACTTGAAATTATACTTGTTTTGTAAACTGTATACAAAAAAATGTAAATCTCTTTATCGAAATATTCTCATGTGGTGTATAAGCTTTCACAATATAAACTGAAAGAAATCAACCTACAACTGGAAAAAGCTTAGAATACTGGTACATGTATCGACCAAAAAAAAGCCATGTATTGGCATTACATTAAAAAAACTGGGAGCAAATTGTATTTGGGCTAATTCGTAACCGTGACCATGTATACATATGGGGCAAAATATAACTTACGTCTGGGCCAAAAATATATTTTTTTGTTACCAGCTATTACAGCCCCCCTCCCTCTTCCTTCGTTTCTAGTCCCCCATAATTACAAGGTGTCTTATAACTAGGATGTGTTTACAAGTGAGTTTTTTTATCAAATATGGAAGTGAGGGGAATTAAAACAAACAAAGGATAGAATTTACTATTCTTCAGATATTAACATTTTAAAATATGAATATGTAAGATTTTCAATCGAATAGAGTTTTTGCCCAAATGTATCCATTTTCAATATTGCCCAAACGTATCCATTTTTGGTCAAAATTTAATACCGTTGGTGTTTGACATAACATAAAATAAAAGTAAGATGACGCGTACCGAAATAATTTTTTAAGTGCAGTTTTCTAGTCAAATTTAAATTTTGACCTTTTTTCTTTAAAATATCGACAAAAATATACCGAAAAAGTCCACAAATTCTAAGTACAAGGAAACGACAACAAGTCAGGAGAATGGAACACAACAAACAAACGCCACTGGGATACATGTATAACTTAAAGGCAAACTAAAACTAAACACAACTAGAACAAGACAGCACAGAAACTAAAGCACTAGCAATGTGAACTACCATTAAAAACCGGGAGTGACATCAGGTACTCCGGAAATGTAAGGTTTAATTATTAAAATATGTTACTCTTAATGTAGAAATTAATGTTTTGTTTTCATTAATGCCAAAAATTTAATAAGAAAATCGCAAAACTCGGATTTGAAATTTTTTCTTATAAAATTCTGACACAACTTGTAAGTTTTATACACGAATCGTATACATTACTCCCGCATCAATATTCATTTCTAAGAATTGCAATAAAGTTATTGCAACAATCTCCGAAATTACGGTATTATTATTATTGTATTAAAGTATTTTTAATTTAAAATTTTATATTATTAACATTTGTTCCTTTTTAATTTTCACAAAATATTAACGCCTAAACTGCAAAGGTTTTCCACGCAACAAGTAAACTACTTTAAACAGTGGTACTGTCTGTGTTAGTGCCTATTTATATTTATGGTGTTAGCGACAGAAATCACCTATGTCAAGAGTTACATGTACGATGACGATATCGAACAGCTAGAGAACTTTGTCATCAGATCTAGTACTCGAATACATTTACAGGGTATTTCTAAAATTAATTTTAAAAAAACGAAGACAGCAGAAAAGTAAACAAACTTCGGAAAACTTTTATAAAGAACAAAAAGTGTATAGAACGTCCAAAGTATATGTTTTAAAGAGTCCAAAGTCTAATTAATTAACAATATCACAGTTTTTTAAAAAAAAAATTGTGTTCTGATATTTTACACAATATTTAACATGAACACTACTGATTTTTTCAAATGTTTGATATTATTAAACGAAAAAGGTGAACTTTACAAAGGAGAAAGCTTATTATAAATTGATTTATTAAATCAATGTGGTATGCGACAATTTCAACCGTATTATATTCATATTTTAACAATTTTTTGTTATGATTCAAATTTAACAAATAACTGAGAAATAGATTTCCAGTGTTTTCAGTTATAGAGGCGACTAAGTGTATTAATTGATAGAAAGTTTGGTTAGCTGTTTAATAGCATTATTTTAGCTGGTTAGGCTGATCTCATAAGATACATTGAAAAATCGTAATCAACTGCTATATCAAGACGCCTATGTAAGTAATATTTATATCATCCGAGACGAAACTTTCAAATTCAGCGACAAAAAGGAGACATGTAAAGTTTTGTGTTTATCTTAATTATATTCACCTTTGAACAATTTTAATCTTTTATATTATCTAAAACTGTAATAAATGAATTGGGAAGAATAAGAATAATATCATTTGTTTCTTTCACTTTGTAATAGTTTTCAAAAAAATACTTTAAACGGTATTCTAATTGGTCAACCTTTAATTTATGGTTTTAAGATATATTTTAATTTACACTTTCCATGTTGAAAGTCTATACAAGATAAAACAAATTCTCTGTGATCTTAACTGACGCCTCATTTCTCGACATGTTATCCTAATTTAATTTAAAACACAAAATTCATAATTCATCTCAATTTTTGAAATTGGAAGAGTGGATCAAAATTCATGTGTGAGAACGATAACCTTATCGGGTCATCATCTGCACCGAAAAACTTCTTTTGACATCAAAAACTTAGTATTAATCAAAAATGTCAAACTTAGTTAAAAATAAATACTGGATTTACATGCAACGTATAGTTACATTCATATTAATGTTTTTCTTGATAAAATAACACAAACCAAAAATATAAATACGTTAATATATGATACTTTCATCATCTCTTATTCTTTCGTCCCTCGATTCTGAAAATTAAGAATCGATGTAAGACTTAAGATTATAACTGAGTGTATACTCTTCACCGACGATAGACCCCTGAAACTGAATATAACAGATAAGCTATAAAGGAGCAACTAAATTTAGTATCAAGACCTCCAAATAAACTCTAAATAATTTCTTCACGATTAGATTCAACCTTCACCGTCAAACAAGCTATACGATGGGAATCAGCCTTCATCGTTATACCAGCTAGCTCTAAATACCTTCTCCGCGATGAAATCAGCCTTCATTAGCAGACCATATCTGGATGATACTCAAAACTTGAAATGAATTTAGCAGAATAACTGCCAATGCCTGTCTTAAACTATGTATCAGCTTCACCAAAACACATTCTCCAAAATCTCACTTAAACTAACTATCAGCTATAATCAACACACAGATTCTATATAATCATAAAACTGAATATCAGGCTTCACAAAGACAAGCCTACAAGCCTATATTAACTAGGTTTCACTTTCATCAACAAATGAAGCTCAGAATGGTTATATATTAAATATCAGGCTTCACAAAGACAAGCCTACAAGCCTATTTTAACTGAAACTGAAATTTAGCCGTCAACTGACCAACAAACAATCACTACGGACTGCCTTTGCCAAAAGAGATGCTGGGGACACCTATAAGATCGAGTACCAGCCATCACAAATAGACAGACTCTTATACTTCAACTATGAACAAATCCTAAATCATCACTTAAAACGGAGTTTCGACCTTCACCAACGAACGTTTTACTCATGCATTCTGTATTTTTTGCTACTTAACTATTGTTCGGCAATGGATACTTTTCTTTATTATTTCTTTATTATAATTTTTACTTGTAATACGGTTACAAACGTACAGTTACCGCATGGTCTATTTCTACCAGTGTGTGAGTACAAGAATGAATTTATTTCTGTAATTCAATATTGGAAATTGACAAAGTTTTTCAGTGCAAGTTAATATAGTTCTCTATTTCACATAATTATCCTATAATTTGATGCTAATTAGTACCTAGATGTTACTCCTACACGTACATCTCACATTTAGAATAAAAATTTATATACCCAGTACCACAGGCGTTCTAAGATAACCTTTAGGATATACAGGTCATGCCACCTTAAGCAATGTTTGCTCGAAACTGTTAGCAACCATTGTCTCTTTTATTATTTAGACAGATAAATAATGATTTTATGCCACCAGGGGATAAAATATAAAACTTTAAGTACTGAAATTGTAGAAAGTGATAGAGATCATTATCGTTCAAATCGTGCAAATTTTACGCTTCATTAAGAGAAGATGGAGACAGTGCACCACACAAAAACATATAATGCCGCGAAATTAGTTCCGTATCTCTGACAATCGTACAATAAGTGAAAATGGTTTTATGATTTCGACGAATTAAAAACAATTTCCTCCATATCTGTAATCTATCCCAGTCTCTGTGGGAACATTGTGGATACGGCTTACAGTGGATGTTCCCGAAGAGTCTACAGTAGTCTTTGATGCCTCCCGAACTGTCATATTAAATATCAGCAGCAGACGAGAATAACAAGATTTAAAAAGCTTTATATCAAATAACGTGTGACAAAGAGTTAGTTCATCTCACAAATTAGACGATAATTGAAGCTATTTTAAACATTTTCTATTTTTCATTGCACTTTTTTGTATATCGTAATGGCATTAGCAGTTATCTGAAAGTATATCGCATGTGCCTCAAAACAATTGAAAGACTATGTTATTAAATTATCGCTGTCAGGAGAAAAACTGTAGGCATTACAAAATATTAATCATCATGATTAAAACACTATGGAGACTTCAATCACTCGTATAAAATTATACCATTAAAAATAGTTGATGGTCTTTTTTTCTGTTCTGCGTGTATTTTGCACCATTGTATTGTATGGTTATCACACTCGACTCCAGTCGTTACGATATCCGGGGAATTACACTGAAAATGAACACTGTTACAATTTTTTCACCCACAAAACCAAAATCAACTATATAAACATCACATTTTAAAATGGTAACATATTAGATAAATATATGCAACTAAAAAAATAATACGAGACTGATAAACTTAGAGGATAATTAATATTGGATGGTTAATGTAGCCCATGTCCTTCTTTCACTTCATAATAGCAAGTATCTGAAAGTGTCAAAAATGCTGCTCCAGCAAATTTCTCCTGTTTTACAATAGAAGAAAACAGCTCATTTGGTGCAATAAATTATTTATGAAAGAAAAAAAAAAGAAACTGTTCTATACAAATTACAGAATCTCTTATATAAAAATCTAGAACAGATGACTTTATTTAATGGGTCAGTCCGAGGTCCGTGTGTCTGAGCTTTAGTCTTTCTACTTCACCATTCACTCAATAACGTCGATAGTCTTTATACTGATTAACAACACTGACTGGATGCTATTATTGGTGGACTCCAATTTCCCGAAGGTATCACATTTCAGCTGCTATTGTTTAGTAATTTAGTATTTATTTATCCAACTGAATGAAAAAAAATTATCTTTTAAAATTCACTGTTATATATAGAAATATCAAATTTTGTGGAAAGTAATGAAATATCTCCACTGTGCATAGCGATGACTTCTGGTTTTTTTGTTGGTTTACTTTGAATCTGCTCTTCAACATTTTGGGTTTATTTGTTTTAATAGTTTAATATTGAGATTCTGATTAGTTGGCTTTTTATCGTCTATCGCCTCATACCGGCCATCGTATCTCAGAGACTAATATTATCTCTCTACTTTGATGTCATGAAAAGGAATCATTACGTTTTAGCAGCACAGGTGGTTCATTTATGTTCGAAATAATTAATAGGCTGACCTGGTTATTAAATGTGCACCACATGATTCGGGGTATTTCTTCATAGACGCAAAAAAATAGTCAGAGCTTCAATATAATAAGGCAACTGATGAGTTTAAATTCTACACAATATGCACATCATGTGCATAAAAATTGGTATCATAGAATGTTTTTCCATTAAAATTTATCTGAAATATTTACACATCATTTACCGGGGAGACAGTCCTTTCTTAATTTACCATCAACACAATGGACCAAACCAATTCTAAACAAGAAACCAAAACGTAAGAACTGATTTACACGGTAAAAGCATGGGATTAGTACTCAATTTGGGAGGTAAAATATATGTTTCAATTGCTTTCAAGTCCTAGATATGAAAAGAGTTGCTGTTTATTTCGTTATCCCACTAACATTATACTTCCATCGTAGTGTATCCATGTATCAACAAACGCCCATTAGACTGTGATTTTTTAACACAATCGTATCTCTCGGTCCCTATCGAAATAGGAAAATAATGACTTTTCCGCGCCATGTTTCACAGGTAGTGTATTTATATACGACTGTTGGAGACATCTTGACGTGCACACATCCTTCATTGACTATTGTTTAATTGCGAGTTCCGAAATCTCACAAGGAGAAATATGTCAAAAATGTTTGATTTGGGTAGATTTATTCGTCATTAATGTAACGTCTTTTCCGAAACTTCCCCAGTTGGGAAGGTATCTAAATAACAACAGCAATGTTTGTCTTTTCATAAATTTGGTGTCATAATAGACCAAATTTAAACATAATTATGAATTGTTCAAAGAAAAGAATTGACTTAAAATTTTGTTAATTTTCAGATTCTTTTTTGTCGAAGTGAAAACACAAATGCAGTCACACAAATCTTAAAAGTCTAGAGATTAAACACATAAAAGATAACAGAACAAGACAAGCAATGACTTGAAGAATATAAATTTATACATGCCTCTCAAGAATATTTTCCGTTTTTATATGAAGATATACCATTTAATCCTTTGTGGAATTGTTACTTCTGACTATTTCATATAATAGAGCGACAGTATCCGACCAGTAGTTATTAGAGCCATAACTAGTTTTGCAGTTAAAACGATGGCGTTTTGATTCTGTTGTCTAAATTATGTATCTTCCAACCAATTTTGCACCTTGTTAGTAATCATACTGTTTGGGCTTTTATTGTATGTTTTATACATCAGAGGGTCGGGAAAGATAAGAGTGTTGCTTGGGTACCAATACAACAGGTTTACCCTACCACTGCAAACCCGGCTGTCCTGACTATCTGTTGTTTCTGTTTGTGTTTGTACTCTGTTATGTTATTTTTTTTACTTAATTTCTTTCGTTAATTGGTTGACTTTCCTGTAATATGTTTTCAGTTTTGTTTGTTTATAAACATTATGATTGAAAATATATATGATAAAATCGTTATACAATGTAGGGAGGTATATATCCAGTTTAATAACTAATATAACTTACCTCGTAGTCTTTCAAAGGAAGTTTGTCTCCTGAAAAATACCGACACCGACACTGTAATTTGTGTGGCAAATTTGACAGTAAGGTAAGTATATTGTTATTTTTAATTTAAAACTTAAAAATATATAGACCAGTTTGTTTTGGAAAAGGATTCTTCAGAACCAAATATGTATACCCTCGATATGCACATTTAGAGAAAGTATCTCATTGGCAGTGCTCAAGCGACGAGAAATGTTGACAGCTTAAATATTGGAAGTGAAATATTTACTTGCTCTTGGTAAGCAGTGATGGAGTAATAACATTAGTTATTTTATGACAGTGAAATTTAAAATTGAAACGCAATAAAAGCACTGACCCTGTACTTCAACAGTAGAATGAACTGTCGAAATTAATGCATATCCTCAATTGACCTCCTATAGAAATTGCGTTGATCCAGTACTAATAACGACTTGCCAACAGACTGAGTGACGGAACAATGGTTTCCCTTGATGCCCGGTAAGGAACAGGTCAATTCTTATCTACTAAAATTTTTAAGCATAATTAGACAGATATATGTTCAAAAATGGCGCCGGAATTCTACTGCAAGAAAAAAATGGTTACTGAAGTGTCAAAAGAGGGAAATTCCGTGAACAAAAATCACACCCGGGAACACCAAAAAGAGGACAAAGAACAAAGTAACAAACAGAAACAAGCAGCACGAACTCCACCAAAAACAGGTTGTGAACTCAGGTGCTCCGGAAGTGTGAGCAGTTCCTGCTTCTTGCAAGACACCTGTCGTGCTGCTCGTTGAAGGTCATATCGAGTGAAGGGGGTGAACATCTATGACAGATGGAGGTCTTTTATCATGTTGGAAACTGACACTCCATAGCGGTCAATCAGATCGTGGTGACGGCTGTAGAATTTTAGAAGCGACGACTTCAATCTATGGGAAATATAACCCTATCCTAATAGCTTTTGTATAAGCCGCTGAGCCCTATCTAGAAAATTGAAGTGGTCCTCTTTCCCAAATAAAAGAAATGTAATAAAAAGCATAATATGCTCTTTGTTGTTCATTTCTAGAGTGTTGTAGAATAGTGAATGGAAACGGGGAATATGTCAAAGAGACAACAACCCGACCAAAGAGCAGAAAACAGCTCAAGGCTACCAATGGGTCTTCAACGCAGCGAGAAAATCCAGCACCCGGAGGCGCGCTTCAGCTGGCCTCTAAACAATATGGTATACTAGTTCAGCAAAACGGACGGCACACTAAACTCCGAAACATAAAAATGAACCAAAATTAAAAAAACACACATGACTAACAAAGACTAAAGGTTCCTGACTTGGAACAGTCGCAAAAATTCGGCGGAGTTAAACATGTTTTTTGAGATCTCCCCCTATACCTCTAGCCAATGTGGAATAAAAAAACACACAGCGATACACACAGTAAAATTCATTTCAATAGATGTCCGAGTCCGATTTTAAAAAAGGTAACAGAAGAAACTAAGCAAAATGACAATGATCAATATATATTAACAAAAGACTACTAGCAGTTACTGACATGCCAGCTCCAGACCTCAATTAAACTGACCGAAAGATTATGTCTACATGATAAAGAAAATCAGCCACAATCCCTCCGTGAGGGGTTTAGTATCATGCCAACATAATTTATACGAGAAGAACATAACACGTATCGTGCAAACAACTGGTTTTAGAATAAATGTGTTTATTTCCGATGCAAAGACCCTATGAGTGAATCAATATTAATTCCAAAAAATGCCATCTTTAATGACTTGACAACACTATCGTTATTATATCCCTTGTTGATAAGTCTATTTAAAGTTTTGGTTAGCTTTTCAGGTGAATGAAATTTTTTGTGCTTTTTGTAGAATATTCCATTAAGATGGGATGTGAAATACCCGAACGTATAAGATGTTTGCACGTTGATTTATATTTACTAATGAGGTCCTTGTACCGATGATAGAATTTAGTAAAAGTTTTGACAAGTCTGTAGTTGAGATTTCATTGTATACCTCAATTATCTCTCTTATTTGTACAGGAACCGCTCTTTTATTTCTGTTCTTTATCTTAACGTCACGGTGAAGCCTTCAACACAGAGGTTTTCTTGCTTCTGAGTATATAACATCAGACGGACATGTTTACATATAGAAAACTACCAAACCAAGTTTATTTATCCTGTTACTGCATGGATTGCTTTCTCGCATTCATTTTTTATTCTTCCCCCTTTATACAATTTTTATTTTGGAAATACTCATATGTATGAACTGTACATTAATTCAGCGGAATTTACCGCTATAGAAAGTTTTATTTATACGCAATTCTATGTATTCACTTTTGCGGAGAAGGCAATAAGAATTTCTCAACAGAACACTTCACATGTAAAAATAAAAGCAGATGTTGGTTATGCTACAACCCTCAAAAGGAATTTGAAAAGTATCTAAAAAGGAGCAACTACCAACCAAAAGGTTGACTTTCCGTTCAACTCTGTTCATTTGTTAAGTATATAATCCCAGCAATGTATGAATGAGTTTCCCATTTATATAAACCACACAATGTATTAATGCGTTTCTTATTTACATAAACCACACAATGTATGAATGCATTTCTCATTTACATAAACCACACGATATATGAATGCGTTTATCATTTACATGCATAGACCAGACAATGTATTAATGCATTTCGCATTTACGTAGACCAGACAAAGTATGAATGCGTTTCTCATTTACATTGACCAGACAAATATATGAATGCGTTTCTCATTTACATAGACCAGACAATGTATGAATCCGTTTCTCGTTTACATAGACCAGACAATGTATGAATGCGTTTCTCATTTACATAGACCAGACAATGTATAAATGCGTTTCTCGTTTACACAGACCAGACAATGTATGAATGCGTTTGTCATTTACATGGACCAGACAATGTATGAATGAGTTTCTCATTTACATAGACCAGACAATGTATAAATGCGTTTCTAATTTACACAGACGACAATGTATGAATGCGTTTCTCGTTTACATAGACCAGACAATGTATGAATGCATTTCTCATTCACATCAACCACACTTCTTCTATTCTTTAAACTTGTCTCTACAGTATGGAATCCGATAAATGCGTGTTAGTCTTACACTGAGGTACAACGAGTTCTGTACGAAAACACAAATTATAAATTTTACAACAATTCTAAGCTGTATACAAGAGCTGCTTTAGTTCGAAACTTTTCTTGAGCACAGCCATTCTAATACTCTATATTAGTGCAGTCGTCAACTGTTATATAGGAGAGCTGCTCTTAACCGTTCTTGTGTAGAGATGTTCTGTTCTATAGCAGAACAGGTCTATAAAGTTAGTATATTTATCAGCAATGTTGCATACAGACATATCAATAATACATGTGTATTATTTTAAGATTACTGTATATGATTTATGATTTTTTGTCTTAAGATATTTAAAGAATTGGGCTGCTAGTTTTTTTCTAGAAATCGGTCTTTCTTTTGGAAGATTCTCAAGAGCAGAGCTTCCTGGACTAAAGAAAAGATGCTTTTGTCTGGGATTGCTGTAGAAGAAAGCTGCTGTGTAAGGATATTGTAAACTAGGACTGTCTAGATCATGTCTCCTAACAGTTTATGGCTGTTTCTATGAGAAGTTAGAATTATGACATAAATATATTGTATTTAATCTAATTGTGGACCCTAAAATCATTTACCATATGCACAAAAGCCTGTGCTTTCAGTTCTGTAGAAAGCTATCTCTTCTGTTATAGAGAATAATCGTATCTCTGTTGTTTATTTATGCTTACAAATTAACCACAGAGACAGCGGCATATCCAACTACTGGGCGAGGAAACGAATAAAATATCAAAATCTATTTTCTAACTTTTTCCATTGAGAAATGGGTTTGTTCATGGAACATACATGTTTTATACTACAATGTGAATAAGTTGTCCTTAGATATATTTAACTTTACCGTTTTTCAGCCATTCTGAGTTTGAATGAATATTTTATTATTATCAAGGCTTTTCATTTTTGTTTTGGTTCGAAAAAGGCCTCATTCAGTTTATAGAAATTCTGTAGGAAACAAATTCAATTTTGAGTCACAAGACGTGCAAATTACGTCGAATTACGACTTGTCATTTAAGCTCAAGGCCGAAAAAGACAACTTATTTCAACTGCATAAAGTGCGTCAAATTCTGTACTTGATGACTGATAATACTGCATTCCTCCTGCAGGACTGTCATAATAAATTAACAATGTTATACTTTATATCTTTATTTCTTAATCTTCTTATGATTATCTTAATGCATAAAGATAAATAACAATAGAACAACATTGTAATAAATAATTGTACACATTTACAACAAATTTGATTATCTTTTGAATTTCACATTATACGGAATTTTTAGTTAATCCTTTTGAGAACATTATACGAAAAGACAATGATGAACACAAGAATAGTTTACATTTATTGAAAAGTTTGATCTGACATCAATATTGAAGAGCATTGGAAGCAAAAAATACAAAAGGACATACACGTATGTACTACATACCTAAACAATAATTTGCGTAGCTCAAGTGACTAGAATAATCAAGGAACAAACATTCACATGTAAATATTATATCTGTTTTGTTTTGCTAATTCAGAATGTTGTCTATGTACGTTTGAAAGACAGAAAAAATATTACAAATAATTTGAGCAAAAAGTGAAATTCAATTAATATTCAGAACTAGGTTTTCATTTAAGGATTTTCCTGACCTTAGCACTAAATTAAATGTATCGAATTGTAAAATAGCACTGACTCTTTTCGATCATCTATAATCACAAAATTTCATGCTGCTCATCTTATACAAATGATATAGTTATTTTTTGTAGAACCAACATATTCATAATACTATAGTTTGCTGTATAATATTAAATAAATTAATGTACATCAGCCATAGATCGCTCATGAGCTTCAATTCTTTTTCTATCTAAAACGTTTAACATTCTTTCCATATGTCTTAGTTCGCTGTTCGGATTTGTTGAGTTTGTTAGTCCCGGGAATGGCATATGATGTCCCAAAGGGCTACGTGGTCGAATCGGTGAAGGACGACTTATACCACTTACAGGGCCACTTAAATCGTGTTCCTCCCTCAACTGATTAGCGGAACCGGATACAGGTGATGTGCTTGGCACAAATGTTTTTGTTGATTGTAATGAATATGGTGAGTATCTTGGACTAGAACGAGAGGGGAAAATAGGTCCAGTTGTTGTACTTGGCATCTGATTCGGCGACACAGCTTCAGAATTTAGACTAGAATAACTTTGTGAAAGCATATGGTTTTGTAGTGTCAATTGATTAAGTGTAGAAAGCGCATGCGAGTGTGAATGACTCGGTGATAAGTGTCCAATATCCGAATGTCTAGAGGTAGCAATAAAAGGTAATTGCAAACCGTGGGGTAAAGATGGATTTCCTGGTAATAACATCGGATTAATAGGATACGGCATACCAGAAGACGTCGTAGAATACGGATAGAAAAACGGAAACATTGAGTGAGACGCTGATGGTTGTACAATAGTTACATTTGGGGGACTAGTGAAATCCTTTGACAGGAAACTGTAGCTTGGTCCCTGATGTCTCGATACACTGGGACTGCCGGATGATCTACTCCTTGGTGGAGTTTCTAATTTTTCTCTTTCTGAATTGTCACTACAAATAGATTTATTGGGTGACTCTTCGCTCAGGCATGGAGATACTGTTCGTTTATTTCCTCTGTTTTCTAGGCCAACTTCATGTGGCCTATACAAAGGTTTGATTTCCGGTTTATCATTTGTCTTTTCATTTTCAAAATCTGTACATAGATTTACATGTTCTCTAGATTCATTGTCTTTTTCCATTTTGGGTTCTGAATTTTCTTGTTTATGACATTTTGTACTAGTATCTTGCAATTCGTCCATTCTTCCATCAGTTTTATCTGCAAATATAGACAACATATTCTTATATTCCATGCTAAGTATTTTCAGTTTTGAATTGCTAAGGTTCGTAAATTATGACTACTTAATTAAGATGAACGATCTTTTGTTGTCTCTTTGACACCATTTACAGTTTAATTTGGCATGATGTTTGGTTTGTTGTTTAATTTATAACTAAACGACTTAAAAACTTTTTAATCTCTATACTTGATAACTGTTTGTCCACTATTTATGCGTCTGAACAACTAGTATACATAATTTATCATGTTAAGTCTCCAGTAATCACAGTCGTTACCCTATTCTCAAAGACACTCTATAACAAACGAGCTTTAAAATCAGCTATGTTTGTATACCTAAATTACTTATCAACATATTTTGTATACATTAAACTTTTAAATGCCTATTTCGAAGCCGGGTGTTAACTAATGTCAAAAGCATGCAACTGATATGATACAGAAAGTCAATTTATAATATAGATTACATAAATTTCGATCGTTCATCGTTAAAACTAGCACCTATGTTGTGAGTCGATTCCGGAAAAACAGGGCTTTCCCATGTTTGGTTTATGATAACGCAACACGACTGGCGGATTTTGTAAATGAAGAGCTAAGTTTGTATAGAACTTGTATATATTGAATCATAATTATCACCGATTAAAGGATTGTCATAGTTTTGATTTGAACCTCTTAACTCAATACCACAACGTTCAGAAGTTAAGCCTTTTATCACGGCTAATAATTTAACTTGTAATCAATTTTCGATAAGTATATATTGACGAACAATGTGTTTGTGATTTTATAATTCAAATCAAAACTAAGATATAATAAAATTTTGGCAGTTCTGCTAGTGCAATTTTCAAAAACCATTAAAGTCGTGGAACAGGTGATGGGGGAATCAGACAAAAAACCTAATGATACAAATGTTGATAAGTGCAAACTATATTCCATCTTTTTAAAAACATGTAAAATGTTTAATCTTAATATCTATCAAATAAACAAGCTGAAAGATACAGTATTTTTGGCGAGTCATTCTGGCATCAGTTGAGCGTTTTTAAGTATTATATATTGCAAACTTGTTACAGCTCACGTCAAACACTGAATCTTAGTCTATCTACTACAAGACATTTGTAGACATTTTGGTACGACGTAAATCCGAAGTGTGTGTAAGCATGTTGTATAGAGTGATAAAAATCGGACGATAATATCGTCCCGTCAGAAAGTGTGGAGACTCTGACAGTCAAACTGCGATATTGTCAGTATATGTATTCATTTTAAAGAGTCATATCGCCACACAAGACGTAGGTATGATAAAACACAACAAAGATATGGACTTGACGAGGCAATTTTCACGGCAAATTAATGATAAAACGGTAAACTTGTGATAGGAATGCCACAATGAAAGGAGGCGGTTTGACTAAATAGATGGGTGTTAAAATATCTTGATTTACTCTCATTTTTAAATTAAGTGTTGAATCATTTTATAGCCCTTTTAAAGGCTGACATTTATCATCTGTATAACATTAATATACCACCTTCTGAGGTATACATATCTCCATTAAAATTAATTACTCTTTTATGAATTATAAATTCATACAATATTTTTTAATTAACTGCATGGTAACATATACTTTCTGTTTCTATCTTTTTGTTGAAATATCAATAAGATTTTTTGAATCATTCATTCAAGTCTCAAATTTTGTGTGTGTGAAGGGATTCTATTTTATTCAAGTTTTTTCCTGTTAAAATCACATTCAGTGCCCGAAAAAGGACTACACACTCCATCTTTTAGTTAGTGTCAACATTTTTTCACTGAAGTACTTTTGTCGACGATTCAAGTGTTTATTTAAGAGAACATTACTTGCTTGTTTAATATGAGAAGGCGCCGAACGATAATATATATCTCCGCCTTAATGTTTACATAAATTAAAAGAGAAAGTTAATCCTACATAAACACATACCTTGTGAAGTTGGTAAACACTGTGTGTTGTCTTTCTCCTCCACTTTTTCATCAACGTCGTCGTCGACACAAATGTCAGCATCTTCGTTGTCGTCTTCGCTGTGAGTATCGTCTGTATGAGAACTTTCTGTATGTTGTTGACTTGAAGAATGGAGAAGCATCCGTCTGTAAAACACACAAATTTATCAATTCATTTGAAAAACTGCAGTTTCCTTTGAGAAGGTATAAACAGTTTTTTGAAAATGATTGCAATAGAAAAGCAGTTCATCTCTTTATAATACAGACTCGTGTCGCGACTACCAAATTGAAAATCTAAGCAACTTTGGAATGTCTCAAGAGTCTTCTTCAGAAATAAAATAAACATATGTACAGGTTGTCACCCCGAATGGCGCTACGTACATATAACTATAGACATTTTTCCAGTATAAAGAGATAGACTTTTGTTAATCCTATATCAAACACACACAAAGTTTTCACTTTATTTAAAATGAATATCTAATGGTTGGTGACGGTACTATGTGATAAGTATGCTGTTGGTATTTGTTTGGACCAGAATAATGATACTACAGCAAATTTACTTTCATTCATGAAATGGTTAAGTAAAATTTTATCTATATCCCATATACATTAATCTGACTTTAATCTAGTTACAATAACAGACATTCAAATAGGTAAAAGCACGAAAT
Organism: Mytilisepta virgata; assembly: GCA_028015205.1. Taxonomy (NCBI): domain Eukaryota; kingdom Metazoa; phylum Mollusca; class Bivalvia; order Mytilida; family Mytilidae; genus Mytilisepta; species Mytilisepta virgata. Next base: position 13,697,372 of record CM051520.1, on the reverse strand, counting down.
GTGAGAACTGCAAAATACCTGACAAATTTGAAATTCTAATTAATTTCGATTTCAAATATATTAGTTGAAATACGATATTTCGGTTCATATAATATTGATCAACTTATATATAATAATTCAACTTCAAAATGGCCTTGCATATATCACACTGAATGTGACACATCACAGCCTCCCACTTTCTGGTCTAATACCCCCGAGAAAATTAATACCAGCTTTAAAAATTTATTGAATTATATAGAAAAAGATTCTTGTTTAACTATTCAATTCTGTATGGGTTAGTTATATTATTGATATAAAATCATAATTCCCGTTATGCGTTATTTTCTTATTCAAAACTTCACCTTTAATTTTTTTATTTGAATTGAATTTTATAATTGAGTTAGATAACTGAGAAGTTATTAATTAGATACATGATATTATATTAACTTATCAAGAAATTTGAGTGTCGATTATTCTGCATAAAAATCAATTTAATACACATTACATTAATGACAAGTATTTTATAGCATCGTGTTGCAGCATATAGTGTTAATGAAGGCAATGTCATACAATAATCAGTCTCTCATATTATATAAAAAAAAGAACTATTGAAATATCAACTATAGTTATATATAATCTGACGATGATAAACCAGAATCACATTTCAAATTATATTCCTACCCCATGTGTAGATTTAACTTTGTCTATATACAACAAAAATTTAAAAAAAAAAAAACAAAAAAAAAAAAAATAAAAAATAAAAAATAAATAAATAAATAAATAAATATGAATACCTGGAAAAAACTATACTAATTATAGACATAATTACCGAAGATAAACGTATGAAATGTGATCACAAAACATATTATAGCAACATATATATAATGTCTGAATTCTTCGGTTTAATATTGTATATTGAAAAAATATCATATAAAATTGAACGACTGTAGTATACCCAGCAACAATACAGGACATTTGGACTTTGTTAAATGAAGAGAAACCCCAAAAGACGGACAAATCAAACAAAGGGAATACAAGTGAACAAATACAAAAGTCAACACAGAAATACTACTAACAACACGAACTCATATAAAAACCAGAAGTGAGCCTGGGTGCTCCGGAAGGGCAAGACAATTCGGTAGATAAACTGCCAAGAATTACGAAGGACCAAAACGAAATCATATAATCTCTGCTACTTTAAAAAGCATAGAGAACAATAGAAACCACTAAAAACACGGAGTATATTTAACACAACAACTCTCAAAGTTAAGACAGATGCTCCTTTATGGAAAGAATGTCCTGCTCCTTTTTTCACCATCTTGCCTGTAGTAATTCAGTTTTCTGAACATTCACACATTAATATCTTCTATAGTTTAAATCAATAATACAAAAAAATAAAATCTTCACTGAAAAAAACTTACGATTCAGACAACTTAGACACCCAACAATGTGAAATTTATAAATGACTATGGTCTAAGCTACCTAAACATAAGATGTAACACGCATGTGCAGCAAGATGCAATAGATATTTTAAATTATAATTCCTATTTAGAAAAAAATGAAAATCCGAATACAGGGCGTCATTTAAAGACTATTGATTGTAGTGTCAGATTCCAAAAAACTCTGATCTATAGAACAGTCATTTGAGGGACCTTGTGAAGCTTATACCAGACACCGAACATCGGTATTCCCTAACGCAATAATGTGATCAACCGAGGATCGGTGTGACAGGATTTATTAGTTTGATAGAAGTGTTCGGTATTGGTTTTAGCAGTCAACTAATATTTTATTAATTATACAAAAGTAGCCATATTAATTTCATCTGACTAACAGTGTAATCAATATTAAAAGCATGTTGTTTTCTGAATAAACTAATTGTTCTCTTCATGTAAAATTATGTTATGCATTATTTTATCTTATCTTAAATAATCTTTTCTTGCTCTCAAATCTATGCAAAGAATTTTGGCATTGGCTATGAAAATATGTCTACAGAAGTTAAATCTGACCCTTTAAATTCAGAAAACTTAATATTAACTTGAAATAAAAATTTAATTACAGAAAACATTATAAGATTTGATCTTTGACTCATTGTAGCAGCAGCAGTATGAGTAACAGTAATGAGAACGCTGGTCATTTACTATTTACTATATTCATGGCTTAGTTTTGTTTTATACATTAACTTCATAGTCGTTTTTTATCTTATAAAAATTTTAATTAATTTTATAATTAGCTTTGGTCCATTTACACTACAGCACATACAAGTATATATCTGTATAGAAACTTACTTTTTCTCTCGTTTTCCACCACCTGTGTCTCTAAAACCCTTGGCAAATGGATTGTGGTTAATCTTCAGTTGTGTAATCTTGAAAGCAAAGTAGAAGACATAAGATCAATGTTACATCCTATTTGGTTTGATATTTGTTATTTTTTTAACATTATATTGATATATCCTCAAACTTCATAGAATCTTACTGGTTAAAAAAATACTTTCTTTCACATGATACCTGATTTCACTTTCAATATTTATATCACTTTTTGCTGATGAATTATAAAGTTTAAATTTTACTGAAGTATTTCATTAATAAACAACACTTAATGATCAAGCACACTTTCTAATTTTTTTCTGGAAAATTTCGAAAAAATTGTTGGATCAAAAAAGAACATAAATCATTTGTAAATTTACCTTTTCATTTTGGTATGCCGTCACTGCTATAAATTCAGTTTCTTTGAAGACGTACGTTCGGAAAGCTGAGTATGGTAATTTTAGAATATCATTAGCTCTCACTAGATGGAACCTAGGCTGGTACTTGTGCATGGAGTTCAGGATTGTCTGTTAAAAAAAATAAAGAAATTATACAAAATTGTACTACGATTTGTTGATAAATGGGTTCTGTTTAACAACTCGGTGTTTTTCTCAGTCTAGTGTTGTTCCGTTAAGAAACCGATTGAGGTTCTCAACTCATAAGCTCACTCTACCAAATCTAGTATGAGCAGGCCATCACACAGAACAAAAAACAATAAAACTGCACGTACACACTGTACTTATAAGTTCTTGTCTTTGAGAGATGTTATTCTTTATACAGACTTAAATGCCAAAATAATCGCTGATATTCAAGTTAGTACTCTAATAATCTGACAGTCTCAATAAAATGCAAGAAAAGGCCATATTCTAAGCAAAGGGGAAACAAACTGTTTGCCGAATAACACTACTTTATACAAATATTTAAATATTTTTAACATCGTTATAAATGTATATTTGATAAAAACAGAAAAAAATATTGCGTTAATTAACCAATAATTGCTTCCCCTAACAAGTTCAGTGTCAATTTTCTAAGAATCTTACATTATATAAATTGTAGTTTCAAAATACACATGTTTTAGTCTCTAAAAAATTTAATTTACATGAATGGAGAAATGCAGCGATGTCATTCCAATATAAATAATTCCCAACATCTATTCTTGTTCAATATACACAAATATTGACAGTGCTTATGAAATTGCGTGTTCCCATGTTCGTTTATTTAAAATGTTTACGTTGAAATATAGAATTCCGTGCAGTATATCAAGTTTCTTCATTAATTTTTGAATTAAAATTAATTAATTACTATGTATCATTTATTCCTCATATAAAAAAATAAAAAATTATCTGCCTGACCTGGCAAATGTGAATGAATTCTAAGTGATTAAAATTGACAGTACCCCGAGAGAAAAAAAAAGTTTGTTCAACTAAACAAAAGATAGAAAATCCATGACAAAATGTAGCTTTAGATCGGATCAAGATACAGAAAATTAGCGACAATTTCTATTAAAGCTGGCGCCATCTTTGCGACGGAGAACAATATTTCCTCGTTTTGGGTCCTTGTTTTCTATTTCTCCAGATACACCGTGTGAACATGTTTTTGTTCAATAATTGCATAACAAATATATACTTGATAATGTCTTATTTATCGGACCGTGATCGCGTGAATTTTATCTTTTATTTTGAATTTTGATAGAGAATTATTAAAAGCGTTTTAGCCTTGTTATTCACATCGAAAAGGTCAAATTTCTTTGAAATAAATGGTAATTTTAAAATGTAATACGATAAGCTGAATTTATAAAAGTGATGAAATTATTTGTGCATTGTTACAATGAATATCTATAATAATTTCTTAAAAGTCAATGAAAACTGGGTGTGTGGTCAAGTTCAATAGAGTTGATGTGCATTATATAATGACTAATAAGGAACAAATTCTCTTCTCATTTATAAATAGAAAAACTTTGCTATACTGTTTGACCAGTTTTCTCCAAACACGATATATATTATTTACTGTTTAACATGTTTTATACTGTTTTTAGAAAGATGAATAAAAGCAAATAAAGGGGGGGGGGGGGGATCGTCGTATCCGCTTCAAATTTGCTATTCTATTTCATCAATATTCTATAAACAGGATACTTATTGCTTAATAAAAATGCAAACGTAAACTTAATTGTACAGGAACATACTATAAACAGCTTTGAAAAAAAAGATGCAGCTATGTATTTACAAGATCATCTAAAGCACTAATCCCAAATTTTGACTGAAATTGTTTACTGCAAAGTTATTACTGAAAGAAACTTTTATCAGGGTGAGAGGTCTGTGGTTTTTTTTTTTGTGTCAAGATTTAAAATTACAGAAATTTAACTTAATACAAATTTATCTTTCTCTTTAAGTCATAAAATTATTTTTTCTTCCTGATAAATAGTTAGTCAAAGGCTGTTTTGGTCAGCCGACAATTAGGCGACAAATTTGGACATCTACTATATTATAATATTAGTAATAACGTGTAATTTATAGTCCCTACATCTAAATACTACATATCATAGCTCAGTAATAACATGTACCTCCTTACGTAATATAAATAAAGGGAGACGTGTGTTCCTTGTCAAATACCCCAACAATTAATGTTCGTAACTAATAGATATTCTCTTATTGTGAAATATTAATTGAAACAATGCAGATGGTCATAAAATTCAAATGAACAATGTAACATTTATATTTTATTTATTTTCTTTTATATTATATTATTAATCATCGCAATAGCAATATTTTTGAAATCATAACAAATTTTATTAACATCAGAAGTGTCGGGGTTGACTGCTACGTATAAATTTTATACTGGGACTGTAACACTAACATACTAGCAGTTGTCTAGGAATTCAAAAAAAGAAAAGAAAAAAAGATGATAATTACAAAGTAAATCCATGTCATAAAAATATAGAAGGGTTGAATGAGTGTAGTGACCAATGAACGTAAAAGACAAGTCAAATGTTTACACCGAAATATGATCTTGTTTGAACTGAGGGTTAATAGAGTTATTTGGACGTTTTCGAACGCAACCTACAATTAAGCGTCATATTAAAGGAGTATAATTTCAGTCATACCGTATTTCACACCATGTTTCTTGCTATTTAATTATAATAACGCCTATAATTTTCTATTGAGATTTCTTGATGACCATATCAATAGTAATAACTTTATCAAGAGATTTGTTGACAATTATACACAGTAAAATATGCACTCATATGACCACAAAATGAAATTTAATTCAGTCATCTATCCAGTAGGAAAAAATGTATAGTGTTGGGGCCAACAGTACAGACGCTCATAACATGCTGTCAATCGTTGTGAACTTGCATCACGAAACTCTTCAGATTGAACATAAACCTAATTTGAGAAGTAAATCATTTCAATAATTGCAAGAAATTTTAGAGGTTTTGTAATGATTCACACTCCATAATTTAGATAAGGAATTCTCCCTTAAGTTCCTCACTAAACCTTCCAGACAAATCAACGTAGTTTTCTGAATAAAAAATGTCGATTGTATTTATTTGCAATATTTTGTGGTATTATTGATTAGCAAGATTTTCTTTTACCACTGTATCTGTAAACCATTAAAGGTATTCACATCCGTATATCACCAGATTCTTTCGCGTATCTTTCCCTAGATCTAAGCACTCATATTCAAGACTGCAACTATGAGTCTGAGATAAGAAAACAAGTCCCCCATCCATAGAAAATGTTAAAACAGAAAACTCTGAGTTTATCTTTAGTTATAAGTGTGCTTCAATGTAAGGATTTTCCAGCAAACAAAGACATGAAGTATTGTTGAACAAATTAGGTCGGGCGTAAAGAGCACAGATTGTGAGAAGAGATTGGTTGTATACAAAGTTTTGACAATATTTGCAATTGATCTTTTATTAAAGGGTGTTATAATAATTGTGCTTCAAAGAAATATCTAAAATTAAGTTTGATTTTATCATTGTAAGGTCTTACTGTTGTAAACCAGGGTGTAAAAATGTTTTTACACGAGTGTAAAAGTTCTTTATTCTCGTTTTGATGAAAACAAGGATAAAATTGAAATTGAATTAAAGACAAAGGGGAACATTTGTGCTTATCTAGAAAATCTCTGATTTACACCATTTTTCCGGAGGATGTACTATCCATAACATATTGCATAAAATTCAAGGTTGTTTTGTCGTAATTAAAAAAGATAAAAACAGCCGACAAATCAAATTTGACACATTTTACTGGAGGTGATAATAATAACACGGTCAGCACCAAAGATGACGAAAAATTATTAAATTATGTTGACCATATGCTCTTTTCACACTAAAACCTGATAAATTATGTTACTTTTACTTTAATGAAAGGTTTCATCACAGGAGGCTGAGTGTTAAAAATCTGAGACCTTCTATAGTTTGTCTGTATTCGTTCATTCTCACTTTAGGTGTGAAATAATAGTAGATACCATCATTAGCACTTAATTTTATGTCTCACCTATTATAAATACTACCTATTTTTTACCTTTCCCACCCATTTAGATGGAGAACACCTGTCTAGTGACTGATGGGTGATAACTACATATACATATATATATACATTAGATATTGTATCAAAATTATCTAAAAGAACGTCATTCAAAAACTTCAAATTATATCAATTAATCGATCTCTTTGTTCCTAAATTTTAGTAAATCAAGTCTTTAAGGCATAGTTAAACGCTAAATTATTTGACGCTAATAGCGTCATAAAAATAACCCATCATATACTAATTAATTGTAATACTTGCCGTACTTACAAAACCATTTTTGTCAGAAATATTGTTAGACAGCTTTAGTTTGTGGAAGTTGACCACTTTCTGCATCCACTGTTCACCAGTTGCAGGGGAATCTGGGTGAATATACATCCGTTTTGGCATTTCCGGGTCAGCTTTTCCAGCTACCATCCAGCGACTGTTGTGAAATTTGTAACGACAATCGTCAACTGCTACCAAGTCCATTAGCAGGATGTATTTCGCACGTTTATCTAACCCCGATACTCTAATTTTACAGGGAGGGAACATTCGTCTGAAAAATGCCAAATAATTTATATACATATATGGAATCTTCTTTTTTTCTCATGATCTATATATATTATATAACGACTTTCTTTTTGGTGAAACATAATTCTCTGTTTAAAATACACACAAAATATTTTTTTCTCTGTAAATGATCTTTTCCTAACATTAAAAAATAATCCTAAAGGTCTACTTTATTCTCATTGAATTTGATTTTATTTGTCAACGATACCGTTGTAACTTCAACTTTTAAACCGAACGATGGATTTGGAGTATTACCCAACTGCACTGAAGCGGCAAAAATGTGTAAACTTTTGACTTGCTATAAGTTTGTTTTGGTATAATGTTATTGTTTGTCGTGTGGAAATAACACGGTAAGGTAAACTTTTTACTGAGGGGATGTCATCTTAAACTACAGGATAAACTAACACACAAATTGCTTTTAACTAGATTGATGCTTCTTTTAAGAAAAGGAAGGTTGCATTTTAATGACAAAAAATATACATCTCTAAAAATTCCATTGCTGGCTGGAATGGATATCTCATTTTTTTTTAAAGATTTTACAGGCATCACAAAATTAAGATCCTTTTAAAATCTGTTTTAATCATATCTACAATAAATTTTTTTTAATAAAATTAGAAAAACTAAAATCATTAAAACAAATGATAAATTTATACTAAAAAACTGCTTCAAATCGTCAGAAATTTAAAACAATTGTGTAATATAAACATTATCTTTTTATAATTTTGTTTCAGTTTGAAATTCAAACTTTAAAAAAGTACTTTAAAAATATTTTAAATATATGTGAGAAATTGTGACATGCTATAATAAATATTTGTTTTGCTGTCATAAATTAGGATAAATTGTGCACTATCAATATAAATATATTTAACTTGTGATAATCAGTCTATTTACACCATACTATTTATTTTTCTCACTGCCACATTCGTCGTTCATTACGCTATATATAATATTTACATGCATTTCCAATTAAAATTAATATATTTAATGCACCTTTTCCGGGACTATCAGATTAAGAAATTACCACTCGTATAAAATTCATTAGCGTCAACTAGAAAAATTTATCTAAATGAAATATGCCTATTTACACAGGTACTTAAAATATCTAAGCGATATCAAACTTGGAGGGATAATTTACTCAAAAGCTGTAACTGGGTTTAATTTAATTGAGATATAACCCACTAGACCCTCATACAAGTGATGTAAGCTAACGTTGGATGCTGTGAAACACAGATTATAACGTCATATAACACCGATAGTACAAGTATGACACTAAGCCGATATGGTCCCTGTGCTAGATAGTGGGTTTAGTTTCTAGTTAATGAAATTAAAATCTGTAATTCGATTAGAAATCTTGTTATATCATCTGGGTAAAATATAGCTAATAAAAAATGACAAGGGTAATTAGGATACGAGGTATTCTACAGTCAAAACGACGACGTCAAAAAATGGGATATTTTTAACTTAAAACTTTTTTCATTGTAATAAATCTAATAAGAATATTAAACAAAACTTAAAAATCACGTTAATTTATCATTTTTAAACAAAATAAACAATTATGAAATAAACGACTAAAGAACTTTATTAGATCGGTTACTTAAAATATTTTGTATGTCATTTTATAAGTTTGCTTAATCTGTTAATATAATAAGAAGTTTTTTTTTCTACTGAAACAAATATTTATATAAAATTGTTTAAATAAAATAATAATACAAAAATTAAAATAAAACGAAAATTTTCTTTTGCAATTGACGAGAATTTATTTATTTATTTATCGTTATTTTTGGAATTCATAAATAAATCAAACTACTCGATTCCGCTAAAATTTCAATATTAATTATTATTTAACTCCCGAAGCTTCCATTAATAAAATAAAATTCATAATAAAAGTAAGTAAGATATTCTTATAATTGATCAATTATTTAATGTAAACAAATGTTCGGCTTTATTTAATTTTTCTTACAGAAACAAGCTAGTAACATATTTTGAGTAAAACATTTTTACGGTGCCTGTTGTAGTTTTTGCGATACTATATACAGAAATTTATCAGTATTTTACAATGCAAAAAAAAAAGAAAGAAAAAAAAAGACAGTGATGACTAACATATTTATTTAATTTTATTTAAAAACTTTATCAAATACGTCTGTAGAACACAAGACAAATAATAAATACGTAATAATACAAACAGATTTACCAATGAAAAACGTCATGCACGTTGTGAAAAAATAAGTTTGAGCAACCAAAAAATTGTATGTATCTATAGTTGTGACAAAATTTTGCGGAAATGTTGATTTAATTCAATTTACCAAGGAATTTATTATTCGCGTGGCATTTTATTCAAATTAACAAATTAAATATGAAAAAACCAACAAACTAAAAAAATGTATATTTACCTTCCCGACTTCGTTATAACCATTTCCGTTCCGAGTTTATGAAACTGTTCCCAGAGATCTTTGCCTTCCAATTCTACTTTTGGGTCGTCCTGCACTTCAGATTCTGGAGGTTCCAAACTTCGTAATGGTCGTTGGTACAAGGGGTGTAACAGGTCACCAGGAGGTATAGAAGACCGTGCCATACTTTGCTGAAGTTTAGGAAATAAAGATGCTGGAATTCCAGAGTGTTGAATTGACGGAAGGTAATGCTGCTGTAGAAGGGATCCATAATCCGTGGGTCTGTGGAATAAAAACGGATTGTATGGCATAGTCATGTCAGGATTTGATCCTTGATAAATCATTGAACTCAGTTATCGGTGAAATTATTTTAAAGTTTAATTAGTCAAACGAATAAAAAAATCACAATTTTGACATTTTGCAGTTCCAAATACTAAATAACGAAGATGGCCTGCGAAAAATCTAAGTCCATTATAGAGAAATTCTACAGATCGAGTGTTATCAAACTAACCGATGCATATTATTTGTTAGCCATTAAACTGATATGTTTGCTGAATTATGATTGGTAAATTGGGATATGATAAGCCAATCACATGCGAGTATTCGACTGGTTCATCTGTTACAAGGGTGGCCCCGTCAGGCTGTCGCCAGTGTACTAAAATGTTTCAACAGTGATGTGTTAATACGTCAAGTAAGTTGTGATTTACAGGTTTTAAGCCCCGCCTTCATATTCTCCTATTACATTAAATAGCTAACGGATAAATGTGATTTAACAAATCATAATACACAATTCTTTAGCATACAAAAAATTACTTTTTTTACAATTCTAATAAAATATAAACAATGAACCAGAGAAGATAAAAATCAGTGATGCAAAGAATTGAAATTTTCGTAAAGATTATTGGAATTATCATTATACTACGTTTAACCAAAGGGTTGTTGCACCATCAGTTTTCAGTTTTCTTATCCATTATATGGAAAAAAATTGTTTGTTTTTATTTTTGTTTTTATATTCTTTTGCTTTGGACCATTCTACTTGATAGATATTAATTTATATAAAGTATGTGCATTTTAACCTAAAGTATAATAAAAACTGATTTTTTTTTAAAAATTTTAATTTCCACACTGATTTAGAGTTAACTCCATCTTGATTAAGATGCTTTAAACACCATTTCTTTCAATCATCAAAAAATTTCAAAACATAAAGGTGGTAAAGGCTAAAAATGCAATACAAAATGAATAAAGGATTAGTAAAATCTTGATAAATTGCTACTTATTCCTGTAAGTTTCTTAACTTGATCTTTTAAGCCAATCATGTAAACAAAAGCACTTGACTTTTAAAAATGTAAAATCTTAATTAGAAAACACACAACAATCCTGTGAAGGTGTGATTCTCCATTGTTCTCTTGCTTACTTAAGTAAGAAATAGACTATCACCAATCCAAAAGGCGCCTTTACATGTCAGCTGAATGCATAATTTGACGGATTTTCATTATTTAATGTAATAACAGAAGAATTATTTGTATTTAAGATTATGAACTTTTACGGCAAAATTTATTTATTCAACATTTTTGAATTTTATCATTGTGTAATATTAACTTTCATTCTCAGTTAACAGATTTCAAAGCCCTCACGAACAAAATAAAACTTAAATAACTAAATAAAATTATGAATGGAAAATGGGCATCCTCCCAAGTCAGGGTTTTGTAGCCACCTTCGTTCCTACAAACGTGGATACAAAACCCTGACTTGGGAGGATGCAATTTGGGAGGCAAAAAATGTCACAAAACACATCTAACAGTACGTGTTTTTAATAACATTATTTTGTCTAGTTTGTTCGGGGTAGGGTGTAAGTTCTTGGCTTTGTTCCAGTTTACAAGTAATTATTTAAATAAATCCATTTGCAAGACTTGAATCTTCTGTAATAATATCTTTGAGGAACGTTGCAAATTTTTTAAATTTATTTTTCAAACGGCTAAAATACAAGTGATGAGGTATAAAAGGCATAAATCTAAATTTAATACACACGACGAGCATGTTGATTTCCTTTTTTCTCGTCAGTGGTGTGCTCTTATTTTAACTACACTGAACGCCTCAAATATGAGCAAAATTGATAACCTTGCATCAATGATAATAATAATTCTTTAACTGAGTGAATTATCTTTAATGAACAATGAATCTTCATGAAAAGTTGTAGTTTACTTTGTTAAACAGAAAGAATGTTTATATTTTGTTGATCTTAAACGCAGACTGTACATATGGGTGCATTCGATTCAACGGCAAGAAATGTAATGAAATATCATGGTAACAGATAGTCGCACTTAGATCTTTCTTAAATGCATTTATAATCAACCTTGACACAAAATCTGCATTCATGCCACACATTTCTCTTAAAGTATGCACCTTGCCAATTAAAAAACTTTACGAAGTAATTAAGAAGTGCTACATTTAGCATTAATGACGAAATCAAAGGCTTTTTAATCTACAAGAAAGCGCTAAAACAATACTTAACGTCCATATTAAATAGAAAATCGGTACCGGACGAGAGATGACGGATGGTTGTGTTTATTTTGTACATAGCTCTGAAGAACTGATATTACTTTCAGCAAGTGGTATGCAGTTAAGCAAGATTTTATCGCAGAATTTATTATTAACAAATATACTTTGTAGAAAAGGTGTTACAGAAAGTATAGAGCTTCTAAATTTCATTTACCACAGCAGTTGATATGAACAAAGTGGTAAATTATAATTTTATTAAAGAAAAGTAAATAAAGTCTGCAGGAAAGGCGTTATTCTAATCAATTATAATACGTTTTCATTGCTTTAGAAGCATACAAATCTATTTTTGTTTGGGAAAAAAACAAAGTAATCTTCCCTTTTCTCGTATCATGAAAATCTAGATGCGAATATGTCCAAAATACTTAGTTCATTCCACACTGAGAAAAAAATTAAATATTTACAAATAAACAATAAAAAAAAAGAAACACGTTTTCTTCTGTAATTCATAATGGCGAATATACTGTGTAGACAACCTAAATCGACCATTAAAAACGTTGCGTAATGACAAAACCACACGTGAACAACAAGATATTGAGTTTTTCCTAACTTCATAGCAGAGAACCTAACATTTATCATACTAATTACTGTATCATATAACTTTATTGTTCTTTTAAAATAATATGTACACACGTTAATCTAATGTTTATATGAAAATTATCAGGAACATGACTTTGATACTGAAACATTCCACTGTCAATCTAAACATCCGATAAATAAAGCAATCTAATATTGTCTCTGTATAAGGTTGGGTTATAAAATCGTACCTACTTCTCATTAATTAGTAATTAACCAGACGGCATTAATTCAGCAGGGAACATTAGACAGACGGATTGAGGTTTACTCCGGAGGGAGAACCGGATTGGTTCCTTTTGTTATGTTATCCAGGCTGATAATAACAGTATCACTTCACTCCATAGTCCTAGACACACGAACATATAAATGCTATGCAATATCGCATAACACAACAGTTTTGTGTTATTTAGCCGTTACAAAAAATAAATTATAAATGAGATTCTCGGTTGAAATCCCGTACCGAAGTTCTTGTATAAAAAGCTATTGGAAATGGATCCTTTGTTTGTAATTCAGAAGAACATGGGTGATAGATGTATGCATTGCTGTGTTTTTTCTCTCTCTTGTCACTGTGATGATGACTAGAACACCAATTTAATCGTATTTGAATAGCCACTGAATACAGACTTAACAACAAAACTGACCCACATAGTTGAAAAAAAGGATCAATCAACCCTTGAAAAAATCAATTAAGTAAATAAACGAAAATATTTGCTTTCAGTGTCCACTAGCTTTTCCTTCAAGGAAATATTCCTAAATAAAAACCATGTCTTAAATGGATTTATGTTTCTTTTTCTTATGTTTTTTTCTTTGGAAACATAAGTATTAAGCTTATGATTTAATTTTGAAAGAAATATTTCATTCGTTGGGCCGAACAATTATATATCAAATGCACAGTCAGCATTATTTCGGAAACTTTTCAAATGTTAAACTTTCGCCAGTTTTTCAAACATCGAACTAAAACATTGACATTTAAAAAAAACAAATATGAGTTAAATGACTTCTGAATCAGCTAAAGTATTATTTTCCAGAATTTATCATATTACAAACGAGCACTCTGCATATAACAACACTTTGGAAAAATTATACCCTTTAAATAAAAATTTCAGCTTCAGTTCCCAATTACAGTTAGGGTCTGTTGCGTTCTCTATTTTTTGGGCTTTAACCTTAGTTGGTAACGCTCCAGTAGTTTTGAACATGGCGATGGAATTGCGTTACCACATATTACTTCACGGACTGGGTGTAAATCGAAGTGACACTTTAATTTTACACTAAAATTCAGACAGTTTTCTGCAATTTGGAGACGTTATTCCTCCTATAAAACTTGGACGATACAAATGTGAAGTACTAATGTTTCCTTACGTCAAATTTGGCACTTTGGATATTTTCATGTAATTCTGTGAAGTGGATTAACAGTTTGTTACGAGAAACTGAGAAGTTGCTTTTCAAAAAGTCTAACACCGTCTTAAGTAAGATGGCGACGAATTTCCGACAAACTTTTCAATTATCCAACAAAATACCGGAACATAAAATTGATTTGGATGTTTTATAAGTATGTTACAAGTATAATTGTGAGATAAATACTGTGTAATTATCATAATTATTTGTTGTTGTTAATTATTTGTCAAGTAGCAGTTTTATTTAAGTTCTCCATGGGATATGTCGCTGAAACGGTAAAATTTAGCAGTATATCGAGACATTCTGTCTTTTTGTCTGCATGATATTTGTATTAATTAATCCATTATTAACATATTAGAGTTAATTCATTAATTTCGCACGATATAGAAAATAATTTTATTGTATTAATTGTATACAGATTATATTTAATTACAAATTCAAAATTTAATTTATATATATTTTTAAAGGTATTATCAATATTTTGACATTTCTAATTTACAAAATGATAAATATAGCAAATAAACAATGAATTTGATGCAGATAAATAAAAAAATAAATAAAATAAATAAATAAATATTGGTAAATGCCAAAGACTTGTGACCAAAATTTTTAAAAACTCGAATTATTGTCCTTTTTTTTGTGTTTGAGGCAAAAATTAAGACTGACTTAGTTTTTTGCATTACTTAATATATTTAATAATAATTAAATTATTTATATCAACGAACATTTTGTATTTTCGCGAATGATGAATTTTAAATTATATTTGAAGAAATGTCAAGAACACGTAGATTAATTATAAAAAGAAAAATGCTAGAAGGTATGGAATTGTTGGATCCGCATTTTTAAGTTACTTTTTACAATAATCCTGATTAAAGATCTTTTTATTTATATTTTTCATCATTATGTAATCAGTTTAAGCTACTTGGGCAGATCCCGGAAGTTAATAAGTAAAATATGTTTTTATTTTAGGATATGAATAATTGTGACATTAAGGTGAAATTTCCTGACAAAATATTGTCCACTAATTTAACACAGTAGTGAAAAATCCGCACTTATGCAGTCTGAGGACTTATATTGGTCGGAGGAGTCATTTTTCTGACATTAATTGCAGAATATTTACAATTTTTGCTTCGTGTCATACTAATATACGAGTGTCTCATTAAACAATAAAATTCACATTTCCTGACTAACTTATCATCAATCCATATTATAAAATATAAATATGTAAAATAGTTTAGGAAAAGTTTGGCATGAATTTTGACTAATTAATTAAATATGGTTTTAGAATTATTATGTGCAATTCCGAATATTAACATTTGTGAAAATTACACCACCAGCAACAAAAACAAGGAAGGAAGAAAAAAATATTGGCACTGTTTTATTTTATTAACTTAATTCTGAAATTATTTTAATGTATTTGACCTTTATTTACTATTTACATTATGCGTTTTCGGGAACAAGTTATTATACGACATTCAAAGCCGGACAGTGTTACGTGAATTGAAAATTATATGACTTACAGTTGTGCTTAAATAATTAAATTTGAATATTCAATAAATATTTTATATCATTCCATTTGTTTTAAAATGGAGACATGACAGGAAGGGGGACTCAATGTAAAACCAGCCAAAGAAAAAACCACACTCTTCACGCAAACACGAAGCGATGGTAAAATATTAAACACAAACACCATGACTTGGTACATACATAAGTCCGGTATTATAGCCTATCATTATATTGCCTTATATCATACATAAATAATTAGTTAAAATCAGAACTAAACAAACAAACAAACAAAAACAAAAACAAGACAAAAACATTTGATCATCATTCTTGTATAAAATTTGAATATGAATCAACAATTACTGATACGTCACGCGAACTCCTTTTGAAACTCAATACATCGTTATAATTCTACGAGCTCTGTTCGATTTTAATCAATTGATACCCGGTATCCAAACAAGCATGTGTTTTCTATTTTTTTTTACATAAGAAAACAAATGACTGAAACATATTAAAATTTAAATTGAACCAATCAGACTCGAGTACGTAAATTTAATATCCTGGCATTAGGATACTATAACGTGCAGGACAATACCGGAATGGTATGGATAGTATTGCGAGTCCTGACAATTTGATGCATGAGTCAGTAATTAGAAAATTTCAGACAAAAATGATTTTCTTTGCTTTATCTAATTATTTGAATCACGAATTATGTATTTCTTTATTAAATTTGATAACATTTAATTTTTACAAAGTGATAATTAGCCAGTTGCATCCATTAAAGCGAACAGATTTTTGGCCAGTATGCTTTTACAGTATAATGATATTAAGATGGGTAACAATGTCCAAATACCATATGTTTACTAATTAACAGGTCATCTATTTTTGTTGGAAAAACTTTTATTATTTTGTATTTCTAAAATATTTAGCTTGTGTTAGTATATATAAATTCTTTGATGCACAAGATGTGCACACTTCGTAGATTTACTACTCATCTGTTGTGTTCGAGGCTAAAATGTAAAAAAGCCAGAACAATAATCCAAAAGGTTGAAGAGCAAATTATACCAAAACAATCTAAGGACAGAGCTACAAAAATGTAACTCCTTAGTTTTTGCAAATTTTAAATTTTATGAGCAGTAAATTTAAAGTATCAATTTCGGGATAGTATTGAAATACTAGCAACTGAGTTGGGGATACCTTCGGGGTATGGAAGGCCATATGTGTTGTATAATTCCTGAGGTATACATCTGTTGAATAAACAAGATTAAAAATATCAAGGGGTCATGTGTTTATAATGACGAGAAACAAGCCCTTAAATTCTATGACACCAGTTTTGATTCATTTCATATGCATATTTTAACAAACTATGTCTCTTTGGAAGGGCTAAAAACCGAAAAGGTAGAAATCCAAAAATAGTGTCCAACAGGTGGTAGGAAAGGTTCAAAGTTTAAAAGTCAACTGCAAAAATTCCGTTGGGTAACAAAAGTCCTGTATAGGTGTGTATAAGAAAAGTAGTTTGAACTGTTTTATTAGACTATAAACCTTCCACTTAATTATTGGGTAATGATTAAACAGAAATCAACTCAATAAGTACTGATAGTTAATTAAATAGGTTCAGGTACCAGAGTGTTTACCATTAACAAGACAAATCGCCAGAAATGAAAACGAATCGTTCTTAGAATACTCACTGTAAACTACATGTTAGCTGTAGCTCAGACTGAGTTATACGAAGACCAGTTCATAAAAACTAGAGTATCAGTTAAGGTATTTCGAAAATGATTTCATAAAATTGTAATAAACCCAAAACAGTAACAATCTAATGCGTGCCATCTACATCAAATAAACGACTAAACTACAGAATGACAACAGTTCAAAATCGTGGTGCATTAAGGATCAATTAAGAAATCAATGATTTAATATTTAAAAGGCATCTTACTGGTGTAAACCAGGGATGTAATACTTGCATCATTTCAGAAAATCTCATAAAAATGGTATCTCCCTTTTACACTGAGAATTTCATAGGCTAAATGTTTTTGTTTCTGTATCTGTTAGGAAAACATTATTTTAAATTCATTTGAAAAAAGGAAGGATTATATCAGACACAGGAGTAAACATGTTTGTATATATCAAACTTTCCAAACTCTCCCTGTGACTATCAGTTTATTGCCATTCGTTTTCTGATTCAGTTTACTTGTTGATGCTTCTATTACTGTGATAGACTCTTACCATGATGCTGACATACTTCCAAAGAACCCGCAGTTGAGATGATAAATCTATATTCGATTTAATCAGAGTCGATAAAACGAAATTTATGCGAGAATGACTTACTAGTGTCGTATCTTTGTGTCAAACATATGAACACGTACCAAAACTTATCCAAAGCCAATGAAGAATATCAGAACGACATGAATAAGTCAAAGGTCTACTAAGATGGCAACAGTCCGGGGCAACAGGAGCTCATGTGAACACCGACAGTTTTCCGAACAAAAAAAATCTATTCTGACAAGTCTATCAGAAAGACATTTGAATATTATTTTATATATCAGTTCGTGGAATGGATATTTGGTATTTCAAAAGTCTAAACCAGAATAATAAAACAGTGTTTGTTGATTAATTAAACCTTATTGAGTCGTCCAACAAAACATTGTTTGTAAATGTTATATTTTTATAGACCTCACAGAACTTGAATATACATGCATTTAAAATGTTGAAAATATTAAAATTTGAAATGACTAACTCAAACCTATCCACATATTTGTGAAACCATTATTTTATTATTTTTCATGCACTTTGGGCATATGTGGTGTAACCCAGGGATGTAATACTTGCATCATTTAAGAAAATCTCACAAGAATATCCCTTTAACACCGAGAATTTCATAGGCGAAATGTTTTGTTTCCCCGGAAGGCATGGTTGAACAAAATTAGGAAATTTCAATTAAGCTAATTGCATCTATTAGGAAAGTGAAAACATCTTCAGAAGATAGTAATACTGATTCCACTGCATCAATATGTTTAGTGATGATAACAAAGTATACTAAATACCATAATATGCTGTTGGCGCTATCAATATATCATATACCCTCCAATGAGCACACATGTATTGTTGCAAAATCATCTTAGACATCGTAATACAAAACGATTATTCAGGAAGTCACAGCCAGACAATTTTCTGAAATTTATGTACACGCATAAGTACATCTTGTGCTTTTGAAATGAAATTGCACTCAAAAAATAGCAGAAAGATTTACGATGTGTACTTGACAAATTTATCAGTAACAAAGTAACCTGTTATATAAATACGCTTCAGATAGTTTATAAATCCTTAAAGGCGCATGGCGGGTGTTTAGGAACAAACAACACGGCACTTAACTAACAATTTTGTGCCGGCACGAGTCTGAATGGGTGACATACATAAACATATTACCTACAAGAATGTTATCTTTTTCTATGTATCAAAAGTAAAAGTCGCCCAAACTCGTCAGTTAGGGGTGTAATCGTAAGAGTTTCGGCGACGAGAATTCGCTGGGAACACTTTCAGTCCTGGTAGACATAACGCTGTTTTACGTAGCCACCCAACAGTCAAATTTAACAATCACTTCAAAGGAAACGCAGTAAATTAAAGCATTATTGAACAGTAAACACAAGTGATATATGCATTTTCAAGATCACAGTAGAAATTAAAAGTTTGTGCAATCTGGATTGTAATGGGTTAACTAAACAATAATTAGTCGACAGTTGCTGAAGATTTGGTGTAGTAATCGAACAAACCTTATTTACATGAGATAAGTATGGCCTGACTCCAAATAATGTTTTGTGTGAAATGACTGTAGTGCAAAATAGAAGTGCATGGAAGTGGCAAGAAGTAAACGATATCTTCCGACTGCAAACGGGTTGTTGTCCCATTTCACAACTTAGTTGCAATTATCTCTGCTCAGGCTATGGAACGGAAACTCCAAAAGTTACTGTTATACAATTAGGACATTTTTGGAATCAAGGAATAACTCTGTTATCAGATAGTTTTTGTTTTTACTAACTCTTTACCACTCTTGATGAGACAGAATTATGAAATGTACACATGTAGGGAATCAAATCTGGTGTAAGAGAATGTTTATTGAAGCAGATTAGGAAGTATTTAACTCATTAATCAGATAATCAAAATGTGTATTTCTAGTATGAAATTTTGAAATTAAAAAAAAATTATAACCAAAGGTTAATGAACAATATTTTAAAATATTAAAAAAAAAAAAAAAATAAATAAATAAAAAACATATTTTGACTTAAGAATTGAACATGAAATTTGCATTTTGATTCCAATCCCATCCTGGGAATCTATTAAATTTTATTCAATTACCTATCATTTGATAGAACGTGTATCCAGTTGTATTATTTGACCATATTCTGCACAAATGAATGATAGAAAAAAGTACAAACCACATCGATCAGAAAAAAATGCAAAAAGACACTTTGGAGAGACGTATCAAGGCCACAGTCTCATGCTTAAATATTGGTCTAAATACATATAAACAATTTTAGCATCAAGTAATATGTCTTTAGATTAGCCATTTCAGTCCTGACATGAAGATCGTAGCAGAATGCCTTATAATGCTTTACGTAAGCTAAACAGTTGTTGCGGCTTTTGTTGAAAACGCCTTGGCGAAAAACGTATAGGAACAATACGTAATTAGTTCTCTTAAATTACTTTACACAACGGTTCAAGCATTACAAATTTAAAACATTTAGTATGCCCAGCGGTAGCAACTTTATACCATGAAGTAATCTGCAAAGATATCATGTCTTGCCCGTATCTAACTTTTAATATTTTTACTTTGCAACTGCTGCGAGTGGTTTCAAAACCAATAAACATCAGGTGTGCAAAGTTAAACCTTTGATGTTCGTCCATAACAAATTACGTGTGGGCTTCAATTGTAAGAAACTTGAAGGTAAGGTGTAACAATGACGCCTGAATGAGCTTAGATGACACAAACCTACGAGAAGATGTTTTTCACCTTTGAAATTTGAGTAATTAGTTTAGATAAATGATTACCTATTATTTCTTGTGGAAAATTGCCAGTATTACAGGTTTG
Organism: Mytilisepta virgata; assembly: GCA_028015205.1. Taxonomy (NCBI): domain Eukaryota; kingdom Metazoa; phylum Mollusca; class Bivalvia; order Mytilida; family Mytilidae; genus Mytilisepta; species Mytilisepta virgata. The sequence continues at coordinate 13,676,509 of CM051520.1, read as the reverse complement.
ACGTATGAGGTGATTTTCTCTTGCAATGAGCTCGTTTCGTGTTACTTAAGAAACTGAAGTAATTTTTCTCTGCATTTGGAGTGAGAAAAGTAATGATTAGCGACATGAAGATATCTTGATCATATGTTTGGTATGGTGAATCTTTAGTATAAATCAACATAAATATGCATTAAAATTCACAAAAATTTATTTACCTTTAAAAGAAAAAACACAGAGAATTAAATGCAAACATAAAACTGCATACAAATGAAAGCATTCCCGCTTTACAGGCAAAGCAAGAACTGAACGTTACAAACCACTGAAGATCCAGAAAGTGGTAAAAAACTATTAAAAGAAGGAAATGTATGTTTTTATTGATGGAATCACTATAGAACAACAAAGAAAAAATGACAAAGTCTAAAGTGTTAGTGCGGAAACGTATATGTACTGCATCTAAATAAAATACACAATTTAATATTTATGTAATACTAGCCGGATTCCAAAGTTTTGGTTAATTAGGGTGCCCGATAAAAGCTTAATCGACAAAATCGTTTTTTTAAGATCGATTCATTAAGTATTTGTTTACATTTAGAATAAAAAATAATATTAAAAGTATCATGAATCATTATATATTTCAAGGAATGGAAATGTTACACACCATAGCTTCCAAAGTAAGAAAATTGCATACCCTTCCGAAACACCTGATGTCACTCCCGGTTTTTAATGGAAGTTCACATTGCTAGTGCTTAAGTTTGTCTTGTCCTAGTTTTGTTTAGTTTATTATACGTTTTTTATTCTTTTAGTTATACATGTATCCTTGTGGCGTTTGTTTGTTGTGTTCCATTCTCCTTGTATTTTCCTTGGACTTCGAATTTGTGGACTTTTTTTGTCGCTTCGGTATTCTTTTGCCGGTATCTATTATGGACAAGACAAAAACATGACAAAATATAGGCAGATGAATACCAATACGAATACTTAAAAATTGAAGTACTGCAGCAAAAAACCAAAAAAAAAAAAACAAAAAAAAAAAAAAAAAAAAAAAAACAAAAGGAAGAAAAGAAAGAAATCACTATATGTATATATTGCTTTGACTGCATGGCACATAAATCGAATCACTCGCAAACCTTTCAAACATTACCATCCTAATTATTTAGAAAAATTCGTAGTTGTCTAAGAACTTTCATTATCAATATCATCGAAAAGAAGGTCAAACATCATTCCGTTGAATTTTTTGAAATTTGAAATAAGCGAAACTACAAAGAGTGCAATTTTGTTAGTTTAATAAATCCCAGCAAGACAAGTATCAAACAGATTACAGTAATGGGGGAGTTGAATTCAATATTGTAAATACTAGTACTGATACAATCCGGATTATATTTTTTCTCATAACAAAAGATGACGAGACTCAGCATTTGGGCTCCAGCATAGTCAAAATTAGGGAGTATTTGTTTATGTGAAAGATAAAAAATGTGCTTTTTATGTTATAGGAATTTGTGGGAAATTAAGAAAAATGTTGTTTACCTATAGGTTAAGATATTCAAATGAACACTTTACAAGTATATTTGGGGCGAAAAGGGTATTTCTGTTGATTTTAAGAAGTTGACGACATCGCAGATGTAAACTGCCTATAGAGATGGCGTCTGTCACGAGCAGACGTTGTCCTGTTGCACGTGGATTTAGGAATGATATTCTGTACTCACAACAGTGACGCTTAATAATTCATAACAAGCTAAACTGTGTGAAAATTCTATTTTATGAACAAGAAATTATTTAATTATCACACAATAATGAGTTGATGAGCGAAGATGAATTTATAAATGATAAGAAATGTGTCAATTAAATCTTGGAATAACAGAAACAGCGGTTATACGTGTTGTACAGTGCCATGTAGAGTAACAAGCTCGCCAGCGACAATTATTTGCTGGTTAGTTTTGAGGAGCAGACGACATGATTGATGAACGGAAGTTACGAAGACGTCAAACGTATAAAAAGAAATAACTATAAGGCGGTTTATCAAATATAAATTAAATAAAATTGGAAAACTGAACAAATTATTTGTACTGCAACTCTGTAACTAAAGCTATAAAACAAAATCATATACACAGGAAGTACTTTTTCGCGGGAGCTATGTAGGACGAAAATATTTCGCGGGAGCTATGTAGGACGAAGATACTTTGCGGGAGCTATGTAGGACGAAGATATTTCGCGGGAGCTATGTAGGACGAAGATATTTCGCGGGAGCTATGTAGGACGAAGATATTTCGCGGGAGCTATGTTGGACGAAGATATTTCGTGGGAGCTATGTAGGAAGAAGATACTTTTTCATTTCCATAAAACCTAACAATTTAATAATAGTAAACCAAAAAATGATTATTTCGCACTCTTGAGTATGCAAATATCAACAAATGAGCTGATAATATTCTTGGTGACTTTGAGTCAACCAGAAGAGAGGCGTCCACCAAATATTTATTTGTTAGATACTAATATAACTATTTTAAGTTAGTGAAGAAGAAAGTATATAGTTTAACAGAAAATAAAATTGCATAATAAACATGAGGTTGCACGTGTTATCGTGCAAAGTATACCACCCCCACTATTTTTTAATTTTGAAAATTGGGAAAACAGACTTGAGAATGTCAAACTACTGGCAAACCATTAAATTTATCGAACAGAAAGATGTTATGATAAAACCTTGACAAAACAATATTTAATTTTTCCTTTAAATGAAGCCAAAAAAAAAAAAAAAAAAAAAAAAAAGTTGTAAAGAAAAGTGAAGTACAGTTTTTATAAGGTATTGTAAAATTTGTAAGTATCGACAAACAGGAAGAGGTTCCTTGACAGACCTGAAAATAGGAGAGACGATACAACTCATGGTCATGAAGCTATTGGCCAAATATCAAAACATTCCATTACACAGAAGCCGAGAAACGTTTGACGAAAAATTTCATGTAAACATATTAAGATATTGGAAAATTTGTAAGTATCGACAAACAGGAAGTGGTTCCTTGACAGACCTGAAAATAGGAGAGACGATACAACTCATGGTCATAAAGCTACTGGCCAAATATCAAAACATTCCGTTGTACAGAAGCAAAGATAAGTGTGACAAAAAATTTTGAACGGACGGACGGACAGACAGACAAACGGACGGACAAGGTAGAGTGGAGTTATAATTTGGATTCAGTCATTGAAGTTAAAATACTTCAAATGTAGATATACCTACTTAATTTTACCCATGCACTAATCAATGGTGAATGAACTCCCGTCCCATTACTACCTCATTAGATAGCACATATGACGTTTAGCAACAGAATATCAGCCTGTCGTGATGCAATTACATTACAAAATGGTTTTGATACTGACACCAGCTAAGAACATGCTTAGGCACCAGGTGTGTATATTTGTTTTGTAGAATGGCAAAGTTTCATTGATTCAAGTTCCAATATGAAACTTCTTTAAAAGTACATGATATTTCAAACTAAAAAATTGAATGTAAATGTCAGCAATTTCAAACGTTAATACCGATGACGTGTCACTTAAGAATGGCGAACAGAAGAAATGAGTGTAACAAAGACAAAGATATCAAATCCTAATCAATGCTAAAAATGACCACAAGGGTAAAGCCTAAATTCAACGACAATGTTATGCACACGGGTAAAACCTAATATCATACAAGACCAAAGTTGTGCACAAGGGTAAAACCTAATATCATACAAGACCAAAGTTATTTCACAAGGGAAATACTTCTTATTGTTCAAATATTTAATACTAGTATTTGTTCGAACGATTGTGGGCGATACTCTATATTTCCGAAAGATTCTGTAAATTTCAAGCATACCAGTATACTAGCAAGTAGAATATACATATACATCAAAAGGTATACTAAGGGTCAGTATATTTCATCATAGAAATATATTCTCTCGACCCATAGCCTTATATCATCACAATTTAATATTTTCTGTTGAGTTCATCTCAAAACCAACATAACAGAAAAGAAGTGTGAGGTGTATCATTAAATGTATTTTCCTGACTCGTGTAATTTAGTATTAGCAATGGAACTAAGACAACATCATTCGCCTAACCTAATTTCGACATTTTTAACTCACCTGACCCAAAGGGTAAGCTTTTGCCATCACCTGGCGTCCGTCGTGTGTCGTCCGTCGTCGTCCGGCGTCGTCGTTAACTTTCACAAAATGATCTTCTTGAGAACCACTAAACAGACAGAAACCAAATTAAGCAGAGATTTCCCCTATTATGTCCTTACTTTGGTTGCAATTTGTCGAAAAAGATGTCTACCATGGCGTTTTCTAATTTCTAATTAGCTGAATTAAAAAAAAACTTCTTCACCGATTGAAACTAAACTTTATAGTTATGTTCCTATGAAGGTGCCGACCAAGTGTTGTCACTTTGTTCCCGATCCATCATCCAACTTGGCTGTCAGCAGGGAACTTAGGTTAAAATAGGACCCTATGGGTAATGCATACAAAAACTACATAAGACCCAATGGGAAATGCATAAAATTACTTCTTGAGAAACACAGGGTGGGACTTATTTTAAGATAGGACCTTATGGAAATACATCCAAAAATCTTCTTCTAGAGAACCGCTGAATGGGTTGAAACCAAACATGGCATATGTTCCTTATGACGCTCTGACCACGTGCTGTTACTTTGTTACCGATCTGTCATCCATGATGGCCGTCAGCCAAAAACTTAGTTTAACACAGGACTCTATGGGAATTACGTACAAACGACTTCTTCTTGAAAATTACTGAATGGATTGAAACCAAACATGGCATGGATGTTAATCTCAAGGTCATTTAGCAATGAACAAATGGAAATATCAGGTGAGCGATACAGGAAGCCTCTGGTTTGTGTCTAATCGGTGCTTAAGGTGTGGCTTCAATAATCATTTATAGTTTCGGATAATGCACCCTAAGAATTATATTGATTTTTAAATTTGGTAAAGTGTGACAGCATGGTAATCATATCACGAATTTATTACACAAAGATAAGGAATATCGAGTGAAAGAGGATAAACTGAATGTTTTGAAATCAAAAAATAGAGCAAGAGTTTTAAATAACTAGAAGACATGTGTAGTACCAGGTACGCTTGAATTTGTGATACCAATTTTGTACATGAACTTAATGGTAAGTTAAATTGTAAGAAAATTGTTTTCCCTCAACAAATATAATAAATCTTTATGTAGAATCTGAAAAATTAAGGTTCGTCTCCATTGAAATGCCACAAAAGACCTTAATTTTCAGTCATACTGTTACTGGTAAAATTGAACATTTTTTTTTTACCATTTTTTACAAAAAATTGAAATGTTGCTAAAGCAACCGTGTTTCTATGATAAATTTCGATTTTCTCTCTGAATATATATACATGTCTATGAATGCTATTTATTAACCCCGAAACTGCCTCATGATAAAGAAATCATCAGTGAGGCCACTTAAATTCACATCTGAATATGGAGTCCAACCTACGGTTAACAATAAGGAGATGAAAACCATAATTCTGTACAGCATCTTCTAATACAGAGCTGACCTAAAATTGAGGCGCCAGAAAAGAAAAGAAAAAAAAAAAAACAATAAGACGAAGGACAGAGAGCTATGCTTGAGGTAGCTACTCCTTAGATTTTAATACTTAAGCAAAATAAAAATAAATTTCAATACCAGATGTATACCCTGTGGGACTAAGAGACCGCTTCTATTTTTGTAAACTCATCAACATTTACCCTATGTACTTTCATTCCTTAAGGATACAAGCAATCCTGTACACGTAGCTCGAAAAAGTAACTATGAACGAATGTCGTTTATGATATTAATACTTTTGTTCTTGGAGATAAATTGATAATATCGATTACATCAATATATGTTATTTGTGACGCAAAATTTATTCCAAAAAACTATGCACACTTTTTTAAGATACAAATATTAGGAAAGATGATACAATTGATATTGAATAGCTGGCGCCTGGAGAATGTATCAGGTGGCTTTCTGGTTACTCAAAGACACATTTAGCTTTTAATAAATTTCCTTTTATGAATGAAATGTTATTTTATTTTTTTTATATCAGGTAAATGTCACAGTTAAGGATGAACAACGATATAGAATGAAAAGAGAAGGCATAATTCGTGTAACTCTTTGAATATTGGCAAAAGAATACAGAGGCAATGGGGCAAGTCCAGGAGATCAAACGTCAAACACAAGACGAATTGTGAGAATAATAACATTGCAAACAAATACTACAAAGTTATAACCTAAAAAATAAAAAATTCCGAACGTGAAAGTACAAACATTAAAGCACTAGCAGAAAAACCAAAGAGGATCCGAACAAGACACTACAAACATTAAAGCACTATCAGAAAAACCAAAGAGAATCCGAACAAGACACAATAAACATTACAGTGACCTCTCACAAAAACCGGGTTCTAGGATTTGAAAACAAACAGTCATTATAATTACAAGTAGAATAGAAAGTAAATATCAGAACCAAATTTAAATCATTTAATTAAAGTAAACATAGGTTAGAATGTTTTAAATTAACACAGTTTGTGAAAGAAGGATTGAAGATTTTTAAAAACAACCAAAAAGCATAAAATCTACATGAAAACCTCTATTACCACAGATGTAAGCGAGACATGTATTTTATGCGTCTCACTGCAATAAGTAATACATTAAGACAGTAATAGATACATAGTGTGAATCAAAGAGATGTATGACTCTTTTTAATAGCATTGGTTCCTATGACGAATGTCCATTTAACATCAAAAGGTTAATTACCGAAAGTAAAAAGATTATAGTGACATGAAACATGCTTTCTGAACAGCAAGATATTCTTGTAAGTATTTCAATTCACAGTGACTGACATACGAAACAGTCTTAAACGAGTCAGTAGGTATATATCTGGTATCCACTGGAGATTTGTTTAAGTGTTTATAAGTAGCAGGAGGTACTTCACACCATCTACTCTAGAGGCTTTTATGAAAATTGCTTCCTCGCGCCCACTCGAATTTACGCAATTAAAATAAGGATATCCTTCGTTAAAACTAAGCATGAAGACGACGGGACAGGCAGCCAGATATGATTTTGTTGACGCCATTTTGAATTGGAAGTCATTTCCAGGCAAATAAAAATGTCATTTTTAAAACTGACACGAGGAGGACGTAAAACCTCTTATGATTGTACAAATATAGGGTGCTCGAAATAGCAACACAGACCTAAATATACATATACTAGTATTAGAGAATTCGTTAGAAGTACATATATTGCCCATATTTTGAATTAAACACATCAGAGCAAAGAATCCTAAAAGTTTTAATGTTTCGTATAGCAATATCAATTAATCTAAAATAAATAAATAAATATTACTTTTATTTTTCTTACAGATAGAAAAAAAAGAATTTAAATAAATAAAAAAAAAATAATAAAGACAATTTCATAAAAAAAGAAAAAAAAGAGAGTATGGTCATAGACTTTAAACATTTTCTGACTATTATAATACGCCATGGAACCCCTACTGTTCCAATATCAGTCCTACTTCATCACATTTTATTACATTATCACAAATAACTACCCACTCAACAGATGATAAACCTAACGTAATAAAATATTTGCATAGGGTTCACTCCAATCGTTAATTATTAGATGAGATATAATATATATAAAAAAGATGTTCCGATTGTATTATGATTTTGTGATCCCGAATATGATAGAATTTATATCAAACAATTTATTCTAAGCATTTAACGTGTTTATATTCAAGCGTTAATGATCATTAAGTATTTGGTCCCAAAACACCAATGATAAGAATATAAATGTATGTATGGGAGATCAAATTATAAAATGGACAAGAACGCCCAAATAGAAATCCAAAAGACAGACAATCAAACCGGGAAATACAAATATTTTTTTTTACAAAGGTCAACACAGAAACACTGAAAACAAAATGCTAACTTCTATAAAAGCAGGAGTGAAAGCGGCCAAGAAGTGTAAGCATATATATAGTTCCTCCTTAGTATACAGAGCAGGTCTTGTCAGTGTCCAACAAAGTCGCCCCGGTAATACAGTAATACAGTATTACCAAATTATTTGAGGATCACGATGATTTGTCTTGCCTTTGATTTCGATCTTACAGACTTACCTCCTTATGATTCGGTTTTTTTTTGGCAGCTATACTCATTTCCGTATATAACTCAGAATTATAGCAACTGTCATATAAGTGGGAGGTTAGGCATGTCATAAAACCTAGTTTAACCCAAACTTTTTATTTTAAAATGCCTGTACCAAGTCAGGAGTATGATTGTTACTTTCTAGTTGTTCTGGGTATTTGCTTACCTCCCTGTTTTGCCAGATTATCGGACTTTGATTGTAACATATCCCTTAGAGTTCCATGTTTTGTTATGAAACCTTATTCACTGTTCTGTCGCTTCGGTATTCTTTTGCCATTATTTACGACAACGGAAAGCAGAATTTAATATTCTATATCAATCTGGTACAAATAATACATCAATATCTTTATAAATACGTGTGCAGCTCTGTACTGAGGTGGTTTCTTGGTCTTACACTTTTTAAAAATTTTAACTTAATTTTCTGTTTTGAATTTGAATCTACTATACAGAATTTTGAATTGCTGTTTCAAATTTCGATCTTTAGCTCTGGCGATGAGTAAAACATAACGACAAAAGAATATCGAAGCGACAAACAACGGAAAAGTCCGTAATATCGTAATCCAAAGCAAGACAAACTCAAGATACAATTAAAGGTAGCAACTCATGTAGGTACATTAAAACAGGTATCAGAGATTGTTTATTCAGATAATACAGATTACACAGTATATAAAATTGTTAGTATTAGCCAATTAAAGAAAATAGATACGAATGTATAGATATTAAAACACGTGGTTTAAATCTTATCTGAAGTGAATTTAATTGATATGGAAATAAATGTTTTTGGCTTAATTGAAAGGTAAACAGTATATAGCAAGTCTGAATAATAGATAGGAAAGAAAGTTTTTAGTAAACATAGGGACGACACTATGGCGAATGCTGTACTTCAGAAAATATAAACTTAATTTCAACAAGTAAAATGCATTCGCGATACGTCGTTAATAGGTTTTTAAAATTTTAAAGTACACTTTTTTTTCATTTAATTGATACTATGTTGCAAAAATACATCCACTTGAGTGAAAAATATAAATCAAATGTAAGTACATGTCTTTATAAGATTGAGACATGATCTTCTTAAAAAATAATTTTTTATTTTTGAAATGAAAATACTTAAAACGGTGCTTCTGCTGTCAGATTCATGCTGTTAAGTTGCTAGTATTTCGTTACTGGTTGTAAATGTTGAAAACTTTGAAAGTCTCACACAATATATGTCCTTAGTTGGTTTTTTGGTTCATTTTAGCATTTTAATCTATGTTAGTTGATTTAGGCCTTGATAATTACTGACAGGACAAAATTTTGGCAATTATGCGTATACAACACATCAAATATGATATCAAATACTAAGTAACTGATAACATTTATTATTATTAAAGTGCATAGAAATTACATACTATAGTAATATTTACTCTCTCTTTATTCTTCCTGTCACAATGCTTCATAGGAAATTATTTTAAATCAAGATGCTTTTCAAAATGGAAAAATTGGTCAAAATATTGTCCATGTCCTGTCAGCTGTACTTAAAATAATTTCTTTTCAGATACCCCGCTTTTTGTTCTTTAATCATATTCACTTTCAGACAGGCTAGATGATTTTCACAAATCTCGTATTAAGCTGCATCATAGTTTCTGGTGGATTTTATTTCTAAAATTCTCAAAATTGTTGCTGTTTAAAACATAAAATTTTTGAAGATCCAAAATTATTGAACGTTTACTCATACTCTTCTTAGTTTGCCATGGAAACAAAACTTTCAACATCTTACGGTCACTCATAGGGTTTGGAGAAATTTTTTGAATCCTGTCGCAGTTATATTCCTTATTTTCATTGTTACCATGTATATAGTAAAAACTTAAAAAGATTTTTCAACTATCATTTAGCATACGATATAACAAAAAAAGGAGAGATATGTGGCGTACAAATTCTTGACAGCAAAGGAACAACGTATTTATTGCTCCTCTTTCAGTCACATGGAGCCTTTCAACAGTGAGAAATATCTCGCACAACGCTAGACAGCTCCTAGCACCATATGGTTGCATATTGCTGCTCCAAAAACTAATTAATTATTCAATTAAAAACTGCAAAAATTTGAAGTTTGTGAATGCACTGTCAATATTGTTGTATCAACTTTAGTATCTCGGCAGCAAAAACGAAATCGACCTATCATGCTGGCACTGTGCAATATGTTACACAAAAAAAAAAGAACTGAAAAAAGGTTTATTGACCTATATCATACACAAGCGTGTTAGGTATTTAACATCAATATAAACCGTAATTGCAAATTCTATTCATAAGAACTACCATCTCCACTCCAAAAGGACTGGAGATGAAGTACTTTATTTACAAATATTTCATGGGATTTTTGTAGATTTTCCCTTTTCGTAGATGAATATTCGTAGAAAACTTCCTATTTAAAAATATTGTGGAAAAACAAAACAAGAAAGAGAAAAAAAAACCAAACAAACAAGCATAAAAACCAACGAATCTACAAACAAGTTAAAAAATTAAATCACATGAAACAATAACAAAAGAACAATAGTCAAATAAAAAAATATATGTGTTGAGAGTAACACACTGAAAAATAGATAGATTTTTTAGCTAGTTGATATACTGTAGACATCTTGACTTTAACAGTACATGTTGATAGGAATAAGAATATTAGAGCAGGCGGTAAAAATTAGGTAGGGTCGGGATAACCTAAACAAAACCTTTTTTTAGGCCTAGGTAATATAAATAACACTGCCGAAAACATACATGAAATATGTGCATTTCAGTATACCGTTTAGTAACACATGCCGCCTTATTTATTTTCGTTTAAAATCGATCAGTACTTTATATTTAAATCTAGTCGAACATATAATTCCTTTTAATATGAACAGGGATTATAATGGTTTCATGCGTAATGCTCATATCTTACGTATTTTCTAATGGCCCGACGTTAAGCGGATGTGGACGATAAGATTTTGACATGCGCAGTGTTTTAATTGACCATGTTTTAGATCACGTGCAAAAGATCCTGATTACAATCATGAAAATAAGATCTTGTTGACGGTAATTTGTTGGGTTCGGCTATTACGCTGAATTAGGCCTATTCACTACACGAGAAAGGATCATAACAGTTCTCCATACAATGTCAGAAAATGGAGGAATTGAAGCGGAAAACTTAATCAATATACAAAGGCCAAAGTAGTGCCAAGGAAAAGTGCTAAAAGATATATAGATATCCAATATTTCAAAGCAATAACTTTTTGTCAGTTTTTGACAATAACAGATTTTTCTTCCCGATAATGTTTATATATTGTTCAAAAGAGAAATCACGAAAGTTAAAGGTGTTAGAAGGTTCATAATATGCCATCTGAGATGCACTTTTAATTAAAGATAAGATACAAATGACTTTTAGGTTTTGAATATAGAGAGCTTTGTCGCGTGATATTGGTCTCTAGAGAGACAACAGATTCATTTGATGCCGTTTGACTTAAACCTGTGTGCCAGTTGTGTAGCCACTTAAAATGTAATACTGCATTTGTGAGTTTATTTTGTGTTAAATCTTTTGGAGTATTTCAAATGTAACAAAGATCCATATCTCTTAGGACTGGAGGTGACAAAACCAATTTACGCCTGCCCTAAGTATAAGGCCGCATTTTATGACGACTGGGAAAATCAGATTACTAAAGCAACCTAGATTTGTTTTCAGTGCATGCTAAATGGTCGTTATTGTAGAAAAGAAGAAAAAGAGTACGTAGATTATTACTCACTGAAGATACATTATGAAACTAGAGAGATTCTATTGTATAGAGCTTAATAGTGTTGCGATTTTTATTTGAAAAACAAACTTGCAGTAATGTTTATCATTTAATGAATGATAACTACAATTTTCATTTTTATAAAATGTGACCTTAAAACTGAGGAAATTGACAGAAAAATATTAAAAGTCACTTCTCACATCAACAAACAATTGTGCAGAGTAACCTAAATATCCCTAGTATATTCTTAGTACATCTGTTAATTATATTTATTTAAACGTACACTTAATACCCAATGCAAAACTATCAAATAATTAACATTTTTTGCTGTCACCCGAATCATCGTCAAATTTCAGTTAAAACGCAATATAAAAAACGCATTATGCAAGCATGCGTTTCCCATATAACGTTAAATCAAAGTGTATTTGAAACGCATAATAAAGCACAGTGTACCAAAATGCGACGTGTGAACTTACACGTTTAACAGAACACTTCAAATGCGTTTTGAACCTGCTTAACAGAAAACGCGATGCGTGGAAACAGCCTGTAATTGGCATCCCAGATATCATTTCTAATGTTGCTAAAAGGATATTCAGCTGAAGTTCCACCCACAGAATACCTTTAAAGAGAAAACGTTTGGATAAAATGAAATAATATGAGTGTTTATTGTCATTTCTGGGTTTGGAATGGTAAAAAGATTTTTTCCATTCCCGAATCGCGTTGAACACCCTGTCACTCTGCAAGTCATTTTGAAAATCTGTGTTTTATAGTTTGGTGTATTTGTTGCATTAAAAAAGTTTGGTGTTTCGTATATTATAACTTAATTTCATACTTTCAGTGTTTAGTATATTGCCTCTGTTTTTATTCATTTATTTTATTGGGTTCAGTGATACATAAACAACACAATGAATAACAGGAAAGGTCAACAGTGACGTACCAAACAATCAAAGCAACCCAACTGACAGAACTCCGGACAAAAAATAACATAAAAGAGCATAAAACATATACGTAAACACCATAGAGAGTCAGGATAGTCTGACTTGGTACAGACACTGAGCAGTGGTTGGGTTAGACCGGTTTTGAGGATACCCAAACCTCCCCCTTATCTATTCTGACACTCTAGTGTATAAAAAACACTATAAAAACCAATACAGCATGATTACCAACAAGGTGACCGCTTGCTAGAACTACAAAATTAGACTGTACGGTACACAATTTAGATAGCAGGGTCAGGATGTGCTTGTTTTGAAAACTGAAAAACTAGCTAAGGCTCTCATAGCTGCAGGTCGGATACAGTCGCTCTATTAAACGAAAAAGTCTGAAACAACACTCCCATAAAGGGTTTAATGCTATCTCGTCATAGAATTTGATTGAAATCGGCAGTATTCGTGAGAGACCAGTATAAATTCAAAGTCTTCAAGTCATTGGGATAATGAGCAATTTTTACCGAATTACTTTATATTTGTAGCCCTTAATGTGAAAAGATCTTAAGTAACTACCAAGGTTCCGTGACTTTTGCGTTTGTTCACGATATTACAATAGAAACTAGGATGGGAATGCCCGTTCATAACAAGTGCTTTTTAAAAATGTAGATTTCTATTATAAAACTTTAAAACGCATTAAGCAGCTTGTGATGTACATGTACATGTACTTTTGATTTATCGAACTTTTGGATTGCTCCCTATTCGCACTTCTGTCTGTTAAATCAAGCCAATAACAAGAATCTACGTCAGATTTTACTGTAGATATTACATGACCAGAGAACACACCATGATACACTGGTAATAGTAGAGCTCTAAGGATGTGTGACATGTCACGAAACAGGGTAGCGTTTAATTTTTTAATGTCACTTGACGTATTAAAGTTCATTAATTAGGTGTCCGTTATTCTGTCTATATGGCGTGTATTAACTATAGCATCATGACATTTCCCCAGATCATAGAGACATCCTGTAATTTAAGATTTAATTAAGACAGTTCCCAAGTATACATTGTTTGTGGATGTATAATAATCTCCGAAACGAAATACCATGCATACGATGCGCATTTCCGGATAAATCTTCGTCAAGTGCGCTTTTGGAAGCCAAAAATAGTCACCTATATAAACATAGACTAACATCAGCTAGGATAAACTTTGCCTGAGGCTGTTGAAATCCCAAATTTCTAGTTTGTAATTTTTTGAAATTCTATTGAATTTCAAAAAATTACAAACTAGAAATTTCAACAAGAGTATCTAATAATTATGTCATAATAGATCTTCCCAATTCATTGGATGGAAATATGTTTACAAGCATTTTGACCACTTTTTGAACTACTAAATAATGAACAGCAATAAAGCGCTGTCCATTCGCTATCTGTATCAGGGTTTGGTATTGTATGGGTTTCTTTCTATAATGTACTTAAACCACATTATTTTTTCCCGTTAATTCAAGATTTTTTAAAATTAAATATAAAATGCATTTATATTTGTTAGAAAAAATATATAATAAAAATTGTAATCAATAAAACCAACATAGCCGCAATCATAAATGATGAGTGGTGAAATATATACAAGTGAGCTGCGAGTTGAAAATATGAACAATAGATAGCGAAATATGAAAGTGAGTGGCGAATTAAAAAGGCGGTGAAAACCTGTATAACTTGAGTGAAGGGATAAAAAAGTAAGTAAAATCAAAAGTCTGCATCTATGTCCGTTTCATAATTAAAATTAATGTATTTTAAGAGTCAATTGATAAATGGACAAACTAAAAGAAAAAAATACATGAAAAGTTGAACTATATATAGACTTAAGTAAGCCATTACTTGTGTTAGAATTTTGGAGTTCTGTTCAAAGTATAATTTCAACTCCTCCTGACAAAGTTTACCTTACTTGAATATTTATATTAGCTAGGTTGTTCATGCCCATTACTCACATTGTTTGACTTGCCAAAATGTTATGAATGTTATCCCAGAAATGCACATTTCAAATTTTTTGCACTTTACACAGAAATATTATGAATAAAATATACAATCTGCACATTTGAAATTAAATACTTTTTTAAAAACAATTTCCAAATTATTTTCTGAACAAAACAGATTTTATAAAATTTTACTAAGCTTTAAATAATGATAATATTTTTTTTAATATTCATGAAGAAATTAAAAAAAAAACTCTTCAGCCAAAACTTTTGTTGAATTTTGAAAAAAAAACAATCGATATATGAAAATTCAGTATTGAGCTTAAAAAGGTAAGCAGCAAGCTATATATGTAGTACCAGTGGCAAATGGCAAATATGAGGCGAGTTTCGAGTTAAAAATTGCTGTGGCGAGATATATAATGTAAGTGAATATATATATATATATTCCAAATTTGCACGTGTAAGTTTCATTTTTAAGATTTGTGTATTTTCTCATTTTTTATTTGTTGTAAATATATTTATATAATCACTTATACTTTTAACTAAAATCTTTTTGAGATAACTTTTTTGTCTGTAATGATTTTAATTGTTTTAAAAAAAGACAACCTGTATATAATTCCCTACAACATTGCTTACTGCATATAATAATATATATACACAGTTTATATGTTAAAAACAAGTATATCAGTTTTCTTTAGAAGAGAAAACAAAGGATCTACATAACACACATATCATGCATAAATGCATTGCGACATAACAAATATTGATATGGCTATTCGAATTTAAGGATTTTTTTTCAATATTTTTTTTTTGTTATTCTAGAGCTGAATCACTATGCTTATAACTTGTACAATATCAACATTCGAATTTAAAATTTATATCCTTGGATATAGGAATACGTTGCCGGTGCTAGTTCGCATAGATCTCAGGACTACGCCAAAGAGAAGTATTTGTCCTGCTGTTTATGTTCAAAAGTTTGCACTGATTCTAATAGTTTGTTCCGTTGACAAATACATTTGAAATTCATATAACCCCACCATAAGTTTGTGGTTCATAGCAATATCTAAACTAGTATTTGATTCTCTTTCGGATACATTATTATTTGTGCAGTCGGTGAGCCAAGTTTATGTCCCAAATCTCTTATGCTTGGTCTCATCCAGTCTTTGGTTCATACAGTTTCCAATATTTCTGTTTACATAAGTCATAAGTTTATTTAGCATTTTACGTCCCTTAGGACCAATAGCTACATAAAAACAACAATGCAAACATGAACACAAATACAAAATACTTTTAAATAACAGCAAGAAACATAGTATAGAATGAATTAGCCCCCTGACCTCAGTGCTAAAGACTGTTTTTAAAAAGGAGCCCAGCACTCTCACTTGGTCCTTGGTGTTAGGATTTAATATTTCCCGTAGTTTGTCCATATCAGTATAATCATTTTAGAATATAAAATTTAAACTGAAGTTTTCTCGGATTGTAATATTTGTTTTACAGGGGAAAAAAAGGTGATACTCATCGTCAATAACGTTACAAATATTAGTACAAATGATGAAACAAAAACCACTATTTGTAGATATAAAAAATAACAAAAAGAGGATACCATTCATGCAGCATTGTTAGTATGGCATGACTTCTGAATTCATTGGGCTTTAATATTCTTTAACGGGTATGTTGGAGTTCCTATGTTAAATCCACACAATCAATACCACAGGGTTACTCTAAAAAGGAGATATAGTCCACCAAGTATAGCCAATTTCTCAAGAAGCAGGGAAATAAGATTAAGAAGACAAAGGGCAGTTGAATCCTGTTATCAAATTCCGGAGACGTTAAAATATTTCAAATAAAAAGATTTTATGATAATAAGGTGTAAACAAAGTGCAAGGTATTACCTTAGGATATCAAGAATTATAAACTAAACTTGTTTGAGTTAACTAAAGTTATAGGGATATAAAACACAATTGAACAATCATTTCTAAAAATACTTTTGACTATCCAATGACGATTCATGGGAAGTGTGTAGGATGACACTGTAGATACTTTTTGATAACCCAACGAAACGAGAACAAAACATGCAAAAAGATAATACACACTGAATGATCAAAGTGCTTAATGCACCAGAAATTATTATTTTCTAGTTCAGAAATGGCAGAAGACATTAAAGTTACACGTATACAAATGACTTAACCATAGTTCTGATAGACCATGCGTATTAAATTATTTTCTCCGTACTCAATTTCAGAACTTATCATATTCAACTGAACTGCTACACAATGCCAGCTTGGCTGTTATTTAATTTCCTGACCACAGTCAACACCAAGTTCTTCAAATGAATGAACAATAATTGAAAAAAACCCTAGATAACTTGCTCATCTAGAACCGAACGTGAAGGTACATTTTACAAGAAAAAGACGATGGAATACCAATGGTCCTATCAACAGAGAGCAAGATAAGATAAAACATGCAGGAGTTATTTTTAGCGGAATTATCACAAGTACAAAAGCAGTGAAAATATAACCTCAATTTCTAAGAATGTATAAAGTAAGAAAACCCAGTTCATATCTTTACCAAGTCTCATATTAAACTGCTATCATGTCGCATCCTGTATTTCAATGTTTACTACATTTTTAAGACCAAAAAAGTAAAAAATCAAAAGTTCATAATGTTATTTGCATATAGACGCAAAAAATAAATAAATAAAAAACATTTAAATGATATTATTAAATATATACGAAAATAAAAAACACAAAAAATATATATACATGCAGCTTTTAAGTTAAGATCAAAGTGCCAGAAAAGAAATGAAATGTCAAAAAGGATAGTTACCAGATGTCGATATACCCGTCTTAACATCATTAATAATAGAAAAAATGTAAATCATTGAATACTTAACACTGAAAATACTCGACAACATATCAGTGATTTAAATGTCAAACTGAGGCAACGAAGATGCAGTAACAGTACAGTAACAGTAACAGTACAGACTACCATGAGATGAGACTGCTGAAAAGGATCGATTCTTCATTATTGTTATAAAGTTTCAATTAGGACATCTCTGAGGAGTAAGTTATAGAGTTGTCAACATGACAAATCCAATGAAATAACGTTTATCTCATCTTCTGTTTATGTTTTAATAAACATGTTAGAATAAACAAAATTAATTCCCATTTACAGTAACATATTTAAAACTCTAAAATATTTTTTAAAATCATGAAAAATGAAAAATAAACTCACGAATAACAAAAGCAAATATCTTCATCTTTCATAAAAGTATTATGTAATCATGAAGATATATTATATCATTTATGTATTTTAAATTTCGCAGAATCTATAAGCAGTTTGCTAGCTGTAGTTCTTACTACAGGAGACTATTTTGTTGTTTTTTATGTATTATCTTAAAACAAAATTGACTGATGAACATTTCCAAAATTCCATACTAAAAATATCACAAGCTTGCAAAATATTACGTTACATACATTTTCTTCAAAAATAGACGTAAATGATCAATAAATAAAACGGCAACAAAGCGCAAAACGAAGTTAGCAAATAAAAAAAAGTCAGAATAAACAAAATAATTGAAAAAATTAATTCTAATAGAAAATATTCAAAATGAATTTCGAATTTAATTAAAAGCATCTACATTATTCTGCTAGTTTCTGTGGAAGTAAAAATCCACTAGAAGTGACTAGAAAATGATTTAACACCGAGAAATGTAGAAGATATCAGTTATCATGGATATGTAAATAAATATATAAACATCAATCCTGTTTTAAAAATAACTTGTATCACCGCCCAGAAAAAATTACAGAAATAAAATATGGATATATCATATTGTTCATAATAATAAAATGTTAATAATATCATATTAATTATTTATCCTACAAAAATAAATGTATATTTAGTGATTTATTACAATTTTCAACAGTTCTATCATTAAAAATATATTTGTCACCCTTAAATAAGATTGTTAGAAGTGAATATGAATTAATGTTCAGTCACAAAATTTTTAGCTTAAAAAGTACAAAATTGAAAATATTCTATCAAATGTGACAAGGGAATTATCCATAAGCACTGAATATTCATTGTTTTTCTTTAAAACATTTTAGATACACATTTTCAAATTTTATATTCTCAGTGTTTATGTAGGGAAATTACAATGGATTCCAAAGAGTGAATATTATAGAGATTTGAATTTATGCAAGTAGAGAATATATTAAAAATATACTAAATTCAAAAATGATAAACGTTATTACTTTTTTCTTAATTTCATATATTTTCCATTCGATTTACCCACAATAGCTTTCAATACATGCAGTTGTAAAAAATAGAAAAAAAATTCTTACCTGTACCATGGAAATGTGTTCCAACCATGAGACCAGTCAGTTGGCCAGTCCATTCTTTGTCCACAAAGGGAATAGATAAAAGAAAGGATAAAAATCTGGCCCCTTACGGATCTGTTTCACTACCATAGACCCAAAACAGTTAGCTGTTGGGTAATATTGTCACATGCACGAGTTGAGCTCACCGCCCATATTTTTTTTTACCTTTTCAGTGCAACCAATAAACTTACAACTCTGTCCCAAGATAACCCCAAGTTTTACAAGTTTACTTTTGCTTCACATAATTTTACGCTATTTAAATGAATGAAATATTGTACATTAATTCGGATAAGTTGTGCAAGCTATCAACTCGTCATACGACAGGTGAACAAGGGCGTCATCAAGGTTCATGGACGTCCTATTATTTTTATTGATTGACTTAAATTTTGATGGAGACAACGTTTTTATTTCATTTTAAAAAAAAAGATAACGGATATTAACAGAAATATTTATTATTCAAATCTTTAATTTGATATAAAGGCTTAAAAAATGATTGAACGCAATATGGTGAGTTTTAATAAAAGAAATTTTTTCAAATTAAAAAAGTCATAAAATGATTCGATTCTTGCGTTTTCATTAGTTTATTGGTCTATAATTGTCATAGGAAATTACTTAAAAAATATTCAGATATGTTTTTTTCTCAAAATATGGTTACCAATGAGAAATAATCGCAATACTATACAGAATAGTGAACATCTTTGCATTTTGCATCTTCTGTCTGATAAATAATCAAAGAAAACAACAATAGATCTGCTGGTAAACAAAATTCTCTAGTGTATGCAGACCAATGAACCAAAAAAAAAAAAAAAAAAAAATAATACTAAAAAAAAAAAAAAAAAATAAAAAACACAAGCACACATAATCTCAAATAAAAACAAAGAACATGACCAGCTAAGAAATACCAATGACATTCATTCTGCATGACAAAAACACTGGAAACTAGAAACGTCAACAACACAAACTCCTATAGATGCAAGCAGCGATCCAATGTGTCCTGGAAGAATAAGTAGTTCGTGCACGAATTGCAGGTATTTAGAACCTAATAGATCCTAATGACTTATTTTTTTCTCAGCATTAAAAATAATATCACCCCCCCAAAAAAAAAAGAATTGGGTTGGTGAAAAAACTGATAATTTGTAATTCGATTAAAATTTCAATGTTTTGAACATTATTCGCATATGAGAAATTTGTTCTCACATGTTCAAGCAGTGAAAAAATAATGTGATCGAAGAGAAACAAAATCAAAAGGGATCTAATGAATCTTTTTTAAAATTTAGAAATTTAGAGCGTCTCCGCCGTACAGAAACTATCAGATATATATATATATATATATATATATATATATATATATATATATATATATATATATATATATATTGAAAGAAAATTAAAAGGAATCTAATTAATATTTTGAAATTTAGAAATTTTTTATCAATTGTGAGTTAAAAATTAAGATATATATTTTAACAAATTCGTTCAATTTCCAAAAATTTTATGCCGTCGTAAAATGGAGCGTTATCATAAATAAAGAAAAGAACCAAAAAGGCCGAAAAACAACAATAACAACTACCAAAAATACATAAATAAAAAAAAGAAAGAAAAGAATTGAAAAACAATATCTGCATGAACTGTTGTAACTGTAAATTCAGACTTCAACTTTGTTTCTTCGTCAATAGTATAGCTCTGTGAATGGATAGTTTAGGCTAGAACGTTTGGGGTACTTGTACATTTAGTTTATGACATTTTGGATGTTTGTTTTGTATTCTTCCAGACATCGGGAATTAAAAAAAAGCAAAACCTAGATCATAGACCGCCATTTACCTTTGCCCTCAAAGCAACTGGTCTTTATATTCATTGATGTATCTAACATAGCACACCAGCAAAACCGCCTACCAGTTAATTATTCGAACAGTGAAATAAGGATTTTTTTAAAGAAATTCATTTACCTCCATTCTTAAGTCTTTAACCCGTTCTCAGTCTCTCTATTTCAAACACAATCCAACAAAAGTATGGCTTTAATTTTTCAAGCAAGTGCACCTTACCTCGTTTGTAGCTATTCTGTTTAATTAATTATCAAAACGTTCAATAACTTTGGATTTCCAAAGTTGTGATAGTGAGCATATATATGATAAAGTTAAATGTTGGAAAAAGCAATTCACAGGCGTTAACTTTGACTCTTAATATTACCTTTTCAGTATAAGATATACCCCAAGGGCGGTAACCCAATACAGCTGTATCATTTCATAATCAGTGCAAAAACGTAAATTTCATCAATTTAGGGAGTCTTTAAGGATTTTGATCTTATTTTATGATAAAATACAATGAATACAGGATATATCGTTGAACTTCATGTCCTCATGGTATAAATTCCACAATATAGATTTAAACAGGAAGCTTCGAATTCACCTTGGTTCAAGTTAACGATCTTTCGTCTAATCGTCGTGAAAATAACAAGACTGAATAGCAGTCTAGTAAAACGCAGCTAACAGCATAGCAAAGTTTAGTGACAGCTAATTAAATTTTCTAAAAACTAATTCAATATATATTTGGGAACCTAGCATATCGTTTCTGTAATTTTAAGAGTGTATGGTATAAAATATGAAATAAATTTCAATTTGAAGTCTTATAATGTGAGAAATTAAAGGAAAACGCTACACAGAAAGTTTAATACTAGTAATAATCACAAGTATCGAACCTGCCCTTGTTTAAACATTCGTTGGTTGTTATAGTAAGCTAAGTGACGGTTTAGTTAATCACTCCAATCAAATGATGATGAATTAACAATTTTCCTTCAACTTTTATCAAATCGCATGTCAATCTCAACAGACTGATCATGAAGTTTTAATCCGGGGCTTTTGACGTCTGTTTTTGTCGGCGCCAATCAGCTGGTACATTCACACCGAATAACATTACCTCACTTTTTGCGATTCCTCCGCGTTGGTTTACATCAATATAAAACATTTTGAAATTTATGATTCAACGCCAACGGAAGAGACTACATTTTGGAGTGATATAGTGCACAAATAAAAATAAAATGTCTTTGGCGACAGACAAAATTGTTTTTAAGGACCAAGATATTTGCATTTTGTGTAAATCTAAATTTATAATTTATTACTAACTATCAATTAAGAGTCCATGTAATGATAGTTTCATACCTTAAATTCCTAACACTTGCATGCATCATAAATAGATAAATTGCAAAGTCATATAAGCATAAATTAGAATCGTGATACATTGTTCAAAAACAAATTGTCACATGGAAAAGTGTTTGTATCAACATTTTTTCGACTGTCAATCTTAACACAAACTTATATTTTTCTGTTTTATATTTGTACGTAAGCACACTACAAAAAAACGTAAATACCAGAAATTTATCTTAAAAGGAGATACATATACACAAACTACCACAATTTAGTTTTAACCCTAACTATATTTTGTTAAAAAGTCTTCGTCTGCCACAAAAGATTTTTATGTGTTACATCCCATTTATCATTTTAAATTCTCAAGTGTTCTGGTATATATACCGTATAATAATAATAATAACTTTTTAAAATTATTTTTACCCATGAAGAGTTGATAGCATAATACATACAAAAACAAAATAACATAACATAATAACAACGAGTACACAAAATTCAATAACATAACATAATAACAACGAGTACACACAATTCAATAACATAACATAATAACAAGGAGTACACACAATTCAAAATTATGCAGAGATTTAATCAAGACCACATCCGATGGACTGAAATTACACCAAGATATCAAACCATAAACACATTCTCAGGTTTTTACTAGGGGCTCTAATCCACTCGTGAAGAACTGTCAATATGACAAGGTATCAAACCATTCAAAGTTGTAAAGATTTAACCAATATGTCAAGGCCAATGCTGAAAAAAACTATCAGTACAGGAAAATACTAGACTATTAGTTAGTGCTATGGTATTTAGGCATCGGGTTACTGCCGATGGACTGTGAATTTCTGAGGGTACAAGACAAGTGTTCTTGTATTTAGTACCGTTTCCAGATCTTTTAACCTAAACAATAAGGGCTGGAAGGTACTAGCTCATTATTAAGTGCCCTGGTATATACCACCACTACCAATTGACTGCATGTTCCCAAGATAACAAACCAGAAACAAACGCTCTGCTATTATTATTATTGGCTCGAATTTTCGAAGAACTCCAGATGAAATTTCCACTAATAACAAGTGCAACACGGGTCTATAAGTCCCCGAAGATATACTACCTATAATAAGTGTACTGGTATATACAACCAGGTTGAGACCTTCATTACTGAACTTTAAGGACTCGAAGATACCAGACCATTATCAAATGCTCTGTTATTTACCACTTTGTATAGGACTCTGAAAATGAACTCCCCCGAAGGTATCATTAACAAGTGTTCTGGTATTTCCCAGGCGCTCGAGGCCACTGTCGATAGACTGTTGGTCATCGAAGATACCATAACATTAACAAGTGCTCCGGTATATAACACCAGGTAGACCAGTAGGGTACAAGACAGTAACAGGTGCTCTGATGCACCATCTAATCGAGATACCTTACGAGGGTACCAGACCAGTAACAAGTGCTCTGATATTTACAATTTGGTCTAGACCACTACAGATAAACTGTATGCCCCTTTCTGACCAATAACCAATTCTCTTGTATTTAGTTGAAATAACT
Source organism: Mytilisepta virgata (assembly GCA_028015205.1). Classification (NCBI taxonomy): domain Eukaryota; kingdom Metazoa; phylum Mollusca; class Bivalvia; order Mytilida; family Mytilidae; genus Mytilisepta; species Mytilisepta virgata. The sequence continues at coordinate 13,652,655 of CM051520.1, read as the reverse complement.
TTGATGTTGGATAAATTAAGGCTTATAAAATATTTAAGTCATTGAAATATATATTGACTTATACATCGTAGTGTTAGTGTTCTAACCTCTATACAAATTTACTAGATTGCTAGGAAAGCTGCTCTAGAACAGTTCTGATCACAGAAGCTCTTCGTTTTAAAGAATTCTAAAAATATGCATGTATTACATCTACCCTAACTTTCCGAAATAAACGTGTAAAATATACATATTATTAAAATTCTATGATTTACGCGTATATAAGCTAATCCTTAAAAGGAGTAGGGTCACTTTCCCTTGTATTTGTTTCACTCTTAACTATTGATTTTTTAATCTTAAATTTTGCCTACTTTTTACCGTAAACGGTTGTATGCTATGTATTCTTATGTAAACAAACAAAAATTGTTTAATCATTAAAAAGTTCACGTTTTCTACCCCCCAAAGTTTGTGTATATAGACCATTTGGGTCAATTTGTATGACTTTTTGGAATAATATTGCCAAGACGGACATTCAGAACTAAACCATTCTACTGTAACATGAACGGAGTTCCATAAATTAACTTACGGCCAAACATTTGTTTTGGTTGTGAGTGTCCTTCACGAGGAGAAAACTGTCTTAAAGACGTTAATTTGGCAAGATTGTATTGAAACTGTCTCTAATGTTATCATTATCAAATCTTTAGAGACCTTCGAAAGTTTTTAGACGACTTTTTGAAAATGGTCCTAGAAGTAATATAAATTCAAGGGAAAATGGCCCTAATTCTTTCAATGTAACTTGTTTCAATCCGTCCCATTGTTAAGCCTAACGGAAATTGAATATCACGATTACAAATATCAGCGGAGATAACAAAAACTATTAACAGTGAAAGTGGCATTATAAACCGAAAAACAACAACAATAGTATAAAACAAACATAAATAACAACAGAGTAAGCATAGGAATAAAGTTTATCATAACTCAGAAAAACTGCTTAACGATTTCGTTGAATTTGCAGGAGAAGATGCACTACTACCTCTTTTGATAATGGTATAAAGTGAATATAAAAAGCATCCATTTTACTTAAATATGTGTAAACTTTAAAACTTGATAAAATACATATATATTATGAATGCAACTATTTTTCTTATTTGTTAATTGAAAAGTTTATAACTTAATAAAATCCATTACTTTTATAAAAAATGTTTTCTTCTTCTACAAAAGACGCGGCAACAGAAGGAAACGTTCATGTTATAAAAGTTTTGTGGAGTTTGATATCGGCCATCGTGGTATAGTTCGCCTTAATACAGAGACTAACAATGGATTTAAGCACTTGCATTATTCCAGGAGAAAGTTATTTTGATTATTTAACATTTTCACAACGAGTTTGTTTTTTTTTTTTTTTTTTTTTTTTTTTTTGCAGCTTGGTCTTAAGAAGTTGTGATATTATCCTGTTATAGTCTTTAGAGTTCAGTTTCGAGGTTACTTTCGGTTAGTTTCGGGGAACTATAGAATTTCCCCCTGTATAAAATTGAGTAAAACACACCATATCACACATATATATGTTTTATCATGTGATGATAAACATGCACATATTTTGTAATTTCAATTAATTCCGGGTTTTTAGGTTTGTGTTACATTTAGACAATACATTTGATCATACACACAAGAATCACAAATGGAGCAAGTCTAGTTCAAACTGACTTGATTAAACTTAAAATAATGATTAGCCTGGACGATAAAACTAACAAAAAATGTAACATATAGAATTTAAAGACGACAAAATAGTAATGCCGCAAACAAAATATTTCAATGTCACAAAAAGATTACATCATGTACATAGTAACGAGCGTTTCTAGTTTTCGTTTATTTCTGTACAAGAAATAATTCAGTTTTTGACCGGGGCATTTCTTTTATCTGCATATAATCATTCAGTAAGGCAATTTTACTTCGGTCTTGTGACTATCCCAGTGTCTTAACGTTAATCTTAACTTTAGTAACCGTAATATACATAACTAAAAATAACACAAGTACACAGACAGCAGACAACATGTCTAAGACAAAAAGTTAAAATAACAAATTTGTTACAATTTTGGTGTACTGAAGGGCTCATCGTGTGTCTGGCTCTAGGTAGACTAAACCTTTGAAGGGTTTTGAAAATTTGATGAATATATAGCCTTAGAACGGATAAGGCGCCGTATTCTTTACATTCAGATCAATGATATAAATCTAACCAATAAAACGAGTGAAAAACATTCTTTTATTTTAAAATATGACAGCTCACGAGTCTAGTGCAATCGGAAGTCAACAAACGGTTAAAGATCATGGTGAAAGGACAGTGGAATGTATCGATAGATTAGACCAAAAGGTTCACTCTTGTTTGATTAGATTAAGACATCGTTTTTATCAGACGGTACTGTGAATCCTTATGGTGCCAGGTAGTACATATAAAACCTATGTTTTAGTATCGCTTTGTCTTTTTAAATTGATTTTCTGTCGATCATTTTTTGTAACATTGTTTTGTATCTACATATTTCGGTAGATTGTTCTCTCCATTGTCTTTTCTTTGAGCTTGAAATATTTGATATATTATAGTATGTTTGTGATGCACATGATGTGCAGATTTTCTCGTTGATAGTGCTCAAGTTTTAAAATCCATGGGGGACCCTAAAAAAATAAAAATGTTGAAAAGAAAATTCAAATACAAAAGCCAAAAACCCAAAACCATCAGTTGTGGTCGTCTGTGGTTTTTATGTTGTACGCGGAATATAACATCTCATAAGAAATGATAGACTTAAATATTGACAGTTTTCTACATATTTATTTGCAGTTATATTTACCTCCCCTATTTCCCCGAGGCTGTACAAGTTGTTTCCCTTTAAACATCACGTATTTTATTAACAAAATATCAATAATTCAATCGTTTGAAGTAACTTTTACGGTCATTTGCAGGTCATTCTTGTTTTTTTCTGCGAAGGAAAAGAATGACTTGTCTTAATTTGTCTGCTTGTATTTGTTGACTGTGTTGTAAAGTTTTTTGTAACGTATCAGATCGTTCCGCGGACTGTTGAAATTAACAAGCTAACAAGTGTTTTCTATATTGCTTTTTCGTGTTGTTTTTCCACAAAGTCACACTTCAGTGCTTTGATCCATGACAGTTTTTGCTTAATCACAAGTGTTGGATCATGTTTACTGTCATTTTGTAAACTTTTATTATAAATCCTTGGATATTTCCTCGTTTTCGCTGTAGTGGTATTCTACATTTTATATCAAACATGAAAAGAAAACATGGATTGTCAAATACTCTAGGCCTATAAATCTTCACAAATTTAACTAAAACCTGTCTTAAAGATCATAAAGATTTCATAGTGTTGATGTAGTTTATCAAGTACAGAACATGCAAAGCCAAAGACAAACCAAACATTATGAACTTCAAACATGCATTGTGATCTGCTCAATGTACTTAATGTCCCTATCTTAAAAGCAAAAACTCATTCTGTTCAACAGCGGAAATAATATTTTTATAAAAAATATTTTAGAAATAACAGTGTTTAAAATTTTGACATATGTGCGTGCTTTACATACATGTACAAGTATATAGTCAGGTTTAATTTCAACTTTTCAAAATTACATGATTGTGTTAATGAACAGCTGAACTGTTTGCATTGCTTTTTTATAAAGTTATTTTGTATTTCAGTTCTCGACGGGATTGATATTTTAAAATGTTTTGTAGGCCTTGGGAACAACCGATCACAGTCATTCATGGACGAAATATGCACATATTGGTATCAAAGAATTTATCCTTAACACAGAGAAAGAACCTCGCACCCTTCCAACGCAAGTTTAAAACGGTTAAGCGCCGGTTTTAGCGGAATTCTTTGCTAAATTACCATCCATCAGTCTATATCATTTGGTTAGTCTTAACTATTTATACATTGTTTGGCTACTGAAGAAACATTATCTGTTGAAATTACATAATAAGTTGTATATATAGATCTGTTTCGTACTAAATTTGTTGTATTTTATTTTTGATCCAAAATACTAGAATGTTAAATTTAGTCTAGGTGACGATGACAAAAATATCTTTTAACACGAAAATAAGGAATGTGACAGCGAATTTTAAGTTAAATGATAATTAGGGGTTACACTTCATCACAGCACTGTAATGATACAGACCAGTTAATTAAATGCATCGCATTACTCCACTGACGGGTCTTCTTTTGACAAGGGAGGTAATTTGAGGTAGCACATCCTGCTTTGATATCAACACTGAAATTATCCAGAGAACTTCGTTAATACAATCCAAACATTGAAGTTAACTTAAGTCCACACGGGAGTCTGGCGACATAAATGAACAATCAAATTGTCCAAATCACCACTCGCCGCATTACTTTTGACATTTTTCTTGTCGAACCTGAGGAGTTGCCTTAGACCTGCAAAGAAGAAGACATGCTGGTTCCACTAATTACCGATCGCCGTCTCTTGTCATTATATCGCATTGATCAGAGACGAACCAGATTGTGAAAAGACCGTAACGGATGGTCATACCGATCCTATCATGATATCTTACGTTGTATCAAATCCTATTAACGTCTTCTTTACTTCTGTTTGTAGAATTGATATTCTATAACTGGCCTATTACAGCAAAAATGTGATGTAAGAGTATGAATGGGGAGAGCCTATAAGTAGAAAAATGTGTGTATATCGCTGTGTAATGTCACGAAAATTACATATTCTGTCACTTTTCGGTGCCAAATAAGAGTTACCGTGCTATACATGTATGTTCCGGTACCGAGATAGCCCAGCACTGACAGGGACAAGAATGTTGTTCAAGGTTTTACTAACGTCAACAGTGGTGTATGAACATGAGAGTTTGGGTCGGTGCCATCATGGTCATTCATAAAAATATTCTCTATTTTTGGTTTACGCAAACGCTACCCTGAATTAAACTGGAAGTATATTATTTTCTGTAAGCATGATGGTTCCACAAAAACATGTTGAAAATAAAAAATACTTGAAAAAAAAATAGAATGAATAAACGAAAAAATAAATTCTCCTCGTGCTAGGTTTTCTGTTTTTATTTTATTAAAATATTAAAACAAGAAATCCAGTGAAGTGTATACGACTGACCATGGTTTATATACACATAACGATGAATATTAATTTATTTTTCTGTGTCATTGATTAGAATAATTATGTATCATCATCGTTTAAGTTCAAAGTCATTAAAAGGATGAGAAGTAGACAATCTGACGAATTAAACGGCTGAAATATCGTAGGAAATTACAAGATTTCATCGAGAAATAAATAATATTTGATAGAAACAGATTATAAAATTAAGATAACTAAACCCCCTACAGTTACTGGTTGAGGAATAAAAGTGTCAAAGCTCATATCAGTATTTTGTATAAACTGGAAAATTAAGACCCTTCTGGAATATAAGAAAAAATTATTCTAAGAAACTAGCATACGTTTATATTTAATTTTTGACACTATTTCAAGAAAAATGCACTATCTGGATGCATTATAAATTTTAGTACAATTTCGATTTTTTTTTATGTATCTGTTAATTATATATAAATTTATAAATAAAATTTTAATGCAAAATATTATTTTAAAATCAAGATTAATCATACATACATGTAATAAAAAGATTACAAAGTAGTTTTTGCATATTTTTATGTATAATGAACAGCTAATTATGCAAAGGAGCAGAAAGTGACGGCACCTAAAACCGACATTATATCTGGCAAGTTAAGGGCAAAACTATTAATATGATACAATTTACTTAAAAAAGAGAGACTGAACGTCTAGTAAAAAATGACATCTCTGTCACATTACTAAAACGTCAAATCGGTGACAACTTGATGCGTTGAATAATTTGTCGAGAGCAGCATACTGCCAAAATATAGATACAACGTAATTCTCCCATATTTATTGCTGTTTTATACCTATAAACATACTAACAAGTTGCTATTTTTTTACCCGTTGATATGCTTTTGACTCCCATTTTGACACAAATTGTTGTTTTCTGTCTATATAAATATGACACCTTGAGATTATATTATGTACATACTACATCTATCAAATTTAAAGCTAAAAAAATAACATTTAATATTATAAATGATAATAGTTTTCCTGAGGTGTGTACATGTCTGTAAATAGTAAGGAATAGTCTTGAGCTTTGTATGTTTTGAGTACCAAAAATAAAATTAAATTTAAGGTTTTAATTTTTTGTTTTATTTTCTGATTTATGTTATATATTTATACGATTTTCACTTTCTTCCCAATAAATCGACATATGTTTGAAATAAATAAAATTTTATCACAATAGAACTCGTATGTGGCAGTAAAATTAAAATATTATAAAGCAAATACATTAATTTTAGAATGATAATAAAAAATTGTTAAAAAAGAAGAAAAAACAATGCCAGAGAAGTAAAAGAATAGGACACCTCCAACACAAAATCATAACCGAATTGTGTATCCCATAATGGTCCACAGAAATAAGTTTATCAACTATGTAAACATTACCTATTAGATACATAGTCATAATAGGATAAAAATTTTATACTATGTAAACGTGTAATTTTCAATTACTTCTCATATGAGAATTGCACTTAAGCAATAAATTTAAGCAGTACGTATTTACTGTTGTTATATATTGTATCCTAAAAGCAAACACTCCGAGATTTGTCAATAGGCAATGACTTAACTTAAGATGTTCAGTATGTTTAGAGAGATGTTCGCGTCAAAATCACATCGACACCACTTAATACGGACACTGGTTATCTTTAGTTACTCGGCTAACGTAAGAAATTCCAGTCCTGGTATTGTTCCGAACGGACTTTGTGGCACCATTCGTATAAGTTTATATCTACAAATCTACAATCTAAATATAACGGTTAGGTATGAATATATACTAAAAGTGTTATATATCAACGCACTTGTTTTTGATATCGTATATATTAGGTTTGTTCTGTTGCTGGGCGAAGCCTAAAGAAAGCTCAATAAAAGATGAATACAATTGTTAAAACTCTTTTATATTAAAAGAAGATGAGCTAATTTTAACAATAAAATATTTGAAGGATGCCCCATAAGTTCTTAAACGAGTGTTTTCCTTAAATCTATTTTAAGACCTTTCAGCCACTTTTAAGATGAAGAACAGCAATAAAAGTACTTATTTCTTTAAATCATTTTCCAGTATTTCACAGGCTAGTTTCTCATATTCATTAATTTATGATATAAATTCTTCGTCCTTAACGGGTTCCAAATAGAAAAAAACCTTTCAGAATTCCCTTAAAAAATTTCAGTTTTGCAGGTTTTTTATCATACAGTAGTGTGATACAGATATAGAAATGAAACACATATATTTTTCATAGAGATGTCATTTGACTGCAAATAGACCATCTAATTACAAGATTTGCCCCCCCCCCGAAAAAAAAGTTTGAAAAAAAAAATCGAAATTAAATTACGACCTCTGATCTCCGATAGAATTGACAACCCTTTTGATCATATTGTTATTTGAAATTATAGTTCCACAACTGACATTGTGTTATTGTCATTGCCTTGTGTCTATAACTCGAAGAAAAATGCATAACATGTACATACTAATCTGTATCGCATAACTTGTTCTGTAACAAAGAATACAAAACTTCCAAACGGTGACAACTGCATGCGTTGAGTAATTTATACAGTTTATTTTTCTTTAATATGCGATACTTTTACATTTGATAAAAGGGTTGGTTGTCATTCTGAATTCAATTTGTGAATTTCACTTTCCGCAACTTTTTTATACTGTGTTACTGAAAAAGCCAAAGAAAAACATTATACGAACTATTAACATTTTTGTTCAGTTGAGATGTTATCTTATTGACGCATACCACATATCCTTTCATTTTAATATATGAACAGTAATGGTAAATTTTAATATAAACTTAAATAACCATGAACAGAAATAATTATAAAATGAAGGCTTCAATAATCGGATATTAACAGTGTGTCGTGCCTTGTCGACTATCTTGTTTAATATTTCAATTTTAGGTGACTGTTTTCTATCCTTCTTTGTATGGTTTTCGAAAAACAATTTGACAACATTTACCTTAATGAATTTTATTTATACGGGTTCGGGATAGACAATACAGGGAGTGACTTACTTACATTATAGATTCAATGGTACTATATGATGCACATTCATTGTTAACATCAATAATACTAAAGACCGAAACGATGGAGAGCGAAAAGAACTCCAAATATCACAGAGCAGATCCTAGTAGCAGGTGGTCACAAGCGTAAACCCAAAAAAAAAACAGCTTATAAAAGAACAAATAACGAATCTTGCCGTAATAATTATTGGCAACAAAATGGGGGAGGGGTAACAGCGAGTGTATCATTGTACTATTTAAGTTACGAGCAAGCTGTCAATGAGCAACAGCATCACCACACGACAAACATTAAATGGTTCCAAAAACAAATTCAACAAAGTAATCACAAATTCCACACACAAAGTATATATAACAATAAATAGAAAACAGCCCCAGAAAATGCAAGAACCTGGTTTGGTTAAGATATGTACGTCCAGTGTGTAGGTATAGGCTACCAGTCCACGATTTTAGAAAAGCCTGGCAAAGTATTGAAATAATTTACCTATCAAGCTTACAAGCAATGTGTATTTTATCAAACTATACGTGTATCATTAGTATTTAACTTTGTACAGTTAATTACGACGTATTAAATCATGATGGATTGGTGAAAGTGCAATAATTTTAATTGGACCATTTTATTATTATGTAAATAATTAGTCTGAACTTTTCATTAAAACGAGTGAGATGTACCACTATTCTGACATAACATGTTTAATGTACTGTTTAATGGCAAATCTGGTTAGCATTTTTGTTAAATATTGCAAGAATGATGTGAAAAAATAAATATTGCGCAATATTTTCACAAAAAATCTTATAAATGACATTATCAACAATGTGTAATAACATTACATTGTACAATAAATGTCTGTCGTGTCGCCAATGATTTGTTTTTGGCTAACGATCTTGATGATAGGTGGACAGTGGTCAAATCTTATCAGAACGACGTATCTTGTCCTACGGTCACATTTGTGTCACACCTAAATGGACATTACAAATTAATTTAACCATTAAATAAATTTATTTTTTGACAAGAAATATGTGTTTTATATTCAATAAGCGCCAGGGTGATGGCAATGTTAATTAGTGTTCAGCATTAACTTGGACTATAAAATTTATTTCAGTAAAAAATGCTATTTTTTCCTGGATTATTTGATCTGAAATAAATCTTAAGAAAGTTATATCTAACCATTACTAAACTGGAAAAAATACAAGCTGCTGCATGGATGATAAAATTTTAGAATCATCGAAACTGTACTCTATTTTCTTATGGTAAATCATTATATCGGAACTTTTAATGTTGATATATCTGTGTCTTATGTATTTTCTATGAACAGCAGGCTCTTCTGTTGTTTAGGAAGGTTTACTTTAGAAGGCGACTTTTCTACAAAACAATTTAGAGAAAACTATCAAATTTAAACTAAATTAAAAGTTATGCAAAGAGGCCCCACCTCAAATGAAAATTTTTGTTAAGTATAGAAATTTAAGTAAAAATGTCGTTTTGTCGTTTCTGCTTTTTTGTCGTGTTTTTTTTATTGGATTTGAAACAAACATAAAGAAATTTTTCCTCAGTTCTTTTTATGGTTTCAATACACAGCAGTATATGTTGTTAATATTGATAGTCGATTTACAAGACAGTCTAAGCCTTAAACCAAAAATCTACATTTTTTATTGTTTATTTACTTATCAATTAATTATTCAGATAGGAACGAAATCCCTAAAGGAGCAACGGTGACAAGTCATACATCATCCCTCAACTAGGGTGCTATATCGTTAGGGGAACGAATGACAGGCGTTGAAATGATAGGTTTTCTTATTACATCATAATTTTTGGGGATCAGTACGCTATTTATCATAAATGATAATCACCAATAACTTCTTGTTTTAACTGATTTACGGTGTTAATTGATTCTAGTTGTCAATTGTTTATCGAATTAAGAGGTGACACCTAAAATTACTAGTTTTTGTAAATTTATTTTTTTTTTCTTATGACACAAATTGTGTATAAATTTACAAAATGTGATTGTTATGACTGCTGACATCTAAGTTTATGACGCTATTTTTTGTAAATGAAAATCAATCTAATTATATATTGACCGTAACTAAAATTTTATATCTACCCCCGCACCCCCCCCTCCCAAATAAAAATAAAAATTATGGTTCTTCAAGTAACAATAATTTTATAACTGAATATTATATAAAATTTGTTTTTATTTGTTTGATCATTCGTTTGTTGATTTTTAGGTTTTTTTCTGCTTTCGATTAACTATAAGTATGTTTTAAACCGAAGGCAACGTATTTTAGAAATGAGAAGTATACGACAGTTACAAAATCTCATAATTGCTAATACGCACACATACGCTGCAAATTTATTTCGAAAAGAATGAAAACAGCAGTATATAAAATAGCTTACACGGACATTTACCAATACAACAACATCTGTCATTGATGCGCTTGTTCTTTAAATCACAATTAAGGTGATACACTGCATTTTTTCTCGGATTAACTCTTCGACACTACGGTATATTAATGCGCTCGGTATGATCTCACAGCATCTCCTTTCCGCGTTTTTTGATCATGTTACATACAGTAAGGAGTAGAAATGACATGACAACACTAATTTAATTTTATACTTCTTTGATCTTATTCGAAAGAAATAAAAACATTATTTGACTGAAATGACAATTTCGATGTTAATCACAATCAAAACTCATTATAAGGTTTTCTTCAAAGCGCGAAAGAAGAGACCCGAGATGTTGCCAAGTTAATAATTAATGCCATTAGAACATTATTACGGAAAGTGTATGAAATTTCACATCAGGTATCATCAAATAATTTTTCTCAACTCAAATAAACAATGAAACTGTTCATAATATTGTTGTGTTACCGTTATTTCTGGAACCTACGATCTGATGACTTAATAACTATAGAAAATGGCCAGGAAGAGCGGTTCATAGTATACAATACCGTTTTTAAGAAACCCTTTTCCGGTTTCACGAATCCCACTTTAAAAAGTATGCTTTCAAGGAAGTGATTTCCCTTTACAGGTTTAACTCGAGACAACGAAAAGCGACCGCGAGAAGTAATCAGAGATACATGAATATACAAATATTATCAATTTTATATTGAAGCTTAATCGCAGGTATGACAGAAGTAAAAATTACTTGAATGTTTCTGAAATTTAGATAAAGCAAATATACGCATAAAGAAACAGAGACTGTATGTATACTATTTAATAGTCTGCTGTCAAACTTTCCAGAGTTCTAGATTAGAGCTTTAGTTAACTGTTGTTAAGCATAACCATGTATTGCTCTGTAGAAAAAAACTGTCCTGACCTGTTTAGGAGATAATTGTCTGAACACCTCTCTATATTATGGCTACAGAACACTTTAGGCCGTAAAAAAGTTATAAACGATGTAACAGTGCAGTTCTAAGAGTGTTCCCTGTTACCTGAGTGCGAACTCGAATTTATTGTTTTATATGAGACCATCTTATTTTTTAATTTTTATTTTTTTAAAAACAAATAAAAATACAAATGTGTTTTGCCAATCTACGAATAAATTTCCAACAATAATTAATGAATAAGCTGAGGAGGAAGGGTGATGTATTATAAATTTAATGAACCACAATTTTTCAGCACTACTGAAAGATTTTCGGTGAGATAAAACTGACTCAAAAAGATACATAATTATATATTAAGTCAAGCCTAAACAAACGTTTCTTCAACTGTATCATCTTTCGGACATACATGTACCTGGTTCAATACAACCTTCATGTATTATTGGATTAAGTACTGAGCCAAGATGTAAGTTATTACAATACAAAGAGGAGATTATTGGATCAGAAAACAAAAAATGCAGGAGAAAGTAGTTTCTGGGATAAAACTAATGTAATTGTGTAATTGTTTAATAAAATGACCAGTTTCCTCTTCAAAACCCACTGGGACAATGTGGAGAGATAAAACGCCCTCATAATGCAGACATAAATGTGAAAAAGATTTACATTTTTGTCTAGTTTTGATAATATCATAACTATGATACCGCCCCCTCCCCCAACAAGACTGTCCACTTTCAATATATATGGTTATGACACTGCTCGTTCAAGAACGTTGTTGTTTAGCATTTTAAGTGGCAACATTGTAATCTTCATTAGATATCAACTATGTTATAGGACTGGTGTAAACCTATTTCCCTTTGATTTTATCTAACACAATAATTTAATAGAATTCCCGGATTTTATACTTATGGACGCGGTTACCGCGCTTGATTAAATGAAAGAACCTTGTAGCATAGACAAAATCGGTAGCAAAAATCCGGTATGATGGAATTCACGGTAATTTAAGAAATTTTAACTGCAACTGTAACACAGGCATAAGACCAAACGTATTTCTTCATTACTTATCAATGGTCGTTAGTATTTATACGTAAGTGTATAATGAAATTTGTTTGTACAGATTTGTCATTCGAAACAAGTTTACATCTTTTTAAGGACTTCTTCAGTCATTTCCAACCTTTGATGTGGGTAGACGATTTCTGTGTTTTACACATGTTTATGTCAACAATGGTGAGTTATGTCGGTTAAAACACAACAATGATCATTAGAATAAAAAATTGGAAAGCAAACAAAGATGGCGCCGAATTATGTCTTACGGCGGTACTTCAAATACTAAAGATGAAATAAAAAAATGACTGATATATGCTCTTCTTTAATTTGAACACTTCAAGTTGTACCATAATCATGATTTTAACATATTAATATATTAATGATGTACAAATTCATCATAATCTGTGTACCCGGGAGGCGTTGTTCGGGTAGAAATCCGCAACTGGCGCCGCAGTGAGAACATATCATATAAAATGTTTTATGATTTACTATTAATAATAGTTTTAATTTTAGTTCTGTTTTATAACAGTATTTCATCAAAAATGACTGCCAAATTTATAAAACAAGGTAATAAATATTAGGAATTAGCTGTAAATGGTGTCACACAAGATTGAAACACGATTAAAGAGAGTCAGAAATTGCACTTTCTTCATAACCATTTCAGTATTCTCGTTAGAAGAAAACAATCACATCAAATTACACATATATTCTTAATTCTAAATAAATTCTTCTCAGCTATTCTGATCAGAGAAGTGAAATTTTACACATATTCAACAATGCAAGCCAATAAATACGATTTGATGTGTAATGGCTGGCCTTCCATATTACACTCTCCTTGTATTTTTAGTAGTTGTTTTTATCTTCTGCTCTTTATATCCTGAATTTATATCTGGTATTCAGTCCTGTATATCAAATCATCCGAGAAAGATAAGGACTTCATTACAAAAAATCCTTTCAATTTTTTTTTCTCTTTTCAACATGCTATAATCAATGACATCATAAATCGTGTCAAATTGAAAGGATGTAAGTTCTCTGCTTATGAATATGGTTAGGAACGTCACTTTGAACGACCGAAGTTTTCTATAGCGGGAGGCTAAAAATTGTTGATGCCATGTTGAATTCAGGAGCAATCAATTTATTTATTCTTGTTTTTTATGTCAGACACATGCAGCACCAATTGTTTTAAACATATAGAACAAAACAGCCGGAATTGATGTTTTAAACTATATATCAAATATCCTTTCAATTTAACATACATTGTGTGACCATAATAACTTTAAATCCCTTGGTGAATAAATAGAGAATTGAATTTAACAAAAACGAAATTAAATAATGAATTTGTCAATTTGTACTTTTTTTTTTACATTTGATAATGACACCCATATGCAGTTGCAATTGATGCTTTCTTATAGTGCAGTTGGTCTTTGTGTTATATGGACGGATCATTATTGTTGTCCGTTATTGTGCGTTGCGTGTCAAACTAATGGCGAAATAAAACCTTCGTGAATGCAGTAAAATAGTGTCTCTAACGGGTTTTGTTTGAGTTATATAACGTCAATTCTGCCAATTTTCGCACTACAGTTCATTTTTAATTTCACAAAAGAGAAAATTACAATAGAATTCAATATTTTCAGAAAATGATACACAACTTTGCGCAGGAAAAGTGGCTGAAATTGTTCCAATCTGTGAATACTATCTTGATTTTATGACAAAATTTGACAACGTGATACTTTAAAAGCATTTCAGCATCAATAGCAAAATACTGTGAAGTCAATGAAGGGAATTGACGATATTGACAGGTATGAAATTAACGTTTGATTACTACGATCGTTTCCTCTTGCATGCCTAGCAACTGCAGGTAAAAAGTAATCTGCGTGCGACGGAGTTTTCTGAAAGGAGGAGAGTAATAGTTCATGGTCACAACAATGATACTGTTTGATACGACTGTTAAGATCAGGGTAAATAGTCAGACGTTTAGAAAATATCAGGAAAACCGTTAATAAAATTACTTTGTAAAAGATTCACAACAACAAAGAAAGTTTTAAGGTGCTTGTCTCTTCTCATGCTATACTAGTGGAGTGACAAGGTGAGGATAATATGAAGGGCTAATAAAGAATAAAAAATCAAAGACAAAAACGAGGTAGGCAAGGACGAGAATAAAAACCTGAAACACAATGTAACCCCAGTCCCCAAAAAAGAGATGAGCAACATGGATCCAACCAAAAAAATCGGGGTGATCTCAGGTGGGCCGGAAGGTTAAGTAGATCCTGCCTCTTATAATTAGAATTTTTTGAAGCGATGACTTCGGACTTGGAACAACATAACTTTTGCGTCAACAGTGAGCCTTGTTATTGAAATGTAGATATTAGTGCTTATGGAATATTGGTACTGTTGAACGGGCAGTTGACCATTGGAAATGTGAAGTCATCAAGCTTGTAGAGTTTCGTTTGTAATCTTACTTTTTTGGAAATTTCAAGGTCAATAAGAGCCTGACTTCAAGCTCTCTGGGATAGGTGAGATTTAAATGATCAATACATAGGGAGTTGTTTAGTGATAAAAGAATGTTGTATAATTGACGAAAACCCTTATCCTTCCACTTTCATTCTTAATATATAGTATTATTGTTAAATATTTCTACGGCGAAAGTTATGTGCACAGTTATAAAGAAAGTACAAAGATAAATATTTTCATATGTTTTTGTAGAAGTATCCCCATCAGTCACACATAAAGAATATTTTCTTGCACTTCAAGAGAACAAGCTTAACACGTTTAGTATGAAATGTTCATTAAAGACACACAATAAAGTAAGAATATATGCATTTAATGACAACTGTTAATTGATATTTTCAATTTAGCACATATTTGTGCGAAAAAGTATACATTAAGTCTTTTCTGAAAGCTTTGATTAATTGCATGAAAAATATTTCTCCCCTCTTCTAACACATACTTGTATAAAAAAAATCACTTGCATTTATTATATTCACGAGGAACCAATATATTGATTGCTTGAGAAGTGTCAATCTTAAGTAAAAACAGTCATTAAAAGATGGAAAGGAAAACGCGTGACATATGCCTTACTTTTCAAATCTTCAGTGTTGTTAATTAAGCTGTAACGCCATAAAATGTTATTAAGTTTTTTTGCCTCTTTTACGAGACATCATGCCAGTATTTTATTTACATTGCATTTTACATCGTGAGACCGAACAGATTTGTAATATATTTATATACAAAGCGTAGCTTATATAAGCTTATACAACAATCTTTTGGAATAATGACAGACGTATCGCAGATGAGCATAATTTCACCTCTAACGATGATTTTTAAGTATGCGCGCGATAGGTGTCTAGCAAGTAATTAGTGAATAGGTTTGTAAACGATAATTTACCGCGCCGAATCTCTCTTGTAAGTGTCATTGCTGTAACTGGCAAGCAGACGATTAACTGGTACCTTCAAAAATCGTTAACCGTGATGCAGTTCAGATCTCGTCTTCGTCTGCATTTTTAGAATCCATGTCTCCAATGTGGTTTAAATATATGCAAAAAAGTGCTGAAATGTTTGCCCGCGTATGTAACACAATGAAAACGTCGTAAAATCGTGCTTACAATGTCTTGTTCGTGTAAAGTATGAAATATCTAGGTAATTGGATAAACAAAAGGCGACTTTCTAATGAGAGATGCTGTTTTGCTACGAAAGCAAACAAGGATGTTTGACTCCATACAAGTGATCAGCACTAAATATACACAATTATTTTGGCTTTCTGACAGAAATTGTGACAACTGGTGGCTTTCTAAAAATGGATTACAAAATAGATAGGGAATGCATGGACAATCTAGTAATATTTACTATCTAATTAACCCATGAAATTATTGCAAATTTTAACTACGGTAAAGAAGATCGATGATGCAAGTCGGCAAGATGACTAGTTACAGGCTAAAGCTACATATAACCTTTGTTGCTTCTGAGGTCGGGGTTGGGCCATTATTTTGTTATAACTTGAAATGGTTGTGACATAAAATTCAAAGATACTTAATCAGAAATTGTATGACAGAATATTTTAAACCTACCAGATTTTCTTTAAACTTTAATTTTAGGAAGAATTAATCCAACGCATTCAATGCGATCACGTATCAGTGCCGTTTCAAAAGAATATATATTCCGAATGCAATGTGTCTTGGGTTGTATTGCATTTGTTGGTACATCATTTTCAATGAATAATTTGAAATGACCTCTGTGCATTGTACATTAATTTAAAAGGATCCTGATATATATATATATATATATATATATATATTATACAAAGAATCAAAATTTTGTTCGTGAAGTTTTCCCCTCGAACAAACACAAAAATTTAAAAAGACAAAGAAATAAAAATGGCAAAATTGTGATACATTAGAAAGAGTAAGCAGACTGTAAATAATTTCACACAAATAGCCGATACTGATAAAAATTGTCACCTACGCGAAGTTCAATAACTCGTAGGTGTAAGTTACGACCATTTCCGGTTATCAGGAGCCGACCTCTGACGCCAAGTTTACGCGGCCGAACAGTTCTTGCCTCTGGTGATTAATATATCTGATTTATTTGTGACTCTGGAATCAATATAAAATAATTAGTAATAATGTGATAAGTGTAAACGTCAGGTGTGGTTATAACAGAAACTGTACGTGTGAACTGTCAGACTGCAGCTCTCAATTTTATCCACTAATCTCGTCTATTTTGCCATGTTTTAGAAAGTTGAAAGCATCAATCCAATAAGTTTCTTTAATTATATAGACTACCCGTCTTAATTTTTTTCTATGACATCTCTAAATTTTATTTAAATTGTCAGTCCGTCATTTGCAGTTTTATAAACAAGTCAAATCATTAAAGAAATTGTTCGAAGTTTTTGGCCGAATTTATTAGAATATTTTATGTTTATAATGGTCAATGTGCACGAAAGAATTCTAAAAATAGCACCCGGTTGAACTGACCCGTAATTTTTCATCAATTAGACACAAAATAGTTTGTTCTGGACCATTTCTCTGGATATTTTATGGTTTTTATAACTCTTTTCATCGACTTAATAAACGGTATTAACAGAAGAACGATTTCATCACACTGAAGTAAAGCAATGTTCACTCTGAATACAAAATTATTTTGTTGAAAATAGTAATATATATTTCTGTTAAAAATTATCTTTGTATTTCAAATTGTCGTATTCATGTTTCTAAGGGTTTGCTGTGTAGTACTCTGTCTCAAGATTTAGGTCACGCTTTTGGTAGTTGGGAACTAATAATTAATTATAGTTCATTTCGACAGACGT
This sequence comes from Mytilisepta virgata, assembly GCA_028015205.1. NCBI lineage: Eukaryota > Metazoa > Mollusca > Bivalvia > Mytilida > Mytilidae > Mytilisepta > Mytilisepta virgata. Next base: position 13,634,856 of record CM051520.1, on the reverse strand, counting down.
GAAACATCCCCCCCTCCAATCCACCTATCACTAACTCTGTTGTTATTTTCTTTTCTAAAAACTTTGATGCGTCAGAACTGTTAATTGCTATGAATGGGTTATATTTTTAGAATGCCCTTTAAAAATATTTGATTTGAAATCCTTCATACAATCTTCTGTTAAATTTGAACTGTATTTCTGTTTATTGTTTTGTCTTTCCACATGTTCAACCTTGGGAACCAGTCTGATGAGGTTAATTATCTGAATGGAAATTCTCATTCGCATCACTTTTTACTTTACAGAAATAATTCTTATAATATGTTAAAGAATTAAAAAAATAATTCTAAAATCTTCAGCCTTTTTTGATATTTTTTGCAAACTTATAAAATTTGATATTTGTAAAAAAATTGTAATTTTGGCCTAAAACAATATGACATTTTTGTGTGTCTGCTGCATTTTTTTTATTTTCTGGTTTATTTTTTATTTTCAGAACTGAAAGGGTGTGTTTTTTAAAAACAAAACCCGACAATTTCGTGAACAAATGAGATTATGTAATCAACCATGAAAAATAAATAGAGATTTGTTTGAAGATTTCCAAAAACAACCAAAACAGGTTATAATCCAAAAATCTTAAGTCAATATTTTGTAAGTTGGTAATACCATAGGCACATGGTTGTCAGCAGAACTTTGACGAAATAGTTTAACCATATGAGTTACGAGATCTAATTTAACCGCAGGTATTCGTGGCTACAAGTTTATTGAATGTGTAAATTAATACCTATTGTCAGAAAATCTAGTAACAAAAAGCCCTATGGTATTTTCGTTTTTCAATTTCTGCCGATCTGTAATAAAATCATACTAAAATTTTGAACTTCAAAGGCTGATTTAAAAATTTTGATTATATATTCTTTGATGAAACAGCATTTTAACAATCACTACACATGTTGTGCCTAATCCCTATGTAATAAATTAATAAATTTATTGGAGATTTGCTCCCAGGAACTGGAAGTGAGGGAAATTTAAAATAGGAAAGTAGATGGCGTACAGATACTTATAATATTATAGCTACCGTGTCCAAAATTTAACTATTTGTTCTAATAAAGGCAATAAAATAATGATAAAAATTACACACAACTAACTAGGAAGAACCAAGAAGATTCACGGCGCCCGAAAAATGGCTAGATGTCATGATAAATTATGTCATATATGGCCATTAGTATAACTGAACTTGTAACTGGACATAAGAAATTTGACAAAACTGACCACTTAAGTGACAAATTGCATTATGATTTAATTGTCTTATTGCCTTTAATATCCATTTACTTAATACTTATCATATATAAATTGTTAATATGACACCATTATAAACTTTTAAATAATATCACGCTAGAGGTTGTAAAAATTTCCAGTTTTAGAATTGTACACATTTCTGTGAATTGGTTACTTTTAAAATTGTTTAATTTTAAAGATGATTCGCAGAACTGGTCTAGTATGTTTTTATTTCGTTTTATGAAACATATTTTATCTGACAAATTCATTTATTTATTGTTATTTTGTGTACTTTTCGAAATAGATGAAATGGTTATTTGGGTGAAATGAAAAGGATTTTGGATTTCAAATGACAAAACTAAAATTACACAAGTTTTATTTGTCCCAATGAAAGACTTGTGGAAATAAAAAGCTATGTTTACATTAGAAGATGAAAAGCTATAACTGATATATAACATTACTAAAAAACACACGATACAACAACACAGAACTCGCACTTGGCAGATGCAGGGTCGAACTCGATTACTACCCTTTTATTGCAACCTAATAACGGAGCAAGATTATCCACTCTCTAATTGGTCATGGGTGACAGTGATACATTTCAAACCGATTTTGACTTCTTCATTTGTAAATTAGTCTCGTGTGGCCTATACCCTATAATTACCAACAAGATAGCGTATCATTTTAGATACCCGTACCTCGGTTTTGTATTGTATTTATTTTATATCGTATGAGAAGGGAGTTTCTCTATAATAAAGGAATAAATGTCACATCTGCAATAGGGAAAAATATTTTGATATTGAAGTTTGGTGTTATTAACATTTTATTGTGAGCATGTAGCATTTTGTAACGGGGATTATAAAAATAAAACAACAAAAATACATAAACAACGAGACTTATTTGCTTACAAAATCAAAAACACAAAGTTTCGATCCTGGCGCAACGAAAAATTTTTGACATTGAAATAACATTCTTTTGTTGTTGAGATAAATTTAGAAAGGGGGGGGGGGGGGGTACAAACTATTCTAATTTTGCAATGTTGTATATATGCCTTTCTTCGAGTAAACCAAGAGCATGATTTTAAGCGATAACCTATTATTTTCTTATTTTGTAAGATATATGTATGGAATCCTCTGTTTTGTTATCTTTGCCCAACATTTGAAACTGCATGATATTTGGATATATCTATTTTTATAGAATCAATATAAAATGTACAGAAAGGTATAACCTTTTCAATCCTTTTTTACACAGTTTTTTTGGTCATATTTATGTCGGCTTTTGATCTAAACTGAACTTATTGAATAAGGTACTTATTAAGACTACTATAGTTTTTGTCATCTTTGGTTTAAGGATGATTTGAATGTTCATTAACTTGTTAAATCCTGTCAGAAAGTCTCTACTCTTAGTCGTGTATTTTCAGTGGTTGTCTCCTGTCTATACTTTCTACAAAATTGTAACTTTGACGACTTTGTTGTTCTGTTGACCACATTTTTTTTTCTGGATTCATATATTGCATATACATGTAGTTTGAGTACCCTGAGTAAATGTAAGTAATTGAATGTCTTTATCCGTTCTCTGACAGTTGTTATAAAATTGTAATTTTGTGCAATATAGAAAAACTTTATCGATATGAAAAGGGGGGGGGGGGGGGTAAGGTAAAGAACGTAAACCGTTTTTTTTTTTATCAAACTTCTTTAAAATTACAGTAAAGATGGGTTTATATTTTGTCTTTTAAGGTTGTTGATCCAATCTATATTTAGACTATAAACACTTTCAATAATTATAGTAATGCACAGAGAGGGAATTTTCAGTTTTTTAGCCAACTTGTCTTTATTAAGAACTTGTATTGATGTCTGTTATAACAGAATTATTTAGGTGTCTGGCTTGAATAATCTATAAATCTAGGTTGGTTTGGGGGTTTGGTTTTACATCCCTTCTTCCTAATATATGATTTTTATTGTTTTCCCATGAATACCGTTGCACGCAGTCGTGTACAGTTCATCGTTTAGTAATTTTTTTAACTTTTTTTTTTAAAGTTTTAAATTAATTTTCAAAATTTTGATGCCTTTTGGTTGCCTCTTTGAAATTGACAGAAGTCAAATTAGTCAAAAACCTTTGTACACAACACGTAAAAGCAGAGTAACTTCAAAGAACCCGATTTCTCCTGAATGCACCAGGACAATGCAAATTAAAACCAAATGATTCTTAGGTAATTAAATAGTTGAATATACTTCTTTTAACAGGCATTCCAACGGTTATTATCTAATAAGTGTTTAAACAGAGGAGCTCATCTTTCACGGCTTACGGTGACCTCCAAATCTGGACTAGCAATTCAAAACTTTAGTTCTGGATATGCTTAGCTAACTGCCTTTGAAAAACTTGTTAAAACCTACACCTGTTTATTCTTATCACGTTAAAACTTTAAAATAAGGTGAAATAATTGTGATGTGCACGAAATGGAAACATAAAAAGGTTCACCAAAAACAATGCTATCAATATATTTAAAAGACAGTCAAGCCGTTTCGGTGTGTCAATTAAGTCAAAAAGAACAAGCTAGGTTGTGTATTGCGGATCAGATGTGGTGATAAAGTATATTATCAAATAGTTTTTATTATCATTTAGTTGGTAATTGAATATTTCATATGGAAAATAAATATTGTTGAAATCTAGTGTCAGTGATATTTTATATAGGCCAGATATGCATTTTCTGAAAGGTAGTTTTCCCTTCTTGTTGGGTCGATTTACTGTATTATAGTTAATTTAAAATGTATTTGCATGATTTTACAAATGTATTGAAGATTTACGAGTGTTTTAGGTCCGTCAAGGTCAGAGTTTTTGGAATAAGAAAAGTCGAAGTATTAGACGTGCAGTTTACATGTCAAGGGAATTATATAAACAACATTGAAATTAAATTTCTTTTTCCACCATATTTTGTATATTGTTTGAAATTTTCCTATTCATGCCGATTTTCCCATTTTCGTACCATTTTATTACTCTATCATCACGTTCAACTGCAAGGTGATTGAACACAATTACCACATTTGGAGTTAACAAAAGATTAAACATTTGAAAAAAATATCAGAGTCCATACAGCGAAATGTCAAGCTATCAAAGCTCATTACTGGAAGAATTTAAATATTCGAAGTTCTCAGACTTACTGAAGAAGGGATTTCAATAATCAGTAAGTGCATCTGGTTTCCAGAATGAGAAGAACTACTACCAAATAATATCAGGTGATATAAAGGCGTATTATATATAGAAAGGGGATTTTGAATTGTCATAATGCCTATAATTAAGAATTCAAATTGGGTTAAATAAATCAGTATACATGTACCCAGAAAGCAATCCAACAACTATAAATTCTATGACCAGACAGAACCAAAATTATGTAGCAAGACAGAACCCAGGAAAAGTTGTAACCAAACATATACACATGTAACTAAAGTTACTTCAAGTAGTTCCTGCAAGGTGCTGACACATTCAGCAATAATTTAACACTAATGTTTTTGACACCATGAACAAAGTAAATAGTATACTAACCCAGTTTTATAGATGTAAAACTGTTTATACACAAACAAAAATATTGAATTAGATAAAATGAGATATAAAATAACAATTTTAATTTAGGTTTTCATATTTTATTGGTCAGATACATTAAGAGAACAAATATTGCACATTGCCCATTGTACAAGCCCTGAAATAGATTTCATACTCAAATTTATACAATGTAACATTTTTACACTTCTTTTGATTTGTGTAGACAAATTATATACATCTATCTAATCTGAAGCATTTTACAACAGAAAGTTGACATTCTGCTCTCTCCCATTAATACATATTAGATTTTACCGTTTTATCACAATTGTTTCATGAGCATTGTCTAATTCTTCAAATGCATCTTAATTGTCACGTCATCACTTCTTGAGCACTTGATCCAAAGATCTTTTAACAGAACAACTATGGTTCTAGAAGTAAACTGCATGTGACATTAAAAACATTAAAACAAAAACAAATCATAAATACCCGTCTAAAATAAATAAATAATAACAATTAACACATAAAAAAATTATTTGTCCGATTCAAGTCTTGATCGGTTAATACCGTAGAGCATACGCTCCATGCTTCTTATGTCATTACTGCGATTTATATTGTCATATGGTGATGGAATGTTCAATGATAATGGACTCCTGCTGCCCGGGGAGTGTCGGCTTATTCCGTTCATTCTCGGTGAGACTCTTGACGATGAATCGGAAGTCGTTCCGCACATAGAATTTCCGGTTGCTGATACTGGAGAGGTTGAAGTAACCATTGTAGTTTTTGTTGTTGATGGCAGAGAGTAAGGTGTGAAGCGAGGACTAGATCGAGATGAAAACATTGGCCCAAGATGAGACTGTTGATTCTGTGGTGATGTTGGACTTCCGCTGTAAGGTGAACTTCCGGATGAAAATGCTGGTTGTAACAAAGTTTGGTTTGAAAGAGACAGAGATAACGGATGTGTTGGTGGTAAAGCATTCATTTCATTATGTCCTTGTGCGAAAAATGGCAGCTGGGGTGAAAATGCTGAATTTCCGGAATTAAAAAGCATATGTCCTAATGGAAAGGGAAACGATGAAGATGATGAAAAAAGTCCGTTTGATGGGTACATGAAAGGAAACACTGCATGTGTTGCAGATGGCTGAACTACCGTTACATTCGGTGGTTTAACAGGAGCTTTTCTAACGTTGTCTTCTGAATCTGAATGAATGGATAGTGCCGGTGATTTTCGAATCGCAGATTTTTCTTCATGTACAGAGTCGTCTGAATGTGAATGTTCAGCATCGCTCTCACCTTTTTGTGGTGAAATATTACTTATATCAGATCTATCTAGTTCATCATTTGAGGAGGACGTTAAGCTAAGATTTGCATCTGCACGTTGAAAGCCTTCTTTATGTACTGGGTCGTCAATAGAGCCAATTGATGGCTTTGCTCCAAATACGTCTGAATGTATGCCATGTGGTATCTTCATGTTAAGACTGTTTTCTTCTTCTGTTGCGATAATGCCTTTTAATTCAGTTGCCGATGTTACTTCTGATGAAACGTCATCAGTTTCATCAACACAGATTTCAGCCTCGTCCTCGTCATCACTAAGTGTGGTATCAGCTTTTGCATGTTCCCTGTCTGGGGATATCATTTGCTGACTTGACGAACTGGAGATGTGTCTTCTGTAAATAAAGAATAAAATTTAAAATATTTCTCAATCTATTATTCATTGATAGCTATTTATTTTTTTTTTCACTTTTATTAGAAAATTATGTTATTAGTGCCAAACTTAATTTCAAATTTACTTTAAAAAATATTTTAGAGTATAAGCAGTCAAACAAAGTAAGAAAATGTAATATCTAATTATTCTAAAATAATAAGTTTTTGATTAAAATAGCTTACTTTTTATCTTTTTTTCCATTTCCAGATTGGTCTCTGAATCCTTTAGCAAACGGGTTGTGATTGATCTTAAGATGTGTAACCTAAAAAACATATAAGTTTATTAATATGATATGTTAATAATCAGGGAAAGCATACAACAAAAACCTATCTAAAAAGACCAACTATTGTTTTTATTATTGATCTGTCACCCTGTTTGTGTCAGTACAAAACTAAAATCGATATATACTGTATAAACTGTTTACTATTATCAAAGAAAATCGTGCAATTTTGTCTTGCACTTAATATAACGATCGGCAACTTGAGTGGTAGACCATTCGCCATCAATAAACAAAACTCGCTAATTATTCCGTCATTAGGATACTTTGATAGCTTGCAATTAGATCTATGATTTCATCAACTAACTGCTATCAGTGACCATCTTTCAATACAAAATATACAAATCACGAAGATACTGTTTGTACAGCATCACCTGAATGTTTGAGTATCATTGCAAAGCTCCTTTGGGACAGAGATTAAGCTGGTTTGTAAACGCTTCCAATGATCTGGACAATTAGCAGGCACGCGCGTGTCATCACCATGATGTATAGATGGCGCTTAGTAAATAAACTGGTTTTAAGAGGCACCTTAAAAGATATAATTTGTTTGAAATCCTAACAGCGTGTCTTACCTTTTCATTCTGATAGGCTGTTACGGCAATGAAGTGTGTTTCTTTAAACACGTATGTCTGGAAAGATGAATATGGCAGCTTCAATATGTCATTTGCGCGAACAAGGTGGAATCGTGGTTGATACTTATGCATGGAATTGAGAATTGTCTGAAAAAAAATAGAATAAATCACATTAATTCTGGAGAAAAATACATGAAACAGTGGTAAGGGCGACAATCAGACTATAGCTTAAACTGTCGAATTTTAAATTCCATGGTCTTATTTCGTCATCATAAGTGACATAAAAACAAACACAAAGGATTAATTTAATGAATATATATGAAGTGGATCAGTCTCTATCCACACATTTACTCGTGCAGAAAATTAAATAGACAGATGCAAATAGGCCGCATAATTATTCTTCATTGACATATTTCTCAATTATTGAAGAAATGATAGGGTCTTTAAGACCCATCATACAAAAAGTCAATCAATTTACATCAAGTGAAATCGTCCAGTAATTATTTCGCATGAACTGATTTGTATACGAATATTTGTTTAATTAGATTTGTCAGTAGATCTTGTTGTACAGAGCGGAAGCTTACAGTCTAATCCAAGTAAAATTGAGCAATAGATTCCCAAAACTGATAGCTAAACTGACCGACGGGTTGGCTTAAAAAATACGGCGCCATTTACACATAAGAAAGAATTTCTCTTTATCCGTAAATCAAGTATTTCAGCGCTTTGATGAAAAAAGGTGTTACACTATTAGTGGAATTAGGGACAGTAATCGGACTTATTTGTCAAAGCTAACAGTCCTCATTGTATACAAATTAAGTACTTATGGAAATTAAGTGAAAATTTCCCAACTTTCTAGACAGTAGAAAGGGAATGACACCTCCTCTTTACTTTAATACAAATTATCGCTGAGGTGATAATGTTTTCCAAATTTAACATTTTATGTGAAAATAAAATGTCAATTTATTCAACCGGAAAAGATAAAACTGTCCAGTCAATAAAATTTCAGAATGCATTTAAGTGCAAATTAATTATATTACATAACAAAAGTAGTATGGTCAATGTTTCTTCTGATACAGGAATGGAACGCACATGTTTTGTGTAAGAGCTGTCTTTTGACTGCAAGAAGACCATCAGGTTAACAGGATTTGTCCAAAACACCATACTAATGATTGCGAACAAAAGCAGATTCAAAAGTACCGACCTTTGATCTCCAATAGAACTGATCTTGTTTTATAATCTAATTATATGCTATATTAATTTGTTGGAGAAAAGTAAATTAAGGTGTATTCTGTTCCAAAACCAAAAGGCGGTTCGTGAGATTGCTCCTCATTAGTAATATTTAGACAGAAAATTGAATTATAAAGACTTTTATATAATAAAATTATAGACACGCAATGAAAGGTTGGTATTATTTGTTAACCAATAAAACTAATTTATTTTATAGTTTATTTTTATATATGCAATTAATTTCAGTTTGGTGTTTTGCATTCCTAGTTTATTGAAGGGATTTGTCTATAAAGTGCGAAGATTAAATAAGAAATTTATAATCAAAACTTACAAATCCATGTTTGTCTGAGATGTTGTTTGTTAATTTGAGTTTGTGGAAGGAAACACTTTTCTGCATCCATTGTTCTCCAGTACTTGGTGAATCTGGGTGAATATACATTCTTTTTGGCATCTCTGGGTCTGCTTTTCCTGCTACTACCCAGCGACTGTTATGAAATTTGTATCTGCAGTCGTCCAACGGTACAATATCCATTAATAATATATATTTGGCCCTCTTGTCTAATCCAGAAACACGAACTTTATACGGAGGAAACATTCTCCTGAAAGTATAAATTATATTTAAATTTAATTCATTTGTTCAACAAAAATTATCGTCAACAGTTTTGATGTATATAAAAAAAATTATTTGTTTTAAGTGGTATTTACTATTGTTTTAAAATGAAATTTTATGCAACAAAAACTAAATGGTTTTATTGTCCCTTTAAAAATTTTTGTAAGAAATAATAAATGTATGTATAATAACAGATAAAGAATAATATTTTAGAGATGAAAAATGTATGGTTAAATTAATTAGTTTTCATATAAATTTCATTTCATCTCAGATAATTATATCTACATGTTAAAATGAGTAAGTATAAAATAAGATTAATTTTAATATGAAAATCTAATCAAAATCTTTACTTATTTAATCGGTTTTAACTGAAATTTAGCTCAGATAATGTAAAACTACACCAGTATCACTATTAAGCTGACATTATCATGATAAGTATATACGGATACAGAAGCAGATTCTATGTTGTCAAATAAAGTGTCTTATGTCACCGTATAGTCCAGTTGACACTAATCTCGTACAGGCCGGACAGTCTGGGTCCAAGATTAATTACTTTTGTATAAGTAAGGATTATTTTTGTCAACTTACAAATTTTGATATTGACTATATCGTTGTTACTTGTTGACAATTAAATTAAAAGGATTATTGTGTTAATTAATTCTATTAATATTTTATGGTAGTTTAGTAAATTCTTAAGAGATGAAATTTATGAATATATAAAAATATGAAAAATTAAAATCTTTCCAATGCAATCTTTTTACTTGTTAACCATGTGAATTTTCGAAGTTTATTATTAAATAAAATTAACAGTATAAAAAGATAATAAAGAAATAATGAAATAAACGAAATTCACTTTTCTTATCAATAATGACGCTTTATAATCTAGTTTGTAGTTTGGCATCATTTGTATATTGCTGCTGAATATCACGATTATGACATTAAATTTGAAATGACACCTATTTCTGAATTGACAATACACATTTAATAGTTAAAAGTGTCAAAATTTATTTTCGATATCTGTATGAAATAAACAGCATTTCCGTGTATATTTGGAAGACTAAGTTTTATGGCTTTCATCCTGTGTGGTAAGGGGTACATGTCAGTCGAAAACGAGTTTTCCTACTGTGGAACATGTATCTTGGTGCTGAGGAGATTTAATCAGCATCGCTCGCGTCTTGTTAACAGGCGACGATTAAATTAAATTTATTGAGACTGAGTTGAACCGAGATAAGAGATAAAAGCTTCACATCTTCGTTAAAGGTTTGATAAACATTTAGATAATGTGAAATAGAAAATAATAAAAATACACATTAAATTTTTTATTTTATTATATTGAATTTACTGCCCTGATAACGCTAACAAGATATGAATTTTTAATATATCTTAATTTCCAATTGTTGGAAATAAATTGTGCGTATTGAGTATTAATATATAAAAAATACCAAAAATAAAAAGTGTTTTTTTTTTAATTGGTATATTCAAGCTAAAAGCTTGGTTCACTTTCATTTATTAGCAAACTTAAAGCATAAAATTATAAACTTGTAAGGAAAATAAGAGCAAAAATATAAACAAGTCCATACAGAAACGAAATAATTTTTTTTTTACAGAATTTGTGATTGAAATTAAATCTTTTACTTAAATCTAATAAAAATGTTTACAATAATTTTACAAACCTTCCGGATTTTGTAATGACCATTTCTGTACCAATATTATGGAATTGGTCCCATAAATCTTTGCCTTCTAGTTCCACTTTGGGGTCATCATGAATTTCAGATTCTGGTGGGTCCATATTCCTCATCTGTCTCTGGTGTAAAGGGTGCAACAAATCAGCAGGTCCAAGTGGAGACCTTCCCATGGCTTGTTGTAGCTTAGGAAGAATAGATGCTGCATACCCAGGTGATTGTAATGCAATATTTGACAAATATTGCTGTTGTTGAGCTAAAAGTGCACTATAGTCCGCCGGACGATGTAGAAAAAAAGGATTATATGCCATTGGTAAATCTGAATTATTTCCTTGATATATCATAGTCCAACAAAATATAAATTCAATGTATTCATAAGTTGTTAAAAGTTCACTAAGTATATATAGATAAGTATACAGTCCAAATGTAAAGTGATTAGTGATGTTATTTCAGATTTGTTACCCCTATATAGGAAGCAAAATTTATCTCACATCAAATCTAAACAGTTTCTGAAATATTAGTACAAATCTGCATAATTAATTTTCTTTCGTTCTGATTGGTCAATATAATTTTACCAGCCAATCACAAATACGAATAGGCGTGTACTTTGTTGCACTGTTGATAAGTTTACCTTGAGGATTAGCTGTGAAGGGCCGAACATTTCTTTGTTTTAAGTGTCAACACATTCCCTGAATAATAGAATTGGGTGATTTTGGCCACGCCCCTCCTTTATTTACTTACAAATGTGATTTACTGCTATGATAAGTATATAATTATATGAAATGATATATTCACTTTATCAGTCGAATATATCAAATCTATTTTCGCCAGCTTATGTTAGTTCTAATTGCAACTAAAAGTTCAGTTTTACTCAATGTCTTGAATTTTAATATTAAAATATTGTTGACATGATGATAATAATAATAAAAATAATACATATAGAAATTTAAATAAAATGTAATTGATAAAATAAATAAAAATCTAATAATGTAATTCAAAATCATTGGGGATAATGAATTTCATAGAACTATATTATTAAAATTTTGGTAGTTTATAAAAATAAGAGACGAAGAGTTAAATATTTTTAAAAAAAATAATGAAACAGAAATATTATTTAAAATGGAGACATAAATCCTGCTAGGAGAGGAACACTCTTAATAAGTGATAAATGTCACTATAAAAATACAAAAATAACTTAAGCAAAGCAAAAATTACACTTTGGCGCCATTGACGATAAGAAAGAAATGCACTTGGTGATTTTAAAAAAATATTTAAAGTTTTGCATATAGAAATTCTCTTTTCAGCAGTCATATAATGAATTTTAGAATTATACGGTTTTTATTTCTACATATGTAAAACTTTTATTTGTTATTTTTGTTTTTGTTTTTTGCTTCATTAAAAAAAAATAATAATAATAAAATGAACGAGCCTTGGACATGGTGAATATGTTGGCATTTTACAATTAGCAATAATTGTGCATGATTGCAATATACAGCGCTGATATAAAACCTCCAGGGTATGAATCAGCACACGAATTTCACTTGACACGAAAATTAGGCGACACCTTTATAAATCTACCTGAAGAGATTAAGATGAACCAAGATCAAATTATGCATAATTAAATAATAAAGAATTAATCCACTAATATCGTCAAGGTGTCTACAGACAAAAGAATGAGATTATTAGATATTAATTATAGATTAAAATTCATTATCGCGCCACACGAGTTAATATTGCACACACAGACCAAAAAATAAATTAAAAATTTAGTTCGTTCATATCTGTTACATTATTGCAATAAATTCTTTCAAATTGTCACTGTAGGTATTCTGCTTAACTCCTACCTTCAAAGCTTGACATTTTCAATATAGAATTGTGAAATTATTTTGTCGTCAATTTTATTTTTAAAATATAAATATCTGAAACTGAAAACTAATCTTTCTCGATATCACAGCAAGAAATTTTTTATTTATTATTTAATCGTAAGCAATAATTTCAGCTTTCAGACCAATTTAATATTATATGTATGTAATTTCCGTATAAAATTTGTCTTTCACAACACGAAGGCATAATTTCGTTGTCAAATTTAGGAGTAATTCTATTCTTTTTCATTTCAAAATGAACAGAAAACAATAGATCAAATTAAAAAAAATATTTTCTTATGAAAACATGTCAATTGTCAACACAGTGACAGAGATAATATTGTACAAAGGGAGACAACCGCTCCCTAACCGAGCTTGGTCATAATTTTTGTATCAGAAACTCACGAAAATCTGTTGTAACCTATAAAGATTAAACCTCAAAGAGAAAAACACACGAAAAGAGTCAATACCGCAATATCTTTCCTCTCGTAAGACGCTCAACTGGTCCACAAAATTCCAATAAAAACACAATAAATGAATTTTCGTTTAAACATTTAGTAAGAGGATTTCTCATAAAAAACCGACGTATTTTTCAGTACAAAGAATTTAACCAAGTGTGTGATTTAAACGATGTTTAGACGATCTTTACAAAATCTTAGACCTGATCATTACTTCAAAAACATTGTTATTTATATTGAAAAATAAGTGGAGATGCGAAATTTTATATCTTTTACTTGAAGTTTTTGGTTTGTGTACAGTACCAGGGACTAACGCTTTGATAAGATACTCACAGGAAGGTGTAAAATTTTATATGCATACTCAATGATAGTGCTATCAAAAGGATTGAAATCTTTTTTTTCTCAGAACAGTATTATATGCAGGCATATGTCACTTTGACAGTGTATATTCCGAAGAAAAGGTTGTATAATTTTATGATAGAATTATTTTTTCAAGGAATTAAATGTAGAATACGTAAAAACCTTATTCTCTGTTAGTATAAATCTGTACCATTTAAAAAACTTGATTACAGGTATATATGTAAAAGTTTGGGTTTTCAGTACTGTAGAAGAATATGGAAAGTTTCGCCTAAATCAAATAAACTATCTGATGACTTTCCTAATTGTTTCTACGTAAGCTGGGGCTTACAAGGACTAAAGTAGATATAATGATCAATTTAAAAAGAAAACGAATGTTCATATAAAAAAGAAATAATTGCCGATGTTCACTTTAGAAAGACATCATGATTTTTAGATCTAACAAAGTTGTTGTTTTTCCTGCCAAAACTCTTGTACTCTTGAATCTATATGGTATTGACTGCTTCTTATACACTGGATTCTACATGGTATTGACTGTCTCTTGTACTCTGAAATCTACATGGTATTGACTGCCTCTTGTATCCTAAATATTTTTTTTTAATGTTAACATTTGAATAAATTCTTTATTTGGGTATTTTTTAACATTCTGTTTTTATTTTGTGATGTAGGAAGTGCTTCATCGATGATCGTATTTTAATTTTTTATCATTTCTACTTTCCAAGTCTACCTTGATGATTTTTCAGTATATATGTGCCTTATACGAAATGCATTTAGTATCTGAGTTGCTATCTACTGTAATATTTCCTAGAGGTTGCTTTTAAATTATGTCTTTATAGACTCTGCTTGATTTAATAAAAGTGAAAGACAACTGGTTATATTTTTTTCTCACAACTCTTGTGTTTAAACATTCAGTTTTGTTCTTAGCCTTTTGTTACTCTTCTGTGAAACATTTTGGATTTTTGTTTTGTTTTTTACTTCCAATAATTTTGGCACCCAAAATTGGTAAAAAAAGTTGTCTAAATACGCACCAAAACGGGTGTATCGATTGTGTATTATAGATTGTTTATAACTTAAACATATTACTTCATAATAATAATAAATAAATACTTCGAAAAATTGAAGCCATTTAGAGAATTTGATAAGTTTTAGTTTTGCCGCAAATTAAGTTTTTTTTTCAAATATTGTCAATATTTACAATGATGAATTACTGACGCCCGTAAACATGTAGAAACACAATAACAAAATCCAAACTGGATTTTTTTAAAAAGAAAAAAAATAGTTCTGTAAATATGCCACGAAAAATCCTTGTGTGTAATGTAAATGTCAACATTGGAAAACTTGAAAAAGACTGAGAAATGGCCCCGAGGATTGAACAAACTGCAATATACTATGTGCTAAGTGACGAAGGTTTCATTCACTCAAAACCATTTAACTTGTTTTCAATACAGCTAATGATCCGCTTAATGGACCTGTTTGTTTAGCTGATTACCATAGATCTGTACACAGCATGTCTCTAAGCAATCTGCAGGACACTGTCCAAACTGAAGGTTGATTATCACAGCCACTAACCTCTTCTGTTTTGTTAAACATGTAATTTTAAAACTTTGAACACTACGTTGAAATAAAAATTTTATGTATGAAGAGAGTATATTTATATACATAACTGTCATACAATTCTGATGCACTATTTGTATATTATATATATATAAAAACCAAAGCGTTTTAGATCCAATTCCTAACTTACCGAAAAATGTAGAACGAAAAAAAAAAAAAAAAAAAATACACACCCAAAGATAGAAGATATAATATTTTCAGAATAAAATAAATTTTTATCTGTTTTAGGAAATAATTTTGTTAACCATTAATCAGTGAATACTACATATGAACTTCTTTGCAGTTAAAAGAATAGTAATATAACTCTGGTAAATACCAGGCGCGGAGTCTTTGAGAATTGGAAACATTCCAAAAAGAAGCAACGAAAGCTTATTTGTTTACAATTCTTTATAAATTTTTATTTTTTTTTAAATAAACCATTTTTTTTAAAAAGTTTTATCTACTATGAACATAGGCGATGTGCCAAAGGTAATCCTGGATGTTGATAGTGCATGGTAGTTTGCTGGTCAACAAAAAAGAATAAACTCTGGAATGAAATGAGAAAACAAGACATCAGCGGGAACAACTGTGGCAAACAATGTCGGAGAACGGCTCAGAGTGACCATCGAAATGGTCAACAATACGTTCGGTTGACAGTAGGCGCCTACTCAGGTATTGTCCACACATTGTTTGCGCTCATGGCTACTGGTGTCGATGTTTGTTTATCACTTAATCATGTGGTCATTAGTTAGACCTACTGAGAATAATAAAGCCAAATTATCGTATGATTTTCCACACTAAATAGGTTTTAAGTAATTTGAGTGATTGAAAGTGACACTCGAAACAGACTTTTAGGCAAAAAAAGAATAAACAAAAACGCTCTTTTTCATACTTTCCAGTTGATATTCTCACGTTAATGAAATATTTTGGCATTTCATATTTCATTTTTGACAAGTTGCAACATTTCAAAATTAAAACTTATTCAACATTTTTTAATATGTTCATTTAATATATACACCTCCAAAAAATCAATTAAATTATATTATGAAAATACAGTTTAATTGAGCTGGAAGAGAAGGCAGCATTCATTAAAACAAATCATGATAAATTAGAATTATATCATCAACTTGTTCCAAAAGGGAGACCTTTGTCTTTTTTCATGTTACCTTGTATTGCGTTTGAAAAGAAACATAATAATATTCATTTTAAAGACTTAAATTCCCTGATACTTTTTTTGGAAAAACCTTGCAATTAAGAGTAGAAATTTTGCTATGTGTAATAACATTTTATGTATAAGAAGACAATGTTTTTTATATAGTTGAGAGCAATAAACCAAAGACTAAAACTTTGTAATAATGTTTCAAATTAATTCTGATTGTCACAATGATCATAAAAAGGTCTCAGTTTCTGTGTTTTACCATCCTTATTGATAGATTTGTAACAAGAGACAGTCGAGTTAACTCGAAACTTGATTAAAGCAACACGGTATATGTCAACGTTCGTTCCTCTGCCATTATTTTTTGTGGCAAAAGAACATCTTTTATTTCTGTTTGATGATGTTCATTACTGCTTTATAAACGACAAAAGCATTAAAGAAAGTCACAATTTGTGATCGTGTCTTGTATGTCAAACGTACCGGTGATGCTCGAGTTTCTAAGTTCCATTACTGGTTATGAATAACACCAAGATTTTATTTCAAAATAAATTGCAGTGTAATATAGAATCTTTCTTATAATCACAACTTTTATTAACTTTAATGAAATATTTAATTTTCTGAAAACAACAAGAATTCCAACAATAAACGTTGAACATATCTAATATGACAATGCATATTAAGTGTACACATTTATTAATTTCTTGTGTTACATGCCTCATTTTGTAAAAAAATAGGGCTAAGTCAGAATTTGAGACGAGAAAATGATTAAACGATCGTATTGACAAGTCGGAAACAAATATTACTTTAAAACGATGTTCGCAAACTAGAATATTGGTTAAGACAACGATTAATTGTAAGTGTATCCATGCAAACGCCATATGTACACCAGTCGTATAGATGCAAACGTTGTTTTATTTGTTACAGAATATGGAGGACATATAGTTTCGATATAATATAGTTATATATATCGAATCAACATCCTTCTATAACCACAAAAAGTATTAAATTTCAATCTCGAAGAAAACCCGGGGGAATTTTTGACACGAAAATTACTCTCACACCTTATGGATGATGTCTATTATGATATCATAATCACCTAATTCTTATTGTGGTCATTATCATAATCTTTTAATCCTATCATAAATCTTCAAGTGCCATAGCCACATGTATGTTGTGTATTTGCTTCAAATCGGTAATACTAAACCAAATTGAATTTTAGTTCTTTGGAGTTTTGGATGGCAAAAATAGGTGCGAGCGAGCGAAATTTTAATTTCTTGAAAAATTAAGAATTTGAACCTTCAACAGTTTTGAAAATGAAGCTGCAATTTTTCTTCTTCCAAATCACATAGTTCAAAAGTGCAAAGAACTTTTTTATGCAAATGATCAAGGAGCAAATGATGAAATTTTTTGGCGAAAATGAAATACAGATATGCGCAACTGCAAAACCTCAGAAACATTTGGACTTTTCTCGTTTGCTTTTATTTTTTGTTTTTACTTTTTCATTGGTTATTTGTACCCTAGGTCGTCTATTCCACAACTTACTCTGACCTTTTGGTATTTGTTTTCATAAAAGAATCCGATTAAAATAAATAATAATAAATCCAAATAATGAATATATGAATAGAGTTAAATGAAAATAAATAACAAAATACACAATAATAAACATAACAAACAAAACAAATAAATTAAACCGAAGAAAAATAATAATAAGAAAATTTGTTGTAACTTAGCAGGTGCATCACATTCATTTCACAGTTTTTGAGGGTATTTTGTCTAATGTGATGCCCTATTATCACTAGAAGCAGTTAATTTGGTGATAAATTTCACTTTAAAATAGTTAATGATGTGACAAATTTCTCGGACAATGTTTATTTGACAAAATTCTATTGTTGTAATTGTAATCAGTATTTTCGTGTCAAGAATAAATATGACCCATTGTATTAATTCTCTTTGGGCAAGTTTAAATGTTTTGTTCCCTTCTTGCAGAAATATGATTAAATGATTATAACAAAAATATTTTTTTTACTTCAAGAAGAACTAGAATGGAATTTTCAAAGCTTTAAGAACCATTTATTTTTCAATTCCTTAACGGAGATTTTCTCCAGAGACTACAATATGACAGCAACAAATATATTAATACTAGTAATTATCTCCCTTGAAAATATAAATTTCCAAAGACAGATGTGTTTGTATGTATATGCCCACTGTAAAGAATGTGTTTAAAATATTATTTTTGTTTACATAATGTTAATTGTTAGTTGTTTACAGGTCGTCTTGACCATTACGCATAATTAATATTTGATAACGGTTTTAACATAAAAATTATGACAAAACAGCAAAAAACATCAATAACATGTCAATTACATGTCAGATATTACGAAAGAGTTATACCCTAATACAACATAAAACAATAAGTGATATTGCAGTAAGATGTGCATCAAAGAACACCGCCAATTACTGACTGCACATAGTGTACAATGGCGCCAGATCTGCGCTGAAAACGTCAAATCCGTCTATTTGTAGTACAAGAAAAGTCGTGCCGCTACCCGCCAACTTCAGTAGACGAACAAAGTAATAATATATATGATTATTATTATCAATTACATGTAATTGACCACCAAATTTATGATGTATTCAATAAATTAGTCCATTAGACATAAAACATTATGATATTACATCACTGATACACCGAAAGATGATACCATTTAATCAGTATATCAGCCCTATTACTGACAATATCACCCAGAAATATGGAAAATCTGTGTCGTCTCGTCCGTTCAAGTGTTATTCTTTCGGTCACATTGACTCCGTGGTTTTCAGACTTTGTTTCTACTAACACTGATATCCCACGTCATTTACGTCATTTACGATCACGAATTTACCAATCGTCTCCACTTTTACCACATTTTTAATTTCTTTTAAATTTCAATCCATGCAGATCATCACAAAAGGTTTTTGAACAAATATTTTTTTTAAAAATTGGTCTAAATACCTTTAAGTAGTTGTTTCCAAATTAAACTGTATTAAACATAAATATCGATGTGTATTCGATATTCTCATTTTGAGCATTTAAATCTGGAGAAAAGAATCGTAATATGTTTCATTCTGTTAATTTTGCATTGGTAGCTGGTCTTTATGTAGGATTTTCTCGGCAATAACATATATAACTTGTGATACCTTTCTTAACGGTGGTGTAGACTGAGACTACACCAGGAAAATATAGATGATAATATATATGTTTAATCCAGTATTACATGTACGTTATTTATGATATATCAGCTTAAAAAAGGATGACACATGAATAAAGGAAACAATTGTGGTGTTCCGTATTTTTTTTTATGATATCACCGAATGATATAAGTCCCAATTTTCAGCCGCTTATATTGAGAATAATTTAATTTGTGTTGTTTTATTCGTAGTTTCATTATCCTTGCAATCCCGAATCTGAGTTAACGGATTCTGTCGTACATTTCTTGTGACTTTCCTGTGATCTGCACAACGTTTACAGCAGATTACGGACGGGCAAGGATGTATTTCATCTTTAGATGTTACAAAAGAACATCTAAGATGTCGAAGCAGATGAAAAAAAGCTAGATGGGTCACAAGTTAGCACTTGAAATACAACGAAAAATCAGTTATTCTCCGCTGAAGTGTATCATCCATGTCCGTTGTGGTTTGAGTTTTAAATGTTGTTCAAGAATGTTTGTGATGTACTGAGTAGAGTAGAGAGCAATAATTAAGCGTTCGGAAATTTGATTTGATGCTGAGGTAAACAATTAAGAGAAATGGTCTGTTCTTAATTTATACATAAGACCTCACCGTCATTATATTTTGAAAGTCAGTTTGTTATAAACACAATTTAAAGTGTAACTGTGTAAATATTCAAAACAAAATAGTTCCAGCTTTCGTTGATTTCCATGAAAAGTTTGAGAAAGTGAAAAACAACCAATTTTACTGTAATCAGAAGAAAAAACAATTGGAATTCAAAAACTGACACTTCAATCTTAAGTAAATTTCTAATACGATAATCTTTTGTCAAAGTACCTTGCAACATATATCTATTTGTGAAGTTTAAAATTTCGACAGCTTGTCTATTTTAAATATCACAAATTTAACTTTATGATTTTCTGTTTTATTTTCATTAGGTTCGGTAATATTATAGCCTTGTATTTGAGAGCAATAGCAAACATAACAATATTTCTTCATGACCTTTCCGACATATTTGACAATTATCGCTTTAAATTAACGAGACTTTTCATTGGCTGTTACGACAACTCTTTATAAATGAAGACACAAATTACTGTTTTCCGTGTTAAACTTGAATATCGTGGTCAAATGTATTTGTTTCTCCAAAATCATTCCACTCTAACTGTCGAATACTTTTAAATAACCGAAAATTGCTTTTGTCACCAATATTATCCATAGAGACATATTTCACGGTTTTCTAGAGACGAAATAAACCGAGATTTCACACTAAGTAAATAGGGTTAAAATCAATGAACATTAACTCAGAGTTAGAATAATTCTTCAAAATGATGTTAAGTGGTAACTTATGGAAGAAGAAACCACATGGGATCCATTTGAACTGTAAATTTTCCAAACATATGAAAATGAATTATACTCTACCGTCTTTATTTCCGAAGAAAAGAACTTCTATGGTTGCCATTTACAAACAAGTATGCACCTCGAGTTTCGTGACTATACATAGGCCTTGAACCTTTGGGAGTTTTACGATCGTAAATGAATTTACGCCTCAGAAGGGAGTTACTGGATATTGTTTTTAAGACCGTATCTTATGCTGACATTTGGGAATAGATTTTAACTAAAATCACACGAAACGGCTTTCTTTGTTTGCAGACCATCAGTTGTTATTGCATTTTATTTAAATACATCACCACCTACAAAAGACAACTAATGGATTTCCGGAATGTCCGTCAAACCGTCACTAATCCGTCAATTATCTTCGCCAAAGTACACATCTTTCAAACTTCCTAAAAAACGAAATATTAAACCACGTCCGTTTAACGTGATGTTAGTATGAGTAAATCATTTTTTCCTATTGATAATCACAGTATTATTCACATTTATATTGAGGCTGCTCATAATATTGGTCTAATACTTACATTTTTGAGATTGAAGGCTACAATGAAAATTGTCGTATGTTTTTTTAATATATTTGGTAGCACAACTGTTTTATTTCAGACATTTTGTAGTTATATTTTCATTTGAATTTCGGAACATTTTTTATTGGATCAATAAGATCTTGTGTTGTCACATATATGCTTATCTCAGCATCTTAGATAAGACTGTACTACAACATCTGTATTTTCTGAATCCATTTTAGGGTTGTTGTCTTGTTCATATTTAACTCGCATCACCTTTCACATCTATACGTGTATCTGAAATTTTATCAGGCAACTCCGTCGATTGTAAGCAAATCTTAAAACTCTCTAACATAAACCTATTGTTTTATTTCAAAGAAAACAGGGGTAAGTATACTGATTCATACAGATGGGTTTGATTTTATGGCTTTAACTCTCACGTCATTGTGGCATCTGTATCTGGTCTGTCCGTACAGATGGGTTTGACTTTATAACTTTAACCCTCACGTCATTGTGGCATCTGTATCTGGTCTGTCCGTACAGATGGGTTTGACTTTATAACTTTAACCCTCACGTCATTGTGGCATCTGTATCTGGTCTGTCCTATAGATGGGTTTGACTTTATAGCTTTAAACCGCACGTCATTGTGGCATCTGTATATGGTCTTTCCGTATAGATGGGTTTGAATTTATAACTTTAACCCTCACGTCATTGTGGCATCTGTATCTGGACTGTCCGTATAGATGGGTTTGACTTTATAGCTTTAACCCTCGCGTCATTGTGGCATCTGTATCTGGTCTGTTCGAAAAGATGGGTTTGACCTCAAGCTTTAAACCTCACGTCATTGTGACATCTGTATCTGGTCTGTCCGTATAGATGGGTTTGACTTCATAGCTTTAAACCTTATGTCATTGTGGCATCTGTATCTAGTCTGTCTGTATATTTGGGTTTGACTGTATAGCTTTAACCCTTATGTCATTGTGGCATCTGTATCTGGTCTGTCCGTATAGATGGGTTTGACTTTATAACTTTAACCCTCACGTCATTGTGGCATCTGTATCTGGTCTGTCCGTATAGATGGGTTTGACTTTATGACTTTAACCCGCACGTCATTGTGGCATCTGTATCTGGTCTGTCCGTATAGATGGGTTTGACTTTATAACTTTAACCCTCACGTCATTGTGGCATCTGTATCTGGTCTGTCCGTATAGATGGGTTTGACTTTATAGCTTTAACCCTCAAGCCATTGTGGCATCTGTATCTTGGTTATTGTTTCGTCTTTCAATATTTCCAACTTGAGTATAATAACTGACGAATCGTAATGCGACGAAAATAGAAATTTAAAAAAATTTTGAGTGCTGTAAACTTTCTTGTCTAAAAATATTTGCAGTTCGGAAAACATTATTTTAAATTTAATTCGAATTACCTTGTTGTGGAGTTTAAATTTTAAATGCATCGTTTATATTTTGATGAAATAATTTAGTAAAACATTTAATTTTCATTACAAAAAGTGCAAAATTTACCATAAAACACCAGCGTTCGATATTAAATAGATATAAACCCTGTGAATACAAGCAAACCGTAAACGTACGTGCCAAAATCTTTTATCTCGAAATTTTTATACCTCAAATCAATTTATTTCCCTTAAGATAATACTTTCCATTATATGATATCCTGATAACTCAAATTTTCTGCTATCTTAAAGTATTAATGACGGCGAATGAAACATACGAATCGCATTACATATATAGTTTTAAATGACAAGATGAAAACAAAACGAAGATGCCAACAGAACAGAGTTTACCTGTCATTACAATAGCTCATTTTTCCTCATTTAAAACTTCAAAGTGCATTTTATGATTTTAACAAAGATAGATGTCATTTCCACGGAAAAGCCGGTGTCAGAGAGGCCAACGTCATTAAGGCTATATCCGAAATCCTCCACAAATGAGCGAAGAAAAATACCTTTTAATGTAACCATCTTTAATAGACATTCCATTTATTTGCTTATTAAAATTGTTATAGAGTAAATTAGAACAACAGATATTCTTTTAATGCTTGCATTAGACAAACATTCTGTAATGTGATCACCGCTGTTACATATGTAAGGTCACATGTATGGCAAAATGCAGCACATGATGCTTTTACGTTAATTACAGTGAGCTAACCATAAATATTGGTATAGATGCAAAACAGTAAGATGTTTGTTTCAAATTTTGTTGATTAAAAATAAAATCTGTGATTCTAAAAAAAAATAAGAATCTCCTAAGAATTATTAGATTTTTTTCTTTGTGCGCAAACTTTTCACATAATGTGCACGACCCAACATACAATTATGTCCGTTATTGAGTCATCTCTAATAATAATTGTAACTCAAAATTCTTTCAATGGTAGATTCAGGCCTTCGACAATATCACTTAGCTGACTCCCTAGTCGTGAAATTTATGGTTAAAATTTAACCTTATAGAACGGTTATATTTTGTTAAACAATCGAGTATCTATACCCGGGCATAACTATGTCTTTAGATATTTTTGGGGGTTTATCCTTTTTGGTCATTTTGGATTTGATTCTGCTACACAGAATGAGGGATAACTTCCTCTTTTTTTTTGGCCTTGTGCACTGGCGATAAGATATGATTTATTGAAATACGAATTTACACGGTATTACAGATTATTTATTCCTTGTACTAACACTGACTATATGATTTTAAATTGCTCTGCTATTGCTTTTTGTTCATGATCTAATTCTGTGCACTAGATTGAAATATGACCTTTGGGCTTTAACTACCATTTATGCACATTTAAAACACTTTTAGCTTCGATCACTGTTGGTAATTATTACTACCGACCTGTAATGCGTTTGCAAAAATGTGTGTAATGATCTGTTAAGTTATAGCTGCAAAGAACGTTAATAACGCCCTCGATTTGAGATGTGCTTCCGGTTAATGGCTACCCTATATTAGATAATAGCCGGAAGCCTAACGATAAGGAATCGAGTTTAAAGGTAATCTATATGGCCAATTTGACTTCAAAGTCACACACAAAATGCAGAAAATGAGTATGCAGAATTTCGTAATCCCGGACATTCATAAATATATAATGTTAGACTAACTATGATGAATGCAAACAGTTCTAGAGGTATTTAGTTACTCCTAATTTGTTTATATACACAGAGGATATGCAAGATAAGGGGAGATTTGGATACCATAAAATGGGTTCAACTCAACGTTATCATTGTCGCTTTTATACTTGTGTCTTATTCTCTTTGTGTCTCCAGTTTCCTGGGAGGGTTTTTAGCTCACCTGTCATAAAAGGACATGTGAGCTTTTGCCATCACTTGGCGTCCGTCGTCCGTCCGTCCGTTGTAAACTTTTTCAAAGATCTTCTCCTCTGACACCACTGAACCAATTACAGCCACAAAAATGTTTAACAGGTCAAGATCTACCAGCCATGATATTTTCAGATGAATCGGACAACCCTTTGTTGGGTTATTGCCCCATAATTGTTAATTTTAAGGAATTTTTGCAGTTTTATGTAGTTATCTTGAATATTATTATAGATAAAGACAAACTGTAAACAACAAAAATGTTCAGCAAAGTAAGATATACAAATATGTCAGCATGACCAAAACCGTAAATTGACCCCTTATAGGAGTTTTTGCCCTTTAAAGAAAATTTTTCACATTTTTTCGTCATCTTTGTAAACTTTTAAAAATCTTCTCCTCTGAAACTACAGAATCAATTTCAGCCAAACTTAGGCTGAAAGATCCTTAGGGTATCTACCATAAATTTTATTTTTTATTTTCTTGTCCACCGAGAAGCATGGCTGCCATGGCTAAAAATAGAACATAGGGGAAAATGCACTTTTTGGCTCATATCTCGAAAACTAAAGCTGTTAGGGCAAAATTGACAAGTAGTAAAAATGTTTGTGAAATTTTCAGACGAATCTGTCAACCCATTTTTGGGTTATTGCCCCCGAATTGTTAATTTAAACGCAATTTTGCAGTTTTAGGTTATTAGCTTGAATAGTATTATAGATAAAGACAAAATGTATACAGCAAAAATGTTCAGCAAAGTAAGATCCACAAATAAGTCAACATGACCAAAATCGTCAATTGATCCCTTATAGGAGTTTTTGCCCTTGAAAGATTATTTAAATCTAAACAGAAAATAATGGTCTGACACTGTCACAGATGTTTAGGGTGTTACTTGAAATAAATTATCTAATATCTAATATAAGTATCTTTGGATTGTTATATTAAATGGTAGCTGTTCAAGTAAAATGGAGCGTCAAGGGTCAAGGTCATTGAAAAATTCCATAGCAACCGATGAAAAAGTCCCTAGGAACAGAAGAAAGTCCCTAGCAACAGATGAAAAAGTCCTTACCAACCATATATATTTGGGTTAAGGACCTTATAATTTACTTGTACAAGTCAAAAAGAAAGGTCAAGGGTCAAGGTCATTGAAAATGTCCATAGCAACCGATGAAAACGTCCCTAGCAACAATATATATTTGGGTTCAGGACCCTACAATTTACCTGTTCAAGTCGAAATAATTTAATATCTGATATAACGCGTCATTTGATTGGTCAATTTTTTTCGTCTATCATATCATAGACTAAATTTTCTACTCTACTATGACGTCATTAAAGGGAATTTCAACGTTTTAGACGTCAAAACGCGGGCTATTTAGTGTGCACCACGTGATTGAGGTTATTTCTTCATAGACTGAAAAAAATTACAGTCAATGCTTAAATGGAAGGTCAAGAGTTAATGCCATTGAAAAAGTCCATAGCAATTGATGAAAACGTCCCTAGCAACCATATATATTTGGGTTAAGGAGCTTATAATTTACCCGTACAAGTCAAAAAGAAAGGTCAAACGTCAAGGTCATTGAAAAAGTCCATAGCAACCGACGAAAAAGTCCCTAGCAACCATATATATTTGGGTTCAGGACGCTAGAATTTCCTGGTCAAGTCAAAATTGAAGGTCAAGAGTCAATGCCATTGAAAAAGTCCATAGCAATTGATGAAAACGTCCCTAGCAACCATATCTAATTGGGTTCAGGATTCTATATTTTAGCTGTACAGGTCAATATTAAGGAGAAAATTGCAACGGTATACATTAAATAGCAAAAATAATCATTGATGCAAGATCTACTGGTACACAAAAGATAAACAGGTGAGCGATTCAGGCTCTTGGAAGCCTCTTGTTATTGATCAGTATCTTTAGTGATGTTTGTTTTTGAATAACTACATTTTAATACATGTATGTTACGTAACTTTTTACATATACAACTACGCCTTTTTGTGTGAATGCGGGCATCAGCGAAAAGTATTCAAATGGCCTTAGCAAAATGGTTCTCAGTATATACTAGTAGCGAGGGCAGCGACGCTATAGGGGCATATGTATTTTCTACATATGGGTCATTTAGAAAAGTCTTTGTTTAATGGGGACAGCCATAATGTGTTACATACTAAGGCTAGAAAAAGTTTCGTTAGCCGGAAACGGAATTAAGAAAAGTAAGGAAATAACTTGCTTAACATTATAATTTTAGAGTCAGAATCGTGATACCGGAAATCAGTTTCTGGAAAGGGCTATGCTCGCATCATTGGCCACGCCAACAGCATATTAGTCTAAAGGAAATGTTGACTAAAATAACATGAAATCTAAAAAAGGAAGGATATATTTATACCTTTCATTATTTTTCATTATTTATCTCTCTATATACATGGAACTACTAGTATTTAAAATAACGAGTGTTTCATTTTTGGAACAAGTATTGCAACCGTCGACAAAAGGAGTCCGAAACGATAAACATAAAGCAAACATTTCGTAGCATAAGTTGTTCTTAAGGCATACAATTTTGATAACCGAACAATAAGCCAAAATACTGAACAGCATACTGACATGCCCACGTGATAAAGCTAAGGCCATCTATTAGCATGCACAGCAACGAATACTTAAAATACTACAAAGTTTTAACTTTAAGAATTCATAAAATCAACTATGAAATGGAAAATGCCACACAAATTATAATACGACTTATAGTGTGGTAAAACGTTTTAAAATACCGTTGACTCTCGTTATCTCGAACACACTTAAGACGAATTTCCGGATGAGTCAAATTTCGATTGTAGTCCAAATGTTATACAATGCACTTGAGCAACTCCTGTTAAGTCGAATTCGTCTCAAAGAAAATTTTTGCGGTCCGAACGACTTCGAGATACCGAGAGTCTACTGTATATACTTTGTGTAAAACATTACATGCGACTCGAACGGTAATGACAGTGACAGAATTATAGTCGTATGATTAACATTTGGAATTTTATAAAAAGAAGATAAAAAGGACCAATGACATTAAAGTTCATTGTTTTTAAAAATCATAGATTCATTTATGTTTTCATATAAGGTCTTCTTCTAGAAAAAACCGTACACACTACCAGGTAATTTTGCGTAGCCTTCAGAGAAGGGTTAAAGGTTTGATGGTTATTACAGGTTAGATAGGATAACGCGGGTGAAGTCTTGCCACAAAATCCACGTCACAAATGTTCAGGCAAACAATCAACATTTCATTGCTGATCCCTACCGAAATCAAAATATTGTAAGGGAGAAGTATAGTACATTCTTTGATAACAATTTTATGCACAAGATGTGCACATTTTGTCGATTTACGACTCATCAGTTGTGCCCAAGGCATAAAAGATGTTTAAACACAGTAGTTGGAGAAGTCATAGAGTAGATCAGAGAGCCTGATAAAATAAAGACACATGGCCATAAGATGAAGGCACAATCGGTTGTTGATCCATTTCAATGTAAAGTTGACATTCCCAAAGGTGTATCATTTTCAAACTTAACACAGTACCCTACAATACATTAAACACAGCCTGCCTATCTTGTTACCTATAACTTACACCTGTAATTACAACCCAGGTGTAACAGAAGCTGTTAATTACAATAATAAATATCTACCGGTAAGTAATACGTATCTTAAGGTGTTAAACATTTCTTGTGTTGGTTAAGTTAAATATTTTGAGAAACACTCCTAATGCAAGAAAAGTAAAGCATGCTCAGGTGTTGAAAAAAAAACTTTTATGGTCAACCTTTGCGACTTTGAAAAGTTTAAAAATATTCCAATTGCAATTGTCTAATTATCAGTGTAAAATCAATAAAACTATATAACTAAAATATTATTTGAAGAAGTAGAAGCAAGCTTCAGCATAATAATTAATCTGGAGGTATTACAGAGGGAAAAGACCTAAATCCAAAATTCTTAAAATTTTTGAAATTTAAATTAATGAAAAATGAACGAAATATTCAGTACGCAAATTTACAGTAGTACAGCATGTCTCCATTGCTGATAAATCTACAGTTGTAAAGCATGTCTTTAAACCTCCATTGTTGATAAATCAATGCATATATGAAAAATAACTCAAAACGAATCAAATTTACAATGAATGTAGGTCTATTACAAAACGACTGAAACATTTAGTACTGAAAAATATAGCACTTGGAGTTGACCTTTTATATTATTGAACAAAAATCTCAAAGAACACAAATATACCAAGCCAATTTATACGTCAAATTTAAATGCAAAAAAGAACCGGAAAAACCTTAGACCAAAGACACCATAAAACATAGCTATGCGAGAAGGAGTTCTCTATCCTTACTTAAAAATTTCCTAGTATCCATTCAATAACATAACAATAACCCTCTTTAAATAAATAAAGCATCAAATAACATGTATACACAGATACTAGCAACTGAAACGATCGATGACTGGATTCTACATAAAGAGGCATCCCCTCAGTGAAGTATTAGCTGGGATTAGCAGTAGAAAAAGTAGCACAGTGTAAGACAAGAATAAAAATATCAAAGACTATTCAACGAGAGAATTTGTGAAAAGCATATCAATATATACAAGAAGTAAAGTTGAATATAGTGTATTCAGTATAATGTGCTGTTAAAAAATTCTTTAAAATAGATAATATAAAAGTTTACATTGAACCCAAAGAGATGAATGTCTTCATACAAATATAATGAGTATATATATATCTATATATATATATATATCGTCATCGGCATCTTTTTTTTCTAAACTGGTACAAAAATCTTTACGATTATAAAATTTAAACTAATAATTATATCCGTCATGCGTCGATCTTTTCCTAGATGCTATTTGTTTGGTTTTATCCTTTTTGGTAATTTTGCCTTTTGTATATACACTACATTTTGGTCGTTATTCTGGATTTCAAAACTGCTGGCCAATGTAGTTCTATATGTGCACACAAAATGAATGAATGAATTGATTATTTATTCAAAAAGAGAATAAAATACTAATGTCTGTATATACTAGTATAAGTGTCAACAAATCCCTCTATTGTCCTGTAGTATTTTACCACTAGATCAGATATGAGTTATATTTTTAGTAGTTTAAAATTAAAAGAAATAGTTTCAAAAGACGACCATAGATTAGCAGGTTGTAGTATTATGACCTTTCATAGGTCACTTTAGTATAATTTGGACAGGTCATCTCAGGAGCAATGGCTCAATTTTTGTTTTTGTCTTTATATTTTTTGTATAACCTTTCAGCCTTTCTTTCTTTTAAAAAGTCAAACTCTCAAAATTTATTACCCAAGAACTGTATGTCCGGAACTTTGGAACATCTTAATTGACCAATTTAGTTGATATGTTTTGACGTCAGGAATTGTTAGGCAAAATATCAGCACACATCAGTGCACTTTATAACCTGAAAACTATCACCGCCTCATTGTATTAATCCCAACTATTAAGAAAAAAACGCCCATTGCACCGATAAACCCCCCGAATTCGTGGACGGGTAATCATGTGCATGTACGCAGCATGATAATTGTCGCTCACGAAACAGTGATTTTAGTGAAATTAAGATGTAAAATTTTGACACTAAGGCATTTAAATTGTCGTAAAAAGTTCTTTATGAAACAATTATCACATACACTTAGTTCCAGACTATAGACTTGTAACAGAAGAAAATCACAGATTAACTGTAATAAAACAACTTAGAAAATTGCATCTTCTATATAACATTTAGAAATTTTCTTAAAGACCATCACGAGATTTAAGTAGAAAATTCTAAATCAACAGTTTCTACCCACGTTGGTAGTTGGTAAACAAGTGCTATCCGTGTAGATCATCTTCAAAAGTTTCCACATGTAAGTTCTAACGCTGGTTGTCATCTTAATGAGTGAAGGAAGTTTTATCCATCAATAAGTTCTATCCATGTGAGTCATCTTTACTAGTTCCAATCAACCAGTTCTCCGTGTGAGTCATCTTCACTAGCTCACACCAACACGTCTATCTTCACTAGTTCCCATAAACAAAGTCCTGCCCGTCTAGGTAATTTTTACTAATTCTATCAACAAAATTTGGGTCATCTTCACTACTCCCAATCAACAAATTCTATCTATGTGTGTTCATTTTCACGAGTTCCAATCAACAACTTCCGTCCATGTGCAGGTCATATTCATAGTTCCCATCAACAATTTCCATCAACGTGTGTCATCTTTACTAGTTCAAACTAACAAATTCTGTCTATGTTGGTCATATTCACTAGTTTCCATCAATAATTTATATCCATGTGGGTCATCTTCACTGGTTTCCATCAACAAGTTTTATCCAGGTGGGTTGTCTTCACTAGATCCCATCAAAATTATATCCTTGTTGGTCATCTTCAATAGTTTCCATCGACAATTAGGTAGCAACCATTTGATTTTTATGGGGGGCCAGGACCAAATTTGAAATAAAAAGGCAGGATCAGGATTTTGGCAAAATATAAAGACAGGAACACTTTGTGTGAAAAAATGCAGGACCTGTGTCCATCAAGAAATTTTTTGTTTAAATGAAAATAAAAATTTAGGTCGCAAAAAAAAAAAAAATTGGACGAAAACGTATGCAGGAACAAACATTTGATCCTAGCCCCAGCCCCCCCCCCCCCTAAAAATCAAATGGTTTCCCCATGTGTGTCATATTCACTTGTTTCCATAAACAAGTTCTATCCGTGTGGACCATCTTCAATGAATCCACCAACATGTTCTATCGGTGTGTGCCATCTTAATTGAATCCACCAACAAGTTCTATCAGTGTGGGTCATCTTTGATAGTTCTAATCAATAAGTTCTATCCAGTATTAGGGATAACGGTATTGTCAAAAGGAGATTTCCTGCGGAATTGAAAAGCCCGATGGAAAACATAAAGAACACTAAATCAAGACAGAACACTCAAGGTTTAGTTTTCAAACTTTAAAAATTGAAATAAAATCAAATTCACAATTCAGCAAACAACCAGTAATATAATAAACACACAGATAAGCAGAACAGGAAACATACTCATTCTAATGGTTACTTATTAATTAGATACTGGTGTTTTTTTAGGAGACTCGAATAAGAGTTTCTAAGAAGATTTAGTAGCACACATGTACTTGCCATTTCTTGTTTATAGGAAGTCAGACAAGACATCGAAAGACATCGAGTATGACGTAGATTGGACACTGCTTGCCCGATTTATTAACTATTGTGTCATTCCGACTCCAATTTATACCGCTACTTTTAATGAGTATGTCTCCGTCTATTGTTTCTTTTATTCATAACTATGATAAGATTGTTCAGATGTTCAAATAAATATATACTGAGACCGATAAACTTTGTTTATAACTTGGTTTTCTGAAATTTCAGATTGACGTATGAAAAGAAACCTTTGTTGATCATCTGGAACTCTTCGGTGCTAAATTTTGTGTCATAACTGATAGGAAACAAAACAATAAAATATGTGTTATGTTTTGTTTGTAAGGCGGTAGAGGATGAAATCAATTTTTCAGTGGCAAAATCTTGACAAAACTGTTTTGTTTACGCTGGAAAGATATGTATCCGGGTGTGAAATCTTGTTCAAGAAGACAGAGCTCCGGAAATGTAGTTGATTAAAAATGGCGCTAAAAGTAGATGTAATCTTGTACGTTCAAATCAATTATTTCTAAATTTTGTCAACTCGGATGGCTTCATTAAAAAAGTCACGATAAACAAGGTGTCAAACATGTAATTTTATACACTTTAAATTTTAAAACAGGTTATCAAATTTCACCCAGAGCATACAGAATGGGAAAGAAAAGAAAGAAAAAAATAACAATCTTATGTTGTATATGAGACGTGAAATATTCATTTTGAAAAAGTGAATTAAGTACGATATTTTTCCAGAATACAGAGAAGAAAATAGTACGAAAAATGAAATTAAAAAAGGGAGTCAAAGAGAACAATATCTTCTTGCACTGTTACAAATAATAAATTCTCCTAGATGAAATATTTATAAGTCTGGCATATTAACCTAAGAGGTCAGACTAACAAATGGATCAAAACTCTAATGAATGCATCGTTTAAATATCTTATCAAACAATTTCAGTAGGACACGACTTAAAGTTTAAAATCTGTTAAGTTAAAAACATTAAACTGTGCTTTATACCGCTTGCACATGCAATTGAAATATTAAAACGAAAACCTATGGTGCCAGTTAAAAAACTATTTTCAGTGTAACAGAAATAAGGAATTATAGTAACTGCTGCATGATTTTATCAACCTTCTATCTTTCATTTAATTATTTAACAATTAAGATTTTATCAGCCAAATTGACATATAACATCCGTATAAGACATCTCAATTTTTTGGGGTATTTTATCAATTATTAATTAACTTGTACATTCCAAAGGGTGATAAAAAAAATATATGGGATCAACAATTTAACTTCAAAAGGGGGGGGGGTATGTTTTCTTGTGAAAAAAAATATTCCGATTCCAAAGGGAAGGAAAAAAAATAATCTGTTGCAGCAAGGGCCAAAAAAAAAACTGTTTTACAAAACAAATGGAAAAAAATTCTGGTTTAGATATATTTGAAAAAAAAATAGAATCCGACGGTTGATTTAAAAAATCACAAGCATTACAAGAAAAGCTTTATACCATTATTTAATACAAACATGACAATCAAAGCACTGTTACTTTTTTAAATATGCATACATGTACATATACCCAATTTGTGTCTACTCAGTAATGTGTGGAATTATGATTATTATAGTAAAATACAAAGTACAGAGAAAATGATGTTATATTCCATTTTTTAAGGAATTAATATATAAAAACAAAATAAAAGTCATTAACATATCAGGACAAAATTTACAAATGAAAAGTATATGCAAATGTTTTATTATAAAAACAAATTCATAGTATATACCAGTTTTATTTACTGCTAGAGATTTCATAAGAATAAATACACCTTTTACTTTCTGGACATTGCTAAAAAAATTTCTGATTCGACTTGGTAATAAAAAAAAATAATTTGGTTTGATTGTAAT
Organism: Mytilisepta virgata; assembly: GCA_028015205.1. Lineage (NCBI taxonomy): Eukaryota > Metazoa > Mollusca > Bivalvia > Mytilida > Mytilidae > Mytilisepta > Mytilisepta virgata. The sequence continues at coordinate 13,601,106 of CM051520.1, read as the reverse complement.
CGAAAAAAAAAAATTGTGTCCATACCTTGAAATTTTTTTTTCAAACCGACTAAAAACTATACCCCCGCCCCCTTTTGAAGTTAAATGGTTGTTCCCTAATATAGTCGAGAAAATGAGATGAAAATCGGCAAATATAGTTTAATTAATGAAATTCTAATACATGTAGTTAGATATAGAGAAGATTTATATTGTTCTGAATATAACAAGAGACATGATAAAAACACCACTGAATAAGTCCTACGTCTTAACACTTGTGCTTTTAGAATTGAGCTTGTAGCGTTCTTCCTTCACAAATCTGACTTGTCTCGTCTCTAGAAATGTCCGAAAAAATAAATATTTCATTGTCTACAAAAAAAAATTCCATATGCTGCATGTGACAGTCAATCGTGTCACTGTCCACAGCTGTTTTATACAATAAACATAAAACAAAAGAACATTAAGTTGTATAATCATTGTGATGAATCAATTTCTTTGTTCTGAAATAAAACATTTAACGTACAGACATTAAAAATATCATCTGGACTGTTATCTAGTGTAGAAAGTAAATAAAAACCTTTTTAAACCATTGGCCCAGATATATTTCTGATGATGAAGTCGGAAAAGGCCGAATTTAAGTCGACATCAATTTCACTGTTAGTAAAATAACAGTTAGAACGTACCAAAAGGAAGTTATAGTCTTGTTGTTTTCGGCAAAACTGCGTCTAAATACGAATTACAAAATGATCCATACATGAAGGCGAATTATGTGGATGGTTTCCTTTATGTGAAATTGATATGAAGCTGGTGGGACCGATGAAAAAATATTAACAAAGAAATTTTGCAGTCTTTGTAGATTCACAACGAATCTTTTAAAAATTAAACTCGGACATTCAATTTATTTCGTAACGTGGTTTTTGGATTCACCCTCCTTACGTTTGGTTGTCGCCAAAATTTTAGAAAACTAATATCATGGAAAAATTACACGAAACAAAACGGTGTTAGACAAAGTCAACTGATATTATGCAAGAAGCTACAAAACATTGAACAAATTCTGCCATATTTAATAATTTATTTAGTTCTCTTGTAGGTTCCGTGCACTAAAAGTTTAGGAAATGGAAAAAAAAACCCAAAAAACAATTCATCGGCAAAAAATCAAACAGACCCATTGTAGAACAAAAACCAAAACCTTATCCCTTACATGCTATACAACAGTGTGTTTATGTTGTTACTTTGATCTGCTGTATATGTAAACTATACAAACAATTTGTTAACACTACAGCATGTAAATTATTTATCCTTCCGCCTAATTTTTCTAGCAGAGAGCGATATATATCACGTCAACGGCGAAAAATGGACAAGGGAAAAAAATCTGGACATCAGAAGGAGTTACGATGTATTTTGTGTATTTACCTCATTAACCTGTTGTTTACTAGTTGGGATTCATTATTTATCCACACCATGTTTTTATGACAACTTGTGTTTTATAGTCTGTGTTTTACTCGATTAGTTTGACAAAATACAAGTCTTAGTATGATCTATGGTAGTGTAGTCTGTCAAACTTTCTTTACAATTTATAGTTTTGTAAGATGTTTGCAGTAAGAAAGCGTCAAAATAAGCGCTTGAAATATTTCGACGATAGTGAGTTCATACGTCTTGTAGTTTCTTGCATGCATGGTGACGCCACGTCACTTTAAAAATGTCTCGTTTACGTTAATCGTTTAATTTGTCAAATGGAAAGGAGTCAAACAAGACTTCAACATCATGAGTTTAGTGCATTTTAAATGTTTATAAGTACAATACACGTTTTAATGAATATATATATGGTATAAACTTTATTCTTTAAATTGACATAGTGCAATACCATAAATAGTAGCCGCCAACAAGATAATTACACTACACTGTATATGAGAATCGGGGACAAACATATTCTGTGGTGTAAACTGACAAATATTTCATTATGAAAACAGATCTGTCACTACAATTATTTCACAGTGAATTTTATATAAACAAAATTAAAATAATAACAAAAGAGGCATTTGAATCTGTTTTTATTGTAAATATATATCGTACATGTATTTGAATTTAAAAAAAAATGAATAATAATAATATTAATAATAAAAGTACAAAAAATACACAAATAAATAAATAATTCACCGGTACAAGCTATTTCAAATTATTGGAAAAAATATTAGCAAAACTCAAGTAGATAGCCAACACACTTAAATACTATATATCTTTATTCTCATAAAGTCAGTTACACTGATACAGAGAAGGATACTGACATATTTGCAAGTTGACCAGGTAATGAAAACGCATTCAAATTCTTTTACACATTGTCTTTGAACATCCATTGATTTTAATAGTGTACTTAAATGCATAATTTTATTTAGAAACAATGTTAAGCAGTCAGCTAATGTGCTTTGAAATGCTGAAAACAGAACGAATATTTTCATCAGTTTTCAAACGGAATAGCTGTTAAAATCAATTTCAGACATCAACTTTTTAGAATGATTCAGAAAAACTAATATGACCATTATCATTCATTGTGAACAATGCAATGCATGACATTAATTCTCCCAACCAGAAAATGTCATATGGGTGATACAAGGAACAAGTTAGTGACCATTAAAAACGATTACACGTTCTGTCAATGACCTAAAACGGATCAGATTTTATAATCATATGTTGCTGAAGATACGGTCGTTAGCGTCTCGTCTTGGACCAACCACACGCTCATACCGTTTAAGTTTTCAGACGTTTCAATAAGCCATATTTTACCAAAATAAAAGATGTAATTAACAAATTAGATTTGAAATTTATAAAATCATTGAAGGTGATCGATACCAAACAGAGATTAACCCAAAGTGATGTAAACTCTGGTGACAGAGTAGACCAACAGTCCCCGATAAAAGCAGGTGATGGGACATTTTCTTGCTTTTAGCGACACACGACGGTAGCCTATGGGCAGCTTTGTACGTTCGGCCATGTCCGATTTAACGCTACATTTACTTATAATAACACCTAAACCCGTAAATAATCTAATCTTTTCATTAAAGCCAATTTTAAGATTTATAAAAATTGAAATACTGATGAATTTCATGCCTAAATAATAAACTGATCAAAATAAGTGATAAATCGACAAGTAAGGAGCCAAAGATTTTAAAGCTGGACACAGACATACGGATTAAGTTTTTCCACAAGCGAGAATACGTCGACAATTTTTATAAGTACCTTCTATATAAGTAGTCAAATCTTATTAAACAGGCATGAAAATAAAATATGTAAGTGTTATTTTAGGTAGAGATTTTATCTACAAATAGTTAAGTGGTCATTTTTAAGTAAGTATTTGTAAAGAGTTGAGGGTTTAGGCCGAAGAGGTATTACATTGTCTTGTTAAAATAGAAGGTGCCATTTAACCTAGCCAATTTGATACCTTATTTAATTGGCAGTTGTAGTGTGGTCTTGCTAATTGACTTACCAAAGCTAACAAAATGCACAGGCAGTGCCCTATTCTGCTTTTCCACTCGTATTTCTGCAGATAGTGCCCCCTTTCTGCTTCTCACAACCCCACTCGTATTTCTGTCTGCAGTGCCCCCTTATGCTTCTCACAACTCAACACGTATTTCTGTAGGCAGTGCCCCCTTCCGCTTCTCGCGACTCAACACGTATTTCTGTAGGCAGTGCCCCTTCTGCTTCTCACAATTCCACTCGTATTTCTGTAGGAAGTACCCTCTTCTGCTTCTCACAATTCCACTCGTATTTCTGTAGGAAGTGCCCTCTTCTGCTTCTCACAATTCCACTCGTATTTCTGTAGGTAGTGCCCCCTTCTGCTTCTCACAACTCCACTCGTATTTCTGTAGGCAGTGCCCCCTCCTATTTCTTACAACTCAAGACATATTTATTTAGGCAGTGTTCCCCTTCTGCTTCTCACAACTTAACTCGTATTTATCTAGACAGTGAACCCGTCTCCTCACAACTCCACTCGTATTTCTGTAGGTAGTGCCCCCTTCTGCTTCTCACAACTCAAGGCGTATTTATGTTGGCAGTGTCCCTTCTGCTTCTCACAACTTCACTCGTATTTCTGTAGGCAATGCCCCCTTCTGCCTCTCACAACTCAAGACGTATTTATGTAGGCAGTGTCTCTTCTGCTTCTCACAACTCCGTTCGTATTTCTGTAGGCAGTGCCCCTTCTGCTTCTCACAACTCCACTCGTATTTCTGTAGGGAGTGCCCACTTCTGCTTCTCACAACTCCACACGTATTTCTGTAGGAAGTTAACCTTTCTGCTTCTCACAACACCACACGTATTTCTGTAGGAAGGGTGTAAGGCATTTGGCTTGGTTTTTTGTTCTTGTATTTACTTACATTATTTTTTCACCATAAAAACGTTCATTGTCTCTGACATTTAAAGATATTTTTTTCAATGTTTATCATTTTAGCTTAGCTTATCTAAGTGTCTTCAAATCATTGAGGAAGGCTATATCTGTTATATCTGTCATGAAAAATGAAAATGTGGTAAAGCTTTTAATTTATTTTAATGGGACCATTTCAAATAATAGCAAAAACATCCATTCCAACATGCATACAAACAAGAACGTTCGGCAGTGATGCCATTTTCACAATCCCGAATAATTCAACATATTATAACATCAGTGCTCAAAGTCAAAGCAATCACAAAAAAAATCTGCAGATAAAAAACAACAAAGAAAAGTAAGTCCAAAACTACACGAAAGGACAATAGTTCAACAAATACTTTTAATGAACAATATCTTAAAATATTTTTTATGGCGTGGAAAAACTTAAACGGTCTGATAATTATTTAATACGAATACAATATAATATTTTGACATAATTTTATATATAATCAGACTATTTGGCAGACTAATAAACCACACACTGACCAGGTTATAAACACTGTTGAAACATTTGGCGACTAACTATCGCTACCTTCAAGCTACTAGTATAAACTATTTTTAACGCCCCACGTATGATTTACTGATCAAATTTAATATGTATGCTGTGAAATAACAAATGTTTTATATATGACATCCGACAATTGCATTGTTTTTGGCACTCATTTGTAAAGATCCTTGAAACAAACAATCGAGTAGAAAACAACATTTTAATGGTCGGTCATAAGTGCAGACCTTTTACAAACTATGTACATGGCATGTATTAGGGAAGGACTGCAAAATCTTGACATTGAAATATATTGCGCATTTTTAGTATTTTGCTGATTAATGTTTGTGTATTATGACATTAATTCGAAAAATAAACTAATATGTTACATGCAGAAGGTACCATGCATAGATCTTGGCGTGTCAATCTAGCACCTTTTTGTATGAAAAATATGTGCCAAATTCAAGATGAAATATATTTTGTCATACCCAACACGACAGTAACATCTTTTTTAATGTCTCTCACAAATTTGCAACAAGTAAACAAGTAGAGAAGAAACAAGTGTTATTTTACAATCCATGTTTTTTGTCTAGGCTGTATTCATTTGTTATGGCTTATTTTTGCCTCTTTATTTTCATCACTTCATCACTTTTATGATTAATTGGTCTGAACAATAAATATTTGATTGTTATCCTTTAGTAATAATTTTAAAACTTAGTGATTTGATTTACATTTAATTTATCATACTAATTAATATTAGTTGTTAGGGTCTTATTATTTTTCAAGACTTCTACATCTTCATAATTTTTTCAATCGTAATAATCTGCGATAATTTACATGGTTTCTCTTAAATGGCTCATATTTCTTATATTCTAACTTAGTGAGAGGAAAGTTCTGTTATAATGATACAATAACCTCCCCCCCCCCCCCAAAAAAAAGTAACTATACATATTTCCTTTAAAAACAATCTTTTTATAGTACACGGGCAATTTTTGTTAATGTGAAAATCACCGTCTGAAACCCAAGGCCGGTCGCGATTACGTCGATGGTAAAAATTAATTTCAATTGAACATTAATTTTCACATTATCTTATGACAAAGTATTTATAGAGGCTTCAATGAGGAAAACTGGTAATATCACATTGGATATATCGGAGTTTTATTTTGTTAATTTCTTAATGCATTTATTTGATGTTATATTCACTAAATTTTGAATTAAAATATAGTTTTACATTATTCTCCGTGTATAGACGTTAAAAATGAAAAAGAAGGTCTATACATAGGTCAAGTTTAATACATAAAAAAATATACATTAGTAAACAAGAAACCAAGGGGGATAATTAAGATTTTATCACTTTGAAACAGAGTAGCCTCTATTCTGTTTGAACGAAGAATTAGTGTCCTAAAAGCAAGCAATTATATATTATTCTGAGAAAAATCTGAATATTGTGTAAGAACCCAATCCAATTTTTATTTATTACTTTGGTGTTCTTTTTTGTGTGTTCAAAACAGCAAATAATACAGCCATAAAATTCGACAATTCCTTAAAAAGGTCTAAACAATACTGTTTTAAAACGATGAATATAATATAATAAAATAAAATAAATAAATTAATTAAGAAGGTAGCAATAAAATGAAGAGAGTTGGAAAAAATGATTAAAAAAAATTCCATTTTGCTGTAGCATTTCGTTCTAATTTGTACAAATCAACTCTAAATATAATCACCAATATTTCCTTTTATGGTATTACAGTCAAATTAACGTAACGTAAAGGTCAAAACACGGAAAGGTATATAATTCCAATTAAATTTAACGAAGACAAAGTAATAATTCCGTTCAAAATCCTTTCTACGTCAAACGTTGATTCCAAATATTTTCCTTATATATTTGGGGTCAATTCACCAGACAAATTTATATATATATTATAAAATAAATTCGACTTATCCCACAGTTGCAATGTCAATTTCAAAGTTAAGATTTAAAAAAGTATCATTTTTTATTGGGAAGAATCATTATTAATATTATTTCAGGAATATTTACGGAGTTATAGCATAAATAACAATAAAGATTGACCTCTTAGGGGCCTCTAATATCCTTAATACCCACAAAGAAATTTTCTAATGAACATGACATAATACTTTCTATGCTTAATCAGATACTGCAGCATTTCAATTGGAAATAATGCGATGCGCGCTTTTTTCTCCATTAGTAGGGGCAAAATTACAGTATTATTTTCCATTAGAAGTGGTCCATGCCTCGCTTTTAATGATGCGCTACGAAGCTATAATCACATTAGTCCAATAACCACAAATCAAAGCAAGAGTATTAGGGCCATCTTTCTGACTTTGTCAATAGATTCTAGCGTGTTTAACCGTAGTTTACGTACAAAACGGAAAAATAAAGAAAATCTTAGTGAAAAATATAATGAAGTCCTCTTAAAATTGGCACTGGGAAATACTCTCTATTTCTACATTAACAATGAATGTATTTAATTTGATCGTTTCCTTCGAATTAAACTCCAAGACTCACAAAACACAACTTCCAATGACCATCCATCAAATAAATTACTTCAAAATCCAGAAATTATACCATTAGAAAAAATATATTCTTTGATCAAACGTTGATTAAAGGCAATTAGATCTGATGTTAGTATACTAAACGATAGAATACGACTCGGAACGGAAGTGAATTGTCTCAGACGCTGAAAACTAAGTGTGTAATTCACTACAGCTAGCGTCTGTAACGGCACAAATTGCGTTGATTTCTGTAGAATCTTTGACGATTGACTCCTACGTATAGTGAATAAATGAAAGCCTTGTGTAGCTTCAAAATCAGGTGGCAATAATATTCTGATTATATATCATCAGGTAGTCGAGAGTTCCTGCCAGTAATTACCTATCTATATATTATTTCTGCCTGTTCAATTAATGATTTTGACCTTTCTTGACAACCACCTCAGAATTAGCTGTTCGTCACTGTCATATAAACATAAGCTGATTATGACTTCTGTATCATTATCATCTCGGATAAATCCATCATAGAATTTTCTGAGGACAAATCATGCAATTCAAAAAATGAATTTATGAAATTGTTTATCAGAGATATTCAGGTTCACTTGTTTAAATAGTGAAACAAACGGAGGTGGTAAAATTCTGAATACACAGATATTTAGAATTTTTTTTATCAATAATTGTTTTTTCAATCATGTTTTTTTTTACTTTTCAAAAAATCCACGTAAGACTGTATATGCTACATAAGACTGATATTCATAATGAGAAAAATTAAGGGCTAAGTGATATGACCGCAATATAGTAAAGAATTAAAGTAAATGTGAACAAATTATGCTTTTTTCAATAAAGTGTTGGATAATTTAATATATATTACACAGAAATATTTGACATACCACAAGACCAGATGAAAAACAAAACAAAATTTACATATCAAGCCACATTGCTTTTTGGCCATTTTAATTCCAAATATCTCAAAAAGCATAAAAGAAAGAAGAAATATGCTGACACAGCTGAAAACACTCATCAAGATAAATTCAAAGAAAAAATCCCCATTAAAATCGGATGGAAAATAAAAAGTTTATGTGTACTATAAAATGGTTAATTTGGCCCCTTCAATCCCCTTTTATCTCTGCAACGACAAAATTTATACTAAAATGCCTGGATTAACTTCTATTGTGTTTCTTATGACGAACAATTTAAAAAAAAAATCATCAAAATCAGATAAGAAATAAAGTTTTGAAAATTAAGCTGTCCCTTTTCGGCCCCTTATATCTCGAAAACAGTAAGAGATAGGGAAATAGAATCCTAATTTTTTCCATTTTCAGCAAGGAACATTAAAATCAAAAAATCATAAAAATCGGACAAAATTTTAAAAGTTACACCAAAATTATCAAAATTCCTTAACGACCCCCAGAAAAAAACGGGAGGGGTCAGATTTCCCATAATCAATCCAAACCTGTATTTCTTATTGGGGAACATTGTGGTAAAATATTATGATATTTTGAATAGAACAAAGTAAATTAACGGAAACCTAACTGCTCGTACCATAATACGTCCGCAAATATTTGCAGTCATATAAAAAAGAATCATCTCCAATCAAATATCTATGAAAAAATAAATACTTAAACTAAACTGAGTTTTAAATTAAAAAAACATGATCTATTTTGATGTATATGTTTATTGTATTATTTTCTGCCGTGATAACAACAAACTTTATAAATACTAGTCACTAATAATTTAATGTACACAAGTCTGCAGATATTCATAACATTTTTTTCCATTATTTATCCACACCATCTCTAAACCACCACTCTGAGAAACCTCAACCTGCTTTCCACTAACTGGTGATTCTCACTCTCACATGGTAAACACATTTGGAACAAGAATCTGAATTTGTATAAAATGCTCACAATAATAACAGAATAATTAAGATATCACTATAACATGACAGGAAAATTTCACATAAAATGTTGAAAATGACCATATCCAATAATCTTTAACAAGCCATGAACAGACTAATGGTCAGTTTTGAATAAAATATGCAAATAATGACTACATGATAGGGTATTCTAACAACACAATTCTCAAAGGGTCAGTGAATTATCCAGTCATTAAATTATAGAGAGTTTTTTAACATGTGTATAAAATGGACAATTAAGATTGAATGGAAGGGTCATCTCAATATAAAGTTGTCAACAATAGAAAGGCCATCAATTTTATATGGTGGCTGGTGTTTAAAACCATGCAGGAAGCAAATATACCATCTGTACCCAGTCACAGTTGAAGTTACACATATATCAAGATTTTATTTATCACAGAACATGTAGATCTTTTAAAAGGCAGCATAAATAGGGGTGATGTTTTCAGTATATTCATTTAGGTGTTAAATATCTATATTATGATATACTGTACTAACATGTATAATCATATTGTAACGTTTTAATAACTGATTGAGAGCAATGAAATATTTTTTTCTTTTTCAAAGAATTAAAAATATTCATCGATTATTTCCCTTAACCAAGTTAGACAGGGGAGATAATTTTAAATCATTGAAAACATTATTTTGTAATTTCAGAATATGTAGAACCATAAGATGTGAGAACAACTGACCATAGAACAACATAAAAATACAATCAATTAAAAAAATATTAATAATAATATCACAGCTGGAAATAAAATATCATTTTATAAATTAACATAGATGTCAAACCAAAACATAACTTTGCACATCTTTAGGCATACAAGTTCTAACATGTACAATTTATACAGTAACTATGATTTTAAGACTTAGATGCTATTTCTTGAACAACAATTTTACTGGTTTACTAACATCCAAAAAGAAGCAAAATTAATTTCGAAAATTTCTAAAAATTTTATATGAGTATTTCTGTTTATGCATCATCAGATATCAAACATATTAGTGTCTTTATAATGTCACAGTTTTATTGGCCAAGGAATTGACAAATTTAAAATAAATTTCAATTTTACTTTATTCTGGCTTTTGATGAGAATAGGACCTAACCAATGATTGTTTTTCTTCATTCTGAAAACATTTCTCCAAAATTCTTGAAATAGAAATTTATTTGTTTGTGGTCATTGTGAATCTTTATCTAAGCAACCAAATAAAATGTGTCCCTGAATTACAGATAAATGAAATGTGGTTTCAGACTAAGGCCAGTGGAAATGAGGCTTTGAACTATTACTGGATGAAACATGGCTACGAAAAAGTTATATTTCTCTCATTGTGTCGGAGATTTATTTATGGTATGAGTTTGTTCTTAAAAATGGATTTTATCAACCTGATAAATATTGGGAGTAGACTCTATATGAACCAAGTATGGAATTATAAATCTGTTTACTCATGAGTCTGACAAGTGTTAATTTCTCTACTCTTAAGAAAGGTAATATACAAGAAAAAGAAAAGTGGTATGATTCAACAAGAAAACATACCATTTGATTATAAACATTGTAATATCAGGAGTATAATGTTCTTTATATTTTACTCTCCTTGTTCAGAAGTAATTTTTCTAAACCACTTGAAAATTATTTGTCTGGCTGAAAATCAACTTTATGATTTTTAAAACAAGCTGAAAATATATTTAACCAGTATTTGACAGATCTTCTAGTTTACATCAACCTTTGGAGTCTATGAACCAGTTGAACTAATGCCTGACAGCTTTTTTAGGTTTAATTTCATATCATCCCGATGAGTCTTGTGAACCAGTTGAAAATATATTGTCCAGTATATGTTCAGCATTCCTAGGAAGGGATACTCCAGTACTTGAACTTGAACTGGTACTTAGGTTTTCATTGCTTCCATCAAATACTTCTGAAACAAATATATATGTAATCCTAATTGAAAGAAAGTTGCATGTTTGTTTACAATTTATACAAATACAGCAGAGTTTTCAATTTTTTGGCAACTTGAAATAATCAACATTCTAAAAAACTGAAATTTGTACAAAGTGAATGTAAAAAGTAGTTAAAAGTTACAGAAAATATCAAGTTACTTTTGACAAACATATAGGTCAAGCTGATTTTACCATATTAGGGCAGATTTTCATTTCCCAACTTTCAATAGGTTCCATACAACATGAGAGACAAACTTGGTCATAACATGGCAGAAGAGATATTATAACTACTCTGATTTCTGGAAATGTTGGTATCAGAAAATATTTCCAGGATATTTCCATGGAAATAATTTCATTTTACCGGTACTTGTAATAATAAAACAAATATTTCAAAAGAGGATTTTATTTTTGATTTCAAAATACCCTCAATTACCAATAATCATTTAACTTATCCTGCATATTCCTGTACTCATTCTGGGAATGACACTTTTACTAAAATTTCAATATTATATTATCATGTATGTATTAAAAATATTTCAGGTAACATCCTGCATGCCCTATTCTTGTTAATTCGGTTCATTTTCTGCTTAATTAAGTTTACAATGCATGTCCTTGAGGATAAATACATATGCAGTATAATGTTTGCATGAACGTATTCTTTCAATGCAATTTTATACAATGAAAAAATCTGAAAAGTGAAAAATGCAATAATTATGGTAAGCTGACCTGGGTTATTAAAAATGACTGCACTTATTTGAAAATTATTTTCCTATTAAATTAATTCCAGCTTTGTAGGTTTATGATTTGTAAAACAAATTAGGATTGGTTCAAGCTATTATTTAATGTTGTAAAGTTAAAACCACACTTTGACACCTGGAAATTAAGTTGTAAGCATGACAAAATAATTTTAGGCCGTGAAATGAGCGACTTCTATTGTGAAATGTGTTTACTCCGTCAGACCTCTGGCTTCATCAAGTGTGAGAATCAGAGAATTAAAGTTATTATAGAAAAATTATGAATGAAACTTTTGTGATTTATTAGAGTTTAAATCAAAATTTTAAATACTTGTCACCTACTTTTCATAATTCTGATAATTATGGATAGCAGTGATTTTAAAATTAAGTTAAAATTAACTCGACACGAGAGTTACCAAGTACATAAGAGTCCATTTAATTCATAAATCAATCAAAGAATCTGCCGTTTCTTTTATCGTCGATGTCATCTACAATCCCGATAAGGTGCCAATATTCTGGCGAAAGTTGTTTTTTTTTTTTATTCACAAAAACAATTTGAATGGATTTATAATACTCTCCCAAATGGTCTAAATATTACTATGTTCATAAAAATTAACAAAACTGCAAAATCATATTTCATAATTTGTAAAATATAACAGTTTTTATAATTATTATTGAGGAATTTTATTATTAATCTTTGAGATTTCAAGGTTTATAGGATTATAATATCTTGCTGGGTATTCTCTAGGTTTAATGTCCGTTAAAAAAGTTCAGTCATGTTTGTTTTATACTTCTTGTTTCAATGCACCTATGTTGATAGCATTGTTAATAATTCATAATTCAGCTGCCTTTGAAATTTAAAGCCTTCAAAAATAAAAAAAAATATATTTATAATAAAAATTTATTGTTTCCAGATCTGAAGCAATGACATTCGCACTGAAGTAAATGTATATAATAAATTTGTGCAATATATGTGTAGCTTGGGAATTCATCTAGGCTTTTAACATTTTTTATTGTTTTACATGTACCTATTATTATGTTGAGAATATTACCCATTTATGAGTTAATTTAAAAAAAAAAGTTTTGACAAGATTTTAGATCCAACCAAGATACTTATCAACAATACTAAGAATATTTTGCACAAATATATTTCAATGACTATACATGTTATATATTTAGTGTCTGTTTGGCCAGTTAAAATTAACATGTAAATATTTCTCATTTTGCTAAAAAATCAATCTGCCCTCAATTCTTTATGCTGATATTTGAAATCTTGAATTTTGTCTATTTTGGAAATCCATGAACCGGTAATAACACATTTCTGCTATGAATTGCTGTTATGTGTTGTAGTCAGATAAAAAATAAATTCCTCATACTTGCCCCTGATATTTTTTTTGTCAAAGTGGATGGAAATCTACACAATAAGTTTAAATAGTCTTCACTGGAAAAATTAAATCATATAATTATCATGTTGTTAGTAAAAAGAATTGTTTAATGCCCAAGTAAACACTGAAACAAAAAATGTAAATATTTCTCATTTTGCTAAAAAATCAATCTGCCCTCAATTCTTTATGCTGATATTTGAAATCTTGAATTTTGTCTATTTTGGAAATCCAAGAACCGATAATAACACATTTCTGCTATGAATTGCTGTTATGTGTTGTAGTCAGATAAAAAATAAATTCCTCATACTTGCCCCTGATATTTTTTTTGTCAAAGTGGATGGAAATCTACACAATAAGTTTAAATAGTCTTCACTGGAAAAATTAAATCATATAATTATCATGTTGTTAGTAAAAAGAATTGTTTAATGCCCAAGTAAACACTGAAACAAAACATGTTGTAAGTTACAGAGTCCCTTTGTGTATGACTGACTGTCTACAACAAAAACATTTGGTTTGATAAAAATATTCAAAACTGAGATAAAAAAACACTATATTACTTTGAATCAACAACATGAAAATAGAGAAAAGAAAACAATGTTAATTGTAAAAACGTAAAAACAAAGAAAAAAAAAGAAGTAAAATAATCAGCATAACCATAATGCATTACATGTGATAAAAATTGAACACAAGTAAAAAGGTAAAAAAGATTATAAAAAGAAAAAAAAACAAACATATTGCAATGAAACAATTAGTTACCGTTGTCCATGTGGGCCACTGGCATAAAACATATGCTTTCCAGAACAAAATTCCTAATTACTAAGACTAACAAAACCCAGAATTTGATACTTTTAACATCACTTTTACTATGTCATCAAATTACAAATAAACCTTTTTAATCCCTAACCTTAAAAATGTTACAAGTATGGCATCATTTCAATTTAATAACCAAAAACATAATAAAATTCTAAATTACAATGATTAAAATCAACAGGACTAAAAAATCCTTTTCTGTCCAAATCATATAAACCCTGTATTTATTTCTCCCCTGTGTTCTGTATCTAATATCCATTGTATGTTATTGTAAGCTGATGTTAGAAGACTTCGTGTTTTAATTACGGCCACTGATAATAAACCACAATTTCATTCCCTATTTTAAAATCTATTTGATGGCCGGTGGATAATGACTTTGTTATAAACGAGACATGATAAGTATTGAACCTTCGGGTGGCAATTCTCCACGTAGTTATATCTAAGGATCCGTTAATTCTTTACGTATTGTTACTTTGTAATTTGAGAGGTTCAGAATGCGGGTATTAAAGTGTAATAGTTTGTTAACGGAACCTGTTATTCTTACGTCCATTCTTGACTTAATAACCATCAAACTTCACTAATACACCTGGGCACCATGTCTTTAATGGTTTTTAATCTTAACTAACGTTTTGCCGGTATTATACAAGATGTGGAAAATCCGAAAGCATATTAATGATATTGCTAATAACCAAATAGAGAGTATAATGATGTATGACCAGATTTGAGAGCAAACCTAAAAACATTCTGCTTAATCTAACGCTGACTTCTAAATACAAATAATAAAAAAAAAATTCACTTGATCAAAAATATCCATTTTTCATGACAAAAAAGTATTTATATATATTTTCGATCATTCAAATCGTGACTAAATTGAAAATAAATATGTGATTTTAATGTTTTCATACAGATATATGTAGAAATTTGTATCAGTAACTTTTTTCATGAGAACAAATTAAAAGTAATGGCAATTTAAAGAATACAAAAATTTTATAAATTATATTATATTTTGTATTATATTTGTTAGCATCATTATATATTCACTGTAGAATGTAACTAAAATTGAGTGTGGAATTTTGTCTGAAGATGACATTATGAGTAGGAAAATCATTGCATTCTTGTGATTCTTATATTTATGTCATACTGAAAAGGGTTACATCAGGAATATTGGTGAACATATCCACTCACAGAATATTAATTGCACTGCTAAACACAATATTCTACTTAGGATAATATTCATCATCATTAAATAATAGTAAAAATATGCCCTAATATGGTAATATCTGTATGACCTATATGTTTGTGGAACTAGAGGTTCCCAGGAGCCTGTATCGCTCAACTGGAAATCAATTGCAGAATAAATTGTTTGACTATGTCCATTCTGACTGGCAGTCTGGAGCATTGCTGTCAGGTTCCAATTGGCTCACTAGTTTTGCCAAATTGTTCACTGGTTTCAAACAAGAAGACCTTTCAGTGAATTTTCACATAGTATCCTATGTTAAAATATGTTTGGTTCTGGTGGCCACCTTGGATGGCAGGCAGGTTCATCGGATATAATTCTGAAAGAGGACCACCTACAAGATGTAAGGACCATTGCTGCCAAGTTTTGTTCCAATTGGCTTTATGGTTTCAGACAAGAAGATCTTTAAGTAAATTTCCCATAGAGTATATCCTTTGCAAGTCCGTTGCGTAATTATGTGCGCTGAAAAACTAGTCTCCTGAAAGCCACCATCATATGTCATAGAAAAACCATAACGTATTTTGCGACTCTATCTCCAAAAGCCATAGGTACTAATGCGTAAATTTTCTTAACTTCTTTAAAAATTTATATAAATTCTATGTAAAATTAAATTTTAAGATGCACATTATTACTCTATAGTTCTTTCATAAAAATGAGTGATCACATTAAAATGATATGGCTTTAGAAATTTTAGTTTGATATTGTATACACATTAGTCTACTGTGGCAGTGCATCGAAGATTTAATTTTTGACATGATGCTGTTAGGTTTCTAAATATGTTGCACACACACTTGTACACTCTGGTCCAAGTGGGTTGAGTTTACATATTACCACATTTCTACGCTATGGATGTTGTGAATTGAAGGACAATAGCAAAAGTTAAACATGTATGAACACAACTGTATGCAGTGGTTTTTCTATCAAATGGATGAATGACAGCTACTGCGTAAGAATGTGTATAAAAAATTCATTTAGCTAAGAAGATACAGGGTGTACTTATGTGAAATTTAATTTACTTAATAATTAATTGCTAACTTTTAATTAATTAGCACTTTTCTTCAAAATAGAATTTTTATAAGAAGGGTTTTTCATTTTTGAGATGAATTTTTACCAAAGATGAAGAGGTTTTATGATGTGATTTGAAAATATCATAAGATTAATTAGTAGCATAACCCTATAAGTTTATAAAAATTAATTTTGTGTTGATTTCAATCATCAATTAAAGTTTTATTAGTTTTAATTATCATATTTTATTTTATTTTATTTGAAGAGTGTTTTACATTAATAACATTTAAAACATCATAACTCACCTTGTTATGAAGAAAATTTCTAAATTACTTGATGAAATCTTCATAAAAAACTTAAAAATTAAAAGTTCCATGGACTTTCTACGACAAATGATACACAAATTTTGGATGCTGTTTTTTGCATGCAAATAACTACGCTATTGTTTTTCTATGATGTATACTTGTGGCGATGCAAAGGATATGTAAAACTATGTTCGGCTCTGGCGGCCATCTTGGATGTTAGGTAGAGTCATCGTATATAATTCTGAAAGAGGACGAGCTAAGGAGCATTGTGGCCAAGTTTGGCCCTTTGGACCACGTGAGCTTAAAAAAAAAACCAAGAAGCTCTCCAAGTGATTTTTCTTTTTGACTGTTTGGGGTTGCCCATCTGACTAGTACTCCACCAAACTAATTACAATATTAATCTTTCCTTTTGAAAATCTGATTACATAAATAGATAGATCTTGACAATTATATCTAGTTATATTTTACATCTGTAACATAATTGTATTAATATATTAAACATTAAGATGTATTTACACTTATCATTAATACCACAGAAGAACCTCAGAGATATTCTTGTATACTGATGAGTAATCTTGCATGCATGAATATTTGTATAATTATAACTACAGCAGAACTTTGGTGGCTCAAAACCAACTCTGTTTGAATTATCGGTAATTTGAGTTACAGAACTTTGGGCCATTAAGGAAAATTTCCATTGCCATACCTAAACGAGTTCAGGTAAAGCTGAACTTTACCATTAAATAATTAAAATTAAAAATTAAGCAGGTTAATCACTAATTAACAGTTATGATAACATCTTTATTACCACAAATAGTAAAAATTTACCTGTCTGTTATCACATCTATGATTGTTAGACACAAACCTGTAAGTATCAGTAACATGCTTGTCCATTTAATAAATGAGTTAGAGTTTTCCATGGTAAAATATACAATTTTACCATTGTCAGGGCCAAAGTTTTTGTTAGACTTTTCGAGAAATCAGTGTCGAGTAACCAGGGCTTTTTAAAATGAAAATAAAGGTAAAACTGATGGAACTTTGCCATCTGTAGTGTTCGAGCGATCTGAGTTCCAGTAACCTAAGTGCAATTGTAGATATGTTAACATGAATTCTATAAAATATACATCAGAAAAAATTTACTTATGTTTTTTCAGCCAAACATTTTTACTAAACTAGACAATGTGATGCCCCCTTACTAAACCAACCACAGTGCAATAAACCTCAAGTAAGGACAGCTTTCAAAGTGTTGCAGAATAACATTTGAAATTCATGTTGCTGTGTCTGGGAGACACAAATACAAATGATTCCCCTGCCTATCTATTTTTTTTAATACATAGTGGAAAGAGAATAACAGAATCTGAAAGTTCATCTTCATCTGCAAAGTGATAAGTACCTAACATTAAATCTGTAAGGAGTTACACAGCACAGACAGATCATATACAATGTACCCTCAATGCTAAAATTTGCCCCAAAATTGACTATGTTCAACTATGCTCCAAAAAGGTAAAAATTGACAGTTTAATCCCTGACAAAAGTCACCTCTCCAATATGTGTAAAAACACACTGCAAAGTGAGAAGTTCCTAACATTAAATCTGTATGAGGAGTTAAGAGTCATATTCCCTCAATGCTAAAATTTGCCCCAAAAATGACTACCAGTATATTCAACTGCCCTCCAATAAGGTAAAAATTGACAAAAATTTAATCCCTAACAGTAAGCACCTCTTTAATATGTGTACAAACACCCTGCAAAGTGAGAATTTCCTAGCATTAAATCTGTAGGAGGAGTTATGCAGACAAAACACATACCCTGAATGAGACAAACTGATGTACAAACAGGGGTAAAACAATATGCCCCCAAATTTTAGTGTCTAGCAAATTAGACTGTAAAGTGTTATAATTTGGTTAATTCCATCAATTATGCAATAGAAGAAAAAATGTAATGCAATGTAATATACTAAAACTTCATCCATTATAGTACATTATACATCTTTGTGTGTGAGGCAAAAACTATTCTCTTTCTCAGATTCTGTTTCTGTAAGACATGGATGCCCTGTCCTCATGCACATAAAATTCCCATCTATTATTTACGAAAATTATCTTAAATATATGAAACTTTCATAATATATCCTGATTACATTTAGCACATTAAAAATAAGGAATCCACAGTACTAAACTCTGTTTCTGACATTACGACCCAAACACTAAAAATTAATGGAATCATTCAAGCATGAAATGTAGGTCATGTGGACTTGTATATTGGTGATCTCTGTTGAACTAAAGAAGATGATTGCAGTTTGTAAAATATCATTGATATATCAACACAGGTTTTATCTAGAAATAGACTAAAAGGCAAACATTTAATCAGTCACTCTCCCATAAAATGTAGGTTATAGTGACTCAAATGTAACTGAGCTGTGTTGTACTTTGTAAGATGACAGTAACTGTGAAATCTCATTGTAACATTATGAAAGGTTCTTTAATAATACACCTAAGGGCAAAATGTTTAATAAAAGTTACTCATGGTAAAATGTAGGTCTTGAGGATTCAAATGTTGTACTATATAAGATGATTGTAGTGTTGAAATATCATCAATATATTACCATAGGTTCTTTCAAATTAACCTAAATGCAAAAACATTTTACCAAAGTCACTCAAGCATAAAATATAGGTTATGGCGACTCAAATGTTGCTGACTTTTGTTGTACTATATAACATGAATGAATAGGTATAATATTTATAAATCTCAATAGGTTTCAAAGAAATGAACCTATTAAAACACAATAACTTAACCGAGTCATTCATGCATGAAATCTAGGTCATATTGATGCAACTGTTGGAGAAATGCATTATATGATGTAAGAGCATTATAATGGTGAAGTATTATTGATATATACCTGGGATATGAAATAAGGCAAAACTACATGCATTAAATGTAGGTCGAAGTGACCCAAATGTTGTCATCGTACTGTGTTATTAGAAGATTGTACTTGCATAATAACATCGATATATCTTCATTGGTTTCTGAGAAATGGACCTAAATGCAAAAACTTGTCCAAGCAGGACAGATGTACGGATGAACGAACGGACAATGGTAAATCTACATGCCCCTTCCATATTCATGTACGAGGCATAATACAAAAACCCAACAACTAAATATAACACAGAAGTCCTAAAAACAGAACAATCATTGGCATATATTTTTATTGTGAAAGTTTTATATTCAAAGGGAGATAACCCTGTTTACAAAAGAATGAAAAAAATAATTTTTTTTTGCATAAAAATTTAATAATTCAACATTTCTTGTTAATCTATTGTTAAATATGCATTCCCTGAATATTTTATTCACTCGATTTATGCATCTCAAGAATTAATATTTCACAATACGAACTTCAGAAAATGACATTTATAATTTTTTAAATGAGCTCTATGTTCAGTTTATACAGATAAATATACAAAAGACTATCGATTGCAAGTTGGAACGTTTCAATTTAGGAAGGTTAACAATGGTAAAAACAGGTATACATAGGGTTCAGTTTAGTTCCCTGTTTCTAGAATCACTTTTATAAATTTACTTTAAAGCACACAGATATGATTGCCAATATTAGAAAAGATAAACCTACCATTCATCATACTGGAGGGTCCACATTCTTTGACAGGAGATTCTAACATGGCTTCTGCTAATGTTTCTCTTATTCGATCATCATCGTCTTCGCTCCCTCGAGGTTTGGTAACTGTAGACTCAGCCCAGCTACTGTATACATCACAAAGGTTTGGTGACTGGTCAAAACTTCCTATAATTAAAGGTTTCATTTGTTTGAATTCATGGGTGAAAGCACAGAGTTTGCCAATTACCGGAAATCAGGAATCAAAAATGACTAATTACCAAATGAGAAATTATAAATATTCAGGAAAATTGTAAACTATTTTTACCCATCAAAGATAAATGCACTTACAAAATATCAATCCTGAATAGTTATAGTTCTCTAATTTTCAGCCAATTTTACAGTCTCTTGACACGTGCTGGATAAATTGATAATCTCACTAGTGAGTTTTTGGTTCTCAGAATATGATTGGTCTTAAAAAAAATTTCCTTTGTTACATATATAAACAAATGTGATCCCATTGTCTGTTTTGTAAAAAAAGATTTCCTTAAAAATCAGACAAAAAATCCGACAGCCGGGGGGCAGATAGGATTCATTTTTAAGGGTCAAATTTGAACAAGGCATGTTCTTCTTCTTGTTCCTTTCTGTCTGCAATTGTGACAGCTGCTGTGTAATACAACTTCCGCTAGGAAAAATAGTTCTGGTTTAAAAGACAACTGATATATGAAAACAATCTACTGTATTTAACAATGACGTTGTTAAATTATATTTAATAATTTTTTTTATTTATTATGATTGCTATTACTATATACTTGTAAAATGTCGGATATTTTTCAATAGAAGATTCGCATGAATGCAAACGGTTCACCAAAGCGACATGAAGACGTTGGGATAATATGATGATGTTGACCAGTTTTTAAAGCGTATTGGCTCACTGATTATCGTATTTCTCCAATCTCGTAAACTGAACTACGGAATTTTACTATCTCGATTGGAGAAATCTGATAATCCACTCATAACAATGTAAGATGCTATATATAAATAATTGCTGAATTGGAATACCAGAAATAGCAGTATATAACGAGTGTGCACAACTCAAGAGTTATTAACAGCTGTAGTTTGGTCGCAAGTTGTTTATTTCTGGTATTTCAATTCTGCAATTGGTCAAACTTTTTATTACATTGTACAGAATCTAGCATCTTAGCAGAAGTAAATTGAAATAAAACGGACTAATAAAACACATGTTAAATTATATGCTGAGTCATTTCCGATGTTCGTGTGCGTCTTAATAAACGGTGCGACTTGTGTATGGACAAAAATATAAAAAAGAAGGAAAAAGGGCTATGCGACTTAAACAGCAGAGCGACTTTTACTGCAAAAAATACGGTATGTCTTTTGATATCTCTACACGGCAATTGTGATGACACTTCCTAGATTGAAATACTGGTTGTTCTTCTCACATGTGAAATTTACCAGATTTCTTTCACTCGGATACTGCGGTAAATCACTGGTTACAATGTAATAACTAAAATTTGAAGCAGAAAAATAACTGTATCCTCCTCAATAACACTACTGGTTGAGAAGTTAAAATATTACTCAGATAAATATTAATTTTAATAAAAAAACATTTCTTTGTTTCAACAACTTCTATTTGCAACTTGCCACTGGACATTAAAATATATTGCTAGAATTTAGTTTCCAACTATAAGCACCTTTGACTGATGCAAGATAGACACCTCTTTTTTAAATTATTTTACAAGAAGGTCATAGCTATAATATTCAGGGATCTGATTTCTTTGAAGTATTTTAAAAGCTTGCAACCGTAACCATAAAAGTCAAAACCATGAGAATCATGAAAAAGTATGTATTCTTTAAGTCCATAATTATATTAAAATTAGAGTTGATGTGAAACATTGTCTTTCATATTTGAAGGGACAGATAGTATACATCATCCTGAGTGAAAATTGTCAAATTGCTAATTGGATCATGTCTCTAAACCTCTTCATTTATTTTTGTTCTAGGCACTTTAAATGTATGTTATATTATTTCTTATTATTAACAAATGTGGAATAAAGTTTTCTTTAAAATTTCATACAAAGAGGTGAAAGAAGATTTCAGCCAATATTTGGTCCATTTCAGATTCAAATTTGTGTCATTTTTATTGTATAAGGATTGAACGTCCACAATCTGTCAATCGTTGTACAAAATTCCTTCCCATGATGCAGCATCGACGTCATGAAAGTCTGCTTAATCAAGGATTTGAAGAAAATGAGTGTTTTCACAGTAGATTTTGGTCAAAACAACTATATATATATGCATTAAAAAAAAAAGATTTTATAATATATAATGTTTGTCTTACATAAATTTCAGCAAAGTATTTTTTAGGGCAAGGCTGTTGCTCATATCAAAATTTTAATTCAAAGGTCCAAAAATGTGTGAAATTTGGTGTTTTTCATAGATTTGACAGAATATTACTGCTATTACAGAAATTTCTTGTTGAAAAGAAAATATGTCCCTTAAAATGCAGCATTTTGTGAGTACTTAATGATATCTGAGAGTAAGTATTTCATTACTTTTTGATTTTGGAATTCAAGGGGCCAAATATCAGGCCAAATAATACCATGTCCTTTTCAGTAAAAAAAAACATTATAATTGTAGATTTGGCCTTTTATCCATAGCTCTTCATTCATGTTTTGTTTAGGAAATTTTATTTGTCAATGGTAATGACCATTTCTATAAGTAAATGTGCAGTAAACAAAGTTTTAAATTTCCAGTGGTCAAAAATCGAACAGCGTTCCGAAGTCCCCCGCCGCTAGAGCATCAGAAACCCTTGGACAAGTGAAACATAACAAAATTTTCTCAAAGAGAGAGAATAGAAGGACAAACAATTTGTGGTTATTGCTAAAGTTTTTTACAAGTTAATGAGTGGTATGAAGACATTTATACAGTATGGGTATAGTGTTGAAATCTTATTTTACCATGTGTATTGAGAATTTAATGTACATTTACTCCTTTTCAATAAACAGAAATGCTTTGATCAAAAGTATTCCGCCTAACAAACTCTTAAAGACAGTATTTTTCAATTTTATAAGTTTCGATAGGAGTTTATGTATAAAACCTCCCTTTAGGTCCAAGTGTATAAATATTATTCCAATGCAAGGAGAATATAAATTTTCTAGAATACTTAGATGAACATTTTGTCAATTTTCAAAGTTATTAAGGGGCATAACTCCTACAAAAATATTTTGACATGACTCATCTTCGAACTCCATTGAGGTATCATTGAGTTAAAGCTACTGTATAAATATTATCCAAATCGGTCAAGAAATAAATTTGCTAGAGCGTTTAAATGAAAATTTTGTCAATTTTCTAAGTTATTAAGGGGCATAACTCCTACAAAAATATTTCGACATGACTCATCTTCAAACACCCTTGAGGTATCATTGATTTAAAGCTACTGTATAAATATTTTCCAAATCGGTCAAGAAATAAATTTGCTAGAGCCCTTACATGAAAATTTTGTCAATTTTCTAAGTTATTAAGGGGCATAACTCCTACAAAAATATTTCGACATGACTCATCTTCGAACTCCCTGAAAGTATCATTGAGTTAAAGCTACTGTATAAATATTATCCAAATCGGTCAAGAAATAAATTTGCTAGAGCGCTTACAAGGTGGACGGACGGATGGATGGAATTTTCTAAGTTATTAAGGGGCATAACTCCTACAAAAATATTTCGACATGACTCATCTTCGAACTCCCTTAAAGTATCATTGAGTTAAAGCTACTGTATAAATATTATCCAAATCGGTCAAGAAATAAATTTGCTAGAGCGCTTACAAGGTGGACGGACGGACGGACGGAATTTTCTAAGTTATTAAGGGGCATAACTCCTACAAAAATATTTCGACATGACTCATCTTCGAACTCCCTTAAAGTATCATTGAGTTAAAGCTACTGTATAAATATTATCCAAATCGGTCAAGAAATAAATTTGCTAGAGCGCTTACAAGGTGGACGGACGGACGGACGCACGGCGCCACGGACGGACATACGGACGCCCGGCATTACCATATCCCCCGCATCGCGTTGTGGCGGGGGACAATAATATTTAATTCCTCAATAAGGAATCAAATGGATAACAAGATAGGTCAACAATGACATACCAATCAATCAAAGCAACCGAACAGACAGAACTCTGAACAAAAAATAACATAAAAGAGCATAAAACACAAACATAAACACAAAAGAGAGTCAGGATAGTCTGACTTGGTACAGACACTGAACAGTGGTAGGGTTAATCTGTTTTTATGGGTACCCAAACTCCCCAACCCGCTTATCTATCCTGACACTCTGGTGTATAAAACACACTATAAAAACCAATACAGCATGATTACCAACAAGGTGACTGCTTGGCAGAACTGCAAAATTAGACAGGATGGTACATAATTTAGATAGCATGGTCAGAATGTGCTCGTTTTAACTGTAAAACTAGGTAAGGCTCTCAAAGCTGCTCTACTAAACGAAAAAGACAGAAATAACACTCCCATAAAGGGTTTAATGCTATATCATCATTGAGTTCAATAGAAATGGCAGTATTCATGAGAGGGCAGTGTGAATTTAAAGTCTTCAAGTCATTGGGAGAAAGAGCAATTTTTGTTATGATACAGATATAGGTATCATACCCAGTGGAGGAGTTTTCTAGTTAAACATTCCAGTGTGATTTAAAGTAAATAAATAAAAATTATATATAGAAGAAGAAGATTTTATTATTAACCAACTAATGGGCCCATGGAGGGCATAGTTACAGCACAAACAAATATTATTATGAAAATGAATACAGAGTACTTACTATTGAATGGTTAGCAATGTTATTTGATTAATTTTTGTTAGATCAAGGAATTGGAATTTGCTTGCAGTAAGCTTCATAAACATTCTGTTTTATATGTGAGAAGTGTTTAAAAACATATCTATATAATAACACTTGACTGTTTCTAATAATAATACATGTATATGAATTATGCTAAACAGATACTAAGTATTCAGATTCCAATGCCTTTCTTTATTTTTTATTTAACAAATCGAGGATCAGTTGATTTCTGGCAGACATATGATTGTTTTTAGTCATATCTTTGCTGACCTTGTATATTCTACATTTAACTTGGGCTTAGCACTGGAAATTGTTTTAGTTTACAGAGGTTTTTTGGCACTTTCCATGCAACTGACTATATCATGAGAGACTAGTTTTTTATAAAATGTAGGTCATAATGACCCAATTATTGTATGACTGCTCATTACTATCCAAGGCACATCCACTGATGAAGTTTCATTGATACACTATGCTTAGTTCCAAAGAAATGAACCTCAGTGCAAAACTTAACCAGAGTCACTCAAGCATAAAATGTAGGTCATAATGACCCAATTATTGTATGACTGCTAAGTACTACCCAAGGCACATACACTGATGAAGTTTCATTGATACACTATGCCTAGTTCCAAAGAAATGAACCTAAATGCAAAACTTAACCAGAGTTGCTCAAGCATAAAATGTAGGTCATAATGACCCAATTATTATATGACTGCTCAGTACTACACAAGGCACATCCACTGATGAAGTTTCATTGATAACTATGCTTAGTTCCAAAGAAATGAAATTAAACGCAAAACTTAACCAAAGTCAATGAAGCATGAAATGTAGGTCATAACAACCCAAGTGTTGCTGAACTGTGTTGTACTATACAAGAGGACTTTAGTGGTGAAATATCATTGATATATTACTATAGGTTTCTGAGGAATGGAGCTTAACGCAAAACTTAACCAGAATTGGGACGTACGGATGTAAGGACGGACAAGGGTAAATCTATATGCCCCGGCCACATTCATGGCGGGGCATAAAAATCCACAGCCTCAGAGTTAACAGGCTGTGAACATAAGTAACATAAAACTAATCAAACACAACTTCTTCATTAGAAATTGAAAAGATCACAGAATTTCAATCCTAAACAAGAAGACATTTGACATTATAAAAATAAGCATAGAAATGACAACTGACCTGCTTCAATCAATAATGGACTGATATGTTGTCCCCCTTTACTTGTAGGTGGTGTACTATCACTGCCTGATAAACGTCTGTAGGCTGGTCGTGCATTAGGCATAGCTACTGGGCTTGACCTGGCAGGTTGTATTCTGAAAAAAAAACATAAAATCTATAAATAACATAGAATTACTTGTAATTAAAGATACAAAAGCTGTTGATATCATGCTGACAAATCAACATTTCAGGACTATTCAATGTGTTAATTATCTGTTTATGACAATATTTATGAATGGAAAATTCCTAGAAGTCTCCCATAGCTATCAGTAACAAGATAAACAAAGAAAGACATATAATTTCCAATAACATGAATTTTTGTTCATATCTTTACTTTATGCAAAAGATATAAACTTTGTTCTTGTCAGTCTTGAATCAAATAATAAAATTCTGAGGAAATGTCTGGCAAACACCAGTGCAAAATTACCAATAAGACTCACTTATTCAACTAAAAAAAACCCATTTTTTGAAAATGTTGGTCTTAAGCAATAGACATTTAATTGCATTTTAAATTTTTTTAGTAAGAAATTGAAAGAAATGTTTTTTTATTGAGCTAGGCAAGCTGAAATCAAATAATAAACTTACATTATACAGTTGACTCTCGTTATCTCGAACTCCACGGGACCACAAGAAAAATTCGAGACAGGCGAAGTTCGACTCAAAAGGAGTTGACATTTTTTCAAGAAAGAACAGGGGAGATAATTAAGCGACTTCCGGTAAACCTAAAGAGAGTATTGTGTTCCGGTAGCGAAGTACGTTTTAATATTCGTGATTGACAGTTCTTGTTGTGTGTTTACAATATGCTACTTTTGTTTACTTTTGTCTTATTTTTGTACATTTCCAACTTATTTGTGTATTAAGTATTCCAATAATGAGTTGAAGGAAACTTTTCTCGACAGATCCATGTGCAACAGGTTCGTCAGAAGACATTTTGAAAGGCATACAACTGATCAATCAAAATTCATATTTATAACAAAATGCTATAAATTTCTCAAATTTCTCAAAATTATTTTTTTATTCATTCGAAGTTATTTATAGAACATCGATACAATAGATGAAACGACCCGGTCGGTTTACATAATCCGTAATTTATACCTACCAAGCGCATGGCGGTAAACAAATAAATGTGTTGATTAATGTCATTAAAAGCTCTTTATAGATCATGTGTCGCTAATTAATACCTTATGTAAGGTGATGACCTGTTAATTGGCAATCAAGGTAAGATGACAAGCAATTTAGGCTGATCACCGGCGAAGCCATTTAATCCCCGAATTTGCCGAAAGCGATGTTTTGACAGGTGATAATTACTTCGAGATAATGAACAGAATTTGTGTTGTTTTGTTAATTTTGGACTATGAAATTAGTTCGAGATAGAAAAAAATTCGACTTACAAGAATTCGACTAAACAGGAGTAAAAATACATACATTTATATGGGACAATTTTTGGGACCAGAGAAAAAATTCGACTCATCCGAAAATTTGACTCAAGCGAGTTCGAGACAACGAGAGTGAACTGTACATGTACTTTTCTGAGAGTGATTGTGTCAAATAAAAATTGGGGAACTCTTTAAATACTTTATCATTCTTTGTGACAGTCCTTGAAGTGTATCTTTATAATAAAAGCAGTGAAAAACAAGAAGTTACTTGAGACTTTCCAGATTGACATCATCAGTTGTGACATCCATGGCCTGTACGTTGGTCTCAGGGGTTTGCTGGGACAATAAAGCTGAGGACTGAGCTGACAATACTGTTGTATTCTGTACATTCTGATAGGTTTTAAAAGCAAACTGTGGTCCCATCCATAGTCTTCTGTGTGGTCCTATATGAGTTATTATCTCTACCTTAAAGTTCAAAATATGAAATACTTGAAATAATAATTAAAAACTCACAAAATTTAACTTTCAAACAGTCAGAAAGTTTGAGAAGAAAAAGTTCAAATTATTTAATGTCATATGACATTTGTTAATTCTAAGTTTTTCTGTTAAACTAATAATCATCTATAACTGCAATAATGACAATGAGGAAACTGACCATTACATACCGCCAAATCTCGGTGACTTGAACTTGGCTGGTTGGAACTCCATGGAATTCATGAATTTTCTATGTATTTTCAAGGATTTAAATAGCAGAAGGATACAAATCTTGTACTTCTCGCTTTATATCGCATGGCCATATTTTATACTACTCACTATACTTATACATGCCACTAATGCCACTATTATTTAAATCTCTTTCCCTTCTCCAGCTTTTTCTTTTTAGAAAGGTGTAAAAACTACACATTTTTAATATATTTTTTGATAAAAATCTAAGAAAAAATATATTTTTAATAATTTTATATTTATTTGTCTAAACTATTTCTCTACCGAAAAATAACTTAAATGACATGCCTTAGTAAATTTATACAGTCTGATTGTCATAAAACTTTTACTGCATAATCATGTATTTAAAACCGAATTTCTACTCAAATAAAAATATTTTTTCTCGGCTTGGCACCTGTATATTCAATTATCAATAGCACCTAACCTTCGAGGTTTACTTGGCCACCTGGTATTTGTTAATTACAGGTGTTATAATTGATTGTATAAACATGGTGTGTTAATTAGCCTGCCAAATTTCAGTTTTACACGTAAATTCGTAAATCATCTTTATACTACACTACACAAAATCTTTCTTAAAATTTTTTCATGCACCAAATGAAAAAAGTGAGTTTAAAAACATACCAAAAACAATGCAACCCACAACGCCAAGGCTTGTTCTATACATCTTAAAGACTTTAAATTATACATTCACAAACTTTAGTATGCAGATTTCATGGAAACAAGAAAGTTTATTAATTTCTAAATAGGCCACACACGAATTTTAACCCTCAATACCACCATTTTGACAAACTTCAATAAAAAATATTTATAACACAAATAATGATAAAACAAATCAATTAATCATGCCAGTATTTACTCTATAAATTATTTACACTCTAAACTACAAAATTATACATTTTGCTGAGCCGATTTCATGTAAACAGCTACCCCACCTCCGTCCAAGAATGCTCCTATTTTGACAAATGATGGTAAACAATACTTAATAAATACGGATAGGGATCACTGTTTGAAAAAAAAAATCCTTCTATACATTGAAAAATATCATACTATCACAAAATGACAGCTTCGCTTCAATATTCGGTATGATGAAAGAGGAGTTTGAATTTTAAATTAGTGTTTTATATACTTACAAATACTGAAGCGATGAAATATTCCGCCATTCTGCATCGTCAATGAATTGCACTATTGGTAATCTCACTTTTTCTCGACCCACGCAACATATTTACATACAATCTTTGTAAAATATCGTGAGATTCGTATCCTTCTACTATGAAAATCCTTAATATCTTTTAACTGTCAGTTCTTTTTAACAATGACTCGTCTAATTCTTAACTCATTTTATGGTAATTAAAACACAAAAATACCGGTAATGTAATTTACTCTTAAAACTCAAACTGCAATTTGTCAGCTGGCAGTAGATCATGCTATGTGACACATTGCTTTACTACTATCAACAGTTGTGAAAAATAGAAGTCAGATTGATGTGATTAAAGATCCATTGAGAGGTTTAAATAATGATAACGATAGGTATAAGTATTTTGGAATTTATGTAGAGCCTTTACACAGAGTAGACTTTATCCTTGAGTAGTGTTCAAGTTTAAAAAAATACTTAAATATCTATGTTCTTTTATTAAAATTATAGTATAATAACAGAAAACATAACCATAACATTAGAGAAAAGACATTAAACTAACCATTTAAAGTAAAATGCAAGTGAAATATTTTTGGGAGTGGAGTGTATGATGCTTTACCATAGTTATATTACCTGTGATAGCCATTGTTCTTCTATATCCATATCCCTAACACCATGATCTGATGACAAACTCTCCTTAGAATCATGTCGAGGTACTGCTGATATTTCATCTGGAATAATTGGGAAATTCGATAAAATTTTAGATTTTATTACGAAACTTTTGAAATAAAATCTTTCATAAAGCTACATTTTGTAACGGTATTATTTCACGAGAATTCAGTTTTTGAATTATGCTAATTGATGATTCACTAAATACATGTAATAACTGATCCTTCATAAAATTTGTTCTATGAAGAACGAGTAAGCAAAATAGTACCAAACTTAAATGTTATAAAATAAAGAAAATATTAATGAAGATTCACCATTGCAAAAGAAAATTGCAGCTGTTAAAGCAGTTATCATGTTATGTAAGTTACATTAAGGCAACAATATGAAATTCATCCAAAATACAGCTGAATCTTGTTATCTCAAAGATATTTGTTGGTCTCAAGACAATACTTTACACTAGATTCTACTCCTGAAATCTCAAAGAAAAGTTAGTCCCAAGATTAAACTTTGCATTATATTTACTCCCAATTTCTCAAAATTTCTGTAATCTCAAATTAATTTTGATTGTCTGTTCTACTTTGAGATAATGTCAGTAAATTTTAGAATCCTTATCACATATGTTTCTATCAAACATCATTTCAGACAAAAAAGACCAATTATTGATTTCAAATATTTGCTTGTTGAAAGACATTCCTACAAATATGCCTCATAAAAAATTCATTTATTTATAAGGGTAGGCAGATAATTCATGATTCTATTTTTCAAGTTATAATAGTGCTTGTTATGAGGAAAGGACTTCAGTTAATGTATAACAAACAAGTGTGGTAATGTTTTCTTAAATACATACACTTATCACTTGGTTTGTAATGTGTGAAAATATAACATTATAATATTCAAAGAATTGTGACATGATTATTTATCACACCAATATCAGAGAAGTATAGGTAACAATGTAACTAAAGTGGAACTATCACTAAAAACTGATTAACTATAGAGCACTGTCATGTAATCTGAACTATTTTTTCAGTTCCATCACTGAAATTTTTATTTAGATTTTTTATAACTTAAATGATTTTTGTCAATCTTGCAAGTTTTCAAATGACTGATATTCAATTGCACAATACTTTTATATAGATATAATGTACATTGCTAAATAGTTTATGCTATGAAATAGAGCAACCTTTGTAGTAACAATCAGATACTTTTAATCTTTATAAATTAAAAAATGCCCAGAAAAGCAAGCTATAGGTTTTATATGTTGAGAATACTAAGTAAACCCTTCCTTTAGTAAGCATATGTACATTTCAAATAAAATATGACAGAAAAAAAGATAAGTCAATATTGGAGAAAGCATTCTAATTCTTTATAAATTTTATTGAAATATTTCAATATATGTAAAAATATTTCATAGTACAATTCTAGTTATACTTCAGAAAATAAATCAATTTTGATTTCTATTCCTCAGTTGTATAAATTATAATACTTCATGTCTCCAGGTTTGAGCATTCAGGAAAATTTTGTGCCATCATTTTCATCAAGAATGAGGTTGCAAAAAATCAGAAACATTCAGTCGTATCTGACTCTGTAATATCTGATTTGGTTCTCATTTAAGAGATATTTTTTTTTAAATGCCTTTAAACCAAACTTCTGTTATCACTGATATTTTTTACTATGAGCGGATTGTTTTCTTTTTGAAACAATCAAGATTTGAACAGCGGTAACTTATATCTTCAAATCAATGTTCTGAGTTTTCTTTATGAAACAGGGCTGTAAATTGGTGTTGTTTAGAAATTATAACGTCATGCTTATCCATCAATGGGAAGTGAAAAAGCTAAAAAAAAAACTGATTAAAAAACTTTAAAGGGACTAAGTGAAAATTTAAATAAGGCACGTTTTTCCTGCAAGGAAATTTTTATTTCCCAGTTTCTAAAGGAAAAATTGTTGAAAATACTGTTTCTTATTCAAGCAACCTCATTTACTGTCTGTAAATCTTGGCCCATGGAAGAAATTTTTAAGATGTGATTAGCAGAGTGGTATCTAAAACAAATTTTGGCCGATCGAATTTTCAACATTAAAGGGAGATAGCTCTGCTTGTAAAATTTTCTTAAAATATGTATTACATCTCTGGGTTGCTCCAAATAAGCATAAAATGAATAAAAAATATTTTAAATAGTAGTGTTACAAATTTTAAAATAGGTCTATTGTTTGGATTTCTTATATTCTCAATTTTTCTAGTGCATTTATTTTACTATATGAAATTTCCCATACTGAAAATTTTTTGGTTTAAAAATATAACAAGAACAGACAAAGGAAAATTTTTGATTTTTCCTTGGACAACTCATCAAGATAAATAATCCAAATTTACACTTTAAAAATTTCATTCCACAAACTGAGGTTTACAGAAAAGTAGGCAAAAAA
Source organism: Mytilisepta virgata (assembly GCA_028015205.1). NCBI lineage: Eukaryota > Metazoa > Mollusca > Bivalvia > Mytilida > Mytilidae > Mytilisepta > Mytilisepta virgata. The sequence continues at coordinate 13,568,381 of CM051520.1, read as the reverse complement.
AACAGAAAGAGGACATTTAATTCACAGAAGACATTTTAACTATTACACATGTATCAAAGAAAGCAGGGGTCTGATGCACTTCATCAATAATTACCTGTTTCATCTGTAATATCAAACCAACCTATAATTTCTATTTGACTTTTTAGAATTCATTAGATTTGAATAACCAACAGCCAGTATTATCCATACTGTAGCAATGTCACTATATTAAGTTGTGGTAATTCAGAACCACAGCGATATATTAACTTTAAAGAATTAAACATCAATACACACTGTTTACTTACTGGAAAGTTCAGATTTTTTTTGTATTTTTTCTTAGTCCAATGGATATACAATATTAAGGGGTCATGAGATGAGAAAATTCCAAAGATAACACAGAATTACACAAATTTGAACAAAACATTCATTTCAAAGTAATCCAAAGTATATTTAAATGAATACAAACCACACAGTGCTGATGGTTGTTGAGAAAGGACAGCTTCACAGGACAAAATCAAAGGATTATTGTTGGTCAGGGGAAGCTTTATTTCATCTGACATTTTAGACCTGTAGGTATTAAAATAAAATCATAAAGTACAAATGTACTGTATGTATATTTAAATTAAAGACAGAAGTAGGATTAGTGTAAATAAGAAACTTACTTATGTAATACTAGAACATGATACAAAAAGAAGTAAACAACACTTTTATTGTATACACATTTAAAGATATGATATCGCTCACAAAAACTCCAAAACACATCATGGATGAACTGGATATTTTCTGTGAAATAAAGTGCAACGAATAATTCTTTGAAAATTTCAGTCTGCAACAGCTAAAACTAATTAGAAAACAAACGTAAAAACATATTTTGCAGAAATATTATGAAATATAAAATATTATTCTGCCTCTAGATTGACATCTTTACGGCTCAAAACCAAAGAAAAAAGACAGTATTTGCCAAAGAAATACTGATAAACCAAAGAAAGTTTTTTTTGCTACCTTTAAAAGATTAATAGGTTCTTACACGAGTTAAATATGAAGACTGGAAAATCTTCGTCTTTTCAAAATTCATGTCCCTACCAGTCAGACTATTCTGACTCTCTGTTGTGCTCATGTTTGTGTTTGTTGCTCTTATATGTTATTTTTTGTCCAGAGTTCTGTCAGTTGGGTTGTTTTGATTGATTTGTATGTCATTATTGACCTTTCCTGTTATCCATTTTGTTGTTTATTTAATGCTTTATGACTTGAATGCAACAATGATGTTAATTTTGTAACCATTAAAATTTACATTTTTGCTAATTTGCATTGTCTTGTGAATCTGTTCATGTTCTCAAAAATGTCTAACTGTCAACACTTACCTTTGGAGATTCCATTGTGTATATCCTGTTACAACCAACTCTAATGGACTGTCTCCAGATATTTTATCCAATCCAGACTTAGCTCTAGGTTCTATGATATACTCTGATAACATTCCTGTCTGACTCATAATAAACAGAGAATCAACAACTCTCTTCCCTTCTGAAATTGTAAGAACCAAATCTAATGATATTTACATTTATCTTTGAAATTAATTTCTAGATTTCTGTATTAATGCTCTTCTGATAAAGGAATAAAACTAATATTTTGTAGAATTCAATTTATATGGGTTCCAATAAATCAGCAGAGCATTTGAATGTTTACAAAAGTTTATCAATTAGTACCAGTACTGTAAATATTTTAACCACCTACAATTTTTTGAAGCATTATAACAAATTCTTCTAAAAACTTTTTAGTGTAGACAGTTTGTACTGTATCACTTGTACATGTTAATGGATGAATAATCATATAAAATAAACCAGTTATATAGATTCTCCTTCAGGTACAAGTGAGTTATGGAATTTCTTCACCCGAGATGGTGAAATTTTCGATTACAACATGCAAGCGTTTGCGAGTGTGTTAAAATCTAAAATTTAACTATTGAGGATGGAGAAATTCCATAACTCACGAATAAATTGAAGGAGAATCTGTTTCTCCTATGATTTTCGACAAAAACCTCAAGAAAACAGATTTCTCCTATTCTTGACGTGTTTGATCAGTGGGATAAAATTACATAATATTTTTAACCACGTCCCGGTGATTAAATTTCTGCATGGGAATTCCTGCCGTTTTTTCTACAGTTATTGGAATGATAAAGTAGAGAAGTCCCAAAATGACATCCATGTAAACAAACTACATAGCAACGACATTTTCTTGAGGTTTTTGTCGAAAATCATAGGAGAAACAGATTCTCATTCAATTTACTCGTGAGTTATGGAATTTCTCCACCCTCAATAGTTAAATTTTAGATTTTAACACGCTCACTAAAGGCTCGCATGTTGAAAATCGAAAATTTCACTATCTCGGGTGGAGAAATTCCATAACTCACTTGTACCTGAAGGAGAATCTATATATATTTATTTAAAGCATAAAATAACAAATGAGCTGTCAAACTGACAGCAAATTGTGTTTCCTACATCACTGTTTGGAGCCACATGTCTCTCCACCTGTCTTACATTGCACAATAAATCACTTGTTTTTCTGTTGGAAAAAACCTTGTAATAAAAAGGGTAATTTGTAAATTTAATTGAGTTAACTGTAAAACTGGACCGCTTAAAAGTCAATAAATATCATACCTCTGTGTTCTACGGATACACTAGGATTTCCACCAATCCATAGCCTAGGTGTGGAGAAACAAGCACTTACAACCATTACATTATCTTTACCACTAGTTGTATGGGTGGGGCTTTGTGACTTCCCTCCTATACTGGTGGCTAATACCATAGGTTGTTTGATCTGTGACAGAGGGTAAATCTGTGTGGCATGTGGATATGGTGGCAGTCTTGGATTCTCTATGTTATTGTTTAATGCATTCTGTCTGATAAGGCTTGGATAGTTGTCATAATTTCCTCCTAAATTTAAAATATAAAGCAAACTAAATTTATACAGGATTTGTATATGTAAATGACATTAGTAGATGTGGAAAATCTCCAATTATATAATGTACACTTACTTTATGTTGAAGGCATCAATGTATTTTTAAGATCACGTCACATGCATGTGTGGATTTTTTGTCAATACTTTAAAAATAAAATCTTTTGTTATCATTTTATATCTATTATTACCAGTAAATTATTGAGCATTTTGAAGTTATTTTTAAATTTAGTTTCTAAATTTCACTACTGGCATGTTTTACTGAATTTCACCATATATTATAAAAAATTTCAAACATTCAAAATAGAACAAGAGGCTCTCAAGAGCCTGTATTCCTCCCCTGGATTTAACTTTTCTCATTGAGCAGGACTAAAAATTTAAGTGTTGCAGTCAATTTGGCGGATTTTTCTGTAGGATTCTATGTTAAACTAAGTTCAGCTATGGCAGTCATCTTAGTTGACAGTCCAGATCAATGGAAACATTTCTAAAAGAGAACCATCTAATGACCATAACTGCTAAGTTTTGTTCCAACTGGCTAAGTGGTTTCAGACAAGAAGATTTTTAAATGAATTTTCCCATAAGGTCCAATATTTAACTAAGTTTGGCCGTGGCAGCCATCTTGGTTGACAATCCGGGTGATCAGACACAATTCTGAAAAAGGACCATCTAAGGAATAATGCTGCCAAGTTTAGTTCCAATTGGCTCAGTAGTTTCAGAAGATTTTTGAGTGAATTAGGGTCCTATGATAAACTAAGTTCAGCTGTGGCGGCCATCTTAGTTCAAAGTCCATAAAATTCTGAAATACAATTCGGATACAATTAATAAGAAACATTCACTTAAAGTTTTGAAGTATTTGGCCCTTTAGTTTCTGAGAAGATCCTTGAAATAGTTTACGATGACGGACGACGACAGACACCAAGTGATGGGATAATGCAATGATATCAGTTTTAGTATAGTTCATATACTGAATGTTTTGGATTCTGAATTATAACATTATGCTGACTTTCAAAAATGATAATGTTTGACTATCCTATAGTAGTCGAGGAAGCCTTGCAGGCCAAATGATATGAGTGATCCATAACCTGTTAAAACTAAGGCTGTGGTATCAAATCCAACTTATTGGAGGTTTTTTTGACTATGTTCTTTATTCAAATTAAAAGATTGTCAGTTTGCTTTAAACAATTCACCACTAAAATTTACTTTAAACCACATAAAACAAATATCAACATTGGACTACTTACCTGAAGTAGATCCAGGACTACCTGACAGAATTGGACTCTCAGTCCTAGGATGGTCCATATCATCAATACCAGCACTTTTATGGAATCGACTAGCCCTATTGACTACTCTGGCTTTACAATGTGTCCTTACATTTATACTACCTATAATGTGTTAAAAATTTTTTCCATGACTGAAGCTATCTAAACAATAATGTGAACATTCCTCTAAAACTCTACATGATTTAAAACAAATATTTAAATAATTACATCACATCTTTAAACATTTGTAATTTTGTGGCCATACATAGTCTCTGTCCAAAATTATGTATGAATGAAAAAACAAAAAAACTTTTCAGATAATATTGTTTTCTTGTATTCTTAAAATATACATACCTCCATAAGGAGTTACTGGGAACACATGGGTGGTACCCCGATGGGTACTAACTGTTACCCATCTACTATCTTGACTAAATGCCATATCTATAACCTTCAAATGCAAAGAAAAGTTATTTGAAAATTGGATCTGATAAACTTTTTAATATAAGCTGATGTATGTTAATGCTAAGCTATGCATCTTTGTTCTTGTTTTAGTCTAAGCTATGTATCTATGTTCTTGTTTTAGTCTAAGCTATGTATCTATGTTCTTGTTTTAGTCCAAGCTATGATTCTTTTATTCAGTTTCATATGTAAATATACCTGGATTACTTCTGTTATAATGGCTAATTAATCTATGATTTTGGAATTAACTATTCTGATGAAGTAGTTTAACCTGGTATAATTTTGACAAAGTATGCAGACTGAGCTAAGTACCTTGGCAGTTGTGTCTCCTCTATGCAGTGTATAGAGATGATGTACAGCACCCAGTGAGGAACTACATGGATGAGCCATAATTCTGAATACGTGGAAATTATGTCCTAATTTACACGCTGTTAGAAGTAATGTACCAGCTGGATCAAACAACATATGGGAAACTGGCTCATTAGCATGGGCATGGAAGTGTGCTACTAAACTGTCATCCTCACTATCATCTGTGACTGAATACTGAAACATAAAATATACTTTTATAGCAGAATTAAGATCCAAATGAACCAGGGACTCATGAATACCAACTGTTCTTATCCTTATAACAAAATAATGAAATTTTATAGTATAAAATAACTTGAAATTTGAATACCAAAAGTCTGCAGTGAATGTCCGAACACCATATAAATTCAGGAAAGCTTGTAATACATAAATTATATTTCGTTGCAAATTGTACATTTTTGGTATTAAAATTGCAAAATTAGTAAAATGGATCAGTGTTATTAAGAAAATATGTGGGATTGTTTTTATTTCATTAGGACTTGGTATTTGTATAGCAATTACCTTGGTAACATCTTATGTTATGTTTGTTTTGTTTTCTTAAATGAAATATGGCTTTTATTTTAAATGTCAAATACATACACCTAATATATTTTCTCAGATATCTTTTTTAGCAATTTAGGTCAGAAATGATTGGTGGAAAAAGCAAATTAAATAGCTCTATATTTCTAGAAAAATTTGACTCAATTTTTTTCTTCGAATCTCCAATTGATGTGTAAAAGAATTACAACACTTGCAAGCAAAACATGGTTTCTAACAATAGAAGTTTTCAATTCATATTTTAGAACTGAGCAAATATGAAGAATAGAATTACTAGGTAAGAAATGGTCTTCCTAAGCATTACATTTTTGTTTGTGAAAAAAACAACATTGTAATATGCTTCATATAGGACTTAGATATATGACTTACATGATCACCATGTATATTCTGTAGATCCACTATAGACACGATACCAGGTCTGTTACCATTTTCTATTGGTGTGGTATCTGCCTTCTTAGGCTGGGTAGAGGGCTTACATCCTGTAAGATTACTGACTACAGCCTCACTGAACACAGATAACCCTTTTATTGCACCCTGAAATATATAAATAATACAGCTGAACATCAGGCACTTCAACGCCCACAGTTAAATTCATCTGAACACAATGAAAAAGTTTTTATTGAGATCCATCCAATACTTTGTTTTGAGTTTCTGAAAATAACCACATTCAAGAAATCAAAAACAGGGATTTAGCTAACGCTCATCATTTCTGTTATTGACGAATTTATTTTGAAAGTGACGAATAAATTTTCAAAAAGATTCGTCACTTTATTTTTGCACCAATCATTAAAATTACATAAAATCTTAAAAATCTACAAAAACAAATTGATGTTATCAACTTTATAAGCCTTCACATGTTTTACTGACCTTTTAACAAGATTAAAGTTCATTGTCTGATAAATAGACTCTCCGGCAACGCTAAAGAGGTGTTGACACTTGAACTGGCAGTGGAGATATTAAACATAAGTCATCTACTTTATAACTGATTTTAATTGCCTCAGCTATTTGTTTTAGGGAGTAATTTTGCAATCTGTGATTAATTCCAGACATGTGCCTGGTGATAAAATAACATTTAATAGGATCGTTTGTTTAGAAGCGCCATTATTCAATTTGTACATTTGTCACAATCATGGCTGTTCACATGTTTAACCAAATACCACAAAACATTTTAAAATTGCAAAGCACAACTAGGTTTTTTTTTTATCAATAAATATAAATTTTAATTTTTTATTTTACTTTAAAGAAATAATAGCTTGAGTCATGGAAATACTGAATGAAATAAATTCTTTTATTTATTATTATTAGAAAGGAGACATACTAATAACTACAATGGTACAGTTAATAAACCACTTTTGTGCAAAAGTGACTAATGGTCTTAAATTCCTAGCTAAAACCCTGCAAAAGTATCATAATATAACTAATCTTGAATTCCGAATAACTTAAAATAAACAAGTGAGCGAACAACACATTAATTCATGAATGGATGTAGCGCACGAGTGAATTATAAGTGTTTTTTGGCCATAAGTTGTTAATTTTTGGTATTATAATTTCAAGATTAGTTATTCTGTTTATTACATTGACATATTCCATGTATTCATAAAATTTAACGAGAAAGTACATTGCATTATGTTTTATGTGACTATGCATCAACCTTTGCATAGTTACGGCTATTGTTATGTTAATTCTTAGAGTGAAATATGACTTTTCCTTTCACTGGGTGAAATATCAGATTTTCTTTCACTCGGAAATCATGGTATTTCGACACACACAATGTTATAAGATAATATTCACTTTGGCAGCACTGATGACTGTAGCAGCATATGACTGTGCACCATCTCCCGACATCCCTCCAAACGACTGATGTAATGGAACTAACTAGAAATGTAAATGATTTGTAGATTATATATAATTTTGTTAATAGAGGGAGTTTTTTGTTTATCTATTGAGATTCTCTGCATAAATCAAAGCCAGACATGATGAAAAAGTATTGTAGCAGAAATACTTGTTGTTAACCGAGACCTAGCTAAAAGAATCCATATGATAAAGAGAGTTCTTCCTTCTAGGACTGAGTATCACCATTCTATCATACCATAACACTATAAAGTCTAGAATAATATTGACAACTAATTTGAGAAAATATTTCTATGTTACTTTCAGTTGAAATTTAAATTATAGTCTGATTAAAGTTTGAACCCAAGACATAATATCACTGTTAAATTTATGTGAATTAAATTGAGTAAAATCTTTATACTGGATACAACTACATAATAATAGTAATAAAATTAAGGAAATATAAAATAACAGAATTATTACTCTCTTATCAGCATAAGCCAACCATCTACTACCAAGAGCTATAGGATTCTCTGTGGGACCAGTACACGGAAAACAGTCTGCAAAAAGAAAACAGTAAATTTTAATATAAATGTAAAATTCATGTTTTCTCAATTTGACTCATACACCAGATTGTTTCCATTGGACAGACCACAAGCTTATTGCCAAGTCATTTTAATGTAAATGTATTAGGCCAATTCAAATTAATTGACAGATTTTCATCTACCTCCAAATAGGAGACTTGTGGCCAGGTACAATGTCCTTATATATTTCAAATATTGTTTTCTAGCATTAAAATTGGATGGATACCATCCCTTTCTCTCACAATGTCCAACAACATGAGTGATAACAGAAACTTTTTTTGGACCAGAAATAAACTTAATTTAATAAACAAGTCCTATAATTGAAACAGACCCAAAATAAGTCATTTTTCAACAGGCAGGCAGTAAAGATAATCTGTCAATTAACTTCTATTGTCCTCAATAGATTTGATACTTTTGTGAAGGAATAAATTATGGTTTCAACAATTGCTTCTAAAAATTTTGTAAAGATACAATTAAAAAACTGTTGATTTAAAAAAATTAACGTTTTTAAATATGTTGCTTTATAATTACAGGTGACTATTTTTTGTACCTGTTATCCAGAATCTCTGTTTCAGTGTAGATGCATCAAATACACACAACTTCTCTTTAAAGACAACAACAACCACTCTGTAGAGAACATAATACCATCTATTAGTTACATAAAACAATTCATGACAACAGTACAGTATTCATTACCACAATATTAGAAGTCCATAAATACATTTAAATGTTCTACAAAGTAGTGTGTGTAAAACTGTTCATTAATCATGTCAATGAATCTTAGTGCTGAGTACAGAAAACTGTACCAGCTTGAATGTACACTTTTACGTAGACCTGTTTTAAAATACATGTACAGTATAATCTTGATTTCTCGAACTCGAAGGGATCTATAGAATTAGTTTGAGGTATCGGTAGTTCGAGCCATTGAAACCCTGAAAATTTTCGGTAACGAACCAGCAATAAATTTAAAATTAAATTATATCCGTTTATCTATCCAATAGTTAAAAAAACATCCACTCATCAAATCTTGATGTGGAAATAATAAGAATAAATCACCGATAAACATCAAGTGGATTATCAAGGACCTGTAATTGATAATTAATCACCTTCTTTTCAATCAATGATCTGACCTCTGATTTTTTCATACTTATTGATATTTGTCACATACTCCAATTAAACATGGTGTTCAAGTTACTGGGAGCAAATTACATTGTATTATATTATTGTTGTACGGACCAGAAAATTAGTTTGAAATCTGTGTTCGAAAAAAAGAGTTAATTTACGTACACATAATGGTAAAAAATGACTGGACTTTCTTAAAGGGTTGGGAAATCCATGGTGTTCGAGTGACCCGAGTTGAGCCACCGAGATTCTACTGTAATCGACACATCTGCATATTTTTGTTTTCATAATGTACATTTTTAAATAAGACTATTGTTTCGAAGCACAAATATCTTGATTAATTTCAAAATTTATCTGTGAGCTTTTTAAGTGGGTGCAATCACATATCCAATGCATCCCAACTGACTATGGTCATCCTAATAACTGAGATTTTATTTGTGTACCTTTTCACACAAGAAGCAAGACAAAACTATTTTTAGTGCTTTATTTAACCCAAATTTAACCAATAATATAATATTATTCTTTATATCAAACCTTTTATTGCAATCTATATCAATAACAGGTAATGTTTTAAAGCTGATGTTATGAACTTCATCTCCAGTCTTCAGGGATACAAACTTCACTGAACAGTATGGCTGACCAGCACTAAAAACACAATTCAAAATAATAAATTTCTCTTTTTGCATACTTGTTGTAATGATGTCTTGTAAAGAATACAGAACTTCCAAATAAAATATGTTGATAGGAAATACAATTTATTAGGTTCAAAATTTTGTGACATTAAACATTTTTACCTTAAAAATATTACATGAAAATGATGGATAATCACACATGTGAGGAAGGCCAAGTAAACAGTTAACTGACATCCTCATGTGTTTTATTTATCTCTCATGATCAGTGTTATTCTTTGGAAAAAGTCTAGAATGGGCACCAAAACCTCTTAACCCAAATATTAACAACATACCTAGATGTATCACACACTGCAATTAGTGGCCTCTTGCTTGAATATTTATCATTTTCTCCAAAAGCTTGAAATGAAAAATACCATATTATTATTATTATACATGAAATGATTGAATGAATAATGTCTTATAGGGGTAATATATATATAACAATCAATTATTGATATAAATAAAGTTATTTGCAAAGTTTACCCTATCTAAATTTTTATTTTTAAGATCAACTTAACTATCAATTGCAATATTCATTGAAGTAAAGTTAAAAGATTTACAAGTACAAATCAAATGTGTGAGCAAAATTACCATTCCAAATTCTGTCAAACAAATTTTTAATATTCAAATATCTATGGTCTGTAAACTTATATTGCTTTTAAAAAAAAATGTTTTTACAAGTAATTATTCTAAAATTTCACCTAAAAATCTATTTTCTAAAACCGGGAGTACTATCATTGTTCCATGGATTAATACTTTATTATACCTGGTGTGGGTGTTGGTAAAACCCGGAGTACCCTAACTGCTCCCTGTCTAACAGAATAAACTTCCTGAGCTTCACCATTGGGCTGCAAAAAATACAACACTTACAAACATAAGAAAGCCTTATGTTATCCATAGCTTATGGTTTTTCTATTCCATACATTTCAGTTAATATGTCTGCCAGTGTCTCAGGAAAACATGAAATATACATCGCATATTTTATACATCACAATCATAGTCTACTGGATATCCTGTTTTGTATATAGCAAGTCAGCAACCTATTTCTAAACTACCCAAGTTTAAGTACCAGCATCTTATAATGTTAAGAACACTGCCCTATGATGAAGGTTAAGGAGACATGAATTTTTTACATTATGTTTCCACTGACACTTGTAAAAAACTTACCATAATATTCCATATCTGTACACCATTACTATATCCCAGAATTAATAACAATGGAATGCCTTTATTCTCCCCTACTGTAAAGTCTGGGTTTCTGGCTATATCTTAAAATATAGTAAAATTATATATAAAATATGAAATGTTATAGCATATGATTTCATCAGATGCACTTCTTCAAAGAAAAATCTCAGCAATTCACAAAATGAGGTCTAGTTAATTTAACTCAAGTTTTAAACTTTTCACAGTTTCTTGTTAGAATTTTGTCACTAATGCATAATATTTTGTTCAGTTCTGTGATTTTCCTTTGCAATGTAATAATAATTGTTGGTTTGTGCATTTAAATTGCTATAGACCATCAGATATAGTTAATTCATATATAGACAGATTCTGCCTGTATATATGCTACCTTACCATTAATATCACTTCTTTCAAACAGCATCCATAATATCTTCTCTTTATCATCAACTTTTTGACTCCCACTGTAAGCCTTTAAATTGAAAATGCACAGAAAATGAGTTAATATGTACATTTCTTCTTATATTACTTATTGTCAAATATATAAGCTTAATAATTACAGGTATGTATAAATAATCCAAGTGATATAATTGCTTTTCCATTTATTAAACTGAATGCTTTGATTTTCTTTCTTTTTGAAAATCATTTAGTTTTTAATGTTTAAGCTTACCAAAACAAGATGAGTGAATTGACTTAAAATACCACAGTAATACCAGTGTTGAAATACTATCAACTGAGACACCTTCGGAGCTTAACACCAATTTTAGTGACATTTAGGGTCTATCATAGCAATCCCATTTCCATCAGTAGATATACATGTATCACCAAATCTTTAAATAAAACTGACTTTAGCTGTCATGATTAGTATCAACCAAACTTACACAGGTAAAGCAGTAGGGTTTAAACAGATTACCTGGTAATGACAATCATTGGAAATCTAAATGTATGGTTGATTATGCCACATTCCTCCCTCCTTTGGGACACTTCACTTTCACTCATTCTTCTTCATGAGTATTCAACAATTGTAATCAAACTGGCATTTACAGAATTAGAACTCTTGCACTTGGAGGTAGTAATAACAATATCATTCATAAGATTCACTAAATGTAAACACTACCACTTGTAGATGACCGTGTTCTGAAAGTGATACGGAAGTGAATGTATGATTAAGGTCGGTCAATAAGTTTATATTTTGAAATAAGAAAAAAAGTTTAGGGTCGGAGGGTACAGACTAGGGTCGGTCGGGTAGCTGGAACCACACATATATTTTTTTTTGGCATGGCAGAAATTTTATTAGATTTCCATTAAGGGACGAAAAGTAAATGAATTAAATCAGTGTCCTACAGCTGTCAGAGAAGAAAGGAACAGTATAATCAAACAAGAGTTTTATTATGATTATTCACCTGAGGTACAACATCTGATATAAAATCCACCACATTTTCCATTACTGTCTTATCACTGAAAAAGATACATGATAATTAAAACTAGAAAAGATGTATCCCCCACCCGCACTTGATAATTATGGACAAAGTTGTTTTGTTCGGAGTGATTTTTTTAAAAAATGAAGTGTGTCTATAAGACACAAATGATGCCCCCGTCTGACCATAAGAGATTATACAAATGCAGATAGTGGACAATGCTAAATTAATATACCCCCCAACTGTTTGTCATGGGGGCATAAAAAGTAATACCATTCCAGTCTATTTACCATATTTTATTAAAGACCAATAAAAATATCTCTGTTTCAAATAAAATGCAATAAAAATTTTGGATAAGACAATAAAGATAACTTTAATTTTGCTTGTAACATAAAATGTCCAAAAAGTGCATTTTATATCATACTTGATGCACAGGCCAATGCCATGGTTGCCTTGGAAGACAGGCAGAGTGTAGATAACCCTCTATTTTACATGTAGGTTACATGTAGATTGAACGCTGTACCATTCTTATTGATATCAAAATTGAATGCTATTCTTCTTTTGTATCATTTTCTATGTAAGTCTGCAATTTTGTTTCTTAAGATAATAGGCCTACAGTTCAACAGAAATGGTCTATACTTATGTATAACTAGCACTATATCTACAAGATCAATATTTGCCATACATTGTATACATTATTTTTTAAAAATCTTTATTTCTTTTTCATTTTGAGCATTAATCCAAAAAACCTTTTTAGGCCTGATGACATTATTAAATGATTAATTACAAGTACTTGATGTTCCATCTCTTGCCACCAAAAACATCTAGTATTCAAAGAAAGCAACGATTTATTTTGCCAAGGACTTCTTAAATATTGCATAAATTCAATAAAATGGTGAAAATGATATTGTTTTATTATGGTTAATAGCTATAGGTTGTTTGGGAATAGTCTTGTACATAGCCTAAATATATTTATATTTATTCAATTTGAAATAATTGACACCATATTGATTTCAATGAGAAAGCAATTGATATCTTTCAACACTGCAATGTACAAGTCACTTTGAAATTTTTTTCTCAAAACCACCTAACAGCCATAAAACAATACATGGATCATTAATCTGAAGTGAATGCTTTGTAGTTCTATTGGAGTATAAAAGCCTTGACCAAAGTGCATTTTGTATGAATCCCCTCATACTTAAAATGTTTGCACAGTCAAAGCCTTTATAACCCTATGAAACTACTAAAATGATGCATTCAATCATTTGTAAGTTTTATATGATTATATATGAAAACTATAAACAAACATTTGATAATGCACCAAGGTCTTTTACACTTGACTGCACAATTGATCATCTCTGATAATTGCACACCTCTGAGGACAATTGCAGTTAAGCAAAATAAAAAAAAATATGTTTAGTTCCGGTTACCCAACCTACGCTATTTTATTGCAATTACCCTAAGGATTTATTTCAATAAGCACTGATAAAGTCAGAATGTCTCTACCATAGACTCTTTAATAAAATTAGTAAAATAAAAAAAAAATCCCTACCTACCTACCCTATTTTTCATCTTGATGTTACAGGAACCACACTTACTTTTTACTTGGCCTTATACTTAATAATATTTATACTATTTAAATTTTTTTGAGGTAATTTATTAGTTATGAAAATAAATATGCATGCCTTTTATCACTTTTAAAAGCCTAAAATTTATCCTGCATGAATTATGATGTCATTTCCGGTATCAATGTAAACATACATGGAAATCCGTCTTATTAGGTTTGCTTTTATATCAGATGAAAGATGTTTGTCATTTCAAAAATACTTCTTGGGTCAGCTTATTTTAAATAGAAATGAATAAAGTGCAGTGATATATGTTTTAAAAAGGGGGAGATAACTTGGTGATCACAAACAAATTTTGAAACTGGTGAAAAAAATTACACTTTGGCGATTAGTTTTTTAAGCCAGCGCCATCCCTAAATTATATGATTTTATTAATTTTTTTTAATCATTTAGCAAGACAATGACAAAACCAATCATTCCAATCCTTATGCATAATGAATAATTGATACTTTGGATCAGTGATTTGAACTACTCAAAACATCTTACTTAATATCAAAGGACAAAGCAGACAGAATTATGGCAAATTAAATAAATTGGGGTGCATACAAATTTTTAATATGAAACTATCCACATTCATAATAGGGAAAATGCTTTTGCCCTTACCCGGCTCATATAGTTGCAGATTAAGGGGGAAATAGTTTCGTATGGACACCTCCAACTGTATATACAATATATCTTAGACGGAATAAGCATATAGATTACTTAAGGGGGTGCCGAATGGAACTCTTGCCATTAAGGATTTATATGGGATCTTCTGTAGTTGGCGATCGCAATACTGGTATAAACATTTTGTACCAGTATTGTCACTTTAAAAAAAAAACAATACTGGTACATTACTGATATAACAGTATTGTAGACAATACTTTAAGGTGTACGCTATGTTCAAGCTGTTTTTAAGTGTATTATTCAGCAACTTTTTCATTATGTTCGTAAGAATCAGGATGCACAACAGAAGATTAAAGACTTTCTTTGATGACATGGTACCATCAATGGCATCATTTAAACATGTATCATTTGTTATATATCATGCTTTCATTTTATAATTAGGGCAGATTTTTGTTCAGTACCTAAATGCTTGTGGTCGTATTACGTTGTTGATGAACTTTAAATGCTTCCTTGGAGATTCTGCAGCCATCGTTTGTGATCAACTACAAAATACCCAGTTTTTGTTGCAAAAATGACGTCAGCTTTGTTTTGACTTGTCCGCGAAGTAAGGCTACATCCGGTTACGATATAACAAAATCGAAATCCGGGGGGTAAAAGTTTCCGTACAACTATATTCAAAAATAACCTTATGTAACTTTATAGAAAAAAATATGTCTTGAAATTGTTTTTCTATCCACATTTGGACAATAAAAAATTCAATTAATTATATATTAGAAAAGGTATTTTCAGGTGATATTTCTGAGAAATCACAAATAAAATTTTTGAAATATATCCTTGGTGTTAATAAAAAATCCAGTAATATAGCAGTTATGTCTGAGCTTGGCAGAATCCCTGTATATTTTACTATTATTTTGTCAATATTGAAATATTATCATAGATTAGAAAATGTAAAGGAAGGTCTATTGTATGATGCCTTTTTATGTAACAGGCAATTGCATTCTTGTAAAGTTAATACTTGGTATTCTAGTATTATGTTCATATTGAAAGAGACAGACTTACCAATATCAAATTTAAAGGAACTAAAATTAGGTCGTTTATGCAAAATTGTTAAAAATAAACTATCAAAAAGTTTCCTCAATTTTTGGGATGGCTTTAGAGAAAGTAGTTTAAATTCCGACAAAGGGAAATTATTAACATACTTCACTGTCAAACGATGTTTTGAAAGAGAAAAATATCTTGATTTGAATGATTTTAAAATTAGACAATCAATTTGTAAAATTAGAGTTAGTGCTCATTGTTTAAAAATAGAAACTGATAGATATGCTAAAAATTATATTGAACGTTCACAAAGACTATGTACTAAGTGCATACTCAGAGAGGTTGAAGACGGGGAACACTTTTTAGCTCAATGTCCATTGTATGAAAATGAAAGAAAAGTATTTTATGAAAATATATCTTTATTTTGTAATAATTTTGGGAACCTGAATAAAACAGCAAAGTTTATTTGGCTATTGACTAATGAAAATATTAATGTCCTAAAAACATTGGATATATTTATAAACAAATGTTTAGAAATAAGAAATTTTATATAATAAAATGCAAATATTTTAATTGATATATTATGATAATATAGATATTGTGCATATAGTATGGCTCTGACCTGACTGCGGTTATTGTGAGTTTAAATAAATATATATATATGTAAACTTTATATGTACCTCCAATTATATAAATCACTTGTATTTGATTGCTTGCTCTTAATGGGCCCTTAATTGGAAATAAAATTCTTTATCTTATCTTTATCTTATCTTATTCTAACAAAGAGTTATCTGGAGTCAATGTTGGTTGTTTTTTAAATGGAGTGCCGCTAAATAATTTTAGTTATGCTGATCATTGATATTGTATTACTACATGTATTAGTCCATCAGTTGTAGGTTTGAGAAAACTTTTATCCATATGCGAACGATATATTATTTAATACCAAACAATCTGTTTGTATGATTTTTAAGACAAAATTTTTGAAGATTTTTAAAAATATAACACTTCCCCAAGTTTTAGTTAATTGGAAATGTGCCGGATGGAATTTGTTGATGAATTTAACAGTTTTATATGACAAGCCGTTTTACTATTAGTTCTAACTTCAAGATATCTAATAAACTTTATAAGATATCTCATATAGTTTATAAGATATCTCATATAATTTTTTTTATAAGATATCTTATAAATTAAATGGGATATCTAATAAAATATATGAGATATCTTAAAATGTATATAAGATATCGTATATAAAAATATTTATAAGATATCTGATAAACTTTATAAGATATTTTATATCAGTGTATATACTTTATGAGATATCTTATATATTATATGAGATATCTTGAAGTTAGAATAAATAGTAAAGCGGCTTGCCATATGTTTAAGTATTTGGGTCATATGATAATGATTTGAATGATGATTGTAATATCAAAATACAATATCGAAGCATATGTAGAAAGGTTAATATGCCGAAAAGTAAATTTAATAAGTTTTCATTTGATGTTAAAATACAGCTCTTTCAGTCTTATTGTATGAATATTTATTGTGTTTCATATTATGGTCCAACTGTGGAATATCTTCTCTTACCAAAATGAAAATAATGTATAATAATGCTTTTAGAATATTGATGGGTTTCAATTCACGATGTAGTGTTGTGGTATATGTTTGTCAGAAATGATGGAAGATGTTTTCAGGAAATGAGACATAAAATGATCAAATTAGAATTTCTAATTACATTGATTGGTATTTTAATTCTTCATTTTTCATCTTGTATATTTAAAAGTTTCATCACATTTGTATATAACTATGGACTATTTATGTCTGAAATAAA
The DNA here is from genome assembly GCA_028015205.1 of Mytilisepta virgata. Taxonomy (NCBI): domain Eukaryota; kingdom Metazoa; phylum Mollusca; class Bivalvia; order Mytilida; family Mytilidae; genus Mytilisepta; species Mytilisepta virgata. The sequence continues at coordinate 13,550,925 of CM051520.1, read as the reverse complement.
TTATTATTATTATTATTATTATTATTATTATTCTATTCACTGTTTTTATAAACGATGAACTCCCTAACTAATTAACGATCAGTGTGCGAATGATCACAACATGCATACAGGTACCATGTCCGCGGAGCGATCTGCAGACCGCGGAGCAAGATATCGGAACAAACAAAAATGTACGAGCTGCGATTTTCTTATTTTGTCAAATATACTGTACCCTTTCATTCAAATTACTAAAACATAATTTTCAGTAATAATTTCTCTTTCGAATGAGGTTAAAAATTTAATTCATCAACTTAAATGTGGATTTATTGTCAATTTTTCAGCGAAATTCATCGTCATCTTCTGACATCAGCATGTATTATCCCTTCAAACTATCTTTTTTATCTAAATATCATTCAATATCCTCTAAGTATATTCATTTCCCCATATTCTATCTAAATTTTACCACCCAAAAATTTCTCTTCGATGAGATATATCACTAAAGAGAACAACATGAGCGGAAAATGGATGTTGCTTACCGCGGAGCACATATTCAAAAAGACATGTTGTTCGCGGAGCATATGAACAACGAATCGCTGAGTTTTTAGCAATGAAACATGTCATATATATAAGATTTTGTTGATCAAGAGGACAAATATACCTAAAAACTAAAAAACAATGAACAAGACGAACTCCTATAAAAACCAGGAATGAACTCAGGTGCCCCGGAAGGGTAAGCAGTTCTTGCTCCGGCAATTTTATATGTTTTGCTTTATGTTCAGACCTCGGGCAGTTGTTTCATACACTTTTTTGTGTATCACTTAAATTGTATGAAACAAGTGTCCGCGATTCACCTAAAAATCTGAGTGAATTCCTTAGCTATTATGATAGACGTATTGCATGATTAGTATGTGATGACGTTAAAAAATTGAAGTTATATGAAAGGTTCAAGGTTTTCAATGCAACTTGCGACTTATACCAGAGACATGTATATATTTAAATTTCATCAATGTTCCTGACTAGACCACTCGGCCACTCAGGCCCCTTTTATTGTTAATGCAACCGGGTCTGGGTTGCCGAGTGGTCTAGGTCGCTGGTTTAAAATACTACTTCCAATGACCACGTTACAGGTGTGAGTTCGAATCCCGCTTTGTATGGCCCTTTTCGATTTGTTGATAAGGTCGGTGGTTTTCTACGGGTACTCTGGTTTCCTCCATGCAACTATAAAACTGACCGCCTACTTTTCGGTGTAAAATTAAAAAACAATCAACAAAATTACATAAATGCTCACTAAGGATGTCCCCCAAACGACCCCGATTGCCACAGTGACCCAACATATCCAGTTTCATCCATATCCGCATCATTTAGATTTTTTATTTGTATTTTTGGCGGACATTTCATCTTGGATTTTGAAATATGTCCCTAGACCGTTTGCCAGGGTTCATGATTCCGATGGAAATAAATAGATACAGATTTTTTTCACTTTGATGGCCATTTTCAAAATGGTGCCCATCCCGAGGTTCTTAGTACAACGTTTCACAACTGTATATGACCCTCTATTTTTGTGCCAAGTTTGACCTCAACCCAGGCGTTTCTGAGAACATCTGCGGACAAAGTTCGGTTAGGATAAGAATTCTTAAACAGAAGTAATATGTCCCCTTGTCCCCCACCTCGTTTGGGGAACACAATTAACGGAATATTCCTCAAATAACTTTAGTTAAATATAAATGGTCATTTGTGGTAGCTCCTAGTTCAGCAGATCAATATCAATGTGGCTGCTCAAGTTCTGCACATCATATATCCGAGGTAAGCAACAACCATTTTCTGTTCATGTTGTTCTCAGCATGTGATATATCTCACCGACGAGAAATGTGGGGAAATGAATGTGCTTAGAGGATATAAAATGATATTTAGATAAAACAGAACAAAAACGAAGTTTGAAGGGATAATACACGCTGATGTCAGAAGATGACGATGAATTTCGTCGAAAAATTGACAATAAATCCACATTAAAGGCATTTGAATTAAATTTTTACCTCATTCGACAGAGAAATTATTACTGAAACTGATATTTTAGTCATTTGAATGAAAGGGTACAGTATATTTGACAAAATAAGAAAATTGCAACTTGTAACTTTTTGTTGCTCCGCAGTCTGCAGATCGCTCCGCGGACATGATACGTGTATGTAGGATGTGATGATACAAAGTGGCATGCATCGACACACTCATAAAAAGCATAAACATAAATTTAGTGGTGGAATAGAGTCATCTTTAAGTAAATGCTGTGGAACGACGAATGAGGACATACCCCACTTCTTATTGTTTTAAAAACAATTAAAATAAATGGAAATGGTGAGCTGTCAAAAGGGGCATAAAACGACTTAAATATACAAAATACACAAGCCGAACAACACCAAAAACCAAATCGTAAAAAAACAAAAAATAAACTAAAAAATTAAAATAACCCAACGTTTCGACCTTCATCAGGAGCATGAAAAAATAAAAATAAAAAGATGTTGACTCTTTGAAACCCAGAGCACAACTGAGTCCATTCATAAAATGTAAGCGATTTATTTTTTTTATTGCCGGCATTTGAAAGAATTCAACAACTTTTCACATTCTATATATGACATTATTGTTTTTAATGACATGTCTTAGAGATGTACAGCTGGAGATCCTCGGATAATTTCTATTTCAATATTTGATAAATAATAACTTTACTTTTTACTTTTACTTTTACATGTTTTAATAATGTCCTTACATTTTACTTTTTTGTTTCCATTTGGGTTGTCATAATTAAAATTACCATTATTGTAATAAAAAAAATTAACACAAATTATTATTTTCTTTATTTGCTATAGTTATATTGATTTATGTATGATTTATTGTAATTAATCTGCTCCTTGTGTGCGCTGTGATTTGCAAATCAAATATCTGTACATATCTGTATCTGTCTGTATTTTATCAACAAAATCTATGTAATGTCATTTCCATATACCCGAAAAAAAGTGAAAAAACGCCGCAGTTTCTCTTCATCAATTAATTTTTTTCATGATGCCAATGATTAGAACTGGCAGAGTTCATGAAAGTATGAAAGCCTGTCTAGAAATAAAGAATTAATTAAGATGACATATCTGCAAGCTGTGATGGCCGAGTGGTTGAGGCGTTGGACTTGAAATCCAATGGGGTCTCCCCGCGCAGGTTCGAACCCTGCTCGCAGCGATAAATTTTTTACACAGAGGAATCAGCTTCGTGGTTGTTATTTTTCTGCGAATTGGTAGAACTAAGCGTGCATTGACTTTGCAATGTAACAGTTCTTCGTCACCTCTTGGTATTACGCAAAAGATTTGGCAAATAAAAAAGTGGTGTGCTGATTATGATCAACAACTTCAAGACGGATTCTCAGTTGTTTGAAAACTTTAAAAGGGGCGATTTTCATTAAACATTTC